>OY757025.1:59428309-62173309 GCA_963580285.1 Lucinisca nassula
AGTACCTCCACTTATGCATCAGTCCTGATATTAAAACAATCTGCTACAGAATAGATGAAAAATATCACTTTGAAAAAAGGTTAACCAAAAGGTAAACCTGGGACGACGCCCGCCCGCCCGCCCGCCCGCAGGACGCCCGCCCGCCCGGACATCGCTATTTCAAAGGACGGATTTTTTTTAAAAAAACCCGTCCAAAAATCAGCACCACACTCCAGTTTTCAGTCATTACACCATATTTTCACACATTGGTAGGTTCTATCCAATTCTGTATCATAGAATGGATATTCCTGGCATGTGGTTTGCCATAGAAACTGTAAAAAAGTGTAAGATTAGTGGTAATTTAGGTCTGACTGGGTGTATTTCATCAGTTTTTGCTTCTGATCTGTGCATGGGGGGGGGGGGGGGGGTTTACTTTAAAGCCATGTTAATCAATTGTTATTTGGTTTGTTTTGGAAAAAATCTTTCAGTAAGTGTATAACCAGGTACACAAGAGAAAGAATCTACTCCATCTGGATTATAACAGTAAGGTTACATGGTTTTTGGCCTTGGTCTCCAGCCAAAGCAAAACTTCAAAATTATCTCTGCTGCAATATTGTGATAAGTTTTCTCATCTATTATTGGTTCTAATTGATTAGATTCATGTTAAAGAATCTGAACAGATATATATCCACTATTTCTCATGGTATTAAGGCATTTATAGTCATTTTTGTCAAAGTTTTATCATCAAAATATCCTCAAAATGCCATTTTTACATAAAATAGGGGGTATAGGTGTGAAATCAGCCATAAATACCAGTTGGTATGCTATTAAGGTATAATTTAGTGCTTTTTAGGATTTAAGTGTTCCAAAGACATAAGAGAAGAACCACTGATGCAAGCCGGTGTCTGGGTTCCATTCCAGAAAGAGGTAAACTTTGCGCTTTTTCACAAAATATGGTTTGTTCGGCTTTCATTGTAGAATCTGAAAGCGATAACTTTTTCGCAAACTTCAAAGATTCTTTGTCACTGAACATTTATTATGCATACTTAAATTATTAGATATGGTCTAAATTTCTATTTGACAATGCTTTTGGTGGATCATAAAGACAATAAGGGTTTGGTATAGGTAGCTTTGCACTAAATACTGGGAGTACTGGCTTTTATCACTTTGAGACAGAGCTTTTAGTTGCAATCTAAATACCAGACAGGCTTCCATTGGATAAATATCCCATGTTTCATTTCATTGTGAGAAAAGGATGATTATAAGGAAATGAAATGATGTGTGTTTTATAATTATATCTGCAAGCTCAAAGAAATTGTTGCTGATTTTATAGTGTCACCTCTCATTTAAAAAGCCGGCTTATATTCACTGCGAATCTGCATGTAAACAAACATGGCGGACCATAGCTTGAAAAGGAGACGGGCTACATGTGGATTTTTTCTCATCAACTTGTTGAGCTAGGATGGCTCTATAAATAAGTAAGGTTTGAAAAGTTTTGTATGTGTAGTTTTTGTGGGAGCATGTAAAAGGTTACTATTGTCGCCTATGGAAAATATTTAGTGGTAAGCTCCCTATACCAAAACTCAAAAAATCAGCACCACACTCCAGTTTTCAGTCATTACATCATATTTTCACACATTGGTAGGTTCTATCCAATTCTGTATCATAGAATGGATATTCCTGGCATGTGATTTGCCATAGAAACTGTAAAAAAGTGTAAGATTAGTGGTAATTTAGGTCTGACTTGGTGTATTTCATCAGTTTTTGCTTCTGATCTATGCATGGGGGGGGGGGGGGGGTTACTTTAAAGCCATGTTAATCAATTGTTATTTGGTTTGTTTTGGAAAAAATCTTACAGTAAGTGTATAACCAGGTACACAAGAGAAAGAATCTACTCCATCTGGATTATAACAGTAAGGTTACATGGTTTTTGGCCTTGGTCTCCAGCCAAAGCAAAACTTCAAAATTATCTCTGCTGCAATATTGTGATAAGTTTTCTCATCTATTATTGGTTCTAATTGATTAGATTCATGTTAAAGGATCTGAACAGATATATATCCACTATTTCTCATGGTATTAAGGCATTTATAGTCATTTTTGTCAAAGTTTTATCATCAAAATATCCTCAAAATGCCATTTTTACATAAAATAGGGGGTATAGGTGTGAAATCAGCCATAAATACCAGTTGGTATGCTATTAAGGCATAATTTAGTGCTTTTTAGGATTTAAGTGTTCCAAAGACATAGGAGAAGAACCACTGATGCAAGCCGGTGTCTGGGTTCCATTCCAGAAAGAGGTAAACTTTGCGCTTTTTCACAAAATATGGTTTGTTCGGCTTTCATTGTAGAATCTGAAAGCGATAACTTTTTCGCAAACTTCAAAGATTCTTTGTCACTGAACATTTATTATGCATACTTAAATTATTAGATATGGTCTAAATTTCTATTTGACCATGCTTTTGGTGGATCATAAAGACAATAAGGGTTTGGTATAGGTAGCTTTGCACTAAATACTGGGAGTACTGGCTTTTATCACTTTGAGACAGAGCTTTTAGTTGCAGTCTAAATACCAGACAGGCTTCCATTGGATAAATATCCCATGTTTCATTTCATTGTGAGAAAAGGATGATTATAAGGAAATGAAATGATGTGTGTTTTATAATTATATCTGCAAGCTCAAAGAAATTGTTGCTGATTTTATAGTGTCACCTCTCATTTAAAAAGCCGGCTTATATTCACTGCGAATCTGCATGTAAACAAACATGGCGGACCATAGCTTGAAAAGGAGACGGGCTACATGTGGATTGTTTCTCATCAACTTGTTGAGCTAGGATGGCTCTATAAATAAGTAAGGTTTGAAAAGTTTTGTATGTGTAGTTTTTGTGGGAGCATGTAAAAGGTTACTATTGTCGCCTATGGAAAATATTTAGTGGTAAGCTCCCTAGTGCGGAGACTCTGATTTCGCGCCAAAAACAGCTGGGATTATAGCGGTGGAATTACCCGAACGGAACCGCGGTGTTTTACCTGTGCCGTACCGGTTAACCCGATTTTAGCCGGGCACCAGCGAGTTCTGAGAACCATTTCAAAATTCCTTGTCCCCGGCGGCAGTGCTTTTACCATCCATTTGTCCCCTCAGCAGTGCCGGGATTTTAGCAGGGCTGTGATAGAGGAGAGGAAGTCGTTGTCCCCGCTATTCCCTGTGTGTGTGTGTGCGTGTGTATGTGTGTGTTGTGGGGGGAGGGGGGGGGGGGGGTAGGCAGTGGTTACAAATGACTGGTGCATTAGGAGTCAATGCATTTAGCCACTATGGGATGACCCGGTTCGATTTTGAAGTAGCTCCATATCATTTGATGATCCTTGTGCTAAACAAGATTCAACCACAGTTCGTGGCCTTTCAAGGACTCACTGAGATAAAAGGAGATTGTGCTGGATACAAAGCATGAAAACTGGACTTACATGATCAATGTCATGAGAAAACCTGTCTGGGAGTTTTTGTCCGGGTAAGACACGAATCAGCCTGCTCAGCTACACAGACTAACAGAAGTCTTACAAACTACTTGCTAGAGATACAGAAAAATGAGGGAGTGTTTGAGTTTTACGTCCCACCAATAGCTAAGGTCATACAGAGACGGGACCTCTGTTTAAAGACTAATCCGAAAGTCTGGAGAAGCCCGGGATCGATCCTGCGATCCCTGGTTTACAAGGCGAGTAGCGTAACCACTACACCACATAGGCTTCTAGAGATACAGTAAAATTCCTATATTAAGACCACCTTTGGGACTGTTCGAAAGTGGTCTTAAAGACCACTTTTGAAAGTCCCAAAGGTGGTCCCTGACCAGAGGAGATTGTGTGCAGAAAATACTAAGACAGCAAATGCACCATTCTTAATAAGCTTTTCAAAGCAGAATTAGCCTTAGTTTTAGATAGTCTTAATTAATAGCGGAATGTCACTGTATTGTACAATTCGCACACTGAGAACACAAAGATGCTTATCAGACTGTGTGGTGCATTGGCTGATCTGAGCCGTTGTTCTAAGCAAATTAAAAAAAAAAGTTTTCTCTGCAGTGGGTCACGTTATCAGGAGTGGCTCCTAATATCATGGACAAAGGTGAAAAGTGGGAAAAAAGGTGAATGATCAAGGTATGTTGCCTTGATAATACTCGGCTTCTTGGTGCATGTACAGTAAAAGTCACTGTTATTTAGAGCAGCTAATTTTAAGACTTACTCTCCTTTGAAAACGGATTTAAAAGGTTTCAGTTCTTCTTGATTTTTTTGGGGGGTTTCTATACCCAGTGTCCTTTGTTTTTTTTTAATTTGTTTGATTTGAGGTTTAAAGTCCCCATCAACACTATAAGGTCATTTTGGAGACGTTGCTTCCAATTTTGTGGGACTTTTACCCGACATTGAGATGAAATGACATCTCAAGCCCTGCCGTCCAATGAAACCAATAGGGTTTATAAGCATGGACGGTCCGACTCGCACCGCTTTGCCTGGGCAGGCTTATATCCTCTAAGCGGTTTACCAGTACTCGTGTGCGGGTCGATTTCAGCTCTGCGTGGAAACCGATCATGCAGCCCATCTATTTCTCCAAGCCCTGATGGGCGGGGCCGTTACCCAGTGTCCTCTATAATAATTTTACTGTATTTGAATCATTTTATATGAACCTATTCATCTCAAGAGGATTGTCCCTTTTGTGATCAAGGCTTGGCACCTGAATAGTCGACTGGACGGAAAGACGATTCAGATAAAAAGTTAAATAGAAGTGAAGGCAATGATCAGGCATTGATACAATAAACCCACAGCTCCCATCAGTGACACCAAAGGGAAAGAAACACAAAGATGAAACAACTAGACCCTAATGGAAACATCAATAGTGGAAAGCCAAAAGGACAGTTACTTTCCCACAAAAAGGGAAACACAATAATACAGTGTGTAGTAATACACACTAAAAGACAAACCATAACAAAAAAAACAGCTGTCACTATAGGTGACCAATGCCCCCGTGGGAGCCAATTTCTGAGTTTTTGCAAAATTTCAAGGGGAGATTATTCAGCCAAAAATGACAACAGAGTTATGGCCCTTGGTCAGAATGTAGCCCTTGTGATGGTTAATAAACGTGTGAAGTTTCATGGGGCTAGGTCAAATACTTTTGAAGTTATGATCAAGGTTCAAGTTTTTGTGATGGACAGACAGACAAACAAACAAACAAACAGACACGGACAGACATACAAACAAACAGACAGACAGGGCAAATACTATATGCCCCCCGAATCAAAGATTCTCGGGTGGAGGGGGGGGGGATAATAATCCGCGAGAGAAGAACCGCCTTGGAACGGTCAGTGAAACGAAATCCACTGAGGGGCTTAAATCGATTTTACGCAGCTGCAATAAGCCTTATTTTCTCTGCAGAAATATGCCTGATCCTCCGTATTGTTTGGTGGTCTAAAAATTAAATGACTTAAGTCATGATATTTATTCAACCAGCCTCTGCCGAGTTTCATAAATTTCATGAGAAATGACCAAGAGATAGACTCTTTTCACCGTAATGATCCTAAGTATTGGGACAGATAGGCTTAAGCTAACAGTGCAGACCCAGATCAGACTGCTCTAGAAAGAACAGTCTGATCAGGGTCTACACTGTTAGCCATTCGGTCTGCACCTTTTAGACTCCTTGTTGGATCGCGAAACAAATTTGTTAAAATTTGAGGAGAATTATAGCAAGTCCTCTTTTCGGTATCATATAACGATTTCAATTCTACGGAGTTTAGAAGAATTTCAACAGAAACATAAACACTGCATATTTTCCAGTTTTGCTTCCAAAGGATAACCCTTTCTAGAACATATTTAACGTCACTACAGCTGGTACGTCTGAGAATGTTTGGCGGCCGTAAAGTCTCCCTGCATTACATCAGAGTGTAGTTTATATTTTCTTGTCCTTTGGGATCATTGATTTCATTGTGGAATTTGAAAACTTTTGAGGGTCACTGATGAGGCCTAATTGGCCGAAACTAGCTAGTCTGGCCCAGAAAACATGTACACTCCATATTTTTCAGCTCTTTGGTGTATTCCTTGCTTCCAAAGGATAACCCTTTCTAGAACATATTTAACATCACTACAGCTGGTGTCTGGGAATGTGATGCGGCCGTAAAAAGCCTCCCTGCCCTACATCATAGTGTAGTTTATATTTTATTGTCCTTTGGGGTCATTGGTTCCATTGTGGAATTTGAAAACTTTTGAGGGTCACTGATGAGGCCAAATTGGCCGAAACTAGCTAGTCTGGCCCAGAAAACATGTACACTCCATATTTTCCAGCTCTGTGGTGTATTCCTTGCTTCCAAAGGATAACCCTTTCTAGAACATATTTAACGTCACTACAGCTGGTGTCTGGGAATGTGTGGCGGCCTTCAAAAGTCTCCCCGCCCTACATCATAGTGTAGTTTATATTTTCGTGTCCTTTGGGATCATTGATTCCATTGTGGAATTTAAAAACTTTTGAGGGTCACTGATGAGGCTTAAATGGCCGAAACTAGCTAGTCTGACCCGGAAAACATGTACACTCCATATTTTCCAGTTCTGTGGTGTATTCCTTGCTTCCAAAGGATAACCCTTTCTAGAATATATTTAATGGCACTACAGCTGGTGTCTGGGAATGTCTGGCGGCCTTCAAAAGTCTCCCTGCCCTACATCATAGTGTAGTTTATATTTTATTGTCCTTTGGGGTCATTGGTTCCATTGTGGAATTTGAAAACTTTTGAGGGTCACTGATTAGGCCAAATTGGCCGAAACTAGCTAGTCTGGCCCAGAAAACATGTACACTCCATATTTTCCAGCTCTGTGGTATATACCTTGCATGCTTCCAGAGGATAACCCTTTCTAGAACATATTTAACGTCACTACAACCGGGGTCTGGGAATGTGTGGCGGCCGTAAAAAGTCTCTCTGCCCTACACCATTGTGTAGTTTTATAGTTTCTTGTCCTTTGGGATCATTGATTCCATTGTGGAATTTGGAAACTTCTGAGGGTCACTGATGAGGCTTAATTGGGCGAAACTAGCTAGTCTGGCGCAGAAAACATGTACACTCCATATTTTCCAGTTCTGTGGTGTATTCCTTGCTTCGAAAGGATAACCCTTTCTAAACATATGAAGTTGTTTTTATAGGTAATTGACTATATTTTGTGAAACATTCGGCACTCGTTCATATGGCGGAGACGCACACTCCCAGGCCCGTGCGTCATTCGCCATATCAACTGTGCCAAATGGTTCATAATATAATTAACAACATTTTAATAATATACTGAAAACTTGAACTATTGACTTTATACTGTGAAATATTCGGCACTCGTTCATACGGCGGGGCTCCTGCGTCCTTCGCCATTTGACATCACGTGAACAAGTCCGTGAAATGAAGACCCCCTATACCCCACTTTATATAGAAAAAACTGGGGTTTATGGGGGTGTACATTATTTTTCTTATTCTTGCTCCAAGACATAGGTAGTGGGTACTCGTTAGAACCGCATCAATAAGCTGGTTCTAACGAGTACCCACAACCTATGTTTGCAGTATTTATTAGAAAAATATCACGGATTTTCATCAGAAAAAATACCAATTTTGAGATGTGTAAAAATGCACCAATTCGCACGGGTGTGTTATCATAATGAACTCGTGCCGAATATTTCACATGTAAAGTCAATAACCTATAAATATTGAGTAAATAAGTAAAACAAGACTACAATAAGGATTGTTACATTTTGTAATCGTGTCTGTGACAACAACAACAATATAAAACATCTCAAACAAAACAACGATCATGAAACATTGTCACAGTATCAGATACATGTAAATGGAGCATTTGATGATACACGATATTGTGTGATAGATTTCTGTGAACCCTAGCCGTCCTAGACCCAATTGGTCTAACATCATTAGTTTAATGAGTCGTTAGTGGTAAAATATTAACCCTTAACTTGCTGTTCACGACAACCCCTATCTTTACAAACAGTGTAGATCCAGATCAGATGGCTTCTGAAGAAGCCATCTGATCAGGATCTACATTGTTTGTCATTCAGTTTGTGAATTTGAGCAAAGTCATTATATCATGTAATCTGATTGGCTGAAAATCAAAAATGGGTGTGGCTAAGTTAAATATTCAGCAAGATAAGGGTTAACTAATACACGACTAATTTTGCTGAAAAAAAAGTAACTTTGCCATTTGCATCAAAGCCATTGGTGTGTGTGTGTTTTTTTTTTTTTTGTTTTTTTTTGTTTTTTGTTTTTTTTTGGGGGGGGGGGGTACAGCCTTTTCAAGATTATTTCACTTATATTGAGCCGATCGGAAGTGGGTAAAAACCGGAGTACCCGGAGAAACGACACAGGACTTCCTGTTGCAGAACTTGGCATCCCACATGTGGACTGAGCGAGGTTCGAACCACAGCGGTGAAAGATCTAATGATTAAGAGTCAGCGCTCTTATAAATACCCACTAGGCCATGTAGGCCCGTTAAATATTAGTGTATATCCTGTGTTAGATGATCAGGATTTTAACGATGTGTTAACCAATAAACTCTTTTAAATTTGGCGACGGGCCATACATAAAACGCACAGTGAAGACTCTGCGGATGCGCAGTCTGATCAGAGTCTTCGCTGTGCGCAATTGGCAGAAGTCATATGCTAGCTTGTCGTGGCTCAGATATTAAACTGGAACGCCCCAGCCAGTTCAAAACAGCGGGCCAACGTCGGCCAGACATCGATACGACGTTCCCACGTCAAATAAATGTTTGCCAGACATTGACTAGGCATTCTTTTGCTGGCTGGGAATGCTATTACATAATTTTAATAGCAACATATGAAATTGTTCTGGTGATCAGAATCACGGTTGAAACTTTGTTTTTGTTTGGGGTTTAACGTCCCCGTCAACACTGTAAAGGTCATTTTGGGGACGTTGCTTCCAATTTTGTGGGAATTTTACCCGACATTGAGATGAAATGACATCTCAAGCCCTGCCGCTCAATGAAACCAACAGGGTTTATAAGCATGGACGGTCTGACTCGCACCGCTTTGCCCGGGTAGGCTTAGCTCCTCTAAGCGGTTTACCAGTACTTGTGTGCAGTCGGTTTCAGCTCTGCTTGGAAGCATCATGCAGCCCATCTATTTCTTCAAGCCCCGATGGGCGGGGGCCGTTCAGAATGTTGAAACTATATCGAATGGCTATATTGACAAGAAATTTTGAATGATAACTGCTACTGTCCTGAAACAATGAATAATCGAGAAACATTTTAAGTACGTGTTGAGCATTCGCAGCAAGAATGACAAATTTATCTTCAATGGCTCAGCGAAATGCACTTTTCACATGCAAATTCGAGTAAATTTCTTTACTTAGCTCCAAAGATACATGTAGATTGTGGGTGCACATTAGAACCGCTTCAATGGGGCTGTTGTAACGAGCACACACAATTCATGCTTCAAAGAGAACTTTTTGAAAGAAAAAATAGCCCTGCCCTTGTTAACCCCCTTTTCCCTTAACTGAATGAAACTTATAAGATGGAACCACTTTTGAACAGTCCAAACGGTGGTCTCTTACTAGAGCACCCTGGGTCTAGCAACCACTAATACAGAAACGCTGAAACCTTTTTGATACGTGTTTAAAGGAGAATTAGTCTTAATTTTAGTTGGTCTTAATAGCGGAATTCTACTGTATAACTTGTTTTAATTGCGGTTTTCAGTCTAAATCATACTTCAGATGGTCACTTGATATGTAATAGATACCATTAATGTAAATATTTGCATTGCCGGTAACTTTATAACATAGTCATAGCAGGTTCAGCGAGATATGCTCTCGGTAGTTCCATGACGAATACACGCCTATATAATTTTGACCCCTTCGAACCCCACTTTTATATAGTAAAACTGGGGACTGCATGGGTAAAACTTATTTTTCGTATTTCTGCTCTAAAATATAGATTGTGGATACTCGTTAGAACCGCCTAAAATATAGACTGTGGGTACTCGTTAGAACCGCCTCATTGAGGCGGTTCTAACGAGCACCCACAACCTATGTTTTGTGCATTTGTAAGAAAAAAATACGGATTTTCATCAGAAAAGCAGCCATTTTGGAGATATGAAAAATGCACTATGTCATCATAATGTTGCTCAATTTAGATTTCAAATCAGTGACCAATAAATAAATAAATAATCTGAAATCAAGTCATCCAATAAACAGTTTGTAACATTCTTTGTAACAGAAAAAAAAACAATGAGGTAAGGACCAGGACAAACAATAAAGTAACTTCGAAAATGTGCGAGGATCAGCCTGCGCTTCCACTCCATGCAGGCTGATCCGAGTCTGTGTAGTGCGTTGTCTGGATGTTCATTGACCCTTTTTGTACCAAATAGAATCTTCCTCCTTATACTCGTATATGGCAGGAGTCCATTTCGAGATTTAGGGGTGTCAGGTTGTGTTTTCTTCACGATTTGTTTAGAAAATGGCTGAACTATTTGCAAACAGTGTAGGCCCTGATCTGATCTGTGGCGTCTTATCTGGGCCTGCACTGTTTGCCAGAGTACCCGTTTTGGCGTTTCGGGTACAAAAGCTTAGTCATGCCTAGAGAGGACACACTGTTCTGACTGAGTTTAAACGTCCCCGTCAACACTGTATAGGTTATTTTGGAGACGTCACTTCCAATTTTGTGGGACTTTTACCCGACATTGAGATGAAATGACATCTCAAGCCCTGCCACCCAATGAAACCAATAGGGTTTATATGCATAGATGGTCCGACTTGCGTCATTTTTCCTGGGCACTTTTAGAACCTCAAAGTGGTTTACCAGTACTCATGCGCGGTCGGTTTCAGCTCTGCGTGGAAGCATCATGGAGCCCATCTATTTCCTCAAGCCCCGATGGGCGGGGCCCTGTCATGCCGAGAGAACACACTGTTCTGACTGAGTGGCTAGGCAGCCTAATCATTTTTGCTGAGTGGACACGTCATCGCTGAGTGCACATGCCCTAGCTGAGTACACATGTCCGAAGATACTTTTATGCTTAGCATGTCCCATATGTGCAATAACAAAAAGAGGCTGAGAAACTTAAAACATGGGTAAAGGTCATGAAAACAGAACGGTTGATAAGTAACCCTTAAGACGCCGAGAAAAACTACATTTGAAAATGTCGTCTGCTTATGTCGTCTGCTGACTTTCTTTGCAAACGTTTCAAAAATACTTTTGCATACAGGCAAACAGTGTGGACTCAAATCAAACTGCTCCTAAAGGAGCAGTCTGATTTGGTCCACACTGTTTGCAAAAATAACTTAAAGTCAAAGTAACCAGCAGACGACAAAGCAGACGACAATTGTTGTGATTGGTAAACTTAACAGACAATTAAACTAACTAAGAAAAAATACTAAATAAGAAAAAAAAATATCCTGGAGACGGCCATACGCGTAAAGACGAAACGAAAACAGAAAACGTAGGACATGTCACAGACAACGCCACGGCAACCCACATATATTTGTTAGTAAAGAGTTGGTGCCATTTATGACTTTGTGCGCGTTGTTTATAATCATTGTTAATTTATTGCTGTTCAAAGAATATCTCGCCAACAAAATATTACATTGGTGTGTTTGCTTATTTGTTTGATTTGAGGTTTAACGTCCCCGTCAACACTATATAAGTCATTTTGGAGACGTTGCTTCCACCTTTGTGGGACTTTTACCCGACATCGAGATGAAATAACATCTCAAGCCCCGCCGCCAAATGAAACCAAAAGGGTTTATAAGCATGGGCGGTCCGACTCGCATCGCTTTGTTTGGGCAGGCTTAGATCCTCTAAGCGGTTTACCGGTACTCGTGTGCAGTCGGTTTCAGCTCTGCGTGGAAGCATCATGCAGCCCATCTATTTCTTCAAGCCCCGATGGGCGGGGGCAGATATTGGTCGAAGTAAAAACAAATAATAAAAAATAACCATAGTCGTTGCTGACACATCGTTCAAGCAAACAGAATTAGAATTCTAGACATCAAGGGGTTAATATTTTGGAAAGGGAACTGACACGGTGGTGGCTAACGTCGAACTCTCGTCCGTCGTCATCATACGTTCATTCAGCACAAAGAAAACACTTCATACGCAGTTAGTAACACAACAATACGTCATACGCAGTGAGTAACAGAACGTTCGACGCATGTGTCACTGAACAAGCCATGCACAGCGAGTATAACCAGAACACACAAAGTATAACCATACACTATAATGCAATTCATGTTGGCTAACCGGAGCAGAAAAGAAAATCGGTTATCAGTCTTGTCATTGTTATCGATAATCGATTAGTAATCACGGAAGAGTTGGTCATAATTTTACCTGTCTGGCTTTCTGTTAGAACATGACTCGCTCATGTTGCACTTTACCATATGTATCTGAACAGACAGGTCTGAGCAAACAGTGTAGACCCAGATGAGACGCCGTAAAATGCGGCGTCTCATCAGGGTCTGCACTGTTTGCCACCCATCCAGCTGCTTCAGGCACGATTTTGGGTAAAAAAAAATTGTACCTATCAAACAATCGATTACAAGCAAATCAGTAATGATAATTATTTTTGTGGAATTTATCGATCGGTTAATCGAATATACGATTAATAGGAAAGGCACCGCGCGGCAGATTTCATAGCTGTTGATCAGAATACTCAAACCCGGCACTATAAACAATGAAGCTGTTTTCAAACTCAATTTGAGATTTTGAGAAAAACAAAACAAAAATTGAAAATAATCAAAATCACATTATCATCATACGTGCAATATTGAAATTATCAACTTCATTTTCCACCTCCCAGCCCAGGCCGTTATTTTTAGAACAGTGCGCATATTGACGTAAGTTTATTCACTGCAAGTCAAGCTTTCTTGTACTTTGTTCTCCGCAGACAGACTGACAGCGGGATTCCTTACATTTCTGCCACCATCAGGTACATGGGGTTAGTAAAATAAACACACTACATACGGTGAATAGACACACTTAAATTAATTAGACGCGATATTTTCGAAGGGAGGCAAATTTTGAAAACACTAGTTGCTTTCCCGGGGATTCTGAAAAGAAAGAATTTGCTCCCCTCTTTGAGGGAGCAAATTCTTTATTTTAAGAATAGTGGTCGCATTTATTTTTACCTTGATGGTGCATGAATTTACCGTAAACAAAAACACGTAGACACGAACTCCAGGTTCTTAACTTTTGAACAAAAAAAAAAAAAACCTTTTATGTAAGTCTTAGCAAAAAATTCTTCTATTTAATCGAAACGAAAAAAGCAAACGGGTCATATAGTACAGAACAAGGCATCTGAGCTTTCAAATGAAACACATCAGTCTGAGGCAGCTATTATACCCTTCGACATTAAAAAAGACTTGACCCCGTAAGCCCTGTCAAAACTCCGATGAACATGCACGTATGCTTAGAGTTGCACGTGGAACGCCAGGATAAAAAAGCCGTGGCTATTCTCACTGACTGCTTTGTAATAGCCAAGCTAGCAACGAAACCCCAGCAG
The DNA here is from genome assembly GCA_963580285.1 of Lucinisca nassula. Lineage (NCBI taxonomy): Eukaryota > Metazoa > Mollusca > Bivalvia > Lucinida > Lucinidae > Lucinisca > Lucinisca nassula. The sequence continues at coordinate 59,441,802 of OY757025.1, forward strand.
ACACACGTCGCTAGGGCAACGTCAGATCAACATCGGTGCAACGCCATGCGTCGGTGCATGACGTTGCACCGACGTCGATGTGACGTTGCATAAACGTCATGACGTTCTACCGACGTTGATGTGACGCCACAATTACATCATGTGCCTGCTAGGCCAACTTCGGCTTGGAGTTGTACGTGGCACGCCAGGATAAAAATATGTGACTCCTTATCGACTGCTTTGTAACAACCTAGCTGACCAACTATGGCCCCCTCATCAATACGATGTGACAGTCAGGCCGACGTTTTCCCGCTGATAAATCCTTTTTCCTAATCGTCTGTCGTCTAAAAGAATCCGTCTAAAGAATTTGCTCATGATGTCTATTTACTTGGCAGATCGAGATATTTTAAAAACGAAGGTGTAAAGAATAGCTGCAAAATAATGAATGACGGTTTTAAAAGCTGAACAAGGACATCATAGGCTTAAACTCGGAATACAAGCATCACATGCTCGGCAAAGCCTTGCGTGATAGCCTTTAAAATCGAAAATAAGACTTAAGTCTGCCTTTCTAGGTCTCAGCCTTATCGCTGGGGTTTCAAGCATCATTAGAAATATTGTTTTCATAAATAAATGTAATATAAACAAAGTTTGACATTTGAAAAATAATCAGAACAAAACTAATGAAATGCTCTAGATGCTTTTAACTGTAATATGAGCCGGCATATGACAAAACCTACAAGCCTCCTGCGACCAGCAAAGACTCGGTTTATCCTGCACATCTATAATCTATCGAAGTTTTCGCTGTACGCAAGATCATTTTATAGAATGGACAATGATAACCCTGGCCAGACTTGCTTAACCCTTGTCCTGCTGAATATTCAATTTAGTCACACCCATTTCTGACTTTGAACCAATCAGATTACTTGATGTCATTTATTCCTACAAATTCATAAACTGACAATCAAACAGTGTAGATCAAGATCAGATGGCTTCAGAAGAAGCCATCTGATCAGGATCTACACTGTTTCAGAATCCATCTGATCAGGATCTACACTGTTTGCAAAGATAAGGGTTGTTGTGAACAGCAGGAAGAAGGTTAATATAAAAGCTGGCTGTTGGCCAGATGTTGCCCCGTTGTTGCGTGATAGCTGAGAATTCTTGTTGATTTTTTGCTCTGGGTGTAGTAGTTTTTCTTGTAAGAGATCTGCCAAAACATGTCTTCTAATACATACATTTTGGTGATTGACAGAGAACATATAAACAACTTTTAATTAAGGCATGCTTGTTTATTCTAGTTCACTAGAACGTCGGACAAACTCTCTCAATCCCACGGGATACTGGGATATCAACGAGGGTTCCAAACTGTCCAGGAACACAGAATATTAAACAAACAGGAACATAAAAAGAAATGCGAATAATGTTGAATTTGAACACTATACCGATATCTTGCATGTCTCATAGAATGGCACACTGGGTAGGGATGGAATGTTCACGATATGCGTTTTTCATATTTCATAACCGACATGTTTGGACCCTTTTAGAAATCGCCAGAGACATGAAATTTTCCTGATACATACGTCTTGTGGATTTCTATAAGTACTTCACTGAGTGTAACTGTAAAATTCCTATAATAAGACCATCTTTGAGACTGTTCAAAAGTGGGCTTTAAGACCATTTTGAACAGTCCAAAAGGTTGGCTCACACTAGATGGCACTTGGTGCATTGCAAAAAAAAAAAAAAAAGAAAGAAGAAACAAAACCTTTTCATTTCTTTTTCAAAGAAGAATTAGTGCTAATTTCAACTGGTCTTAATACCGGAATTTCACTATACATGAACGCCTTTTTATGACAGCTCGAAAATTGCCGATAACTCATAATACCTAAGAGAATCTTCAGGATTCCAATCCCACTGAAATATACTTACAAAACAGTGATTTGTTGAAAAAAAAAACAACTAAATAATGCTGAATCAATTTCTGTTTAACACTCACCGCACTCGAATATATGCCAAACAAGCAAATATGTCATTAACAATTGCTAAGCATGGCGACAATAATAAATTATATTATATAGCAACAAATATTGAATTATTCGCGATAAAATCGACACGCTTACTCGATAGTGCACCTTTTCTTGGATGCCTTCGAACTCTACCGGGAATAATGCATCTGATGACGTATGACGACAATGACGTCACCCGAAAACAGTGAACGAAGCAAAATATTTATAGCTATATAAAAAGGGCTATTGCGCCGACATTGATAATATTGGCCCGAATTGGGATATCGAAAGCTTGTGTCCCAGCAGGCACTCAACGTTGAATTAACGTTGAAGAAAACGTTGTTTCAACGTGAGTTCAACGTTGAGTCAATGTTTTGTGCCTGCATGGGTCCTTCGATATCCTAATGAGGGATAATAATCACCAAAATCAGCGCAATAACTCTACAGTATTATAATTTCAATGCCTAGGGAAACTTTAAGAAACGTAAGTAAAATGGATATTTGCATGATGGATATGAGCTATGATTATAGTAATTGACATTAAATGCAGCAATGATGATAAATTGTACAGTATGAAATAAAATGAGAGGAGAAAATTTATTTGAACATTATTGATTGATAAGTAAGATATATTCACACTGTGAGTGCTTGGAAACCAGCCTGTTTCCGATATAATGTTGCACTATGGTGTCTTTATGATGTAGCACATCCTGAATATCACAGATACTTGCTGTTATCCCTGTGTTAAATTTCTGGAGGATTCTGATTCAGCAAATTCAGATTTTCTGCAAAAGACATATACTCTATTTGGTGCCGTGACCAGGATTTGAACACTCATGGAATTTAGCAAAAGCAGAAAGAAAAAGAAATTTCGCCGCCTCTGATGCATCATGTTTTCGAAAAGATAATGATTATATGGTTTGGCAAACCCCATATTAGAACAAGGAAAAGAGAGTTTAAAATTTTCAATTCCATTCATCCGTTAGAAGGTTTTTAAATTTGCAATATGTGTGAGCACCAAAAGTAAAAATGAAATGAAAATCCGAAATGGCTTACAAGCAAAAAGAACAACAATGGAATCCTACAGAGCATGCATTCAGCTGTAACTGCGAACAGAATGCTCCAGAAATTTGAGAAAATGCTATGAATGCTTATCCTTCACACATTCATGGTTTTCAAGAATGGAGAGTAATGCATTTTTCTCGTTTTCCATTATCTCCATCTGCCGTCTTATAGATTTTTGAATGGATTCCTCCTGATGGAGCTCCTGAGAAAAACAATTCGAAAAGACAACTTTTAATTATTAAGTCTGTAAACAGACAACATTTTGCGAATCAGTGGATGAATGAATGGATTGAAGTTCTGCATTTGCCCTAGTCGGGTCCAGCAAGGTTTCATTAGATAAAATTTCGAATACCTCTGCCATGACAACAGTAGGACAACACAGTAATGCTAGATACTGTTGTACTTCGAGGCTCTATAAACAACATCATCTGATCTAAAATTTTGGTATTTCGGTATTTGTACAATAAACACACCACTGTGTGTGATGCACAAATCTTTAGTTTTAAGTATAAAGAAGGAATAAATATTGTGTATACTTGTAAACATCACTTTTCCATCTAAATAGTGGGATTTACAAGTGTATTAATGGCACAGAACTGTTCACGCGATAACACACTATAAGTTTGCAGCAACAGAATCAGGAATAACTCATTATTCCATTAACAATGCGAGAAATTCAGAAATGTTGATCAGGATCCGACCAGGGTAATTCTGCAGATTAAGGGTTTCAATGAGAATGAAAGAACAGAAAAGAGAATGATCATCGTATATGTAAGTAAAAATAAACAAACAGTTCTATATTATTTTAAAACAAATTGAAGGTTCTATTATTTTCATGTGTTTAATTGTACCTGCTCGAGCAAATTAACACGAATTGAAATGATTTGTTATACTGCAAAGAAATTTGTAGGCTTCTGACTGGACCGCGCAAGGTCAATTACTTTCCATATTACCTATGAGCAAAAAAAAATACAAACTCGTGCTCTCCTTCGCTATATTACGATGTCCGACATCTTGGATTTACTGCACAATTGATGAGAAATAAAAGCAAAACAATTTCATGCAAAGCAATAATTTTCAGCTTATAAATAAAAAAAATTGTTTTTTTTTAATTCATTCCGTACTATATTGATTGTTTTCCATTATAAAACTATCATTCTAACATGACGTGAATGTTTTCCCACTGAGCACCGTCAGCTAAAACATGTATTTTTCGCGACGTCGGCTACAAAAGATGTTTTGAAATAAAAATATTGCAGCATTGCACATGTCGTGGAAAGCTTTGCAGTAAAACAAAACTATTATTTTGGTTCTGGGAAAATGGGACACATTCTTTGTCTGAAAGCGATATTTGCTCTCGCCTCATGGCTCTGGCAAATTTTGCTCTCAGGTGGAGAATGTGATCCCATATTCTCCGTTAAGAATCAATAACTGATAATGCTCAACATAGATGTAAAACTAGCAAGTCTCCCCGTACCAAAACACAGTATGGTTTATTTCTTATTTCTTTTGGGACAATGGAGCCCATTTTTTGGTATTTTGGCAAAAAACCAGTTCAATATGATACCGTACTGGTTATGATTGGAGTCTCAATACAACCGAGACACCTATTCTCAATGTGAAAAGCATTTTTTATTTCCAAAGGCAACCTTTATAGCTTTTAAAGGCTTTGTTTGCTGGCCGGATGCGCGTCTGACTAGGGATCAGGAGGATGCGGGTTCGATACATGCCAGGGTCGGCTATATTCTTTTGTGGAGAATGATCATGAAATCTTTTCCACTGCAACTCTCTCTCTTCCGCTAATTCAAGAAGGGCAGTTGTCAGTTCCTGGCGAAATACTGTGTACTGTACTAGTTTACCGCTTACGTATACGCCTGCCAAGGAAAAGTGTAGATAGGTAAACTCACCCGCTCGATATGGCCTAACTAGTGTTGACTGGGCCATTAAACTCCTATGCAAATAAACAAGGTTTAGTTCATTATATATTCGAGTGCAAAGGTACCCTGCAGAGTCTTGGAACAGCCGGCATATTTGTATGGAATACATGAAATAACTAGACCCTAATAGAAACGCCAATAGCGGAAAGCCAAAAGGACAGTCACTTTGCCACAAAATGGTCAGTTGGCTATCCAAAGCAAAACATAAAAGCGATACACACACCCTTTTACAAACCATAACAAAAATAAACCGCGACTGAAGAACCGTCTTGGAACGGTCAGTGAAACGAATTCCATGGGTGGGGGGGGGGGCTAAAATCGATTTCTCTCGCCCTTACTCAAAAACCCATTATCTCACATAGGCTGTCATTTCCAAATGAGTTTATCATCCAAGCTATGACGAGTTTCATAAACTTCATATGAAATGGCAATAAAAGTTAGAGTCTATTTCCTGATGCCTGTCCACAAAGAAAACGGATGCAAGCTTCAAATACTTAATCATGTCGAAAACAAAGCAAAAGGGGTCTTTGGATATTTGCATCCAGTAAACACTCAGATGAGCCGTCCCAGTCTAATTAGAGTGTTCGCTGTGCTTCTTCGTACAGAGAGGAAAGACTTATTTTGGCTGAGTTTGTCTGAGTATTCTATACCATGTGCGTACGTGCTCTAAGACATACTGAATTTGTCATCGAGGATAATGAAGAATATATGTCTTATTTCTAAAAAAAAAAAAAAAAGCATATGTTGTTGGTACTTGTAAGAATCCCCCTCCATTGGGTGATTTTGTTGAAGACCACAAACACGAGGATAGTTAAAGCATATTTTTTCTTTCTTCAAAACACATGCTTACTGAGACTAAGAGAGAATTTAATTTTATGTAATGTTGGTTGGTGCCTGATGATCTGTCTCTGGTGGGAACCATCGGAGTCCAACTGTTGGTTTTCTTTTGCTCCAGCATTTCAGTGGCTTCTTGCTGTCGAGTCCTCACTGTTGTTTTATCTCTGTGGTTGTTTGATTTTTGTGTTCTCTGAGATGTTGCACTGATGAGTTAGGAGAACAGAAGTGAAGGCAACGAGGCCTTCATGCGAACTGAACAAATTATTTATCTAAATCGCGACGGAAGTATTAGTAAGGGCGAGGATTGCAGCTGCGTAAAATGATTGATTTAAGCCCACCATACCCCCCCCCCCCCACCCCCCATTGGAATATGTTTCACTGTCCTTTCCAAGGCTGTTCTTCTGTCGCCGTTTATTTTGTTATGGTTTGTCTTTTGAGTGAATGTATCGCTTATATTATTTTGTTTTGGATAGCCAATCGGCCATTTCATGGGAAAGTACTGTCTTTTTGGCTTTCCACTATTGATGTTTCCATTAGCGTCTAGTTACTTCATGTTTGTGTTTCTTTCCCTTTAGTATCACTGATGGGAGCTGTGGGTTAATTGGATCGATTGCTGATCATTGCCTTCACTTCTTTTTTTTAGTCCATTTAGTACTGGAAACACCAAAGCGGGTACCCTGGCAAACAGTGCAGGCCCAGATCAGACACCGCAGAACACGACGTCTGATCAGGGCCTACACTGTTTGCAACAAGTTCAGCTATTTTCCCAATAGTTTTTGAAGAAAACACAACCTAACACCCCTATATTTTGAAATGGACATACTTATAAGGTGGAAGGTTCCATTAGGTACAAAAAGGGTTTATATCGGGATCACCCATGGTTTTTCAAGCATTAACATCTGCTAAGTCCCGTGTAAGCTGCTTGAACACGGGATCGCTAGGCCGAGTGTTCAAACATATTCCGAGGGACACGGCATATGTTACTGCAATAAAATAATCACAGAAGATCGCTATTCTTGCATAAATTACGATTCCAATCGCAAAATGCGAGCAAACGCCTCAAAGCTCGAAAACTCTTCAGATGCACCCCTTAAACCAACATGGCGGCTAGTTTACAATGACAACAGTTCTGCAATGACGTTCTGACGTCTGTAGAAAATTTTAAACAAGAGGCCCATGGGCCACTACGCTAATCAGAGGTCATGTTGTTTATACCATATACAGGCATGGTGCCCACCTTGGTCATGTGACAACTACAGGCCACCATGCAATCAGTAAAATCCACTTCCTTGCCTTTTTACACACAAATGTCTAAGTGACTAAATTTGACCTTGACGTAAAACAGGGCAAGGTCAACCAAAGGACATCATTTTGCCAAATATGGTATGGCCCCTATCCCCGATGCTGAACAACAAGTTTCAAGATCATCGACCATTTGGTTCCTGAGAAGAAGTTTTTTCTACCATATATGGGTATTGCGACCATATTGGTCATGTGACCCAGTCCTTACGAACAAACTTTTGTTTCCCCTTCCCATAGACGCTTCACGTGTAATTTGGTTTCAGTCAACCTAGTAGTTTGAGTAGAGGAGAAGATTAACATACTGAATCGGAGCCATCCCAGATAAAGGTCAGTAAATGACCTTGTCCTTTGGAATTGATAAACTTCCATTCAGCTGATTGCAAATATCATTTCTGATGCCACAAGCTACCATGCAATCGAAAAAATCCACTGTTTTGTCCTTTTTCCATATAAATGTCTAAGTGACCAAATTTTACCTTGACGTGAAACAAGTCAAGGTCAACCAAAGGTCATCATTTGAACAAATTTGATAGGGCCGAGTCCCCGATGCTGCACACCCAGTTTCAAGGTTATCTGCCATTTGGTTCCTTAGAAGAAGATTTTTAAAGGTTTTTACCATATATGGGCATGGCGAGCATATTGGTCATGTGTCCTTACGAACAAACTTTCGTTCCCCCTTCCCATAGAGGCTCCACATGTCATTTGGTTTCAATCGAACCAGCAGTTTAAAGTTGAGAAGAAGATAAAAATACTGAATCTGAGCCTTCCAGGACAAAGGTCAGTAAATGACCTTTACCTTTGTAACTGATAAACTTCCATTCAGCTGATTGCGAATATCATTTCCGATGGCACCGGTACTATGCAATCAGAAAAATCCACTGTTTTGTCTTTTTTCCATACGAATGTCTAAGTGACCAAATTTGATCTTGATACCCACAGCACAGGTTCAGGAAGAAAAACACCATTTATTCTCGTTACTTGCCCTTATCTGTTATGCCAGTGACTATATCGTAAAATGGTATAGTCAGATGCTTCTACAGTCGAACTTCAATAGCTCGAACACCTTTAGGACAATGAAAATCTGTTCAAGACAGGGGTAGTTCAAGCCACTGATGGTTACTGCAGGAGGCATAACGAAATACAGTCGAACTTCAATGGCTCGAACACCTTTGGGACCTCGAAAATCTGTTCGAGACAGGGGTAGTTCGAGCCACTGAGGTTATTGTCAGGAGGCATAACGAGATGCTTTTAGACATCTTTTCGGTGTTCTATAATGAATATGTATGCTGTGTGTACTCATAAGAATCGCCTCATCGAGGCGATTCTAATGAGTACACACAGCATACATTTGCAAGATAAAAGATTAAAATCTTCTTAATTATCCTCCACTATTTCTTATGTAGAGGATTTCGCTAGGGACTCAAGAACGGGTTCGACTCATCCATGGTAAACGAGCCATGGGTGTTCGAGCCATCGAAGTTCTACTGTACTTTTAGACATCTTTTCGGTGTTATATAATGAAAATGTATGCTGTGTGTACTCATTAGAATCGCCTCATCGAGGCGATTCTAATGAGTACACACAACATACATTTGCAAGACAAAAGGCTAAAATTTCCTTAATTATCCCCCACTATTTCTTATGTAGAGGATTTCGCTTGGGGCTCAAGAAAATGGGTTCGTCACATCCATGGTAAACGAGCCATCGGTGTTCGAGCCATCGAAGTTCTACTGTATTTGGAAATAGTTTCATTGGAAACTTAGATTTTTAACTTTGAAAGCAACGGGCTTGTGTTTATGCCTTTAAATGAAGAAACAATGGCTTAACTTTGTTCACTAAAATACAGAAAACACATTTACCGGGCTCTTAGCATTCTGTTATTTATGTTCGTCAAATGCTTGTACAGTCGGTTAACAGAGCAACACACATGACTGCTTGCATATGTCCTCTGCATTTCTGTGAAAAGCGATGGGTCTGGTGAATGCATCACGAAAGCATGCCTCCCCTTGAACTCCACTTTTATATAGCGAAACTTGGGTTTACAGGAGTAAACCTTATTTTTCTTATTTCTGCTCTAAAACATACATTGTGTTTATGAGGAGGGCCATAACTAATGGTGTAAGAACTTGTGGCCCGAACCATTTGCTTTGTGGTTGCAATAAAATATGATTAAACATAGATTGTGGGTACTCGTTAGAACCGCCTCCTCGAGGCGTTTTCTAATGAGTATCCATATTCTATGTTTTGAGCAGAAATAAGAAAAATATCGCAATTCTTCATCTTAAAATTTTTGTTTTTTCAACGGTAAAACTTACACTGTATTTGAATTTGAATAGGCGTGTTTTCGTAATGGTGGGCTTGTTTGCAGGCTCGACAGAGCCTTTGACAGCCGCCTGTGCCATAATCACCCTTTCATTATGAGCTTGCGCATATGTAACTTACATCCAAGAGACTAATGATCCTGTCTTTCTTTCTCATTCTACTTCTCTGAGCCGCCTGACGATTAGACTCTCTTCTGTGCTGTAGTTTCTCAACTTCTTCTTGCGTCATCTAAATCCACAAAAACCGCGTTATAACATGGATCATGTGTATATAAAATGTACTAACACTGTCTATGTCTATAATGGTCACTGGTGAGTACTAGTTGACCAATCGCATCCGCCCATCGGGGCTTGAAGAAATAGATGGGCTGCATGATGCTTCCACGCAGAGGTGAAACCGACCCACACACGAGTACTGGTAAACCGCTTAGCAGATCTATATAAAGCCTGCCCAGGCAAAGCGGTGCGAGTTGGCGCATCCATGTTTATAAACACCTTTTATTTCATTTGGTGACAGGGGTCGAGATGTCATTTAATCTCAATGTCGGGTAGAATTCCCACAAAATTGGAAGCAACGTCTCCAAAATGACCTATACTGTGTTGATGGGGATGTTAAACCTCAAATCAAACAAACAAAACTAGTTGTTTGTTTGTTTGATTTGATGTTTAACGTCCCCATCAACAATGTAAAGGTCATTTTGTAGACGTTGCTTCAAATTTTGTGGGACTTTTACCCGACACCAAACCTAGTTAGGCTGGCCCGCAAAACAACTTGTAGACTTCTGTGGTATAATTAATTCTTCAGATGGATAACCTTGTCATAGAACATAATCTGGTTACTTGTGAGAGCAGTGCTAATTAGGCCCCTACATCTTGGGTTTTAAGCCACATTAGGAAAAATAATGATTAGTTTGCTAATTTGGCTTTATATAATGTCAGCTTCGGACATGACTGTAAAGGTGAAGGCTCAAACCAGCTTGCGCTTCCGACTTCACTGGGCATTGTATGGATGCCCACTAGTTTCTTCATGCAGACGGGTAAAGGTGCATTCTAAGTGGGTATGCAGACTGTGTACATATCGGAAGATATATTTTCGCTTGAAGTCACAGATGATTTCACAGATGGTTTCATTACGAAAATAAGCCTTTCAAATAAACTGAAAATTGACACACCAAAAATGTGAAAATTTTCAGCTAAAAAAACTACGATATTTTTTCATATTTCTGCTCAAAACATAGATTGTGATTGTTTTGTTTGTTTGATTTGAGGTTTAACGTCCCCGTCAACACTGTAAAGGTCATTTTGGAGACGTTGCTTCCAATTTTGTGGGACTTTTACCCGACACTGAGATGAAATGACATCTCAAGACCTGCCGCCCAATGAAACCAATAGGGTGCATGGACGGTCCACCTCGCACCGCAGTTCCTCGACAGGCTTAGATCCTCTGAGCGGTTTACCAGTACTAGTGTGCTGGTCGGATTCAGCTCTGCGTGGAAGCATCATGCAGCCCATATATTTCCTCAAGCCCCTATGGGCGGGGGCAATGGATTGTGATTGTAAGTATATCTTAGAACCGCCTCGGGTATCTACAATCTATGTTAGAAAACTGACGTATATCCCTGTAAACCCAAATTTTACTAAAGTGGCGTTTAAGGGGGTCAAAATCATATAGGCTGTGGGTTATTACTTAGGCTGTGTTTTTGAGCTGAAATAAGAAAACTGATGTATACCTCTGTAAACCCTAGTTTTACTGTATAAAGTTTGCGTTTAAAGGGTCAAAGTTATATAGGCGTGTTTCCGTGATGTAGCTGCGGATGCTTATTACATACACCTTTTAAGGTGAACGTGAACTTCTATAACGCAAGATAATTCCCCATGACTAGTTAAAGAGCTAGAGAACAATTAAAGGATACTGTTTTCCTATTTCTGCATAAAATATAGTAAAAATGCTATATCACGACACTGTTCAAAAGTGGTCTTGAAAGTGGAATAGAAACTGTTATTCTGGCTTTCTTCTGGTGGTGGTGTTGCTTTATGTTGGTGCTTCTTTCCCTCTGGTGTCTTGATGGGTGGAAGGTGTATGGCTGTTGTTCCGATTTCACTTCTGTTTTAATACCATTTTTGGACAGTCTAAATTATTTAATTTATTAAACTTGTTGAGGAAAAGAGATAAAAAAAAGCCTCGCATTTTATACCTTTTCCTCAACTCGTTTAATAAATTCAATAATACATCTGAACTCATGTTCTCTCTAGTACTCTTCCTTATCATGCAATATGGAAAATTATTCCCCAAATATCTTCGTTACTCATCCTTATCTTAAGCTATGTTGATCATAGAGAATCAAATGCGGTTCTTCAGTCGCCGTTTATTTTTGTTATGGTTTGTCTTTTGGTGTTTGTGTCGCTTATATTATTTTATTTTGGATAGCCTATTGGCCATTTTGTGGCAAAGTATCTGTCCTTTTGGCTTTTCGCTATTGATGTTTCCATTAGGGTCTGTTGTTTCATGTTTGTGTTTCTTTCCCTTTGATGTCTCTGATGGGAGCTGTGGGTTAATTGCATCGATTCCTGATCATTGCCTCCACTTCTATTTTGAGTGTTCGTGTATTATTGAATTTATTAAACTCGTTGAGGGAAAGGGATAAAATGCGAGGCATTGCCGAGCATTTTATCTTTTTTCCTCAACGAGTTCAACAGATTCAATAATACATAAGCATGAATGCAATATGACATATAAACGCATTTTAATCACGATTGTTTTACAAAAATGTCAGTATTTCGCCATTAGTAAACGTACCGTCGTTAAAGACGCCGTACATGTAACGTTACGGGCCGGGCGTATCAAACTAATCTTCATATTTAATCCACTAGCGGATTATAGAATTTATTACATGGCGTTTTACACTCTCAGATGAGACGTCGTATGATAAAATACAAACCTCTGTCTTTTCCGGCGGTTTGAACTCGACAGTCAACTCCTCCAACCCTTGCGACTTCCTCCTGGCATAGATTTTGTTCCTCAGCTCTTTTCGTAGGATGTCAGTATTTAGTGCAGCAGACCCTACTGGCGACAGCGTGACATCGGACATGTCGCTGCTACTGTACATGGGCGAGTCGAGATCTGGCGTTGAGGCCACAGAGTGACTCGGAGTAGATTTTGATGTAGATGGAATGGCTAAAGGTAGTGGACCATATTTCCTAGGAGAAATATTCAGTGTGGATGGAGGTAAAGCCCTGGGTGACGGCCCCGATAACAAATGGTCCGGCTCGCTCTTCACATGCGCAGTTTGCCATGTGCTCGTATGCGGAACTGGAAGAATATAAATTATGATGATTGTGTTGATCTGCTGAATAATCGATTTACTCGGGGCTTGGAGAAATAGTATGGGCTGCATGATGCTTCCACGCAGAGCTGAAACTGTCCGCACATGAGTACTGGAAAACCGATTACACGGTCTAAGCTGTCCCAGGTAAAGTGGTGCGAGTCATACCGCCCACTGCATATAAACTCTATTGTTTTTCTTTTTTGTTGTTGTTGTTTATTTCGATCGACAGCAGGGATTAAGACGTCATTTCATCTCAATGTCGGATAAAAGTCCCACAAAATTGGAAGCAACCTCTCCAAAATGACCTGAATGGTGTTGACGGGTACGTCAAACCTCAAAATCTAACAAACAAACGCAAAATAAGCACATAATTATCACGAATTTCCATGATAGATTCAATTTTACTTATGCATACATAACAACCTCTGTCAGATGACGCTATACATTCATGTTCCTCAGTCTGTGATGCCGTTAGATCCATAATAAAATCATGGGTCATTGCAGAGCATATATTAGCTCGTTTAAAATGCATAGATCATACAGAAAAAGTATAAAAATTATAATTTATGATCATTTTTTCTCTTTAATTTATACACTTTAGTCGCAAGCAAGTTTTTATATGTACAATCACTTATTTTTCACAGTTGTATTTGAAATGCGTAATCGATTATCGATCACTTGAATAAATCGAAGATCAAAATGTTATGTATGTCTTATTGGTTATATGAACACCGACAGAGAAACATTTTTTTTCAAAGTTGATCTGCTGCCCTTGTTCCCATTCAAAAACGGTAATTCTTGCACACAAGACAAGGATATCATGGGATAGAAATTCTGTTCTAACCCTGGTGTTCTCACCCTAAATCTATTATTCTCGCGCGTTTGATAAATGTACTGGTTGAATACAACCGCAAAAGTTGACGCCATGCACGCTACGTGGCGTCACTAAACATTCCTGTAGTGTCATCGCAATATGGTGGATGTCTGTAACCAAATTCGAAGTGACTGCAGCATTAAAAATCCGCGCTAAGAAATGGAAGGCATGCAAGAAAAAGAATCCTATATGGTGTGAATGTTGGACAGAAAAATCCGTTCCTCGGGATCACTGTCCGGCATCACTCGGCAAGCCTCGTGATGCCGGACAGTGTCCCTCGGGACCGATTTTTCCATGCACCCCTAACACCCATATAAGATTCTTATATTCTACCCTCTCTTCTTATTCTTATGGACTGGACGTATATAAAACAGATGTCATCAGTACTGTTTTCACAGCAGTATGGTGAAAACGACATGTAGTCTAGCCTTCCAATAATCCCTAAAACACGTTCTGATGACCATCTATTTTTGCTGCTTTTTACTCATTCTTTAATAAAATACAAGAGGGCCATAATGGCCCTGGGTCGCTCACCTGATTCTTATTGTACAGATAACAAGAGGGCCATGATGGCCCTGGATCGCTCACCTGATCCTATTGTACAAACGGAATTGTGGGTAATATATGGTGGAGTGGAGGGTTTGAGCAATTTTCGTTGGACCCAAAGACCATTTCTGTGAAATTAATTCAAAATCAGTCTGCCTGTTTAGGAGTCATTTTGAGAAGTAGAAGTCATTTTTGATGAAATGACATCTCAAGTCCTGCCGCCTAATGAAACCAATGGGGTTCAAATGCATTGATGGTTCCACTCGCACCACTTCTCCTAGACAGGCTAAAACCTTCAAAGTGGTTTACCAATACTCCTGTAGAAGCACCTTGCAGCCAAGGTGGGTGGGGCCAAAACTTTCAAAAGACATCTGTCTCTAAAAAAGAAGCAATTTTATGGGAACGTTCCATGAGTGACCCTCTAACAAAATTGCTCAAAATATTTTGCTTAACTGAGCATGATGGTCACCAGAGCTAAAAAACCTCAAACCTCATTCCTGTCAAATAATTTCATAATCCATCCACTGGTTAAGGAGAAAGTGTCCTTTAAAGGTTTTTCTATTTTTAGCTCTGGCAGCCATTTTATTAACCAGAGCGGAACAGTTTGAGCAATTTTGGAAGAGGGTCACCCAAGGAACATTCCTGTCAAGTAATTTCAAAATCCATCCACTGATTAAGGGGAAGAAGTCTTTTAAAGGTTTTACTATTTTTAGCTCTGGTGGCCATTTTGTTCACCCAACCGGAAGGTTTGAGCAATTGTGGTAGAGGGTCACCAAAGGAACATTCCTGTTATAAAATCCATCCACCTGTTAAGGAGAAGAAGTCGTTTAAAGTTTTTTTCTATTTTTAGCTCTGGTGGCCACTTTGTTGACCCGAGCGGAACGGTTTGCGCAATTTTATTAAGAGGGTCACCCAAGGAACATTCTGGTGAAATAATTTCAAATCCATCCACTGGTTAAGGAGAAAAGTGTGTTAAAAGGTTATTCTATTTTTAGCTCTGGTTGCCATTTTGTTGACCCGAGCAGAACGGTTTGAGCAAATTTGGTAGAGGATCATCCAAGGAACATTCCTGTGAAGTAATTTCAAAATCCATCCACTGGTTAAGGAGAAGAAGTCGTTTAAAGGTTTTTCTATTTTAAGCTCTGTCGGCCATTTTGTTCACCCAAGCGGAACAGTATGAGCAATTTTAGTAGAGGGTCACCAAACAAACATTCCTGTGAAATAATTTCAAAATCCATCGACTGGTTAAGGAGGAGAAGTCGTTTTCTAGTTTTAGCTCTTGCGGCCATTTTGTTCACCCGAGTGGAACGGTTTGAGCGATTTTGGAAGAGGGTCACCCAAGAAACATTCCAGTGAAATAATTTCAAAATCCATCTGCTGGTTAAGGAGAAAAATTGTTTAAAGGTTAGCTCGGGTGGCCATCTTGTTTACCCGAGCGCAACGGTTTGAGCAATTTTGGTAGAGGATCACCAAAGGAACATTCCTGTGAGGTAATTTCAAAATCCATCCACTAGTTAAGGAAAAGAAGTCGTTTAAAGATTTTTCTATTTTTAGCTCTGGGGGCCAACTTATTCACCCGAGCAGAACGGCATGAGCAATTTTGGTCGAGGGTCACCCAAGGAACATTCCTGTCAAGCAATTTCGAAATCCATCCACTGGTTAAGGAGAAGAAGTCCTTTAAAGGTTTTTCTATTTTTAGTTTTGGCGGCCATTTTGTTCACCCGAGCGGAACAGTTTGCGCAATTTTAGTAGAGGGTCGTCCATGGAACATTCCTGTGAAATAATTTCAAAATCCATCCACTGGTTAAGCAGGAGAAGTCGTTTAAAGGTTTTTTCTATTTTTAGCATTGCTGGCCACCTTGTTCACCCGAGCGGAATAGTTTGAGCAATTTTGGTAGACGATCACCCAAGGAGCATTCCTGAGAAATTAGATCAAAATCTGTCCAGCAGTTTTGGAGAAGAAATTGTTTCAAGCAAAAGTTGACGACGGACGGACGCACGCACGGACGACGGACAAAGACCGATCCCAAAAGCTCACATTGGTGCTCAGGTGAGCTAAAAAGGAAGGGCATTTTAGGTGGAGTGGATGGTTCTGACAAGAAGGCTTTGAAGATTTTCCCTATGTAAGTCTGTGTTAAACCAGTGAGCCGGGGCGGGGCACTTTTGGTCCCAGGGCTATAATTTGAACAATCTTGATAGAGGTCCACTAGACGCAGCTTAATACCAAAGATCAAACACCTGAGCCTTCTGGTTTCAGACCAGAAGATTTTTAAAGGTTTTCGCTACATAAATAAATGTAAAACCAAAGGGCCGCGGGGCCGGGACATTTTTCACCCCAGGGCTATAATTTGAAAATCTTGATAGAGGTCCACAAGACAAACCTTTATACCAAATATCAAACACCTGAGCCTTCTGGTTTCAGACAAAAAGGATTTTAAAGGTTTTCCCTGTATAAGTTAATGTAAAACCAATGGGCCCCGGGCGGGAGGTTTTTGGCCCAAGGGCTCTAATTTGAACAATTTTAATAGAGGTCCACTAGATGAAACTTCAAACCAAATATCAAAGACCTGGGCCTTGCGGTTTCAGAGAAGAAGATTTTTCAATTTTTTTCCTATATAAGTGAATGTAAAACCAAAGGGTCCCGGGACAGTGGTATTTTTTGGCGCAAGGGCTATAATTTGAACAATCTTGGTAGAGGTCCGCAAGATGCCGCTACACACCAAATAGTAAAAACCTGGGCCTTGCGGTTTCAGAGGAGAAGATTTTTAAAGATTTTTTTCCTAAAGAAGTCAATGTAAAACCAAAGGGCCCCGGGGCGGGAGCATTTTTGGCCCCAGAGCTTAATTTGAACAATCTTCGTAGAGGTCCACTAGATAAAGCTACACAACAAATATCAAATACTTGGGCCTTGCAGTTTCAGAGGAGAAGATATTTTGCACTTTCAGGGCTATAAGTTGAATAATCTTGATATCGGTCCAATAGATGAAGCTACACACCAAATATCAATGACCTTGGCCTTGCGGTTTCAGAGGAGAAGATTTTTTAAAACATTTTCCTATATAAGTCAATGTAAAACCAAAAACAATCTTGATAGAGATCCATAAGACGAACCTTCATAACAAATATCAAACACCTGAGCCTTCTGGTTTCAGGGTAGAAGATTTTTAAAGATTTTCCCTGTATAAAAGGCCCCAGGGCTCTAATTTGAACAATCTTGATAGAGGTCCACTAGATGAAACTTCAAACCAAATATCAAAGACTTGGGCCTTGCGGTTTAAGAGGTAAAGATTTTTCCTATATAAGTCAATGTAAAACCAAAGGGCCCCGGGGTTGGGGTATTTTTGGCGCAAGGGCTATAATTTGAACAATCTTGGTAGAGGTCCACTAGATGAATCTACACATCAAATATCAAAGACCTGGGCATTGTGGTTTCAGAGGAGAAGATTTTTTCCTGTATAAATCATTGTAAAACCAAACGCCCCATGGGGTGGGGGGGGGGGGCATTTTTGGCCCCTGGGCTATAATTCGAACAATCTTGATAGAGGTCCACTAGGTAAAGCAACACACCAAATATCAAAGGCCTGGGTCTTGCGGTTTCAGCGGAGAAGATTTTTTCAACATTTTTTCCTATATAACTCAATGTAAAACTAAAGGGCCCCGAAGCGGGGGCATTTTTGGCACAAAAACTATAATTTGAACAATCTTGGTAGAGGTCCACTAGCTGAAGGTACACAACAAATATCAAAGACCTGGGTCTTGCAGTTTCAGAGGAGAAGACTTTTAAAGATTTTTCATATGTAAGCCAATGTAAAACCAAAAGGCCCCGGGCGGGGGCATTTTTGGCCACAAGGCTATAATTTGAAGAATCTTGATATAGATCCATAAGACGAACCTTCATACCAAAAATCAAACACCTTAGCCTTCTGGTTTCAGTGAAGAAGATTTTTTAAAGTTTTCCCTATGTAAGTCAATGTAAAACCAAAGGGCCCCGGGGCGAGCGCATTTTTGGCCCCAGGACTATAACGTGAACAATCTTGATAAAGGTCCATAAGACGAAGCTTCATACCAAATATCAAACACCTGAGCCTTCTGGTTTCAAACAAGAAGATTTTAAAAGTTTTCCTTATATATGTCTATGTGAAACCAAAAGGCCACGGAGCGGGGGCATTTTTGGCCACAGGGCTATAATTTGAACAATCTTGGTAGAGGTCCACTAGTTGAAACTACACACCAAATACTGAAGACCTGGGCCTTGTGGTTTCAATGGTGAAGATTTTTTAAGTCTTCACTAAAAAAATCTTTTTTGACTCCTGTGACCTAGATTGGCAGCGGACCGGAACCATTTGAACAAATTTGAAAGGGGACCACCTAAGGATCATTCCTGTGAAGTTTGGTCAAAATCCGATCAGTGGTCTAGGAGATGTTGTTTGAAGAAATTATTTACGCACGGATGCACCGACGGGCGCATGCACGCATGGACGACGGACAAAACGTGATTCCAAAAGCTCACCTCGTCACGTATCAGGTGAGCTAAAAAGTTAACACTGCATTATACCCCACCATTGCGGGCAAGTATGGTTCGATCCTTGGCCACAATAGCCTTCCTTTAGTAATCTATATATCTGTAAGATTTCATCAAGGCATTCCATATAGAAAAGGAGCTATTTGCCAAAAAATCTTACATATATCAAGGGCAGGTAAAACAATAACCAGAATTGGCAGAGTAACTGTTCTTGGCCATAATATGCCTCCTTAAGTGTTTTAAATATATTTTAAAGTTAATCAAGGTATTCCATATAGCAAAGGAGAAAAAGACTAAAACAACATTTTTCACATTCTTTCAGGGCAGATCACAACTAGGTTTCTTGCTGTCGAATCCTCACCGTTGATTTTTGTGTTCATGGAGACGTTGCATCGATGAGTTAGGAGACCTTCATGCGGACTGAACAAATTATTTGTCTAAAGTAAGGGCGAGGATTGTGGGCACTTACAATCGATTTAAGCCCCCCCCCCACCCCCCATAATAGCCATTTGTGGGAAAGTAATAGTATTTTTGGCTTTCCGCTAGTGATGCTCCCATTAGGGTCTAGTTGTTTATGTCTGTGTTTCTTTCCCTTGGTGTCTCTGGTGGGAGCTGTGGGTTAATTGTATCGATTCCTGATCATTGCCTTCACTTCTTTTGCTTACTCTTAGCATTGATGGCAGGGTAGTAGAGACATGCAAGATTACTTACATGTCGTTTACTTAGGTAACTTACGCTCATTCTGTTCGATCAAGATTCTCACCTTTTGGGACTTTATTAGTCTTCTTAGGTTACTTAGCGCTTATCTTACGAATGATGTTGATACATATCCCATACTGGGCGTGTTATATGCCTACTTCTGTTGCTCATCCTACTTAGTTCATTTCCATATTAGTATCATTGTTCAGTGTTCTGGTCAGTTAAGACTCTTAAAACTATGTAAAATTGTCACTTTTATCAAATAATTAATATTATGTACCATTGGATTTTAATCAAGGGGCATAGAATTTTTGACATCTACTTATTTTACTTATACTGTTGTCATGACGGGAACCTAAGTAGAATAGTGTAAAATTGCTTATTTTACTTACAGTGTTGATATAAACATCAGTAACGAAAATACAATAAGTAGAATTCATTTAACAGAGAATACAGAGATTCGTTGACAGCCGGAACCCATGTTAGCTTGAATTTCATTCTGTGCCTCGTGTCCTAAGTATCTTCTCTATTATGTATTCATAGGAAACCCCATGCATTATGTATTTCATACTCCCTGTCCTGAAATCTTAGTAGAAGTAAAACACAGATCAGCAGGCCTATGAATTTAGATAGAAACATTTGCACAAGTTTTAAACCACCGATTTGCATGGATAGTTGCCAAATTGAGATTTCAGGACTCGATATATGAAGAACCTGCCCATTTTGGGAGCTAACGCTACAATTTGAACAATCTTGATAGTCTACTACATGAAGCTTCATATCGTATATCAAAGATATGTGACTTGCGGTTTCAGAGAAGAAGATTTTTAAGTCAGTTAAAAAGTTAAACTGTTTTGGCTCCTTTGACCTAGATGAACATTTGAACAACTTTGAAAGGGAACCACCCAAGGATCATTTCTGCCAAGTTTGGTCAGAATCTGTTCAATGGTTTAGCTGTCGTTTCAAGAAATTGTTTTTACGAACGGACGCACGCATGGACGCACGACGGACAAAATGTGATCACAAAAGCTCACCTTGGAAATTGTCTTCATAATCGAATAAGCCCAGGAAATATACGATTTACGCGACGTTAAATACCTGTCAGACCACAGTAGCATTATTTGTAAAACGATGCCTTTTTGAGTTTTGATATTTCCAGTCAGAGCCACATTTTCACTGAGATGACTTGCCGGTTAGATTTTTAAGTATCCGGAAGATATAAAGCTATTAAGTATGCTTAAGATTCACAGAACCAGAAAGTTAATGACAAGTTCCTTGTTTAATCAGAAAATATATCGATTTAGTTTTGAGAAGCAGGTTTTGTTTGATTTGAGGTTTAACGTCCCCATCAACATTGTATAGGTCATTTTGTAGACGTTGCTTCAATTTTGTGGGACTTTTACTCGACATTGAGATGAAATGACATTTCAAGCCCTGTCGCCCAATGAAACCAATAGGGTTTATAAGCATGGGCGATACGACTGGCACCGCTTTGCTTGGGCAGGCTTAGAAGCGATTTACCAGTACTTGTGTGAGGTCGGTTTCAGCTCTGCGTGGAAGCATCATGCAGTCCGTCTATTTCTTCAAGTAACTCACCTTTAAGTTTTGTATAATCTGTCTTAAGATCAGCTGAGCCCATGGTTGCCCCTCTGCTGCCATACGTTTCTGGCTGCCCAGATGACGATGTGGATGGTCTATGCAAAGGCCCGGGTGGTTCGACTTGTGCATACTGCTGCGGAGAATCTGGTGGGGAGATACCATGCTCGTGCATGTGCTGACGGTATTCAGTTTTGTTGTAAAGCAACTTCCCACAGTTCGGACATTTAAACACTGGTACAAGAGGCGGTGGCTGCGGCACCGCCAAAGATAAATTACCACCCATCAATGTCTCTCTCAATATAGGGGATGCGCGTGGGCTGAGATTTAGCGGAGTAATCGGAACAGTTTTCTTTTTTATAGAAAGATCAGTAGGAATAAGATCTGAGTTCATGGCTGAAGAGAAGGCATTCAATGCCGGTTTATATACTGAGATAGGATCCGGATTGTCTTTATCAAACAACGCAGCAGCAAGAAGACTATTTGACTTCAATGAGGGTTTTTGCTGCTGAGGCGTGCATACTGTTGAAGGAGTGAAGTTCTGAAGAGATCTTGGAGTTCCTTCCAAGATTCGCTGCTGCATTCTAATAAAATAACTTCTCTGGCGTTTTTCTGTATCGCTTTCAATGTCTGTTACAACTGTTGGTATTTTAGCACCTTCGATTTCCTCTACCTTAATATTTCTTGTCATTTCTGGAACTTCAAGGGGTTCTCGTTTAGGTATCAGATTAGCTTGCATGTGTTCGACAGGATGCGCTTGACCTTCTTGACTATCTTTCATGACACTACCTGAGTCAAACGCTTCAGTTTCTTTCTTTATTCTTCCTGATACATTTTGTCGAGACAATCTTGCCAAAATGTCTATGGTCTCCAACTCTTTCTGCACCGATATTAATTCACTCTGTTTCTTCATTTCAGCTTCCTTTTCAATAGTGATAAGACTTGAACAAACTTCACTAAGAAGACTGAGTGAATTATTGGGCGGCAGCGACTGAGGACGCGGTTGTTCTTGATCTGACTCTGTTTCACTTGAATCTGAAAATCCATCATTTGATTCATCTGAGCTCGTCTTACCATAAGGTATAGTTTCAGCTTCTGAAAGTTCGTCGTCGTTAATTTCTTTATGTTCTGGTGATATATGTGCCGTACAAATGTTTTCGGTATTGGCTTCTGTCTTTACTTCTGTTTTCAGTCCTAGGGGCACTGAATCCGATTCCAAATTCGTTTGAAACAGTCTCGGAGAAGTGGTCTCAGCTTCATCACTACGTATACCAAGCAAACTCACATTCAGTTTTGGTGGCTCTCCATTTATATGCGAATCCATGTGCCTGTTATAAGCATTCCTTCTTTGAAAAACCTTTTCACATGTGTTACACTGCAGTTTATTCAATTTTGAATCGCCATCACCACAGCTTGTTTTCATATGTCTAAGAAGGCTGCAACTTTGTGTGAATCTATGGCCGCAAACATTGCATTCATAAAGATGAGTTTCTACGCTGTTGTGTACCGACATGTGTGCCTTCAAACCGATGACATTGGGAAATATTTCTTTACAAATGCGGCAAGATGTAGGGTAAACTCGCGATTTTCTACGCCTCTGTCGAGGTCGTAATGTTTCTTCAGTTTCACGCTCTCTTTCATCGCTGTTTCTGTAAAATGGTCTAGCACTTCGGGGACGTTTTGAAAGATGTGCCGTTTTTACCCAACTTTCATTCTTTGTAACAGACTTTTCAGTGTCGATGTTTTCGTCTTTACTTTCCAAATGACCAGTATGAAGATGTTCTTGTGTAATGTTCGGAGGGCTAAGATGCACCAATGAGGCACTTGTTGAAGGTGTTGAATGGGGAATTGTCATTGGAGATAATTTAGGAGGTTGTAAATTTTCTTCACGTTTTTGTGGAGTTAACTGATCGTTTCGCCTTGGTAAGGAGAGATCCATGACATCAAGATTTGTGGAAGGTGCAGCTATCTTTAGCTCATCCATCTTGTCACGATGCATTCTTTCAAGCCGTTCTTTCCTCAACATCGCGTAGGTGCCAAGCATTTCTAGCTCGAATTTAACATCCTGTGACTGCTGTTTCATTGATGGCGTTGTTGGCGTTTCATGAATAGATTTATGTCGCATTAAACTGCTTCGATGAATAAAGGACTTCTTACACACTGCACAAACATGGGGTCGAGGTAACATATGCATGCTGACATGCTTCTGAAGTGTGGCCTCCCTGAAAAAAGATTTACCGCAAATATCACATAAATAGCAGTTGTCTTTATGAATTAATGCGTGCATCTTCAATTTTTGTTTTGTTGTATATGTATTGTTACACGCGTGGCATACATAACGCTTGCTTTTGTCCTTACCAATAATGATTTGGATATTTTCCTCAAGGTGAAAATCGTTTATTGATGGACACGCATTTGGTTCATTGGAATGTTCTGTTGCAGTTACAAAAGCATCAGTGTCAACTTCAGTTTTTAAAACTGTTTTTGCATTGTCTTGAGATTCAACATTTTTAATTTGTGTGAGATTCTTGGCGTTATCTTCAGGATTTATCTTTGAAACATCTGCCATTAAGAAGTCTCTAAACTTACGGCGTAGTAGTTTGTTCTCAGCTAATTTACTGCTGTGAATTCTCATATGTGAATTTAATCCTTTCTGCATTACGAAGTTTTTGTCACATACATTACAAGTAAACCCTGATTTCATGGCACAAGCAGCATATATTTGATTAGCTTTCGCTTTTTTCAATGCATCCAACGCTAGATTTTTCTTGTGTGTATTCATATGAAGGAGCAAATGATGCTGTGAGTAGAAGTTTCTCATACATGTTTCACACTTGAAACGTTTTAGTTTCCTTCTGCCTCTGCTTCGTTTTTCTTTTGATTTTCTAGTTACTGTCTTTTCTATATTTGAACAAGATGCAACTTCTATTGCAACGGAATCGCTGATGTTACCGTCAAAAGCTCCCTGTTGGTTTTCTGTTCCATCTACGTTTAACCGTTTAGAAAGAGTTTCATTTACTATTTCATTTTCTATTTCACTGGCATTTCGTTTTAAAGTTTTTTCTTCTTCGTTCACATCACAGCCATTAATTTGTTCTTTTTGAATTTTTCCCGGGGAGGCTACACCAGTTTTTATTTCACTCTCTTTCTCATTTTCCATATCCGATTTGTCATTATGTGTCATTCCTTCTGATTCACAATCTCCAGCAATTTTTTCAGTCTCTGGCGTTTCCTTTTTAAGTCCGATTTCAGCTTTATTTAAAATTTTCATTTCTCCTGTTAAATAATCCAGCTCAACTTCATCATCAGATGTGTATTTAGGCCACGGATCTATACCCTCTGATTTTTCTGAATTATCGAGAAATTGAGCAGGATTTACATTATCCCCCGGTAAATTTTTATCCTTAAATTGTAATGTTTCTGGAATGTGTTCATTTGGTACTTGTTGCTTACTACAACTAACACTATCAGACTGGCCAATTGAATGGTTATTCTTTAGATCGACACATTCACTAGTTCTTTCTGGCTGAAGTGTTGGATCATATTCTATTTCTTTAATAACTAACTTTGTTTTAACTCCATTTCCGTCTTTCCCCTTAAAACTAGATGCCAAGATCTTTACAGAATTAGACATTATTTCAATGTTTGTTATTTCCACGTTAGCACTTACACCCTTTAATTCCTCTGATTTAATATCAGGTTTTGGAGCATTATCGGTAACTGTTTCTGTTAAGTGAGGCCTGTAAGTTAATTCTGAACTATAAGCAGACTCATTACGGACGCTACCATCCGAGCAAAGTATCCTTTGCCCAACAAGTTGTCGTTTATCATCTGCATTAATTCTACCATTAACTCCTGCATCTTCTTCATCGGAAACTATCACCAATTCTGGTTTCTCAGTCTTAACCCGATCTGAAAAACCCATTGTCTCTATTCCCCCGCTTCTGCTTGTTGTTCTTTTTCGACCATGTAATTGTTTCAGCTGTTCACTCGAGATCTCATTTGACTGACCCTGTTCTCGTGTATGCTTCCGCAAATGTTTATGAAGGAGGAAAACTGCCATGAAGGATTTTGAACAGGCGTTACATCTATAAGGCTTCTCTCCGCTATGTTTTCTCTGATGGACAATCAAATGGTGCCTGTGTAAAAACCTACGCTGGCAGACCTGACAAACAAACTGACGTTCTTCTGATGTTTTATGAACTGTCATATGAAGTTTCATCGCCGCTTTAGATTTGAATACTTTAGGACATGCTGGGCAATTAAATCCCAGCTGGCTTTCGCCTCTACCAGCATTGGACTTTGTGTTCTCTTGAAAGTTTCCTTCATTTTCTGGTCTCCGGACGACGTACCTATCTACGGCGTTATCGATAGCAGCGCCAAATGACGTTGGCATACCATGCCCGCTGCCGGGTCTACTAATGATATAGCCAGCCGAACTGAATGGCAAATTTTGAACATTTAATATTGGGCGACTTGGTTCCTGTTGGTAGCTGTGGCTTGTGTCCACATTTTGAACGCTCCTGATATGGTGTTCACTGACCACGTGGTTTGGAGATGTCTCAGTGCTGGTATCCGACTGCTTGCTAGTATTGACGGATGAAATGTGTGGCTGTGGCGTAGTAATGGCGATTGGCTTCTGAGTATGCACAAGCCTGGTACCAGCATTTGGTAGTGTAACTTGTGGCATTGACAATCCAACTGGCTTGAAGGCTGCTGATGAAAATGGTCTGACGCCCAGTCCTTCATACGCTCGTCTCTGGATATCTGATCTTCCCGGGTCTGCAAATAAAAACAGAATAGCAAAGGGTCGAGTTAAGTGAATGGTATGTGCTGACGCATGACAAAAAGCCTATGTGTGCGGACACCAGAAAAGACTCAGATCAGCCGCTTCATCAACCCAGTCTTCTCCAAACCTTCCTTTGTTGTTTTGGACAGCTTAAAGGCCATAGAAGACAAATGCGATCAGCGAATACTCTGATCAGACTGCGCGGATGCGCAGGCTTATCTGAGTATGCGCTCGTCGCACAGGTCTTATTGTAGGCATGGTCGTGCGCCGGGTCACGTGTCTTTGTACACGAGCGCTCACGAGTCTCATACCAGTTTGAGCATCCATCTGTTCAGTATTCCTTGAATGATAAACATAACGAAAATTTGGGTTCGCGTTTTAGAGTTATACGGCCCAGTAAACGCCAAGCACGTCAGTCTACCTAACCCTACGTTTTGAGTCTGTGAGTTGCTTATTCATCGACCCAAAGTTACTCGCTACATAAGTTTCCCGCCTTCTCTAGTCAACGTCACTATCGCTGACCATGTGCAAAATTCAGATACCGGTTATTTATAGCAGCTCTTCTGTGACGTCAGAGCGGTGTATAACAAGAGCTGTCGCATGGCAGCATAGCTCGCCTGTTTTGCGCTTTCAAGATATAAGGTAAAATTACTGAACTAGAATCAAATAGTGTCTGTATCATAAGGCAAAATCATTGAACCATGAAAATAGGCCAAACTGACCTAGATATAATTCTATGTCAATCATCTGGTCACAAGGAACTTATAATTCAGGTTTGAAGTTTCTCCAAGAAATAGTATTCAAAATATATGGCAAAGTCACTAGATCATGAAATATAGGTCTCACTGACCTAGATATATTTTTAAATCATTCTTCTGGTCACATGGAATCGATTATTGAGATATGAAGTTTCTCCATCAAATAGTATTCAAGATATAAGGCAACATCACTGAACCACTAAATATAGGTCACACTGACCTAGATATATTTTTAGGTAAATCATCGGATCACATGGAACTAATAACCCAGGTATGACATTTCTCCATCAAATAGTACTCAAGATATAAGGCAACATCACTGAACCATGAAATATAGGTCACACTGACCTAGATATATTTTAAGTAAATCATCGGATCACATGGAACTAATAACCCAGGTTTGACATTTCTCCATCATATAGTAGTCAAGATAATAGGCAAAATCACTTAACCATGAAATATAGGTCACACTGACCTAGATATATTTTGAGGTCAATCATGTGGTCACATGGAACTAATAACCCAGGTATGACATTTCTCCATCAAATAGTATTCAAGACAATTGGCAAAATCACTGAACCATGAAATATAGGTCACACTGACCTAGATACAGATATCTAGTTTGTGATGCTGGACAGTGACCATCGAGTCCACCCCTCACATCCATGTAAGATTCTTATATTCTTGAAAAGGCGGAAGGGAGAGAGTGGCCCTTTGTGGTGATAAATTGTTGCCGGTACCGGCGGAAATCGAACCCGCGACCTCCTGATCACCAGTCAGACGCGCAACTGACTGAGCCCTCGAGGCCGACAAGACGCTTTGGGTCAACAGGCAACCCATACAGCTTACAATTACAGTCCAACATAAAAAGTAATGAGCTATTTTGGCTATTGCACGAGTTGGAAATTGGCAGATGATGCCTGGATTTTGGTTTCCGGCTTCGAGAAGTTTTTCCCAGATGAGACGGGAAGCATAATTTTCTGCCAGAAATAACAAAAATGGCGTTTGGCGTGTCTAAAATCAAACAAAGTAGACACAGACTTGACCGCTTTGGAAGCCCAGTGTGATTATGGTCTACGCTGTTTAACTAAACGTCTTGTTATTTGTTTTCTTCAATGGATGTTTTTCGTAACCAGTTGGGTAATAAAACATTTATTTCACGACCGTTTGGGAGACAGTCAAAACCATTGCCCCTCGGCGCCTCGGAAGACCCTAAGGACTATTACCTGCGGTCTACAGCCTCGGGCAATAGTACATTGGATCGCCTTCGGCGCCACCGGGCAATAGTTTTGTCTTTCCACAAAACGGCCATGAAATAACTATGTATTTCAGCAGGCACATGACGTAATTGTGACAATGTGACGTCACATCAACATCGGTACAACGTCAGGACGTTTATGCAACGTCAAATCAACGTCGCAGCGTCATGACATTGAATCTACGTTGATTTGACGTTGCCCTAGCACTGTATGCAGGCTGGGTTTATCACTTGTGGAGGCTTAGTTCCGTTAACAAAACGATAACACACCTGTGTGACATAGTGCTTGCAAACTTTCATATCTCGAAAACGGTTATTTTTCTGATGAAAATTTATATTTTTCTTATGTTTACCGCACACATAGGTTTTTGAGTGCTCGTTAGAACCGCCTCATTGGGGCGGTTCTAACTAATACCCATAACCTATGGCCTTGAGAAGAAACAAGAAAACATGTTTTCCTCTGTAATCCCCGATTTTCTGTTCATAAAGTGGGGTGTGTGGGGGGGTTTCATTTCATGGACTTGTTAACGTGATGAGAACATTTTTCTTCCTTTACGGGTATTTTCCTCTTTAATGGTAGAACGGATTTGGGACATGCCACGAAAGCACGTGACCGGCGTCCCCCAGTCAGTCATGACTCATGCGTCAGTGCTTGTTTTCATGTTGATAGTACAAAACATTTTCCGGCCCCGCCCAATGGGGCTTTAAGAAATAGATTGGGCTGCACGATGCTTCCACGCAGAGCTGAAACCAACCACGCATGAGTACTGGTAAACCGCTTAGAGGTTCTAAGCATGCCCTGGAAAGGGATGCGAGTTGGACCGTCCATGCATATAAACCCTATTGGTTCAATTGGACGGCAGGGTTTGAGATGTCATTTCATCTCATTGCCGGGTAAAAGTCCCACAACATCGGAAACAACGTCTCCAAAATGACCTATACAGTGTCTGAGCCGACTGAGTTACCGAAGCTGGCTACTTGTATGTGAAGTCTTTCATGTAGGACTACTAAAAAAATAGAGAGAGAGAGAGAGAGAGAGAGAGAGAGAGAGAGAGAGAGAGAGAGAGAGAGAGAGAGAGAGAGAGAGAGAGAGAGAGAGAGTGTGTTCATGTCAGGCAGCCTGACCAACAAAGAAAATCAAAATACATGTATTAGGTTCTTAGCCAGTAGGCTGAAGAATCCCGCTAATACAAGTATACAGATGCACTGTCTGTGAGCTTTCTTACCAAACTTAAGAATTTTGCTGATTGATTCTTCTGTAGAGTGTGTGTGTGTGAATTCGGGTTTAACGTCGCTTTCAACAATTTTTCAGTCATATCACGACGGTGTCTGGTTGCGACAGGGAGCTCAATGCTCACGTTTATAGTGCTGCCTCACTGAAGTATCATGTCCCAGACACATTACATGATACCACACCCAGTCACATTATCCTGACACTGGATCGACCAGTCCTAGCTCTTCCCCATAAATCTGAGTGCCAAGCGAGGAGCAGCTAGTACCATTTTTAACGACTTTGGTATGTCGCGGCCCGGGATCATACCCGAGACCTCCCGTTCCCCGGAGCGGACACTCTACCAACTGAGCTATCGGGGCCGGTAATTCTTCTGTAGAAAGGTCTTTCCTTGTGAACCCTTTGACTGCTAATTACGACTAGCAGCTGGCTTGTTCATCATAAGTTTTTTTTCAGTGAAAATAAAGCTTGACATTTCACGTGAATTGTCTATCCAGCTGCCGAGTCACACAAAAATGTCCCGCCCACGCCCATCGGGGCTTGGAGAAATAGATTAGGCTGCATGGTGTTTCCACACAGGGCTGAAACTGACCACACACGAGTACTGGTAAACCGCTTAGAAGGACTAAGCCTGTCCAGGCAAAGTGATGCTAAATAGTGTTGACGGGGACGTAAAATTTCAATTCAAACAAACAAACACATATAATGTCAAACTTTAATTACGCCTACTACGAAAAATATTTTTTTTTGTGTGAGTGTTTTTTTTTTTTTTTTTTTAAATCAACTCTAGCAGTTGGAGAGTTAACATGTCAATGCAAAATAATTTGCCGAGGCGGATTTTTGTTTGTTTGATTTGATGTTTAACGTCCCCGTCAACATTATATAGGTCATTTTGGAGACATTGCTTCCAATTTTGTGGGACTTTTACCCGACATTGAGATGAAATAACATCTCAAGCCCTGTCGCTCAATGAAACCAATAGGGTTTATAAGCATGGCGGTCCTTCTCGCACCGCTTGTCTGGGCAGGCTTAGATCCTCTAAGCGGTTTACCAGTACTCGTGTGCGATCGGCTTCAGGTCTGCGTGGAAGCATCATGCAGCCCATTTATTTCTTCAAGCCCCGATGGGCGGGGGCCACTGCCGAGGCGGAGCAGGCTATTTTTTGCATAGAGGTGCCAACATAATGTAATGTTCCACATACCTGCCAAATCTGATGAGTTTCTGTCTAAATGCCGGGATGCTGTGTGACTGGTACTGAAAGGACCAAGATGAAAGTCG
This sequence comes from Lucinisca nassula, assembly GCA_963580285.1. Taxonomy (NCBI): domain Eukaryota; kingdom Metazoa; phylum Mollusca; class Bivalvia; order Lucinida; family Lucinidae; genus Lucinisca; species Lucinisca nassula. Next base: position 59,472,120 of record OY757025.1, read on the forward strand.
GAACTTGATAGGCCTGAAGTTAACGCTTTCTCTAATAATTTTCGAGACGGCAGAGGATGGTGTGACTGAAGAATGCCCACGGAGACTGGATGGGCCTGGCTGAGACTTGATCGCACGGGTGGCGTGCTTCGCTTGGAGAGATCGAGTGCTTCTGCTTGCCCCGACGTCTGAAAAAAATAAACCTCAAAACAGCATAGATCTACATGAGTAAACATTACGACAACACGCCAATACAAATACATTGTAAACTTTACCGCCTAAAAAGAACGTTTAAAGATGAGAAATTGTGATATTTTTCTTATTTCTGCTCAAAATATAGTTTGTGGGTACTCGTTAGAACCGCCTCATCGAGGCGATTCTAACGAGTACCAACAATCTATATTTTAGAGCAGAAATAAGAAAAATAAGGTTTACCCCTATAATCCCCAGTTTTACTGCATGAAAGCGGGGTTCAAGGCGATCAGAATTATATAGGCTTGTTTTCGTGATGCAAGGCTTGACATTCATATGAATCACCTGCTAATCAGACGTTTCACATGCAGGCCTAATACTATAATGTTATTTATCAAGTAATTTCGTATTGTCCCATTTACAGGTCCGAGGTCTGCTGTCATGTGGGACAATTGTAATCCGCCTATTACCTGTGTCCGATTTAATCCGCGCGACAAAATGTATAGAAATTAATAGGGCATGTGAATCTAAGACATGATTGAAAAAATACTAGGCTAGATAGCGAAAATGTGATTGAAAATTATGAAAATTCAATCTTTTATCTTAATTTTGATTATAATTTTATATTTTTTAAATCAAATTTAAACTGGTCAATTTTGAAATGAAAATAGGACCCTTCGTCTCGTGAACCTCTCGTTTACTTCAATAGAAAATTAGCAAAAACTCACGAGGGTGTCTGTTTTCATACTGTTATAATTAAATTATAAAATACGTTGTTAAAAATGTGACTTTAAATTCTAGAAGAAAAATGATTTTTCTTTCCAACAGTATCAAATAATAGAAGATCAAATAAAAACAAAGTTGGTCATTTTCAGGTTGTTTTCTTGCCATTTTCAGTACTTTTAGCCGTCTCTCCGCATTGTATCTATTTATAGCTATCGGTTCTCATATTACGCGAGTATCGGAAAAAAATCGGAAATTTCCGGGTTTTAGCTGGTTTAAGACGAATGTCAAAATGAGCTGCTGAAAACATTTTTGTTAATGGCATTTAATGCTGAAATAAATTTATTTTTATTTCGTCTTATTTATATATTTACTGTTTTGATTTGTTTGTTTTTTTCTTGTTTAATATAGTTTTCTGCATGTGACTGATGCGCAATTAACAAACACTTCATATTGTTTACAAAAGAAGAAGAAGAAGAAGAAAGAAAAAAAAAAATAATTATTGATTTTTTTTGACTAGCGAAAATATATTGATTTCGGTGAAAAATCTTTTCTTTTTTTTTTCGGGTACTTCACACACATGCTTAATTGGCAATTGTTGCTAATTACTGCCAATCATGCCGGTTGTGGGAATACTACTTAATACCCTTAGGTACTTTTTCTGATCAGAGTCTACGTTGTGCGAAAGATCTAATGCTTCTTCATGCAGCAAGAGAAGTCTAGGATGCGCACGCTGATGTGATTCTTTGCTGGGCACACGTAAATTGTAGGGAGTGCTGTGCCCTGGTTCAACTGTTATTTTCTGGGATAAATTGCATGTAATTACACACAGAAAAATAATCATCACGAAAACACGCCTATATAATTTTGACCCATTGAACCCCACTTTTATATAATAACACTGGGTTTTACAGAGGTAAACCTTGTTTCTTATTTCTACTCTGTATATAGATTGTGGGTACTCGTTACACAATCTATTTTTTGTGCAACAGAAAATTTCACAATTTTTCATCTTAAAATTGTCTCTTTTTCGGCAATAAAATTTACTGTGTAGTTGTACAGACATGTTTTGTAATGTGTTGTCAGGGTTGCAAAACAAAATATATTTTAATGCTAACCATTAATCAACAAAAACCTGATTTAACAAGTTTCGATTAATATGCATCAATTAATTCATGTATAGAATTTAAGAGTTGACACGCGCTGTGTGTATATTCAAATTAATTGTTTTATGACCGGAAGCCTTAATTGTTGACATGATATCGACAAACTTATGTTAGGTAATCTTTAGACAAACGTTCTCTGTAGTAAATGGACTCGGTCCATTGCACCCCTAAGCTTCTGTTAATTAGAATTTACCCCCCCCCCCCCGGCCCCCCAACCCCACACCCCCCCCCCCAACAAAAAAAAAAAAAGAAAGAAAAAGGGTTGAGCACAATTCAAGTCTTTCTATCATAACAGAATATATCCATATAACGCACAATGAACACTCTGATCAGATTGTGCAGATGCCAGGTTGGTCTGGGGTTGGTCATATAATCTTATTCGCTAGTTATCAAGTATCCTTTTTTCTTCTCCTATATCTCTTACAGCGGTCCTGACGAGTACACACAATCGATGTTCTGGAGCAAAAATTAACACACTCGCGCGTCAACGTGCATTTTTTCATATCTCCAAAATAGCTATTTTTCTAATGAAAATCCGTGATATTTTCCTATTCATACTGCAAACATAGGTTATGGGTGTTCGTTAGAACCGCCTCAATGAGCGCAAAATAGTGTATACCCCGTAAACCCAAGTTTTCTCCTATACAAAGTGGGGTTTATGGGGTGTTCATTTCACGGACTTGTTAACCTAATGTATGTATTTACTTTTTTTTAGGTAAATACCAAAAATATTATTTCATCGAGTGTATTGAAAACATAAAATTTTTCACTCGTGGAAAAAAAAAAAAAAAAAAAAAGAGAAACTTTTCTAACAAGTGCGTTGAAAACGTCATAATTTTCACGAGTGTGCAGCATGGGTGATTTTTTTTATAATTTTCAATTCACGAGATGAAATATTTTCTGATTTTTTTTTATTTATTTTTTTTTTGTTGTTTTGTTTTGTTTCGACAAAACAGAAATCTTTTCATTTTATACGCGACTATGCCGATATACTGTAGTTAAACAGCTTCGCAGTGTGAAAATAATATCCTTATTTGTTTCAGATATGCAAATATTTCACTGCTAATCGTGATTAACCCATTTCAGACTTGATGATGGTGATGATGATTTCGTGTTTAACGACGCGTCAACCCTCTTGGTGGGTCATAAGCGTCAGTCGGTTAATGGTTAAATGGTATTAATAATTATGACGATATTAAAAGTAACAAGTCAGAATTTCAGACTTGAAACCCCTAAACGGGTACCGTGACAAACAGTGCAGGCCCAGATCAGACTGATCTGGGCCTACACTGTTTAAAAAATTCAACCATTTTAAAAATAGGTTTTGAAGAAAACACAATCTGCCACCCCTAAATTTTGAAATGGACTCCTGCTATAGGAGTAAGATTCCACTTGGTACAAAAAAGGGTTAAGTGATGTTAGGGCAGTATGGGTTCAACGGATTAAAAACCGATTAGTTGTCAAATAAAATGATTAAAAATGAAACAGTTTGCTTACTGTGTTCCCCTTTATTGCTAAACGAGGCCAACAGAGCTTTTGTTTGTATTGGAATTTAGCGGTCCAGTCAACATTAGTTTAGGTAATTTTTGAGCCGGTCAGTTTACCTATCCACTCTTTTCCTGGACAGGCTTAAACGTAAGCGGTTAACTAGTACAGTGCACATTCTTTCGCTCTCTGACGTGCGGCTTTAAATAGCCGTTTCCCATCACGTAAAGCAAGTCCTTGAAGAACCCCTCTAAAACACGCTCTGTATTAACAGGGGCATACATTATTTTGCTCTTTCTGGTCCAAGACATAGATTGTGGGTACTCGTTAGAACAGTTCTGTCTCAATGATAGGTTTCAAACAAACCAGTGACAGGCACGTGGAAATCAGCAGTGCAAAGCTACTGTACTTAGTAGCGTTTGTCAATCCGTCTAAAAAATATCAAAACTTTAACATTGAGTCAACTGCGTTCTACTTAACACACATTGAGCATCATGGCCAAGTTGTTCAAAGCAGCGTAAGTTAACCCTTTTGTACCAAATGGAATCTTCCACCTTATATACAGCAGGACTCCATTTCAAAATTTAGGGGTGTCAGGTTGTGTTTTCATCAAAATCTATTTGGAAAATGACTGAACTTTAAGCAAACAGTGCAGGCCCTGATCAGACGCCGCGCTCTGTGGCATCTGATCTGGGCCTGCACTGTTTGCCAAGGTACCCCTTTAGGGGTTTCTGGTATACTGAATGGGTTAATGAACTCGCTACTGGTCAAAACGTTAACAATTCAACAGGTACCTAATACTCTTGTATTTCTGCTGGAAAATGTGAGGAGCTTTTTGCAAAATTGATGCAAACCCTATTCGCATTTTTTTTTTTTTTTTGCTGTACAAAATGATCAAAAATTTAACGACTCGTTAACAAACGACTTCGCCAAAAAAAAAATAATAAAATAAATAAATAAATAAAATAAATAAATAAAAATAAATAAAAGTGGCATTTGGTTATTTTATAAATGCGGTATAAAACAAACACTTTCCCTTATTAGAAAAGCAATTTAATCCGTAAAAAATATATGGACCAATAAATCATCATATTTAGTTAAAACAAATATGCCACTGTAATACCCTTAAGCAATTGTCTGAGAGAAGGATTAACGGCCACAACCGATTGTCACCGAAAACTGCCGACAATAGCCGAATTGCTTTAAAACAGGTGTCAAGTAGCGTAATTCTGGAGACTACCTGGAAAAACTGCCAGTACAGGTTTGTTCCCTTGATTTCATATGGCCGAACTTTTCCCGTATGATTGGCACGAGGCCGAAGGCCGAGGCCAATACAGCTTACCGAGGACCTGTAACTGGGACAATACGAAATTACTTGATTAATGACAATTTTATTAATTGACACACTTAAAAAAAACAAGATAATTGATATTTTGACCTCACTTGACCTCAGTTAATATTGGTTGACCTGGTGTTAATACGGATGACCTCAGATCAATACAGGATAGTCAATTACAAGCCTTACTCTTTCTGTCTTGGAAAAATGAGAAAAAAAAAGATGAAAATGACAGTATGCTCTAAAACTTTTCACGGCGCCATAAAAGCTTGATTTTGTTTTTCCGGTAGGCCTACCAATGGTTTCGTTTTGTTATAAAGGAGGATTTGGTGGGTGTCCTGTACTAGAGGTGCAACGATTCACTGAAATCGTATCGTAATCGCGATACAGCGTGTCGTTTGTTTTATTTGTTTGATTTTATGTTTAACGTCCCCCTCAACACTATATAGGTCATTTGGGAGATTTTGCTTCCAATTTTGCGGGACTTTTATCCGACTTTGAGATGAAATGACATTTCAAGCCCTGTCGCCCAATGAAACCAATAGGGCTTATAAATATGGACGTCCGACTCGCACCGCTTTGTCTGGGCTTAGATCCCCTAAGCGGTTTACCAGTACTCGTGTGCGGTCGGATTCAGCTCTGCGTGGAAGCATCACGCAGCCCATTTATTTCTTCAAACCCCGATGGGCGGGGGCCGACACGTATCGTGAAGTAGTTTGATATTGCTTACTGCTAATTTTAAAGAATTTTTAACTTAAAATCTCTTCTTCACACCAGCAGATGTATCGCGTTAAGTATCATATCGTACCCCAAATATCGCGATGTACGTGGGTGTTTTGAGTTTTACGTTCCACCAACAGCTAAGGTCATACGGTGACGGGACCTTGGTTTGAGGAAAATAGTAGACCTAAAATTTCACAATATAAATTGAGACTTGTTAAGTGAGTGAGTTTTTGAGTTTTACGTCTCACCAACAGCTACGGTCATACGGAGACGGGCATCCGTGGCCTTGTGGATAAGAGCGCTGACTCTTAACCATTAGGTCTCTCACCGCTGTGGGTTCGATCCTGGCTCGGGTCACATGTGAGACGCCAATTTCTGCAACGGAAGGTCAGGTGGTTTTTCTCCGGGTACTCCGGTTTTCGCCCACCTCTGATTAACGATCGGCTTGATATGAGTGAAATTGTCTTGAAAGGGCCGTAAAACAAAAAAAGGCCATACGCAGACGGAACCTCGGTTTGAGGACTCATCCGAAAGTCTGGAGAAGCCCGGGATCGGTCCCGTGACCCCTTGGGGCTTGTTAAGCTGATGGGGTGAACTCTTGTTAAAATCAAATCTTACTGGCTTTCCATGACTTGAAAGGTCAAGGGCAGCGTCTTGCTCACTGATCCTCCACTGCCTTCCGGCAACCATGGCAACTGAAGAGCCACCTGGTTTTCCAGAGAGGTCAAGGACCTGGTCACGGCAATCATTCTTAACGTCGACAGCAGGGCTCCGCAATCTTCCGCCAACTTCCGACACGGGCTTGATGTATCCATCCGCCTTGTTTGTCTGACTGTATGTCGGATAATCAGCCATCTGTGATACTAGCCGTCTTTTCGTTCGTTATGTTCGATCTCTGACTAACCCATGTTTCTGAAAGAAGAGCAATGTCATTTTATCAGAATAATACGGTGAAATTCCGCTATTAAGACCACCTAAACTTAGGACAGTTTATGCTTTTAAAAGCATGTTTAGATGGTTTCAGGTACATTTTCTCCTTGTTGTCAACATTCTTTGTGCTCTACTGGGAGACCACCTTTGGGACTGTTCAAAAGTGGTCTTTAAGACCACTTTTGAGCAGTCCCAAAGGAGGTCTTGATATAGGAATTTTACTGTATACCAAGAGCAGATAAAGATGATATTACTTGAATATACCTAAACAATTACATAAAGTAAAATTCCTATAATAAGACCACCTTTGGGACTGTTCAAAAGTGGTCTTTAAGACCACTTTTGAACAGTCCCGAAGGTGGTCTCTTTCTAGAGAACACTGGGTGAAGAAAATATAAACAACGAACAGCTAAAACTTCTTTTTAAAGCAGACTTAGTCTCACTTTAAGATATGGTCTAAGTAGCGGAATTTTTACTGCAGTTCTTCTCATCCTTCTAGCAATGTTTTATCGATTGTTTGTCAATCAACCCAAAGTCCCCCCCCCCCCCAGATCAGTCGCCAAAGCGGCAGAAAATAGGGTCGAAGACAGATCACGGTCCAAACAATTTGCTTAAAGGTCAAGTCCCGTTCATGACTGTTCTGAGACAATCGACCTACCAGTGATGTCAGTGACCCAATTCATTGTGAGGCCCCGCCCATCGGGGCTTGGCGAAATAGACTGGGCTGCATGGTGCTTCCACGCAGAGCTGAAACTACTGATCTTAGTTACAAGCCTGTTCAGACAAAGTGATGCGAGTCGGACCGTCCCTGCATATAAACCTTACTGGTTTCATTGTGCGCAGGGTTCATCTCAGTGTCAAATTTTGGATCCTCTGTTCAAACAAACAAACAAAAGTTTATAGAGGTTTTATAGTATTTCGTATAATTAAATTTGCTTAAAGTTGACAAGGAGTATGCCGCTGGGTTTCAAAGTTCCCCACAGAAACTTTCAATCATAATGGAAAATGTTATGTAAAATAACGGCATCAACTCGGGAAAATCATACACAGTGATATTGAATAACTCGAACACTGATGATTCATTCACCATGACTAATTCGAACTCGCCTCTAGACATCACTTGAAGTCCGTGTAATGAACGCCCCTCTAAACCCCATTTTATATAGAGAAAACTGGGGTTTAGTTTATACTTATTTTAGTTCGATTGCGATGGAAGCTTCAAGCTTATTTAATCGCTCTCGAACACCCATTCCGGATGTTTACACGCGCACGCGAGAGAGGCAGTGACTACAACACCAGTGCTACCCATTTACACCTGGGTGGAGTGAGGCAGTGTCATTACGTGTCTTGCCCAAGGACACACCCCGATACCGAGTGCCAGATTCGAACGCACAATCTCTCAAGAGTCGAACGCGTTAACCACTGCGCTATCGAGGCTGAAACTGGGGTTAACAGGGGTATGTATTATTTTTTCTTATTACTGCTCCCAGACATAGGTTGTGGGTACTCGTTAGAACCGCCTCGACGAGAATGCACTGTGACTTACGAGTGTGTCAATATCTTACATGTAATGAGAACTCTTCTTAACAAATGAACCTGCGCCCACCTCTGATTAACGATCGGCTCGAAATGAGTGAAAAAATCTTGAAAGTGCCGTATAACCAAAAACAACTAGACGCATAAGCCTAATTGTACGTTGTGTCGTGCGCGGACTCATTTACTGCTGTATATTTAATGATAAATAAGGGAGAATTTTCCTTTTTTAGTAGAATCGCCTGAAGTAGGCGATTTTGATGATTAGTTATTTTTTTTGGGGGGGGGGGGGGGGGGGTGGGGGGGGGGTTTACGGCCCTTTCAAGATTATTTCACTCATATCGAGCCGATCGTTAATCAGAGGTGGGCGAAAACCGGAGTAACCGGAGAAAAACCACCTGAGCTTCCGTTGCAGAACTTGGCGTCTCACATGTGACCCGACCGAGGCTCGAACCACAGCGGTGAGAGGCCTAATGATCAAGAGTCAGCGCTCCTAACCACAAGGCCACGGAGGCCAGTGATTTGTCTGTTTCAATTGAGGTTACACGTCCCCGTCAACTTTGGAGACGTTGCTTCCAATTTTGTGGGATTTTTACCGAACACTGAGATTAAATGATATCTCCAATGAAATGAAATAGGGTATATATGCATTGAACGGTCTGACACGCACCACTTTATCTGGACAGGGTTAGTTCGTCTAAGCGGTTAACCAGTATACTCATGTGCGGTCAGTTTCGGCTCTGCGTGGAAGCATCGCGCATTACAAACTATTTCTCCAAGCCCCGATGGGCGTAGGCGAACCCAGTGGACAGTTTTCGGTATTGAACAGGCCCTCTATTTACAATTTCCAGGTCCTAGGAATTATCGCGAGAGTTCCGGGATGTGATTTTCGCAGTAGCTCCTCTGATGTCCAGCCGTATCTGCGTGGAAGCATCATGCAGACCAATCTATTCACCAAGCCCCGATGGGCGGGGGCCAAAAGAAATTTTGATAGTCCCAAATGTGTTCAAGCCATTGAAATTTGACTGTGAGAGCTTTTTTCTATACAAAACAAGGACTATATATATACATGTAAACAAGCGCATTTAAAAACAAGTTGGCTGCTTTCAAAAAGCATCCAATAGGTTTGGTCTTGTCAGTCTACATTCTGATTTGAGCCAGCTGATATTATTATCCCGCTTAATGCATTTTTTGAATAAAAATAATAAACTTAAATACAAAACGTGTACATAAAATTTCGAAGTCTGTGATCTTGGTATCAGGAGGGGTAGGTAGTGATGAGTATTCTGTGGTAAATTGTTTAACGCCATGGCAAGTATAAACTAAATGTAACTTACATATGGTTTACACATGTATAGCACAAAACTTAACCAAACAAAAATGTACACCGAATTTTTCAAAGGGTCATAACTCTGTTAGTATTTGGTGGCATATCTTCACATCTTAGCATTACTACATACACATTTTAGGCTTGATCGGATGAAAACTGTATAGTAGGAGTTATACGGAAACGAAAAAAAAGTTTACGAAGGGACGGACGGACACCAACCCCATAACTTAATACGACCGTTTTTTTTTTTTTTTTTTTTTTTTTTGTTTTGTATTTTTTGTTGTTGTTGTTGTTGTTGTTTTACAAACGGGCATATAAAAAGATTTTTCCTAAGTCATCAGGCCTTCTATAGGGCCTTGGTTATCTATTTCATTTGTTGTTATCGTCCCTGTTATCACTATATGAGTCTTTTTGAGACATTGCTTCCAATTTTGGTTGGGACTTTTACTCAGTACTGAGATAAAACGGGCAGATAAAACTCCTTCTCAAGCCCTGTCGCCCAATGAAACTAAATGGTTGAAATGCATGAACAGTCCGACTCGAGCCACTTTTCCTGAGCAGGCTTAGACTTTCTAGGCGATTTAACACTACTCATGTGCGGCCGGTATCAGCTCTGTCTGGAAGCACCATGCAGTCCAATCTATTTCTTCAATCCCCGATGGACTGGGACCGATCAGACCTTGGGCCAATATATTGGACTGCTGTATTGCTGAACCGCCTAGGAAGATCTAAGCCTGCCCAGACAAAGTGCTGCGAATCAGACTGTATCTTAAACCTCGGCCGTTTCTTTGAGCGGTACCTCCGCAAAAACCTGAAATTTGCAATCCTTTTGTATATCTTTCTGGATCACAATTTAATTGTAAAAGAAACTGATTAGTAAAACGTCAAGTATTGAGTGGAAATAAAGAACACCATTCTCGGCTTATCAGATACAATAGCTCCCATCGAATGCGCCAAAAAGTCGTTTAACAACTAAGTCTGTAACTGGTGGTAGGTCACTTAGAAGTCATGAAGTTTTTGAACAGAAACTATTGCTATCTGTGCTGGGCTCAAGAACAATAAACAAAGACCCATCAACGTTATGACTTTGTTTCGCTCCCTAAATATTTTATATATTTGGAAGAGTTAGAACCTTCGACCTTGGCACTGCCGTTTATTCTAGTAGCAAAGATATGTAAATGTTTTTACACACCCAGCGATCTTTTTTATGTTTGGTTTTACGATACTTTCAAGATTATTTCACTCACATCAAGCTGATCGTTAATCGGAGGTGAGCGAAAACTAGTGTACCCGATGAAAAACCTCCTGACCTTCCATTGCAGAACTTCTCATTATGTGACCTGGGCCATGCTCAAACCTACACCGTTGAGAGATCTAATGATTAAGAGTCAGTACTCTTATCCACTAGGCCACACGGAGGCCCGTTACACCCAGCGATCTTTATAAATGAGGAAAAAATAACGTTCTCTGTCTTTCCAACACTTACGTATTATTACGTACCGAAAGATGTCCAGAATATATAAATATGTTCCTATCTGTGTGAAGTAAACTTTGCAAGTTTTTATTATTTGTATTTAACGACCCAGTCAAAACTGATTTGGGTCATGTTTGGGCCTGTCAGTGTACCTATCCACGCTTTTCCTGAGCAGGCTTATCCGTAAGCGGTTTACCAGTTCAGTGCACATTCTGTCGCCAAAAACTGACCCCTGCCCTTCCTGAATCAGCGGAAGGGAGAGAATGACCATAGAAAAGATTTCATAATCAATCCCCACGAAAGAATGTTGCCGACCCCCGTAGGTATCGAAACCGAGCCTTCCTTATCGCCAGTCAGACTGCATCCGACTGAGCTATCGCAGCCAGCCACACTTTGTGAGTAGTAGTAGTTATGTTCTGTTGTTTTTCGTTTCCATGGCCCCATGGACTTACTCCATAATGACATTGCAAAACGTAAAATTTGTGAAAATGACTGCTACTCCTGCAAAAGTAATTTCTCTTTTGATATGTCTAAGGGTTATACTCTTAAAGGAAAGAATTTGCTCCTGGGAAGTAAATTCTTCCCTTTTAGAGTAGACCCCTTGAGGAGCAAATACTTCCCCTTTCAGAGTAGACCCCTTTTTCAGTTGGACAGAGTCAACAGAGTAGATGCCATAAGGTCCTTAAAGTTGTATTCACATCACGAAATCATGCCTATAGAATTGTGATCCCCTTTTAATATGTTCTATAAAAGGGTTACTCTTTGGAAGCAAGGAATACACCACAGAACTGAAAAATATGGTGTGCACATGTTTTCCGGGCCAGACTAGCTAGTTTCGGCCAATTAGGCCTCATCAGTGACCCTTAGATATATTCAAAATTCCCCAATGGAATCAATGATCCCAAAGAACAAGCAAATATAATCTACACTATGATGTAGGGCAGGGAGACGTTTTACAGCCGCCACACATTCCCACACACCAGTTGCAGTGAAGTTAAATATGTTCTATAAAAGGGCTATCCTTTGGAAGCAAGGAATACACCACAGAACTAAAAAATATGGAGTGTTCATGTTTTCTTGGCCAGACTAGCTAGTTTCGGCCAATTAGGCCTCATCAGTGACCCTCAGATATTTTCAAAATTCCACAATGGAATCAATGATCCCAAGGGACAAGAAAATGTAATCTACACTTTTATATAGTAAAGCTCGGGTTTGCAGGGGTATACATTAATTTCCGTATTCATGCTCTGAGACAGCAGATTGTGGGTACTCGATAGAATCGCCTCTTTTCTATCGACTCCCCGCAATCTATGTTTTGAGCAAAAAAGGCATCTTGAATATTCCATTTTTTCTTTTTAAAATTTCTTTTTTTGGGCCAAAAATGACAATGTATTTGAATAGGTGTGTTTCGAAATACGGTAAAAAAAAGTAGACTACGGTAGGTGACCAATTAGTTCGAACACCCTAGCAGTTCGAACACCCAAAATTATTTCGAATCTGTGGCTGAAAACTTTCTGATTTAATTCGAACTCCCAAATTTTTCAGAAATCAGAATTTTTAATACTTTGAACACACAAAAAATGCCGAAAAATGCATCCAGAACAAGCATTTCGGACCGTTCCCGGGTTTATCATTACAACATCGTACTGGTCGTATATGAGCTAGCGCACGAAAAAAAAGAAAACTTAGCATGAAATATGTAGACTTCCAAAGACTCGGATTAACATGCACTCTGAGAGGCAAATGGTTTTCGCTTCTCTCACTTGGATAGCCCTGTGGTAATGGAAGGTTCATACCCTCACCGAGTACTGATCAGACTGTGAGAAACGCAGGCAGCTGATCAGACTGTGAGAAACGCAGGCAGCAAGTGCTTAGATCAACCTTGATGAGCCACAGGAGTTTCGCTTATTTATGTTGTGAAATTCCATCGTCTGCATCAGGCTCATGCGATCAGCGAAGACTCTAATCGGTTTGCATAAGTACGCTAAGATGTGTCTTCGCTGGTTTCTCAACGACCTGCAAACACTGAACATGCGCATCCACTACCGGTATGTAAGGCAAAGAGTTTCACTTAGCCTTGTGACTTCGTAAGATTTAAGGGTTCAGTAAAGACTGATCACATTGCATCAATGTGCAGGCTGATCCTAGTCGTTGATGTAGCATTGTGGCCTACAAAGGCTTGGATCACCATGTATATGTAAGTGTTTTCGCTTTGCTCTCAGACTCTTTGGAGCGTAGCTTCCACTTTCATTATTATTTGTGTGACAGTGTTACCCTTTTTCGTTGTGCTGTAGCATTTGATTCAATGCCTCTTTGATAGCAGAAGCGCCCCTTTTAATATTAATTGAGAGTTTCCCGCCTTTTTCCACAGAACGTCTTTTAGCACGTGCGAGTGAAATTCATGGTTGTTGCATGCAAAAAGGTAGTTTTATTCAGGTAACCTGTTGGGTTACCCTGGTTTTCTGAGGAGCAAGTGAAGATGCCCATTTATTTCACGGTGACAAGGTTTTATTGGAAGTAATTTCGGGGAACATGATTAAGAAAATAAGTCATATGCGATGGGCGAAGACTCAGGTCAGCCTGCACATGCATGCAGTTTGAACAGTCTTCGTTGTTCGTATGTGCCTACCATGGCCTCTGTGCTAATCGAAGAACAACAGGTGAAAACTATGGCCACATTGGCTAGATGCGCAGGCTGATCTGGTCCTTCGTTTGAAACGGTTTTTTTTTCGCCGTGCGCCGGCTTAAAACGACTGTGTAAATTTAACCGGCCAAATCTGCTTGCGACATTACAAACACATTCTAAGCTACCAAGTGCAAGGATCAGTCTGTTCAGATCTCCTATCTCGAGTAAAATACTTATTGCGCATGTGCGTACAGAAAAGACTGATAAGTCTGCGCAGTTGTGCAATCGGGATTGTGTCTTCAATGTTCAAGAGGTTTGAAACGTTTCATCGCGCACAAAGTGAAGATCGCACATGCACATGTTAAAATTGTGTATGATGTCCGCATTTTCATTTTCTTGTTACTTGCCTATCGAAATAACATGATGGTTTTGCATCCGCAGTCTAATCAGTCTTCAGCGGACTTCTTCGATGGGCATTGGATTGCTACATGTCCCCGGCTTACGCTGATTTGAGACAGCTTATGAGTAAGCAGAAAACACACAAACAAGGCTGCGCAGTCTCGCCTGAGGCTTCACTATGCGCTTAAACAATATAGGTGTGTGAGTGTGTGGGGGGTGAAGTATCTATGCGCCTAGCTCCACTGGGTAGCTGCACGTGCGGGTTTCAACATCACATCCCATATATACATGTAGCTGGACTTTGTCTGCTGCGGTGTAGCCGGAACAAAAAAAAATATTACAGACTATCTGGAAATTCTTTGAAAAATATATGGGCTTCTCTTAAGAAAAGAATTTGTGTAGCGTAATGCTTAGTAGGCCGTAAGATTTTCTAAAAACTGAGAATTTTACGTTCTTGGTTTGGTAGAGAGAGTGTTTTGACACCTCATTATTGGTTTGGTCTTTAGTGAAACTTGATAATGGAAAATCTGCGGGGTAGTTGTTAAATTGTCATTGATTAAGTATTTAACTTCACGGGGTTAAACTTACCTAAGAATTTGGACGCCATTGACCCGATCCCTATGAAATACATGTTACAAAAATTAAGGGGGCTTAACGGTGTCGAGGTATCGGACTCGTCCATACCTATCTGGGTCTACATTGTAATAGCAACCAACCAACGAGTTGTTTGCCGCCGAAGGCGGCAAACAACGAGAGTTGGTTGCTTAACGGTAACACGTGTATTTATTTATGAACATACCCCACCCATTCAAAACCTCAAAAGCCAACAGGACTAAGGCCAAAAATTTCTTCGTACTTCCGGTTTTACAGCTTCCTGTTGCCGGAAGTAAACCTAATTGGATAAAACTTGAACTTCCTTGTTACCATGGACGCACGTTCATCTTTTCGAAATAAACAAACTTGGCTGTTCTATATCAACTCACAATACAGCTTTTTCCCGTTTAACAGCTACATCTAATTCAATGATAAAAACGTGTCTTCTTTTCCCTTTCGCTGGTATATTCTACTGCATGAGGTAGTACTACACATACAGTGTCACAGACCGTGTCAAAACTAATAGCCGTTAGTGTTGGCGAGAAGAAGTAAACAAAAGTTTTCCTGCTGTGAAATGAGTGAATAAAATAATACAGTAGGTACATTTTTCTGGAAACATCTTGCTTATAAATTGGTGTTTCAGTTCAATGTACCTGTTGTTAAAATACAGCCAACAATGCTCAGTGAGGATTTTTCCACTGCAGTCGAAGAAAATCAGGGCCGGACTTTAGCTCTTGTCGAAAATAAGCATGCAGCTACCAGGCTACTAGCTCCAGATAGTACATGAAAGAAGAAAACTCTACACACTGATGCCCAGAATCACAGCAATAGGTGAATTGGGATGCAAACATCTTGTTCAAACTTTGGTGTTTCATTTCAAAGTACCTCTTGTTTAAACAAAGCAGCATTGGAGGTCACAGGAGTGAATTGTCCTGGAATCTCAGAAGACACTTTCTTTCTTCCGTTACTTCTTAACCTCATAAGAGGACAACAGAAGGGTATCCGGTATACCAAGTGCTAAAGGGGGTTAGCTGAAATAAAAGGTAAGCAAAGTAGGTGAAATGAGTTTATACAGTGCAAAAAGAAAGTTAGTATAGTTAAAAGATAAAACAGAATCTAGTGACTTAGGGGGACACATGCACCACCTGGCAGACAGCAAGACAGAACTGTGCCAAGGTTGGTAGCAAGACAATATAGGCTGGAAGAGCGTTCCAGTGTATAATTGATCTTGGGAAGAAGCTGTACTTGTAATAGTTGGTCTGGGTGGGGATTTGCTTGTATGCCAAAGGGTGGATAAATCTCGACTCTCTGCGATTTGGTGTGAGGTAATCTGAGACAGGGATTGCAACAAGGTCATGTGTGACCTTGTATAGCATGATAAGGCGATTGTCAATGCGTCTCTGATCTAGTGGACGCCATTGGAGTTTTCCAAGCATAGCTGTAACACTTGATGTGTACCTATAGTCTCGTGTGGCCCACCTGGCAGCTCTGCGTTGGACAGATTCGAGTTTGTAGATATCTGTAGCTGTATGGGGTGACCAGACACTGGAAGCATATTCCAATTGCGGTCGGACAAGGGTTTTGTATGCTGTGGACTTAAGGTCTTGGTTGTGTACTTTGATATTTCTTTTAATAAAGCCGAGGGTTTGATTTGCCTTTTTTGTGATATTGTCTATGTGCGTTCCCCAGCTGAGGTCGTCAGATATTGTGACCCCAAGGTACTTTGCAGCAGACACACTTTCAAGTTCAGTGTTATGAAGGAAGTATTTGGAGGGAATGGGTGTCTTCAGCCTGGTGACATGTAAAACCTGACATTTTGTCCCAGGTATCCAAGTTGTAATTGAATGCTATGTGATGAGTGACTGTTTCAAAAACTTTACAAAGTTGTTCTCGAATTTGACTCCTAGCCCCAGGGCGTAAACCCAGGGGTCTGTTCTCTCTTAACATCAGAAGACCCTCCCAGTAGGGCTGGCTAATCAGAGCTGAAAGGATAATCAATTATCATTCCTGTCATTGCGATCGATAATCAATTAGTAATCACTGAAGATTTAGTCATAATTTTACCTGTCTGGCTTTCTGTCTGAGCGCGACTCCTACCATATGCTGTACTTTGTCATATGTATTTGGACAGACAGACCTGAGAAAACAGGGGGGTCAGAGATGCCACAGAACACAGTGTCTCATCTGGGTTTGCACTGTTTGTCACTCATACAGCTTTTTTAGGCATAACTTTGGGAAGTAAATTGTACATATCAAATAATTGATTGCAAGCAAATCAGTAATGATATTGATTTGTGTGGAATTTATCGATCAATAATAATCGATTATCCAATTGATCGTGCCAGCCTTACCTCCCAGGTACTTAAGTTCCAAATATGAGTGCTCTGTGATGAGTGACTGTTGAGATATAAGCATTTGAAAAACTTTACCGCAGTGTGACGGGGAAAGCACACGCAACCAGGCACATCCTAGGTGACAACAATAGCTCTCTTTCTTCCAATACTTCTAAACCTCATAAGAGGACAACAGAAGGGTAATGTACTTCGTACAGGCAAGCTAAAAATCACTTGCATAGCCAACATTTGGACTTGCCCTCATGGCAGTTGGGCAATGGACTTGTCAGGCCCTGCTTAATAGAAGTTCTCATTTAGTACTGCATTAAAGTATTTGCCTGAGCTAGACTTTAGAATTTGTCTAGCACTTTAAGCATTTCATTTTTCTGCCTAATAAAAGATCTTTGATAGATAACAGCAATGCATGCATCTATCAGAAAGTCTATACAAATCATTGTGTCAAACCCTGCCATCCAATGAAACCAGTAGGGTTTATATGTATGGACGGGCAGACTCGCACCACTCTGCCTGGGCAGGCTTAGACGTTTACCAGTAATTCCACAAAAACAAGCAAATATAATTCTGAGCCCCTTGAACCCTAATAGTAAAACTGGGGTTTACAGTGTGTAAACATTATTTTTCGATTTTCCTCTCTAAAATATAGATTGTGGGAACTTGTTATAACCACCTCAGTGAGGCAGTTATAACTTGTACCCACAATCTATATTTTGAGTCGAAATAAGAAAAACATCACAATGTTCCATCTTGAAATTTTCAGGTTTTTTTTGCGTTTAAGTTTACATTGTATTTGCATAGGCATGTTTTCGTAATGTAAAGATGCTGTTGATATCAGATCAGAATATCGCTTTACACAGAAACACCATGCAGCCCAATATATTTCTCGTGGGGTAAAAATAACTTTGGATCATATAATAGTTAATCTGGTCCAACTGCCTGTCTTTATTCTTATCTTTTTCCAAGGGCTGACCCAAAATGATTGCCGCTTTATTGCTTGGACAGCCAAAAAAAAAAAAATTCTACCAATTCCCCAGAATCTCACCTAAGAACACCTATCTATCTATATTTCTATCTTGGTCCCTTGATTTGCCCTAAAAGCTTGTGAAATGTGTAAAATGCAAAAATATGAGTGAAAAAAATATAGTGGAGTGTGGTAGCTCAGTGGTTAGTGCACTTGCCTCTGATGCTAGGGGCCTCCACTTCGATTCCCAGCAGCAGTAATAAAATTGCGGTGTCCGAACATGCTCCATTGGCATCATTTGCAGGTAGGAATGCCACAAGTGCACAGTCCTTTGGATCCAGACGTTAACTGGAGGCCCCCTGTGCAGGGAGAACCATCCCCTGTGCAGGTTAAAGATCCATACCATAATTTCATCAACAACAACAGCCTGTTTACTATGTAGGCAGCTCCATCCTGCGAAATCGTGAGTGTATATACATGTATATGTATTGTACACCAGGAGTGTTTGTTTGTTTGATTTGAGGTTTAAAGTCCCCATCAACACCAACCCAAGACCGACGGATTTTGTCTGGTGAAAAGCTGGACCAGGTCAGGTCTAGTGAGGTCAGTGGCTGGCTGGTCCGAATGGTCTAGTTGAAAATCTGCCACCAAAGTCATAAAAATCCATGTTTTTAGCTCATTGATTATAAAATGGATTTCTATTTTCAGTATGTTGCAGCAGCTTTACTATGTAAATAATAATAGAAATATTTTTTTTATTTGAGATTTAACATCCCCATCAACACCATAAAGGTCATTTTGGAGACGTTGCTTCCAGTTTTGTAGGACTTTTATCCGACATTGAGTTGAAATGACATCTCAAGCCCTGCTGGCCAATGAAACCAATAGGGTTTATAAGCATGGACGGTCCAACACTTGCATATTTTCAGTATCAAACTGTATCCCACATGTCAGTTTCACTTTTATCATGTATCAGCATTAAGTTGTGTAAAGCCTTAAAAACACGAGCTTGTACTTGTAGCTGTGCCAGTTTCTCAGAACTTTTCAATTTTTCTCAAAATAAGAAAAATCCGAAGATTTCCATAGTCAACACTGAGATTGAACTAGCCAAAGGCACAAATATTTTATATCTAAACTCACTGCATCTAACAACATTGCAGAATAACTACCGGTAATCAACAACTTGTTCAAGTCAAGCCCCATGTTCAAGTAGCTTAAAACTTTTTAGTGTGCTGTGTTGGGGGAAAAAATTGGTAGTTCCATTTCAAGGGGGTATCCCTTTTCAAAGAATTCTTTGTCCTGTTTGTTAAAAATTCAGAGACCAATTTTCATTGCAGATAGTTGGTAGGGAAAGTGTTGCAATGTTTGTGGTGGTGGCTTTGACAAAGTCACATATAAGTGCTTAGACCAAAACTTAATGTACGCAATGTTACTGGACTGCATCGTAGATATATTTTTGACCCGTATTTTGACTTTTTACACATTCGGTAAGTTTACTGGGCAAATCAACAGGCCAACTACAAACTCTGTGATAATGAATTGGTCTTATCTATATTCTGATATAGAATTTCTTGTGCCTGCGCAGGTTAGAGATGCCGTAATTACAGAATTACTGTGTAGGCATGGACGGCCTGACTTGCACTGCTTTCCCTGGGCAGGCATAGATCCTCTTAAGCGGTTAACCAGGCAGTACTCCTGTGCTGTCGGTTTCAGCTCTGTGTGGAAGCATCATGCAGCCAATCTATTTCTTAAAGCCCCGATGGAGTGGGGCGGGGAGCACCTTGGGGAGATAGATAGATTTGGTTTATTTGATTTGAGGTTTAAAGTCCCCGTCAACACTGTAAAGGTCATTTTGGAGACTCTGCTTCCAATTTTGTGGGACTTTTACCCAACATCGAAATGAAATGACATATCAAGCCCTGACGCCCAATGAAACCAATAGGGTTTATAAGCATGGACGGTCCGACTCGCACTGCTTTGCCTGGGTAGGCTTAGATCCTCTCAGCAGTGTACCAGTACTTGTGTGCGGGTCGGTTTCAGCTTTGCGTAGAAGCATCATGCAGCCAATCTATTCCTTCAAGTCCCAATGGGGGAGGGGGGGGGATAGATTCACCTTATTTGTGCATTATCTGCTGGTTCCTAGTCTGAAGGTTATCAAAGTTGAAAAAACAGGTAACCAGAACACACTGACCTTCAAGGTCAGTGGTTGAAGGTCAGTGGGGAGGGTCTGGTTACCTGTTTTTCCAATATTGACAATGTGGCAGCAAATAATGCAAATATGGTGAATAGATAGAATTCTGACATTTCTATCTCTTGAACAGAAATAATAACTCTTCCCTATCCTAAAGTATGGATGCAACTGCAGTTTTCAAAAATAATACTGGTTCTACTAAATACCGGTACCATTCTCTGGAAGGAGTGATTTTTTTTAACTCACCTGAGCGAAGCTCAATGTGAGCTTTTGTGATCACCTTTTGTCCGTCTTACGTGCGTCGTCAACATTTACCTTGTTAAGACTCTAGAGACCACAATTTTGCTTCAGTCTTCATGAAACTTTACCAGAATGTTTGTCTTAATGATATCTGGGTCAAGTTCGACATGGGTTATGTCGGGTCAAAAAGTAGGTCAGTAGGTCAAATCATAGTAAAACATTGTTAAGACTCTAGAGGCCACAGTTTTGGTCCAATCATCCTGAAACTTGCTCAGAATGATCATCCTGACAATATCTCGGTCAAGTTTGAATATGGGTCATGTCGGGTCAAAAAGTAGGTCAGCAGGTCAAATCATAGAAAAACCTTGTTAAGACTCTAGAGGACACAGTTTTGGTCCAATCATCCTGAAACTTGCTCAGAATGATTATCTTGACAATATCTCGGTCAAGATCGAATATGGGTCATGTCGGGTCAAAAAGTAGGTCAGCAGGCCAAATCATAGAAAAACCTTGTTAAGACTCTAGAGGCCACAGTTTTGGTCCAATCATCCTGAAACTTGCTCAGAATGATCATCTTGACAATATCTCGGTAAAGTTTGAATATGGATCATGTCGGGTCAAAAAGTAGGTCAGCAGGTCATATCATAGAAAAACCTTGTGAACGCTCTAGAGGCCACAGTTTTAGTCCAATCATCCTCAAATTTGCCCAGAATGATCATCCTGACAATATCTCAGTCAAGATCAAATACGGGTCATTTCGGGTCAAAAAGTAGGTCAGTAGGTCAAATCATAGAAAAACCTTGTTAAGACACTAGAGGCCACAGTTTTGGTCCAATCAACCATTAACTTGCTCAGAATGATTATTCTGTCAATATCTTGGTCATGTACGAATATGGGTCATGTCGGGTCAAAAAGTAGGTCAGCAGGTCAAATCATAGAAAACCCTTGATAAGACGCTAGAGGCCACAGTTTTGGTACAATCATCCTCAATTTTGCTTAGAATGATCATCCTGACAATATCTCGGTCAAGTTCGAATACAGGTCATATGGAATCTAAAAGTAGGTCAGCATGTCAAATCATAGAAAAGCATTGTTAAGACTCTAGAGGCCACAGTTTTGGTCCAATCATCCTCAAATTTGCTCAGAATGATCATCCTGACAATATCTCGGTGAGGTTCGAATATGGGTCATTTCGGGTCAGTAGGTCAAATCATAGAAAAAACCTTGTTAAGACTCTAGAGGCCACAGGTTTGATTCAATCATCATCAAACTTGCACAGAATGATTATCCTGTCAATATCTTGGTCATGTACGAATATGGGTCATGTCAGGTCAAAAGGTAGGCCAGTAGGTCAAATCATAGAAAAACCGTTAAGACTCTAGAGGCCACAGTTTTGGTCCAATAATCCTTAAATTTGCTTAAAATGATCATCCTGACAATATCTCAATAAAGTTCAAATATGGATTATGTGGGATCAAAAAGTAGGTCAGTAAGTCAAATCATAGAAAAACCTTTTTAACACTCTAGAGGCCACAGTTTTGGTTCAATCATCATCAAAATTGCTCAGAATGATCATCTCTACAACATCTAGGTCAAGTTCGAATATGGGTCATGTGAGTTTAAAAAGTAGGTTGGTATGTCAGATCATAGAAAAACCTTGTTAACACTCTACAGGCCACAGTTTTGGTCCAATCATCATCAAACTTGCTGAGAATGATCATATCTACAATATCTAGGTCAAGTTCGAACATGGGTCATGTGGGTTCAAACAGTAGGTCAGTAGGTCAAATCAAAGAAAAACCTTGTTTACACTCTAGAGACCTCAATTTTTAGCGCACCTGAGCAGTGAGCTTTTGTGATCACCTTTTGTCCGTCGTAGGTGCGTCGTGCATCATTCATCGTGTGACGTGCGTCATCAACATTTACCTTGTTCATCCTCTAGAGACCACAATTTTGCTTCAATCTTCATGAAACTTTATCAGAATGTTTGTCTTGATGATATCTGGGTCAAGTTTGAATATGGGTCATATCAGGTAAAAACTAGGTCACTAGGTCAAATTCATTGAAATCCTTGTTCCCCCTCTAGAGACAGTAGTTTTGCTTCCAATTTCATGAAACTTTATCAGAATGTTTGACTTGATGATATCTTGGTCAGGTTTGAATATTGGTCATGTCGGGTCAAAATCTAGGTCACTAGGTCAAAGTCCTCGAAAACCTTATACAGCATCTGGAGGCCACGATTTTTGCTTCAATCTTCAATCTCTACGAAGAGTGTTCAGATAATAGCATAAAAAACTCGTAGCATCTACCTTGTCAAACTTAAATATTAAGGATTTAAATCTCTACCTCAGATGAGCGATTTAGGACCATCATGGTCCTCTTGTTTTTGATTTTTTTTTTCGGTCAACTATCTATTGCACAGTTCAAGTTTAACTTTGTTGCTGTCGACCACCTTTGAGACTGTCAAACTTTAGAACAGTCCAAAAGGAGTTCTAAATGTAGGAATTTTGCGGTACTACTGCAAATGTCCATTTAGAAAACCTTTTCATTTAAAAAAAGACCCATCTAATACTGAATGCACAAAAATGGGAGGTTTATAAACATCAAAACGGTTGGTTGCAGTTAGGTCGCGCCTATTTCATATTAAATCTATCAATATTGTTAGTACTCATGGCCCTTGTGTGTTTCTGCTGTAAACATAAGAAAAACACGGTAACAAAAACCGGAAGGATAGACTAAGAAACAGTAATTACGTAACATGCGGTAATTACGTAACATTTGCTCCAAACAAATCAATTTCTGTTATTCCTGAGATCACAAATTGACTCGCCCATTTTAAAGGGAATAGTGATAGTTCAATAGGTGTAAATATCATTAATGATAATGTGTAACCTTATACTTGTAACTACATGATAAGCTCGCATTCAAAGACCCCCTGCACACACTAACTTATTTATAGATCAAACGGTTCTGCACTGCATAAGTGATATTTTTAACTTCTAATCACTTGCGGATTGACAGGGAGGCGGGAAAAAACGTAGTCGTTTAAAATATTGACCCCAGCCTGGTCCAATGCATGGAATTCTTTCAGATCAAACAGTTCGAACACTGATAAATTTCTAATCTGATATTTTCTAATAATTCGAACACCCGGATCAGTTGTTGGAGTTGAAACGCTTGCTTTTCGGTCTGTTTCGCTATACAGACAGGCTGTTTCCTGTAAATGCAGTATAGTATTGCATCATCGTTAAAGCTGATTGGTTGATCACGTCACGTGCCCCTCCATGGAACAGTTACAATCTGGTCATTATACCCGGTTTGCCCGCCTCATGGCGACCAAACCAATAAGGGGTTTTGAAAAGGCGTGCCAAATCGACGTTTTACTGTTTAAAAAATACGCTTTAATGTGTCTTGTTATGTTATAATATTATGTGAAAAGCCCAGGTAAAGTGAATAAAACCTAGGGACAATGGTATGCACACCTATCTAAGACTAGGATCAGCGTGCTCGCCGCATATGTAATCTTCAGATAGTTCACCACGAAGTCGTGTAGAGTGACTTGGGAGACGCTGACCGGATGCGTCTTCGCTAATCGCCCGATCATTTAGGCTTTTTTGCTGCGCGCAGCTGCGGGACAAAGGCCGCTTTTGTCGTTTTAATGACGAACAAAATGATATCTCGTTTACTGGACTAGCCAACCGAATCACACTACATACGATAGTTACTATAACGGAGCATAATTTATATTTGCTGTTACACTATTTTTAATGACAGATTCTATCTGTCTATTCTTGCTGTGGTGCACGTTTGAAGTAATTCGGGCTTTTTCTTCCGGCTTTGACCGCCATAGAAATATGAGTCCGCACAAAATGTAGTCCTGTTTTGCGCAGTAATCAAGATTGTACAAGCGTATTAGTTATCCTGTAAACGTAAGACAAACTTTTGAAGCAGACGACTTGACTATTCAGCATTTCATACGAGACAGCTGCATCATGCGACGGGTTTGGCGAAGACTATACCCAGATCAATGCGACGTCTGTTTAGCAGTCTGCTCAAGTTTCACATTGTTTTCTATCAGTGCTGTCAATATTTAATCCTTAAAGACCAGCCTGCTGTTGGACCAGGTCAGCTGTAGACAAGAATATTATTGGGTTTTCTTTCTGTCTTTCGAGGTCAAGTTTAGGTCAGTTACAACTTAGGTGTATATTGACTTTGCGTAGAGAAATTGAAAAGAAAGGCTGTCCCTTTCAACCCTGGAATATGGTACAGATACTTAGTGAAGGTCCTGTGATATAATTCTAGGTGTCATATATTTAGCAGAATGGACGAGCCCAACTTCAGTGATGGAAGGGCGCACTCTAGAAACCCAAGGCAGTGAATAAATCAAAGCACTGACAACACTCATGCCGATTGTCTCTAAATGCAGGCTGGTCATGAACGGGGACTTGGACTGATTCGTTTAAACTTAAGATGTTAGCAACTAATGCAAAAAAGTGTAGAACAAGATCAGCACCGCGTTGTGTGGCTTTTGAACTGAGTTTACATTGTTTGCCAGATCCAACATTTGATTCATGTGCAGATTTTACAGATAACACTTACATATACCCAACACTGACAAACGACGTGGCTATGTTTGGGTTGATTGTTTGGCATTCGACCCGAAGTTGATAATAAGAAAAGCGCTTCAGTGCTAATGTCTAGGTGTCTATCACTGACTTGTCAGAATAACTTTTTGTCTTGGAGAAAATAGCCGCAGTGAGATCGGGGTATTCCATAAGAATCCTAGGGTGAGCTTGGAAAACAGTGTAGACCAAGATCAGACGCTGCCGAACGCGTCTTCTTATCAAAATCTTCACTATTTGTTTGGAATTTCAGAGTTAAATGAAACAGTTTAAATCTGTGCCCAGGCCTATTACTCCAACCTACACCCCACACTCTCAGTGCTTTGATTCTGAAACCAAACGATTTCAACACGCTTAGGCACCATGCCCTTAAGCTAAAAAGGTTAAACCAATCAACCGTGACGTCTGTTTACCAGTCCGGCCACGTCGATCCTGTGTACCACCCTCACACCAGTGCTGATAGAAACCACATGTTCATGATCAAACTTTTGATGTGTAATGTAAGGTCGTGCCTAGAAAAGAAGAAACGGAAATTTGTTCTCAAAAAGCATTTAATGAGAGCGTATTGCAACATTTTTCATTAAAGGATCGTAAGCGTGCCCCTGGGCAGTTAGAAGCTGGTCGGAAAGCGGATGACGTTTACTCTGATTTTGGGTGCCACATGTGTTGATCTATCGTCTATTGGAGCGACATCTTACTATATACAGAAGACGCTAGTGGACGTCGACGTAGCGGAAGACCGACGTCCGTACGTCAAGATCGATTCGACCGTCAGACGCATATGCGAAACAGATTTTCGCCGGCAGCTGCTACACTGTACCTGTAGATAAACAAGGGGTCTCAACTACCGACTAAAAAGCACTGACACTGATCGTCGTCCTTATGCGATGCACGTTTGAGAGCTAGACGTCCCTGTCGTGACCAAAGTTAACGCGTCGACACAGTACGGAACACTTACGCTAGTGCATGAAACACGTAGATTGGCGTCTAAGCGACTGACATATGCGTTTCAGTGACAAATCGCACTTCAGCGTGAATCACGCCGGTTGTCGTTTCCGGGTGTTTCGACGTATAGGTGTAAGGTATGCCGAGGCGATGCGTGCGTAATAGAGCATGACATATCGGGTGAAATAAGCGTAGTTGTGTGGTGAGCTATTGCGTGTAGTTAGGGAACACAGCTTAGTGTCATTAAGAACATTCAAGATCATAGCTGAGACGTGGATTGAACAGCGAGACGTTACATCAATCAAGTGCTTCGGCCTCACATGGTTCCATTTATTTGTTTACGCTCAGAATCCGGGATATCTTATCCTGCATGATTACGAGTGGGCTCATAGTGCTGTTCTTACTCATAAATGTCTTCAAGCCAATGGAATTCATGTACTGGACTAGCCAGCCTTTCTCCTCCGATCTCTTTCCCATAGAGTATCTTTGGGTAGAGGTGTCCACAACCGACCAGACAAAAACTGTTACTTACGGACAGAAGCATTGTTAAAACATGAATTTTAATGTTTGTTTTTGAACACGTAAATAGTTTCTTTCAAAAATTTGAAACATCGAATGGCATTTCATAATACCACCGGTCATTACCTGCGGTAATGGTCAAATGTGACCGACGCAGTATCAGAAGATAGAAAGTCTATAGACATCTGCAAACATATCATATATTGGAATTTGCAGAACTACCTTTATAAATTTTAAGCTCTTTTTAGAAAGGTTTCACAGTGTTATGATTTTCTCATAGAATCTGTCATTTCAGTGCCTTTGGCGCTTTGATTGTCTATTTCCTCGGATGTCATATTTGATACTGAGAGAATAAAGAGCTTTTGACTTGACTTATAAGGATATTTTTTTCTTATTTTCCCAGTGAAGAGTGAGTGTTTGAGTTTTACGTCCCACCAACAGCTAAGGTCATACGGAGACGGGACCTCGGTTTAAAGACTCATCCGAAAGTGTGGAGAAGCCCGGGATCGATCCTGCGACACCTGGTTTACAAGGCGAGCAGCGTAACCACTACACCACGGAGGTTTCCTTCCCGTGATGAATATCTGTTTGTTTGTTTGATTAATTTGATGATTAACGTCCCCGTCAACACTGTATAGGTTATTTTGGAGACATTGCTTCCAATTTTGTGGGATGTTTACCCGACACTGAGATGAAATGACATCTCAAGCCTGCCGTCCAATGAAACCAATAGGGTTTATACATTAATGAATGCACGGTCCGACGCGCACCAGTTTTTCCTGGGTAGGCTTAGAACCTCTAAGCGGTTTACAAGTATACACGTGTGGTCAGTTTCAGCTCTGCTAGAAGCGTCATGCAGCCAATCTATTTCTTCAAGCCCCGATTGGCGGGGGCCTAAGAATAGATTGTAGGTACTACATGTAGTTTTAATCGCGTCAAGGTGGCGAGCGACTCTAACTGGTGTCCACATCATGTTTCAGTGGAAACCTTCATCTCCGTTACCCCACCCGCTACGGCCATAAATAAATTCACTGACTTGATAAGTTTACGCACAGCGGTTATCATGCCCTCTCTCCACTTTGGTATTGGGTGGGTGGTGGGGTGGGGGTACCGGAACTCAACAGCTAAAGTTGCATGACACTGCATGTCCTTCAAAAACTGTGAGATAATTTTAGTAGGGATCTCTTTCTCTGCAGCATCTCAAACACTATATGATCTCAAACCCACGAAACCCCAGCAAGAAAGGGCACGTAAGTCTCATGTCCGATATGATGCCTCAAATTAAGAGTTATCAAAGCAAAAATGAAGAAAATTAGAGCACGAGACAAGAGATCGCGTACACCTCCGGCCAGTGACACGCTCTGGTCTGAAACGTTACTACTTCACAACTCGCATGCACACCCCATGCCTCCGTCCCCAAACTTTGTCCAATTCATCACCGGTGTCTCCGTCTAAGTTCGACTGACGAATTCGACAAGTATGGGTATGTGTGTTCGACTCGGTAGTGAACGACGAGCCGTCCAATCACACTTTTCCTTGGACAGTCAGCATTCTTTCTCCAGTAGCTGACAACTGCCCCTTGTTCCTGCACGGATGGTCTCCGTTACGCAAACACGCCTATACTGTACATTGCCACCTTTATCGCCGAAAATTTTAAGATGAAAAATTGTGATATATTTCTTATTTCTGCTCAAAATATAGATTGTGGTTAATCGTTTTGGCGGTTCTAACGTGTACCCACAATCTATATGTTAGAGCAGAAATAAGAAAATTAACGTTTACCCCTGTAAACCCCAGTTTTACTATATAAAAGTGGGGTTCAAGGGGGTCAAAATTATATAGGCGTATTTTCGTGATGCATACATTCTTTCGCCATGAAACTGTCCTTCTTGAATCTGCGGATGGGACGGAATGACAGAGAAAACATGCAAAATGTATAAAATTTCAAAGGGCTCATTACGAAAATATGTCTATTCAAATAATATATTGTCAGGATAGATAACTCAAACACCAGGGCACCAAGAGTTCTTGCACATGACATGCCTGCTTTGTGCTTAACCTCATGTGCATCTGTACCAAGTACCTGCAATATATCTCAAAGAGATCGGGTCACATGTGAGACGCCAAGTTCTGCATCGGAAGGTCAGGTGGTTTTTCTCCGGGTAATCCGGTTTTCGCCCACCTCTGATTAACTAACGGCTCGATATGAGTGAAATAATCTTGAAAGGGCCGTAAAACCCAAACCAAAAAAAAAAATCTCAAAGGGTATTGGAGATGTGGCCATCACAAGGTAGTGTTTTTGTTTTATTTGAAGAGAAGATAACACCCAGAGTTGTGGTTCTTGTGCATGACACGCCGACTCGGCCTTGTGAACAATTGTCCCAGGTACCATCAATATGTATCACAGGGTATTGGAGTTGTGGCCATCACAAGGCAGTCATTCTCTACTTTATTGGAAGGAGAGATAACTTAAAAATTATGGCACACAGAGTTGCAGTTCTTGCACATGTCACGCCGTCTCAGCCTTGTGTACAATTGTGCCAAGTACCATCAATGGATCGCAGAGGGTATTGGAGTCACGGCATTCACAAGGTTTCGTCTACGGACGGGCGGACGGACGCCAGGATAATCGCTAGATCCCCCGAACCTATTCGGTCGGGGGATAAAAACCAAATCACTAACATGTGCGTTTCAGTTGGAATCAATCTGATAACCCGAGACCAAGAATTTGTAATCGGGTCAGTGTGGGCTAATTTTACATGTGCTTGGATTATGCGGCTCTTCTTGAATCGAGCTGCCCGTTAATCACAAATGGGCGAAAACCGGAGTAGTCGGTGAATTCGTCCACTGCCGAACTTGGCGTCTCAGCGATGGCTGAGATACCTACTGCTTGTTTGTTTACGTCCCATCAACAACTAAGGTAATATGAAGATAGGATCTCGGTTTAAAGACTCTTCTAAACGCCAAAAAGAACGGAATGACAGAAAAAAAAACAACATACAAAATGTATAAAATTTCAAAGGGATCATTACGAAAACATGCCTATTTAAATAATATATGTTCAGAATAGATATCACAAACACCAGGGCACCCAGAGTCGTGGTTCTTGCACATGACACATCCGCTTAACCTCATGTGCAACTGTACCAAGTACCTGCAATATATCTCAAAGAGTATTGGAGATATGGCCACCACAAGGTAGTGATTCTGTTTTATTTGAAGAGAAGATAACACCCAGAGTTGTGGTTCTTGTGCATGACACACCGACTCGGCCTTGTGAACAATTGTCCCAGGTACCATCAATATGTATCACAGGGTATTGGAGTTGTGGCCATCACAAGGCAGTCATTCTCTACTTTATTGGAAGGAGAGATAACTTAAAAACTATGGCACACAGAGTTGTAGTTCTTGCGCATGTAACGCCGTCTCAGCCTTGTGAATAACTGTGCCAAGTACCATCAATGGATCGCAGAGGGTATTGGAGTCACGGCATTCACAAGGTTTCGTCTACGGACGGGCGGACGGACGCCAGGATAATCGCTAGATCCCCCGAACCTATTCGGTCGGGGGATAAAAACCAAATCACTAACATGTGCGTTTCCGTTGGAATCAATCTGATAATCCGAGACCAAGAATTTGTAATCGGGTCAGTGTGGGCTAATTTTGCATGTGCTTGGGTTTTGCGGCTCTTCTTGAATCGAGCTGCCCGTTAATCAAAGATGGGCGAAAACCGGAGTAGTCGGTGAATCCGTCCACTGCCGAATTTAGCGTCTCAGCGATGGCTGAGATACCTAATGTTTGTTTGTTTACGTCCCATAAACAACTAAGGTAATATGAAGCTAGGACCTCGGTTTAAAGACTCCTCTAAACGTCAAAAAGAAGCAAGGAATCGAAACCACGATCCCTGGTTGATGAGGCAAGTACTCTAAGCACTATATACCACTGAGGTTTCTATATCAATTGTTTTATGATCTGATATTGTGAAATATAATAATCTTTCTGAAGCCTTTCAATTCACCGGCAACTAGGACTGGCTAATCGGAGCTGAAAAGATAATCGATTATCAGTCATGCCATTGCGATCGATACTCGATTAGTAATCGCTAAGGTTTTGGTCATAATTTAACCTGTCTGGCTTTCTGTCTGAGCATGACTCTTACCATATGTTGTCCATTACCATATGTATATTTGAACAGACAGGCCTGAGCAAACAGTGTAGACCCAGTGAGACGCCGCAGGGGCTGCACTGTTTGCCACTCGTCCCTCTATTTTAGGCATAACTTTGGGTAGTAAATTGTACCTATGAAGTAATCGAGTAAAAGCAAATCAGAATTGATAATCATTTTTGTGGAATTTATCGATTGATTAATCGATTATACGATTAATCGTGTCAGCCTTACCGGCAACCGTGAGAGAGATCTGAAGTGCTAGATGTAACTTGTTTCTAAACTGACGGAGCTACTCACGAGATTCAGCGTTTGATGCAAGAATTGATTCTCGATGACTAACTTCTTTTTTAACTCTTTTTTCCATGCCGCATGTCTGTACACTAACTATTGATCACTCTGAATTATCTACAAACTTCGCAACCTCGTAGGGCAACGGCATAGTTCCAGTTAAGGCGGGCTATTGGCGATAATTTCTGGATAGTTTTCCTTTTTTCTCTATAAAAACATATCTTGTGGGTACCTGTTAGAATTGCCTCATTGAGGCAATTCTGACAAGTACTCACAACGTATGTTTCTAAGAAAAAATTGGAAACGTATTCCTTTTTTTATACTTCAGTAACCTTACTCATATTTCCTGGTACAGGGGCTGGTGATGGGAATATAATATACAATCCCAAAACATCCGTCGCGACAAGCGAAACTATCTTCGAACATGTGCGCAAAGCAACGACTCAGATCAGCCTGCATTATTGTGCTGGCTGATCTAAGTCTTTGCTGTGTGTTTTGCGCATGTCCCATGATTCAAAGCTTCTTCCCTGACTGAGTGCATACGAAGGGTGATTTGAGTCATCGCTGAGCAAACATGTTCGAAGACACGTTTTCGCTTGACGTGCAGCATATGACAGCTAAATTCCACGTAAGTGTTACAAAAAAATCTAATGCACCGGCATAAATGTAACGCGACGTCTGATTGGATAACGTCAAAAATTCTGCGATATACTGTCGGAAACCCGACTTCATCACGTAACGTCCCTTTTCATTGGCTGGCATTTGGTTTATGCAGCTCACATCGCTTGCCGCTTTGTGCAAAATAGTATAGTTATTAAGTTTGTTTGTTTTGAAGTTTAACGTCCCCGTCAACACAGTAGAGGTCATTTTGGAGACGTTGCTTCCATTTTTGTGGGACTTTTACACGATATTGAGATGAAATGACATCTCAAGCCCTGCCGATCAATGAAACCAATAGGGTTTATAAGCACGGATGGGCCGACTCGCAACGCATTGCCTGGGCAGGCTTAGATCTTCTAAGCGGTTTACCAGTACTCGTGTGCGGGTCGGTTTCAGCTCTGCGTGGAAGCATCATGCAGCCCATCTATTTCTTCAAGCCCCGATGGGCGGGGGCTAAGTACAGTTATAAACATAACAACCAAAATAATTGCATTAGAATGGGGATAAATGTATTGAAAATTGTCATTTGGGGAGGTAAATCGTCGGTTTTACGGTTGCAAATTACGTTTTATGGCTACGCTAACGCGTCGCCGTAAAACGAAATTTCCTAACGTAAAACCTCCCCAAATGACAATTTTCAATACATTTATCCCCATTTATTTTAATCAAAGCACTGACCGGCCCCCGCCCATAGGGGCTTGAAGAAATATATGGGCTGCATGATGCTTCCACGCAGAGCTGAATCCGGCCCGCACACTAGTACTGGTAAACCGCTTAGAGGATCTAAGCCTGTCCAGGAACCGCGGTGCGAGGCGGACCGTCCATGCTAATAAACCTATTGGTTTCATTTGGCGACAGGGCTTGGGATGTCATTTCATCTCAATGCCGGGTAAAAGTCCCACGATATTTGAAGCAACGTCTCCAAAATGACCTTTACAGTGTTGACGGGGACGTTAAACCTCAAATCAAACAAACAAACAAAGCACTGACAGGTCGACTGTCTGAATTTGGACATAGTCTATTTCGTTTGATCCGGAAAGCAACTGGTGATCCTGATCATTCACCACGTTCTGTGGCATCTGATATATGTCTACACTGTTTGCAAATATCTCTTGTTGGTAAATCGATTCAAAATTACAACACATATTCCGTCCCCACACCCCACCCCCACTCCTTCCGCCCATCGGGACTTGGAGAAATAGATTGAGCAGCATGGAGCTACCACGCGGAGCTGAAACTGTTCGCACATGAGAACTGATTAACCGCCTAGAAGAACTAAGCCTGCCATGGATATAAACCATATTAGCTTCATTGTGCGGCAGGGCTTGAGATGTAATTTCATCTCAATGTCGGGTAATTGTCCCACAAAAGTGAAGGCAACGTCTCCAAAATGACCTAAATATTGTTGACGGGACGTTAAAACTCAAATCAAACAAACGAAATATGTGTCATTGATATTATTTATCGCAGTTTATCGCCCAGCTAAGACCAAGATCAAACTGTGCGCCCAGCTGTACAATGAGCGGGCACATAGGCTGATTTTTGTCTTCCATGTACGCACCTTTCGCTTGACGCGACACATATATTTTATCAGATTTAACATGTATGTTTTGTATACAGAAAAGGATGCAAGACGGAAGTTTTGAGGCTACATGTATTGTCAGCTTGAATATTCAATTTAGTTCTACCCATCGGAAGCCTCCGTGTAATGGATACGCTATTCGCCTTGTAAACCAGGGATCGTAGGATCGATCCCGGGCTTCTTCAGACTTTCGGATGAGTCTTTAAACCGAGGTCCCGTCTTCGTATGACCTTAGCTCTTGGTGGGACGTAAAACTCAAACACTCACTCACTCAGTTCTACCCATCAAACAAAGAATTATCGTGAGAATCGCCCGAACGTTTCCGGGGTCATTCAAACGAGTACACTGCGCGGCATGTGTGTGGGCCGAAATAATAGTTTCCAAGTATGCTGCATAACGATTTTCCTTATTTTTGATTTGAGGTTTAACGTCCCCGTCAACACTGTAAAGGTCATTTTGGAGACGTTTCTTCCAATTTTATGGGACTTTTACCCGACATTGAGATGAAATGACATCTCAAGCCCTGTCGCCCAATGAAACCAATAGGGTTTATAAGCATGGACGGGCCGACTCGCACCGCTTTGCCTAGGCAGGCTTAGATCTTCTAAGCGGTTTACCAGTACCCGTGTGCGGGTCGGTTACAGCTCTGTGTGGAAAAATCATGCGGCCCATCTATTTCTTCAAGCCCCGACGGGCGGGGGCCGACGATTTTCCTTAGCTCTATAAGATTTCCAATGTTTTTCTCACAGATTATTTAAAATGAACCAGAACAGGATTCCTCATCTTCGGCTCCTGCTCATTGGGGCTTGAAGAAATAAATGGGCTGCATGATGCTTCCACGCAGAGCTGAAACCAACCGCACACGAGTACTGTAAACAGCTCAGAAGATCTAAGCCTGTCCAGGGTCGTACTTGATTCGCCGTCTTCTGGGTCTTCCGGGATATCCGGAAGGCTCCCGATAAATCAATTGACTTTGAGCGGGACATATAGAGCGACTTCGCCTGGAACTCAGGTAGCTACATTAAACTAACCAAAAATATGTTTGTTTGCTTGTTTGATTTGAGGTTTAACATCCCCGTCAACACAGTATAGGTCATTTAGGAGACGTTGCTTCCAATTTTGTGGGACTTTTACCCGACATTGAGATGAAATGACATCTCAAGCCCTGTCGTCCAATGAAACCAATAGGGTTTATATGCATGGACGGTCCGCCTCGCACCGCGGTTCCTGGACAGGCTCAGATCCTCTAGCCGAACACCTACGGTAGCTACAAAAGTGACGTCATCGGTCTTCCTTTCTGGGGTTGAGTTGCTATGGTACTGAAGAGAATTCAATATGGCGGTCGTGGCTGAAACGCATGACCTGCGAATGTACAAGTCACAGATGTCTCTTCAAGGTGTTTTGAAATGATAAACATTACTCTTTTTATGTTTCGATGATAACAGAATGTATAAATATGAATGGGTTTAAATACTGGGGTTTAGTCACTATTTCTTTTTTTTAGGGCAGGTCTCGTTCTTAGCCGGAAATGTCGTTTTCAAGGTAACTAAATAACTGTCAAAAAGCTGCAAAAGGCTTTTTGTTGATAAATATATGATGCTTTTGTTTAAACGAAGGTCCTATGACCTACTTATAGTTATGCTCTCATGGCAGTCTACTAAAGTAGCAACCGTAGGTGTTCCTCTGATATTGCTGGTACGCGTGTCATTGGTAGCTACCCGAGTACCTACTTTAGTTCGAATCGAAGTCGACCCAAAATATAATTACGCATTGTACTTACATTTGCAAAACATGCCTGCGAAGTAATTTGGGCCGAAACAGTTTATAGTGAATAACACAATTATAAAAGCTGATGGTTTATTTTAAAATCGAGAAAATTGCAGATGTATATCTTTTTTGATGATTCCCTTTGTGCATTTGAATTTAATGTGTCGAGATTGTTCTCAACATTGTCAAAATTTAATGCATTTAGCGACTCTTCTGTTCATGCCCGTCATATTGAATCACGTGATCCTCCCATTCACCCCTCCTTTTTAAAAGCAGATTTGGAAGAGCATTCCGAACAATCTTCGGCGCCACTTGATTTAAAATTCTCCACTTCAGAAGACTCTTGAGGTCGAATCAAGCACGACCCAGGTAAAGCGGTGCGAGTTGGACCGTCCATGCTTATAAACTCTATTGGTTTCATTGGGTGACAGGGCTTGAGATGTCATTTCATCTCAATGTCTGGTAAAAGTCCCACAAAATTGGAAGCAACGTCTCCCAAATGACCGATAAAGTGTTGAAGGAGATGTCAAACCTCAAAACAAACAAAACGGGATTCGTCAGTAGTATAAAATTTACAGACAGAGCAGACTCAGCAGGCACTCACAACGCGGGTGCAACGTCGTATCAACGTAAATGCAACGGCGATGCATCGACGTTGATGAGACTTTGCCTGGACGCCGATGAGACTTTGCCTGGACGCCCTTTGCCCCTTTGTTATTTCTAAATTCTGAGAGAATGCTAGAACACCTATTTTCTCTTGCCACATAACCTACATGTATTTACATGTAACTGTATACCGGTTAATGTAAATTAAGAAGGACTTTATATCACGTGTAACTAACCTATTATTTGGGATGTGTATTCCGATAAGTTATATTATTCAGTTTGTCGAATAGATCCGCTTATCGACACTTATGGAATGTTATAAATGTTGTTTGAAAATCAATACACACTTTTTGTCAATACACGATTTGCAGCTTCTGTGCTGAATGACTAAAACTTCGATTATCAATCCCAGGGAAAAGTCAGAGTTTATATAAAACGCTTTCTTTCAAAATCAATATCTAGATCCAGTCACAAACATAAATGGTCGTTACTCATTTCATAAACATTTATTATACAGGTGCTCTTTGTCGC
Source organism: Lucinisca nassula (assembly GCA_963580285.1). Taxonomy (NCBI): domain Eukaryota; kingdom Metazoa; phylum Mollusca; class Bivalvia; order Lucinida; family Lucinidae; genus Lucinisca; species Lucinisca nassula. The sequence continues at coordinate 59,508,041 of OY757025.1, forward strand.
CGCTACAAAAACTGATAAATCTATTTTTAGAAACACTCACTACCTGAACTTTGTGTATTGTATCAATATCATTCACGTTTATAGCTCATTTCCTTTGTAACTTTACTGGGCAACTTCACATTTAGGCTACAAATACATGTTACTTTGAACGCATCGCGTTAAACGGGCTTTAAAGACTTATAGAATGGACTAAAACTATAACAACTTACCGATCGTGCCCTCTGTTATCCCGTAAAAAACCTGTCTGTACGATCCGGCCGCTCACTGCAAACACAAATCGATCGTCAAGGTCAACTATAATTTCCTGTCTAAATCACCTTTTTCGACTACGACCTTCAAAGCTATGGCTTAGACACATTTGATAACCTTAATTGCTCACTAGCTACGCAAATGAAATTGTGGAAACTGTCTCATATCTGGAAGATGAAACCTTGTTTATGAATGAATCAATAAACGCGTAGTATGTGTGACGTCAGTTAGTGTATTGTTTGTGTGTCAGATACAAAAATAGAAAATAGGTCAACGACAGCTATATACTGCAAGATAGAGCTCCGGGAAAACTGCGTGTAGAGCGCGAAGTCGTCGCATCTCTAATTCATCCTAGTCGTCCATGATCTAGGAATGCATCTCTAATTCATTCTTTGTCAGGCATTCACAACTAGAGGACGCTGATAAAACGTTATTTCAAGGTTGGGTCCCAGCAGGCACATGCTTTAATTGTGACGTCATATCAACGTCGGTACAACGTCATGACCTTTACACAACGTCACATCTACGTCGGTGCAACGTCATGCACCGACGTTGATTTGACGTTGCCCTAGCGACATGTACCTGCTGGGGTAAATATTGTTTGTCTGCATTTACTGTATAAAGTCCAGATCCTGATCAGACTCCGTTGTGAAAGGCTTCGAATTCACGGCCCATTCAACACTATTAAGATCATGTCAGTATAGCTAACCACAGATTTTCTGTCACCTGGGGGCTGTTCAAAGGTGGTCCATTTTGAACAGTCCCAAGCTGGTTTGAATGTAGGAATTTTAGTGATCTGCCAGAGTACGTCCCAGCATATGGGATCAGTCCATGTTTTTATTTTAGTTGGGATTTAACGTCCCAGTCAACACTATATAGGTCATTTTGGAGACGTCGCTTCCAATTTTTACCCCACATTGAGATGAAATCCTGCCGCTCAATGACAGCAAAAAAGGTTAAATGCAGTGTACGGTCTGACTCACACCACTTTGTCTGGGCTAAGCGGTATACCAGTACTCATGTGCGGTCGGTTTCAGCTCTGCGCGGAAGCATCACACAGCCCAATTTATTTCTCCAAGCCCCGATTGTCGCCCCGCCCATCGGGGCTTGAAGAAATAGATGGGCTGCATGATGCTTCCACGCAGAGGTGAAAACGATCGGCACACGAGTACTGGTTTTAAAACCGCTCAGAGGATCTAAGCCTGTCCAGGCAAAGCGGTGCGATTCGGCCCGTCCATGCTTATAAACCCCATTGGTTTCATTGGGCGGCAGGGCTTGAGATGTCATTTCATCTCAATGTCGGGTAAAAGTCCCACAAAATTGGAAGCAACGTCTCCAATATGGCCTTTACAGTGCTGACGGTGACGTTAAACCTCAAATCAAACAAACCAATCCCCGATAGGCAGGGGCGAAAGGGCTCAATCCATGTACAGATAATACACGAGCACTCTGACGTCACAGCGAGAAGAATAGTGAGGTTATGTTATCTCGGTTTTGTACAAGGTCAGCGAGGGCAGCTTCTACAGTATGAGTGACTTTGGATCGATCGTTTCTCCAAAAATATTTAACAAGCCGGTGTAAAACCAAGTACACTTCATGCGCCGCCGCAAATCGGGGCTTGGAGAAATAGACTGGGCTGCATAATTAATTAATTAGGTTTGTTTGTGTTGAGGTTTTACATCCCCGTGACCACTATGTAGGTTATCTTGGAGACGTTTTTTTTCTGCTATTTTAGGACTTTTACCCGACATTGAGATGAAATGACACCTCAAGTCATACCACCCAAAGACATCGCAAGTGTTTAAGCCACTTTTCCTGGGCAGGCTAACCCAGCAGGCACTCAACGTTGAACTAACGTTGAAACAACCTTGAAAAGTTGTTTCAACGTTAGATCAACATATTGAGTCTACAACGTTTTGTGCCTGCAGGGAAGCCTGTGACATTCTAAGCGGTTTACCAGTACTCAAATTCGCTCGGTTAACACAATCTATCTCTCCAAGCCCCGATGGACGAGGGCACTGGGCTGCATAATGCTTCCTTGCAGAACTGAAAACGACCGAACATGAGTAATGGTAAACCGCTAAGAAGCCTAGCTAAGCCTGCCATACAAAGTGGTGCGAGCCGGACCTTCCAAGCATCTATAGCTTGGCGATTTGTTCGGGCGGTAGGGCTTAAGAATGTCATTTCATCACACTGCTATGTCCAAAATGACCAAAATAGTGTTGACGGGACGTTAAACCTCAACACAAATAAACTCAACTCTGTAAGACATTATTTCTGCTTCAAATAATAAAATATGGGTACCCGTTAGAACCGCCTTCTAGCCATATTAAGAGGCGGTCCTAACGAGCACCCACATTAAGAAAAATATTACGTTTTTATCAGAAAATGTAAGTCTTGGACATATGAAAGATGGTACCTTGCCGGACAACCCCTATACAAATGTCGCACGAACGTAAATAATGATGGAACAGTCCCAGCATTCACACGTCGCTATGGTAACGTCAAATCAACGTCGATACAACTTCATGACGTTGCACCGACGTAGATGTCACGTTGCATAAACGTCATGACGTTGTACCGACGTTTATGTGACGTCACAATTACGTCATGTGTCAGCTGGGATGTCAACCAAATTGCGGTCAACGAGCATGTGCGCAAAGACTGAGGTTGGTATCTTCGAGCATATGAGCCAAGCTAAGCCTCAGATCAGCCGGCGAGGCGCTTCTAATGAGTACCCACAACATATGTTTTCATGCAGAAATAAAAAATAATGCATTACGAAAACACGCCTATACACACAAATACATTCTAAACTTTACCGCCGGAAAAACGAAAATTTTAACATGAAAAATTGTGATATTTTTCTTATTTCTGCTCAAAATATAGATTATGGGTACTCGTTAGAACCGCCTCATCGAGGCGGTTCTAACGATTACCCACAATCTATATTTTAGAGCAGAAATACAAACAATAATGTTTACCCCTGTAAACCCCAGTTTTACTATATAAAAGTGGGGTTCAAGAGTAATTGAGTTTTTGAGTTTTACGTCCCACCAACAGGTAGTGTCATATGGAGACGTGACCTCGGTTTAAAGACCCGTCCGAAAGTCTGGAGAAGCCCGGGATCGATCCTGCGACCCCTGGTTTACAAGGCGAGTAGCGTAACCACTACACCACGGAGGCTTCTAAGTGGGGTTCAAGGGGGTCAAAATCAATTAGGCAAGTTTTCGTGATTCATGGAATCCCCGTCTTATCTGGGGCTATGGGTCACACTATGCTGGTTGCTCGCTTGTCACGATCCCAGTCATTATTATCACATTGCATCGACGTTAATACGACGTTGTTGGTCCGCTGCATGGGGAGTATTATACTAGACAGTATAATGACAGTGTGTGCATTCCGCAAACTATATTAATACAAATGTATAGTCTTTCAAAACGCAGTGAGACGTGACTGGACTTTTAATTTTGGACTCGTCCGTGTTTTAGGTAAGTCGCCTGTAGTGGATATTTTTACACTGGGCGATAGTTACCGTCATATTCTTAATCTGGCACGTCGTGTAACCAGATTGACGACCAGTCGAGACACTTTAGTAACACGTCTTCCATCTTGGAGATCTGGGGTTCGAATCTTGGGCAGATATTTTTTTTTTCTTTTCTTTAACATTCTTTCGAACCTTTAAAATTGGAGCACATGAGATGTTTGTTTGTTTGTTTGATTGATTTGAGGTTTATTGTCCTCGTCAAGTTTGGAGAAGTTGCTTCTAGTTTTGTGGGTTTTTTACCCGACACTGAAATGAAACGACATCTCAAGCTCTGCCACCCAATAAAATTAAACGGGTTTAATAAGCATGGACGGTCCAACCCGCACCACTTTGCCTGGGCAGGTTCGGACTTACTAAGCGGTTTACCATTGCTCATGTGTCGTCAGTTTCAGATCCGCTTGGAAGCATAGTGCAGCTCGATCTATTTCTCCAAGCCCCGATGGGCGGGGCCATCACATTAGATGTATATTCATTTTATTGAAAAGATGGAACGAGCACAAGCGAAACGTTGCAGCTCGGATTCAAGAAGTATTATCAACAAGAAATATCTTTAAAAAAGATTTAATTGGAAGGTTGTTTAGAAATATGAGCTACAATAGTGACAGCAACAGTTGTCTAGCTATGAACTGGTTTACTGTATTCAAACAATTCAGATGTCACGCGAGGTAAAATAGCTTTGCAGAGGGCGGTGTCCCGCCTGTTTGAGCTAAGGTCAATGTAAAAGGTCAAGGCTAAAAACATGACCTCATTTCATTTATGATCTCAAGTATATGCACAACAAATAAGAAAACTTTATCATTTACTGTTTTTGAACACAAATTCTAGGGTTAACATTTAGGGTTGTCGCCATGGTGAACGTAAACGCATAGACAGACGAACAAACGGACGAATAGACAAACGGACGGAAACTTGATCTTATGTGCACCTAACTAAAACTCAAATTACACTTATTCCTTTTCAGAATTGATATAACATTAATGATATTCGAAAATGTCCATTTTGTGTTAAAATGGAGGACATAAAGTATGCTGAAGACAAATGATACACTGCAACTTTTATTGGGCATATATTGTAAATTAAACATCTGTCAATTTGTAATGCGATTATTACATGTTTTTGTCATGCTATATCTCTTTATTGGTTTCATTGGGTAACAGGGCTTGAGGTGTCATTTTATCTCAATGTCGGGTAAAAGTTCCACAAACTTGGAAGCAACGACCTACACAGTGTTGATGGGAACGTTAAACCTCAAATCAAACAAACAATTCCTTTCGCAGAAAATTCTTCCTTTCGCGAAAGGAACCTTCCTTTCGCGAAATGGTTCCTTTCGCTATATAGTCCAACCACGTGAAATTAGGTCAAAATAGCTATTCACCGCAGCAGTTTCAGAATTCACTAGAAACACAATTATACATATGACGTATGGTCATCAAAGGACAAGACGGTGAGCAAGCCGAAACTGTATATATTTTTCATTCATGTCTCACATAAAAAATGAAACATTTCCTAGTTAAAAACTTCGGTAAACTGTCGTGTTTTTTTAGTAGATTTATTTATGCAAATCATTGACCAATGAAATGGTCATCTCCTTGGACATGTGGTTTTATTGACCAATGGAATAACGAAAAATGTAGGACAAAAGCAAAAATATAACGGCTACGCCGTAAAAATGTTACTATGATTGAACGTACGTTCATAGCCGTCAGTGAAGGCAAATGCGCTGTTAAAATGAATCTGAAATTTGAATTGGGCTTTAACGGCCCATGCAACACTATTTAGGTCAGTTATGAGCCGGTCAGTTTACGAATCCACACTTATCCTTGGCAAGCTTATACGTAAGCGGTTAACCAGTACAATGCATATTCTTTCCCCAGAAACTAACAACTGCCCTTCTTTAATCAGCAGAAAAGAGGGAATGGCCATGGAAAAGATTTCATGATCAATCTCCATGGGAAATAATGTTGCTGACCCCGGCAGGTATCGAGCCCGCTTCCTATTGACCACGAGTCAGACGCGCATCCGACTGAACTACCGAGGCCGGCATCCAACATAAAATATAATTGGTGAAAATAAAACAAAGGAAACAAAATATAAATGATGTAAATATAAAAAAATAAAGAAAATAACTTTAAACATAAAAAGATAAAATAAAAATGACATATCAAATATTTAAAAAAAAAATGTGCCACTGGGACTCGAACCTCGTCTAAAACATTTTAGTGTGACTTGCAACACATCAAATTAACCACTCGGCCATGAGTTCTAGTTAGAAAATAACTAAACATTGATTTATATCTTTAAAATCACGAGAAAAAAGTATCCGAAACCTGCTTCCCCTAAAAAATGGAATCGACTCGTCTCGCTTAAACTTTGAACTCTCAAAGGTTGTTGATAAACTATAATTAAAATCCGAAACAATTGTTTACACCATGCAGTTATTATGACCAACACATAATTAATTTTATGGAAACAGACGACATATTGTCAAAACAGACCATCAATATAGGGCTTGGGTGATTTTTTTATTTTATTTGATTTGATTTGAGGTTTAACGTCCCCATCAACACTGTACAGGTCATTATGGAGACATTGCTTCCAATTTTGTGGGACTTTTACCCGACATTGAGATGAAATGACATATCAAGCCCTGCCGCCCAATGAAACCAATAGGGTTTATAATGCTCGCACCGCATTGCCTGGGCAGGCATAGATCATCTAAGCTGTTTACCAGTACTCGTATGCGGGTCGGTTTCAGCTCTGCGTGGAAGCATCATGCAAACCATGTATTTCTTCAAGCCCCGATGGGCGTAGGGGGGGGGGGGGGGAAGGGGCTAAAGGGCTTGGGCGGGCGAAAGGAAACATTTGCGCAAACAGTGTAAATTACAGACACTTCTGTCTCCAAAGGGAAACACACCCATCTGTCATAGTGGTGCCTTTCTTTGCTTATCCTAATTATTTTCCCTGAGTTTTAATCAAAATAGATTGTGGGTGCTCATTAGAACCGCCTCAATTCCAGCGAGTATCAACTTTCTGTTGTTTTGGAGCAAAAAGAGGGAGAATAAAATGTACCCTTGTTAAATCCTCTTTTCCCTATTGGTAGGGTGACAATCTGGACCAAAAAAATGGGAACCCATACCCCCCCCCCCCCCCCCCCCCCCCCGTATACCAAGACAAGTCATATACCAAAATGTTCGTCAGGATCCGTAGTATCTGAAACTGCCGGCATAAATTGGCATAAATGATGGCGAGCTGAGAAATCCAAGATGGCGTCCAAGATGGCCGCCCTAGCCGTAAATTCCAGTTTTTCGTAAAATATGAATACAAATACCACAAATCATCTTACAAACTTATTTTAATTTATTTTTCTGGTGTAGAAAGAAGATTTGTGCTAGAATATAGATCAATTTTTTAGGTTTGACTTGAAAACCGGTGAAAAAAATGATATTTTATTGTTTTTGTGTCTAGTTTCATAGGTGGTACATGAAAGCAATTCTGATGTTTCAAAAATAAAACAGTTTTTACGTATCTATTGTTTTATTTTAACTAAGACACTATTCTAAAATACATTTAACACTATTCTAAAATACATTTATGGTTGGTTATGACTTTTTTACCATCAATTTAGCCGCAGGATTACCCCACCCACTCAGTTTACCAGTAAAATGCATTCACATAAAAGCTCACACACAAGGGATTTGTAGGCGTGTGCTTCATTTTAGACAATTAAGTAGTAGTGGGCATTCACAATAATGCTTAGTTCTGTTTGTATATCGCCACGAAAACATGCCCATATGCTTTTGACCCCCATAAAACTCACTTTTATATAGAAAAACTAGGGTTTTCAGAGGTGAGCATTATTTATCTAATATACGCTTAAGGACATAGCTTGTGGTTGTTTGACAGCATCACCACGTTGAGAGGGTTCTAAGGAGTCCCCGCAATCTATGTTTTGAACAGAAATATCATTCATTTTTATCTGGATTTTTTTGTTGGGGTGGGGGGGGGGATGAGGGGGTGGTAGTTAACTCTTCCAATGGATTTGAATTATGTGTGTTTTCGTAATGTTATGTATTTAGCCATTTGAAACACCACCTCTTTATAATACTGTTTTCTGAATCCAAGCATAAACCTTTTACACGCCTACGGAACGATAGATGCGTAACCATTGGTCAAGAACGTGAAGCAATTAGAGCGACATCCGGTTAGGAATTAGATCGCTAAAAAAGGTAAAGAAACTGTGCAGTTTCTGTGTTTCATAAGTTATATAATTTTTACGAGGAAGTTCTTTAAAAAACGGGGAATTACATTCAGGAGCCCATTGATATCGGCTTCTTTGGAGTAAATACCAAATCCCGTACTTCACACATTTTGGCTAAATTTAGTTTCTCCTGCTGAAGGTGAACTCAAGCCTTAGAAAACGAGTGGTTTTTCGAGGTGTTTGTTGCCTTTTATTTATTACTGCGCTTTGCTACAAGTTCAGCGTATTAACATGCTCACACAATAAACATATATGGTTATATGTGTTGTGGATATTTTGCTTGTCAATGCAGCACTAGCGAGAAATCACCACGGAAAAGGTCGAAAATGGTTGGTTACGCATTAGATCTATAGAAATGATAACAAAACTTGCAACTATAAAGCGGATCTGTTTTCATCTCCATGGCCCCAGAATCACTCGCACCTTGTTCAACGGAACCAGTTTTAGCCAACCTGATAAGCAGTGCGCTATTGATTCGATAATGACATAGTATTTAATGGAAACATTTTCAGTCTCCAGAATCATAGTACCGAATGGTTTTCACTGACTTTTACGCTGTGTTTGTTTTATCAATGGTCCGGTAATTGCCTGAAATGAAGTCAAACAGGTTTTGGAGTTTTAATTTCTGCGAAGAACTCCTCATCTGCCAAAATTTGCTGGTTAAGCATTAGATCGTCTGGTTAAGCATTCGATAGCCAGAGAGGAGAAAATCTCACCAGTTGCTGCCTAAGTAAATGCCAGCAGCTTACTACAATAAAAGGTGGTCTACATATGATTTCTAAATTATGTAAAAATCACCAGAGAAAGAAAGCCGTGATGAAAAATACTTTTCTGGACAAGACCATTAAATGTCTGGGTATCATGCTTATCTGACCGAATGACGCACAGATTCATAAATAAGGGGTCATTACTTGCTTTTGTAGAAAACAAAATGGCCAGCTTACGCTTTTTAATGGCGATTAAATCTATATCGTGTTTCTATGGTCAAGCATTAGAGAGCCAGGTTGAGCATAAGACACTCATGATTATAAAGTTGGTGCTTATAAAAAGTAGAAGTAAAGCAATGATCAGGAATCAATACCAGCTGGCTATCCAAAATGCGATACATACAATCAGTGACAAACAATAACATAAATAAACCACCAAAGAAGAACCGCCGTGTAACAGTCAGTGAAAAGAATTCCACTGGGAATTGTTTGTCAATCGACCCAAAGGTGCTCAGAAGAAAAGCTGTTCTATGCTTAAGTGCACGTGAATATCACTGACTTGTCGGGAAAACTATTAGAATGAAAATAGTCGCAGTGAGGTCAGAGTGTTGTGAAAAACTAAAGAGGGTTATCTTGGAAACATAGGATGGGCTTGGCAAAGAGTGTAGATCCTGATCAGACGCTGCAGAATCCGGCGTCTGGTGAAGATCTACACTATTTGATTGGACACTGGAATTTAAGAGATTAATGAAACAGTTTAAGACTATTTCTCCTACCTACACTCGGAGGCAATAGACCCACCAGTCCTTTGTTGTTGTTTTTGTTTTAAATCACATTATATTTTGTGCAGAAATGAGAAAAATATCACAATTTTTCATCTTAAAATTTTCGTTTTTTTTTTTGGCGATAAAGGTTACATTGTATTTGTATAGGCGTGTTTTCGTAATGATTATTCAAAGAAACAAAATGATGTGGAGAAAACAAATGTCTACAACCTTTTTAGTACTAAATACAATATTATCAACAGTCGGTAGATAGTGAACAAAAAACTGGACTTTTGGCTTAATGTAAACTGCCTAGATACATCCGTGAGAAAATATTGCTCCATATTCAAAACGGTTTCAAAAGTTCCTCATATCTAAACATGATACTGCAGATGGAAGAAAATATTATAACTTGTATGTTCTATCAATTTATTATATCTATATTTTTTCCTCATATCTAAAAATGACACTGCCGATGAAACAAAATATTACAGCGTGTATGTTTTATTAAGAAGGAAGATTAGATCATGGAAGATTAGCTGAGGGCCTCGTGAAAGATTAGCTATTACATGTATTTTTGTATGTGCTAAATGTTGCTACCCTCACTAAATAAAGTCCTTACTTACTGACTGACTGACTGACTGACTGACTTACTTACTTACTTACTTACTTCTCTCAATTTATGTAATGAACGCACCTGTCCTCCTGTTTACTTAAAATTTATAAATTTTACAAATGGATTCTAGTTCGTCTTGATTAACATGATTAAGAATACATGGTGTGTCATTCTTGCGCTGTTTGTATTAATAAGAAGTTGGTTTTAGACAATATCTTTATCTTATCGTTTTGACAGTTAGCATAGAACTCACGGGATCTCCGATCTGGGTTATCGATCATGATACAGACATATATTTTGGGGGCATGCGCAGTCCCAGGAGTAGGATATTCCGGCTACCTATTTGCTTTTCAGAGGCGAGCTAAAACAAATACGCCTTTCGTTTGCGTTACTATGCCTTTTTTCGCATTACTACGCCTTTTGATTCGCGTAAAAACGCCTTTGATTCGCATCACTGCGCCTTTCTTTTGCGTTACTACGTCTTTCTTTTGCATTAGTATGCACTTTTTCGCGTTACTACGCCTTGTTTTTGCGTTACTACGACTTTTTTGCGTAGCTTCGCCTTCTGATTGGCGTTACTGCGTCTTTTGTTTTGCGGTTCTACGCCTTTTTTGCGTTATTACGTCTTTTGTGTCACGTTACTACGCCTTTACGGTATTTTATTTTCTCCTACATAAGCCAAATAGGCTTTCGTATCTGCAGTGTTAACGATCTTACCCTTAGCCTTTCACGCCTGAGTTTCTTAAACGGGTTCTCTCCATTTTTTTTTTATTTTGGGCAATTCTTGTTAATAGGAGATTTAGTCAAATTCATTTACAGGATGGCGAACAGCTTTCATTCTCGGATGAGACGGTTCATTAATGGCCGTCCCATCCGGATATAGATTTAATCGCCATTACAAAGCGTAAGCTGGCCATTTTGTTTTCTTCAAAAGCAAGTAATGACCTCTTATTTATGAATCGGCGCGTCATTCGGTCAGATAAGCATGATACCCAGACATTTAATGGTCTTGTCCAGAAAGGTATTTTTCATCACAGCTTTCTTTCTCTGGTGATTTTAACACAATTTAGAAATCATATGTAGACCACCTTTTATTGTAGTAAGCTGCTGGCATTTACTTAGGCAGCAACTGGTGAGATTTTCTCCTCTGGTTATCGAATGCTCAACCAGACGATCTAATGCTTAACCAGCAAATTTTGGCAGATGAGGAGTTCTTCGCAGAAATTAAAACTCCAAAACCTGTTTTATTTCATTTCAGTCAATTAACGGACCATTGATAAAACAAACACAGCGTAAAAGTCAGTGAAAATCATTCGGTACTATGATTCTGGAGACTGAAAATGTTTCCATAAAATACTATGTCATTATCGAACCAATAGCGCACTGCTTATCAGGTTGGCTAAAAATGGTTCCGTAGAACAAGGTGCGGGTGATTCTGGGGCCATGGAGATGAAAACAGATCCGCTTTATAGTTGCAAGTTTTGTTATCATTTCTATAGATCTAATGCGTAACCAACCATTTTCGACCTTTTCCGTGGTGATTTCTCGCTAGTGCTGCATTGACAAGCAAAATATCCACAACACATATAATCATATATGTTTATTGTGTGTGCATGTTAATACGCTGAACTTGTAGCAAAGCGCAGCAATAAATAAAAGGCAACAAACACCTCGAGAAACCACTCGTTTTCTAAGGCTTGAGTTCACCTTCAGCAGGAGAAACTAAATTTTGCCAAAATGTGTGAAGTACGGGATTTGGTATTTACTCCAAAGATGCCGATATCAATGGGCTCCTGAATGTAATTCCCCGTTTTTTAAATAACTTCCTCGTAAAAATTATATAACTTATGAAACACAGAAACTGCACAGTTTCTTTACCCTTTTTAGCGATCTAATTCCTAACCGGATGTCGCTCTAATTGCTTCACGTTCTTAACCAATGGTTACGCATTCTATCGTTCCGTAGGCGTGCTTTTAGTTAAACAGTTATATATCCAAACAAAAAGGTAGAATAGTGTAAAATAACTTCCTTTACATGTTTTTTGTCATTTTTTCAATGCAATTAGTTAGGGGTTTTGGCTTTGAACAGTGTTTAGAAAAAATGTGTTATAAAACGATTGTGCTGTACTAATAGGCCATATGAGACTACAAGTATATGTTTTAAAACTGTCATAGTCCTCGGTATGAACATGAGCTAGTATTGTAAACAAGTTCTAACAAATGTTAGTTTTTGTTTGTTTGTTTGAATTGGGGTTTAACGTCCATGTCGACACTATTATGGTCATTTTGGAGACGTTGCTTCAAGTTTTGTGGGACTTTTACCTGACATTGAGATGAAATGACATCTCAAGCCCTACCGCCCAATGAAACCAGAAGGCTTATATGCATTGGATCTGACACACACCGCTTTGCCTGGGCAGGCATAGTCCTTCTTAAAAGCAGTTTACCAGTACTCGTGTGTGGTCAGATTCAGCTCTTCGTGGAAGCACTATGCAGCCCAATCTATTTCTGCATGCCCCAATGGGCAGGGGCGACTTAGTTTGCTTGTTTGTATTGGGGTTTAACCGCCCAGTCAACACTATTTAGGTAATTTTTGAGCTTGTCAGTTTGCTTATCCACACTTTTCCTGGGCAGGCTTATACGTACGTGATTAACCAGTACAGTGCACATTCTTTCGCCATAAACTGACAACTGCCCTTCTTGAATCAGCGGAAGCGAGATAATGACCGTAGAAAAGATTTCATGATCAATCTCCACGAAAGAATGTTGCCGACCCCGGCAGGTATCAAACCCGCTTCCTACTGATCACCATTTAGGCACTTACAAATGTAAGACATATTCAAACATGCTTTACTACTTGCAAGCTTGAGTACATGGTTGTACTTTCTATGAGCAAATGCAGTCATCACTACACTGATCAGGCTATTTACAATCATACCAGTTAATAGAGGGAGGCTGCTTGTGTCTGCGTTGAATAACCCAGTTTCAGGACCAACCATATGCCCTAGGTCTATGGGGCTAGGCAAATTAATCTATATTTTATAGCTCCCCATCAAATCAGTAGCTGATATGTACACCTGTACAAATGGAGCAAAAAAAACTATTTGTTGGTGGTATATGACTAGGTCTAACTCTGGATTTTTGGAGCACCATTGTTGTCTAATGTGTTTGTCTGAACAGCAAACCTACAGAAAAATTGCTGCTGCCTTAACTGGCCCTGAGACATTTGACTCAATACCAAGATCTGAAATCTCTTGAAGCTTGAAGTCTGATTCAGGCATTCTTCTTACCTATACTATGTAAAGAAGAGCAGGTATCACATCCTGTAAGGTAATACAGACTTCATCATGAATTGCCCTTTCATCTGGCTGTAGCTTCCTGAAAACAGTGTGAACTGAAATACCTGGTGCAGTCAGCACGAATACCCTGCCTGCCTGTCCTGAAGAATATGTTATCAACAATAAGCTGGCTAAAGTGAAGCAGAAGTAGAACGAAAACATGGGTATATGGACTGACCAGAACAGCTGTGTTAACTCCCAGAGAACCTGCAAACTGCAGGTGCAAAATCATTCTACTATCGGCTTCTTCATAGTTGTAATCGAGTTAATGCTGAGCAGCAACAACCTCACTGGATACTTTCAGAGATTTGTTCTCAAAATAGAAGTAAAGCAATGATCAAGAATCGATACAATTAATTTACACCTCCCATCAATGACTCTGAAGGGAAAGAAACACAAACATGAAGTAACTAGAACTTAATGGAAACAACAACAGAGGAAAGCCAAAAGGACAGTTACTGTCCCACAAAATGGCAAACTGGCTATCCAGTTATATTATAGGAATCACCTACAATGAAGTTATGAACAAGCCCTTATAAGATGGTTTTTATCAAGACTCATTACTGCTAAGTATGCCATGCATAGTTGCAAGCTCTAACAAACACCATACCAATACACAGGCTTATAATAAGTCTATTATTTATTTCACAATGACAGTTTAAAATTTATTGGACCGTTTTTCCTGACATTTGGACAATTTTGTTTGTTTGTTGTTTTATTTGAAGTGTAACGTCCCCATCAACACTGTATAGGTCTTTCTGGAGACGTTGCTTCCAATTTTGAGGGACTTTTACCCGACATTGAGATGAAATGACATCTCAAGCCCTGTCCCCCACTGAAACCAATACAGCTTATAAGTATGGACGGTCCGACTTGCACCGCTTTGCCTGGACAGGCTTAGATCCTCTAAGGGGTTTACCAATACTCATGTGCTGTCGGTTTCAGCTCTGCGTGGAAGCATCATGCAGCCCATCTATTTCTTCAAGCCCTGATGGGCGGGGGGCCGAAGACATTTGGACAATATAGCTACTGGAGATGAAGTTCCTCAAGAGATAGAGAAGTTTGATAAATTGCCATAAAATGGGTCAAAAGCCATTTGAGTCATTCATGCAGGAAAGGCTCATACCCATAGCTTGAAAGAACAATCTTATGAGCCTTTGCCTGGGTCAAAACTCCAGACTGTGTGTGTGTGTGTGTGCGTGTGCGTGTGAATTTGGGTTTAACGTCGCTTTCAACAATTTTTCAGTCATATCACGACGGTGTCTGGTTGCGACAGGGAACTCAATGCTCACTTTTATAGTGCTGCCTCACTGAAGTATCATGTCCCAGGCACATTACATGATACCCCACCCAGTCACATTATCCTGACACTGGGTTGACCAGTCCTAGCTCTACCCCGTAAATCTGAGTGCCAAGCGAGGAGCAGCTAGTACCATTTTTAACGACTTTGGTATGTCGCGGCCCGGGATCGAACCCGTGACCTCTCGTTCCCCGGAGCAGACACTCTACAAACTGAGCTATCGGGGCCGGTACCAGACTATGAGTGATATCAGGACAATGGCACAGGTGTCTGGGGAAACCAGTTTGAGGAACTGACTGCCACCGGTGAAGAGATACATGCTTTCTATACATCAGTTCATTCATTCAAGGTCTTGTCTTTCAAAAATGCTCATGATCACGCGAGATTGTTTACAGATGAAGAATGTATGATGTCTACCAAACAGTCGGATTTTCTTGAAAAACTAGAAAGACTTGCTGGTTGTATAGTATTTGACGGGATGTCTGTACTTTAAATGTTGCAGCATTCATCATGTCTCAAACTGACATATCAACAGATGGCTGCTATGTTTTGGTCTTACAGTCTTCTTACCATTATTTGGGTAGCCACCATTCACGTCGGTTTTGAGAGGAATGAGGCAAACAGTCTCAAATCACAGACCCAACAAAAGTGTGGAAAGAATGTTTCTTCACACGCGCCTGTGTCTACGAGGAAAAATATAGTAACTGGTGATTGATAGATATTTTCAAGCAGTAAAAGCAAGAACTTTACACTAGATAACTTAACGAAAATTGCCATGAGCTTCTTAAGAAGAATGCTACTGTTGTTGGCGCAGGTTGACTTGAGATCAAGGCTCTGAAGTTTCTGCTGATGTTGTCCCTGTTCAGCATGAACTTTATTCCAATCGTGAAGAAGCTGATAGTAGAATGATTTGCAACTAGCCGTTGCAGGTTCTCTTGTTGTCAGTTCTGATACCGATGTTTTCTTTCTACTTGTGCATCACTTTAACCTGCTTTATGCTGGTGACAGGCAGAAAAGGTATTCATGCTGACTGCACCAGGTATATTCCAGTTCACACTGTTTTCAGGAAGCTAGAGCCAGATGAAAGGGCAATGATGCTGTCTGTATTGCCTTATGGGTTGTGATACCTGCTCTTCTTTACATAGTACAGGCAAGAAGAAGGCAATTCATGTTCTGCCTAAACCAGACTTCCAGCTTCATGAGATTTCAGATCTTGGGACTGAGTCAAATATCTCAGGGCTAGTTAAAGCAGCAGCAATTTCTTTTTAGTGCACAGGTGTGCATATCAGCTACCGATTTGATGGGGAGCTATAAAATCTAAGATTAACTTGCCTAGCCCAGTAGACCTACAGTATACAGAGTAAACCGCTTAGAGATTCTAACCATGCCCAGGAAAAGTGGTGCGAGTTGGACCATCCTTGCATATAAAACCTTTTGGTTTAAATGTGTGGCGGGGCTTGAGATGTCATTTCATCTCAATGTCGGGGAAAGTCCCACAAAAAATTGGAAGCAATGTCTCCAGAATGCAAAATGACTGATACAGTGTTGACGGGGATGTTGTACCTCAAATCAAACAAAATATAACCTAATTGTGTAGCATATCCTCTTTATAACACATTTTTATAACATAGTTTTGGATATAACACTTTATAACCCCCAATACCTAGCCAGTTACACAGCAAAAATGACAATAAAAGTCATTTTAGATCAATTTGATAAACACTATTTTGCTGTTTGTTTGGATGTAGCACTGCTTAATTAAGACGGTTAATGCTCATATCCCGAAAACAGTGTTATAAAGAGGTGGTGTTTCCTAATGGCTGATCATATAATATAGTATGAAAACATAACTAAGCATTAGTTTCAATGCCCTCTTCTACTTGTTGTGTAAAATGAAATCCTCGCCTGCAAATCCCTTGAGTGTGAGTATTATGTGAATGAATTGTATTGGTAAACTGAGTGGATGGGGTAATCCTGGGGCTAAATTTATGGTAAAAAAGTCATAACAAACCATGAATGTACTTGGGAATAGTGTTAAATGTATTTTAGAATAGTGTCTTAGTTAAAATAAAACAATCAATAAATAAAAACTGTTTAACATTTTGAAACATCAGCATTGCCTTTATGTAACACCTATGAAACTAGACACAAAAACGATGAAATGTCTTTTATTTCACCGGTTTTCAAGTCAAACCTAAAATGCTGATCAATATTCTAGCACAAGTAGTCTTTCTATACCAGAAAAATAAATTAAAATAAGTTTGTAAGATGATTTGTGGCAATATTATGTGAATGAATTATACTGGTAAACTGAGTGGGTGGGGTAATCCTGGGGCTAAATTGATGGTAAAAAAGTCAAAATCAACCATAAATGTACTTCAGAATAGTGTTAAATGTATTTTAGAATAGTGTCTTAGTTAAAATAAAACAATAGATATGAAAAAACTGTTTAAATTTTGAAAAATCAGAATTGCTTTCATGTACCACCTATGAAACTAGACACAAAAACAATAAAATATCATTTTTTTCACCGGTTTTCAAGTCAAACCTAAAAAATTGATCTATATTCTAGCACAAATCTTCTTTCTACACCAGAAAAATAAATTAAAATAACTTTGTAAGATGATTTGTGGTATTTATATTCATAGTTTACAAAAAACTGGAATTTACAGCTATGGCGGCCATCTTGGACGCCATCTTGGATTTCTCAGCTCGCCATCATTTATGCCAATTTATGCCGGCAGTTTCAGATACTACGGATGCTGACGAACATTTTGGTATATGACATGTTTTGTTATACGGGGGGTATGGGTTACTACAAGAAATAGTGGACTTTTTGGCCCATTGTCACCCTACCATATACAAAGTTGGATTTACCAGGGCGTTCATTGCACTTAGTTACGTGATGTGATTTCAGCCAATTTACTCAGAATTAGTGGAATTAGGAGTTTGCATCTTTGTTTACAAGCTAGAGGCTCAAGTGGGTCAGAAATCGCTCACCTGGATGAGGCTGATCCTGATATATGAGCCAGCGCATGACAAAACCTACAATAAGACATGTGCGCCCAACGAAGACTCAGATCAGCCTGCGCATACGCGCAGTCTGATCAGAGTCTTCGTTGTGCGCTTTAAGAATAACTATGGGCCCAATACTCTTTCATGCAGCAAGAGAAGTCTCTGGTTAGACTATATGGATGCGTAGGCTGATCTGAGTCTGCGTTTTTCGCTCTAAGGATAGCTAAGGGTCCAATGCTTCTTCATGCAGCAAGGGAAGTCTCTGGTTAGACTATATGGATGCGTAGGCTGATCTGAGTCTTCGCTTGGCGCACATGGATTATTGTAGCTTTGTCGTGCGCTGGCTCATATTACATTTGTGCCTTGGAGGCCATCTTGCCTTTAGCAATTCTGATCTGCATGTTGCCTTGATGCCTCTGTTTAATTTTTTACCTACCTACCTACCTACCTACCTACCTCTACCTACCTACCTATACTGCGTCGGTCACATTTGACCATTACCGCAAGTGTATATTACATTCACTCATGTAATTATTCATGTAATTACGGTTGGGATCTTTAACCTGCACAGGGGATGGTTCTCCCTGCACATGGGGCCTCCAGTTAACATCCCGATCCGAAGGACGGTGCACTTTATGACATTCATCCCTGCAAAGGATGCCAATGGAGCGTGTTCGGGGATCGAACCCGGGACCGCTAGCATCAGAGGCAAGTGCACTAACCACTGAGCTATCACGCTCCAATTTTCTGAACAGCTCAAGCTGATTTAGGATTGTTGATGCAGAGTATATATGGGTATACAGTTCTGTTAACCTTTTTTTGTACCAAATGGAATCTTCCGCCTTATATATAGCAGGAGTTAATTTCAAAAGGGGTGACAGGTTGTGTTTTCATCAAAATTTATTTGGAAAATGTCTGGGCTTTTAGCAAACAGTGGAGGCCCTGATCAGATGCCCTGTTCTGCGCCCTCTGATCTGGTCATGCACTGCTTGCCAGGGTACCCGTTTTAGGGTTTCTGGCACTAAATTGGTTAAGAAAAAGATCAGCCAAGTCACCCGATCATGTAACAACTGCAACACAAACAACACTCTACTCAATCTTCTTGTGGACTCAGCGAATCCCTGCAAACTCTGATCTGCGATTACTCTAAATGTGCTTTGAAGAATTTCAAGATGGCTGCCATTTTAGATGTCGGAATGCAACAATCTTAGCAATTCTGACCCTCCATGTCACCCATATTCATTCACAATGTTACTGGCCATTCGGGAGCAGATGTGATTTGGCGACTTTCAAGATGGCCATCGTGGCAGCCATCTGAGATACAGAACAGAATAGTTCTAACAAAGACCGAATCTCCATGTCGTCCCCAATGCCTCCCATAAAGTTTTTAATTCGACTTGATGTGGTTTGAAGATTTTAGCAAATCTGAATCTTCACTTGACCCCGATTTCTCACATCAAGTTTCAGCTCAGTCCGACATTTGGTTCAGGAGACGTCGTGTGAAGAATTTCAAGATGGCCACCATGAAATATCGGAACAGAACGATTTTAGCACTCTGAATCTCCATGTCACCCCTAATCAAGTTTCAGCTCAACCCGACCTTTAGTTCGGAAGATGTCGTTTGGAGAATTTCAAGAGGGCCGCCATGGCGGCCATCTTGGATATCGGGACTGAACAATTTTAGAAATTCTAAATTTCCAGGTTGCTTCAATAACTCCAACCAACTGTCAGCTCAATCCGACCTGTGGTTCTGGAGATGTCGAAAATGTGGAAAGTTTACGACAGACGGACGGACGACGAACAATAGGCCACGACATAAGCTGATTCGCTCTAGGTGAGCTAATAAATAAATAAACAGTTTTTCAAGACATTAACTCTTACACTAACGTCTGAGTTCTCAGACCTTTATCCACATGCCCAACCTGCTATATACTAGCTATCATGAAAGCTAAAATCATGATCTTGAAAAGAGACCTAGTTAAACAAGAGCATACAACTCTTCCAATAATAAACAGGTTTTGTTTGTTTGATTTGGGGTTTAATGTCCCCGTCAACACTGTAAACGTCATTTTGGAGACATTGCTTCCAATTTTGTAGGACTTTTACCCGACCTTGAGATGAAATGACATCTCAAGCCCTGTCGCCCAATGAAACCAATAGGGTTTATAAGCATGGACGGGCCGACTCGCACCGCTTTGCCTGGGCAGGCTTAGATCCACTAAGCTGTTTACCAGTACTCGTGTGCGGGTCAGTTTCAGCTCTGCGTGGAAGCATCATGCAGCGGGCCGCACTAATAATAAACAGGTCAGAGTTCTCTAATCCTTATGCATCTGCTCAGCCTACAGTCAGTTTGAAAACGAGCTTGTCTGAAGTGAATGTGCAACGGCCTGCCCTTCATCGTAGTGTAGTTTATATTTTCTTGCCATTTGGGGTCATTGATTTCCTTGTGGAATTTTGAAAATGTTTTAGGGTCACTGATGAGGACTTCTTGGCCGATACTAGACAGTCTGACTCAGATAAACGTGTACACCCCACACTTTTCAGTTCTGTGGTGTATTCCTTGCTTCCAAAGTTAACCCATTCATAGAACTTATTGAAGACAGACGAACTGAAATAAAGCAAAGTTTTAATAAAAGGGCATGTAACTCTCCCACTAATAGTTCGATCAGAGTCCCTTGACCTTCATCCACGGGTAAAGTTAAAACTATGTGCCCTCCCCCACTTCGTTGCAGGGACATAAACATATTAGTTTTCAAATCATCATTACGATAAAACACCCATGCGACATTGTGCATTTTTTTCATATTTCCCAAATGGCTACTTTTCTGATGAAAATCGTGATATTTTTCTTATTTTTACTGCAAACATAGGTAGTGGGTGCTCGTTAGAACGCGTAGTGGGTGCTCGTTAAAACCGCCTCATTGAGGCGGTTCTAACGAGTACCCACAACCTATATCTTAGAGCAGAAATAAGAAAGATAATGTATACCCCCGTAAACCTCAGTTTTCTCCATATAAACTGGGGTGTAGGGGTGTTCATTTCACGGACTTGTTTGCGTGATGTGAAATGATTATTAATCAAAGCACTGACCACAATGGTGGGCCGATTGCTGAGCAGACGTCAAACACTTAAGTTCCTGTTCTTCGAGTTAACAGGGTGGACCCTGATCAGACGCCATGTTACATAATGTATGTCGCGTCTGATCTGTGTCTACACTGTTTGTCAATGTCCCAGCACATGAGCCATGTCCAGATTTAATGGATTATTCTTTTTACACAGCCTTTCGACGTCACATCGACTAGACACAGCAGGCACACGTCGCTAGGGCAACGTCAAATCAACGTCGGTGCAACGTCATAACGCTGTACCTACGTTGATGTGACGTCACAATTACGCCATGTGCCTGCTTGGGAGGAGCTAAAAAAGCCTTTATCTGGAGTTCGCTGTAAACTATGGACCATGGAGAACACTACTACTACTTCTACTACTACTACTACTACTACTACTTTCGTACAAACACACTGTGCGCACGGTTTTTCTTTATTGGTCACATGGACAGTCGCAGCTTCTTGGTTACTTAGTAACTTTGAGTTGATTGACACTCAAACCAAAATTTTTATATTTGCTTCAGTTTCCACGGCCATTCTCTTCCCCTGATTCAAGGAAAGTTGCCAATTTCTAGGCAAAGCATGTTCACTGTACTTTTAAACCGCTGAAGTCTAAGCCTACCCGCAAAGGAGTGTGGTCTGTTCAACACAAGACATGAAACAGTGCTGAAGGGGCCAATCAACTCTAAAACAATCTTTTTTCAGTCATATACATGTACAGTCAGCCCTCTTTATACCGGCACTCGATATATCGACAAAACTCGTTATAACGACAATTTCGATGAAGCGAATCCTCATTAAAAGTTGATACGGAATAATGGTAATATTCAAGAATATTGTATTTATTTAATACTCCAAGAAGCAAATGCTATGGATAGTTGTTAGAATCGCCTCGACGAGGCGATTCTAACAAATATCCAAAACATTTGTTGACCGACGCGATTTAAGCGAGAAAGTCCTTTTTACTCCTTATTGAGATTCTTTATAACGGCTAAATCCTTATAACGGCACCAAATCGGGGAACAAATACTGTCGTTATAAAGAGGATCCTCTGTACATGTTTTTTTTTTTCATCCAGCCTATAATATTGCTCTCCTTGGTGAAGATGGTGGACTATGATTTTTGAGGTTTTTACTGCAAAATCTTTTTCTCATTTCGATAACACATTCATGCGATAAAATGTTACCATTCATGGCTCAAAATATATATATTTTTTCTTTTCAAATCAAGGTGTGATAACAATAATTCGTCTGCATTACTGACAATGGCCGACCAATCTTAATTTCATTTAAATAATGTTACGGTTTCTGTTTTCTAATATGGCTGACAAGTCCAATTCTAGCTCTGAACTGTCTGATGCAGATAAAGGAAGAGGCTAGAGGAAGACAGCTCTGTTGGTGATGCCTTAGCTCTGGCTTTGCACTGTGCGCGTTTCTGCTCAGCTTCGCTGATTCTTTTTGCCTCATATTCATTAGCACCCCTTCTGCTTTGCTCAGTCCTGCGTATTTTTTTTTCCCACGACTCTATTGGTATATTGAAGTCCTTGAGGGAGGCTTTGGGGTGTCATTGTAACGCTTCTTCTGACCACCATGGGAGCGTTTGCCCATTTCTAGCTCTCTGTAGAGAATTTTCTTTGGTAAACGTTCCTCAGACATCCGGGTAACATGGTCTGTCCATCTTAACTGTGCTAGTTTCAGAACAATATTTACACTTTGCATCCCTTGCCTTTTCTGGAATCCTGTCTTGCCAGTTAATCTTCAACAGTTTTCTAATACAGCTTCTATGGGAGTGATTCAGTCTTTTGGCAAGCCGTTGGTAAACTGTCCATGTTTTACATGCATATAATAGTGTTGGCAGCACCACAGCTCTTTAGACTTTCTGTTTTTCGTCAAGCCTGATTCTACTTCGGTCCCAAACACAACCACGTAGTCAGCCAAATGCTGCACTCACTTTGGCAATCCTGGCATTGACTTCGTCATCAATGTGTAGGACTCTCCAAGGTAGGTGAACTTGTCTAACACTTGCAATCCTTTGTCTGCGATGTTGGGCTCTTTGTAAGGCTTGTCAGGAGCTGGTTGGTAGACTACATCAGTCTTTTTTATGCTGATTGTGAGGTTATAGCTACCATGGGAGTCAGGTACTTGATCTATACCTTTTTGCATCTCTCTTCTGTTGGAGCACATTTTGCCATGTCACAAGCAAAGAAGAACTCGTCAAGCACTTCTGTCTGCACCTTGGATGTGGCCTGCAACATTCTGAGAGTGTAAAGCTTCCCTTTTCACTAGCCTGGAATGCATCTTTGAGCATGGCAGAGAAAATCATGCTGGACAGTGTTGGGGCTAACTTGGCTCTGTTTGTCACAGAAAATGGATCCAAAAGCTCACCATCATTTTGGACCCGTGCAAGCATTCCATCGCTGAACTGCCTCACCATTGCTATGAACTTGATTGGACATCCAAATTTCACCATGCTTTCCTCACGACTCTCTGTGTCAAAAGCTTTGGTAAGGTCGACAAAGGTCATGTATATGTTCATGTTCTGTTTCTGGCATTTTTCTTGAAGCTGTCTTGTCAATTGTTCTTCTGTCTTTACTGAAACTAAACTGGCTTTTTGGTAGAAGCCCTAACTATTCAAGGTGTTCATTTAGTCGGTTAAGCAGGACTATTGCAAGGACCTTCCCAGCAATTGATAATAAAGAGATGCTACGATGATGTCACAGACCTGAGGGTTCTCTTTCCGTTTTAATAGGTGATAATTGACGCATTCTTGAATTCTTGAGGGATGCCTTCTTTTCTCCATAACTCTGTCATCTTTGAAACTGGAGTACCTCATGCTTTGTAGATCACAGCATTTTCAAGATGTCAGAAGACTAGTTTCATCTGCACTGAGGAGATGGGTGGTTCCTGAGCTCTGGGGACCATAAACTGTCTTTAATGCATCAAAGAACTTCCAAATATCCTTTCTATCTGCAAAGGACTGGATTTCATCAGCCTTATCGACCAGCCAGGAGTCTTGCATATCCCTGAGTCTAGTTTGGACTGTCTTGCATATATTTGATACAACTTTATTAGATACTGAGCTGGTATCCCTGAGATGTGCCTTGTGTTTTTGGTGCTCCTCTTCGAGGAGTCCATGAATTTCTTTTCATTCTTGTCAAACCAGTCTTGTTACTGAGCTCTGGGCAATTTTGTATCGATTCCTGATCATTGCATTCACTTCTATTTTGTTCTTTACGATATACTGGCCTAGGGACTCCATTGCTGAAGAATGAACGGGGTCTCTGAAGACGGTCCAGTTCTCTTTCAGATCACCTGAACAGAGTCCCAGTGCACCTTGTCTGCTGCAGATGTCATAGATGAAGCCTTGCACTACCACTGAACTTTCTAAATTATTAACTTCCTGTCTAACTGCTATTAAAACGCATGTGATTAAATATTGTGATAAAGTCTTTGAAAGATCAGGAAGAAATCTGTTTTGGTCTATAAAAAAATCGAATGAGGTTTTAAATAAATTAAAATCCAGATATTTTCGTGCTTCAAGTCTGTCTACTTACGATTTTTCCACTCTTTACCCTACACTTCCTCATAATCTTATAAAAGAAAAGCTTAATGATTTAATTGAATGGGCTTTTCACAGAGAAGATTCTCTCTATCTTGCATGTAATGTCAGAAATGCATTTTTCACTTCTAAAGAGCATAAGAATTATACACTTTGGTCATGTCAGCAAGTGTGTGATGCCCTCACCTTTCTACTTGACAATATTTATATTAGATTCGGTACTAAGTTATTTAGACAAATTGTGGGCATTCCGATGGGTACGAATTGCGCACCTCTTGTGGCTGATCTATTCTTGTATTGTTATGAAAGAGACTTCATGTTGTCGCTTTCCATTGATAACCAATCTGAAATTATTGAAGCTTTTAGCTCCACTTCTAGATATTTAGATGATTTATTAAATATTGATAATACCTATTTCGATGGTTTGATCAGTCAGATTTACCGCCCAGAACTTCAGTTAAATAACGCAAATTCTTCTGATACCGAGGCCCCGTTTTTGGATTTACATCTATCTATTGTAGATGGGTTTGTTTCGTGCAAAATTTATGATAAACGCGATGACTTTGATTTTGAGATTGTAAATTTTCCTTTTTTGGATGGTGATGTTCCTCGTGCGCCATCCTATGGTGTTTATATTTCGCAATTAATTCGATTTGCTAGAGTGTGTAGTCATGCAACTGACTCCAACACTCGTAATAAATTATTAACGGCTAAACTTCTTAATCAGGGTTATCGGTACCATAAACTACGCAAAGCCTTTTCAAAATTTTATAGACGCCATTCTGATTTAATTTCAAAAATCTCTTCTTCAACAAGGTCTATCGGAACCCGAATTTTATGGTGACTTAGTATTCAAATTCAGAAAAATATATAACCGCAACGACTTTAGCACCCAATTTCGTAAAATCATTCTTCGATATAAAACGATTGGGTACAACATGGATATTATACGACAGACTGCATGCATGGTAGTTAACCCAATCACGGTTGGCAACTTTGCTTCCCTCTTTAAATGCACGCCGGTGGGTCAGGCCTCAGATTCTATGACGGTTCCAATGTAAAGGCTTATTGAGAATTAGAGAGATCTAATTCAAGGTAATGTTGGTTGGTGCCTGATGCTCTGTCTCTGGTCGGGCCCATCGGAGTCTTAACTGTTGGTTTTCTTTTGCTCCAGCATTTCAGTGGTTTCTTGCTGTCGAGTGCTCACCTCTGTGGTTCTTTGATTATTTGTGTTCACAGAGATGTTGCACTGATGAGTTAGGAGGCCTTCATGCGGACTGAACAAATTATTTGTCTAAATCGCGACGGAAGTTAGGGCCACGTAAAATCGATATAAGCCCACCCCCCCCCCCCCCCCGTGGAAATCTTTCCACTGACCGTTCCAAGGCGGTTCTTCTGTGGCGATTTATTTATATTGTTGTTTGTTACTTACTGTGTGTATCACTTGTGTCTTTTTATTTTGGATGGCCATATGGCCATTTTGTGGGATAGTAACTGTCCTTATGGCCTTCCTTTGTTTAGGTTTCCATTGTGGTCTGGTCGCTTGGTGTTTGTGTTTCCTTCCCTTTGGTGTCTTTGGTTATTGTATCGATTCCTGATCTTTGTTTTACTTCTACTTTGCCTATTGCTGTCTTGTTTCAGCTTAAAGACATCCAGTTTCGTGGGCAACTTCTTGCCTTGTGGTCGCCATGTAGGCTGGATGTGCAGGTCGAGTTTGCTGGCAACAAGCCTGTCACCTGTCCAGCAGTCCGCACCACACAGTCTTTATCGCTCTGACATCCTATCTGTCCTTTCTATTACATAATCAATGACATGCTAGTGTTTGCATGATGTCTTGTTGGCAGTTGGCAGATGGAAGACTTAGTGATCAGCAGTTCATGCTCTGCACACTGCCCCATAAGGAGGACCCATTGCTATTGCACTTTCCTACTCCTTCATTCCCATTCACTCCTTCCCAGGTTTGGTGGTCTGTGCCCACTCTAGCATTGAGGTTTCCCAGGATGATGAGATGAGTCTGCCTCAGGTTTGACATTTCTCCAAAAAATAGTCAAGATAAAAGGTACAATCACTGAACCATGGAATATAGGTCATACTGACCTAGATCAATTTTTGGTCAATTATTGGGTCACATGGATCTTACAAGTATATTGTATGACATTTTTCCATCATTTAAAGTATGCTAAATAAGGCAAAATTACTGAACCATGAATTATAGGTCACACTGACCCAGATATATTTTGGGGTCAATCATTTGGTCACTAGGAACTTGTATCACAGTTATGGCATTTTTCCAACAAATAGTCTACTGGAATGCGAAATGTTAAGTCACCACAGCCTTCCCTCTTTCACGCTTGAACCAATGTGACAAAGTTGGCTGATATATAACCATTGTTAGCAGAAATGAAATGCATGTAACAATTTACAAATTAGTCCTAGATTTTGCCCCCTAGCCCAACCCCACGCAGGAATCCAGGGTTGAGTTCTTTTGGACTCTCAGAAGATTCTACCAGGTACCCAAATTCTAAATAGGAATACTCTGTAATGAGTGACTGCTGAGATGTAAGCTTTGAAAAACTTTACTATAGTATTACAACGGTGATCTAGATTTTGACCCCTACCCCAACCCAAGGGCATTGGGTCTGTTCTCTTGGAATGTCATTAGACCCTCCCAGGTACCTACCGGTAAGTTCCAAATACGAATGCTCTGTGATGAGCAACTGTCGAGATATAAGCATTTGAAAAACTTAAAACGCAGTGTGACGGGAATGCACACACACACACAGAAACAGAGATGACAACAATAGCTCTCCTTGTACTTCTTACAGGCAAGTTGAAAATGGCTACTTTTCTGATGTTAATTCATTATATTTTTCTTATTTATACTGCAAAGATAGGTAGTAGGTGCTTGATAGAAACACCCCATTGAGGCCTAACATGTACCCAAAACCTATGTCTTGGAGCAGATTTTGTTTGATTTGCGGTTTAACGTCCCCATCAACACTATAAAGGTCATTTTGGAGACATAGCTTCCAATTTTGTGGGACTTTTACCAGACATTGAGATGATACATCTCAAGCCCTGCCGCCCAATGAAACCAATAGGGTTTGTAAGCATGGATGGGCCGACTCGCACTGCTTTGTCTGGGCAGGCTTAGATCCTCTAAGCAGTTTACCAGTACATGTAATTGTGTGCAGGTAGGTTTCAGCTCTGCGTGGAAGCATCATGCAGCCCATATATTTTTTCAAGCCCCGATGGGCGGGGGCCGAATCTTGGAGCAGAAATAAGAAAAACAAAGTAGTCCCCTGTAAAGCCCAGTTATCTCTATATAAAGTGGGGTCTTGTTCACCTGGTAATCAAAGAATGCTCCCAGACTCCAACTAAGCCTCCAGTCCAGGTATGATTTCTTTTATGGCCCACTAATCAACACTAATTAAAGGTCAGGACCAGACAGCCAGTTAACCTAACCACACTATTCCTGTGCAAGCTTAGTCCTTCAAAGTGGTAAATCAGTGGTGCATTTTTAAGAAATAAAACAGTTCTAGCAGTGATTGGTTGAGTAATAAATCAGTTTGGAGATAAGTTGTAAAGTAGATCAAATCACATGCATGTAGCACAAGTGATTGGTCTACTTACAACTGACAAACTGGTTTATTACTCAACAAATCACACACAACAGCTGCTCTATTTCAGTTCTAAACCACTGAAAATCAACAGTGATTTTGTTGTTTCCTTCCAACTCTCCCAACCTTTCGCCATTGTTAGAAGAAATCCCACCAACATTATTGACTGTATCACACACATTTATAACCTTGTGTAATGATTCTGACAAAAGAAAATAATGTGTGACCTGGACCCCATGAGCAAATTTTGGTTTCCCCCATCCCATAGAGGCTCCATATGAAATTTGACTTCAATCGACCCAACGGTTTCCGAGGATAAGCAGTTCGAAAATTTTCACATTTTTCGCCTCGGCGAGGCTATACTAAATGGAATGTAATATTTCGCAAGTTCATTTATAGTTAGATCTCATTTATATCTATCAGTATGCCAAAAATTGTTTAAATATTCCAAGCGGTTAAGTCACTATCACCAATTTTCACAAACGGGTTACGGACGAACAGACAGACAGACCATATATGGCTTGGCGGCCATTTTGGTCATGTCACCTGGACCCCATGAACAAATTTTGGTTTCCCCCATCCCATAGAGGCTCCATATGAAATTTGACTTCAATCGGCCCAACTGTTTCCGAGGAGAAGCAATTCGAAAATTTTCACATTTTTCGCCTCGGCGAGGCTATACTAAATGGAATGTAATATTTCGCAAGTTCATTGGTTAGATCTCATTGATATCTATCAGTATGCCAAAAACTGTTTAAATATTCCAAGCGGTTAAGTCACTATCACCAATTTTCACAAACGGGTTACGGACGGACAGACAGACTGACAGAATGGCAGAATGACACGGTGATTTTAGGGCACTCTAAGAAAATCAACCGACTTCAGTCGGTCGCTTTTTCTGCGGGTCGTGCAATGTATACCCCCATAAACCACAGTTTCCTCTATATAAAATGGGGCTTAGGGGGCTTGAAAGGCTTTAAATGAACCGCATACTAAAATTATC
Organism: Lucinisca nassula; assembly: GCA_963580285.1. Classification (NCBI taxonomy): domain Eukaryota; kingdom Metazoa; phylum Mollusca; class Bivalvia; order Lucinida; family Lucinidae; genus Lucinisca; species Lucinisca nassula. The sequence goes on from OY757025.1 coordinate 59,537,122, forward strand.
ATTTCTTTTTTAATAAAGTTGATTTTTTTCTCACTTTTTTACATTTTCTCCTTTATCACATGAGTTCATAAAACATGTTTTATAATCACACAACTACACTAATGACTCGCACTAACTACTGTGTTTTATGAGCATACAGTGTGCCAGGTAACAAGGCCTCAGAATTAACCCTTTTTGTACCAAATGGAATCTTCCTCCTAAAATATAGCAGGAGTCCATTCCATAATTTAGGAGTGTTAGGTTGTGTTTTCATCAAAATTTATTTGGAAAATGACTGAACCTTTAGCAAACAGTGGAGGCGCTGATCAGATGCCGCATTCTGCGGCGTCAGATCTGGGCCTGCACTGTTTGCCTGAGTACCCGTTTTGGGGTTTCTGATACAAAATGGGTTAAAGAACTTTTCCAGGATCAACTCAACTGAGCATTCGAAATGTCCTGCTCATAAATATTAAAATGCCAACAGTTGTTGTCATTTTAATATTTATGCGCAGGACATTTACTGTTCTCTGCTAAACTTAGCCTGAACAAAGCATAACTGGCTGGTAATTTAATGCTCGAAATTCCTGCTTAACTGAGATGAGCATCAAAAGTTTCATAACCTTTGGTCAACGATTATTTGCAGATATTTCTCTCTTTTTCTGCAGCAGAACATATTTCTTGTGGTTGCACGATAGAATTTTTGTATTGCTTCCTAGTTTGTAGGACTTAAACCCGAAGTTGAGATGAAATGACACCTCAAGCCCAACCACCAAAAGAAACCATTAGGGTTTATAAACAGGGACGGTCCGACTCTCAGCACTTTGCCTGGACAAGCTGTTTACCAGTACTCATGTTTGGCTGGTTTCAGCTCTGTGTTGAAACAACATGCAGTCCAATCTATATCTCCAAGCCCTGATGGGGAGGGGCACATGCATGTTAGAATCACACTGAGACTGTTGGAAAACCTTACCTGCAACCACAAAATATACTTTTGTTCAGAATGGCGGTTGTGTTTGGTTTAATGACACATCAACCCCTGTAGATCATTTTGTCTCGTCTCCCAGAGAAAAAAGAGATAGTAGAAGAGATGAAAGATGAATAAAGGAGAAAAAGAGGGATAAAGGGGAGAAAGAGGAAAATGAATGGCAGTGCAGAAAAAAGAAATAAAATTCCCTCTCTTTCCTTGTAAAGACAGTTGGGCGAGGTCCAGCTGTAAGCCAGTTATCAGCTGGATGCCCCAGTGATGTAAGATACACAACACCACCCCAGTGCAGAATGGAGACATTTTATCCCAAAATTAACCTTCTTATGGCACAGTCCTATATTAAACAGATCTAAGTAAACATAACAGATATGATTTATACAGAGGACCCGCGTTATAACAAGATTCGTTATAACGGCAAAACTCGTTATAACCACAATATCAATGGAACCAATTCTTAGCTCAAGGCTTAGCCTCGATTCCGAGCGGCTTAGGCTTCCCTCGGGTTGGAAATGCCCAAATCAAATCCATAGTCATGAAAGATTCTTGTAATTTAATACTCCAAGAAACAACTGTTATAGACATTTGTTAGAATCGCCTCGATGAGGCAATTCTAACAATGTCTATAACATTTGTTTCTTGGAGTAATGCTGTGGAAAAGACCTTTTATAACCTATCATGATCGTAACTGGGATTCCTTATAATGGCAAATTCATTATAAGGGCACAATAATAGGGAACAAATACTGTCGTTATAACGCGGGTCCTCTGTTCTAAGAATGACTACTGTCACTTTCCAAGGTCTCTGATTTTGCTTTCCAATGTATTGTTGAAAACTAACAGGAGGAAAACCAAACAGTATAGACCATAATTAGACTGCTCCTTTCTTGTCTTCCAGGAAGGTATAATCCTGGTCTTAACTGTTTGCTCCGTCCAAGTTGAGAGAAACTGTGAAAGATCAGTATGTGAGAATTTTAACATGTGAAAACAAGACTAACACACTCATAGAAGCAGACAAAGTGAACAGACTCATCTGAGTCTTTGCCAGTTGCCTGTGCGGGAAGCAACCATTTCTCATCATCAGCTGGCTTGGCTCAATTTCAGAAATCTTTACCTGAATAGCACACCCAAGTGATATTTTTTTCCCTTTAAAATTAATGGTATTCTATTTTTGATCCATAGAATATGGATACTCATTAGAACTGCCACAATGAGGAAGCTCTAACCAGTACCCACAATCTATGTTCAGGAACAAAATACAGAAGAAAAAACAGTACACCCTGGTAAACCCCATATAAAAACAAGGGGTTTGCTGCGCTGTTCATTTCATTGGCTTCTTAACGTTATGGAGAATCATATCAACATGAATGCGAATTAAAATGTAAGTGCCTGCAAGATCCATACAGGCTGAACAAATGATAAATTTCTCCACTCAAAAAGCAAAATATGGCTAGTCATCATCATGTGGCATCATTTTCATTCAAACTCTATCAAACTGTCAATGATTCACATTTTCAATGAAGAATATAATAGCATATCCCGGTCCGACGGAACTATTTTTCATTGCACCTGAAAAGGTGGGTACATGTATTTGTTGATAACTGAAGGATAATTTTTCTTATTTCTCCATATAAACCTATGTTGTGGGTATTCTAAGGCGGTTCTAATGAATATCCATAACATAGGTTTTCATATAGAATTGATAGATGAATTTTCACCAAATACCCATCTTATTATGTTTTTTCCCCTTATAATTGTTGAACCCTTTCTCTAGCAGCTACAGTAAACTTGGAAACACACTAGCCTGACTTAAGAGTAATATTTCCCATTTTACATGACACGTCGTACAATTCCCTTTCCATTTCAATCTGAGTAAACGGTGTAAGCTTATCAAGAGATTTCTTATTGATCATCCTACATTCGCTGTTTACATGGAGCAGATACGGAATTGATTTTTGAGTCCAGAGGTATACATGTAGGGGCCGGGGACTCACATCCCCATGCCTCCCATTCCACCCATCCCTCCCATGCCGCCCATTCCACCCATATCTGGCATTCCTTTATCTTCTTTCGGAATCTCTGTGACGACACATTCTGCCGTTGTGAGAAGTGAAGCAACTCCTGAAGCGTCAACAAGTGCTGTTCGCACAACCTGAAAAGTACACAAAATTCTGTGATTAACCCTTTTTGTACCAAATGGAATCTTCCACCTCATATATAGCAGGAGTCCATTCCAAAATTTAGGGGTGTCAGGTTGTTTTTTTCTTCAAAATTTATTTGGAAAATGGCTTAACTTTTCACAAACAGTGTAGGCCCTGATCAGACGCTGCGGCGTCTGATCTGGGTCTGCACTGTTTGCCACCTATCCCTTTTGGGGTTTCCGGTACTAAATGGTTTAACACTTATCCTGCTGAATAAATATATTTTGTCACATCCAATACTGAATATCAAGCAATTAAATCACTTGATACAATATATTTGTTCCATTCACAAATTAGAAGATATAAAGTGTAGATCCTGACAAGCCATCTGATCTGGATCTACACTGTATGCAAAGGTAGGGGTTGTCGTGATCAGTGAGATAAGGGATAATCCAACTGTTGAAAGGCCGGCCTAGGTAGCTCAGTCCGATGCGTGTCTGACTGGTGATCAGGAGGACGCGGGTTCTATACCTGCCGGGGTCGGCACAATCCTCCATGGAGATTGACCATGAAATCTTTTCTATGGTCATTCTCTCCATTCCACTGATTCAAGAAGGGCAGTTGTCAGATTCTGGCGAAAGAATGTGCACTGTACTGCTTAGATATAAGCTTCCCAGGAAAAGTGTGGATAGGTGAACTCACCAGCTCAAAAATGACCTAAAATAGTGTTGAATGTGCCATTAAACTCCAATACAAACAAACCAACTGTTGAAAGAGAAAATAAGAATAATGTGTAGCAAAATGATACTGACACTGTGTTCAATTTGCTTAACCCGTTTTGTACCAAATGGAAACTTCCTCCATACATATTACAGGAGTCCATTTCAAAATTTAGAGGTGAAAGGCTGTGTTATCTTCAAAATTTAGTTTGGAAAATGGCTGAACTTTTTGCAAAAAAATTAGGCTGTCGTCAGATGCTGCATTCAGCTGCATCTGACCTGGCCTGCACTGTTTGCCAGTATCCTGTTTTGAGGTTTCCGGTTTAACAGTTTATCTTTACCCCCTGGGTAGCTTTACCCCCGGGGGTAAAGATATCCCAGGATATCTTTACCCCCACCCTGGATATCTTGACCCCCAGGGGTAAAGCTACCCAGGGGTCAAGATAAACTGGGACACCGGTACAGAAAGGGTATGGAGATTGAGAAAAAATCAAAACAAGATAAACCTGTCAATCAATATATTGTAACAGGATTGTCCAAAGTTTTTAGTGGATGATTCTATTGATCAGAGCCTTCTGCCTATTTTGCATACATTTCACTTATAAGCACATGGACAAAAACATGAAAGTTTCTGCCCTGTTATTAACCCATAAGATGCCAATCACGACAACTGTGGCCTGTATTGTCGTCTGCCGGTTACTTTAGAAGTCATTTTTGCAAAATGTGTGGATCCAGATCAGACTGCTCCTCTAGGAGCAGTCTGATCTGGGTCCACATTGTTTGCCTGTATGCAAAAATATTTTTAAAAAGTTTGCAAAAAGATTCAGCAGACGATACAACATAAGCAGACAACATTTTCAGACAAAGTTTTTCTCAGCATCTTAAGGGTTCATTTTGGACTGATTGACAACTCTGCAAATGTGTGTGTGTGTGTTTCTGTTTTATGTCCCACCAACAGCCAAGGTCATATGGAGACGGGACCTCCGTTTGAAGACTCATCCGAAAGTCTGAAGAAGCCTGGGATCTATCCTGCAATCCCTGGTTTATCAGGCGAGTAGCATAACCACTACACCACAGATGCTTCTACTCTGCAAATGTTATGTAAAGTCTTGATTGGACATTTTTGTCTTACTTAGACATTTTAAGTTAACAAAATGTTTTGCAGTCTAACTTGTATTAAGGATAATCAAAATGTGCTTGTTTAAGACATGTGCTTGCTTAATATGGGTTAAGTTTAATGCATTTGCTTTTTTCGGAAATCAAACACGTTTTCTTAAGACAGGTTGCTTGCTTAATAGAGGTGGATACTAGGACAGGTTTTATTGTAGTCCAGAAGCTCTTTTACCTACCTTTGTTGGGTCAATAATTCCTGCCTTCATCAAGTCTACCATTTGTCCCTCCATAGCATCATACCCCATGTTCTCAGCTGAGTTCACAATTTTCTCTACAACTACAGTTGCATCTATACCTGTATTCTGTATAATCGTTAAAGCTGGTATTCTTAGTGCCTTTCTAACCAATTCTATACCTGAATACAGAAAAATACAACTCCTTAACCCTAAGCCTGCTGTTCAAGACAATCCCTACCTTTGCCAACAGTGTAGATCCAGATCAGATGGCTTCTTCTTCTACACTGTTTCTACACCATTACAATAACACACCCATGCGATATACTGCATTTTTTCACATCTCCAAAATGGCTACTTTTTTGATGAAAATCTGTGATATTTTTCTTATAAATACTGCAAACATAGGTTGTGGGTGCTCGTTAGAACCGCCTCATTGAGGCGGTTCTAACGAGTACCCACAACCTATGTCCTGGAGCAAAAATAAGAAAAAATAATGTATACCCCTGTAAACCGGTTTTCTCTATACAAAGTGGGGTACAGGGTGGTCTTCATTTCACGGACTTGTTCACATGATGCTGTTTGACATTCTGTTTGTGAATTTGCAGGAATTACATCAAGTAGATTGGTTCAAGGTCAAAAATGGGTGTGGCTAAATTAGATATTCAGCGGGATAAGGGTTAAAGTGAATGACAACACATTCAGGGGAGAAAACACTTTCACAAACATTCCCCATTCTTGTCTTAACCCATTGTATACTAGCGGACTCTTCCATTGCTATATGTTGGATAAGTCCATTTGTCAGATAAGGCATGTCAGGCCTATTTTTTTCATTTTTATTCTATTTTTTTGAAGGAAAATTCTGTTAGTAAATAGTGCAGGTCCTGAGCAGACGCCATGTCCGGATGCATCTGATGAGGTGTTGTTTTTTTTTTCATCAAAAAAGTACTGGTATTTTTCTTATTTCTGCATTAAACCATGTTATGGGTACTCAATAGAAGCAACTCAACAAATAAGAATCTCATAACAACGAATATGGTGGGTATTTGGAGATAACTGATGGATAATCATCAGGAAAACACACCCATATAATTCTGACACCCTTCAACCTATATAATTCTGACACCCTTCAACCCTACTTTTATATAGTAAAACTGGGCTTTGCAAGGGTTAACCTTATTTTTCTTATTTCTGCTCTAAAATATAGATTGTGGGTACTCGTTAGAACCGCCTTGACGATGAGGCGGTTCTAACGAGTACCCACAATCTATATTTTGAGCAGAAATAAGAAAAATATCACAATTTTTCTTCTTAAAATTTTCATTTTTTCGGTGATTAAGGTTACAATGTATTTATACACGTGTGTTTTCATAATGGAAGAAATGAATGCAATTTATTTAACGTTCATTGAAGTATGAATAACATCGGGTCAGGATCAAAGAAAAGTGAACCACAAAGGGATACACTTTTATCAGTAACCCCCTGTATGTATTGCATTGTAACGCATTGACCTGATAAAGATATGCTATCTCAGGACAAGTGAGCTTTATCACGTCAACGTGACATTACTTTTATGAATGAACCGGACTACTGGAAAATGACAGAAAATGTTATTGTAACTGGGAAAAATGACAAAATTATTTGAAAAAAAAAAATAGGAAAAACATGGCCAGCTAATACTACCGGTAAATATATCGACCACCAGAATGCTTGGACGCACTGAGGACCATCAATAACTGACCGTAAATTGCCAATTTAAGAGTGTACAAGGAGATAAACTGATAAATAGAATACCATAGAATGTCATTTGATATCAAGTTTATCAGCTGGCTCGGCTTCGAGAACGCATGTAGAATCGCTCGGCAAGCCTCGCGATTCTACAAGCGTTCTCGAAGCCTTGCCTGATAAACTTGATATCAAAAGACACCCACCTGGTATTCTCTATAACTTTCCTCGTGACCAATGTTGCTCATACTTCGGAGTCCTCAAAGTGTCCAAATTTTTAGGACTTTTACGGTACCTTTAGAAGTATCACAAGAGTCTTACAGATGGAAAAAACCTGTCTTACAGTCATGGTCCAGCATCAAAAGGCTTGGTTTAAACTTTATTTTATTTGCATAATACATAGTAAATATACAAAACAGTATAGAATAGGATTACAATACAATCACTATACAAATGGGATTCAGAAAAAAGTCAAGTGACTTATTCGAATCTGTATCCCAAGTGTTTGCCATACCATTGTGTGTACAATCATATAGTAATTGTCATTCAATAATTGTGAAATTAATCACTTTTATAACTGAGTAGACATAAATATAGTAGATAGTTGGTAGGGGCTCCACGGGGAGTGTAACATATAGCCATTTTTGTAATAGTTAAAAAATCATTATATTATGGACAACATTCAGCAACAAACCTGTCAAAGCTGGATTTCATGGCGTTCGATATATGTCCGACATGTGTGTGTGTGTGTATGTTTGTGTGTCCGCATTTAAAAATAGCACATCTAAATTTTCCTTAATGTAGTTTATGCCATATAAACGCTTGTGGTCTAAACTAATTAATTTTAAAGTCAGTTTGAACATATAAACAGTCAAACGAGCTAACAAAAGCATTTAGATTTTAGTATGTAATCTTGCACCGCTAAAAAGATGTCTTCATTTTGATCCTCTGGCAGGTCAGTACTACCATATAAGAAGATATTTAGAGTTGGTTCACAATATATCGAGACTATTTAGCAGCTCTTGCCTGATCCGTCCGAAACGGTTGCATATTAAGAAAAAATGTGAAGTGTTCTCAACTATGCCGCATTCACATTGTCAATAATATTTTTCTGAAAAAGATGTTGGCGTAAAGAGCTACAGTTCAGTTGTAATCGAGCATGATATATTTGTCCTAGTCATGAACCAGTTTGGTAGTATCGTGGGGGCCTGATAATATTATTATTAAGTTTATTTTTAAAAGTTGCTACAGATGGTGAGTTTTTAGTATCTTCCGGAAGATTATTCCAAATTCGCGTAGTTGAAGGAAGAAATGAGTTATAGTATTGTTGAGATCTTGCAGGAATTGTCTGAAGGTTCCTCTCATTACACAAATTATATCGAGATTCACTGCCAACCAGGGCTCGAGAAACTGAAGAATAAAAATCGGTCCAGCCAGATTTCGCCAAAAATTTATGGAAATTGCCGACGCGGTTCGGTAATTTCCGTAAAAACTTCCTTGGTTTCTATTGTGTAATGATTTGCAATTTCAAAATATGGAGAGCTGCTGTGTTATCAGGGTAATGAATGGCATAACAATACTGCTCTTACACTTGTTCAACGAATATGAACATCAGTCTCTTGATTAAAAACAGCAATATTTGCTCACATTGTTCAGACACGCCAGATTTTATCTACTTTCATTTTCCCAATATCCGTGTCACCCAGAAACTGAAGAGTGCTAAAGGGAAACAACCAGTGTGGTGCAGTCAAATACTATTTCGCATTGTGCTTCTGTTGGCCACTACATTTTTAGTGCAGTGTTTCGCCCCTGCGCCACGTCGAGGCCCAGCACATCCGACTTCGGCAGAGGGTTTTTTTTATTATTATTATTTATTTATTTATTTATATACTACGCTGTGCCATTTCGAAAACAGTCTTACAAGCATTAAATACTTTCAGCTATAGTTATTACTCTGTTATAAGCATGGCTGATTTTAACAATTAAATTAAAAAATCAAACTTTAACCTTCTCCCCTTAATTAAAATTTTCGCATCTCGGATAATCGGCAATTACAGACAAACAATTAACAACAGAAAAAAACCTTTTTTTATTGTAATGCGGAACTAAGGAGGTGGGAAGTGTTGTCATTTAAAATACAGTACAAAACTACACATCAAAATGTAACACGAGGCACTTTTGTTTTCACACATCCATCATATTACCAATTACCTTGCATATCAAAAACACCGATATGGTATCGTCCCATGCCTCAGCGCTCACCAAAGTGGACAGATCAGATTACATGATTTTGACACGCGGATCAAATTTCGCTGTGATAAGATCAAAGACCCCTGACGTGGACTTGTCCGATTTTCACCTAGCTAGATAATGAACCAGTCTAACACCTTACGCTTGAGGCATTTTTGTGTAGTTGCTTGGATTGTCAGTGGACAAGAGGGCCATGATGGCCCTGGATCGCTCACCTGATCCATAGAGTAACAAACGGGCCCCCAGGGAGGGCCATTATTGACCCAGGGCTATAATGTGCATAATGTTGAGGTAGGTCTAAATAGGTGAAGCTTCATACCAAATATCAACAAAGGCTATAATTTGAACAATCTTGATTAGGGTCCACTAGATGAAACTAAACACCAAATATCAAAGACCTGGGCCTTGTGGTTTCCAGGAAGATTTTTTTTAAGATATTCCCTATATAAGGCTATGTAAAACCAAATGGCCCTGGGGCTTGGGTGTTTTTTTGGCCTCAGGGCTATAATTTAAACAATCTTTGTAGAGGTCCACTAGATGAAGCTTCACACCAAATATCAAAGACCTGGGCCTTGCTGTTTCAGAGAAAAAGATTTTCAAAGATTATCTCTATATAAGACTATGTAAAACCAAAGGGCCCTGGGGCGGGGGCATTTGTGGCCCGAGGGCTATAATTTGAACAATCTTTGTAGAGGTCCATTAGATGAAGCGCCATACCAAATATCAAAGACATGGGCCTGACAGTTTCAGAGAAAAAGATTTTTCAAGATTTTCCCTATATAAGTCTATGTAAAACCAAAGGGCCCCAGATGGGGAGGGGGCATTTTTGGCCCCAGGGCTATAATTTGAACAATCTTGGTAGAGGTCCACTAGGTGAAGCTTCACACCAAATATCATAGACCTGGGCCTTGCGGTTTCAGAGAAGAAAATTTTTAAAGATTTTCCCTATCTAAGTTTATGTAAAACCAAAGGCCCCCGGGGCGGGGGCATTTTTGGCCCCAGGGCTATAATTTGAACAATCTTGAAAGAGGTCCATTAGATGAAGCTTCACGCCAAATATCCAAGATCTTGGCCTTGCGGATCCAGAGAAGAAGATTTTTAAGGATTTTCCCTATAAATGCCTATGTAAAACCAAAGGCCCCCGGGGCGGGGGCGTTTTTGACCCCAGGGCTATAATTTGAACAATCTTGAAAGAGGTCCACTAGATGAAGCTTCACGCCAAAGATCCAAGATCTGGGCCTTGCAGTTCCAGAGAAGAAGATTTTCAAAGATTTTCCCTATATTAGCCTATGTAAAACCAAAGGCCCTCGGGGCGGGGGCATTTTTGGCCCCAGGGCTATAATTTGAACAATCTTGAAAGAGGTCCATTAGATGAAGCTTCACACCAAATATTCAAGATCTGGGCCTTGCGGTTCCAGAGAAGAAGATTTTTAAAGATTTTCCCTATATTAAGCCTATGTAAAACCAAAGCCCCCGGGGCGGGGGCATTTTTGGCCCCAGGGCTATAATTTGAACAATCTTGGTAGAGGTCCACTAGGTGCAGCTTCACACCAATTATCAAAGACCTGGGACTTGCGGTTTCAGAGAAGAAGATTTTTAAAGATTTTCCCTATATAAGCCCATGTAAAACCAAAGGACCCCAGGGCGGGGGCGTTTTTGGACCCAGGACTATAATTTGAACAATCTTGGTAGAGGTCCACTAGATGAAGCTTCATACCAAATATCGAAGACCTGGGCCTTGCGGTTTCAGAGAAGAAGATTTTTAAAGTTTTCATTTAAAAAATCTATTTTTAGCTCCTGTGACCTAGATGTGCAACAGACCGGAACCATTTGAACAACTTTGAAAGGGGACCACCTAAGGATCATTCCTGTGAAGTTTGGTCAAAATCCGATCAGTGGTTTAGGAGGAGATGTTGTTTGAAGAAAAAGTTTACGCACGCACACACGCACGCACACACGCACGCACGACGGACAAAAAGTGATCACAAAAGCTCACCTCGTCACTACGTGACAGGTGAGCTAAAAAGGGTCAGTTTGTTTTTACAAAATAACGGCTTGGCAAAAATTTTCGAACCAATTTTTTTTAATTTTTTATTAAACCAGAGAAAGCGACCAGTGGGTCACGTATACCCCCGGCCAGCGTCACCCTCTGATACGAATATCTTTCGAGCTTGTATGTAATATGAATGAAGTCAAGAAGCTATAAGAATCTATAAATGTGCTTGTAAAAGCTGAACCAAACATAAAATTTCTAAATGGACACAGGGAGTGAGGGCATCAAATAGAACATACAGGCATCTATAAACTTTGACATAAAACTTTAACCAAATGTAAAATTTCTAAGTCCGTGACCTTGAGGTCAAGGTCACCGTGGGTGGGGGAAATGAAATCATGAAATCATTTATCAAACATGAAGAGAATCTAACATGTGGTTACAGAGATATCAGCCATGAAAAAGGTTTAACACAAAACTTTGACATTCAAGAGATGAACAGACAGACAGACAGCCCACCCAGGGGCTTGACCCAGAGGCTTAGATATTCCATATGGAAGGTAATGCTACAGAGATATCCTTTACCAAACATGAAGAGAATGTAACATGTGGTTACAGAGATATTAGCAATGAGAAAGGTTTAACACAAAACTTTGACGTAAAAGTAGATGAATAGACAGATGGACAGACATGCAGCCCACCCAGGGGCTTGACCCAAGGGCTTAGATATTCCATATGAAAGGTAATGCTATGGAGATATCCTTTACCAAACATGAAGAGAATCAAACATGTGGTTACAGAGATATCAGCAATGAGAAAGGTTTAACACAAAACTTTGACGTATAAGTGGATGAACAGACAGACGGACAGACATACAGCCTAACCAGGGGGGACAGACAGAAGTACGAACGACAAACTAACGAACGAACGAACCAACGAACGGACGGAAAGACGAAAACTATATACCCCCTGACATACTTCGTATGCCGGGGGTATAATTATGGACCGATTTTTTAGTCTTCTTTTTCAGTTAAAATCGGTTCAGTAAACTCAAAATCGGTTCAGAACCGGAAAACCGGCATTTTCTCGAGCCCTGCTGCCAACAGTTGGTGGTACAAGTGAAGAGAGGTATTCGGGGGGTCATATTGTTAACCATCTTATAGTAGAGGATGAGTTTATGTTTTTCTCTTCTAGATGCAAGACTTTCCCACCATGTGTCAGATAGAAGTGATTGGATTGATGCAAGTTTAGTTGCTCCCGTGACAATACGAGCAGCTTCATTTTGGATTTTTTCCAAATCGTTTGACTCTTGCTGGGTGCAGTTATCCCAAACAACATTAGCATATTCTAGAAGTGGTCTTATAAAAGATACAAATATAGTTTGAAGTGACTTTCTATCGAGCTGAAATTTCAGTCTCTGCATAATATTTATGGGAAGCCATGCTTTTGCTTTTACAAGTTCTATATGGTCATGCCAGGAACAGTCCTTTGAGAATGTAAGACCGAAGTGTTTGTGGAAGTTCACATCATTCATCAATTGCTGGTTCATGTTAAGCGGTGGATGAAGGGGTTTATTATGTTTCCGTGATAATACCATGGAGTCAGATTTAGCCGGGTTGAAAGATACAAGCCATTTAGTCGCCCATGAATGTATTTTTGCGAGGTCTGCATTCGGTTCATCAGCCGCATGTACAGGGTTATCTACAATAATATAAAGGCTGGTATCGTTGGCAAATAGCCGTATGCAAGAGTGAATATTGTCTACAATGTCATTAATATAGATACGAAAATAGATCCCTGAGGTACACCTGCTCTAAGATGTGCCCACGATGGAGCAGATCCAGGTAATACAACTCTCTGTTTCCTGTCGTTCAAATAGTCCATAAGCCACGCCAGGAAAGAACCAGAGATCCAAGCAGATTCAAGCTTATAGAGAAGGTCTCGGTGCCACACTCTATCAAATGCCTTGCTTATATCGCAAAACACTGCGCGAACTTCTTTGCCTTTGTCAAGAGATTGGCAGAAAGTGTTATATATATCTACGAGCTGATTAACTGTAGAGTCTCCGGGAATAAATCCTGACTGTAATGTTGTCAGTATGTCATTATCACGGGTGAAATTAAATAAATGCTTATGCACTATTTTTTCTAAGACTTTACCCACTGCACTCAGAAGAGATATAGGCCTATAATTAGAAACAACTGAGGGGTCATTTTTTTTAAAAATAGGAGTTACATTTGCTTCCTTCCATATCAAAGGTACCTTGCCAGAGGTTAACGAGAAGTTAAATAGATCACTAAGAGGGAAAGAAAGAGGTTGTGCTAGTTCCTTCAACACGCGATTGTTTAAAGAGTAGGGACCCGTTGCCTTGCCTAATTTTAAAGATTTTAAAACGGATTCAACTTCGGAGGGTGAAGTAGAGACAGAAATCAGGCTACGTCCAGGACGGGGAATGTCATATGATAAAGTGGCATTTGTTTCGTCAAGTTCGGTTTGTCCTACAAAGAAATCGTTCATCAGCCTTGCCTTATCATCCTCTTCTGTGTAGACAGTATCATCTTTATATAAGGAAGGGACTGAGGATTATTGGTCAGGTTTTATAAACTGCTAAAGGGTCTTCCACCAGTCACGTGGTCCTATAACGTTATTACTAAGTTTTGCCGCCAATTTGTTTATTTGCTGTTGTTTAAGCATGCGAATTTCTACTGTAGTGTTATTCCTTACCCGTTTATAGCTTTCAAAGTCTGTTATGTTACTTGTTCTTTTAAATTTTTTGTATAAACGTTTGCGTTTTCTAATTAATTTTTTAGCATCGTTTGTTAACCAGGAAGGATCAGATTGCCGTATCTTAACTCTTTTATTGGGAATATGTTTGTCAGCTAGTTCTGAGATACGTCTTGTTATATTTGATGCATAAATGTCTATATCATTGTTCTTTAGTGTTTCCCAGTCAGTTTCTCGAATATCACCAGAAAAAGATTCATAGTCACCACGATCAAATAACCATATATGCCTGTAAAAGGCAGGAACTACATTTTTATGAAAGTTCAATACAAAATAGACTGGCCAATGGTACCTAATATTTTGAGAAATGGGTCACCTACCCCGCTTAAAATTATACTATTTTTATTGGCAGTAAAGACCAAATCTATAATAGAAAATGAGTTTTCAGTGAAGCGGGTCGGCTCCACGATTATCTGGTCTGTACTGAATTGTTGACAAATATCAGAAATTTTTTGGTTAGATGCGTTTTTTAGGGTATCGAGATTGAGGACACCTGTAATGAATACATCGTTTATATTACTATCAAAGGCAAGAATAATTGAATCTTCAATAGCAGACAAGATTTGAGAAGGGGAGTTAGGGGGTCTATAGAATGTTCCTAGAAGAAATTTTCTGTGGTGAACTGTGACCTCGACCCAGACGCACTCAATATTCGGTAATTCAAGATCGCTCCTGCGACGAGATAATATGTTGTCCTTTATGCAGACGCATACCCCTCCGTGATTATCTCCACCTCAATCACGGCGATAAAGTTTAAAGCCATCTATTTTTATGGAGTCGTCAGGTATATTTTGGTTAAGCCAAGTTTCTGTTAAGCAAATGATAGAAAAGTTTCTTAGTCCAGTTCCTATCAAATCAATTTTATTAGTAATGCTTTGGATGTTGTAATGAACTATGGAGAAGTATTTTGATAGTAACGCGTCATCCATGGTTATTGAGTCAGTCTCAGTTTGAGATAGATTCGGACCGGTGTTGAGTTCGATATCCCCTGACAGTAGTAGTAAAAGTGATAGGATTATTAATAATTCAAAAAGCGTAATGTGTTTTATGCCTTTAACTTTGCATTGGCGAACATAATGTAAGCCTATCCGCATCCTGTAAAGTTGTATATCACTCATTCAATCCTGAGAAAATGTCCAATGGATGCGGCTAGTGCGAGCAACATGCGGACAATATATTTGGGATACCAGCGTCGTCCGTGATTTAACATTTCATTTAGTTGAAAATCAGGTAATACAGTCAATTAGCCAACGTGTTAATTTGGACGATGCTAGTACCGGTTTAATTTGAATCCTGCCCAAAGTAAAACCAATTGTGAATGAAAGTGAGAAAGAATAAAATTTCCCGTGGAGCAAAGTTATGGTAAAGTGAAAAACAGCAAAAGTAAGAACAAAATATAACATAATGATACAGGTAAAACACGATGGATAAGGATAAAGGACAAATGTTTTTAATCATTGATGTCAACATCAGTTATTGAGAAATTGACTGTCTATAACAGACTGAAACAATTTCATAAAAAAAGAGTTTTGTTTAGCTTCATGAACAAAAAAGAACCATGCTTGATTGGACCATCACAGCGGTCATACAGCGTCGAAACAAGGCTCAGCCAGCGTCGAATCAACGTCGTGATGTCAAATAGATGCAGTACCAGTACTGTTCCATCGCTATACTCCCACTGGAATAAGTAAGATCTCTCAACCCAAGACTTGACAATAATGATACAATAACA
This sequence comes from Lucinisca nassula, assembly GCA_963580285.1. Classification (NCBI taxonomy): domain Eukaryota; kingdom Metazoa; phylum Mollusca; class Bivalvia; order Lucinida; family Lucinidae; genus Lucinisca; species Lucinisca nassula. The sequence continues at coordinate 59,552,772 of OY757025.1, forward strand.
GTTCAATACTTTTAAGCAAGTGTAAACACAATATAAGTTGAACAAATTTGAGCCGGGGCATGGCAACCAGAGTTGTAACTTCCAAAGAAGAAGAAAATTAAAAAAAAAACTAGAAATGTGTCCAGACGACACAGATGCCCCCGCCAAGGGCCCCGCCTCATCCCGAAAATCCATGTTGCAACCAAATTTTCTAAGTGTGTGACCTTGACCTTGAGGTCATGGGCAGGGTCATTGGTATGGGTGAATGAGACTAAGTCTGTGACCTTGACCTTGAGGTCAGGGGTGGGGGTATATACAACTTTGGACCTGTAATTATCATCATACCAAATATGAAGCAAATCTCTATAGTTTGGTGAGTATGAGCTCTTAATAAACTTTAATAAAAAAATTCTTTGTCTGTGACCTTGACCTTTAGGACACGTGCATGGGTGGGGGTATTGGACCAGCATCAATCATCATACCAAATATAAACTTAATTCATCATACAATTTGGAAAATATAAACTCTTAAAATATCTAATTAAAAATTTCTAAGTCTGTGACCTTGACCTTGAGCTCATGGGTATGGGTGGGGGTATCGCTGAATAAAATGGACAGGTATCTAACTTATACCAAATATAAACTCAATCCATCACACGATTTGGAAAATATCAACTCTTAAAATATCTAATTAAAAATTTCTAAGTCTGTGACCTTGACCTTGAAGCCATAGGCATGAGTGGGGGTATTGCCAAATAAACATTTGGACCTGTATCTATCATCATAGCATATATAAGCCAAATCCATAATATGGTTTGGAAAATTTGAGCTCTTTAAAATCTTTAACAATAAAAATGTCTAAGTCTGTGACCTTGACCTTGAGGTCATAGGCATGGGTGGGGGTATTGCTGAATAAAACATTGTACCTATATCTATCAACATATGAACCAAAGCCATCATAAAAGTTCAGGTTCTACCAGGTACAAATACCTTAAATGGAGTCTTTAACATGGAAATACCTGTAACAAAACCCTTAACCTTAGGTTACAGGATCACGTACGTACGTACACATACACATACAGACGGATGCACACATGTACGCACATACAGAAAACTGAAAAACTATATGTCCCCGGCATCATGCCGATGCGGGGGCATAAAGACCTTAACCTGAGGTTACTTACGTACACACACACATACAGACAGACGTACACATCTACGCACGTACGGAAATCCGAAAAACTATATGCCTCGGCATCATATGATGCGGAGGCATAAAAAAACTGCCAATTTATACTGTTGAACAAGGAAAAAATGAAATTTGTGAAAGTCTTCAGAGGGTCACGTGGACCCTGCCAAGACATAAGCACCTTTGGCCGTCAGTATTGTTTCACAGGTATCTTCATGCCGCGGCTCTTCAGTAGCACGAGATAACCGTGTTTAAGTCAAATACACAGTTTACCTGCTGTCGATGAAATGAATAGGTCAGCCATGAAAGAAAATAGGTCTTAGTCAAAGTCAACAATGAATCTTAACCCTTGTCCTGCTGAAGCCGGATATGCCTTTTCTTTGAAACAATGTAGATCCAGATCAGATGTGGCTTCTGAAGAAGCCATCTGATCAGGATCTACATTGTTTGACATTCAGGTTGTGAACTTGTTGTAAAAATTTGCATCAAGTAATCTGATTGGTTGATAATCGGTAGTGGGTGTGGCATATATGAATATTCAGCAGGACAAGGGTTAATTAGTGGACTTCATGATACAGATGTTAAGTACATGAACAGATCACATACGTTTTATTTTAACCCATTTTGTAGCAGAAACTCCAAAACAGGTAATTGGCAAACAGTGCAGATACAGATCAGACGCCACAGAACGTGGCACCCGATCAGGGCCCTCACTGTTTGCAGGAAGTTCAGCGATTTTTCGAATTTTTTTTTCTCTCAGAAAAACACAACCTTTCACCCCTAAATTTTGAAATGGACTCCTGCTACATATAACTAGAGAAAGTGACCAGTGGGTCACGTATACCCCCGGCCAGCGTCACCCTCTGATATATCTTTCGAGCTTGTATGTAATATGAATGAAGTCAAGAAGCTATAAGAATCTATAAATGTGCTTGTAAAAGCTAAACCAAACATAAAATTTCTAAATGGACCAAGGGAGTGAGGGCATCAAATAGAACATACAGGCATCTATAAACTTTGACATAAACTTTAACCAAATGTAAAATTTCTAAGTCCGTGACCTTGAGGTCAAGGTCACCATGACCTTGAGGTCAAGGTCACCACGGGTGGGGGAAGGACATGCATCATGAAATAATTTATCAAACATGAAGAGAATCTAACATGTGGTTACAGAGATATCAGCCATGAAAAAGGTTTAACACAAAACTTTGACGTAAAAGTAGATGAACAGACAGACAGACAGCCCACCCAGGGGCTTGACCCAGAGGCTTAGATATTCCATATGAAAGGTAATGCTACGGAGATATCCTTTACCAAACATGAAGAGAATCTAACATGTGGTTACAGAGATATCAGCCATGAAAAAGGTTTGACACAAACTTTGAAGTAAAAGTAGATGAACAGACAGACGAACAGACAGATGGACAGACAGACAACCCACCCATGGGCTTGACCCAGGGGCTCAGATATTCCATATGAAAGGTAATGCTATAGAGATATCCTGTACCAAATATGAAGAGAATCCAACCTGTGGTTACAGAGATATGAGCAATGAAAAAGGTTTAATGCACAACTTTGACGTAAAGGTTGACGAACGAACGAACGTACAAACGTATGAACGAACGAACGAACAAACATATGAACGAACGGACGGAAAGATGAAAACTATATACCCCCTGACATACTTCGTATGCCGGGGGTATAATGAGGAGGATTCCATTTGGTACCAAATGGGTAAAACACACAGTAAAACAGTATTTCAACTACAGTAAAACCTGTCTTAGTGACCACCTCTATTAAGCAAGCAACCTGTCTTAAGCAAGCAGGCATTCAGTTCCCATAAATGGAAAATGCATTAAAATTCACCTGTGTTAAGCAAGCACCTGTCTTAAGCAAGCACTTTTTGAATATCCCAGAGGTGCTTGCTTAATACAGGTTAGACTGTACTCGTACTCGGGCTTGACCCAGGGGCTCAGATATTCCATATGAAAGGTAATGCTATAGAGATATCCTGTACCAAATATGAAGAGAATCCAACCTGTGGTTACAGAGATATGAGCAATGAAAAAGGTTTAATGCACAACTTTGACGTAAAGGTTGACGAACGAACGAACGTACAAACGTATGAACGAACGAACGAACAAACATATGAACGAACGGACGGAAAGATGAAAACTATATACCCCCTGACATACTTCGTATGCCGGGGGTATAATGAGGAGGATTCCATTTGGTACCAAATGGGTAAAACACACAGTAAAACAGTATTTCAACTACAGTAAAACCTGTCTTAGTGACCACCTCTATTAAGCAAGCAACCTGTCTTAAGCAAGCAGGCATTCAGTTCCCATAAATGGAAAATGCATTAAAATTCACCTGTGTTAAGCAAGCACCTGTCTTAAGCAAGCACTTTTTGAATATCCCAGAGGTGCTTGCTTAATACAGGTTAGACTGTACTCGTTACATTTAGTATGAGCCGTTGTATAAGAAACAAGAGCACCGCAAGCGGGTGCCAACGCTCGTCTGCAGTTTCTTTTAGAAAACAAAAATTCTAAGTCAAATCAAATTGCAAGATGGAGTTATAAAACTTGTAGGGAATGTAGCTCTTGTGATGGTGAGTATGTGTATGAAGTTTCATGAAGGTAGGCCAAATACTTTTGGAAATATGGTCAAGGTTAAGTTTTTTGGTTAATTTTTCGAAAAATAGGTCAAAGTTCAAAGGTCAAGGTCACAGGTCAAAAAGCGTGGTATGACTGAAAAGGTCTTATCCCAAGGAACATTCATGTGAAGTTGGAAGGCTCTGTTGTGAATAGTATTGAAATAAGAGACAAAAACAATTTAAAAAAAAAACGGAGAGAAAAGGGGAGATAATTCAATCAAATTGCAAGATGGAGTTATAAAACTTGTAGGGAATGTAGCTCTTGTGATGGTGAGTATGTGTATGAAGTTTCATGAAGATAGGCCAAATACTTTTGGAAATATGGTCAAGGTTAAGGTTTTCGGTTAAATTTTCGAAAAATAGGTCAAAGTTCAAAGGTCAAGGTCACAGATCAAAAAGTGTGGTATCACTGAAAAGGTCTTGTCCCAAGGAACATTCATGTGAAGTTTGAAGGCTCTGTTGTGAATAGTATTAAAATGAGAGCAAAAAATGTGTTTCAGAAAAAAATTGGAAAAGGGGAGATAATTCAGCCAAAATCAACAATGTTGTTATGGTCCTTAGTCAAAATGTAGCTCTTGTGATGATGAGTGTGTGTATGAAGTTTCATGAGGCTAGGTCTAATACTTTTTAAGTTATAGCCAAGGTTAAGTTTTTTTGGAACGACGCAGGACGACAACGCAGACGCCGGAGTGATGACAATAGCTCGAAAGTTTTTTTTCTCAAAAAACAGACGAGCTAAAAAGGAACCTTTGGGTTTGTCACGACAAAATCATGTCCTTCACAGATGAAAAAAAAAAACCTCAAAAATACTTCAAATTGAAGTGAGCGTTGCACGCTGAATTTCAAACTTTATATGAGGGCTAATATTCGGATCTAGTTCAATTCATGCTCTTACTCTCGAGCAAGGCCATTCATTGACACTAGTCCATTTGTGTAACTCACATTATCACGACTCAATGTCTCCACCTTGTCAAACCGAAACACAAGGTCGGAGCGTCAGAGTCATGAACTGGTACCTAAAAAAAAATATCATCATGAAAACGCACCTATATAATTTTGACCCCCTGAACCCAACCCTTTATACAGTAAAACTGGGGTTTGCAGGGGTAAACTTTATTGTTCTTATTCCCGCCCCAAAACACAGACCGTGATGCTCGTTATAGAACCCCTTGAATAGGCGATTCAAACGAGCACCCACAATCCGTATTCCGAGCAGAAACAAGGAAAACATCACAATTTTTCATCTTAAAAATTTTCATTTTTTTTCGGTGATAAAGGTTACATTGTATTTGTATAGGCACATTTTTGTACTGTTCACAGTGTACTATATAACAATTGCAATGAGTGGGTGAGTGGGCAGCTCCACGTTCCACCAACGGAGACGGGACCTCGGCTCTAAGACTCATCCGAAAGTCAGGAGAAGCCCGGGACCAACCCCGCAACCCCTGGTCCACAAGGCGAGCAGCGCAACCACTACACCATGGAGGCTTCTATAACAATCGCAATAACTAAAGAGTTTTGTGGAATGTACTTAGCCAAATTCTTCATTTTTTTTTTTAAATTATTATTATGGTTAGGGAAAAGTTGTGTTTTCAAGAGCGTACATACATTATCGTTCTTATTTCCGCTCCAAAGCATACACAGTGGGTACTTGCCACAAGCACCACCAATGCATACTTCGGAGCAGGAATAAGAAAATAAACAAATAAAAAATAAATAAATAATAAAAACATCATCTTAAATATGCCACACCCAAGTCCCTTAAACATATTGAGTCTCGATTTGTGGCGAATGCAAGAACGATTGCCTAGGGTTTCATTATATAGAAATTGTGAATTATAAAGAAATATTGTTAGTGGAATATAATGCATATGTCCAAAATGTGTTATTCTCACTAGTGAAAAAATAAACAAGAGAACCATGATGGCCCTGGATCGCTCACCTGATCCATAGAGTAACAAGTGGGCCTCGGGCAGGGCCATTATTGACCCCAGCGTTATAATGTGCATAATGTTGAGGGAGGTCTAAAAAGGTGAAGCTTCATACCAAATATCAACAAAGGCTATATTTTGAACAATCTTGGCAAAGGTCCACTTGATGAAGCTACACACCAAATATCAAACACCTTGGCCTTGCGGTTTCAGAGAAGAAGATTTTTTTTTTTTTAAAGATTTTCCGTATATAAGCCTATGTAAAACCAAAGGGCCCCGGGGCGGGGGCATTTTTGGCCCCAGCACTACATAAGCCTATGTAAAACCAAATAGCCCCGGGGAGGGGGCATTTTTGGCCCGAGGGCTATAATCTGAACAATCTTGGTAGAGGTCCACTAGATGAAGCTCCATACCAAATATCAAAGACATGGGCCTTGCAGTTTCAGAGAAGAAGATTTTTAAAGATTTCCCTATATAAGTCTATGTAAAACCAAAGGGTCTCGGGGCGGGGGCATTTTTGACCCCAGGGCTATAACTTGAACAATCTTGATAGAAGCCAACTAGATGAAATTTCACACCAAATATCAAAGACCTAGGCCATGTGGTTTCATAGAAGAAGATTTTTAAAGATTTTCCCCATATAAGTCAAAGTAAAACCAAAGGGCCACAAGGCGGAGGCATTTTTGGTCTCAGGGCTTTAATTTGAGCAATGTTGGTAGAGATCCACTAGCTGAAGCTTCATACCAAATATCAAAGACCTAGGCCTTGTGGTTACAGAGAAGAAAATTTTTCAAGATTTTCCCAATACAAGTCTATCTAAAACCAAAGGGCCCCGGAGCGGGGGCATTTTTGGGCCCAGGTCTATAATTTGAACAATCTTGGTAGAGGTCCACAAGATGAAGCTTCAAACCAAATATCAAAGACCTGGGCCTTGCTATTTCAGAGAAGAAGATTTTAAAGGTTTACCCTGCATATAGAAGTCTATGTAAAACAAGATTTTCCCTATATAAGTCTATGTTAAACCAAAGGGCCCCGGAGCATGGGCATTTTTGGCCCCAGGGCTATAATTTGAACAATCTTTATAGAGGTCCACTAGCTGAAGCTTCATAACAAATATCGAAGACCTAAGCCTTGTGGTTTCAAAGAAGAAGATTTTTTCAAGATTTTCCCTATATACGTCTATGTAAAACCAAAGGGCCCCGGAGCGGGGGCATTTTTGGCCCCAGGGCTATAATTTGAACAATCTTGGTAGAGGTCCACAAGATGAAGCTTCATACCAAATATCAAAGACCTGGGCCTTGCAGTTTCAGAGAAGAAGATTTTTCAAGATTTTCCCTATATAAGCCTATGTAAAACAAAAGGGCCCTGGTGCGGGGGCATTTTTGGCCCCAGCACTATAATTTGAATAATCTTGGTAGGGGTCCACTAGATGAAGCTTCATACCAAATATCAAAGACCTGGGCCTTGCGGTTTCAGAGAAGAAGATTTTTCAAGATTTTCCCTATATAAGCCCATGTAAAACCAAAGGGCCCCCCGTGTGGGGGGCATTTTTAGCTCCAGCACTATAATTTGAACAATCTTGGTAGGGGTCCACTAGATGAAGCTTCATACCAAATATCAAAGACCTTGGCCTTGCGGTTACAGAGGAGAAGATCTTTCAAGATTTTCCCTATATAAGCCTATGTAAAACAAAGGGGCCCTGGTGCAGAGGCATTTTTGGCCCAAGCACTATAATTTGAACAATCTTGGTAGGGGTCCACTAGATGAAGCTTCATACCAAATATTAAAGACCTGGGCCTTGCGGTTTCTGAGAAGAAGATTTTTCAAGATTTTCCCTATATAAGCCCATGTAAAACGAAAAGGCCCCCGTGCGGGGGCATTTTTAGATCCAGCACTATAATTTGAACAATCTTGGTAGGGGTCTACTAGATAAAGCTTCATACCAAATATCAAAGACCTGGGCCTTGCGGTTTCAGAGAGGAAGATTTTTAAAGATTTTCCCTATATAAGTCCATGTAAAACCAAAGGGCCCCCATGCGGGGGCATTTTTGGCCCAGCACTATAATTTGAACAATCTTGGTAGGGGTCCACTAGATGAAGCTTCATACCAAATATCAAAGACCTGGGCCTTGCGGTTTCAGAGAAGAAGATTTTTAAAGATTTTCCCTATATAAGCCCATGTAAAACCAAAGGGCCCCCATGCGGGGGCATTTTTAGCTCCAGCACTATAATTTGAACAATCTTGGTAGGGGTCCACTAGATGAAGCTTCATACCAAATATCAAAGACCTGGGCCTTGCGGTTTCAGAGAAGAAGATTTTTAAAGATTTTCCCTATATAAGCCCATGTAAAACCAAAGGGCCCCCGTGCGGGGGCATTTTTGGCCCCAGCACTATAATTTGAACAATCTTGGTAGGTGTTCACTACGTGACAGGTGAGCTAAAAACAATAAAAGCTTCTTGAAGTAATATTCTGACAAGCGACATTTCATCACATCATTGACACAAGGTCGTGCTGCCATAACAGTATGGAGGCCAAACGTTGCATATAATAAAAAGAAAATTCAAATTCTTATCGTGAATATGACCCTCATTTCATCTTGTGAAGTGAAAAAAAAAAAAAATAAAAAAATAAATAAATATATCGGTCATCCCTGCCTTCGGCACTCATGAAGTATACACTTCTTCACCTTATCTTGTCTTCGTGAGTGGCAACACAACACTTTCCTCCCAAGACTTCGTAAAAAGCCTGGGCAAACAATGCCGACCCAGATAAGACTACTGAGGGAGCCACCTTATCAGGGTCTGCACTGCAGCTAATATATATATATAACAAGTAACATTGGTAAATTGTTCGAACTCCTGGGGAGAATATGGTAATAATACCTTACGTGACAATGTCATATACATGACCACAATTGAGGAGCTTGGGAAATCGCAGCGAGCCCTCCTCCCGCGGTAAGGCATGCAAGAACAGCGATCCCATAATTGGGATACACCAGCCCGTTAATCAAGCAGCGGACAACAAATGCGCCTATCAGGCTTCTAAGATAGGCGCCCCTTCTGTCAGCCTTTATTGTGAAGAGGGTTCTCTTGCGACATCTCACTAATTTGGCTCTTGGAGATTTGGTTTACCGTAAAACCCCCAAGTACTTGTGCAGCTGTGTCTAGGCAAACAGTGCAGACCCAGACCCGACCGCTCCTAAAAGTAAGTCTGATCAGCGTCATCACTATCTGTTATTGTTTCATGTACACAATGTAGACACCCAAGAGAAAAGAAAAAGGCCATCTGCACACGTTTTAGGCCAATTACAGCGATGTGTTTCGGTTATGTATGATTAACCCTTGTCCTGCTAAATATTCATATATGCCACACCCACTACCGATTATCAACCAATCAGATTACCTGTAGCAAATTATTACAACAAATTCACAATCTGAATGACAAACAATGTAGATCCTGATCAGATGGCTTCTTCAAAGAAAAGGCATATCTGGGCTCAGCAGAAAAAGGGTTAAAAGATCTATTCATAGATATACAGTTATGTGGTGGGAAATCCAAACATATCAAATAACAACTAATGACTGCAGTAGTGCTGCTAAAAGTTAAGCCGCTATAGACTATGTTATCGAATTGATGTTGCAAAGCCAAGTGCCCACTATAGGTTTGTGCATAATGTGATTCCAAATAAAACAGCAAGAGAAGACAAACAGACAGATATGTTACTCTAACAAGTTATGTATTTTGATAAAATGCTATTTATCAAATATATCGACATTAATACAATACTGTCAATATGAACAGGTTCAAAGTACTCAACTATCGAAACAACATCGATCAGCGTTGAATCGGTGTTGCATCGACACCGAGTTTTGAGAGCAGCATTAAAGTATTTTCAACATCATAACGCGTTTATGATTGATAGGTACATGCCTTAAAGCAAATTTGACCCCCTAAACCCCACCTTTACTGGGGTTTGCAGGGATATACATTATTCCTTACATCTCCGCCCAAAAACACAAACCGCGGATAACCTTCAGATGGAGTTCTAAAGAGCATCCACAATCAATGTTCTGGGCAGAAACAAGAAAAATATCGAAATTTTTCATCTGAAAATTTTCATTTTTCGGTGGTAAAAATGTATTTGTTTAGGCTTGCTTTCATAATGCAGAGTTACATGCACATGTAACTATGCATTCATAGATTGTGGGGGTTCTGGTACGCCCACTTGGTAAGCATCAAGGTCCGATATGCATGTGATTTTGCTTTTATTTCCACTGTCATCAAGAATATGTGGATATCCAGCATACACCCATGTTTTCCTAATTTTAGATTTTTTATTTCGCTTAAGTTTTCTGCACTCGAAAGCCAATTGTTTTCTACTAGGGGTTAAGTCCTCATTTATAAAAACATTCTTAACTTTGTCTATACGCATTTTAGCACGCCATTTGAGGAGCTTAAGACGCACAGAGCTATTCGTAAATTTGACGATTTCGCGACTCTTGGGGGAGGTAGGGCCCACGCTTTGTTCTTCCTTGTCATCATTATTATTGTCAGACCTTCTACCTACCCTGTGTGCCTGATCTATATCATCTACTGAAATGTTCACATTCACATGTTTGGCGAAATCAAGAACTCGAGCAGTCACATCCTCATTATCATGCTCTTTCAAACCAGCTATACGTAAGCACATCCTACGCGAGTTTTGATCAATATCATCATTTTTGACTGTCAACTGCCTGACTTCTTCCTCTAGATGCCTACACCGATTATGAAGGCCTGTCATTTCAGCTCTTAAACTTTGAGTGGCTGCCTCAACTTTGATACTGACAATCTGATCAATTTCCTGTTGCAGCATCTGCTTGATGAGTGCAGCGATCCTGAAGACGTCCTGATCGGAGAGACCCGGCATTGGTGGCATGGTACTCTGAGAAAATCCCATCATTCCCATATTCACGGCCGACCCCGGAAACATCATAGGGTTGATGAACTGCGGTGGCGCGTTAACACCCGCTTGCATATTGACGTTTAGATCTAGATTTGAAGCCGTCTCCGGATTCTGGTTTGGATTCCCCAACAGAGATTGAGATGGAGGTTGTGTTAAGCTAGGAGACTGCATTGTTGGATCAGGTCGAGTAGAATCAACACGGTTATTACTCGGAGACTCTGAAGATGAAAGAGACCCAGATTCGCTCTCAGATCCACAGTTGGATTCAGACTGTAATGTTGACTCTACTTCACAAATAGTCTTAAGTGAGGTTTCTGAGTCTGAATCGTTATGAGTTCTGTGTTCTAAATTTAACTGAGATGGCTGTGGTGATGTATAAGGCTTAGTTTTCTTCGGTGAGGACTCTACCAGTGGTGAAGATTTATTACGTTTTTTTCGAGGCATCAGGCATCAGACAATAAGAATCATTACAGCACTAGTTCACATTTCCCGCTTGTTAATTATTTAGCCATCAATAAAGTCACTTTCCCGTCCTCAGAAGCTCATAATTATAGTTCATTCATAATGCAGATATAAAAGTGTTGACTCACATACATATTATAATGTCCTTTATTCCTTTTTTCATTAGAAAATTCACATTTTATCGCTGCAACATTCAAAGTACATATCAATGACAATCACATGATCTCAAAAGAGGCTTGCCTAGTGATAATGGATTAAATTCCGGAGGCATGGATTTTTCTATCGACCCCTTAAACCTATTTATGATTGTTTTACTTGCATACCTTTAGGTTAATTTATACAATTTATTTTAGTTCGCTTACAACGCATATGAGTTTGTTTTGAACAAGTGTAAATCTAACATGGGAGAATACTCCATTTTTTCCTGTCCCGAGTAGGATTAGAATTTCTATACCAGGGCAAAATTCACAACTTCCTTATCTGGTGTGCAAGGAATATTATTATAATATAATATCAATTTATTAGCAGGCTGTTGAAAAGGACAACAAAAGTTAGTTTCAACTTTTAAAGTTATTTGCCTTGGCCAGCAAAGTAATACAGAGGACTCCCGTTATAATGGCAGTATTTGTTCCCTATTATGGTGCCGTTATAATGAATTTTCCGTTATAAAGAATCCCAGTCAGGAGGATGATAGGTTATAAAAGGTCTTTTCCACATCATTACTCCAAGAATCAAAGGTTATGGACAATTTTTAGAATCGCCTTGATGAAGCGATTCTAACAAATATCTACAACATTTGTTTCTTGGAGTAAAAAATTTACTGGATTCGATTTGGGCATTTCCAACCCGAGGGAAGCCAACGTAGCTCAGAATCGAGGCTAAGCCTTGAGCTAAGAATTCATTCTATTGAAATTGTCAATATAACGAGTTTTGCCATGATAAAGAATGTCGGTATAAAGAGGGCTGATGGTAAATCTATCAAATAAAATCAGCTGATCGTGTTACCTATTTTCTGGTCTTCGTTTGTTGTACTGATGCCATCAAGAGCAGGTAAACAGCGTAACAATGCACACCCACCACCCGGTACTATTCCCTCCTCTACGGCAGCCTGTGTGGCATTGAGCGCATCGTTGATTCTGTCTTTCTTCTCGTTAACTTCAACTTCACTTGTTCCTCCAACCTGCAATATACATTGTTCAGAAAAACTATATACAGTAAAATTCCGCTATTAAGATCACCTACAATCAAGACTAAATCTGCTTTTAAAAGCTTAATGAGAAGGGTTCAGTTAAGTTTTCTTTGTGTTTTCTACACTAAGTCTCTCCTTATAAGAGACTACCTTTGGGACAGTTCAAAAGTGGTCTTTAAGACCACTTTTGAACTGTCCCAAAGGTGGTCTTAATATAGGAATTTTACTGTATACCATAAACAATGATGGTTCATTTATCAAAGTGATTCCAACTCATTCTTGAGTCCAAATAATTATTTAACCCTTGACTGGCTATTCCTATTAACCCATTGTTTGCTAGTAGACTCTTCCATTGCTATATGGTGGACAAGTCCATATGTCATATAAGGGGTTTCAGGCCTATTTTTTCATTCTTAGAACTCCGGTCCTCCCAGTATAGTAAAACTGGGGTTTACATGGGTAAACATTATTTTTCTTATTTTTGCTCCAAAATATATATTTGCTCTTGTGTATTTTTGATGGAAAATTCTGTTAGCAAATAGTGCAGGCCCTGATCAGAAGCCGCATTCTGCGGCGTCTGACCTGGGCTTGCACTGTTTGCCAAGGTACCACTTTAGGGGTTTCCCCCTGCAATGGGTTAATCCCTTTTGCAAATTTCTGCCACACCAGATGACCTCTGAAATATCTACACGGTTCGTCATTCAGTTGTGAATTCGAATTAAAAAATTATATCAAGCAATCAGATAAGTCAATGGTTAGAACAGGATATGGAAAATTAAGTTATTCAGAAGGACAAGAATTTTGGATAATTAAGGGATTTTTTTCTAATCTCTAAAAGATTTATCTTTTAAAATGTAACATACATGAGCCAGCATACCACAAAATCTTAAAGACCAGGGGCAAGTTGTTCAAGACTAACAATATCGTTAATTGTTAAAACTATGATCTTTCAATATGGTAAATATACTAATATCTTTGCTGAAAAAAATGCCAGTTGCTTTTATGTAAGCTACTCATGTTTTTCAGCAAAAACTAGAGCTGCCGCCTAACGGGCGCCAATTATACCCCCGCATGCGTTGTCAGACAAATTTTTACAAGTATTTGACCTTGAGGAAGGTCAACGTAAAGGTCAAGGTCAGGTTTGTGTATATCAATCTTAAGTACTAGTGGCAAGGTGTGTGAATATTAAAGAAATCGGTCAAAGAATAAGGAAGTTATGAGCAATGTTAAAGTTTTTTGTAACGGACCGACGACGACGACAAATTTTTACATGTATTTGACCTTGAGGAAGGTCAACGTAAAGGTCAAGGTCAGGTTTGTGTATATCAATCTTAAGTACTAGTGGCAAGGTGTGTGGTGTGTGAATATTAAAGAAATCGGTCAAAGAATAAGGAAGTTATGAGCAACGTTAAAGTTTTTTTGTAACGGACCGACGACGACAGACGACAAGCTGACTCCTATATACCCCCTTCAAACTTCGTTTGCGGGGGTATAATAACGAAATTTAAGATATTGAACTTGCAAGAACAGTTGACAATTTAACCACTAACGAGGCTTTGAACAACTGAACCCATTAGTTGAACCCATTTTGTACCAAATGGAATCTTCCTCCTTATATATATAGCAGAAATCCATTTCAAAATTTAGGTTGTGTTTTTCAAAATTTATTTGGAAATTCACTGAACTTTTTGTAGTGTAGGCCCTGATCAGATGCAACATTTTGCGTCATCTGATCTGGGCCTGCAATGTTTGCCAATTACTCGTTTTGAAGTTTCCGGTATAAAATGGGTTAACAAGCTTGGTAGTGGTGGGTAGTTTTAACTTTAGCGGTCCCTATTTTCCTGGAGACCACTGAATGTAAGTGTTCCCTAGTGACTGTTCTAGCAAGCAAAACACCTTATACAATGGTATTTTTTACCGAAAAAAAATTTGAGCAACATAAGTTGCAAATGCAAAAACTGCTGCTGGCAGTATATTTGCCATATTTAATGATCAAAGTTTTAAAGAAATGTTAACTAATGACTTCGTTAATTTTTAACTATTGGACCCAATAAATCCAGCAAAGACTCGGATCAGCATGTATAAGCCAGCCTCCTCAGAGCTCTTTGTGGATGAAAAAACTCGTGCAACACATGGAGACTGCACTAACGCCAAGACTGATTTGAAACCTCAATGGATGCAAAAGTCTTCTTGTAGAATTTTGCAATGTGCCGGCTCATATACGATAGAATAAGGATCATTCATGTGTGTCTAAGCTTGATTTATGATTGTACCAATCCAGAGAAACCTTGTTGCCATAGTAGCAACAGGTCAAGGTCTCAGGCCATGGGTTACTGTACACCATTTATTGTACCAGTCTGCCAAGATGAAGCATAAATGGTCCTCCGAAAAATGGTGAATATGTTAAAAGCACATACCATAATATACATGTACCTGTTGAAATCAAAGCACCTGACAGGACTGGTGGGTCAATTGTCTCGGAATGTAGGCTGGGAAAATGGTCTTGAATGCCGACTTAAATCTATTTAATTAACCCATTTATTCCGATGTTTTAAGCTAACAGTGTAGACCTTGATCAGATACAACATTCTGCAGCATCCGATCAGGGTCTACACTGTTTACCAGTCCCAGATGTTTCAATGATAACTTTTTTTTTTACACTGAACTCCAACATCAGTGACAAGAATAGCACAGTAGGAGCAAATTCTTCCCTTTAAGAGCTGACCCCTTTTTCCGTGGGACAGCGCTTATAGAAAAGCGAACAGGAAGTTCCTAAAGTTGTCTCCCTTTGAAAAATGGCGGAAAAAGTGCTAGGTGTTCCCATTCCCCTTAAGTATCTGATTAGACTGCACTAATGCCCAGGCCTATCTGAACCTTCACTGGCCGCACAAGTCTTGTTGTATTATTTTGTAATGTGCAGGCTCATATAGGATAAATTAAGGATCCTTCATGTGTGTCTAAGCTTTATGTATGATTGTACCAATCCAGAGAAACCTAGTTGCCATAGTAACAACAGGTCAAGGTCTCTGGCCATGGGTTACTGTACACCATTTATTGTACCATCCTGCCAAGATGAAGCATAATGGT
This sequence comes from Lucinisca nassula, assembly GCA_963580285.1. Classification (NCBI taxonomy): domain Eukaryota; kingdom Metazoa; phylum Mollusca; class Bivalvia; order Lucinida; family Lucinidae; genus Lucinisca; species Lucinisca nassula. The sequence continues at coordinate 59,568,214 of OY757025.1, forward strand.
CCTCCGAAAAATGGTGAATATGTTAAAAGCACATACCATAATATACCCATTGAAATCAAAGCACCTGACAGGACTGGTGGGTCAATTGTCTCTGAATGTAGGCTGGGAAAATGGTCTTGAATGTTGACTTAATCTGTTTAATTAACCCATTTATTCCGATGTTTTAAGCTAACAGTGTAGACCTTGATCAGATACAACATTCTGCAGCATCTGATCAGGGTCTACACTGTTTGCCTGTCCCAGATAATGTTTCAAAGATAATTCTTTTTTTTACACTGAACTCCCAACATCAGTGACAAGAATAGCACAGTTTTAAGAGGAATGGGAACACCTTCAGGGGAGGCAACTCCTGCAAAAGTATTTTTGTCTCCCATGTCAATAGGGGTCAACTCTTAACCCTTATCTTATTCATTTAAGCCACTACTATTTCTGTCTATCAATCATTCAAATTACTTGATGTAATTTATTGCTACAAATTCATAAACTGAATGCCAAACAGTGTAGATCCTGATCAGATGGCTTCTTCAGAAGCCATCTGATCTGGATCTACACTGTTTCCAAAGATAGGGGTTGTCGTGAACAGCAAGATAAGGGTTAAAGAAAAGAATTTGCTCCTGAGAAGCAAATTCTTTCCTTTAAGAGTAGACCCCTTTTTCAGTGGGACAGGGCTTACAGGAAAGCGAACAGAAAATTGCGAAAGTTATCTCCCTTTGAAAAATGTGCCACGTGTTCCCTTTCCCTTTAATCATTACCTGGATATTGTATATGGTCAGTGAAAGTCAAGTGGACAATAGCAGTAAAAAACTTCTGTTTTATTAGTAATTTCGGTTGGATTGTTAAACAATACTTACATTCTCTGGAAAAGTATATTTGCCATATTGAATGATCAAAGTTTTAACAAAATGTTTATAGGCCAGTACATTTAGCCAGAAATGACCCTTGACCCACAACTAATTCCTTGAGAAATGTTATCAGCAGTTTTAGTATCAGGAAGGTTGATTTATAGAAAAAAAGTCCTCAAAAAAATCCGAGGGGAAAGGATATTTTTGGGGGGTGAAAAAAATACGAAAAATGAAGAAAAATCACAAAAAAAAACAGGCGTATGTTAAACAATTAATACTTGACTTCATTAAATCATCCGAAATGAATATTTCTATCTGCGGAAAAATACTAAAAATTCTGAAGATAAATGTTTTCTTTTATTTATTTGTTTATGTATATTTTTTGTGTGAAATTTCGAAAAACAAGTATAAGCTTTTATAAACAGCTTGAGTCTATGCTAAGCACACATTAATTTGTGTAGAACTAAAATGTGCCAGTTACCACTAAGTGTAAAAAAACTCACAGATATCAAATGAGGATTTCCAAATATTATCACCAATGTCACGTAAAACAAAAAATATAACAAAAAATTTTTTTTTCACTATCAATTACAACTAATTGTAACATGCACACATTTACGATTTCTTCATTTCGCATTCTAGTTTAAACTATCATTTTACATTCTAGGTTAACGTCATGAAAAAAAACCAGTAACCCATGGCCAGAGACCTTGACCTGTTGTTACCATAGCAACAAGGTAGCAACAAGGTTTCTCTGGGTTGGTACAATCATAAATCAAGCTTAGACACACATGAAGGATCCTTAATTTATCCTATATGAGCCTGCACATTACAAAATAATACAACAAGACGTGTGCGGCCAGTGAAGTTTCAGATAGGCCTGGGCATTAGTGCAGTCTAATCAGATACTGAAGGGGAATGGGAACACCTAGCACATTTTCCGCCATTTTTCGATTGCCATCCATGTGATAAACTTTAGGCAGCTTTTAGGTAATTGCTGGGTTTCAATATGCAAGGGGGCGTTCCAGTATGACCAGAGTTGGGGTGTCCTGGGGTAACCATAACCAGTCAACAGAATACCAGTCATGACCTTTAATTAAATGCTTCCGGAGCAAAAGCTATCATTAAGATTTTCTACGCCCGAGGGAGTAGACAATAAAGGAAAGTCGCTTAAAACAAGAAAAAAAAATATCACTGACATATATCTTAAAAGTAAACAAGAGGGCCATGATGGCCCTGGATCGCTCACCTGATCCATAGTGTAACAAGTGGGCCCCAGAGAGGGCCATTATTGGCCCCAGGGCTTTAATGTGCATAATGTTGAGGGAGGTCTTAAATGTGAAGCTTCATACCAAACATCAACAAAGGCTATAATTTGAACAATCTTTGCAAAGGTCCACTTGATGAAGCTACACATCAAATATCAAAGACCTGGGCCTAGCGGTTTCAGAGAAGAAGTTTTTAAAGATTTTCCCTATATAAGCCTATGTAAAACCAAAGGGCCCCGGGACGGGGGCATTTTTTGCCCCAGCACTATAATTTGAACAATCTTGGTAGGGGTCCACTAGATGAAGCTTCACACCAAATATCAAAGTCCTGGGCCTTGTGACTTTAGAGAAGAAGATTTTTAAAGATTTTCCCTATATAAGCCTATGTAAAACCAAAGGGCCCCGGGGCAGAGGTGTAAAATTTCCCTCAAACTCACTCGCCCTTATCATCTAAACTTTTCATTTAGATGCTAAAAATGAAGAAAAAGTAAGGTCAGTTTTGAAAACCTCACTCGCCCTGCCTTAAAACTTACTCGCAAATGCGAGCGGGCGAGTGGAATTTTACACCCCTGCGGGGCGGGGGCATATTTGGCCCAGCACTATAATTTGCACAATCTTGGTAGGGGTCCACTAGATGAAGCTTCATACCAAATATCAAAGACCTGGGCCTTGTGGTTTCAGAGAAGAAGATTTTTAAAGATTTTCCCTATATAAGCCAATGTAAAACCAAAGGGCCCCGTGGCGGGGGCATTTTTTGTCCCAGCACTATAATTTGAACAATCTTGTTAGGAGTCCACTAGATGAAGCTTCATACCAAATATCAAAGTCCTGGGCCTTGTGGTTTCAGAGAAGAAGATTTTTAAAGATTTTCCCTATATAAGCCCATGTAAAACCAAAGGGCCCCCATGCGGGGGCATTTTTAGCTCCAGCACTATAATTTGAACAATCTTGGTAGGGGTCCACTAGATGAAGCTTCATACCAAATATCAAAGACCTGGGCCTTGCGGTTTCAGAGAAGAAGATTTTTAAAGATTTTCCCTATATAAGCCCATGTAAAACCAAAGGGCCCCCGTGCGGGGGCATTTTTGGCCCCAGCACTATAATTTGAACAATCTTGGTAGGTGTTCACTACGTGACAGGTGAGCTAAAAACAATAAAAGCTTCTTGAAGTAATATTCTGACAGGGCCCCGTGGAGGGGGCATTTTTTGTCCCAGCACTAAAATTTGAACAATCTTGGTAGGGTCCACTAGATGAAGCTTCATACCAAATATCAAAGTCCTGGGCCTTGTGGTTTCAGAGAAGAAGATTTTTAAAGATTTTCCCTATATAAGCCTATGTAAAACCAAAGGGCCCCGTGGCGGGGGCATTTTTTGTCCCAGCATTATAATTTGAACAATCTTGGTAGGGGTCCACTAGATGAAGCTTCATACCAAATATCAAAGACCTGGGCCTTGCGGTTTCAGAGAAGAAGATTTTTAAAGATTTTCCCTATATAAGCCCATGTAAAACCAAAGGGCCCCCGTGCGGGGGCATTTTTGGCCCCAGCACTATAATTTGAACAATCTTGGTAGGTGTTCACTACGTGACAGGTGAGCTAAAAACAATAAAAGCTTCTTGAAGTAATATTCTGACAGGGCCCCGTGGAGGGGGCATTTTTTGTCCCAGCACTAAAATTTGAACAATCTTGGTAGGGTCCACTAGATGAAGCTTCATACCAAATATCAAAGTCCTGGGCCTTGTGGTTTCAGAGAAGAAGATTTTTAAAGATTTTCCCTATATAAGCCTATGTAAAACCAAAGGGCCCCGTGGCGGGGGCATTTTTTGTCCCAGCATTATAATTTGAACAATCTTGGTAGGGGTCCACTAGATGAAGCTTCATACCAAATATCAAAGTCCTGGGCCTTGTGGTTTCAGAGAAGAAGATTTTTAAAGATTTTCCCTATATAAGCCCATGTAAAACCAAAGGGCCCCCATGCGGGGGCATTTTTAGCTCCAGCACTATAATTTGAACAATCTTGGTAGGGGTCCACTAGATGAAGCTTCATACCAAATATCAAAGACCTGGGCCTTGCGGTTTCAGAGAAGAAGATTTTTAAAGATTTTCCCTATATAAGCCCATGTAAAACCAAAGGGCCCCCGTGCGGGGGCATTTTTGGCCCCAGCACTATAATTTGAACAATCTTGGTAGGTGTTCACTACGTGACAGGTGAGCTAAAAACAATAAAAGCTTCTTGAAGTAATATTCTGACAGGGCCCCGTGGAGGGGGCATTTTTTGTCCCAGCACTAAAATTTGAACAATCTTGGTAGGGTCCACTAGATGAAGCTTCATACCAAATATCAAAGTCCTGGGCCTTGTGGTTTCAGAGAAGAAGATTTTTAAAGATTTTCCCTATATAAGCCTATGTAAAACCAAAGGGCCCCGTGGCGGGGGCATTTTTTGTCCCAGCATTATAATTTGAACAATCTTGGTAGGGGTCCACTAGATGAAGCTTCATACCAAATATCAAAGTCCTGGGCCTTGTGGTTTCAGAGAAGAAGATTTTTAAAGATTTTCCCTATATAAGCCTATGTAAAACCAAAGGGCTCCAGGGCAGGGACATTTTTGGCCCCAGCACTATAATTTGAACAATCTTGGTAGGGGTCTACTAGATGAAGCTTCATACCAAATATCAAAGACCTGGGCCTTGTGGTTTCAGAGAAGAAGATTTTTAAAGATTTTCCCTATATAAGCCAATGTAAAACCAAAGGGCCCCGTGGCGGGGGCATTTTTTGTCCCAGCACTAAAATTTGAACAATCTTGGTAGGGGTCCACTAGATGAAGCTTCATACCAAATATCAAAGTCCTGGGCCTTGTGGTTTCAGAGAAGAAGATTTTTAAAGATTTTCCCTATATAAGCCAATGTAAAACCAAAGGGCCCCGGGGCGGGGGCATTTTTGGCCCCAGCACTATAATTTGAACAATCTTGGTAGGGGTCCACTAGATGAAGCTTCATACCAAATATCAAAGACCTGGGCCTTGTGGTTTCAGAGAAGAAGATTTTTAAAGATTTTCCCTATATAAGCCTATGTAAAACCAAAGGGCCCCAGGGCGGGGGCATTTTTGGCCCCAGCACTATAATTTGAACAATATTGGTAGCATAGCTCCAGATAATTTTTTATCCCCACTTCGTATTTACTTATCAAAATTAAAACCTTTTCAGTAAACTGAAAAAATGGGTCAGTAAATATACTGATCAAATCGGGAGGTCGTTTCGTATTTTTATGAACCTGGTTAACTACCGATTCATTACAATTTAAGCTAGTTAATAGTTCACTGATACTGATTATAAAGACATATCAAGCCAGTAAACAGAATCACCCTTATGTTTCTGGACAGATGTCTTAGCAAACAGCACACACCCAGATCAGACAACACTTTCTGAACATATTATGCTCAGTGTTTGCGCTAGCCGGAAAGTGGGAGTGAGGCACTCGATATCAGTAGCGTAGACGCGAATAAAAATACCGTCTGTGTCGTAGGACGCTAAGGAACTTTTATGATGCACTGCCAGTTTTTCTGCGTTCATGTTCAAAGACGCCGACGAGACATCTAAGAAGCTTGATAGGACGATAATTCTATTTTCAAATTGAGTTGAATAGTTGTAAATAAGCATGCACTTCGTGCTGGCCTGGCCACCTGCGATTCACAGATCGATATATGCATGAAAACCAAAGTATTACAAGTTGATCCTACTAATTGTATTTTGGTTAAATGTGGTATAGAACACGGCAGACAAAGAGATCAGTCTGTGCAGCGATAAAGAGTGAAAAAACGGTTCCGTTTGAACTAAAATGTAATAGCACACAACCGTGCATTGATGACAATGTTGTGGGGAAAAAAGCGTCGGAATGATAAAAATATGAATATGGGTCACTGATGAGGCCTAATTGGCCTAAACTAGCTAGTCTGGCCATGAAAACATGTACACTCCATACGTTTCAGTTCGGTGGTGTATTATTTGCTTCCAAATGATAACCCTTTTGTAGTACATATTTATTTAATTGTTTCTTTTATCTTCAGAAAAAGATTTAATAAATTCTAACTGTTTCAATTATAACATACATTACATGCGCTGCATCAAATTATGAATAAATACTGGTAATCTCGTGCAAATCCGCTATTATAACCGAGATGTGCGATCATAGCATGCCGGAAAAACTTTATTAACACCTAATACGCCAGTCAATTTACCGGTTTGTGACAAAAATATATTTTTTTTTAGTGAATAGATACTTGAACCGTATCAGAAGTAAACAGCCATAATGATTCAATAATCAAAGGCATTGGAAAACGGCAAGAAACACGTTTTTAAGCGATATGAAACCTTGTGAACAGTGACTGCACATTCAAAGATTTTCAGGAAGACATTTCATGTGAGAGATGTTGAACAGTCTGATCCAAGTACCTATTCACTTACAACGTAATACAGGGTCCGAACTTAAGCATTTTTGCCACAAGCAAAATTTAGCTTGCTAAAAAAAGATCTACTAGGTAAAATGAAAATCAACTCGATTTTTTCAAAAAACCCTTTAATAAGAGCGGAAATTTTTCAAGAACAACTGCTACAGTAATGATTAACTTGTATGGGTAGTATTAATGCAAATAAAAAAACTGATGACGTGTTAGTCTAGGGCTGGGTACCGCCTTTGGAAATTGTACCGTGGTAACCACATGTTTCAAACACCAGGTGTTTGTACATCGTAAAATAAAACAGACAAGTAAACAGAGACTCATTACGCGTTTTCTAGGTGTTTACGGTCGCGAAAAATGTGACATTGGCAATAATATTGTCTTTGTAGTTTATCTGGATGCGATCTTTACTGATGGCTATTAATCTGTCCATGACCTATCACTAATCTTATGCCAATAAATTAGTTAATCCTGTTAACAAATAAGACACAATGTTTTTTTTTTTCCAAATTGCTATGGGATAATGAGCGTAAAGTAAGCCAAGATTGCAAGTCATTCTTTTCATGTGTCACTTAATATCAATACCTGCTGGTTCAGGACATGACCACGCCTGATGTTCAACCCGCCGATATATAGCGGTTCTTTTGATATTGCGTGAATGGCTTTAGTTGGCTAAGTATTGAGCATATTATATAATTATTGACCACATTAATAGGATTAAAGACGTCGGGGTTTTTCAGAAGTCGCCACATGCTATCTACCTGCATTATCCATTTGAACTGTCTCTGGGCAATCTGTGATAAAATTATTTATTCACAGTTCGACACAGCGCTACACAGACTGATCAACATACATGCTGTCTTGCAATGTCATCTTTGTCAGTCGTGTTCCGACAAGCAGTGCATATATATGCTACAAAGTTTTCACGCAAGATTACTTTGAGCCCCAATTAGCAGGATTAAACTGTTAGGTTTTGATTAGAAATTTATTACCCCAAGTGGCCGGCATGCGGAGCATGCTCTATTAGTTATTACCGCTAGTCATCTCAAGTATCCGATAATTTTCGCGCCCTATCGGTCGCGTCGGCTTCTTTGAACTTAACAGTGCTCAGCATGACTAGCGGCGCATTATAAAAGATACTTTGCGTCCCTGCGAGGTTTTTTTTTCGCAGCCGACGCTAGTGAAATCGTTTTGCAAACATATTTTTGTTCTTTCGCAAACATTGAATTAAATGATATAAAATTTCCGATAAAATCCGTCACTTGCCAAAAGTACCGATACGGCAAAAAAGAAAGAAAATACCGCGGTTTACCGGTGCACCGGCCTTACGTGCTACGCCTCCTGACCTCTGGAAAGTTTATAATCTAAATTTAGAACGTCGGAATTGCAGAAGCAGTCGCGGAAATGGCGAGTTATTATTGTCGTCTGTATTATTACTATTATTATTTTTTACCGACGATCGGACACTCGCGAAAATTTTCTAGTACAAATATTTTGGCCTCGCATTTTGAAATTCTCACTCGCATTTAGCGTAAATGCGAGCTTAATTTCGGACCCTGTAATAGTTTGCATTCAGGCGCATTCTACGGTCGAAACAAACAAGGTTAATGAGTCTACGAACAGCCAAAAATTTGTTACTTTTTTACAAAAGACCAGATTAACTAGTGAGTCTAGACAACCCGCGTGCTGCTGTTTTAAAACACCAGAGGCATAAAAGGAGTGTACAGACAGATCAGACTGCACAGGCTTGTCTGTTTTCACCTATCCCACAGTCATATTTTCCGCTAAAGTATTAATGCAACAAACGTACATGCGGGAAATTATGTGCACGGAAAAAAAAGCAAAATATTTGTGAGACCAGTGAAGTGACTAACTACAGCTGCAGGTGTGAAAACACGTTTCGGATTCTTCTTCTTATTTCTAATCACAGCGGATAGCCGTCGGGTAGAGGAAGGGTATTAATTACATACCCTTTCATTGTCTTTGAGCTGACAATTGTAGATGGTCATGTTACGAAACGTTATGCAAGGATTACTGCGTAAATACGCGCCATATCATTGTCTCCTTCGTAACCTAAGAAAGGTCTACCGTAAATGGTACGATTTAAATTTTCAACCACTTCGTATTTTGCATTTTTTAATCCGTAATTTACGAAAATACGAAGCTTATCTGGCTCTCTGTCAGGTAGGGGTCCACTAGATGAAGCTTCATACCAAATATCAAAGACCTGGGCCTTGTGGTTTCAGAGAAGAAGATTTTTTAAGTTTTTGGTGAAAAAAGATCTATTTATGGCTCCTGTGACCTAGATGTGCAACGGACCGGAACCATTTGAACAACTTTGAAAGGGGACCATCTAAGGATCATTCCTGTGAAGTTTGGTCAAAATCCAATCAGTGGTTTAGGAGGAGATGTCGTTTAAAGAAATTGTTTACGGACGCACGGATGGAGGGACGGACGGACGCACGACGGACAAAAAGTGATCCCAAAAGCTCACCTCGTCACTACGTGACGGTGAGCTAAAAATGGGGGGGGGGTGGGTGGAAGGAAAATCAAAAGCATAGACATCACGAAATCATGCCTTTATAATTTTGACCCCCACTAACCAGGTGTAAATGCGTAGCAGTGGTGTAAACGTCAACTGCCTCTCCCTCGTGCGCGTGAAAACATCCAGAATGAGTGTTCGAGAGCAATAAATTAAGCTTGAGGCTTTCATCGCAATAGAACTAAAATAAATTAGTATAAACTAAAACTCCAGAAGGAGGGGGTTTCTAATGAGTACCCACAATCTATGCTTTTGAGCAGACATTACAAAACACGCCTAAACAAAAACGTTGTCAATTGTTCAGCCCAAAAATGGAATTTTAAGATAAAAAAATTATGTTTTTCTTATTTCTGCTTAAAACAAAGATTGCGGAACTCGACAAAACAGCCTGAACTTGGCGGTTCTACCGAGTACCCACAATCTGTGTTTTTGAACTGATACAAGAAATTTAATATTTATCCCTGTACTTTATAAAAGAGGGGTTCGAGGGGTCAAAATTATATAGGCGTGTTTTTTTACCCCACCCATCTGGGCTTGGAGTAATAGATTGGGCTGCTAATGCTTCCGCACAGAACTGATACCGACCGCATATGAGTTCTGCTAAACCGCTGAGAATATCCAGAAAATTGCTGCGAGTCAGCCTGTCCATGCATGTAAACCCTTTTGGATTCATTTGGCGGCAGGGATTGAGATGTCATTTCATCTCAATGTCAGGTATAAGTCCCACAAACTTGGAAGCAACGTCTCTATTTCGTTTCGTGATGAATAAGAAAAACCTCAGAATTTTTCTCTGTTTTTTTTTTTTTTTTTTGGAGGGGGGGGGGGGGGGGGGGGGGATCAAATCTTCCAATAGATTTAAATATGCGTGTTTTCGTTATGTTTTTTATGACTCCAACTTTAAAAAAGTTGGAGGGGCATATTGCTTCTGGTTCGTCCATTTGACTTTCCGTTGCGCCTTTGATGCATAGCATAACGCAAGAAACGTGCACGCTAGGGTTTTGAAATTTCATATATCGATTCTTCATGGAATATTAGCTAACGCGTATTTTTTTCTTATCCAGATTATGCCCCTTTCAAAAGTTATTGCCCTTTGAATTTTTTTTATAAAATCTTGTCAGCAAAATATCTCAAAATCTATTGGAGCTAGAGCCTTGTAAGTTGGTGACGAGTAGATGTCCTGATAAACTTTTGACTAAATTCTGAAAAATACTTTGTGGCTAATGGCCCTTTGCAACTTATGGTACATTGTAGGCCTATGCTTTGTGATGCATAGCAAATCTTTAGAACCTTGTATGCCAGGGTCTTGGAATTTCATATATGGATTCCCCATGGCAAATTAGCTGAAAAATATTTTTCTCATCCGGATTTTGCCCCTTTTAAGGTTTTTTGAGTCAACCTTTGTGTTCAGTCAGCTCAAAACAGTTATTGTGCGCAATGTTGGGAGACAAAATTTGTAAATCAATTTTAAGGGGGTACACCCCTATTATTTTTCCTGCCTGTTAAAAAGTCAGCGGCCGATTTCTATTGCAGTAAGTAGATAGGACAGTGTTGCAATTGTTCTGATTGTGATTTTTGAGTGGTTGCTTCCACAAAGTCACACATAGCTATCAAAATCTTACGTGCGTCATGTTACCGGAATACACTGTGGAATGCACATATTTACGATATTAATTCATTTGATTCTGGTGGCACAAATGTGCTTCCATACATTAAAATGTTGTCATGAGACATTGACAAATGTATTTTCCGACCAAAAAAAAAAAATCTTTATTTTTACAACTTGAACATAGATCTTGATTATCAATAGCATACAAGTAAAATATAAATGACATGTATTAAATAACAAGAGGGCCATGATGGCCCTGGATCGCTCACCTGATCCATAGTGTAACAAGTGGGCCCCAGAGAGGGCCATTATTGGCCCCAGGGCTTTAATGTGCATAATGTTGAGGGAGGTCTTAAAGGTGAAGCTTCATACCAAACATCAACAAAGGCTATAATTTGAACAATCTTGGCAAAGGTCCACTAGATGAAGCTACACATCAAATATCAAAGACCTGGGCCTTGCGGTTTCAGAGAAGAAGATTTTTTTTAAAGATTTTCCCTACATAAGCCTATTCAAAACCAAATGGCCCTGGGGCTATATAAATCTATGTAAAACCAAAGGGCCCGGGGTGGGGGCATTTGTGACCCCAGGGCTAAGATTTGAACAATCTTGGTAGAGGTCCATTAGATGAAGCTTCATACCAAATTTCAAAGTCCTGGGCCTTGTGGTTTCAGAGAAGAAGATTTTTAAAGATCATCCCTATATAAGCCTATGTAAAACCAAAGGGCCCCGGGGTGGGGGCATTTTAGGCCCAAGGGCTATAATTTGAACAATCTTGGAAGAGGTCCATTAGATGAAGCTTCATACCAAATATCAAAGTCCTGGGCCTTGTGGTTTCAAAGAAGAAGATTTTTAAAGATCATCCCTATATAAGCCTATGTAAAACCAAAGGGCCCCGGGGTGGGGGCATTTTAGGCCCAAGGGCTATAATTTGAACAATCTTGGAAGAGGTCCATTAGATGAAGCTTCATACCAAATATCAAAGTCCTGGGCCTTGTGGTTTCAAAGAAGAAGATTTTCAAAGATCATCCGTATATAAGCCTATGTAAAACCAAAGGGACCTGGGGCGGGGACATTTTTGGCCTCAGCACTATAACTTGAATAATCTTGTTAGGGGTCCTTTAGATGAAGATTCATACCAAATATAAAAGACCTAGGCCTTGTGGTTTCAGAGAAGAAATTTTTTAAAGATTTTCCCTATATAAGTCTACGTAAAACCAAAGGGCCCTGGGGCGGGGGCATTTTTTGCCCAAGGGCTATAATTTGAACAATCTTGGTAGAGGTCCATTAGATGAAGCTTCATTCTAAATATCAAAGTCCTGGGCCTTGTGGTTTCAGAGAAGAAGATTTTTAAAGATTTTGCCTATATAAGCAAATGTAAAACCAAAGGGCCCAGGGGCAGGGACATTTTTGGCCTCAGCACTGTAATTTGAATAATCTTGTTAGGGGTCCTTTAGATGAAGCTTCATACCAAATGTAAAAGACCTAGGCCTTGTGGTTTCAGAGAAGAAGATTTTTAAAGATTTTCCCTATATAAGTCTTCGTAAAACCAAAGGGCCCTGGGGCGGGGGCATTTTTGGCCCAAGGGCTATAATTTGAACAATCTTGGTAGGAGTCCACTAGATGAAGTTTCATTCTAAATATTAAAGACCTGGGCCTTGTGGTTTCAGAGAAGAAGATTTTTAAAGATTTTGCCTATATAAGCCTATGTAAAACCAAAGGGCCCCGGGACGGGAGCATTTTTTGCCCCAGCACTATAATTTGAACAATCTTGGTAGGGGTCCACTACATGAAGCTTCATACCAAATATCAAAGTCCTGGGCCTTGTGGTTTCAGGGCCCCGGGACGGGAGCATTTTTTGCCCCAGCACTATAATTTGAACAATCTTGGTAGGGGTCCACTACATGAAGCTTCATACCAAATATCAAAGTCCTGGGCCTTGTGGTTTCAGAGAAGAAGATTTTTAAAGATTTTCCCTATATAAGCCTATGTAAAACCAAAGGGCCCCGTGGCGGGGGCATTTTTTGTCCCAGCACTATAATTTGAACAACCTTGGTAGGGGTCCACTAGATGAAGCTTCATACCAAATATCAAAGTCCTGGGCCTTGTGGTTTCAGAGAAGAAGATTTTTAAAGATTTTCCCTATATAAGCCTATGTAAAACCAAAGGGCCCCGGGGTGGGGGCATTTTTGGCCCCAGCACTATAATTTGAACAATCTTGGTAGGGGTCCACTAGATGAAGCTTCATACCAAATATCAAAGACCTGGGCCTTGTGGTTTCAAAGAAGAAGATTTTTAAAGATTTTCCCTATACAAGCCGATGTAAAACCAAAGGGCCCCGTGGCGGGGGCATTTTTTGTCCCAGCACTATAATTTGAACAATCTTGGTAGGGTCCACTAGATGCCGCTTCATACCAAATATCCTGGGCCTTGTGGTTTCAGAGAAGAAGATTTTTAAAGATTTTCCCTATATAAGCCAATGTAAAACCAAAGGGCCCCGGGGCGGGGGCATTTTTGGCCCCAGCACTATAATTTGAACAATCTTGGTAGGGGTCCACTAGATAAAGCTTCATACCAAATATCAAAGACCTGGGCCTTGTGGTTTCAGAGAAGAAGATTTTTAAAGATTTTCCCTATATAAGCCAATGTAAAACCAAAGGGCCCCGTGGCGGGGGGCATTTTTTGTCCCAGCACTATAATTTGAACAACCTTGGTAGGGGTCCACTAGATGAAGCTTCATACCAAATATCAAAGTCCTGGGCCTTGTGGTTTCAGAGAAGAAGATTTTTAAAGATTTTCCCTATATAAGCCTATGTAAGACCAAAGGGCCCCGGGGCGGGGGCATTTTTGGCCCCAGCACTATAATTTGAACAATCTTGGTAGGGGTCCACTAGACGAAGCTTCATACCAAATATCAAAGACCTGGGCCTTGTGGTTTCAGAGAAGAAGATTTTTAAAGATTTTCCCTATATAAGCCAATGTAAAACCAAAGGGCCCCGTGGCGGGGGCAATTTTTGTCCCAGCACTATAATTTGAACAATCTTGGTAGGGGTCCACTAGATGAAGCTTCATACCAAATATCAAAGTCCTGGGCCTTGTGGTTTCAGAGAAGAAGATTTTTAAAGATTTTCCCTATATAAGCCTATGTAAAACCAAAGGGCCCCGGGACGGGGGCATTTTTGGCCCCAGCACTATAATTTGAACAATCTTGTTAGGGGTCCACTAGATGAAGCTTCATACCAAATATCAAAGACCTGGGCCTTGTGGTTTCAGAGAAGAAGATTTTTTAAGTTTTTGGTAAAAAAAATCTATTTTTGGCTCCTGTGACCTAGATGTGCAACGGACCGGAACCATTTGAACAACTTTGAAAGGGGACCACCTAAGGATCATTCCTGTGATGTTTGGTCAAAATCCGATCAGTGGTTTAGGAGGAGATGTCGTTTAAAGAAATTGTTTACGCACGGACGGACGGACGCACGACGGACGACGGACAAAAAGTGATCCCAAAAGCTCACCTCGTCACTACGTGACGGTGAGCTAAAAATAGAATGTTAAAAGACTGCACTTTATTAATTTCTGACGTAAGTTTTGTTTTTGATGACGTCATTTGTTCGCGTGTGAGGAGCCTTACAGCCGGTAAAACAGTGTATGGTGCTGTTATCTGGCCATTAGTTATTTGATGCTTTTTCTGCGGATTAAATCCTAATTTTCTCAGAACTGGCACGGATATTTTTTGAGGACTTTTTTGGGGTAATTAATATAACATAGCCCTGTGTTTTGGTGTTAAAAGAATTTCTCAAGGAATTAGTTGAACCATAAAAATTAAAGTACCTCGCCTATTACTAATGACATCATCACTTTTGAACTATTGGACTCAACGAATCCAGCAAGTCATATCAGCTTGTACAAGCCAACCTCGCCAGAGCTTGCAAAAAAAAAAAAAAAAAAACTCTTACAAAACATGAAGGCTCTGATTAGACTGAATGCCCAAACTCTAAACCTTCACTGACTGAACATATATCTGGTAATTTGTAATGTGCCAGCTCTTATATGATAGAATAAGGATCTTTCATGTGTGTCTAAGCTTGATTTATGAATGTACCAATCCAGAGAAACATTGTTGCCATGGTAACAACAGGTCAAGGTCTGGTCATGGGTTAGTATACACCATTTATTGTACCATCCTGCCAAGATGAAGCATAATGGTCCTCCGAAAAATGGTGAACTATGTGACTGGCACATCCCAATACCTGTTGAAATCAAAGCATGGCAAGCACTGGTGGGTCAACTGTCTCTGAATGTAGGCTGGAAAAATGGTCTTGAGGGGGGACTTAGGCTGTTTTGTTTGTTTGTGCTGAGCTTTTACATCCTGGTCAACAGTATTAAACCCTTTTTGTACCAAATGGAACCTTCCTCCTTATATATAGCAGGAGTCCATTTCAAAATGTCAGGTTGTGTTTTCTTCAAATTTTATTTGGAAAATAGCTGAACATTTTGCAAATCGTGGAGTGTGCTGGCTCATATAGGATAGAATAAGAATGCTTCATGCTTGTCTAACCTTGATTTATGATTGTACCAATCCAGAGAAACCTTGTTGCCATAGTAACAAAGGTCAAGGTCTGGCCATGGGTTACTGTACACCATTTAATGTACCATTCTGCCAAAATGAAGCACAAATGGTCCTCCGAAAAATGGTGAATGTGTTAAAAGCACATACCATAATATACCTGTTGAAATCAAAGCACCTGACAGGACTGGTGGGTAAATTGTCTCTGAATGTAGGCTGGGAAAATGGTCTTGAATGCCGACTTAACCCATTTATTCCCATGTTTTAAGCTAGCGGGGTAGATCTTGATCAGATGCAACTTCCTGCAGCATCTAATCAGGGTCTACACTGTTTGCCAGTCCCAGGAACCCAAAGAATGCAGCAAGAAGTCAGATCAGCTTGTACAAGCCAACCTCGCCAGAGCTTACAAAAAAAAAAAAAAGGGCCCAATGGCCCTATATTGCTCACCTGTGTACGAGAAAATCATTAGTGTAGGAGACCACTTGACATTGCTACATACTAAATATCTAAGCTCAGGCAAAGCGGTGTCCATGCTTACAAACCCTACTAGTTTCATTGGGCGACAGGGCTTGAGATGTAATTTCATTTCAATGTCCGGTAAAAGTCCCACAAAATTGGAAGAGACATCTCCAAAATGACCAATACAGTGTTGTCAAGGATGTAAAACCTCAAATCAAACAAAATCTGTGCCTTATGGTTTTGGAGAAAAAGATTTTTTTAAGTTTTTTCAAGTATAAGTCTATAGAAGCTAATGAGCCAAAGGGCACGGTTGGCAGGTGTATGTAGGCGACCATTTTGTGTTGCTATATACTAAATATCTAAGGTCTGTACTTCATGGTTTCAAAGAAGATGTTTGAAGCTTTTTCCATTATAAGTTTGTTGGAGTTAAGGGGCCACAGGATTTGGACCCCAGGGGCATGATTGGCAGGATTCATGTAGGTGACCACTCGACATTGCTACATGCTAAATACCTAAGCTCTGGGACTTATGGTTTCAGAGAAGAAGAATTTTGAAGCTTTTTTCCATTATGAGTCTATGGGAGCGCGTGGCCCATTTGGACCCCACGGACATGATTGGCAGGATTTTTGTAGGTGACCACTTGCCGTTGCTACATGCCACATATCTCAGCTCTGGGCCCTGTGGTTTCAGAGAAGAAGATTTTTGAAGTTTTTTTTTTCCATTATGAGCCTATAGGAGCTAAGGGGCCCCGGGGCGTGGCCCTTTTGGACCCCAGGGGCATGACTGGCAGGAATTATGTAGGTGACCACTTGCCATTGCTACATGCTAAATATCTAAGCTCTGGGTGCTGTGGTTTCAGAGAAGAAGATTTTTTAAGCTTTTTTTAAATATGAGTCTATGGGAGCAAAGGGGCCCCTGCACGTGGCCCATTTGGACCCCAGGGGCATGATTGGCAGGAATTATGTAGGTGACCACTTGCCGGTGGTACATGCTAAATATCTAAACTCTGGGCCCTGTGGTTTCAGAGAAGAAGATTTATGAAGCTTTTAATTTTTCAATTATTAGTCTATGTGAACAAAGGGGCCCCGGGGCGTGGCCCATTTGGACCCTAGGGGCATGATTGGCAGGATTTATGTAGGTGACCACTTGCCGTTGCTACATGCCAAATACCTCAGCTCTGGGCCCTGTGGTTTCAGAGAAGAAGATTTTTGAAGCGTTTTTGCATTATATGTCTATATGAGCTAAAGGGCCCGGGGGGGGGGGGGGGGGGGGGGGGGGGGGTGGCCCGTTTGGACCCCAGGGGCATGATTGCCAGGAATTATGTAGGTGACCATTTGCCATTGCTACATGCTAAATATCTAAGCTCTGGGCCCTGTGATTGCCGAGGAGAAGATTTTTGAAGCTTTTTGTTCCATTATGAGTCTATGGGAGTGAAGGGGCCCCGGGGCTTCGCCCATTTGGAACCCAGGGGCATGATTGGCAGGAATTATGTAGGTGACCACTGGCCGTTGCTACATGCTAAATATCTAAGCTCTGGGCCCTGTGGTTTCAGAGAAGAAGATTTTCGAAGCTTTTTTTCCATTATGCATCTTTGGGAGCTAAGGGGCCCAGGGGCGTGGCGAATTTGGATCCCAGGGGCATGATTGGCAGGAATAATGTAGGTGACCACTTGCTGTTGCTACATGCCAAATATCTCAGCTCTTGGCCCCGTGGTTTCAGAGAAGAAGATTTTTGAAGCTTTTCCCATTATGAGTCTATAGGAGCTAAGGGGCCCCGGGGCGTGGCCCATTTGGACCCCAGGGGCATGATTGGCAGGAATTATGTAGGTGACCACTTTCCATTGCTACATGCCAAATATCTCAGCTCTGGGCCCTGTGGTTTCAGAGAAGAAGATTTTTGAAGCTTTTTTCCATTATGAGTCTATAGGAGCTAAAGGGCCCGGGGCGTGGCCCTTTTGGACCCCAGGGGCATGATTGACAGGAATTATGTAGGTGACCACTTGCCATTGCTACATGCTAAATATCTAAGCTCTGGGCCCTGTGGTTTCCGAGAAGAAGATTTTTGAAGCTTTTTGTTCCATTATGAGTCTATAGGAGCTAAAGGGCCCCGGGGCGTGGCCCGTTTCGACCCCATGGGCAAGATTGGCAGGAATTATATAGGTGACCACTTGCCGTTGCTACCTGCTAAATATCTAAGCTCTGGGCCCTGTGGTTTCGGAGAAGAAGATTTTTGAAGCTTTTTGTTCCATTATGAGTCTATGGGAGCGAAGGGGCCCCGGGGCGTCACCCATTTGGAACCCAGGGGCATGATTGGCAGGAATTATGTAGGTGACCACTGGCCGTTGCTACATGCTACATATCTAAGCTCTGGGCCCTGTGGTTTCAGAGAAGAAGATTTTTGAAACTTTTTTTTCATTATTAGTCTTTGGGAGCTAAGGGGCCCCGGGGTGTGGCCCATTTGGACCCCAGGGGCATGATTGGCAGGAATTAAGTAGGTGACCACTTTCCGTTGCTACATGCCAAATATCTCAGCTCTGGGCCCTGTGGTTTCAGAGAAGAAGATTTTTGAAGCTTTTTTTCCATTATGAGTCTAAAGGAGCTAAAGGGCCCGGGGCATGGCCCGTTTGGACCCCAGGGGCATGATTGGCAGGAATTATGTAGGTGACCACTTGCCATTGCTACATGCTAAATATCTAAGCTCTGGGCCCTGTGGTTTCCAAGAAGAAGATTTTTGAAGCTTTTTGTTCCATTATGAGTCTATGAGAGCGAAGGGGCCCCGGGGCATAGCCAATTTGGACCCCAGGGGCATGAATGGCAGGAATTATGTAGGTGACCACTGGCCGTTAATACATGCTAAATATCTAAGCTCTGGGCCCTGTGGTTTCAGAGAAGAAGATTTTTGAAGCTTTTTTTCCATTATGAGTCTATAGGAGCTAAAGGGCCCTGGGGCGTGGCCCGTTTGGACCCCAGGGGCATGATTGGCAGGAATTATGTAGATGACCACTTGCCATTGCTTCATGCTAAATATCTAAGCTCTGGGCCCTGTGGTTTCCGAGAAGAAGATTTTTGAAGCTTTTTGTTCCATTATGAGTCTATGGGAGCGAAGGGGCCCGGGGGCGTGGCCAATTTGGACCCCAGGGGCATGAATGGCAGGAATTATGTAGGTGACCACTGGCCGTTAATACATGCTAAATATCTAAGCTCTGGGCCCTGTGGTTTCAGAGAAGAAGATTTTTGAAGCTTTTTTTCCATTATGAGTCTATAGGAGCTAAAGGGCCCGGGGCTTGGCCCGTTTGGACCCCAGGGGCATGATTGGCAGGAATTATGAAGGTGACCACTTGCCATTGCTACATGTTAAATATCTAAGCTCTGGGCCCTGTGGTTTCCGAGAAGAAGATTTTTGAAGCTTTTTGTTCCATTATGAGTCTATGGGAGCGAAGGGGCCCCGGGGTGTGGCCAATTTGGACCCCAGGGGCATGAATGGCAGGAATTATGTAGGTGACCACTGGCCATTAATACATGCTAAATATCTAAGCTCTGGGCCCTGTGGTTTCAGAGAAGAAGATATTTAAATTTTTTCCCATTGTAAGTCTATGGGAGCTATATGTTGCCATGGCAACCAGAATTCCAATCTGATCAGCCCAAAAACCTTATGCAGCCTTTCCCCCTACCTGATGATGCTTCTCATGAAATTTGATCAAGATTGACCATGGGGTATTAGAGATATACTTATTTGAAATTGTTTACGGACGCACGGACGCACGCACGACGGACAAAAAGTGATCACAAAAGCTCACCTTGTCACTACATGACAGGTGAGCTAAAAAAAAAAAAACTCTTCCAAAACATGAAGGCTCTGATTAGACTGAATGCCCAGGCTCCAAACCTTCACTGACTGAACATATATCTGGTAATTTGTAATGTGCCAGCTCTTATATGATAGAATAAGGATCTTCCGTGTGTGTCTAAGCTTGATTTATGAATGTACCAATCCAGAGAAACCTTGTTGCCATGTTAACAACAGGTCAAGGTCTGGTCATGGGTTAGTATACACCATTTATTGTACCATCCTGCCAAGATGAAGCATAATGGTCCTCCGAAAAATGGTGAACTATGCGACTGGCACATCCAAAAGTTAAATGACAATATACCTGTTCAAATCAAAGCATGGACAGCACTGGTTGGTCAATGAGGGTCTTGATGGGGGACGTAGGCTGTTTTGAGGCACTTCTAATGAGTGCCCACAGCATGTTTTCAAGCAAAATCAAGAAAAATATCCGTACTTTTTGGGTGAAAAAGCACCTTGTCTGGAGCTATGGAAATAGTTTGCTATTCGTTTTCATAAAATTATAAACTTGTAAAAAATTAAGACTGCTGCCACAAAAGATAAATTTCTCTTTTCATCTTCACTATTACCCCTTGTTCTGCTGAGCCCCGATAAGTCTTTACTTTCAAACAATGCAGATCCAGATCAGATGGCTTCTGAACCGGATCTTCATTGTTTGAACAATGCAGATCCAGATCAGATGGCTTCTGAAGAAGCCATCTGATCAGGATCTTCATTGTTTGTCATTCAGTGTATGAATTTGTTGCAATAATTTGCATCAGGTAATCTGATTGGTTGATAATCAGTAGTGGGTGTGGCATATTTAAATATTCAGCAGGTTAAGGGTTAGGATATGGAGAAGAGTAAGCAGAACCAGTTAAACTTTTATCATAATCCCAGTTAGTACAATTAATAAACACATAACTGACGATCTTGCTGTGAAGCAGCAGCAAATGTATTTTGTTTGTTTGTGTTGGATTTTAACGGCCCAGTCAACACTTTTTAGGTCATTTTTGAGCCGGTCAGTTTACCTATCCACACTTTTCCTGGGCATGCTTATACTTAAGCGGTTAACCAGTACATTCTTTCGCCAGAAACTGACAACTGCCCTTCTTGAATCAGCGGAAGGGCGAGAATGACCGTAGAGAAGATTTCATGTTCAATCTCCACGAAAGATTGTTGACGACCCCGGCAGGCATCGAACCTGCATCCTCCTGATCACCAGTCAAACACGCATCCAGCTAAGCTACGGAGGCCAGCAGCAGCCAATGGAGCAACACTCAGATAGGCTTAAACAATACCAAAGATAACAGCTCCATTTAAGAATTATATGCTCCTGTTTTTGTGTAACTGATTCTTTTTTTTTTCTCGGCAAGCGTCTCTTACCTTGACAACAGCTATACCGTTGGACAGTTTTGCTAATCTCTCGTTTAACTTCTCCTTCTCATAGTCTGAGGTACTGATTTCAATCTCCTCTTTGATCTGGCTAACTCTCTTCTCAACATCAGCTTGGTCCCCTTTTCCCTGAATAACAATAATAAAAGTTCCAACAGTACTGAGAGTGTTTTGAGTTTTACATCCCACCAACAGCTAAGGTATTAGGGAGATGGGACCTCGGTTTAAAGGCTTATCCGAAAGTCTGGAGAAGCCCAGGATCGATCCTGCGACCCCTGGTTTACAAGGCGAGTAGCGTAACCACTACACCATGGAGGCTTCTCTAACAGTAATGGTGGGCTCATTGCTGAGGGTAGACTTGGAAAATGGTCCTGAATGGAGGCTAAGAACGTTTCATTTAACCCTTAAAATATCATTAGTTTGAGAAGCCTCCCGTGGTGTAGTGGTTATGTTACTTGCCTCATAAACCAGGGGTCATGGGTTTGATCAGCGGATGCTCCAGACTTTTGGATGAGTCTTTAAACCGAGGTCCCATCTCTATATAACCTTAGCTGTTGGTGGCACATAAAACTCAAACACTCACCCCTAAAGTCTGAGCAAACATTGTAGACCCAGATCAGATGCCACATTCTGTGGCATCTGATCTGCGTCTACACTGTCTGCCAGTCCCCCAGCAAAGGAGCCCTGTCCATGCCATAAAGATAACCCTCTTTACACTGCACTCTGACATCATAGCAACAAGAATAGCTTGGCTATAAATAAACCCTAACAGCTCAGCAATAGTCATATGGACAGCAGCAGGGAAGCTTCTGGTGTATTAGTAACTTTGGATTGATTAATAAACAGTCAACCTAAAACTAGAGCTATCACTAAAGGTGATGAATACCCCCACAAAAACTGCCTTGATAGTACAACAGCGGCATTTTGCAATTTTTTCACTTGAAAGGGGCCATAACTATGTCGAAAATTGACGAATTGTAGTGGAAATCGAACTTGACCTGTATTTTATGATGTTACATCAGTGTACCAAAAATTATAAAAATCGGTGAAGCGCTTTTTGAGTTATCGTCTGGAAACCAAGTCAACAGACCGACCGACCTACCGACAGACCGACAAGCTCACTCGTATATACCCCCCCCCCAAATTTCATTTGTGGGGGTATAAATACATGTAAATAAACGAGTAGACTAGATAAGGGGTGTAACAGATGATAATTGGTGGACAGATTTCCTTAGCTCTCAAGGAATACATTATGTTGTGAGTTTTCATTTGAACTGCTTTATTGACATGCCGAAGAAAACAATGCAGACCCAGATCAGACTGCTCCTAATCAGGGTCTACACCATTTGCTATTCTGTCTCCACTATTTGACTCCCTGCATTTTTTTTTTTTTTTTAGTTTTGGTTTTACTGCCCCACTTATATTCAGCCCAATCATTAATTTCGAGCCAATACTTAATCAGAGGTGGCAAAAACCGGAGTTCCCAGAGAAAAACCACCCGACCTTCCACTGCAGATCCTGGCATCTCACATGTTGCCTGAGTGAGGCTTCAACCACAGCAGTGAGTTCAAATACTCCATTTTCAGTTCTAGAAACTCCAGATTCACAGCAAGAACTGGGTTTTATCTTTGCCTTTATGATCATCACCGGGATTCACCGGACAAATTACGGAAATGAATGGCCATATTGTTTACATCGAGGACCCTGGATAGAGGCACCTTTTGTGAAAAGTTAATGTTTAAATGCACTTACAGGTTAAAAACAAGAAAGTTGCTTCGTCAAACGTGAGATTTGTATGTTATTCATCATATGAATATATAATTTTTATTTAACATGCCAACAATTGTGAATATTAATGTGATTTTCAGAATTTCAAGTTTTTGTGTAGGACACAAGACCCTACAGAGTGACTGAAAGTCAGTAGGGTCTTGTTGTACAGAACTAATACAGATAACACAGAAAATCATCTGCTTACATGGCCTTGACACACAAATAAGATCCTCATCCTGAAATCTGGAAGAGTGGGGATTAAACAAATGGGCCAGGGCAAAAATAAAACTACCAGATGACATGTGTGACCAGTTAAGGCTCAGATCAGAGCTAGTCTGCAACTTCAGCTTCTCGAAGAAAATGTGGGAAAGGCCCCTAAAGTAGTATCCCAGAGGGTCCCACCTGGTCAAATATCAGTGACTCTTATCTTCAAGGATCTTTTTGACTCTTATCTTCACTTTCGGATCCACAATTCATGGAGGGAAACACAGAAAGGGACAACATTCTGATAAACCTTGTAACAGATATAATGCCTATGATGACATAGAAGTACCATCACAGGAAAGTGAAATCTGTTCTTTACTGTTCACCATGGTAAAATCATGCTGTCATGCAATGACAACACAAGGTAATTCACACATGGTGATGCTTTTCACTTTTGCAGTCATAGAAACAGTAAGATGGGTATTTGTTGATATTGGTGGTTTAGTTTTGTCAATTATCAATAAAAACTTTTGTACAGATTGATGACTATTTACTGAAAACTACAACATATGAACCGATCGATCAGATACCTTTATATAGGGTGACCGACTTTCTCCTTGCTTTATTTGCATATCTTTGCTGTATATTACTGTGATATGACATCGGTACAGGAATATGTTTCTGCTTTTATTTCAGACTTTTGCCTTTACAAATGACAGTGTCCTATATAACGGTATCAGATAGATTGATGCGTGTGACGTAATGTTCAGTAAACAATCATCAATCTGTAGTGGGTATTCATTTACAGACCTCAAGAAACACCAACAACTTAAGTTTATAAATGGAGAAATAAGGAAAATTATCCTTCAGTTAACAAGGCATCGCATGCGATACAAATCCCCTCGCACTAGACAACTTCGTGTGTGGAAAACATTGAAATGGCGAAAGTCCAACTTGCTTGAGATATTATCATATGCAACATTTGTGTAAAGTTTTGTTTAAAAATCCATCAATAAATGCATGTTCTAGAGTGATGACAATGTTTCTCTAAAAATAGCCATAGTGACCTTGACTTGAGGCCATGACCACAAAAGTAGATCTTGCTCAAGATATTGTCATAAGGAACATTTGTGTGAAGTTATATTGAAATCAGTGAATGTAGTCGCTAGAGCGATGACAAAGTTTTTCTAAAAATAGCCACAGTGACCTTGACCTTGAAAGTGGAACTCACTAGAGATATTGTCATAAGGAACATTTGTGTGAAGTTATATTGAAATCAGTGAAGAAATGTAAGCGCTAGAGCCATGACAAAGTTTTTCTAAAAATAGCCACAGTGACCTTGACCTTGAAAGTGGAACTCACTAGAGATATTGTCATAAGGAACATTTGTGTGAAGTTATATTGAAATCAGTGAAGAAATGTAAGCGCTAGAGCCATGACAAAGTTTTTCTAAAAATAGCCACAGTGACCTTGACCTTGAAAGTGGAACTCGCTAGAGACATTGTTATAAGGAACATTTGTGTGAAGTAATCTTGAAATTGGTGAAAAATGTAAGCGCTAGAGCAATGACGCAGTTTTTCTAAAAATAGCCACAGTGACCTTGACCTTGAAAGACAAACTCGTTCAAGGTATTGTCATAAGGAACATTTGTGTGAAGTTATATTGAAATCAGTGAAGAAATGAAGGTGCTCGAGCGATGACAAAGTTTTTCTAAGAATAGCCAAAGTGACCTTGACCTTGAAAGTCGAAATTGCTCGAGATATTGTCATAAGGAACATTTGTGTGAAGTTATATTGAAATCGGTGAGGGATGACAATGTTTTTCTAAAAATAGCCACAGTGACCTTGACCTTGAAAGTGGAACTCCCTAGAGATATTGTCATAAGGAACATTTGTGTGAAGTTATATTGAAATTGGTGAAAAATGTAGGCGCTAGAGCGATGACAAAGTTTTTCTAAAATAGCCACAGTGACCTTGACCTTGAGGCCATGACCTTGAAAGTCAAACATGCTCGAGATATTTTTATACGGAACATTTGTGGGAAGTTATGTTGAAATTGGTGAAAAATGTAACCGCTAGAGCGATGACAAAGTTTTTCTGAAAATAGCCACAGTGACCTTGACCTTGAGGTCATGACCTTGAAAGTCGAACTCGCTCGAGATATTGTCATAAGGAACATTTGTGTGTGTGTGTGTGAATTCGGGTTTAACGACGTTTTCAACAATTTTTCAGTCATATCACGATGGTGTCTGGTTGCGACAGGGAGCTCAATGCTCACTTTTATAGTGCTGCCTCACTGAAGAATCATGTCCAAGACACATTACATGATACCACATCCAGTCACATTATCCTGACACTGGATCGACCAGTCCTAGCTCTACCCCGTAAATCTGAGTGCCAAGCGAGGAGCAGCTAGTACCATTTTTAACGACTTTGGTATGTCGCGGCCCGGGATCGAACCCAGGACCTCCCGTTCCCCGGAGCGGACACTCTACCAACTGAGTTATCGGGGCTGGTAGGAACATTTGTGTGAAGTTATATTGAAATTGGTGAAGAAATGTAGGCGCTAGAGCGATGACAAAGTTTTTCTAAAAATAGCCACAGTGACCTTGACCTTGAGGTCATGACCTTGAAAGTCGAACTCGCTCGAGATATTTTTATAAGACATTTGTGTGAAGTTATATTGAAATTGGTGAAGAAATGTAGGGGCTAGAGCGATGACAAAGTTTTTCTAAAAATAGCCAAAGTGACCTTGACCTTGAGGTCATGACCTTGAAAGTCAAATTCGCTCGAGATATTTTTATAAGGATCATTTGTGTGAAGTTATATTGAAATTGGTGAAGAAATGTAGGCGCTAGAGCGATGACAAAGTTTTTCTAAAAATAGCAACAGTGACCTTGACCTTGAGGTCATGACCTTGAAAGTCGAACTCCCTCGATATATTGTCATAAGGAACATTCGTGTGAAGTTATATTAAAATCAGTCAAGAAATGTAGGCGCTAGAGCGATGACAAAAGTACGTACGTACGTACATACGGGACAAATGCTATATCCCCCCTCACAACTATGTTGTGCGAGGGGATAAAAAAATAATACCTTCCTTATCTGTTGCTATATAAGCTTGGTGGATACACTTCCAAATTACTTTTGCATCCCTTTTTCACAGGGGGTCTATCTATATGTTAACTCAAATACACAAAGGATGGTCCTAAAACTACAATTTAACACTTTTTGTTTTGTTTGAATTAGGGTTTAACGTCCCTGTCAACACTACTTAGGTCATTTTGGAGACATTGCTTCCAATTTGGTGGGACTTTTATCCGACACTGAAGTGAAATGACATCTCAACCCCTGCGGCCCAATGAAACCAAAAGGCTTATGTGCATTGGACGATCTGACTCACACCGCTTTGCCTGGGCAGGCTTAGTCCTTCTAAGCGGTTTACCTGTACTCATGTATGGTCAGATTCAGTTCTGTGTGGAAGCATCATGCAGCCCAATCTATTTCTCCAAGCCCGGATGGGCGAAGGTGTACCAAATGGAATCTTCCACCATATATATAGCACAAATTCATTTCAAAATTTAGGGGTGTCAGGTTGTGTTTGCTTCAAATTTTATCTGAAAATAGCGGAACACTCCGAACTTTTGGCAAATAGTGTAGGTCCTGATCAGATGCGCCACATTCTGCGGTGTCTGATCTGGGCCTGCACTGTTTGCCAGGGTACCCCATTTTGGGGTTTCTGATATTAAATGGGTTAAAAAACAAAACCAAATGTCAGGTGTGTCTGAAGTTCTGCTCAATAAAACTGAATAGAACAACACCATTGACCTGTAATTATTTTCCACCATATTCATACCAAGCTGACAGTTTGACAGCAGCCAGGAGTAGACAATGGTGGTTTATATTTATAAGGAACTACACAAACATCTCCACTACATCTACAATTGCTCAGTAGAATAGATAAGGTGGAATCAGAGATAGGTATCCTTAGCTCTAAATGAAAACATAAGTTGTGTATTCATTTGGACACAGATAGCCTGTATATTTGATTTTAACTCTTTCTTTAGTCCATAGAAAATTCAGATATCAACATACCGTTACTTTATAGACAATCAAAAAGATATACTTTGTCATCCGCCTTACGCTTCATGACCTGGCACTATGATAAACCCTCAGAAGTTAGAACTGCCCATATCATGAACAACATTTGACGGTTCTGGAGATAAAGAGGGTCTAACATGAGTGTTCATGTAACACTGAATTTATTAAACGAGTTGAGGAAAAGAGATAATATCACTTTTCCTCAACGATGTTAATAAATTCAATAATTGTTTGTTTGATTTGAGGTTTAACGTCCCCGTCAACACTGTATAGGTCATTTTGGAGACACTGCGTCCAATTTTGTGGGACTTTTACCTGACATTGAGATGAAATGACATCTCAAGCCCTGTCACCCAATGAAACCAATAAGGTTTATAAGCATGGACGGTCCGCCTCACACCGCTTTGCATGGGCAGGCTTAGATCCTCTAAGCGGTTTACCAGTACTCGTGTGCAGGTCGGTTTCAGCCCCCATGGGCGGGGGGCGAAAGGTTTCAAAACACAAACATCTTCTCCACTACATCTACAATTGCACAGTAGAATAGGTAAGGCGGCTATTTGGTGACAAATCAGGGCTAGTTATCCTATTCTCTGAAAACATGTTGTGGGTACTCATTTGGACCTGTACTCATTTTGAACCTGTTCAAATGAATACTCAAGTGCCTCCGTGGCCTTGTGGATAAGAGCGCTGACTCTTAGTCATTAGTCTCTCACCGTCGTAGGTTCGAGCCTCGCTAGGGCCACGTGTGAGACGCCAAGTTCTGCAACGGAAGGTC
The DNA here is from genome assembly GCA_963580285.1 of Lucinisca nassula. Classification (NCBI taxonomy): domain Eukaryota; kingdom Metazoa; phylum Mollusca; class Bivalvia; order Lucinida; family Lucinidae; genus Lucinisca; species Lucinisca nassula. The sequence continues at coordinate 59,596,019 of OY757025.1, forward strand.
AGGTGGTTTTTCTCCGGGTACTCCGGTTTTTGCCCACCTCTGATTAACGATCGGCTCGATATGAGTGAAATAATCTTGAAAGGGCCGTAAAACCCAAACCAAAAAAAAAAAAAAAATGAATACTCACATGTCATGGGTACTCATTTGAACCACCAAATGAGTACCCACAACATGTTTTCATTGACAGATAATGAATAACTATCCTTCAATTCCCCCAGTTATCTAATCTACTGAATTTACTTACTGTTTTGATCAATACAATGAAACAACAAAGGTCAACTATACAGTAAAATTCCTATATTAAGATCACCTTTGGCACTGTTCAAAAGTGATCTTTAAGACCACTTTTGAACAGTTCCAAAGGTGATCCCTGACCAGAGGACAATGTGTGCAGGAAATTCGAAGAAAGAATAACTGCAACCTTCTAAATAAAAACATTTTAAAGTAGAAGTAGTCTTAAGGTGGTCTTAATAGCAAAATTTTACTGTAGTTAATTTTTTAATAAAATGCAGGGATATACATGTAGTTTATACAATGAAACTTCAAAAACACGAACACAGACAGCCCATTTATCTGATATGAACTTGTCCAAAGAAAATTCAGATATCCATATATTTAGGACAATTTGAGAGTTTTTCATTTGATTTTAATCTTATCGCCTCAATGAGGCTATTTAAATGAGTACATGCAACATATCCTTACTTTATAGATGATCAATAATGCATGAACATAAATGCAAGATTCTATTTATTAAATGATATGTAAACACATTTTCTTTACAAATTTTTTAACAAAAATGCCAATATTTTGCCATGAGTAAACGTGACATCATTAAGGATGTGTACATGTTAACGTTACAGGGCGTAGGCTAACTAATTTGCATATTTAAGGTGTACTCATATTTGCATATTTAATCCACTAGTGGATTATCAAATATATTACATGGCGTCATTTCATTCTCAGACATGATGTCATATGATAAAATTGTATGTGTCAGACCTTACTGATGTTTTGCTCAGGAAATTTGAACAAAGCAACTTGGAAGTAAATCTGTGTTTCTTTCCCACCATATTCATACCAGGATGGCAATGATTGTTACCATCTGGGGTAGACAATGGTGGCATGTTTATATCATGTTAACAAATATATAAGCAATACTTGTTATAAACTTAACCTCAAAAGGGAAAAGTTGGGCTTACAATGGTGTACATGGTCAGTATTTGTTTGTTTGATTTGAGGTTTAACATCCCCGTCAACACTGTAAAGGTCATTTTGGAGACGTTGCTTCCAATTTTGTGGAACTTTTACCGGACACGGAGATGAAATGACACCTCAGTCCCTGACCCCCAATGAAACCAATATGGTTTATAAGCATGGACCGTCCAACTCGCACCGCTTTGCCTGGGCAAGCTTAGATCCTCTAAGCAGTTTACCAGTACTCATGTGCGGGTCGGTTTCAGCTCTGCATGGAAGCATCATGCAGCCCAACTGTTTCTTCAAGCCCCGATGGGCGGGGGCCGGTACATGGTCTGTAGACTAGATAAGGGGAATAAATGATGATAACTGAAGGATAGTTTTCATTATCTTTCAAGGACCAGAAATTCAACTTCGGTGAAGTTGATGTCGCACCTGCTCCCCACCTGCCCAACACAAAAAATAAAGTTTATTTAAGACTAAGAGGTACATCATTCTGGTAAATCTTGTAACAGATAAAATGCCTATGATGACATAGAAGTACCATCACAGGAAAGTGAAATCTGTTCTTTACTGTTCACCATGGCAAAATCAAGCTGTCATACAATGACAACACAAGGTAATGCACACATGGTGATGATGCTCACATCAGCTGGATAGACACTCTTTCAAGACTGGAAATCTAGCTCTCTCTCAAATATTTTTCCTCCCATTTTGACAGGTGGTCTATCTACCCTTTGAGGAAAGTCTTTGCTCTCCTATGGCCCAAATTCTTTCCTCTAAGGGCAGACTCTTTTTCAGAAGAACTTTACATCAGAAAAGCAACTTTAAGTTCTTTAAAGTACTTTCTTTTCGTTAATCAGAGGTGGGTGACATTAGGCTCCACCCGGAGAAATACAAATGACCTCACTCTGTAGACCATGCATAGGTGTCAACCCATTTAAGATATTTTCAAAATTTTCTTTATTGTCATGACCCGTTTTTCATATTGTCAACAGAAAAATCCTCTTCTGACCAACTAATCAAATCAGCAAATAGTCCATTGCCTAAGGATAAATATTCCATTCACTGAGATACCTGCCCAGCCCTGAAAAAGTATGTTTTGCCACAGAAGGCTTACAAGAACTGTGACTGTCAGCCATACTGCTGGAAATACAGTAAAATTCCGCTATTAAGACCACCTAAAACTAGACAAAAGTGCCCAGTGGGGCACGTATACCCCCGGCCAGTGCCATCACCTCAGCAGAAACAAAAACTACAAAGGGAAATAACTCTAAAAGGCCTGACCCCTTGGCCCTTATTTTCTTTCCCACAATACAACTAGTCATACTGATCATGTTTGCAAAATTTCAAGTTTCTATGTACAGTAGTTCCTGAGATATCTTTGACACAAAATAATTGTTTACGGACAGACAGACGGAAAAGACAAAAACTATATACCCCCATTGCATACTTCGTATGCCAGGGGTATAATTAAGACTAATTCTGCTTTGAAAGGCTTATTTAGAAGGTTGCAGTTATGCTTTTGTGTTTTCTTCATACAATGTCCTCTGATCAGAGACCACCTTTGGGACTGTTCAAAAGTGGTCTTAAAGACCACTTTTGAACAGTCCCAAAGGTGGTCTTAATATAGGAATTTTACTGTACACACTGCATATGACAGGAAAAGAATTGGGTAACAGTAAATAGTTTGAATTCTGGTTGGCGGAATTGATGAACAGCAACGGAATATCAAACCGCCAATCATTGTCATTTTTCTTTGACACATCAAAATTAGCCCAGTTTCCCATATGGCCATTTTGATATATCTCTATACAGCAATATGGGAAAAACGTACAGGTCGACACCTATGCATGTGACCGGATTAAGTCTTGAACCCTAGGGATGTAACGATAGTCAAAAAATGACTATTGCGATAGTATTGACATTGCAGGAAGAACAATTGCGATACTATTACTATTGCTGACTGCTATTGCAATACTATTGCGATACTATTGCCTGAAACAAATTTTCTTGTTTGAGAAGGAAATAAAAACTATTTAATCCTTCAGACTGTTTTCTGTATGCTTTATCTGCATACAAGAAATAAACAAGATAATTTACACAAGAGGGACACCTGTTGTAAACTCCTGTTTGCTTTTCTGGCTGCCCTTCATGAAGAGGAAACAGCTCCACAGGAGCATCTTTTTTCCTTTAAGTGTTTATCCTTCAAGAAGAGCCGGGAGACTCATTTTAAAAGAAGTAGCCAATTAAAATGTATCAATTCACAGTGAGAATGTGAAATCAGTTTCTTAATCAAAATAAATGTAAGCTCTTCACGAAGGCAATGAAATCTTTGCTTGTCTTCAAAAACACTTCAGACATGACAAAGTGTCTAAAGGCACCTCAACCTCGTTATAACACTGAACTTTGGGTCCAACTAAACCGACCATGTAAGTTAACCGAATCGTGTAATAAACGCCGGATATGCAGTCTCTTCTATAATTGCACTGTAAACACAAGCCTCCGGCGCTACCGATAAGCCTATAATGTTCCGCGTGACAAGGTGTGAAAATAAGATAAAGTTATGTCTATAATTTGCATTTATCCCTCAATCATAAAATTTAATCCACAATCAAATCGCTCCTAAGACGATTAGCTTCATCTATCGGTAGATGTATGCATATTAATAAAAACAGACTATTCTACTGCCTCGTGCATGGCTATATTTTGGCGCCAAAATAGCAGACGCTTGGCGGGAAAAGTCGAACACTTTAATTTGTGTAAACACATCTGTATGCTGTTGTTGGTGACACGGATCGAGCTTCCGGGTATAAATCGGAAATTGTGCAGGGCTAAAGAATTTTTTATCCAAATCGGCCCCGGTCGACCGATAACGTCACCAGTAACGTGCCGAACATGCCTTACAATGTCATCCCGACATTCTTGCATCTGCCAACTTATCCATCATTTTCATTGTGTAATGGTTTTTTTCCCAACATCATTTGTATTTTTCTTTTGTTGTTTGGTAAAATCTTTTAAAATAGTTAAGCAATACATGCAAATAAACAGAAAATCGTACCACGTTTTTAATTTCTTTAATTGTTTTCTAGTGCGGTATTCCCTTACACGGTGTCCAAGATTCAAAATTAATTCCTCGGCTGTAAAAACATGTCTGGATGCCCAAATAATAAACGTTCTTTGCAGGACAACACGTATTTCATTTCCTTTGATGTCTGTTATTGACAAAATAAGAATCCACTAAAACATCAACCAGAACGTTTTTTTGCATCTTTTGAAGCGGTAGTGACACGTGCGGACTTTCCATGCTTCATGTGCTAATTAATGCGGGCGGCACCCTTTGATAATCAATACCACTGTGTAAACACGCATTAATTATCGCTTTTCTTATCACTGGCTTACAGACAGCTTGCAGATTAGCGTAATCAAAATATGCGTGGTCGTCCGTGTCAACTATTTCGAAATCAATTATCATCAAAGTGCTGTTGACATATGCTTCAGAAAGTTGTAAATTTACCAGTTCAATGAAGGAATATTCAGCGGTCTGACCTTATACCGAAATCGGGTGTTAAGCGGATAATGTGTAACAAGATAGGATGCATAAACACAGTGTACCTGCAGGCTACCGCCAAATCACGAGTCGGCTAATTTTATTGCCTTTATCTGGCGGCAAGCAGCCGTTGTCTCCCACTGACACACAGGAGATTATTGGATTATAATTAGGACAATGTACAGTTTGACGCTTGACCGGGTACAAGACGTAGGTGGGAATAAAGAATATAAACTAGAATTTGTTTTTCTACAAAAACACAGATGTCTCCCCCGTTTTTGACTGCTAAGTATAACCTTGACATTGGAGGTATTGAGCTGGGTCTTGTGTGCAACACATCATCTAATGAAGATGAACATTTCTGCATAGTGACTTTAAAAATGTTCATAGAAAAATAAAAAAAGTTAATGGCCGAAAACAAAAAAAGCACTTTTTTACCTTTGACCTCTAAGTATGGCCTTGACCTTTGCGGTACAACACATCGTCTCATGATGGTTAACATTTCTGCCAAGTAATTTCATAATCCATCAAAGAATAAGGAAGTTATTGACTGTCCTTTTTTTTACCTTTGACCTCTAGGTATGACCTTGACATTGGAGGTATGGACCTTGGTCTTGCACATGACTCATGGTCCAACTTTCAAGCCTCTAGCTCCAACAGTTTTTGAGATATCTTGCTGACAAGATTTTATTAAAAAAAAATCAAAGGGCAATAACTCTTGAAAGGGGCATAATCCGGATGAGAAAAAAATACTTGTCAGCTTATTTTCCATTAGGAATGCATATATGAAATTTCAAAACCATAGCATACACAGTTCTAAAGTTATGCTAGGATTTATTACAATGGGCACAAATTACCAAAATGACAAAGGGCCATAACTCGCAAAGTATTTTTCGGAATTTTGTCAAAAGTTAATCAGTTCATATACTCATCACCACCAATATACTGAACAACTTTCAAGGCTCTAGCTCCAATACTGTTTGAGATATTTTGCTGACAAGATTTTATTAAAAAAAAATCAAAGGGCAATAACTCTTGAAAGGGGCATAATCCGGACGAGAAAAAAAATACGCGTCAGCTAATTTTTCATAAGGAACCCATATATGAAATTTCAAAACCCTAGCATACATGGTTCTAAAGTTATGCTATGCATCACTTTTAGCATACATTACAATGGGCACAAATTACCAAAATGACAAAGGGCCATAACTCACAAAGTATTTTTTGGAATTTTGTCAAAAGTTAATCAGTTCATCTACTCATCACCACCAATCTATTCACCAACTTTCAAGCCTCTAGCTCCAATAGTTTTTGAGATATCTTGCTGACAAGATTTTATTAAAAAAAAAATTCAAAGGGCAATAACTCTTGAAAGGGGCATAATCCTGACGAGAAAAAAAAAATGCATCAGCTTATTTTCCATCAGAAATGCATATATGAAATTTCAAAACTAGAAATGGTGTTTGTAAAACACAATGCCCCCAACCTTTGCTTGTCCTTAGATGGCAAAATATTCAACAAACATTGTTAAAGACTCAAAAACATACAACAAGAATTCCCCCGAAGGCTATGTTGCGCCTGTGGGGGCGCAAAGTCACCAAACCATGAAATCTAGGTCAAGGTCAAACATGGATGCCTGCATAAAAATTTCACTCCTAGTTGCAAGCATGTACCAAGTATCATCAATGAAACTCTTAAAAACAGACTCTTACATCAGGGTGAAAGTTAGGGTTGTCACACTATTTTACAAAATCAGTGAACCATAAATTGTAGGTCAAGGTCAGAAATGGATACTTGCATTGAAGTTTCAATTCCTAAATGCAAGCTTGTACCAAATACAATTAATGAAGCTCTAATAGATCTTGAGAAATGGACTCTTACATTAGTCAAAGCAACTCGAGATATTACCATAAGAAACATTTGTGTGAAGTTCTATTAACATCCATCAATAAATGTAGGCACTAGAGCGATGACAAAGATTTTCTAAAAATAGCCACAGTGATCTTGACCTTGAAAGTCGAAATAGTTCGAGATATTGTCATAAGGAACATTTGTGTGAAGTTATACTGAAATCGGTGAAGAAATGTAAGCGCTAGAGCCATGTCAAAGTTTTTCTAAAAATAGCCACAGTGACCTTGACCTTGAAAGTCAAACTCACTCGAGGTATTGTCATAAGGAACATTTGTGTGAAGTTATATTGAAATCAGTGAAGAAATGTAGTCGCTAGGGGGATGACAAAGTTTTTCTAAAAATAGCCACAGTGACCTTGACCTTGAAAGTCAAAATCGCTCGAGATACTGTCTTAAGGAACATTTGTGTGAAGTTATATTGAAATTGGTGAAGAAATGTAAGCGCTAGAGCATTGACAAAGTTTTTCTAAAAATAGCCACAGTGACCTTGACCTTGAAAGTGGAACTCGCTACAGATATTGTCATAAGGAACATTTGTGTGAATCGATTTTGAAATTGGTGAAAAAATGTAAGCGCTAGAGCATGAAAAAGTTTTTCTAAAATTAGCCACAGTGACCGTGACCTTGAAAGTCGAACTCTTTCGAGGTATTGTCATATGGATCATTTGTGTGAAGTTATATTAAAATCGGTGTAGAAATGTAGGCACTGGAGCGATGACAAAGTTTTTCTAAAAATAGCCATTGTGACCTTGACCTTGAAGGTTGAAATGGCTAGAGATATTGTCATAAGGAACATTTGTGTGAAGTTATATTGAAATCGGTGAAGAAATGTAAGCGCTAGAGCATTGACAAAGTTTTTCTAAAAATAGCCACAGTGACCTTGACCTTGAAAGTGGAACTCGCTAGAGATATTATCATAAGGAACATTTGTGTGAAGTTATATTGAAATCGGTGAAGAAATGTAGGCGCTAGAGCGATGACATAATTTTTCTAAAAATAGCTACAGTGACCTTGACCTTGAGGTCAGGACCCTGAAAGTCGAACACACTCGAGATATTGTCATAAGGAACATTTGTGTGAAGTTATATTGAAATCAGTGAAGAAATGTAGGCGCTAGAGCAATGACAAAGTTTTTCTAAAAATAGCCACAGTGACCTTGACCTTGTGGTCATGACCTTGAAAGTCAACCTCGCTCAAGATATTGTCATAAGGCACATTTGTGGGAAGTTATATTGAAATCAGTGAAGAAATGTAGGCGCTAGAGTGATGACAAAGTTTTTCTTAAAATAGCCACAGTGACCTTGACCTTGAGGTCATGACCTTGAAAGTCAAACTCGCTGAGATATTGTCATAAGAAACATTTGTGTGAAGTTATATTGAAATTAGTGAAGAAATGTAGGCGATGACAAAGTTTTTCTAAAAATAGCCACAGTGACCTTGACCTTGAGGTCATGACCTTGAAGTCGAACTCATTCGAGATTTTTTTATAAGGAACATTTGTGTGAAGTTATATTGAAATTGGTGACGAAATGTAGGCGCTAGAGCGATGACAAAGTTTTTCTAAAAATAGCCACAGTGACCTTGACCTTGAGGTCATGACCTTGTAAGTCGAACTCGCTCGAGATTTTTTTATAAGGAACATTTGTGTGAAGTTATATTGAAATTGGTCAAGAAATGTAGGTGCTAGAACGATGACAAAGTTTTTCACAAATTACCAAAATGACAAAGGGCCATAACTCACAAAGTATTCTTCGGAATTTTGTCATAAGTTAATCAGTTCATCTACTCATCACCACCAATCTATTCACCAACTTTCAAGGCTCTAGCTCCAATAGTTTTTTAGATATCTTGCTGACAAGATTTTATTAAAAAAATTTCAAAGGGCATTAACTCTTAAAAGGGGCATAATCCGGACGAGAAAAAAAATACGCGTCAGTTAATTTTCCATGAGGAATCCATATATGAAATTTCAAAACCCTAGCATACACGGTTCTAAAGATATGCTATGCATCACTTTTAGCATACATTACAATGGGCACAAATTACCAAAATGACAAAGGGCCATAACTCACAAAGTGTTTTTCGGAATTTTTTTCAAAAGTTAATCAGTTCATCTACTCATCACCACCAATCTATTCACCAACTTTCAAGGCTGTAGCTCCAATAGTTTTTGAGATATCTTGCTGACAAGATTTTATTAAAAAAATTTCAAAGGGCAATAACTCTTAAAAGGGGCATAATCCGGACAAGAGAAAAAAAAAATACGCGTCAGCTAATTTTCCATGAGGAATCCATTTATGAAATTTCAAAACCCTAGCATACACGGTTCTAAAGATATGCTATGCATCACTTTTAGCATACATTACTATGGGCACAAATTACCAAAAAAGGGCCATAACTCACAAAGTATTTTTCGGAATTTTGTCAAAAGTTAATCAGTTCATCTACTCATCACCACCAATCTATTCACCAACTTTCAAGGCTCTAGCTCCAATAGTTTTTGAGATATCTTGCTGACAAGATTTTATTAAAAAAATTTCAAAGGGCAATAACTCTTAAAAGGGGCATAAACCGGATGAGAAAAAAAATACGCGTCAGCTAATTTTCCATGAGGTATCCATATATGAAATTTCAAAACCCTAGCATACACGATTCTAAAGATATGCTATGCATCACTTTTAGCATACATTACAATGGGCACAAATTACCAAAATGACAAAGGGCCATAACTCACAAAGTATTTTTCGGAATTTTGTCAAAAGTTAATCAGTTCATCTACTCATCACCACCAATATAATCACCAACTTTCAAGGCTCTAGCTCCAATAGTTTTTGAGATATCTTGCTGACAAGATTTTATTTAAAAAATTTCAAAGGGCAATAACTCTTGAAGGGGGCATAATCCAGACGAGAAAAAAAATACGCGTCAGCTAATTTTCCATGAGGAATCCATATATGAAATTTCAAAACCCTAGCATACACGGTTCTTTAGTTATGCTATGCATCAAAAGCGTAACGGACGGACGAACGGACGAACGAACCAGAAGCAATATGCCCCTCCAACTTTTTCAAAGTTGGGGGCATAATTATAGCATACACCGTTCTAAAGTTATGCTATGCATCACTTTTAGCATACATTACAATGGGCACAAATTACCAAAATGACAAAGGGCCATAACTCACAAAGAATTTTTCGGAATTTTGTCATAAGTTAATCAGTTAACCTACTCATCACCAGCAATCTATTCACCAACTTTCAAGGCTCTAGCTCCAATAGTTTTTGAGATATCTTGCTGACAAGATTTTATAAAAAAAATTTCAAAGGGCAATAACTCTTGAAAGGGGCATATTCCGGACGAGAAAAAAAATACACGTCAGCTAATTTTCCATGAGGAATCCATTTATGAAATTTCAAAACCCTAGCATACATGGTTCTAAAGTTATGCTATGCATCACTTTTAGCATACATTACAATGGGCACAAATTACCAAAATGACAAAGGGCCATAACTCACAAAGTATTTTTCGGAATTCTGTCAAAAGTTAATCAGTTCATCTACTCATCACCATCAATGTAATCACCAACTTTCAAGGCTCTAGCTCCAATAGTTTTTGAGATATCTTGCTGACAAGATTTTATTAAAAAAAAAATTCAAAGGGCAATAACTCTTGAAGGGGGCATAATCCGGACGAGAAAAAAAATACGCGTAAGCTAATTTTCCATGAGGAATCCATATATGAAATTTCAAAACCCTAGCATACACGGTTCTTTAGTTATGCTATGCATCAAAAGCGTAATGGACGGATGAACGGACGAATGAAACCAGAACCAATATGCCCCTCAAACTTTTTCAAAGTTGGGGGCATAATAAGAAAGTTATTGACAGAACACAAAAAAGGCCCTTTTTTTACCTTTAACCTCTATGTATGACCTTGACCTTTCAGGTATTAAACTGGGTCATGCGTGCAACACATCATCTCATGGTGGTTAACATTTCTGCCTAGCAATTTCAAAATCCAAAATCCATCTAAAAATAAGAAAGTTATTGACCAAACACGAAAAAAGGCCCCTTTTTTACCTTTGACCTCTATGTATGACCTTGACATTTTAGGTACCAAACTGAATCATGCATGCAACACATCGTCCCATGATAGTTAACATGTTTGCCTAGTAACTTCAAATTCTATTTAAAAATAGGCAAGTTATTGACAAAACCCGAAAAAAGGCCCCTTTTTTTAACCTTTGACCTCTAAGTATGACCTTGACCTTTGAGGTACCAACCTGGGTCATGCGCACAACACATCGCCTTATATTGGTTCACATTTCTGCCATGTGATTTCAAAATCCATCTCAAAATAAGAAAGTTATTGACCCAATACGAAAAAAAAGGCCCACTTTTTGACCTTTGACCTCTAAGTATGACCTTGACCTTTGTGGTACCGACCTGCCTCATGTGCACCACACATCGTCTCATGATTGTTAATAATTATGCCAAGTAATTTTAAAATCCATCTCAAAATTAGAAAGTTATTGACCAAATACGAAAAAAAGGCCCCTTTTTTACCTTTGACCTCTAAGTATGACCTTGACCTTTGAGGAACCGACCTGCCTCATGCGCACCACACATCGTCTTATGATTGTTAATAATTATGCCAAGTAATTTTAAAATCCATCTCAAAATAAGAAAGTTATTGACCAAATACGAAAAAAGGCCCCTTTTTTTACCTTTGACCTCTAAGTATGACCTTGATCTTTGAGGTACCGACCTGCCTCATGCGCACCACACATCGTCTTATGGATGTTAATATTTCTGCCGAGTAATTTTAAAATCCATCAAAAATTAAGAAAGTTATTGACCGGACACGATTTGCCCATACATATATACATACCAACAAACTTCCAAGGGAGATAATTCAAAAAGTATAAATGCGAGAGTTATGGTTCTTGCGCACTGCACGTCGTCTAATGCTGATTAATATTTATATGAAGTTTCGTGACGATAGCTCTAACGGTTTTCAAGTTACAGAGCGGACACCAAAGTGTGACAGACGGACAGACGGACAGACAGACAGACAGACAGACAGACGGACAGACAGACGCCCGGGGGAAAAACAATATGTCTCTCCGAAAAAAATTTTTTCGGGGGAGACATAATTATATAAGAATGAAAACAACTCCGGGAATTATCTGAAAAACTTGTGATATAGAAAACTATCGAAACTATCGATTGTTCAAAACACTATCGGCGATAGTCATCGATGTTTAACTTTACCATCGATGCAGTACTATCGGCCCAGTGCCTATCGCAATGCATCGATGGTCCGATGCATCGTTACACTCCTATTGAACCCACACTGATTAGAGACCTAAGTGAGCGCCTTCAACACTCATAAGGACAAGGAGACCAATACATAAATCTTGTTTCAATAGCAAAAGTGGAATGTTTTTTTGTTGCTGTTACTTTTAATAGTTTTGATTTCCTACCAACAGACAAGTCTTATAGAAATATACCTTTGGGGCAAATATCTTGTTTGAAATGTTGAAGAAGCACAGAACTGAAACCCTGAACCATGGTTTACAAGGCAACTAGTCTTACTACTACACAACCTCACTATTACACAGTTCATTATAACACGGTTTTGGGTATAACACAGTAAGACGGATCCCGAAACTGTATAGATTATATAGAAAAATGACCATAAATGGTCATTTTTCTATATAATCTATACACTTTTGTTTAAATATAACAGTTTTTTTTGTTGTTTTTTTGTTTAGATATAACAGTTTTTTTTTTTTTTAAACTAAACCAGTTTCTGCTTTGGACCCCAACAATAGTGTTTTAAAGAGGCTGTGGTGCATAACAATGATCACATCCACCTACCTTAATCAGCAATGTATCATCTTTAGTAATAGTCACTTCACCGATTCCTCCAAAGTCTTGCATTTGTATATCTTCTAATTTATACATATCAGCTTCATCTCCAAATACTATACCACCGGTGGCATATGCCATGTCTTTTAATGTGTTCTTCCTGTTATCACCAAAACCTGGTGCTTTTACTGCTACCACTTGTAAGCCTACTTTTAATCTGTAAAAAAAAATGGTTCAAAAAGAATGGATCAAAAGGTTTGGACTCTGTTGTACAAGATGGATCCAGCAGAAAATATTAATTGGTACTTGAAATCCTACACAAAACAATGAAATGCACATGGACCTCTATCCCTGAAGTACCAAAAAGTGTTCTAGTAAAAGATTAACCCACTGTATACTAGTGGACTCTTCCATTGTTATTTGTTGGATAAGTGAATTTGTCATATAAGTAGTGTCAGGCCTATTTTTTGACGGAAATTTCTGTTAAGCAAATTGTGCAGGCCCTAATGGTGCAGGCCCTGATCAGATGCCGCATTCTGCCGCATCTGATCTGGGTCTGCACTGTTTCCCCAAATGCAATGAATTTAAACATTGACCCAAAACTGTTGTAATCAGACATTACATTAATGTAGAGATGAAACTGTCAACTCTTCTCTCCGCAGAACATTTTTGGAGAAGCATTAATTATTACTTGTTTTTTTTTTATATATATAATTGTTACATTCTTGTTAGGTAGACAACTTCGGTGAAGACTTTTTTAATTGTACCAGCTACTGTTGTTTAACATCTCAAGAGCAATCTCATCAGAAGAATGTTGTGGTATAGATAAGATTTATCCTCACCAGAAATGCAACTTTTCAGCCTGAAAATTTCTTTCTTGCACACCAGACAAGGATATCCGTGATTTTACCCTGGGATAGAAATTTATGTTCTGACCCTGGTGTTCCGACCCAGAATCGAATATAATCGCGTGTTTGATAAATGCATTGGTTGATTACAACCTCATGTGCAGCGGCGTCATGCGTGACGTCACTAAACATCCCTGTTGTGTCATTACAAAATGGCGGACGTCGGTAACCGAAGTGACAGCAGCATTAAAAATTCACAATAGAAATGGAAGATATGCAAGTAAAAGAATCCAATATGGGTGTGAGGGGTGGATAGAAAAATCCGTCCCTCGGGATCACTGTCCGGCATCACTCGGCAAGCCTCGTGATGCTGGACAGTGTCCCTCGGGACGGATTTTTCAATCCACCCCTCACACCCATATAATATTCTTATATGATTACCTGAGCTGCAAATGTTTCCTTCATCACTAAGGAGAATGGGAACACCTGGCACACTTTTCTGCCATTTTTCAAAGGGAGACAACTTTTGAGTCCTTCTGTTCACTTTTCTATAAGCCCTTTTCCACTGAAAAAGGGGTCTGCTCTTGAAGAAAAGAATTTGATCCTCAGGAGCAAATTCTTTCCTTTAAGAGTTGACCCCAGGGCCCTATTGACATGGGAGACAAAAATACTTTTGCAGGAGTTGCCTCCCCTGAAGGTGTTCCCATTGCCCTTAAGTCCCCAAGAAAAACTGCATCTGAAAATGTTGTCTGTTGCGTCTTCTTGCAAACTTTTCAAACCTATTTTTGCAGACAACCAAACAGGGGGGACCCTGACCAGATGATCTGACTGCTGCTAGAAGAGCAGTCTGTTCTGGGTTCATACTCTTGGCAACCATGCCTTTTATTTTAAACCAGCAGATAACAAAGCAGACAAAAACTGTTGTGACTGGCATTTAAGCACTAACTGAAATAATAAATGATTACAGTCGAACTTAGATGGCTCGAACCCCTTCGGGACCATAGAAATTTGTTCGAAACAGCGGTAGTTCGAGCCACTGTTGCATACTTCCAGAAAACATAACGGGGGTATTTTTGGACTTCTGTTCGGTGTTCTGTAACATAAATGTATGCTGTGCTTACTCATTAGAATCGCAACATTGAGGCGATTCTAATGAGTACACGCAGCATACATTTGCAAGATAAAAGTCGAAAATCTCCTTAATTATCCCACAATTTTTCTTATGCAGAGGAATTCCCTACGAACTCAAAAGCGGGTGCCACTCAGTCATGGTAAATGAGCCAACGGTGTTCGAGCCATCGAAGTTCGACTGTATATATAATAATACATATATATAATAATAACAATCGACCTTATTTAAAGAGGGTAACACATTTAGTACTAGTACCAATCTTCCATGTGGCCCTTTTTCCTGGGTGGAAACCAGTACTACATAGGAGTGTAACGATGCATCGGACCATCGATGCATTGCGATAGGCACTGGGCCGATAGTACTGCATCGATGGTAAAGTTAAACATCGATGACTATCGCCGATAGTGTTTTGAACTATCGATAGTTTCGATAGTTTTCTATTTCACAAGTTTTTCAGATAATTCCAGAAGTTGTTTTCATTTTAATATAATTTGTATTCTTTATTACCACCTACGTCTTGTACCCGATCAAGCGTCAAACTATACATTGTCCTAATTATAATTCAATAATCTCCTGTGTCAGTGGCGGACAACGGCTGCTTGTCGCCACATAAAGGCAATAAAATTACAGCCGAATAGTGATTTGGCGGTAGCCTGCAGGTACACTGTGTTTATGCATCCTATTTTGTTACACATTATCCACTTAACACCCGATGTCGGTATTAGGTCAGAACGCTGAATATTACTTCATTAAACTGGTAAAGTTACAACTTTCTGAAGCATATTTCAACAGCACTTTGATGTTAATTGATTTCGAAATAATTGACACGGACGACCATGCATATTTTGATTACGCTAATCTGCAAGCTGTCTGTAAGCCAGTGATAAGAAAAGCGATAATTAATTCGTGTTTACACAGTGTTATTTATTGTCAAAGGGTGCCGCCCGCATTAATTAGCACATGAAGCATGGGAAGTTCGCACGTGTCACTACCGCTTCAAAAGATGCAAAAAATGTTCTGGTTGATGTTTTAGAGGATTCTTATTTTGTCAATCACAGATATCAAAGGAAATGAAATACATGTCGTCCCACACAGGACGTTTATTATTTGGGCATCCAGATATGTTTATAAAGCCGAGGAATTAACTTTAAATTTTGTACACCGTGTAAGGGAAATACCGCACTAGAAAACAATTACGGTAAAGAAAATAAAAACGTGGTACGATTTTCTGTTTATTTGTATTGCTAAAATATTTTAAAAGATTTACCAAACAACAAAAGGATAATCCAAATGATGTTTGGAAAAAAAAACATTACACAATGAAAATGATGGAAAATTAGATAAGTTGGCAGATGCAAGAATTTCGGGATGACATTGTAAGGCATGTTCGGCACGTTACTGATGACGTCATCGGTCGACCGGGGCGGATTTGGATATAAAAATTCTTTAACCCTGATCTCAAAGGTGTTCCTTTAACAAACGCATGCGATCGATTGTGTACCGAAACACTGAGACTTGTATTAAAATTTCCTCAGATTTTCGGTCTTAAGATTCAAATCTAACTTCCCAAAACACAGGTTCTGGTGTATGGATTAGTTTGACGTGTCATCGGTAACAATTCTGATTCGTATGCGTTGCTGGCATAGTTTTTCAGCTATCTACTATTTATTTTAATGAAGCGTATTTCTTTCGTAACCGGTAAAACATATTTTCTCAATAGCTAACGGTTGTGGATAGAGGTGGATAGAAATCAGCGCCCTGCACAATTCCCGATTTATACCCGGAAGCTCGATGCGTGTCACCAACAACAGCATACAGATGTGTTTACACAAATTATAGTGTTCGACTTTTTCTGCCAAGCGTCTGCTATTTTGGCGCCAACATTTAGCCAGGCACGAGGCAGTAGAATAGTCTGTTTTTATTAATATGCATACATCTACCGATAGATGAAGCTAATCGTCTTAGGAGCGATTTGATTGTGGATTAAATTTTATGATTGAGGGATAAATGCAAATTAGAGACATAACTTGATCTTATTTTCACACCTTGTCACGCGGAACATTATAGGCTTATCGGTAGCGCCGGAGGCTTGTGTTTAAAGTGTAATTACAGAATAGACTGCATATCCGGCGTTTATTACACGATTTGGTTTACTAACATGGTCGGTTTGGTTGGACCCAAAGTTTAGTGTTATAACGAGGTTGAGGTGTATTAGTCACTTTGTCATGTCTGAAGTGTTTTTGAAGACAAGCAAAGATTTCATTGCCTTCGTGAAGGGCTTACATTTATTTTGATTAAGAAACTGATGTCACATTCTCATTGTGAATTGATACATTTTACTTGGCTACTTCTATTAAAATGAGTCTCCCGGCTCTTCCAGAAGGATTTACACTTAAAGGGAAAAAGATGCTCCTGAGGAGCTGTTTCCTCTTCATGTAGGGCAGACAGAAAAGCAAACAGGAATTTACAACAGGTGTCCCTCTTGTGTAAATTATCTTGTTTATTTCTTGTATGCAGATAAAGCATACAGAAAACAGTTTGAAGGATTGAATAGTTTTTATTTCCTTCTCAAACAAGAAAATATGCTTCAGGCAATAGTATCGCAATAGTATTGCAATAGTAGTCAGCAATAGTAATAGTATCGCAATGGTTCTTCCTGCAATGTCAATACTATCGCAATAGTCATTTTCTGACTATCGTTACATCCCTAGTACTACACAATGTGGATAAAGTCTCTTGCTCAAGGAAACAACACTTGGCACTTGCAGGGATCAAACAGGTTACTTCTAGATCTAGAATCCGATGCTTTACCACTGCACCACATTGCTCCAAGATTGCCTTTTGATCCAGCCCAGCAGGTATCAAACCTGTAACCTCCTGATCACCAGTCGGACCTGAATCTGACCAAGCATGCGCCAACACTTTCAAAAGAACCAACCTCGATAGCGCAGTGGTTAAAGCGTTCAACTCATGATCGAGAGGTTGTGCGTTCTAATCTGGCACCCCGTATCAAGGTGTATCCTTGGGCTAGACAAGTAATGACACTGCATCACTCCACCCAGGTGTAAATGGGTAGCAGTGCTGTAATAGTCACTGCCTCTCTCTCGAGCGGGTGAAAACATCCGGAATGAGTGTTCGAGAGTGATTAAATAAGCTTGAAGCTTCCATCGCAATCAAACTAAAATAAATATTTATAAACTAAAAGGACCAACCTGTTTAAGACTAGAGTACTCAGAGCTTCACCATCCACATCTTCAGCAAGTATTAATAGTGGCTTTCTTGCTTGATTGGCTAACTCTAAAGCTGGTATTATCGACTGTATACTGGAGATTTTCTTCTCACAAAATAACACTAGTGCATCTTGGAATTCACATTTTGCTCCTGGAAAAGGAGAAATATTTCATCCTTATCACCTGACATTAACCTTATCACTTTCTTGTCTAATTCAGGAAACGACAATTAGAATACAGGACTTGACACCTCATGCAAATTGTCTCCATAGGAGACAATTTGCATGAAATGTCAAATCCTTTTCTCTGGGAAAAGTAAGAAAAATATTTCAAAATGTCACCCGCTCAAAAAAAAAAATACCCAGCATGCAGAGCATTAACACATTTTGCCCTGAATAGGATGTTTCAAATTTAATATAGGAGGAGTCCATTTAGAATTTAGGGGTGTCGGTTGAGTTACTTGTAGATATTCATTTAGAAGATGGCTGAACCTATTGCAGACAATGAAGGCCCAGATCAGACACCGCATGCTGCATTGTCTGATCTGGGTCTTCATTGTTTGCCAGTGTCCCACTTTGTGGTTTCCTATATAAAAAGGGCTCATATACAGCACAATGTCAGAACAAAAACATCAGAAGTCAGAGAAAAAGTTTTTCGTGATGACAAAGGATGAGTACAGCGAAATTCTGCTAATATCCCATTTTGTACCAAAATGGAATCTTCCTTCTTATATATAGCAGGAGTCCATATCAAAATTTAGGGGTGACAGGTTGTGCTACCTTTAAAATTTATTCAGAAAATAGCTGAATTTTTTTCCAACAGTGTAAGCCTTCATCAGACGCCAACACCGCATTCTGCAGCATCTGGTCTGGGCCTGCACTGTTTGCCAAGGGATTCCAGTACACAGTCTAGCTAAAATTAAGACTACCGTATTCGCCCTAATTACCGCACCGTGCGCTTAGTTTTTTCAAAATCGTGTCATAAAATCATGGTGAAAAATCTACCTCATTAGTGACCACTTAATACGAAAACAATAGCTTCCAAGATATTGCATACTGATATTTAATGGGACGGAAAAAGATATTTAAGCATTGCCTTCACTGTTGGAAGAAATAATGGTAAGTTTTTATAGATTTACTATGAGAGCTTCAAGGGGAGATTACTGCAAAGAGTGCGCTTATGTATTTCCTTTTCAAAAATAGCTTTGGTGTGCGCTTATAGGAGCATGTGCGGTAATTAGGGCAAATACGGTATTTCTTTCTTTTAAAAGTGTATTTAAAAGGTTTCAGGGGTCTCTGACTTTTCTACACCCAGTGTCCCCTGTAAGAAAATACCTTCAGGACTGTTCTTAAACCATTTGGTACCAGAAACCCTAAAACGGGTACCCTGGCAAACAGTGCCGGCCCAGATCAGATGCCACAGAATGCGGCGTCTGATCAGGGCCTCAACTGTTTGCTATAAGTTCAGCCATTTTCCAAATAAATTTTGATGAAAACACAACCTGACACCCCTATATTTTGAAATGGACTCCTGCTATATATAAGGAGGAAGATTTCATTTGGTACTAAAAGGGTTAAAGACCACATATAGATATAGTGTTCTTGAACTTATGTTATCTATGAGCTTAGTCTACCACACACTTCAGAATATACAATTTCCTACTTTGAAATCATTTTATTTCAATTTGGCCTGTGTTTTATTATGGCTGTTTGAAAGATCTTCCATCTATACAGAGAAACATGAAAATATGGACATACGGATTATATTTTCCAAGATGTGCCTGGTGTGGGGATCGAATCTACGAGGAACCATTTCAAAACAAAATGTTTATACATAAATTTGCAAACTTCTTTTTCAACTAAACTTTAACCCACAATAAGGAACACTTATCCATGGAGTTTTACCCTTTTTACAAGGAAAACCCCAAAATGTGTCTTTGTTCGTTTGTTTGATTTGAGGTTCAACACTGTAAGGTCATTTTGGAGACATTGCTTCCAATTTTGTGGGACTTTTACCCGACATGGAGATGAAATGATATCTCTAGCCCTGTTGCCCAATGAAACTAATAGGGTTTATTAGCATGGACGGTCCGACTTGCTTTATCTGGGCAGGCTAAGATACACTAAGCAGTTTACCCGTACTCGTGTGCGGTCGGTTTCAGCTCTACGTGGAAGCATCATGCAGCCCATCTATTTCTTCAAGCCCCGATGGGCAGGGGCCGCCCAAAATGGGTCACTGGCAAACAGTGTAGGCCCAGATCAGATGCCGCAAAACACGGCCTCTGATCAGGGACTGTGCTATTTGCAAACAGTTTAGAAATAAATTTTAAAGCTATAACACAACCAGACACCCCTAAATTTTTAAATAGGCTCATGCTATATAAAGTGAACCTTCGCTGGCTCGAACCCTTTCTTGAGTTTCTTGGAAAAAAATTCATAACTGCAGATATAAATATGTTAGGGATAATTGTCTTATTTGATCTTGAAAATGTATGCTGTATGTACTCATTAGAATTGCCTCGATGAGGCAATTCTAATGAGTACACACAACATACATTTATTTTGAAGATTGAAAAGATTCCTGACCTGACTCTTAAGATCAACCCTTAGTGGGTCAAACTACCAATGTCTCGGAACAAATTTTCATGGCCCTTAAGGGGTTCGATCCATTGAAATTCGACTATACAAGGCAGAAGATTCCATTCAGTAGAAAATGATTTAATTGTACAGGGAAGGGTAAGGTGAAGCTATAATTCCAGACCTACAGCTTACAGAATTATCTTCCCACACTTCACTATAGCACAGTTTCTGTCCCACAACTGCAGGGTTCAGACTTATGAAATGTACATGAATCTGAGCATTTGTGGGGTACAAGTACTGTGCAAATCACCAACCATCCTCGACCAGTTATTCTTATATGCACATCGTCCCACAATGAAGTTGTTGTTGTTGTCAAGTTGTGGTTTAAACCCCTTTCTCAGCCAAAAAGTTTCTAAGATATTTACATGTAAATGAGCTGGCAGATAGCAAACAAATTTTCTTACAAGTTATGTCATGTTTTAACCCCTTTCTTTGCAAACGACCACTTTCTCTGCAAACAGTGTAGATCCAGAAACCATCTGATCAGGATCTAGACGGTTTGACATTCAGTTTGTGACTTTGCAGGAATAAATTACATCAAGTAATCTAACTGGATCAAAGTCAGAAATGGGTGTGGCCAAATTACTTATTCAGCAGGATAAGGGTTACCATGTCAACATGAGGGTCATTTCATTACGATAACACATCTGTGTGCTATGATGATGTCTTTCATATCTGTAGAACTACATAGCAACAGATAAGGTACATATTTTTAATACGAGAAATGAAGGATAGTTTTTGTCAGTTTTCCATAAAAACCTATGTTATGGGTATTCATTAGAACCGCCTCAACGAGGCGGTTCTAATGAATACCCACAACATAGGTTTATATGCAGAAATAAGGAAAACTATCCTTCAATAATCACAAAATACGTACCTTGTCTGTTGCTATGGAAGTACCATTTTTAGAAGAAAAGTTTTGATATTTTCCTTATTTTTCCTCCAAATACAAATTGTGGGTGATCATTAGAACCGCCTCATTGAATCTATAGTTTGAGCAATAATAAGTAGATTATGTATATCCTTGTGCATCCCACATTTTCATAAATAAATTGGGGTTCACAGGGGTAATAAGTTTCAAGGAGCTTTAACATGATATTGTGTTGACTCTGGTCTTAGTAAAGTATGGTTTTCAGACTTTTTCTTGTACACCACAACCTCTTTGAAACATGACTGTTTGGTTCAAAAGTAGAAACCTTGACCATCTTACTTAACCCTGTTAGGTCCATAGAAATATGACAATTTATGGTCATTTTCCTATATAATCTATATATTTTGGCGTCAATCATGTATTATCCAAAACCATGTCATAATGAACAGTGTTAGCAAACCAAAGAAAATCCTAGAAAAAATGCTGTGGCATCAGTTCTAAAATGAGGGCCACTCTTACAGAAAAAATCTGATCTGCTATTAATATTAATGCACATGCTTAACTAACATGTGTAATAAAGATTGTATATATTACATATCAGTCATATCTGCTTATGTCTGATGATTACTTTAAAAACCATACTTGCAAACAATGTGGACCCAGATCAGAGGAGCAGTCTGATCAGGAATGTGGACTCAGATCAGACTGCTCCTCCTAGAGGAGCAGTCTGATCAGGGTCCACACTATTTGCCTATATGCAAAAAGATTTTTAAAAAGTTTGCACGAAAATGCAGTGGATAACATGAACAGATGACATTTTCAGATGCAGTTTTTCTTGGTGGGCCTCTTAAGGAAAAGAAAGAGTAATGACAATGTACCAAAAATCGTTTTCTGAAAGTGTCACTGCTTTAGTCTAACTTACGAAATAGCAATGTATAATAATGCATATGTATCTTCATGTTAAAAAAGAATATTTTTCTGCAAACCATAATATGACTACATGTGTTTAATGTATGTAACTTACCTTTAGATGAGTTTATAAAATATGGTGATATATATCCTCTGTCAAACTTCATTCCTTCTATTATTTCAAGTTCATCTTTTAAAGTTTTACCATCCTAATACATGAAAAAGAAATAAGAATTACTCTGTATATAAAGATTTTTTTATTTCTCTGATTTGTTTTGTAATATTCATTGAAGCAACATGATGTCAACATTTTCTTTGTAAAAAAAAAAAAAAAAGAGAAACATGTAGTTAACCCTTATCTTGCTGTTCACAATAACCCCTATCTTTGCAAACAGTGTAGATCCAGATCAGATGGCTTCTGAAGAAGCCATCTGATCAGGATCTACACTATTTGGCATTCAGTTTATGAATTTGTAGCAATAAATTACATCTAGTAATTTGATTGATTGATAGACAGAAATGGGTGTGGCTTAAATGAATATTCAGCATGATAAGGGTTAAAATTGTCATTTGGGGAGGTAAATCAGCAGTGGTAAAATGTGATTTGCGGCCGTAAAACAAATGATTTACCTCTGCTAATTACAATTTTTAATCTGTTATCCCCATTCTAATACACTCATTAGCTGGTTTTGTTCAATAAACTGTTCTATTTCAATTTGCACAAAATGACAAGAGCAGTCTGCTATGTAAAACAGAGCAGTGAGCTATGTAAAACACATCAGTCAGCTATGTAAAACAGAGCAGTCAGCTATGTAAAACAGAGAGGTCAGCCATGTAAAACAGAGCAGTCAGCCATGTAAAACAGCAGTCAGCCATGTAAAACAGAGCAGTCAGCTATGTAAAACAGAGCAGTAAGCTATGTGAAACAGAGCAGTCAGCTATGTAAAACAGAGCAGTCAGCCATGTAAAACAGAGCAGTCAGCCATGTAAAACAGAGCAGTCAGCCATGTAAAACAGAGCAGTCAGCTATGTAAAACAGAGCAGTCAGCCATGTAAAACAGAGCAGTCAGCCATGTAAAACAGAGCAGTCAGCCATGTTAAACAGAGCAGTAAGCTATGTAAAACAGAGCAGTAAGCAGTGTTCTGCCAAGGCCGCGCCCTTGCGCCATTGGCGCGGAAAAAATCTGTATGGCGCAGAAAAGTAGACATCCATGGGCCCTCGGGCGCATCCAAATTATTGCCGGGCGCACCTTTTTCTCGAGGAACGAACCGTCATCATGTCTTGATCCGGTTGCTTTCCTTTGAAGTCTATTAATCTGCAGCCCAATATATATTTTTAGCCTCTCAAAATTAATCCAACACGTTTTTCACACCTGACACCTGTGGACTGGTCACGTGTCAGTGGCCGTAAATATTGCCTTTGGTTTGATAATACCCAACGCTCTTATAATAATTTGTTTATGGTAACAGATTCCTACTTAATTGTAGAGCCAACAGCGAATGTTCTGATCAGGCTGCGCAGGCTGATCTGTCTCTTTTTGATCAACCCATGTTTCAGTGTTCCCCAAAATTATATTTCCTTAGGCTAAAAATAGTAATGAGACACATTTAGCTGAAGGCCAAGAAAAAAATTCTGTTTGATCTTTTTTGTGTACCGACTGCAAGGTCATGATTTTCATGTCAAAGTCTACAACACCTGTTTAACATTGTATTTCCACATTTAAAAGTCGGACAGAAATAAAATATTGATTGATAAATGGCCCTTTCAAGAGGTCATACTCGCCCTTTGTATAAATTGATTTTTTTTTGTGAATGGCCCTGCTTTTTTGGTGAATGGCCCCACTTTTTTGTAAATGGCCCGACAATTTCCTGTCTGATGGGCCATTGGCCCATGTTTTTGAATTTCTTGGCAGAACACTGAGTAAGCTATGTAAAACAGAGCAGTCAGCCATGTAAAACAGAGCAGTCAGCTATGTAAAACAGAGCAGTAAGCTTTGTAAAACAGAGCAGTCAGCTATGTAAAACAGAGCAGTCAGCCATGTAAAACAGAGCAGTCAGCTATGTAAAACAGAGCAGTCAGCTATGTAAAACAGAGCAGTCAGCCTTGTAAAACAGAGCAGTCAGCCATATAAAACAGAGCAGTCAGCCATGTAAAACAGCAGTCAGCCATGTAAAACAGAGCAGTCAGCTATGTAAAACAGAGCAGTCAGCCATGTAAAACAGAGCAGTCAGCTATGTAAAACAGAGCAGTCAGCCATGTAAAACAGAGCTGTCAACCATGTAAAACAGAGCAGTCAGCCATGTAAAACAGAGAAGTCAGCCATGTAAAAAAGAGCAGTCAGCTATGTAAACCAGAGCAGTCAGCCATGTAAAACAGAGCAGTCAGCCATGTAAAACAGAGCAGTCAGCCATGTAAAATAGAGCAGTGAGCTATGTAAAACAGAGCAGTCAGCTATGTAAAACCAGGGGCTGACAAATCCATTGCCCGGCCGCCCGGGACAAGTCCGAAATCTCGCCGGGCAGGTGCTCTTTGACCTTTCGACGCCCGGTCGGGCAAGTGCAAAAAATCGTCTACAATCGTCAGTCTTTTGAGTCCTTAAATACAGTAAAACTAGACCAGTAAGTAAATCACAATAATTCCCGCTTTGTCGGCAATTCAGAGACGAAACCATCAATGTTTTTATAACGGTTCATTTATGACACTATTGTTAATCCCTGTCATATAATTAACAATTAAACATGATTGCCCGGCGGTGCGTGTTTTTCATTTCTGGTGTAGTGTGTACTGCCAGCGCTATCGATACGCTTGACAAGGTGTGAAAATAAGACTAATTTGCGTTTATCCCTGCCATAAAATTTAATCCCCAATCAATGTGAAAATGATTTAATAGCTCCTAAGACGATTTGCTACATCTTACGGTAGTAAAAACGGACTATTCTACTATCTCCTGAATGGTTATGTTTTGGCGCCAAATAGCAGACGCTGGCGGAAAAAAGTCAAATGTTTTAATGTTGGTAACCGCAGATTAGTCGCGCCTCTATCCACAACCGTTTAGCTATCAAGAAAATATTTTTTACCGGTTCCAAACATTTTTTCCTGAAAGAGATAGGCCCCATTAAAATGAAACAATGACGTCAAACACGCACGGTGTTGCTGGGGTCGGATGACGTCATTTACCGATCGCGTGTAGAAAAATGGGAGTGGTGGTTTGTGGACGACGATTTAGATGGTGGAAATGATGATCGCATTGAACTTGCTTGTTGGGTGGGTGTGAACGTTTGGATTCGTTTGTGATAGAGTGGGTTCTCGTCTTCTGGTTGGATCATTAAATCCAAGCTTAATAAACTGCATTCTTTTAATCTTTTATCTCGCTGCCCTGACACTTCTGATCTTTTGAGTAGATCTATATCGGCTGCAGCTCGTGTTTATCGTGCGTTTCAAGCTAAATGGGTTTATATAACTGTATCTTAAATTGCTAATCGGTTCAGGTATTATGTCAGCAATTAACTTGAAAGGTACCGTTTTTGGCTGTGACAACAACAGTATTTTCTACTGTATTACCGCACAGAGGGAAATAAATAGAAGTGAATGCAATGAACAGGAATCGATACAATTAACCCTGAGCTCCCATCAGAGACACCAAAGGGAAATAAACACTTACATGAAATAACTAGACCCTAATGGAAAGTGGTTGTGCTTGAAACTTGACAGAAACCTTGGATTATATTTATAAATGTTGGTCGTCATCATCGTCACCATTATCCCCCCAACATCGAACCCCACTTTGAGTTCCAAAATCCTGGGCAAGTAGGATTTTGAGCTGGGCAAGTGCAAAATTATTTTACTTGCCCGGTGGGCAAGTGGAAAATTTTTGGATTTGTCAGGCCCTGTAAAACCTATGTAAAACAGAGCAGTCAGCCATGTAAAACAGAGCAGTCAGCCATGTAAAACAGAGCAGTCAGCCATGTAAAACAGAGCAGTCAGCTATGTAAAACCAAATGCCAACCAACAACAAGAGCACCGCAAGCGGGTGCCAACGCTCGTCTGCAGTTTCTTTTAGAAAACAAAAGTTCTAAGTCAAATCAAATTGCAAGATGGAGTTATAAAACTTGTAGGGAATGTAGCTCTTGTGATGGTGAGTATGTGTATGAAGTTTCATGAAGGTAGGCCAAATACTTTTGGAAATATGGTCAAGGTTAAGTTTTTTGGTTAATTTTTCGAAAAATAGGTCAAAGTTCAAAGGTCAAGGTCACAGGTCAAAAAGCGTGGTATGACTGAAAAGGTCTTGTGCCAAGGAACATTCATGTGAAGTTGGAAGGCTCTGTTGTGAATAGTATTGAAATAAGAGACAAAAACAATTTTAAACTAGAAATGCGTCCATAGGACACGGATGCCCCCGCCCGAAAATATGTCTATGTTCGTATTCATCCATAGAAAGTTATTGACAGTGTTTAAGTTTTGGACCCTTTTTATGCCATTTGACCTCTAAGTATGACCTTGGAGGTACGGATCTGGGTTTGCACGTGACACATTGTCTCATGATGGTTAACATTTCTTCAAAATAATTTCAAAATCCATTCAAAAATAAGTAAGTTATTGGCTGCATTTAAGTTTCGGACCCTTTTTTTGACCTTTGACCTCCAAGTATGACCTTGACCTTGGAGGTACGGACCTGGATTTTGCATGTGACACATCGACTCATGATGGTTAACATTTCTACAAAGTAATCTCAAAATCCATCCAGAAATAAGAAAGTTATTGACTGCGTTTAAGTTTCGGACACTTTTTTTTACCTTTGACCTCCAAGTATGACCTTGAACTTGGAGGTACGGACCTGGGTTTTGCACGTGACACATCGACTCATGATGGTTAACATTTCTCCAAAGTAATTTCAAAATCCATCCAGAAATAATAAAGTTATTGACTGCGTTTAAGTTTCGGACCCTTTTTTGGACCTTTGACCTCTAAGTATGACCTTGACCTTGGAGGAAAGGACCTGGGTTTTGCATGTGACACGTCGTCTCATGATGGTTAACATTTCTGCAGTGTAATTTTAAAATCCATCAAGAAATAAGGAAGTTATTGACTGCGTTTAAGTTTCGGACGGACGGACGGACGAACGGACGGACGAACGGACGGACGCACGGACGAACGGACGGACGGACAGGGGCAACGCTATATGCCCTTTCCACCATTCTTCGAATGGCGGGGGCATAAAAAAACGGAGAGAAAAGGGGAGATAATTCAATCAAATTGCAAGATGGAGTTATAAAACTTGTAGGGAATGTAGCTCTTGTGATGGTGAGTATGTGTATGAAGTTTCATGAAGGTAGGCCAAATACTTTTGGAAATATGGTCAAGGTTAAGGTTTTCGGTTAAATTTTCGAAAAATAGGTCAAAGTTCAAAGGTCAAGGTCACAGATCAAAAAGTGTGGTATCACTGAAAAGGTCTTGTCCCAAGGAACATTCATGTGAAGTTTGAAGGCTCTGTTGTGAATAGTATTAAAATGAGAGCAAAAAATGTGTTTCAGAAAAAAATTGGAAAAGGGGAGATAATTCAGCCAAAATCAACAATGTTGTTATGGTCCTTGGTCAAAATGTAGCTCTTGTGATGATGAGTGTGTGTATGAAGTTTCATGAGGCTAGGTCTAATACTTTTTAAGTTATAGCCAAGGTTAAGTTTTTTTGGAACGACGCAGGACGCAGGACGACTACGCAGACGCCGGAGTGATGACAATAGCTCGAAAGTTTTTTTTCAAAAAACAGACGAGCTAAAAAGGATCACAAGATGACGATGGATTTCCAACAATATATCGCAGAATATACCGTCGCAAAATGTTGACGTTATCGAATCATATGTCGTGTTATATATGCAAGTGCATTAGAAAGCCACAAGTGGTCAGTTTACTGCACCTTTTATTTTTATATCAGTTAATGTGTACAGAGAACTTTCAACAGTAACCAACAACTATCCCTTTTGAATCAGTGGAATGGTCCTTGAGAATTACATCACTTTCTGACACTGATTAATTTACATGCATACGTCCATTATTCATACAAGTACAATGTATCTGATATTTTAGCTGCTTCCTATTTCATACTGTTATAATCAAAACAATTACTGCTATATGTAATTTAACCCTTTTTGTACCAAATGGAATTGTCTATCTTGTATACAGCAGGAGTCCATTTCAAAATTCAGGGGTGTCAGGTTGTGTTTTCTTCAAAAACTATTTGGAAATTGGCTAACAATTTTGCAAACAGTGTAGGCCATGATCAGATGCCGTGTTCTGCTGCGTCTGATCTTGGCCTGCACTGTTTGCCAACTACCTGTTTTGTCGTTTCCAGTACAAAATGGGTTAAGTATTATTCACATTAACATATTAACAGTTTTAGGGTGGATATGAATATCCATCAGGTTAATAGTAAGTCTATGGAATGAACACCCCTGTAAATAGGATCTGTAAAAGGGTTATCCTTTGGAAGCAAGGAATACACCATAAAACTGGAAAATATGGAGTGTACATGTTTTCTGGGCCAGACTAGCTAGTTTCGGCCAATTAGGCCTCATCAGTGAACCTCAAAATTTCCAAAGGACCAGAAAACAAGAGGCCCATGGGCCACTACGCTCACCAGAGGTCATGTGGTTTATACCATATACAGGCAAGGTGCCTGTCTGGGTCATATGACAACAATACCACAATGTTTAACTGCCTTACCCCATAGAGGCTTTTCATGTAATTTGGTTTCAATCAGCACAGCTCTTTTACTAGAGAAGAAGATAAAAATATTGAATCTGAGCCATCCAAAACACAGGTCAGTAATGACCTTGACCTTGGGAATTAATAAACTTCCATTCAGCTAACTGCAAATATCATTTTTGATGTCACAGCCTGCCAGGCAATCAGAAATATCAACTACTTTGCCATTTTTCCAGACAAATGTCTAAGTGACCAAATTTGACCTTGATGTAAAACAGGTCAAGGTCAACCAAAGGTCATCATTTGAACAAACTTGGTAGGGCCGGAGTCCCTGATGCTGCATACCAAGTTTCAAGATCATCGGCCATTAGGTTCTTGAGAAGATTTTTTCAAAGTTTATTTACCATATATGGGCATGGCGGCCATATTGGTCATGTGACCCAGTCCTCACTAACAAACTTGCATTCCCTCATTCCATAGAGGCTCCACATGTAATTTGGTTTGAATTGGCCGAGTAGTTTAAGTAAATAAGAAGATAAAAATACTGAATCTGAGCCGTCCTGGACAGAGGTCGGAAAATGACCTTGACCTTTGGAACCGATAAACTTCCATTCAGCTGATTGTAAATACCATTTCTGATGCCACTAGCTAGTATACAATCAGAAAAATCCACTGTTTTGCCATTTTTCCATACAAATGTCTGAGTGACCAAATTCGACCTTGACGTAATACAGGTCAAGGTCAACCCAAGGTCATTATTTGAACAAACATGGTAGGGCCAGAGTCCCCGATGCTGCATACCAAGTTTCAAGATCATCGGCCATTTGGTTCTTGAGAAGAAGATCTTTAAAGGTTTTTGCCATATATGGGCATGGCGGCCATATTGGTCATGTGACCCAGTCCTCACTAACAAACTTTCGTTCCCTCATTCCATAGAGGCTCCACATGTAATTTGGTTTCAATTGGCCAGGTAGTTTAGGTGAAGAAGAAGATAAAAATACTGAATCTGAGCCGTCATGGACAAAGGTGAGTAAATGGTCTTGACCTTTGGAACTGATAAACTTCCATTCAGCTGATTGTAAATACCGTTTCTGATGCCACTAGCTAATATACAATCAGAAAAATCCAGTTTTGCCATTTTTCTATAAAAATGTCTAAGTGACCAAATTTGACCTTGACCTAAAACAGGTCAAGGTCAATCAAAGGTCATCATTTGAACAAACTTGGTAGAGCCAGAGTCCCTGATGCTGCATACCAGGTTTTAAGGTCATCGACAATTTGGTTCCTGAGCAGAAGATTTTTAAAGGTTTTTACCATATATGGGCATGGCTGCCATTTTGATCATGTGACCCAGTCCTTACGAGCAAACTTTCGTTCCCTCTTCCCATAGAGGCTCCACATGTAATTTGATTTCAAACTACCCAGCAGTTTAAGTTGAGAAGAAGATAAAATTAGTGAATCTGAGCCTTCCAGGACAAAGGTCAGTAAAAGACATTGACCTTTGGAATTGATAAACTTCCAATCAGCTGATTACAAATATCATTTCTGATGTCACAGGTTACTATGCAATCAGAAAAATACACTGTTTTGCCCTATTTCCATACGAATGTCTAAGTGACCAAATTTGACCTTCACGTAAAACAGGCCAAGGCCAACCAAAGGTCATCATTTGAACAAACTTGGTAGGGCCCGAGTCCCCGATGCTGCATACCATGTTTCAAGGTCTGCCGCTGTTTGGTTCCTGAGAAGATGATTTTTTAAGGTTTTTACCATATATGGACATGGCGGCCAACTTGGTCATGTGACCAAGATCCCATGAACAAACTTTCTTTCCCCCAACCCATAGAGAACCCATGTGTAATTTGGTTTCAATTAGCCCAGCAGTTTCTGAGGAGAAGTCATTTGAAAATGTTGACGCAGACGCAGACGGCGAATCACTGCCTATACTATAAGCTCCCCTGCTGGAGCCTTCGGCTCTGGTGAGCTAATAAAAACTACACTATGATGTAGGGCAGGGAGACTTTTTACTGCCGCCACACATTCCCACACATCAGCTGTAGTGACGTTAAATATGTTCTATAAAAGGGTTATCCTTTGGAAGCTTTAAGTAGAGAAAAGTAGGATTTACAGGAGCAGGGTACAGGAGTATACATTATTTCCCTTATTTTTGGTCATCCACAATCTGTGTTCACTACTGAAGTGAGAAAAATATCAAATGCTATCAACAGAATAGTCTCACCAGAATACACAATGTCACACAGGGTTGTTATCTAGTTGATGAACTGTGTATAAAATATCTATAGGTTATTGACTTAAAACTGTGAAATATTCAACACGAGTTCATATTAAAGGTGAAGGAAGCACAAGCTTGCGAAGTTGCGAGTAAGTTTCTGCCATAGGAACAAGTGACGAATATTTCACAATAAAAGTCAAAAAACTTTTAATTCCATACCTGAAATTTTAACTATTTGCTGAAAATAAGCCTTGGCTAGCATAGAAATCTGAATGCAAAATCAGATTATATATTTTCAAGTGGTTTGAAATGGAAAATAATGCAGGTCGTTGTGTGAGTCTTCCTACATGTTGAAAAAATCGCACCCAATTACACCAAAGTGAAAATTATGTTCAAGTTGGTACATGTGATGCCATTAAAAACATTGACATTTACCAACCCAGGATGCCATTTTTCCGGATTGTCTGTTTTGTTTCTTTCAAAATACTCCTGATTGCCTGAAAGAAATTACCATATTCGGGTGTGTATTACCCGCATTTGCGTACTACCCGCACCCCCTTTTGTTGCCAAAATCTGGGGGAAAACTGTTATACTGTTGTATTACCCGCATGGAACATTTGCTGAAATTTTGGTGGATGCGTAAGTGAGAAAAAGTAAGAATTTGGCCAGTTTTTGTAGCACACAACGGAACGCGCGATCGTCTTCAAAAGGCGGGAAAATGCACGTGCGTGCGAGTATCACCAGAAAGCATGTATTTTGATTAAAATGTTGAAAAAACTTTACCTGTTCACCAGTGTTATTAATTTATTAACCCACATATGCCCGCGGCCCTTTTTTGGGACATCGGCAAACAGTGCAGTCCCGGATCAGATGCCTCAGAAAGACGCCGCAGACGTTTCTTTTTTGGGACATCGGCAAACAGTGCAGTCCCAGATCAGACACCTCAGAAAGACGCCGCAGATGTCTGATTTGGATTTACACTGTTTATTGATTTATAACGGTTCAATTATGACACTATTGTTAATCCCTGTCATATAATTGCCACCCTGCGGTGCGTGTCGATAAGGTGTGAAAATATGGTCAAGTTATGTCTCTAATTTGTGTTTATTCCCCAATCATAAAATTTAATCTGCAATCAGTGTGAAAATTATTTAATTGCTCCTAAGACGAGTTGCTACGACTATTCTGCTATCTCGTGAATGGTTATGTTTTGGCGCCAAATAGCAGACGCTTGGCGAGAAAAGTTGAACTCTTTGTGTTAACACATCATTCTGTATTCTGTTGTTGGTTATTGACACGGAGCTTACGGAAAGCGCTGTTTTGCTAGCGAGAATACTTTTACCGTTTCCAAACATTTTTTTATGAGACAGATACGCCCCATTAAGCTAAAACAATAGACACGTGTGGGGTTGCTGGGGTACGATGACGTCATTTACCGATCGCGTGCAGAAAAAAACTAGTGGTGATTTGTGGGCGGCAGTTTGGATGCCGGAAAACTTTGATGTTCGCATTGAACTTGCTTGTTTATTTTGTTTAAAATCAAAGTTTTAGGAATAATACTCACAAATTCGGGCTTGCTAGTAATAGAGATTGTTATATTACTCATGTGTAAGTAAAATTGAGTGGACAATTAAACGTTATTTATGCCGGGAATCGTAAAAGGATAGAGCATAACATGAGATGCATCGTATTTTCAGCTGTAAAAAGTAAAAATAAAATGGTCCAAAAATAATTCGGGCGGATTACCCGCATCCAGAACTTTGGCCTGTAATTTGAGGGAAAAAAACTGCGGGTAATACACGCCCGAATACGGTATTCGAAACCAGACTGCATGTAGGTCATATTTGTCAGCCTAACGTACATTTTATGCACTAATAGTCACAGTCTGTTTACAT
The DNA here is from genome assembly GCA_963580285.1 of Lucinisca nassula. Classification (NCBI taxonomy): domain Eukaryota; kingdom Metazoa; phylum Mollusca; class Bivalvia; order Lucinida; family Lucinidae; genus Lucinisca; species Lucinisca nassula. Next base: position 59,629,002 of record OY757025.1, read on the forward strand.
TAGGTTTTATGTTCTTTCAGTCGATACACACAAGATGGCTGCCCATTTTTCTTTTGCAAATGGACAAATTTGAAAGTACACCTACTTCTATGAACAAGGCTGCTTACCAATGTGGACTATGCACTTATATATATGGACAATATGCATTTTATCTATGGGCAATATGCGGTTCGTAGAAATACCGGAACACACCAAAACACCGGAACACACTGGTAATTACCGGAACACACTCACAAAAAGCTTTTTATTTGGCTTAATAAATGTATTTTTGAGGAATATACTATAATATACATTTCATATGCCTTATATTGACCAACTGTGACACCAAAAAATGCTTTATAAACCCTAGCCCAGTTACGCATCAAATAATTTATGGCAATGTGATCCGCTATATTTTGTCATGATGCGATAGGCATAAGAAAGTTATTAGAAATAAATTAAACGTAATTATTAAAAATGTTATTTAAATCTAGAATAACTGTTATGGTGGTAATAAGTTATAGTATTTCATTTTTTATTGAAGGATTTACGTCCCATCGACACTGATTCAGAACACTTTGTGTCATTTTGGAGACGTTTCTTTCAATTCTGGGTGATTTTTACCTACATTCACATGAGTTGATTCTCAAGCCCTACCGGTCAATGAAACCGAAGTTTTATATACAAGGAAGGCCCGACTCACACCTCTGCATACTTCCCCAAGCCCCGGTGGGCGGGGCTCAAATTATAGTTTTTGTTTGCATTAAACCCCCAAAGGGAATATCAAGGGCGGAATATCAATGATCAAAATGAACAATGTCATCACGAGAACCCGCCTGTATAATTTTGCCCCCCCCCCCCCCCCCCCTCCCTGAAACCCAACTTTATATAGTACATGTTAAACTGGGTGTTTAAGGGTAAACATTATTTTTCTTATTTCTGCTCAAAAAATAAAAATTGTGGGTATCGATAGAGTACGTCGAGGTGTTTCTGTAGAGTCCCAGTAATTTATGTTTTGCGCAGAAACAAAAACAAAAAAAATGTGCCATCTTATTCTGTGGAAGGAAACTTTTGTGCGTTTTTTTTTTTTTTATTTAGCGCCATTCTGACATTGATTGAGTCGATGTACTCAAGAAATGACATCAGTGATCTAATCAACATAGTTACGATTAACAAACCATATAATCCCCTTGAGCACCGCCAGTTACCCGTTTGCTACCTGGGGATTAGTGTATAATGCAATAGTAACTGCACGCTCTAATAAACACGCTTCCGTTAATTGTGAAGCAAGATAATGATCAGACTGCATGATGTCCGCTATTTTCGTTAAATGTCCGTGCCTGTCCAAATCCTGTTTTATTCCTTCGCTTGAGATTTTAGTTGGTCCTAATTTCTTAATTCGCTTGAGATTTTAGGTCTTAAAATTAAAATTGAATTATGTGATGTATAAATAATCGATAAACCAATAGTCAGATCAGACATTAGTAAAAATATATATATATATAACAAGATCTTTGAGAAAAAAAACATGCTCTTTAGATTTAGTGAAAAAAAAAAGAATGAAAAATTTCAGATTAAACAAGATGTGTTTGTGAAACACCGATGCCCCCGGACAGCGCCTGTGCAATATGAAAGCCCCATCACTAAATTATGTCATGGTTGAGGCCACAAGGTCACGAGGTAAAAAATTATGGTACCACTGGAAAGGTCTTGTGAGAAAGAATACACATGTGAAATATGAAAGCTCTATCACTTACCAATCAAAAGTTATGGACTAGATTAAAGTTTTTAAAAAGTAGGTCAAACATCAAGGTCAAAGTCACAAGGTCAAAAATTATAGTACCACTAGAAAGGTCTTGTGACAAGGAATGCACATGTGAAATATGAAAGCCCTACCATTTACCAATCAAAAGTTATGGCCAATGTTAAAGTTTTTAAAAAGTAGGTCAAACATCAAGGTCAAGGTCATGAGGTCAAAAATTATGGTACCATTAGAAAGGTCTTGTGACAAGGAATGCACATGTGAAATATGAAAGCTCTACCATTTACCAATCAAACGTTACGGCCAATGTTAAAGTTTTTAAAAAGTAGGTCAAATGCCAAGGTCAAGGTCATGAGGTCAAAAATTATAGTACCAATAGAAAGGTCTTGTGACAAGGAATGCACATGTGAAATATGAAAGCTCTACCATTTACCAATCAAACGTTACGGCCAATGTTAAAGTTTTTAAAAAGTAGGTCAAATGCCAAGGTCAAGGTCATGAGGTCAAAAATTATAGTACCAATAGAAAGGTCTTGTGACAAGGAATGCACATGTGAAATATGAAAGCTCTATCACTTACCAATCAAAAGTTATGGCCAATGTTAAAGTTTTTAAAAAAGTAGGTCATATGCCAAGGTCAAGGTCATGAGGTCAAAAATTATAGTACCAATAGAAAGGTCTTGTGACAAGGAATGCACATGTGAAATATGAAAGCTCTATCACTTACCAATCAAAAGTTATGGCCAATGTTAAAGTTTTTAAAAATGAGGCCAAAAGTAGGTCAAATCTCAAGGTGAAGGTCACGAGGTCAAAATTTATGGTACCTCTTGAAAGGTCTTGTGACAAGGAATGCACATGTGAAGTATGAAAGCTGTATCACTTACCATTCAAAAGTTATGCCCAATGTTAAAGTTTTTGCAGACGGAGAAACGGACAAACAGACAAACGGACAAACAGACAAACAGACGGACAGACCAAAAACTATATGCCCCCCAGAATCTTAGATTCCGGGGGCATAATAAAAATGTGACAATTCTCATATTTATGATACAAACATAGATTGTGAGTATTCGTTAGAACCACAGCCCTTGAGGAGTTTCTAACGAGTACCCACAATCTATGTTTTTGAGCAGAAAAAATACCCCCGTCAACTCCGTTTTTACTACAAAAAAGTGGGGTTAAAGGGGATTAATAATATATAGGTCTGTTATAATGATAATAATTTCATCGATATTTTGTTGTAATCTGTTTGGTTCTTTGTGTTGGAGTTTAACGGCCCAGTCCATATTATTTTGGTTACCCGTACAGTAAGAAAAAAGCTTCCCTTCTTGAATCAGCGGAAGGGAGAGAATGATAGTAGAATATATTTCATGGTCAATATCCACGAAAGAATGTGCCGGTCCCGGCTGGCAAGTCTAATCAAATAGTGCAGAACCAGAACGGACGACGGCGGCAAAAGGACAAATCCCATCAACACCACTCAGGTTATATTGGAGATGTTTCTCGTCACCCATTGAAACCAAATTTGGCAGTCTCATCCGCAACACTGACTGGAAAGGCTTAGTAATTCTAAGTCGTTTATCATTACTCGAATGCAAACAGTTTCAGCTCAGCACGGGAGCATCATGCAGCACGATCGGTCTCCCCAAGCCCAGAGGGCGGGGTGGTTTGAATATACATTGTGTTTTTATATACTTATGTTGTTTTAGATGCATTTTGAAATAATGCACTATGGAACGGAATGATCTAAGCTTTGACTTGGCCAGAAATTATAATAATAATGATAAATAAAATTAAATAAATAAAATGACACAGACAGAGTTGCCACTTAGCAAACTTGGTAAAAATCTGATATAAAAAAAAATGAAATTTTTACGAGCCAAGGTTTTTGATATTTCATGTATTTCTTCCCAATGGCGACACTATGCTGGAAATGTCAAGCTTTTTTGTGGCTAGAAGAATTGTCAGACTGTATTCTTTTGGTCATCAAATGAGTTATATCAGAGAGAGAGCAAATCTAAACATACACTGCTCAGTATAATTACTTGTATATATTTAGACCCACAGGACCGGAACACATTTGATAAAACACTGAACTAAGATAAATTTATTTATGCTTTTTATATCAGAAATGTTTTCAACAACACCATACATAATAAAACAATTCAAATAAGTCAAAAATGACATTTCTAATAAAAGAAATATAAAAAATTAAAGTGTGTTCCGGTAATTACCAGTGTGTTCCGGTGTTTTGGTGTGTTCCGGTATTTCTACGAACCCGGCAATATGGAATAATATCAACCGGTAACTTCTGTTCAAAGTAAACGACATTTTCCAGGTATACTATATTCTACACTAGAAACATGATTTGTTCAACTCACCTTAACAGTTATGACACCGTCCCTGCCAACTTTTTTCATAGCATCTGAGATTAAATCTCCTATAGAACTGTCACCATTAGCTGAGATTGTTGCTACCTGAAATACACTTTTAATTTAACCCTTTTTGTACCAAATGGAATCTTCCTCCTTATATATAGCAGGAGTCTATTTCAAAATTATTTAGGGGTGTCAGGTTGTGTTTTCATCAAAACGTATTTGGAAAATGACTGAACTTTAAGCAAACAGTGGAGGCCCTGATCAGACGCCGCGTTCTGCGGCGTCTGATCTGGGCCTGCACTGTTTGCCAAGGTACCCCTTTAGGGGTTTCCGGTACTAAATGGGTTAAAATAGCAACCGATAAGGTGAGAATCTGGTGATAACTGAAGGATAATGTTCTTTATTTCTTCATATAAACCTATGCTGTGGGTTTCATTTGAAACGCCTCGCATGAATACCCTCACATAGGTTTTTATTGGATATAATCCAATGTTGTGGGTTCTCATTTGAACCGCCTCACCAAGGTTATTCAAATTAATACCCATAACATAGGTTTTTATGGATAAATGACAAAAATTTCCTTTAATTGTCACCAAATAAATCCCTTACATATCTATTTCTTAACAAAACAGTTAAGTTTAGTATAGCTGTACTGTTTTTTATCAGTCACCCACTATATTGATTGCATTGCAGCACATTGACCTGATAAAGATATGCTATCTCAGGACAAGTGAGCTTTATCAGGTCAACGTGACATTGCACTTTTACGAATGAACCCGACTACTGGAAAAATGACATAGTATTTTTACTGGAAAAAATGAAAAAAAATTACTTGAAAAAAAAAAAATATTACACTGTATAGGAAAAATATAGTCAGCAGATACTAAATATATTGACCGCCAGAATGCTGGGACGCACTGACGACCATTAATAATTGATTGTAAATTGCTAATTTAAGAGTGCACAAGGGGATAAACTGATAAATAGAATACCAGATTAGTGTCATTTGATATCAAGTTTATCAGGCTTGGCTTTGAGAACACATGTAGAATCGCTCGGCAAGCCTCGCGATTCTACAAGCATTATCGAAACCTTGCCTGATAAACTTGATATCCAAAGATATTCTGGTATTCTCTAAATATTATGACAAATGAAGCCAGCAAGGCTCTACGAGGACTGTTCAAATATGAATGCAACTAAGCACATAAAAATGTTTCCGTGATAGATTTCGATGAAAAATTTATTTTGTCCCCTCAAAGTATTCCCCTTTAACAGATATACAAACTTTCAGTCTTCTGATCCAATCATAGAATGCATTTTGGTAGTTTTTTTCGAGGTATACCATGAAGGCACTGGAATATTGCAGAACCGAGGTGTTTGCGCTGTACAAATTTTCGACCAGAAAGGTATTTTTTCAGCCGCGGGAACAAAAAAAAGTCACACGGGGCAAGGTCAGGGAAATACAGGGGTCGAGGGAGTTCAACAACCTTTTCCTGATTCAGATAGTCTTGCACAATGAACGCCTTGTGCGATGACGCATTGTCATGTAGCAATCTGACATTGGCCAAGCCAGTTGCGGGTCTTCGTTCTTTGAAATATTTCTTCAATTTTCGAAGAACTTTATTCTTGTAAAACTTCGCATTTACAGATTTGTCTTTAGGCACAGCAATCTGAATAGCAGGGCCCTGATTTGAAAAGAATATGGCATACATTACCTTCTTGACGCTCATGGTCCGCTTTGCAATGCATGGTCTTTTGCAATACTTTGTTGCCCATATTTTGTTCTGAATCTTTTGTTTTGGCTCAAAAAAGTGAACCCATGTCTCGTCACCTGTGACGACATTAGCGAAAGACCATGCATTGTAATTTGGAAACTTTTTAAGCAGCTTCTTAGCGCACTGAACGCGCGTCTTTTTCTGCTCATCTGTTAACAGATGGGGAATCCATCCAGCACAGATCTTTCTCATTTTCAAATCCCGTTTCAGAATTGTATGAGCTGCTCCTAATGAGATGCCAACCATACTAGCTATTTGCCTAGTGTTGTATCGTGCATCGGTAGCAACTATTTCTTTCACTCTAGCAACCATCTTGGCAGATGTTGCTCTTTTCCGCCGAAGATTATGTGGTGCATCTTCTGTTGAGCCTAGCCCAGAGCTGAATGTCTTACACCAACAAAAAACTGTCGGAAAAAACATTTCATTATGCCCATAAACCGAACATATTTCATCAAAAATGTCTTTGCACCGTATACCAAGAATACAATTCTTAATATAGGACCGTATTTCAACAGCGTACCCTGATCTTCTTCCAACCATGTTTTGTATTAGTATACAAGAGCAGACAGTGTTTATCGAACGATATACATGGCTAAAGTGGACGGATTTTAACAGGTTTGGTATCAATGTATAGGTAAAATGTTTTTCTACGCTGTGATATTTATTTCCAGGTGATTTTCGCATTAGTGCATGAGAAAACATTCTACTTGCATTCATATTTGAACAGTCCTCGTAATTAGCCTATTTATTTGTGCAGAATCATTACTTCACTGTCTATATTAGGCTGTGTCCATAAGGTCAAACTTTGTCCAATTCAACATTCTTTGTTTGATTTTGTTTGATTTGCAGTTTAACTTCCCCGTCAACACTTGTTAGGTCATTTTTGCGACGTTGCTTCCAATTTTGTGGGACTTTTACCCGACATTGAGATGAAATGACATCTCAATCCCTGCCGCCCAATGAAACAAATATGGTTTTTAGTCATGGCCGGGCCGACTCGCAGTAATTTTTCTGGGCAGGCTTAGGCCTTCTAAGTGGTTTAACGATACTCATGAGCAGTCGGTTTCAGCTCTAACTGGAAGCATCATACAGCCCAATCAAAATCTATTTCTCCAAGCCCCGATGGGTGGGGGCCCTTAATAGCGTTGAATTGATAAAAAGTTTGTGTGGTCACAATTTTATGCATCTATCTAGCCCAGACATCATGCCATTCTAATGAGTATGACTTCATGAGTATTTCAATTTATAATACTGTATTTACTATATATGTATTCAGACAGACAGGCCTAAGCAACAAGGTAGACATGGATGAGATACTGCAGCATGTGGCATCTCATCAGGGTTTACACAGCTTGACACTCAACTAGCGATCTTAACCCTTATCTTGCTGTTCAAGACAACCCCTATCTTTGCAAACAGTGTAGATCCAGATCAGATGGCCTCTGAAGAAGCCATCTGTTCATGATCTACATTGTTTGGCATTCAGTCTATGAATTTGTAGCAATAAATTACATCAAGTAATTTGATTGGTTGATAGACAGAAATGGGTGTGGCTTAAATGAATATTCAGCAAGATAAGGGTTAAAGACACAACATCTGGCAGTAAATTGTACTGATAATAATCTTTTACACGAAGTATCGTAAGGAGTTCAGGTGTCCAAATACTTAGGACAAATATGGTAACAGGTCATTCGTGCACCAAGATAGGGAGGGGATAATTTTACTTATTTCTGCAATAAAACATATGTTATTGGTACCAACAACATATGTTTCCAACAAGATATAAGGAAAATTTTCTTTCTGATCCCTCCTTAACTGGAACTATGCATTGCAGTTGAATACCAATAGTACCGTCTTATAGAGAACTGGGAAAAACGCTTTTAAAACTGCCATCAAATAAGTCCCTTTCATTTTTTCTGGTATGACTAGTGGCCCAAGAAAACCTGTCTTCCGCTGTCCAGCCTGAGAGATTTTGTTGTTTGTTTGTTGGTTTGATTTGAGGTTTAACATCCCCGTCAACACTGTAAAGGTCATTTTGGAGATGTTGCTTTCAATTTTGTGGGACTTTTACCTGACATTGAGATGAAATGACATCTCAAGTCCTGCCGCCCAATGGAACTAAATGTGTTTATAATTATGGACGGTCCAACTCACACCGCTTTGCCTGGGCAAGCTTAGATCCTCTAAGCAGTTTACCAGTACTTGTGTGTGGGTTGATTTCAGCTATGCCCATCTATTTCTTCAAGCCCCTGTGGGCAGCGGGCCTTTTTATCCAGTCTGAGATGAGTCATTACTGTTCAGCCTAAAAAGAATCTTTGTGAAGTGCTATACATACGGTCTGGAACCCAGAGTTCTTTGTGCAAACAAAGAAGGTGCTGTTCTGACTCAGCAGGGGCACAAGCTGATTTGAGTCTCTTGACCCTTTTTGAACCAAATGGAATCTTCCACCTTATATACAGCAGGAGTCCATTTCGAAATTTAGGGGTGTCAGGTTGTGTTTTCATCAAAATCTATTTGGAAAATGACTGAAATTTTAGTAAACAGTGGAGGCCCTGATCAGACGCCGCGTTCTGCGGCGTCTGATCTGGGCCTGCACTGTTTTCTAAGGTACCCCATTAGGGGTTTCTGGTACTGAATGGGTTAAGCATCGGTATCCACATATTATTTTTCTTATTTCTGCATGAAAACTTATGTTGTGGGTACTCATAAGAAGCACTTTACCAAGGCCCTTCTAATGAGTACCCACAACATGTTTTTGTGCAGAAATAAGCAAAATATCTGTACTTAGCACTTAATCAGGAGCTATGCCTACTAACCTGCGCAATTTCTTCTGGTGTTGTAACTGGCTTAGACATGGTCTTGAGGCTGTCTACCACACAATCTACTGCCATCATTACACCTGCAATAGAACATTTAACCCTCTGTTACTTACAAGTGGGGAATTGATACATCTTCAGGGAAGGCAACCCTCTCCTCCTTGTTCTAATTTTTTCCCTTTATTAATAGTTTTCAGGGGAAGGGAGTGGGGAGTAACAGCCTGGTTGATGGTCCCCAACTGTGTTTGACTGTATTGCATAATAACATCAGCAACCTGCTTTTTACATCACTTCCATGTTATGAATACCACGACAAATCCCTCTCTATATACATTTAAAATAAGGAAAAAAGGTTTGTTTCGATAAAATGCCAACTTTTCTTTGTGGTTACAGCATTTCTGGGCTTTGATAGTACAACAGCATTGTATCAATTAATTAATTATATCAATTCCTGATCTTTGTTTTACTTCTACTTTGTCGAAATATTGTTCTAGTAAAAGGTAGCACAGAGTCACTTCTGCTTGGAACACAAATGCATGTCTCTCTTAGCACATAATGGATGCTTTGCTTAATCGGGATTCAGGATTATGTTTCTTTTATTACTCAAAACTATGTGTACCTTTTCTAATTTCAATAGGGTTAGCTCCCTTGCTGATCTTTTCAAAGCCTTCTTTAGCAATAGATCGTGCCAGGACAGTAGCTGTAGTAGTTCCATCACCTGCCTCTTCATTTGTGTTGTTTGCGACATCTTGGACTAGTTTAGCACCTATATTCATGAATTTATCCTACAATAGAACAACTCAATTCAGTAGACTAGATAAGGTGGGTATTTGCCTACTGTATTTAGTAACAAATCAGAGATAGTTTTCCTTCTCAAATAACGAAAATGTATGTTGTGGCCTTGTGGGCACTCCTTTGAGGTGGTTCTGATGAATACCCAAAAAATAATGCATTCCCTGAGAGATAAGGAAAACTATCAATTCTTTCCCATATCTAGCCAACTGAAATCTCATATCACAGCCATAATTAGCAGCAAAGGAGCCTTGGGACATGTTCACAACTTGATAACTCACATCAGCCTGAACAAGATTGGAAAAAATATAAGTGCCTCAAGTTAGAGGACAAGTAACTATGTATTTTCTAGATGTAACTTTCATTACACATTACTATACCTGTGTGTAATGTTAAATGTCACCACCGAGTGAGTGAGTGTTTGAGTTTTACATCCCACCAACAGCTAGGGTCATATGGAGAAGGGACCTCGGTTTAAAGACTCATCCGAAAATCTGTTTAAATGTCACCAATAAAGAAGTTGTCTACCAGTAGTCAAAAGATGAAACATTTTCCTTCCATGTCATAGGACCTGCTCCTAAAGGAAAGTATTTGCTACCCTTGTGACCAGTGTTTATTGGGCAGAAGCTGGTCCTCCAAACCAACTAATTTTCATGTTTACTGCAAAAAGGTTATAAAGTTAAGGGGAATGGATACACTATTAGGGGAGGCAACTCCTGCAAAAGAATTTTTGTTTCCCATGTCAATAGGGATCAGGAGCAAATGCTTTCCATTAAAAGTAGACCCCTTTTTCAGTGGGACAGGGCTTACAGGAAAGTCCCGAACTTTGTCTCCCTTTGAAAAATGGCAAAACAAATCTGCCAGGTGCTCCCATTCCCCTTAAACTAGCAGAAACACTGGGTGGGCATGCGACACCATGCACATGCTGGTCCTGTGGAGTTAAGGTTTGGACCTTAGCGAAACCCCTGAAAGGCTGTTTTCCGAGTCTGTGTTCATGCTAAACTTTGGTTTAATAACCAAGTCAACACTGATTAGGTATGCGTGTACAGTGATAGAAGAAAACTGATGAAAATACAGTCAGAGACATTATGATGAAAAGCAAGTAGCAGACAGGACCCTTTTCATTCAGTAAACTGTTAAATGTTTAACTAGTCAGATGAAAAAAAATTATTTTTTACCTTTAAATCAATTCCTTTAGCTACTGTGACACCATCTTTTGTAATTTTTGGACTGCCCCAGCTTTGTTCAAGTATAACATTTCTACCCTGAAATGCATATAAACTTCACATTAATCATATTAATAGGCTAACACATGTGTGTGAAGTACTTACCTCTTTCATGCTTTCAGAAATGTCATTTTCTGATGAAAATTTGTAATATCCTCTCATACCTGCTGCAAACATAGACTGTGGGTACTTGTTAGAACTGCCTCATTGTATGATTTGAGCATAAATATGGAAAATAGTGTTTGCCCCTGTCAACCTCCCTCTTCCCAGGGTTCAACATTAACTTTTAAAATAACCAGACAAGGTGGCCCTGTAACTTTTGGGATGCACTGGACCTGATCTAAGTTCTAGAGCAATCTGAAAAGGAAAATAATGTAGGTAGTGTTTTTATTACCTGCGAGTCTCACATTTGTCTACCAGAGTCATGATCTCATATCTGCGAGTACCAGGATGCACCATAAATTAATTTATACGGTAAATTAAAGACAGTGCTGTGAAATCATAATTCTGTAGTGGGACTCATAGAATATTGTATTTACTATAATATTCAGATTAACATTTTTTCATGAGCCAGCAGGGAGTCCAAAACCGCAGATGGAATGGTAAACAGTGTAGACCCTGATCAGACTGCTCCTGGGTCTGCACTGTTTGCTTAGGCCTGTGTGTCCCACTACTTAGGATAATGTCGGTAAAATCAAATAGCCCATGCTTTCCTGGCTTTTAACCCTTTTTGTACTGAATGGAACTTTCCTCCTTATATATATAGCGGGAGCCCATTTCAAAATTTAGGGGTGTCAGGCGTCTGATCTGTGCCTGCAGTTTGCCAGGGTACCCATTTTGGGATTTCCGGTACCAAATGGATTAAATTATATTTTAAATGTCCTATGTAGTACTGGCAATCAATTCAGCTAACCAATGCAGATCACCAGTAAATGACAACTGCCAGTGGTTGGGAGAGAACTTTCTAAAATATCATGATCAACCAGCAGAAAGAATGTTACCAGATTTGGCAGGGATCAAACCTGCAAGGCCCTAATTACCAGTCAGATACACCAGTCGGAATTCGTACCTTTGGTCCCATAGTAACTGCCACAGCGTCTGCTAGCAAGTCCACTCCCTGTAACATTAATGCCCTGCCCTCTGGTCCAAACTTCAAATCTTTGGCATAACATCTGGCTAAAGCTGGGGCTAAATTTCTTCTGGTCAGTGGTCTCAATAAACTTGGTATTCTGTACATTTCTGAAATAATATACCGAAATTTTGCTGTTAAGACCACCTAAAATTAAGATTTGTTTGTAATGGAGTTTAACAGCCCAGTCAGCACTATTTTAGGTCATTTTTGGGCTGGTAAGTTTACCTATCCACACTTTTCCTGGGCAGGCTTATACGTAAGCGCTTAACCGGTACAGTGCACATTCTTTCGCCAAAAACTGACAACTGCCTTTCTTGAATCAGCTGGAGAGAATGACCGTAGAAAAGATTTCATGATCGATCTCCACGGAAGAATGTTGCCAACCCCGGCAGGAATTGAACCTGCGTCCTCCTGATCACTAGTCAGACGTGCATCCGGCTGAGCTACCGAGGCCGGCTCACCTAAAATTAAGACTACCGGGGTAATTACAATTTACATGTATGTTCTAAAAAGCTTATTTAGTAGGCTGCAGTTATTCTTTCTTTGTGTTTTCTGCATACAATGTCCTCTGGTCAGAGACCACATTTGGGACTGTTCAAAAGTGGTCTTAAAGAGCAATTGCAATTTCAGACCTATGCACAACACTGAGTGTAGACCCAGATGAGACGCCGCAGAATGCAGAACCTCATCAGGGTTTGCACTGTTTGCCAGTCATCCAGCTATTTTAGACACAACCTTGGGTAGTAAATTGTACTCATCAAATAATCGACTACAAACAAATCAGTAAGATCAGAACAGGGATTTTCCAAGTACAATTTTGGGGCCGGTAATCGGCCCCTATTTTTCCCAATTTAGAGACAGATATTCCCAAATTTTATAACAACTTTCCCAATTTCTGATGTTGTGCTACATTTTGATAAAAACTAGAATTGTTTTCTAAGAAAACAGATGTCCCCCCACCACACTCATTATTTCAGCCCTGTGACCTTGAAAATTAGGTCAAGGTCACCAAAATCTAATCAGTTCTTAAGATCAGCCCACTGATATAATGTACCTAGTTTGAACCAAATCCATCCATCGGGTCAGGAGATAGAGCGCAGACAAGTTTATTTTTAACAGTCTAAGTCCCGTGGTGACCTTGAAAATTAGGTCAAGGTCACCAAAATCTAATCAGTTCTAGAGACTATCCCACTTACTTTATGTACCAAGTTTGAACCAAATCCATCCATCGGGTCAGGAGATAGAGTGCAGACAAGCTTATTTTTAACAGTCTTAGTCCCGTGGTGACCTTGAAAATTAGGTCAAGGTCACCAAAATCTAATCAGTTCTTGAGACCATCCAAATTATACTATGTACCAAGTTTGAACAAAATCCATCCATTGGTTCAGGAGATAGAGTGCAGACAAGCTTTTTTGGCCTAAAATTCGACAATGTTTTGAGCACTGTGACCTTGAAAATTAGACCAAGGTCACCAAAATCTAATCAGTACTTTTCCCCCTCCCAATGGTGTATCTGTGTAAGTTTAATCAAAATCCATCCATCCATTCAGGAGATAGAGTGCAGACAAGAGGCAACGCCAACAGGATCCGCACCAAAACCAATATGTCCCCCTCCCTTTCGGGTGGGGGGACATAATTTCATGAAAATTGAACCAAAATTGACAAAGTTACAGCTGATTTAAATTCCCAACTATAAATATTAGCGAGCTGTTTTTCCCAAACCCAGCGCCCCCTGGACCCTGATTCTGAAGGGTAGGAAAACCCCTGCAGAATCATAATGATAATCATTTTGTGGAATTTATCGATCAATTAATTGATTATCAAATTAATTGTGCCAGCCTTTAAAATACTCTGGACCTCTAGCATGAGACTAACCACTGAGCTATCACACTCCATAATTTGAAGTTTCAAGATCAATTAAAGCAAAACTGCTTTTTTTTTTTTTTTTTTTTTTCCTATTACTGCAACTCGCTCACATCTGAGGATTACCGGTACAAGCAGAATTTCCTGGGTGGTAACCAGTACTTTTTTTTTATTATTTTATTTTTTAAGGGTTTACCGAATGTACAAAAAGTGGGTGGGGCAATGGTGTGGTGTTCAAAATTTGTTTAATTGAATTTTGCAAAACTGTCAAGTTTTTTTTGTAAAGTTACTTGGCCCATAATTTATTTCAACTTATTCACATGTTCTATTAGAATTTTTTCAGAAATTCAGGAATTATTGAGAAAAACATACCTCTCTTTATTTGCTTCAATCCATTTGCATTCAAACATATTCTCCATGGTAATATAGCCAAATAAAATTGCATAAATAGGTTTATCAGTAATTATGCTACAATATGTGAGAAGGTCATTGCTCAAAAATATTCCACAGTAGAGTATACAGCAAATTTGTGCCCATACCGTGTGTCAAAATAATACAATTTCCAGACATATCTGTTGCTGAAAAGTAGTCTAGAAACTAGAAATGCGTCCATAGGACATGGATGCCCCCGCCTGATAAGGAAGTTATTGACTGCGTTTAAGTTTCGGACGCACGGACGGACGCACGAACGAACGGACGGATGGACAGGGGCAACGCTATATGCCCTTTCCACCATTCTTCGAATGGCGGGGGCATAAAAAGGAATAGTGGACAATAACTGCTACCACAACTGAATCATTGGAAGTTTTAGTTGTCTCCCTTGTTTTCATGTCAATGTTTTGTTTGATTTGAAGTTTAACGTCCCGGTCAACACTATATAGGTCATTTTGGAGATGTTGCTTCCAATTTTGTGGGACTTTTACCCGACATTGAGATGAAATGACACCTTAAACCCTGTCGCCCAAAGAAACCAAAAGGGTTTATAAATAAGCAATAATTAGCATGGAGGGTCCGACTTGCACGGATTTTGCTGGGCAGGCTTATATCCTCTATTAAAGTGGTTTACCAGTACTTGTGTGCCTTGGGATTCAGCTCTGCGTGGAATCATCATGCAGCCCATTTATTTCTTCAAGCCTGGATGGGCAGGGGGGGGGGGGGGGGGGGGGCGATTATTACTGTGTAGGCTTTCATCCTGCAAACCTCGTGTGTATGTAATGTACACCTGCGAGTAATGGTCAGATGTGACCAATCACAGTTTAAGTAGAAAGAAAGAAAGGATACACACTCAAAGGAGGCAAATTATTTTTGTCTCCCTTATCAATAAGTGTTTAATTGAAGTGTTTTAAATTGCTCCTGTGGAGCAAATTCTTTCCTTAAAGAACTATGTATCTTTTTCAGGGACACGTATTTTAATTAAAACAACATTGACAGTATGCCACAAAATAATTGCAGACAGCCCATAACTGCCGTCTTCTATTGAAGCCCACAACTGCCGTCTTCTATTGACCACCATACATGTTTACATTTGGTCACGAGGTTTTGGTTTACTATCAATGATGTAAATTAGACGAGATGTTGAAACACAAATAAGTGATGTTTTTCCGACAATGGAACTCTTGAACCTATTCATTCTTACAGCAAAATCCATTATCTAAGTCTCTATATAAATACCTACTTTGATTCACATGTCTACAGTGCAAAATTTGTGAAATTTGTTAACATGTTTTTTTTCAAAGGCTTGTCAATGAAACCGGAAACACCTAAGGACTTCCATATCTGGTGACACGAACGCAAAAATATAATCACAAAATATTCATATTTTTGAAGAATTCAGTGATTTTTTTAGGCGTGCGTCCTGCGTCCTGGATGCATAATTTCGCCAGAGGACGCATAAAAATAGCGTTGGTGGGTCCCGGGACGCATAGAAATTCTCGGATGAATGTATGAACTCTTTTACTTTCGTTTATGCAAAAGCGGTCTTTAAGTACAAAACTTGGTAAAACCCAGTCCTCAAAGGCGTCGTAGTTCTACGGTAAACTGATTCTACCAGTGTAGTCCAATAATCAATACCAGGTTGTCCAGTACCGGAGGAAACTAGTGCGGTTATTGGTTTTTAATCCATGAGATCGTTTATTTAACACCGTTTGACCTTGCACTTATCAACAAACTGAGAGAGCTGCGAGAGATGCCGCCTCAAAAAAAAAAAAAAATTGACCCAAAACAGCAAACCCTGTTCTGTCTGCTTTGGCAAAAGCAGCCTGAAAACAAGGTCTCTCAGTCTGAGGAAGCTGATCGTGACGGCGATGGTCTCGATCAAACTGCAACAAGTACAGAACCCACTTCAGCCAGTTCAGGTGATTGATTTAGACAGTCACAGCTCGTAATCAGTCCCAGCTCGTAATAAATGTATAGACCTGATTTAGGGGTCTTTAACCTACACAGGGCGTGACTCTCCCTGCACAGGGGGCCTTTAACGTCCCGATCCGAAGGACGGTGCACTTCATGAAGAGTTCCTAATTATAATAATGATCAAAGTACTGTAAATACTGAAACTTGACTATGAAGAGTTCCTAATAATGATAATGAGCAAAGTACTTTGAATACTCAAACTAACTAAATGCTGATATTACTGGTTACTAATTTACAACAAATAGAAAATATATAACATGTTATAAAAGACATAAAAAGTATTAAATGAAATAGTAGTTTTTATCACAGTCTAGTCAAAAGCAGACAAAAGTCCATGCTTTAAGTATACAGATATCACAGTCTAGTAGTCTCGTCAAAAGCAGACAAAAGTCTGCTTTGAGTTTACTAGGGATGTAACGATAGTCAGAAAATGACTATTGCGATAGTATTGACATTGCAGGAATAACCATTGCGATACTATTACTATTGCTGACTACTATTGCAATACTATTGCGATACTATTGCCTGAAACATATTTTTTTGTTTGAGAAGGAAATAAAAACTATTCAATCCTTCAAACTGTTTTCTGTATGCTTTATCTGCATACAAGAAATAAACAAGATAATTTACACAAGAGGGACACCTGTTGTAAACTCCTGTTTGCTTTTCTGTCTGCCCTACATGAAGAGGAAACAGCTCCCCAGGAGCATCTTCTTTCCTTTAAGTGTAAATCCTTCTGGAAGAGCCGGGAGACTCATTTTAATAGAAGTAGCCAAGTAAAATGTATCAATTCACAGTGAGAATGTGAAATCAGTTTCTTAATCAAAATAAATGTAAGCTCTTCACGAAGGCAATGAAATCTTTGCTTGTCTTCAAACACACTTCAGGCTTGACAATGTGACTAAATACACCTTAACCTCGTTATAACACTGAACTTTGGGTCCAACCAAACCGACCATGTTAGTTAACCGAATCGTGTAATAAACGCCGGATATGCAGTCTATTTTCTAATTACACTGTAAACACAAGCCTCCGGCGCTACCGATAAGCATATAATGTTCCGCGTGATAAGGTGTGAAAATAAGATCAAGTTATGTCTCTAATTTGCATTTAATCCACAATCAAATCGCTCCTAAGACGATTAGCTTCATCTATCGGTAGATGTATGCATATTAATAAAAACAGACTATTCTACTGCCTCGTGCATGGCTATATTTTGGGGCCAAAATAGCAGACGCTTGGCGGGAAAAGTCGAACGCTTTAATTTGTTTAAACACATCTGTATGCTGTTGTTGGTGACACGGATCGAGCTTCCGGGTATGAATCGGGAATCGTGCAGGGCGCTGTTTTCTATCCACCTCTATCCACAACCGTTTAGCTATTGAGAAAATATGTTTTACCGGTTATGAAAGAAATACGCTGCATTAAAATAAATAGTAGATAGCTGAAAAACTATGTCAGCAATACATACGATTCAGAATCAGAATTGTTACCGATAACACGTCAAACGAATCCATACACCAGAGCCTGTTTTTGGGAAGTTAGATTTGAATGTTAAGACCGAAAATCTGAGGAAATTTTTAATATAAGTCTCAGTGTTTCGGTACACAATCGATCGCATGCGTTTGTTAAACGGAACACCTTTGAGATCAGGGCTAAAGAATTTTATATCCAAATCGACCCCGGTCGACCGATGACATCATCAGTAACGTGCCGAACATGCCTTACAATGTCATCCCGACATTCTTGCATCTGCCAACTTATCTAAATTTCCATCATTTTCATTGTGTAATGTTTTTTTTTCCAAACATCTTTTGTATTTTCCTTTTGTTTTTTGGTAAAATCGTTTGAAATATTTTAGCAATACAAATAAACAGAAAATCGTACCACGTTTTTATTTTCTTTAATTGTTTTCTAGTGCGGTATTTCCCTTACTCGGTGTCCAAGATTCAAAATTAATTCCTCGGCTGTATAAACATGTCTGGATGCCTAAATAATAAACGTTCTTTGCAGAACGACACGTATTTCATTTCCTTTGATGTCTGTTATTTACAAAATCAGAATCCTCTAAAACATCAACCAGAAAATTTTTTTTCATCTTTTGAAGCGGTAGTGACACGTGCGGACTTTCCGTGCTTCATGTGCTAATTAATGCGGGCGGCACCCTTTGATAATAAATACCATTGTGTAAACACGCATTAATTATCGCTTTTCTTATCACTGGCTTACAGACAGCTTGCAGATTAGCATACTCAAAATATGGATGGTGGTCCATGTCAATTATTTCGAAATCAATTAACATCAAAGTGCTGTTGAAATATGCTTCAGAAAGTTGTAAATTTACCTGTTCAATGAAGGAATATTCAGCGTTCTGACCTTATACGGACATTGGGTGTTAAGTTGATAATGTGTAACAAAATAGGATGCATAAACACAGTGTACCTGCAGGCTACCGCCAAATCACGACCGCCAAATCACGATTCGGTTGGAATTTTATTGCCTTTATCTGGCGACAAGCAGCCGTTGTCTCCCGTACACAGGAGATTATTGGATTATAATTAGGACAATGTACAGTTTGACGCTTGACCGGGTACAAGACGTAGGTGGTAATAAAGAATATAAATTACATTAGAATGAAAACAACTTCGGGAATTATCTGAAAAACTTGTGATATAGAAAACTATCGAAACTATCGATAGTTCAAAACACTATCGGCGATAGTCATCGATGTTTAACTTTACCATCGATGCAGTACTATCGGCCCAGTGCCTATCGCAATGCATCGATGGTCCGATGCATCGTTACACTCCTAGAGTTTACAAGCATAATTTTACAGCTTTATATCAGAGCCTGAGTCTAGTCAAAAGCATACAAAAGTATGCTTTAAGTTACAAATATGTCAAAGCTTTCAATAAACTGAACAGAGTTCTGCTACGTTTTATAGAAGTTAGTATCAGTAATTTAAATAACATAAAGAATTGAGTGAAGGAAATAATTAAAACAACTCAGTAACTGCTATCTACCTTTATTGCACATCCAAAAAAGTAATTACATACAAGTTTAAATAAAACTGAAAACAGGCAATGATCAGGTTGGTTGGTTGATTTGAGGTTTAACGTCCCCATCAACACTGTAAAGGTCATTTTGGAGACGTTGCTTCCAATTTTGTGGGACTTTTACCCGACATTGAGATGAAATGACATCTCAAGCCCTGTCGCCCAATGAAACCAATAGGGTTTATTAGCATGGACGGTCCGCCTCGCACCGCGGTTCCTGGACAAGCTTAGATCCTCTAAACGGTTTACCAGTACTAGTGTCCGGGCCGGATTCAGCTCTGCGTGGAAGCATCATGCAGCCCATATATTTCTTCCAAGCCCCTATGGGCGGGGGCCTGGCAATGATCAGGAATTGCTACAATCCAGAATTCATGCATTCCAGACTACACAACCTACTCTAGGATGCAAAAGAAGGTTTCACGGGTTGGATGCATGGTTTGGGTCTGGGATGCATTAATTCTGGATCCAGCGGGTCCCAGGACTCATAATGGCAAATTTGTAAAAAAAAATCACTGAGAATTACCATTTATTCAAGAACAATTTTAAGCAATTTAAGCACAAAAGTCATTTTTGAAACAATAAAAACTTTGAGGACATATCGGAATTTTTCTGATGTTTTGTCCTAGCTCCGCTTGAAGCGTAGTAATATTTATGTGATAAAGCCATGACTTCCTCATGCTCAACAACAAATGTTTCCAATCAGCTGTTATGATTAAACAAGAGCACCGGAAGCGGGTGCCAACGCTCGTCTGCAGTTTCTTTTAGAAAACAAAAGTTCTAAGTCAAATCAAATTGCAAGATGGAGTTATAAAACTTGTAGGGAATGTAGCTCTTGTGATGGTGAGTATGTGTATGAAGTTTCATGAAGGTAGGCCAAATACTTTTGGAAATATGGTCAAGGTTAAGTTTTTTTGTTAATTTTTCGAAAAATAGGTCAAAGTTCAAAGGTCAAGGTCACAGGTCAAAAAGCGTGGTATGACTGAAAAGGTCTTGTCCCAAGGAACATTCATGTGAAGTTGGAAGGCTCTGTTGTGAATAGTATTGAAATAAGAGACAAAAACAATTTAAAAAAAACGGAGAAAAAAGGGGAGATAATTCAATCAAATTGCAAGATGGAGTTATAAAACTTGTAGGGAATGTAGCTCTTGTGATGGTGAGTATGTGTATGAAGTTTCATGAAGGTAGGCCAAATACTTTTGGAAATATGGTCAAGGTTAAGGTTTTCGGTTAAATTTTCGAAAAATAGGTCAAAGCAGGGCTTTAGATATATTTTTTTTCAAAAGAGTACAGTACTCGTCCTTTTTTAAAAAAAGGAGTAACGAGAAATGTTTAAACAGTACTGAAAAATAAACCAAAAAACTTTATTTTGAAGCCTCGACACAATGTTTTTATGGACTGATTTGTGGCCAGGTGTACTGTTTGTTTTCTTATAGATACACATATTCAATATCTGTGTCTATTAGAAAACAAGCAGTATGCCTGGCCGCAAATCCGACAAAATAATGCCATATTGAAATCTCTGAGCAGTTTGTTGACGGAGAAATCTAACTTTTGGGGTTAAGTTCTCTTGGCGGATAGCAGGACTTCGATGGCTGATTATTGTGACCAAAGAGTTTCTAAAAAATTAGAATATCAGCTTCACTTTATTGTCCAAGATATGGAGTGAAACTCATATTCTGTAAAACTTTTATAATTCCTTTTCAAAACCATATTCTCTATTTCATCATATATTGTCCATGGATATTTATTTTCTTCCACCCTTCGATCGTGGGACCCATCGTGTTTCCTTACAGGCAATGTTATAATCGGAACCAGTTACTGGGTCAAAAATCTGTCAGGACCTTTTTCACAAAAAGTGCGGCAGAGACAGACTCCTGATCAGCTGAAAAGAACTCAGAATTGCAGTGCTCCAGCTAGGATTATAGGGCAGAGGGGCGATGGGCTGGTTAGGAAACTTTTGGATGAAAAATTGGGCACCATTCTTTGGTTTATGAAACGCCATCAAAATCGTTATGATCAAATTGGCTTCTCAAACGTTAGTGAAGCTAATGGTACTGATGTCTACTGGAATTATATACATATTTATATGCATTTCACAAGTAAGTGGTGTACTTGGTCGAAGCAATAGCAACGTTTATTATTTAAAACAACATTTGAACATTTAACTTCTAGGTATCTTTTAATATAGAATTATAATATTTAAATAAAAAAAATTTGTTTGATACTTCTGAAAGCGTGTTATTAAAGCAATACAAAAAATAACCGATGACTGAATAAGTAATCTGTTCAAGGGAGACTACTCAATAGTTATCCATGTCATTTGACGCTCAACTGGTTGCCAATGATCTGCAAAGACTCTGATCAAAATGCGAAGCTAGTGTTTGCAATATCCCCGCGGCTTTATCAGTCTGCGACAGTATTGCAAGTAAACAGTGTGTATACCGAGCTGCGTTGCACAACACCTTGCAAAGACCCAGATCAACATGCGCAACCCGGGCAACCTATTTTCTCACCTATCTCTGAGTAGCCCTGCAAAAGGCTCTTGGGGTCAGCGAAGACTGAGCAGTTTGCAATGATGCGCAGGCTACTCCGAGTCTTCACTGGTCGCACGATACTCGAAGACTAAGACCAGCATGCGCAACCACTATGTAAGTCAGAACAACATGTGCAACAACTACGCAAGTCCGTTTGGATAACCCAGCTTGTAAAATCAGTGATGCGCAGACTGATGCGCGTCGATACTGTTGAGCAATGACCTGCTCATCCAATCAATACGGCTAATGAAGGCTTGCGCGCATGCGCTGTCTGATCCGAGACTTCACTGCTCGCTCGTCTTACTGTAGTTCAGATTACTCCGGTTTACGCCCACCTGATTAACGATCGGACCGGCTCTATATGTGATATAATCTTGAAAGGACCGTAACCCCAACCCCAATAAAACTTGATTCCCTTGAAATAATTTATGAATGCATAATTTTCCAGTGTGAGAATTTCCCGCCTTTTATTACACACGTCATTTATTTCACGTGCGTTCCAAATACGCTCTCAAAAAATATTAAATGCGTAATGCAAATTTGTTTTTCCTACCTGATACGCAGCAGATTTGAAAAAAGGAGTATCCTCCCAATTATTTTCGTAATTTACGCGGTACGCAGCCAAACAGGAACCCTTCCTGCATATTTCTATGCAAGTTGAAGTATTTTACAAACTTACAATTAATCATCCATCAGGTCAATTTTATTGTCATTTTTAGCTCGTCTGTTTTTTGAAGGTCAAGGTCACAGATCAAAAAGTGTGGTATCACTGAAAAGATCTTGTCCCAAGGAACATTCATGTGAAGTTTGAAGGCTCTGTTGTGAATAGTATTAAAATGAGAGCAAAAAATGTGTTTCAGAAAAAAATTGGAAAAGTGTAATATCCTGTGATCAGCCTATCATTTGATAGATCTAGTAATAGATCTAATTGTGATGTCAATTACGTTACGTCGCTTATGACGTTAGTTACTGTTCCATAGTTACATTGTTATCATCTGAAGAATACATCTATCACATAACTGAGAGTCTTTTAATTAATGATATTACCCGAAAGGGCTTTTGCCCGTCTCGGATGTTACATTGGCGACGAGGATAAAAGGAAAAGGGGATAGGAAGACAGAACAATATGGTCTAAAGCAGCGAAAGAGAGAATGAAGATGAAAATAATGACATATTGTCAAGCAGCCTGGGGAAAAACACAATTGAAGATGCCAGAGAGGCAAGAGAGGCAACAGAAAATGCCAAGAGAGGCAATAGAAGATGCCAAGAGGCAAAAGAAGATTTCAAGAGGCAACTAAAGATACCAAGAGAGGCACTAGAAGATGCCAAGAGGCAAGAGAGGCAACAGAAAATGCCAAGAGTGGCAACAGAAGATGCCAAGAGGCAACTGAAGATGCCAAGAGAGGCAACAGAAGATGCCAAGAGGCAACTGAAGATGCCAAGAGAGGCAAATGAAGATGCCAAGAGGCAACTGAAGATGCCAAGAGAGGCAATAGAAGATGCCAAGAGGCACATGAAGATGCAAAGAGAGGCAATAGAAGATGCCAAGAGGCAACTGAAGATGCCAAGAGAGACAATATAAGATGCCAAGAGGCAAGAGAGGCAATAGAAGATGCCAAGAGAGGCAATTGAAGATGCCAAGAAGCAACTGAAGATGCCAAGAGAGGCAAAATGAAGATGCCAAGAGACAAGTGAAGATGCCAAGAGAGGCAAAAGAAGATGCCAAGTGGCAATAGAAGATGCCAAGAGGCAAGAGAAGATGCCAAGAGGCAATATAAGATGCCAAGAGGCAATAGGAGATGCCAAGAGGCAATAGAAGATGCCAAAAAGAGGCAATAGAAGATGTCAAGAGAGGCATTAGAAGATGCCAAGAGAGGCAATAGAAGATGTCAATAGATGCAATAGGAGATGCCAAGAGAGGCAAAGAGGCAACAGAAGAAGCTGCAGACCTTACACGACGTTCTAGCAATACCGGGAAGATAAAATGCGATAAAGAAATGGGATCAGAGACATAAGTGACAAGTTAATGAACATTTACTGTTAGGCTTATCTTTGACTGCATTATTGTTTCATCTTTCAAACTAACTCAAATAGGAACAACTTGTAATACTGACTCCCTGCAATCCTTATTCAACAGTTGTTAAGATTCGTAGAAATAAACTGTCTTTGAAAAGAAAAGGAGAGATGTAATATCCTGTGATCAGCCTATCATTTGATAGATCTAGTAATAAATCTAATTGTGATGTCAAAAATTTTACGTTACGTCGCTTATGACGTTAGTTACTGTTCCATAGTTACATTGTTATCATCTGAAGAATACATCTATCACATAACTGAGAGTCTTTTAATTAATGATATTACCCGAAAGGGCTTTGGCCCGTCTCGGATGTTACAAAAAGGGGAGATAATTCAGCCAAAATCAACAATGTTGTTATGGTCCTTGGTCAAAATGTAGCTCTTGTGATGATGAGTGTGTGTATGAAGTTTTATGAGGCTAGGTCTAGGTTAAGTTTTTTTGGAACGACGCCAGACGACAACGCAGACGCCTGAGTGATGACAATAGCTCGAAAGTTTTTTTTCAAAAAACAGACGAGCTAAAAATGACAATAAAATTGACCTGATGGATGATTAATTGTAAGTTTGTAAAATACTTCAACTTGCATAGAAATATGCAGGAAGGGTTCCTGTTTCTTCTTCTTCTTCTTCCTTGTAAAGAGCCGGGATCCTACTGGAACGTTTTGAGGCTCTGCAAGACTGCGGCATGGCGGAATGATACAGCAGTCCTCCCAAAAGGCTTTGTACAATTAAAAGGTTAAAACTATATACATCTTCAGTGCTGTTGGTGGAATCAGTGGCAGGCGGGTCTGGCAGGCAGACTCGCGCGGAATGCATCAAGGGATTCCGCTGCTGTAACTGTGGATGGGAGCCTGTTCCAGTCGACGACTGTCCTTGGGAAGAAGGAGTTTCTGAAGACTTCGCTAGTGATCCGCTCTTGGTAGAACTTGTGACCTCCACGGGTTCTACTGTCTCCACTGCGAAGAAACTGCTCCTTCTTGACATCCACGAGCTGATGGTCTATTTTGTAGAGCATGGCTAGTCTGCTGTCACGCCTCCTGTTCTGTAGTGTGTCCCATCCCAAATCCATCTGCATCTTGGTGACACAGCCCCGAGTCCTTGAGGTGTAGTCATTGTTGACAAACCTTGCTGCTCTCCGCTGTACCTGTTCCAGCGCCTGGATATTAGCCTGGGAAGTTGGGTCCCACACAACGGAGGAGTACTCTAGGACGGGACGGACGAGGGTGGTGTAGCTGGCGGCTTTTACTGGTGGCGTACAGTCCTTCAGATTCCGTCTGACAAAGCCCAAGGTCCTGTTTGCCTGTGCGGTGATGTTCTCTACATGTTTATTCCATGACAGGTTGCTGGTTAAGGTTACGCCCAGATATTTGCTGGCTTCCTCTGTAGCTAATGTATGTCCATGCAGCATGTAGGAGGTCTCTTCTGCCTTTTGGTTCTTCGGTGTAATCCGGATCACACTGCATTTGGTGGGGTTGAAGCTCATCAACCAAGTCTTCTCCCACTTTTCTAAGGCTTGAAGGTCCAATTGAAGCTGTTCACGGTCTCCTGGCATGCGAATAACCCTGTAGAGCAAGCTGTCGTCCGCAAAGAGTCTGATGTCGGAGTTTGCGCATCCCGGCATGTCATTAATGTAGGTCAGGAAGAGCAAAGGGCCTAGAACTGTGCCCTGTGGAACACCTGCCAGTACGTCTTCCTTGCTTGACTTAGCCCCCTCTAGAACGACTTGTTGTTTCCTGTTGCTGAGGAAGGATTGGATCCATCTGCTGAGCTTGCCTCTGACTCCGTAGTAGTCAAGCTTGTGGAGCAGCCTGGAATGAGGGACCTTATCAAAGGCCTTCTCAAAATCCAGGAGGACCACATCCACTTGTGCACCATCTGAGAGGTGTCTTGAGATGTCGTCTATTGTCACGATCAATTGGGTCTCGCAAGAACGACGTTTCCTAAAGCCATGTTGGTTGTCGCAGAGGATACTGAACTCGTCGAAGTGGGTCATGATGGAGCTGTGCACTATATGTTCAAGCACTTTGCATACAACAGATGTCAACGATACTGGCCGGTAGTTTGCAGGCTGATGTTTGTCTCCCTTCTTAAAGATGGGAACTACATTGGCGTCTCTCCAGTCTTGTGGGACTTGTCCGTAGTCAAGGGAATACTGGTACAACTTGGTAAGAGCAGGAGCCAGTTCATCTGCACCCATCTGTAATATTCTTGAGGGGAGTTCGTCTGGGCCAGTGGCTTTATGAGGGTTTAACTCCTTCAGTAGCTTGCTGACACCCTTAGGGTTGATGATTATGTCAGGCATTGCTGGGTAAGGACTTGGACCCTTGTCTGGCAGTTCATCGGCGTCCTCTCTGGTGAAAAAAGAGGTGAATTGACCATTAAGTATGCTGGCTTTGCTCTGGTTGTCACTCTTCAGGAACCCTTGTTGGTTCTTGAGGGGGGCTACTCCCATAGACTCCTGCCCCTTGCTTTTCACATATGACCAAAAACGCTTTGGTTTGCTGTTGTAGCTTTCACTAACTATATCTTGCATATAGTGTTTGTTGGCCTGTCTGATTTCCCATTGGGTCTGTTGTTGTAGCCTTTTGTATCTGTCTCTATCTCGTTTGGTCTTTGTCCGTTTTGATTTCTTGTATGCCCTCTGCTTCCTTCGGATGGTCAGTTTTATTCCTGTATTCATCCATGGATGTGAGAATCTTGCTGATGTCAGTTTTGTTGGTACACGCTGATGGATAATGGTTTGGATGGAGTTCTTCAGGTCGCTCCACATATCGTCCATATCCGAGTGCTGGGTCTCAAGGAACCTTTCTGTGAAGGCAGTAAGGTCGTTCTTTATCTCTTTGACATCAGCTCTTTTCCACAGCGATATCTCTCTTCGGACTGGTCTAGGACGGTATGCCTGAATATTGGTGTCAAAGAGGACGATATCATGGTCGCTGTTTCCTATAGATGGCATAGGTTTGCATCTTTGCTTGTAGCTGGGGTGGCTGGTCAGGATGAGGTCCAGGGTTTTGTCTTTGCGAGTCGGGAAGTCAACCATTTGCTCAAGGTTGTTGTCTGAAGTTATGTCCATGAAGGTCTTGCTAACCTTGGCGGGATATTGAGAGCCTGCGATTGAAAGCTGGTTCCAGTCGATATCAGGGGCATTGAAATCACCGCCAATAATGACAATTTTCTTCTTGGCACTGGCCTTGAGGGTATTGAACTCAGTGGTTGTACTTTCCAGATACTCACTATCAGTCCTGTTAGGAGGCCTGTAATATGCTGCAATGGTTACGCCCTTGGAACCTGCTGTGATGGTACCACTAACCATTTCGACATCACGACGCATAGTTGTCATGTTACATCGTCAAGCCGATTTGGCGATATGCGTTTCCAAATAAGTGTTGATATTTTGTTAACAAATCCAATGAATGAAAAACGGCGACCAAAGAACTTATGAAAAATATCTTGTGGTGGCATTGTAGTTCACCCTTTCAAGAACAGTACACTGTACATTTTAGGTCTTGAAAAATTAGGTAAATATGACTTTTGAGTGCAAATGCTGTCACCCTCATTTTTTGCATCGGCTGTGTAAACCTACAAGCTGTTTGATAATTGCTTATTAGATATTGTTATGTTTGAAGACGTGTTCCTTTCCAGTATATTCAAACTTTTTCTCCGACTTGGTGTTTTGGCTGAAAAGAAAAGTCATGTTGAGGGGTACCCCACCCACTTTTTGTACTTTCGGTAAACCCTTAAGCAATGTGGATGAAGTGGCTTGCTCAAGGACACAACACCTTGGTCAGCGTGAGGCTCGAACCCGCAACCTCTCGATCACAAATCCGATGCGCTACCACTGCACCAAAGCGCCCCACTGCACCAAAGCGCTCCACTGCTTTGTGCAGAGTTTCAAAATTGATTAAAACTGCTTCGTTTGCAGCATTAATTAAAAGGCAATTAAAATACCACCTGCCAAAGCCACAATTTGCACATGGTCCTCTCACACGTGTTTACCATGACCGTTCCAGTCTAGAATGTTTGCGACGCCGAAACGTAATCAATTACGCTACAACAGGTGTAAAAATTGCACCAGATATAAAGGTAATTATATTATCTACTTACTGTTTGGGGTAGGTATATATTAGTTAATTAAATTGTCAAAAACGGAGCGTAAAAAAAAACTTGACCAGCTTCTTAATGTGATGGAAGATCTTCAATATGGAGGTGTGTGTTGACATTGACCTTTGACCTTGGCGATATGTGCATTTTAAAAATAAAAAATACAATGAACAACTTTCATAAAGCGAAGCTGTCCGCAATCAATTATATTAATATAATTGCTACTTATAAGTCAAATACATTCTACGCTTTAAAAAATACTACATGTTCTATTTTAATTATGATTTTTAAGGATTGATGCAATAGTAAGTTTCAAAAATACTCATTCCTGGCCATATTTCATCATTTCGGGAGCAATTATCAAAAAAATAAATAATAATACAATTATCCATTTAAACCGTATTTAAGCCAACCAGATTATTGTACTCATACTTTAATTGATTAATATTTATTTAAGCAACATTCATTTTAAAAGACCTGAAGGCTAATGATATACTGAGTGAACAAATGTTTATTAGCTAATGATTGGTCCCAGGGTGAAGGTCACACGTGGAGGAAGCACAGTTCCAGAATTTTCACACCAGACCTTGGCGAAGAAGCTGTTTCAGGAAAAGACATACTTCTCATAATGGTTTGTATCCGTTGAGGTTAAATATCTTGGTTCAATGTACCGGACTGCAGAGTTTTCTCACAATGTCATACGTTTGTTTGTAAGCACGAGATGATTATTTTTTTCGCAAGGGAGTGTAGGGGGGGGGGGGGGGGTTAGTCCTATCAAAAGAAAAGGTGCATTGCGACCATGACTGATCTGATAAGAAAATGCGCAGCACTACTGTGACTATTTATCAGTATTTGACAGAGAGCTGTGGCACAGCACCGCTATAATAGTGTATATACATTTTGGGGGGGGGGGGGGGTATATACAATTTTTTTGTTTGGGGTGGGGGGAGTATAAATGCTAGATTCTAAACTTAGTGAACACACGTTACTGTGGTTATCTTATGACCAAATGTGACTGACTTGGTATCAGAAGATAGATATTGCAGTTAGGGATGGGTATTGTCAGTATTTTCGTATCACGATATATTGTCAGGTCCGGAACAACCTAAAATTGATCTACTGTAGTTCAATTCATCTAAAATAGACCAATCGATCTTCTAAAAGCACTGATGAAACGATATAAATACACTGAGTATGCTCATATGTAAACATTGCAAGTGGAGTCTCTGGCAGAATTGTTAGGTTCGTGCATGTAATCCCATTTCTTCAGTCACACTGTATTTTCGACAGGGATTTTTTTGCAAAACACGTCTTTTTTAAATTTAAAATTGGGTGATAATTGGAAAAATCAGATTTTCCAGATAAATTAATGGTAAATACCCAATTTTGCCACTGATTTCAACAACCTGTCATGGACGCTGCCATTTTCAATTCAAAGAACGGTAATTTGGTCGCTTATGCTGCTGCTAATCTTATTTTTAATAGTCAGCCTCTGAAAGTACGGTGGACAATACATGTCATAGGGGTAAATGAACAGTTACTAAGACATTATTATTGAGAATGTAATTAATAGTTCGTCTGTAATAACTGACAGTGACCAATTTTAATCACATGCAAGAAATGTTACTGTTTGTGTGTTCTAAGATGGCGGAGGAGACCAATTTTAGCTTTGAACAGTCTATTGCGAGCAGACAGACAACATGCATTTAGGAAAAGGCATAGTTGCGAAACTCAGTTGAGCACGGTTATTAATGATTGGGCAAAAATCCTGGACAAAGGGGGGCAGGTGGACACATTTATTCTGGACTTTGAGAAGGCTTTTGACACCCCTCCTCATGAACTACTTAAATCCAAATTATTTGGTTATGGAATTGGTGGGAAGACTCTTAAATGGATAGATTCCTTCCTTTGCTACAGAAAACAGCGTGTTGTTGTTAATGGTGAATCTTCAGTATGGGCGCCAGTTTTGTCTGGAGTCCCACAAGGGACCGTTCTTGGTCCTCTATTGTTCTCCCTGTACATCAATGATATTTCCACTGATATTGACTCAGAAATAAGACTGTTCGCAGATGACTGTGTTTGTTACCGGGAAATTAGAGATACAGATGACTCACTGAAACTTCAGGCTGACATAGATAGATTAGGATGTTGGGCCAGAAAATGGGGCATGAGATTTCAACCAGTTAAATGCAATATTATGCAGATAACAAGGAAGAGATCTAATAAAGTTGAGGCTTCTTACACCTTAGAGGGAACGGTCCTCGAAAATGTGAATTCCATTAAATACCTTGGTGTGACAATCACTCACGATTTGAGATGGAATACACACATTAGCAATATGTGTACAAAGGCGAATAGAACACTTGGTTTCCTGAGGCGAAATCTTCATCAGTGTCCTCAGGATGTGAAAGAAACAGCATACAGGGGACTTGTTCGCCCAATCTTGGAATATGGTAGTTGCATCTGGGACCCAAGCGGAGTGGTCCTAAATGAAGAAATTGAAAAAGTTCAGAATAGAGCTGCTAGATTTGTAACTGGAAATTATTGCTTTGAAACTGGGAGCATGACTGGAATTCTAGGAAAATTAAGATGGGAGTCTCTAAAGAAAAGGAGAAGCGACAGTAGGCTCATACTCTTATACAAAGGTCTAAAGGGTGCTGCCAGCATTCCAACAGATGACCTTGTTCCCCCAGCTAGGCATTGTAGAAAACACCATTCAATGACGTTTCAGACCCTTACTGCAAGAACGGATATTTATAAAGAATCGTTTTTCCCCCGAACCATTAGAGATTGGAATGCCCTTCCCGATTCTATTATTTTGACGGCTGAAGGTGCTGAGGATTGTGTAGCTAAGTTTACATCTTTGGTTAGAGCTAGGGACTAGCTTCCCATATCACAGGTCCTGGTGTATGAATGTCATTTGACGTGTCACCAGTAACAATTCTGATTCTGATTCTGATGACTGGCCAAAGTCGGAATGGCAACGATACATGTCAACGCCGAATCGCCGTTGACCCGACAAAGATACGTCGTGTCGGTCCTAGGTTCGTCCGCTGTTTTGTGCTTGCTGGGCAAAGGCAGCTCTGGCTTTGTGCAATGGGCATTTTTGTCAGCTGATCTGATTTTCTTTGCCTCATTCTCTAGCACCCATTGTGACGAGGCCCTGTGTCTGTGCAGTTTCTTCCCACGGCCCTGTTGGTAGGTTGAAGTCCTTGTGCCTTTTGGATTATTTTGAGGGTGTCTACGTAACGCTTCTTCTAACCTAATTCTCCAAAGATGTTGTTTGGCAAATGTTCCTCAGCCATCCTGGTAACATGGCCTTCCATCTTAAGTGTGCCCGTTTTAGAAGAGTTTAATTAGTGTTTGGGTTATTTATAAACACGACTTGGCTGTTATCAAAACATTATGTAGAACCAGGAGTGGAGTATCATGAGCAGATGGAGGTGGGGGCTACTGGACAGAATTTTTTTCGTACCCATGTTTTGC
This sequence comes from Lucinisca nassula, assembly GCA_963580285.1. Taxonomy (NCBI): domain Eukaryota; kingdom Metazoa; phylum Mollusca; class Bivalvia; order Lucinida; family Lucinidae; genus Lucinisca; species Lucinisca nassula. The sequence goes on from OY757025.1 coordinate 59,660,385, forward strand.
GGGTAGGGTATGTTATGCTGTAGGCTAAGGTAGGGTCAGAAGAATGGTTATTGGCTCAAATTAGCTAGAAAGATTGGAATAAGGTACAGCACTCCAAACCGGCAATTTAATAACCCCGAACCGCACAAGTGTGTGTGTCTATAATAGGGGTGTAACGATGCATCGATAGTTCGATGCATCGCGATAGGGACTGCCTCGATAGCAATGCATCGATAGTACTTTGGACTATCGATAGCTATCGCCGATAGTTCACTCAACTATCGATAGTTTCGATTGTTTTTGTATTTTTCTTGAATATACTTTGAAAATATACCTGTACTGTTGTGTAATTACGCAAGTATTTTTGCTTAGGAAATCCATTCAGCTGTAATCAGGACAGACTGATAAGCCTTCACATATGTGCATGATGATCTGTGTCTTCGCTGGTCGCACATGTGTATCATAGTTTTTTGCCGTGTGGTGAATTTCTCGCGGCGATGGATTTCCCGCCGTCATTTTTACACGTGCAGTTGAGGCAGTCAGAAATTTTCCCGCGTTTTTCAATAACAAAACGTCAATGATAGTTTGATCACGCGTTTGTTGCATGCAACTTTTTGAAAACATGACAGTGAAACCTGTGCGACATGTGAAGGCTCAGATCAGCCTGCGCAGTCATATATAAATGTTTGCTGTTTGTACTATCCTTGCGTAGTATAACTTCTGGGACAAACGCCATTTCCCTGTTCAGTTTCGAAGACATTTGCAAGATGCACAAGCTGATCTTTTGTATGAAGAAATGTTTTTTTTTTTGCTGTGTGCTGACTTATTCATATAGGTAAATAAATGCGTAATAAATGACGGTATAATGCAGTTTAACTTGTTGTATATGTGACTCTTTTTGCGCATAAGGACCAGACTATTAAACCGCACTTTTGTGGTCTCATTAGAAATGCATTTCTCGAAAAATGCAGAGAATGTGCATGCGAGTACATGATAGACTCAGATAAGTCGGCAAGTATGCACAAATGCATCAATGATGATGTCATCAGTCGGCTGGCCTGACCGATTGGGATTGAATTCTTGGGGGAATATTTAAGCAGACTAAAGTTTTATTTTCCTGTCGTCATCCTGTAGGGGGAAAAAACGTGCAGCGCGAGGCCTTAGGTCTCCGTCTATCAAGTACTTTCTTAAGGTGATTCTGGACGTTTTGATGGTGGACACTGGGCAACCTGGGACAAATTGGCGTTTTTATTTTTCGTAGGTATTTCTGATTCTATTTTTGGTTGTCTTTGTATTATAATAGAGGGATATTCCAGAAAAAATAACATGTCGAAACGGCCAAATTTCATTACATGAAAACTTTGTTTTATTATTGCTACTTGTCTTAGCTGTCTTTTGTGCAAGGACTAAATGTCCACAGAGTCAAAGAGCCTAGGTCAAGCCCTGTACATATTGCTAAATGAAAAAACCGACTTGATAATTGCTTTACATCTATGCTGATAATCTAGCTTTTGATGCTAACTTCAAATAAAAAATATGTAAGTTCAAGTTTTAATACAGTTTGTTAGATTCATGTCGCCCTTAAAGAGGTGCTAAAATAGCGTGCTGTGATTACGTAATACTATGTAATAATCGGTTTACCTAATTAACTGAATCCACAGATTAATTTAACACAGGCGGCAAACATCAAAGAATCGAAGAACGATCAGCATGTGTCAGTTTTCACAAGCAGAAAATCTCAAACACTGCAAAGGTATTAAAGCTATGATAACCATCACTTACAGGCATATATACTGGAAGCAGCAAACTATTTTTAGGCGGTGGTGGGGATATATATAAAGAGCCGTCTCCCCATGATGTTTTTTTCTGGAATAGCCCCGAGGGAATGAATGCTGATATTGAAACACACAATAAACATACAATTTTAGGCCATTGGAATTTTCCTAACTCGTTCTGTCACTCTTAGCCATTTTATGTGAGTGATATAACATCTATGAATCATTTATAAGTGTTCCCGATAGTATCACGATAGTATCGTGATAGTATGCCACGATAGTGATAGTATCGTGATAGTAGTTTCCACGATAGCAATACTATCACGATAGTCAAAATTGGCATCGATAGTCAGCCCTAGTCTATAACCAAAACCACAAACTGCCTTATGCTATCCTTGTTAAGCAGTGTAGAGTACGATAGTATAATGTGATGCAAGGTTGGAGTGAAACGAGTCTCGCCCAAAGTCCTTAAACATGCAGATTGGGGTGATTAGCAATTTGAGGTATTATAAAGTGTCCTTCCTACCAGATACAAGCGTACCTCCGCCCTCCTCGGAGATGTTGCACTTCTTAACTAGGAGCCATTCATGTTGACTAAACAAATTGTTTGTCTGAATTGCGACGGAAGAAAGGCCGAGGATTGCGGCCGTGTTAAATCGAATTACCCCCCCCCCCCCCCCCCCCCCCAACACACACACACATTGGAATTCGTTTCATTGACCGCTCCAATGAGGTTCTTCTGTCACGGTTTATTTTTTGTTATGGTTTGTATTTGAGTAAGTGTATCGATTATATATTTTTTTTTTGGATAAACAATTGGCCATTTTGTGGGAAAGTAACTGTCCTTTTGGGTTTCGTTTATTGATGTTCCCATTAGGGTCTAGTTATTTCTTGTTTGTGTTTCTTTCCCTTTGGTGTCTCTGATGGGAGTTGTGGGATAATTGTATCGATTGCCTTCTTCTACTTTCCTACTTACCATATGCAGGTTTCAAATCAATGCAATATAGAAACAAATAAAAAGCACTAATTTAATTTAATCAGTAAGTCTCGACCCGGTATATACATATTTTATTTTTCTATGAATATATGATAAAAAATATCGAATTGAAATAACCGTAGGACCTAAAAGCCCCTTAAACTGACGAGTTACTTTGAAAAAATAGATTAGTACTAATTATTCCAGTCCTTGGCTTTTGGGCTTGGGTGTGCGTCGCCCGTTTGGCGTCCCTGTGTTAAAACTCAGACTCAGCAGGTGGAGAAGGTGCAGAGGACGGCTGCTCGATGGACCTGTAGGCGATGGCGAAATAGAAGTAGCGTCGGTGACATGCTTAATGAGCTAGAGTGGCCGACCCTGGAGGCCCGTCGTGAGCAGTCCTCTTTAACCTTCTTCTGCGGGATACACTCTGATTCAGTGTCTGTTGGTAAAGATAGGTGCTTGGCCCCTGTAGCGGTGTCGACCCAGGCAGGGGCGTCGAGGGTAGGCGGCTCACAATGTCGTAGATGCCAGTCCTGTAGTGATGCCCTGAAGAACTCGTTCTTTCCTAGGGCTGTTCCCCGGTGGGATAGTCTTCCCTCCTCTGCGGTGGGTGCCGGGTCCGCGGGGGAGTTCAGGGCCCGCACGGTGTAGGGTTGGGGCTCGGGGGTGTGCGTTTTGGGATGCCTCTGTTGTGCGGATTGTGAATGGTTTTAGGGACGCATCCAGTGCCTCTCTTTTTTTTTTTTTTCAGCTAAATTCTTAATTTAGCCACCCAATCAAATAAGGTAATGGCCAGATATGACCGACTCAGTATAAGAAGATAGATAGATAGATATCTATCTATCTATCTTCTGATACTGCGTCGGTCAAATTTGACCATTACCGCAGGTGTATATTACATACACTCCAGTTTTGCAGGATGAAAGCCTACACAGTAATCATGTAATTACGGTAGGGATCTTTAACCTGCACAGGGGATGGTTCTCCCTGCACAGGGGGCCTCCAGTTAACGTCCCGATCCGAAGGACGGTGCACTTAATGACATTCATCCCTGCAAATGATGCCAATGGAGCGTGTTCGGACACCGAAATTTTATCGCCGCTGCCGGGGATCGAACCCGGCACCTCTAGCATCAGAGGCAAGTGCACTAACCACTGAGCTATCACGCTCCACGAAATATTAGATAGGCACTTCCTCCACATTGCTTAAAAAAGTACTGGTTATCACCCAGGAAATCCTACTTGTAATGCTCAGATGTGTGCGAGTAGCAATAAAAGGAGAAAAAGAGAAACTAAAGAATCTCTGGGTTGGCATTTTTGACTCGGCGGCTCAGCCCGGCCGTGACTCCTATACCTGACCAAACAATATTAAAACAAAAAGAATTCATACATAAGACGCCATAACTATCATTTTTATAAGTTTCAATTAAGTTCACTATGATGGAAAATGCGTGATGATTATGACATATTTTGTCCTCCGTAGTTGATGAAGAAAACTGAAAAGATGCTGCTTTTTGATGCTGTAAGCGGCTTGACCTCGCTTCCAGATCCGGAAATCAACAAAATGGATGTGTGTCAACATTTTGGCGAAGACAAAACCACACATTTTTATGGTTGTGTAAGTGGAAGGGCAATATTCCCGAAAGTGAAGTGTTTTCTGTGTTAAAAACGTCTATTTTACAGCAAAATTCCCCGATGGAATTTTGGGTAATTAGCGAATTTCGTCACGTTTTTTGTGAAGTAATAAAATGATGAACTCGCCATTTTGCAAAACATGGTCGATGCTTTGCAATGTTTACATATATCGTTTTATCCTTGCTTTTAGAAGATCGATTGGTCTATTTTAGATGAATTGAACTACAGTAGATCAATTTTAAGTTGTTCCGGACCTGATTGTGATACGGTTACTGCGTATCACGATATATTATGTAGCAATCTGAAACACACTGGTACTTGGAAAACCCAACTATATATGGAAAAAAGAAGGGCGTTTTCATGGGTATACATCAGTTATTATTAATTTAACCTACTCCTGCTCATGTACTTACAAAACCAAGTCCAAGGTCCTTTCTAGAAAAGTCCCAATGTTGAGGTGAAATAAAGATAATATCTGAAAATGCCATAAAATGTTGTACACCTGGACCTCGTTATAGCACGATTCGTTACAGCACGCATTCGGATTTAGCACATTTTTGGTTTGGACCCAAAATTTTCCCCAACCAACATTTATAAATATAATCCAAGGTTTCTATCAAGTTTCAAGGACAGCAACTTTATTTCCCTCCGACTTTTAAGTGCGGAAATACGGTAGATAATACTGTAGTTAACACGGTCAATAACGGTACTTTTTCAAGTTTAAGGTCATAACAGCTGGTCTAATCAGCAATTAAAGATACTGATAGTTATATAAACTTGACACACATGATTAACATGAGCTGCAGCGAGATAAGAAAAAGAATGCCGATGAGTTTATAATTTAATGATCCACCCACAAGACGAGGATCCCTCCATCCAAAACTTTCACACCCGCTCAACAAGCAAGTACAAGGCGAACATCAAAGTTTTCCGCCACCAAAAAATCGCCATGTAATCCATAGTCCACTAACCGCCGCTACCGTTTTTCTGTACGCGATCGGCAAATGACGTCACCCGACCCCAGCAACCACACGTGTTTAATGTCATTGTTTTATTTTAATGGGACGTATTTCTTTTATAAAAAGTTGTTTGCAACCAGTAAAAAAATATTTTCCCGATAGCTAAATGGTTAGGGATAGAGAACGGCACTTTGCCCATTTTCTTGACTTATCCCCGGAAGCTCCGTGTCAATCGCCAGCAACAGCATACAGATGTGTTTCCACAAATTAAAACTTTTCCCGCCCGGCGTTTGCTATTTTCGCGCCAATATATAACCATGCACGAGACAGTAGAAAAGTCCGTTCTTATAATGCAAACATCTACCGTTATATGTAGCTAAACATCTTAGCAGCGAATAATCATTTCCACATTGATTGTGGATTAATTTTATGATTTAGGGATAAATGCAAATTCAGAGCTCTCGGAAACGCAGGATTCTGCGTATTTTACGCCAACTTTTGCCGTTGTACGCGTAAAATTCACAACCGGCGATTCTTGTGTACGCATGTTTTTATTGCGACACGCGTCCAAAATTACAGAACCGTGGCAAAGGAGTTATGTACAGAAGCGGTAAATTCAGAAGCTAATTTAGGCCGCTTATGCAATACCAATAAAAGATCAAATGCGGCGCCGCTTTTTATGTTGAAAGCGCACATGCCACAAACCAGTAGGCGTAACCTATATTGACAGGTATTTTTGCACCTGTCAGTGGGGGAGACGATATTGGAAAGTGGTCGGTTTGCGGCACGTGTTAAAAATGATTGTACCTGTTTAATCTCGCCGCGCTAACCCCCGTGTTATTACGGATTACAATTAATTAGTTTACTAATTGATGTAAGCTCACATCATCAACGGATTAGCATGATTCGGTAAAATTTCACGTTTAGTTAAACCAGGGTTACGGCGAAGACGATATAATTGACGAATTACCAATGTCATGTATTTTCGCGACTACACGATCGTACTTTTTATCGCTGGGTCAAAGTGTGTTTCGACGTTTACTGGTGACAAAAATGTATGTAATTCTTCAAAAAAACAATCACTTTTAACAATTACAGGAAGTCAGACGTGGTTAAGATGCTTCCCCTACGTATTTGTTTTCACCAATTAAAAATAATTGAGCTACTGTCACCTACATATACGTCCGAATTTGAAAGCACAAATATAGCTAAATAGAATGCTCCTTTTTTTATCTGGGTTTACATTATATCTGCTGTTATCCTAATACTACCTTATTTTTATGTGGCATTATTTGACTAGAAGTGTGAGAATAAATCGGAGCAACTGCATTGTGGGGTGGGGGGGGGGGGGGGGTAGACACATCAGTGAAATATTTCTAACTAGAAACCACAATCTACATGTTTGGAACGAAGTTATTAAATGCATTTATCAGAAAAAAAGTTTGGGAGCCATGAAAGTATACAGTTTTTCATATGGACCGTCACGTGTAGCCTGATAATAAGAAGTTTTTGTCTTATGTTCTATGCGCGATCAAGATCAGAACTCCAACTTTTTTTTATGTGGGAATGCAACTTTTTATCTGTGAATCTAACTTTTTACAAGGAAGGATTCCTGGAATCCTGTTTCCAAAATCCTAGTGAGAGCTCTGAAATTAGAGACATAACTTAATCTCATTTTCACACCTTGTCATACATATGTACATAATTTAATCTTATTTTGACACCTTGTCACGGGGAACATCGTAGGCTTATGAATAGCGCCGGAGGCTTGTGTTTACAGTAATAGTAGAATAGACTGATCCGTGACAAATACGGTCTGCGTTTATAACAGGATTCGGTTAACTAGTTGATTAGATTGATGGCCTCGGGAATGATTCTGTTTTCACGGAGCTGTATTTACCGATCAGTTACGAAAGAAAATATGAAAAATGGATAAAAACAGAAAATATCGGTATTGGCGGACCGTATTGTGATATGATTTTTAGCTCGTCTGTTTTTTGAAAAAAAACTTTGGAGCTATTGTCATCACTCCGGCGTCTGCGTAGTCGTCCTGCGTCGTCTTGCGTCGTCCTGCGTCGTTCCAAAAAAACTTAACCTTGGCTATAACTTAAAAAGTATTAGACCTAGCCTCATGAAACTTCATACACACACTCATCATCACAAGAGCTACATTTTGACCAAGGACCATAACAACATTGTTGATTTTGGCTGAATTATCTCCCCTTTTCCAATTTTTTTCTGAAACACATTTTTTGCTCTCATTTTAATACTATTCACAACAGAGCCTTCAAACTTCACATGAATGTTCCTTGGGACAAGACCTTTTCAGTGATACCACACTTTTTGATCTGTGACCTTGACCTTTGAACTTTGACCTATTTTTCGAAAATTTAACCGAAAACCTTAACCTTGACCATATTTCCAAAAGTATTTGACCTACCTTCATGAAACTTCATACACATACTCACCATCACAAGAGCTACATTTCCTACAAGTTTTATAACTCCATCTTGCAATTTGATTGAATTATCTCCCCTTTTCTCTCCGTTTTTTTTTAAATTGTTTTTGTCTCTTATTTCAATACTATTCACAACAGAGCCTTCCAACTTCACATGAATGTTCCTTGGGACAAGACCTTTTCAGTCATACCACGCTTTTTGACCTGTGACCTTGACCTTTGAACTTTGACCTATTTTTCGAAAAATTAACCAAAAAACTTAACCTTGACCATATTTCCAAAAGTATTTGGCCTACCTTCATGAAACTTCATACACATACTCACCATCACAAGAGCTACATTCCCTACAAGTTTTATAACTCCATCTTGCAATTTGATTTGACTTAGAACTTTTGTTTTCTAAAAGAAACTGCAGACGAGCGTTGGCACCCGCTTGCGGTGCTCTTGTTTTTCTTAACTGTATCACGATATACCGATATACCGATAATACCGCACATCACTAATTGCAGTGGTATAGTAGTCACAGATAAGATTGACTAGGAGTAGCAATCATTCGTATACATGTATGCTCACAAGAGCTCAGATTTTTAATGGAATCTGAATCGTTACTGGTGACATGTCGATTGACATTCATTCACCAGGACCTGTGAAAAGCGAAGTTATTCCCTGGCTCTCACCAAAGAAGTAAACTTAGTTACGTTATCCTGTTGTGATGAGACTGATTTTTAGCTTTCATTTCAGAAGTTTGCCATTGAGGTTTAACGTTAGGAGTGTAACGATGCATCGGACCATCAATGCATTGCGATAGGCACTGGCCAATAGTACTGCATCGATGGTAAAGTTAAACATCGATGACTATCGCCGATAGTGTTTTGAACTATCGATAGTTTCTATATCACAAGTTTTTCAGATAATTCCCGAAGTTGTTTTCATTCTAATATAATTTATATTCTTTATTACTGCCTACGTCTTGTACCCGGTCAAGCGTCAAACTGTACATTGTCCTAATTATAATCCAATAATCTCCTGTGTCAGTTGGAGACAACGGCTGCTTGTCGCCAGATAAAGGCAATAAAATTACAGCCGAATCGTGATTTGGTGGTCGTCATTTTGCGGTAGCCTGCAGGTACACTGCGTTTATGCATCCTATTTTGTTACACATTATCCACTTAACACCCGATGTCGGTATAAGGTCAGAACGCTGAATATTCCTTCTTTGAACTGGTAAATTTAAGTTTCTGAAGCATATTTCAACAGCACTTTGATGTTAATTGACTTTGAAATAATTGTCACAGACGACCACGCATATTTTGATTACGCTAATCTGCAAGTTGTCTGTAAGCCAGTGATAAGAAAAGCGATAATTAATGCGTGTTAACAAAGTGGTATTTATTATCAAATGGTGCCGCCCGCATTAATTAGCGCATGAAGCATGGAAAGTCCGCACGTGTCACTACTGCTTCAAAAGATGCAAAAAAATGTTCTGGTTGACGTTGTAGAGGATTCTTATTTTGTCAATAACAGACATCAAAGGAAATGAAATAAGTGTCGTCCTGCAAAGAACGTTTATTATTTGGACATCCAGACATGTTTATACAGCCGAGGAATTAATTTTGAATCTTGGACACCATGTAAAGGAAATACCGCACTAGAAAACAATTAAAGAAAATAAAAACGTGGTACGATTTTCTGCTTATTTGTAGTGCTAAAATATTTTAAAAGATTTTACCAAACAACAAAAGGAAAATACAAATGATGTTTGGAAAAAAAAACATTACACGAAGAAAATGATGGAAAATTAGATAAGTTGGCAGATGCAAGAATGTCGGGATGACATTGTAAGGCATGTTCGGCACGTTACTGATGCCGTCATTGGTCGACCGGGGCCGATTTGGATATAAATATTCTTTAGCCCTGATCTCAAAGGTGTTCCGTTTAACAAACGCATGCGATCGATTGTGTACCGAAACACAGAGACCTATATTAAAAATTTCCTCAGATTTTCGGTCTTAAGATTCAAATATAACTTCCCAAAATACAGGTTCTGGTGTATGGACGTGTCATCGTTAACAATTCTGATTCTGAATCGTATGCATTGCTGATATAGTTCTTCAGCTATCAACTATTTATTTTAATGAAGCGTATTTCTTTCGTAACCGGTAAAACATATTTTCTCAATAGCTAAACGTTTGTGGAAATAGGTGGATAGAAAACAGCGTCCTGCACAATTCCCGATTTATACTCGGAAGCTCGATCCGTGTCACCAACAACAGCATACAGATGTGTTTACACAAATTAAAGAGTTCGACTTTTCACGCCAAGCGTCTGCTATTTTGGCTATATAGCCATGCACGAGACAGTAGAATAATCTGTTTTTATTAATATGGATACATCTACCGATAGATGAAGCTTATTGTCTTAGGAGCGATTTGATTGTGGATTAATTTTATGAATGAGGGATAAATGCAAATTAGAGACATAACTTGTTCTTATTTTCACACCTTATCACGCGGAACATTATAGGCTTATCGGTAGCGTCGGAGGCTTGTGTTTACAGTATACTTATAGAATAGACTGCATATCCGGTGTTTATTACACGAATCGGTTAACTAACATGGTCGGTTTGGTGGACCCAAAGTTCAGTGTTATAACGAGGTTGAGGTGTATTTAGTCACTTTGTCATGTCTGAAGTGTTTTTGAAGACAAGCAAAGATTTCATTGCCTTCGTGAAGAGCTTACATTTATTTTGATTAAGAAACTGGTGTCAAATTCTCACTGTGAATTGATACATTTTACTTGGCTACTTCTATTAAAATGAGTCTCCCGGCTCTTCCAGAAGGATTTACACTTAAAGCAACAAAGATGCTCCTGGGGAGCTGTTTCCTCTTCATGTAGGGCAGACAGAAAAGCAAACAGGAGTTTACAACAGGTGTCCGGCTTGTGTAAATTATCTTGTTTGTTTCTTGTATGCAGATAAAGCATACAGAAAACAGTTTGAAGGATTGAATAGTTTTTATTTCCTTCTCAAACAAGAAAATATGTTTCGGGCAATAGTATCGCAATAGTATTGCAATAGTAGTCAGCAATAGTAATAGTATCACAATGGTTCTTCCTGCAATGTCAATACTATCGCAATTGTCATTTTTTGACTATTGTTACATCCCTATTTAACGTCCCCGTCAACTCTGTATAGGTCATTTTGGAGACATTGCTTCCAATTTTGCAGGACTTTAACCAGACATTGAGGTGAAATGATATCTCAAGCCCTGTCACCAATGGAACAAATAGGGTTTATAAGCATGGACGGGCCGACTCACACCGCTTTTTGCCTGGGCAAGCTTAGATCCTCTAAGCAGTTTACCAGTACTCATGTGCGGGTCGTTTTCAGCTCTGCGTGGAAGCATCATGCAGACCATCTATTTCTTCAAGCCCCGATGGGCGGAGGCTAGGAAGTTTGCTTTTATTAATGACATTGTCATCCGTTTGCCTTTACTAATGACATTGTCATCCGTTTGCCTTTACTAATGACATTGTCATCCTTATAATATATAACGGTATCAGATGGAACGACCCATGTGACGTAATGTTCAATAAACATTCATAGACCAGTACTGCAACAAATGGAAAACAGAAACCCCTTTTTTCAGAAACTGGGTTTAAAACATGGATGCATATTTTCAACTGGACAATTTTGACCATTCAGCCACGGACCTTTCTGGACCTGACCAGCTTTTCACTAGACAATGTCCATCGGTCTTTGGTTAATGTCAAACCCTGCCTGTCTCATATTTATGTCCGGTTGTTCACACCCAAATAAAAGTTTGGCCAATGAAAATCAACTGAGTATTGCAACACTAAACAAATTCAATTTATGCGACCTCCAGGTTTTTGTCCCCAGTGAGTATGCCCTGCCCAGTGCCCACCTTAACCCTTTTTGAACCGGAAACCCCAAAACAAGACCTTGGCAAACAGTGCAGGCCCAGATCAGACGCCCAAAAACGCGGCGTCTGATCAGGGCCTCCAATCTTTGCTAAAAGTTCAGTCATTTTCCAAATAAATTTTGATGAAAACACAACCCGACACCCATAAATTTTGAAATGAACTCCTGCTATATGTAAGGAGGAAGATTCCATATGGTACAAAAAGGGTTAAGTATGTTTTGTCATGCAGTATTCTCAAATGTAATGAACACCCATGTAATCCCCATTTTATGCAGGGTTTATGTTTTAGCCCCTGCCCATTGGGGCTTGGAAGAAGTAGATGGGCTGCATTATGCTTCCAGGCAGAGCTGAATCTGACCGCACGCAAGTAAACCACTTGAGGTCTAAGCTGTGTGAGTCGGACCGTCAGTGCTTATAAACCCTATTCAGTATTGGTGTCATTGGGCGACAGAGATAGAGATGTCAGTTCATATCAATAATCAATTTCAGGTAAAAGTCCCACAGAATTGGAAGCAACGTCTCCAAACTGACCTGTATAGTATTGACAGGGACGTTAAATCTCCAATCAAACAAAACAAAACAAAAAGAGTTTTGATTTTTTTTTCTGGAATTCATACAATGTCATGTAGATGATTGTACGCATTTCAATAGTAAGCACTCAGTCCTACAAGCAAAAATAAGGAAGAATCACAAATTTTCACCTGAAATTTTTAAAGCATGATTTCGTATGGTAATGTTATCCTGAATATGCTACGAATCAGATGCACAGATACCCACTGATACAGATCCACTATGTACTCTCTCTCTCCCTCTTAGAAGCCTCCGTAGTGTTGTGTTGTAAAGCAGGGGTCACAGGATTGATGCCATGCTTCTCCAGATTTTAGGATGAGTCATTAAACCAAGGCCCCGTCTCCCTTTGACCTTAGCTGTTAGTGAGACGTAAAACTCAAACACTCACTCATTAAACTGAGGTCCGGTCTCCGAATGACCTTAGCTGTTGGTGGGACTTAAAACTCAAACAAACTCACTCACTCTCTTTTTATGCCCCCGACATTTGAAGAATGATGGAAGGAGCTGCCCCTGTCCATTTGTCTGTGCATCCGAAACTTAAACCCATTCAATAACTTACTTATTTCTGGATGGATTTTGAAATTATTTGGCAGAAATTTTAACCATCATGAGAAGATTGTGTTGCGCACAAAACCTTGGTCCATACCTCAAAGGTCAAGATTGTACTTAGAGGTCAAATGTTAAAAAGGGCCTGAAACTTAAACATGGTCTGGTCAATAACTGTCTTATTTTTGAATGGATTTTGAAAGTACTTTGCAGAAATGTTCATCATCATGAGACGATGTGTCTTGCACAAAACCCAAGTCCCTACCTCCAAGGTCAAGGTATGACTCTTACTTAGAGGTCAAAGGTAAAAAAAAAGGTCCAAAACTTATACACAGTCAATAACTTTCTTATTTCTGGATGGATATATGGAAATTACTTGACAGAAATGTTCACCATCATGAGACGATGTGTTGCTTGCAAAACCCAGGCCAAGGTCAAGGTCGTACTCTTACAGGTCATCTGTCCAAAAAGGGACTGAAACTTAAATGCGGTCAATATCTTTCTTATTTCTGGATGAATTTTGAAATTACTTGGCAGAAATGTTCAACATATTGAAACAATATGTTTTGCACAAAATTCAGGGCTGTAGGTCGTACTTAGAGGTCCAAAGGTAAATAAAGGGTTCGTCAATTACCGGTACTTTCTTATTTCTGTATGGATTCTGAAATTACTTTGGAGAAATGTTTGCCATCATGAGATGATGTGTCATGTGAAAAACCCAAGGTCATACTTGGAGGTCAAATGTCAAAAAAGCATCCAAAACGGTCAATAACTACTAACATAAGCATATTTTCAGGCAGGAGCCTCCCTCTCTCATGAATTTACAATACAACTTGTCAAATGGAGGGCATGGCGGGAGACCTCTTTACAAAACTCTCCTTACAAACTCGCTGTTTCTTAAATGTACATAGAGAATACCAGTTTGGGTCTTTTGATATCAAGTTTATCACACAAGGCTTCGGGAACCCAAAGCCGCTTGTAGAATCGCAAGGCTTGCCAAGCGATTCTACAAGCTTTCTCGAAGCCAAGCCTGATAAACTTGATATCAAATTACACGAATATGGTATTCTATTTATCAGTTTATCCCCTTGTAAACTCTTTAAATTGGCAATTTATGATCAGTTACCGATTGTCCTCAGTGCGTCCAAACATTCCGGCACGGAAGATAATCGATCGGTATATTTACTATCTGTATCAGCTGACTGTTGTTTTTCTTTTGCTGAACCCGCGCCAATGTAATTAAATTTTTCCAATTTTTCCCGTAATAATAACATTCTGGCCTTTTTTTACTGTTGTCCGGTTCATTCATAAAAGTGCAATGTCACCTTGACATGATAAAGCTCACTTGTCCTGAGATAGCATATCTTTATCAGGTCAATGTGTTAAATGCAATATATATACAGGGGATAACTGATAAATCATCTTATATTCACAGGCCCGAGCATTCAAGAAATTCCTTCCAATGTTTGACAGAGTCCTAGTTGAAAGATTTGCTCCTGAGGTTAAAACAAAGTCTGGTCTTATGATCCCAGAAAAGGCCCAAGGGAAAGTTCTTCAAGCTACAGTAGTTGCTACAGGACAGGGATCAAAAAATGAGGTAGGAAACCAAATAGGCATCTTGACAACAGTTGCCTTAACCCTTTTTGTACCAAATGGAATCTTCCTCCTTATATATAGCAGGAGTTCATTTCAAAATTTAGGGGTGTCAGGTTGTGTTTTCTTCAAAATTGATTAAGAAAATAGCTAAACTTTTAGCAAACATTCTGCGGCGTCTGATCTGGGCCTGCACTGTTTGCCATGGTACCCGTTTTGGGGTTTCTGGTACTAAGGGGGTTAAAAATCATATTAAAAATTCTGACACCTTGAGGAAAAGCTGTAGATCTCCTAAAATTTTAACAGATTTGTTTCACAATCTAGTAAGGAGTCCAAATAGTGCAGGCAGAAAAGGTGGGTTTACAGGGTAAACAATATCTTCCTTCTAATTAAATACAAATTGTGAGTACACGTTGGAACCGACTCTATAAGATGGTTCTGAATGGAACCCACAATCTAGGTTTTTAACAGAAATAAGAAAAATATCATAAATTTTCATCAGAAACCTGCCAGTTTCAGAGCCATATAAGAATGCACTATGTCACATAGTTGTGTTGTCCAAATGAAAAAAAACAACACCTTCAGTCTTACTCTACCAACACAGAGACTGACGGATTTACCATGTATATTTTCATACAGACAGACCTAAGCAACTTGTAGACTCAGATAAGACATCACATGACTTGACGTCTCATCAGGGCCGTCACTGTTTGCTACTCATCCAGCTATGTTTAAATTCAATACCAGGTAGCAAATTGTTTTTGTTCATATTGTAGAACAAGCATGGCAGTGAGTTAAAAATGGTGATGTTATGAGAGGTCATCCAAACATGCATTTTCTTGTTATACAGCCAGAAGTCTCGGTGGTGTAGTGGTCACATCACTGGCCTTGTAAACCAGGGGTCGGAGGATTGATCCCGGGCTTCTCCAGACTTTCGGATGAGTCTTTATACCGAGGTCCCGTCTCCGTATGACCGTTGCTGTTGGTGGGACGTAAAACTCAAACACTCACTCACTCTTGTTGTACAGCTCTACACTGTTCTACACCATTTGCAAAATGTAGTGCATATATTGGTTCAGCAGGATATAGGTTAAAAACATAGTCCTTGTGATGACCTTATCAATTTGATCTACTTTTAACCCATTTTGTATCGGAAACCCAAAAATGGGTACCCTGGCAAACAGTGTAGGCCCAGATAAGACGCTGCAGAATGTGGCATCTGATCAGGGCCTACATTGTTTGCAAAAAATTAGCCATTTTCCAAATAAATTTTGAAGAAAACACAACCTTACACCCCTAAATTTTGAAATGGGCACTTGATTTATATAAGAAGGAAGAGTCCATTTGGTACAAAATGGTTAAGAATGGCTGAGTTTGCAGGAAAGTCAACTTACAGTCATTTTTTGTGTCTATGATCATTTGTTTGTTTGTTTGAATTGGGGTTTAACATCCCCGTCAACACTGTTTAGGTCATTTTGGAGACGTCGTTTCCAATTTTGTGGGACTTTTACTCGACATTGAGGTGAAATGACATCTCAAGCCCTGCCGCCCAATGAAACCAGAAGGCTTATATGCATTGGACAATCTGACTCACACCGGTTTGCCTGGGCAGGCTTAGTCCTTCTAAGCGGTTTACCAGTAATCGTGTGTGGTAGCTCTGTGTGGAAGCATCATGCAGCCCAATCTATTTCTCCAAGCCCCGATAGGCGGGGGCGAGTCTATGATCATATCCGACCTCTAAAAATTTTGGAGAACGATTAAAATATTTGTCTAGTCCCTATGAAATATTATCAAAATCTCCATAGCTTTGGTCATGCAGGAAAAGGGAAATTTTGAAGAATATCCAGGTAATCTACATGCACATGTATGGTGGCACACTTTATGTGGCTTCATCACTGAAAATGATGCCAGTGAAGCATGTTTGGACACATAAATTTTGTCACCCCTGCAAGAAAGTGTCATTGATCGAACCCTGGACCGCTAGCATCAGAGGCAAGTGCACTAGTAACAGCACTCCACCACTCAAGTTGTATTCCCTGTAAACGGAGTTGTACATTGAAAACAAAATGTCATGCATATCCATTCCATGGGAATGGATACACCTGGCAGATTTTTATGCCCCCGCATCGGATGATGCCGGGGGCATAGAGTTTTTCGGTTTACCGTACGTGCGTCCGTAGGTACGTGCGTACGGTGTCCTAATGTACGTCCTTCTGTACGAAAGTGTGTGTACGTACGTACGTAATCCTGTTAGACTCAGGTTAAGGTTTTTGTACAAGGTAGAACTTGAGCTCATATTTTCCAAACCATACAATACATTTGGTTTATATTTAGTATGATGATAGATATAGGTCCAAAGTTTTATTCAGCAATACCCCCACCCATACCCATGACCTCAAGGTCAAGGTCACGAACTTAGAAATTTCTAACGTTTAAGACCCAGGTTAAGGTATTTGTACCACGTAGAACTTGAGATCATATTTTCAAAACCATGCAATGGATTTGGTTTATATTTACATGTAGTATGATGATAGATATAGGTCCAAAGTTTTATTCAGCAATACTCCCACCCATACCCATGACCTCAAGGTCAAGGTCGTGGACTTTGAAATTTTTAATGTTTAAGACCCAGGTTAAGGTATTTGTACCAGGTAGAACTTGAGCTCATATTTTCATAACCATACAATGGATTTGGTTTATATTTACTATGATGATACATATAGGTCCAATGTTCCTTATGACAATATCTTGAGCGAGTTCGACTTTCAAGGTCATCACCTCAAGGTCACTGTGGCTATTTTTAGAAAAAACTTTGTCATCGCTCTAGCGCCTGCATTTCTTCACTGGTTTCAAAATAACTTCACACAAATGTTCCTTATGACAATACCTCGAACGAGTTTGACTTTCAAGGTCAAGGTCACTGTGGCTATTTTTAGAAAAACTTTGTCATTGCTCTAGCGCTTACATTTTTTCACCAATTTCAATATTACTTCACACAAATGTTCCTTATGACTATATCTCTAGCAAGTTCCACTTTCAAGGTCAAGGTCACTGTGGCTATTTTGAGAAAAACTTTGTCATTGCTCTAGCGCTTACATTTCTTCACCGATTTCAATATAACTTCACACAAATGTTCCTTATGACAGTATCTCGAGCGATTTCGACTTTCAAGGTCAAGGTCACTGTGGCTATTTTTAGAAAAACTTTGTCATTGCTCTAGCGACTACATTTCTTCACTGATTTCAATATAACTTCACACAAATGTTCCTTATGACAATACCTCAAGCGAGTTCAACTTTCAAGGTCAAGGTCACTGTGGCTATTTTTAGAAAAACTTTTGTCATTGCTCTAGCATTTACATTTTTTCACCAATTTCAATAGAACTTCTCACAAATGTTCCTGGTGACAAGGTCACACACTTAGAAAATTTTGTTGCAACATGGATTTTCGGGGTGAGGCGGGGCCCTTGGCGGGGGCATCTGTGTCATCTGGACACATTTCTAGTTTCCATTGTTTTTCAAAGGGAGACAACTTTCGGGACTTCTTTGTAAACTTTGTTTCATGGAACAAAGGATCTGACCTTACAGGAGCAAATTCCTTCCTTTGAGAGTTGACCCCTATTGACATGGGAGACAAAAATACTTAATAATAATATGCAGGAGTTGCCTCCCCAGAAGGTACATGTGAAGAAGATCCATTCCACTTAAAATTTCAAAACTGTCATGCTTTCAAAAATTGAGTGGATGTGAAAATTAATCATATTTTAAAATTGAGTGGATATATAAAATTAATCTTATTTAAAAATTGAGTGGATATATAAAATTAATAATGTTATGATTTTGTTTGTTTTCTATCATTTAAGAAAGGAGATGTGACACCATTATCAGTAACTGTTGGAGATAAAGTTTTACTACCAGAATATGGAGGAACAAAAGTGATCTTAGATGATCAGGTAGGTCAATGGGTACCAAAGAAAAGTCCCACAAAATTGGAAGCAACATCTCCAAAATGACATAAATAGTGTTGGAGGGATGTAAAACCTCAACGCAAACAAACAAAATCTGTGATAATGATTAACTCTACTATAGACTGGTATACATGTGGAGATTGATCAAATTCACTTTATTAGAAGCCTCCGTGGTGCAGTGGTTACCCTACTCGCCTTGTAAACAAGGGGTCGCAGGATCGATCCCGGGCTTCTCCAGACTTTCGGATGAGTCTTTAAACCGAGGTCCCGTCTCTGTATGACCTTAGGTGTTGGTGGGACATAAAACTCAAACACTCACTCATTCACTTTACCATTTATGTGTAAGCACATCACGAAAACATGCTTTTATAATTTTGACCCCATGAACCCCACTTTGAACTGGGGTTTACAGGGTATACCTTATTAGGGCCCCGCACTGAAAGTGTGGGTGCCCTATAGTAATCACTCTGTCCGTCCGTCCGTCTGTCTGTCTGTCCGTCCACAAATTTTCCTACTCCTCTGATAGCGCTGCCGGGGCCCTAGTCAGTTTCACTGACAGCTCTAGTTTATCTTATTTTTGCTCTAAAATAGAAATTTCGGGTATTCGTTAGAACCACCTCAATAGGGCGGTTCTAACGACTACCCAAAATCTATATTTTGACCAAAAATAAGAAAATTATCACAATTTTTCATCTTAAAATTTTCATTTTTCAGCAGTAAAACTTACAATGTATTTGTATGGGTGTCTTTTCGGAATGCTGCCCAGGAAAAGTGTGGTTAGGTTAACTGACTGGCATGATGTGACCTAAATAGTGTTGACTGGGCCATTAAACTCCAAACCACCAGAACTTAAGCAAACAGTGTAGATCTAGATGAGAATCTTTTCCATGTTCACTTTTTTGCTGACCCAAAAAGGACAGTGGTCAGTTTCTGGCAAAAACAAAAAAAACAACAAAAAAAGTCTGTGCTAGCCAAGAATGTGTGGTTAGGTTAACAGGCTCAGTATGTAGGGATGGGTATTGTCAGAATTTTCGTATCACGATATATTGGGATACGGATACTGCGTATCACGATACGTATCACGATATATTATGTAGCCATCTGAAACACACTGGTACTTGGGGAAAACCCAACTATATCAGGGGTGTAAGATTCCACTCGCATTTGCGAGTAAGTTTCCAGTCAGGGCGAGTAAGGTTTTCAAAACTGACCTTACTTTTTCTTCATTTTTAGCACCTAAATGAAAAGTTTAGACGATAAGGGCGAGTAAGTTTGAGGGAAATTTTACACCTCTGTATAATAATATATGGGTATATATCATTTATCCTATTCCTGCTCATGCACTTACATACCAAGCCCAAGGTTCTTTCTAGAATTGTCCAATGTTATGAGGTGAAATAAAGATAATATTTGAAAATGCCATCAGAATTGTTGGCAAGGAAAATGCCATAAAATGTTGTATTAGATTGATGGCCTCAGTCACTTTATTTGTGACTGTCATCTGTTGCAACCTGAAATGTTGGTATTAGATTGATGGCCTCAGTCACTTTATTTGTGACTGTCATCTTTTGCAACCTGAAATGTTGGTTGATATCAGCTTTTCCGTTTTGATTTTAAACGAGTTGGTAGTTGGCCATGGTAAAGTTTGTTATGGTTTCTCTCGATTACACTAAATTGTAAATGCTGGCGGCTTACACTAAAACGGCGTATACAACAACAACAGGTGCGTGATTCACTGGAATCCTAGCTCGGCCTACGCTATGACGGGCTTATACATAAAGGGTGGGAATCGATTAAATTACTTACTTTTGCTGTGGAAATGATTCTGTTTTCACGGAGCTATATTTACCGATCAGTTACGAAAGAAAATATGACAAATGGATGAAAACAGAAAATATCTGTATTGTGATATGATTTTTTTCTGAACTGTGTCACGATATACCGATAATACCGCACATCACTATCAGTATGACATAACAATGTTGACTTTGCACTAAACTAACTAGAGGCCCGAGTGGGTGAGAAATCACTCGCCTTGATCATGATATTGTGATCTAGATGAGGCTGAACATTGTGCCTCTATGGCCAGTTTGTCTGTCAGATCACATTGCCTTCAGCAATTCTGGCCCTGGATGTTGCCTTGATACCACCTCTGATTAAGCCCACTCTGATTTAGGATTCAGGAAGAGCGAGATGATGTTGATGCAGAGTGGGGGTATAGAGTTTTGCAGGGCTAGGATATTGCTTGCACCTGCCTTTAGATTACTCTAATAGCAAAAATGTCAACCAAGACACCTGATCATGTGAATTGGTTGGTTGGTTGTATTGGGAGTTTAACGACCCAGTCAACACTATTTAGGTCATTTTTGAGCCGGTCAGTTTACCTATCCACACTTTTCCTGGGCAGGCTTATACGTAAGCGGTTAACCAGTACAGTGTACATTCTTTCGCCAGAAACTGACAACTGTCCTTCTTGAATCAGCGGAAGGAAGAGAATGACCGTAGAAAAGATTTCATGATCAATCTCCACAAAAGCATGTCACTGACCCCGGCAGGTATCAAACCCGCATCCTGATCACCAGTCAGACGCGCATCCGACTAAGCTACCGAGGCCAGCAAACAAAGCTGTGGTGTACATGTTTGCTTGCAAAATACAGAATCCTCTCGTGGGCTTAGTGAATTTGACACATGTTGACAATAAAAGGCCAGTCATGGAATTTACCTGTACTGACTTGCAGCTCGCTCTAGATGAACTGAAAATCAGTAACAGTATTGAAAGAAGGATTCCAGATGTGCATAAACTTTTTATAGCACTGCTCATTGTTATATATTTGGATAAACACAGTAAAAGAATGGATTCCAAAGTTTAAAGATGGATTCCAAAATATAAAGAAAAATGACCCAAATCATGGAGACAAATGACCATTACTGATAATTTTCTACAAAATTCTGGTTTAAAGATGGATTCCAAAATGTGTCTACTCAGACTAGATTGCATGTATATATAAAAACAAGAGGCCCAAGAGGTCAGAAATTGCTCACTTGGATGAGGCTAACATGCTGGCCATATCTGTCGGATCAGATTAACTATAGCAACTCTGAATCAGCGCAGTACTGTTGCTGGATTCTGGAACAGAATGGTTTTAGCAATTCAGACTTATGAATCTCCATGTAGCCCCAATGCCTCCCATCAAGTTTCATATCTCTCCGACCTTTGTTGGTAAGGAGATGTTTTTTGAAGAATTTCACGATGGCTGCCATGGCTGAATCTTGGATATGGGAATGGAACAATTTTATCAAATCTGAATCTCCATGGCGCCCCTATGTTTCTCCTCAATTTTCAGCTGCACCCGACCTTTGGTTTGGGAGGAGATGTCGTTACTTTGAATAAATTCAAAGTGGCCGTCGTAGACATTGAAACAGAACAATTTTAGCAAATCTGAATCTCTTGTTACCCTGCTGCTTCCCATTAACTTTCAGCTGGATTCAACATTTGGTTCAGGAGACAATGTTGTTTGAAGAATACATAGAAGGCCCCCATGGCTGCCATCTTGGATATCGAACAAACAATTTTAGGAAAACTAAATCTCAATATCGGCCTGATGCCTTCCGTCATGTTTTGGCTCAATCTGACCTTTGGTTCCGGAGGAAAGGTTTTGACGAATTTCAAGATGACTACCATTGTGGATATCGGAATGGAAGTGTATTCACAAATTGGAATCTTCATTTTGTCCCAGTGCCTCCCATCAAGTTTCAGGAGGAGAATGTTGTTCGAAGAATTTCTTTGATGACTGAATGGAATGATGTTAGCAAATCTGAATCTGTATGTTGCCTCTGTGCCTCCTATCAAGTTTCTGCTCAATCCCACGGATGATTTGGGAGATGCCGTTTGAAGAATTTCATTATGGTTGCCATCTTGAATATTGGAATGAACAATTTTAGCAATTCTGAATCTCTGTCATCCAGATGCCTCCTATAAAGTTTCAACTCAACCTGATCTTCCTTTCAGGAGATATCATCTAAGAATTTCGAGATGACCGCCATAATGACCATCTTGGATATTGGAACGGAACGATTTTAACAAATCTGAATCTCCATGTCGCCCCAATGCCCCTGCCAAATATCAGCTCAATATGACTTACGGCTTCGGAGCAGATATAGGCTGGAAAACTCCATGACGAGTAAAAATTTTGGTAGACAAGTGAATGTTTTGCCTAGACCCTGAGCCACTTCCAAAAATCTAGGTGCCCTTGTTCTGGCAGGACGAATGAAAGTTTGAGGAATTTTCCAGCCCTAGAAGATGTCCAAAATACGAAAAGCTTACGACGGACGGATGACAGACGACAGACAACAGGCTATGCATAAGCTGACATTTTTGATTGGATATAACAGGTGTTCAACAAAGACAATTGCAGTTTTAGATCCCAATAATAGTGTTATAAAGAGGGGGTTATATTTAGAACGTCATTTTATCAACAAAATCTAAATTGAATAAAACATGGTCATATAGATAAAACACGAAACATAACTTTCTTAAGAGCGGAGCAACAGTGTAATAAAGTTAGTCAATTTATTCAACCCTTTTTGTACTGAATGAAATTTTCCAACAAACACCACAGCCTCTTTATAACACGGTTCTTTATAACACGGTTTGGATATAACACAATGTATAGTTCATATAGAAAATGACCATATTTTTCTATATAATCTATACATTTTTGTTTGGATATAACACGGTTGTTTAACTAACATGGTTTTGGCTTTGGACCCTAACAATAGTGTTATAAAGAGGTTATAGTGTATATATAGCAGGAGTCGGTTTTCAGATTTCGGGATAACGATAAGAGCTCAATTTAGAAAGGCATTCTACAGCAAAATGGGTTGAGAGATAAAATTCATTATGGCTCGGAAGTTCATTGCATCCTTGGCTTGACAAACTCATTAGAGGTTAAAATGTTAACTGTTCTAGCAAGTACAGTAAAACTATGGTATTTTTATAGCCCCGCTTTGAAAAAGTGGGGGCTATATTGGATTTGCCTTGTCCATCTGTGATTCTGTAATTCCATTATACATCGTAACTCAGAAAACGGTTGAGCTATTTTCATGAAACTTCACACAAATGTAAAGCACTATAAGATGATGTGCAGAGCACATGAACCATAACTCTGGATTGCCTACTTTTGGAGTTATTGCGCTTTGAACATTGAAAAAATTGTTATTCATGATAACTCGAAAACCGTTTGAGGTATTTTCATGAAACTTCACACAAATGTAAAGCACATTGAGACGATGTGCAGAGCACATGAACCATAACTCTGGATTGCCTATTTTTGGAGTTATTGCCCTTTGAACATTGAAAAAAAATCGTTATTCATGATGACTTGAAAACTGTTTGAGGTATTTACATGAAATTTCACACAAATGTAAAGCACTATGAGACGATGTGCAGAGCGCATTAACCATAACCCTGGATTGCCTACTTTTGGAGTTATTGCCCTTTGAACATTGAAAAATGGCAATTTTAACCTTGTCCGTTTCATAACTCAAAAACAGTTTGAGGTATTTTCATGAAACTTCACACAAATATAAAGCACTATAAGACGATTAGATTGCCTACTTTTGGAGTTATTGCATTTTGAACATTGAAAAATTTAATAAGAGGCTGAAAGCTGAAAACATTTTTTTCTTGTATTTTTTCTTTTCTGATAGCGCTATTTCTTGTATATTTTTTTTTTTCTGATAGCACTATAGCGGGGCTATAATCAGATCCTCTGACAGTTCTAGTTTCAGCAAAGATATAAGAATTTATGCCATATTTTATTTGTACATGTTTTGACAACACCGTGATCAAATAATTTCGTATTGTCCCAGTTACAATTAGCTTTATTGGTCATCATTCGGCCCAAGGTCAGCACAACTGACCCAGGACCTGTAACTGGACCAATACGAAATTACTGGATTAATGATTATTGATACAGTTAAAAACATTGACCATTCTGTATTGATCAGAGGTCATCCGTATTAACACCAGGTCAACCAATATTAACCTGAGGTCAAGTGATATTTTGCTGAGGTCAAAAATTAATAATTATGATCATCATAATTTCTTAATTGTGTCAGTGTTCAGGGACTTTGTTTGGGACCGGGCATCGGCCATAGTCCTTAAAAATTTACGATTGTCCAAAAGATTTCAGGCTACTCAGGACAAATGTCCTAAAATGATTTTGGACTCTTCTTTATATCAATATTGTTTGTCAGGATCAATATTGTTAAATCAGTAGTAACATTGACTATTTAAGTTTTAGAAAAGTTCATATTATAAAACTTGTCCTAATGAAATTCAGTGTGTCTGATAAATGATGGAGCTGTCCAGACAATTTGTCTGAACTGCATTTTGGGCCTGCAGAATCCCTGGTGTTTAGCTCACCTGAGCCGAAGGCTCCGGGGGAGCTATTGTAATCGCTCACCGTTCGTCGTCATCTTCCATTTGTCTGTCCATCCATCCACAATTCCTTTAAACAGCATCTCATAAACCAGTGAACAGATTTTGACCAAACTTGGCAGAAATGATCTTTGAGATGATCTCTCTCAGTTGTTCAAAGAATTCCATTCCATGCAGAACTCTGGTTGCCATGGCAAGGAAAAGGAGAAAATAAGAAAAAACATTTAAAAATCTTCTTGCCTGAAGCCAGAATGCCCAGGTCTTTGATATTTGGTATGAAGCTTCATCTAGTAGACCTCTAGCAAGATTGTTCAAATTATAGCCCTGGGGCCAAAAATGCCCCCGCACCGGGGTACACTGGTTTTAGATAGGCTTATATTGGGAAAATCTTTAAAAATCTTCATGTCTGAAACCAGAAGGAAGTTTCTTACTCGAGGACATTGGGTGTAGAAAACACAAAAAAACCCTGTTCAATGTTGATACGTTTTTAAATGAAGAATTAGTCTTTATTTTAGCTGGTGTCAGTAGCGGAATATTATGGTATTTATCCTACTCATAAATAACAAAATGCCAACAACATATTAATATTCATGAGCAGGACAAATTTCATGCTTAGCTCAGTTGAGCATGATAAAGGTTTTATGACCATAGAACCGGTACTTCCAGGCTGAGTTCGTGACAGAAATGTGTTTATGGAACTAAATGAAAAAAGGTATACATATTTTTCACATATTTATTTTCAGGAATATTTTCTGTTTAGAGATGGTGACATACTAGGAAAGTTTGAGTCCTGAAGAAGAGCCATTAAAATAGACATTGCAGATAAAGTTCAGGTCTGATTCTCTAGTGTAAAAACAACTATGGACATAATGAAAGATACAAAGTGGAACAGGTGGTATCCAGTTTGGAAAGACGAAGTTCTTGCCTAAGTCTTAGAATCAGTCCAAAGATATTTTGAACTCTACACATTTTGATAATGTGGCTATACTGGCATTGACAAGCAAAACTGTTACAGTGATCATAGCTTCAGATAAGGGGCTTTTTTCATCAGAAAAGTACTGATATTTTTCTTATTTCTGCACGAAAACATATGTTGTGGGTACTCATTAGAAGTGCCTCACTGAGGCGCTTCTAATGGGTACCAACAACATATGTTTTCATGCAAAAATAAGAAAAAATATGTGGATACCAATATGGTTACTTCTGGAGTTTGACAGAGTAAGGTCTTAAATCACATGATAATAACAAGTCCATATAATGAGCAGCTTTGTAAACAAACAAAAGTCTTTAAAGAATGGCCTTTGTGGCTTCATGGATAAGAGCGCTGAAACTTAGTTTGGTCTCACTGCTGTGGTTTGAGCCTTGCTTAGTTCATAGGTGACATGCCAAGTTCTGCAAAGGAAGGTCAGGTTTATTTTCTCTGTGTTTTTTGGGGGTTGGGGCTGGTTTTATGGTCTTTTAAAGATTATTCACTCATATCGAGCCGATCGTTAATCAGAGGTGGGCGAAAACTGGAGTACCATGACCTTCCATTGCAGAACTTGGCGTCAGGCTCCAATCACAGCAGTGAGAGACATAAGGATTAAGAGTCAGCACTCATATCCACTAGGAGTTTGCCATGGAGGCCCTTTTTTCTCCAGGTTCTTTGGTTTTTGCCCACCTCGGATTAATGATTGGCTCGAAATAAGGAAAATAATCATGAAAGGGCCGTAAAACTAAAAAACCTATCTTTAAAGAGAAAAGGTATGCATCATTTCCTTTATTCTTGCTCAAAGACATAGATTGTGGCTACTTGTTCGAATTGCCTCGAGGCAGTTCTAAAGAAAACCCACAATGTATGTTTTGTTGAGAAGCAAGAAAATTACACCACACCCTCTCCAATTGGTCAGGGTCAACAGCAGTAACTATGTTGAATAGTTAAACACTGTGTATTTCCAAACAAAAATGTAAAGGTTCTGTACACAAATGGTCATTTGGCTTATTTTTGTATCTGATCTTTACATTATCCGGAGCCATCTTTAAACTGTGTTAGATATATATCTGAAACCGTGTTTAGACATACACCACAGCCTCTTTATAACACTATTAATGGGGTCCAAAGCAGAAACCGTGTTAGTTAAACAACCGTGTTAAATCAAAAAAAAAAAAAAATGGTCATTTTTCTATATAATCTACACATTTTTTGGATCCATCTTGAAACAGTGTTATCCAAATTGTGTTATAATGAACATCAAAACAAGGTTGTGGTGTATATTGAACAAAGTTATAAAGAGGTTGTGGTTTAGCACAAATCTTTGTCGGGTAAATGAAAATTTACATCTGTGAAAGAAAGCCTCATGCCACATGGGTGTGTTGTGCAAATGAGCCTGTACATTGATGCCCTTTGATCAGTCTATACAGAGGGATGGTTGGGATGTAAAATCACAAAGCAAACAAACACAGCTATAAATGTAATGATTACATAGCTATAAATGTAATGATTAGAAATGCGCGATAAAATCTTAGAAACAATAATTGTGATAATATAAATTGATATGGACAAGCTTACTTGTTATTACCCCATTACTTGTATGCCTTTGACATTTACCATTAAGTGGCATTGCATCTGATAAATAGCTGTATCATAAAAGGGTAATTGCACTGATATTGATGAATATTGTCACGAATTTGGATATTATAAGAATCATACATGGGTGTGAGGGGTGGATGGAAAAATCCGTCCTGAGGGTCCCTGCCCAGTATAACAAGGCTTGCCGGGTGATGCAGGACAGTCATCCCGAGGGACGGACTTTCTATCCACCCCTCAGACCCATGTAGGATTCTTTTTCTTGCATACCTTCCATTTCTGAGCTTAGATTTTAATACTGCAATCACTTCGATTGCCGTTGTCAACACTACCCTGCTTTTTAGTGACCTCACATAACGTGCCATGATGCCAACCTTAACGATGGTGCATATGAGGTCATTCAACCAGTGCATATCAAACGCTTGAGAATATTTGATTTTTACCCTGACCCTGGGTAAAACACCAGGGTTAGAACAGAATTTCTATCCCAAGGTAAAACAAGGGATTTCCTTATCTGGTGTGCAAGAACAAAGGATATGGATTGCCTTGAAGGACATGAGCTTGCAAGCAAGCTCATGTCCTCTGATATCCAAACTCAACACAATATTCACCCATATTGATGCAATAACCCTTTAATCTCAGTCCTGATTCATGTAATAGGGGATCTCAGTCCATCCCTTTCAAAGAGTTAGGTTCCAAAGACGCTTCATGAGACCTCAAAGGCTCTGACCAGACTGGGGATGCACAGGCTGACCGGAGTCTTTGTTGGACACATATTCCACAGAATAGGTTTTCTTTTGCTATGGCTTCTCCTCGGATCTCCTGAGTTCACTATACATCCTACATGCATCACATTCAGCAATTCTTGTTGGCCCCACTTCATATAGGGGTAAGTTGGGTTTCCAAGGCTATACATTACAGAATTTTTCTTGTTCCTGTTCCATTAAAACGTTGCATGCGGGAAACACCTAAAGGATACCTTGGCAAACAGTGCAAACCCAGATCAGATGCTGCTGAATACAGCTTCTGATCAGGGTGTGCCTTGTTTCCTAGCAGGACTTTCTGCCAAAAATGGAATAAAAATGAAAAAATAGGCCTGACACCCCTTATAGGACAAATGGACTTGTCCAACATGTAACAATGGAAGAGTCCACTAGTATACAATGGGTTAAGTAGATTTTTGGTTCTTACTAGATGTGCCTCAGATTCTAATAAACCCTCACATGGTATGCCAGGAGCGTCAAATCACTTGGAACAAGTCTGTGAAATGAATACCCCTGTAAACCCCACTTTATATAGAGAAACACAGGGTATACAGTGGTATATATTATTGTTCTTATTTTTAGGCAAACACATAGATTATGGATCCTCATTAGAACTGCCTCATTGACCTTAATGAGGCATTTCTAAAGAGCACCCACAATATACGAGTATGTTTGATGCAAAAATAAGAAAAATATTTTTTTTTGGATCAGAAAAATGTTTGTTTTGGATTTATGAATGGATTCACTATGTTGCACATATATGTTACCATAATGATGTACATGTATGTCATGCATAGAGCCAGGAGAGATACCGTAGTTTTCCTAATGTCACAAGCATTTTACAAGCTGTTGGCCGAAGGTGAATGGTTAGAGTTATACTAGGGTTCAGTTGTTCAAATTTTTGTTAGCTTGAATTTGTAAGTGGCCTAAATGTTAAATGATCTAGCATTATCTGTGGTAACACACACACCATTTTGCTGAAAATATGATTTTCCAGCAAAAATATCAGTTTATTTGCTATTTTAATGATTTGTTAAATAACATCATCTTCGCTTTGCACAACTCGGCTTTAGGATACAGTTGATCAAAACGAATGATGTCGTCTTCTAGCACATTGTATAAACTTGGATCATCTAATATGGCAAAAATGCATATATTTTTGTTGAAAAACATGTGAGTAGCTTTTGCAAATGCAAAAGGTACTCACATTTTTTTTCAGTAAAAATGCCACTACTAGGACAGTTAATATTTTGATCATTGACGGGCTTGCTAAGCTAACAATTCTTTGAACTACTGAACCAAGGATTTCATTTATCTGAGAGTGTTCCAATGTAACTAAGATCATAATAGTTGACCTTTATCCTGCTGAAAATAATTAATTAAGCCACACCCATTTCTAACTTTCAACCAATCAGATTACTTGATGTTAACTGAATGTCAAACAATGTAGATCCTGATCAGATGGCTTCTTCAGAAGCCATCTGATCTGGATCTACACTGTTTGCAAAAGCAATGGTTGTTGTGTTCAGCAGGATAAGGGTAAATGACATCATTGCTTCAATTCATTATTTGTGATTTGTTTAGTTTGGAATAGTAGAAATGGATATTAATGTTTAGTAGCTCTATTAAGGTGTATAGATACAGTTCCAAGAAAATAACTACCATGTGGTGGTTTTGCCTATATTGTCATTGGTTTACTACTAATTTAAAGGAAAGAATTGCCTCTGTTAGCATAATCTATTTCTTAACCCATAAATGCCAATCACAACAATTGTTGTCTGCTTTGACGTCTGCTGGTTAAAGTCACTTTTGCAAACAGTGTGGCCCCAAATCAGACTGCTGATTTGGGTCCACACTGTTTGCCTCTACCCAAATATATTTTAAAAAAGTTTGCAAAAACATTTAGCAGATGACATAAGCAGATGACATTTTCAGATGTAGTTTTTCTTGGCATCTAAAGGATTAAGAAAAAAAAAGAGAAACAAAAACCCTGAAGATACTGGGTATCTAAAGCTAAGCCTGTTTACTTAGTGATAAAGCAAACACATCACATTAGTGTTCAGGTCATGGATTTGATCCTCATCTGGTCCAGCTACTTTCTTTCATGGAGATTGATCATGAAATATTTTCTGCAGTCATAAACTCGTTATTGTTGATTTGAGAACGACAGTTGTTCATTGCATGTGAAAGTATTTGCACTGTGCTGGTTACTTGCTATGGTATAACCTCGCCCTGGGAAAGTAAAGTAAACTGACCAGCTCAGGATGACCTAAGTACTGACTGGGCCCTTAAAATCCAACCAGCCAAACAAGCAGTCTGGAAACAGAGGATCAGATATCTATCCATTTGAGTTGTCTCCCTTCAAAAAAAAAACAAAAAACAAACAAACAAAATAGGCAATATCTTCCAAATGTATCTGTTCATCTTTAACCCTCGTCATGATGAATATATTAATTTAGCCACACCCATGTTTGATCTGGATCTACACTGTTTGCAAAGGTAAGGGTTGTCATTTTTCAGCAGGATAAGGGTTTATAGGTATAAAAATATTTGCATTATTTGCTGGTTTCCAGCTTGCACATTGTGAATATTGGAAAAAACAGGTAACCAGACCCCCAGACCTTTCAAGGTCAGGGGGATCTGGTTACCTGTGTTTCCAACACTGATAACTCTCAGACTAGGAACCAGCAGATAATGCAAAAAAGATGAATGTAAAACTGACACAGGATTATTGAATGTGATATAATTTTTAAGATCAGTTTATGAATATGTATAAATCATCCAGAAATCAGTCAATTTCAGCTTGTTTTTATCCCCTTATTCTACAAGAATGAGTAGGCTAAAGCCCTTAAGCAGAGTTTTGGTGATAACATCTTCAATTTACTTGTGCCTAATTTCACTTCTCGGGCCCCCGCCCATCAGGGCTTGAAGAAATATATGGGCTGCATGATTCGAGTCCCATGCCAACTTGTGATTGAGCGATTCCGGGTTCAAGTACCACACCAAGCATCAGTTGTTCTGTTATTGAGCAAGACACACTGCTTAGTACCAGTTTCTACCCAGGAATTAACCCTGTCCAAATTTGACTGAAGAAATATTAGGTAGGTGTGTAGTGGGTAGGTAGGTGTGTTCGTAGGGATGTTGGGGGTAGGTAGGTGGGTGGGTAGGAAGCCAGGGCCTGGACTGTTGGTTTGATATTACCAGCGCCTTTGGCTTTTGGTTAATTCACATGTTAGTATTGTGGTCCGTCATCTGCGTCTGTGTCAACATTTTCAAAAGACATCTCTGAAACTATTTGGCCAATGGAAATCAAATTACATGTGGCACCTCTATGGGAAGGGGGAGAAAAAAAAATTGTAAGGACTGGGTCACCTGACTAATATGGCTGCCATGCCCGGATACGGCAAACACCTTTAAAAATCTCAGGAACCAGATGGTCGATGACCTTGAAACTTTGTAAGCAGCATCGGGGACTTGGGCCCTACCAAGTTTGTTCAAATGATGACCTTTGGTTTTCCTTGACCTGTTTTACGTCTATCAGTTCCAAAGGTCAAGGTCGTTTACTGACCTTTGCCTTGGATGGCTCAGATTCAGTATTTTTAAATCTCCTGAACAGGTCGTATGTTGAGCGGCATCAACAATTTGCTTTAAATGCCAACTACTCCTGAACCCTTGGGCCAATTTCAAATGTTGCTTAGGTGATCCTCTACCAAAATAGCCAAAATCGTTCCGCTCGGATGAACAAGATGGCCACCAGAGTTAAAACAGATTTTTTCATAAAAAAAAACAGCAACTCCTCCTATAACCTTAAGTCAATTTCATTCGAGTTCCATAGGTATTTTGCCGAGGTGACCCTTTACCAAAATAACTAAAACTGTTCCGCTCTGATGAGCAAGATGGCCACTAGAGCTAGAATAGAAACAATTGGCTTTAAATGCCAACTCCTGAACCATTGGGCCAATTTCAATCAAACATCATAGGAATGTTGCTTTAAGCGACCCTTTGGCAAACAAGCTAAAATTGTTCCGCTTGGATGATCAAGATGGCCGCCAGAGTTAAAAATAGAAAAATCTTTAAACGACAACTCCTGTACCATTGGGCCAGTTTCATTCAAACATCATAGGAATGTTGCTGTGACCCTATATCAAACAAGCTAAAATGGTTTCGCTCTGATGAACAAGATGGCTGCCAGAGCTAAAATAAAAAAAACAAACAATTGGCTTTAAATGCCAAACACTTGGCTTTAAATGCCAACTCCTCCTGGACCCTTGGGCAAATTTCCATCAAATCTTCATAAGAATATTGCTTAGGTGACCCTCTACTTAAATAGCTAAAACGGTTCTGCTCCGATGAACAAGATGGCTACAAGAGCTAAAAATAGAAACATCTTTAAGCGACATCTCCACCTTTACCCTTGGGCCGATTTCAAACTTCATAGGACTTTCGCTTAGATGACCATCTACCCCAATAGCTAAAACGGTTCTGCTCCGATGAGCAAGATGGCCACCAGAGCTAAAAATAGCAAAACTTCAATTGGATTTAAATGTTGCTTATGTGACCATCTACCCCAATAACTAAATCGGTTCTGTTCCGATGAGCAAGATGGCCACCAGAGCTAAAAATAGCAAAACATCAATTGGATTTAAATGTTGCTTAGGTCACCCTCTACCAGAATACCTAAAGCGGTTCTGCTCTGTTGAGCAAGATGGCCGCCAGAGCTAAAAATAGGCCGGCCTCGCTAGCTCAGTGGGATGCGCATCTGACTGGTGATCAGGAGGATCATAAAAACTTCTCTCCCTCCCCTGATTCAAGAAGGGTAGTTGTCAGTTTCTGGGGAAAGAATATGCACTGTACTGGTTAACAGCTTAGGATACGCCTGCACAGGAAAGTGTGGATAGGTAAACTGACGGGCTCAAAAATGACCTAAAATAGTGTAACTCCAATACAAACAAGAGCTAAAAATAGAAAAATCATCAACAATGCGCTTTAAATGCCAACTCCTGAACCCTTTGGCCAATTTCAATGAAAACTTAATAGGATTGTTACTTAGGCGACACTCTTCCAAAATAACTAAAATCGTTCTGCATAGATGAACAAGAAAAATAGAAAAATCGTTTAGCAACTCCTCCTATACCCTTGAGTCAATTTCATTCAAACTTCATTGGAATGTTGCTTAGGTGACTCTACAAAAATAGCTAAAACAGCTCAGATGAGCAAGTTGGCCACCAGAGCTAAAAATGTAAAAAGTAGAAGTAAAACAAAGATCAGGAATCGATACAATTAACTTACTCCACCCACCAAAGACACCAAAGGGAAAGAAACACCAACATTAAGCGACCAGACCATAATGGAAACCTAAACAAAGGAACGCCATAAGGACAGTTACTTTCCCACAAAATGGCCATATGGCCGTCCAAAATAAAAAGACACAAGTGATACACACAGTAAGTAACAAACAACGACTTAAATAAACCGCCACAGAAGAACCGCCTTGGAACGGTCATTGGAAAGATTTCCACAGTGGAAAGATTTCCACTGGGGGGGGGGGGGGGGGGGGGCTTAAATCGATTTTACGTGGCCACAATCCTCGCCCTTACTTCCGTCGCGATTTAGACAAATAATTTGTTCAGTCCGCATGAGTGCCTCCTAACTCATCAGTGCAACATCACCGTGAACACAAAAAATCAAAGAACCACAGAGGTGAGACAACGGTGGGTACTCGACAGCAAGAAACCACTGAAATGCTGGAGTAAAAGAAAACCAACAGTTAGACTCCGATGGGCCCGACCAGAGACAGAGCAACAACATTTCAATTTGAATGGCAACTTCTGAACCCTTTGGCCAATTTTAACCAAACTTCCAAGAAACGTTGCTCAGGTGCCCGTCTACAAAAAGAAGCTAAAACATTCTGCTTGGATGAACAAGATGGCTGCCGGGGCTAAAAAAAGAAAATTCTTTAAACAGCAACTCCTCCTATTCACTTGGGCCAATTTTATTCAAACATACAAGAAATGTTGCTTTCCTGTTTGTAGCCTGTTGTGGCATCAGTTATTTGGAGCTGATTGGAAGTTTATCAATTCCAAAGGTCAAGGTCATTTACTGGCCCTTTGTCCTGGATGGCTCAGATTCAGAATTTGTATCTTCACATTAACTGCTGGGTTGATTGAAACCAAATTGTCCCTGAGCCTCTATTTGATGAGCCAATGAAAATTTGTGAGATTGAAGTCACATGGCCAAGATGGCCGCCCTGCCAATATAAGGTGTAAACTTTTAAAACTTTTCTCTTCTGGAGTGAGTGTTTGAGTTTTACGTCTCATCAACAGCTAAGGTCATACAGAGACGGGACCTCGGTTAAAAGACTCATCCGAAAGTCTGGAGGAGCCAGGGATCGATCCTGCGAACCCTGGTTTACAAGATGAGTAGCATAACAACTACACCACGGAGGCTTCTCTTCTCCTCTGGAACCGAATGGCACATGACCTCCAACTTGGCATACAACATAAGGGACTTCAGGCCTACCAAGTTCGTTCAAATGATGACCTTTGGTTGACAATGACCTGCTTTAACATAAAGGTCAAATTTGGTCACTTAGACATTTGTATGGAAAAAAAAGCAAAACTGTGTGCTTTTTCTTATTCTATTGCAGCCTATGGCATCGAATTTGATTTGCAGTCCGCTGAATGGAAGTTTATCAATTGTAAAGGTCAAGGTCATGGACTGACCTTTGTCCTGGCTGGCACAGATTCAGTATCTTTATCTTCCCAAATTACATATGGAGCCCCTATCGGGTGTGGCAAGTGTTTGTTGTTTGCTATTTAGGTCATTTTGGGGATGCTGCTTCCAACCTCGTGGGACTTTTATACGACACTGAGATGAAATGACATCTCAAGCCCTGTCACCCAATGAAACCAAAAGGGCAGTCTCACTAACACCACTTTGCCTTGGCAGGCTTAGCCCTTCTAAGCACCGGGTCTACCAGTACTCGTGTGGTCAGTTTCATCTCTGCGTGAAAGCACCATGCAGCCCAATCTATTTTTCCAAGCCCCGACGGGCGAGGGTGAAGGGCTGTGGCAATGAAAAGTTATTTGTGGGATTGGAGTCACAAAATGGGTGTCATGCCTGTATATGGTTAAAACTGTTTGGAAAATTTTCTTCTCTGGTACCACAAACAGCCGATGACTTTGAAACTTGGTATGCAGCAATATACGTGAATCAGAAAAATCCTATACCTTACCTTTTTCCCCCATTAGGAATGTCCAAGTGACCACATGTGTAGGTCAAGGTCAAACAAAAGTGATAATATGAGCAATCTTGCCAGGAATATGAATTTTAATGCCAGCGACTACAACAGAATTATTTTGCCTCTGTCGCATACAAAGGTCTAACGCATCAAAGTCAATCTTGACCCAAAATAGGTCATGGTAAGCAAAGGTCACCATATGAACACACTTTGTTAGGGCCTACGAGTCCCGAAAGCTACATAACTAGTTTAAAGGTCATTGGCCATTTGGTTCCTCAAACAATTTCACAAGGGCTTTTACTATGTAAGGACATGACAGCCATTTTGGTTATGTGACTCCAATCCCGCAAATAAATTTTCATTGCCTCATCCTGTAGAGGCTCCATATGTAATTTTATTTCAATCAGCCTGGCAGTTTAAGTGGAAAAGAAGATAAAATAATGAATCTGAGCCATCCAGGACAAAGTTCAGCAACACCGTGACCTTTATAATTGATAAACCTTCATTCAGCTGACTCCAAATATCAATTCTGATGCCACAATCTAAAACAGAATTGAAAAATCCACTGTTTTGCCTTTTTTCCATACGTAGGCCTGGGTAACCAAAGTTGTAGTTGACATAAAATAGGTAAAGGTCGACTGAAGGTGCCATTTGAACAAATTTGGTAGGGCCTGGGTCCTATGCTATCAGAACTGGTATTTGCAGTCAGCTAAATGGAAGTCGATAATTATGTCCGTGTATGGTAGAAAGGACTGAAAACTTTTCATTTCAGTAATGGAAAGGTTGATTTTTCAAGCCACAATGGTTTGTTGAAAAACGTGACTGACATGCTGGGGCCGAGCAAGTTTTTCACACTTGACTTCTGGTGAGCTAAGTGGCCCATGGGCCAAAGGCTCATAGGTGAGCTTATATTATGGCAAGACTTCATTGTCTGTGTGTTGTGTGTCTGTCAACATTTTCAAACATCTCAGCAATCACTGGGCCGATTGAAGTCTAATTTCATGTGGAACATCCATGAGATAGGGGAATGGAAGTTTGTTTGCAGCGTACAGGTTACATGACTAAGATGGCCGCCATGCCCATATATGGTAAAAACCCTTCAAAAATCTTCTCCTCCGGAACCAGTGGGCCAATAGCCATGGAACTTGGTATGTAGCAATAACTCGGGCGCCCATCATAGTCTGTTCAAATGATGACCCTTGGATGACCTAGGCCTGCTTTACGCCTATGTCAAATTTGGTCACATAGACTTCTGTACGGGGAAAAAGTCAAAACTGTGTATTTTTCGGAAACTGTTGCAGCCTGTGATCTGAAAACTGGTAGATGCGGGTAGCTAAATGTATGGATGAAACTACATATATGACCTTGGCCCCATATGATTCAGGTATGAATAATTCAAACGTATTTTTCCTCTAAAACCAGCAAACCATTTGTAACCAAATTTCATACAAATGCCTTTATGATACCAGGAAATGAAAAATAATTAAAATGAGTTTGGTCAACTGACCAAGATGGCTGCCATGTCCATATAAAGTAAAAACACTTCAAAAACCTTCTCCCGAACCACTGGGCCGATTGCAATGAAACTTGGTATGTAGCATTGGGGAGTCGGGTGCATCATAAAATGTTCAATTGATGACCCTCGGATGACCTTGATCTACTTAAATTTAAGCCAAGGTCAAATCTGCTCACATAGACTTTTGTATGGGAAAAAAGTCAAAATGGTTTTCGGAAACTATTGCAGCCTGTGATCATAGTTTGTTCGAATGTTGACCCTTGGATGACATTGACCTATGTTTTGCAAAGGTCAAATTTGGCCACATAGACGTTTGTATGGGAAAAAGACAAAATTGTATGTTTTTCGGAAAATATTGCAGCCTTTGATCTGAAAATTGCTAGATATAGTTAGCTGAATGAGTGGATGAAATTACATCAGTATTCAAGGTCATGGTCATTCCTTGGCCTTAGGCCTTTCAGATTTGAAGATTAAAACATTTTCTACAGGAGCCTCTCGGCCATTTGTGACCAAATTTTATGTAAAAGTTATTAGAAACAAGAAAATGAAAATTGATTGATATGAGTTTGGTCACATGACCAGTATGACCACCATACCCATCAAGGGTAAAACACTTCAGAAATCTTCTCCTCAACCAATGGACCGTTTTTTATTAAACTTTGTATGTAGCATTGGGGATTTGGGCCCATTATAGTTTCCGCTAATGATGACCCCTTGATGGCCTTGACCTATTTTACACCAAGGTAAAATATGGGAAAAAGTAAAAAAAAAGCTGTCGCATGACAGCATAGCTCGCCTGTTTCACGCCTTCAAGATATGATAAAATCACTGAACCATGAAATATAGGTCACAATGACCTAGATATATTTTGAGGTCAATCATCAGGTCACATGGAACATATATTACAAGTATGACATGTCTGCAGGAACTGGTGTCCAAGTTATATGGCAAAATCATTGAACCACGAAGTAGGTCACATTGACCTAGATATATTTTAAGTCAATCACCCGGTCGCATTGAACTTATAATCTAGGTATGAACCTTCTCCATGAAATAGTATTCAAAACATCTGGCACAATCATTGAACCATCACACTGACCTAGATATATTTATGTCATTCATCGGCTCACATGGAATTGATAATTTAGGTATGAAGTTTCTCCATCAAATAGTATACAAGATATATGGCAGAATCACTAAACCATGAAATACATGTCACACTGGCCCATATATAGTTTAAGGTCAATCATCTGGTTGCATGTAAGTAATATCCCAGGTACGACATTTCTCCATGAAATAGTCTTGACCCTTGAGTTGAAAGGCAAAATCATTGAATCATGAAACAAAGGTCACACTGACCTAGATATATTTTATGTCAATCATCAGGTCACATGGAACTTAAATTCTAGGTATGACAATTCTTCATCAAATAGTATTCAAGATATAAGGCAAAACCACTAAACCATGAAATCACACTGACATAGATATATTTTGAGGTCAGTCATCAGGTCACATGGAACGAATAATCTATGTATGACATTTTTCCATCAAATAGTATTCACGATATAAAAAAAGTCACTGAACCATGAAATATAGGTCACACTGACATAGATGTATTTTGAAGTCAATCATCAGTTCACATGGAACCAGTAATCTAGGTATTACATTTCTCCATCAAATAGTATTCACGATACAAAAAAGTCACTGAACCATGAAATATAGGTCACACTGACGTAGATATATTTTGAGGTCAATCGTCAGGTCACATGAAACTAATAATCCAGACATGACATTTCTCTGTCAAAAAGTATTCAAAATAAAAGGCAAAAATCACTGCACCATGAAATATAGGTCACACTGACCTAGATATATTTTGAGGTCACTCATCGGGTCACGTGGAACTAATATCCCGAGTATGACACATCTCCAACAAATACTCGTCAAGATATAAGGTGAAATCACTGGACCGTGAAATGTAGGTTACCATGACCTTCACCATTTTACACTTGAACCAATGTCACATAGTTGGCTGATGTATAAGCCAGTGTGTCTATAACTAACTAACATAATGGAAATGCATATTAGATTTCACAAAGGTGTCCTACATTTTTACCCCTAGTCCATCCCCAGTTATGAACTAAGGGGCATGTTCCTTTGGAATCTCAGAAGACCCTCCCAGGTACCCATGTTTTAAATATGAATGCTCTGTCATTAGAGATTGTCGAGATATAATAATATTTGAAAAACTTAACACAGTATTACAACGGTGTCCTAGATTTTGACCCTTAGCCCTGAACCTAGGGGTATATTCTCTTGGAATCTCAGAAAACACTCCCAGGTACCCAAGTTCAAAATATGATTGCTCTGTGACGAATGACTGCTGAGATATAAGCATTTGAAAAACTTTAACGCAGTGTGACGGGAACGGTAACGCAAACGCGGACGACCGGGACGATAACAATATCTCTCCTTGTACTCCGTACAGGCGAGCTAAAACGTGTATTTTTCTGAAAATATTGCAGCCTGTGATCTGATGCAATTGGTTGATACAGTTAGCTAATTGAGTGAGTGAAACAAGTTGACTATCAAAGGTCAAGATCTTTCTCTGACCTTAGCCCAAGGTCATTCAGATATGAAAATTAAAACTTAGATTCACAGAAACCACTGCCCCATTTGTAATCAAATTTCATTCCAAATGCGCAAATGAAAATTTATTAATATGAATTTGGTCACATTACCAATATGGCCGACATGCCCATATAAGGTAAAAACCCTTCAGAAACTCTCAGCACTCATTTGGGCGGCTCGCGACCATTGGTCCTCTGGTTTAGTTATGCGATGCATGACAAAACATGTACTGTACAAATGCCCCAAATTACTAACGGCCATAACTCATGAAGTGTTTTTCAGAAATTATTCAACAGTTAATTAGGTCATGTACTGTCAATACCAACCCATTCATCAACTTTCAAGGCTGTAGCTTTTGAGATATTTTGCTGAGATTTCATTCAAATATTTTCAATGGGCTATAACTCTGGAAAGGGACATAATTCTGACGAAAAAAACAAGAGCTCCGCAAGCGGGACATTATACGCCCGTGGCAATTAGTAAGATGGAGCATATATATACTCATTGTTGTGCAAGTTCGGGTGTGTGGAATGTAACCAAGGCACAATATGTGCTCCATATATTCTTACCTGGTACTATGAATAACCCTCAATGGCTCAAACTACCTGTCTCCAATAAATTTTCATGGTCTGTAATATTGGGTGGACCATAACCTCACAATAATATGGGCATAACTCTGGCAATAAGAGGTGGACAGTAACCTTGAAATAATATGCGCTGCTCTACATCATAGTCTAACTATACGTTAAGATTCAGCTTCATCAGATGTAAAAGGTAGGAGGCGTTATCCGGAAACAAAATATGTTTAGAGAAATCTGTGAAAGGGTAATATTTGGCGGACTGTAACCTCAAAATAACATGCACCGTTCCACATCAAGGTCTTAAAATATTTTAAGTTTCAGCTTCATCAGATGTAAAATGTAGGAGGAGTTATCCGGAAACGGAATGTTTAGAAAAGCCATGCACCCCGGCCCTATGATTGACGTTTTGTAGATACATTTCAGGTTTTATGTAAACTGCACTTGTTTTTCTCCCGCCAAAGATATTGAATAACAGCACATGTTACCTACGTAATGCATATTAGAAAGCCCAAATTAAATGTCAGTGGATTTGATCATATTCCAAAGTAAACACCTCAATTTAGAGTGCATACAAGGATAATATAGAAAGAATGGATTAAAATATGTGCAAGGTAAAACGTTTCAATTTCCTAACTGTAAAAGCTTATAATATTTCATAGACTAATCAACATAATCGCAAATACATTTATTACCCATTCAACAGCACATTGGTCATATGAAGTTCTTACTAGTCATCAACGTTGTTTCAACTAGTCATGTAACATGCCTGTGTAACAAAAAGTGCGTCTTTTACAATCCATCAACGCTATTTGGATCATTAAGATCACACGCCCACATAACTATGTTCCACCAGTAAACTGTAGGAGGAGTTATCCGGAAATGAAAAGTTTACAGACGGATGGACGGACGCCAGGGGGTATAACATAATACGTCCCGTTTTTTTCAAACGGACGTATAAAAACGTGAGCTATTTTTAACTGAAGAATCCATATATGAAATGTCGAATCCCTAGCATACTTTGTTCTTAAATTATGCTATCCATCACTAAACAGGCAATGTATGCCCGCATTTTAAGGTTCCTCAATACAGTTATTTCACTACATTTGGGGTACTGAAAAAATCATATTTGCAAATAATTACCCAAAAAGATTTTTCATCAGATGGTAGTCCATGTAAATGTAAGAATATGAAAGCCAAAGATTTTTATTCAAAAGTCACCATTTTAGTAAATTATTGCATTTTTCCTTGGTTTTGCAAAAAATGATATCTCAATCCACAAAACCACAATATGTAAAATACTATCATAGAAATGTGGCTCAAGGTTGCCTTTAGGCACTGCAACAGAGGAATTTCAAATACAATACCTAAATAGAAGTGAAAATTAATGATTCCCAAAAATTCAAAAAATGTAATTATCTCACCTGGTACTAGTTTAAATTCAGTGTACGGTAGCCAAAAAGGACCAGTTCTACCAATTTGGCAACAAGCTCATTGATTGGGTTGAGGTGTTGAAATCTCTTGCATTTAGCTTTTAAAATTATTGCCCTTCTTCGGTGCTTTTAGTACTTCATTTTATATATTTCATTCATGCAGTTTTATTAATTTATGCAATCACTGCCCAAAGTTTCACTGTGTTACTGATTGTGTTTACAGGATGGGTGCTTTGATATTGGGTAAATCAAAACCAAATAATTGAAAATAAGACAAGCCAAGTTTATCCCCATATTTGAACTGAAGGACTGAAAGCAGCCTGTTCAGCACCAAAAGGCTTCTGATCACAGCCAATAACTGCAAATTATTTTTACCCATTGATTTGTTACATTGGTTCACATGAGCCACCATAAACAAATACTTGATTTTTGCACAGGTGAACTTCTGGACAACACAAAGTTTATATTTATCTAATCCAATTAATGATCTGTTATGTCACCTACTTACCAATGTGTAGGCTGGTAAAAACTCATAGAAGCCCAATGCATTTAATATGTTTTGATGAAAAAAGTTTCAAAAATCTCATTTTCTCGATTTGTTTACAAGAAGCTGGGCCGAACAACACCAACCTGGATAAG
The DNA here is from genome assembly GCA_963580285.1 of Lucinisca nassula. Lineage (NCBI taxonomy): Eukaryota > Metazoa > Mollusca > Bivalvia > Lucinida > Lucinidae > Lucinisca > Lucinisca nassula. The sequence continues at coordinate 59,702,589 of OY757025.1, forward strand.
GTTACACATAAAAAATAGTTCGGAAATGAATGCATACTATACATAAATTAACGAACAAATTATGTTAGAAAGTACGTGAAATTAGTTGCAATACAGTTTCAAAAATGAATATTATGTTTTGAATTAAAAACAATGGTGTACTATTGTAATTTTTGGAAATTAGTCCCAAGGCGTATGAATACGTTTTTTCCTTGGCAAGATGGCTATCTCTTTCAATTTGACAGCTACAATAATTTATCAGTGATGACATGCTTCCAAGATAGGCGATGTCATAATGCTATATGCAGGAAGGAGGCTATAAAGCTTAATTTTCAAGGTATATTCATTGTTGATGGGCAAAATAAAATGTGGAAGGGCATAATTGATGAAATTTGAGCAGTTCACATTTACCGCAAAAAAGGAAGATGGCGGCGCCCATGAAGAAAAACATGTCAAAAAAAAATTTCTGGTTTTCAATTCAGGTAGGCTTTTTGATAGAAAGCTTTGTCCGAGTCCCTAGTATTTGTTGTGAACTATTGATCTGCAGCTGTTTTAGTAACTTTTAAAAAGTCTAGAAGGCGTTTTCATTTTTTATCCTGGTGAAAGTGAAAAATACAGAAATGCATTTATTTTCAAAGGCACTGAGATGTTGCTAATGCAAGAAAGTACTTGCTGTAATAACCTTTAGCACCTCCAAGCATTCTTCTTCTAGGACAGGCATTTTAAAAGGAAATCAGGATCATATTTTTGGAAAAAATAACATGCAAATCTGACACCTATATTTTTCTTGTGCAAATGTATTGAGGAACCTTAAAATGGCCATAACTCATGAAGCGTTTTTCGAAATTTATTCAAAAGTTAATCAGGTCATCTGCTCATCACTACCAATCCATTCATAAACTTTCAAGGTTTTAGATTCAATTATTTTTTGTGATATTTTGCTGACAAAGGGCCATAACCACGAAAGGCGCATAGTCCTGAAGAGAAAATAAAATACTTGTCAGCTTTTTTCCGTGAGGAATCCATATATGACATTTCAAAACCCCAGCGTACACGGTTCAAAAGTTATGCTATGCATCAAAAAAGCATGCGATATAATAATGCCCAAAATTACAAAGGGCAACTCACACAGTATTTTTCAGATTTTTTTCAAAAGTTAAGCAGGTCATCTACATACCAATACCAATCTATTCACCAGGTTTCAAAGTATAAATGCCCCAACCCCCTCCCCCAACTTCGAAGGGAAGTTTGTGCGTGCGTGCTTGTGTTCGAACTTTCACCAAAACGTGTAAAGTTCTAACTCAAGCACGCTCGCACGCACAAACTTCTCTTCGAAGTTGGGGGAGAGGGGTGGGGACATAAATACGCAAAAGAATGCAATTAATTCCATACGTAAGAGTGAAATAAATGCATATCTGAAACCAAAATGATATTTTCACATTTCACGAGTATGTCATTGATATTTTTACATTGTGAAAAATACATGACCATGTTATTTCATCAGTAGCTATAGGTGTTGCTTAGGTACCTTCCGTTGGCCCTTTGGCGAATAAAAGATAAGAGTGCGCCAGTTGTTTTTTTTCGCATCCCCCTCTCCATGTTATCTGCTTACCACGATTAGAATTTGTCATTCACAGTCTTATTGTATTGTAATACATCACGTGAACAAGTCCGTGAAATGAAGACCACAGTAAACCACACTTTATATAGAGAAAACTGGGGTTTATGGGGGTATTCATTATTTTTCTTATTTCTGCTCCAAGACATAGGTTGTGGGTACTCGTTAGAACCGCACACACAACCTATGTTATGAGCATTTATAAGAAAAAAATCAAGGATTTTCATCAGAAAAGTAGCCATTTTGGAGATGTGAAAAATACACTATATCGTACGGGTGAGATATCGTAATGTATTTATATTTGGAAACAAATCTGAATTTAAGGCAATTTTATGAGCCTGCACACGACAAAACATGCAAGTGAACACCGTGCAGTCTGGACAGACCTTTTTCTGATCGCATGCACCTTCTCTACACATCACGCTCTCGGTTACCTAAAGAAAATAAACGGCAACGCTGGTAGAAAACGGTGGATGCTCAGACTGATCTGAGTATTTGCTGGTCACTTTGTTTGTTTGGTTGGTTTGGTGTTTAACGTCCCCGTCAACACTATTTATGTCATTTTGGAGACGTTGCTTTCAATTTTGTGCGACTTCTACCCGATCCTGAGATGAAATGACATCTCAAGCACTGTCTCCCAGTGAGCCAAAAAGTTTAATATGCATGTAAGTTAAAAAGAGAAGCGAACAGGAACTGATACGGTCCGTCACACACCATTTTGTCTAGGCAGGCTTAGACCGTCTAAGCGGTTTACCAGTACTCATTGGCACGGTCGATTTCAGCGTGGAAACACTGTGCAGCCCAATATATTTCTCCAATCCCCGATGGGCGGGGCGCTATTTGTTGGTCATATTCAGTGTGTGCTGGCATTATTTTTACCTCAACTCTTATCCCGCTGAATAATTAATTTATTTTGTTTGTTTGAGTTGAAGTTTACCGTCCCCGTCAGCACTGTATAGGTCATTTTGGAGACTTTGCTTCCAATTTTGTGGGACTTTTACCCGACATTGAGATGAAATGACATCTCAAGCCCTGTCGCCCAAATGAAACCAAAAGGGTTTATATGCATGGATGGTCTGACTCGCACCACTTTTCCTGGGCAGGCTTAGAACTTCTAAGCCGTTTACCAGTATCCATGTTGGGTCGGTTTCAGAAACTGTCAGAAACCAGAGACATCATGTGACGTCGCTTCTCATTGGCTGGTATTTGGTTTTACGCAGCTCACAGAGCCTGCCGCTTTGAGCAAAATAGTACAATTTTTAACAAAACAACAGATTAAGTGCATTAGAATGGGGATAACTGTATTTAAAATTGTCATTTGGGGAGGGTAAATCGTCGGTTTTACGGTCGCAAATTTCCAACCGTAAAACCGCCGATTTACCTCCCCAAATGACAATTTTAAATACAGTTGCGACCGTAAAACCGACGATTTACCTCCCCAAATGACAATTTTAAATACAGTTATCCACCAAATGGTTGTCATTTGGTTTTACGCAGCTCACTTTGCTTGCCGTTTTGGGCAAAATGAGCTTTTTTAAACAAAACAAGTGAAAAAGTGTATTAGAATGTGGGGATAACTGTATTTAAAAAAAATGTCATTTGGTGAGGTAAATCGTCGGTTTTACGGTCGCAAATTCCGTTTTACGGCTCCGCTGAGTCGCCGTAAAACGAAATTTCCGACCGTAAAACCGCCGATTTTGCTCCTTAAATGACACTTTTCAATACAGTTATCCCCTATATGATGTTCATTACACGGACTTGTTAACGTGAGTCACAACGAAAATGAATTTAATTTCAATAATTTATATACATCACAGAAACCAATGCCAAGGATAGAAAAAGGTTTTCACTAGTTGCATCTTGCTGAGCTCCATTACAAAGTTCTTTGCTACATGAACAACGCTCTGTCACGTGACCATTTTTGGTTTCCTTCTTGCAGCCGAATGACATCTTGAAGGATGTGGAGCCTTTCAACGTACAGTTTCGTATTATTTCTGAAACAAACAAGAAAATCTCCATATGGGAATTAATGAATCTGATATGGGTCCTGTTGTAGATTGGCATTTCCAACCCGAGGGATGACCGTGCTGAGTGGAACCGAGGCTACGCCGAGGTTCCACTCAGCACGGCCATCCTGCGGGTTGCAAAACACCCATCTACAACAGAACACCACCCAATATCTGTTGTAGATGGGCGTTTCTAACCCGAAGGATGACCGTGCTGAGCGAAACCGAGATTATGCCGAGGGTCCGCTCAGCACGGTCATCCCAAGTGTTGGAAACACCCATCTACAACAGAACACCATTATTCGATTCTTTTTCTTGCACAAAACCACCGAAACTTTTCATTTTACTTTATTTAACGTTTTATTTTTCACTCATTATACTTATGTAGTTTGCCTAGGTAAGAACACCAGGATAAAACAGAATTTCTATCGCAGGCTAAAACCATGGATTTTCTTATCTGGTGTGCAAGAATATAAGAATCTTATATAGGTGTGAGGGGTGGATGGAAAAATCCGTCCCAAGTGACACTGTCCGGCATCACGAGGCTTGCCGAGTGATGCCGGACAGTGATCCCGAGGGACGGATTTTTCTATCCGCCCCTTTTTCTTGCATACCTTCCATTTATTAGCGCGGATTTTTAATGCTGCAGTCACTTCGGTTACCAACGTCCGCCATCTTGTGTTGACTATGCAGGAATGTAAAATGACGCCACGGATCGTGCATGACGTCAACCTTAACGACGGCGCATACAAGGTCGTAATCAACCAGTGCATTTATCAAACACACGATTATATTCGATTTGGGGTCGGAAGACCAGGGTCAGAACATAAATTTCTATCCCAGGGTAAAATCGCGGATTTCCTTGTCTGCTGTGCAAGAAACAGCTTTTTTCATCCTAAGGGGTGGTGTTCTACTGATGAAATCTTTCATCTACAAACTTAGAGTAATGGTGCTCGTCAGGACCCAAAGTCACGAAAACATGTCTATATAATTTTGACCCACTAAAACCCCACTTGCATACAGTAATCAAAGCGCCAAAGGCACTGAAATGACAGATTCTATGAGAATATCATAACACTGTGAAAACTTACAGAAAACCTTTCTAAAAAGAGCTTAAAATTAAGAAAGGCAGTTCTGCAAATTCCAACATATGATATGTTTGCAGATGTCTATAGACCGGTGGTATTATGAAACGCTATTCGATGTTTCAAATTTTTGAAAGAAACTACCGGTATTTACGTTTTCAAAACCAAACATTAAAATTCAAGTTTTAACAATGCTACTGTCCATAAGTAACAGTTTTTGTCTGGTCGGTTGTGGATACCTCTACCCAAAGATACTCTATGGGAAAGAGATAGGAGGAGAAAGGCTGGCTAGTCCAGTACATGAATTCCATTGGCTTGAAGACATTTTTGAGTAAGAACAGCACTATGAGCCCGCTCGTAATCCTGCTGGATAAAATATCCCGGATTCTGAGCCTAAACAAATAAATGGAACCATGTAAGGCCGAAGCACTTGATTGATGTAACGTCTCGCTGTTCAATCCACGCCTCAGCTATGATCTCGAATGTTCTTAATGACACTAAGCTGCGTTCGCTAACTACACGCAATAGCTCGCCACACAATTACGCTTATTTCACCCGATATGTCATGCTCTATTACGTACGCCCACGCGTCGCCTCGGCATACCTTACACCTATATGTCGAAACACCCGGAATCGACAATCGGCGTGATTCACGCTGAAGTTTGATTTCTCACTGAAACGCATATGTCAGTCGCTTAGACGCCAATTTACGTATTTCATGCACTAGCGTAAGTGTTCCGTACTGTGTCGACGCGTTAACTTTGGTCACGACAGGGACGTCTAGCTCTCAAACGTGCATCGCATAAGGGCGACGATCAGTGTCAGTGCTTATTAGTCGGTAGTTGAGACCCCTTGTTTATCTACAGGTACAGTGAATACGTAGAAGCTGCCGGCGGATATCTGTTTCGCATATGCGTCTGACGGTCGAATCGATCTTGACGTATTGACGTAGGTCTTCCGCTACGTCGACGTCCACTAACGTATTCTGTATATAGAAAGATGTCGCTCCAATAGACGATAGATCACACACATGTGGCACCCAAAATCAGAGTCAACGTCATCCGCTTTCCGACCAGCTTCTACCAGTCCAGGGTCACGCTTAATATCCTTTAATGAAAAATGTTGCAATACGCTCTCACCAAATGCTTTTTTGAGAACAAATTGCAGTTTCTTCTTTTCTAGGCACGACCTTGCATTACACATCAAAAGTTTGATCCTGAACATGTGGTTTCTATCCGTTCTGGTCTGAGGGTGGTGCACAGTATCGACGTGGCCCGACTGGTAACCAGGCGGCGGTTAATTGATTTAACCTTTTTAGCTTAAGGGCATGGTGCCTAAGTGTGTTGTAATCGTTTTGTTTCAGAATCAAAGCACTGAGAGTGTGGGGTGTAGGTTGGAGTAATAGGCATGGGCTGTGATTTAAACTGTTTCATTTAACTCTGAAATTCTAAACAAATAGTGTGAAGATTTTGATAAGAAGACGCGTTCGGCAGCGTCTGATCTTGGTCTACACTGTTTGCCAAGCTCACCCTATGATTCCAGGATAACCCTCTTCCGTCTTATGGAATACCCCGATCTCACTGCGGCTATTTTCTACACTGAGACAAAAAGTTATTCTGACAAGTCAGTGATAGTCACGTAGACGATAGCACTGAAGCGCTTTTCTTATTATCAACTTCGGGTCGAATGCCAAACAATCAACCCAAACATAGCCGCGTCGTTTGTCAGTGTTGGGTGCATGTAAGTGTAGAATCTGCACATGAATCAAATCTTGGATCTGGCAAATAATGTATACTAAGTTCAAAAGCCAAACAACACGGTGCTGATCTTGTTCTACACTTTTTTGCATTAGTTACTAACATTTTAAGTTTAAACGAATCAGTCCAAGTCCCCGTTCATGACCAGCCTGCAGTTAGAGACAATCGGCATGAGTGTTGTCAGTGCTTTGATCTATTCACTGCCTTAGGTTTCTGGAGTGCTCTCTTCCATCACTGAAGTTGGGCTCGTCCATTCTGCTAAATATATGGCACCTTGAATTATATCACAGGACCTACACTAAGTATCTGTACCATATTCCATGGTTGAAAGGGACAGCCTCTCTTTTCAATTTCTCCACGCAAAGTCAATATACACCTAAGTTGTAACTGACCTAAACTTGACCTCGAAAGTCAGAAAGAAAACCCATTAATATTCTTGTTTACAGCTGACCTGGTCCTAAAGCAGGTTGGTATTTAAGGATTAAATATTGACAGCACTGATAGAAAACAATGTAACACCTGAGCAGACTGCTGAGCAGACGCCGCATTGATCTGGGTATCGCCAAACCCGTCGCATGATGCAGCTGATTCATATGAAATGCTGAATCGTCAAGTCATCTGCTACAAAAGTTTGTATTACGCTTACAGGATAACTAATACGCTTGTACAATTTTGATTACTGCGCCAAACCGGACTACATTTTGTGCGAACTCATATTTCTATGGCGGTCAAAGCCGGAAGAAAAAGCCTGAATTACTTTAAACGTGCATCACAGCAAGACTAGACAGATGGAATCTGTCATTAAAAACGGGATTAAGATATACAGGATATATCATGACTGGTGAAAGTGATTACAGTCTTTGATGACGGACATTGAACAAAGCGCGAAAATGTTTTCTTTTCTGTCTGTAAAGCTGGATTTCTCTTGTACAAATTGAGTTTAAAAGGAACGAATATAGGCTTTCCTGCAAACCAGACAAGGAAGTCATGGACTTTACCTTGGAATAGAAATTCGCATCATATCCAGGCCATCCTACGCAGGAAAAAGAAACAAAAGGCCCATGGGCCACTACGCTCACCAGCTGTCATTTGGTCTATACCATATACAGCCATGGCGCCCATCTTGGTCATGTTACTACAATCCCACGAATAACTTTTCATTGCCTCATCCTATAGAGGCCCTTTGGAATTGATAAATCAGCTGATTGCAAATATCATTTCTCTTCGCTGGGTTCCGGAGGAGAATATTTTTTAATGTTTTTACCAGATATGGGCTTGTTTGTCATATTGGTCATGTGACCAAGTCCTTACGAACAAGCTTTCATCGCCCCTTCCCCAAGCGGTTCCATATGTAATTGGGTTTCAATCAACCCAGCAGTTTAAGAGAAGAAGATAAAAATACTGAACCTGAGGCATCCAAGACAAAGGTCAGTAAAGACCTGGACCTTTGGAATTGATTAACTTCCATTCAACTGATTGTAAATAATATTTATGATACGACAGGTACCACGCGATCAATAAAAGTCCACCGTTTTGCATTTTTCCATTAAAAATTTCTTAGTGATCAAATTTGACCGTGACGTAATACAGGTCAAGGTCAACCATATCATTATCTGAACAAATTTGGTAGGGCTCGAGTCTCTGATGCTTCATAACAAATTTCAAGGTCACCGGCCATTTGATTCCTGAAAAGAAAATATTTAAAGGTTTTTACCATATATGAGCATGGCGGCCATATTGGTCAAGTGACCCAGTCCTTACAAACAATATTTCATGCCCCCTACCCATAGAGGCTCCACATGTAATTTGGTTTCAACCAACCCACCAGTTTAAGTGGAGAAGAAGAACGAATTGATTTTATTGATTTTAGTAAAGGTTTATGTGAACAATCCTGTGAAATTGTTTTGAAATTGGGCAATTGGCCTAGGAGGAGATGTCGTTTAAAGATTTTCTTCTTTCTTTTTAGTTTTGCCGACCATTATTTTAGTAGCTGATCAGATCGATTTCAGCAATGTCGGTAAAGGGTCGCGAAAGGAACATTTCTGTTAAAACATTTGAAATCGGGCCATTTGCTCAGGAAAATTGACGTTTAAAGGTTTTGCCATTTTTAGCTCTAGCGGCCATTTTGTTCAGACGAGCGGAACGAGTCACCAAAGGAACATTTCTGTGAAATTATTTGAAATCTGGCCATTTGCCTAGGAAAGTTAACGTTAAAAGGTTTTGCTATTTTAGCTCTGATGGCCATTCTGTTCAGAGGAGCGGAACCATTTGAGCAATTTTGGTAAATGTTCATATGAAAATATTTCTGAAATCATTTTGAAACTAGGAGGAGATGTCGTTTAAGGTTTTTTTTCTATTTTAAGCTCTGGGGCCACTTTTTAGCGGAACTTAGTGATATTAGCTTTTTTTGGTAAAGGGTCACATGATAAAAATTCCTGTTAAATATTTTGAAATCGGGCCTTTTGGCAAGGTCTGGTATGAAGGATTTCTATTCTTAGCTCTGGTGGCCATTTTGTTCAGCGGAGCGATACCATTTTTGCAAATATTGGTAGCTGGCAACCAATAAAAACATTCCTGTGAAATTATTTTGAAATTCATCTAACGGTCGAGAAGAAGATGTCGTTTGAGTAAGCTGCTGACAGGCTGTTTAAAGGTTTTATCTCTTTGACTCAGGTGGCCAGCCATTTTAACAATTTTAGAAATTTTGGGAAAGGTCACCAAAGAAGCATTTTTATGAAATTATTTTGAAATTGTGTCAGAGGCGTAGGAGAGCAGTCACTTTTTTGTTCTGGTAGTCATTTTGTCTAGCGGAGTGAAAATATTACAAAATGCATTCACCGGTTTAGGAGGAATACCGGTTTAAGAGGAGCTGTCGTTTAAATAAATTGTTGACAGAAGGAAGCCGCACGACTGACGACGGGCATCGAGCGGTCACAAAAACTCGCCTTGAGCTTTTGGCCCAGGCGAGCTTAATTTCACGCTCAAAAATGAAAAGAATCTTTCATGAGTGTGAGGGATATATAGATCAAGAGCTGTCACTATAAGTGAGCAATGCCCCCGTGGGAGCCAATTTGAGGACCAAAGTGAAAATTGTGTTAGGCATCCCTGCACATCACAAGGAATGCATGCGCAAAGTTTCAGCTCAACAGGTGAAGAAATTGGGAAGTAGTTTGGATCACAAAAAAAGTGCGGACTAACCCACAAATCCACAAACGGAGAGTGCAAAAACTATATGCCTACTCCACCCCTCGGGATCACAGTCCGGCACCGCGATGCCGGACGGTGACCCGCAGACCTAATTTTCTTCCCCAATCCGTCTATGTAAGATTGTTATGGTCTGTGCTCGCCCGAGCGGCCTCACGGGATGCGTCAAACTATGTTAGGGTGCAGACAAGAAAAAAGCTTTGTCCAGGTTAATCCCACTGGTTCTGTTTACATCTATTGTGGGGTTTTCAAGTGTGTTCAACACACGGGCTTGATAACCAGGTGAAACTGGTTGTGTAATTCGGCTGGGCACATGTCTCTGTATCGACATTAACCCTTTTTGAACCAAATGGAATCTTCCTCCTATATACATAGGAGGAGTCCATTGAAAAATTCAGGGGTTTCAGGTTGTGTTTTCATCAAAATTTATTTGGAAAATGACTGAACTTTTAGCAAACAGTGGAGGTCCTGATCAGACGCCGCGTTCTGCGGCGTCTGATCTGGGCCTGCACTGTTTGCCAGGGTACCCGTTTTGGGGTTTCTGATACTAAATGGGTTAATACGACATTGATTACACGCTGCCTGCTGGGATATAGAACTGTCTTACCATTGGTGGCTTTGTCCATGTATCTGTGACAAGTATCACAGTTGCTGACAATATGTGATACGTTTTGGGAGGTAAGTTGAAACTCTGAGCCACAAACTTCGGGATACTCCCGGGAACGACAGTTGTAGCACCGAATTGCTGAGCTAACAGACACTGAAAAACAGATAATAATAAAGGTAAAGTGACAAAATCAGTAATAAAAATAAGACGCATATGGGCCTCCATGCTCACCAGAGCCCCTGTGTGTGTATGCTACAGGTAAAATTTTGACCCAAATTTTGACGTCTGATGTCGCTTGAATGTGTTCAACAGACAACAATAGACAACTACCCATTTGTGGCAACCAATAGGCCTAAAATCGTATGGCAGATCCGTAGAACATTGTTTAACGATCGTTTCTATGAAACTTGGAAAATGTCTTGAAAGGGGCAAATATCTTTCTTTCCATTTTTCAACATTATAGGTCTATGGAAACGCTTAACTTGCCATAGCAACCGAACTAAAGAGCCTAATAAAAATCAAAAATGAGTTCCTTTAAGAGCAATGAAAACATTCATAAGAAAGAAGATGGGTCATACTACGTAGTTTCGGCTAATAAAGCCTCATCAGTGACCCTGTAATGATCCGGCAAAGAAAGCCAGAGGAAACATACTGCAATTTTGCGAATTTCGAATAGGCAGTCGATACAGCGACTGATATAAATCAAAATTGGGTCCAAATAATTAAAAACCTGTCTAGAATATGAGTCTAAACCAATAATTTATTTCTGATTTCTCAGAATATTCACGCTGATCTCAAAGGACCAAAAGTAAAATATAAACTGCACTATGGTTGATGTACGGGGAGACGTTTTACCGCCGCCACACGGCACAACACCAGCTGCAGTGAAGGCAAATAAAAATCAAAAATGAGTTCCTTTAAGAGCAATGAAAACATTCATAAGAAAGAAGATGGGTCATACTACGTAGTTTCGGCTAATAAAGCCTCATCAGTGACCCTGTAATGATCCGGCAAAGAAAGCCAGAGGAAACATACTGCAATTTTGCGAATTTCGAATAGGCAGTCGATACAGCGACTGATATAAATCAAAATTGGGTCCAAATAATTAAAAACCTGTCTAGAATATGAGTCTAAACCAATAATTTATTTCTGATTTCTCAGAATATTCACGCTGATCTCAAAGGACCAAAAGTAAAATATAAACTGCACTATGGTTGATGTACGGGGAGACGTTTTACCGCCGCCACACGGCACAACACCAGCTGCAGTGAAGGCAAATAAAAATCAAAAATGAGTTCCTTTAAGAGCAATGAAAACATTCATAAGAAAGAAGATGGGTCATACTACGTAGTTTCGGCTAATAAAGCCTCATCAGTGACCCTGTAATGATCCGGCAAAGAAAGCCAGAGGAAACATACAGCAATTTTGCGAATTTCGAATAGGCAGTCGATACAGCGACTGATATAAATCAAAATTGGGTCCAAATAATTAAAAACCTGTCTAGAATATGAGTCTAAACCAATAATTTATTTCTGATTTCTCAGAATATTCACGCTGATCTCAAAGGACCAAAAGTAAAATATAAACTGCACTATGGTTGATGTACGGGGAGACGTTTTACCGCCGCCACACGGCACAACACCAGCTGCAGTGAAGGCAAATAAAAATCAAAAATGAGTTCCTTTAAGAGCAATGAAAACATTCATAAGAAAGAAGATGGGTCATACTACGTAGTTTCGGCTAATAAAGCCTCATCAGTGACCCTGTAATGATCCGGCAAAGAAAGCCAGAGGAAACATACTGCAATTTTGCGAATTTCGAATAGGCAGTCGATACAGCGACTGATATAAATCAAAATTGGGTCCAAATAATTAAAAACCTGTCTAGAATATGAGTCTAAACCAATAATTTATTTCTGATTTCTCAGAATATTCACGCTGATCTCAAAGGACCAAAAGTAAAATATAAACTGCACTATGGTTGATGTACGGGGAGACGTTTTACCGCCGCCACACGGCACAACACCAGCTGCAGTGAAGGCAAATAAAAATCAAAAATGAGTTCCTTTAAGAGCAATGAAAACATTCATAAGAAAGAAGATGGGTCATACTACGTAGTTTCGGCTAATAAAGCCTCATCAGTGACCCTGTAATGATCCGGCAAAGAAAGCCAGAGGAAACATACTAAGTTCATAAAACATCAAAAAAAAAAGAAAAAAAAAAAAGAAAAAAAAAAAAAACATTTTTTTTGTTTGAGTTGGAAGCTCTTGACACAAGGAACCTACATACCAAATATAAAGGCTCTACCTTAAACGGTTCGAAAGTTATTAACAATAATATTTTTTCTTTTAAGTAGGTCAAGGTCACAGGTCAAAACTTTTTGCATAAATATAAAGCTCCTGTCACAAGGAACCTACATGCAAAATATGAAGGCTCTATCTTAAGCGGTTAAAAAATTATAACCAATTTAATATTTTCTTTTAAGTAGGACAACGGTCAAGATCATGGTCAAACCGTTTTGCATGAATGTAAAGCTCTTATCACAGGAAACCTACATGCCAAATATGAAGGCTCTATCCCAAACGGTTCAAAAAGATATGACCAAAATGCTATTTTTTATTCTTTTAAGTACGTCAAAGGTCAAGGTAACAGGTCATTTTTAACGAATGTAACACTCTTGTCACAAGGAATCTACATGCCAAATATGAAGGCCCTATCTCAAAAGTTATGACCAATGTTAACTTTTTCTTTTAAGTAAGTCAAAGGTCACAGGTCATAATTTTTTGCGTGATTGTAAAGCTCTTGCCACAAGAAACCTACTTGGAAAATATTAAGGCTCTAACTCAAACGGTTCAAACGTTATGACCAAAGTGTTATTTTTTTTTTTATTGTAAGTAGATCAAGGTGACAGGTCCACAATTTTTGCATGAATGTAAAGCTTTTGTCACCAGGAACATACATGCCAAATATGGAGGTTGTATCTCAAGCGGTTTCAAAAGTTATGACCAGTTATTTTTTTTCTTTTAAGTAGGTAAAAGGTCAAGGTCACAGGTCAAAACAAACAAACAGAAGTCCACTAGACGAAGGCGCGTACAAACTATCAAAGGCCTGGACCTTCCTGTTTCAGACAATAAGCGTATTAAAGGTTTTCCCTATGTAAGAATATGTAAAACTAGAGGTTGAATAAGGTTTCAACCCAATTTAACATTGTGACCTACTTTTGATCCACATGACCCATATTTAAACTCGACTCATATATTATCAAGACAAACATTCCGGCAAAATTATGGCCTCTAGAGGGTGAACAAGAGTTTAAAGAAAATTAACCTAGTACCCAAGTTTTATCCCGACATAATCCATATTCAAACACCACCTAGATATCATCAAGGAAAGTTTCATGAAGATTGACACAAAATCATGACATCTGTATTATGAACAAGGTTTAACGCAATTTGACCTACTGGCCTCGTTTATTTATCCGACATGACCTATATTCAAACTAGACTCAGTTATTTTCAAGGCAAACAATCTGGTAAAGTTTCATGAAGAGTGAAGCAAAAGTATGGCCTGTAAAGGGTGAACAATATTTTAAAGAAACTTGAACTAGGGACCTAAGTTTTGACCTGACATGACCCATATTCGAACTTGACGCAGATATCATCAAGGCAAACGTCTTGGTAAAATAGAAGTGAAGGCAATGATCAGGAATCGATACAATTAACTCACGGCTCCCATCAGAGACACCAAAGGGAAAGAAACACAAACATGAAACAACTAGACCCTAAAGTTTCATGAAGATCGAAGCAATATTTTGGCCTCAAGACGGTGAGCAAGGTATTGACGCAATTTGACCTAGTGACTTAGTTGTTTATCCGATATGACTCATATTCAAATTCTGCCAAGATATTAGCAAGACAAACATTCTTGTAAAATTTTATGAAGATAAAAGCAAAACTTTGGCCTCTGGAGGTTGAACAAGGTTTCAAAGAAATTTAACCTAGTTTTTGACCTGAGATGACGCATATTCTGACATCACGTAGATATCACCAAGACAAACATTCTGGTAAAGTTTCAGGAAGAATGAAGCAAATTTGTAGCCTCTAGAAGGCGAACAAGGTTTTAACGCAATTTGACCTAGTGACCTAGTTTTTGTCCCGACATGACCCATATTCGAACTCGACCCAGGTATCATCAAGGCCGCAAACATTCTGGTACAGATCCATGAAGACTGAAGCAAAACTTAGGACTTTAGAGGGTGAACAAGGTTTTAAAAAAATCTGACCTAGTGACCTTGATATCATCAAGAAAAACATTCTGGTAATGTTTCATGACGATTGAAGCAAAATTGTGGCTTCTAGAAGGCAAAGAAGGTTTTGGGAATGTGTGTGGTGTGTGGGAATGTGTGGCGGCGGTAAAACGTCTCCCTGCCCTACATCATAGTGTAGATTATATTTTCTTGTCCTTTGGGATCATTGAGTCCATTGTGGAATTTTGCAAACATCTGAGGGTCACTGATGAGGCCTAATTGGCCGAAACTAGCTAGTCTGGCCCAGAAAACATGTACACTCCATATTTTTTACTTCTGTGGTGTATTCCTTGCTTCCAAAAGATAACCCTTTTATAGAACATATTTAACTTCACTACAGCTGGTGTGTGGGAATGTGAGGCGGCGGTAAAACGTCTCCCTGCCCTACATCATAGTGTAGATTATATTTCCTTGTCCTTTTGGATCATTGATTCCATTGTGGAATTTTGAAAAATATCTGAGGGTCACTGATGAGGCCTAATTGGCCGAAACTAGCTAGTCTGGCCCAGAAAGCATATACACTCCATATTTTTCACTTTTCTGGTGTATTCCTTGCTTCCAAAGGATAACCCTTTTATAGAACATATTAAACGCAATTTGACCTTGGGACCTAGTTTATGACCCGACATAACCCATATTCGAACTCGACCCAAATATCATCAAGGCAAACATTCTGGTAAAGATTCATGAAGATTGAAGCAAAACTTCGGCTTTTAGAGGGTGAACAAGGTTTTAAAGAAATTTGACCTAGTGACCTAATTTTTGACCTGACATGACCCATATTCGAAGCTGACCTTGATATCATCAAGACAAACATTCTGATAAAGTTTCAGGAAGACTGAAGCAAAAGTGTGGCCTCTAGAGGGTGAACAAGGTTTTATAGAAATTTGACCTGATGACCAAGTTTTTGACCTTATATGACCCATAATCAAAGCTGATCTTGATATCATCAAGGCAAACATTCTGGTAAAGTTTCATGTTGATTGAAGTAAAACTGTAGCTTCTAGAAGGCGAACAAGATTTCAAGGAATTTGACCGAGTGACCTAGTTTTTTACCTAGCATGATCCATTTTTATACTTGACCTAGATATAATCAAGACAAACATTCTGGCAAAGTTCCATGATACCTGAAGTAAAACTGTGGCCTCATGAGGGTGAACAAGGTAAATGTTGACGACGCACGTACGACGGACACAGGGTCATCACAATAGCTCACCTTGAGCATTTCGTGCTCAGATGAGCTAGAAATAACAACATAAAACCTGTTTGGGGGAAATATGGTACATTTTCATAAAGTCACAGCCTCATAGAGCATATAGTTTCCGAGATGTTTTTTTTTATTATTATTTTTTTTTTATTATTATTTATTTTTTTTATTTACATTTTGGTTTCCATGGCAAACAATGAAACTGAGGAGTAAGCTCATATCTTATAGTAGATAGTAGGTTGCTTCAGGAACTTTTCTATTTAGTTTCGTAAAGAAATCTGCAAAGGCTTGGCAGTTAAGGCCATGTTTCGATTCTCCCCATTATATGTCTATGGAAAGTCTAAGTTGCCATAGCAACCGCAACCAAACTAAAGAGCCGAATTTTATTAAAAATCTAGATGTATCAGTCAACAAATGCATAAAATGTTTGACAATGCCCAGGATACAGCGATGAACACAAGTATCTCAATTTTAAAATTTACAAAATCCATCATTCTGTCGTAATTTGTTAAAATATCCAATGTTTATGAGGCAAATCACCTCATTGTCAAATCGTCTATCACAGACGTTTCCATAATTTAACTGTGGTCGCTATGTGTCAAAATGTTGAAACTTACCCCAACACACATTTAAAACTCTGGGTAGCTGTATTTATCTGTGTCGCCTGAATGCAGAATTCTAAGTTTACTGCCATAGTCGCCTGCTTTAGGATGCAAACAGAATGGTGCTATTGCTCATAGTATCATGGGAAATCAATAAAAAAATCTTGGTGGCCAGTAATATACAGTAGAACTTCGGTAGCTCGAACACCGATGGCTCGTATACCATGGCTGAGTCGAATCCGTTTTTGAGTCCCTAGGAAATTCCTCTACATAAGAAACAATGGGGGATAATGTTTGGAAATTTTCGTCTTTCATCTTGCAAATGTATGCTGTGTGTACTCATTAGAATCGCCTCGTTGAGGCGATTCTAAAGAGTACACACAGCGTACATTTTCATTATAGAGCACCGAAAAGACGTCCAAAAGTATCTCGTTATGCCTCCTAACAGTAACCTCAGTGGCTCGCACTACCCCTGTCTCGAACAGATTTTCAAGGTCCCAAAAGTGTTCGAGCCATTCAAGTTCGACTGTACTTTCATTTTACCCATGCGTAAAATGTGTGCGCATTGAATGAAGCATATTTTGTTGTTGTTGTTGTTGCTTTTTGTGTTGACTCTTTTGTTGTAAAGACTAAAACTTTGTTCTAAAAATTTTTATGTTCTCATCATGTATAAACTTGTGCAGAAACATTTTAGAACTTTCGCGTTTAAGGAACAAATCCAAAGACAAGACTTACGATAAAGTTCCAATACGAAGACCCACTATCATTGTCCAAGGGTTCGTATCACAATTATAACTACACTGCTGTAGCAGTGAACAGGGTTATGACCGACGGAACATCAGGCTTGATACATCTAATGGCTAAAAATATAGGGACTTTCAAATTTTTCAACACAGATGAGCGATCGAGACGGAGCCGAAACTTTAGTAAAAATGTCTGTTAGTACCGTCAGAAACTTTGAGAATGATAGTGAACTAGCTCCTTGGAAACGAATTCATTCACCAGGACTTTTGGCGTGGACAAGCACTAACGAGTTTAATTTAGTTACACTGTTTGTTTTGTTTGTTTGTGTTGGAGATTAACGGCCCAGTCAACACTATTTTAGGTCATTTTTGAGCCGGTCAGTTTACATATCCACACTTTTCCTGGGCAGGCTTATACGTAAGCGGTTAACCAGTACAGTGCATATTCTTTCGCCAGAAACTGACAACTGCCCATCTGGAATCAGCGGAAGGGACAGAATGACCGTAGAAAAGATTTCATGATCAATCTCCACGAAAGAATGTTGCCGACCCCGGCAGGCATCGAACCCGTGTCCTCATGATCACCATCAGACGCGCATCCGACTGAGCTACCGAGGCCGGCTTAGTTACAATGTCCTCTGCATCTTTAGCGAAATATACTATCGAATGTGGGTCCTGAAAGGGGGAGCTTCCCAGTGGCTTCTGGCTTGAGGGAAGAAAGAACCTTTTTCCAGTGTGTGTAGGGGTGGGTGAGGTGAAATGTCAATTTGATGATTTCTGCAAAGCATAGGTCACTTATTGGTAACGGGCGACTACTTTTGACCTTTGTATTTTTACAGCATAATAGAAGTAAAACAAAGATCAGGAATCGATACAATTAACTTACTCCACCCATCAAAGACACCAAAGGGAAAGAAACACAAACATGAAGCGACCAGACCATAATGGAAAACTAAACAAAGGATGGCCATAAGTACAGTTACTTTCCCACAAAATGGCCAAAAGGCCATTCAAAATAAAAAGACACAAGTGATACTCACAGTGAGTAGTAACAAACAACAACATAAATAAACTGCCACAGAAGAACCGCCTTGGAACGGTCAGTGGAAAGAATTCCACTGGGGGGTGGGGGGTGGGGGGGGGCTTAAATCGATTTTACGTGGCCACAATCCTCGCCCTTACTTCCGTCGCGATTTTGACAAATAATTTGTTCAGTCCGCATGAAGGCCTCCTAACTCATCAGTGCAACATCTCCGTGATCACAAATAATCATACAACCACAGAGATGAAACAACGGTGAGGAATCGACAGCAAAAAACCACTGAAATGCTGGAGCAAAAGAAAACCAACAGTTAGACTCCGATGGGCGCGACCAGAGACAGAGCATCAGGCACCAACCAACATTACCTTGAATTAGATCTCTCTAATTCTCAATAAGCCTTTACGTTGGAACCGTCATAGAATCTGAGGCCTGACCCACCGGCGTGCAATTAAAGAGGGATGCAAAGTTGCCAACCGTGATTTCGTTAACTACCATGCATGCAGTCTGTCGTATAACATCCATGTTGTACTCAATCTTTTTATATCGAAGAATGATTTTACGAAATTGGGTGCTGAAGTCATTGCGGTTATATATTTTTCTGAATTTATAAACTAAGTCACCATAAAATTCGGGTTCCGATAGCCCTTGTTGCAGAAGAGATTTAAGTCCAATATTGAATTTTGAAATTAAATCAGAATGGCGTCTATAAAATTTTGAAAATGCTTTGCGTAGTTTATAATACCGATAACCCTGATTAAGAAGTTAAGCCGTTAATAATTTATTACGAGTGTTGAAGTCAGATGCATGACTACACACTCTAGCAAATCGAATTAATTGCGAAATATAAACGCCATAGGATGGCGCACGAGGAACATCACCATCCAAAAATCTCAAAGTCATCTCGTTTATCATAAATTTTGCACGAAACAAACCCATCTACAATAGATAGATGTAAATCCAAAAACGGGGCCTCGGTATCAGAAGAATTTGCTTTATTTAACTAAAGTTCTCGGGGGGTAAGCCTACGTTCTGTCTTTTTGTTACCCGACGTTAGTCGAAGGGGACTGTAGTAATGGGTGGTTCAGGCCGTCCACCCGTAGACACCGTTCTGTCTCCGCAACTCTTCCTACAGTTTTCATTGTAAACCAGGGGTCGCAGGTTCGATCCCGGGCTTCTCCAGACTTTCGGATGAGTCTTTAAACCGAGGTCCCGTCTCCGTATGACCTTAGCTGTTGGTGGGACGTAAAACTGAAACACTCACTCCTACAGTTTTCAAGGGATTTGGGTGAAACTTTCCAGTTATTTTCCCCAGGGCATGAAGATGATCCTATTTATCGAGGTCGTGCTCGACTGATATTTATCAGAGTTATAGTCCTTTGTCAGTTTTTGCGTTTTTATCAACATAAGTTCTTGGCTCTTGTCTCCTCACTCCTCGCACAGTTTTCAAGGGATTTTGATGAAACTTTTCAGTAATTGTTCCCATTACCTGAAAATGGTGATATTTTATGGTCATGTTCAACTGATTTTTACCAGAGTTACGACCCTTTGTCAGTTTTAGCCATTTTATCAACAGAAGTTCTTGTCTCCGCAACTCCTCCTACAGTTTTCAAGGGATTTTGATGAAATTTTCCAGTTATTGTTCCCATGACCTGAAGATGATCATATTTTATTCAGGTCATGCTCGACTGAGTCCTGGCCCTTTCGTCAATGATTCCATTGTGGAATTTTGAAAATATCCGAGAGTCTTTGATCAGGCCTAATTGGCTGAAACTAGCCATTCTGGCCCAGAAATACTTGTACAAAATAGAAGTACAGGCAATGATCCTGTGGTGAATTCCTTGTTTCCAGAGGATGACCCTTTCATAGAACATGTTCAAGCTGAAATACTTGATAACATATGAAAACACGCCTATATAATTTTGACCCCCTTGAACCCAACTTTTATACAGTAAAACTGGGGTTTACAGGGGTAAACCTTATTTTTCTTATTTCTGCTCTAAAATATAGATTGTGGGCACTCGATAGAACCGCCTCAATGAGGCGGTTCAAACGAGTGCCCACAATCTATATTTTGAGCAGAAATAAGAAAAATATCACACTTTTTCATCTTAAAATTTTCATTTTTTCGGCGATAAAGGTGGCAATGTCTTTGTATAGGCGTGTTTCCGCAATGGATAAGACCGATTCTATCCATACCCCAGCCGAATTGTGAAAAAAGACTAGCCTATTTATATACATGTTGAATTTATGTGCAATCAATGCAGCATCTTACTTCAGGGGCGTTACCCAAGTCATAAGAGTATAGACAACCAAAAACCTTATAATAGGCGTGCTTTCATTGGACATCTTATTTAGTATAGGTAGTGTGGATTCTGCACCGTTGAAACAATGGCGGCTGCAACCAAAGTATTAAATACAATTCAGATTATGTTACAAAGTTAATACCTATATATATGTATGTATGTTTGTTTGTTTGATTTGAGTTTTAACGTCCCCATCAACACTGTAAAGGTCATTTTGGAGACGTTGCTTCCAATTTTGTGGGACTTTTACCCGGCATTGAGATGAAATGACATCTCAAGCCCTGCCGCCCAATGAAACCAACAGGGTTTATAATAATACATATGTATGTTTCAATATATGCAGTAAAATTCCCATATTAAGACCGCCTTTGGGACTGTTCAAAAGTGGCCTTATAGACCACTTTTGAACAGTTCCAAAGGTGGTCCCTGACCAGAGGACATTGTAGGCAGAAAATACAAAGAAAAATTAAGTGTACCCTTCAAAATAAGCTTTTTATAGCAGAATTAGTCCTAATTTTAGGTGGTCTTAACAGCGGAATTTTACTGTACATTTATATGATGCGCATAAAATGGCCCACACATTAGCCTTCAGTTAAGCACTAAATCAAATAAATAATTGAGACAGCACTTGTGGAAACCGAAAAAAATCGCGCAAATAAAAATTTCTCCTCAGATTTCAGCCCAAACCAGACAGTTTAGTGAAATAGTTTGAAAAGTTTCTCCTCCATAAATACTAGATGAAAATATTATTCAGAAGCCACATTTGTTGAAACCCGCGGTTTTTGTTGTTGTTGTTGTTGTTGTTGTTTGGTGTAGTATTTTAATGTTATATGTAAGTTCACGCAATATGAGACCTGGCTACGTGCAAACTATTACGGAATAATTTTACATATCCACTCAATTTTAATATTTCGGCCAGTGGCCTTCTTCAGAAAAACTGAATTACACAGAAAACTACATCGCTAAAGTCGCCATTGATTTCAAAGGAAATCAATGGTGAAAAAACTGAATTACACAGAAAACTACATCGCTAAAGTCGCCATTGATTTCAAAAGAAATCCATGGCGACTTTAGCGATGTATAGTTTTCTGTGTAATTCAGTTTAAGAAATCAACGGCGACTTTAGCGATGTAGTTTTCTGTGTAATTCCGTTTTTCTGAAGAAGGCCACAGGCCGAAATATTAAAATTGAGTGGATATGTAAAATTAATCATATTTTCCTTCCCTCCGAAGACTTTATACATGGTATTACGGAGTATAACAGTAAAACAATCATATAACTTCATTAAATACTTTTCTAATAAACAAAGCTAAAGTTCGGTATTTTAAGGAGATAGATTTTTTATAGACTTCTAGCTCAGGATGCGGGTTTTTATGGGGACTTAGCATATAAATTCAGACAAAAAAAATATATGTTTGCAATGATGTCAGTACCAATTTCTAGCCCCGCCCATCGGGGCTTGAAGAAATAGATGGGCTGCATGATGCTTCAACGCAGAGCTGAAACCGACCCGCACACGAGTACTGGCAAACCGCTTAAAGGATCTAAGCCTGCCCAGGCAATGCGGTGCGAGTCGGCCCGTCCATGCTTATAAACCCTATTGATTTCATTCGGCGGCAGAGCTTGAGATGTCATTCCAGCTCAATGTCGGGTAAAAGTCCCACAACATTGGAAGCAACGTCTCCAAAATGACCTTTACAGTGTTGACGGGAACGTTAAACTTCAGATCAAACAAATCAGTACCAATTTCGTAAACTCATTCTTCGATATGAAAATATTTAGTACAGCATTAATGTTATACTGAAGACTGCAGACTGCATCTATGGTAGTTAATTCAATCACGGTTGATAGCTTTGCTTCCCTCTTTAATTGAACGCTGGCGGATCGGGACGGCTCAAGCCTAAAGACATACATGTACTCAAAACATTTTAAAGTAATGTCGGTTGGTGCCTGATGCTCTGTCTCTCGTCGGGTCCACCGGAGCCTCCACTTCTATTTCACCCCTCAGAAAAAAGAGCAATCATCATTTTGTCAAAGCTTCAGTCCCGATCTGCCAAATAACCTTCAAACTGAAAACCCTATCTGAAATGATACTTATATACTTTGAAAGGGTGGTACATGCCAGCGAAAATAAAGCTTGCTCGTCCACTTAAAAACTAGTCACCTCGTTAGAAAAGCTGCTGGAATACTCCAACACATTAGTAGTCTCATTAGTTTCAAGGTAAATACTTTTCATTTCATTTGTTTTTGTTTCAATTGCAGTATAAAATAACAGAGTGGCTATTTGCACACAGCCAAAAAACGTTAAAATGGCTATCTGCAGTCAACTGCAAATAGCCATTTTAACGGTTTTTGGGGCTATTTGCAGTCAAAATAGATGCATGATCTGTGCAGTTAATAATAAGATATAATAGATTTTACATACAAGCTCGCCCCTGGAAGACCGATTACATCTGATTATTTAAACACTGATTATGTAGTTAGGCGGTGAATAAATTCTCGGCAAATTTGACATTTTGGCATCAGAAATGTCCTTTAAGTGCTGTTATACTCAAGAACATCATAACTTTAAAAATTGGAGGTAAAAAAGAAGATGATCATCATTTTTCTTACCGTTCACTATCAAGATTACGATGATTGTTACAAGCATTTTTACCAGATAGTTCGTCCACAGTTAAAGATCCAAATATGCCCCGATGTTCTCCCGGACGTTTCTGATTAAACAACGTAATTACTCATAGTTTAGACCACAGATACCGTAGCAATAAACAACTAAGAGCATGTATTAATGGGGAAGGAAATAAACTCTTCACGTTCATCCGCATCGATTGTCAATAGTTGTTTTGCTCGTCGGAGCCAATAGCTTCCTTCAAGAGGAGACTCCATTTTCGGAGGGATTCTATGTACAGAAATCAAACACTCACAGGGGTAACAAAAGTAGTCTTCCGTGTCAAAAATGGTTGAAAATAGTTTTTTTTTCAAATCCCTTTAAACGTTGCTAGATCGCCCCCGCCCATCGGGGCTTGGAGAAATAGATTGGGCTGCATGATGCTTCCACGCAGAGCTGAATCTGACCATGCACAAGTACTGGTAAGCTACTTTTAAGCTATTTCTAAGCGTAGTATTTCTAAGCTACGCTTAGAAGGACTAAGCCTGCCTAGGCAAATCGGTGTGAATCAGATCGTCCAATGCATATAAGCCTTCTGGTTTCATTGGGTGGTAGGGCTTGAGATGTCATTTTACCTCAGTGTCGGGTAAAAGTCACACAAAATTGGAAGCGACGTCTCCAAACTGATTTGTTCGGTAATATTGTTTTACATTTTTGCAGTAATTAATGTAAGCCAACTTTACCGTGTCTAGGGAAAAGTAGCTACCATTTAGAATGTTCATAACGACCAGGGTCTAGAATGTAAGAAACCTATAAAACTTCAGAGAGGTCTAAAGAAAGTCGCGTTCAATTTGGCGGACGCGCCGGCCGAGCAATACGGAAGTTTTCTGTCTCTCTTTTCTTTTTATCTAAAAAGGCCTGTTCTTGGCTTTGTATTAGGATCAAACGTTGTAAAATTTAATGACTAATTAACTTAAGTGCAGATTTCCGTAAGATACTTAGGAAGCAATATTGTTCGCCACTTTGTATCTTCTTTTGTTGAGGTTTTACGTCCCCGTCAACACTATTTATGTACTTTTGGAGACTTTGCTTCACATTTTGTGGGACTTTTACCCGACATTGAGATGAAATAACATGTCAAGCCCTACCGCCCCAAGAGACTGCTGGAGTTTAAGGAGGAGTCCGATTCGCATCCCTTTTCCTGGGCAGGCTTAGACCTTCTAAGCGGGTTTTCAGCACTCAAGTTCGATTGCTTTCAGCTCTGCACGGAAGCACCATGCAGTCCAATCCTATATGCGTGTGAGGTGTCGAAAAATCCGTCCCTCGGGATCACTGTCAGGCATCACTCGGCAAGCCTCGTGATGCCGGACAGTGACCCTCGGGACGGATTTTTCCATCCACCCCTCACAGCCGTACAAGATTCTTATATTCTTCCCACAATATCGCTAGGGAAAGAAGTCGAATCATATTTTGGAGTTTCCCGTTTAAAATGCGTTAATTGTCCTTGAATCAGCGAAAACAACAAAATGATCGTATTACAGAGGACCTGCATTATAACAACATTCGTTAAACGGCAAAATTCGTTATAATGACAATTTCTGTGAAATGAATTCTTAGCTCAAGCTTTAGACTCGATTCCGATCAGCTTGGGCTTCCCTCGGGTTGGAAATGCCCAAATCGAATCCATAGTCATGAAAGATTCTTGTAATTTAATACTCCAAGAAACAGACGTTATAGACATTTGTTAGAATCGCCTGTTCGAGGCGATTCTAAAAAATGTCTATAACATTTGTTTCTGGGAGTAATTATATGGAAAAGACCTTTTATATCCTATTATAATCCTAACCGGGATTCTTTATAACGGCAAATTCATTATAACGGCACAATAATAGGGAAAAAATACTGTCGTTATAACGCGGGTCCACTGTATATTTCATGATCAATATCCACGAAATAATACCACATAGTTGCCGGACACCCGGAACCTCCTGATTACCAGTTTCTACTTTTCAACTGCATGTTTTCAGTTAAAGTTATACTTTTCAGCTTGTTTCTCATATTACCCAAGAAGGGTCATTCAATAAAGAAATAAAGTTTATGTTCAACGAAAATCATAAGATCTCTCAGGCGAACAAATATAATATTTTATTACATTACATAGCTACGACACAAAGCTACACCCCCGCCCATCGGGACTTGAATAAATAGACGGGCTGCATGATGCTTCTACGCAGAGCTGAAACCGACCCGCACACGAGAACTGGTAAACCGCTTAGAGGATATAAGCCTGCCCAGGCAAAGCGGTGCGAGAGTCTGACCGTCAATGATAAAAAACCCTATTGGTTTCATTGGGCGGCAGAGCTTTAGATGTCATTTCATCTCACTGTCGGATAAAAGTCCCACAAAATTGGAAGCAACGTCTCCAAAATGACCTTTATAGTGTTGACGCGGGAGCATTTCATTGTAATTTTGAATAAGTAGACGGTTTTTCGCTCTCAAATGTCGTTTAACGGCGGCTAATTTGTTTGTTTGTATTGGAGTTTAACGGCCCAGTCAACACTATTTTATGTCATTTTTGAGTCGGTCAGTTTACCTATCCACACTTTTCCTGGATAGGCTTATATGTAAGCGGTTAACCGTGCAGTGCACATTCTTTCGCCAGAAACTAATAGCGGCCATTAGGTTTTACAGTATGTAACGATTCATATTCTAAAACATGTACGCCTATACATGCACTGAAAAGGAACTGTGCTTTATTCTGCAATAAATTACCTAGAAGAGCGTTGCGTAAAAAGCCGCCTTTTTGTGACGTCACTCTAAGATTCTTTGAGGTCGGAAGTTGAAGCGTCATTGTCACGCATCAAAAATGTTGCTTGTGATTCAGTCCGTAATTTTGGCGGGATTTCTTCTAACATTGGTCAATGCTTAAGAGAATTTAAAGGAAACAATTGAGTGTGTTAGAATTGACATAGATCAGTTCTAGTGTGAATTTTTGAGTAATAACTCACAGTTTGTCGGTCAGTTGTAAGTAGATAAATCACTTTATAACTGATCTCCAAACTGTGATTTATTACTCAACAATATGATTAATCGATTTGGATGTTATCACGCGCGAGAGAGGCAGTGACTTTTACACCACCGCTACCATTTTACACCTGGGTAGAGTGGCGCAGTGGCAATACTTGTCTTGTCTATTATGGATGGGCCTAGGGGAAAGTTGTGTAACAAGTCAACATTCAATTTATTTGATAATAAAGATAAAACATGACCATGATTCCCTTCCAGCGCCAATTATAATTCTTTCTTATAATCAAGTATTCCCTTGAGGTGTTCATTATTATAAGGGTATGAATATACATCCAAGGGAGGCAACTATGACCAAAGCATTAGGATGACCGACCCGTATAACATAGTTTTTTCATGGTTGCAAAATGACTTTTTTCTGATGACAAAAATAAAATACAGTGTTAAGACAAATTATGCAATTAAATGCATGTTCAGCAGGTTATGGCCTTCCTTTATTTAGGTTTCCATTATGGTCTGGTCGCTTCATGTTTGTGTTTCTTTCCCTTTGGTGCCTTTGATGGGTGGAGTAAGTTAATTGTATCGATTCCTGATCTTTGTTTTACTTCTACTTTATGCACATTTACTTAGTGTTTTCTACATTCAGTCTTAAAGACCACTTTTGAACGGTCCCATAGGTGGTCTTAATATAGGAATTTTATTTATGTTTTCTTATTTCTGTTGCAAATATAGATTTTGGAGCTCATTAGAACCGCCTCATTGAGGCGCTTCTAACGTGCACCACAATCTGTTTTTTTTTAAGAAATATTAAAAATATTTTATACTCTTGTAAACCCCACTTTTCACCATATTAAGTGGGGTTTTCATCGATATTCATTTCACGGGCTTGTTAACGTGATTTTTTTGTCCGATCAACTCTTTTCCAGTGAATAAATTGCTACTATTACGCAAACACGCCTATACAAATACATTGCCACCTTTATCGCCGAAAAAAAATGAAAATTTTAAGTTGAAAAATTGTGACATTTTTCTTATTTCTGCTCAAAATATAGATTGTGGGCACTCATTAGAACCGCCTTGTCGAGGCGGTTCTAACGAGTACCCACAATCTATATTTTAGAGCAGAAATAAGAAAAATAAGGTTTACCCCCGGAAACCCCAGTTTTACTATTTAAAAGTGGGGTTCAAGGGGGTAAAAATTACATAGGCGTGTTTTCGTGATGTATAAAGATCAACGATCTTTTTTGTTATCGCTTTTCGTTGGGTTAGAGTTTGTGGGAGGGCGAACAGGACATCCAATAAGTACCCCAAACTTATGACTTGGAGCACATCCGCACAGGCTGATCAGCACTTTTGTTTTTCGCAAATGACAAAAACAGGTTTTCTCATGGCGTGGCTCAAGTAAACATGTAATATGCAAGAACCTGTCTTAAACAGTCATGCAGCTTTTTGGCCTTCAAGGAAAACATAACGTTAACAATCCGTGAAATAAACAGCCCTCTAAACCCCATTTTATATTTCATGGGGTATACATAAATTCTCTTATTTCTGCTCCAAGATTGGTATACAATTAAGAAAGTATCACATTTTATCAGAAAAATAACCGTTTTGGAGGTATGAAAGAATGCACTATGTCACAAAGTGTACCTCTGTAAACATGTACCTCTGTTGACTCAGAAACGAACCATCGCTACTTCAACTATAGGGGGGGGGGGGGGGGAGGGGGGAGAGACCAGGGTAGCAGCTATTGTATGAAGAAGATGTATTCTTTTAGAGCTCAAATAATTTATAACTCATTTTTGCCAAACGTCCACGGAACTTCCCTATCTTCAAAAAGGCTACTTTTGTGACGAAAATTTGTAATATGCCCCAAACATAGGTCGATTGTCTCCGAGTGTAGGCTGGGAAATATAGTCTTGGACTGAAATTTAAACTGTTTCGTTTAACTTTAAATTCCAGTTTTTCTTTGCAAACAGTGTAGAACCTGATCAGACGCGGCGTCTGATTTTGGCCTAGATTGTTTGCCAAGCTCAACCCATGTTCCCAATTCAGATTCTATAGATAATCCTCTTCCCCAACACTTTGGCACAGAGTGGCCACTTGCTATAAATAGCCGTTATTTCGACAAGTCAGTGATAGTCAAATGGACTTAAGCCCTAAGGAGCTTTAGTGCTTAGTAACATTGGATCGATTGACAAACGATCGACCCAAAAACCAAGCGTATTTGCAGAACATAAATTGGAAAGTTATGTGTCCTTTTTACCATGTATTACCGATTTTGTCACCTGCGCAGATCTGTTTAAAGACACATTTTTTCTCTATATAAAAGGGGTGGTCTGTCTAATGGTCATTGTTTCATTAACTCAAACATGAAAAGAAGTTAACTAAATGAACTGATTAATTCAAGATTAACTCAATCAACAACAGACCCATGTAAAATAATGTTTTCTTTCACGTCTTCTAAACGGCCCCGCCCATCGAGGCTTGAAGAAATAGATTGGCTACATGATGCTTCCACGCAGAGCTGAAACCGGCTGCACACTAGTACTGGTACACCGCTTAGAGGATCTAAGCCTGCCCAGGCAAAGCGGTGCGAGTCGGCCCGTCCATGCTTATAAACCCTATTGGTTTCATTGGGCGGCAGGGCTTGTGAAGTCATTTCATCTCAATGTCGGGTAAAAGTCCCACAAAATTGGAAGCAATGTCTCCAAAATGACCTTTTAGAGTGCTGACGGGGACGTTAAAACTAAAACAAACAAACGGCTTCTAAATAGTATATATACCCTAAAATTCCTATATTAAGACCACCTTTGGGACTGTTCAAAAGTGGTCTTAAAGACCACTTTTGAACAGTCCCAAAGGTGGTCCCTGAGCAGAGAACACTGTGAGCAGAAATCACAAAGATTAAGAGCAGCATTCAAAATAAGCTTTTAAAAGCAGAATTAGTCTTGTAGGTGTTCTTAATAGCAGAATTTTACTGTACATGTATATTCCTGCTTTATTGCTTCTTAAAATCACCTCATTGAGGCGGTACTAAAAAGCAGCACAACCAGTTTTGAGCGAAACTAACAAAATATAACTTGCACCCTTGTAAGCCTACTTTTTGTGTCGATTGTTTGTCAATCGACCCAAATATGCTTATTGATCTAATTTATATCGCTTTTTTCACAGAAGGCAGCGTCTTATCAGAACACAATAGAAGCCTCCGTGGTGTAGTGGTTACGCTACCCGCCTTGTAAACCAGGGGTCGCAGGATCGATCTCGGGTTTCTCCAGACTTTCGGATGAGTCTTTAAACCGAGGACCCGTCTCCGCATTATCTTAGCTGTTGGTGAGACGTAAAACTCTAACTCACTTATCAGAACACGGTCTCTGGTAAGGGGGCACACATTCTGACTAGAATTCTGGGTCCAGTTGTTCAAAGCATTGTTAGCTTAACGATCTCGTTAGTGGTCATATGCTTAACTGTTCTAGCAAGTTTAATATTTAAAATGTTGGTATTTTTGCAGAAAATACTGAGGACCCGTCTCCGCATGATCTTAGCTGTTGGTGAGACATCACATCTTTTCAGCAAAAATAGTGGCATATTTGCCATAATAAATAATCAAAGTTTTAACTATACGTTAACTAAAGTCGTCGTTAGTTTTGAACAACTAAGATAATGTATCAGTTCAGGACCTTTTTCACATAACGGACACACCAGTGCTGTCAGTGCTTCGAGATATTCATCGAACAGGTTTGTTAGCATGCACAATTTACGTGATTCTTGAAGTTCTGTAAATATCAAATGGCTGAGTACAGACGTCCGCGCCCTTACTCCACCAGGCATGAATATCGCTGACTGATTTTCTGTACTTTTCTAAACTGTTTAACCGTTTACACAAATCACAGTACGCTTTTTGTGTCAAAACTCCATTTTGTATCGTGCGAAAATGATCCTTTCTTTTTAGATAGGCGATATATCGTTCTTCATCTTTACTTAACTCATTTAAAAACTTCGCAAGCTGCATTGGGGTTTTGAAATCGTCCGCATCTATGTAAGTCCCATAGGGGAGATAATTGTGATAAGTCCTTGCCCCTCGTACCACGATAATAATATCCTCATTATACCAGTTGAAAGCCTTTTCTGTAATATAATCTTTACAAAGTGAGTTCTCAAACGACAGATAAAAGAAATATTCGTTAATAATTAATTGACGACACTCATTGCTCCCTCGCTTACAAGGGCGTTTCGTGCATTGTCCAAAAATATCTATATGTACATGGGTTTTCATTAAATTTATATATTTTTCACGTTTGCTTGTGGTTATGCAATGACTGACTAGCCAGGCTGCTGTTTTTGATTTATGTCTGAAAATAGTTCTATACATTTTCCCCGGTATACCAGCCAGTGACATGTTTTGTAGCGCAGTATTTACCTCGTCCATGGGTAGACCAGTTATCTTCTTTGCAAATGACGTGGTGTTGAAAGCAACGATAAAGTCTGGGTGTACCGCAATTGAACCGTATGGGTAGGGTATATCAGAATCGAGCCTGTATGTCATTGTCCAGTTGAAAAAGTTTGTCCACCTAGGAAGCGCTAGATTTGTATAGTGTAGGTATTGTGGTGCCTCAACACTGATAAACACAAAAACTTGATCCCAGTTCTTTCGTTTTGGAACAATTCTGTGTATATGATTTCCCTGGAACAGAACTGCGTGCGCATTTACAGATCGTGACGTAGAACCAGTGAAATAGACATCGCAGTTTTTATATAAACATTTTGACATATGTAGTCTTTTCATCTGAGTTCTCAATCCACCATGGTAAGGATGATAAAATGCTATTCTTTTTCGGCCAAGAGGTTTACGACTTATGACTTTCGACCCATTCGCAGAAACGTGGCTGTCAGTACTAGCAGGAAGATCCGGTTTGGTTTGAGCGGGCGCTTGGATGGGTCTGTAAAGAATCCTGGGCATCTCCCGTAGATCGTATCCCAGCCGTATCCTAAATACGATCAGAGTGTATATTGTCAACATTAGTACGGAGATCAAATACTGCCTCTTCATCTTGTGTTGATGGTTCGAAAACTGGAAAATAAGAAGAAAAAAAAATCAAAGCCCTAACAGCATTAGTTGGTCGATTGTCTATGAGGGTAAGCTGGGAAAATAGTCCTGGGCTGAGATTTAAGGCCTAATTGGCCGAAACTAAGCCCCCGCTCACCGGGGCTTGAAGAAATAGATGTGCTGCTGAAACTGATCCGCACACGAGTACTGGTAAACCGCTTAGAGGATCTAAGCCTGTCCAGGAAATGCGGTGCGTGTCGGCCCGCCCATGCTTATAAACCCTATTGGTTTCATTGGGCGGCAGGGCTTGAGTTGTCATTTCATCTCAATGTCGGGTAAAAGTCCCACAAAATTGGAAGCAACGTCTCCAAAATTACATTTACAGTGTCGACGGGGACGTTAAACTTCAAATCAAATAAACAAAATTGGCCGAAACTAGCCAGTCTCTTTTTCTTCTTTGCTTTCAAAGTATATTCCTTTTATAGAAATTCTTAAACCGTTTCGTCTAACACTTAACTGCAGTTTTTAAGCAAACATTGTAGACCTTGATCAGACGCCGCGTTCTGCGGCGTCTGATCTCGGACTACATTGATTGTCAAGCCCAACCCATGATTCCAGTCCAGATTCTATAGATAACCCTCTTACGCGACACTCTGACCCCACAGTGCCTATTTTCTATCAATAACCGGTAGTCTGATAAGTCAGTGATGGTCACGTGAACTTTAGCACTGAAGAGCTTTCATGCTTAGTAACTTTGGGTCGATTGACAAACAACTGATCCAAAATAACCTAGTCAGTGTCGATTCAATGGCTTGGACACCTTTGGGACTACTAAAACTAATTTTAGACAGGGGTAGTTTCGAGCTACTGCGTGTTTATCATCTTGCTGGGTAAGTGGGGATGACATTATCTGAATAAGGGCTATCTTTTAAATGTAAACTAAAGGCATGTTGTGGTATCCATTACATTATTGCCTACGCCCCCGCCCATCGGGGCCTGGAGAAATAGATTGGGCTGCACGATGATTCCACACACAGAGCTGATACCGACCGCACATAAGTACTGGTAATCCGCTTAGAACGTCTATGCCTGCCAAGGAAATCGCAAGAAAAGCCCATGCTTTTAAACCCTATTCGTTTCATTGGGCGGCAGGGATTGAGATGTGATTTCATCTCAATGTCGGGTAAAAGTCCCAAAAAATTGGAAGCAACGTCTCCAACATTACCTAAATATTGTAGACGGGGACGTTAAACCTCAAATCAAACAAACAATACATTGACGTCGCAGCGATGCCGCTTACTGTCAGAACCAATGAAAACACTGTGTAAGCCACGTCATGAGAAAATCTGTCTTGGCCATTTGCAAACAACAAATGTACCGATCAGCCTGCGCAGTTGCGCTAGAAGAAGCATTTTTACATGAAATAGTTCGATATTTTTCGTTCCTTTAGTCCAAATATAGGTTGCCGTTAGAACTGCCTCATTGAGGCGGTTAGACAATGAGGCGGTTAGACCCACAGTCTTTGTTTTCGAGCAAAACAAAGAATATAATGAATACCCCGTATAACTAAAAAAAGCCTACTTCTCTCCTTTTACAGAACGGATCTCGAAACTTGAAAAGTGTGTTTTCTTCAAGGGAGAATACTTACAAGAGTTGAAGTAAACGAAATGTGAATGGGATTAACAACGCGCCATATAGAATTACAACACTGACTGAACGCGCCTCGTATATAAAGTGGGGGCGTTATAACAGACTTATTAACCTGATGCAAAGCTAAGCATTACAATAACACATCCGTATGGCATCGTGAAATCTTCCATGACTCTAAAACAGACATACGAGTTTATATTTTTCTTATTCTTCAAACTTAGATTGTGGGTGCTTGTGAGAACCGCCTCAATTTGTGCCTTTAAAACAAGAGAGAGAGAGAGAGAGAGAGAGAGAGAGAGAGAGAGAGAGAGAGAGAGAGAGAGAGAGAGAGAGAGAGAATACCAGGTCCTTGTCTTTTGATATCAAGTTTATTAACCAAGGCTTCGAGAACGCTTGTAGGATCTCGAGGCTTGCCGAGCGATAAACTTGATATTAAATGATACGAACCTGGTATTCTATTTATCAGTTTATCCCCTTGTATACTCTTTTAAATATGCAATTCAGTTATCGATTGTCAGTGCGTTACAAGATTCTTGCGTGCAAATATCGGTCCAAATGTTTAGTATCATCTGACCCTCATATTTTCTATGATATTTTTTCAAGTATTTTTTCCATTTTTTCCAGTACTAATAACATTATTCCAATTTTTCTAGTAGTCCGGTTCATTTATAAAAGTGCAATATCACGTTGACCCGATAAAACTCACTTTTCTGAGATAGCATCTCTTTATCAGGTTAATATGCTACAATGTAATTAATAAAGGGGTAACTAAATCCCTTAAAAAACCCTCTTTATACTTCACAATCTGATTTACAATGGAATTCATTACTTGATGTCTTTCAAACACAATATAGAGTTTACAGTTTATCAACGACCTTTGAGAGTTCAACGTTCAAGCGTGGCAAGACTATTCCATGTTTTAGGGGAATCAGGTTTCGGATTTCTTTTTGCACAGGATTTTAAAATTATAAATAAGTTTTTTGATAATGCCATTATGTAGAAGTCGTGGCCAAGTGGTTTGTGTGATTCAGTACGAATCTCAGTGAAACTATATCTCCCAATGTAAAATCCCAACTGAAGGTGACTTACCTAAAACACGGACTAGTCCAAAATTAAAAGTGCAGTCACGTCTCACTGCGTTTTGAAAGACTATAATGTTATAAATGATAAAATAAATAAATAAATAAACAGTGGGATCCATCACGAAAACATGCCTATATAATTTTACCCCCCTTAAACGCCATTTTTATATAAAACTGAGATTTACCGGGGTAAACCTTATTTTCCTTATATTTGCTCATAAATATAGATTGTGGGTACTCGTTAGAACCGCCTCGATGAGTACCCAAAATATATATATATTGAGCACAAATTAGAAAAATATCACAATTTTTCATCTTAAAATGTTCGTTTTTTTCGGCGGTAAAGTTTACAATGCATTTATATAGGTGTATTTTCGTAATGCATCAGGTAAACAAGTCCGTGAAAGAAAGACCCCCCTAAACCCCATTTTATATAGAGAAAACTGTGGTTTACGGGGGTAAACATTATTTTCCTTATTTCTGCTCCTAGACATAGATTGTGGGTACTCGTTAGATCCGCCTCAATGAGGCGGTTCTAACGAGCACCCACAACCTATGTTTTGAGTATTAATAAGGATAATATCACAAATTTTCATCAGAAAATTTACCTTTTTGGAGATGTAAAAAATTGCACTATGACCCACGGGTGTGTTATCGTAATGATCACAATTTTTTCATCTTAAAATTTTCGGGGGTAAACTTTACAATGCATTTATATAGGTGTATTTTCGTAGTGTCACATTACGATAACACGCCCGTCCGACAAGGTGCATTTTTTTCACATCTCCAAAATGGCTACTTTTCTGATGAAAATCCCTGATAATTTTCTTATTTATACTACAGACAGGTTGTGGGTGCTCGTTAGAACCGCCTCGATAGGCGGTTCTAACAAGTACTCACAACCTATTTCTTGGAGCAGAAATAAAAAAATAATCCCCCGTAAACCCCTGTTTTCTCTATATAAAGTGGGGTTTAGGGGGTCTTTATTTCACGAGCTTGTTCACGTTATGTTTCGGCGGTAAAGTTTACAATGCATTTATATAGGTATATTTTCGTAATGTCAGCCATGGCCATTTCTTACCTTGCTGCAAGTGTTTTCAGCACTTCTTTAAAACAGGGCGTCTTGAGAAATCATCGTTCAACACAAAACAAGTCAAATCGCCACATGTAACTGTTTTCTGGTTGAATTGTTGATAGATCTGTCATATTTATTCTTCTTTCCGCTGTTTCAACCTTTTCAGTATGTTTAAATTTCTACCAAAACAACACGTTTTCTATCGTTTTTGACTTTTTTTTTTAAATTAAATGTTATTTGTATCTTCTTAAAACGCCAGGCAAAAACGTTTTCTGACGTTGCAAACAGTTTGGTATGACTTTGCTTCTATACAATCGCTTCTTGCTTGTATATTTCTTTTTTTACTTCTGAATCAGTTTTGCGGTCGTTTTGAAGTACTACTTGTTGAATTTTCTCAACTGAAAGTACGCTTTCTGATTTTTGTCTAGCTTGAAAGCATTTTATGTGAATGTATACCCATTTTATTCACTATTTCAATCGCGTCACAATGCTTTTGAAGTAATTTTCACCAATATCATCGTGAGATTTTTTTATAATTTTTTATATAAGTTCAGAAGTGTCAATTCGTTCAGTTCACGTTGATACACTTTTTTCCCTTTATCTTTGTTAGTTTACATTCCGCTTCTTCAAAATTAGTTATGGGTCAAAAATAGAAGACAAGAAAAATTTAATTTTGTGAAAATTAATTATGATAAATGGGGCGCAACGAAAGAAAATTTGTTCCATGAAATGACCGGACAGTGAAAGCTCTGGTCAGCCTACTCTGCTATCCTCGTCTGCTTTCTGAGGGTCACAGGCTTTCGCACAGAAAAGCATCAACTGTCTCCTATGCTTGTGAGCAGTAACACAGGTAGATCCATATCTTCACTGGTCAGAGGACCCTGGGGATGTTTTTCCTGTGACATGGCTCCATTATTGCAATTATAAGAATACCCTAGGGAGAGTTACAGTAGTCAATTAAAAGACCGAAACACAGAAAATAGCTATCACA
Organism: Lucinisca nassula; assembly: GCA_963580285.1. Taxonomy (NCBI): domain Eukaryota; kingdom Metazoa; phylum Mollusca; class Bivalvia; order Lucinida; family Lucinidae; genus Lucinisca; species Lucinisca nassula. Next base: position 59,738,521 of record OY757025.1, read on the forward strand.
AATTACATATCCATACATCCAGGACAAGAACAGTGCGCACGCATCTCGCAGTCTCACCAAGACCCCCTATGTCTGCCTTGTTGTTTCACATGTTTCTCCGTATCCGTTTATTTGTTTGTTTAATTCGAGGTTTAACGCCCCCCGTCAACACTGTAAAGGTCATTTTGGAGACGTTGCTTCCAATTTCGTGGGACTTTTACCCGACATTGAGATGAAATTGCATCTCAAGTCCTGTCGCTCAAGGAAACCAATAGGGTTTATATGCATGGACGGTCCGACTCGCACCGCTTTGCCTGGGCAGGCTTAGATCCTCTAAGCAGTTTACCAGTACTCGTGTGCGGGTCGATTTCAGCTCTGCGTGCATAGAATCATCATGCAGCCCATATACTTTTTTCAAGCCCCGATGGGCGGGGGCCGGCACCCGTTTATTAAACCAGGGTAACAGGTTCGGTTTTAGAGTTGAGCGGTCCAGTCAACATTTTTATGGTCATGTTCAGTTGATCAGTTTTCTTAAAGACACTTTCCCTTGACAAGCTCATTCCAACATCAAGAAAACATGACTATATAATTTTGACCCCCTTGAACCCCACTTTTATATAGTAAAACTGGTGTTTGCAAGGGTAAATCTTATTTTTCTTATTTCTGTTCCAAAGTATAGATTTTGGGTACCCGTTAGAACCGGCTCGATGAGACGGTTCCGCCTAGATGAGGCGGTTCTAAAGAGTACCCACAATCAATCTTTTGAGCAGAAATTGAAATATATTTATCATATGACGTCGCGTCTGATAGTGTAATAACGCCGTGTAATATTTTCGATAATCCACTAGTGGATAAAATGTGCAAATTAGCTAGATACGTTCCGTAACGTTACATGTACGACGTCCTTAACGACGTCGCGATTACTAATGGCGGAATATTGATATTTTTGTAAACAATCGTGAATAAAATGCGTTTCAAATGTCATATGATAATTAGAATCTTGCATTCGTGCTCGTGTATAATTGAATTTATTAAACTCGTTGAGAAAAAGGGATAAAATTCTCGGCACAGCCTCGCATTTTATCCCTTTTCCTTAACTCGTCTAATAAATTCAATTAAGAAATGAAGTTTATTTTTCAGCAGTTCATGGAAATATGAACGCAGTTGGTCGAGTGGAAAGTAAATGAACCCCGAAGGGGTTCATGTAAACTTTGCTAACTACCCAATGTCGTTCATTAATTCATGAAAAGCAGAAAAATTAAGTTTATTTTTTATATTTACATTATTTGCCCCTCATGACTGGGCGAAAAAATGCTTGATGGGTAAACTGAAAAAAAAAGCTGAAAAACATTTACACGCTGTTTTTCTACAAAGAGCGGAGCAGCGTTGACGTCATCAACGCCCGTAGAGAGAACAATGGTTTAGAATGACGTCACTTAACGTCACTGAAAATCATGTGATTCAATGCGTTCATGGAAGTATGAACGCAATTGTTTTCTATAGGTTTACATTAGACTTTACACTAGAATTGTTAAATAAATACATGAACACTCATGTAAGATCCTTTATATATATCACAATGTTTCATCTCTTCTAATGTATTTGAATAGGCGTGCTTCCGTAATGATTAGCGGTTAACCAAAACGGTGCACTTTCATTCACTACAAACTGACAACTATGTTACTTGAATCAGCGGAAGATGAAAATGTTTCATGATCAACTCTCCACGAAAGAATGTTGCCGTCAAGGCGGGGGTCGAACCAGCGTCCTCCTGATCAAGGTTGGTCGCGTATCCGACTGAGACACGGAGGCCAACAACACTTGGATCACCTCTAGTCACTATTCTGCAGTTGTTGTTTTTTTGTAACTGGTGTTTAACGGCCCAGTCAAGATTATCTAGGTAATTTTTGAGCCGGTCATTTTACCTATTTACATTTTTCCTGGACAGGGTTATACAAAATCGTTTAACCAGTACAGTGCACAATCCTTCGCCAGAAACTAACCACTGCCCTTTTTGAATCAGCGGAAGGGAGAGAATGACGTAGAAAAGATTTTATGTTTGGTCTACCCAGCAGGTGTCGAACCCGCGACCTCCTGATCACCAGTCAGGCGCACATCCGACTGAGCTACCGAGGCCGGCCAGTAATCTGCAGTATCTTTATTATATTCATTCAAAGATGAAAGTATAATTCAGAAAATCAATGGTTAAAGAATGGTCTTCTGAAACCGGTATGGACCGCAGTTCCTACCTTGATAGAATTATGCATAGCTTATACTCTGACAACTGTAGAAGCCTACGTGATGTAGGGGTTCCGAGTCCCACGATGGTCGGGGATTTGTTTTTCAGCAATGCTTAATTCCTTTGTAACGACTTTCATGTCACATGAAAACTAACATGAAAATAACACTAGAAGCTAAGACATTAAACAGCTTTGAAAACCCAACCTTTATATAAGAGAAAAGTAGAGTTTTACAAAAAGCCATACAGTAGAATTCCTATATTAAGACCACCTTTGGGCCTGTTCAAAAGTGGTCTAAGACCACTTGTGAACAGTCCTAATGGTGGTCCTTTAGTAGAGGAGACTTGGTGTAGTCAATGTTAAGATAGAACAGCTGAAACAAAATTACAAAATATGGTTTTAAAAGAACATGACGATGACAAATCAGTGCAATGAACACCCCTCTAAACCCCACTTTATATAGAGTAAATTGGGGTTTACTGGAGTATACTTCATTTTTTCTTATCTGTTCTAAGACATAGGTTGTGGGTACACCTTAGCACCGCCTCATTGAAGCAATTCTAACGAGCACCCACAGCTTATATTTGCAGTTTGAATAAGAAAACAAGAGGACCAAGCTAGCTTGGTCCTGTATCGCTCACCTGAGCTAACATATTCAAAGTTTAAGGAAGTGCCAACCTTTACTGAAGGCTTTATGGGAGGACATGGTGATGACAGGGTATGCATTTTCTGAAAATCAAGTAGAATTTAACTCTATGATAAACATGCTGACCTCACCGGTTTTCAAACTCATTCAAGGTTTTATTCCTGACTTGCTAAGAAGATCCTATCTAAAATGAAGTGGCTATGGTGATGACAAGTTCAAAAACAAGAGTTTTCAAACTCCTCCAAGCTTTCTGCCTGACTTCCTTGTTTGTAAGTTTCATGAAGATCCATTCAAAACTAAAGGGGCAGCAGTGATAACAATGTCGAAAATAGGCATTTTCAGCAATCAAAGGCACGTCACTCTATGATAAATGTGCCGACTTGGCCGGTATTCGAACTCACCTGAGGTTTTATTCCCAGCCACCTTACATGTAAGTTTCAGAAAGATCCAATCAGACTTGGCCAGTATTCAAACTCATCCAAGATTTTATTCCCAGCCACCTCACATATAAGTTTCAGAAAGATCCGATCAAAACTGAAGGGGCTACGGTGATGACAAGGTCAAAATTTGGCATTTTTAGCAATCAAAGGGATGTTACTCTAAAATAAATGAGCCGACTTGGCCAGTTTTCGAACTCATCCAAGGTTTCATCCCCAGCCACCTTACATATAAGTTTCAGAAAAATCCGATCAAAACTGAAGGGGCTACAGTAATGACAAGGTCAAAAATCAACATTTTCAGCCATCAAAGGGACAGAACTCTATGATAAATGGGCTGACTTGGCCTGTTTTCGAACTCATCCAAGATTTTATTCCCAGCCACCTTACATATAAGTTTCAGAAAGATCCGATCAAAACTGAAGGGGCTATGGTGATGACAAGGTCAAAAATCGGCATTTTCAGCAATCAAAGGGACGTAAATCAATGATAAATGGGCCAACTTGGCCGGTATTCAAACTCATCCTAGGTTTTATCTCCAGTCACCTTACATATAGGTTTCAGAAAGATTCGATCAAAACTGAAGGGGATACGGTGATGACAACGTAAAAAATCGACATTTTCAGCCATCAAAGGGACATAACTATATAGTTAATGGGGCAACTTGGCCGGTTTTCGAACTCATCCGAGGTCCTATCCCCAGCCACTTTACATATAAGTTTCAGAAAGATTCGATCAAAACTGAAGGGGCTACAGTGTGGACAAGGTCAAAAATCAACATTTTCAGCAATCAAAGGGACCTAACTCTATGATAAATGGGCCACCTTTGCCGGTATGCGAACTCATCCGAGGCTTTATCCCCAGCCACCTTGCATATAAGTTTCAGAAAGATCCGATCAAAACTGAAAGGGCTACGGTGATGACAAGGTCAAAAATCGGCATTTTCAGCAATCAAAGGGACGTTACTCTGTGATAAATGCACCAACTTGGCTGGTTTTCGAACTCATCCAAGATTTTATCCCCGGCCACTTTACATATAAGTTACAGAAAGATTCGATCAAAACTGAAAGGGCTACAGTGATGACAAGGTCAAAAATCAGCATTTTCAGCAATCAAAGGGACGTTACTCTACGATAAAAGGGCTGACTTGGTCGGTTTTCGAACTCATCCGAGATTTTATCCACAGCCACCTTACATATAAGTTTCAGAAAGATCCGATCAAAACTGAAGGGGCTATGGTGATGACAAGGTCAAAAATCGGCATTTTCAGCAATCAAAGGGACGTAACTCTATGATAAATCGGCGGACTTGGCCGGTTTTCGAACTCATCCAAGGTTTTATCCCCAGCCACATTACATATAAGTTTCAGAAAGATCCGATCAAAACTGAAGGGGCTACGGTGATGACAAGGTCGAAAATGGGCATTTTCAGCAATCAAAGGGACGTAACTCTATGATAAATGGGCCGACTTGGCCGGTTTTCGAACTCATCCGAGTTTTTATCCCCAGTCACCTTACATATAAGTTTCAGAAAGATCCGATCAAAACTGAAGGCGCTACGGTGATGACAAGCATTTTCCCATAGTAAGTCTATGGGACCTTGTGGTTGCCATAGGAACCAAAGTTTTAGAGCGATTTCAAAAAAAAGTTTATGTCATCAATGCCCCACCAGAGGCATGCTACAGGTGAGAAATGATTGAGATCAGCCTGCAGGATACAGAGATATAGCTGCTCAAAAGTGTGGACGGACGACGGACGGACGACGGACGACGGACGACGGAGGACCCACTATACTATAAGCTCCCCTGGAGCCTTCGGCCCAGGTGAGCTAAAAATATCACCGATTTTAATCGGAGAAGCCAGTAACCATTTTGCAGATGTGAACGATTGCACTATGTTTCACTGGTGCGTTATCGTTATGAGAATTAGTCCTAATTTGAGCTGGTCTTAAGGGGAATGGGAACACCTGGCTGATTTTTTCCACCATTTTTCAAAGGGAGACAATTTTCGGGACTTTCTGTTCACTTTTCTGTAAGCCCTGTCCCACTGAAAAAGGGGTCTACTCTTAAAGGAAAGAATTTGCTCCTCAGGAGTTGACCCCTATTGACATTGGATACAAAAATACTTTTGCAGGAGTTGCTTCCCCAGAAGGTGTTCACATTCCCCTTAGTTGCGGAAATGTTACTGAATATTGTTTGACATATGTTTTGGTGTTCGTTGAGCACCAACAATCTAGGTTTGTTGAAGAAATAAGACAAACATAATACGAGGGCAAGTCAATAAGTAACCAGCCTATCCCATTTCCAGTTGACCGAGACAAACAAGATTTTCATGCCTTGTGTCAATTAAGAAACAGATCAGCTCTAACTGTGATGTGTTGAGTAATAAATCACCGTTTGGAGGTCAGTTGTAAAGTAGACAAATCACGAGCGCGTAGCGTGCATGATTTGTCTACTTACAACTGACCGACAAACTGTGATTTATTTCTGAACAAATCACAAGCTAGAGCTGATCTATTTGCTGAAAATACAATAATGCTGTTGTCTCCTTCAAAATCTCATAACTTTTCGCCATTCTTAGAAGAAATCCCGCTAAAATTATCGACTGAAACACATGCATTTATATCCTTTTCTAACGTTTTCGATGCGAGAAAATGAGGTTACACCGTCTAACGCCAAGGAAATCGACTAGTGACTCATAAACTGGCAGTTTTTAATGACGTCACTCGTCACGCTCTTCCTTGTAGATTAAAACAGAGTTATTTGCCATTGCCTATATAAGCGCGCTGTGTTAGAATACATGTTTTAGGCATGAGGGCAAAATTGCGTCATTTGAACGTCAAACATGGCTAGCGTTGCAAAATCAAGCCTTTAGCTTTTCCGTGCTGTAATTCGGCACTTGTCTTTGAAAAGGAAAACAGGTCAGGAAATACATTGCGAGTTGACCAATGTTTATATTTGCTCGACCAACTGAGAACTGCTATCCGTGAAAAACGCCGAGGTAAACTCTCCAAAGGGATTCTGCTCCAACAGGACAATACAAGAGTCCACACTTGCAAAATTGCAATGGATGCTGTTGAGCGGAATGGTTACGAGCTAATACCGCACCCCACCTATTCTCCGAACTTAGCTCCTAGTGACTATTTCCTATTCCCAAACTTGAAAAAGTATATCCGTTAACGTCATTTCCGATCCAACGAAGAAGTCGTGGCGGCAGTTGAGGAGTGGGTCGGAGACAAGGACCCTGGCTTCTTCAGTTCTGGGCTGATGGCACTGGAATAGCGTTGGTCCAAGTATATCATTCTAGAGGGCAATTACATCGAAAATGACGATATCGATCTCACCCAGAAATAAGTTAGGCTGGTTTTTATTGACTCGCTCTCGTTAAACCTATAATCAGACTTCTGCGAGCAGGGAAGACATAAAAAAAACTGCTCATCACCGAAGACTGATCAGAGTCTTCACTACTTGCATGAACCTTCTACAACCTCTGGTCGAAGAATTAACAAGGGAAACTATTGCCACATTACGAAAAGACGCCTATACAAATACATTGTAAATTTTATCGGCGGAAAAAGGAATATTTTAAGATGAAAACTTGTAATATTTTTCTTATTTCTGCTCAAAATATAGATTGTGGGTACTCGTTAGAACCGCCTCTATATTTTAGAGAAGAAATAAGAAAAATAAGGTTTATCCCAGTACACCCCCGTTTTACTATATAAAAGTGGGGTTCAAGGGGGTCAAAATCATATAGACGTGTTTTCGTGATGAGACTTGTATAAATGAATGATTTTGTTTTTAAGGTAACCGGGTTCCAAGGGGCTACCCCTGAGACTTGTGTGATGCACATGCTGATTTGAGATTTTTGTGCGCTGTTGCAACTTTACTGCCACGAATTATTTCGCATGGGATTTCTGTTATCTTTGAGAACTGTGTAACCCAGATCAGATTGCTTCCGAAGAATCAATTTTATCTGGCTCTACACTGTTTGTCATTCTGTTTGTGAGATAAATGAATATATTATATTTAAGTAATTTGATTGGTTGAATGTCAGAAATGTGTGTCGTTAATCTAATTTATTCAGCAGGATAAGGAAATGGCACTGGGTTCAATCGAATCTTTAGTTTATAACATACATACATTGGTGCATGTTGCTTCACTTATACCCATGCATATAAAAGAACGCAAGTCTTACCATTTAGTACCAGAAACCCCAAAACGGGTACCCTGGCAAACAGTGCAGGCCCAGATAAGACGCCGCAGAACGCGGCGTCTGACAAGCGCCTACACAGTTTGCAAAAAGTTCAGCCATTTTCCTAATCAATTTTGAAGGAAGCACAACCTGACACCCCTACATTTTGAAATGGACTCGTGTTATATATAAGGTGGAAGATTTTCTGCTGATTTAACGACAAAACCAAAAGAAAACATAAAATCCACTGAAAACTACAAGATCTTCTTGAAACTTACTTATAAGCAAGTGAGGGATAAAAGATTGAATGAGTTCGAAAACCTGTGAGGTCGGCCAATTTATCATATGAGTTATGTCCCCCATTAACCCATATATGCCTAGTGGCCCTTTTTCGGGACGTTGGCAAACAATGTAGACCCAGCTCAGACGCCGCATAACGCGGCGTCTGATCTGGGTCTACACTGTTTGCTCAAAGAACATACATTTTTGTACAACTTACATTAAACAAAACAAATCTGACACCCCTATAATTGAAAATGGACAACTCCAAATTTATATGATGGAAGATTCCATTGTCATATATGGGTTAATAGCAGAAAATGCTTGCGTTTGACCTTGTCATCACCGCAGCCCCTTCAGTTTTTTCTCGGATCTTCTTGAAAGTTACATGTAAGTAATTGAGGGATAATAGCTCGGATGAGTTAAAAAACTGATGAGGTCAGCCTATTTATCATAGAGTTACGCCCCTTTGATTGCAGAAAACGCCAGTTTTTGACATTGTCATCACCGTAGCCCCTTCAGTTTTGATCGGATCTTCTTATAACTGACAACAAGTAAGTCAGGGTTAAAAGTTCGGATGAGTTAAAAAACTGATGAGGTTCCCTTTGATTGCTAAAAATGCCCATTTTTTACATTCTCATCATCATAAGTCCCTAAGTTTTGTACGAATCGTTTTCATTTACTTACTTATATCTTTAAAAATCCTCTTTTCTGAAACCACAAGGCTCAGGTCTCCGATATTTGTTTTATTTCTGCTCTAAACACAGATTGTGGGTATTCGTTTGAACCGCCTCGGTGAAGCGGTTCTAGCGAGTACCCACAATCTGTTTTTAAGCCAGAAATGAGAAAATAGACAAATAGTATACACCCCTTTAAACCCAAGGTTTACTATACGAATGTGGGGTTTAAGGGGGTCAAAATCATATACGCGTGCATGGCTGTTTTGGTAAACACGGCATTTTTGACGATTGTGATTAAGAATGAAAAAGTTGTTCTATTGTGTCTATCTACCCTTTAACCCTTTTTGTACCGATTCGTTCGTTCGTTTAGGTTAAGGCTTTATATGTCTGCCATGGTCAAGCGGACAGAACTCCATAGCTCCACAACAAGACATATGTTAAGTGCTTCTGGGCTGCAAATCGTGGCAGTTTGTCCAACAAGAGTAAATAATAGCGTTGAGCTGCCGTTGCCATGACCATAGAAAAATGAAGCACTGCCTGTTTTTTTTTTTTTTTTTTTTTTTTTGGAATTTAAAAGGCTGATCGAAAAATGAGCCGAAAATGTGTAGAAATCAGTGCCAATACGACTGCAAATCGTGATTTCTATACTTTGCTCATGAGCGATAAGTGATTCAATAGTGCTCTTTCTTTTTTGCCGCTTGATATTGGCCATTAAATCCGCCATTTGACTAAGGCTGCAAATGGAGCATGTCTATTCAGGTTTCCATGCAGGAACACACACGGCTTAAAGTTCAGAGGAAGAAGACTGGTCGCAAGTCTTGCTTTCAACACTGAGACAACATATGATATAAGATAATAATGGTTATGATAATGATAGTAGTAATAGTAAAAGATGACAATCATAAATGGCTGAACTTTTTGCAAACGGCGTAGGCGCTTGTCAAACGCCGCGTTCTGCAGCGTCTGATCTGGGCCTGCACTGTTTGCCAGGGTACCCGTTTTGGGGTTTCTGGTACTAAATGGGTTAAGACTTGGGTTCTTTTATATGCATGGGTATAAGTGAAGCAACATGCACAATGCAAGTAATGTAGGGGATAACTGACAAAAGGCCAGATCATGGGGCGTAATGGGATTATATACTCAGTCAAAAAAGTTCCTGTCCTTTACCATAGTTACTACAAATAAATACTACACCAAAAATGTTCTGTTTTGGTTTGAGAACTCTTTTTTTTTTTTCATGCAAAGCCCCGATCGTTTTTGTTTATTTGATATAATCATGGCAGTATTTCACAAATTAAAAAATCTTTCTTGTAATGCAAGATCATGAGATGTTGTAAACTTAAAGGTTAAGTATATTCCAATGTTCAGTGGATTGGTCTTCCATCTCAGCTATAAACAAGATTATATGCGTATCCGCAATGCGTAATTCTTTGCAAAACCTTCAAGGCACATACTGCAAGACATCTCGTATAGACACATTTTTCTCCCTATAAAAGGTGTGGCCCGTCAAATTGTCTCCAATAAACATGTCCTTCGGACCATAGTGCACATCAAAGGTTATCTTATCTAAGTGATTATGAGGTGTTTATGAGCAGAGACTCTTTGAGAGATATGTTTTAAAGAGGGCTTTATAAGGGGAACTTGTGCGATGGTATAATTTTACCGGGATTCTTTCCAACAATTTTTTTTTTTTGAAGTTAAGAAAAACACTTACACCCATTGTTTCATTAACTCAAAAGTGAAAAGAAGTAAACACATATGGTAAAGGTAAATGAATTGATTAATTCAAGATTTAATCAATCAACTAACATTTATTTATTTATTTACTTTTTTTAAAGTATGTGAAACAAATCATATAATGTCTAAAACATTGGCCGTTTATAGTTTCAGTCAAGCTGGAACTATAAAATGTTTCTTGTTTAAGACACAATCATAGCCAATAGGGACTTGAAGAAACATATGGGCTGCATGATGCTTCCATGCAGACCTGAATCCGGCCCGCACACTAGTACTGGTAAACCGCTTAGAGGATCTAAGCCTGTCCATGAACCGCGGTACGAGGCGGACCGTCCATGCTAATAAACCCTATTGGTTTCATTGGGCGACAGGGCTTGAGATGTCATTTCATCTCAGTGTCGGGTAAAAGTCCCACAAAATTGGAAGCAGTGTCTCCAAAATGACCTTTACAGTTTTGACGGGGACGTTAAACCTCAAATCAAACAAACTAAACAAATCAGAAAACAGAACTTCTTAAACACCACATTTTTATACAGTAAAACTTGGGTATAGAGGGGTATACATTATTTTTTCTTATTTCTACTCAAAAGCATATATTGTGGGTCCTCGTTAGAACCGCCTCTGCGATGCAATTCTAAAGTGTACTCACAATGTAAAAACATATTGTACAGTAAAAGTGAGGTTTAGAGCGGTATACATTATCTTCCTTGTTTCTACTCAAAACATATATTGTGGGTCCTCGTTACAACTGCCTCGGCTCTAACGAGGACCCTCGATATATGTTTTTACATTAAACGAGTACTCACAATGTAAAAACATATTGTACATGTTTTTAGGGGTATACATTATTTTTCCTTGTTTCCACCCAAGGCGGTTCTAACGAGTACCCTCAATATATGTTTTGAGCAGAAATACTAAAGATATCAGGATTTTTATCTGAAAAATTTCATGTCGGTGGTAAAAATTAACCATTGTATTTGAATATGCATGTTTTTATAATGATTATAAATAATGATGACTAAAAATAAAAACAGAATAAAAGTGCGGATGTTTCTTCCATTTATATCAAAACCAGGACGCAGTTACCAAACAAGAAAATGAATAGATCTTTTAAATACCTACGTAATTGATTACCCTCCCGTGGTCCCCTACCTGTATGACAGCCATAATACCCCAAGTATATCTTATCTTTTATAACCGGTCATTAGGATGTTATGCAATAAAAATGTGTCTTTAAGTAGAAGGGTATAGGCAAATGCAAGTTTGTGCATTTCCTAGCTAAGCGTCTGATCCACATGTCTACAACCATCTAATGTGTTTGACCCCAAGGATTGTATAGTTACTATTTTGCCTAATTACATTTCTTTCTTTTCTTCGTATACACATTAGAATCGCCTCAATGAGGCGATTTTAATGAATACACACAACATACCTGAAACAAGAAAAACCTCCCTTAATTATCCTATTACAGTCAACCCTCTTTATACCGACATTCGTTATAACGGCGATTTGAATGGGATGGCTACTTAGTTAAAGGTTACATTATAGTGTAGTTAATATTTTCTTGTCCTTTGGGATCATCGATTCCATTGTTGAATTTTGAAAATAGTTGAGGGTCACTGATGAGGCTTAATTGGTCGAAATTAGCTAGTCTGGCCCAAAAAGCATATTCACTTCATATTTTCCAGTTCTGTGGTGTATTCCTTGCTTCCAAAGGCTAACCCTTTCTAAAATATAATTAGCCTCGGTTCCGAGCGGCGTGGGCTTCCCTCGGGTTGGAAATGCACAAATGGAGTCCATAGTCATGAAAGGGGTTGTAATCTAATACTCCAAGAAACAAATGTTATAGATATTTGTTAGAATCGCCTCTAACATTTGTTTCTTGGAGTAATAATGGGGAAAAGGCCTTTTATTACCTAGCGTACTCCTAACTGGGATTCTTTATAAAGGCAAATTCTTTATAACGGCACAATAATAGGGAACACATACTGTCGTTATAACGATGGTTCTCTGTTGTAAATTATTTCATGGCATTTGGAGTATAATCAATTGTCCCGAGGTGCTGTGGACGACCTGATGCACTACTGCCCTAGACGGAAGACTGAAGGTAATAGTGCATCAGGTCGTCCACAGCACCTCGGGACAACAGTTTTGACTATACTCCACGTCGTCCACAGCACCTCGGGACAATAGTTTTGACTATACTCCACGTCGTCCACAGCACCTCGGGACAATAGTTTTGACTATACTCCACGTCGCCGTCAGCACCTCGAGTTTTGACTATATTCCAAACTGCCATGAAATAGCTGTATAACAGACCCTACTCCATATCGGTCATGAGCCTTTGCTGCTAGCACGGTATGTCAAAAAAATGGGGTCGGATAGGGGAGGAGGCGCCGACCAAAAAAAAAAAAAAAATATCGTTCACAGTACGACGCCAGACACTTCTACGACCATCACGAAAGTCCAAGTGAAACCGGGATTCGTCACTGAACATGACATGAGACCACTGTTTAATGTTCCAATGTCTGCGCTGTGTACACCACGGAAAACGTGTTCTACGGTGCCTAGCTTTCAACGACAGTTCAACTTGCGGACGCCGTGTCGTAAGGTCACTCGAGTGAAGGCGATTTCGGATCGTCTGCCTAGAGACATTAACCCCCCTTACTCGGCGCAGGTATTGCTGAAGATCTGTTGACGTTAGTCTACGCTTGCGTAACTCTGAATTGACAACAAAGCGGTCATCGCGCCCGTTAGTACTCTTCGGGCATCCACTTATCTGCAAATCCGCTACTGCTCCTGTCCTACGATAGCGTGCCCACAGTCGACTTACAACTGACCGTGACGAATTTATAACTTTTGCCGTCTGCAATTGAGTACTTCCGGTCTGGAGCATGCCAACGGCTTTCCAACTTTGAGCCTCCGTTTGTCGAATCATGGTTCTATTAACGAAATTATTTATGAAATCGTGTCATGCAACACTTACTTCAACAGTCGATACAGAAAGTTTTATGTTTTAACGAATCTCGCATCAATAAACCGGTTTGTCACAAATGTTAAAATTCACGTGCTACCCCATGTACAATTTATGCCCCCTTGCTACGTCACTCGAGCATAAATATAATACTTTTCAACTATAGAATATACACACATGATTGTCAATTGACATGGTATACCCGATCTTTGACTATTCCTAAGGTTTAGGGTGATGGGCTCGAAGGAACCCGAATATCACCTACTTTTTGTGAACAGTATATTATTCAACAAATCACGCATTAACAGATTAAAGCTGATCTGTTTCGATTCAAACACACTGAACGTCGACTAAACCTGGTTTGTCCTTCATATTCTCTCAACATTCCACCATCGTTTGGAAAAATCCCGCCAACATGTTTGACTTAACACATGCAGTTATCTGTGTTTGTAGCGTACTTTATGCGTGATAAAGACATTACTCCGTCCAAGATCTAGGAAACGATAGATGACGTCGCAAAACGTCATAAAACGGCGGCTCTTCTCGTCAGGCTTTTCCGCCTAGTGATTTGTCACTCAATATATCACTGGGTTTAACCATTGGCTATATAGGCGATCAGTGTTAGAATTTCTAGTAAAAGAAAGAAAAAACACAGTACAAATGAAAGCTTTTATCAACATTAGTACATGTAACAGAACATCGGACAAAAAAATCAACCAACCACAAAATATTTACGACATCAAACAGAAACAAAATAACACAAAGATTTATTAATTTTTTGACAACCGATTTAACCTTTACCACTCGCTAGGTTTATTCTGCAGATGACAAACTTGTGATGTTTTTCTTATTTTTCACTGAAAACAGGTTTTGACATTTCATTCAAATTGTCTCAAATGGAGACCATTTGCATGAAATGTCAAAGTCTGTGGTCGGGCAAAAACAAGAGAAATATTTAAAGGTAGTCCGCTGAATTTGTTACTCACAGCTCTATCGGATAAGCTCACGATAAAATTGGCCGTTATTACATAAGAAACCAGGCAAGGATCAACCCTGCTTGCATTATGATAACACCAGTGTGACATAGTGAATTTTTTCACATGTCCAAAATGGCTTCTTATTGATGAAAATCTGTGACATTTGTCTTAGTTTTATGCCAAGCAAAGGTTGTGGGTGCTCGTTAAAACCGCCTCATTGAAGCACTTCTAACGAGTACCCACAACCTATGTATTGGAGCAGAAATAAGAATAATGTATACCCACGTGAACTCCAGTTTTCTCTATATAAAGTGGGGTTTGAGGGGTGTTCATTTCAAAGATTTGTTCACGTGATGTGCGTAGACAACTAATAAAGCTACATGCACAACTATGTACTTGCATGAATCTATTTCAAGGTCTTCGCTACACGTCCGCTAGCAGCAAAGGCTCTTAACAGACTGCGCTTACATGTGCAGGCTCATCTGACTTAATGCTCCCTGCTTATTTGAAAAGAACCATTTTCTCAAAGCTGGTTCGATTTATTTTTGTTAGACGCTATAATTTGTCCAACTTGCCTTCACCCGTAAGGCACCAGTCGTAACTAAAGAATATGCCATTTTCAAATACTTTTTATTTTTAATTTCAGATAAAATCAGGCTTGAGGGTCACTAATGAGGCTTAATTGGCCGAAGCTAGGTAGTCTGGCCCAAATAAAAAACTTGCACACTCCATACGTTTCATTTCTGTGGTGTATTCCTTGCTTTCAATGCCCGATACCCCTTTCATGGAACATATTTGACATCACATTTTAAACTTTATTTTTTTAAACGAAACAGAACAAAATACAACTGACCTCCAATTTATTACTCAACAAATCACATTTAGAGCTGATCTATTTCTTAAACAAACAATCATGAAATACATTTTGTATTGTAAGCCAAAGGTTGTTTGATTTTGAAGGAAACAACAACATTATTGCCGATTTTTGCGTTCTAGAACCGAAATAGATCAGTTCTTGTCTGCGATTTGTTGAGTGATAAATCACAGTTTGTCGGTCAGTTGTAAGTAAACAAATCATGCGCGTTACGCGCTCGTGATTTGATCTGCTTTACAACTGACCTCCAATTTATTACTCAACAAATCACGTTTAGAGCTGATCTATTTCTTAAACAAAACAAACATCAAATTCATTTTGTAAACCAAAAATATGTTCACCGCACACATACATGTATACAAATCTGCACGCAAACGTGATCTTTTTGAAAAAAAAAAATAAAAACCATGTATTTTATATTCATGATAAGGGTAGTTGTGACAATCAGTACCCAACACCCAACCATACCAAAGCGCATCCATTATAGTCTGGCCTTTTCGCAACCCTTTCAAATCTATTTCAGACATTACGAGCAGACTGGTCATTTTAACTTCTGTCCAGTGGAATACAAAAACATAAAATTATGTACATAATGATTACAAAAACAAAAGTGTAAGATCATAGCATGTACTTATCCATCCAAAGGGATAATATATAAGAATCCAATATGGTGTTCTGTTGTAGATGGGCGTTTCCAACCCAAGGGATGACCGTGCTGAGCGGAACCGAGGCTCCGGTTCCGCTCAGCACGGTCATCCCTCGGGTTGGAAACGCCCATCTACAACAGAACCTCATATTGGATTCTTTTTCTTGCACAACTCCTCCCAAACATTTCCTTTTTATTTTGTAGCAAATAGCAGAACTACAGACAGTATTTCTTTTCTTCTTTTTAAGATTTCATACAAAAGTCCTGTATTCAGTGTCCTTTAACAATAAATGAGTTAAATAATTATCATTCATATTGATTTTTTATCCCGTTTTTTTTTTGCCGGTTAGTTGTTTACAAAATAAAAGTAGTGCGGAAGTAGTTCCGGCAGTTGAATAGAATGTTAGATGCCTGGGTCGGAACACCAGGGTCAGAACATAATTTTTTATCCCAGGGTAAAATCGCGGATTTCCTTGTCTGGTGTGCAAGAATAATTATTATTACCAGAAACTCCTCTTTAAATTATACAAAAGTAATTTATCTTATGCATTTGTGTTTTATGCAAAACGTTCTGCTCCTAAGAGTTAACTTTCCAGTACATGAAGACAGACAGGCCCAGAAAATGGCCTGTTCAACTTCTTCGAAGTTGGGAACATAAAAAGGTAAAGCAAGTTTACTTGATTATATATACGTATATGGGCATTTAGTCCGCTTGCAAAAAACGCACTCTACCGAATCTTCTTGTGGAATCAGCGAATTTGATATTTCATGACAACACCTGGGGCCAGTTGTTCAAAACATCGTTAGCTTAACGAGCTCGTTAGTGGTCATATTGTTAACTCTTCTTGCAAATACAATATCAAACATTTTGGTACTTTTGCTGAAAAAAATGTGACAGCTTTTGCATTCGCAAAAGAAGCTGCTCACATTTTTTCAGCAAAAATATTAGCATATTTGCCATAATAAATTATCAGAGATTTAACAATATGTTAACCAACGACGTCGTAAGTGTTGAGCAACTGGCCCCTCAATTGTCTCGCCCTACCATTCTTAGTTGTGACTACTTTACCTAGTATCATAAATGTAGCTCACAGACTTGAACATAAGGATCTACGCTAAGGTCGATGCAACATTTCAAAAAGTCAGTAAACCATGAAATGAAGACCATCATTGTTTACTTATTTGCCCCAGGTACAAGTAAATTATGTAAAGGTGCTAAAAAAAAATTCTAATGCACTTGCGTATGTTACGCGACGTCTGATTGGATAACGTCAACAATTTTCGAAAGTATATTCTACGATATACAGTCGGAAACCCGACGCCATCATGTAACGTCGCTTTTCATTGGCTGGCATTTGGTTTTACGCAGCTCACTGTACTTGCCCGTTTGGGCAAAAGCATTTTTAAAACAAAATACGTGAATAAGTGCATTAAAATGGGGATAACTGTATGTAAAACGATATTTCCGACCGTAAAACCTCCGATTTACCTCCCCAAATGGCAATTTTAAATACAGTTATTCCCTAAACAACCGAGAAAGCCAGTTAGAAACTCTTTCCAAAACAAGTAGCAACTCAGTTACCTCTACTGAACAAAAATATGGACACACAGAAGTATTAACCCTTGACATGCTGAATATTTATTTATGCCACACCCACTACCGATTATCAGCCAATCAGATTACTTGGTGCAAATTATTGCAACAAGTTCATGAGCTGAATGACAAATAATGAAGATCCTGATCAGATGGCTTCTTCAGAAGCCGTCTGATCTGGATCTTCATTGTTTGAAAGATAAGACATATCCGGGCTCAGCAGGACAAGGGTTAAAATTAAATCACATGATTTATATGTACGGCAAAAAGCCAACCATATATAACATAAAATATACTTGTCCCAGGAGACGACTTCTACATAAGCGCTACGCTTACTGTCAAATCTTGAACCATCCAAAATTGTTCGAAAATGTTTGTAATTTATATGTCAAATAAATATTGTTTAAACCAAAATGAAAACATTTAAAAACTGAGCAGCACCGAGCAGACGATATAAAAAGTAGTTTAGGTCGTAGTACCAAAGCGTTAATCCAAAATCATTAATCCATAGACAAATGACAAATATTAATGTTCAGCCCAACAGACATGGACTCCGGAAGAGTGTAATCCAAACAAATGAAACTACAATGACTGTGTCCTGCATCATTAATGTAGTTTTTATAGTTTAGGGTCAATGCAAGAGTGAAGACTACTTCACAAAGACAGTGACACATAAAATGTCGGTTTAGTTCAAATATTGATGCATGCGCATTATTTGACAAAATCTTAACGCCAAGGACAAATACGTACGGAAAGCCGGAGTTCAATATCACGCCATGCTTAAAGCAGGCGCGACAAATATATGCAAATGGATTTGTAAAAGAAGAAACTTCCAGATGAAAGGATATTCAGATAACACAAAAAGGATTTAGTTCGAATGTGCGACAATTGAAGACTCAGATCAGCCTTTGCATCATTGCCGCCCGATAATAATCTTTGCACATCATAATAGTCAACTGCGAATCCAAGAGCGTGTACAGAAAAAAAAGCAAAGACGTTGAAGTGGTTGCATGGGTCATAAACTGATTTCAATCTTCGATACCCTCAGATAAGGAGGCGAAGCAAAGATAGTTTAAAGGGATTATTTCTTCGATGAGGCTATTCGAACAAGTACCCTAAACATATATACATTTATCATATGACGTCGTTGATAAGCAGTGGATAACGTCGTGTAATAAAAATCGTATGACCACACGTGTAATAACACTTTGGCGGGATTAAGTAACGTCATGACGACGTCCATGTCAACCATGCTTTTTTGTAGATAAAATTGTCAAATGCAAAGGCGATGAAACCAAATTTTAGTGGTCATATGATAAACAGAATCTTACAATCGTGTTCATTTCATATGAATTTTATGAAACTCGCCCAAGGCTCGTTTCATAAATTTCATATGAAATGGCCACTCGTGTAAGATCCTCTATGTATTTATGAAGAAACTGGACAATCACTGAAGGTGACAAATGCCTCCGTCATAGGCCATACTAGATGCGTAATTTGTTTGACATAGTCGTTCAAGGGGACATAATTCTGCAATAAGAGGCTGGACCAGAATCCTGTTTCCTTTTTGCCAATGTTCAGTGCATATCCGGACTGTGTTGCAAGTTCCAGTGCCCTGCATCGAATACTGTAGGAGTAGTTGCGGAGACACAGCCAGTACTATTTAATCTGATATGTTACACATATGTCCAAAATGTTTACGTTCTTCAAGGGGATATAATTCTGCAATACGGGGATGGACCAGAATACCGTTTCCTTTATGTACATGTTCAGTGCATGTCTGAACTGTGTTGCAAGTTTCAAAGTCCTGCATCAAATACTAGAGGAGTTTCGGAGACACGAACAATACTATTGTATACCTGATTACACTCTTCTGGAGTCCATGTCTGTTGATCTGAGCATTTTTTTTTTTTTTTTTTTTTTTTGGTTTGGGTTTTACGGCCCTTTCAAGATTATTTCACTCATATCGAGCCGATCGGTAATCATAGGTGGGCGAAAACCGGAGTACCCGGAGAAAAACCACCTGACCTTCCGTTGCAGAACTTGGCGTCTCACACGTGACCCGAGCGAGGCTCGAACCCACGGCGGTGAGAGACCTAATGACTAAGAGTCAGCGCTCTTATCCATTAGGCCACGGAGGCCCGTTGATCTGAGCATTAATATTTGCCATTTGCCTATGGAATGATTTTGGATTAACACTTTGGTACTCCGACCTAAACTACATTTAACCTCCTATGGTACGGATATGGCCAATATGTATGACATAACGGCCAAAATGTTTCAGTCATTGAAGGGGACATACTCCTGTATTAAGAGACTAGATCAGAACCTTGTTTCCTTTATGCACATGTTCAATACATATCTGAACTGTTTTGCAAGTTTCAATGCCTTGAAGGAGTTGCGGAGACAAGAATGGTACTTCCAAGTGTGACGTACAGACGTACGTATGGACAAGGGTAAAACTATATGCCCCTCCCCACTTCGTGGCGAGGGCATAAGGGACATGATCAGAATCCTGTTTCCTTTATGCACATGTTCAATGCATGTCCGAACTGTATTGCGGGTTTCAATGCCCTGCATCAAACACTGTAGGTGGAGTTGCGGAGACAATAATAGTATAACAAAGTGTGATCGCCCCCGCCCATTGGGGCTTGAATATAAGAATCTTATATGGGTGTGAGGGGTGGATAGAAATATCCGTCCCAAGGGTCACTGTCCGGCATCACGTGGCTTACCGAGTGATGCCGGACAGTGATCCCGAGGGACGGATTTTTCTATCCACCCCTCACATCCATATTGGATTCTTTTTCTTGCATGCCTTCCATATCTTAGCGCGGAATTTCAATGCTGCAGTCACTTCGGTTACCAACGTCCGCCATATTGTGTTGACACTGCAGGAATGTAAAGTGACGCCACGGATCGTGCATGACGTCAACCTTAACGACGGCGCACACAAGGTCGTAATCAACCAGTGCATTTATCAAACACGCGATTATATTCGATTTGGGGTCGGAACACCAGGGTAAGAACATAAATTTATATCCCAGGGTAAATTCACGGATTTCCTTGTCTGGTGTGCAAGAAATAATTGTTCGGGCTAAATGGTGCTTCCACGCAGAGCGGAAACTGACCTCACATGTGTACTGGTAAACCGCTGATAAGGACTAAGCCTACCAAGGCAAAGTTGTGTGGGTCAGACCGTCCAATGCGTATAAGCCTTTTGGTTTGGACGACGGGGCTTGAGATGTCATTTCGTCAAAATGTGGGGTAAAAGTCCCACAAAATTGGAAGCAGCGTCGTCACAATGCTTTATATAGTGTTGACCGGGACGTTAAACCTCAATTCAAACAAACGGAGGACGGTCTACAGCGGGTCTGCATCCCAATTTACCCATTTAGTGCCGGAAACCCCAAAAGGGGTACTTGGCAAACAGTGCAGGCCCAGATCAGACGCCGCAGAACGCGGCGTCTGATCAGGGCCTACACTGTATGCAAAAAGTTAAGCCATTTCTAGAATAAATTTTGAAGAAAACACAACCTGAAACCCCCAAATTTCGTAATGGACTCCTGCCATATATAAGGTGGACGATTCCATTTGGTACAAAAAGGGTTAATTAAAAGAAAACTACCATTTGGGTTTACTACCAGGTAAGTTACAAATTAGCCTGCTCAGCTGCGCAAACATACAAGAATCTTGAGATTATAGACACAGATACTAGCGATATTTTACTTTCCAAGCAGCGAAAACAAAAGTGCTGATCAGACTGCGAGGATATGCAGGCTGACCGGCACTTTTGTTGTTCGAAAAAAGGCGGGGCATATTAAAAATATCCCTTGATTATCTTTGCTACACCTCATGAAACATCACGTATAAAAAGTCGTTGCGACTGAGATTGGCAAGGCGTGGTAGTGCAGCTGTTGTCCATATATGGCAAATTCGCCAAGCCAAGCTCCCATTGTTTGTCTTTGTTTGTTTGTTTGATATGAGGTTTTACGTCCCCGTCAACACTGTAAAGGTCATTTTGGAGACGTTGCTTCCAATTTTGTGGGACGTTTACCCGACATCGAGATGAAATGACATCTCAAGCCCTACCGCCAAATGAAACCAATAGGGTCTATAAGCATGGATGGGCCGACTCGCACCGCTTTGCCTGGGCAGGCTTAGATCCTCTAAGCGGTTTACCAGTACTCGTGTGCGGGTCGGTTTCAGCTCTGCGCGGAAGCATCATGCATCCCATCTATTTCTTTAAGCCCCGATGGGCGGGGGCCGTCTTCATCTTAATTAATTAAAAGAGCTCCGTCACCAGAAAACTACCATATGGGTTTACGGCCAGGTAAGATACAAATTAGCCTGCTCAGCTGCGCATACTAACAAGAATCTTGAGATTGGAGACACAGAAGGTAGAGATATTTTACTATCCAAGCAGCGAAAACAAAAGTGCTGATCAGACTGCGCGCATGTGCAGGCTGACCGGCACTTTAGCTGTTCGAAAATTGGCGGGGCATATTAAAAATATCCCTTGATTATGTTTGCTACACCTCGTGAAACATCAAGTATAACAAGTTTTGTTTGTTTGATTTGATGTTTAACGTCCCCGTCAACACTGTAAAGGTCATTTGGGAGACGTTGCTTCAATTTTGTGGGACTTGTACCCGACACTGAGATGAAATGACATCCCAAGCCCTGTGGTAACAGGACACTTCGGCCCCAAAACCACCTCGGCCCCTAGACACTTCGGCCCCTAGACACCTCGGCCCCAAAACCATCTCGGCCCCACATAAAATTGAAACCCTAGACGAGTCGGCCCCTGGACACCTCGGCCCCTAGACACGTCGGCCCCATATACCTAGACACTTCGGCCCCACTTTGCTTTTCACGGGGCTTCCACTTAAATAGGAGATCGGGTTGGATGCCCGATGAGTTTTTTTATATTTTTATTTGCTGATTTGATTATTTTGATAGGGAGCCACGAATATTTGAACCTATAATTTATATATATATATATATATATATATATATATATATATATATATATATATATATATATATATATATATATATATATATATATATATATATATATATATATATATATATATATATATATATATATTATATTATAACGTTACTAAATAGAAAATCTATATGTCCATTTACAGTGTTTAAGAAGAATGGAAAAACATTTGAAAATTCCCTTCTTTTATTTCAATGTATAATTCTAATTGCATTGCGGCATGCTTTAGAGCAGGCTCTTTTTTCTACATTTCTGCTCTTTTGATCATCTATAGGCTTTTTTATTATCGAAATAATTCCACATGGCTAAAATACTTTTTAAATTAATTTCAATAAGAACATGATACCTAATTATCCTTACTAATTGGATGGAAATCTGGATGGATCGGTGGATGGGGCGTAAAGCCAAAAATAATCATTTCTCTGTTTTGTCAATCATGGTGATGATGGGGGATAGTGTTATATTTGTTAACAAATTTATATATTTATTTATTAATTTAGTTATTTTTTGGCCTCGGTAGCTAAGTCGGATGCGCGTCTGACTGGTGATCAGGAGGACGCGGGTTCGATACCTACCGGTGTCGGCAACTTTATTTCGTGGAGATTGATTATGAAATCTTTTCTACGGTCATTCTCTACCTTCTGCTGATTCAAGAAGGGCAGTTGTCATTTTCTGACGAAAAAAAAAATGTTAACCGCTTACATATAAGCCTGTCCAGGATAAGTATGGATAGGTAAACTGACCGGCTCGAAAATGAACTAAAATAGTGTTGACTGGGCCGTTAATCTCCAATACAAACAAACAATTTATTTATTATGTAATTGACGCTGTTCAGGTTCGCTGAACTAGAACTATCATCGTAAGTTAACCAATTAATATAATGTATGCATGCATTTCAAAAACTGCATGAAAAACGGTGCAGATCTGGTTCAGAGGGCAGAAGCAATCTGATCAGGATCTACACTGTTAGCAAAGTTAAGGTTTGTCGTGTTCAGCGGGGTAAGGATTAATGAATTCAGGTTAGTACACTATTTAGCAAAAAGTTTTACAAGAACAATTAATGATTGACTTAAATTAGTAAAGTGTGAAACTCAATAAACAACCAGGCGTTTCTAATCCCTTTTCCCCAATAAAGAGATCCTTGATGATAAACAGATCATTGGTGTCAATTTTCACACGTTTGATTGTCTTTCCAGCTCGTATTAAAGACGGATTGTATACTTTATTTATTTATTTAATAGTCACATTTCTGATTATCAGCCACTCAACTTACTTGATACATGTATACTATATGTATATATTAGTGGCAAACAGTGTAGATCTGGATATGCACTGTGTGCAAAGTCTTCACTGCTCGTATTTTTGTAGGAATTGCTCAGTATGTTTCCATTGTTATCAATTTTCACACATTTAGAAATTCATATTTGATTGTTATTTCAGCTCATATTTAAAGACGGGCAGAAACAAGTATACTGTATAATTTATTTCTGACTATCAGACCCTCAGATTACTTGAAGCATGTATATTGTATTCAATTAAAATTCCCAAACTGAATGACAGTGTAGATCCAGATCAAATGGATATGAATGTACATTGAGTGCAAAGTCTTCATGGCCCTATATATTTTGTAGAAAAGGCTCATTAACCATCAGTATCAAATATTCACAATTAGAACAACCCGCTAAACCCCACTTTTCGTGGTGCTGACTCAAGGTCAACGTCACGGTTGAAGGCGGCGGGGCATTAGTTGTCCTTAAGAGTGTAGTCCAAGTTAACCTGAGAATGTCGTGTATGCGTTGTTATATTCATTATAAACGCCTAATTGGTTGTTTGTTATTTTTTAGATGAAATGAAAATAGCAATAAAATAATTTGATCTTATTTGCTAATAACTTAATAGAAGATTCCGTAAAACCAATATTATATAACGAAAGGTTGATAAAAAAATTATTTCTTACTTCTGCTCGAAAACATAGATAGATCTTTGATACTGGTTCAATCGTTCTCAAGGAGGTGGTTCATCGCACATAACTGTTAACTTATATAAAAGGGATCTTCTAAGAAATGACTAGTTTGCATAAACATAGATTAATATTAAACTAGTTTTGATTAAAGGTTGCGACGGACGCATTCTGATCAGTCATGCACATTGATACGGTTCTAACCAGTTTGTTTATTTGTTTGATTTGAGGTTTAACGTCCCCGTTAACACTGTAAAGGTCATTTTGGGGACGTTGCTTCCAATTTTGTGGGACTTTTACCCGACATTGAGATGAAATGACATCTCAAGCCCTGTCGCCCAATGAAACCAATAGGGTTTATTAGCATGGACGGTCCGCCTAGCACCGCGTTTCCTGGACAGGCTTAGATCATCGAAGCGGTTTACCAGTACTAGTGTGCGGGCCTGATTCAACTCTGCGTGGAAGCATCATTTAGCCCATATATTTCTTCAAGCCCCTATGGGCGGGGGTCGTGTTCTAACCAGTACACACAACCTGTGTCTTGGAGCAGAAATAAGAATTACGAAAATATGCCTATACAAATGCATAGTTAACTTTAACGCCGAAAAAAAAAAAACGAACATTATAAGAGGAAAAATTATGATATTTTATTATTTCTGCTCAAATAAGAAAAATAAGGTTTACCCTGTAAACCCCAATTTTACTATATAAAAGTGGGGCTCAAGGGGTTCAAAATTACACATTACGAAAACACGCCTATACCAATACATTGAACACTTGACTGCCGAAAAACGAAACTTTTAAGATGAAAACTTGTGAGGCGGTTCTAATGAGTACCCACAATCTATATTTTTGAACAAATACGAAAAATAAGGTTTACCCCTGTATACCCCAGTTTTACTATATAAAAGTGGGGTTCAAAATTATATAGGCGTGTTTTCGTGATGAAGGCGTGTCTTCGTGATGTAAATAATGTATGCCCCTATGAGCCCCAGTTTTACCCATATAAACTGGGTTTGGGCGGGGTCTTCATTACACGGGCTTGTTAACATCACGTTTTGTTTGTTAGATTTGACGTTTAACGCCCTAATCAACACTATCTCGGTCATTTTACAGACGTGGCCTCCAATTTTGTGGGAATTTTACCCGACATTGAGATGAAATGACACCTCAAGCCCTACAGCCCAATGAAACCAATAGGGTTTATAAGTATGAACGGTCAGACTCGCACCGCTTTTCCAGGCATGGCTTAACACCTCTAAGCGGTTTACCAGTACTCATGTCACAGGCTGTCGGTTTCTTGAAATCCCGATAGTCGGGGCCGATTTTAACATGATATAAATGCCCATACCCTAACAGATATCAAAAGTGGGGCCGAGGTGTCTTTGGGGCCGAGATGTCTAGGGGCCGAGGTGACAGTGGGGCCGAGGTGTCTAGGGCCGAGGTGACTAGGGCCGAGGTGTCTAGGGCCGACTTGGTTTTGGGCCGACCTGTCTAGGGGCCGAGGTGGTAGTGGGGCCGAAGTGTCTGGAAATCAGCCCTGTCGCTCAATGAACGGAGTCTAACTTTTGGTTTTCTTCTGCTCCAGCAATTCTGTTGTATGCTGTAGAGTCCTCAACATTGTTTCATCTATGTAGTTTTTTTATTTGTATGTTCTCGGGGATGTTACACTGATGAGTTAGGAAGCCTTCATGAGGACTTAACAAAATTAGTGAATACCGCGAAAGAGGTAAGGGCGAGGATAATGGCCATGTAAAATCGATTTAAGCCCCACCCCCCCCCCCCCCCACCCCCACCCCCAGTGGAATTCTTTCCACTGACCGTTCCAAGGCGGTTCTTCTGTGGCGGTTTATTTATATGTTGTTTGTTATTACTTACTGTGAGTATCACTTGTGTCTTTCTTTTTTTGGGATGGCCATTTGGCCATTTTGCGGGAAAGTAACTGTCCTTATGGCCATCCTTTGTTTAGGTTTCCATTATGCTCTGGTCGCTTCATGTTTGTGTTTCTTTCCTTTTGGTGTCTTTGATGGGTAGAGTAAGTTAATTGTATCGATTCCTGATCTTTGTTTTACTTCTACTTTATAAGCATGGACACTCACACCGCTTTGCCTTGGCAGGCTCAGATCCTCTAAGCGGTTTACCAGTACTCGTGTGTGGATCGGATTCAGCTCTGTGTGGAAGCATCATGCAGCCCATATATTTCTTCAAGCCCCGATGGGCGGGGGCCGAGTATAAAAAGTAGTCGCGACTGAGACTGGCAAGGCGTGGTAGTGCAGGTGTTGTCCATATATGGCAAATTCGCCAAGTCGAACATTCGGCAGAGTTCCCATTGTTTGTCATTGCATATAAGTACTGGCAATCTCTTTTATTTTGGACAGCCCTTTTGGCCAATATGTGGAAAAGAAACTGTCCTTTTTGCTTGCAGATGTTAAATTCATTGCATGTGGGAAACCCCTAAAGGGGTATTTTAGCAAACAGTGCAGACCCAGATCAGACACCGCAGAACGCGGCGTCTGATCGGGGCCTGCACTATTTTCTAACAGAATTTTCCGTCAAAACTAGAATAAAAACGAAAAAATAGGCTAGGCATCCCTTATATTACAATTGGACTTGTCCAACATATAGCAATGGAAGAGTCCACTAGTATACTATGGGTTAATTATGATGCCGTTGTTTTATATTTGGGCTTCTTTCCCTTTGGTGATTTGGATGGAAAGTGTGGGGTGATTGCATCGATTCCCGATCATTGCTTTCCCGCCCCCGCCCATCGAGGCTTGGAGAAATAGATTGGGCTGCACGATGATTCCACGCAGAGCTGATACTGACCGCACATGAGCACTGGTAATCCGCTTAGAACGTCTAAGCCTGCCCAGGAAAATTGCTGCGAGTAGGCCCGTCCATGCTTATAAACCTTATTGGTTTCATTGGGCGGCAGAGATTGAGATGTCATTTCATCTCAGTGTCGGGTAAAAGTCCCACAAAATTGGTAGCAACGTCTCCAAAATGACATAAATAGTGTTGACGGGAACATTAAATCTCAAATCAAACAAACAAACAAACTGATCATTGCCTTCACTTCCTTTCTTAAGCTGACTAAATGACCATTAACACCATATGTTTCTGTGTAACAGTTGAAATGCACATGGTCGTGTAACTTGATTTACTCTTTTGTAAATATGATATTCCAAGGGCAGGGGCAGACGATAGCACCGCCCTGTCAATCTTAAATGAAAGGACTATAATCAATTAAAGCATAATATATATATTCTTTGGTCATATTGTATATTTTCCCACAGATCACTACATAAAACTCAGGCGCCTGTCAACAGCACTTTCACATTAACTGACAATAGCATTTTTACCGAGTTTCTGCTATTGCCAGACGTCTGGCAAGAGACACTCCGTAAGAATAAATACGGTGTAACATGAGCGACGCCATGAACGAAGAGTGTTTTGTCATTTGCGAAAAATTAAGGAGCAGATCAGCCTGCGCATGCGCGCAGACTGATCAGCACCTTATTGTTCGCTGCCGATATACTACTTTACTTAGAGGTTCTATATCTAAAATTTCAAGACTCTTGCTAGACTATGTTGCTGAGAAGGCTGGTTTGTGTCTGGCCTGGTAGTAAACTCCGAAGTAGTTTTTTTTCTGGGCTCATATTATATAAGCCGGTACATTCTCGTTCATACTCCCTTCCATTTTCGCCGGGGCACATCATTTCCTACAGATTACATGTGCGTCTAGCGAAGAATCAGCTTAGGCTGTGCATCCATATAGTCTGACCAGAGAATTATCTTGCTTTATGAAGACGCACTGGGCTCAAGTTATCCTTAGAGCGCACAACGAAGACTCTGATCAGACTGCGCGGATGCGCAGGCTGATCCGAGTCATCGCTGGGCGCACTTGTGAATTGTAGGAAATGCTGTGCCCCAGCTCATTAGTCCATTCTTGTCAGTGGTGCGTTTAGTCAAAATCACTAACTGTTGAGCATCTAATTTGGACCTACACTGGTTGGATTGATAGATTTGAAATGACAAAAGCGGGACATATCGGGACGTCATAGAAACTTTCATCCAATATGTTTCGATCATGACGATAATGAGGATCCATTTTGCAGCATCACAGCGCACGTGGTGCTTAACGTCACCGCCACAAATATAGTCAGCAAAACTCTATCCATTATTCTGGCCACGTGTTGCCATTCTAACTTGATATTATCTCTCTCGTCCTGTTCAGCAAGTCTGATTTCGTTCTTCTCAATTGTTTGATTCACTTTGCTCAAAATTCGCATAAATTGTTGTTCAAATGATTGTAGCACGTTGCAGTCTTTGTCAGACTGTGGGTAGTTGGCAGACATGTTGGCCTGCGGAGATGTTGGGCTGTTAGGTGGCATTGGTCCGTAACCGTTGCACGTGGGCGTCATGTCTGGTCGTACCTTATGATTAAAAGTGCCTCGTTCTGGAAGTTGATTTAAAACCTGTAAAGAAAACAAGATGACCATCAGGTACTGATCGCTCCCCCTGGATCCTGAGTATTTAGGTCACGTTTTTCTGATTAGTGGGTCCAGGTAAACCTGGATCCTTATTTAAAAACTATTGCAGCATTCCGTGACTTGAAACTACATACCAAGTTTCAAGGAAATCGGCACAGCGGTTCTTGAGAAGAGTGTTTTAAGTTTTTTTTTTTTTTTGTTTTTTGTTTTTTTTATCATATATGGCCATGGCAACCATTTTGGTCATGTGACCTGCACTGTTTGAACAAACTTTTGTTTCATCCATTTGGAAATAAATATGAAATAACAAATAAAAAAAACATTTGTTCGTCCATTGCCAAAGCAGCTGTATATGAAATGTAACTGAAACTGGCCTATCAGTTTCAGAGAATATGTACTTTTAAAAGATGATGACACACTGGAGCAAAGGTCGTTGAATGACCTTGACATTTAACATTCACAGACATTCATACAGTACCTGCATTCATTTCATAATCACATCAGTCTTCGAAAAGAATGCATTGACCTCTTCCTTATTCAAAGCCTAAGGGACCAAATTTGATTTAAGCCAAAGGTAGGTCAGCCTAGTGTCATCATTGGAACACATTTGTCAAGTTTCAATGCAATTGGCCCAGAGGGTCTAGAGAAGAAGATTTTTAGGGGTTGTACCATATTTGGCATGGCGGCCATCTGTGACATGTGGTCTGAAGCATTCGATCAAACTTTTGCTCTGGCATTGCCAAGGCAATCGGTCCTGTGCGTGTTTGCCATGTCTGGGCATGGCGGCCATCTTCGTAATGTCGCCTGGACCAATCAATCAAGTTACATATGAAATTTTATTGCAGTTGGTCCATCTGTTTAAGAGAAATATAAATGGACCTGCAATCCAAGCGATCTTGGGCCAAGGTTGCCGAAAGATTTTAGATTTTCACCTTCAACATCCAAAGGCAATGACTTTGTGCCTAGTCTCTTTTCATAAACTACAATATTTTTCAAAAAATGCATTGTTTTACCTTTTTTGCTACTGAGAAGGGTATGCTCCCATCAGAGACACCAAAGGGAAAAAAACACAAACATGAAAAAACAGACGTAATGGAAACATCAACATCAAGACTGGTTGAATGTAAAAAATGGGTGTGGCTAAATTAATTTAATCGATAGGACAAGCGTTAACGAGCACACATAATCTATATTTGGAACAGAAATAAGAAATATTCATCTGAACACACGGATTGAAGACTCGTTTACGACAGATGAAAGTATGAGAGTATGAACATATATGGATGTGTTACTCAATGGCTGTTTACGCCCAATATACTCTGATTCTGATGCAATAATAATATTATTATTAGATAGAGGGAGAGATTACATCCGTCAGATGATTTTTTTTTTCAGTATGACCTGCGTTGTTTTATATCCAACAATCACAAACGCATATGGACCGTTGCTTTGCGGTTCTGTGAAAATCATGTTTCGATAAAAAAAATCTTACATAAGCCTGTTGACAGTGGACACTCGGGTCTGTTAATGATGTTTCTAAGTCAGCTGAAGGCTTGAATCGCATATATTGACCACTACCCCTTTTCCCGCTGTAACCAGTATAAATTTTCTGAAATAAAGATTGTTCAATTATGTTTTATTAACAATCTTTATCATATGACGTGACGTCTGAGAATTTAATTACCCAATGTATTAAATTCGGTAATCCACTAGTGGATTAAATAAGCACATTAGTTAGATATGCCCTTCTGTAATTAGTGAGATAAAAAAGTGGTGAATAAAATGCGATTTTATTCCCATCGGAGTCTAGCTGTTGGTTTTCTTTTGCTCCAGCATTTCAGTGTTTTTTTGCTGTCGAGTCCTCACCGTTGTCTCACCTCTGTGGCTCTTTGATTATTTGTGTTCACGGAGATGTTGCACTGATGAGTTAGGAGGCCTTCATGCGGGCTAAACAAATTATTTGTCTAAATCGCGACGGAGGTAAGGGCGAGGATTGTGGCCACGTAAAATCGATTTAAGCCCCCCCAGTGGAATTCTTTCCACTGACCGTTCCAAGGCGGTTATTCTGTGGCGGTTTATTTATGTTGTTGTTTGTTACTACTCACTGTGTGTATCACTTGTGTCTTTTTATTTTGGATGGCCATTTGGCCATTTTGTGGGAAAGTAACTGTCCTTATGGCCATCCTTTGTTTAGGTTTCCATTATGGTCTGGTCGCTTCATGTTTGTGTTTCTTTCCCTTTGGTGTCTTTGATGGGTGGAGTAAGTTAATTGTATCGATTCCTGATCTTTGTTTTACTTCTACTTTAAATGTCGTACATGTATGATAAACATAATCATGTCGACCGTGAGGAAAAGGGGTAAAATGGTCGGCGACGCGCCTCAATTCGTTTTATATAATCAATAATACATGAACACATAAGTAAGATCCTCCATATAAAGCTTTATTTCACATCACGAAAACACGCCTATATAATTTTGATCTCCTTAAACACCACTTATATACAGTAGAAATGGGGTTTACATGAGTATATAATATTTTTCTTATTTCTGCTTAAAACATAGATTGTGGCACTCGTTACGGGAATGTAAGGGTTAATCGAAACAGTCATCTTTCATCCCCATTTTCCCAGCGTACACCAAGAGACAATGGACCTACCAGTGCTGTCAGCGCTTTGACATAGTTTCAGATCAATCACATTCCGGAAATTAACGATTAGTGTCGATCATGGACGAGCAGCGTCCTGCAGGTAATGGTGTTACATATGGTCCGTAGCTATCAGTTGCTTTCAGTATGAAGCTAGCTGATGAATGTTTACATAAACAGTCATGTGATACAATTTGTATCATGTTTCATGTCAAATCAAGGGAACCAACCTGCACTGGCAGTTTTTCAAGCTCCGAGAATTACGATAAAAACAACAAGAAACAAACAAAATTAACAGATGCAAACAAAAAAGTATTTGAAACAGGTCTAAAATTGACCCCATCGCAATAAAAAGACAATCCTCAAGAATAAAAAGCAGATTTGCTTGAATTTATAAGAAAATTACGTCTAGCAGAATGCTTTTTTGAAACAATGGATCCTTACATATTTTTTAGTCAAAGACAAAAGTAATTTTATTCCTCCCAAAAAAACGTTAAAAAAATATAATGAAAATTTGCAAAAGATTCCCACCACCAAATCTAGTACAAATGTAAAATACAAGGTATCTTTGGCTGAGAGAAATGTAATAAAACGAATCAATTATCATAAAAAAGCTTGATAATGGTGGGGCTGTTGTAATCATGGATAGGAATCATTATAAAACAATGGCTTAAATAAAAATCAAAAATGAGTTCCTTTAAGAGCAATGAAAAAATTCATAAGAAAGAAGATGGGTCATACTACGTAGTTTAAAAACTGCTTTTGGATGAAGAATATTACCAAGAACTATGTGCTGACCTACAGAAATCTGACAAAATTAAATACAAAAGTTTTAAGCAAATATAAAGACTTTCATCAGAAAAAGAAATGGAATACTTAGTAAAATTTGAAATGAATTCATAAAAGCAAACAAATCAATTCATATTATGTAGAAGCTTGTGATATAAGCAAGTTGAAACTGAGACCAATTGTAGCTGGCACTGCATGTCAAACTCTTAGATTGAGTAATGTATTAGAAATTTTACAGAGACCTCTTACGAAAAATAATCTGAGAGAAACAATAGAGTTTCTTAATCATTTACCATCCGAGGTTTCAGAAAACGCTTTACTAGTTTCATTTGATGTCCAGTGTTTTATAATCAAATATTCCACATCATCTTGGTAAAAAGAGATGAATTATTTGCTAAGAAAATTTCCACATGATTGCCCAGCCCGATTCCCAAAAGAATTTATATCAGAAGTTATAGCATTTATATTTATATTAAATCACAATACATTCTGTTTTAATGGGAAACACTATCGTCAAAATAATGGTACGGCAATGGGCACCAGTTTTGCTCCGGTGTATGCAACTTAAGTAATAGGGTTTCTAGGGGAAATTGTGCATTAAAAATAAATGCGGAGTATGGCAATCAGTTTACAAACGAAATTATCACAATTGGAAACGATTTTTAGATGTTTGCTATCACATGGACAAAGTCAAAATTAGAATTATTAGAATTAGAAAATATGCTTAACACCGACACTCAGACATGAAAACGGCTGAATGTAACGAACGTTTTAAATGTTTAAGTGAAGAAAGAAGGGGTTAAAATTGAAACAGATATATACTATCAAAGCAAACAATATTTACTATTTAATTCATGTCACCCCAAACACACTAGAACAGGTATTCCTTATTCACTAGCAAGACGAGTATGAAGCGTAGTTACAAATGAGGACACATTACAAGCATTTATGAATGAATTATGGCTCGAATTAAAGCATCAAAATTATTCTATAAATGTGATTGAAAAAAGGCATAGATAAAGCCATGGAATTAAGAAAACAGAAACAAATAATCATAAGTGAAACGATGGATAATGATATTATTACATATGTTTCAACATTCAATAATCCGGAGATATTCAATTCAGTATGAGAAAAGCCAATTTTACAGGAAGATGAAACCATGGAACAGATATTTCAAGAATTTCAAATCTTAAAAAGAAAACGCCGATCAAGACATCTTTAACATTAAAATTTTTAAGTCGGTGACCGTGACCTTGAAGTCATAAGCATTGACATGATTACTGCTGAATAAAACTTCAGACCTATATATATTTTCATACCAAATATGAACCAAATCCGTTATTTGGTTTTGGAAAATATGAGCTCTTAAAAAGCTCTAACATAAATTTTCTAAGTCTGTAACCCTGACCTTGAGGTTGTGGGTATGGGCTGGGATATAGAAGAATAAATCTATGACCTATATCTAGCATCATACCAAATATGAACCTAAATCATCATATGGTTTGGAAAATATTAGCTATTAAAAACTTTAACATAGAATTTTATAAGTCAGTAAACTTGACTTTGAGGTCATAAGCATGGACAGGTTATTGCTGAATAAAACTTCGGCACGTCACACAATATGAGCTCTTAAAAGAACTTTAACATAAAATTTCTGAGTCTCTGATCTTAAATTTGGGGTCACGGGCCTTGGTGGAGTTATTTCTGAATAAAACTTTGGGCCTATATATATATATATCATCATACAAAATATGAACCAAATCCCTCATATTGTTTGGAAAATATGAGCTCTCTGAAAATTTAAACAAAAACGTCCATGACCATGACCGTGAGGTCTGAGGTCATGGCCTGTGCGCGGGTTTTCTTGAATTCAACTTTGGACCTATATCTATCATCATACGAAATTCTTACATTTTGGAAGTTATGAGCTCTGAGAAAACTTTAACGTAAATGTGGACGCCGATTCGAACGCCAACACCAAATATGTTCTAGAAAGGGTTATCCTTTGGAAGCAACGAATACACCACAAAACTGGAAAATATGGAGTGTGCATGCTTTCTGGGCCAGACTTGCTAGTTTCGGTCAATTAGGCCTCATCAGTGACCATCAAATATTTTCAATAGCCAACAATGGAATCAATGACCCCAAAGGACAAAAAATGTAAACTACACTATGATGGGGGTAGTGCAATAGCTTTCCCCGGACGTCGTCTTTTTACTAGTATAAAATGAAGAGCATTTTACCAGAATGTGTAAGGAAGAAAACTCTTTATCAGAATAAAACAGAAGGAAAGACAGTAGTTCATCTGGAAGATTTAACAACATCAGACAGTAATAAAATACAGAAGTGAAGGCAATGATCTGGAATCGATACAATTAACTCACACTTCCCATCAGAGACACCAAAGGGAAAGAAACACAAACATATAACTAGACCATTATGGAAACATCAAAAGCGGAAAGTCAAAAGGACAGTTACTTTCCCACAAAATGGTCATCTGACTGTCCAAAACAAAAAAAGAAGATATAAGCTATACGGACAATCAAAGAAAACCCATAACAAAAAAAAAACCCGCAACATAAACGAACCCCCTTGGGCCGGTCAGTGAAAAGAGTTTTCACTGGGGGTGGGTGGGGTAGGGTGGGGGTTAAATCGATTTAAGCGGGCGCAATCCTCGCCCTTACTTCCGTCACGATTTAGACAAATAATTTGTTCAGTCCGCATGAACTCATCCGTGCAGCATCTCCGAGAACACAAAATTCAAACAACCACAGAGATGAAACAATGGCGAGGACTCGACAGCAAGAAACAACTGAAATGCTGAAGCAAAAGAAACCAACAGTTAGGCTCCGATGTGCCCCGCCAGAGATGGAGCATTAGTTCCAATCAACATTACATAAGTAAGCCTTTACGCTGGAAGCTTTATAGAATCTGAGGCCTAATCCACCGACGAAGACGGAAGCAAAGTTATGATCGATTCCTGATCTTTGTTTTACTTCTACTTTGCATATCAGGGCTGTTTTGTTTGTGCCGTGTGGCGGCTGTAAAAGGTCTCCCTGTACATACATGTAATGCTCTTATTTTTCCAATCCTCAGGGATTGTTGGTTGGTGCCTGATGTTCTGCCTCTGGTCGGGCCCATCGGAGTCTAACTGTTGGTTCTCTTTTGCTCCAGCATTTCAGTGGTTTCTTGCTGTCGAGGTCCTCACCGTTGTCTCACCTCTGTGGTTCTTTGATTATTTGTGTTCACGGAGATGTTGCACTGATGAGTTAGGAGGCCTTCATGCGGACTGAACAAATTATTTGTCTAAATTGCGACGGAAGTAAGGGCGAGGATTGTGGCCACGTAAAATCGATTTAAGCCCCCCAGTGGAAATCTTTCCACTGACCGTTCATAGGCGGTTCTTCTGTGGCGATTTATTTATGTTGTTGTTTGATACTTACTGTGTGTATCACTTGTGTCTTTTTAGTTTGGATGGCCATTTGGCCATTTTGTTGGAAAGTAACTGTCCTTATGGCCTTCCTTTGTTTAGGTTTCAATTATGGTCTGGTCGCTTAATGTTTGTGTTTCTTTCCCTTTGGTGTCTTTGATGGGTGGAGTAAGTTAATTGTATCGATTCCTGATCTTTGTTTTACTTCTACTTTATTTACCGCCATTGGGTCAACTACCATGCATGCAGTCTGTCGTTTGTTTGATTTGAGGTTTAACGTCCCCGTCAACACTGTATAGGTCAGTTTGGAGAAGTTGCTTCCAATTTTGTGGGGCTTTTACCCGACACTGGGATTAAATGACATCTCAATCCCTGTCGCCCAATAAAACCAATAGGGCTTATAAGCATGGACGGTCCGACTCGCACCGCTTTGCCTGAGCAGGCTTAGATCCTCTAAGAGGTTTACCAGTACTCGTGTGCGGTCGGTTTCGGCTCTGCGTGGACGCATCATGCAGCCCATCTATTTCTTCAAGCCCCGATGGGCGGGGGCAACAGTCTGT
The DNA here is from genome assembly GCA_963580285.1 of Lucinisca nassula. NCBI lineage: Eukaryota > Metazoa > Mollusca > Bivalvia > Lucinida > Lucinidae > Lucinisca > Lucinisca nassula. The sequence continues at coordinate 59,774,671 of OY757025.1, forward strand.
CGTATAACATTTATGTTGTACCCAATCTTTTTATATCGAAGAATGATTTTACGGCATTGGGTACTGAAAGAATTGCAAGTATACCATTTTTTCTTCTGAATTTGAATACTAAGTCACCATAAAATTCGGGTTCCGATAGACCTTGTTCCAGAAGAGATTTAATTACAACAATAAATTTTGAAATTTTATCGGAATGACGTCTATACAAATTAGAAAAGGCTTTGCGTAGTTTATGATACTGATGACCCTGATTTGATTAAGAAGTTAAGCAGTTAACAATTTATTACGAGTGCTGAAGTCAGTTACATGACTAGAAACCCTGGCAATCGAATTAATTACGGAATATAAACGCATTAGGATGCCGCAAGAGGAACGTCACCATCAAAGAGAGGAAAGGATCGGAAGATATTTGTACAACCTCAAAACCAAAATCATCGTGTATATAATAAATTGCAGGAAACAAACCCATGTATAAAAGATAGATGCAAATCCAGAAAAGGTACCTCGGTATCAGGAGAATTCGCTTTATTTAACTGAAGTTCTGGTGGTGGTGGGGGGGGGGGGGGGTTAAATCTGATTGATCAAACCATCGAAAAAGGTATTGTCAATATTTAATAAATCATCCAAATATCTTGAAATCGATCTAAAGGCTTCAATGATTTCAGACTGATTGTCAACGGAAACGGTCATCATGAAGTCTCTTGCATATCAAAACAAAAACAGATCAGCTTCAAGGGGTATGCAATTCGCACCCATCGGAACCCCCACAATTTGTCTAAATAAATTAGTAGCACATCTTATGTATACAGTGTCAAGTAGAAAGGTGAGTGCTTCACACACTTTCTGGCATGGCCATAAAGTTCTGGCATGGCCATAAAGTATATTTTAGCCTACATTAACTCTGTTTATACCTTCACATCTACAAAGTAAAACAGCATAAGTACACAGTGTAACACTTGTGAAAATTAAAAAAAAATGTTGCATTTATTTATCCCTAGCTATTGGTTCAAACTTCGGAAATTAGCAACTGTGTATCGAGTGAACTGTACTGAATACGTCGCCAATTTTCGTCTTACAGACGCTTAGTTCTTACCGTGTATCCATCACAACCGGATAAATGAGCTGGTTTCTGCAATGGCATACAGAACAACTTTGATAAAAATCCGAAGAATATGGTCTTCATGAACATCGGCACCTCACGCCCTCTGTCACCTTTGTGATGTATGTTCAAGGTCAGCACCGTCATCCCCGTTGCCGTGGAAACAATAAATATTGTAATACCGTAGTAAATACCTGTTTGAAGCAGAAATGGTTCTTCACATTAACAAGTCCGTGTAATGAGCACCTATCTATACCCCACTTTATATAGAGAAAGGTGTTGTTTACGGGGTATTTATTATTTGCCTTATTTCTCTTATAGCCATATGTTGTGGGGACTCGTAAGCATGAGGCGGTTCTAACAAGCACCCGCAACCTATATTTGAAGTACAAATAAGAAAAATATCTCACATTTTCCCTTGAAAAAATAACAGTTTTTGAAATATGAAAGAACGCATTAAGTTACACGAATGTGCTATAATAGTAATGTGATATGACAAAATACATTTCCACCTGAACTTTCAATCAAAGCCCCTGAGGGACTGCAGTTGTAATTCTGGCAATGTTTATCAAATTCGAAATATTGCTGTCTTTTCGTAGTTAAATTTATTTTCAACTGAATATATGGGTCAATCAATGAACGTGCAAGGAAGCAATTTTCTCCTTGAACGGAGCTGAATATTTGAAAGAAAGTTCTTGCATTAATATCTATGCGCATGGCTGTTTGAAGCCATTGTCAAATGGACCGAAAGCCGTGCTCAAACAGCCAAAACCATGTTCAAATCATGAAATTCGCGTGCTGTTTGAACATTGATTTTGAGCTTTTGATATCATAAGACTGGCCTTGCTTTATATACGTTACGCTGAGCGACGTAACGTTATCGCCCTGAACGTAGCGTTTTAAGGTTCTGTGATGACGTCAGATGGTTACTGCGTAACGACGTCATTGTAAACAACATTCTGAACTGGCCGCCATTTTGGTTCGCCGGTCGCATTTGAAGAATTTATATGGAGTTTATACGGAGCGTTTGGGCGTTTTCGTTAAAATTTGCTGCCGGAATCGTAAGTTATGCAAGAACAACGATCATCCATGGTTATTTCATTGCATTAACAGTTGTCGGATCCCTCGGAAGATATTTGAACATTCGGCCTGGAGGCCTCATGTTCAAACAGCTTCCTCGGGACCCGGCGAATGTTAATGCATGAAACGCCATGGTTGATCCCTATATTATAACCCTTCTAAGATGTCAATCACAATAATTGTGGAATTGTCTTCTGCTTTGTTGCCTGCTGGTTACTTTAAGTCATTGTTGCAAATGGACCCCCACCCCGCAAGTCAGACTACTTCACTAGGAACAGTCTGGGTCTGATCAAGGTTCACACTGTTTGCCTGTATGCAAAACAAAAAAAAAAAAAAAAAAAAAATAACAAATGTGTGTTTGAAAAGTTGTCAAGGATATACTGCAGACGACATTAACGGACGACATGGTATTTTGTGATAACTGAAGGATAGCTTTTGTCAATTCTCCATAAAAAAACTATGTTGTGGATATTCATTAGAACCACCTCGGCGAGGCGATCTAATAAATACCCACAACATAGGTTTATATGGAGAAATTAGATAATCTGTCCTTCAATTATTAGCTGACCTGAGGCGAAGGCTCACCGGTGAGCTTATAGTATGGCAAGGATCTCTCTGTCGTCTGTCTGTCTGTCCACATTTTCAAACATCTTCTCCTCTGAGACCGCTAGGCCGATTGAAGTCAAATTTCAAATGGCGCATCCATCGCTTGAGGGAACGAATCCTTCAAAAATCTTCTTCTCCAGTGGGCCGATTGTCATGAAACTTGGTATGTAGCATTGGGGATTCGGGCCCATTATATTTTGTTCAAAAGATGAACATCTAATGACCTTGACCTATTTTATGTCAATGTCAAATTTGCCCACGTAGACTTTTGTATGGGAAAAAGTCAAAACTGTTTTTTTTTTCTGAAACTATTGCAGACTATGGTCTGCAAATTGGTAGATGCAGTCAGCTAAATTAGTGGATGAAACTCATGAGTAATCAAGGTCAAGGTCATTTCCTGACCTTGGCCCAAAGTTGTTCAGATATATGAAAGCCAATTGTAACTAGCTTTCATATAAACGCCTTTAGGAACAAGGAAATGACAATTAATAAATATGAGTTGGGTTAAAATGACCAATATGGCCGCTATACCCATATAGGGTAAAAATCATTCAAAAATATTCCTTCTCCCAAACCAGAGGACCGATTATCATGAAACTTGGTGTGTAGCATTGGGGACTCGGGCTCAGTATAGTTTGTCCAATAACGTTGGATAAGCTTGACCTATTTTACGCCAAGGCCAAAGGTCACACAGACATTTGTATGGGAAAAAGTCAAAACCGTGTATTTTTCGAAAACTATTGTAGCCTGTGACCTGAAAATTGGTTGATGCAGTTAGCTTAATGTGTGGATGAAACTACATGAGTATTCAAGGTCAAGGTCATTCTTTGACCTTGGCTCAAAGTCATTTAAAATTAAAACTTATTTGCCTCAGAAACAACTGAGTCTTTTGCAACCAAATTTCAGGGAAGGAAAAAAAAAAAAGAAAAAATGCCCATATACGGTAACAAGAGGCCCATGGGCCACAATGCTCACCAGAGCTCAGTGGGTCACTGCCCACTGGTAGCAATGTATTTTAATTAACCATGGAAGCCCTGTACCCAAGGATGCTACAGATAAAATTTGGATCCAATCAGCCTAGTGGCTTCAGATTCTGATGTCGCTTGGATGTGTTGTTGCCTGACAACAGATGACAATTGACAATTTCCCATCTGTGGCAACAAATAGGCCAAAAGGAACATAATTAAAGGAACATTTCTATGAAAGTGTAGCAAAATATCTTGAAAGACATTAATGTCATTTTTCAATTTTCCCCATTATAAGCCAATGGAAACTCTTAACTTGGCATAGCAAACAAACCAAAGAGCTAAATTTCATAAACTAGAGGTCAGGTGGACACTGCCCAATGGCAGACATGTATTATAACATGATATGATTTTAATATACCAATTATAAAGTCTCCCAAACAAACCCCATACCCAAATGAGCACCCACGTGGACTGTATCTGAAATATTAGGTGTTTTATAAAGTAAAGAGGGTGGGGCATGGACCCAATGGAGCCCTGGTTGGTGTCTATAAATGCGTCTTATCAAAAGAAACAGAGACATATATGGTTTAGCAGTGGGGATATGTATGGTTCCTGAGATGCAAGGCCTTTTAAGCAATGGAGGGATTCGGGCATGGCAGATCCCAGAAAAGCCCAAGATTGTTGTCAGTGAATATGTCTTATCATAAGGACCAAGAGTATATATGGTTAAACGGTGGGGATCTGAATAGTTTCTGAGATATGAGGCCCTTTTATGAAGTGGCAGGATGAGAAATGGTCCCTGCTGACCCCCCAAGACAGGGATGGCTGAATGTGTCTATTAACAGTGAACAAGAATATATGTGACTATAGGATGGGGAATTGAATGGTTTCTGAGATATATGGCCTATTATGAAGTGGAGTCTTATCATAAGGAACAAGAATATATATGGTTAAGGGGTGGGGATCTGAACAGTTTCTGAGATATATGGATTTTAATGAAGTAAAGGGGTGGGGCATGGCCCGTGGCATTCCCGTGGGGACTGCCATGCTGGTGTCACTGATTGCGTCTTATCACAAGGAACAAGATTATATATGGTTTAGGGTTGGGGCTCTTAACAGTTTCTCAGATATATGGTCTTTTGTGAAGTCAAGGGGTGGAGCATGGCCCGGATGTGTCCTGGGTGACCCCTAGGTTGGTGTCATTGAATCTGTCTTATCATAAGGAACAAGAATATATATGGTTTAGGGGTGGGGATCTGTAAGGTTTCTTGAATATTTGGCCTTTTATGAAGTGGAGGGGGTTGGGCATGGTCCCGGCACATCCCGGGGGACCCCCAAGTTGGTGTCACTGAATGCAACTTATCATAAGGAATGAGAATATATATGGTTTATGGGTGGGGATCTCAATGGTTTCTGAGATAAATGGCATTTAATGAAGTGGAGAGGGTGGGGCATGTCCCCGGCACATCCCGGGACACCCACAGGTTTGTATCACTTAACGTGTCTTATCATAAGGAACAAGAATATATATGGTTTAGGGGTGGGGATATGAATGGTTTCTGAGATAAATGGCCTTTTATGAAGTGGAGGTGTCGGGGCATGTCCCCGGCTTATCCCGGGGGACCTCCAGGTTGGTGTCACTAAATGCATCTTATCATAAGGAACAAGAATATATATGGTTTAGGGATGGGGATCTGTAAGGTTTCTGAGATATAAGGCATTTTATGAAGTGGAGGGGGCGGGGCATGGCCCCGGCAGAACCTAGGGGAGCCCCGGGTTGACAAAAATGCATAGGGCTAAGAGAAGTTTACTCAAGGAACATTTCTATCTAAGGTTTGTCAAAATATCTACAATGACTTGGCAGAAAATGCATATTTCAGTTTTCCCCATTATAAGTCAATGGAAACTCTTAAGTTGCCATAGCAACAAAACTAAAAGGCCAAATTTCATAAAAAAACACAAAACCTGTAAAGGCAAATATGGTGAATATTTTCATAAAGTCTCCTAGACTCCTAGAGCTTACGGTTTCTGAGGAAATGATTTTGTAAGTATTTTTTTTCTATTTTTTGCATTTTGGTTTCCATGGCAACCAACGAAAAATGAGCAGTAGGCCTAAAAGCATATGGCAGATAGTAGATTGCCTAAGGAACATTTCTATGAAAGTTTTGTCAAAATATCTGCAGAGGCTTGAAGAGAGAGCTATAGTAGATAAACATGTTTGTCTTTCAGCCACCAAGTTTGCTGTGTGTTAACGAAGGCCAAGACAAGCTTCCTACGCTATACTGGTCACCAAAACTTCATTAAAACCCTTCCAAAGCACGGTTTATTGCAAATTCTAGCTCTTGCACTACCACTGAACTTTCTAAATTATTAACTTCCTGTCTTACTGCTATTAAAACGCATGTAATTAAATATTGTGATAAAGTCTTTGAAAGATCAGGAAGAAATCTGTTTTGGTCTATAAAAAATTCGAATGAGGTTTTAAATAAATTGAAATCTAGACATTTTCGTGCTTCTAGTCTGTCTACCTACGATTTTTCCACTCTTTACACTACACTTCCTCATAATCTTATAAAAGAAAAGCTTAATGATTTAATTGAATGGGCTTTTCACAGAGAAGATTCTCTCTATCTTGCATGTAATGTCAGAAATGCATTTTTCACTTCTAAAGAGCATAAGAATTATACACTTTGGTCATGTCAGAAAGTGTGTGATGCCCTCACCTTTCTACTTGACAATATTTATATTAGATTCGGTACTAAGTTATTTAGACAAATTGTGGGTATTCCGATGGGTACTAATTGCGCACCTCTTGTGGCTGATCTGTTCTTGTATTGTTATGAAAGAGACTTCATTTTGTCGCTTTCCATTGATAACCAATCTGAAATTATTGAAGCTTTTAGCTCTACTTCTAGATATTTAGATGATTTATTAAATATTGATAATACCTATTTTGATGGTTTGATCAGTCAGATTTACCCCCTAGAACTTCAGTTAAATAAAGCAAATTCTTCTGATACCGAGGCCCCGTTTTTGGATTTACATCTATCTTTTGTAGATGGATTTGTTTCGTGCAAAATTTATGATAAACGCGATGACTTTGATTTTGAGATTGTAAATTTTCCTTTTTTGGATGGTGATGTTCCTCGTGCGCCATCCTATGGCGTTTATATTTCGCAATTAATTCGATTTGCTAGAGTGTGTAGTCATGTAACTGACTTCAACACTCGTAATAAATTATTAACGGCTAAACTCCTTAATCAGGGTTATCGGTACCATAAACTTCGCAAAGCCTTTTCAAAATTTTATAGACGCCATTCTGATTTAATTTCAAAATTCAATATTGGACTTAAATCTCTTCTGCAACAAGGTCTATCGGAACCCGAATTTTATGGTGACTTAGTATATAAATTCAGAAAAATATATAACCGCAATGACTTCAGCACCCAATTTCGTAAAATCATTCTTCGATATAAAAAGATTGGGTACAACATGGATATTATACGACAGACTGCATGCATGGTAGTTAACCCAATCACGGTTGGCTACTTTGCTTCCCTCTTTAATTGCACGCCGGTGGGTCAGGCCTCAGATTCTATGACGGCTCTAACGTAAAGGCTTATTGATAATTAGAGAGATAATGTTGGTTGGTGCCTGATGCTCTGTCTCTGGTCGGGCTCATCGGAGTCTAACTGTTGGTTTTCTTTTGCTCCAGCATTTCAGTGGTTTCTTGCTGTCGAGTCCTCACCGTTGTCTCACCTCTGTGGTTCTTTGATTTTTTGTGTTCACGGAGATGTTGCACTGATGAGTTAGGAGGCCTCCATGCGGACTGAACAAATTATTTGTCTAAATCGCGACGGAAGAAGGAAGCAGACGACGGACAACTGCTTATCCTATAAGCTCCCCCGGAGCCTTCGGCTCTGGTGAGCTAAAAACCCTTCAAAAATTTTCTTCTCTGGAACCAATGGGCCGATTATCTTGAAACTTGGTATGTTTGTTTGGGGATTCGAGTCAGTCATAGTTTGTTCAAATGATGACCGCTGGATGACCTAGACCTATTTTATGCCAGGATCAAATTTGGTCCATAGATTTTTGTATGAGAAAAAGTCAAAACCATGTATTTTTTTTTTCAGAAACGGTTGCAGTTTGTGATCTGGAGATTGGCAGTTATAGTTAGCTCAAGAAGTAAATAAACTATTATTCAAGGTCAAGGCGTTTCTTTGACATTGGTCAAAAGTCATTGAGATATGAAAATTAAAACTTATTTTCCACAGGAACAACTGGGCCATTTGTAACCAAATTTCATCTGAAAGTCTTTAGGAACAATGAAATTAAAATGAATAGGAATTTGGTCTCATGACCAATATAAGGTAAAAAAAAACTCAGAAATCTTTTTCCCCAAAACCAGTTGGTTGTTTTTCCTGAAACTTGGTATGTATCATTCGGGACTCGAGCCAATCATACATTTTTCAAATAATGATCCCTATTTTAGGCCAAAGTCAAATTAGGTCACATAGGCTTTTGCATGGGAAAAGGTCAAAACTATGTATTTTTCGCAAAACAATTTTTGTAGATGAAGCTAAATGAGAAAACAAAACTACATGAATTTTCAAGGTCAAGGTCATCTAGATATGTGAATAAAAAAAACAATGGTTTTCCCAGGCAGCACTTATCCATGTGTGATCAAATTTCATATGAAAGCTTTAAGGAACAACACAACTGAAATCAATGAGTATAAGTTGTCACATGACAAATATTTGTTCTGAAAAAAAAATAGCTCGGCACATCCAGGCCAAATTTACATATAAAGCCTTTATGGGATGGAGGAACAAAATGGTTGAAATGGTTTAGGTCACATGGCTGCCATGGTAAAAAACCTTCAAAAATCCTCTCAGAAACCAAATAGCTCCATTAATGCTCAGCAGTCATGTGAGCGGTTCAGGACCATTAGTCTGTGGTCGAACAATACCAACTTTATCTGTACCTATACATGAAATACAACTTAATTCCAATGAATCGAAAACCAATGGCTCGTTTGTCCCGGCTTACTCCGGCTGTTTCGAACCTGTTCTTGGCCACCTAAGGAATTCTTGCCATAGCTCCAGATTATACATGTAAGAATCTAATACGGGGTTATGTTGTAGATGGACGTCTCCAACCCTTGGAAACCCGTATTCTATGTTCTGCTAAGCACGGTCATCCCGAGGGTTGGAAACGCCCATCTACAACAAAACCGCATATTAGATTCTTTTTCTTTCACAACACCCTATTTACTTTATTTAACATTTCAGTTTTCGCGCATTATACTTTTGTAGTCAGAATTTCTACCATCCCAGGCCAAATCGAAGAAGATTGAAGAAATAGATGGGCTGCGTGATGCTTCCATGCAGAGCTGAAACTCATCGTATACGAGTACTGGTAAACCGCTTAGAGGATCTAAGCCTGCCCAGGCAAAGCGGCGCGAGTAGGACCGTCCATGCTTACAAACCCTTTTGGTTTTACTGGGCGGCTGGGCTTCATCTCAATGTCGGGTAAAAGTATCACAAAATTGGAAGCAACGTCTCCAAAAAGACCTATACAGTGTTGACGGGGACGTTAAATCTCCAATCAAACAAACAAAACAAATCCCATGCCAAAACCATGGATTTCCTTATCTGATCTACAAGAAGACAATCTTTTTCCATCGAGAAAATGTATGTGTGTTTATCATATAACGTTGCGGTAATAACGCCATGTAACAAATTCCGTAATCCACTAGTGGGTGATATGCAAATTAGTTAGATACGCCCGGTAACGTTTCACGTACGACTTCCTTAACGACGTCGAGTTTACTATTGGCGGAATAATGCCATTTTTTGTAACCAAATCTTAAATAAAATGCGTTTTAAATATCATATGATAAAAAGAATCTTGCATTCGTGCTGATGTATTATTAAATTTATTAAACTCGTTGAGTTTTTACTCAATTCTTTTAATAAATTCAATAATATAGAACACTCGTGTAAGAATATAAGAATCTTATATGGGTGTGAGGGGTGGATGGAAAAGCCGTCCCGAGGGTCACTGTCCGGCATCTCGAGTCTTGCCGAGTGATGCCGGACAGTGATCCCGAGGGACGGATTTTTCTATCCGCCCCTCACACCAATATAGGATTCTTTTTCTTGCATACCTTCCATTTCTTAGCGCGGATTCTTAATGCTGCATTCTCTTCGAGTACCGACATCCGCCACATTGTGATGACAGTACAGGAATGTTTAGTGACGTCACGTAACGTGCTGGAACGTCAACATTAGCGACGGCGCATACGAGGTCGTTATCAACCAGTGCATTTATCAAATACGTGATTATATTTGAGTTTGGGTCGGAACACCAGGGTCAGAACATAAATTTCTACCCAGGGTAAAATCACGGATTTGCTTGTCTGGTGTGCGTGAACACTCATGATCCTCTATGTATTCTTCGAGAGGAATCTAATAAGTACACACACCATACTGTTACCATAGAAAATCGACTAGCTATCCCTGTAACATCACCATTATGCTTCCAACTTGACATGATGCTATGCCAGAGACTCGAACTACCCGTCTCGAACTAAGTTTTATGGTCTTGAAGGTGTTTGAGCCAATGAAGTTTGACTGTAGGTTTACAGTACTGTTCTAAACCGCATGAAATCAAAGCTGGCCTAAACTTTCAGGAACGTTTGTGAACCTAGTACCCGGATATAGAGCATGACTTGCATGACTGGAATACTAGGAAAATTAAGATGAGAGTCTCGCGAGAAAGGGAAAAGCGACAGAAGGCTCATTTTATTACACAAAGGTCTAAAGGGTGCTGCCAGCATTCCAACAGATGACCTTGTTCCCCCTGCCATCACCATTCATTGGCGTTTCAGACCCCTACTGCAAGAGCAGACAATTACAAAGTATTTTCTTCCGACTGGAATGTCCTTCCTGATTCGATGATGGTGCTGAGGATTGTTTTGCTAAGTTTACCTCTTTCGTGAGAGCTAGGGACTAACTTCTCATTTCAAAAGTCCTGGGACCAGTTGTTCAAAGCATCGTTAGCTTAACGAGCTCGTTAGTGGTCATATTGTTAACTGTTCTAGCAAGTTTAATATTTATTTGTTTGGTATTGTTGCTGAAAAAAATATGAGCAGCTTTTGCATCTGCAAACGCTGCTCACATTTTTAAAAATATGAGCAGCTTCTACAAAAGCTGCTCACATTTTTTTCAGCAAAAATATTAGCGTATTTGCCATAATAAATGATCAAAGTTTTAACGATACGTTACCTAACGACGTCGTTAGTTTTGAACAACTGGCCCCTGGTGTATGAATGCCATTTGACACGACACCAGTAACAATTCTGAGATAGTATAATCACCTTGATACATGTATATAGTATAATAAGCTTGTATGTCATTGCTGTATGAATATGCCATAAAAAACACTTACCTACTAATGGTAAAACATTTGACGTCGGCGGCATGTTTTCTGCTACCAACATCATGAACACCGTCATTGAAAGTAGCGTCGTTATTCCCATGGTAACCTTTTCCCCGGAATCTGAAGGTATGTAAAATCCTAGCAACGCCACCAAAGTTATTAATATACACGGCAGAAACATGTTGAAAATATAAAACAAAGGGCGCCGTTTAATGTGGATATAGAACGTAATATCAGGATATGGTTCCTCACAACACGAATAAAAAACAATGTTGTGTTTGGCATACATCTTCATGAGATCCCATTCACTATTAGGAATATAGTTTGACAGATCTCCGATGGTTGTCGTTATTACAAGATTAATTTGAAAGCCGTCATACGTCCAGCTTGCAAACTGCATGGAACAATTCTGGTCGTCAAAAGGGAAGTACCTGACATTGATGGCGCACGAGCTTTTGAATATCACCATTGACAACCACGTGACGTTACCGTCTGACGTCACTATCACATTGGAGCTGATGGAGGAGAAATGTGTGGCGACATCAGCACTGAAATGAAATGAATAGTGTGATAAACCAAGATACACGAAACTAATACAGAAACGCAACGTATAGACAGACATACCCTGCAATGGATTATTATTCATATAATCAACGGTCACTTCATGGAAATTGGTTTTGTTTAATTGAAACAGTTCGCCTTACGCAGCTGCCGCCTTTCACATTATTTTCTACCTTTTCATGTCCAAAATAGGGGTGTGGGGGTGGGGGGGGGGGCTAATTATCTACACAGTTTCTTATTGGGCGGTAAGTCGTCAGTTTCTTATTGGGTCATACAGTTTGAAATTTCCTTTTACAGTGATCCGTCCATAGTAAGGTCGATAATTTACATGTACCCCCAGAAATCATAGTTTTCAATTCAAGTTTCCCAATTTAAATGCGTCCACAATGTTTTATCTGCTTTGCTGTTGTTTAATAAATGCAAGGACGAACACTTTGAGCGACGTAAAAATCCAATTTCAGCACATGAACAGGAACGCTAAAGTATTACATTACGAAAACACGCCTATATAACTACAGTGTACTTATAAAGTAAAACTGGGGTTAACAGGGGTAAACCTTATTTTTCTTATTTCTGCTCAAAACATAGATTGTGGGCACTTGTTAGAACCGCCTCAACGAGGCCACGTAAAATCGATTTAAGCCCCCAAGTGGAATTCGTTTCTGCTGACCGTTCCAAAGCGGTTCTTCTGTCGCGGTTTATTTTTGTTATGGTTTGTCTTTGGGTGTTTGTGTCGCTTATGTAATTTTATTTCGGCTAGCCTATGGGCCATTTTGTGGGAAAGTAACTGTCCTTTTGGCTTTCCGCTGTTGGTGTTTCCATTAGGGTCTGTTGTTTCATGTTTGTGTTTCTTTCCCTTTAGTGTCTCTGATGGGAGCTGCGGGTTGATTGTATCGATTCCTGATCATTGCCTCTACTTCTATTTTACTATATAAAAGTGGGGTTCAAGGGGATCAAAATTATATAGGTGTGCTTTCGTGATGACGTAGTGTTTCCGATAGTATATTGCAAGACTCAAATTGTTTACGCTACATCAGTATCGCCACTGACATCCCACCAAATCTAAAATAAGGACCATCCCCTTAGAAGGAGTAATATAAAGAAGGCGACCACTAACTATAATGATACCCTTTTAGGACAGTCCCACACGTGGACTAAAACGTTGAACAAAACTGTTAATAAATAATAATGGTCTGCACCAAGCAAAAATGTGTCTTCGGGCAAATGCAGCCAACGAAGAATCATCAGCCTATGCACCTGCACAGTCTGAACAAGAGCCTTTGCTGTGCGCTGGTGCTATATGGATGCACCTTGCGTGCGCGTGCGCGTGTGCGGGTGTGTTGGGGTTTCATGACACGTCAGCCATTGTGGGGCATGTTATGTCGTCTCCCAGAGAAAGGGAGAAAAGATATAGAAGAGTCAGTAGAGGAGTTAAAAGTGAAGGACGGGAGAGAAAGAGGAAAATGATTAAAAGTGTAGAAGCTGAATAATTCTAACATGACGTTAACGTTTTTCCCATTGAACCCAGTGGAAACGTCACCGTTTGTAAATATGCGATAATTCACGTCGTCAACGTGGTGCGTGCAATTTGGCGTCATCGTGACGTTGCATGTAAACATTTCCTTCTGTCGACATCCGCTGCAAAATAGTCCCCAAGATAACGCTTTGTTACTACTGTATTTCAGTTTAGCATCATGTTAGAATCGAAATAATTTCCACGCACCCGGTGTGTTATCGTGATTAACACACGGTGTTGTCGGGCAGATGCGAATATTAATTCACCCCGGCTTCGCCGTCGTGAATTAATATTTCGCAATCTGCCCTCCAACACCGTGTGTTAATCACGATAATACACGGTACGTGGAGATTATTTGTTAAATAACATCCACCCTCTACCCTAACTTGCTGCAAGACAGTAGGCCTTGCAGACTCTAAGCCAGTATCAGTTGGACATCAAGTGACACAAAATACACGAAACCTTCGCACCCCCTACACTCCCCCCCCCCCCACACACACACATACACCCACCCACCCAGATGGTCATTGACCTAAAGAGAAAGTTGTATTCTGCATAAATTTGTGAAGAAACTGATTTGAGATCTCGCTGAACGCGCATACTCGAATACCTCCTTTCGCTTTTTCGAGGCCCAAATATGCGTATAAACGAGCAATGTCTTGAGAAACCTACTAACAATAAAGATGCTGATTGGACTGCCTATGTACCATTTTGTTCATTGCTTGCATAGTACATCATATAAACAAGTCCGTGTAATGAACATCCCTCTAAACTCCACTTTATACAAAGAAAACTGGTTTTTACAGGGGTATACATTATTTACCTTATTTCTGCTCCAAGAAACAAGAAATAGGTTGAGGGTACTCGTTAGAACCGCCTCAATGAGGCGGGTCTAACGAGCACCTACAACCTATGTTTGGAGATAAAATAAGAAAAATATTACAAATTTTCGTCAGAAATATTACCGTTTAGGAGATATGAAAGGGTGTTCTATGTCACAGGGATGTGTCATCATAATGACAATATATCACTTGTTTTGTATTTCTACTATTTCAGGTCTCGTGTTAGTCTGTACAGCTGAGCAGGGCGATTTGTGTCTTAGCTGGTCGCAGTCACCGACAACAAGTTTGCTAGTGGCGTGTCTCACTACGTCTTTGCTGGCCGCCTAGATAGTTCCTTTTTCTCATATCTTGGCACATATCTTTCGTGTGAAGGTCATACAACATTTCTAGTAAAGTTTGTATTTTCTGGTCATGTCCGATCATTAAGCTTGTTGTGTGGGAGGTCTTTTCAGCCGGAACTAGTAAATCGGATCTAGCAAGCTGAGAAATGTCAGCTATTGTAGAGCGTTTATTGCCCGCAAAGGTCATTCGATTCCTACCAGTAAATATTTACTGCTTAAATGTGTCAAACATTTTTTGTTGAAGCCAATTAGCGTTTTTTTTTTTTTTTTTTTGTATTTTTTGTTGAATACAAGATGCGTCAAAATTTCATTATTAACAGGCACCATTTATAGAATAGCTGGAGACTGCATTCAATAGTTGTCATCAAAATTACACGTGATTCGTTGGAACAAGCTCACGTGAAGAGGGTACTTTTTTCCAAGGCGGCAAGCAAGGCTCCGGGGAGCCTGCGCACCAGCGCAGCCTCGCAACATCCTTTGCTGTCCACAGACATGTAGTACTTCTAGGTAGTTTAATGCAATAGGTCATGCAAGATATCGCACCTATTAGTTGACTGTGCACGCGCAACTGAAGAACGTAAATGCAGGGGTTGGCTCATGCAAGTTTTATGATTAAACACATGTTAATATGAATCAATGTCTTCACATTTCCTCTGAGACTACTACAGTTGTATTCCAACTTCATGTCATTCTGTATAAAATGTATCAATCAGATGTGTAATGCATGTGTGGAACAGTATTGTTTGGGGCGTGCTTTTGACATGAAAATTAATATTCATCCTTTTCTTGCTGGAAGCAGGCCATCAAAGGAATGTCAATCTGTGAATTGCACATTTTGATTAAAGCCATCGACCTGAGAGAATGGATGTACCATCACATGAACAAGTTCGTGAAATGAAACCCCCTACACATCGCCCCAGCCCATCGGGGCTTGAAGAAATAGATGCTTCCACGCAGAGCTGATATCAACCTCACGCACATGAGTACTGGTAAATCGCTTAGAGGGTCTAAGCCTGCCCAGGCCAAGCGGTACGAGTCGGCCCGTCCATGCTTATAAACCCTATTGGTTTCACTGGGCGGCAGGGCTTGAGACGTCATTTCATCTGAATGTCGGGTAAAAGTCCCATAAAATTGGAAGCAACGTCTCCAAAATTACCTTTACAGTGTTGACGGGGACGTTAAACATCAAATCAAACAAACAAACAACCCCCGCCCCCCCCCCCACAAAAAAAACACTTTATATAGAGAAAAATGAGGTTTACGGGGTATACAATATTTTTCTATTTCTGCTCCAAGACATAGGTTGTGGGTACTCGGTTCTAACGAGCACCGCAATCTATGTTTGCCGCATAAAAAAGAAAAATATCACGGATTTTCATAAAAGTAACACATTTGGAGATGTACAAAAATGCACTATGTAACTCGGGTGTGTTTTTGTAATGCTAGAAGTGAAACATCAGTAACTCGAACTCGGATGACTCGTTTACCTTGGCTAAATCGAACTCAATATTGAGTCCCTTAGAGAGCTCGTACACTGGCTCTATATTTATGTATAAATAAGTAAATATTTCAATACGAAAACCCGCCTATTCATATATATTAGTAAAATTTTACAACCAAAAAATGACATTTTTTTTAAAGATAAAAATCCTGATACTCTTCATATTTCTGTTCAAAAACATAGATCGGCGAGGCGGTTCTAACGAGTACCCACAGTCTATGTTTTTGAGCAGAAATAAGAAAAATAATGTCTACCCCTGTAAACCCCAGATTTACTATTGAAATTGTTTTCGTGATATTAGTGAGGTGTTCCTGATTTTATTAATGACAGATTCAATCTGTCGTTTCGAGCTATCCCGCGTGTTGTAAAGTAGTTCCCGCTTTCTTACGACTTTCTTCCGGCTTTCACCGCCAAAGAAATATGAGTCCGCACAAAATGTAGTCCGGTTTGGTGCAGTTATCAAAATTGTACATCCTATAATCGCAATACAAACTTTTGAAGCAGACGACTTGACGATTTTATCTGACCTTTCAGAGAATAGATAAAGCATTTCATATGAATCAGCTGCATCATGCGAGACTGTATACCCAGATCAATGCGGCGTCTGCTCAGACGTCTGCTCAGGTTTTACACTGTTTTCTAACAGTGCTGTCAATATTAAATCCTTAAAGACCAGCCGGTCAGCTGCAGACCAGGATATTTATGGGTTTTCCGATATTCGAGGTCAAGTCTAGGTCAGTTACAACTAGGTGTATATCAGACTTTGCGAGAAAGGTTGTCCCTTTCAACCCTGGAATATGGTACAGATACCTATGCAAACAGTGTAGGTCCTGTGATATAATTCTAGGTGCCATATTTAGCAGAATGGACGAGCCCAACTTCAGTGATGGAAGAGTACCCTCCAGAAACTCAAGGCAGTGAATAAATCAAAGCACTGACAACACTCATACGATTGTCTCTAAATGCAGGCTGGTCATGAACGAGGACTTGGACTGATCCGTTTAAACTTAGATGTTAGTAACTGATGCAAAAAATGTAGAACAAGATCAGCACCGTGTTCTGTGGCGTTTGATCTTAGTCTACATTGTTTGCCAGATCGAACATTTTATTCAAGTGCAGATTTTACAGATAACACGTACATGTACCCAAGACTGACAAACGACCCGGCTATGTTTGGGTTGATTGTTTGGCATTCGACCCGAAGTTACTAGTAAAAAAGCGATTCAGAGCTAACGTCTACGTAACTATCACTGACTTCTCAGAATAACCTTTTTCTTGCAGAAAATCACCGCAGTGAGATCAGGGTATTCCATAAGACTGAAAGGGTCTTCCTGGAATCATGGGGTGAGCTTGGCAAACAGTGTAGACCAAGTTCGGACGCTGCAGAATGCGCTTTTTATAAAAAAAATCTTCACTATTCGTTTGGAATTTCAGAGTTAAATTAAACAGTTTAATCCCAGCCCAGGACTTTTTCCCCAACCTACATCCCACCAACACTTTCGGTGCTTTGATTCTGAAACCCAACGATTGCATGATTACAACACGCTGTCGCTTAGGCACCATGCCCTTAAGCTAAAAAGGTTAAATCAATCAACCGTGACGTATGGTTACCAGTCCGGCCAGGACTCTGTGTTTTGTTTTGTTTGATTTTAGGTTTGTCGTCCCCGTCAACACTGTATAGGTCATTTTGGAGACGTTGCTTCCAATTTTGTGGGACTTTTACCCGACACTGAGATGAAATGACATCTCAAGCCCTGCCGCCCAATGAAACCAATAGGGTTTTTATGCATGGACGGTCCGACTCGCACCGCTTTGCCTGGGCAGACTTATATCCTCTAAGCGGTTTACCTGTACTCATGTGCGGTCGGTTTCAGCTCTGCGTGGAAGCATCATGCAGCCCATCTATTTCTTTAAGCCCCGATGGGCGGGGGCCAACGATCATGTGTACCACCTTCACACTAGCACGGATAGAAACCACACGTTTAGGATCAAACTTTTGATGAGTGATGTAAGGTCCTACCTAGAAAAGAAGAAATTGTATTTTGTTCTCAAAAAGCATCAAGTGAGAACGTATTGCATCATTAAACCCTGGACAGTTAGAGTGAGTGAGTGAGTGTTTGGGTTTTACGTCCCACCAACAGCTAAAGTCATACGGAGATGACACCTCGGTTTAAAGACACATACGAAAGTCTTGAGAAGTCCGGGATCGATCCTGCGATCCCTGCTTTACAAGGCGAGTAGCATAACCACTACACCACGGAGGCTTCTAATGGACAGTTAGAAGCTGGTCGGAAAGCGGATGGCGTTGACTCTGATTTTTGGTGCGACATGTGTGTGATCTATTTGTCTGTTGGAGCGACACCTTACTATCAACAGAAGACGCTATTGGACGTCGACGTAGTGGAAGATCGACGTCAGTACGTCAAGATCGATTCATCCGACAGACGCATATGCGAAGCAGATTTCCGCCGGCATCTGCTACAACCTATAGATAAAAAAGGGTTTCAACTACCGACTAATAAGCACTGACACAGTTCGTCGCCCTTATGCGATGCACTTTTGAGAGCCAGACGTCCCTTTCGTGACCAAAATTAAGACGCCGATACAGTACGGAACACTTTCGCTGGTGCATGAAATACATACATGTTTATTGGCGTCTAAGCGACTCGCGTGATATGCGTTTCAGTGACACATCGCACTTCAGCGTGAATCACGCCGATTGTCGTTTCAGGGTGTTTCGACATATAGGTGTAAGGTATGCCGAGGCGACGCGTGCGTAATAGAGCATTACATATCGGATGGAATAAGCGAAATGGTATGTCGAGCCATTGCATGTAGCTAGCGACATTAAGAACATTCAAGATCATGGCTGAGACGTTAACTGAACAGCGAGACGTTACATCAATCAAGTGCGTCGGCCTCACGTGGTCCCATTTATTTGTTTACACTCAGAATCCGGGATATCTAATCCAGCAAAATTTGAAACATCGAATGACATTTCATGATACCACCGGTGTATAGACATCTGCAAACATATCATACAATGGAATTTGCAGAACTACTTTTCTAAATGTTAAGATCTTTTTAGAAAGGTTGTCTGTAAGTTTTCACAGTGTTTTGATTTTCTCATAGAATCTGTCATTCCAGTGCCTTTGGCGCTTTGATCTTTAAAAGGTTTCTTGTTTGCACACATGACGATCGCTTCAATGAGACGATTCTAGTACACAACATATTTCATAGAAAATTGTAAATATATCCGTAAGCGATCCCAACTGTCCCACGTTACTGGCGATATCGAATGATTGAATTACCCCTAGGTCGAACATGTGCATGGCTCCAAAGATATTCGAGTTATTGAAGATCGACTGCTGTTTGAAAATGTTGTTCAGTTTGTTGCGTAAATGCATATCAAACGCATACTTTTAACGTTATGAGAGGTTTCAATGATTATAAATCATTTTTGCACATTCTGAGTACTTTTTAGACTGACCACATTTGAGGCGGTCCTAACGAGAGCACCCACAATCTGAGTTTGAGGCAGAAATAAAATTGTTATCAGAAGTTGTTCTTACACTTGGCGTTCGGTGTAGCAAGTGGTTAGGCACTGGTCTTGGCATCGGGAGGTCACGGATTCGTTTACCGGCCATCACAAACCAGAACTATAAAAACGCCACTAAGTTCCTATGTTCGAATTAGGAATCATCGCTTTAACACGGTCCATGTGATGATATCTTTGTAAACCCCACTTAAGACAGAGAAAGTTGAATTTAAGAGGGTAAACCTTATTTGTCTTATTTCTGTTCAAAAACCTAGTTGGACTCGTTAAAACTGCCTCATGCACACTCTATGTTTTGAGTATAAATAAGACAAATATCTCCGATGTTCTAATGTACATTGGAAAATTTTATTTTAGAACCCTAAAGGCAAGTGCTGTGTCACAGGGGTGTGATTGGATAATTAGGACCGGTGACCCCGTGACCAGAAATTGTGTTCTATGTGTGGGTCACGGAGGAAAGTAAAGAGACCCTGTAGTACCCAAACAAGATCGAGATACGACTGAAAGACTGGATTGCTAAACCCAGTACATGTAGAACTGTGGAAATATTCCATGTTCATTCCAGCTGAGTGTGAAAGAAAACACGCCTGTATAATTTTGACCCCTGTGAAGCCCACTTTTACACAGTAAAACTGGGGGTTACATTGGTTAACTTTTCTTATTTCTGCTAAAACATTGATTGCTGGTACACGTTAACTTTAGAACCGCCTCAAAGAAATGTGTTCTTATTTCTGTTTTTAAATATAGATTAGTGGTACTCGTTAGAACCGCCTCATTGAGGCGGTTCTGACATGTACCATTAATCTAAGATTTAAGCATAAGTAAGAAAAAAAATATTTCTGCTTGTAAATAAAGTGAAGAAGTTGGCTTGGAGTTTGGAGTATGGAGTTTGGAATTCGCTTTATTCCGTAGTAGTAAAGTATAGTTAAATATTAGTGAATGTTAAATATCACAATAGTTTATCTAAAATTTTTCTTTTTTTTTCGGCGGTAAAATTTACAATGTATTTGAATAGGGATGTTTTCGTAATGACTGGGCTTGGTATAAGATAGACTTACTTGTTATATAATAGGATGTCGGGTTTCCAAACAGAATCATGAGGAAGGCGAACTACTTTTAATCCACCATATTTATCGGGATGCCATCTTAGACTGTAGTCTATCCACATCTACAGATGATAAAGAGAAAATAACAGAATGCTATACAAAAATACACAGGTATAAAACATGCATTAGGAGCATTTTAATATGAGCGGGCCAAATTTCATGCGAATGTGCGCAAATGTTTAAGTACATCGGAGTCAGGTCCAGGTGATGTGAAAAAAAAAAACATCCAAGGGCAATATTATTCAAAAGGTATTGATAGAACGGTACTAACGTTGTCTACGGCCCCGCTCATTGGGGATTGAAGAAATAGATTGGGCTGCATGATGCTTCCACGCAGAGCTACAACCGACCGCACATGAGTACTGTTAAACTGCTTGAGGGCTCTTGTGCGAATCAGACCGTCCATGCGGCAGGGGTTGAGATGTCATTTCATCTCAATGTCGGGTAAAAGTCCCACAAAATTGGGAGCAACGTCTCCAAAATTATCTATACAGTGGTGCGAGGCGGACCGTCCATGCTAATAAACCATATTGGTTTATTAGACAGTATTAGACCGTCCATTCTAATAAACCATATTGGTTTCATTGGGCGACAGGGCTTGAGCTGTCATTTCATCTCAATGTCGGGTAAAAGTCCCACAAAATTGGGAGCAACGTCTCCAAAATTATCTATACAGTGGTGCGAGGCGGACCGTCCATGCTAATAAACCCTATTGGTTTCATTGGGCGACAGGGCTTGAGCTGTCATTTCATCTCAATGTCGGGTAAAAGTCCCACAAAATTGGAAGCAACGTCTCCAAAATTACCTATACAGTGGTGCAAGGCGGACCGTCCATGCTAATAAACCCTATTGGTTTCATTGGGCGACAGGGCTTGAGCTGTCATTTCATCTCAATGTCGGATAAAAGTCCCACAGAATTGGAAGCAACGTCTCCAAAATGACCTTTACAGTGTTGACGGGGACGTTAAACCTCAAATCAAACAATTTTATACAGTGTTGACAAAAAAAGAACGGTACTACGTAATCTAACGTGTATTGTTGAATATTGTCCCCGAGTAGGAATATCAAATGACACGAGTTTGCTTGTAAGCATATCGAAAGAGTGTCATTTGAGCCATCGCATGACAAAATCTAAAAAAAGTCTTGATCGACCAGCTAAGACTCAGATCAGCCTGCGCATTCGCGCTCTCTGATCAGAGTCGTCGCTGATCGCATGTACCTATTATAGGCTATAACCTATGCAAAAAAAAAAAAAAAGCAAAAAGTCTTGCCATAGTGGATGGGTGCGCAGACTGGTTTGAGTCTATGCTTGTCGCACCGGTCTTATTGTAGGTTTTGTCATGCGCAGGCCCATTTGATAACTTGAATTTATCATATGACGTCGCGTCTGAGAGTGTTATAACGCCATGTAATAAATTCGATAATCCACTAGTGGATTAAATATGCAAATTAGCTAGATACGTCCCGTAACGTTACATGTAAGACGTCCTTAACGACATCGCGTTTATTTATGGCGGAATATTGACATTTTTGTAAACAATCGTGAATAAAATGCGTTTCAAATGTCATATGATAAATAGAATCTTGCATTCGTGCTTATGTATTATTGAATTTATTAAACTCGTTGAGTAAAAGGGATAAAATGCTCGGCAAAGCCTCGCATTTTATCCCTTTTCCTCAACTCGTTTAATAAATTCTATAATACATGAACACTCATGTAAGATCCTCTATGTTTTTGTAATATTAGTATATTGAAGGACACTTGATATTGATTAATATTGCCCCAAGTTGGAATATCAAAGTACACGAGTTTGCTCGTGAGTTGAGATATTTAAGGACACGAGCTTGCAAGTGTCATTTGATAACTTGAGCTCCATCTTCACCAATATCAGTGCAATATAACTTTTGTAATGTAACAATGTTTGCGTCATTAACGGTGTTTTTTTTTTTTTTTTTTTGTTTTGTTTTTTGTTTTTTGTCCCAGAGTATGCAATTTATCAGAATATGTAGTCTACGCGTGCGTAAAAAATATTCGCCAGATGTAATTAACGCATGACGGCATCAGATGCAACGACGCATAACGGTAAAATTCGAAGGCATCCGAGTAAGCGTGCAACATCAAGCAAGCGTACGGATATCGGTACAGATATCGAATGATATCAGCATGATTGTTCCACGGATTTCATCGTCGATTTCGAATCATTCAGCCAGTTGGACACAACCTTATCAGATCATAATCGTCTAAAGACGATCATCGGATGTGCCCACATCGAAAACTCGGACACAGGCTGATCACAGTCTTCGATGTACGATAAGAGAATGCCCATCGATCCATAGTTCCTTCAAGCAGGTGTGCCCTAGATGCATGCCCGGTGCACGGTCCATAGCTCCTTCATGCAAGTGTGCGATAAATTGATGCCCGGCGGTTCATAGTTCCTTCCTGCAGGTGTACGCTAGATGCATATCCGGAGGTTCATTTCATGCAGGAGTGCGCTAGATGCATGGCTGGATGTCCATTACATGCAGGAGTGCGCTAGATACACGTCCGGCGGTACAGACGGGGAATCTGGTTTTGTGGTTAAGCTAAGTATGCATGTTTAAGTACTCGTGTGCGGGTCAGTGTCAGCTCTGCGTGGAAGCATCATGCAGCCTATGTATTTCTTCGAGCCCCGATAGGCGGGGGCCACGAACGTTAGAAATACAGTGAAACGTCGATTCGCTTGACGTAATTGCCTTAGGACGCCATCAGATGCGACGACACATATCGGTAAAATTCGAAGGAATCCGAGAAGGCGTGTAATATCAAGCAAACGTACATATATCGAATGATATCAGCATAGTCGTTCCTCGTATTTCAACGGCCATTTCTGCTTTGCGGTCCATAGCTCCTCATGCAAGTGTGCGCTTGATGTATGCCTGGCGTTCCATAGCTCCTTCAATTCAAGTTTGCACTAGATGCATATCCGGCGGTCCATAGCTCCTGCTAGATGAAATAGCTCTATGCAGGTGTGCGCTAGATGCATCTCCGGAGGTTCATAGCTCCTGCTAGGTCAAGACAGTTCATGGTTCTGACTGTGTGGGTAATCTGTGTACGCATGACCAAACTTATTTTCGCTTGCCGGTGCCTAATAATGATGTGCCCACCATAAGTCTTTTCCCTCTGCTTGGAGTCAGTCTCGATTTCGCAGCTCGACTGCACCGATTACTTGCTGTAAACATGTTTACATATACCAGTTCACAATTTTTACGAAACCGCGAGAGACACTGTGTGTCTTGGCCCTATTTCTTGATAATACCCTTCCGTTTCTGTGAAGACGAAAGAATGACGCTAATATGCCAAAGTGACAGATATTTCGTCTGCTCAGAATTCTTACAAGTGACATACGTATAATTTGAGTCACATAAACTACAGGCAATTATCGTATTATCTGCACTTTCTGTCTGTTCGGGGTTTTATAATAATGAGTTTAAAGGGTCAATTATGCATCACGCCACAACTTCTCCGCAAAATGATACAAAAGGCACAAAAGACAAACGTTAGAAATACTATAAGAATCTGACATGGGGTTCCGTTGTAGATGAGCGTTTCCAATCCGAGGGATGACCGTGCTGAGCGGAACCGAGGCTATGCCGAGGTTCCGCTCAGCACGGTCATTCCGAGGGTTGGAAACGCCCATCTAGAACAGAACCCCATATTGGATTCTTTTTTCTTGCACAACACCCCCGATCAGTTTTGACAGCTCGCACATATGTATATTGTTTACAAAATAAAAGTAGTGCGGAAGTAGTTCCGGCAGTTGAATAGAATTGAAGCGCATTTATGTTAGTTGCCTGGGTCGGAACACCAGGGTCAGAACATAAATTTCTATCCCAGGGTAAAATCACGGATTTCCTTGTCTGGTGTCCAAGAAAGTAAAATTCCGCAATTAAGACCATCTTAAGTTAAAACTTAATCTGCTTTTGAAAGCTTCATGAAAAGGTTTCCGCTATTTTTTCTTTGTGTTTGAGGTTTAACGTCCCCGTCAACAATGTAAAGGTCAATTTGGAGACGTTGCTTCCAATTTTATGGGACTTTTACCCGACATTGAGATAAAATGACGTCTCAAGCCCTGTCGCCCAATTAAACCAATAGATTATATTTTCTGGTCCTTTGGGATCATTGAGTTTATTTAGAATCATTTTAAAAATAGAGTTCTGCTTAAGCCGGTGCTAGGGGGCGTGGCCGGTGTAGCACATTTCAGTACTGGTCATGAACAGACTCAATAAAACCGAGTCTGCTATTTTCGTTTATTTGGTGTATATTTTGCTTCTAAAGGATCTAACTAATCAGAACTTATTTACAAGCATGAACGGGCCGACTCGCACCGCTTTGCCTGGACAGGCTTAGCTCATCTAAGCGGTTTACCAGTACTCGTGTGCGGGTCGGTGTCAGCTCTGCGTGGAAGCATCATGCAACCCATATATTTCTCCAAGCCCCGATGGGCGGGGGCCACGAACGTTAGAAATACAGTGCAACGTTAATAACTCGATCACGGAAAGTAATTTACCATGGTTAATTCGAACAAGTTCTGAAATCCCTTAAGAATATTTCCAAAAGCGCCAGATATCCATATATTTAGGATAATATAGGTTTTTTTCTTATTTTATCTTGTAAAGGTATGTTGCTTGTACTCATTAGAATCGCCTCATTGAGGCGATTCTAATCAGTACACACAACGTACCTTTATTTTGCAGATGGTTGTCAAAATATCATAAAGCGATCCCCATTATACCTCAGACCCTGGCACAATAAGTAAACCTCAGTAATTCGAACCACCCCTATCTCGAACATATTTTGATGATTTCAAAGGTATTTGAGTTATACACTCATATTAGAACAGAAGTTATGGCCACCTTTGGTCGTCTTTAACGAGGCGCTTCTAATGAGCATTCAATGCCTGTACTAGCGGAAAAATGTATTGCGACTCCTACCATTTAACCCTTATCACGCTGCATATTCTAATTAGCCACACCCATTTCTGAATATCAGCCAATCAGGTCACATGATACAATATTTTCTTTCAAATTCACAAACTGAATGACAAACAGTGTAGATTCTGATCAGAAGCCATCTGATCTGGATCTATAATGTTTGCAAAGGTAGTGGTTGTCGTGAACAGCAGTCTCAGGGTTAACAAATACTCAAATTATGGTGAATTGCATTGTGGATTCGGAACCTACATACATATCTTAATAGAGATTCATTAACATTTTTGTGAGGAAATATGGCTGCTTGAGACAAGCGACGTCATATATTGGGCAAGGTTATGCACTTTACCATGTTAGCATCGTGATGGGAAATACATTAAAAATGGAAGTGAAGGCAATGATAGGAATCGATATAATTAACCCACAGCTTATATCAGAGATACCAAAGGGAAAGAAACACAAACATGAAACAGCTAGAACCTAATAGAAACATCAATAGTGGAAAGCCAAAAGGACAGTAACTTTCCCACAAAATGGCCAATTGGCTATCCAAAAAAACACATATATGCGACACACACACTCAAAGACAACCTATAACAAAATAAACTGCGACAGATAACCACCTTGGAACTGTCAGTGTAACGAATTTCACTTGGAGGGGTGGGGGGGGTGGGGGGCGTTTATATCGATTTAACGCGACCGCAATCCTCGCCTTTACTTCCGTCTCAATTTAGATAAATAATTTGTTCTGTTTACAAGAAGGCCTCCTAACTCATCAGTGTACCAACTCCGAGAACACAAAAATTAAACAACCACAGAGATGAAACAACGGCGAGGACTCGACAGCAAGGGACCACTGAAATGCTGGAGCAAAAGAAAAAAAAAACAACAGATAGACGCCGATGGGCCCGAGGAGAGACAGAGCACCAACCAACATTACATAAAATTAAATTCTAATTCTCAGTAAGCCTTTACACTGGAACCGTAATAGAATCTGAGACCTGACCCATCGGCGTGCAATTAAAGAGGGAAGCAAAGTTGTCAACCTTGGCTGGATTAACTATCATGCGTGCAGTCTGTCGCTTAACATTTATGTTGTACCCAATATTTTTATATCGAAGTATGATTGTACGAAATTGGGTGCTGAAGTCATTGCAAGAGCACATTTTTTCTGAATTTATATACGAAATCATCATAAAATTCGGGTTCAGATAGACCTTGTTGCAGAAGAGCATAACATCGAATTTTGAAATTAAATCGGAATGACGTCTATAAAATTTTGAAAAGGCTTTGCGTAGTTTATGATGCCGATAACTCTAATTAAGAAGTTTAGCTGTTAACGATTAAGATTAACTCTGATTAAGAAGTTTATTACGAGTGTTGAAGTCAGTTACATGACTTGACACTCTGGATAATCGAAGTAATTGCGAATTATAAACGCCATATGATGCCACGCGAGGAACATCACCATCCAAATGGGAAAATTTACACTCTCAAAATCAAAATCATCGCGTTCAGGAAATAAACCCATCTGCAATACATAGATGTAAATCCAAAAACGGAACATCGGTATCAGAAGAATTTGCTTTATTTAACTGAAGTTTGGGTGGGTGGGGGGGGGGTTACTGATCAAACCATTTAAAAAGGTACATGTATTGTCAATATTTAATAAATCATCATGATATCTAGAAGTCAAGCCAAAAGCTTTCCATGAAAATTATTTAATTGATTCTGAAAAGCAAGTAAACTGAAAAATGAAAACATCATAAAATGCATGCTTTCATGGTTTTAAACCCATGTACAGCTACTGCTTTGAATGATTTTGAGTCCGAACTCAGTACCTGGTGTGGTACAGCCTATATAAGCGGCGGTTACATGGGATCTCATTGTTAATTTGTACCTGGTGTGGCCTCCGGTACGGTCTATTTTGTTTTGTTTGATTTGATGTTTAACGTCCCCGTCAACACTGTAAAGGTCATTTTGGTGACGTTGCTTCCAATTTTGTGGGACTTTTACCCGACATTGAGATGAAATGACATCTCAAGCCCTGTCGCCCAATGAAACCAATAGGGTTTATTAGCATGGACGGTCCGCCTCGCACCGCGGTTCCTGGACAGGCTTAGATCCTCTAAGCGGTTTACCAGTACTAGTGTGCGGGCCAGATTCAGCTCTGCGTGGAAGCATCATGCAGCCCATATATTTCTTCAAGCCCCTATGGGCGGGGGCCTCCGGTACGGTCTATTTTGTTTGTTTGTTTGTATTGGAGTTTAACGACCAAGTCAACACTATTTAAGTCATTTTTGAGCCGGTCAGTTTACCTATCCAACTTCTCCTGGGCAGGCTTATACGTAAGCGGTTAAGCAGTACAGTGCTCATTCTTTCGCAAGAAACTGAGAATTACCCTTCTTGCATCAGCGGAAGGGAGAGAATGACCGTAGAAAAGATTTCATGATTCGATACGGTCTATACAAGCATTTAACGAGATCTCATACTGTTAATCACGCTTCGTACAGTTTTCTGAGAAATTGTCTGCCACTCCTGACGTAATGCTTGCTCCAGCTGCTGACGAGTGCGGATACCTGGGTGTCCCTCGTAATTTTTCCTCTCTAACTCGTCCCCGTCCCATAGCAACTCTATGAGTGAGAGATCCGGATTTTGCTGGCCAGGGTGGAGCCCGAAGATCCTGCTGCTAGAGGTAACCCGTAAAAAACCTAGCCCGATTATCATCTTGAAACGTTGGACCAGTCTAAGCAACAGTTGGGATTAGCACGGTATCACGATATTTCAACACCGTCATGCTTCCCTGAACAATGTGAAGGTCAGTCTTGTGGCTGTAACTCGCAGCCGCCCAAACCAAAACATTACGAAAACACGCCTATACCAAAACATTGTAACCTTTACCGCCGAAAAAATGAACATTCTGAGATAAACAATTGTGATATTTTTCCTATTTCAGCTCAAAATATAGATTGTAGGTACTCGTTAGAACCGCCTCGATGAGGCGGTTCTAACGAGTACCCACAATCTATATCTTAGAGTAGAAATAAGAAAAAATAAGGTTTATGCCTACAAACCCAAGTTTTACTATATAAAAGTGGGGTTCGAGGGGGTCAAAATTATATAGGCGTGTTTTCGTGATGTGCTGCCTCCGCCGTATGTCATGTCCTGCTATTGTTACAGGAAAATAACGCTCGCCGACTCTCATCCATACACTTTTACACCGGTCGTAAAAATCAACGTTGAAATGCAATCCGTAAGACCTAAGGGTGTTGCTCCACCCACTGTATACAGCCCGACAATCGACAGGGCGCTTGTTTCCGGTACGCTGTAGCGTTTATAGGCGATACATTCAGAATAACGGAAATTTAGTAGACGTACACGTAAACATGAGACCTGAGGAGCTGAAATATTGGTGAAAACTGGTAAGTTGTTTTTAGGTTTTGCCTTTCCCTATCTATCCCCAAAGTCACAGTTTGTTAAAGAGCCGGTACATGGCTTTTGCCAACAGTTATAGACTAGAAAATTACTACATACATGACACACCTGTAATTCGGGAAATTAACAGTCTCCAGTAATACTTTCGAAGTTTGTACACAGTCCAGTCTATTGCAGAGTATATTTTAGTTATTATTTTTAGGAAGCTGTCTGTATTTTGGTCCGCAAAGAGCATTGTTGATAACTGTATGCACTAGTTAATTACATATACAGTAACGTTTGCTGACGTGTAATAGCAATGGCGATAAAGTTTGTTTCCGATATTATTATTGTTGAAAACAAGGACAAAGTCTGGTTAACTGCTTTAAAAACTGTCTTAAAATTGTTAAATGGGTAAAATATGTTTAAAACATTATATTTAAGGCAATTGGTAGTTTCCTATATTTGTGTCTTTTTAGGAGTCTGTTCAATTTTCGCTGCTAACATTGCGATGTGGAAAGCTACTCCTGCTAAATGGATTTTTTCCAAAGACATTCGATTTGATACCAATTGTGATATGGTGGCCGATTTTATCCAATCCTCTACATATGGGTTTGGTTTAGAAATTCAAACACCCACCTGACATCTACCACTGTTGTTTTGTTTGGTCAACACAGTAAAAGAAAAGTAAAGAAAAATGTTGTTATCACAAACATTTTCTGAAACTTTGACCCTTGACCTCATCCTATAACCCCAGTGGGTCAGATTAAATTCAAACACCTTCATGCATAACTGTTATCTCTAAGCAATATGGGTACCAAGGTTCGTCACCATAGGCCAAGAAATAGAAACACAGTTGCATTTCCAAACATTTTCTTGAAAATCTGACAATCGACCTCCAAAATGACCGGGGTGTTAGTAGCCTAGGATCCATTTTACAGTACTGTTCAAAATTTTGATTTACCCTACCCAATCTTGGCCAGAAGGTTTGTTGTATGTTTTTGAAAGATGAATGCTAGTAGAATACAGATCAGGTGTGTGTATGACAAATTTGGCTGGCGAAAGTTTTCAAAATGGCCGCCATAAAATTGAATTCTATAGTTATTATGGAATAAACATTAGTTTCTGCACTTAAATCTAACCTGTTAGCATTCCTGTTTGAAGTATGGACTGAGAGTTCAGACAATTTACACCCTGGAACTCATTTATTTCTGTCAGGAGGATTTAAAAGCAGAATGGATATACAAGTTGTAAGTTCTGAAATGGAATACAGCATAAGTGAAGACGAGAAACGCATGTTGACCAGCACACATGAAGAGGCTGACACAAGAGTATTTCTTCATGTTATGGCTGCAACTAAATCTGGAAGTGAAAGAGTAACAATATGTGCTTCAGACACAGATATTGTCGTCATAGCCTTGTTCCATTTTAAATATCTTCGAGAAAATGGACTTCTTGAACTGTTTATAGATTCTAAGAACTATAATATACCTATCCATGAAATAGTACATGGATTTAGTGAGAATGAGAGGGACATGCTTCCATTGTTGCATGCAATTAGTGGATGTGACACAAACAGCTTTGTATTTGGAAAAGGCAAACGGGCATTCATGAAAGCCGTAAGTGAAATGAAAATGGAATCCGAACTAGCTCATTTGAATAGAGTTATCAAAGATGACAACAGTCAGGAATTAATA
This sequence comes from Lucinisca nassula, assembly GCA_963580285.1. Classification (NCBI taxonomy): domain Eukaryota; kingdom Metazoa; phylum Mollusca; class Bivalvia; order Lucinida; family Lucinidae; genus Lucinisca; species Lucinisca nassula. Next base: position 59,805,369 of record OY757025.1, read on the forward strand.
GACAATGTGAATGCTAAAGTAACAAAGATATTTGTATATCTATATGCGAAGGACAAGGACTTTGAGACCTTAAATGCTCTGAGAGCACATGTATACTATGGAGGTCACAAATATCAAGAGGCCTTACCTCCAACTGACGATGCATTACAAAACCATGTTCGCCGAGCTGTGTATCAAACAAACATATGGGTGTCAGCTCTAGAACCTGTCCCAGAAGTACTAGATCCATTTAAATATGGCTGGACCTGTGAAACGGGGTCGACTAAACCTATTTTGCTACAGAACAAAATCACTCCTGACAGTCTTGTAAAAGATACCTACTGTAAATGCAAGAAAAAATGCATCAGAAACTGCCCATGCAAGAGGATTGATGTGCGTTGTGATATTGCTTGTTCTTGTCGTGGGCAAGCATCTAGCTGTGAACGTATTCGCATAGAAACAGATGTGATGGAGATGTGAGCAGATTAAAAACTATGGATGTAGTTAGACAGTGAAAAGTTCTCAATGATGTGAAAGTCTTCATAATAATCCAGAAATATAACAATAATTCAGTGATTTAATGGTAATTACATGTTCATTGCTGTTTGGAAGTCTAAGCAGATCTATTAATGGAGTGTGAGAGATGTACCTTATCGATTCTATGTTTTAGGACAGATCAGCATATGCAAACAGTGCAGACCCAGATTAGACTGCACCTCTAGGAGCAGTCTGATCAGCTTCTTTACTTGTTGCAATTTCATCTATTTCTTTTGGACACATTTTGGTATTGTAAAATCAGCTGGCTAAACGTTTAGTATAATTACAGCAACCTTTTGGTATCCCAAATTTTAGAATATTTACAGTATGTAGTACTTACATTAGTATATAACAAAGCAATGTAACGTTTATCTTTTTTTTTTTCAATTAAAGCACAAACAATTTGAAAGCAATTGCATCGCCCAAAAGAAATCTCATCAGCATATGTGACTGTTACAGACATTTAATGAATTTCTTCGATACGATATAGGATTTAATGTTGTATGGGAATGACTGTTACCCCACCCACTTCAAGTTTATATTAATTTTAGGGCTACAGTTGGTTCAGTCTCACTTTACAAGGTTTCCAAATGAAGTATTACAGCAGGCATAATTATCTATACTAAATATTTTACTCAGTTACTGCACTGAAGCTCTTGAAAAGGCATTATCTATCATAATATTTGCGAAAAATACATTTTCTCCCATATATAGACATATTTTTCAGCTAAAAAATGTAAAAGAACACATATATTTAATCCATGAAGGTAGAAAATAAGCTGTTGAGGCATTTAATACATTTTTAGTACAGAAATAATGACAGAGAAATACATATATGAACTATCCTGTTACTTTAATGAATTTTACGATTTTGCTGGCGGCCATCTTGAATGGTGGCCATTTTGAAGACTTTCGCCACCTTAAATCAACATACACACACCTGTGCTTGATACATCTAGTATACATCTACAATAAAAAACCATCAAACCTTCTGGCCAAGATTGGGTAGGGTTGGCGGAAAATCTGGATCTTGGATCCTAGGCTATAGGTGTGGCAATCAAAATTCATAAAAACGTTCATGCACATTTGCAATCCTTTAGCACTTCATGTACCAAGCTTGAACAGTTGCATTCTCCCGGTTTTTAGCTCACCGTCACGTAGTGACGAGGTGAGCTTTTGGGATCACTTTTTGTCCGTCGTCCGTCGTGCTTCCGTGCGTGCGTCCGTAAATAATTTCTTCGAATGACATCTTCTCCTAAACCACTGATCGCATTTTGACCAAACTTCACAGGAATGATCCTTAGGTGGTCTCCTTTCAAAGTTGTTCAAATTGTTCCGTTTCATTGCACATCTAGGTTACAGGAGCCAAAAAAAAGATTTTTCACCGAAATCTTAAAAAATCTTCTTCTCTGAAACCAAAAAGCCCAGGTCTTTGATATTTGGTATGAAGCTTCATCCAGTGGACCCCTGCCAAGATTGTTCAAATTATAGTGCTGGGGCCTAAAATGCCCCCGCCCCCGGGCCCTTTGCTTTTACATGGGCTTATATAGGGAAAATCTTTAAAAATCTTCTTCTCTAAAAACCGCAAGGCCCAGGTCTTTGATATTTGGTATGAAGATTCATCCAGTGGACCCCTACCAAGATTGTTCAAATTATAGTGCTGGGGCCTAAAATGCCCCCGCCCCCGGGCCCTTTGCTTTTACATGGGCTTATATAGGGAAAATCTTTAAAAATCTTCTTCTCTGAAACCGAAAGGCCCAGGTCTTTGATATTTGGTATGAAACTTTGTGTAGTGAACCCCTACCAAGATTGTATAAATTATAGTGCTGGGGTCAAAAAGGCCCCCGCCGCGGGGCCCTTTGGTTTTACATAGGCTTATATAGGGAAAATCTTTAAATATCTTCTTTTCTGAAACCGCAAGGCCCAGGTCGTTGTGAAGCTTCATCTAGTAGACCTCTACCAAGATTGTTCAAATTATAGCCCTGGGGCCAAAACTGTCCCCGCTCCGGGGCCCTTTGGTTTTACGTAGACTTATATAGGGAAAATCTTGAAAACTCTTCTTCTCTGAAACCACAAGGCCCAGGTCTTTGATGTTTGGTATGACTCTTCATCTGGTGGACCTCTACCAAGATTGTTCAAATTACAGCACTGAGACCAAAAATGCCCCGCCTCGGGGGGCCTTTGGTTTTACATAGACTTATTTAGGGAAAATGTTTAAAAATCTTCTTCTGTGATACCACAAGGCCTGGCCTAGGTCTTTGATATTTGGTGTGAAATTTCATCTAGTGGACCTCTGTCAAGATTGTTCAAATTATAGCCCTGGGGCTAAAAATGCGCCCGCCCCGAGACCCTTTGGTTTTACATAGTGTTATATAGGGAAATCTTGAAAAATCTTCTTCTCTGAAACTGCAATGCCCATGTCTTTGATATTTGGTATTGAGGTTCATCTAGTGGATCTCTACCAAGATTGTTCAAATTATAGCCCTCAGGCCACAAATGCCCCCGCCCCGGGCCCTTTGGTTTTACATAGACTTAATAGAGATAATCTTTGCCCGCCCATCGGGGCTTGAATAAATATATGGGCTGCATAATGCTTCCACGCAGAGCTGAAACCGACCCGCACATGAGTACTGGTAAACCGCTTAGAGGATCGAAGCCTGGCCAGGCAAAGCGGTGCGAGTCGGTCCGTCAATGCTTATAAACCCTATTAGTTTCATTGGGCGGCAGGGCTTGAGATGTCATTTCATCTCAACGTCGGGTAAAAATCCCACAAAATAGGAAGCAACGTCTCCAAAATGACCTTTACAGTGTTGACGGGGACGTTAAACCTCAAATCGAACAAACAAAAGAGATACTCTTTGAAAATCTTCTTCTGTGAAACCTCAAGGCCCAGGTCTTTGGTATTTGATGTGAAGCTTCATCTAGTGGACCTCTATCAAGATTGTTTAAATTTTAGCCCTGAGGCCACAAATGTCCCCGCCGATGGGCCATTTGGTTTTACATAGGCTTATGTAGGGAATATCTTAAAAAAATCTTCTTATCTGAAACCGCAAGGCCCAGGCCTTTGATATTTGGTGTGTAGTTTCATCTAGTGGACCTTTGCCAAGATTGTTCCAATTATAGCCTTTGTTGATATTTGGTATGAAGCTTCACCTTTTTAGACCTCCCTCAACATAATGCACATTATAGCCCTGGGGTCAATAATGACCCTCCCCGGGGCCCACGTGTTACTTCATGGATCAGGTGAGCGACCCAGGGCCATCATGGCCCTCTTGTCTTACATAATGTTTGCTTGACCTCATCCCATACCCATCCCATCCCGCCCTCTAGCTGGCGCATGTATGAACAGTTTTCATTGGTCTCTCAGTTTCTTGGTCGATTGTTTGTCAGTCGATCCAAAGTTGCTTAGCGCAGTAGCTTTATCATGCTTAAGTCCAGATGACTAGCGCTGATTTGTAAGAAATCCGGGTAACGGTTGTTTATAGCTTTGCTATTCTTGTCGGGTTTTTTCTTCTTTTTTTTTGTTTTGAGGCCCTTTCAAGATTATTTCACTCATATCGGGCCGATCGGCGAAAACGGGAGTACCCGGTGAAAAACCACCTGACCTTCCGTTGCAGAACTTGGCGTCTCACATGTGACCTGAGCGAGGCTCAAACCACAGCGGTGAGAGACATACTGATCAGGAGTCAGCGCTCTTAACCACTAGGCCACGGAGGCCCGTTTATTCTTGTCGTTGTGATGTCATGAGAGTGTTATGTAGGAGCTTAGATTTGACACATGTGTTGGAATAGGCAAACGATGTAGACGCAGATCAAATGAGCCAGCGCATGACAAAACATACAATAAGACATGTGCGCCCAGCGATGACTCGGATCAGCCTGCGCATCCGCGCAGTCTGATCAGAGTCTTCGCTGTGCGTTCTAATGATAGCTAAGGGCCCTATGCTTCTTCATGCAGCAAGAGAAGTTTCTGGTCAGACTACACTGATGCGCAGGCTGATCTTATGCTTCGCTTGGCGCAGATTTGTAAATTGTAGGAAATGCTGTGCCCCGTCTCAAAAATCTGATCAGGGCCTACACTGTTAAGTGTTATCTAAAATGGCAAAACGAAATAGACTAAATCGCCGTTCATGACTATTTTTTTTTTTCAGTCTAAACGCAGTGACAATCGCTGTCGGTGCTCGGATTCCTTAATGGTCTCATAATTATTTATCCATTTTTCAAAGACATTTCTCAGGGTACCAAGCGTCCAGCAGTCGCCCTTTTATCACAGACAAACACATTATTAGCTATTAGCCAAACTCAGATACTAAACTGGTTATGGCATTTAATGATGTCTTGGCATTAAAACATATACAGAACATTCTTGTATGACATTGGCCAGTTTAGATAACTTTTCTTGTTGTTCAATCTGAAAGAAACAATGACTGATGACAGTGAAAATTAATTTTGATAAGGCAAACAAAATAAATGAACTAATTAGTCTAACAAATCCACTACCACACATGGGCGACCGCCGAAGATTCTTGTCAAACTACGCATCCGCGCACAGTCTTGTCAGAGCATGATCTTATCTCTTGAACCTACTATCCGAGATACCCAAGACTGAAAGCGGAATCTCTTGTCATGTGCAAGCTGATCCCAGTCTTTACCCGTCGCACTGGACTTATTGTAGTTTTATTGTACTCTTCTTCAATGTTTCGACATTTTGTAGGGAGCCATTTAACCGAAAACTTAAAGTGCATGACATTCCAAAGCAGGACTGGGGTGTCTTTTTTTTCAAGCGAGCGGAGGGTGGGTTACGATTCACATCCCTTATAACTGCAGTAGACATCATGACACATTGAAAACCTCACTTTTCTTAGCATGGAATATTGAAATACAAAATTTTAATGTGAATGGATATATTTTCGGACAGATAACATTTTCAACATACATTAGAAGGGGGGCTAGTCCTTAAGGAAACAATTTGCATCTAGGGGGTCCACTTCTACAGAAAAGAATTTGCTCCCCTCTTCCCTTTAGCAGTGGGCACCTTTCTTGAGGGTTTCATTCTTGAGAAAAACAATCAGAATGTGATTGGCCCTTATATTGGCATACTTTCTACCACATTTAAATAAGGAGATAACCGCGGCCAATCACATTCCGTTTTCAGCTAATGGAAAAGAGTATATTATCTTCCCTTCTACCACATTAAAAGGGGTCCACTTCTTAAGGAAAGAATTGACTGCTTTCGAGCAAATTTCTTCCTGGACCCCTTTTGAGGAGAGTCTCAGTCTAGAGGAAAGAAACATGAATGTGATTGACCGCGTTTGTCTCCCTATATTAATGTGGTAGAAGATATGATAATATACCCTTTTCCATTAGCTGAAAACTGAATGCGATTGGCCGCGTTTGTCTCCCTATTTAAATGTGGTAGAAAATAGAAGTGAAACAAAGATCAGGAATCGATACAATTAACTTACTCCACCCATCAAAGACACCAAAGGGAAAGGAACACAAACATTAAGCGACCAGACCATAATGGAAACCTAAACAAAGGAAGGCCATAAGGACAGTTACTTTCCCACAAAATGGCCATATGGCCATCCAAAATAAAAAGACACAAGTGATACACACAGTAAGTAACAAACAACACCATAAATAAACCGCCACAGAAGAACCGCCTTGGAACGGTCATTGGAATGATTTCCACTGGGGGGCTTAAATCGATTTTACGTGGCCACAATCCTCGCCCTTACTTCCGCCGCGATTTAGACAAATAGTTTGTTCAGTCCGCATGAAGGCCTCCTAACTCATCAGTGCAACATCTCCGTGAACATAAAAAATCAAAGAACCACAGAGGTGAGACAACGGTGAGGACTCGACAGCAATAAACCACTGAAATGCTGGAGCAAAAGAAAACCAACAGTCAGACTCCGATGGGCCCGACCAGAGACAGAGCATCAGGCACCAACCAACATTACCTTGAATTAGATCTCTCTAATTCTCAATAAGCCTTTACGTTGGAGCCGCCATAGAATCTGAGGCCTGACCCACCGGCGTGCAATTAAAGAGGGGAGCAAAGTTGCCAACCGTGATTGGGTTAACTACCATGCATGCAGTCTGTCGTATAACATCCATGTTGTACCCAATATTTTTATATCGAAGAATGATTTTACGAAATTGGGTGCTGAAGTCATTGCGGTTATATATTTTTCTGAATTTATACACTAAGTCACCATAAAATTCGGGTTCCGATAGACCTTGCTGCAGAAGAGATTTAAGTCCAATATTGAATTTTGAAATTAAATCAGAATGGCGTCTATAAAATTTTGAAAAGGCTTTGCGTAGTTTATGGTACCGATAACCCTGATTAAGGAGTTTAGCCTTTAATAATTTATTACCAAAGTATGACAATATACCCTTTCCCATTAGCTGAAAACTGAATGTGATTGGCCGCGGTTGTCTCCCTATTTAAATGTGGTAGAAAGTATGACAATATACGCTCTCCCATATGCTGAAAACTGAATGTGATTGGCCGCGGTTGTCTCCCTATTTAAATGTGGTAGGACTTTTGACAATATACACCTTCCCATTTGCTGAAAACAAAATGCGATTGGCCGCAGTTGTCTCCCTATTTAAATGTGGTAGAAAGTATGACAATATACCCTTTCCCATTTGTTGAAAACTGAATGCGATTTGCCGTGGTTGTCTCCTTATTTAATGTGGTAGAAAGTATGACAATAAGCCCTTTCCTATTAGCTGAAAACTGAATGTGATTGGCGGCGGTTGTCTCCCTATTTAATGTGGTAGAAAGTATGACAATATGCCCTTTCCTATTAGCTGAAAACCGAATGTGATTGGCCGCGGTTGTCTCCCTATTTAAATGTGGTAGAAAGTATGGCAATATACCCTTTCCCATTAGCTGAAAACTGAATCTGATTGGCCGCGGTTGTTTCCCTATTTAAATGTTGTAGAATATATAACAATATACCCTTCCTATTAGCTGAAAACTGAATGTGATTGGCCGCGGTTGCCTCCTTATTTTAATGTGGTAGAAAGTATACCCTTTCCCATAAGCTGTCCCAAATAAAATTGTCACGTTACCTGATTCAACCAGCAGTTTGTGGTCAATATTTGGTTCTTTTCATCCTGTAAAGTTAAAAATATGGTATTAAATATCAACAGAATGTTCATACATAACATTTTAACCCTTATCCTGCTTATCACGGCAACTCCTGCCTTTGAAAACAGTGTAGATCCAGACCAGATGGCTTCTGCTCCGGAATTATACTGTTTGTCATGCAGTTTGTGAATTGAACGAATCCAATGCATCAAGTAATTTGATTGGCCGGGTAAGTCAATTTATTCAGCAAGATAAGGGTTATGCATTACACTTAAACTAACCAAACAGTGCAAACCCTTAATCTGAATATGTTTTTGGTCTCTCAAATCTCATTCTAATGCACTTGCATATATAACTCGACGTCTACGATATACTAGTTGGTGTTATGCATAAGAATTTATTTTTCTGATTCCCACCTTTACCCCACTGTGACCTAATAGTGCTATAAATATCTTGTTAATCTTTTTATAGAAGATTCTCGAAAACTGAGTCACAGATTAATTTCATTTTTGTAAACAACATGTTTACAAGGAAAAGTACTTCAGAACCTTCCAGAAAGTTCTGGGTTGCATTATTTTTAGAAAATTACCTCATCTTATTCCACAGCCCTCTGGAATGTTCTAGAGAAATCTTAGGGTCTATAAAAGAGCTTGATTTTTCTCATTGAGTCAGACTTTGGAGTTTGATGTTTGGGCATTTAAGAAAAGTTATTTCTAAATTCTGTGTGGGATTGTTAAAGGATATTACTTTTCATTTTGGACTGTGAATTCTGTGGGATCAAGGAAAATAGATTCATTCAGGATATTTCATAACAGAGCTAAGTACATTTAATTTTCTTACTGCTACAGGTTAAAGTTAACTTGTAAATAAATTTTGTTAAAATTTTCCAAAAGGCTTGTTTGCTTTTTCTTTCTGCTACGCCTGGCTCGTAACAGAAATTGGGGGCTCGTCCGGGATAAACCATTTCGAGCATTTTAAAACCGACATTTCATGTGACGGCAGGTAATTGTCATTTCTTGTCAAATATAGACTTGGCAGTTGATTCACAGGATTGGTTCCCTATAGGCATATGGGGGATTGTCTTTTCATGTGAATGTCATTCCAGGTGAAATAGTACTTGTCATTTCATGTGAAATTCTTATTGGGCTTGTCATTTCAAAAAAAAAAATAAAAATAAAAATATAAAAAAAAAAATTGTCAAATTAACCTCAATCTTTATTACCCTAATTACTTAATAAAACATACAAAAAGCAAACATGTCGTTTGATTTGAGAAGCTTTTTGGCTCAGCCTACTCAGGAGTTGTTTAATCTGGCCAAAAGGACAGATTTGTTAGATATTGTTTCCCATTATGGGGTTACTGCTGTCAAAACAAGCATGAAGAAGCATGAAATTAAGAATATTTTGGTACAGTTTTTTGTTGATAAAGAACTTTTCGATCCATCTGCTTTGTCTCTCATTATGGTTTCACATACTGAATTACAAATGAGACAAATTGAAATAGGAAGGCAAATTGAATTAGAAAAGTTAAGATTAGAGATGGAAGAACGAGGCAAAGAAAAAGAAAGAGAAATGCAGAGACAAATGCAGATGGAAAGATTAGAAATGGAAGAACGTGTTCGAAAAGAAAAATTAGAACAGGAAGAAAAAAATAGAGAAATGGAAGAAAGGGAGAGGGAAAAACAAAGAGAAATGGAAGAAAGAGAGAGGGAAAAACAAAGAGAAATGGAGGAACGGATTGAGTTAGAAAAGGAAAAAATGAGATATAGTATTGAAGAAAAAGAAAGGGAAAGGCAATTTCAATTAAGGCTGAAAGAAATGGAACTCCAGGGTCAAGATAGGGTGAAACATACCCCTGTTTTTGACTCTGGTAGTTACTTTGATGCAACAAAGCACATCAGATTAGTTCCACCATTTCAGGAAAAAGAGGTAGATAAGTATTTTTTGCATTTCGAAAAAGTTGCAGAAAATTTAAAATGGCCAAAAGAGCATTGGACCTTACTTTTGCAAAGCGTTGTTGTCGGAAAGGCTCGAGACATTTACACTCAGCTGACTGTCGAGCAAAGCTCAGACTATGATTTGGTTAAGGAGCTTATTCTTAAGGCATATGAATTGGTCCCTGAAGCTTACAGGCAAAAATTTAGGAATTGTAAAAAAGAAATTTCCCAGACCCATATAGAATTTGCTCGAACCAAAGAACAGCTATTTGATAGGTGGTGTTCTTCTAAAAAGGTAGGCTCTGATCATGACAAACTTAGACAGCTTGTCCTTGTTGAAGAGTTCAAACGGTGCATAAATTCAGACATTAAATCTTTTCTCGATGAAAGACAGGTTGAAACTTTGGAGGAAGCTTCTCGTTTGGCAGATGATTATGCTTTGACTCATAAAGTCTCATTTGTGAACAGGCCTTATCCTCGAAAACCTTATAATCCACAGACAGGTCCAAGATTCTATCCCAGTAATCCTTCTGGTAGTTATAGCCATACATCTAGTACTATGCCCAAACTTTCTGGTGAAAATAAAAGCCAGAATCCGTCCAAACCTTCTGGTGAAAACAGAAGCCAGAATTTTTCCAAACCTTCTGGTGAAAACAAAGACCAGAATCCCTTATCTCAATCTCAAGTAGTGTGTTATTATTGTAAAAATACAGGTCATTTGATCTCTGAGTGTTTAAAATTAAAGCGAAGGAAAGAAAGAGAAAGACAAGAGGAACTTAAGCCTACAGGCTTGACTTCTATAAGGCCAAAACCACAGTCTTGTGTAAGGGAGGAAACTCTTTCTGATACCAAATTATCTGAGACTGGTACAGTTATGGAGTGTTATGAACCATTCTTATCAGATGGTTTTGTGTCACTAAATGGTGACAGTTATGCCCATCCTACCCCAATTAAAATCTTACGAGATACCGGAGCTTCTCAATCTCTTATTCTAGCAGATACTCTGCCTTTTTCTGAGAAGACTTCTTTGGGCCAAAGTGTCCTTATTCAGGGTGTGGAATGTGGATTTGTTAATGTTCCGCTTCATAACGTTTATTTGTCATCAGACTTGGTATCCGGTTCAGTGGCTGTTGGTATTAGACCTTCTTTACCTTTTAAAGGTGTTCATTTGTTGCTAGGCAATGACTTAGCTGGAGATAAGGTTGTGGTAAACCCACTTTTGACTACTAACCCTTGCATAGACCAACCGCCTGATCCCATTGAGCAGGAAATTCCTGATCTTTATCCATCTTGTGCAGTCACAAGGGCGATGGCACGTAAGGCCAAGCAAAGTGATGGGAAACAGGATTTTGATTTAACTGATACCTTTTTGGGTCAGTCTTTTAATGACGAGATAACAAGGTCTCTGTCTTCAAGCCTGCCTGATAAGCAGACAGATTTTCATGAGAATAACTCATCTTTAGATCTAGGCCATGACATAATGTCTGGGTCTCAACTAGCTATAGAACAGCATAAGGATCCTGAAATTTCGCCTTTATTTGAAAGGGCCTTAGATGAGCAGGAAGTATCTCAGGTCCCAGTCTGTTATTATGTCAAAAATGACATTCTTATGAGAAAATGGCGTCCACCAGACGTCTCAGCAGAAGACGAGTGGACTGTCAACCATCAGATAGTGGTTCCACGGGTTTACCGTTCCCAAATATTAAACTTGGCACATGAAACTCCCATGTCAGGACATTTAGGTGTAAATAAAACCTATCACAAGATTCTTAATCATTTTTACTGGCCTGGGTTAAAATCAGATGTTTCTCAGCATTGTAGGTCCTGTCATACATGCCAAATGGTAGGAAAACCCAATCAGACTATACCTAAGGCTCACTTGCAGCCTATACCTGCTTTTGATGAACCTTTCAGTCGAATAATTATAGACTGTGTGGGTCCCTTGCCCAGAACTAAGTCTGGCTGTGAATATCTTTTGACTATTATGTGTGCTTCCACACGTTTTCCCGAAGCCATTCCCTTAAGAAATATCAAAACTAAGACAATCGTCAAGGCCTTAGTGAAGTTTTTCACATTTGTTGGGCTTCCTAAATCTATTCAGTCAGACCAAGGCTCAAATTTTATGTCTGGAATATTTCAACAAGTAATGCATGAACTTGGCATTGTACAGTATAAGTCATCGGCCTATCATCCTGAAAGTCAAGGCGCCCTTGAAAGATTCCATCAAACATTGAAAAACATGATAAGATCATATTGTTTTGACACAGAGAAGGATTGGGATGAAGGCATCCATCTCCTTTTATTTGCTGTTAGAGAATCTGTTCAAGAATCTCTTGGCTTCAATCCATTTGAATTAGTATTTGGCCATACTGTTCGTGGTCCTTTGAAACTTCTCAAAGAGAAATTTCTCTCCAATGATAATACCTCCCTGAATTTACTTCAGTATGTGTCCGATTTCAAAACTAGACTTTCAAAAGCTTGTGAGGCTGCTCGGACCAATCTTCAGTCAGCCCAAAGGAAAATGAAACAGCTATATGACATAGGGACAAAAGAAAGGAATTTTAAACCAGGTGATAAGGTACTAGCTCTTTTGCCTATTCCAGGAAAATCGTTGCAGGCCAGGTATTATGGTCCATACACTGTAGACAAAAAGATCAGTGACGTAAATTACATAATAAACACTCCTGGGAGGCGCAAGCTAAAGCAGCTATGTCATATTAACATGCTTAAGGAATACATAGATAGGGACAATACATCTTTAACATCAGTCAATCTAGTTAGCTCTGTACCACTTAATTCATGTGACAATGACTGTGAGGATATTAATTCAGTGAAGTCGGATCCCACATCATCAAAACTTCAGAATTCTGACATTCTACGGAATCTTGACCAGAAACTGTCACATCTAGAGCCAAATCAGCGGAATGAACTGAAACAGCTGATTTTTGAATATGAACACTTATTTCCTGACATTCCAACTAGGACTGACAAAATATTTCACGATGTGGACATAAATGGGTCTAAACCTGTAAAACAACACCCATACAGGATGAATCCTGTGAAACAAAAATATCTTAAAGAAGAAGTTCAGTATCTATTAGACAATGACTTTATTGAACCAAGCCAAAGTGAATGGAGTTCTCCTTGTATTCTAGTACCAAAACCTGATGGGACATATCGTATGTGTACAGATTTTAGGAAAGTTAATTCCTTAAGTAAAACAGATAGCTTTCCTATTCCAAGAATGGATGACTGCATTGATAACATCGGGAATGCCAAATACATAACGAAATTCGACCTTCTGAAAGGATTTTGGCAAATTCCACTCACAGATAGAGCAAAGGAGGTTTTGGCATTCACAACACCAGACGGATTATTTAACTATAAAGTCATGCCATTTGGAACGAAAAACTCTCCGGCAACATTTCAGCGCTTAATAAACATGGTAATTGCGGGGCTGGAAGGCTGCAGTGCTTATATCGATGATGCTATCATATACAACGACCAGTGGAATCAACATCTTGGGACTATTCGAGCATTCTTTGATAGACTGAGTAATTCCAAATTGACAATCAATCTTGCTAAAAGTGAATTCTGCCATGCAAGTTTGACATTTCTAGGTCATGTTGTAGGTCAAGGTCATGTGAAACCCATTGATGCTAAAGTTGAGGCTATCTCAAATTTTCCCGTACCCACGTGCAAAAGACAGCTGATGCGATTTCTTGGTATGGCTGGTTATTACAGAAAGTTCTGTAATAATTTCTCTGTCATTGCTGAGCCTTTGACAAATTTGCTCAGCAAAAGAACAAAATTCCATTGGAATGCAATATGCCAAAATGCTTTTGATAAACTTAAAGCCATACTCAAGAGTGAACCAGTTCTCTTAGCACCAAACTTTGAAAAGGAGTTTAAGCTAGCTGTAGATGCTAGTGACGTAGGTGCAGGTAGTGTTTTGTTGCAGGAAGATGAAAATGGTGTGGATCATCCAGTTTGCTACTTTTCCAAAAAGTTTAATAAGCATCAGAGGAATTACTCTACCATAGAGAAAGAGTGCTTGTCTCTGATTCTTGCTCTGCAACATTTCGAAGTTTATCTTACCCCTACTACTGCACCGATTGTTGTTTTCAGTGATCACAATCCACTGACTTTCATACATAAAATGAAAAACAAAAATCAGCGGTTGCTCAGGTGGAGTCTTATGCTACAAGAGTATAATTTAGACATAAGACATATCAGAGGGAGAGATAATATTATCCCTGATGCCCTTTCAAGAGCTTGAGCAGTGTCAGGAGTTGTGTTTTCTTTCCTACTAAAGTGGATTGTAGATACATGTAATTTTATATGCTATGCTCAATATTTTATTATTCCTAAAGCAAAAGAAAGTTTTATTACATAAATCTTTCTTTTCCTCGAAGAGGGGGAGTGTTATGCATAAGAATTTATTTTTCTGATTCCCACCTTTACCCCACTGTGACCTAATAGTGCTATAAATATCTTGTTAATCTTTTTATAGAAGATTCTCGAAAACTGAGTCACAGATTAATTTCATTTTTGTAAACAACATGTTTACAAGGAAAAGTACTTCAGAACCTTCCAGAAAGTTCTGGGTTGCATTATTTTTAGAAAATTACCTCATCTTATTCCACAGCCCTCTGGAATGTTCTAGAGAAATCTTAGGGTCTATAAAAGAGCTTGATTTTTCTCATTGAGTCAGACTTTGGAGTTTGATGTTTGGGCATTTAAGAAAAGTTATTTCTAAATTCTGTGTGGGATTGTTAAAGGATATTACTTTTCATTTTGGACTGTGAATTCTGTGGGATCAAGGAAAATAGATTCATTCAGGATATTTCATAACAGAGCTAAGTACATTTAATTTTCTTACTTCTACAGGTTAAAGTTAACTTGTAAATAAATTTTGTTAAAATTTTCCAAAAGGCTTGTTTGCTTTTTCTTTCTGCTACGCCTGGCTCGTAACAGTTGGCCATCCAATCCCAAAAAAGATTGATATTTTTACTTTTGATGGCAAAATTGAGAAGAGTATGGCACCCATGCTAAATGTAATCCTTGATGTGTGTCAACAATCATGGGGGTGGATGCCACGTCTGGAAATGCGTCTGAGGCTTAGAAGTAGGTCAAAGGTCAAATGAGTGCAAAATAAACATGAAACTACTTATAACTCTCTTTTAACACATATTCGGGGAAAAGTTTGCTTAAAATCACCATAAACTATTCAGGTGCAGTGAATAAAGGAAAATTATTTTAAATGTACCCTCAAAGTATGTCAGACTTATAGGTCAGGGGTTATTCAAGTGCAAAAAAAACTCGTGAAAATGTATGTTTTCTAATCAAATTTTGTCATATTTAGCATAAGGATGTGTTGATGACCAGTGTTTATTGTCAAAATATAAAAAAAAAAATACATTTGTTACGTGTATTTGATTAGAAAATCTTCTTGTTTACATGTGTGTTAAATGGAATAAAAAAGAGTACTTATGTTACAGACTTGAACGATATTGATATAGCACTGGATTCTTTCTTTGTGACTGTTTCTTTTTTGGGTCTGAAACATTGCCTTTGCGCAACTAAGTCAAATCGTGACTTCCGTTGAGCTAGCCTGTCCACAAACAGGTTTTATTAATCAGTACCCACAAGCTGACTGGACCGAGTTGCCAGGCCGGTTTTTATCATGATTTGTCTTTTACAACATAGACAGAATACTACACTGTGCCATTTCTAAAACAGAAAAGGCGATATAAAATGATTTTAAAAGAATTAGATATTTTCAACTAAACTGCCACTCTATTATGAGCAGGACCGATTTTACACTTTCTTTGTATCAGACAATTAAAATCAAACTTTAACCTTATCCCCTTAAACCGTCGCATCTCGGATAACTGTCAATAATAGATAAACCAATTAACAACACATAAAAAACATCCTTTATGCGTGACTAAGCAGGTGCGAAAAAGATTGATATTTTTACTTTTGATGACAAAATTGAGTAGAGTATGGCACCCATATTAAATGTTTTCCTTGATGTGTGTCAACAATCATATGGGTGGAAGCGACGCCTAGAAATGCGTCTGAGGCTCAGAAGTAGGTCAAAGGTCAAATGAGTGCAAAATAAACACGAAACTACTCATAACTCTCTTTTAACACATATTTGGGGTAATATTTGACTAAACTCACCATAAAACTATTCAGGTGCAGTGAACAATGGGAAATTATTTTAAATGTACCCTCAAAGTATGTCAGTCTTATAGGTCAATGGTTATTTAAGTGCAAAACTCGTAAAAATGGATGTTTGTCATATTTAATACAAGGATGTGATGATGACAAGTATTTATTATCAAACCAGAGGACCAGTGGTCCTGAACCGCTCACCTGTCTGGTGACAATTTTCCTACTTAATTTCACTTAAATTGGCTCAGCAGTTTTGGAGAAAAAATATCTGAAATATGGATCCTGAATGACCTTGGTCTAAGGCCAATGAATGACCTTGACCTTTCTAACCCATAGATCTTCATGTATTCAGTTACTTTACCTGATCTACAAATTTTGGTGACACTGTCTTCAATGGTTTCCTATAAATCCATTTTTTTCACTTTGCCCCATGCAAAAGCCTAAGTCGGCAAATTTGACATTGCTGTAAAATAGGTCAAGGTCAACCCAGGGTCACCAGTTGTACAAACCATGATGGGCCCCGAGTACCATATGCTACATGCCACGTTTCAAGGCCACTGGCGTTATGGTTCTGGAGAAGAAGATTTTTGAAGGCTTTTTACCATATATGGGCATTGCGGCCATCTTGGGTCTAAGGCCAATGAATGACCTTGACCTTTCTCACCCACAGATCTTCATGTATTCAGTTACTTTACCTGATCTACCAATTTTGGTGACACTGTCTTCAATGGTTTCCTATAAATCCATTATTTTCACTTTGCCCCATGCAAAAGCCTAAGTCGGCAAATTTGACATTGCTGTAAAATAGGTCAAGGTCAACCCAGGGTCACCATTTGTACAAACCATGATGGGCCCGAGTACCATATGCTACATGCCAAGTTTCAAGGCCAAAGGCCTTATGGTTCTGGAGAAGAAGATTTTTTACCATATATGGGCATGGCGGCCATCTTGGGTCTAAGGCCAATGAATGACCTTGACCTTTATCACCCATAGATCTTCATGTATTCAGTTACTTTACCTGATCTACAAATTTTGGTGACACTGTCTTCAATGGTTTCCTATAAATCCATAATTTTCACTTTGCCCCATGCAAAAGCCTAAGTCGGCAAATTTGACATTGCTGTAAAATAGGTCAAGGTCAACCCAGGGTCACCATTTGTACAAACCATGATGGGCCTGAGTACCATATGCTACATGCCAAGTTTCAAGGCCACTGGCCTTATGGTTCTGGAGAAGAAGATTTTTGAAGGCTTTTTACCATATATGGGCATGGCGGCCATCTTGGGCATGTGATCCAGACCCCGCGAACAAACTTTCGTTCCCCCATCCCACTCAGGCTCCATATGAAATTTGGCTTTGATTGGCCCTGCAGTATAGAAGAAGAAGATCTGTGCAAATGGTGGACGGACGGACGGACGGACGCTCGGACGGATGACGGACAGACGGACGGACGGACGGATGGATGGACAACGGACCATGGCTATACTATAAGCTCACCTATGAGCCTCAAGGCTCAGGTGAGCTGAAAATCCATTTTTTTCACTTTTTCCCATGCAAAAGCCTAAGTCAGCATATTTGACATTACTGTAAAATAGGTCAAGTTCAACCCAGGGTCACCATTTGAACAAATTATGATAGGCCCGAGTACCATATGCTACATGCCAAGTTTCAAGGCCATTGGCCTTACGGTTCTTGAGAAGAAGAATTTCGAAGTGTTTTTACCATATATGGGCGTGGTGGCCATCTTGGTCATGTTATCTAGACCATATTGGCAGCTTTTCATTTGTTCAACTCCCAAAGGCTCCATATTGAATTTCACTTCAATTGGCTCAGTAGTTTCTGAGAAAAAATGTTTGAAATATGGAACCTGCGTGACCTTGCTCTAAGGTCAATTAATGACCTTGACCTTTCTTACACATAGATCTTCATTTATTCAGCTACTTGACCTTATCTACTAATTTCGGTGATAGTGTCTTCAATGGTTTCCTAAAAATCCATTATTTTCACTTTTTCCCATGCAAAAGCCTAAGTCGGCAAATTTGACATTGCTGTAAAATAGGTCAAGGTCAACTCAGGGTCACCATTTGTACAAACTATGATGGGCCTGAGTACCATATGCTACATGCCAAGTTTCAAGGCCATTGGCCTTACGGTTCTGGAGGAGAAGAATTTTTAAGGCTTTTTACCATATATGGGCGTGATGGCCATTTTGGTCATGTGATCTAGACCGTATTGGCATTTTTTCATTTGTTCAACTCACAAAGGCTCCATATTAAATTTTACTTAAATTGGCTCAGCAGTTTTGGAGAAAAAAATGTTTGAAATATGGATCCTGAATGACCTTGGTCAAAGGCCAATGAATGACCTTGACCTTTCTGACCCATAGATCTTCATGTATTCAATTTTTTTTACCTGATCTACAAATTTTGTTGACACTGTCTTCAATGGTTTCCTATAAATCCATTTTTTCACTTTGCCCCATGCAAAAGCCTAAGTCGGAAAATTTGACATTGCTGTAAAATAGGTCAAGGTCAACCCAGGGTCACCATTTGTACAAACCATAATGGGCCCGAGTACCATATGCTACATGCCAAGTTTCAAAGCCACTGGCCTTATGGTTCTGGAGAAGAAGATTTTTGAAGGCTTTTTACCATATGTGGGCATGGCGGCCATCTTGGTCATGTGATCCAGACCCGCGAACAAGGCCAATGAATGACCTTGACCTTTCTGATCCAGATACATTCAAGTATTCAGTTACTTTACCTGATCTACAAATTTTGGTGACACTGTCTTGAATGGTTTCCTATAAATCCATTATTTTCACTTTGCCCCATGCAAAAGCCTAAGTCGAAAAATTTGACATTGCTGTAAAATAGGTCAAGGTCAACCCAGGGTCACCATTTGTACAAACCATAATGGGCCCGAGTACCATATGCTACATGCCAAGTTTCAAAGCCACTGGCCTTATGGTTCTGGAGAAGAAGATTTTTGAAGGCTTTTTACCATATGTGGGCATGGCGGCCATCTTGGTCATGTGATCCAGACCCGCGAACAAGGCCAATGAATGACCTTGACCTTTCTGATCCAGATACATTCAAGTATTCAGTTACTTTACCTGATCTACAAATTTTGGTGACACTGTCTTCAATGGTTTCCTATAAATCCATTATTTTCACTTTGCCCCATGCAAAAGCCTAAGTCGGCAAATTTGACATTGCTGTAAAATAGGTCAAGGTCAACCCAGGGTCACCATTTGTACAAACCATGATGGGCCCGAGTACCATATGCTACATGCCAAGTTTCAAGGCCACTGGCCTTATGGTTCTGGAGAAGAAGATTTTTGAAGGCTTTTTACCATATATGGGCATGGCGGCCATCTTGGTCATGTGATCCAGACCCCGCGAACAAACTTTCGTTCCCCCATCCCACTGAGGCTCCATATGAAATTTGGCTTTGATTGGCCCTGCAGTATAGGAGAAGAAGATCTTTGAAAATGGTGGACGAACGGACGGACGGACGACGGACCATGGCTATACTATAAGCTCACCTATGAGCCTAAAGGCTCAGGTGAGCTAAAAATTAAAAAATACTTTTGTTAGGTGTATTTGATTGTCAAAGACAGATTTAAATTCCTTAAGTTGGCATACAAGATGGCTGTCAGACAGTTATAAACTTCTGTTATATAAAAAAAGAAGTGGGGACAATGATCAGGAATCGATACAATTAACCCACAGCTCCCATCAATGACACCAAAGGGAAAGAAACACAAAAATGAAATGACTAGAACCTAATAGAAACAGCAGTAGCCGAAAGACAAAAGGACAGATACTTTTCCACAAAATGGTCAACTGACTATCCAAAACAAAATAATATAAGCGATACACACACTCAAAGACAAAGCATAACAAAAATAAACCGTGACAGAAGAATGGCCTTGGAAGGTCAATGAAGAGCATTCCACTGGAGGGGGGGGGGGGGGGTCTTAAATTGATTTTATGCAGCTGCAATCCTCGCCCTTACTTCCGTTGCGATTTAGACAAATCATTTGTTCAGTCCGAATGAAAGCCTCCTAACTCATCGGTGCAACATCTCCGAGAACACAAAAATCAAATCAACCACAGAGATGAAACAACGGTGAGGGCTGTACAGCAAAAAGCCACTAAAATGCTGGAGCAAAAGAAAACCAAAAGTTATCAGGCACCAACCAATATTACATAAAACTAAATTCTCTCTCATTCTCAGTAAGCCTTTACGCTTGGACCGTCATAGAATCTAAGGCCTGACCCGCCGGCGTGCAATTAAAGAGGGAAGCAAAGTTGTCACCGGTAAACGGGTTAACTACCATGCATGCAGTCTGTCGTATAACATTTATGTTGTACCCAATCTTAATATATCGAAGAATGATTTTACGAAACTGGGTGCTGAAGTCATTGCAATAATATATATATTTTTTCTGAATTTATATACTAAGTCACCATAAAATTCGGGTTCCGATAGACCTTATTGCAGAAGAGATTTAGGTCCAACATTAAATTTTGAAATTACATCGGAATGACGTCTTTAAAATTTTGAAAAGGCTTTGCGTAGCTTAGGATACCGATAGCCCTGATTAAGAAGTTTAGCAGTTAACAATTTATTTCGAGTTTGGAAGTCAGTTACATGACTAGACACTCTGGCTAATCGAATTAATTGTGAAATATAAACGTCATAGGATGCCGCACGAGGAATATCACCATCCAAAAAAGATAAATTTGCAATCTCAAAGTCAAAATCATCGCGTTTAGCATAAATTTTCCGGGAAACAAACCTATTTACAATAGACGAATGTAAATCTAAAAACGGGGCCTCGGTATCAGAAGTATTTGCTTTATTTAACTGAAGTTCTGGCGGTAAAACTGACTGATCAAACCATCGAAATAGGTATTGTTAATATTTAATAAACCATCCAAATATCTAAAAGTCGAGATACGAAGTTAAAATGGCTTGTTGTTTATATATGACTATGTCTATCATTTCAGATTATGCGGAAGAAATCCCGTATCTGTGATATCGGAGAAACCCCTATTTGGTTTGCATTGCATAGACTTGTCAATGTTGAAGTAAAAGCATTAAATCATATGGGCGCAAACGCGAATACATATGAGCCGTTACCTTTTACATTGTAGTGATCTAAACGGCTCTTAAAATGAAGTTGCATCTTGTATAATACAAACGTTGAATACTGTTAAACACTTACATTAAGCGGCAGCAAATTTTTGAGCTTTTTATGAGTCGACCTTTTGGTAGATTTATATTTTTGCGAATTTTCGATTTCCGAAGAAAAAAAATCGGTCAAATCTCCAAAGCCGTGTAAGATCATCAGAGTTGATCATCAACAGCGTCGTGTAGTAATTAGTTAAATGTTTGTGTTCACTGCATGATTAACCCAATGTGCTACCTTGATAATCCAAATGTCTGTCTGTAGGTGTGTCATTTTCCTCTTATCTGTTTGGTTTACCCATCCTATTGAGCTCACAGTTAAAGCCATCAACCAATTATCAATTATTTCCACAATTTTGACAATAACTCTCAAGGTGTGTTTTTTTTATTCAGCCGTTTGGAGCTGTCTTATGACTAGAACATTGTCTTTCTTTATCTAAATACACTTTTTTTCTTTTGTCACCGATTATGCTTATGACCTATTGACACATAATAATTGTGAGGTGTAGAATAAAGTTTCTTCTCTTGCACTGTTTGAGCTTTATTGGTGGATTTTCTTTTTGGCGTTTTTTCCTTGACTGCAAATAGCGCCAAAAAAAAAAAAAAAAAAAAAATGAACGCCAGTAGCTGCCCGTGACCTTTGATGATGACCCACTTGTGTTATTATTAGATATATCTTCATCATCTTCTATATCCTTGATATATCATTGTGACTTTTAGTAAGAACTCAGTAGACGATTTGGAATGTGAATAAACAAAGTATTTTGCAAAATAAACGTATTTTGCCAAATATGTACTTAAATGACCTTTGCCCTAAGGCCGATTAGGTTGGCCATTATGGTGTTTGCATAATGTGTGGGTTTTATGCTTCCTAGATAAGGAAATGGTAACTCATTTGGCTTTTTTCAGTTGACATACTAGATAACCCTTTGTACAATAAATATTGATACATATTTAAAGAAAATTTGTACTTAAATGACCTTTGACCCTGGCCAAATATATGATACAACTTCTTTTCTAACATATGGTGCATAAACAATATGTTCTAAGTGCATGACTGGTGTTTTAAATAAATTTATTTGGTCTGCTTAGGTGGAGAGAGGGTACAAATACCAGCATGTACAAATTTTATTGTATTTTTGCACTCATTTGACCTTTGGCCTACTTCTGAGGCTTTGGGGCATTTTCAGAAGTGGCATCCACCCCTATCACTTTTGCATCACACTAAAGAACACTATTAGCATGGATGCCATACTCTACTCAATTTTGCCATCAGAAGTATTTTTTCACGGTTTGGATGGCCAACTATACTGTCGGAAACCCGACGTCATCATGTAACGTCACTGTTCATTGGTTGGTATTTGGTTTTACGCAGCTCATTGTACTTGCCGGTTTAGGAAAAAACAACATTTTTAAAACAAAGCAAGTGCATAGCTGCATTAGAATGATGATAACTGTATTAAAAATTGTCATTTGGGGAGGTAAATCGTCGGTTTCACGATCGCAAATACCGTTTTACGGCTCCGCTGACCCGTCTAAAACGAAATTTCCGACCGTTAAACCTCCGATTTACCTCCCCAATTGAAAATTTTGAATACAGCTATCCCCTAAATGAAAATCTTTTCACGACAAGGAATGTTTAGAATTGATATACATGTATATTAAAAATATTCTACTCAGAGGCAAAAAAAGTATACACCCTAATTTTTCCCGATTTTTGTCAAATCGGTTAAAGTGAGATTTACGAAATCTTTATGTCTGGATAGAGCAACCATTATGGCATACGTAAATGGGAATTTTGTCAATGAGTCACCGATTATTGTTAAAACAGGGGCCATAATCAATCAAAGGGATCGATTTAGAGAATGACGTTAAATTGGCATTTGCTGATACGAGGTTTCGGTTGTTAAAACCGCATTCATTCAATGTCTGTCTTTTCATGAATGTAGAGTTTTGTCTTTTTAAACATTTAAAAACATTTTAAATCGACTAAATTGGTGAAATTCGTTTACTGAGTAACCCATAAAACGTAGTGATTGAAGCTTTGTCCAACTGAGTTCAAAACCTGATATTGGCAAGTTGATTACAGAATAAATGAAATGTTTCGGATCGTTCAAAGGAAGGATAAAAGAAATTAAAAATCTAAAAAATATTGTCAGAAAAAAATCAATTTAAATCCATTGGATCAGAACATTTCATTCACGTTAAAATTTGATTTTTATTGGTTGTTCTTCAAAATTCGAATGTTTTAGAAGACAAATTTGAAACATTTGATTTGAATCAGACTCTCTGGACTTGATACTGATTGATCAATTGATTGATTGTTGATTAACATGATCGAATGTAAGAAATTGGCACATATCCTAGGCATGCTTAGACCTCCTAAGCGGTTTACCAGTTTAATGTTATCCAGTTACACTGTTCCTTGGCAGGTTTAAACTCGACACACGGTTTACCAGTACTGGGTGTTAAGGTCTAGCTTCTCTATAGCTCCTTCACTAATAACGGGTGTGACCATCACCCGCCTGGATCACAGCCCTGCATCGCCGATACATGGAATTGATCAGGCGCGTTATGAATTGTTGTGGGATCCCCTGCCATTCTTGCTGGAGAGCAACTTCAAGCTGAACAGCATTCACTGGCTGAACCGGCCGAGCTCGAACTCTTCTGCCCAACTCATCCCACAGGTGTTCGATTGGGTTTAGGTCTGGGCTGAGGGACGGCCATGGCAGGACATTGGATGGTTGCTGCTGAAGAAATGTATCAGTGACTCTTGCAGTATGAGGCCTGGCATTGCCATGCTGAAAATGCTGAAGGCCAAGGTTTGCCATAAAGGGCACAACTATCGGAGACAGAATTGTGTCCCTGTATGCAACAGCATTCAGACGTCGCTGAACAACATGCAAGGGTGTTTTGTGGTGGGCACTTATCCCTGCCCAAACCATAAAACCACCACCACCCCATCGGTTACACAGCACTGGGCAAATCGCTCATTCCGCCGACGGAAGATTCGCTCCCTTCCATCGGCCTGGACTACATTGAATTTGCTCTCATCACTGAAGAGTACTGAGTTAAAGAACCGATTGCCCCGTCACTGACGTACAGTTGTCCAATTAAGGCGAGCCCGGCGATGACAATTTGTTAAAACAGGCCCTTTGTAAGGCCGTCTAGCACGCATTCCTGCTCACTGGGCGGTGATGTGTGCCAACTGTGGCCCTCGCGGTTTCAATGGCAGCCTAAAACGCTCGCGGGCATGTTGTAGGTGGATGTACCGGTCCTGGTTGGGCGTCGTTATTTTAAGCCTGCCTGTCCTTGGCTTGTCTGCCACATTTTCATTCTGCTGGATACGTCTCCAAAGCCGATATATTGCTACTCTGGTGCATTGCAATATGCGAGCCACAAACCCCTTCGAGCGGCCGGCCTGCAGCATCCCAATAGCTCGATTTCTGTCTGCATTTGATAGCCTTGCCATCATATGATTGCAAATCTAAGGTTGTGGATGTTAAGTCACACACCTGAGAGTTCACAAAGTGACTCACAGGTAAATGAAATCATTCGATATGGTGCACGTGCAATAAGTGCAAAATCGTCATGAACCTATAGTGTGGCTATTCAAGCTATTCGGTAAATTTACCACACTACGATATTGTGCATTGGGTAAAACCATGTTTTTCAAAATTCCGAGTCTGGCTGATGAACCAGTACAAAAATATGGGCTTAAAAAACTGTATACTTCGTTCTGCCTCTGAGTATATTTGACATCATGCACATGTACATAAAACAATTTGATTACTGTATGGGCTTCTCCATACTTTGTGAGTACATCGTTGTGAGAAGTGTCGTTATGAGCAGTGTAGTGAAATGATAAGACTTCAAACGAATCGAGTGCCTTCGCAGTATGCGAACGGCGAGTTTGCGCCTGCCTTGCTCTTTTCGCCTATGCGATATACAAGCCGGCTTTCTAAACATTTGCTTTTGAAAACTAACAATTCTACGTCTTGCGATTTACAAAGAGTATCCGAATAAAAATTCTAAACAGACTGCTTGTCTGCTTACACCATTCTTTAATAGATTTGTCATCGGGATTTTAAGTAACAAAACATGGCGGGATAGCAGTTTAAGCCGCTTACCACGTCAATAATTTGAGATAGAGAGAATCCGAATGTGACATTTAGTGCGTGACTGGCATTCAAAGATGGCCGTATTCTTTTGTCGTAGTTCCGCAACAAATCACGAACCAGTCTGTATTCGTTGATGTCCGCCATTGTTAAAGCTGGAAAAAGACAAGAAACTGAAAGATAACACGTGTTACAAAAAGCGATTAGGCCAGCATGCATATTTCTTCTATTTATTTGGACCCAGTTATTCAAAGCATCGGTAGCTTAGCGAGCGTGTTAATGGTCAATTGGGCCCCGTCAAGCGATTTTGGTACTTACCGCCTATGCGAACAGCGAAGGTTCAGGCAAGCCTGCGCATCCGCGCAGTCTCGCCAGAACCTTCGCTGCTCGCTCATACAAGCAGTGAATCAAGAGGAATCTTCAGACAGAAAGCCATATCCCCGGCCCCTCTGAATGGCTGGGCATGCGCAGTTAAAATTTGTCATGACGGAATCCTCGAAGACAAAAATTCGGTTGGCGGGGCTCAATTTGTTACATGCTCTAGCTGGTTTAATATTTAATACGCTGCACTTTTTGATGGATTTGCAAAAGCTACTCACAATCATTTTTTTCAGCAAAAGATTTAGCATGTTTGCCGTATTTAATGGTCACTTAACAATATATTAACTAACGACCTTTAAGTTTAAGCTTGAACTTACACTAACAACGTCCTTAGTTTTGAACAATATAACCTTGGTTGCACAATGCACCCCCACAACCCCTCTACACACACTTCCAAACACTGCTTTGAACTAGCTGTGATGCCATTTGGAAAGATTTATGCACATGCGTCTATTTTGTGTTTATTCATATCTCATTGCATTGCAAGCAATGAGGTCGAGTACAATGTGTCAATATAAAAAAAAACCCAAGGTCAAAGAGTACTTCTACATGCACAAGCATAACAAAACAATTAAACTCATGCAAATAAATAAATATGGATTGGGTTATAACTACTGTCCAATATAATGGAATTGCATACGATCCGACCTACCTCAGCAAACGGTAGACTTTGTTCTGAGCAATTTGGGTCAATTATTTGTCGATCGTAAGGTTAGTGGGCACAGAAGCTCGCTTTTTCAGAAGTTGACTCGACTAATGTGCTTGGACATTGGCAAATAGTATAGACCAGACCAGACGCCGCAAGACGACAAATACAGGACGAAATAGCCTAATTATTTTCTCAACTTAAAGACAATCGAGTCACCAGTGCTGCCAGTAGTTTGGTCAAGTTTTTAATGTTCATACTTGCATCAAGTTTCTATGTCAACGCAATTCTATTTCCGGTAGTGGACCCAACTGCAGCGCTCCTGCTTCTTCGAACATACACTTAATAAAAATAGTCCTTAAGACCAAACATGACAGTACTGGAATAAGGATGGAACTTCGGAAAAGTTGGAAATACTTAACATGCTAATTATCTTTTACAAATAAAATGGCACAGACACACGAGCTCTGAAAAGAAAACAATACTCCGAGACTATTTTCCTATGCGCTTTTCGATGATTTTGAGCTTTTACTCTTTCATCCCTCAGTTTCTGGAAGGACTCTTCTAGCTTTAAATATATTCTTTTAGAAAGAGATTTGTGACCCCCTTAATCCCACTTTTATATGGTAAAAACGGGGTTTACAGAATTTTTATCTGCAAATTGGCATATTCTTTGGTGGCAAAATTTTCAATACATTTGTATAGACGTGTTCTCGTAATGGTTATTCTCCTGTTTGTCACCACGTCCGAAGGAACATAGCTCCCAGCGGCCGCACAACGTATGTGCATCGTCGTATCAACGCGACGTTGATGCGACGTCGCTAAGACGTCATCTGCCCGCTAAGAGACACTGTACGATTTTAACAGATGTGAAAAGCACAGAATATCCTGAGCTAATTAAGGAATTTAGAGGTTTACCATGGAAAAATTAACAGGCGCGTTTATATTTTCTTTATTTTCATCTTTTTTCTTCATGGAGGTGGTTGGATGAGGCAAAGGTGATATGTATCTTGTGTCACTGCGGCGTCCAGATGATATTGGTTTACAGTTGGGCAAGGCCTGCTGTCCTTGCAGCAGGTACCGATAGAGGGAGAGTGTTGTTATTTCTTCTATTTCTACACTTACATTCATTTTCCTCTTTCTCCTCTGCCCCTCACTTTCATCTTCTCTACTATCTCTTCTATCTCTTTTCTCCCTTTCTCTGGGAGACGAAACAAAACGACCCGTAAGGGTTGACCTGACTTTAAACTCAAAACAATCAATGAATCATTTTTTTCGTCGAATTTTTTAACACTGGGACCTTGTCAACAAAAAAACTAGAGAACTGCTTGTTCTAATACTGACATTGTTATCATGATAATTATTCCTCATAAATCATCTTTCCTCAGTACTTTCAGTACTTTGATTATCATAGTAAGCTGGAAATTTTCTTATGGAAGGAAGAACGATTAACAAACAGAAATCCAACAAAAAGTTTAAAGCTCCCGCTGCCTCATCATAATCGTATTTTAGCAAAACACATAAAGAATCTTACATGAGTGCCGATGTATTATTGAATTATATAACGAGTTGAGGAAAAGGGATAAAATGCGAGACTTGCCGAGCATTTTATCCGTTTCTTTCAACGAGTTTAATAAATTCAAATAATACATGAGCACGAATGCAAGGTTCTACTTATAGTATGCCACTGAAAGGCATTTATTCTCGTTTATTGAGGACCATCATTGCATTACATAATATTATATCGCCCTCAGTGCTGACTGAAGAGAAGACCCCTGTCCTCAACAGGTAAGAGGCCTCTTGGGGAAAAATCAATAGTTTATTAAATGTTGACTAGGGTGTACCTTATTGATTTCCCCTTAAGTGCCTCACTCAGGGATTCACCAAGAGCTACTAATCACCATATTAGGGGCAGTCTTTGATCTGCTACAGAGAGTACTGCATGTTGTAGCTATACCAATAGATGCACAATGTTTCTGTTTAGCTTCAATTATCATTATTATTATTATTGTCATTTCTCACTGTTATTATTATCATTATTATTATTATTATTATTATTATTACCATTATAATCTTATATCATATGCTGTCTCATTGTTGAAAGTAAGACTTGCGACCAGTCTTCTTCCTCTGAACCTTGAGCCGCGTGTGTTCCTGCATGGAAACCTGCATAGGCATGCTCCATTTGCAGCCTTAGTCAAATGGCCATTATCAAGCGGCAAAAAGAAAGAGCACTATTGAATCACTTATCGCTCTTGAGCATAGTATAGAAATCATGATTTGCAGTCGTATTGGCACTGATTTCTATACGTTTTCAGCTCATTTTTCGACCAGCCATTTAAATTTCAAAAACAGGCAGTGCTTCATTTTCTACGGTGGTCCAACCCCATTTGCTTTTGTTGGACAAACTGCCACGATTTGCAGTCCAGAAGCACTTAACCTATGTCTTGTTGTGGAGCTATGGAGTTCTGTCCGCTTGACCATGGCAGACATAAAAAGCCTTAACCTTAACGAACGAACGAACTGCTACAGAGAGTATATCACAGAGGGCAATAACACAATTATGAGCACACGGTGTGTCCTACCTTACAAGAATAAATGCCTTTAAGATGCATTTTATTCACGATTTGTTTATAAAAAGGTCAATATCCCGCCATTAGTAAACGCGACGTCGCTAAGGACGTCGTACATGTAACTTTACTCCGGGCGTATCTAACTAATTTGCTTATTTAATCCATTGGTGGATTATCGAATTTAGTACATGGCGTTATTACACTCTCAGACGGGACGTCATATGATAAAATATGGAACCAAATTTTAAAGAATATACACAAACGTCAACAGTTAAGAAAGATATTGAGTGTTAGAATTTTAGCATACTAAAACCCCAACCTCCGTGTTTCAAGTAAGTAAGTAAGTTTATTCAATTCCAGTAGCCCTGTTGGGCTTTGGGGATATACATCATATATAAGTGACAGACAGTACAGAGTATTACAATACAGTGCATTGCAAACACAAATCACATAATCGAGATACAATGAATATGTAGAACCATATTTGGGAATAATCGTAATACATAACTTGCCTCACTGAGTATACAATATAGCATCCTTTCACGTTAAATATCTTATACATTGTTGATTATGCAAACGACAGAAGAGCATTGGTAATGGATAGAGATGTAAAGAAAGTTTAAGAACGTCGGAGAAAGAGGATAGCTCACATGCATTTACATAACGTAACATAGCACAACATACTCTTTATTTACACTCTGGTCTTATGCAACGTCGCATCAACGTTATAAGGTGCCTTTGTCCATATAACATAGGTACAAACAACCAGAGAGAGACAGAGAAACCAAACTTTTAAATTGAGAGAGAAATACGGTATTAACCATGTATGCCCGGTGACCGATTTTGGTGACTTTGGCAAGTAGTACAGACCCAGATCAGACGCCACACAACGCGGCGTCTGATCTGAGTCTACACATTTGCCAACGGTATGTGCATTATTATAACACTACACACAAACATAATAAATCTGACACCCCCACAATTCCAAACCGACCACTCCAAAGCCATCAAGTGGAATATTCCATTGTCATACATAGGTTAATACGGTAAATGATACACCTTTAATATATGCATACAAATACTCAGTTCGTTACACAAAGCACGTGCAACCCGTGCAGATGTTAGTGGGTTACCGTGTCAGCCATTCAGAAAATATTATAACAAATGTTTAGGATATTTTACGACTTGGTGACTATTCCAGGTATAGTGTTTTTATTTATTCATAGAAAGAGAAGTATGCAAATATGCATGCCATCATTCCCCTCTCTCCCAGAAAGTGCAAGGGAGCAGGGAATATCAAGATGCCAAAACTGTACCTAACAACGACGACAAAAATGTGTCTTCGCTCGATATTCATGTACATGACCGGAAACACGAGATTTTCTCAAAAATCTCATATACAACGCCGCAGTGATCAACATCGAAACAACGTCGGGGCGTTAAGTCGTCAGGACGTTGAATCGGCGCCGGTGCGACGTTATCTCCACGTCATTTGCCTAGTTAGGTTAACATTTTTCTTCATCGCTGTTGACAGCAGGAGCAGATTCGAATATCGAGTTTTGTTAAGATTTAAAACGGTTTTAAGGAATCTTGTAGCACACACGAGCGACGCATGTGAACTAGTAAGCTTCACTGGCTTCACACATATGTTTACAGTAGAACTTCGATGGCTCGAACACTAATGGCTCGTTTACAGTAGCTGAGTCGAACCCGTTCTTGAGTCCCAATGAAATTTCTATACTTAAGAAATAGTGTGGTGAAAAGTTTGGATATTTTCGTCTTTTATCTTGCATATGAATGATGTGTGTACTCATTAGAATCGCCTCATTCGCCTCAATGAGGCGATTCTAACGAGTACACACAACAAACATTTATATTATAGAGCACCGAAAAGAAGTCCCAAGAGAATCCCCTTTACGCCTCCTGGAAGAAGCTCTCAGTGGCTCGAACTCTCCTGTCTCGAACAGATTTTCGTGGTCCCAAAGGTGTTCGAGCCTTTGAAGTTCGGCTGTATATGTACTTAGAGAGAGAAACCGAGAGAGAAGCAAATATACATGCCAATTTAACCCCTTTTCCCTCGAATTGCGAAAACGAAAGTACAAGGGAGAAGAGAATGGCATAACAACATCCATTATAATAATAATAATAATAATAATAATAATAATAATAATAGAACAAAACATAGTTGTCTTTTACTGCGCGCCAGAACTGTGTCTTTGATCGACATCCGTGTACAATAACACATAATGCGCACACAACGTCGCATCATCGTCGATCCAACATCGGGACGTTGGATCGACGCCAGTGCGACGTCCGTTCCTAGTAAAATAACTTGTGAACATGCCACATGCTATATTTTAATATCAGCAGTAGGAGATTTGATATCAGGTTTGAGAGATTTGAAATCCTACTGCACTCGAGAGTCTGAAGCTTGTCAACCGGTTTCACAACCCTCACCAAGGGTGACCACTGGTGACTGTGCATAAGTTTTCGTAACAAATAATTTGCAGATCAACGCATTCCTCACACATTATTTTCAGAATACATTTCGGCATTTCTTACTTCGAAAGCTTTATAAATATAAATTGCCAGATTTGTAATAATTCTAGGATCATTTGACTGAATAAGCTGTATAAATTTATGCATACTAGGCCTATTCCAATAGATACTATCAATATATTTACGTCTTAAACAGGTATATAAAGTACATTCAATGACAAAATGAAATTCGTCCTCAAGCCTATTACATATTTTGCATAACCTTTCAGGTATAGGTTTATATGGCCTAGCCCATCGTCCAGCCTCAATTTCTAATCTGTGTGAAGAAACACGGAACCTGGCTAGTGCATTACGAAATTTGCGAACTTTTACAACATTAAGATATAAATGAGGTTTGAGATCTGCAATTGTTACATAGAATTTCGCCCTACTAGAATTATTTAATCGTTCTTGCCAGTTTTGAGTGAAATTGTCGGTTAATCTTTGCTTAAACAGATTCAAAAATAGTTCTATGTTACCAACGCCCTGATGTAACCAAACTTCATAAAAGCCCATACGTGATAATAAATCTCTTACTAAATAAGCCCAGTTAACTTTATTCGGGTAATCATCTAGATCCGTCAGCATCATTTTATAGATATAGCTGATATATTTACCTTCCGGACAGTTTAAAATTTTAAACCAGTATTTGATTATTGTATAAAGCCTTTTTACTAGTAACGAAGTGCGACCGAATTCTCCCAAAATGAAATCATTTTGTGTGCTCTTTTTCACACCAAGCATTTTCTTGCAGAATTGAAGGTGTACTCGCTCAATGGCATTTGCATGGATGAATCCCCAAACCTCTGAACAGTAATTCAAAATAGGCATAATTAGTTTATCAAAAAGATCGGTCATGTGATCGACTGTCAATGAAGTAAACTTATAGACATATTTTTCTAGCGTAAAAAGTGCTTTCCTAGCCTGTCCTGCCAACATATTTTGCGTTTCTGTGAAGGAACCCCCAGACGTGAACACAACCCCTAGATATGTAAACTTACTAACAATTTCTATGATTGCGTTATCAAAAGTAAAATTTATATTCCTTGGTAGCATACCCCCTTTCCGAAATACCATCACCTTTGTTTTTGATGTATTAACTTTTAGCTTCCACCGGGAACAGTATGATTCTAGATAATTTAGGCCGCTTTGCAATCCGTCAGAAGAACTTGAAAAAATAACGATATCATCCGCATATAGTAAAATAAAAAGTTTGAGCAGTCCGATATCTATGCCCTCAATTCCATTTACAATAAATTCCTCTTCCAAATCATTTAAAAACATAGAGAATAGAAAGGGAGATAAGCACTCCCCTTGTCTAACACCCAACATACATGAAAATTCACCGCTTAGCTGGTTTTGAAATCTTACTCTAGATTTAACATTTTCATACATAGACTTTATGATGTTCAATATATTTCCACGAATTCCTACTTTAATGAGTTTAAACCACAGATTGTCTCTTACAACATAGTCAAAAGCCTTAGTAAAATCAACAAAGGCACAAAAAAGTTTCTTGCCTTGATTCAGCATATGCGAAATTAAACCATGTAGCACAAAAACATTGTCAACTGTGCTCATTTCTTTCCGAAAACCGGCCTGTGCTTCAATGAAGACGTTATAATTTTCACCCCATTCATAAAGTCTATTGTTTAAAATACGTGTAAACAATTTTCCTACACAGCTTAATAATGTTATGCCTCTATAGTTATTTTCATCATTCATACTGCCTTTTTTATGTAACGGGACGACCAAACCCTCTGACCATGATGAAGGAAAATATCCTATCTTAAAAATATTATTGAACATATTATATAATGTATTAAACAATGCATTGTTTCCATAATACAAAAACTCATTTATGAACATATCAGGACCGCTGCTCCGACCGAGCTTCAACTGACCAACTGCCTTCCTAATTTCGGATAAGGAAATTTCTAAATTAAGTTCACTGAACATCTCTTGCATTTCGCTATTTACGTATCGCTCGTTAAAAAATAGAATATCTTCGTCAGGTGTAAAATAAGGACCTGATGGGTTATTAATTGCTTTGAAATAGCGTTCAAAATTGTTTAGAGACACATTGGCGGGTGATTTTATATTGGCACAGTCTTTCAACATTTTCCAATATAATTTGGCATTAGTAAACTTTGCTTGTTCCAGACGATGCGTTTTTTGCTTGTCAAACTCAAACCTAGCCTTGCGTATGGTTTTCTTATAATCCGACCTTGCCCTTGCCATTAGAGCCTGTGACTCGGCATTTTTGTTTGAACGAAAATAATTAAGTTTTTGCTGAAAAATGTACTGTTTTTCTTCACAATCCTCATTAAACCTAGGGTTTTCTCGTTTTTCGTTGAACATTCAAGCAAATGGCAGTCATTTGAAAGGTGTATAACAAATTACGTGATATATTTTCAAGAATAGTCACTCAAATAATATAATGGCCTTCTGTTATTTTACAAAAGAAAATGTTCTAACTGGGAATCGGGCTGGGGGTACTTTTATTCCATTTTCGAGAATTATCTATGGCAGCTGTGAATATGATTTATATTGAAAATCTCGTGGGGTTGATTTCGACATACTACTAAATCCAATATTTTCTACATTAGTTATATAAGATGGCATGTTAACGTATCATTTTGGTTCAACATTATATGTCAAATTTACCCAGGAGACCTTGCGCTTCGTTCATTAATGCTTTTCCGCATTAATGTGTCTGGCATTTTAATGACTTCTGTTTTACAGGGTTCAAATTTCCTTAAGCGGTTTTACAATGTTGCGCATGAAAATAAAGTATCAATAATAAACATTGAACTAGTAAAACATTACAAGTGTCTTCTCTAACGGATTTTGTTCAAATTAAATTGACGATAATTATTATTTAGCATTCTGTCTTTTCTATTCGTTTGTACAAATTAAATTGATGGACATTTATATTAATCAGTTTATCGCCCTTAACCGAGCAGTGTATCATCCTACGCGTAGGAAAATTCAAGATGGCATGACCAACGCTTGAGCCAGCTGTGGGTCTGATGCGTCCACAGACCAGGGGACAGTTGTTCAAAACTAATTATGTCGTTAGTTAAGGTATCGTTAAAACTTTTGTCATTTAATATGGCAAACATTCTAATATTATTGCTGAAACAGTGAGCTGCTCACATTTTTTCACAAAAATAACACATATCAGATTTACATAGATTTCGGGTACTCGCTAGAACCGCCTCGTCGAAAAAATATATATATATATATAAAATATCAGGGTTTCATCTGAAACATTGCGTGTTTTGGTGGTAAAATTTCACCAATATATTTGAATATGCGTGTTGTCATAATGTAAAATAAGAACAAACTCCCCCAAATTATCTCCTGATACTATGCATTGCAAAAGGATTTAACAAAACAGCTGGATAGCATGGAAACTTTACGGCATACGTAATCACAGTTTGTCCCTAATGACGTCATACTGTTCAAGAACATCGACCAATCATAAGTAGTTTTGTGCAAGCGCGCCACTAATGGTCCGTTTCTATATTTCGATTAATCTCCCGCTAAATTCAACCGTGATAGATAGAATGCCAAGATGCGCGAGAACAACCCTCAGCTTGGACTTCCGGTAATTAATCATAAAAAAAAAACTGAAAAAGAGTACCGATTCGGAAACTGGGACTATCATTCGCGAAACATTTCTTACTGTTCCTGCTGATGTTCGGTCGCAGTCGTCGAGTTTACGAAACAGGCTAAAATGACTGCTCTAAATTTCTGTCCAAAACTAAATTCAATAAAAGACTAGGGCTTTATGACAAAATGGCAGAACAAGTGTAGTAGCGCTTGGGTCACTCGAATTGCTAAATCTTTCTGCAATGCATACATACAGTAAAATTTCGCTATAAAGACCACTTCTACTTTGAAAATCGTATTTAGTAGGTTACAGTTATTCTTTCTTTGTGTTTTCAGAATAATTAAGACCACTTCTACTTTGAAAATCGTATTTAGTAGGTTACAGTTATTCTTTCTTTGTGTTTTCAGAATACAGTGTCCTCTGATCAGAGACCACCTTTGGGACTGTTCAAAAATGGTCTTCAAGACCACTTTTGAACAGTCCTGAAGGTGGTCTTAATAGAGGAATATTACTGTATTTGTTATCCGAAGCTTTCAGAAGAAATTCATAGACACTAAAAAAGTTCGAATCAGCTATGATGAGCGAGCCATCGGTGTTTGAGCCACGGAGTTTCTGTAGCTGGATGTGTGCGCCAGCTTATTTGAACTTCACAGGCCGAATTATGTCAAAGTTTAGCTGTTCATGTGCGTAAACTCATTAACATATAAATTTCGATATATCAAACATGGATAACTCATTTAAGGGGAATGGGAACACATGGCCGATTTTCCCCGCCATTTTTCAAAGGCAGACAACTTTCGGGACTTCATGTTTGCCTTTCCATAAGCCCTGTCCCATTGAAAAACGGGTCTACTCTTAAAGGAAAGAACTTGCTCCTCAGGAGCAAATTCTTTCCTTTAAGAGTTGACCCCTATTGACATGGGAGACAAAAATACTTTTGCAAGAGTTGCCTCCCCTGAATGTGTTCCTATATCCCTTAACATGGATAGTTCGAACTCGTTCTAGAGTTTTCAGAGAGTTCTTCCCTTATTTCCAGATGTCTGTTTTCTGATTTTATCCTGGAAAGGCATGTTGTGCAGGGGCGTAGCTAGAAGAAAATCACTAAAAATACTAAAAATAAAAACTCCGTTTACCAAATGGGGACCACTCTTACAGGAAATAATTTGCTCCCTTTAGGGTCCACGTGGCAAAGGAGGAAACTATGCTCGCTAATTAATAGTGTTGCTTATATCCTAGAGACATACAGTTTTTCTTCTTCTTCTTCTTCTCCGCCATCATCATTTTTTTCTTATTTTTCTCCTTCCTCTTTTTCTCTCTGCTCACTATTTCTTCTTTTTCTTCTTCTCCTTCCTCTTCTTTTTCTTCTTCTTTTTCTTCTACCTCTATTTTATACGTTTGTAATGTGTACGCAAGTTAGTATCTGCGTACAGGTAGCTACGCCCCTGTTGCGTACTCATTAATAAGTACACACAATTTTTCTGTATTTTATACCAGTTCGAAAAGATATCCTTACGCTTCATGACGTAGCGCTATGGTCGACCTTCGAACTCCTCTTGTCTCGAAAACATTTTCATTGTTCTAACTGCGTTCGAGCCATTACAGTTTGACCGTATAATTGGTTGGGTGACTAGTCTATGACCAGACAAATGTCATCTTTCATTGGGTAGGTAGTCATAAAAGTAAAACAAGCAATGTTATATACCAAAATGTTAGTTATAGTATGTAGTTTATCACAACACCAGGATACATCTGGCCACATTGGTACGGGAAGTGAAATCAAAGATGGCGTCCAAGATGGCCACCGTGTCGAAAATAAGGGCTATAATAATTAATTGACTGTATTATTCTGCAACGGTTCCTCTTAACAACCAATGACCAAAAGGCCATGTTAATTACAAACAAAACGACACTTTCAATTGAATTACATGTAACTAGGTAGAAGTCATATTTATGGTGAAATATAAAAATTCTGTAAAGAAAACCCTATCCGACCAGATATCTTGTAAAGTCTTCATATTGAATGGTATGACAGAGAGCGAGTTCGATGTAAGTTCTGTGACTGAAGTGTGATCGAACTTTCCACGGTTCAAACAATATGTTGGTGGTTGACTGGTTCCCAGTTTCCCTAAAGCACTGCAGAATAAAAGAACCAATAATTTCTTTCGTAGGCATTGATTAGTTGTTATACTGACAAGGGGGTGGGGGGTGGGGTTGGGGGGTGGGGGTGGGGGGGGTTGAGGACGGTGCAATATAAGTAACGGTGCAATATAAGTAACAGCAACCAAACTAAACTAATCGTGATCGAACTTCCTAAGAATATATCAAAATTAAATGGTACGAGAGGAGTTCACTTAAATGAGTCGGGGCACAGCATTTCCTACAACTTACATGTATGCCCAGCGAAGAATCAGATTATCATAGTACTGCGCATCCATAGAGTCTAACCAGAGACCTCTCTTGCTGCATGAAAGAACATTGGGCCCTTAGCTTTCCTTAGAGCGCTCAACGAAGACTCTGATCAGACTGCGCGGATGCGCAGGCTGATCTGAGTCTTCGTTGGATGCACATGATTTATTGTAGGTTTTGTCGGGCGCTGGCTCAAATTGTTTCTCCTTTAATTCAAATATTATAAGCGTTCGTTTTGTCTTGCTCCGCCATTTAAAATACTCTGCATCTACCTGAGCGGTCAATCCACTTTTGGAAGCAGTTTTCGGAGTCTAATTGTTGGTTTTCTTTTGCTCCGGCATTTCAGTGGTATCTTGCTGTCGAGCCCTCACCGTTGTTTCATCGCTAATGTTGCACTGATGAATTAGGAGGCCTTCATGCGGACTCAACAAATTGTCTAAATCGCGACGGAAGTAAGGGCGATGATTGCGGCCGCCTAAAATAGATTTAACATCCCCCCCCCCACCCCCCAGTGGAATTCGTTTCACTGACCGTTCCAAGGCGGATCTTCTGTCGCGGTTTATTTTTGTTATGGTTTGTTTTTGAGTGTGTGTATCGCTTATATTTTTGTTTTGACAGTCAATTGGCCATTTTGTGGGAAAGTAGCTGTCCCTTTGGCTTTCCGCTATTTATGTTTCCATTAGGGTCTAGTTTTTTCATGTTTGTGTTTCTCTCCGTTTGGTGTCTCTTACTGGAAATGTGGGTTCATTGTATCGATTCCTGTTAATTGCCTTCACTTCTGTTTTTCATCCTCTTCAAATTGGGACTTATGCGGTCATATACTGTTTGCTATAACTACAAGTATTTTCGTAAAATGTGTAATGAACGAGAGAAAAAAAAACAAGACACCCCTAGAATTGACAATAGACCTATACCAAGCTATAAGATGGACGATTCTAAGTGCCGTATATGGGTCAATGAAATGATCAGATCCCGAGCAGCTTATATGGGGATATACAGAAGTGTTCTTATCTAATATGGTGTATTGTCTGTCTCCAATACGATTAAGTTTGATTCTAAAAAATACAGTGCCTGCAGAAGGTCTTAGATGGCGATCAGACTTTTCTATTCCAGCGCACTATATTTACATTTCCAGAGTAGTCTAATGTAAACCTATAGAAAACAATGTAGTTCATACTTCCATTATCGCACCGCGTCACATGATTTTCAGTGACGCCAAGTGACGTCAGTCTAAACCATGGTTCTCTACTGGCGTTGGTAACGTCAACGCTGTTCCGCTCTTTGTTGAAAAACAGCGTGTAAATGTTTTTAAGCTCTAAAAGTTTGCCCCCAATAAGCATGTTTTCGCCCAGTGATGAGGGGCAAAGAATGTAAATATAAAAATAAAGGTAGTTTTTTCTGGTTTACATGAAAGTATAAACGAAAGGGGATCGCTAGCATTACTTTGCACGCGACCCACTGCGTTCATGCTTTCATGAACAGCAGAAAAATAAAATTAATTTCATATATGACCTCACACTCTTCCGAACGTGCCTGCTGCTGTTTAGGTACCTTTACGACTAAACATGTCATATATTAAATGTTATCTTTATTTAATATTGTCTCAAATGGCAGTCTGACAAATTTATCTTCATTTCGGTTTTTTTTCTTTTAGTTTTTGTTTTTCATCTGAGAAAATATGTTTTCAGTAATTTGTCAGACACCATCAATCAAACTACTGACAATACTGGTGGGTCGATTGACTAAACGCAGGCTAAAATGGCCCTGAACAGGGGCTTAGACAGTTTTTTAACCCTTAAGGGGAATGGGAACACCTTCAGGAGAGACAACTCCTGCAAAAGTATTTTTGTCTCCCATGTCAACAGGGGTCAACACTTAAAGGAAAGAATTTAGTCCTGAGGAGCAAATTCTTTCCTTTAAGAATAGACCCCTTTTCCGTGGGAAAGAGTTTACAGAAAAGGGAACAGAAAGTCCTGAAAGTTGTCTCCCTTTGAAAATTGGTGGAAAAATCTGCCAGGTATTCCCATTCCCCTTAAATAGTTGTACTGTATGCAAACAGTGTAGACCCTGATCAGACGCCGCGATCTCTGCACATGCGGCGAGTCAATGTTTTACAATAAACTTTCTTTTATTTTTATACAGCACTCTAGCGTCACAATGGCAAGAACAGCGCGATTATTTTCTATAAATAATTGTTACCTGGATTTTCTACAATCAGTGCTAGTCACGTGAACATCAGCATTGAAGAGCTTCTGTACTTAGTATTTTTAGGTCGACTGACAAACAGTCGACCCAAACTTGACATTTTAAGCTGATGATCAGACGAGTGTAGTAATATTTAGACGTATCGCACAAACTGCTGCGTCCTCAGCGTATAGTTTACTTGTTACGTAATTTGAAAATCATTAACGGCATTTATTCTTAATTATTGAGGACGATCATTTCATTACATAATATTATGTAGCCCACAGTGCCAACTGAAGAGAGATCCTCTGCCTTCAACAGGTAAGGGGCTTCCTTTGGGAAAATCAATAGTTCATTAACAGTTGATTAAAGGGTACATTATCGATTTTCCCCTTAAAAGTGCCTTTATCAGGGGATTCAGGAGCCGCCTTTGATCTACTATAGACAGTATATCCCAAGGGGCAATAAAACATGATGAAAACATGGTGTGTGCTACTGTTACAAGAATAAATGCATTTAAGATATTATACTGTAACAATGTAACGCCAACTTCAATACTAGAACGGCCCCCGCCCATAGGGGCTTGAAGAAATATATGGGCGGCATGATGCTTCCACGCAGAGCTGAATCTGGCCCGCACACTAGTACTGGTAAACCGCTTAGAGGATCTAAGCCTGTCCAGGAACCACGGTGCGAGGCGGACCGTCCATGCTAATAAACCCTATTGGTTTCATTGGGCGACAGGGCTTGAGATGTCATTTCATCTCAATGTCGGGTAAAAGTCAAACAAAATTGGAAGCAACGTCTCCAAAATGACATTTACAGTGTAGACGGGGACGTTAAACCTCAAATCAAACAAACAAATCAATACTAGACATAGTATTTAAGACAAGTGTTCATTGAAGTTTTCTTATTTGTGCTGCTGATTTCGGGTACTCGCTAGAACAGCAAGTATTGTAAAATTCCTATATTAAGAGCACCTTTGGAACTGTTCAAAAGTGGTCTTTAAGACCACTTTTGAACAGTCCCAAAGGTGGTCCCTGACCTGAGGACAGTGTTTGCAGAAAACACAAAGAAAGAATAACTGTAGCCTACTAAATAAGCTTTTAAAAACAGTATTAGTTTTAATTTTAGATGATCTTAATAGCGGAATATCACTGTACTTGCACACATTTTGAACAAGTGATTTCCCTGTTTTCTCCATATACGATGGGATATCACTGTACTTGCACACATTTTGAACAAGTGATTTCCCTGTTTTCTCTATATACGATGGGATATCACTGTACTTGCACACATTTTGAACAAGTGATTTCCCTGTTTTCTCCATATACGATGGGATATCACTGTACTTGCACACATTTTGAACAAGTGATTTCCCTGTTTTCTCCATATACGATGGGATATCACTGTACTTGCACACATTTTGAACAAGTGATTTCAGTGTTTTCTCCATATACGATGGGATATCACTGTACTTGCACACATTTTGAACAAGTGATTTCCCTGTTTTCTCCATATACGATGGGATATCACTGTACTTGCACACATTTTGAACAAGTGATTTCCCTGTTTTCTCCATATACGATGGGATATCACTGTACTTGCACACATTTTGAACAAGTGATTTCCCTGTTTTTATCCATATATGAAGGGATTCACTGCACGTATTTGTGCATGTGTTGAGCAAGTGATGGCTCATGTTATTACAGATGAGATGATATGCAGAGGAATTTTATGTTCGATGCGATTCAGTTATGTCCTTCAAATCCGATCTTGATTGATCTTGCTCACTCAGTTCTATATCATCTTTGCGCTTGCGTTCATCAAAACTAAGATTTAAACCCCCAGGATACCTATGAGAACAGACATGATCAATGCTGAATCTGACTAGTACTTTCATCTCTTCGAAATTGCTCGTCGGAGAAACTGCTTTTAACCCTTTCAACCCTGTTGACTGGGATACCATAGATGGTTTACGTAAACAGTGTGGGACTGAAGGAGCCGTCTCATCAAGGATCCACACTGTTCTCCATCTTGTTAATAATAATGATTGAATATTAAAGTTACTAGAGGGGGCGTGGCCTAATTCGAAGATGAAAGACTCTATTTCAGAAACTAAGGGGTGAAAGTTAATAACTATTGGAGACTCAGTTCAAGGAGAGGGCACAGTATGAAACATTCATATATTTCCATGACTAACAATTTTCATCATCACCATGTAATAAAAACTCTTGTGAACTGAGATGTTGTTTACAGGGGTATGCAACGTCTTATTGCCGTTCTAAATTATAGATTGTGGTTATTCTTTAGACCCGCATCACTGAGACGGTTCTTAGGAGCACCTACGAACTTAATATTATAAATTTCCAACAAAAGTCGCAGTTTTGGAGGTAAGAAATACTACACTATGCCACACGCGCCTTACATAATTATATCTTA
Organism: Lucinisca nassula; assembly: GCA_963580285.1. Lineage (NCBI taxonomy): Eukaryota > Metazoa > Mollusca > Bivalvia > Lucinida > Lucinidae > Lucinisca > Lucinisca nassula. The sequence goes on from OY757025.1 coordinate 59,847,217, forward strand.
ATTAGGAGATAAAATTATCCTCATTGGCAATCAAGGTCTTTTTAGTCCATCATATATATGAAAAAATATGTACATATGCAACCCCAATTTTCTTCAAGGTGAATAACGCCGTCTTTGTCCCCCGCCCATCGGGGCTTGGAGAAATAGATGGGCGGCATGATTCTTCCACGCAGAGCTGAAACCGACCCACACAATGTTTACCAGTACTCGTGTGCGGGCCTGATTCAGTTCTGCGTGGAAGCAACATGTAGACCATCTATTTCTTCAAGCCCCGATGGGCGGGGACCAATTTCGTTGTGGAATTGTCTAAAAATAAAAAAAAATCAGTGTTTGAAATAGATGACAGTGTGACTGTGTATGTTTGAAATAGATGACCGTATTCCTCCATAGAATGTACAATACATGGATTCAAATTATCACTTTCGATTCCAATGTATGTTAAGCCACGACAATGGTAATCCATTACAACTTTAAAGCTCGATACTCATATTTATGCAAAGAGTTGATCCTGATGTGATGGCTCTGTGTATACTCACTGTACTTCAAAATGGAGTATAACAAAACCTGTCGGTGGACAGATTAGCTTGCCTGATGGCACTGTCATACAAACATCAGTAATACAAAAGTCGGAATTAATGAAAGGAAGTGTCTTCAGGCACGATACCATGCCCAACGATCCTGGGTGGTAAATTAGCTATATTAATTTAGCCTCTATATACTAAGAACTTAGCATGGTATTTTTATCCCAGGTTTTTTCACTTGTGAACAGTGTTATCCGCAAGAAGTACTGACCCTTGGTTGATATACGAGACTGTTCAAATATGAATGCAAGTAGAACGTTTTCTCATGCACTAATGCAAAAATCACCTGGAAAAAAATATCACAGCGTAGAAAAACATTTTACCTATACATTGATACCAAACCTGTTAAAATCCGTGCACTTCAGCAATGTATATCGTTCGATAAACACTGTCTACTCTTGTATACTAAAACATGGTTGGAAGAAGGCCAGAGTACGCCGTTGAAATACGGTCCTATATCAAGAATCGTTGTATACTTGATATACGGTGCAAAGACATTTTTGATGAAATATGTTCGGTTTATGGGCATAATGAAATGTCTTTTCCGACAGTTTTTCGTTGGTGTAAGAAATTTAGCTGTGGGCTAAAAGAAGATGCACCATATGATCGTCAACCGAAAAGAGCAACATATGCCAAGATGGTTGCTGCAGTGAAAGAAATAGTTGCTACCGATGCACGATACACCACTAGGCAAATAGCTAGTATGGTTGGCATCTCATTATTAGGAGCAGCTCATACAATTCTGAAACGGGATTTGAAAATCAGAAAGATATGTGCTAGATGGATTCCCCATCTGTTGACAGATGAGCAGAAAAAGACACGCGTTTAGTGCGCCAAGAAGTTGCTTAAAAAGTTTCCAAATTACAATGCACGGTCTTTCGCTAATGTCGTCACAGGTGACGAGACATGGGTTCACTTTTTTGAGCCAAAACTAAAGATACAGAACAAAATATGGGCAACAAAGTAATGCAAAAGACCATACATTGCAAAGCGGACCATGAACGTCAAGAAGGTAATGTATACCTTATTCTTTTCAAATCAGGACCCTGCTTTTCAGGTTGCTGTGCCTAAAGGCAAATCTGTAAATGCGAAGTTTTACAAGAATAAAGTTCTTCGAAAATTGAAGAAATATTTCAAAGAACAAAGACCCGCAACTGGTTTGGCAAATGTCAGATTGCTACATGACAATGCGTCATCGCACAAGGCGTTCATTGTGCAAGACTATCTGAAGCAGGAAAAGGTTGTTGAACTCCCTCACCCCCCGTATTCCCCTGACCTTACCCCGTGTTACTTTTTATCCCCCGACCGAAAAGGTTCGGGGGATATAGCGATCAGCCTGGCGTCCGTCCGTCCGTCTGTCCGTCCGTCCGTCCGTCCGTCCGTCCGTAGACGCAACCTTGTGATGGCCATAACTCCTATACCCTTTGAGATTCATTGATGGTTCTTGGCACAATTGTTCACAAGGCCGAGACGGCGTGTCATGCGCAAGAACCAGAACTCTGGATGCCATACTTTTTTAGTTATCTCCCCTTTTAATAAAATAGAATGACTACTTTGTGATGGCCATAACTCTAATACTCCTTGAGATATATTGATGGTACCTGGCACAGTTGTTCACAAGGCTGAGACGGCGTGTCATGCACAAGAACCACAACTCTGGTTGCCATGGTTTTGGAGTTATCTCCCCTTCCAATAAAATAGAGTGACAACCTTGTGATGGCCATAACTCCGATATCCTTTGAGATTCATTGATGGTTCTTGGCACAATTGTTCACAAGGCTGAGACAGCGTGTCATGCGCAAGAACCAGAACTCTGGATGCCATACTTTTTTAGTTATCTCCCCTTTTAATAAAATAGAATGACTACTTTGTGATGGCCATAACTCCAATACTCTTTGTGATATATTGATGGTACCTGGCACAGTTGTTCACAAGGCTGAGACGGCGTGTCATGCACAAGAACCACAACGCTGGTTGCCATGGTTTTGGAGTTATCTCCCCTTCCAATAAAATAGAGTGACAACCTTATGATGGCCATAACTCCGATACCCTTTGAGATTTATTGATGGTTCTTGGCACAATTGTTCACAAGGCTGAGACAGTGTGTCATGCGCAAGAATCAGAACTCTGGATGCCATACTTTTTTAGTTATCTCCCCTTTTAATAAAATAGATTGACTACTTTGTGATGGCCATAACTCCAAAACCCTTTGAGATATATTGATGGTACCTGGCACAGTTGTTCACAAGGCTGAGACGACGTTTCATGCACAAGAACCACAACTCTGGTTGCCACGGTTTTGGAGTTATCTCCCCTCTCAATAAAATAGAGTGACAACCTTGTGATGGCTATAATTCCAATACCCTTTAAAATATATTGATGATACCTGGCACAGTTGTTCACAAGGCCGAGACGGTGTGTCATGCACAAGAATCACAACTCTGGGTGCCATGGTTTTTTAGTTATCTCCCCTTCTAATAATATAGAATCACTACCTTGTGATGGCCACATCTCCAACACTCCTTGAGATATATTGATGATACTTGGTACAGTTGTACATGAGGTTAAGCAGGTGTGTCACGTGCAAGAACCACAACTCTGGGTGCCCTGGTTTTTTAATTATCTCCCCTGACAATATAACCTTGTGATGGCTATAACTCCAATACCCTTTGAGATATATTGTTGGTACTTGGCACAATTGTATACAACGTTGAGATGGCGCTTCATGCCTAAGAACCACAACTCTGGGTGTTATAATATTTGAGTTATCTCCCCTTCCAATATAACAGTATGACAGTCTTGTGATCATCGTACCTCCAATACCCTTTGAGACATATTGGTGGTACTTGATGCAGATGTACATGAGGTTAAGCAGGTGTGTCATGCTCAAGAATTACAACTCTGAGTGCTCTGGTTTTTTAGTTATCTCCCCTGACAATATAACCTTGTGATGGCCATTACTCCAACACCCTTTGAGATATATTGAAGGAACTTGGCACAATTGTATACAAGGTACAGAAGGGGTGTCATGTACAAGAACCACAACTGTTGGTGCTGTGATATTTTAGTTATCTACCCTTCCAATATTACAGTATGACTAGCTTCAGATCACCATATCTCCAATACCTTTTGAGACATATTGATGGTACTTTGTACAGAAATATATGAGCTTAAGCAGGCATGTCATGTGCAAGAACCACATTTCTGAGTGCCCTGGTTTTTTAGTTATCTCCCCTGACAGTATAATCTTGTGATGGTCATAACTGCAATACTTTTGTGATATATTGCTGGTTTAATTCTGGTGCACTTTCTATTGGTCAACAATCTTCTGAAGGCCATATTGGCTTTTGGTCGGGGGATTTGCCATCTCTTCCGATGGCTATTTTTTGTTTCCGCGGCTGAAAAAATACCTTTCTGGTCGAAAATTTGTACAGCGCAAACACCTCGGTTCTGCAATATTCCAGTGCCTTCATAGTATACCTCGAAAAGACTACCAAAATTCATTCAATGATTGGATCAGAAGACTGAAAGTTTGTATATGTGTTAAAGGGGAATACTTTGAGGGGACAAAATAAATTTTTCATCGAAATCTATCACGAAATCATTTTTATGTGCTTAGTTGCAGTCATATTTGAACAGTCCTCGTATGTGTATTCACCATTTTTGCATTATTTGCTGACTCCCGACTTACATTTTGTCGGTGTTGGGTGGGCGGATGGCCGGACCCCCCTGAACTTGAAAGGTCGGGGGTATCTGGTTGCCCGTTTTCCCGGCACTGAGGGGCCGTCGAATGATGCGGATACGGTCAATATGTGCGCAGGCTTGCTCTGGGTGTTTGGAATCACCCTGACATAGAATTCTCCGGTCGGTACCGTGTCTTAGCTATTAGACTCGGCGGAGACTTCCGAATATTTACGAAAATTAACTGAATTTTGATTGTTTGTAGTTATGTATTTTTTATTATTTTTTATTATTCTTGTTGGTATTCTCTGCCTTCTATGGGCGCATTTCATGTATGCAATGTTATGAAATGTGATTTGCAAATAAAGATGAGTTGAGTTGAGTTGAGTTGGGTAAAACTGTTTAATACAAATTGTTGAAAACTTACTCTCGTACACAGAGGCAACCCTCCAGGTATGGTTCCGTACTGGGTGCCTTTACATGCATATAAAATATCGGACAGGTTCGAAAATGGATCTGATCCTATTACCTTGACTGTCAAAAAAGGTCATTTCGACCATCTGCCAAGCCTAGCTTCTTTCACTTTGATCCAATTAAGCTGCAACTCTAATGTAGATGGATGACTTGCGATTTTACATCCTTTTTAGCAGTATTTCAGTCATATCAGAATGATGAGAGGTTGATAGTGAAAGGCTGTGTGCAATGGAACTCCGTTTACAGTTGGAAAGATTTCTGCCTCCAGCAAGGTTGTTTAAAAATAGCCACAGTGACAGGACCCTGAAAGTCAAACTTGCTCGAGATATTATCATACCCAACATTTGTGTGAAGTTATATTAAAATCCATCAGCAAATGACGACGCTAGAGCGATGACAAAGTTTTTTTCTAAAAATAGCCGCAGTGACCTTGACCTTGAGCCCATGACCTTGAAAGTCCAACTTGCTCGAGATATTATTATACCCAACATTTGTGTGAAATTATATTAAAATCCATCAATAAATGTAGGCACTAGAGCGATGACAAAGTTTTTTTTCTAAAATAACCAGTGGCCTTGACCTTGACCCCGGGATCCTGAAAGTTGAACTTGCTCTAAATATTATTATACCCAGCAGTTATATTAATATTCACCAGGAAATGACGACGTTAGAGCAATGACAAAGTTTTTTTCTAAAAATAGCCGCCGTGACCTTGACCTTGAGCCCCAGAACCTGAAAATTGAATTTGCTCGAGATATTATCTTACTCAACACATTACGCAAACGCACCTATACAAATATATTACCACCTTTATCGCCGAAAAAATGAAAATTTTAGGATGAAAAATTGTGACATTTTTCTTATTTCTGCTCAAAATATAGATTATGGGCACTCGTTAGAACCGCCTCCGATGAGGCGGTTCTAACGAGTACCCACAATCTATATTTTAGAGCAGACATAAGAAAAATAAGGTATACCCCCCGGACACCCCAGTTTTACAATATAAAAGTGGGAGCGAAAACAAAGTTTTTTCTAAAAATAGCCACAGTGACCTTGACCTTGAGCCCTGGACCCTGAAAGTCGAACATGCTCAAGATATTATCATACCCAACATTTGTGTGAGTGAGTGAGTTTTAGTTTTACGTCCCACCAACAGCTAAGGTCATACGGAGACGGGACCTCGGTTTAAAGACTCATCCGAAAGTCTGGAGAAGCCCGGGATCGATCCTGCGATCCCTGGTTTACAAGGCGAGCAGCGTAACCACTGCACCACGGAGGCTTCTCCAACATTTGTGTGAAGTGATATTAAAATCCATCAATAAATGTAGGCACCAGAGTGATGACATAGTTTTTCTAAAAATAGCCACAGTGACCTTACACTGCAGCTTTAAACAAAGTACCATAACTCTGTGACAAATCATCTAACCAGTTAGCACGGGGAATATGCGCATCCCCTATTGCTGTTTTAGATTCCATTGAAGTTTCGTTGAATTTCTGCAAGTAGTTGCTGAGAATTCGCGTGGACACGAACAGTACCCTATTTATTCACGCAGAATTCATCAAAGGGCCATAACTCTTGGAAAAATCATCGAACCAAAACACGCAGGTGATATGCGCATCCACCTTCGATACTTAATATTCGCATGAAGTTTCATTGAAATCCGACCAGTAGTTTCTGAGAATTCGCGTGGACAAGAGCGGGACGGACGCACGGACGAAGCGGCGACTATATGCTCCTCCGAAATTCTTCCGAGTACTGTTTCGGGATATCCTTAGTTCTTTTACATAATGCAAACAGTAAAGACCCTGATCAGACTCCGCTTTCTGTTGCGTCTGATCTGGGTCTACACTGTTTGCCAAACCCAACATATGATTCCAGTTAGAAGCCTCCGTGGTGCAGTGGTTACGCTACTCGCCGTGTAAACCAGGGATTGCAGGATCGATCCCGGGCTTCTTCAGACTTTCGGATGAGTCTTTAAACCGAGGTTCCGTCTCCGTATGACCTTAGCTGTTTGTGGGACGTAAAACTAAAACTCACTCACTCACTATGATTCCAGTCCAAATTTTACAGATAAGGTCAGATAACTCTCTTACATGTATCATACATATTGTATTCAACAATCTTCCATCATAGTGGTACAGATAAAACGGCTATATTTGGGTCGATTGTTTGTTAACCAAAAATCATTAAGCAGAATAGCTCTTCATTGCTAAAGTCAACGCGAGTATTACTGACTTGTCGGCATAACTATGATTTTATAAAATAACCGCAGTGAGGTCAGAGTGTTGCGTAAGAGGATTGGTTGGGTATAGCAAACTGTAGACCAAGACCAGACGCCACAGAACGCGGCGTCTGATCAAGAGCTACACAATTTGCTTAAAAGCCGGAAATTTAGGGTTAAATGAAACAGTTTAAATCAAAGTCCAGGACTACTTCTCCGACCTACATTCAGTTACAATCGACCCACCAGTACTCTAAGTGCTTTGATTAGAATGGACACTTGTCTGTAACGAAAATAAAAGGAGAAAAATATCTGTCTCTTCGAAAAGGCACACACACACCAGATTGTTTGCCAGGAGGCCCTATAAAGGGCCTTTTCCGACAGTGCCCCATCGTAATCGACTATTCTTGGCACTGACCATTGAGGATGGAACAGGCAACAACTAGAGCCATTGTTTATGAAACACTATGCCCCCAACTTCTTGATTCTTACACTGCTTGTCCCGAACAGTTATAGATATATATATAGTGTTTATTTGGTTGCAATGATGAAATTCCCAAAGGCCAAATAGTACAATAAACAACAACAAAAACAACAAGAAGGTCATGATGGCCCTGGATCGCGCACGTGATCAATATTGTACAAATGGTGACTTACGGGACATTTCTGCAATATTACTCACACTCGTAGAGGGTCACCCAAGAAACATTCCTGTGAAATTATTTCTAAATTCATGTACTGGTAAAGGAGAAGTCGATTAAAGGAATTTCTATTTTTTAACTCTGGTGACCATATTATTCACCCAAGCAGAACAGGTTGAGCACTTTTGGAAGAGTTTCACCCAAGGAACGTTCCTGTGAAATCATTCTGAAATCCATCCATTTGTTATGGAAATGAAGTCGTTTAAATGTTTTTCTATTTTTAGCTCTGGTGGCCACCTTGTTCACTGGAGCGAAACAGAAATTTCTGTAAAGGGTCACCCAAGGAACAATCCTGTGATATTATTTCAAAACCCATCTATTGGTTTAAGGAATAGAAGTCATTTAAAGGTTTTTCTGTAGCTCTAAAGATTTTGAGATAACTTGCTTACAAGATTTCATAGCATTTTTGCAAAGGGCCATAAATCAAGAAACCTCAAGAGAATAAAACACGGATCAATTATTTTTCATAAGGAATCCATATATGAAATCAGTAAAAGCGGGACGGATGGTCTGTGAAGTTACAGGGCACTAGCTGTAAATGTTTTTGAGATGCATTGCTTAAAAGCTTAAAATGCCCAAAGTTTCAAAGGGCCATAACTCAAGAAAAAAATCGGATTTTTTCCAAAAGTTAATCAGTTCATTTACTCGTCATCCCGAATCAGCCTGTAAAGTATCAGGGCAATAGCTCAAATCGTTTTTGAGATACCTTGCTTACAAGCTTAAAATGCCCAAAATTTCAAAGGGTCATAACTGAAGGAAAAAATGTCGGATTTTTTTCAGAAGTTACTCAGTTCATGTTTCTCATCATCCCCAGTCAGTCTGTAAAAGTTCAGCGCAATAGCTGTAATGGTTGTTGAGATATCTTGCCTACAAGCTTAAAATGTCCAAAATTTCAAAGGGACATAACTCAAGAAACAAAAATCGGATTTTTTTTTCCAAAAGTTTGTTAGTTCATCTACCCATCATCCCGAATCAGTCTGTAAAGTATAAGGGCAATAGCTCAAATCGTTTTTGAGACACCTTGCTTACAAGCTTAAAATGCCCAAGAATTTCAAAGGGTCATAACTCAAGCAAACATTTCGGATTTTTTTTTCTCAAAATTTAATCTGGTCATCTTCTTATCATGTAAAGTTTTAGTGCAATAGCTCTAATGGTTTTTAGATGTCTTGCTTACAAGATTTCATAACAGTTTTTGCTAGAAAGGGGCATAATCCCGAGAAAAAAAAACACGGGTCAATTATTTTTTCATAAGGAATTCATATATGAAATTTCAAAAACCAAGCATGCATGCTATGCAGTAAAATGCGGGACGGACGGAAGGACGGACGGACGAACATGGCAAAAGCAATTAGCCAACAACTTCTTCGAAGTTGGGGGTATAATAACGCGGACAGTAATGCAAGCTAGATGTATCGTATACTCAGTACTGATTATCAAAGGTCATCACCTTTGTTGCTCGCCAATGACAATTAAGGCGTAACTATACCAAATTTAGTGACACAAAGGCCTTTCTGATATTTAATCTTCAGCAGTGTGTCTCAACCCCAAAGTTTTGAAACCGAAACGGATGATGGACAAGACCCGGCAAACACAGCACACCCCCCCCCCCCCCCCTCCGAGCACACACCGACCGACGTAGCCTATGAGACAGGTCAGCTGGAGGCATCAGGCAATAGAGCCTACAAGACAGGTTTTTCTTATGACACAACTTATATACTAGAATGAATGCATTATGTCTCGCATGGTGCTCCCGCGCATAGCTGAAACCGACTGAAATAAACATTTCAAAGGTAGTTTATGTCGTAGTACCAAAGCGTTAATCCAAAATCAGATTTCCAGACACTTCGGCCCCACTACCACCTCGGCCCCTAGACAGGTCGGCCCAAAACCAAGTCGGCCCTAGACACCTCGGCCCTAGTCACCTCGGCCCTAGACACCTCGGCCCCACTGTCACCTCGGCCCCTAGACACCTCGGCCCTACTTTTGAGATCTGTTAGGATATGGGCATTTTTATCATGTTAAAATCGGCCCCGCCCATCGGGACTTCAAGATGCCTGTGACATGAGTACTGGTAAACCGCTTAGAGGTCAAATCTAACAAACAAAACATCGTGTTAACAAGCCCGTGTCATGAACACCCCGCTAAACCCCAGTTTATATGAGGAAAACTAGGGCTCATAGGAGCATACATTATTTACATCACGAAGACACGACTTTTTATTTTTGACCCCCTTGAACCCACTTTTATATAGAAAAACAGGGGTTGACAGGGGTAAACCTTATTTGTCTTATTTCTGCTCTAAAATATAGGTTATGGGTATTCGTTAGAAACGCTCGATGAGGGGGTTCTAACGAGTACCCACAATCTATATTTTGAGCAGAAATAATAAAAATATCACAATTTTTCCTCTTCTATTGTTCGTTTTTTTTTCGGCCGTAAAGTTTACAAAGAATTTGTATAGGCGTGTTTTCGTCAGTCTTATTTCTGCTCCAAGATACAGGTTGTGTGTACTGGATAGACCCGTCTCAATGAGCAGAACTGATCAGAATGCGTCTTTGACAACTTTTAATCACAAATAGTTTAATAGTAATCTGTGTTTATGTAAACTAGTCATTTCTTAGATCCCTTTCATATAAGTTAACAAGTCTATGCGATAAACCTTCGGGCAGGAGTAAGAAAATATAATTTTTATTAACTGTTCGTTATATAATTTTGGTTTTACGGAATCTTCTATTAAGTTGTTACTAAACTGTTAGGAAATAAGATCAAACTATTTTATTGCGATTTTTATTTCATATAAAAAAAAAAAACAAATAACCAATGAGACGTTTATAACAAATATAACCACGCATACACGACATTTTCAGGTTAACTTTGACTATTACAACAAGAAGACACTCTGAAGGACAGCTAATCCCCCGCCGCCTTCAACCATGTCGTTGACCTTGAGTCTGCATCATGAAAAGTGGGGTTTAGCGGCTTGTTCTAATTGTGAATATTTGATACTGAGAGTCAATGAGCCTTTTCTACAAAAATACGGGCCATGAAGACTTTGCACTCAGTGTACATCCAGATCCATCTGATCTGGATCTACACTGTCATTCAGTTTGCGAATTTTAAATGAATACAATATACATGTATCAAGGAATTTGAGGGGCTGGTAGTCAGAAATATGACTAATAAATAAAAAATAAGTAAATAAAGTATACAATATACTTTTTACTGTCCGTCTTTAAATATGAGCTGAAATGACAATCAAATAGGAATTTCCAAATGTGTGAAAATTGCTAACAATGGAAACATACTGGACAATTCCAACAAAAATACGAGCAGTGAAGATCTACACTGTCTGCCACTAATATATACATATAGTATACATGTATCAAGTAATTTGAGTGGCTGATAGTCAGAATTGCGGCTAATAAATAAATAAATAAATAAATAAAAGTTTATAAATAAAGTTTACAATTTACTCGCTACTGTCCTGAGCTAAAATGACAATCAAATGTGTGAAATCTGTTTATCATCAGGGATCTCTTTATTGGGGAAAAGGGATTAGTGACGCCTGGTTATTTATTGAGCTTCACACTTCACTTATTTAAATCAATAATTGTTCTTGTAAAACTTTTTGTTTGTTCATGCCAGCTAAATAGTGTACTAACCTGAAATTCATTAACCCTTATCCCGCCGAACACGATAATCCTTATCTTTGTAAACAGTGTAGGTCCTGATCAGATTGCTTCTGCCCTCTGATCCGGATCTTCACCGTTTTTATGCAGTTTTTTGAATTGCATGCATACATTATATTAATTGGTTTAATTACGAGGATAGTTCTAGTTCAGTGAACCTGAGCACAATACATAAATAAATTGTTTGTTTGTTTTGGAGTTTAACGGCCCAGTCAACACTATAGTCTTTCAAAACGCAGTGAGACTTGACTTCACTTTTAATTTTGGACTAGTCCGTGTTTTAGGTAAGTCGCCTTCAGTTTGGACTTTACATTGGGAGATATAGATTTACTGAAATTCGTACTGCATCATACTAACCACTTAGCCACGACTTCTACATAATAGCATTACGATCAAAAAACGTATTTATAATTTTAAAATCCTGTGAAAAAAGAAATCCGAAACCTGCATGGAATAGTCTTGCCACGCTTTAACGTTGAACCCTCAAAGGTCGTTGATAAACTATATTTTAGGTCATTTTTGAGCCAGTTAATTCACACTTAACCTGGGCAGGCGTATACGTAAGCGGTTAACCGCGCACTGCACATTTTTTCGCCAGAAAGTGACAACTGCCCTTTTTGAATCAGCGGAAGGGAGAGAATGACCGTAGAAAAGATTTCATAATCAGTCTTGCCGGTAGGTCCTCCTGATCACCAGTCAGACGCACATCCGACTTAGCTACCGAGACCGGATAAATAAATTAATAAATAAATAAATATGTTAACAAATATTAGATTATCCCCCATCATCACCATAATTGACGAAACCGAGATGTTGTTGTTTTACGACCCTATCAGAAAAATTATTTCTCTCATATCGAGCCGATCGTTAATCAGAGCCAGAGGTGGGCGCAAACCGGAGTACCCGGAAAAACACCTGACCTACCGTTGAAGAATTTGGCATGTCACATGTGACCCGAGCCATGCTCGAACCAACAGCGGTGGGAGACCTAATGATTAAAAGTCAGCGCTCTTATCCACTAGGCCACGGAGGCCCCGTACGAGGAATGAATTTACCAGACTTTGTAGTCCCATACAGATAAATGTTTACATGTTACTACATTATACGTACGGACAGACAGTCGGATTTAGTTTTTGTTTGTTTGATTTGATGTTTAACGTCCCCGTCAACACTATAGGTTATTTTGGAGACGTTGCTTCAATTTTGTGGGAATTTTACTCGACATTGAGATGAAATGACATCTCAAGCCCAGCAGCCCAATGAAACCAATTGGGTTAATATGCATGGACGGTCCGACTCACACCACTTTTTCTAGGCAGGTTTAGAACCTCTTAGCGCTGTTTCTTCCGTTCTTCTTAAATGGACATATAGATTTTCTATTTAGTTACGTTATAATATATAATAAATATATATATTTTATAGGTTCAAATATTCGTGGCTCCCTATCAAAATAATCAAATCAGCAAATAAAAGTTAAAAAAAAAAAAAAAAAAAAAAAAAAAAAACATCGGGTATCCAACCCGATCTCCTGTTTAAGTGGAAGCCCCGTAAAAAGCAAAGTGGGGCCGAAGTGTCTAGGTATATGAGGCCGACGTGTCTAGGGGCCGAGGTGTCCAGGGGCCGACCCGTCTAGGGTTTCAATTTTATGTTGGGCCGAGGTGGTTTTGGGGCCGAGGTGTCTAGGGGCCGAAGTGTCTAGGGGCCGAGGTGGTTTTGGGGCCGAAGTGTCCTGTTACCCAAAATCATTTATCCATAGACAAATGGCAAATTTCAATGTTCAGCTCAACAGGCATGGACTCCAGAAGAGTGTAATCAGGCGTCCGCGGATAGTAAGCATTACTTGGTAAGCAAGCTTCGCCCACCATGCCCATCGACCTCAAAAGTTCACGTGGATAGATGAATTTCAAGTACTCTGCGAATTTAGCATTTTTCAGAGACAATAAATCATCTATATATCTGTAGGTGAAATTGAATTGTTGTGCAAGGCGTTTCTTGGCTGCTTTGAGGAGACCTTGTACAAACTCCGCCTCATACGAGTACAAGTCGGCAAGCAACGGTGCACAATTAGTACCAGTAATTGACGTCTGCAGAAAAAAATACCCAGCATGCAGAGCGTTACTGTGCCCCCGTCCATCGGGGCTTGAAGAAATATATGGGCTGTATGATGCTTCCAAGCAGAGCTGAATCGACCCGCACACGAGTACTGGAAAACCGCTTAGAGGATCTAAGCCTGCCCTGGCAAAGCGATGCGCACGAGTCGGACTGTCCATGCTTATAAACCCTATTGGTTTCATTGGGCGACAGGGCTTGAGATGTCATTTCATCTCAATGTCGGGTAAAAGTCCCACAAAATTGGAAGCAACGTCTCCAAAATGACCTTTACAGTGTTGACGGTGACGTTAAACCTCAAATCAAACAAACAATACTGCTGAAAAAATACTCAGCATGCAGAGCGTTGAGGAAACAAATCTTGATGTAACCGGTACCTAACAATCTCGAGTCCGATGCTTTACCACTACACCACAGCGCACAACATTACGCAAACATGCCTATACAAATACATTGTCACATTTATCGCCGAAAAAAATGAAAATTTTATGATGAAAAATTGTGATATTTTTCTTATTTCTGCTAAAAATGGGGCGGTTCTAACGAGTACCCACAATCTATATTTTAGAGCAAAAATAATAAAAATAAGGTATACCCCGGAAACCCCAGTTTAACTATATAACAGTGGGGTTCAAGGGGGTCAAAATTATATAGGCGTGTTTTTGTGATGAGGACACGTCTAGCCAGGAAAAGTGGTGCAAATAGGACGGTTCCTAAAACCCCTAGCGGTTTCTTTGGGCAGTATGCCTTGATGGCTTGAGACTGTCATTTCATCTCAATGTCAGTAAAAGTCCCACAAAACCGTCTCTAAAAGGACTTAAATATCTATCTATCTACTGTTACTGCGAAGGGTCAGCTCGCAGATGTACATTACATACACGCCAGATTTGCAGGGTGAAAGCCTGCACAGTCATCAAGTAATTACGGTAGGGATCTTTGGCATGCAAAGGGGATGATTCTCCCTGCACAGGGTGCCTCCAGTTAACGTCCAGATCCGAAGGACAGTGCACTTTGTGGCACTCATCCCTGCCAGTGATGCCAGTGGAGCATGTTCGACACTGTAATTTTATTACCGCTGTCGGGAATCGAACCTGGGACCTCCGGTATCAGAACCAATGCACTAACCACTGAGCTACCACGTGTGGTATAATAGTGTTGACGGGGACGGAAAACCTCATACAAATAATCATTTTGCCTCGTATATCAAACAATTTGATTGGTTGATAGTCAGAAATGGATGTAGCAAAATTAATTTATTCAGTAATAACGCCAAAATCAACGCGTATTTTTCAATCTGATAACACACCCGTATGACATAGTGCATTGTTTCATATCTCCAAAATGGCTACTTTTCCAATGAAAATTTGTAATATTTTTCTTATTAATACTCCAAATATAGGTGGTGGGTGCTCGTTAGAACCGCCTCAAATAAGAAAAATAATGTATACCCCCGTAAACCCTAGTTTTCTCTATATAAAGTGGGGTTTAGGGGGGTGTTCATTTCAGTGAATTGTTCACGTGATGTGACAAGTGCTGGTTTGCTTCGTTTGCATCAACGCGGTATTGGCATATGATATCGTGATGACGTCTATTTTACCAATGAAGGTTTGCTTAAGTATGGAGATTGCGTTAATTTAGACACTATAGAACATGTATATTTGAATCATTTGGTGATTTACTCCAATGGAATGGCCACTTGCGTTTCTATTTCCCGTTACTGTTTATCTCACATGACTAAGACCCTAATGAAGTGAGAAGAATTTAAATTCCATTTAGACATGTTTTCCGATTCGGTCAGACAACCGGATAAAATATTCCTTCAAAGCCAGACAGAAACATGCCACTATTAGTCACATGCCACTATGCAATTTTCACTATCCTTCCGTTCGTTTCTTTTGCATGTGCATGTAGATTTTACGGCCTACAAACGAACCTCAGTGGCCCTAACACTGATGGCCCCTTTATCATTGCTGACTCGAAAATAGTCTTGTGTCCCTAGGCGGTTCTTACGAGCACACGCCCGTTTGTTTCATGCATACTACCGAACCGATTTCTCCGCACTCATAAACACACCGCAACAAAAACAAACCCGCCTCAAATATTGACAACGAAAATTCCTTCGCATTGACGCCAATGATTTGCCATTCAAAATACTCGGCCCGTTTCTATTTCCCATGTTTTATTGCTATTTTTATCATTTGAAATATGACGGCTTTTTAGAACTTTTGCATTATTTTTTATTAAATCCAACCACATTCATGTTATTGTATAGCGTTACAGTTGCCTTATTTCCCCTTTTAAATATGTACAATTTTTTATACAAAAATGTAATCGTCCAATCTGCGGACTTTGTGAATTCTTAGACGAAAGCCGTTCTTACATCTTTAATGGTAAGATATTTTAAATTACTGAAGCAATGTCTTGTGACATTAGAAACGGAATTTTACGGGCGATTATCTTTGTACTAGCAGAACAAAATATGCATAAGAAATAAGAGATCCTTAAAGAGACAGATACCTTTATCTTTTTAAGTAAAAGGCAAAGGAAAAGCGAAAGGATAACATTTTATTGACTGTTTGAAACCTAAATTGAATGCATAACGTTTATCTATATAGACAACCAGAGTTGTGGTTCTTGCGCATGACACGCCGTCTCTGCCTAGTGAATAATTGTGCCAAGAACCATCAATGAAGCTCAAAGGGTATTGGAGGTATGGCCATCATAAGACGGATGGACGAACGGACGGACGCCGGGCTGATTGCTATATCCCCCAAACCTATTCGGTCGGGGGATAAAATATAATTAACGCTAGATAACGCCATGTGACTGTTATTATTGCTATACAACAGTCCTGATGAAATAGACGAAACGCGTTGACACTTATATGCATGATTTTCTTGTCAACTTTGCAGTGAAATCAATGCATATCTGAAACAAATAAAAATGATATAAATCACTGGTGAAATGATATCGTATAATTTCACTAGTGACTGATACTCTTTATATTGCTTCACTGTAACAAGCAAGGACTGCTATCTTGTTTACATGAATGCGCTTTTTTTGGTCGGCGGATACCAAAAATATTTCATCGAGTGTGCTGAAAACATCCGAATTTTCACGAAAATTCGAATGTTTTCAGCATACTCGATCGCACTCGTGAAAATTCGGATGAACTATTTTTTAAACCCACCTCAAAAAGTAAATATCCTCTCTATAAATATTAAGATGAATAAAAACATGCAATAGCAGCTAGTCTAAGGGAGAAAGCTGTCGCTATTTCTTGTTCGCTTTCCTGTGATCAGAATCTCTCAAAAAGGGGGTCTACTCTCATCACGTGAACGAATCCGTGAAATGAAAACCCGCTAAACCCCACTTTATATGGAGAAAATGGGGTTTACGAGGGATACATTACTTTTCTTATTTCTACTCTAATACAGATGTTGTGGGTACTCGTTAGGACCGCCTCAATGAGGCGGTTCTAACGAGCACCCACAATTGATGCTTGCAGTATAAATAAGAAAAATATCACGGATTTTCATCACAAAAACGATCATTTTGTAGACGTGAAAAAATTTCGTTTTCGTAATGAAAAGGAATTATCTATGGTCATTTTAGAGTAGACCTTTGATGATAAGGGAGACAAAAACTAGGTTAGAAATACTTGCATCCCGTGCATGAAGGCATATTTATTAACCTTAAGACGGATTTCAATTTAGGACTTTTCACGCTGACACGATTGATCATGTTGTCGTCTATAAAGATCCAATTCAGACAGTGATTTTATCACCCTGTTATTTACGAGGAGACTGGATTAGCCCATTTTGAACCAAATGGAATCTTCCTCCTAAAATACAGTAGGAGTCCATTTCAAAATTTAGGGGTGTCAGGTTGTGTTTTCTTCAAGAAATGTTTGGAAATTGGCAGATAATTTTGAAAACAGTGCAGACCCAGATCAGACGCCGCGTTCTGCGGCGTCTGATCTGGGCCTGCACTGTTTGGCAACTACCCGTTTTGGGGTTTCTGGTACAAAATGGGTTAACTAATGAGCCTGATCAAGCAAAAACAGTCTTTGGATGCGTGATTTTAGAGAAGAGAAAAATCACATCATAATAATCAGTGGCCAGTCTAGCCTGGCCATCAGGCCCTGTATTTAAGGCATTCTTATTCACAAGGTACACGACTACATTAAACCTGTAGAAATATGTATTATTATTTGCCCCTTATCTAAAATACAGGTGTTAAATCAGACATTACTTTAGAACAATATATTAGTGTATGTTTTGCTATGTTTCATGAAACTGCTCTATTAAACGACTCATACCAGTCTAGTGCCAGTCGTTCAAGGCATCGTTAGCCTAGCGAGCTCGTCCGTGGTAAAATTGTAAACTGTTCTAGCTTTGTTTGTTTGATTTAAGGTTTAACGCCCCTCTAAACACTGTATAAGTCGTTTTGGAGACGTTGCTTCCAATTTTGTGGGACTTTTACCCGACATTGAGATGAAATGACATCTCAAGTCCTGTCGCCCAATAAAACCAATAGAGTTTATAAGCATGGACGGTCCGACTCGCACCGCTTTGCCTGGCCAGGCTTATATCCTCTAAGCGGTTTAGCAGTACTCGTGTGCGGCCGGCTTCAGCTCTGCGTGGAAGGATCATCCGGCCCATCTATTTCTTCAAGCCCGTATGGACGGGGTCAAAACTGTTCTGATAAGTCCGATATCTAATATAGAGTTATATTTGCTGAAAAAAGTGAGTAGCTATTGCATTTGCAAATGCAGCTCACTTTTTAGCAAACACATTAGCATATTTGCCATATTAAATGATCAAAGTTTTAACAACACGTTAACTAATGATATCGTCACCTGTGGACAACTCGTCTCAGACCAATACGTCCGTATGATGAACATCCCCGTAAACCCCACTTCATATAGAAAATGGTAGCGGTTACATGGGTACACGTTTTTATTTGTGTTGCTCAAAATCATAGAATGTGGCCACTCGATAGAAACTCGTCCATGAAGCGGTTCTAATTATCACGGAAACACACCTATATAATTCTGACCCCATCGGACCCACTATAGTATAGTAAAACTGGTGTTTCCAGGGGTAGATCTTATTTTTCTTATTTCTGCTCTAAAATATAGATTGTTGGTACTCGCTAGAACCGCCTCGATGAGGCGGTTCTAACGTGTATCCACAATCTGTATTTTGAGCAGCTCTAAAATATAGATTGTTGGTACTCGCTAGAACCGCCTCGTTGAGGCGGTTCTAACGTGTACCCAAAATCTGTATTTTGAGCAGAAATAAGGAAAAAATCACACTTTTTCATCTGAAAATTTTCGTATTTTTGGCGGTAAAATTACAATTTATTTTCGTTATGGGAGCGCCGGGTTAGAAATGCTAGTTGGAGAGGTAATAAAATTGCTATTTTAGCACACGGGCATGTTAATGAGCTAGAACACGGAAGTCTCGACCAGGAGACCTTTGACTCAATGCCCATCCATATCGCGTCTGACAAAGACCTTGGCAAGATTGCGCGGATGCGCAGGCCGGTCTGATTCTTTGGTTTGTGCACATGACATAAGAAAATTTGTTGCTTGAGCCGATTGAAAATCTAAGCCTGAGAAGAAGAGCCAAGAAAAACGAGTTTAAGTTACTCATGAAATATTGTTTAAGACACAACAATTGTCGTCCGCTTTGTCGTCTGATGGTAACTTTAAAAGCCTTTCTTGCAAACAGAGGGGACCCAGATGAGACTGCTCCTCTAGTACCCACACTGTTAGCCTTTTTTGCAAAGAATAATTTCAAACAGTTTTCAAGAAGGCGCAGCAGACGACATATACAGACGACATTTTCAAATACAGTTTTTCTGTGCATCTTAAGGGTTAACAATCAATCCAACGTTACAAAAATTGTTTCGTTTGTTTGAAGCTTGACGGCCCAGTCAATACTATTTTGGTAATACTTAGGTCATAAAACTTTTCTGAGCACTAAGCGGTTAATCAGTACAGTACAGAATCTTTCGCCAGCAACTAACAACTGCCTTCCTAAAGAGCGGAAGGAAAAATTGATTCATGATCAATCCTCACGAAAGAAAGGTTATCGCTGACATGTTCGAATCCAGAATCCAGATTACGGTTATTTATAGCAGGCCTCAGTAGCTCAGTCGGATGCCGTCGCAACATTCTTTCGTGGAGATTGATCATTAAATCTTTTCTACGGCCATTCTCTCCCTTCCGCTGATTCGAGAAGGGCAGAAGTCAATTTCTGGCGAAAGCTTGTGCACTGTCCTGGTTAACCGCTTACGTATTAGCCTGCCCAGGAAAAGTCTGGATAGATAAACTGACCGGCTCAAAAATGACCTAAAATAGTGTTGACTGGGTCGTTAAACTACAATACAAACAAACGGTTATTTATAGCGAGCTATACTTGTCGCTTTGGCGTGAGATAGAGTGCTGTGTGATACCTTGACTGAGCCCATATGGTGGAACGTAGACTCGGATAAGGATCCAGTTGTTAAAAGCTTATGTATATCGTTTGATATTTAATATTTTAATATGGCCTATGCACTGATATTTGTGCTGAAAAAATGTGAGTAGCTTTTGCAAATGCAAAAGCTGCTCACATTTTTTTCAGCAAAAAACCAAGGTATTAAATATTGAACTTGCAAGAATAGATAACAATTTAGCCACTAACGAGCTCGTTAAGTTAACGATGCTTTGAACAACTGGATCCAGGTCTACACCGTTTTCTTAAAAAATGCATGAATTTAATGAAACCGTCTAAGTCACCGTCCAGGACTATATTCCAAGCCTACATTAACCCTTTTTGAAACAAATGGAATATTCCTCATTGTATATGGTAGGAGTCCATTTCGAAATTTAGGGGTTGACATGTTGTGTTATCTTTAAAATTTATACGGAAAGTAGCTGAACTTTTGTTAAATAGTGTAGGCCCTGATCAGACGCCGTGTTTTGCGGCGTCTGATCTGGGCCTGCACTGTTTGCCAGCGTACCCGTTTTGGGCATTTCCAAAATACCCCTATACAAATACACTATATTTTCCCGCCGAAACAATAAAAAAATAAGATGAAAAATTGTGATTTTTTTCGTATTTCTGCTCAAAACATAGATTGTGGATACTCGTTAGAACCTCCTCGCCGAGGCGGTTCTAACGAGTACCCACAGTCTATGTTTTCGAGCAGAAATAAGAAAAATAATGTATACCCCTACAAACCCCAAATTTACTATATAAAAGTGGGGTTTAAGGGGGTCAAAATTATATAGGCGTGTTTTCATGATCAAAATGGCTTAAGAATCAATGGACACACCAGCGCTGTGACTGCTTAAGGATAGCAATGGAGTTGTTGCAGTCTGTTGAGGTTTATGTTATTTTCGTTTTCCTATTCTAAAACAAAAACGTGGGTGTTCATAAGTAGATGGCGCGAATGAGGACAGGAGCACGTGGTTTGTAATCGGAAACAAATTACATTTTTTATCTCAACAAGGAGAGATAACACTTTGAGGGAAACGGTTTCTCCTTGAATAGTTGAAGCCTGTTTTAAAGGGGAGAAATTTTAACGACTTTCAATTTACTTTCGCCTCTGCCGGCCCCCGCCCATCGGGGCTTGAAGAAATAGATGGGCTGCATGATGCTTCCACGCAGAGCTGAAACCGACCGCTCACGAGTACTGGTAAACTGCTTATAGGATCTAAGCCTGCCCAGGCAAAGCGGTGCGAGTCGACACGTCCATGCTTATAAACCCTATTGGTTTCATTGGGCGACAGGGCTTGAGATGTCATTTCATCTCAATGTCGGGTAAAAGTCCCAAAAAATTGGAAGCAACGTCTCCAAAATTACCTTTACAGTGTTGATGGGGATGTTAAACCTCAAGTCAAACAATGAAACAATAAGCCTGCCCAGGCAATGCGGTGCGGGTCGGCAGGTCCATGCTAATAAACCCTTTTGGTTGCCTTGGGTGGCAGGGCTTGAGAAGTCATTTCATCTCTATGTCGGGTAAATAATTAGAAGCAACGTCTCCAAAATGACCTTTACAGTGTTTACGGGAACGTTACAAAGAAACCTCTGAAAAAAGCTCTACCATTACGATAACACATCCGTGTACAATTATGCATTCTTCCTTATCTCCAAAATGAGCCCCGCCAAGCGAATTTGTTTCTTCGAGCATTCCGTCATGACAAATTTTAACTGCGCATGCCCAGCCATTCAGAGGGGCCAGGGATATGGCTTTCTGTCTGAAGGTTCCTCTTGATTCACTGCTTGTATGAGCGAGCAGTGAAGGTTCTGGCGAGACTGCGCGGATGCGCAGGCTCGCCTGAACCTTCGCTGCTCGCATAGGCGATAAGTACCAAAATCGCTTGACGGGGCCCAAATGGTTAATGTTCTGATAAAAAAAATGTTATATTATTCCTTTTTATACTTAAAACATAGCTTGTAGATGCTCGGTAGAACCGAGGCGGTTGCACGCAAGGGCTTGGGATGCCATTCAATCTCAACGTCGGGTACCCACATAACTGGAAGCAACGCCTCCAAAATGATCTAAACAGTGTTGGCGGGGACGTTAAACCTCAAATCAGTCAGTCAATGAGGTTCTAACGAGTACCCACAACCTATATATTGGAGCAAAAATATGAAAAAATAATGAATAGTGTAAACCCGTTTTTCTCTATATTATATAAACTGGGGTTTACGTTGGTAAGGTCAGAAACAAATTCTTTTCTTTCTCATAAGATATCTTTTTCAGAAGGACCTATAGTACGGAAAAGCCAACAGGAAATAAAAATAGTAAGTTGTCATCTGACACCCCTATAATTTGAAAGATGCTGGTCGTAACTGAAATTTACTATCAAATTGTGAATAATTCTAGAAATGTCCAGACAAATTTAACACGCCTTATCAGGGTCCATACACAGAAGAACTGACAGCACAGGTGGGTCGATTGTCTTTGAGTGTAGGCTGAAAAAAATGTCCTGAACGGGGACTTAGACTAGTCTATCTCGTCAAACCCTAAAATTATTTTCCTGTAGGCAAATTCTGTCGATCCGGCGTCTGATCAGGGTCTACACTGTTTGCAAAGCCCAGCCCATGATTCCGTCCAGACTATAGACAGCCCTCTAACGCACCTGGATAAAAATATTGTGGCTATTTTCTATAAATAACCGATACCTGGATTATTTACAACTTTATGATAGTCACGTGGACTTCAGCACTGGAGAGCTTGACAAACAGTCGACTCAAAAAATATTTTCGCAGCATCCTTGATCAGCATCCGTCTACTTAAGAAATAGATCGGCTCTAGCTGTGATTTGTTGAGTAGTAAATCACAGTTGGAGGTCAGTTGTAAATTCGACATATCACGAGCGCGTAGCGCGCGTGATTTGTCTACTTACAACTGATCGACAAGCTGTGATTTATTACTGAACAATTCACAGACTAGAGCTTATCTATTTCGATATCATTACGTAAACAAAGTTTTAGTAAGTCTTTCTTCAGCACCCAATTTCGTAAACTCATTTAAGAAACAGATCAGCTCTAACTGTGATTTGTTGAGTGATAAATCACAGTTTGGAGGTCAGTTGTAAAGTAGACAAATCACGAGCGCGTCGCGCACGTGATTTGTCTACGTACAACTGACCGACAAACTGCGATTTATTGCTCAACAAATCACAGTCTGATAAATCACAGTTTGGAGGTCAGTTGTAAAGTAGACAAATCACGAGCGCGTAGTAGCGCACGTGATTTGTCTACGTACAACTGACCGACAAACTGTGATTTATTGCTTAACAAATCACGGTCTAGAGCTGATCTATTTCCATTCTAACAAGCTGAAAATCGGCAATAATGTTGTTGTTTCCTTCAAAATCTCACAACCTTTCGCCATTAATAGAAGAAATCCCGCTAAAATTATCGACTGAAACACATGCATTCATATCCTTTTCTAACGGTTTCGATGCAAGAATATGACGTTACACCGTCTAACGTCTAGGAAATCGACTAGTGATGTCATAAATTGGCAGTTTTCAATGACGTCACTCGTCACGCTCTTCCTTGCCGTGATTTGTTGTAGAATAAAACACAGTTATTTTCCATTGCCTATATAGGCGCGCTGTGTTAGAATGTATATTTATAAGTCGAACTTCAATTAGGCGTAAAAAATAGTTGTGTTTCCGCTGGCATGCTGAAAAAAAAATTTGGTCGGTAGTAGGGTCGGTGTTTTACTTTTTATTTTATTCTTTTATTAATAAAAATAGTAGAGTCGGGGGTCTGAAGCAGGGTCGGTCTGGTTAGCGGAAACACAGCTATTTTTAGGCCTTGATCTATTACCTTTGGGGCTATGATAATCTGTTCGAGATAGGGCTAGTTGCAACTACGGCTGGCTAATCGGAGCTAAAAAGATAATCGGTAATCATTCCTGTCATTGCAATCGATAATCGATTAGTGATCACTGAAGATTTGGTCAGAATTTTACCTGTCTGGCTTTCTGTCTGAGCATGACTCCTACCATATATTGTACTTTGCCATACGTATTTGAACAGACAGGCCTGAGCAAACAGTGTAGACCTAGATGAGACGCCGCGTTCTGCGGCGTCTCATCTTGGTTCTGCACTGTTTGCCACTCATACAGCTATTTTAGGCGCAACTTTGGCCGGTGGGAAAGTGAACTTATCAAATAATCGATTGCAAGCAAATCAGTAATGATAATCATTTTTCAGTATCGATTATATAATCGGTTATCCGATTAATCGTGCCAGCCTTAGTTGCACCTACTAAGGTTTAATCATAACGTAAGAGAACTGGGCATAATGACGATGACTAATGGATATTTTTAGATCTTTTATAAAATGAGCCCCGCCAAGCGAATTTGTGTCTTCGAGCATTCCGTCATGACAAATTTTAACTACGCATGCCCAGCCATTCATAGGGGCCAGGGATATGGCTTTCTGTCTGAAGGTTCCTCTTGATTCACTGCTTGTATGAGCGAGCAGCGAAGGTTCAGGCGAGACTGCGCTGCACTGCTCGCTGCTCGCATAGGCGATAAGTACCAAAATCGCTTGACGGGACCCAAATAAAGTATGTTTTCTGCACTAGTAAGAATTGCCTCATTGATTGTGGGTATTCCGATGGGTACGAATTGTGACTGGTCTGTTCTTGTTTTGTTATATGAAAGAGACTTCATATTGTCCCTCTCCGATGAAAACCAATCTGAAATCATTGAAGCCTTTAGCTCTGCTTATAGATATTTGGATGATTTATTAAATAATGACGATATCTGTTTCGATGGTTCGATCAGTCGAATAACACCCCCCCCCCCCTCCCCAGCCCCGAGAACTCACTTTAAATAAAGCAAATTCTTCTGATACCGAGGCAACGTTTTTGGATCTACATGTCTCTATTGTAGATTGTTACCTGCAAAATTTATGATAAACGCGATGATTTTGATTTTTTTTGAGATTGCAAATTTTCCTTTCTTGGATGGTGATGTTCCTCGTGCGGCATTCCATGGCGTTTATATTTCTCAATTTATTCGATTTGCCGGCGTAGTCATGAAATTGACTTCAACACTCGTAATAAATTGTTAACTGTTTAACTTTTAAATCATGGTTTTGTGGTGACTTAGTGTATACATTCAGAAAAATATATACTTGCAATGACTTAAAGGCATTTATTCTTGATAATTGAGGACTATCATGTCATTGCATGATATTATGTAGCCCTCAGTGCTGACTGAAGAGAAGTCCTCTGTCTGCAACAGGTAAGGGGTCTCCTTGGGGGGAAAATCAATAATTGACTAACTGTCAACTAGAGTGTACCTTATTTATTTTCCCCTTTAGTACCTCAGTCAGGAGATGCAACAGGAGCTACTAATCACCCTAATAAAAGCCGCCTTTGATCTGCTATAGACAGTATATCACAGGGGGGCAATAAAACAATTATGAACACACGGTGTGTCCTACTGTCTAAGAATAAATGCCTTTAAGTACCCAATTTCGTAAAATCCTTCTTCGATATAAGAGGATTGGGCACAACATAAATGTTAAACGACAGACTGCATGCATGGTAGTTAACCCAAAGTACGGTTGACAACTTTGCTTCCCTATTTAATTGGGTCAGGCCTCAGATTCTATGACGTTTCCAACGTAACGGCTTATATAGAAGTAAACTTTGATTTTATGTAATAGTGGTTGGTACCTGATGCTCCGTCTCTGGTCGGGCCCATCGGAGTCTAACTGTGGTTTTCATTTGCTCCAGCATTTCAGATATTTTTTGCTGTTGAACTGTTGAATCCTCACCGTTGTTTCATCTATGTGGTTGTTGGATTTTTGTGTTCTCGGAGATGTTGCACTGATGACTGAGTAAGAAAGCTTTCATGCGGACAGAACAAATTATTTGTTTAAATCGCGACGGAAATACGGGGGAGGATTGCGGCCGCGTAAAATCGATTTAAGTCCCTCCCTCCAGTGAAATACTTTTCACAGACCGTTCCAGGACGGTTCTTCTGCCGCGGTCTATTTTTTTTATAGTTCGTCTTTGAATATGTGTATCGCTTATATCTTTATGTTTTGGATAGCCAATTGGCCATTTTCATGGAAAGTAACTGTGGTTTTGGCTTTCCGCTATTGATGTTTCCAATAGTGTCTAGCTATTTCATGTTTGTGTTTCTTTCCCTTTTGTGTCTGATGTTTTGAAGAAAAAAACGTGACACTGTGCACTAAGATGCGCACCAAAGCTTTCTTTCATGGCTCTGGAATGATCTTAGGTGAAAAATTGTGGTATTTTTATTGTTGCTTCAAACATAGATTGCACTCCTTCTTTACGTGACTGTGTGTTTTAACATAAATGTGGGTGCGTGCATGGATACGTGTGCGTGCGTGCTAGTGTGCGTGTTACGTGCCACCATCCTCGGTTTAAAGATGTAGAAACTTACGGCTGATGAGGCAAATAGCTTACTCACTTCACCACTGTATCGTCTTTGAACAAGAATAATAAAACAAATATGTTTAACCTTGTAAATCCCACTTTTCTTTACATAAAGCTGGAATAACTAGGAGACTCGTAACTTGATGTGAATGGGAAAACGACGCAAGAAATCACATTAGGGGCGTCTCAAGAGAAAATGTGCATTCAAACAAGAGCTAGGCGAAGACTCTTATCATCCGGGTATACAGAATAAGTTTCAGGACACCATGTAGTCATATAGCGCACAGCTAAAACACCAGTCAGATTGTGCTATGAAGGCGGTTCTGGGCCGTTGCTGGGCGTATAAATGGGCTATAAAAAAGAAGTGAAGGCAATGATCAAGAATCGATACAATACACCACAACTCCCATCAGAGACACCAAAGGGAAAGAATCACAAAACATAAGACTTTTCTCTCTTGACCTGGCTCATAAAGTGTCTCCCTTGAACGGACCCCGCCCATCGGGGCTTGAAGAAATATATGGGCTGCATGATGCTTCCACGCAGAGCTAAAACCGACCGCACACGAGTACCGGTAAACCGTTTAGAGAAACTAAGCCTGCCCAGGCAAAGGGATGCGAGTCGGACCGTCCATGCTTATAAACCCTTTTGGTTTCATTGGGCGACAGGGCTTGAGATATCATTTCATCTCAATGTCGGGTGAAAGTCCCACAAAATTGGAAGCAAAATCTCCAAAATGACCGATACAGTGTTGACGGGAACGTTAAACCAAAAAACAAACAAACAAAATTTCACTTGAACGTATAGCAGAAAAACTGCGGCATATACACATTCACATTAACTTCTAAAGGTATCAATATCTAAACTAGGTTTGTCCGTAGGAAGCTGGATGGCAAAGTAACGACCGGAAATTCTGGCTGAAAAATCTGGGAACTAAAGATGTCGTTAGTTCACATATCGTTTAATCATTGATCATTAAATGTGTCAAATATACAAATATTTTTTTTTTCAGAAAGAAATGTGAGCAGCTTTTCACAACTCTTCAGCAGAATACTAGAATATTAGATGGTGTATCTTATAGAACAGTTAACAATTAGACCGCTAACGATGCTTTGAACAACTGGAACCGATGTATGTTAAAACTACGCATGTACTCTATTATGTTCCGTGCCAATCGACATTATTCATACCAATTTTCTGTTTCTGTGTTTTGTGTCAAATATGGAAATAGGCTGCAGATAGACATCACACTGAGATATGACTAAAAGCTTTAGACTAGTTTCGCCAATAGTCATATGCATTGTATCTGCGCTGAAAAATAGCATGCGTTTTACTGTTCTTCGCATTTTACAATATATTGAGGATCTTACATGAATATGCAAGCTTCTATTTATTAAATGACGTTTAAAACTCATTTTATTCGAAAATGTCAATATTCCGTCATAAGTAAACGCGACGTCGTACATGTAACGTTAATGGGGTGTCGTATCGAACTAATTTGCATATTTAATTCACTAGTGGATTATTGAATCTATTACATTACATTATTACATTCTCAGACGCAATGCCATACGATAAATATTAATTGACTATCCTGTATTAATCGGAGTGCATCCGTATTAACACCAGGTCAATCAATGTTAACTAGAGGTCAAGTGATATTACACTACGCCAAATGTACAATAACTGACATATTAAATAGCATCTCGTCCGTACGGAAGCCTATTAGGACCATTTTGTCTTATTTTTATCTATTAAGTCCTGATAGGCTTCCGCACGTCTGCCGCCTAGTATTTTATTCACTGACCATTAGGCATCATTACGTTATGACAAATGAAAATATATCTACGGACAGTATATGAACGACAAAACTCAAACCTGCCCCGTTGCCCGATTTGTTGGGATAAAGCTCTCCCACCCCGCGTCAGGAAGTAAGGTGTCAATTACTATTCATAAAGCGCCCAGCGAAGACTCAGTTCAGCCTGCGCGGACACACAGGTAGATCTGAGTCTTCAGTGAGTGCGCATGTCTGAAAAGGAATTTTCGCTCATCTCTACTCATTTCATTTGAACCCTCGAGAGTGCTTCATTATCTGTCTTGAACGCTAAGCTACCATGATTGACAGACGACGTAAGGCAATTATCTATCCATAAAAGTAAAGGGCAACTTTCCCTTTAAACATACACTAGTGTAATAGGGAAAGACTAAATTCTATGAAATGGTAATGGTAATGAATTTCATGGCTATTAATGAGCAACACGTGCAGATAACAAGAGATCCGCAAGCGGGGCATTATATGCCCATGACATTTATCATGTAGAGAAATTTAAGCTTTGTTGGACTGTAACCTCGAAACAATATGGACTGCTCCATATCATGGTCTAACTTTATATAAAGTTACAACTTAATCGGATCTAAATTGTAGGAGGAGCAAACCGAAAAGAAAATGTTCACAGAAATTTTCAAAGAGGTATCCTCTATGACCAAAGTTTGGCTTCAAAATGAAGATCTTATGATGGTAGGGCAAATACTTTTGAAGTAATGACCAAGGTTAAGTTTTGTTTGACAAACGCACAGACAAAACTCAATATTGCGAAAGCCTTTTGTCAGAATGTAGATCTTGTGCGGGCAAGTATGTATGTAAAGTTTCATGAGAGCATTTAAGTTATGACCGAGGTTTAACTGGTTAAGCTTCTGGGTAAAGACCTGACAAGCACAACGGACAAAAGCAGTATAGTTATGGCCAGGGCGAAGCCCTAACAATATGGGCTGGTCCACATCATGGTCTTACTATATATAAAGTTTCAGCTTGTTCGAATGTTAATTGTAGGAGTTAGCCGAAATCGAATGTTTACAGAAGTATTCAAAGAGGCCTAACTCTGAAAATATCTTATGGACAGTTAACCTCGAAACTTTACGCACATCTCCACATCCTTATCTTACCAGCTACCAAGTTTCAGCTTGATCGGATGAAACTGTAGGAGGAGTTATCCGGAAACGAAAATGTTTACCAAATTTTTAAAGGGGCATAACTCTTTTGATATATGGTGTACGGTTAACATCGAAACTTTACGCACATCTCCACATAATAATGTTATAGTCTACCAAGTTTCAGCTTGTTCGGGTGAAAACTGAAGGTGTTGTCCGGAAACGAAAATGTTAACCGAAATTTTCAAAGGGGCATAACATTTTACGCACATCTCCATGTCGTAGACCTACTATCTACCAAGTTTCAGCTTGTTCGGGTGGAAAGTGTAGGAGAAGTTATCCGGATTTGTAACAAAAATAAAGTCGGCCCTCGCCCATTGGGGCTTGAACAAAATAAGCGGGCTGCATGATGCTTCCATGCAGAGTTAAATCCGACAGCACACGAGTACTGGTAAACCACTGAGAGGATCTAAGCCTGCCCAGGCAAAGCGGTGCGAGTCGGACCGTCCATGCTTATTAACCCTATTGGTTTCATTGGGCGACAGGGCTTGAGATGTCGTTTCATCTCAGTGTCGTGTAAAGCATTTTATAGTGACTGAATTATCAGATGGATGGGAACCAGTCTACCTAAAAACCCGAACGTTTGGTTTTCCATCATTGTGTGATTGCCATCAACTATGAATATCTCTGGCGATATGGTTTTCCATCTTTATGTGATGGCCATCAACTGTGAATATCTCTGGCGACATGGTTTTCCATCTTTATGTGATGGTCATCAACTGTGAATATCTCTGGCGACATGGTTTTCCATCTTTATGTGATGGCCATCGACTATGAATAACTCTGGCGACATGGTTTTCCATCATTGTGTGATGGCCATCAACTATGAATATCTCTGGCGATATGGTTTTCCATCTTTGTGTGATGGCCATCAACTGCGAATATCTCTGGCGACATGGTTTTCCATCTTTATGTGATGGCCATCAACTATGAATATCTCTGGCGATATGGTTTTCCATCTTTATGTGATGGCCATCGACTATGAATAACTCTGGCTACATGGTTTTCCATCTTTATGTGATGGCCATCAACAATGAATATCTCTGGCGATATGGTTTTCCATCTTTATGTGATGGCCATTAATTATGAATATATCTGGCGACATGGTTTTCCATCTTTATGTGATGGCCATCAACTGTGAATATCTCTAGCGATATGGTTTTCCATCTTTGTGTGATGGCCATCAACTATGAATATCTCTGGCGATATGGTTTTCCATCTTTTTGTGATGGCCATCGACTGTGAAAATCTCTGGCGACATGGTTTTCCATCTGTATATGATGGCCATCGACTATGAATATCTCTGGCGATATGGTTTTCCATCTTTATGTGATGGCCATCGACAATGAATATCTCTGGCGACATGGTTTTCCATCTTTATGTGATGGCCATCAACTGTGAATATCTCTGGCGACATGATTTTACATCTTTGTGTGATGGCCATCAACTATGAATAACTCTGGCGATATGATTTTTCATCTTTGTGTGATGGCCATCATCTTTGTATGTCTCTGGTGATTTTGAATGCCTTTGTCGATATGTTTTTCCATCTTCGTATGATCGCCAACAACTCAGAATGTCTCTGGCGATATTATTTTTCATATTTGTGTGGTAGCCACCAACTTAATGGTATGTCTCTGGCGATATGATGTTCTATCTTTGTGTGATGTCCATCAACTTTAAATGTCTCAGGCGACATAGTTTTCTATCTTTGTGTGATTGCCATCAACTGCGAATGTCTCTGGCGATATGGTTTTCCATCTATGTGTGATGACCATCAATTTTGTTGAGTCCTTTTCCTTTGTCAACTTAGCTTATATCTGTGGCTTGGTCCAACGGGATTCAACTGTTGGGTTTCGTTTGCTTTGCTCCAGAGTTCCTGTCGAGTTGCAACGGATGGCTCAGCGCGTTTTACTGTCGAGTCCTCATCCTTGTGTCAACTTGACTTTTGTTTACCGAGTTGATTCACTGCTTCACGCGAACCAAACAACTAATTGGTTGAACCACATTGAAAGTGAGGGTGAGTGGTGGGATCCCGTAAAGTTATCTTAAACCCACCATTAATTTTTGCTGACTGTTCCAAGTCGGTGCTTTTGCTGTGGTTCCTTCATGTTTTGTGTTGGTGGTTCTGATTCGTTCCATATATGTTGTTGCGTTGATGATTCCTATTCTTCCCCCTTTTTGGTTGTTCAGTTTTAGTTGCGTTTGTCCTCTCAATTTGATGTTTGTCATGTACGTGATTCTGATTCTTTACCACAGTTTTATATTGCTCCTTTTAGTTAGGTTTGGATAGTCTGAGTCACCACCTGTTTGGGAAAGCGCTGGTGACTCGATTTACCTGTAGTCCGTTTTGTTTACTGTTGTTATCCCGCGTTTCGACTTCTTTCCCTAGCGAAACTGTGGGAAGAATTTGGGATCTGATTGTATCAGTTCCTGAACGCTTCTCTTTTTAATTTTAATTGTGATTTCTTTGTTTACCGAGTTGATTCACTCAAGTGTTAGAAAATCTTCACGCGGACCAGAAACATACTTGGTTGAACCACAGTGAAAGTGAGGGTGAGGGTTAGAATCCCATGTGGTTAACATCTACCCACAAGTATTTTTACTGATCGTTCTCAGTCGGTGCTTTTGCTGTGGTTCCTTCATGTTTTGTGTTGGTGGTTATGATTCTTTCCCTAATCATATATGTTGTTACGATGCTGATTCTTCTCCCTCTTTTGGTTGTTCATTTTAGTTACGTTTGTCCTTCTAGTTTAATGTTTGCCATGTTGGTGATTCCGATTCCCACCCAGCCATCTTTTTGTTAGGTTGGGATATTCTTAGTCACTACCAGTTTTGGAAAGAGCTGCTCGCTCGGTTTACTAGTTGTCCTTTATGTTTACTGTCGACTTTTTGTTTACTGTTTCGGCTAGTGATATTGATGGAAGAATTTAGGATCTGATTGTATCAGTTCCTGATCGTTTCTGTTTTTAATTTTAATGTTTCTGTCGATGGTTTTCATCGTAATGTGATGACCATCAACTTTGAATGTCTATGACGATATGTTTTTTCATCTTTATGTGATGACCATCAACTTTGAATGTCTAAGGCGATAACACAGATATCTTGATACAAGTAAACGTGATATGTTTGAACAAGTAAAATATAGTCAAACAGTCAAACTCCAACACCTCAAATATGTGTTCGAAATATAGAGAGTTTGAACTACTGAGAGTTAATCATGACCCCAGATCATTAGGCAAAATGGGGGTCATTACGAAAACACGCCTATACAAATACATAGTAAACTTTACCACTGAAAAAAAAGAAACTTTTTGGATGAAAAATTGTATCGAGGACGAATACCCACAGAAGAAAAACAAGAAGCCCATGGGCCACTGTGCTCACCAGAGCTCAGGGGGCACTGCCCACTGACAGCATTGTATTCTAATTAACCACGGAAGCCCTGGCCGAAGAATGCTACAGATAAAATTCGGACCCAATCAGCCTAGTGGCTTTAGAGGTCCGATGTCGCTTGAATGTGTTCTTGCAGGACAACAGATGACAATCGACAATTTCCCATCTGTGGCCACAAATAGGCCAAAAAGAAAAGTATTAAAGGAACATTTCTATGAAAGTTTGACAAAATATCTTGAAAGGCATAAATGTCATTTTTCAATTTTCCCCGATATAAGTCAATGGAAACTCTTAACTTGCCATAGCAAACAAACCAAAGAGCCAAATTTCATAAACCAGAGCTCAGGTGGGCACTGCCCAATGGCAGCCATGTACTTTAACATGATACGATTTTAAACATACCAATTATAAAGTCTCCAAAAAAGACCCCATACCGAAATGAGCACTCATGTGGACTGTATCTGAAATAGTAGGTGTTTAATAAAGTAGAGAGGGTGGGGCATGAACCCAAAGGCGCCCTAGTTTGTGTCATTAAATGCGTCAAAAGGAACATACATATATGGTTTAGCGGTGGGGATATGTATGGCTCCTGAGGTGTAAGGTCTTTTAATTAGTGGAGGGATTCGGGCATGGCGGATCCCAGAAAAGCCAAAGATTGTTGTCACTGAATGCTGAACGGTTTCTCAGATATGAAGCCCTTTTATGAAGTGGATGGGAGAGAAATGGCCCCGGCGGACACCCCACGATGTGTGGCTGAATATGTCTTAATAACAATGAACAAGAATATAAGCCATTATGGGGTGGGGATTTTGATGGTTTCTGAGATATATGGCCTATTATGAAGCGGGGTCTTATCATTAGGAACACTAATATATATGGTTAAGGGGTTAGAATCGGAACGGTATCTGAGATATTTGGCTTTTAATGAAGCAAAGGGGTGTGGCATTGCATCCCGGGGAACCCCCATGCTGGTGTCAATGATTGCTCCATTTGTTTGTTTGTTTGATTTGAGGTTTAACGTCCCCGTCAACACAGGTCATTTTGGAGACGTTGCTTCCACTTGTGTGGGACTTTTACCCGACATTGAGATGAAATGACATCTCAAGCCCTGTCGCCCAATGAAACCAATATAGTTTATTAGCATGGACGATCCACCTCGCACCGCGGTTCCTGGACAGGCTTAGATCCTCTAAGCGGTTTACCAGTACTAGTGTGCGGGCAGGATTCAGCTCTGCATGGAAGCATCATGCAGCCCATATATTTCTTTAAGCCCCTATGGGCGGGGGCGCTATGATTGCGCCATATCCTAAGGAACAAGAATATATATGGTTTAGGGGTAGGGCTCTGAACAGTTTCTCAGATATATGGTCTTTTGTGAAGTTGAGGGGTGCAGCATAGCTCGGTTGAGCCCTAATGTGTCTTATCATAAGGAACAAGAATATATATGGTTTATGGGTGAGGACCTGTACAGTTTCTGGACTATTTGGCCTTTTATAAAGTGGAGGGGGTTGGGCATGGCCCCGGCACATGCGCGGGGGGGGGGGCAGGTTCGTGTCACTGGGTGCGTCCTATCATAAGGAACAAGAATATATATGGTTTAGGGGAGGGGATCTGAACCGTTTCTGAGAATATGACATTTTATGAATAGGAGGGGGTGGGGCATGTCCCTGGCACATCCGGCGGGACCCCAAGGTTGGTGTCACTTAACGCATCTTATCATAAGGAACAAGAATATATGGATTAGGGGTGGGGATCTGTAAGGTTTCTCGAATATTTGGCCTTTTATGAAGTGGAGGGGGTTGGGCATGGCCCCGGAACATCCCGGATGTCCCCCAGGTTGGTGTCACTGAATGCGACTTATCATAAGGTACGAGAATATATATGGTTTAGGGGTGGGGATCTGTAAGGTTTCTGGGATATTGGGCCTTTTATGAAGTGGAGGGGGTGGGACATGGCCCCGGCATATCCCGGGGTACCCCCAGGCTGGTGTCAGTGAGTGTGTCTTATCATAAGCAACAAGAATATATGTTTTAGGCGTGGGGATATGAATGATTTCTGAGATAAAAGGTATTTTATGAACTGGAGGAGGTGGGGCATGTCCCCGGGGGCCACAAATTGGTGTCACTTAATGCATCTTATCATAAGGAACAAGAATATATATGGTTTAGGGGTGGGGATCTGTAAGGTTTCTGAGATATAAGGCATTTTATGAAGTGGTGGGGGCGGGTCATGGCCCCTCGACATAAAAGCATATGGCTGAGAGAAGTTTACTCAAGGAACATTTCTATGAAAGTTTTGTCAAATATCTGCAAAGGCTTGGTAGTTAAAGGCTTTTTACAATTTTCCCCATTATAAGTCTATGGAAAATCTAAGTTGCCATAGCAACCAAAACTAAAGAGCCGAATTTCATAAAAAAAAAAAAAAACATAAAACCTGTAAAGGCAAATATGGTGAAATTTCCATAAACTGTCAGCCTCATACATGTAGAGCATATGGTTTCTGAGGAGATGATTTTTTTAAGTATTTGTGTTTCTATTTTTTTTTTTTCATTTTGGTTTCCATGAAAACCACTACAAATGAACAGTAGCACCTAAAATCATATGGCAGATAATAGATTGCCTAAGGAACATTTCTATGAAAGCTTTGTCAAAGTATCTGCAAACGCTTGGCAGTAAATGCCATTTTTCAATTTCCCCCATTATAAGTCTAAGTTGCTATAACAACCAAACTAATGATCATAAAAAAAACTTTCAATCAAAGGATGCTACAGATGAAATTTGGACCAAATCGGCCTAGTGGCTTCGGAGATGTCATTTGAAAGTGTTGACGTCACACGACATACGACGACGACGATGACGACGGACAACTGCCTATCCTATAAGCTCCCCCGGTCTAAGGAATATCCCTGTAAACCCCAGTTTTACTAAATAAAAGTTGGGTTCAAGGGGGCCAAAATTATATTGGCGTGCTTTCGTGATGGTCGCCTAGGGATAAATTTTCGTGCAGTACATTAATGGTATGTTATGTGTATTATCTTTTCAAGGTAAATTAGGTAAAACCTTCGTAGATTATCCTTAATATATTGATGTATTGAGCTTTTAGAAGAATTATCTAGCGGTGAGTGAGTGTTTTAGTTTGTACGTCCCACCAACAGCTAAGGTAATACGGAGACGGGATCTCGGTTTAAAGACTCATCCGAATGTCTGGAGAAGCCCGGGATCGATCCTGCGACCCCTGGTTTACAAGTCGAGTAGCGTAATCACTATACCACGGAGGCTTCTAGAATTATCTAGGAACTCAGTAGTGAGTTCGAATTTGCCCTGGTAAACGAGCTAGCCGTGTTCGAGTTATTGAAGTTTCGTCGTGTTGCGTTTTCACACGCATGGGTCAAGAATATCCCTTTATATGACATGTCGTGATTTTTTTGTCTCACACAGCTGTCTCTCCCGATGGGTTAACAAGCCGTCATTGCATAATATAGGACAAGAAAAACGCCAAATGGCATTATGGACGGGTTTTTGAAAAAAGGTTAACCAAAAGGTAAAGCTGGACGCGGACGCCCGGCCGCCCGCCCGCACGGACATCGCTATTATAAAGGACGGAATTTTTCCTTGAAAAACCCGTCCAAAATGTGTTTTTATTGAAAATACATAGTATTTTTTCTTTTTCAAAATTGTCTTCTATTGCATGTAGGGACGTACTTTTTATGTACCATGACGAAAACACGCCCATGTAGTTTTGACCCCCCTTGAACATTTTATCTAGTAAAACTGGGGTTTACAGGGTAAACCTTATATTTCTTATTTCTGCTCTGAAATATAGGTTGTGGGTACTTGTTAGAACCGCCTCGATGAGGCGGTTCTAACCACTACCCACAATTTATATTTTGAGCAGAAATAAGAAAAATATCACAATTTTTCTTCTTACAATTTCCGATGTTTCGGTGGTAAAGTTTACAATGCATTTGTATAGGTGAGCTTTCGTAATGATTTGCAAAATGTCATGTACTTGATCAACTTTTTATGAAATGACCATTCAGTGTGTTATCAATCAACATCTGCTTTTCTTTTCAAATTTTACCACTTCATGTAAATGACCTTTCAGCAAATGACTATTAGCAGCTCTCTGAAAAAAAATGTTTAAAACAGTTTTCTTTAGAAGGTAAGGCTAATTAAGGCTCTACCCTTTTGCTCTGTTATGTTTGTGTAAGGAGGTATTTTGCGTGTCAGTTTTCTGTTATCTTGGACAGTCTGTTTGCAAAAGCTTTGGAAGAGCTTTAAAGTAGGTGGCTGAGAGAACTAATCAAGGATGGGTCGAGACCCCGACAAGGAAATCTCAGGCTCGTTTTCAGTGTATTTACTTGTAAGTCTCTTGTTCGTCAAAGCCTCGCATGAGAATTAAGCAAACTTATGAAGCCTTCATGATGACTGAACAAACTGTTTGCCGCGAGGATGGCGGCCGCGTAAAATATATTTAACCCCGCCCCTCGTGGAATTTGTTTCTCTGACCGTTCCAAGGCGTTTCTTCTGTCGCGGTTTATTTTTTTATGGTTTGTCTTTGAGTGTGTGTATCGCTTATACTTTTTTGTTTTGGATAGCCGATTGGCCATTTTTGGGAATGTAACTGTCCTTTTGGCTTTCCGCTATTGGTGTTTCCATTAGGGTCTAGTTATTTCACGTTTGTGATTCTTTCCCTTTGGTGATTCTGATGGGAGATGTGTGTTAATTGTATCGATTCCTGATCATTGCCTTCACTTCTATTTTGTCTGAGATTTCCGTGTCTCGGCCACAACCCTATCATAGATTCTATTAGTCTCGGTATGAAGTGAATGATTTTGTGTTGCAGTTGGCTGGTTATCCTGCTCAATGAACTGTTTAGTCTCCCCTCCTTGAAACAGTATTATTTCCATAACCTACCATAAATAACTTTCGAGACTGCAGACATCATTAATAAATAGTGAAAATAGCCGACTGTATTGTATTGAGACAGTATTCACAGCATTAATGAGCCAGCGCATGTCAAAACCTACAATAAGTACGGTGCGACCAGAAGAGGCTCACATCAACCTGCACATCCATCCACAATTGACAAGACCTTTTGCCTATGTCTCTTTGCATAAATTTTAGCCTATGGTAGGTTCATGCGATCAGCGAAGACCCAGATCAGACTGCGCGAATGCGCAGGCTTATCTGGGTCTTTGCTGATCGCTCAAGACTTCTTGTAGATTTTGTCATGCGCTGGCTCAAATGCACCATTTGACTTCCGGATTTTGTATGTATATCTGTCTATCACAGTGTCTCCAAGTATCATATTCATCATTTTTGTATCGTCTAGAATCTTATTGTGACGCCTGCGACGGATGAACATTGCTGCCAAAGAACATATTGTCACGATATCAAATAATTCTTCTCAGAAATCGATGGATATCTATCTATCTATCTATCTATCTATCTATCTATCTATCTATCTATCTATCTATCTATCTATCTATCTATCTATCTATCTAATTGTATGTTTGTCCACCCATATGACCGTCCATCTGCCCAACCACCTACCCACTCATCACACAGGCCTCGGTGGCCTAGTGGAATAGAGCGCTGACTCTTAATCATTAGGTCTGTCACCGCTGTGGGTTCGAGCCTCGCTCGGGTTAGCCACATGCGAGACGCCAAGTTATGCAACGGAAGGTCAGGTTGGTTTTCTCCGGGTACTTCGGTTTTCGCCGACGCCTGATTAACGATCGATGAGTGAATAATCTTGAAAGGGTCGTAAACCCTAAGCAAAAAAATACATCACACATCTATCCATCCATGCGCGCGAGACCAACTTATCGTAATCTTTATCCTGCTGTTCACGACAACCCAGCTACCTTTGCAAACAGTGTAGATCCAGATCAGATTGCTTCTTCAGATCAGGCTTTACATTATTTGTCATTCAGTTTGTGAATTTGGATAAAACCATTATATCATATAATCTGATTGGCTGATAGTTAGAAATGGGTGTTGCTAATTAAATTATTCGCCAGGATAAGGGTTAAGCCAGTAAATATTTTTGCGTTCTCAAATATCTGATCGGTATAACTTAAGCTTCCATTGTAGTTTCAGATTAACCTTAAACACCTAAAACTAAAATGAGGGTATCCATTACGATGACACACCCGTGCGACATAGTGTTTTTTTCACAACTCCAAAATGGACATTTTTCTGATGAAAATCCGTGATATTTTTCTTATAAATACTGCAAACATAGGTTGCGGGTGCTCGTTAGAACCGCCTCATTGAGGCGGTTCTAACGAGTACCCACAACCTATATCTTGGAGCGAAAATAAAAAAAATATTGTATACCCCCGTAAACTCCAGTTTTCTCTATATAAAGTGAGGTATAGTGGGGTTTTCATTTTACGGACTTGTTCACGTGATGTTTCTTTTGCCCCGTCATGTTTACAAGTGCGCGTGCTGTTTATATAAGGAATACTTGGGTTTGGGTATACATACAATAGCTTTATTATTTCTGCTCCAAGACATATGTTGTTGGAACTCGTTAGAACCGCCTCAATGAGGCGGTTCTAATGAGTGTCCACAGCTTATTTTTTGAGTAGAAATTAGAAAAAAAATCATCAGAAAATGAACCGCTTTAAAGATCTGAAAGAATACATTTTGTCGCATGGATGTGTAATCGTAATGTTGCATGGTAGCTGTACTCTCAGAGATTCACTATTTTATGCGAACGATGCTTTGAATAGCTGGGCTCTGTTGTCTGAGATTTGAACAGCAATGAAACAGTTATAATTGCAGAATTTGATGACAAGATCTGTCACTGCATGCGGAATATAAGACTCTTACATGGGTGTGAGGGGTGGATAGAAAAATCCGTCCACAGGGTCACTGGCATCACGGGGCTTGCCGAGTGATGTCGGACAGTGATCCCGAAGGGTTAATTTTTCTCCAACGTAAGATTCTTTTTCTTACATACCTTTCATTTCTGAGATTTTTTTTCATTTATTTATTTATAATGCAGTCATTT
This sequence comes from Lucinisca nassula, assembly GCA_963580285.1. Taxonomy (NCBI): domain Eukaryota; kingdom Metazoa; phylum Mollusca; class Bivalvia; order Lucinida; family Lucinidae; genus Lucinisca; species Lucinisca nassula. Next base: position 59,887,019 of record OY757025.1, read on the forward strand.
CAATTGTCGAAGTCCGCTATATTTTGCTGCCAATAAAACAGCGTTTTTGACGTGACTGCACGTGTAGTGACGTCAAACATAACGATGTCGTATAAGACGTCCTAGTCAACCAGTGCACATTAAACACGTGAAAGTTCTCTATTTTTATCCTATCGCTGGATAGGTTTTATCCTATCCCTGTGTAGGATAACCTTGGTAGTATACGAATTTCTATCCCATGGTTAAGTGCACGATTTCCTTATCAGGGTCCAGTTGTTCAAAGCATCGTTAGCTTAACGAGCTCGCTAGTGGTCAAATTGTTAACTATTCTAGAAAGTTTAATACCTATTTTTTTTGCTGAACAAATGTGAGCAGCTTTTGCATTTGCAAAAGCTGCTCACATTTTTTCAGCAAAAATAATAGAATATTTGCTCGCACCCGAAAGAAATTAAAAGAAAAGAATTGAACCTAGGGCTCTTGGTTTATAGCCTCTACACCACTGAGAATTCTACTGAGGACTCTACATCACGTTAACATGTTCATGCAATAAATCTGTGTTTGAAACAGAAATACGAGAACTATTTCATAGAGCGACAGGTAGTAATATAACGTTACGTCGAAGAGCACGTTTAGAACCCGCGCGTTACATCATTGTATATGAAGTGACGCCAACAGCATTCAATTACATGTAAAAGTTTAGAAAACCATTGACAATAAACTGAATTTAAAGACTTTACGTTTTTTTCTCTTGGGTTCCTTTCAAAGATGGCAGCTTCTCATTGAATAATCATTCCGCCATGGGCGTTGTTAAGTTCCTCTTTACTCTTTGGAATGAATTCCTAAAAATTACCATTTGGTGGCCTTTTTAATATTTCGATGACATAGTTGGAATTATAAGGAACTAACAATCATTTTTGTGGATTTAATCGTTGTGTAAACTCCAGCGAATCACTCACAAACGTTTACGCACCGATAAAGTCCACAAAAATGAAATTCATTCTTAGCACCTAGAATCAATGTTTGTAGCAAGTATAAGGGCAATATCCCAAAATTTCAACCTAAGAATGGTACTTAAAAATATCAATATATCAGATGGATTTGTTATCCGTAATGGGCCTGGTATGCTTCGTAGAAGAAGATGGGATTGACCATCACATGGCACCCCTGTGCCTATTTCAAAACTGCAAGCCTTGTTTTGTCGATGTTTCACATACCTAGACAAAACATTGAAATCGTAGCAAGGATTTGTCGTTCGATTTGTTCAAGAGAACATCCCGTTAAATGTCATCTTTGTCTATGGCACCGTTTATGATACATTTGTTGAGCCTGGATAGTTTTGCGAATTGGTACTTTGTCTGGAACAATTTCAGTCGGCTTAAGGGGAATGGATACACCTTCAGGGGCGGCAACTCCTGCAAATGTACTGTTGTCTCTATGTCAATAGGTGGTCAACTTTTAACAGAAAGAATTTGCAACTGAGGAGCAAATTCTTTTTTTAAGTCTTGACCCCTTTTTCAGTGGGAACGAGTTTAAAGAAAAGCAAACAGGACGTCCCAAATGTTGTCTCCTTTTGTAAAAACGGCGGAAAAAAATCTGCCAGATGTTGTCATTCCCCTTAAATGTTAACTTAAGCCAAGGATACTGGGCAATTAGTACAGGAAACTTTTAGTTTGCTTTTTCATGAACTAGCCCGGTCTACTTTAAGAAATCAAAGCGCTGACAGTACTGGTACTGGTGGGTCGATTGTCTCTGAGTGTAGGCTGGGAAAACAGTCCTGAACGACGAGATAGACTGTCTTGTTTAACCCTTAAACGTCACGTGGCTTTGCCAAAGAGTTCGACTCTGATCAGACGCTGTTTTTGTGTCTTCAGTTTATCAATGTCCAAACGCAGAGCCCGGTCGATGTTTACAGCAAGCTTGCTAAACTCGGCCAGTTTGCGCCACAACGACAACAATTGCGCGCCTGTAAATAAGCGAAACCTTGATTTCGTACTAATCCGTGATGATCACATGTGCATCAGCTGCGTAAATCTACTGTGCTAAGTAATATTTGGTCGACGGACAAACAATCGACCCGAAACGTACAGTAAAATTCTAATATTAAGACCACCTTTGGGACGGTTCAAAAGTGGCCTTTTAAGCCACTTTTGAACAGTCCCAAAGGTGGTCCCTAACCACTGGACACTGTGCGCTGAAAACACGAAGAAAGAATAAAAAAAAAATAAAGCAGAATTAGTCTTAATTTAAGGCGGTCTTAATAGCGGAATTTCACTGTATTTGATCTTGTTACGTTTGTAGATCTATTAATAGGGGAGTTAAGGGCGGCTAACTTGTTTATGTAGCTGCGCCCTGCATTTGTAAAAAAATATTTCTGGGCACTTATCCGAAAACATTCGTGCCAGTTTAGGGAAAAATGACGAAAGGATATATGTCGGCTAGTAGTACTTCTTCAATAACATATAAACATGACTGTTTTTTTTTCCTTCTAACAAGGACGCTGAAAGCAACGTTTAGATAAGAATGCAGCTTTCTAAATATTAGTTGGTGAATTTACTTTTGATTTTTAGCAATCCGCATTAGGACCAGCAAAAACGGAGACAAATTCTTGCTTTAAAAACATATTTTAAGGTTTCGATTTTTCTTTCTTTGTGTTTTCTACGCCCAGTGTCCTCTAGAACGAGATAATATATGAATTTTACTGTATATCCATACTTAAACCAAATACCCTGACGTTTTAAATCCTTTCTTGATATAGTTTGGTTACTTTCAACATTATTCATATATGGACCACCCTACGAAAAAAAAGAACGTCTCATCACTTAAACACGCCTATATAATCTTAATTCCCTTGATACCCACTTTTATATAGAAAAACTGGGGTTTGTAGGGGTAAACCTTATTTTTCTTATTTCTGCTCTAAGATATAGATTGTGGGTACTCGTTATAACCGCCACATCGAGGCGGTTCTAACGAGTACCCACAATCTATATTATGAGCATAAATAAGAAAAATATCACAATTTGTCATCTTAAAATGTTCATTTTTTTCGGCGATAAAGGCTACAATGTATTGGTATAGGCGTGTTTTCGTAATGTCAAGCATTTGCACCGAGCGAAGATTCAGATGCTTAGTCTGATCCGAATCTCTATTAAGTCACTTGGAGCCGATCAGTTCACCTTATCACACTTTTTTGTGAAGGCTTACCGCTTTACGGTGGTATACAGTAGAGCTTCAATGGCTTGAACACCGATGGCTCGGTTACCATGGCTGAGTCGAACCAATTCTTGAGCCCTAGGGAAATCCTCTACATAAGAAATAGTGGGCGGTAATTGAGGAGATTTTAGTCTTAATCTTGCAAATGCATGCTGTGTGTACTCATTAGAATCGCCTCAATGAGGCGATTCTAATGAGTACACACAGCGTACATTTTCATTATTTAACACCGAAAAGATGTCTTAAAGTATCTCGTTATGTCTATTGGCAGTAACTCTCGGTGGCTCGAACTGCCCATGTCTCGAACAGATTTTTGAGGTCCCTAAGGTGTTCGAGCCATTGAAGTTCGACTGTACATTATTTTCTTTATTTCTGCTCCAAGACATAGGTTGTGGGTACTCGTTAGAACCGCCTCAATGAGGCGCTGTATACCCCTTAATCCCCACTTTTGTCTATATCAAGTGGGGTTTAGACTTGTTATATATATATAAAAAAAGAATTATTCCTAACACATTCTCATTAGGAATAGCAATTTTATAAGACAAAAGAGAAAACATTTTCTTGCATGCCCGATAAGAACATCCGACATTTTCACAGGTTATGGAAATTCCTATCTCATCCTGTTTATCTCAACTTCATTATCCCATCGTGTTGTGCATAATTTGCAAGGCATGCTGTTAAAATACACCTTTTTTATTTAATGCATTATAGGCATGTAAGAAACAGCGCAGTCTTTTATATTTTACACCATATAGAAGGCCACTGGACGAATTATTAAATTTGAGTGGATATGTAAAATTAATGTTATACTCAACCTGCGTTTCACCATATTTTCACGAAGCACTATTTATACCGCGAAACACTACGTCATAATTTACCTTGCTTACGCAACAACGTCATGCGATATGTAATCGGCTTCACCTAAAAGCAAATAATAAATTGAAAAGAAACAGTTGTGGTATGCTAGAAATAGTCTTTTATACACGAAGAAAACAACCTCGGGATTTCGGGACCGATCTGAACAGAGACTTAGCCCGGGCATCCCTCGGGTTGGAAACCATACTCATAAAAAAGTCATATAATCCCACATTCTCTAATGTTCTTTTCCTCTTAGAACAAATACTGGACTTTGGTTCCGTAATTTTGGCCTTTCTTAGACTGTTCAACCAATCTGACATGATTTATGGTGGACTTGCATGCAAGTGGAGAGTCTGCTCTTTGCGTACGAGACTTTCATTTTTCTTTCATTGGACTGAAGTGGCGGCTATATACATTTTCATCAGACGGCTGTATGCTTTAATTCGATCCTCTGAATAACCATGTCTGCTCGTAAGTAAGAAGAATTGGATCCAATATGATAGCATCATTAACTGAATTGGATCTTAATAGTTGACAACTTGATCAATGTTCTTGGCTTGAAAAGACCTAACATACATCTTTCAATGCAATGATAGGCGCGATGTCGGTAAAGATTTTATTTGGAAGTATAGTTTACCCTATCTGGGAGACAACCTCTATTAAATGATGGCCAGGTTTAACTTCTTTTTTTCAGGTTCCACATGCAATGTACAGGTGAAAATGAATTTGTATTTACACAAAACGGAAAACTTTAAAGCAATCAGAAAAGACACTGATCAGACGCCGCACTTTGCGGCGTCTGATCAGTGTCTTTTCTGATTGCTCTAAATATCTTTTTGTAAAGCCTACAGTAAAAACTAGATGTCAGTAAGCTGGGCCAACAAAATACCCCCGCAACAGTACATTTCTGCTGCAAAATTGACGCAAAAAGCCGTGTATCAGTTGCCATCATATTCACATACCAAATTTGATCAAAATCCATCATTTCTTTCTCAAGATATTGAGCGGAAACAAATTTTGGAAATCATTCAAGGGCCATAACTCAGCTGAAATTTGACACAAAAGACTACGTAACAATCCCAAGATATATATTGTCAACATAAATACACATACCAAATTTGATCAAAAGTCCTCAATAATCGTGTTTCTTAAGACATTGAGCGGAAACGACTTTCTGGCGTCAGGCAAGGAAAAATGAAAAATGTTGAAAAATGATGGGTAACAATCCCAAACTAGAGGTTGTCAATATCAATTCCTTGCATAATTTGATCAAAATTTCCGCATAACTAAAGCTGTACTGTTTTCATCTCAAAATGACAAACACTTTCACACGATGGTCTAAGCCTGCCCAGGCCAAGTGATGAGAGTCGAACCAAGGTGATACTAACAGATATCACAACATAAGCCTCTTGTAGTAAATGAGTAAGCAGTAAGCCTTCTACTATCTATCAGTCTGCCACGAACTCAGAAACAGTTTATTTCCTAAGATTATATCCGAATTTAACCATGGGAGCATTGTTGGATATGTCTGTATTGGGATTATAAGAATCTTATATTGGTGTGAGGGGTTGATAGAAAAATCCGTTCCAAGGGTCACTGTCCGGCATCACGAGGCTTGCCGAGTGATGCCGGACAGTGATCCCGAGGGACGGATTTTTCTATCCACCCCTCACATCCATATTGGATTCTTTTTCTTGCATACCTTCCATTTCTATTACGAATTTTTAATGCTGCTGTCACTTCGGTTACCGACGTCCGCCATTTTGTGATGACACAACAGGAATGTTTAGTGACGTCACGCATGACGACGCCGCGCACGAGGTTGTAATCAACCAGTGCATTTATCAAACACGCGGTTATATTCGATTTGGGGTCGGAACACCAGGGTCAGAACATAAATTTCTACCCCAGGGTAAAATCACGGATTTCCTTGTCTGGTGTGCAAGAATCTTTAATATCGTCCAATGCTTTAGAATGGTAATCAGTTTGAATACCAAAAAAAATGTCGTAACAACAAGGGTCCTCAGTATTAAACACTTGTTTTGTTTGTATTTGAGTTTAATGAGGTCATATCGTGCCGGTCAGTTTACCTGTCCACACTTCCTGGGCAGGCTAAGTAACAATGTTATACGTAAGCGGTTAACCAGTACAGTGCACATTCATTCGCCAGAAACTGACAACTGCCCTTCTTGAATCAGCGGAAGGGAGAAAATGACTGTAGAAAAGATTTCAAGATCAATCGCCGCATGTGGATGTTGCCGGCCCCGGCAGCTATCGAACCCGCCGCCGGCGTCCTCCTGATCACCAGTCAGACGCGCGAAATAAAAAAAAAACACATACACAAAAACACACACACACACACACAAAACACGTATAACTCCAATGCTGATGGCAACTTTCACATTTTTACATAACTATGTCGTTATCTAAATTAAAGAATGAGCAGTCTTAATTTCTTTCAAGAACGTTTTAAAAGATTGTGTTTGGATTCAAGTTCTTTACATTAAAAAGTCATTCATTTTGTTTGGCGATAACCCCTCGAATGAATCAATTTTGAGTGATACATCGTTTCGCTTTTACTTTTGGAGTCGGGAATAAATTTTATTTTTTTTTGTCCGGTGTTTATCACAATATGAGCAATATCTTGTTAATGAGCTACAAAACGGTACATTAATACCTAGCTAGCTTGTTGGTTTGAATTTGGGGTTAACGTGCCGTCAACACTATTTAGATCATTTTGGAGACGTTGCTTCCAATTTTGTGGAACTTTTTCCCGACATTGAGGTGAAATTACATCTCAAGCCCTGCCGCCCAATGAAGCCAGAAGGCTTATATGCATTGGACGATCTGACTCAAACCGCTTTACCAGGGCAGGCTTAGTCCTTCTAAGCGGTTTATCAGTAGTCGTGTGTGGTCAGATTCAGCTCTGCATGGAAGCATCATGCAACCCAATCTATGTCTCCACCAATTTTGTTCATTTAAGAGAATCTGGAAGGTAATATTTTGAACCTATTTTGTATCGGAAACGCCAAAACGGGTACCCAAGCAAACAGTGCTGGCCCAGATCAGAAGCCGCACAAGGCGGCGTCTGATCAGGACCTACACTTTTTGCAAAAACATTCAGCCCATTTTAAAAAAAAAATGAAGGAAGCACAACCTGACACCCCTAAATTTCGAAATAGCCATATAAAAGGAGGAATATTACATTTGGTAGAGAAAGGGTTAGTATGAACAACATTTGGTCACGAGTAAAGGTTATTCGTTAAATGGAGTACCTTTGTTACTATAACGTTATTAATCAAGAAATTTCGTATTGGCCTAGTTACAGGTCCGAGGTCTGCTGGCCGACACAATTAAAAAACATGATTATTGATTTGTTGACCTCACTGGACCTCAGTTAATATTGGTTGACCGCGTGTTAATATGGATGACCTCCGATCGATACAGGATAGTCAATTAATAATTACGCTTATAGCTTGTGCAATTTGACATGAGACTGACCTTTATGCAAAGACTAAATTAGTCAATGTTATCGCCTTATTGGTCGGTTTTCGTAAACTTCTCGTGAATTTTCGGCATCTCGTGAATTTCGATTTATGCATTGAATAACAATATCGACCTCTTCCGAAAATGACGATGATAAATATATGCATTCAGTCGGGTGTGAAATTATGGTTATAGAGGTCGTCAGTCTCATGTCAAATTGTACTAGCTACACTACATTTTCCATCCATTATTTAACCCATTTAGTACCAGAAACCCCAAAATGGGTACCCTGGCAAACAGTGCTGGTCCAGATCAGACGCCGCATAACGCGGCGTCTGATCAGGGCCTCCACTGTTTGCTAAAAGTTCTGTCATTTTCCAAATAAAATTTCATGAAAACATAACCTGGCACCCCATAATTTTGAAATGAACTTCTGCTATATAAAATGAGGAAGATTTCATTTGGTACAAAAATGGTTAAGGGCTAAATTTTAAGCACGAAGATGACTGCACATGGTTTTTCCCATGACTGTGGAACAGCGTCGTTGACGTGATAACGTCGCCAACGTCTAATCGTATTGGAGTGAATCATGGTTTATTTAAGAAATAGATCAAGGGTTGGTAACTCGAAGCTCTCTTAAGGCTTACGACGACCTTAAGTATATCTTTATCACTTCGTAGCGATTAGTGTGAGTAACTCGAACGTACCGTAATTTATGGAGACAACTTAACCATATCGTAAAGTTACGAACAACTAAGGCATGCCGTAACCTCATCTTAACTATTGCGAAAGAAACAGATACTACATAGAAGCGTAAGAAAAGAAGTTGTACATCTATCTACTTTTTTTCTCGGCACACAGGGTTTCTGTTAGTAATGATATGCGATACATGTATTGTATGGTATAGTATTAAGGCAGATATATGCTATCATTAGCAGAATTAGCCATATAAAAATACATGTAAAGAAAGATCTATACATCTCCGATAAACATGTATAATTATTATGCACAAGCTGTTTATTTGTGTGTGTAATAGTCGTGTCAACAAAGGGAGAAAAGAAGAAGAACTAGAAATGTGTCCAGACGACACAGATGCCCCCGCCAAGGGCCCCGCCTCACCCCGAAAATCCATGTTGCAACAAAATTGTCTACGTGTGTGACCTTGACCTTAAGGTCATGGGCAGGGTCGTTGGTATGGGCGAATGAGACTTGGGACCTGTATCTATCATCATGCCAAAGATGAACAAGTTCCATCAAATGGTTAGGAAAATATGAGTTCTAAAAGTTCAGGCTCTACTTGTTACACACCGGCCCCGATAGCTCAGTTGGTAGAATGTCCGCTCCGTGGAAAGGGATGTCACGGGTTCAATCCCGGGCCGCGACATACCAAAGTCGTTAAGAATGGTACTAGCTGCTCCTCGCTTGGCACTCAGATTTACGGGGTAGAGCTAGGACTGGTCGACACAGTGTCAGGATAATGTGACTGAGTGTGGTATCATGTAATGTGTCTGGGACATGATACTTCAGTGAGGCAGCACTATGAAAGGGAGCATTGAGCTCCCTGTCGCAACCAGACACCGTCGTGATATGACTGAAAAATTGTTGAAAGCGACGTTGAACCCGAATTTACACACACACTCTACCTGTTACAAAAACCTTAACCTGAGTACGTACGTACACACACACGTACAGACGGACGTACACATGTACGCACGTATGGAAAACCGAAAAACTATATGCCCCCGGCATCATGCCGATGCGGGGGCATAAAAAAGAAATACGGTAAAAGATAGTATAGCCTTTACACTAAGTGTACTACTGACCACAATCGTCTTGTTTTTGAGAAATGTCTTCCTTTCATTAACTTCGTCTTCAAGTGTTTCTAATTTTTCCTGTGTATAGTTTGGTTTTCTTTTTTTCTTTTTTTTTTTGGTAATTTTTGTCTCTGCCATTTTTGAAAGATATTGCACAATTTGTTTAAGACACTTTCAAGTAATTGATGCTAATATGAGCTCAGGCATGGCAAATCGGGAGGGAATGTAGAGAAGGGGTCGCGAGTTGTGTCATTGTTTCTGATCCCATAGTTTATTTAGAACCTTGCCTATTATGATGCCACTACCCAAGCCTTTATGGCAGAAAATGATCCAACAAGGCCGCCTTGTTGTTAAACAAACCCCGGTATTATCATTTATAGTAAGATATTAAGCGTTATTTTATTTTGCTATGCCCTGGCTTACAAAAGTTTCCGAAGCGCTTTGCACGCGATTTAAAATTACACAGGTAAATCGTAAGTGGTAAGATGGTCGTAGCTTTATGGAAACGATACGACAGGTTTTCAGTTACCGGCATAACGAGACCATAAATTTTACGGTGGTCACCTTAAGTATGTCTTAAGTACATCTTAAGTTGATATATTTACGATAGCTTCGAGTTACCAACCCCAGATCTAGCAGTGAAAGAAAAAGATTAGTTCTAGTAGTGATTTGTTGAGTAATAAACCAGTTTGAGGTCAGTTGTAAAGTAGATCCAATAACGAGCGCGTAGCGCGATTGATTAGTCTACTTACAACTGACCGAAAAATTTATTACTAAGCAAATAACAGACAAGAGCTGGGGTTGGTAACTCGAAGCCATCGTAAATATAGCAACTTAAGATGTACTTAAGACATACTTAAGGTGACCACCGTAAAATTTATGGTCTCGTTATGCCGGTAACTGAAAACCTGTCGTATCGTTTCCATAAAGATACGACCACCTTACCACTTACGATTTACCTGTGTAATCTTTAATCTCGTGCAAAGCGCTTCGGAAACTTTTTTAAGCCAGGGCATAGCAAAATAAAATAACGCTTAACATCTTACTATAAATGATAATACCGGGGTTTGGCAGCCTTGTTGGAGCCTTTTCTGCCAAAAAATGCTTGGGTAGCGTTATCATAATAGGCAAGGTTCTAAATAAACTATGGGATGAGAAACAATGACACTAATGGCGACCCCTTCTCTACATTTCCTCCTGATTCGCCATGCCTGTACCGGCCCCGATAGCTCAGTTGGTAGAGTGTCCGCTCCGGGGAACGGGAGGTCACGGGTTCGATCCCGGGCCGCGACATACCAAAGTCGTTAAAAATGGTACTAGCTGCTCCTCGCTTGGCACTAAGATTTACGGGGTAGAGCTAGGACTGGTCGACCCAGTGTCAGGATAATGTGACTGGGTGTGGTATCATGTAATGTGTCTGGGACATGATACTTCAGTGAGGCAGCACCATAAAAGTGAGCATTGAGCTCCCTGTCGCAACCAGACACCGTCGTGATATGACTGAAAAATTGTTGAAAGCGACGTTAAACCCGAATTCACACACACACAATCGCCATGCCTGAGCAAGTTGATGGGGCATATTGGTTCTGTCTTGTCCGTCTGTATGTCTGTCCGTCTGTCCGTTACGCTTTTACCCTGTAGGAAACTCAAGAATGGTTTGAGCTAGGATCTCGAAATTTCATATATGGAATGTGCATGAAAAATAAGCGGACACGTATTTTATTTTTTTTTTCGCCGGACTTGTCTTTGCAGAGTATCGCCCCTTTTCGGACTTATGCATTGCGGCTATGGGGAAAGCTTGTGAACAAAATATCTGGAGAACCGCTTGAACTAGGCTCATGATATTTAGTAGACGATTTGGGTCTAAGGTGTAAATGACCCGATTAATTTTTGACGAAATTCCGAAAATGTTTAACGGAGTTATGCCCCTTTTCGGGCTTATGCATTGTGGCTATGGGGAAACCTTGTGTTTTAATTATGTTTTTTTTTTATTTCAATTATGTGTCTATAAGTGGCAAGCATATGGTTGGGGGCATAGTGTTTCACAAACACATTTTCTATATCATTACTAAAAGAAACCCTGTGTGCCGAGAAAAAAGGAGATAGATGTACAACTTCTTTTCTTATGCTTCTATGTAGTGTCTGTTTCTTTCGCAATAGTTAAGATAAGGTTACGGAATGCCTGAGTTGTCCGTAACTTTACGATATGGTTAAGTTGTCTCCATAAATTACGGTACTTTCGAATTACTCACACTTATCGCTACGAGGTGACTAAGGTATACTTAAGGTCGTCGTAAGCCTTAAGAGAGCTTCGAGTTACCAACCCTTGATCTATTTCGATTCTAACACACTAAAAATCGACCGTATTTTTTTTCTTTCAACCTTCCGCCATTGTTAGAAGAAATCCAGCCAACATTTTTGGCCGAATCACAAATATTTATGCCCTCATGTGATGTTTTTATTTTTTTTATTATTTTTTTTTAATCAAGAAAATAATGTCTGACGTCAAGGAATTTACGAGTGACTTCGTTAAACGGCGGCTTTTAATCACGTCACTCCTCACGTCTTTTTCGACTAGTGATTTGTGGCGTAATAAATCAAAGTTTCTTTCCATTGTCTACATAGGCACGCTGTGCTAGAATTTGATGCTAATTACCGATTGTGTGACGTCGGGTGATATAATTAAGAATGACATTGTTCTTGATGTAGTTGTGGTCATGATACCCAAGCCATAATCCAAACTCATAAATCCATAAACGGATGACGAATCAGAATGTTCAGACCAACAAACATGGACACAAGAATATAGAGGATCTTACATGAGTGTTTATGTAGTATTGGATTTATTAAACGAGTTGAGGAAAAGGGAGAAAATGCGAGGCTTCGCCGAGCATTGTTGAGGAAAAGGGATAAAATGCCAGGCATAAAAACCCTATTGGTTTCATTGGGCGACAGTTTGAGATGTCGTTTCATCTAGCGCTATGGAGCGCTATGGTGCAGTTGTAAGGCATCGGATTTGAGATCGAGAGGTATCCGGTTCGATCACCGCAAGCGCCAAGTGTTGTTTCCTTGAGCAAGAAGTTTGTTTTGGCCCCTGCAGACAAGGCCGCTAACAACGTCGTCGTTGTGTGACGGCTCCACTATGTTAACACGCTTAAGCAGGAGCTTGGTGGTACTATGGCCTATGAACTTCAGCCTTTAGCTGAAGAGAGAGCTATAGTAGATAAACATGTTTGTCTATCAGCCACCAAGTTTGCTGTGTGTGTTAACGAAGGCCAAGACAAGCTTCCTACGCTATACTGGTTACCAAAACTTCATAAAAAACCTTACAAAGCACGGTTTATTGCAAATTCTAGCTCTTGCACTACCACTGAACTTTCTAAATTATTAACTTCCTGTCTTACTGCTATTAAAACACATGTAATTAAATATTGTGATAAAGTCTTTGAAAGATCAGGAAGAAATCTGTTTTGGTCTATAAAAAATTCGAATGAGGTTTTAAATAAATTGAAATCTAGACATTTTCGTGCTTCTAGTCTGTCTACCTACGATTTTTCCACTCTTTACACTACACTTCCTCATAATCTTATAAAAGAAAAGCTTAATGATTTAATTGAATGGACTTTTCACAGAGAAGATTCTCTCTATCTTGCATGTAATGTCAGAAATGCATTTTTCACTTCTAAAGAGCATAAGAATTATACACTTTGGTCATGTCAGAAAGTGTGTGATGCCCTCACCTTTCTACTTGACAATATTTATATTAGATTCGGTACTAAGTTATTTAGACAAATTGTGGGTATTCCGATGGGTACTAATTGCGCACCTCTTGTGGCTGATCTGTTCTTGTATTGTTATGAAAGAGACTTCATTTTGTCGCTTTCCATTGATAACCAATCTGAAATTATTGAAGCTTTTAGCTCTACTTCTAGATATTTAGATGATTTATTAAATATTGATAATACCTATTTTGATGGTTTGATCAGTCAGATTTACCCCCTAGAACTTCAGTTAAATAAAGCAAATTCTTCTGATACCGAGGCCCCGTTTTTGGATTTACATCTATCTATTGTAGATGGATTTGTTTCGTGCAAAATTTATGATAAACGCGATGACTTTGATTTTGAGATTGTAAATTTTCCTTTTTTGGATGGTGATGTTCCTCGTGCGCCATCCTATGGCGTTTATATTTCGCAATTAATTCGATTTGCTAGAGTGTGTAGTCATGTAACTGACTTCAACACTCGTAATAAATTATTAACGGCTAAACTCCTTAATCAGGGTTATCGGTACCATAAACTACGCAAAGCCTTTTCAAAATTTTATAGACGCCATTCTGATTTAATTTCAAAATTCAATATTGGACTTAAATCTCTTCTGCAACAAGGTCTATCGGAACCCGAATTTTATGGTGACTTGGCATATAAATTCAGAAAAATATATAACCGCAATGACTTCAGCACCCAATTTCGTAAAATCATTCTTCGATATAAAAAGATTGGGTACAACATGGATATTATACGACAGACTGCATGCATGGTAGTTAACCCAATCACGGTTGGCAACTTTGCTTCCCTCTTTAATTGCACGCCGGTGGGTCAGGCCTCAGATTCTATGACGGCTCCAACGTAAAGGCTTATTGAAAATTAGAGAGATAATGTCGGTTGGTGCCTGATGCTCTGTCTCTGGTCGGGCTCATCGGAGTCTAACTGTTGGTTTTCTTTTGCTCCAGCATTTCAGTGGTTTCTTGCTGTCGAGTCCTCACCGTTGTCTCACCTCTGTGGTTCTTTGATTTTTGTGTTCACGGAGATGTTGCACTGATGAGTTAGGAGGCCTTCATGTGGACTGAACAAATTATTTGTCTAAATCGCGACGGAAGTAAGGGCGAGGATTGTGGCCACGTAAAATCGATTTAAGCCCCCCAGTGGAAATCTTCCACTGACCGTTCCAAGGCGGCTCTTCTGTGGCGATTTATTTATGTTGTTGTTTGTTACTTACTGTGTGTATCACTTGTGTCGTTTGGTTTTGGATGGCCATATGGCCATTTTGTGGGAAAGTAACTGTCCTTATGGCCTTCCTTTGTTTAGGTTTCCATTATGGTCTGGTCGCTTAATGTTTGTATTTCTTTCCCTTTGGTGTCTTTTATGGATGGAGTAAGTTAATTGTATCAATTCCTGATCTTTGTTTTACTTCTACTTTATCCACATTGCTTAGTACCCAGGAAAAGAGGGCCACATGGAAGATTAGTACTAGTACTAAATGTGTTACCCTCTATAAATAAGGTCGAATATTACATTTTTGCTGCTATTTTAAGTATTTTGGGGGGAAATGAAAATGATATTTTCCTGCATGGAAAATTTTCCTTTCAGGCGGAGATATATTTTCTTTCGAACGTCATCATGCACTATGACGCGCTAAAATCGGGACAAATAACGTCACGTCACAGCGCTAATTACGTCAGTTTTAGACGTTACAAAGGCCCAAAACGACCGATTTAATAAATGTAATATAAACATTAATACCTCTTTAGTTTTGAATACAGGAAATATTTCCCTCGAAACTTGCAAATCCTATAAACAAACTCGTGCATTCGAACTCGTTTGTTTTCTCGATTTGCACGTCTCTCGGGAAAATATTTCCCGTATTTAAAACTAAAGATGTATTCATCGCTATTTATTATTATTATTTAAACGTCGGGTAAAATTCCCACAAAATTAGAAGCAATGTCTTCAAAATGACCTATACAGTGCTGACGGGGACGGTTAACCTCAAGTCAACCAAACAAAAAATAAAAATACCAGACTACCCAGGCAGTGTGAAAGGCGGACTAAAGTCGGACCGTCTGGACAATATAATAACGGGTTTATCATATTTTCTTATTTCTTCAAGAATATCCAGCACAATCGTGTCTCCACGCAAATAACAGGGATAAGAACAAACGTAATAGCATCATTAGCTGAACTGAATATTAATTGTTGACGAGTAGTTAAATGAACAAAGACCAAAAGTTAATAAACTCCAACAATAATACAATTGTGACAAGCCATTAGTGAGTGTCATTAGGTTACATGTATGCGATATAAACCTAGATAACTCGTATGTTTGCTGTAGCAATACATCCGCATCTGAAGAAGGCATTTATCCCGCCTGCGGTTATATCAGAAACATCTTCCATTACGACAATACAATTTTGTGAGATAATATTTCGGTATCATAAACCACGCAAATTCTTTTCAAAATTTTACAGACGCCATTCCTATTTAATTTCAAAATTCAATATTGGACGTAAATCTCTTCTGCAACAAGGTCTATCGAAACCCGAATTTTATGGTGAGTTTGTATATATATTCAGAAAAATATAAAATTGCAATGACTTCAGCACCCAATTTCGTAAAATCATTCTTCGATATAAAACGATTGGGTACAACATAGATGTTATACGACAGACTGCATGCATTGTAGTTAACCCAATCACAGTTGAGAACTTTGCTTCCCTCTTTCATTACAGATTCTATGACGGTTCGAGCGTAAAGGCTTACTGAGAATTAGAGAGAATTTAATTTTTTGGAAAATGTTGGTTGGTGCCTGATGCTCTGACTCTGGTAGGGCCCATTGGATTCTTACTGTTGGTTTCCATTTGCTCCAGCACTGGTCGGACCCATTGGAGTCTAACTGTTGGTTTTCTTTTGCTCCAGCATTTCAGTGGTTTCTTGCTGTCGAGTCCTCACCGTTGTTTGAGTTTTGTGGTTGTTTGATTTTTGTGTTCACAGAGATGTTGCACTGATGAGTAAGGAGGGAGGCATTCATGTGGACTGAACAAATTATTCGTTTAAATCCCGGCAGTAAGGGCAAGGATTGAGGCCGCGTAAAATCGATTTAAGCCCCCACCCCCTCCCAAGTAAAATTCGTTTCACTGACCTTTCCAAGGCGGTTTTTCTGCCGCGGTTTATTTTTGTTATGGTTTGTCTTTGAGTGTGAGTGTTTTTGTTTTGTATAGCCAATTGGCCATTTTGTGGGAAAGTGCCTGTCCTTTGGCTTTCCGCTATTGATGTTTCCATTAGGTCTAGTTCTTTCATGTTTGTGTTTTGTTTTTCCTTTGGTGTCTCTGATGGGAGCTGTGGGTTAATTGTATCGATTCCTGATCATTGCCGCCACTTCTATTCAATACATCACGAAAACACGCCTATATAATTTTGACCCTCTTGACCCCACTTTTATATAGTAAAACTGGGGTTTCCGGGGGTATACCTTATTTTTCTTATTTCTGGTCTAAAATATAGATTGTGGGTACTCGTTAGAACCGCCTCGATGAGGCGGTTCTAACGAGTGCCCACAATCTATATTTTGAGCAGAAAATTAGAAAAATATCACAATTTTTATCATAAAATTTTTATATTTTCGGCGATAAAGGTGGCAATGTATTTGTATAGGCGTGTTTGCGTAATGAATTCCAATTCTCGTTTCGAGCGATTTGATTGGTTGAAATTACAGTTTCATAGTTCGATAAATTCCATGAGCAAGAATCTCAGAACTATTGCACACTGGTAGTAATATATTGTGACGTCAAAGAGTACGTTTAGAACCCGCGCGTTACATCACATTATATGAAACGACGTCAACGATGTTCGATTAAAAGATGGGAAACTATTGAAAACGTAAATTATAGAAGACATACAAACTGAATTCAAAGACTTCGCGTTTTTTTTTTCGCTTGGGTTTCTTTCAAAGATGGCAGCTTCTAATTAAATAATAAATTAAACATTTCGATGGCAAAATTGGAATTATAAGGAATGATCTATTATTATTTGTGGATTTTATCGATGTGTAAGCTCTGGTAAAATACACAAAAAATAAGTTCTTCCTCAAATGGCTCTAATATGGCACGTATATGAAAAAAAATGTAATTGTTTCCTAAGGCCTAAAATACCTGCGTTTCCACTAACCCGACCGACCCAGAACTTTTGTACCGATCCTGAAATTTCCAGGGCTGCCCAGAGAAAAATAAAAACATATTCCTACCTACCAAACTTTAATATTTTCTAGCACCTTTGATGAAAAAAAAATCATACAAACCACAGGAGCTTGACGTATAACAATATTAAAGGGTTCATCTCTACGTTTCTATGTAATAGAAACGAAGGACGGACACTGTTTCAGAGATCCGTTGATTTTCAGGCGAAAATCTCAACATCTACATATTGCTCCGTTAAAATACAATATTGCTTACGTTAATGAACGAACCGTAAACCTTCCGCCGCCTATTATAGAACTGCTTTGTCATATAATTCACCGTAAAATGTGTGTTTCTTAAAAATATCCCCCTCGCACAGCTGCAGGTTACGCCGCCATTTTGTTTTCGTTAGGAGGATCGCATTTAATTTTTTGTTAGCGTTTTGATTGGTCACCAAGCACGTGACGATTTTTTGGGGTTGTTTTAGATCAATCAGACAACGCGCATGGACTCACTCCGAGTAAACAAACATGGCGACGTAACCAGCAGATTGTCGTGGATTCAAGAGTAGCGAAGTATTATTAGGTGCGGCGGAAATTATATTGCACATTAATTAAATGTTTTAACGTTGCATTTCGACGGAGCAATATGTAGATGTTGAGATTTTTGAATGAAAATCATCGGACCTAAGAAGCAGTGTCCGTCTTTCGTTTCTATTATATAGAAACATAGGGATAAGCCCTTTAAATTCTATTACGTCAAGCTCCTGTGATACAAACTGTCAAAATTTCAAAACTAATACTTTTAGTCGTGTTCTTTTTTAAACCTAATTATTTGAATGTTTTCTAGTAATATAGTTAGAATTAAGCCCTTTTAAAGACTTTTACTTTTTTCAAATAAGGAGTTTAAAAGACAAAAACGATTTTGCCATTTTTCGGCGTGTTAGCGAAGATACAACTTATTGGGCCTCACAGATGAACGCCTCACTGATTAACAGTGCTATGGAAAGAATTTTCCAGGGTCTCAAGAACGGGATCAGATCAGCCATGATAAACAAGCCATCAGTTTTTGAGCCATTGAAATCCGGCTGTATTTAAGCCCCGCCAAGCGAATTTGTGTCTTCGAGCATTCCAACATGACAAATTTTAACTGCGCATGCCCAGACATTCAGAGGGGCCAGGGATATGGCTTTCTGTCTGAAGGTTCCTCTTGATTCACTGCTTGTATGAGCGAGCAGCGAAGGTTCTGGCGAGACTGCAGGGATGCGCAGGCTCGCCTGAACCTTCGCTGCTCGCATAGGCGATAAGTACCAAACTCGCTTGACGGGACCCATTTAAAACTGACGACCAAACATGGATTTAGACATTAGCATACACACTACAAAACCTGCAGGCGGTCAATATTTGTGCAGGTTAGCCACCGCATCCAAACAGTCTGGCGAGGTACCTCACTTACCTCTCTTTAACGGCCTGTATGCTGGGTATTTGTCTTTTGTTTGTTTGTTGTTGTTTTTTCAGCGCGGACTCAACCAAACTCAATTTGCTGTTTTCAATTTAAATGGATCGAGTATGTCTAAAGGATCTGTTTCCGATTATATTTAGCAATTGTCTCAATGCGAATTATCAGTTTTAGCGTCATAAAAGATAATGGCACCGCGTACATATGGTTCCCGTTAAGACGGAAATGCTGATGCAATGAAATACTAGTCTTCTTCATTTCATCTTAGATTTGTCACTTTACTTCCAAAATATAACCATTTGCGGACTAGTTCAAGGAAACAATGTTGAATCAGCGTTGACCGCTTATTCAACATTGTTTGCTTGAAATGCGCCAGATATAGGCAGAATAACCATGCGCTTTTAAAGTAATCATTTTCAAAACGGTTGTCAGAACTTCTAGCAAAACCACTCTGGCAACGAGATATATTAAGGCTCCTAAACTTCAATTCAAGCTGTTTGTACACACAGTGAATGGCACTAGAGGATGTTTCTGGCATAAAGCAGGAGACTAGTTTTGACAGAAGTACATATCCATTGTGCGCAATCATAGATGACACACTTTTAAAGTTAATGATTGTCTACACGGAAATGTCACAGATAGACAGACATAACTTAACGCTTAAACATTTAATGAACAGAAAAGTATAGAGTTTTGCAGAAAATATCCAGACTATCTTATATTGTTTACATTTAGAGTGTATTATTTTTATCTTTATTAAGAAAACATATAATATTGCATACTAAAGAAACAATCATCAGAATCATATGCAACAGTACAAGAACATTAGACTTTCGTCGTCACAAACAACTATTCAAATTGCAATAGCATTTGATTGAGATCTGTGATGGGGTTGAGACCGAGACATGTTTTATTTTTTTGGGGTTGAGGTTTGAGTCCCCGTCAATATTATCAGGTCATTTCGTAGGCCTGATCTACGAAATGACATCTGATTGTTTTTAGAGATTTTTAACCCGCTATCGAGATGCAATAACATCTCAAGCCCTACCGCACAAAGTTTTGAAGTCTCACGCACTACAACAGGTTAATGTCTGCTTTCTCCTTAAAATTTAAATTGTATGTGCTCTTAGTTTCGTAGTATTCTATCTATATATCTTCATATAATTAGTCGGCCATATTTGGCCATTACATTAGTTCACTGGAAAGGCATCTGGATCTGGTTCAAATGAAAATCATATAGAATTAAATTGAATATAAAAACATACCCAAATATGGAAATTGACCTGAATGCAGTTATGAATATTTACAAAATTTTATATTATGGATACCCAGTTATGGATATCCATGAATTGATTCACACTTGTCCCGCTTAATATTTTATTGAGCCACACCCATTTATGACTTTGAACCAATTAGATTACTTGATGTACATTCCTGCAATTTACAAACTGAATGTCAAATGTTGTAGATCCTGATCAGATGCCTTTTTGCATCTGATCTGGATCCACACTGTTTGCAAAGGTAGGGGTTAGGAAAAGCAGGATAAGGGTTAATGGCCATTTAATACGAAGGCTGATTGATGTGTTGTGAGCCTCATATTGAAGGATTTGAATTTTGTCGAATATATTGCATTATTTCTCAACATAATCCCCTTCAATATCACTTTTGGCAGCGGTGTTTAAGGGCATCAATGTCACTTTTATAGAACTCCTTTTCTTGGCTGTTCAGAAAGTAATCCACTGCATATATGTCGTCATCTTCGGACTGGAAGTGGGTGCCTGAAATAGCAGCTTTCAGTTTTGAAATTACATGGAAGTTGATAGAGCGAGATCAGGTGAATAAGGCGGCTGTTTAATCAATTTAAATCCACAATCGTGAATGGCAGCCATAGCAATCACAGACTTGTGAACAGGATCATTGTCCTTATGGAACAACACTTTTAGTGAGCTTTCCGTGGCGCCTAAATTTAATATTTTCTCATAACTGCGTCAGAAGTGAAGAATAGTATGTGTCATTGACTGTGTGTCTCTTTTGGAGGTACTCTATGAGCAGAATACCATTTGCACCCCACATAACCGAGGCCATAACCTTCCCAGGTGATGGAACAGACTTTGCCTTCTTTGGCGGGGGTCAGCCAGGGTGTTTCCATTGTATCGATTGTTGGTTGGCATCTGATGGACCCATGTTTCATCCATTAAGACAAATCTCTGAAGAAAGTTGGCAGGATCTTCCCCAAAAAGGTTAAGATGAGCACGCAATAATGTGCGCCTGGTGTGCTTCTGATCAACTGCCAGAAGTTTTGGTACCCATTGGACCGAAAGCTTTCTCATTGCAAGAGCCTCTGTCAAAATGGAATGTACTCCTTCTTGTGAAATTCCAACTCTACTTGCTATATATCTTTTTGTGACTCGTCTGTCATTCATAAGAATATCATGGACTTTATTGACCATTTCTGTGGTTGCAACATTGACAGGCCTTCCAGGACGAGGGTCATCCTCAAGTCTCTGTCTTCCGTGCTTAAATTACGCCACCCGCCTTTTAACTTTAGCATATGAAGGGGCATCTTTCCCTAGTGTTGCTACCATATCAGTTTGAATTAAGGTTTTAAGTCTTTTTATGCAAATAATGGTTCACTGCCCGTTCACCGATTTTGTCCATTTTGAAAAAGTTGCTTGTCTTGTTTACTTTAGTGTGCTACCTCGTTGATATAAACTGACCAAATGAAACCAGTCCTTGGGTACACGGCCCTATATAGTCAGAGAATAGTAGGACTTGAAAAAGAACATCCCTGTGAACCTCCTTCAATACGAGGCTCACAACGTGACAATCAGCCCTCGTAGATCATTAAATTAAAAAAAAACCCATTTACTATGATGATAAAATATCAAGTTTAGATTTTGAATATCCACAATTTGAATTATTTGTATGTATATCAATATGCATTAGTTGAGATTATCCGTTCATTAAATTTTACTATTTTTAATCCTTACATATGGATATCCATGTCAAATAATGTGTGCCCATTTAGATATATTATGGATATATCCGTATTTTGAATTGTTTGAAACTTTGATCCATTCTTGTATTTAAATCACGACATTTACACAAAAAAACAAAGGATGATTGAATACAAACACTGTACGAATGTGATTCGAAAAAAGTGGAATTATTGGCTGTCCATAATTAGTGTTATCATGTTCAAAAACGATGATAAATATCTACTTGTCTATGTTTTCGAACTCGTATGTATATATACTCAGTCTGCTGAGCTTAATAACTTGTTGCATGTATTTGAAACTAACCCCTATGCGACAGTGCTTTTTTCATATTCCAAAATGGCTACTTTTCTGATAAAAATCTAGACTGCAAACATCGGTTATAGGTGGCGGTTCTATCGAGTACCCACGACTGTCTTGGAGCAGAAATAAGAAAAAATGTAGACCCATGTAAACCCCAGTATTCTAGATAAAATGGGGTTTATGGTGATTTTATTTCAAGGATTTGTTCAATTCATATTAATGCATGTAATTCTATTGATAGGTTTTGTGTTGGCCTTCTCCTCAAAGACAGCACCAGATCAACCATGATGTACAAGCCATTTGTTATCTTCCTGGTGTTGTGGGATTTCTAGATGGGACTCACATTAGGTTAGCACCACAAATCAATGGTGACAGAGTCTATTTTAATCCTTTTTGTACCAAATGGAATCTTCCTCCTTATAAATAGGAGTCGACTTCAAAATTAAGGGGTGTCAGGTGGTGTTTTCATCAAATGTATTCGGAAAATGACTGAACTTTTAGCAAACAGTGTAGGCCCTGATCAGTTGTCACGTTCGTTGGCGTCTGATATGGGCCTGATCTGTTTGCCAGGGTACCCGTTTTGGTATTTCTGGTACTAAATCGGTTAATCGAAAAGGATTTCCATCATAAGACTTTCATGCTTGATTAATACAGGCTCTTCTTTCACAATAGTATGCTTGAGAATGAATGCTAACAGTAAAGCTTTTGAAAAGATTATAGACTTACAGATTTGAAAGAGCATTTACTTGCATAAATGCGATAAGATCCAGTTTCTCTTCATGTGGCAGGCTGTGGTGGATCATAAAATGAAAATAACACCTGCATATACAGGATGGCCTAGCTGCGTACACGATGCTCGTGTTTTACGCAATTCTAGTCTTTACAAGGATGCTGAAGCTGACCAGCTCTTCATTCGAGAGCATCATCTGTTTGCGGACAGTGCATATATCTTGATGTGGAAGGCTGTGGTGGATCATTAAATGAAAATAACACCTGCATATATAGGATGGCCTGGCTGCGTACACGATGCTCGGGTTTTACGCAATTCTAGTCTTTACAGGGATGTTGAAGTTGACCAGATCTTCATTCGAGAGCATCATCTGTTTGCGGACAGTGCATATCCATTACGAAATTGGCTAATAACACCTTCCAGAAACCTAACACGGCAACAAGTCAAGTTCAACAGAAGACTATCAGGTGTAAGACAAACAGTTGAACGGATGTTTGGTCACGTGAAGGGTCGTTTTCGGGACTACAGATGATTCCTTTGCATAACATTGAAGATGTATGCAAGCTTATCTATGCAACATGTATTCTTCATAATTTGTGTGTCCTACATGGAGACGAAGTTGAAGATTTCATCCAAGCAGATGATTGGAATAATCCAAACAAATACAGGAACGTGTATCAGAGTGGCAATAATGGTATTGATCATCCGCAGACTGCGACTTGTACACGTGACATAAAGCAATACAACCATAATTTCATACGAATGCATGTGCCTTGTATAAGATAGCATGGCGATCCTAAAGGTTTTGACAGACAGCGGTGCAGACCGTATCAGGCTCCCCTCTGCTCCTACAGCTGTCTGATCAGGCTCTTCTATGTTTGCTATTTCATCTACATTTTATACATTTCCATATCAAAATCATGTTCAAATCAAATGATTATTACGGCTGCTTTTTCAAGCGGCAATTTCTTATAGGATTTTTAAGCTTTTATATAAGCTAAGAGGCGGGTGCATAATAAGACAATAAAGAATGAATTTTGCCATATACACGTTTAGGGAATGAAGTATGACAAGTTTTATTCTCATGAAATAACCGGGAAATTAATGTCCACAAATCTTAACAGCTGTCATTGTTATTGTTTTTTTGTTGTTTTTTTTTTAGTTTTTTTTTACAGCCCTTTTTTCACTTATTTTCAGCAATCAGGTTTCGACGTCATATACCTATTCTTGATCTGCTAAGCTTAATAACTAGTTACATGTATTTGAAACCAACCCCTAATGCAACATAGTGATTTTTTCATATTTCCGTAATGGCTACTTTTCTGATAAAAATCTAGACTGCAAACATCGGTTGTGGGTGCTTGTCGCATTGAGGCGGTTCTACCGTGTACCCACGATCTGTCCTGGAGCAGAAATAAGTAAAAAATAAATACGCATGTAAACCCCGGTATTCTAGATAAAATGGGTTTTATGGATGTTTCATTTCACGGATTTGTTCAATTGATATTAATGCATGTAATTCTATTGATAGGTTATGCGTTGACCTTCACCTTAAAGACAGCACCAGATAAGCCATGATATACAAGCCATTTTGCTACGTTCCTGTTGTTGATGCATTTCTAGATGGGGCTCACGATAGGTTAGCAGCACCAATCAGTGGTGATAGAGACTATTTTAATCGAAAAGGATTTCCATCTGTGCAGCAACAAGACTTTCATATTTGATTAATACAGGCGTTTGTATCACAATAGTATACTTGAGTTTGTATTCTTGTGTAGTGGTAAACAGTAATACTCGTGGAAAGATTAGAGACTTGCAGACATGACAGAGCATTTACTTGTATATATGCGGTAAGCTATATTTTCTCTTGATGTGGCAGGCTGTGGTGGATCATGAAATGAAAATAGCACATGCATATACAGGATGGCCTGGCCGCGTACACGATGCTCGGGTTTTACGCAGTTCTAGTCTTTACAGGGACCACCTCTTCATTCGAGATCATCATCTGTTTGCGGACAGTGATATCCATTACGAAATTGGCTACAAACCCCTTTCAGGAAACTTACGCGGCAACAGGTCCAGTTCAACAGAAGACTGTCAATTGCAAGACAAACAGTTAAACGTTTGTTTGGTCACAAGAAGGATCGTTTTTGGCGACTTCAGATGATTCCGTTGTATAACTTTTACAGATGATTCCGTTGTTTAACATTGAATATGTATGCAAGCTTATCTATACAACATGTATTCTTTATAATTTGTGTGTCCTACTTGGAGACGATGTTGAAGATTTAATCCAAGCAGATTGTATGTAATAATCTAAACAACCACAGGAACGTGTATCAGAGTGGCAATAATGGTATCATCTGCAGACTGCATCTTGTAAACGTACCATAAGGCAATACAATCATAATATCATACGAATGCATGTGCCTTGTATAAGATACCACGGTGCTCCTAAAGTTTTGGACAGACAGCGGTGCAGACCGTATCAGACTCCTCTCTGAGCGTAGGAGCTGTGTGTTCAGGCTCTTCAATGTTTGCCATTTCATCTACATTTTATACATTTCCATTTTAAATCATGTTCAAATCACGTGAAAATTACAGCTGCTTTTTCAAGTGGCAATTTTTTTTAGGATTTTTAAGTTATCATATATGATAAGAGGCGGGTGCATAATAAGACAATAAAGAATGAATTTTGCCAAACACACGTTTAGGGAATGAAGGATGACAATTTTTATTATTATAAAATAACCAAGATAATTAATGTCCACAAATCTTAACAGCTGTTATTGTTTTTGTTTTTTAACAGCCCTTATTTCACTTATTTTCAGCCAATCTTCGATATGTTTCGAAGTCATATACTCATTCTGCCAAGCTTTATAACTAGTTACATATATTTGAAACTAACCCCTTATCAGAAATAGTGACTTTTTCATTTTTCCAAAATTGGCTACTTTTCTGATAAAAATCTAGACTGCAAACATATGTTGTGGGTGCCTGTCGCATTTAGGCGGTTCTACCGAGTACCCACGATCCGTCTTGGAGCAGAAATAAGAAAAAAGTATACCCATGCAAACCCTAGTATACCAGATAAAATCGGGTTTATGGTGTCTCTGATGGGAGCTGTGGGTTGATTTTATCGATTCCTGATCATTGCCGCCACTTCTATTATGGGGGTTGGGGGTTCATTTCAATGCATGTAATTCTATTGAAAGGTTATTCGTTAACCTTCTCCTTAAAGACAGCACCAGATAAGCCATGATGTACAAGCCATTTGTCATCTTCCTGATTTTGTGTGATTTCTAGATTGGACTCGCAATAGGTAAGCAGCACCAATCAATAATGATAGAGACTATTTTAATCGAAAAGGATTACCATCTCTGCACCTACAGGACTTTCATGCTTGATTAATACAGGCTTTTTTCACAATAGTATATTTGCGATTGTATTCTTGTGTAGTGGTAAACAGTAATACTCGTGGAATGATTATTGACTTGCAGACTTGCATATATGCGGTAAGCTATATTTTCTCTTGATGCGGCAGGCAGTGGTGGATCATGAAATGAAAATAACACCTGCATATACATGATGACCTGGCTACGTACACGATGCTCTGGTTTTACGCAATTCTAGTCTTTACAGGGATGTTGAATGTGACCAGATCTTCATTCGAGAGCATCATCTGTTTGCGGACAGTGCATATCCATTACGAAATTGGCTAATAACACCTTCCAGAAACCTAACACGGCAACAAGTCAAGTTCGGCAACAAGTCCAGTTCGGCAACAAGTCCAGTTCAATAGAAGACTGTCAAGTGTAAGACAAACAGTTAAACGGTTGTTTGGTCACATGAAGGAACGCTTTCTGTGACTACAGATGATTCCGTTACATAACATTGAAGATGTAAGCAAGCTTTTCTATGCAACATGTATTCTTCATAATTTTTGTGTCCTACATGAAGACGATGTTGAATATTTCATCCATGGAATAACCCATACAACCACAGAAATGTGTATCAGAATGGCTATAATGGTATCGTTCGCAGACTGCGTCTTGAATAACTTTGAAAGGGGACCACCTAAGGATCATTCCTGGGAAGTTTGGTCAAAATCCGCGCTTTGGTTAAGGAGGAGATGTCGCCTGATAAAATGTTTACGGACGGACGCACGGCGGACAAAATTGATCCCAATAGCTCACCTCGTCACTACGTGACAGGTGAGCTAAAATCACAAATTTTAATCAGAAAAGTTCGGAATATGAAAAATGGTCCTATGTTTCACGGGTGTGTTGCTTGTAATGGACTTTTTCCCAATTCCTTGTTTAATAAAATTGGAAAATATAATATAATTTGAACAATTTTGGTAGAGGTCCACTAGATACAACTTCATAACACATATCAAACACCTGGGCCGTCTGGTTTCAGACAAAAAGATTTTTTTTAAGTTTTCGGTTAAAAAATCTGTTTTTAGCAGCAGTGACTGTTCTATTAACAATATTTAAGACGCAAATGCCAGGTACGACGCCGAAATATACATCTTAAATTAACGACAAAAAGTCAGAACTTCGCAAACGAAAGATTTATGAAACAGAACCATTTATTTAAGAACTTCGAACGATGTTTGTAAGGCAAAAATACGTCGAAAATGCTTTTTCTTTTCGTAGTGGTCTTCTTGGATGCATGTTTTATGCTGTTGTTTAATTTTGTACAGTCAGAACATGACAAACCAACAAAAGACCGGTACGATCGGCAAAATACACAAATCACTATGTGCCGCATTCCTGTGTGGTCAGAGCTTTGCCTCTCTGTATTCATGTCCAAAACAAGCAGTGGAAAAGATGCTAGGGGAAAGCAAAACGAAAATCATGTCCAGTATTCATCTAAAAAATAGCGGTCTTTCCGCTAACCCGACCCACCCTGCACTTTATATTGCCATTCAGAAAAAAAATATTTTTTAACTTACCGACCTTAATATTTTCTAGCACTTTTGATAAAAAATCATAATAGCAAAAGTAATAATAACTGAAATCCCTTGATACTTTAAACCTCATTATTTGAATGTTTTAAGGTAATATAGTTAGTTTTTAGCTTTTTTAACTGTTTTTGTTTTTTCCATCAAATATAAAGTTGACAAAAAATAAAAAGTTTAAATGACTACCGACACATACCCAGCTTTTTAGGCCTGTGCTGCAAGTATGCTCATATGTTCTATTACTATTCAAAATAGAAACATTATTCACGGAAAAGCAAACTAAAAATCATGACTGACAATACACAACAAGGACTTAATAAACAGTATGATATACTCTGATGTACAGTTATCGTGAAGGTGACTTAGCAGGCAATCCGATGGATTGACACGATCATCAAAATAATCCCGTACGCTCTTAAGAAGCTTAAGTGAGTACAGTACCCAAAACGACGCCATCCGTGAACAATAAGAGACGCGCCAAGCGAAAAGTTGGTATGTTCAATTATGTGCACCAAACGAAGACTCCGGTCAGTCTGGGCATCCGCGTTCATGTGCATCCGCGCTCATGTGTTCCCAGAGAAGACCCAGAGCAGCCTGCGCATTTGCACTCATGTCAACCTAGTGAAGACAGATCAGCCTGCGCATCCGCGCTCATGTTCGCCTAGCAAAGACTCAAAGAAGCCTGCTTATCCACGCAGGCTGATCAGAGTATTTGATGTGTGTACTACCTGGATATCCATTTATTCTATTTTAAACTGACAACTTCCCTTTGCGAATCTGCGCAAGGGTAAGAATGACCGTAGAAAAGAAAAGCTTTCATATCAATCTCCTCGCAAATGATGACGACCTCGCGGATATCGAACCAACGACCACCTGATCATCTGTCAGTCGCGGATCCGACTTAGCCCCCGAGTACAATCCATTCTAGAGAAGCTGATAGAAAACGACTGCAAAGAAATACATATAGACGGTGCATTACAAGCGCGGATAAGGACTTACACACAGAGTCTGAGGACGACCTTTCCTTCAACGAAGAAAACACGCCTTCATAATTTTTACCCACTTACACCCACTTTTGTATGGTAGAAACTGGGGTTTACAGGGGTATATATTTTTCTGTTTCTGCTCAAAAACAAAGATTGATGGTACTCGTTAAAACCGCCAAACCGAGGCGGTTATAACGAGTTCCCATAATCTATGTTTTGAATAGATAATTGACAAATATCAGAAATTTTTACCTGAGATTTTTCAAATTTTAGTGAAAAATTTTCAATGCATTTGAATAGACGTGTTTTCGTTACGAACGGATATCGATCAAATAGTATGATCAGACTCTGATCTTAATCTTTGCTCTGTGCATCTGTCTGAGGACACGTTTTCAATTGTAGCAACTCATGTGTTGGAATATTTTTCCTAAAGAAACGTCTAATAAAAATCAAAAATTTCGTTTTTGCTTTTTTTCGGTCATTGAATTTTTTACTAATCAAAATGAAATCAAACCGTTAATAACACACATTTGGCCTATAATAGAGTCCGAGAGCATTGGAGCTTATTGAAGGCCGAAGGTCAATACTGTAGACCATGAACCACTAACTCTGCTGATACGGATTTCTTTGTTAATGTCAATTTATTAATTTACTATCCTGATTGTATGTCAGTGCAGATCTTATCGCAGCAACCGGAAAACACACAAAAAGTTCAGCCATTCACTTACCTTCGACAATTGCCTTGTGGTATCACAAAAATATATTTGTCTTTCGTTCCCTTTAGTGTCTCTGATGGGAGCTGTGGGTTAATTGTCTGGATTCCTGATCACCCCCTCCACTTCTGTTTAATGCCCTTCGTCGTATGTTCCCTAGAGTAGACTGATTCAGCTGCAAGTCGGTTCATCTTTTTTATTTTAGATGAGGTATATGTCACAGGGTAGAAAAAAAAGAGCATGACTCGACCGGGACTTGAACCTAGGGCGTCTCGCATATCATGTGTCCAGTGTTCGACTGCCGGTCGAGCTGTTCTGTTTCCTCAAGTGTGACATATCTGCGGAAGACAAAGGTATCAATTTGGTATCAAACATTTATTGTCAAATGTATCATTGAACTTTCTTTTGAAGAAATCAGTACGAAGCCATAAACGCCATAAGATCATAAAAACTGGGTAATATAAAACTTGAAAAACGGTAAGATATGTTTTAGAAGAGATATAGCATTGATGAATCTTCTTGTTACAAAATCTAGGCTTTTGTTTCTCCTTGAACTTGTACAAAAGTTACAAAAGAAGTATACGGACTTAGAGTACAAATAGCAAGGACTCTGTTATACTATACAATGAATTTGTATTATTTTGCCAAACTACATGAAGGAGATTTCTTTTGTTAACGACTATTTCACTAAATGTCTTGCAGCAGAACTCGACGTACATCTCATCTGCAGCTGGGCTCCATGGCTTAGACGGGCGCTCATACGAATATCGGTCGCACCTTTCATGGAAAGTGATCTCTGAACAATATCCTAGGACATTCTCTCCATTCTGACAGAATTTGCACTATTCTGGTTGAATGTTCTGAAAAAGGATAATCCTTTGGAAGCAAGGACTAGAACACAAAACTGAAAACCACGGAGTGTGCATGATTTTTCTGGGTCAGACTAGCTAGTTTCGGCCAATTAGGCCTCATCAGTGGCCTCAAATATTTTCTAATTTCGGCAGTAAATTTAATGATCCCAAAGGACTAGAAAATATAACCCACACTATGATGAAGGATAGAGAGACTTTTTACGGCCACCACATAATCCCTTAACACCAGCTGTGGTGAAGGCTTGGAGATGTTACACTGATTAGTTAGGAGGCCTTCATGCGGACTGAACAAATTATTTGTCGGAATCGCGAAGGAGGTAAGGACGATGACTGCGGCCGCGTAAAATCGATTTAAGCCCCCCCCCCCCCCCCCCAGTGGAATTCGTTTCGGCTGACCGTTCCAAGGCGGCTCTTCTGTCGCGGTTTATTTTTGTTATGGTTTGTCTTTGAGTGTTTGTGTCGCTTATATTATTTTTGTTTTGGATAGCCAATTGGCCATTTTGTGGGAAAGTGACTGTCCTTTTGGCTTTCCGCTATTGGTGTTTCCATTAGGGTCTAGTTAATTCATGTTTCTGTTTCTTTACCTTTGATGTCTCTGATGGTAGCTGTGGGTTAATTGCATCGATTAATGGTCATTGCCTTCACCTCTGTTTTGGAACATCTAAACAGAATTGAAAGCAATGACCAGGAATCGATACAATCAACCCACAGCCCCATCAGAGACACCAAAGGGAAATACACGCAAACATGAAACAACAGACCCCAATGGAAACACCAACAGCGGAAAGCCAAAAGGACAGTTACTTTCCCACAAAATGGCCAATAGGCTATCCAAAATAAAACAACATAAGCGACACAAACATCCAAAGACAAACCATAACAAAATAAACCCAACAGAAGAACCGCCTTGGAACGGTCAGCGGAAACGAATTTCACTGGAGGGGGGGGGGGGGCTTAAATCGATTTTACGTGGCCACAATCCTCGCCCTTACCTCCGTCGCGATTCCGACAAATAATTTCTTCAGTCCGCATGACTCCTAACTCATCAGTGCATCATCTAAGCCTGGTGAGTCAACGTTTGGTTAAGTTAATTGTTGCTTGACACGACCTTGTAAATGTGACTGGGCCCTTATATGCCAAATTTGCAGCACGTGAATTCAAAGATTAAATATTACAGTTGCGCTATTTAAAAACCTGAGATTTGGATGGGACCCTAATCGAATTGCGCTACTTTGACACACATGGCATTTTTTTGTCCGTTTAAATATTTGTTTGCTTGATTTGAGGTTTAACACTATTTAGGTCCTTTTTTGAGACGTTGCTTCCAATTTTGTGGGACTTTTACCCGACATTGAGATGAAATGACAGCTCAATCCCTGCCGTCCAATGTAACGATTACGGTTTATATGCATTGTTTATATGTTAAAATATTTAACTTTGTAAATGTTACAGAAGTAGCCAATCAACAGAACAGTATTTCATGAAGCTATGGCCGCGTAGTGGTATCGCGACAAATGTCTGAAAAGGCAATGATGGATTAAATTGGATTGTACCTATCAACATCTTGATCGATGGTGTCAATTAAAAGAATTCCCGTAATTCCTTGGTAATCTACTACTGAGATGCATTGGGGACAAAACTGTCTGGCAGTTGAGTAACATTGGAAAGCCGTGCCAAACAAATACGTCGAGCATAAAACTCGAAGGCAGTAAGTTGAATAAATACACGCGAGTGTTGCACCTGGTTGTGAAACAGTGGCATCCTAGTGTTTTTACCCTTACAATATCGGTCGTTAAACCTTTCTTTTTGTGCTAAAACAACTCTAAATTATTTGTTGAAGCGACATCAAGCCACATTTTTCAGGTAAGAATAATGTCCTCACATTTACATCACTGTTTATTACTTACCTACATTCCACCTTATCCAACGTCTTCAACGGGCCTTTTCTCTGTCCTTTTGGCTTTCCGCATGTTAAGTTTCCATTGTGGTTAAGTTGTTTTATGTTTGTTTCTCTTTCTCTTTGGTAGGAAGTGTGAGGTAAGTGTATCGATTCCTGATCATTGCCTTACCTTCTATTTATTCCTTTATAGAACCTCTATCTTTCTGATGCTAAGAAGAAAAGCAATGAAAAAAGCTATAACGGCCTCTTTTGCAGGATAACTTTCGACACTTCTTTTCCAGGGCTACCTTATAGTACGAGGGTCTTCAAAAAGTTTTGCCACTAATAGGTTTCCATAGTTTTATCGTATGTATTTCTTATCATGCTGCGTTGCACTTGAATAACATTTCAAACAGGTGCCGACAACAGTTTATTTTGAGCAAATTGCTGGTATAATGACCGAGATATGTCAAATGGAAATACTCGCAGTCATATACACTGGCCAATTTACGAGTTACATTAAAAATGGACGGAAAGGCTAAATTCGCAAATATATTTAATGCCGTGTTAGGCTTGACATAGGTTGTAGTCATATATTTGATTAATTGTGTGGCATATATGAACATCTTGCCATTTCAAAGCTTACAGTTTATCGATGAGTCAAACATTTTAAAGCTGGTAAATCATCGGTCAAATATGATGCCCATGTTGGTAGACCCAAGACCTCCATTACCAAGGCATCCATCGATGCTGTTAAGGCAGCGGTCGCAGAAGATGCGCGACAGTCAGTGAGAAAGATATCTAATTGCACTGGCTTATCAGAAGGCAGCGTGCATACCATTCTGACAAAGTACTTGGGCTTGAGAAAGATTTACACTGGGCGGGTTGTTCACTAAGGAGCAAAAGAACTAACGCCTTAAATGCGCCCAACAGCTCTTGAAAAAAGAAATACAACAACTGTGACATCCGTGTTATTTCTAACTTGCTAACAGGATTCGTTGTCAGAAGAATTTGCTTTATTTAACTGAAGTTCTGGGGGTAAATGTGACTGATCAAACCATTGAAATAGGTATTGTCCATAGTTAATAAATCATCCAAATATCTCGAAGTCGAGCTGAAGGCTTCAATGATTTCAGATTGGTTTTCAACGGAAAGGGGCATCATGAAGTCTCTTTCATAGCAACACAAGAACTAATCAGCCACAAGGGGTGCGCAATTTGTACCCATCGGAATACCCACAACTTGTCTAAATTAATTAGTATCAAATCTTATGTAAATATTGTCAAGTAGAAAGGTGAGAGCTTCACACACTTTCTGACATGACCATTACGTATAATTGACGTATAATTATTATGCTCTTCAGAAGTGAAAAAAGACATTCCTTACATTACATGCAAGATAGAGGGAGTCTTCCCGGTGAAATTTCCATTCAATTAAATCATTAAGTTTTTTTCTTTATAAGATTATAAGAAAGTGTAGTGTAAAGGAAAAATCATAAATAGACAGACTTGATCTAGGATAAGGAATATAATTTCTAAAGGACCGAAATATCGGTTTCCTTCTAAAATTGATTTCAGTAAATGTAGAGATGAAATCGCTGCTTCATTGAATGAATTCGGTAATCGATGGTTTAAGCGAGAGTATGATGAGCATAAAGCCCTTAAGGACTGGAAACTTAGCATTTTAAAACTAGTGAATAAACGCATTTCTTTCTATTCTCAAAATACTAACTTATTACCTCCTAAGCCCAAGACGTCTTTACGTCATCTTAAACTAGGTATTCAAGAATTTCATAAGAAGTTTGTTTTGGCCCCTGCAGACAAGGCCGCTAACAACGTCGTCGTTGTGTGACGGCTCCACTATGTTAACACGCTTAAGCAGGAGCTTGGTGGTACTAAGGCCTATGAACTTCAGCCTTTAGCTGAAGAGAGAGCTATAGTAGATAAACATGTTTGTCTTTCAGCCACCAAGTTTGCTGTGTGTGTTAACGAAGGCCAAGACAAGCTTCCTACGCTATACTGGTTACCAAAACTTCATAAAAAACCTTACAAAGCACGGTTTATTGCAAATTCTAGCTCTTGCACTACCACTGAACTTTCTAAATTATTAACTTCCTGTCTTACTGCTATTAAAACGCATGTTATTAAATATTGTGATAACGTCTTTGAAAGATCAGGAAGAAATCTGTTTTGGTCTATAAAAAATTCGAATGAGGTTTTAAATAAATTGAAATCTAGACATGTTCGTGCTTCTAGTCTGTCTACCTACGATTTTTCCACTCTTTACACTACACTTCCTCCTAATCTTATAAAAGAAAAGCTTAATGATTTAATTGAATGGGCTTTTCACAGAGAAGATTCTCTCTATCTTGCATGTAATGTCAGAAATGCATTTTTCACTTCTAAAGAGCATAAGAATTATACACTTTGGTCATGTCAGAAAGTGTGTGATGCCCTCACCTTTCTACTTGACAATATTTATATTAGATTCGGTACTAAGTTGTTTAGACAAAGTGTGGGTATTCCGATGGGTACTAATTGCGCACCTCTTGTGGCTGATCTGTTCTTGTATTGTTATGAAAGAGACTTCATTTTGTCGCTTTCCATTGATAACCAATCTGAAATTATTGAAGCTTTTAGCTCTACTTCTAGATATTTAGATGATTTATTAAATATTGATAATACCTATTTTGATGGTTTGATCAGTCAGATTTACCCCCTAGAACTTCAGTTAAATAAAGCAAATTCTTCTGATAACGAGGTCCCGTTTTTGGATTTACATCTATCTATTGTAGATGGATTTGTTTCGTGCAAAATTTATGATAAACGCGATGACTTTGATTTTGAGATTGTAAATTTTCCTTTTTTGGATGGTGATGTTCCTCGTGCGACATCCTATGGCGTTTATATTTCGCAATTAATTCGATTTGCTAGAGTGTGTAGTCATGTAACTGACTTCAACACTCGTAATAAATTATTAACGGCTAAACTCCTTAATCAGGGTTATCGGTACCATAAACTACGCAAAGCCTTTTCAAAATTTTATAGACGCCATTCCGATTTAATTTCAAAATTCAATATTGGACTTAAATCTCTTCTGCAACAAGGTCTATCGGAACCCGAATTTTATGGTGACTTAGTATATAAATTCAGAAAAATATATAACCGCAATGACTTCAGCACCCAATTTCGTAAAATCATTCTTCGATATAAAAAGATTGGGTACAACATGGATATTATACGACAGACTGCAAGCATGGTAGTTAACCCAATCACGGTTGGCAACTTTGCTTCCCTCTTTAATTGCACGCCGGTGGTTCAGGCCTCAGATTCTATGACGGCTCCAACGTAAAGGCTTATTGAAAATTAAAGAGATAATGCTGGTTGGTGCCTGATGCTCTGTCTCTGGTCGGGCTCATCGGAGTCTAACTGTTGGTTTTCTTTTGCTCCAGCATTTCAGTGGTTTCTTGCTGTCGAGTCCTCACCGTTGTCTCACCTCTGTGGTTCTTTGATTTTTGTGTTCACGGAGATGTTGCACTGATGAGTTAGGAGGCCTTCATGCGGACTGAACAAATTATTTGTCTAAATCGCGACGGAAGTAAGGGCGAGGATTGTGGCCACGTAAAATCGATTTAAGCCCCCCCGGTGGAAATCTTCCACTGACCGTTCCAAGGCGGCTCTTCTGTGGCGATTTATTTATGTTGTTGTTTGTTACTTACTGTGTGTATCACTTGTGTCTTTTTATTTTTGGATGGCCATATGGCCATTTTGTGGGAAAGTAACTGTCCTTATGGCCTTCCTTTGTTTAGGTTTCCATTATGGTCTGGTCGCTTAATGTTTGTATTTCTTTCCCTTTGGTGTCTTTTATGGGTGGAGTAAGTTAATTGTATCAATTCCTGATCTTTGTTTTACTTCTACTTTGAAGCACGAAAACGTCTTGATTTCAATTTATTTAACTTCTTTAGATTTTTATAGACCAAAACAGATTTTGCCCAATCTTTAAAAGACTTTGTCGCAATATTTAATAACATATTTTTGTTGGCAGTATAACGTGAAGTTAATAATTTGGAGAGTTCAGTGCTGGTGCAAGAGCTTGAATGTGCAATAAACCGTGCTTTGTATGGTCTTTTATCAAGTTTATGTAACCCATATAACGTACGAAGCTTGTCTTGGCCTTCTGTAACACATACAGCAAACTTGGTGGCTGAATGACAAATATGGTCATCAACTAAAGCCCTCTCTACAGCAAAAGCCTGCAGTTCATAGGCCTTAGTACCACCTTGCTGAAGAGTGTTAACATAGCCGTCAAATAACGACCACATCGATATCCAGAAGTGCAAATGGCAGTGCCTCCAACAGGTACCAAAAGAAGTCTACAAAGCAGCTTTTAGAAATTGGATCCGAAGGTTACAAAAATGCGTTTCGGCAAAGTGTGTGTGTGGTGGGGGGGGGGGGGTACTTTTAGGGCCTGCAATAGGAAAAAAACCCATTAAAATCAGCGTTTAGGTAATATAACCCTAGTGAAAAAACTTTTTGAAGGACCCTCGTAGTAAGACGTATCCGATCTGTAAATTTCGGTAATCTACAGATAGAATTTAAAGGAAAGGAATTCTGTTACTTTTTCTAACATCGTTTTTTCGTTCCTTTTTTATACTAACACAAGTGCAAAATTTTATACAGACATTTATTTCAGCAACGCATAATACCAACAAGCGCCGCCGGCCTCGGTGGCTCAGTCGGATGCGCGTCTGACTGGTGATCGGGAGGACGCGGGTTCGATACCTGCCGGGGTCGGCAATATAATTTCGTGGAGATTGATCACGAAATCTTTTATACGGTCATTCTCTCCCGTCCGCTGATTAAAGAAAGGCAGTTGTCAGTTTCTGGCGAAAGAAAGTGCACTGTACAGGTTAACCGCTTAAGTATAAGCCTACCCAAGAAAATTGTGGATAGGTAAACTGACCGACACAAAATGACCTAAATAGCTTTGACTGGGTCGTTAAACTCCAATACAAACAAACAAACAAACAAACGAACCAACCAACAATCGCTGCGAAAAAAGGAACTTGGGTCGGCAAACTATTAACAATGGGACAACATTCAAATCTAGTAAAAATATGTTTTTGTTCCAATGAAAGTCTAAATTGAAATTCATAAGATAATTTAAATTGGTGGTTTATCAAGTTAAATTTTGATTTATCTGGAACATTTAAAAGACCTATTTAATATTTTGACACCTATTTTTCAGAGGAGAAGCAAATCACAGCGAGTTTACACAATCATCGAAGGCTGATTGGAGATCTCTACATCCAAATTGACAGTGCAATTTCAACTGACCCAGTTGCTCTCAGATATATACTGTAGGTAGAAGAAATATATAACATTAAATCAATCAATCATAGCCCATAATATGAAAGCGATCAATCATAGGTCATTTACTACGTTTTATTCTGCTTACTAATCGTGTCCTCACTGCTTATATCAATATGATAGATAAGTTAAATTAAGATCATTTTCATCTTCCTCTAATGTGAAAGATACAGCTGAATATATCAATCATCATTTTCACTGTGAAATCTGCTTTTGGAAAAAGGCAAATGAGGTGTCTGATTTCTGAATTCCATTGTAGCATTTAAGAAACAATAATTTGCTCAGTCGAAAAAAAAAAACTTCTTTCCTGTAAACGAAATACGAGTACATTTGGATGATTTTCTGTATGTTGTTGGTGAGGTAGAAAAACATTTCAGACTTAGCTAGTCTGGCCCAGAAAACAAGTACACTTCATATTTTCCAGTTCTGTGGTGTATTCCTTGCTTCCAAAGGATAACCCTTTTGTAGAACATAATTAACGTCACTACAGCAGGTGTCTGGGAATGTGTGGCGGCCGTAAAAAGTCCCCCTGTCCTACATCATAGTGTAGTTTATATTTTCTTGTCCTTTGGGATCATTGATTCCAATGTGGAATTTGAAAATATTTGAGGGTCATTGATGAGGCCTAATTGGCCGAAACTAGCTAGTCTGGCCCAGAAAACAGTGCTGTGGTGTATTCCTTGCTTCCAAAGGATAACCCTTTTATAGAACATATTCAGGATGATTTGGAGATGTGCTAAGCCTTCCACCTCGATATACCGATTACACTGTCTCAGCTTTGAGGTTATTTCCTTAACACATGATGCCTAGGGTACAATCAATTAAATTAGAAAGATCGTGGGAAATTAAAACTGTATAAAATCCAAGCCCATTTGATCATTTGTTTAAGCGGCCCCCGCCCATAGGGGCTTGAAGAAATAAATGGGCTGCATGATGCTTCCACGCAGAGCTGAATCCCGCCCACACACCAGTACTGGTAAACCGCTTTGAGGATCTAAGTCTGTCCAGGAACCGCGGTGCGAGGCGGACCGTCCATGCTAATAAACCCTATTGGTTTCATTGGGCGACAGGGTTTGTGATGTCATTTCATCTCAATGTCGGGTAAAAGTCCCACAACGTTGGAAGCAACGTCTCCAAAATGACCTTCACAGTGTTGACGGGGACGTTAAACCGCAAATCAAACAAACAAAACAAACAAACAAATCATCTGTTTAAGTTATGGTTTGCTTTATGACAGTTTACTTGCTGAAACTGCATTTCTGAAGACCCAGGTTTGGTTTATCCGTCATATCTAAATATTCATTACGAAAACAGGCCTATTCAAATATATTGAAAATTTTACCACCAAAAACTGAAATTTTTAATGTAAAAAAAATCTGAAAATTTTCTTATTTCTGCTCAAAATATAGATTGTGGGTACTCGTTAGAACCGCCTCCTCGAGGCGGTTCTAACCAGTACCAACAATCTATATTTAGAGCAGAACTAAGAAAATAAGGTTTATCCCTGTAAACCCCAGGTTTACTATATAAAAGTGGGGTTCAAGGGGTCAGAATCATATACGCGTGTTTTCGTAATGTGTTGCTTAAGGTTAGAAGTCGGGTATGCGTTATTCCAAAAGGATCTAAATTGCATGTCTGTCTATTGATGCTGTCGAATGCATTTTCAAAATAACACATTTATTCCAATTGAAACTTTGGTTGATGACGTAACTTTGTGACCTGAAGATAAATGGCTTTGCAAAATGTTATGTTGCAACTTTTGGAAATATGCTTTTTCCCGTTTAGAACGTAAATTACCCTACGACTCGAATGTCTAAGGTTCTGGCCCAATTGAAAGTAAATGGCCAGACAACTTAACTGTCTAAAGTTCTAGTCCGACTAAAATTGTCTAAAGTTCTAGTCCGACTAAAATTGGAACGGAATCTAAAACAATAGAGTCGTATAATCATTCACTTTATAAAATGATTAAAGACCTGTTCTAAAAACCCTCTGACCAATACAAAAAGATGTGGCACACTTTAAATGCAATGCGACAAGATAAGGGTTCTTATTAGGTGCATTCCCGGTATATATCTACGGGGCCTTCTTTACTCGTAGCTGCGTCACGGTGAGTGGTGTCTCAGTTTGTTGCTACATGTACGTATATTGATGGGATTAAGTGCTTCTCATGCTAATTAACTTGTATTGTTGTCTGCTTTACTTTCATTGTTAATATCTCTCTCATTTCGCAAACACGCCTATACAAATACATTGCCACCTTTATCGCCGAAAATATGAACATTTTATGATGAAAAAGTGTGATATTTTTCTTATTTCTGCTCAAACTATAGATTATGGGTACTCGTTAGAACCGCCTCATCGAGGCGGTTCTAACGGGTACCCACAATCTATATTTTAGAGCAGAAATAAGAAAAATAAGGTTTACCCCTGCAAACCCCAGTTTTACTATATAAAAGTGGGGTGCAAGGGGGTCAAAATTTTATAGGCGTGTTTTCGTTATGTTTAGTGGCACACTAGTGACAATGCCTTCCTTTCTGGCAAGCTAGGTAGATGTGCAACATAACTAAGGGTTTCATTGTTTACATATGTGATTTTTTACATTCCTGAGGCATTAGAGAAAAAATCTATAGCTAGCAACTTAGACATAATATCGTTCACATATATTGAATTTGTCGCAAGATCATTAAATGACACTAGATATCAGCAGAACCCTTCACATCACGAAAACATGCCTATATAATTTGGACACCCTTAAATTCCACTTTTTACAGCAAAACTTGAGTTTACCGGGGTTTAAATTATTTTCTTATTTCTGTTCAAAATTGTGGATTGTGTGTACTCATAATAACCGCCTCGCCGAGGCTGCTCTAACGAGTTCCCACAATTTATGATTTGAGCAGAAATATGAGAATATAGGCGTGTTTTCGTAATGAATATGATTTTGACGGTTATGACGTCAACAGTGCTGTTCCGTTGAAGATATGAAATTTACACAATTGGTTTTTTGTATTACTTTATTTTGCCGTAAATAATGTCTGGAAAATAATGAAAATATAAGTAATAATGATTATTTATTTAACGTTCATTACAGTGTGAATACCATCGGGTCACGAGCAATGTTTAAGTTAACCTTCGGGGTTCTGATAAACTTGGCAACTGACCCAAAACTGTCCATATATCTTAAACTACATTTTAACAAATGTTCTTTATTACTGATTATTTGTTTATTATTATTATAAATTATTTATAATAATAATAATCGACCTTATTTAGAGAGGGTAACACATTTAGTACTAATACTAATCTTCCATGTGGCCCTCTTTTCCTGGGAAAGAACCAGTACTAAGCAATGTGGATAAAGTCTCTTGCTCAAGGAAACAACACTTGGCGCTTGCGGTGATCGAACCGGCTAACTCTCAATCTCAAACCCGATGCTTTACCACTGCACCACAGCGCTATTCATTAATGAATAGACTTTTTGTAGCAAGCCTCTATACTACTCCGCTTTGGCACCTTTATCTTGTGAGGGCAAGCAAACTATCAGAATTCACAGACAAATGAGTCTCTGGTCGGGCCCATCGGAGTCTAACTGTCGGTCTTCTTTTGTTCCAGCATTTCAGTGGTTTCTTGCTGTCGAGTCATCACCGTTGTTTAATCACTGTGGTTGTCTGATTTTTGCGTTCACGGAGATGTTGCACTGATTAGTTAGGAGGTCTTCATGCGGACTGAACAGATTATTTGTTTAAATCGCGACGGAAATAAGGGCGAGGATTGTGGCCACGTCAAATCGATTTATGCCCTCCCCCCCCCCCCACACACACACACACACCCACCCCAGTTGAGTTCGTTTCACTGACCGTTCCGGGATGGTTCTTCTGTCGCGGTTTTTTTTTTTTGTTCTAGTTTGTCTTTGAGTGTGTGTATCGCTTATATTCTTTTGTTTTGGATAGCCACATGGCCATTTTGTGGGGAATTAACTGTCCTATTGATGTTTCCATTAGGGTCAGATGTTTCATGTTTGTGATTCTTTCCCTTTTGTGTCTCTGATGGGACCTGTGGGTTAATTGTATTGATTCCTGGTCATTGCCTTCTCTTCTATTTTTATTAAAATTATTATTAGTATTATTTCTAAGTTCAGGTAAAATACTGACACTCGGAATAATTTAATGATTTGAAGTGCACCGATCGACAATGTATCTTTTGACATCTGCGAATTGCAATTATTCAGATTCGCCTGTAATTCCATACAGTATGATCAAGTGGCCCAGTGGTTGCTGTGAGTTTGATATCTGATCTATGCAATCTATGAATGTCAAGTTCTGCAACGGATGGTCAAATGGCTCCATCTACATATTTGTTGGATATCAAACAACAGAGACCCACGCATGCACTCACACACGGCGTTATTCTTTAATAAAACCGTTACCCTATCAGAATTTCACACTTTTAGGCGCCTAACATACACTTGAGAAACCTGCCTCAGATCGAACCAAGCAGACAGCGTGTTGGTCATATCAGTCGATGCACCGTTTTGCCATTGCATCAACGATGAAACTACGTTGTAATAACACCATGTACCCAGTGAGAACCCTAGC
The DNA here is from genome assembly GCA_963580285.1 of Lucinisca nassula. Lineage (NCBI taxonomy): Eukaryota > Metazoa > Mollusca > Bivalvia > Lucinida > Lucinidae > Lucinisca > Lucinisca nassula. The sequence continues at coordinate 59,929,190 of OY757025.1, forward strand.
TTTTACAAAGAAATATCGATACGACGCAGCGTTAACAGTTGCATCTCTGTATTCTCCAATGTATTGCAATGAAGAAAGGTTAAAGAAACTGTGTCTCAGAGGAGGGAATATCCAGAAGTTAGGATTAATAGATCGTAATGATATTCGTCTAAGAGATATATATCGGCTTGTTAGAATGCATTAGGAAGTCAATTAAATACATTTACTTATGATGGTTAAATATTTTCGCAGAAGCAGACGGCTAAATACTCTAGCGTTTTAGACATTTAAAGTGGTTTTATCCATCTGTGATAGCTAAAATCGCCCGAGGAAATTTTATCCGCAGAAAACAAAACAGATAAAATGAGTAAGTGCATGGAAAAGCCTCCATTAATACCCGTGGAGTAAGTAAAATATAACGCTGCCTTCTGATCAGTCTTCGCTGTATGTACACATAAATATACACAACGACTATGACCAGTCTAAATGGATGCTTACCAGGGTTTTTGTTGGTCGCATATGAAGGTTTTGTCATGCGCTGACATAAATATATTCACAGATTCATTAGGGCTAGCATCATTTGTATTGAGTACATTCTAAACAGACAGATTGTTATAGAAAACACAACCTGATAACTTTGTGCTTCCAATCCAAAATTTTAAAACATGATCAACGAGCAAAAAAGGCCGTAATACATGAGCGCTCAGCAAAAACAAATCAAAGAACTGACAGCACTGATGGGTGGTATTGCTATGAGTGTAGGCTGGAAAAAATGATTCTGAACGGTGACTTTGACTGTTAACCGTTTCTTTAAATAATAGAGATGGAGGGAATGATCAGGAATCGATACAATTAACCCACAGCTCCCATCAGAGACACCAAAGGAAAAGAACCACAAACATGAAGCAACAGACCCCAATGGAAACATCAATAGCGGAAAGCCAGAAGGACAGTTACTTTCCCACAAAACGGCCAATAGGCTGTCCAAAATAAAATAATATAAGCAACACAAACACCCAAAGTCAAACCATAACAAAAATAAACCGCGATTGAAGAACCGTCTTGGAACGGTCAGCGGAAACGAATTCCACCGGGGTGCTTAAATCGATCGTACGTGGCCCTTTGAACCTGATCTGGGACCATGAACGGGACCATATAGGCATCATAGCTGTGACATTCAAAAGGAAGAATCAACACAAAAAAGAACACCAATGTTTTGGTCCAGGATTTTGTTGCAAAAGCCTAAAATTGTGATTTCGAACTATTGCCCCATGCCTCGTACTGGATCTTGCACCATTTGAGCCTCGTACCGGATCTTGCACCGTCTTACTGACCCTTACTTTAGATTTAAATTACACATGTGTGGTCGGCACTTTAAATGCGAGGATGCCACCACTGTTTTTGTTTCAGAGTATCTTAATAAAAGTGAAGGCAATGATCAGGAATCGATACAATTAACTCACACCTCCAATCAGAGACACCAAAGGGAAAGAAACACGAACATGAAGTAACAGAACCAAATGAAAGCATCACTAGCGGATAGCGGAACTGACAGTTAGTTTCACACAGAATTGCTAAAATGGCTATCCAAAACAACAAATAAGGTGAAGATACAACCAGACCCGGAAAATCTTACACTCAACGGTTTTCAGTTCTGTGTTGTAGTCATTGATTCCAAAGGATTACCTTTCTATAGAACCTTTATTCTTGGAATTTATCAATGATATTCCCCTGCAGGCACAAAACGTTGACTCAACGTTGAACTAACGTTGAAACAACGTTTTCAACGTTGTTTCAACGTTAGTTCAACGTTGAGTGCCTGCTGGGTCCTGACAATATTATGTCATATGTTTGTTTGTTTGTTGATGATTGTGTTTTGTTTAGGTATACATTTACTGTTTCTGACTGCATATGGTATAACCTGGATAGCTTAGCACTTTGAGAGGCCGGCTGGCAGATGAGGTTAAGTGTGGCAAAATTTCATTCAATGAGGATGTTAAGCACCTTCCGCACACGCAGATTAAATTTGACTACTCATTACACCAGCACGCACTCGAACAGGTACAATCAGCTAAATACCTTGGTATCACCATCATTGACGATCGTGATTGGGGTCAGCACATTTCCAAGCTAACACCCAAAGCAACTAGGACATTAGGACTTCTTAGATGCAATTTTGTTCTGGCTTCTAGGCAGACAAATGCTATTGCATACACTACATTGGTTCGACCTCAACTTAACTATGCATCACTTCTTCGGCACCATCATATTAAAACTCATGTACAACAGATTGAGAAGGTCCAGAGGACGGATGCTCGATGGACCTGTCGGCGATGGTGGACAAAATATGCTTGAGAGGCTGAAATGGCCATTCCTAGAGCACTATCGTGAGCAGTCCTCTTAAACCTTCCTTTATTAGATATTCTGATAAAGTGCCTCTTAATAAAGAGTAATACCTGACCCCTGTGACCAGATAAACTCAAACAGTGGCATCGAAATTAAACAACACACAATACCCCAGATACCAACCTATTGTGATGCCCTGCAAAATTCCTTCTTCCCCAGAAATATTCCTCAGTGGTCTCAGTGGTAAATGCCAGTTCTGCAAAGGAGTTCATAATAGAAGTGGAGGCATGATCAGGAATCGATACAATCAACCCACAGCTCCCATCAGAGACACAAAAGGGAAAGAAACACAAACAAGAAACAACAAACCTAATGGAAACATCAAAAGCGGAAAGCCAAAAGGACAGTTACTTTCCCACAAAATGGCCAATAGGCTATCCAAAATAAAATAATATAAGCGACACAAACACCCGAAGACAAACCATAACAAATATAAACCGCGACAGAAGAACCGCCTTGGAACGGTGAGCGGCAACGAATTCCACCTGGGGGCTTAAATCGATTTTACGTGGCCACAATCCTCGCCCTTAGTTCCGTCGCGATTAAGACAAATAATTTGTTAAGTCCGCATGAAGGCCTCCAATACCAACAGCGGAAAGCCAAAAGGACAGTTACTTTCCCACAAAATTACCAGTGGCTATCCAAAATAAAATAATAAAAGAGTCACAAACACCCAAAGACAAACCATAACAAATAAACCGCGACAGAAGAACCGCCCTGGAACGGTCAGCGGAAAGGAATTCCACTGGGTGGGGGGGGGAGCTTAAATCGATTTTACGTGGCCACAATCCTTGCGCGATTTAGACAAATAATTTGTTCAGTCCGCATGGAGGCCTTCTAACTCATCAGTTCAACATCTCCGTGAACACAAATAATCAAACAACCACAGACACAACGGTGAGGACTCGACAGCAAGAAGCCACTGAAACGCTGGAGCAAAAGAAAACCAACAGTTAGACTCCGATGGGCTCGATCAGAGACAGAGCATCAGGCACCAACCAACATTACCTTAGTTTATACTAATTAATTTTAGGTCGATTGCGATGGAAGCTGCAAGCTTATTTAATCGCTCTCGAACACTCATTCCGGATGTTTTCACGCGCGCGAGAGAGAGGCAGTGTCTATTACACCACTGCTACCCATTTACACCTGGGTGGAGTGAGGCAGTGTCATTATGTGTCTTGCCCAAGGAAACACCTCGATACCGGGTGCCGGATTCGAACGCACAACCGCTCGATCATGAGTCGAACGCGTTAACCTTGAATTGGATCTCTCTAATTCTCAATAAGTCTTTTCACTGGAACCGTCATAGAATCTGAGTCCTGACCTACCGGTATGCATTTAAAGAGGGAAGCAAAGTGATAAACCGTGATTGGGTTAACTACCATGCATGCAATCTGTCGTATAACATTTATGTTGTAACATATCTTTTTATATCGAAGAAGGATTTTACGAAATTGGGTGCTGAAGTCATTGCCGTTATATATTTTTTTCTGAATTTATATACTAAGTCACCATAAAATTCGGGTTCCGATAGACCTTGTTGCAGAAGAGATTTAAGTCCAATGTTGAATTTTGAAATGAAATCAGAATGACGTCTTTATAATTTTGAAAAGGCTTTGCGTAGTTTATGGTACCGATAACCCTGATTAAGAAGTTTAGCAGTTAACAATTTATTACGAGTATTGAAGTCGGTTACATGACTACACACTCTGGCAAATCGAATTAATTGTGAAATATAAACGCCATAGGATGGCGTACGAGGAACATCACCATCCAAAAAAGGAAAATTTACAATCTCAAAATCAAAATCATCGCGTTTATCATAAATTTTGCACGAAACAAACCCATCTGCATTAGATAGATGTAAATCCTAAAACGGGGCCTCGGTATAAGAAGAATTTGCTTCATTGCATTTAAGTTCTTGGGGGTAAATTTGACTGCTCAAACCATCGAAATAGGTATTATCAATATTTAATAAATCAAGCCCGTATGGAATAGACTGGGACACAGAGGTATGCGTTTTACCTCTGTATACAGTTTTTAAATAGTTTTAAGAACTCGTCCAGTTATTTTTATGCTAACTTCTAGATTAAGCGACCCACCTGAGGTAATGGCCAAATGTGACTGACTCGAGACAGACAGATAGATAGATAGATAGATAGATAGATAGATAGATAGATAGATAGATAGATAGATAGATAGATAGATAGATAGATAGATAGATAGATATTTTACCATGAAGGTATTGCAAAACAGAAGTGAAAGCAAAGATCAGGAATCGATACACTTAACCCACAGGTCCCATCAGAGACACCAAAGGGAAGCACAAACATGAAACAACAGACCTTAATGGAAACATTAGTAGCGGAAAGCCAAAAGGACAGTTACTTTCCCACAAAATGGCCAATAGTTCCAACATTGATGAGCTTACTGCATAGAAGTTCATGTAGACTACAGTAGAACTTCGAACACCGATGGTTCGTTTACCAAGGCTGAGTCGAACCCATTTTTGAAACCCTAGGGAATTCGTCTACGTAAGAAGTACGGGAGGTTTTCGACCTCTCTCTTGCAAATGTATACTGTGTGCTCTCATCGCATCAATTAGGCGATTATAATGAGTACACACAGCATACATCTGTATTATAGAACACCGAAAAGATGTTCCAAAATTAACGCCGTCATGCCTCCTGGCGGTTACCCTCTGTGGCTCGAACTACCCCTGTCTCGAACAGATATTCGTTGTTCCAAAGGAGTTCGAGCCATTGAATAAAAATCAAAAATGAGTTCCTTTAAGAGCAATGAAAACATTCGTAAGAAAGAAGATGGGCCATACTACGTAGTTTCGGCTAATAAAGCCTCATCAGTGACCCTGTAATGATCCGGCAAAGAAAGCCAGAGGAAACATACTGTAATTTTGCGAATTTCGAATAGGCAGTCGATACAAAGACTGATATAAATCAAAATGGGGTCCAAATAATTAAAAACCTGTCTAGAATATGAGTCTAAACCAATAATTTATTTCTGATTTCTCAGAATATTCACGCTGATCTCAAAGGATCAAAAGTTCGATTTTATGTTAAAAATAATGCATGGATAATGACCTCTCCTTATTGCATTTCTAGCGAGGCCGGGAAGATCCTGAAGTGGATTACACACAAAAAAGCAGCGTCTCTGTGACTTACGGGAAATGGGGATACATTCATGGGAGTCAACTCCTGCAAAAGTATTTTTGTCCCCCATTTCAATAGAAGTCAACTCTTAAAGGAAAGAATTTGCTCCTAAGGAGCAATTTTTTTCCTTTAAGAGTAGACCCATTTTTCTGTGGGACAGGGCTTATAGAAAAGCGGACAGGAAGTCCCGAAAGCTGTCTCCCTTTGAAAAATGGCGAAAAAAATCTGCCAAGTGTTCCCATTCCCCTTAAAAGGACAGAAACGAGGTGTTTCTAACATTCCGGATACCGTTTATGAGAGTATGTTCAGGTCACTGGATGAGTAGTTAAAAGCATGTATATTGAATCAAGGGTCTCTTTATTGAATTACTTAACTATCATGCACACCTTTCGTGGTCAGATTACGTGATAATTAATATGATTTTCTTCTGTCTGTACTGAACATATCTGAGTGTAGAAAGTAAATGGCTGATCACAGAAAACGTATTAAGAATTTCGAACTAACTTTTAGGCAGACAGACCATCTTAACCCCTGTCCTGTAGAACTAGGATATACCCAACAGACCATCTTACATGTAACCCTTGCCCTATAGCACCAGGATATACGCAACATTTGCAAAACGTGAGGATACAGTTCAGATGTGAGGAAGCCATCTGCTCAGTATTAACACTGTTTAACATTCAGTTCGTGAAATTGTAGGAATAAATTACATCAGCTAATCTGACTGGTTGAAAAGTTAATAGACAAGGATTAAAGATACTTTCAAAGAAACATTGTTCTTTTATTGTTTTATTGCTGTTGTATGTGTTCTTGTTGTTGCTATCGCCAGTTTGTTCTAGATGGGTATTTTAGCTTATGACTGTCAATCATAAAACGAATTAATTAGTATAAATGAGAGATATGTGGTCGATTGTTCAAAGCGATAATGCTCATTATAATCGGTTCATCTTTGTGATTCTAATGAGTACACATAACATACCGTTTCAAAATCGAATAAGCAAAATCTTCTTTGTTATCCTTAAACATTGTCATCTCAAACTATAGGAAGAATTTCTTGGGGACACACGATTGAGCTATCACGAAAACACACCTATATAGGTTTGACCCCCCTTGAACCCCACTTTTGTATAGTAAAACTGGGATTTAAAGGGGTAAACCTTATTTTTCTGATTTCTGCTCTAAAATATAGATTGTTGGTACTCGTTCGAACCGCCTCCATGAGGCGGTTCCAAGGACTACCCACAATCTATATTTTGAGCAGAAATAAGAAAAATATCACAAGTTTTCATCTTAAAATTTTCGATTTTTTCGGTGGTAAAGTTTACAATGAATTTCTATAGGTGAGTTTTCGTAATGTCGATTTGAAGAAACTGAAGTTTCGATGTATGTATACACTGCGGTACGTTTTTTTTTTTTTTTTTAAATGAAACTCGATCAGAACAAAATTGCTTTGGAAAGCTACTCGTAGATTATAGCACGACGTAGTTTGTGAAGACGCAGATACCTGGGGCCAGTTTTTTCAAAACATCGTTAGCTTAACGAGCTCGTTAGCGGTCAAATTGTTAACTGTTCTAACAAGTACAATGCAATTTTTTTGGTATTTTTTGCGGAAAAATGTGAGCAGCTGCTCACATTTTTTTTCAGCAAAACTTTTAGCATATTTTCCATATTTAATGATCAAAGTTTTAACGATTTGTTAACTAAAGACGTCGTATGTTTTGAACAACTGGCCCCTGAACTACTTACTATAACTGCGTGGAATGAATGTGCTTTGGAAGGAAACTCACGGTTGACAACATCGACATTGGATTTATAAGAAGCAAATGTTTGCTTTACATACCACTGATTTCAGGACATGAGTGTAACCCCATTACAGTGCCTTTCACAAGAAGGAATATATGCACTCGGTGTCACAATTTCAGTTTCAACTCGTCACTGTTGTCTTTTCACGCTGATAGATACCATACCAAGTTTCAGTATGAGAGAAAATGTAGAAAAATACCAAAAATAATAAGCTAAGAATAAACAATAAAATCATCACGGTTGTATACTCTACTAAGTTTGAGGCTTCTTTTACGGTTCTTAAGGGCATATGCTAGGACATACTTCCTACATTGAAAACTGTTTAAGAGTCTGTATATGTTAAGAGTCTGTATATGTTCAGCATCATATTCTGGCTCACCACATTTGAAATAAATCCATATATCGCCGCGCTGAATCTTAAGTAATCTGAACAAGAAGGAAATCACCCCAAATTGTTTTCCCAGAAATATCAGAAAACAACCATGTTAGTAAATAGCATGTCAAAAATGACTTTTGCCTAGCTTTTACACATTTATTTCAGTCAGAATGATACAGTAAAAGATACTGCTGCTCATATTTAGCCTATTTTTCAAGCAATTGTTTTGCTAAACCAATTATGTCATCAACCAAAATATCCTAAAAAATAATTCATTGTCTGCAATATTTTGGACCATACAGAAAAGTGCTACCATTGAAATGTTCATAAAACAATGTTTTTTCTCTGGGGGATGTTTTCAGAGAATACAAAATTAAAAGAAAACTAGGGATCACCGTGCTAATTTTTGTTTTATTAAACAAATCGTTTCCATACCCCCATATGAAATACATGATAAAAATACATATAAATTCTATGAAAAGATGGTGAATCACTGACAGATAACTTGCTTTTACTTGTAAATAGTAGCTGGCCAATAATGCATTATGGCAATTCGTTTAAGTAAGTCTGTAACAATTTAGGTTGATATGATCTTGAATAAATGCCGAAAAATTAAAATTTTCAAAAATCGCAATTTTACTGTTTTCGTGAAGTTTATAGCCAAGCTGAACATGTTTAATAATTAAATGAACCCAAAACAATATCTATTCCTCAAATTTCAACCACTTCCTTATACAAGAACGGTAAAATGTTGGCTCCGGTATAACTTTCATTTTTAATTATCATACAAAAATGGCGAATTAGTAGCATTTGTCTTTAAATAATCTTGAACGAAAATTTACATAAGCCTATATAGAGAGAAAACAAAAATAAACCGCGACAGAAGAACCGCCTTGGAACGGTCAGCGGAAACGAATTCCACTGGGGGCTTAAATCGATTTTACGTGGACACAACCCTCGCCTTTACTTCCGTCGTGATTAAGACACTTAATTTGTTCAGTCCGCATGAAGGCCTCCCAACTCATCAGTACAACATATCCGTGAACACAAAAATAAAACAACCACAGAGATGAAACAACGGTGAGGACTCGACAGCAAGAAACCACTGAAATGCTGGAGCAAAAGAAAACCAACAGTTAGACTCCGATAGGCCCGAATTTCCAGGTTTTGTAGTTCTTGAGAAATCTTTTGACGAAACAATTCGGATTGGCCGATATGGAAAGACAAAAAATGAGAAAGATAAAAAACAAAAAACAATAACGGATAATAAATAAACCTAAAACATTGTCTGTTTGCACGATACAAGTCATCATGATTGTATGTTCTGCCAGTTTGAGGCTTAAGCTTTTGTGACCCGTGAGAAATCTTTGACGAAAATAACGGGATTCAGGACGGGTCGGAAAAAACTACTGGCGTTATGACAAGTGAAGTTAGTTCTGTGGAAAGGCAATCATTTGGAAGCAAGGAAACCAACACAGAACAGAAAAAAATGTTGAGTGCACAAGTTTTTTTTCTGGGCCAGACTTTCTGGTTTCGACCAATTAGGCAACATCAGTGACCCTCGGATAGTTTCAAAATTCCTTAGTAGAATCAATAATCCCGAAGTACTAGAAAATATAACCCTCACTGTGATGAAAGCCCACGTTCCCTTTCTTTTCAAACCAGGGACATAACTAGAAGTCTTAGGCACATTTGAAATGCTATCATACATGTAATCTGATTTCAAGAAAGTTTTATGTCCAAAAGCAATTTTGTACGAGCTTTAAGGTTTCATATTTAACATTCGTCATTCCTTATTGCTATCTTGGGACCTTTCAACATTGTACTTAAGCAGAACCAGACATGTTTACATTCAGAAAGAACATTGTGCATTTGGAAGTGTCAATAAAACTATTTCTCATAATGTGTCTGAAAGAGAAAATTTAGTACAATCATCGATGCCGTTAACTTGTCATTTCAAAATTACAAAACTGAAATGACAAAAAGAGAAGTCCGTGAACTCAACACCCTTGTAAACCCCAGTTCCATGCCCGTTTGACATAGTGCATTCTTTAATTTCTACAAAATGGCTACTTTTCCGATGAAAAATTGTGATTTATATTAAAAACATAGGTTGTGTGTGCTCGTTAGAACCACCTCATTGAGGTTCTAACTAGTACTCACAACCTTTTTCTTGGAGCAGAAATAAGAAAAATAATGCACATCCCTCTAAACCCTTGTTTTCACTATATATAGTGGGGTTAGAGTGATGAGTTAGGAGGCCATCATGCGGACTGAACAAATAATTTGTCTAAATCGCGACGGAAGTAAGGGCGAAGATTGTGGCCACGTAAAATCTATTTAATCCCCCCAGTGGAATTCGTTTCACTGACCGTTCCAATGCGGTTCTTCTGTCGCGGTTTATTTTTGTTATGTTTTGTCTTTGTGTGTTTGGGTCGCTTATATTATTTTGTTTTGGATAGTCAATTGGCCATTTTATGGGAAAGTAACTTTCCTTTTGGCTTTCCGCTATTGATTTCCGCTTTCATTAGGGTCTGTTGTTTCGTGTTTGTGTCCCTTTCCCTTTGGTGTCTCTGGTGATAGCTGCGGGTTTATTGTATCTATTCCTGATCATTGCCTTCAATTCTATTTTACTTAGCATCCCGATAGATATATATAAAAGTACATTTACATAAGTGTCATGTTATGTTTTTGACAGACAGGACAATTACTTGTAGTTGTTTTAGAAGTTTCTGTGTGGCAGCAGACTTAAATGTCGCCTTCAACATTGTAGAGGTGCGTTTACTGGCTGTTTTGGTCTTGACTAACAAATCAGATATTGAAATAATTCGGGGACCAAGATCAGAACTTTAGGGCAGTTGAAGTGCAGCTTGTCCGATTCGTGACTTGCGCCCAAAGCTGTATTTTTGGTTTTCAATTATTGCTTGATTGTCATCAACAAATAATGTTCCTGTGGATTGCACAATTTCGTGTGAACTAGGGGGAAATGGAGTTGCCTAGAAACGCAAAGAATTTTTTGTGAACCATTTTCATTGAACCTACTTTTACTTCAAATCAATATGACCAGAAACTAAAGCAAACATAATTAATCAGCAATATTGTGTTATGGAAAAGTATATCATATTAATTAGTGTGCATCAAGGCGTAAATGAACAAACCGCGGTCTACACCTTTTCAGCATTAAAAAGACATCGTATTTCTAGGTGATTTCTTTGTTTCAAAGTAGACCAGGGCCGGATATAACCTATGTGGTACCAGCAAGTACAGAGATAAGTCTTGTATCCACTCTGGTCAGAGACTTCGTGCATCTCTCAATAGATAAGGTAGAGACTGAGCTGAGTATTGACAGGCTGATCTGAATCTTCGCTGGTCGTAAACGGTCTTCCAGTAGCATTACGAAAACACGCCTATACAAATACACTGACAACTTTTTGGCAAAAAATTAGAAATTTTAAGATGAAAAATTGTGATATTTTATTACTTCTGCTCAAAACATAGATTGCGGGGACTCGATAGAACCGCCTCGACGAGGCGGTTCTATCAAGTACCCACAATCTATGTTTTTGAGCAGAAATAAGAAAAATAAAGTATACCCCCTTAAACCCCAGTTTTACAATATAAAAGTGGGGTATGAGGGGGTCAGAATTATATAGGCTTGTTCTCGTAATGGTCAGGTTTGTCACGTTGACTTCTTGTATGCTTTGTCTTCGTTTGCGTGTATTAGACTCGAACTGCTGCACCAGTGTCATGCGAAAAGCTCATTTTCAAATAATTGCATTCTGCAAATTACAACGAAATACCGAAATAAATCAAACTAGCTATGATAATTATTAACACAGAAACAAAAAGTACTAAAACTATTTGACTCAGCAGATTTCGTGCAAAACTATCTTTAGACCGACTATTTGTCAATGGGACTTCACTGCCGCTGTCCACGTGATTATTACATACCAATAAAATTGAATCGGGGTTGGGTTTTGTTCTTTTTTGGTTTTACGGCCCTTTCAAGATTATTTAATTCATATCGAGCCGATCGTTAATCAGAGGTGGGCGAAAACCGGAGTACCCGGAGAAAAACCACCTGACTGACCTTCCGTTGCAGAACTTGGTGTCTCACATATGACCCGAGCGGGACTCGAACCACAGCGGTGAGAGACCTAATGATTAAGAGTCAGCGCTCTTAACCACTAGGCCAAGGAGGCCCGTACTTGAATCCGCGGCAAAATAAAGCTTGTGAGTATTTTTTATTAAACCGAGCGCAATTCAAATAAGAGTACCATGAAGGCCCTATATTGCTCACCAAAGCTAATGGACCTGCATTCTCAATATCGAAGTTTCAAAGATTTTTGTACACAATTTATGTTCAAGAGAGCCATGGTGAACCTGGTCGGTTCATTTCATAAAACACAAGAAGATTTTTTTTTTCCAATTTTGAATCCACATAAATCAAGTGATTAATGAGGCGCGGTCATTTCTTACTCTCTTGGCAACTATCCAAACAATCTTGGAACATAAGTTCATTGAATAAAGCCACATGCTAGACATCAACGGCTTCACTGGCTTTAAAAGACTTATCCCATATAGTCTATGAAAATCGATATTTTCTCGAGCCCTATTGTAGATCTAGATCAGACACTACAGTCAACAATGCATGTATGTTTCTACAGTGTTTACAAAGGTCGTGTTATGGGACCCTAAGCTTTTGTATTGGTTTCATGGTCTTTTGTCAACATATACGTAGATTCAACCTGTGTAGCTGTCAAAAGTTAATTGAATTCAATGAGTTCTATTACATTTATAAAACCTACAAAGTAGTCGCAGGCGGGGCAGTTAAGGTGTCAATATAATACGTCGAATTTACAGTTCACAAGAAGATTCGGTAACTGCATTTCGCTTGCTTTTTTGCAAACGGACCAAATGGCCCAATGCTGTACACCATAGATTTGTTTGCGTTGCAGATGAATCCACATAATCGGGTGACTTGGTTTACCTTTTTTGTTAATAGACTATTCCAAAGGCAGGTGCAAACGACAGCTCCGCCCTGTAGATCTTACCTGCGACTACTATATCATTACACAAGAAAAGATATGACACAAAGTTCCATATCAAGTGACTCGACTGTGCATGCAATCATATCTCATTGTTAAAATCGCTCTTTCTAAGCTCAGTTATAATGTAGAATAACTAGGTAGTGTTGGCATGAACACTGAAATTTGCACTTTAATTTCAACTAAACCGGTTGTTCTTTACGACATTTTTGTTGAATTCAGTATGGAATATCTGAATTGGATAGTTTTATATTTGTGGAAATCTGTGACTCATCAGCTCCCATGGACTTAACATGGTAAAACCTTCATAAATCTTTTTCTCTGAAACCATAAGGGCCAGAGCTTAGATATTCAGTATGTAGCAACGTCAATTGCCCACCTACATACAGCTTGCCAATTATGCCCCTGGGATCCAAGTTGGCCACACACCAGGGCTCTTTAGCTCCCACAGACTTACAGTTTGAAAAAAATCTTCTCTGAAACTGCAGGGCCCAGAGCTTAAATATATAGCATGTGGTCACCTACATAAATCCTTCCAACCATGACCATGCGGTCAAAATTGGCCCATTAGCTCCCACCGGCCCCGATAGCTCAGTTTGTAGAGTGTCCGCTCCGGGGAACGGGAGATCACGGGTTCGATCCCGGGCCGCGACATACCAAAGTCGTTAAAAATTGTACTAGCTGCTCCTCGCTTGGCACTCAGATTTACGGGGTAGAGCTAGGACTGGTCGATCCAGTGTCAGGATAATGTGACTGGGTGTGGTATCATGTAATGTGTCTGGGACATGAGGCAGCACTATAAAAGTGAGCATTGAGCTCCCTGTCGCAACCAGACACCGTCGTGACTTGACTGAAAAATTATTGAAAGCGACGTTAAACCCGAATTCACACACACACTCATTAACTCCCATAGACGTATAATGAAAAGCAAAATAAAAAATCTTCTCCTCTGAAACCATAGGTCCCAGAGCTTAGATATTTAGTATGTAGCAACATGAAATGGTCACCTTAATAAATGCTGCCAACCATGCCCCTTAGGTCAAAATTGTCCACGCCCATGGGCCAATTATCCACCATTGACTTAAAATGAAAAAAAACTTGAACTTAAAATGGGAAAAAACAACTTGAAAAATCTTCTCTGAAACCATGAGGTCCAGAGCTTAGGCATTTAGCATGTAGCAATGTCGAGAGGTCGCCTACATGAATCCTATATATCTATCTTCATATACTGAGTCGGTCATACTTGGCCATTACCTCAGTTAATCCTGCCAATGATGCCCCAAATCCTGTGGCCCCTTACCTCCAAAAAACTTATCATGAAAAATAAAAGCTTCAAAAATCTTCTCTGAAACCATAAAGTACAAACCTTAGATATTAAGTATATAGCAATATAAAATGGTCGCCTACATAAATCCTGCCAACCATGCCCTTTTGGTCAAAATTGGCCACGCCCAGGGCTCATAGCTCCTATAGACTTATACTTTAAAAAACTTCAAAAATCTTCTTTTCTGAAACCATAAGGTCCAGAGCTTAGATATTTAGTATGCGGCAATGTCAAGGGGTCTCCTAGATAAATCCTGCCAACCATGCTCCTGGAGTCCGAATTGACCATTCACCCTGGGCTCCTTAGCTACCATAGACTTATAATAGATTAACTTAAAAATATTCTTCTCGGAAACCACAGGACCCAGACTTTTTTATTGATTTGAGGTTTAAAGTTCCCTTAACACAGTGTAGGTCATTTTGGAGACGTTGCTTCTAGTTTTGTGGGACTTTTACCCAACACTGAGATGAAATAACATCTAAAGCCCTGTTGCCCAATGAAACCAATTTGGTTAATATGCTTGGACGGTTCAACTGGCCCTACATTTCCTGGGCAGGCTTAGAACCTGCAAGCTGTTTACCAGCACTCATGTGTGGTCGGTTCCTTCTCTGCATGGAACCCAATATATTTCTTCAAGCCCTGATGGGCGTTCTAAACATCACTAATGATTTTCTGGTACACAGGTGAGCGATATAGGGCCATTTGGTCGTCTTGTTACTCTGTTTTGAGAAAACTGGGGGTTTAAAGGGGTTTACATTATTGTTTTTATTTCTGCCCCAAAACATAGAGAAAATCTGCTCGTTAGAAACTCCTCGTTGAGTTTACCCAATGTAGAGTTGGGCGAACTTTCTAGGGAGTTCGTTGCATAGACGTTTCAACGTTATAAGGAAATAAGTTGCTTTATGAATCAAAATTTCCTATTTCGTTGCATAGACGTTTCAACGTAATAAGAAAAGAATTTGCTTTATGAATCAAAATTATAGGAAATTTTGATTCATAATGCAACTTATTTCCTTATAACGTTGAAACGTCTATGCAACGAACTCCCTAGAAAGTCCCACTTTACATTGGGTAAACTCAACGAGGAGTTTCTAACCAGCAGATTTTCTCTAAGAGTAGAGTCCCTTTTCCGTAAAGGTTTGGAAGGTTACATTAGCGGAGACAAAAATGTGTCTTCCGACAAATTTGCGGAACATATCCGCGAAGTCTGATCATACTTTCAGACAGCTCGTTGGTCCAGTACAATACGATAACACACCCGTGCGACAATGTGCATTTTTAACATCTCCAAAGTGGTTACTTTTCTGAGGTAAATCCGAAATATTTTTCCTATTTATACTTCGAATGTAGGTTGTTGGTGCTCGTTAGAACCGCCTCAAGAGTACACACAACCTTTGTCTTGGAGCAGAAATAAGACAAATAATGTATACTCCCGTAAACCCCAGTTTTCTTTATATAAAGCGGAGTTTAGCAGCCTCCGTGGTGTAGTGGTTATGCAACTCGACCTGTAAACCAGGGGTCACAGGAGCGATCCCGGGCTTCTCCAGACTTTCGGATGAATCTTTAAATTAAAGTGTAACTATACAAAATTTAGTGACACAGAGGCCTTTCTGATATTTAATCTTCATCTGTGTGTCTAAACCCGAAGTTTTGAAACCGAAACGGATGTTGGACAAGACCCGGCAAACACAGCACATCCCCCCTCCGAGCACACACCGACCGACGTAGCTCATGAGACAGGTCAACTGGAGGCATCAGGAAAGAGACGCCTACCAGGGAACTTATAGGCGTCCCCCACCGAGCCAACATCAGCAAACTTGGCCCACACTTCACGGAAGTCCCGGGCATCAGGAAGGAGATGCCCAAAGTAGCGAGGCTTGCAAAATTTATAATATTACAAAAAGTGGCAACCAAATCCGCTAAGATACATGTCCCACCTGACAAGTCAGTCTTAGTTTTAGAAAAATTAGAAATTTATACTGCAAAAATTAAAGATATAATATAGTTATTTTAATCAGTACTTGAGTACTGACGTCAACACCGTCCGGAATATCAGCACTCAGGAACTGATACTGAGCTGATGATACCCTCGGGGACGAACGAATCATCCACCAGCAGAGATACCGACCCAGTGGTTGCAATTAAAGTGTAACTATACCAAAATTAGTGACACCGAGGTCTTTAAACCGAGGTCCCGTCTCCGTATGACCTTAGCAGTTGGTGAGACGTAAAACTCAAACACTCACTCACTCAAAGCGGAGTTTTTGGGTTGTCGTTTAACGAACTTGTTCGAGTGATAATGGGCTTCTCCGTACAGGTATATGCGCTCCGCCAATACTCAGATCAGCCTGCGCATCATACAGTTGGATCATAGTCATCGCTGTACGCGTTAATGAAGCTCGTTGACCCAGTATATTTGATTCCTCGGGCACAGACTCGGATCAGCGCATCGGCACAGTCTGGTCATAGTATTCGCTGTGCGCTTAATGGCTGCTCGTTGACTTAGTACTTATCATTCGGGGAGGTCGAATGCTCACGGCATTGGTACGCATGCCGATTTCAGTCCACGTTTTGTGTGCAAATCCGAAGAGATACACCTTCGCTTGTCGTCCAGTGTTATGAACAAACGCCGGCAGTACTGGTGGGCAAAATTTTGTCTCTGAGCGTAGGCGTAAAAAGTGGTCCTGAACTGAGACTCTTTCGTTTATTCCCTAAACTCCTGTATTTAATGCTAACGGTGGGTACCCTGATCAAACGCCGCGTTCATTGGCGTCTGATCTGGGTCTTCACTGTTTGCTAGTGACACAGTCCATATTCTTTTCACTACATGGACGTCATAGAGACAAGGACAAATAACCGCTGCCTTGATTGTGTACATTGTGAAGCGATAGTCACTTGGACAATAGCAGGTGGGAAGCTTCTGAAGAATTAGTTATCTCGGGTCGATTGATAAACAGTTGTTCCAAATAAATGGCAGAAATATATCCATCGAATTCATTTCCCTGCACACAATACTAATAGCCTCTAAAATACATGTACTTAAATGTCTCAGACGTCATAAGGATATTTCTTTTATACAATTATCCATCCATAAACGTCAATGCCAGCCGTCTTAATATGAAGGGAGTGGCTCAGTACTAAGAACTGACCCGTATAATGGTGTAAATGAATTACCACGAAGTTCCCCAAATAATCTTCTTCAATGATAAACTCAACCCCCGCCTATTGGGGCTTGAAGAAATAAATGAGCTGCATGATGCTTCCACGCAGAGCTGAAACCGAGCGCACACGGGTACAGGTAAACTGTTTAGAGGATCAAAGCCTGCCCAGGCAAAGCGGTACGGGTCGGACCGTTCATGCTTATAAACCATATTGGTTTCATTGCGCGACAGGGCTTGAGATATCATTTCATATCAGTGTCGGGTAAGTCTCACAAAATTGGAAGCAAGGTCTCCAAAATGACCTATAAAGTGTTTACGGGGACGTTAAGCCTCAAACAAACAAACAAGTCAGAAAAGGCCACTCAGGAAAGGCCACAATCCAAGAACGCAGCCGCCTCAAGTCAACCATAGAAAGTGAAATCAATGATACATTTGAATGAACCATGTTCGTCCAAAATCATATATATTCCCATTCTGGCTCAAACAAGCGCTCCGGTCAGCTTTGGGTTAAAAGAATCCTACATGGATGTTAGGGGTGGACAGAAAAATCCCTCCCTCGGGGACACAGTCGAAGCCTCGTGGTCCCGAACTGTGGTCGCACTCGGTGGGTCCTCACGCCCATTTCAGATTCTGTTTTTTTTTTTTCTCTCTCTTGCATACCTTTTAATTTCTTACCGTTGATTTTTGATAATGCAGCCGCTTTGATAGCTGACTTTCGCCATATTGTGATGGTATTACTGTGATATATAGTGACGTCGATACGTTCAATGATGTCAACCATAACAACGACGTGAATGATGTCCTGTTCAACTTGATTTTATCCAACCCTGGGATTAATATTTCTATCCCAAGATAAAAGCAAGGAGATCCTTGTCTGGTATCCCAGAACAAAACTTCTACTGGCTTCAATTGTGTTCATTTTGATTTATTTATCCATTCACGCGTAAAGGCAAACATTGCTGACAGAGATCAGACTGGAAGACACTACACTCAGTGGCCATAAATGGGTTCCCAAAACACACGTCGTGATGTGTGTAAATCTGTGACTTTATTTCCAAATCTAATTACTTAAAAATAAAAGATCCAATGCATGTTATGTTTACTAGGTGGTATTATTTATTCAATACCAATAACAAATAAGGCAATTGTTCTTAGAAATCTTGCCATTCATAGCTCTGGTGTATTCTACATTTAGAGTACCATGGTTTTAAAATGGCTTCAATGTTTGATTTTTGTGTTCACGAAGATGTTGCACCGATAAATTAGGAGGCCTTCATGCGAACTGAACAAATTATTTGTATTAATCGCGACGGAAGTAAGGGCGAGGTTTGTGGCCACGTAAAATCGATTTAAGCCCCAAAGTGGAATTCGTTTCCGCTGACCGTTCCAAGGCGGTCCTTTTGTCGCGGTTTATTTTTGTTATGATTTGTCTTTGGGTGTTTGTGTCCCTTTTATTATTTTATTTTGGATAGCCTTTTGGCGTTTTTGTGGGAAAGTAACTGTCCTTTTGGCTTTCCGCTGTTGGTGTTTCCGTTGGGGTTTGTTGTTTCATGTTTGTGTTTTTTCCCTTTGGTGTCTCTGATGGGAGCTGTGGGTTAACTGTATCGATTCCTGATCATTGCCTCTACTTCTATTTTTCAAAACTCTGCACTGGCTCACAGATTTCTTCTTATTCTAAATGATTAAAATTTTCTCTTATAATCTATATAATTTTGGTTACTATGATGTCTTTTTAGCATGATGGACAGCTGAGAAACCAAATATGTTTACATTTTCCCAATTGAATTAATACATTTTTAGAAGTGGGTGGGGTATTTCTAACTCCGGCAGATAAATAGTTGCTATGTAAACATTAAGGTAGTAGGCTGCATAGTTTCTATCTAAATAACTGGCACACTCTCCAGTGCTATAGTAACAATCATTGAAAAGAAGTATCTTTCTTTGATATAGGAAATGTAGCTATCAACGGTGGATAGATGGTTGTTAGTCTTTATGTGGGTACCCGTAGAATTTGACACATTTATTGAACACTGTCATACCAAAAATGAAGTCTTTTGTAAAGATATAGTCCAAAATGGTGCTTTTAATTAACAATATTGTTTACAAAATTGTATAACATATTTTAATGTTGTTTTATGGAGCGTAAAGAGTACACCGCTGTTCAGATAAGTCCACTTTTTTACAGGATCTCCTTGCAGCTTCAATCCCCTTAGAAATATTCAAGCAAATAGTTTTTGCTAGAAAGTATGATTCAATATCTCTCAAATCAGATATATCACAAAGTCCGTTTTCTATCTGTTTCCTTAGTGTCTATCACCATAAATGTTTGCTTTTCATGATTTTGAAAATTTATGTTCCATTCGAAAACAGGTTAGATTTCCCATATTGTAATGTCTCCAGGTAATATTATACACAATCAGATTGTTTTCCAGTAGTTTACCAACGTTTCTACCAATCTATATTTAAAAAGATCAGGAATTGATAATTGCACGACCCGCAGAAAAAGCGACCTACTGAAGTCGGTTGATTTTCTAAGAGTGCCCTAAAATCACCGTGTCATTCTGTCAGTCTGTCTGTCCGTCCGTAACCCGTTTGTGAAAATTGGTGATAGTGACTTAACCGCTTGGAATATTTCAACAATTTTTGGCATACTGATAGATATCAACGAGATCTAACCAATGAACTTGCGAAATATTACATTCCATTTAGTATAGCCTCGCCGAGGCGAAAAATGTGAAAATTTTCGAACTGCTTCTCCTCGGAAACCGTTGGGCCGATTGAAGTCAAATTTCATATGGAGCCTCTATGGGATGGGGGGAAACCAAAATTTGCTCATGGGGTCCAGGTCACGTGACCAAAATGGCCACAAAGCCATATATGGTCTGTCTGTCTGTCCGTCTGTAACCCGTTTGTGAAAATTGGTGATAGTGACTTAACCGCTTGGAATATTTAAACAATTTTGGCATACTGATAGATATCAATGAGATCTAACCAATGAACTTGCGAAATATTACATTCCATTTAGTATAGCCTCGCCGAGGCGAAAAATGTGAAAATTTTCGAACTGCTTCTCCTCGGAAACCGTTGGGCCGATTAAAGTCAAATTTCATATGGCGCCTCTATTAAATGGGGGAAACCAAAATTTGCTCATTGGGTCCAGGTCACATGACCAAAATGACCGCCTATCTCCAGAACCACTGGGCAAATTTCCACGAAACTTGATAAATAGCACGTAGGCCCATCATAAATTGCTAAAATGGTGACCCTGGGTTGACCTTGACCTTCTTTGTGCCTAGGTCAAACTTTGACACATATGTTTTTGTATTGGAAAAGTGAGAATGCATTTTATCCTACAAACGATTCAGAATACAGTACTAAAGTATAAGATATATTTTTGCTCCTTACGATACGGCGCATTTATTGGGGGAACCGTTTTAGGTCCAGGTCACATGACCAAAATGGCCGCCATACCCATATATGGTAACACTCATTAAGCTAAAAGCATCCGGCGGGTCGTGCACTTCAGCTGAAGCACTAGTTTTATAATTCTTTTAGTATACCTACCATGATTGTTTTAAAGGAAGGTGCTAAACTGTATGCTGTCTGCTGTTGCCATGGCAGCTGATGACATCTCATTGTTCTAAGTGCTGATGTAAACAAATACCCTAAATAGTGATATGAGCCAATTAGCATTTGAGTATGATTTGTAATTAGGTAGAAAGCTGCAGTTCTTTCAGACCATATTTTTCCCCAATTTCTGTCAGCCATTTTGGGAACTCATTTATGGCCACTGAGCCTACAGTGTTTACACAAATATACAATATTGGACATTAAATCAAAGGTTTAAAAAACAAGAATTTTTGTATGCATTAACTATTCTTCAAATGCCAATCACAAGAGTTGTCGTCTGCTTTACTTGAAAAGTCTCTTGCAAACAGTGTGGACTCTGATCAAACTGCTTCTTTAGGAGCTGATCACACTGCTTCTTTAGGAGCTGATCAAACTGCTTCTTTAGGAGCAGTGTGATCAGGGTCCACACTGTCTGAATGCAAAATGTGTTTAAAAGGTCTGCAAGGAGATGCACCAGACGGCATAAACAGACATTTTCAGATTATTTTTTATTGACACCAAGTATTTTGGCAGTCATCACGAAAACACGCCAATATTTCGTAATGTATCATGACCCTTAGTGAAGCACATATCATGGTTTCCGCAAGAGGTGAGATGGCGGGGGCATGCGCTTGGGATATATCGACCTTAAAAAGGCTTCAGTCATTTTGTATGCGTTTTCTGTGCTCTGTCTTCTAGAAAGGGACCATTTTTGGTCTGTTCAGACCTCTTTCGAACTGTCCTAAAGCTGGTCTTGAACTTTACTGTTTAATTCAAAACATTCTTTACAGGACAAAAAGGATTCAGCGCCCATACAAGGGGCGTTAAATTCATGGCGCAATGGAAGGGTATTTGTCAAAAAATAATGATAATCTATTATTCCGCTGTAAGCCCGCTATCCCAATGTCTGGAAATGGGGAAAGGTACATAAAATTCTCCCACCGCCTATCCTCGAGTTGAGTATAACTCTAAAAACACATTTTGTACATCCCATTACGCAAACACGCCTATTCAAATATAGGGCCTCCTTTATCGCCGTAAAAATGATAATTTTATGATGAAAAATTGTGATATTTTTCTTATTTCTGCTCAAAATATAGATTGTGGGCACTCGTTAGAACCGCCTCATCGAGGCCGTTCTAATGAGCACCCACAATGTATCTTTTAGAGCAGAAATAAGAAAAATAAGGTATACCCCCGGAAACCCCAGTTTTACTATACAAAAGTGGGGTTCAAGTGGGTCAAAATTATATAGGCGTGTTTTCGTGATGCGGTTATCAAGTCCGTGTAATGAACGACCCCTAAACCACACTTTGTAAGGAGAATAGTGGGTTTACGGGGTATACATTGTTTTTCTGTACTTTTGCTGAATAACATAGATTGTGGGTACCAGTTAGAATCGCCTCATTTAGTCGGTAACGATCACCAACAATCAATGTCTGTACTGGAAATAAGAAACATATAAAAACATAACATCTAAAACTGCTGTTTCGGTAGCCGAGAAAGATAAGAAAGACGGGCGTGTTATCATAATGTAAGAAAAAGCTGTCCGTCATGGGTTTGTTGATGGGTGAAAAACTGTGACATTTTCTTTATTTATACTCCAAACATAGGTTGTTATATGTGCTCGTAAGATCTAACGGGCACCCAAATCCATGCATGTCTTAGAGCCGAAATAAGGAAAGTGGACCGTATATTCGTTCAGCAAAGTCTTAAGGGGAATAGATACACCTTCAGGGGAGGCAACTCCTGGAAAAATATTTTGTCTCCCATGTCAATAGGGGTCAACTCTTAAAGGAAAGAATTTGCTCCTGAGCAGCAAATTCTTTCCTTTAAGAGTAGACCCCTTTTTCAGTCAAACAGGGCTTATAGAAAAGCGAACAGGAAGTCCCGAAAGTTGTCTCGTTTTGAAGAAATGGCGGGAAAATCTACCAGTTGTTTCTCTTCCCCTAAAAGCATCTGGAACAAAACCTTTGTTCGAATAAATGTGTCACAGGCTGCAAGAACACTATTTACGTCAATGGCTATCTAAACAGTATATAGCGAAGATCCTGATCAGACTTCGCGCATTGAAATCCCTAATGAACCAAATTTAACCTTGGCATAAAATAGGTAAAGGTCAACATAGGGTCATTATTTTGGCACACTTGTTGGTACTTAGATATCCAATGCTACATCCCATGTTTCAAGACAATCAGCCCAGTGGTTTTGGTAAAGAATAGTTTTTTTTTATGTTTTTTGCCTTATTTGGCCATCATGGTCATGTGACCCGAATGATTCCAACAAATTCTTGATTCCTCACTTCTAAGGCTGCATGGGAGCTGTGGATTAATTTTATCGATTCCTGATCATTGCCTTCACTTCTATTTTACATATGAAATTTGACTGAAATTGCTCCAATGCTTTCAGAGACAATAAATTTTGAGATGTCAATGGAGCTGCAATCCAAGTGACCTTGAGCCAAGTTCACCAAATGACAATAAATCCAAGTGACCTTGGGCCAAGTTCACCAAATGGCAATGACTTTTAGCATTCATAGACATTCATTTTGTACTTATTCTCATGTCAAAGCCCACAATAGTTTTCGAAAAATGCTTTAAATTTTCCCATTTAAAAGCCAAAGGCAAAAATGACCTTGTCGTAAAATAGGTCACGGTCAACCTAGGTCACTATTTTTGCAATTTCGGCATGGCGGACATCTTGGGCAGGTGACCTAAACCATTCTAACAGATTGTCGTTTCCTCACTGCCCTAAGGCTGCATATAAAATTTACATGAAATTAATCAAATGTTTTCAGAGAAAATGAATTTTCAAATGTCAATGTACCTGCAATCCAAGTGACCGTGGGCCAAAGTCACCAAATGACCAATAGAGGAATTACTTTAGTTCCTATTCCTATGTCATACACCACAGGATTTGTCGAAAAATGCATTGGTTTACCTTTTTCCCATTGAGACGCCCAAGGAATCATTTGACCTTGGCGTAAAATCTAGGGTCAATCTAGGGACATCATTTTTGCAAATTTAGTATTACTCAGTCACCAAACGCT
Source organism: Lucinisca nassula (assembly GCA_963580285.1). NCBI lineage: Eukaryota > Metazoa > Mollusca > Bivalvia > Lucinida > Lucinidae > Lucinisca > Lucinisca nassula. The sequence continues at coordinate 59,953,118 of OY757025.1, forward strand.
ACATATCAAGTTTCAAGACAATCGGCCCAGTGATTCTGGCGAAGAAGATTTTTTTAAGGTTTTTATTGTATTTGGGCATGGCGGCAATCTTGGTCATGTGACCTCGACCATTCTTGCAAACTTTCTTTCTCCTATTGCTAGGAGGCTGAAATTGGCTCAGTGGTTTTAGACAGGAAGACATTTAAAAATGGTGGAAGACGGACAACGGACAGTCGACGGAGGCCTACCATCCTATTTTGGCTAAGGGGAGCTAAATTAATAAGACTTTCTGATTAAATTCCCAATACCATAACACACACATGTTGTAAAATGGCTTCTCTCTTATCTTTAGAACTAACATTTTCATATCTTTTTTTTTTATATTTCTAGTCAAAATATAGATTGTGAGTGTGCTTAAGAACAGCCTCATAGGTTTTAACGAGTATACACAATTTATGTTTTTGAGCAAAAATAAGGAAATTATGAATACCCCTCTAAACCCCACTTACTTCTTTATCGGGTATTCATTCAACGGACTATTTAATATGACGTTTTGAAACTTTAGAAAACAAAGGAAGAATGTATTTAAGGAGTATGGGAACACCTTCAGGGGAGACAACTCCTGTCAAAGTATTTTTGTCTCCCATGTCAATAGGGGTCAACACTTAAAGAAAACAATTTGCTCCAGCAAATTCTTTTCTTTAACAGTAGACCCCTTTTTCATTGCGACAGGGCGTATAGAAAAGCGAACAGGAAGTCCCGAAAGTTGTCTCCCTTTGAAAAATGGCGACAAAAACTGCCAGGTTTTTCCATTCCCCTTAAATATAGACGCTAGATTCAGCTGTCAAAGACATTTCCATTACACCACTACTTATATCTCTAACATTGAAGTCTTCGAGATCTAATGTTTATAAATATTTTCTTTTATTTTACAAACATGGCCTTTGTTTGCTAATTTGCTTTTCCTCTCTGTTTGCAAAAACAATGTAATTAAAACATTCATTTTCATGTTTATTTTAGCGCGGAACTTGCACCAAATTACACACGTGTAACAAATGTTATTTAATTGAGAAACCAGTTCGAAGATTTATATTGCAGATCTACCGATGATTACCTCCTATTTGCAATTTCTTATTAGTGAGGCGTGGATGGATATTTCTTAAGTGCACTACTTTTTCTCTTCACCGCTGATCACTTCAACGTTTCCTTCACGTCAAATGAACAAGTCCAGGCAATAAACACCTCCCAAAACCCTGCTTTAAGGGGTATTTATGCACATTGCATATAAGCCGACATGTTCTTGCAAGAGAAACAACCTTGGAAACTTCCTCTTTGTTTTACTGCAAACCGAGACCCTTCGAACAGGGGTTTATGCTTGAGGTTCATTGAGCGCATTCTTTCCAGTTACCCTTAGCTCACCAATAACGACAAAAGTCGTTTGCTGCATCGTCTACTGGCGTATTTCAAAAGTCGATAATGCAAACAGCATGAACCTAAAACACTGGAACAGTCTGATCTGGATCCACACTGTTTATAATAGTGATAACTTTATTTCAACAGGATCGTGTGCCAGTGTAACATATGATCCTAAATTTAACAATAACATGTATGCCAACACGAAAACACGCCTATATACTTTTGACCCATTGAAAAATAGAAGTGGATGCAATAATTTCAGAGCAGATTTTGTTTGATTTGAGGTTTAACGTCCCCGTCAACACTGTAAAGTCATTTAAGAGCAGAAATCAGAAAATAAGGTTTCCCAAGTTTTATCATATAAAGTGGAGTTTGATGGGATCAAAATTATATAGGCGTGTTTTCTGGTGGACACGGGTGTCTTCCTATTGACGAATAGTACAATGAACAATTTACTATCATTATTTTTTTTTTTTTCAACTATTTAATTTTTTTTCTTGTTTTCATTTTATTTGAACATCAAATTATTTTTATGGAAGTACAAAGTTATTTTTATCACGTTAACAGTTCCTTGTAGTGAATGCGTTCACCAAGTTCAATATAAGAAAAATCGGAGTGTATAGGGGTATACATTGTTTTTGTTGCCTTTTCCACACAAACATAGATTGTGGATACTTGTTAGAACCGCCTCATTGAGGCGGCTCTAACAAGCACCCACAATCCAAGTTTGAAGCAAAATAAATAAAAAAAAAGAGAAAGACAAGTGCCTGTTTTAAAGGCATGAAGGAAATAGTCAGTATTGCTTTTTCGAAATGTATTTGTTTTTGGCATGTTTGGTAGCTGCACCCTAAGCTTTGATGCCAATGTTTTGAGTTACAAATATTGCTTTTGCTACTGTTTTAAAGTATGCGTGTTTTATGTGCCCTTGATTATGTGTCCCCTGTTTAATATCACATCATTTATACCCTGTCACATTAACTACGCCATGAAATAAACACCCTTATAGAGTCCACTTTATTGCAGGCAAAAATGAGTTTTACATTTACTACCAATTTCAATATCCATTAGACTTTCAGTCAAATGCAGCAGATCAAAGGGGCATATTCTGATGTAATTTCAGAGGTCAGTGCACTAGAAAGGCACATCAAACTTCACCAATTTTTTTGTACTCTAGACTTGTCACAGATGACTGACATGTGATAGACTATCTCTTATTGGACAGGTGCTAGTTACTGAAATGTGGAAATTGTATCTGATTGGATACCTGCACACTTGCTGTGACTTAAATTTGTCAAATACTTCTCAATCCGTGTCAGTTTATGACATCATAATCTAAGTTCAAAGGATGCAGCAACAGCTTTGAAATTGGTTGGGGTTTGACAGTTATTGAGTATCATGTCCTCTCCAAAGTCTAATGAATATTGAAATCAGTAGTATATTTTCCTGTCCTTTGGGATCATCGATTCCATTGCTGAACTTTGAAAATATTTGAGGGTCACTGATGAGGCCTAATTGGCCGAACCTAGCTAGTCTGGCCAGGAAAACATGTACAGTCCATATTTTCCAGTTCTGTGGTGTAGTCCTTGCTTCCAAAGGATGGCCCTTTCTATGACATATTTAACGTCACTACAGCTGGCGTCTGGGAATGTGTTGCGGCCGTAAAAAGTCTCCCTGCCCTACATCATAGTGTAGTTTATATTTTCCTGTCCTTTGGGATCATCCATTCCATTGCTGAACTTTGAAAATATTTGAGGGTCACTGATGAGGCCTAATTAGCCGAAACAAGCTAGTCTGGCCCAGAAAACATGTACACTCCATATTTTCCAGTTCTGTGGTGTATTCCTTGCTTCCAAAGGATTGTCCTTACAATGTAACCATAAAATGTGATTTAATCACACGTGGATGGCACTAGACCCCCCCCCCAACCAACAGATCCAGCAAACAGTGTAAGCAACATTGTATCTACGTCGACGCAACGTCATGAATTGATATACCTCACCTTTTAAGCCTTTTCCGTAGGTATTTTTGTGACTGAAAGTTTGCTACCCTGTAAGCCAAGCCTCTCCGAAAGCTGAGATCCACTCTTAAAGACAAAGAATTCGCTCCTTTACAGCAGCTCCCTATTCACGAGGAGGACAATGCCATTTTAAACAGTTACCTCCCCTGAAAGTGTATCAACCCCCACACCACCTGAACGTTAAAATGTCCAGTGGGTTGCCACACACTCAGAAAAAAATAAACAATTTACTTACCAGTAAATAATACCAATAGGATAAGTTTCAACACAATCCGCTCAATTTCTAGGGCCATTCTGTCTTTTCACTGTCACGTGATTTCAACAGTTACTAGATCCATGGAATCTGAAGACTGTGTCGATTTCTTGAAAAAACTTCAAAGCAATTCTCTTAGCGTCTATCACACTGGAACTATTTTGTCTTAAGGCGTTGCTTACTATAAATAACACCAACTTCCAGTATTAAATCTACTCGAAATATTGTAAATCTGTATAAACAGTGCAAGCCAACAGCTGCTCATGCTAATACCAAAGCAACCAGACAGCGAAATTTCTGTGTGACCAATAAGTTATTTACTGTCTGTTAAACGATAAGTTATTGTTAGAGACTGAAAAAATAACGAATCTTTGTTATTCATGTCTAACTGTTCTACTGATAATGCATATTGATAAGGTCAAATATCCCATCACGAAAACACGCCTATATAATATTGACCCCCTCGAACCCCACTTTTTTACAGTAAAACTGGGGTTTACAGGGTAAACCCAATTTTTCTTATTTCTGCTCTAAAATATAGATTGTGGGTACTCGTTAGAACCGCCTCGATGAGGCGGTTCTAACAAGTGCCAACAATCTATATTTTGAGCAGAAATAAGAAAAATATCACAATTTTTCGTCTAAAAATGTTCATATTTTTGGGTGATAAAGGTAACAATGTATCTGTATAGGCGTGTTTTCGTAATGCTTTTATTTATTTATTTATCTATTTATTTATCAAATAAGTCCATGCGCGATTTGACTATCAGTATGCTTTTATTCTTGTGAAAATGTGTACAACTTTTCCGACTAATTTTCCACTTTCAGTAGATTGTTTCTGCTTTATTCCCAACAATCTATATTTTGAACAAAAACGAGGACAATAATATTTACCCTTGTAAACTCCGTTTTTCTCCTATTAAATGGAATTTACATGGGCATTCTTTACAAAGACTTGTTAAATTAATGTTATCATCTTTTCCCCATGCATCATGTTAACAAATGCGTATAATGAACACCCATCTAATCCCCACTTTATATAGAGAAAAAATTACGGGGACATCCATTATTTTTTCTAATTTCTGCTCTAAGACATACGTTGTGCGTGACTCGTTAGAACCGCCTCAATGTGGCCGTTCTAACGGGCATTCACAACCTATGTTTAGGGAACAAATAAGAAATATCACGAATTTTATTCAGAAAAGTCTTCCCATTATTGAGACATCAGGAAAACATGCCTATATAATTCTGACCCCCTTGAACCCCACTTTTATATAGTAAAACTTGGGTATACAGGGGTAAACCTTATGTTTCTTATTTCTGCTATAAAATATAGATTTTGGGTACTCAATAGATCGAGGCGGTCCTAACGAGTACCCCAAATCTGTATTTTGAGCAGAAATAAGAAAAATATCACGAATTTTCATCTTAAAATGTTCGTTTTTTTCGGCGATAAAGTTTACAATGTATTTGTATAGGCGTGTTTTCGTTATGTATGAAAGAATGCACCATATCGCACGGATGTGTTGTCCTAATGATATCGGCAACATAAAAACGGGTGTTTATATGTAGAACACTTTTTTTCTTATTTACGTTCAAAACGTTAGAGCTGTCTCACTGAGGTGGTTTGAAAGAGCACTATCAACAATCTATGGCTGGTATATAGATAAGAAACATGGAACTTTGTTACCTGATTTTTTTATTCCGATATCCAAGTAAAATAAGAAAATAACTTATACTGCTCGAATATTTTTTGTAAGTTATGATATATTTAAAAGCATTCCATATTTACTGTCAAATATTTTTCTCAGCAGACTAAATCTCCATTTTTCTGCGATTTTATCATTTCAAAGTCAAAAACAAGCCTTCGGAACTCTGCCGTATAAAGAGTGTCGTTACCCTTCCTATTGCAAGCTGTTTTGCCAATAACCTAATTAAACCCATTTTGTACAAGTACATATTGCACAAGTCCATTTCGAAATTTAGGGTTGTCAGGTTGCATTTTCTTCAGAATTAATTTGGAAAATTGCTGTACTTTTTGCAAACAGTCTAGGCCCTGATCAGACGCCGCATTCTGCGGCGTCTGATCTGGGCCTGCACTGTTTGCCAAGGTACCTGTTTAGGGGTTTCCAATCTGAAATGGGTTAATAGTTGCATAGATTTTTCTATGGTGGGACTGGCCTTATTAGATATTTGACTAAACATCTATCTTTACTATATCTCAGATATTAATTAACACAACATCCTTTGATTAATTCGATAGACGATTTACGTTCATCGAAGTACAACTAAATTATTTTGCCATACACAACATTGAACACCGACGCAGATGAACTGTCTTCACTATACAGCCAGTACCCTATTATGTTCCTTTACTCAGAGAACTCTCCAATCCTGTATGTTTTTCACTCAGAGAACTCTGCAATCCTGTATGTTTCTTTACTCTGAGAACTCTATAATCAACCATGTTTTTATTCTATTTTTTTATATCCGCACTTTTCGAAGAAAAGTCGGATATACTGTAATCGGTCCCGTCCGTAAGTCAGTCCGTTCGTCACTCAGTCCGTCAGTGCACATTTCCTCGTAACGCGAACTCCTCTTACACCGGTCGTCAGATGGTGTTCATATTTGACAGGATGATTGCCTGGGATGTGTAGATTACACATCAGGTTTCGGATGCTGGCTGTGACCTCCGGGGTCAAAGGTCAAGGTCAAAAGTGCGGATATTTGCGATTGGCCCCCAATCGACATTGCTCTAGTTTATTATTTTTTTATCATTTATTAATTTATTTATTTTGTTCTTAGGGAATACTCCAATTTTCTATGTTTCTCTTATAGAAGAAACCTCCAGCGGATATAACGATGTCGTAAGTTGACATTGTTAAACTGAGCCTTTAGTTAGGCAAATATAATCATATTTTTGCTGAATAAAATTTAAGTAGCATTTTTTTTTTCAGCAAAACAACGATTCCGTTCAATAATGTCCTTACTAAAGCAGTTAACATTTGGATCACCATTACGAACGCACGCCTATACAAATACATTGTAAACTTTAACTCCGAAAAATCGATTTTTTGTACGAAAAAAGTGATATTTTTCTTATTTATGCTCAAAAAATAGAATGTGGGTACTCGTTAGAACCGCCCAATCTATATATTAGAGCAGAAATAAGAAAAACAAGGTTTACGCCTTTAAACCCAAGTTTTACTATATAAAAGTGGGGTTCAAAAATATAAGGGCGTGTTTACGTGATGACTAATGAGCTCTTTTACCTTACAAAATTTTGGAACAACTGAATGCAGTACTCTTAACAGTTTACCCTCCAAAGACACCACAGGACAATAGCGAAAGCAGTTTTCCGAATCAATGTCTGTTGCAGAAGCCTCTAGTTGACTGACAACAGCCAGTATAATGAATTTTAATTCGAAATTCTTTAAAAGAACTAGCACCCAGATCAATTCATCATTTCATGGAACTGTTTTCATTACAAACCTACAACCTTTCTGAACTAGAGGGTTTATTCAGATTGCCCATCAAGCCTAAAACGAGACTATTTCGATAAACGGAACACTACCGACACGTGTCTACCCTTAAAAAAAGGGTAGATCCCTATAGATAAGGGGAGACAACATATCCGCATTTGTGCGTGGGTTCGAATCATAGTAAAAACGCAAATATTTATTTATCACTGATTATTTCTCCACTAGTTGAAAAGACGAAATGAGGGAATAAACCATAATCGAAAACAAAATCGCAGTCTAATTGTTGGTTTTCTTTTGCTCCAGCATTTCAGTGTATTTTTTCTGTGCAGTCCTCACCGTTGGTTCATCTCTGTGGTTGTTTGATTTTTTTGTGTTCACGGGGGTTACGCTAATGAGTTAGGAGACCATCATGCGGACTGAACAAATAATTTGTCTAAATCGCGACGGAAGTAAGGGCGAGGATTGTGGCCACGTACAACCGATTTAAGCACCCCACCCCCACCCCCTCCAACCAGTGGAATTCGTTTCACTGACCGTTCAAATGCGGTTCTTCTGTCGCGGTTTATGTTTTGTTTTGGATAGCCAATTGGCCATTTTGTGGGAAAGTAACTGTCCTTTTGGCTTTCCGCTATTGATGTTTCCATTAGGGTCTGTTGTTTCATGTTTATGTTTCTTTCCCTTTGGTGTCTCTGATGGGAGCTGTTGGATAATTGTATCGATTCCTGATCATTGCCTTCACTTCTGTTTATTAATATTTTTGAAAAAGTTGTCCACTCTGAAAACGTACCAATCACGATCGTGATCTTTGATCCCTAAGGAAAAGTATTCTTTGAAAAAAAAAAAAAAAAAAGTTTGTCTCTGTCATTAAATTTTTTCTTTAATTTGTCAATGTTATGTTGGCTTCTGTCGCGTCTTTGTTTTTCATCTTTGACATTAGCATATCCTATAATGCACATCCAACTTAACGCAATTTATGCAGGGATATGGTCAAGTTTACAAAGTACATATTATGCTTTTTATTTTAATTCTAACACAGGTTGCGGGTATTTGCTAGAGCTGCCGCATCAACGCGCGCCCAACCAGCTGGCATTCAACGTTGAATCAACTCAACGTTTAAACAACACTGAAAACATTTTTCAATGTTGTGTCAACTTTGTGTGCCTGCATGGCAAAATCTATGGCTGGATCTATGAGATTGACTCTGGGTGACTTATATGTTTGTCTGTGATTTTTATGGGTAGCTTAGGATTCCATTTCGGGTATATTGTTTGTCATTCGACCCAAAGTTGATAATGTTGTACCATTCTTCACTGCTGTGATAACAAACATCACGTGAACTAGGATTCCATTTCGGGTATATTGTTTGTCATTCGACCCAAAGTTGATAATGCTGTACCATTCTTCACTGCTGGGATAAAAACATCACGTGAACAAGTCCGTGAGATACAGACTCCCTAAACCCCACTTTATATAGAGAAAACTGTGGTTTACGGGGGTAAACATCATCTTCCTTATTTCTACTCCAAGACATAGATTGTAGGTACTCGTTAGAACCGCCTCAATGAGGCGGTTCTAACGAGCACCCAAAACCTATGTTTGACGTATAAATAAGAAATTTATCCCAAATTTTCATCATAAAATTACCTTTTTTGAGGTATGGAAAAATGTACTATACCACACGGATGTGTTATCGTAATGACAAACAAAACTCACTAATCATAATCTGCAAACAACTTCCGAAGTCAAGGTTATGGGATAGATAGAGGAAAGTTACTTTTTTGACATGAATAGGCCAACCAAAATATTTCACTGTGCTGAAAACATCAAAATATTTCAGAAGAGCGAAGCACGAGTGAAATTCTGATGTTTTCAACACTCGAGGCGAACCACACTGTTGGTATTTATCGAACAAAAGTAAATTTTCTTTGTATTTTATATGTGACCGGAGATGTACAATAATTGAAATGATTCTCACTCGTGAAAATGTTTGGTGTTAACAACACACTCGATGACTTATGTTTTCAACACATTTGATGAAATTTTGGTATTTATTGAAAAAGGGTACATTGTCTTTATATTTTATACATGGTTTTGGAAAACGGAAGTTAGTACGGGCTGCTAGCATGTTACGCACTCGTGAAAATTTCTGGTGTTTTCCACACACTCGATGAAACATGTTTTCAACACAGCTGATGAAATTTTGTTTGGTATTTATCGAAAAAAAAATTAAATTTATTTTATTTTATTCCTGATTTTGGCCAAAAAATTAGTCCGGGCAATGTCCTTTTATTTGTTTCAGATATGCATTGATTTTACTGCTAGGCATTTAATGAGACAGCGCACGATAAAACCTACAATAAGACATGTGCGCCCAACGAAGACTCATATTAGCCTGCGCATCCGCGCAGTCTTATCAGAGTCTTCGTTGTGCGCTCTAAGGACAGCTAAGGGTTCAATGCTCCTTCATGCAGCAAGACAAGTCTCTGGTTAGACTATATGGATGCGCAGGCTGCTGATCTGCGTCTTCGATGGGCGCACGTGTCTTATTGTAGGTTTTGTCGTGCGCTGGCTCATTAATAATATAGAATAAACTACACAATGATGAATTATGGGGAGACGTTCTTCCGCCATCATACGCCATTAAAACCAGCCACAGGAGAGTATAGGAATGAATTATCATTTTTGCGGATTTTATCGATTTGTAAGCTCTGACGAAATCGACAAAAATGAGAATTCATTTCATTGTCATCGGAATGTTAAAATGCCACAAAAATGTATTTTATGAATTCTTTCGAAAGCGTATGAATGGATTTATCAACGGCTACGACGAAATGATTATTTAATAAGAAGTCGCCATCTTTGAAAGAAATCCAAGCAAAAAAAAAAAAAAAAGTCAAGTCAGTTTAATTGTCTTTTCAAGTGTTTTTCATCTTTAAATCGAGCGCCATAAACAACTAAGTAACACGCGGGCTCTAAACGTACTCTTTGACGTCACCATATATTACTACCTGTCGCTGTGTGAAATAGTTCTATACTGAGATTCTTGCTCACAGAATATAAAACTTTTATTTCAACCAATCAAAACGCTAGAAATGTACATAATGACGGAGGATTGGAATCATAAAGCTATAAAGGCTGTCATCGGAAACAAAAAAATATAAACACAAAAACGACAATCAAGAAAAAAGTGTTTCAGGTCATACTAAAAAAACTAGAATTGTCAGAGGATCTGACTATAGCCCCGCTATAGCCCTGTCAGAGGAGAAAGACTCATGAATTAAAGGTAAAGACTTGTGAGAGGGTTAAATCCCTAACAAGGTACCTACGCCTTATAGACTTTTCGCGTTATTAGATCTGAAAAACAGTCTAAGTTAAAAAATAGGTTTTGGATAATGAAAAAAGCACATGCACATCTTCAGACCTATATGAAAACACCTGTTAAATTTCAAAAGGATTGACTAGAACTGTAAGAGGAGTTGCGATCACAAGGTAGCAACTCCCTATACATTTTAACATTAGTAGATCTCAAAAATTGTCTAAGTTAAAAAAGGTGAAATAAGTGAAAAAAATTATTTAAGGATAATGAAAAAAGAATATGCATATCTTCAGACCTATATGAAAACACCTGTAAAGTTTCAAAAGGATTGACCTAGAACTGTATGAGGAGTTGCAGTAACAAGGTACCCACTAATTAGTAGATCTCAAAAATTGTCTAAGTTAAAAAAGGTGACATAAGTGAAAAAAATTATTTAAGGATAATGTAAAAAGAATATGCATATCTTCAGACCTATATGAAAACACCTGTAAAGTTTCAAAAGGATTGACCTAGAACTGTAAGAGAAGTTGCGGTAACAAGGTAGCTACTCCCTATACATTTTAATATTAGTAGATCTCAAAAATAGTCAAAGTTAAAAAAGGTGAAATAAGTGAAAAAAATTATTTAAGGATAATGAAAAACGAATATGCACATCTTCAGACCTATATGCAAACACCTGTAAAGTTTCAAAAGGATTGACCTAGAACTGTAAGAGGAGTTGCAGTAACAAGGTACCCACTAATTAGTAGATCTCAAAAATTGTCTAAGTTAAAAAAGGTGAAATAAGTGAAAAAAATTATTTAAGGATAATGTAAAAAGAATATGCATATCTTCAGACCTATATGAAAACACCTGTAAAGTTTAAAAAGGATTGACCTAGAACTGTAAGAGGAGTTGCGGTAACAAGGTAGCTACTCCCTATACATTTTAACATTAGTAGATCTCAAAAATTGTCTTAGTTAAAAAAGGTGAAATAAGTGAAAAAAAAAAATATTTAAGGATAATGAAAAAAGAATATGCATATCTTCAGACCTATATGAAAACACCTGTAAAGTTTCAAAAGGATTGACCTAGAACTGTAAGAGGAGTTGCAGTAACAAGGTACCCACTAATTAGTAGATCTCAAAAATTGTCTAAGTTAAAAAAGGTGAAATAAGTGCAAAAAATTATTTAAGGATAATGAAAAAAGAATATGCATATCTTCAGACCTATATGAAAACACCTGTTAAGTTTCAAAAGGATTGACCTAGAACTGTAAGAGGAGTTGCGGTAACAAGGTAGCTACTCCCTATACATTTTAATATTAGTAGATCTCAAAAATAGTCTAAGTTAAAAAAGGTGAAATAAGTGAAAAAAATTATTTAAGGATAATGAAAAAAGAATATGCACATCTTCAGACCTATATGAAAACACCAGTAAAGTTTCAAAAGGATTGACCTAGAACTGTAAGAGGAGTTGCAGTAACAAGGTACCCACTAATTAGTAGATCTCAAAAATTGTCTAAGTTAAAAAAGGTGAAATAAGTGAAAAAAAATTATTTAAGGACAATGTAAAAAGAATATGCATATCTTCAGACCTATATGAAAACACCTGTAAAGTTTCAAAAGGATTGACCTAGAACTGTAAGAGGAGTTGCGGTAACAAGGTAGCTACTCCCTATACATTTTAACATTAGTAGATCTCAAAAATTGTCTAAGTTAAAAAAGGTGAAATAAGTGAAAAAAATTATTTAAGGACAATGAAAAAAGAATATGCATATCTTCAGACCTATATGAAAACACCTGTAAAGTTTCAAAAGGATTGACCTAGAACTGTAAGAGGAGTTGCGGTAACAAGGTAGCTACTCCCTATACATTTTAACATTAGTAGATCTAAAAAATAGTCTAAGTTAAAAAAAGTGAAATAAGTGAAAAAAATTATTTAAGGATAATGAAAAAAGAATATGCACATCTTCAGACCTATATGAAAACACCTGTAAAGTTTCAAAAGGATTGACCTAGAACTGTAAGAGGAGTTGCGGTAACAAGGTACCCACTATCAAATATTACAGACAGACAGACAGACAGACAGACAGACAGACAGACAGACAGAAAGACAGACAGACAGACGGAATTCCGGACAGATTACAGACGGAATTCCGGACAAGCCAAATCCAATATAGCCCCCACTTTTTCAAAGCGGGGCTATAACTAAGTTCAAATGATTTTGCAAATGCTTAATCATTCAAAACACCCTTAGCCAACCTAACGTCCATGAATCCTTATCAACTAAACCAATCTTTAACAGGTAATTTCGGATTTTCTTTCAGTTTATTATTTAACATTACGAGCATTCCCGAATAATTTCACACTCGATTTATAAATGAAATCTACAGCGGTCAATTTTAATGTCTCTTCGACATGACATGGATAAATACTCGTAGAACAATTACACTGTAACGATGCTGATTATAATGTTCATACAAAACCGTTCATTGATTCAATGAAAGAAAATCTGGAAGCCACATAGGTACTAAAAGACTATAACAGCTGAACTGTTTTTGCGATCATAAAATAAAAACGGTTATGACTATTTCGGAAGTTCACTTTAAAAAATATTGCCCGACTTAATGAAAAATTTACGTTAATATGAGAATTTGTATATTTGCTTTTAAAATATGGACCCGGTTTTATAATCGAATTGCAAAGAATATATTTTAAAAACAGAATGTACGATTCCAAGCAATCCATTATTCAATGTTTGGATCGATAGTCCATCATGAAAACAGGCCTATACCTCTGTGGTTCTTTGATTTTTGTGTTCACGGAGATGTTGCACTGATGAGTTAGGAGGCCTTCATGCGGACTGAACAAATTATTTGTCTAAATCGCGACGGAAGTAAGGGCGAGGATTGTGGCCACGTAAAATCGATTTAAGCCCCCCAGTGGAAATCTTCCACTGACCGTTCCAAGGCGGCTCTTCTGTGGCGATTTATTTATGTTGTTGTTTGTTACTTACTGTGTGTATCACTTGTGTCTTTTGGTTTTGGATGGCCATATGGCCATTTTGTGGGAAAGTAACTGTCCTTATGGCCTTCCTTTGTTTAGGTTTCCATTATGGTCTGGTCGCTTAATGTTTGTATTTCTTTCCCTTTGGTGTCTTTTATGGGTGGAGTAAGTTAATTGTATCAATTCCTGATCTTTGTTTTACTTCTACTTTACTATATATTATGACCCCCTTGAACCCCACTTTTATATAGTAAAATTTGGGTTTACAGGGGTAAACCTTATTTCTGCTCTAAAATATAGATCTTGGGTACTCGTTAGAACCGTCTCGACGAGGCGGTTCTAATGAGTACCCACAATCTATATTATGAGCAGAAATAAGAAAACTATCACAATTTTTCATCTTAAAATTTTCGCTTTTTTTTTTTTAAGTTTAAAATGATTTGTATAGGCGTGTTTTCGTAATGTCTGAATGTTGGTTGAAATATGGTCCTGAACGTGTACTTTGACTGTTTCGATTAAGCCATTTGTCTGAACTTAATGCTAACAGTGTAGACCATGACAGGATCTGGGTCTACATTGTTTGCCAAACCCAAACAAAGGATTCCAATTCAGATTCTATAGATAATCCCCTTACGCAAAACTCTGACCTTACATCAATAAGAATAGCGAGGCTAGTTTCTAAAAAGAACCAATAGCTGGATTTCCTACAAATCAGATGGTCACGTGGACATCAGCAATATAGAACTGTGCCTAGTAACTTTGAGTCGATTGTTTATAGATTCCCACTTAAAATACCTGGCCTTATTTCCTCTGAAAAAAAATCGGTTCAACATTCACATTCAGAAATGGAATAACATAAAAAAAGATTACTCTCGAAAATATACGAAAAGAATCTCACATCACGGAAAGAAAGACTTAGCGAGATAAACATAACCCTCATAACAATATCACGTACCAAACCACAAAGCCAATGTACATAAAAAATCTTCAAAGGAACGACCGCCATGGGGTGGTCAGAAGAAAACAACTACCGAAAGGCTTCAACTCCGGAATTTACGACTATTCAACACTCGCCATCGAGTGCTGGCAATAATGAACTGACTCGCATGAAAGAATACCAGCTAAACAGTGAAGTAGAAGTCAAACAAAGATCAGGAATCGATACAATTAACTTACTCCACCCACCAAAGACACCAAAGGGAAAGAAACACAAACATTAAGCGACCAGACCATAATGGAAACCTAAACAAAGGAAGGCCATAAGGACAGTTACTTTCCCACAAAATGGCCACATGGCCATCTAAAATAAAAAGACACAAGTGATACACACAGTAAGTAACAAACAACAACATAAATAAATCGCCACAGAAGACCCGCCTTGGAACGGTCAGTGGAAAGATTTCCACTGGGGGGCTTAAATCGATTTTACGTGGCCACAATCCTCGCCCTTATTTCCGTCGCGATTTAGACAAATAATTTGTTCAGTCCGCATGAAGCCCTCCTTACTCATCAGTGCAACATCTCCGTAAACACAAATAATCAAAGAACCACAGAGGTGAGACAACGTCGAGGACTCGACAGCAAGAAACCACTGAAATGCTGGAGCAAAAGAAAACCAACAGTTAGACTCCGATGAGCCCGACCAGAGACAGAGCATCAGGCACCAAACAACATTACCTTGAATTAGATCTCTCCAATTCTCAATAAGCCTTTACGTTGGAACCGTCATAGAATTAAAGGTTTCATTATAGCAACATACACAGTAAGGCATCTATTATTCAATAACATCCGGGGCCAGTTGTTCAAAACTAACGACGTCGTTTGTTAATGTATCGTTTAAGCTTTGATCATTTCATATGGCAAATATGCTAATATTTTTGCTGAAAAAAATATGCTGATAAATATGAGCGAAAAAATCTGCATCTCATTTTTTCGGCAAAAATAACAATATATTAGATTTTGTACTTACTAGAACAGTTAACAATCTGACCACTAACGAGCTCGGTAAGCTAACAATGTTTTGAACAACCGGCTCCTGATCATTTCATTCACTTCTATTATGAATCGGGCTGTTCATTACGCAAACACGCCTATACAAAAGCATTGTCACCTTTAATCGCCGATAAAATGAAACTGTTATGATGAAAAATTGTGATATTTTTCCTATATTTGCTCCGAATATAGATTGTGGGCACTCGTTAGAACCGCCTCATCGAGGCGGTTCTAACGAGTACCCACAATCTATATTTTAGAGCAAAAATAAGAAAAACAAGGTACACCCCCGGAAACCCCAGTTTTACTATATAAAAGTGGGGTTAAAGGGGGTCAAAATTATATAAGCCTGTTTTCGTGATGTGGACTTATGAATCAGGGACAGCATGCATAAAGCAGACGTAAGCCTACGCCAGGCGTACGCCCGTCGTAAAATTGTCGCAGAAATTTACGCGGTGTGCATAAACGGAACGTGTCGCAAACATAGTCATAAACTCAGTCATAAAGTCACTACTACTAGGTAGCAGGCTTAACTTAAGCGTATCGTGATTATTTTGCATTATTCTGCATAAAAATAGATGGAATTTAATTGGTTTTAGGATTTACAATATAGGGAACGTTTAAATCCTTTGGATATTTGCAATGGTATTCACTAACAGCTTTATGAGCGATTTAGATTACCTCGTTTCAGATTGCTTGAATTAATCGATGAGTGGAATATCCTACGCGAGTTCAGCGGATTTGTGTTGAGATACATTTGTATTTGGCAAGCGGCTGTTTCCAGAATGCAATTGGTGACTTAATTATATTAATAGATCAACTGCATGCAGGATTATCAGACGGTTTGTTCTGGCACACACAGGACTTATGCATCGCTATATTCAATTTCCAATAGAATTTACATCGCATTGTATTGCCTCAAATTTGACCTTTTTCAATTTGGATGGGGACATATTTCTAAATTTTGAGTTTAATATGTCAGCAGGGCCAACGGACCCAAAATTACACTGTCTTCAAAATTCTTTTTTCTTGCAGACATTTTCCCAGAACATGCACAGCAGATGTGCGGTACATAAATTTCTTTCGAACCACACTTGCAGCGTGTGTACAGTAATTATAATGTAGGTAAAAACATTTCGCACATGATATTCATGATACATCATATTATTATGGCTATACGCCAGTCAGTAACATCTATAGTTTATCAACGACCTTTGAGAGTTCAACGTTCACGCGTGGCAGGACTATTCCATGTTTTAGGGAAAAAAGGTTTCGGAATTCTTTTTTCATAGGATTTTAAAATTATAAATAAGTTTTTTTTTATAATGTCATTATGTGGAAGTCGTTGCCAAGTGGTTAGTACGATGCAGTTCGAATCTCAGTAAAACTATATCTCCAAATGTAAAATCCCAACTGAAGTCGACTTACCTAAAACACGGACTAGTCCAAAATTAAAAGTGCAGTCACGTCTCACTGCGTTTTGAAAGACTATACCTAAACCCGCTTTATCATTACGCAAACACGCCTTTTCAAATACATTACCACCTTTATCGCCGAAAAAATGAAAATTTTATGATGAAAAATTGTGATATTTTTCTTATTTCTGCTCAAAATATAGATTGTGGGCACTCGTTAGAACCGCCTCATCGAGGCGGTTCTAACGAGACCAACAATCTTTATCTCAGAGCATAAATAAGAAAATTAAGGTTTACCCCTGCAAACCCCAGTTTTACTATATAAAAGTGGGGTTCAAAGGGGTCAAAATTATATAGGCGTGTTTCCGTGATGGCACTCCAGACAGTCGTATGCTTGACTTTGTTACGCCTACTGTCGTAGCTTTCGCCAGCGCAAACAACGCCTGTTTTATGTGCTCGGCCCCAGTCTCTTGCAACCACCTAGTCTGGCACAGAAAAAAAAAACTTTTCCACTCCACAGTTTTCAGTCCTGTGTTGTCCTTGCCTCCAAATGATATAAGAATCTTATGTGGGTGTGAGGCCAACCCTCACACCCATATTGTATTCTTTTTCTTACATACCTTCCATTTCTTAGCGCGGATTTTTAATGCTGCAGTCATTTCGGTTACCAATGTCCGCCATCTTGTGTTGACACTGCAGGAATGTTTAGTGTCGTCACGTAACGTGCTGTGACGTCAACCATAACGACGGCGCATACACCAGTGCATTTAATAAACGCGATTATATTCGATTCTGGGTCGGAACACCAGGGTCAGAACATAAATTTCTATCCCTTGGTAAAATCGCGGATTTTCTAGTCTGGTGTGCAAGAAATACCTTTCCACTGAACACATTTAACAGCAATCTGAAATCAGAGCAAACGAAAACCACCAGTTAGATCCCGGATACCCAAAACTGAGGAGAAAAACATTGGGCTCTGTCCCTCCATGCAACCAAGGTGCATCACAAAGTTACCCATTTTCATCCAGATCTAATAATAATGGTTTACGACATGTAGCATGACAGTACTAATACCAGTACTTCCTGGTTAACTAAAAAAGTGGAGTCGAAGCAAATAAAGTCTGACATGATCTTAACTTTGCGTAAAACACAGGAAGCCAGTTATGCAAGACGCACGGTGAAACATAGGTGATGTGGCGCCCTCTAATTGTAATGTTCTTGACTCAGTCTAAAGACAAACAAGAGGCTCAATGAGCCTAAACCGCTCACCTGAGGAACTTAAGTTTTAACAATTCACATACTTGACTACTAAATCTGCTAATAGAATCCAGCCCATTGACCCTTACAGGATATAAGTCATCATTATTGCATTGCATTCCAAGTTTGAGACTTCTAGCTTCTATAGTTCCTGAGAAATCTTTGACGAAAATTTAACATTGGTCAAAATGGAGAGAAAGAAGAATGAAAGAACAGATGAACAAATAAGCTGAGAAAGCCCAATGTCTCTTACACAAAATAAGTCATCATTATTCTATTGAATACCAAATTTGATGCTTCTAGCTTTTATAGTTCCTGAGAAATCTTTGATTAAAAATTTAACATTGGTCTATTATCTCTATATGGAGAGAAAGAAGAATGAAGGAACAAATGAACCAGACTAGCTCCAAAACCTAATGCAGCCTTTCCCCTTGCCCAATGGTGCTACACATAAAATTTAAACAAGATTGGTCGACTGCCTTCTGAGATATGCTTCATTGAAAGTGTGGACGACGGATGGACGGACGACGGACGACGGATGGACGGACGACAGACGACGGACTCCGGAGCCTTGGTATACTATCAGCTCACTGGAGCCTTTGGCTCAGGTGAGCTAAAAATTCAAGTCGCTATTTCTGTCACAACATTTTCCCTACTTTAAGTCTATGGGCAAATTTTTTTGTCTCTCAAGGTCACGTAACTCCGAGGTCAATATTCCGATTCGGCCCAAAATCGACCTTAACCGAGATTTTATGCCTGTCCTCGTTACCTGCAAGTTTGAAGCTGATATGAATAAAAATAAAGTTGCTATCGTGGTCACAACGTATTTTTTTATGCTCAAGGGCAGGTAACTCCAAGACAAATAATCCGATTCGGCCCAAAATCGAACTTAACCGAGATTTTATGTCTGTCCTCGTTACCTGCAAGTTTGAAGCTGATCTGAAAAAAATTCAAGTCGCTATTGTAGTCACAACATTTTCCCTATGTAAAGTCTATGGGCAAATTATTTGTCGCTCAAGGTCATGTAACTCCGAGGTCAATATTCCGATTCGAACTTAACTGAGATTTTATGCCTGTCCAAGTTACCTGCAAGTTTGAAGCTGATCTGAATAAAAATAAAGTTGCTATCTTGGTCACAACATATTTTTTTATGCTCAAGGGCAGGTAACTCCAAGGCAAATAATCCGATTCGGCCCAAAATCTAACTTAACCGAGATTTTCTGTCTGTCCTCGTTACCTGCAAGTTTGAAGCTGACCTGAAAAAAATTCAAGTCGCTATCGTAGTCACAACATTTTCCCTATGTTAAGTCTATGGGCAAATTTTTTGTCGCTCAAGGTCACGTAACTCCGAGGTCAATATTCCGATTCGGCCCAAAATCGAACTTAACCGGGATTATATGCCTGTCCTCGTTACCTGCAAGTTTGAAGCTGATCTGAATAAAAATAAAGTTGCTATCGTGGTCACAACGCATTTTTTCATGCTCAAGGGCAGGTAACTCCAAGGCAAATAATCCGATTCGGCCCAAAATCGAACTTAACCGTGATTTTATGTCTGTCCTCGTTACCTGCAAGTTCAGCCCAAAATCGAACTTGATCGAGATTTCATGCCTGTCCTCGTTATCTGCAAGAATGAAGTCGATCAGAAAAAAATTGACGGAGCTAGAGTGATGACAAGCTTTTTCCTATGTTAAGCCTATGGGAGCTCTTTGTTGCTGTGGCAACCAGAGTTCTCATCCGATCTGCACGAAAACCTAATACAGCCTTTCCCCCTACCTGATGATGGTTCATATGAAATTTGATCAAGGCCGGCCCACTGGTTCCAGAGATATACTTCGTTGAAAGTGTGGATGACGGACGACGGCTCGTGGTATACTAATACCTCACTCAGGTGAGCTAAAAAAAAAAAAAAACAATGCTGTTGTCCAGTTTCAGGCAGTTTGTTTGATTTGATGTTTAACGTCCCTGTCAACACTATATAGGTCATTTTGGAGACGTTGCCTCCAATTTTGTGGGACTTTACTACTCGAGACTGAGATGAAATGACATCTCAAGCCCTGTCGCCAAATGAAACCAATAGGGTTTATGAGCATGGAGGGTCCGACTTGCACCGATTTGCCTGGGCAGGCTTAGATCCTCTGCGCGGTTTACCAGTACTCGAGTTTGGTTGGATTCAGCTCTGCGTGGAAGCATCATGCAGCCCATTTATTTCTTAAAGCCCCAATCGGCGGGGGGTCATAACTGTTGTCTAGTACCATTGTAAGAGGACAAAAATGTGTAGACACTGAGTTGTCGTTTATGATTACCATACCACAGATTGGTGTGTGTGTGGGGGGAGGGGGGGGGGTTGTCACACCAGCATCTAAGGTCATACGGCGACGGGACCTCGGTTTAAAGACCAAAAATCTGGAGATGAGGTCCAAATTGTTTTTGTGCGTCTGTTTGAATTGAGGTTTAACATCCCCGTCAAAACTATAAAGGTCATTTTGGAGACGTTGCTGCCACTTTTGTGGGACTTTTACCCGACATTGAGATGAAATGACATCTCAAGCCCTGCCGCTCAATGAAACCAAAATGCTTATATGCATTGGACGGTCTGACTCACACCAATTAGCCTGGCCAGGCTTAGTCCTTCTAAGCGGTGTACCAGTAATCATTTGCGGTCAGTTTGAGCTCTGCATGGAAGTATCATGCAGCCCAGTCTATTTTTCTAACCCCCGGTGTGCGGGGGCGAGGTCCCAATCGGTGCATCGCTATATTTAATAGTTCTATTCGTTAGTTAGCAGGAGTAATTTTATAGTGATGCCAGCTTGGGAAACGCTATTGTGACAGTTGAACAAGAGCACCGCAAGCGGGTGCCAACGCTCGTCTGCAGTTTCTTTTAGAAAACAAAAGTTCTAAGTCAAATCAAATTGCAAGATGGAGTTA
Source organism: Lucinisca nassula (assembly GCA_963580285.1). NCBI lineage: Eukaryota > Metazoa > Mollusca > Bivalvia > Lucinida > Lucinidae > Lucinisca > Lucinisca nassula. Next base: position 59,974,157 of record OY757025.1, read on the forward strand.
TAAAACTTGTAGGGAATGTAGCTCTTGTGATGGTGAGTATGTGTATGAAGTTTCATGAAGGTAGGCCAAATACTTTTGGAAATATGGTCAAGGTTAAGTTTTTTGGTTAATTTTTCGAAAAATAGGTAAAAGTTCAAAGGTCAAGGTCAAAGGTCAAAAAGCGTGGTATGACTGAAAAGGTCTTGTCCCAAGGAACATTCATGTGAAGTTGGAAGGCTCTGTTTTGAATAGTATTGAAATAAGAGACAAAAACAATTTAAAAATAAAGTTGCTATCGTGGTCACAACGTATTTTTTTTATGCTCAAGGGCAGGTAACTCCAAGGCAAATAATTCGATTCGGCCCAAAATCGAACTTAACCGAGATTTTATGTCTGTCCTCGTTACCTGCAAGTTTGAAGCTGATCTGAAAAAAATTCAAGTCGCTATCGTAGTCACAACATTTTCCCTATGTAAAGTCTATGGGCAAATTTTTTGTCGCTCAAGGTCATGTAACTCCGAGGTCAATATTCCGATTCGAACTTAACTGAGATTTTATGCCTGTCCACGTTACCTGCAAGTTTGAAGCTGATCTGAATAAAAATAAAGTTGCTATCGTGGTCACAACGTATTTTTTATGCTCAAGGGCAGGTAACTCCAAGGCAAATAATCCGAATCGGCCCAAAATCGAACTTGACCGAGATTTTATGCCTGTACTGGTTATCTGCAAGAATGAAGTCGATCAGAAAAAAAATTGACGGAGCTAGAGTGATGACAAGCTTTTTCCTATGTGAAGTCTATGGGAGCTAGATGTTGCCATGGCAACCAGAGTTCCACTCAGATCTGCCTGAAAACCTAATGAAGCCTTTCCACTTGCCCAATAATGTGACACATGAAATTTGATCAAAGTTGGCCAAGTAGTCTTTAAGATATACATTTTTGAAATTCCCATTAACCCTAATGCAAAAACACACAAGGACAGGTAACTCCTAAGTGAATGATCCGATTCTGCCAGTTATCGAACTTGACCGAGATTTCATGGCTGTGCTGGTTATCTGCAAGAATAAAGCCAATCTGAAAATAATTGAAGCAGCTACGGTGATGACAACATTCTCCCCATGTTAAGTCAATAGGCAATTTTTTCAACGCTCAAGGGCACGTAACTCCTGAGTGAATAATCCGATTCAGCCCAAAATCGAACTTGATCGAGATTTCATGCCTGTCCTCGTTATCTGCAAGAATGAAGTCGATCAGAAAAAAATTGACGGAGCTAGAGTGATGACAAGCTTTTTCCTATGTTAAGAACGCTCAAGGGCACGTAACTCCTGAGTGAATAATCCGATTCAGCCCAAAATCGAACTTGATCGAGATTTCATGCCTGTCCTCGTTATCTGCAAGAATGAAGTCGATCAGAAAAAAATTGACGGAGCTAGAGTGATGACAATCTTTTTCCTATATTAAGTCTATGGGAGCTATTTGTTGCCGTGGCAACCAGAGTTCCAATCCGATCGGCCCGAAAACAGTATGCAGCCTTTCCCCCTACCTGATAATGCTTCACATGAAATTTGATCAAGATTGGCCCACTGGTTCCGGAGATATACTTCTTTGAAAGTGTGGACGACGACGGACGCCGGCTCGTGGTATACTAATACCTCACATGAGCCTTCGGCTCAGGTGAGCTAAAAAATGGCAGTCTGCACTATGTGTGATACATGTATGAGCTACCGTAGCTCTCTTAGTTTTAACATCAGTAACTATACGAGGGTTATTCAAATATTCGCGAGCCAAGTCTAATGCTTTTCTATTTAACACAGCGCATCAAAACTATTTGTTTTGAAATCTACATCAAGATTTCATCCAAACTATGTTCTCAGTTGCGCAACGGCTGCTGATGGTCATTTGCTAGGCGATATAAGAATATGTGTTAATTGATCTAGGTCGCTTAGGCGTTCCTCTATCTTGCATATAACGAAATTAATGCTTTTTTATTCCTGAAGAGCATAGAAAATGTACATTCTGGTCATGCCGGAAAGAAAGTGTGTTTAGCTCTACCTTTCTGCCTGATATTAATATTATCTACCCACCCACTCGCGAGGATTATGTGCAGCTGCGCGCGTCAGAAAAAAGAGAAGCATGATAGAAGAAAAAGTGTTAGATTTTAGAAGGGTTTAAAGGTAAAGTAGTATGTGTTAGTAGAGAAGAGGTTAAAACCTGGTAAAAAAAAAACATTTCATTGTTCATGGCAATGGATGTTGGAGGGTACATATGGCTGGTCTGAAGGAATCGAGATCGGAGCACACAACAGCATGTGAAGGTAGATAATTCCACTGTACAACCGCTAAGGGAGAAACTGTATTTATAGTAACTAGCAGCGGTGGGAATTTGCACAAAGTGCATAGTATGCATATTTTTACTGGTTTTCATTGGGTGTCTGATATATGGAGGCAGTGTATCTCAATACGGGCCTCCGTGGCCTAATGGATAAGAGCGCTGACTCTTAGTCATTAGGTCTCTCACCGCCGTGGGTTCGAGCCTCGCTCGGGTCACGTGTGAGTCGCCAAGTTCTGCAACGGAAGGTCAGGTGGTTTTTCTCCGGGTACTCCGGTTTTCGCCCACCTATGATTAACGATCGGCTCGATATGAGTGAAATAATCTTGAAAGGGCCGTAAAACCCAAACCAAAAAAAAAAAAAAAAAAAAAAAAGTGTATCTCAACAAGACCATAAACTATCTTGTAGAACAATAATTAGCGTGCGTAAGCACGTCTCTGTTCCAAGGATCTCCAGCCAAGAACATCTAGCATCTGGGTCAAACTACTGTATGAAGAAAAGTCATTTTGACCCATCTACTTGCTCTTCTTTGGACCCTTTCAATTTTGGTAATGTTGGACTGGGTGAATGGGCACCAGACAGGGGAGGCATACTCGACTTGGACTCTGACCAAAGTATATATCCTGTGTCTCGTATGCCTTGATGTTTGGTACAAATATTTCTACGTATGAAGCCCAGGGTCCTATTTGCCTTTTGTGGTCACGTTTTGGAAATGAGAATTTTATGTTAAATCATGGCTAATATCAAGTCCCAGGTATTTGGCATGATCGACCTCTATGAAGAGTTTAGGGATGATTGACGGGATAGGAAATATGCAGGACCTGGCATTTACCCGGGTTGCAATCCATTTCCCAGTTCCGTTCCCAAGTTTCTGGAGGGCCGTCTGCGATGTTTTACAGTCACTTTCGCTTTTTACAGCCAAATAAATTGCATTATCGTCTGCGAAAAGCCCGACGTGTGAGTGGATCTGCTCAGGTTTAGTCGTTTACATATATAGGAGAACGGTATCGGTCCCAAGACTGATTCTTGGGGAACCCCTGATGTGACCGGAAAATGGGATGAGGTTTCCCCTTCTAAGGCTACACATTGGGTACGGCCCAGAATGATGACTTTGGTTCAGTTAAAGTTCTGTGAGGTTATGCCATGCTGGTGCAGTTTGTGGATTTAGTTAGTATGGCTAACCTAAATTTGGTACTAGTGTATAGAGACAAATTTGTGAGCGAATCGCGCAGCATTTTTGGCTGATTTATTCTCGCTGTGCTGACGAAAATCAACCTACCCACTTCGATGGTAAGATCGTTCAAATTTACCCACCAAAGCTTCAATTAAATTAGGCGAATTTTTCTGATACCAAAGCTCCATATTTAGATATATTTTATTCAGGTTTATTTCATGTAAAATGAATGATAAGCGCCCATCTGGGCTTGGAGAACTAGTTTGGACTGCTGTCTGCACGGTGTTTCGAAACAGAGCTAAAATCGACCGCACATGAGTACTGGTAAACCGCTGAGACGGTTTAAGGAGTTCAAAGAAAGTGGTACGGATCGTCCCTGTATAAAAGCCCTATTGGCATGGGGGGAGCGGGCTTAGGGCATGAGGAGCCATTTCATCTAAATATCTGGTAAAAGTCACACAAAACTAGAAACAATGTATCCTCAGTTCAAAGATACAAACGCGATGATTTTGAAATATTCTTAAAACATAACACTAAAATCGAATATAGTAGAGTAAGAGAGTCTAATGTCGACCCATGTGAATTATCGACCCCTTATCTGTCTTAATTGGTTTTATGCGAATACTAATTGATTCTTGGAAGCGGTGGTGCCTGGGATAAATATTACGTCATAATATCGTCATAAAAATCGATTAACCTTTCCGCTCCGATTAGGATAGTGTGACTGTTGGGCAAAAAATCCCGGGTGGTCAGAATTCCATTTTCAAAAAGTCGTGGTGTTACGAGCGCCGATAAGGACGGAGGTATAACTCTTTCTTCCATTGTTGATTAAATTTCGGTATTTTGATCGCAGTTTGCGGTCTCCATAAGGCCTACAATGCTTAAATGTTTTCCACTTGTGTTTCGAGCGCCAAAATCCTAAAGCGGCCATATAACCTGGGGGTCGATAATAGCAGAGCAAAAGTCTTCACTCTGCAATTATCGACCCCCGCGAATGACACGTGTTATCATGTAGTCTAGATACCCAATTTACCATCAAAACCGTCGTAAATGATATATTAGCCGGCGCATGACAAAACCTACAACAAGACAGAGGCGACAATTGAAGACTGCAATCAACCTGCGCACCCATCCACTAGGACAATACCTTTTGCTAATGTCTCTTTGCATAGATCGTAGCCAATAGTAGGCACATGTGATCAGCGAAGACTGATCAGACTGCGCGGATGCGCAGGCTGATCCGAGTCTTTGCTGGTCGCCCGATCTTTATTGTTGTTTTTGTCATGCGCTAGCTCATATGATATTGATTTGTACGTTTGTACGGTTACTGATCATTTCACTTTTCAACTATCTGGACGTATAGTCGGAACAGGGCGGGACACGGTAGAACGGGGCTGGGCAATTAAATAGTGCATAACCCGCGATGTGGGTTGGGCATGTGAGGGGGCAAAATGAGCTTAGAGAAGTTAATTCAAAGGTAGGACTGAGCTCTTAGGCTTGGAAAGAAGTGGCAGATGAGGCTGAGAGTGGGGAAGACTGATTTAAGATAAGGTATACTGTAGGCCTATGCCCTTGTCTGAGGTACAGATGTTGGCGTATGGAGTTGATAACTAACTAACGAACGAACGAACGAACGAACGTACGTACGAACGAACTTTATCACATGACGTAGTCGGAGAATGTGATAACGTCGTGTAATAAATTCCGGAATCCTTTAACTGTTATCAGACTAGAACCTGATCGAAAGACCATTACTAAATTCTTCCTTTTTCAGACAAAAATGAGGAACGTTATTGTTCGCAACCTGTACGGTGTTGGCATGCATCATTATGGCCGCCAAGAGCTTGAAATCGGACCAGTTTACTATTGCAAACCTGAAACAAACAATCCGTATGATGCAAATGCAGTGCCTATATATGACGATAGAGAACATAGAAACATCAAAGCTTATATTAGACGAGAAGATGCCTGTTTTGTTTCAAAGCTGTTCGAAAAAGGTCTTGTTCGTGGTCTTTGTTATGTGAGAGCCAAGGCAAAGGTTGAGCATTATTCACGCAGAACCGGACCAATGCAGAACATAAGCATTGGTTTCAAATGCACCGAAGGCAAAGACAACGATCTGCGTATAGTCCTAGAGTCATCCAGCTATTTCTATAAAATATTTTAGAACACGCCTTCATACTCAATTGTATTGTGTTTTTCTTCTATTTCAAAAAATGTACTTGATCAGTATGAGCTGTTTTTAGTTGAGTAATAAATCACAGTTTTGCCGCCAATTGTAAAATAGATCAAATCACGGACGCGTAATGCGAGTGTTTCGTCAATTTACAACTGGCTGAAAAACTGAATAATTCCTGATCAATTCTCACTGACTTTCTTTTATTGATTCCAACAGACTGAAAAACGGCAATAATTTTGCAGTTTTCCGCCTTTTGCCCTTGTTAGGAGAAATACCATCAAAATTAATAACTTCCACGCGTGTGTTTATGCCCTACTGTAGCGTTTTCGATGTAAGACGCTAAAGACTGGCGTCACAATAATCTTCCATGTGACTTATTGCAGAATAAATCTGAGTTCCTTTCCAATTCGTATATATGCATGCTGTGTTGGAATCATCTATTTACCAAATGAGCCCTGCATCTTAGCCCATACATGTATTTGTCCTTTGTTGAGACATTGGCACACACGTAGACCCAGATCAGATGCCGAAAAATTGAGGCGTCTGATCTCAGTCTACACTGTTTGCTGAAAGTTCAGTTTCTTTTTGTGGGTTTTTTTTTTTTTTTGCCAAACTTAGCGCTAACAAAACAAACCTTACACCTATATAATTGAAAATGGACCATTCCAATATTAACCGGTTTGAGTTTCCATTGTCATATATGGATTAATACATAACGAAAACGCGCCTATTCAAATATCCTGGAAAATTAAATTACCGAAAAATGAAAAATTTTCGATGAAAAATTGCGATATTTTTCTTATTTATGCTACAAAAATAGATTGTGGGCACTAGTTAGAACCGCCTCGACGAGGCAGTTCTAACTAGTTTCCACAATCTATGTTTTTGAGCAGATATAAGAAAATAATGTCTACTATCTAAAAGTTGAATTTAAGGGGGTCATATTTATATAGGCGTGTTTTCCTGATGGATGAGGCTCGTTTAAAATATCTGACTCGAGGGCAATTGACCCCATCTGAAAATTGTAGATATGTTGTATACCGGCACAGTCTATTTCGATTTCAGTGAAATGTCTGCACAGGTCGGTGTCAAGCGTAGACTTCAATATCATCCTGAGCAAATGGCTTTGGCCATTGAAATGGTGAAGAACGGCCAATTGAGTAAAAAAGCCGCTGCCAAAGCGTATGGAGTCCCGAAAACAACACTATTAGACAAGTTAAGCGGTCGTGTCCCTGAAACTCACACTAAACCTGGCCCCAAGACTATCCTGACCAAAGCAGAAGAAAGTTTACTTGTAAATTACGCAACATTTATGGCCGAGATCGGTTATCCACTCAGCAGAACAGAGCTCAGTGTTGAAGTGAAAAACATATTAGATATAGACGGGAGACCTAATCCCTTTCAAAATAATCTACCTAAAAAGGACTGGTTTATTGGATTTTCTAAAAGAAATCCTGGTATTTCTATCCGGACACCTATGGCATTAGGACACGAAAGAGCTATTGTGAACATTGACATGATAAATGGTTGGTACGAGGGTCTATACAAATATTTAGCCAAGGAAGTCCCGGACCATGAAAGTATGATAAAAAATCCTAGGCGCATATTCAATGCTGACGAAAGTGGGTTCCCGTTACAGGTCAAAACCGGTAAAGTTCTGGCACCGACGGGGTCCAAAAATGTTTACCATGTTGCAAGTAGCACTAAAATACAGATATCTGTAATGGCTGGATTTAATGCCTTTGGGGAGTATGTACCTCCCATGATACTTTATCCAGGAGAAAGATTTCGGGATGTTGGACTTGATGGTTTTCCTGAAGCAACATTTGCGCATACATCAAACGGTTGGATGGACTCAAGTGCATTCGTAGAATACCTGAAAACTCTTGTCACTTTTGTTAAGGACAAAGGCATACAACTTCCAATACTATTGATCGTTGATGGGCATGCAACGCATATGTCACTGGAGGCTGCTGAGTACTGTAGAGCCAATGAAATAATACTTTACTGTCTTCTTCCAAATGCTACCCATATTTTACAAGCATGCGACATTGGTTTCTTCGCACCCATGAAATCAGTTTGGAAGGCCAAGGTCAAGGAATGGCAGATGCAAAATATAGGAGAGACACTTACCAAGAGGCACTTTCCCTCTGTTTTCAAGCCAACGTGGGATAAAGTTGCAACGCTTGACAATGCATCCCATGGATTTCGAAGAGCGGGATTATTTCCCTTGTCTGTATCTGGAATCGACAAGACGAAACTCGGGCCTTCAAAAATGACTGTGAAATCACCTGAAATTTCTGAACTCAAGGCCACAGGAGAAAGTATTCCCATATCGACTATTGATACATGTTCAGTAGCCACTGTTAATCTAGGCACATCCGAACTTTCTATAAATCCAGATATCATTGAAGCTCCTGAAGTCATCATTGATTCTACATATACAGAGTTTGTAACTAAGAGCCATGTATTTCCAAACGACACTTCAGCCGACAGTTACAGTCTTCTATCATCGTCTAACAATAATTCTCCTTCGATCCCCAGAGATGACGGGTTGCCGGCGCCTCATGTCCAACATAATAATACAAAGATGCCTTCAACACATTTACCGTTAAAGCCACTTAATACTGACGTTAATAGGTCTTTATCATCGTGTTTTGACCATTCGTACGTGTCGCCTGCATTTTCTTGTCTCTCAGTTCCACAGCCAAAGATTCGAAAGCAGAAGAATACATTACGGGCTAAACTCCCGAAAGCATTGTCAGGAACAGAAGCGATTCAGCTGTTGAAAGAGAGGAGGCAACAAAAGGAAGAAGAAGAGATAGCTAAACAAAAGCGAAAGGAAGAACGAGAACTTAAGAAACATTTAAAAATGAAAGATATGGAACGAAAGAAACAAGAGCGTGAAATGAAAAAAAAAGGAAAGAGAGGAATTGAGAAAACAAAAAGAGAGTCAGAAGCTGCAGAAAAAACAAAAGGGTAAAAGAAAACGGCTGCTTGAATCAGAAGCAGAGTCGTCAGAGGAAAACAATGAAAATATACCATATGTTGAAACCGATAGCGATGCTGAGTTTGAGGAGGTGTGCCCAGGCTGTTACACTAGTATCGGTAGCCGTTTTCAATGGATTGGGTGTGAGGCTTGTCCGTCTTGGTGGCATATAAATTGTGTCGATGGTGGGTCTCTTCGGGATATGTCTCCAGAAGAGAGGAAGAATCTAATTTTCATTTGTCCACATTGTAAATAAGTGTCTCGGAAAAACTTTGTGAATTGGCTTAGTATTCTACTGAAGCATTCACATGTAGACTATTGTTGAATCAATCTCTTGAAAACGTCATATTCTATAACTATTTTTATCAGTTACCCCCTATATATATTGCATTGCAACGCATTGACCTGATAAAGGTATGCTATCTCAGGACAAGTGAGCTTTATCACGTCAACGTGACATTGCACTTTTTGAATAAACCGGACAACCGGTTAGAAGGCGGTTATAACGAAAACCTACAATATATGTTTTGTATAGAAATATTAAAATTACCAGGTGATTACATATTCAACACATATGTATAGGCGTGTTTTCGTAATTAACTTTTAAGCACACCATTAAGTTTGCTTCTCTTTATATGCTATTCATTCCATGCAATAACGAGTGCGGTAAATCTAGCTTATCTGCAGATCTCATTTGAGACTGCACATATAGATCTATGCCTACAATATGATTTGTCCAAATAGCAAAGATTTAGATCTACATCATCATGTACAAACAGTAAGTCTGGCCAGTCTTGATTGTTGCTCACTGGATAACCTAGAAACCTTAGAAGACTCCTTCGAACATCAAACATTCTGACGGACTGCGCAGACGTACAAGCTGTTATGAGTCTTTGCTGGTCGCAACAGTTCTATTTAAAGTTTTCCCATGCACAGGCTCATTTCAGCTTTAAGCTGCTATGTGGGACTCCTTTGTACGCCTATACATGGCGATTGTTAAGTGTTTCTAAGATCAATGATCTAAACATGATAAGAAAATGTATAAAACATAGATTACAGTAAATCTAGATATTTAGTAAATAAATCTATTACATATTTTGTAATATCTACATGTGAGATGCACTAAACAAAGCGTGCGCCCGCGGAGTGCCCACTTTTTAACTTACGGAACGTAGGCAAGAAAGTGAGCGCTCGACGTGTGCCCACATTGTTGAACGCGCCTCAGGTTATATCTCGAGCGTATATTTGGTTTAAGGGTATGAACAATCTGTCAATGTTCCTGGTAGGCATATATATTTGTTACCCAGGCGTAAAGTCTCTTAACTTAGAGTTTATGAGTGTTATTTTTTAAAAATCCCTAAGGGGGTCGATAATTGCCTCTATGGGTCGATAATTAACGACTTGACTAACATTTTCCAACAGACATTATAATATGTAAGACACTTTGTTACATTGTATCTGATTGGCTGGTTCTGACCAACAAAGAACACAGTTTCATAAATCAGTCACGATAGGATCATTCGTCAGTTATTTTTAATCCTAGCTTAATTTCAACCTTAAAGGGTCGATAATACCCGACTTTACTCTATTAGATCTATGAAAACAGTAAAAATACTAGAAATGGACGGATCACAGACTTACACTCCAAATTTATGACAACCTGAATGTCCTCAATCGCGTCAAAGGTGCAAACAGAGTACAAGTTTAATCAGTCATAGCCTCGCAGTACATTGCACCATGCCGTCCAGTGTTAGATGGGGTATCATATACAGGCTATATGTCTTATTCAACATACAGAAATCGGGTTTCATAAAATTTGGCTTGACCCTCGTATACTACCGGTATTCAACTAGTGTCAGTGTCTGCTGACCCTCGAACCCATGACCTCACCAGTCAGATGCGTATCCGACTGAGCTACCGTAGCCGGCTTAATCATTATCAGCGCAAACAAAATTGCAAAATTAAAGCGTTTTCAGCTTTCGCCTTCATCAAAGTTTGAACAAGCATAAATTAATTTATAGCTGAAATGACAAAAAAAACTGGGAATGCACAATAGCGTCAAGCCGGAGAAATTGTTTTTGTCAATATTTGAAGCGATGTATTATGCGTTTTGTAGCGGTATGTTTATGAGAGCGGATGGAGGATAGGCCTTCTGACAAGGTGAGCTTATGTGATAACTTTTTGTCCGTCGTCGGTCGTGCATCCGTAAACCATTTCTTCGTTTCTTCGAAGGACATCTCCTAAACTACTGATCAGCTTTGCAGGAATGATCATTGGTTCCGTTCCGTTGCACAGGAGCTAAAAATAGACTTTTTTTTTTTTTTACTGAACACTTAAAAAATCTTATTCTCAGAAACAAGGCCCAGGTTTTTAGCTCGCCTTACGAAAGTTTTTTTGTTTGTTTGATTTGAGGTTTAACGTCCCCGTCAACACTGTAAAGGTCATTTTGGAGACGTTGCTTCCAATTTTGTGGGACTTTTACCCGACATTGAGATGAAATGACATCTCAAGCCCTTTCGCCCAATGAAACCAATAGGGTTTATTAGCATGGACGGCCCGCCTCGCACTGCGGTTCCTGGACAGGCTTAGATCCTCTAAGCGGTTTACCAGTACTCGTGTGCGGGCCGGATTCAGCTCTGCGTGGAAGCATCGTGCAGCCCATATATTTCTTCAAGCCCCTATGGGCGGGGGTACGAAAGTAAGGAGGAGCTTTTGCCATACCCCCGGGCGTCCGTCGTCGGTGTCAGCGTCGGCGTCCGCATTTGGCTAAAGTTTACCTGCAAGCTCTTATATGTGATGTTTTAATATATAATTAGCAATTGGAAAAAAAAACAATATTTAACATTATCATTGTACTTCATTTTACAGGTTTTTAAAGGGTTTCCCTATGTAAGTCTATGTAAAACCAAAGGGCCCCGGAGCGGGGGCATTTTTGGCCCCAAGGCTATAATTTGAACAATCTTGGTAGAGGTCCACTAGATGAAACTACACACAAAATATTGAAGACCTGGGCCTTGCGATTTCAGAAAAGTAGATTTTTTAAGTTTTCATCAAAACATCTATTTTTGGGCTCCTGTGGCCTTGGTGTGCAGCGGATCGGAACCTGTTGGAACAGCTTTGAAAGGGGACCACCTAAGGATCATGCCTGTGAAGTTTGGTCAAAATCCGAATAGTGGTTTAGGAGCAAATGTCGTTTAAAGAACTTGCTTACGTACGGACTAACGACGGCCGCATAGACCTAGCTTTTTGTAAAAGCTGTACTTGTATAGAGTTGAGGCATTGCTAGTTAGTCTGAGCCAGTGTGCACTAGGACCTGACGTTGTAAGTAAGACTGAGCCGCGTCATTTCCTTCTGGTGCACAAGGTGTCCAGATAGTGGCATTACAAGTCAGCTCTGTATTGTCAAAGGGAACAAAGGGAACCATTGGCGCATATGTCTAGCATCTTATGCCAACTCTTGACCCCCCGCCCCCACCCCCTCGTCACCATGAGGCATGGTAAGTTAGACTGAGCAAAATAAAAGTGAAGGCAATGATCAGGGAGCGATACAATTAACCCACAGCTCCAATCAAAGACACCAAAGGCGGTTCTAACGAGTACCCACAACCTATGTCTAGGAGCACAAATAAGGAAAATAATGTTGACCCCCGTAACCCCTGTTTTCTTTCTTTGTTAGCGTGATGACAAGAAATCATGCAGGAATGGCCGTTGTATAATGGCAGCCATTCCCGATTCGAACAGCAATGTCAGTCCATCAGTAAATGAATAAGTAACATCTGATATGAAATGTGGAGATGAAATATATCGAATAATTAGATTTTGTCAGTGAATACTTCATTTTAGGTTAGATAGCGAAAAAGCTGCTCTTTCTTTTCTAATACAATATAGCGTAAACGGATAACCGGATTTTGAGTGACACTGCGGTGTTCCAGGGGAATATCATTGATCAATCGCTGACTTCCTTAAAATGCCAAGATTTTGGTTTTGTCAGAAGTATGATATGAACTCTTTTACTTATGTTTCTTCTACATTCTGGATGAATATTTGACAAGTAATATAATATATAAACCCTTCGAAACAAATAAGGTGGGTATTTTGTGATTAATGAAGGATAGTTAATTTTTGTCAGTTTCCATACAAAATCTCCTGGGTATTCATTAGACCCATCTCAGCAAGACGGTTCTTATGAATGCCCAAAGCATAGGTTTATATGGTGAAAGAAGAAAATAAATATTCTTCAATTATCACAAAAAGCATCTAATCTGTTGGTATACCCCCACACATACCACAAAATGTATCAAATGCAGACATTTCATTTAACTACAAACACGAAAGAAGATGCATAGCAGGACTCACAACTTTAGACTAGAGCAAGTCAGTTTCACCTAAAAGAAACTACGACGCAAACAGTATTATTATGTGCGAAAAGAATTCTCAGCAAAATAGTAACTTTCCTATTCATGAGGCAGAGACATTTTTTTTTCTATTTTAGCGGTGCATGAAAATTATGTGCCACCCTTGGTTTGGGAAGCCTTACGTGCAAAGTTTAGATTCATGTCAGATGTCTAAATTATTGCATGAAATTCAGTCCCGCGCGCTATTAAAAGCCATGCATATATCATCGAAAAGCCACGTATTAAAAAGGAAATTCGCGTGCTGTTAATGCACTGTGACGTTGCTTGAATTATGCTCTTACCGAGCCCAACTAGCGCTTCTGTGTCAAAGAAAAAAAAAATGGACGCCATTTTCAGATATGGGTCAAAATGATTTAACAGAATTTTTATACTGCGGTGCAGAAAACTAATGAAACATCCATCTGCAATATGAAATGAGAATCCAACATGCCTGTTCAAATATATTGTTAAATTTTTAACAGTAAAAAAAAAAATGAAACGCACATACGTACGCTTATATATATCTACCTCGTATGTATGGTTGATTGGATAAGTGGGTGTACGTATGTATGCATGCCCACATTATTACACAGGTTTGTATTTTTATATATAAATGCATACACACATATATATATATATATCTTTGTTTACAAGCGTGCATGTTTTCTTGCACGCTTACATGCACACACACTATAAATCAATAAACCAGAATAAATTTAAACATCAGGAGAATTTCGAGCCCCCTAAACCCTACTGTTATATTGTACAACTAGGGTTAACAGGGGTATACATTTTTTCCATGAAATAGCCGTTGCCTCTACTTCTATTTTATTATTATTATTAGTCTAATATTGTACTGTTTGTACAAGCCCAGCTTAATACAAATGTCCACCTATGAAAAAAAAGGATCTTACCCTCGTGGCCATTTTATATAAAATTGATGAAACGAGTCTCCGGCAAGTTTCGTAAATTTCTTATGAAATGATCACTAGTGTAAGATCATATTTATTATATAACGATTTTATCATCGTAGAGGTTAAAAAGAATGTCAATAGAAAACACAGGGTTGTCGCGTACGGCGTCTTGACGTTAAGGGTCAATAAACATGTTATTATATACCCAGAAAATGTCTTATTGTGTACAGAAGTTACCGCCCTTGGTCAAGTGCATATTGCTCGTAGATGAGCAGTCCCGTCCACAATAGAACTTTGGTGCGAGAATACTTACAGACATGTGGTTATGCACGAAACAAGAAACAGAACTACTTTCAAATGTGTACACATTTTCGAGACGAAAAATCGGCGGCCATCTTGACTGAAAGAACGTAAAACAAAACGAATACAGGCTGTAACAAAGTGCATAGAGCGCATTTTATGCTGTCAAATATGACCTACCTACAATCCGTGTAGGTTTTGAATATTTTCTTTTAGGAAATCGGGAGCATTTTCAAAGAAATAGAACGGACAATCTGTAAAACAAATAGCGTCCTGCGTCGATAAACGTTGATGATTTAATGACGTCAAATCCACCAACTTGAACGTCATGTTCACTTTGGCCCCATTGGGCCTGGATTTTCAACGTGTAGGAAGACGATTGAAGGCCTGCATTATTGTCCATTTAAACTCGCTTGAAGATATATTATCTGATTTTACGTTCAGATTTCTATGCCAGACAAGGCTGAATTGTTTAAGAAATAAATTATTCCATACCGTGCTGAAATGCCCCCAGATAAAGTAAGGTTGAGTTCGGGTTGTATCAATTTCAGCACGAGCAAGTGCAACTCTGGAGCAGTTTAGCACGTCTCGAAATAATAATAATTATTGTAACAAGACTTCGCCTTTGGTAGTTGACTATTCCTTCAGTGTTACCTAGTTACATGGTTCGTCGACCTATATTCAAGTTGGCGGATTACACATGCGAATCAGCTGACGATGTAAAATATATATAAAAAAACGTGTATCCCGAGTCCATGAAAGAATTACATAATGCATGGAATTGGAGCGCCGCGATGAATCCAGACTGACTTAAAAAAACTTTAATGGCACAGAACAGACAGCTGAAGCGAGTCAAAGGTTAGTATCGATTCGCGGCGAGAACAACCCAAACTTGGACGGCACGCTACAAAATTCCTATGATCAAATACCTAATATAAAGCATGGCTAGAAATGTGAAGACAAATAAGGAACAACACGAACATGGGTTTTAGAATCACAGCTTGTCTGTCAGTTGTAAGTTTACAAATCACTCGCGCGTGATTGGATCGTTTTTACAACTGATTTCTAAACTGTGATTTATTTCTCACCAATTCACTACTAGAGCGGATTCATTTCTTAAATATAACATAATAGAATTATGCACGGCACTTGTCTTTAGTACATGGTTGAAACCCACTTTGAAAGTATATATATTATTCATAAAATTGTCATTTAATGTTTCAATATCGTGTATGCATTTTCAATTTAACATCCATATAACGCATAGGAAAGACTATTATGATCAGATAGCGTGGATGTGCAGGCTGATCCGAGGCTTCGCCAGGTGCACATATAATCACTGCTGCAATGAGATGATCTAAGAAAGATCCTAGTTAAATCAGTGTTCTGGCATACACAGCTTTGATCATTCTATTTATTATTTTTAAAGACTCAATTTTTGAGTTGGTCTGTAAGCTTTGGGCAGAGTGCGAGCCAACTGTTTCGCCAGTGCAGGTGCTAGAATTGATTGTATCAAAAGAACAAGGGTTGTCGACGGATCTTAAAGATTTTGTCAATATTCTTTTCACTGGTAAGCCGCGGACTTGATGAATTCTCGTTTATATTCTATTAGCTGTTTGAACTTTATATCTCGGCAATCACACTGATTGATCTGGGATTTCATGCTGGCCAGTATTTACTATCTATTGAGCTTCTGTATAGGCTACTGCGTCTTTTTGTGCTGGAATTCTGTAAAGTACTTTAAGGCTCGTATCCGCATTGCTAATTTTATGGTAATCGGGTCAACACATCCCACATTACAAAGCCCTGACGGTAGTGGTGGGACTTTTGTCTCGGAGAGGAGGCGGGGAAATGGTCCTGAACTCGGTCATAGACAATTGCGCTTTAACATATCAGTTAGAAGAAACACGTGCATGCTCTTGCGGGTTCATTGTGTTTTTTTTATTACCCATATATGCTTAGGGTCCCATCACAAAAACACTCCTATATAAGTTTTTCCGCCTTAAATCCCACTTTTAAAACTGGGGTTTAAGAGGATATATATTATTGTTTTTCTTATTTCTGCATAGAAACATAGAGTGTGGGTATTCATTAGAACCATCTCGCCAAGGCGGTTCTAACGAGTACCACAATCTATGTTTTGAGCAGAAATATGAAAAATATCTGAATTTTTTATCTGAAAATTTTCATTTTCCTTTCTTTGTGGTAAAATTTACAATTTATTCGAAAAGGTTTGTTTTCTCATTGAAACGTGACATTTACAGACAATGCAGTACTAAACAAACTATTTTGTTGTTGTTGTTTTTTTTTGTGTTTTTTCGTCTTTGTTATTTATTTATTTATTTTTTTTTTTTGACGGAAAATCCGGTTAGTAAACATTGTATACCCTGACCAGATCAGACACGCACCGCATTAAGCGGCGTCTGCACCGTTTGCCTATGTCCCGTTATACCTCAAATCAAACAAACAAACAAAACTGGCCACCAACACTTTTTTTATGTCATCTAATATTTATACCAGATGACACAGTGAGATCCATAATTACTTAATTGTTTATTACTTTTTATTAAATAGAATCTTTGCGAATCATTAAATTTAATCGGAACTGTTGGCATGCTCATATATTTTACAATGAAAGAAATGTTCGTCATTCGACAATCGCGCATACGCTATCACTTAAAAATCCAATAAGAACGCATCTTCTATGTCTGATGTTCTATCTAAGACAGTAACATTATTGGTTCCGACGAGTCTGCCCGCTTGCGCAGGCTCACATGGAGCTTAACTGTTCGTTAGTGTTGCAACTAAGAACCTTTTTATATGGCGGGCTCAGACATAATGTATTCCGTACCGATCTTCAGTCGTAACAGCTGGCGAAGAATGAGACTTAAGGAAAATGGTTACACGCATTTTCCCGGCATTTTTACAAGGGAAAACACTTTCCAAACTTTCAGATTTCTATCCTTCAAATTAAGACCTTCGAAAAAATGAAAACAAATTTGCCCATTAAAAGGCAATGATCAGGAACCATACATCCCATCAGAGACACCAATTGAAAGAAACACACACATGAAATAACTAGACCCTAATGGAAACATCAATAGCGGAAAGCCAAAAGGACAATTACTTTCCCCCAAAATGACCAATTTGCTATCCAAAACAAAAATATATAAGCGATATACATTCAAAGACAATCTATTACAAAAATAAACCGCGGCAGAAGAACCGCCTTAAAACGGTCAGTGAAAAGTATTTCACTGTGGGATAGGTGGGGTGCTTAAAACGATTTTACGCGGCCGCAATCATCGTCCTTACTGCCATCCTAATTTAGACAGATAATTTGTTCACTCCGCGGTAGCTCAGTCAGATGCGCGTCTGTGTGGTGATCAGGAGGACGCGGGTTCGATACCTGCCGGGGTCGGCAGCATTATTTCGGGAAGATTGATCATGAAATCTTTTCTACGGTCATTTCTCTCCCTTACGCTGATTCGTGAAGGGCAGTTGTCAGTTTCTGGCGAAAGAATGTACACTGTTCTTGTTAATCACTTTCGTATAAGCCTGCCCAGGAAAAGTGTGGATAGGTAAACTGACCGACTCAAAATGACCTAAATTAGTGTTGACTGGACCGTTAAACTCCAATACAAACAGAATCAGTCCCCATGAAGGCTTCCTAACTCATCAGTGCAACATCTCCGAGAACAAAAAATCAAGCAACCATAGAAATGAAACAACGGTAAGGACTCGAGAGGAAAACATTGAAATGATGGAGCAAAAGAAAACAAACAGTTAGACTCCGATGGGCCCGATCAGGAGACAAAGCATCGGGTACCAACCAATATTACATAAAATAAGATTTTAATTTGAAGTAAGCCTTGACATTGGAACCTTCGTAGACGCTGAAGCTTGACCCACCGGCGTGCAATTAAAGCAGGAAGCAAAGTTATCGACCGTGATTGGGTTGCAGTCTGTCCTATAACATATGTTGTACCCGATCCTTTAAAATCGAAGAATGATTTGACGACATTGTGAGCTAAAGTCATTGCGAGTATATATTTTTCTGAAGTCACCATAAAATACGAATTCCGATAGACCTTGTTGCAGAAGAGATTTAAGTCAATCATTGAATTTTGAAACCAAATCGGAATGACGTCTATAAAACTTTGAAAAGACTGCTACTTCAAGATGCCGATAACCCTGATTAAGAAGTTTAGCAGGTAACAATTTATTAAGATTGTTGAAGTCAGTTACATGATTAGTCGCCGGCCTCAGTGGCTCAGTCGGATGCGCGTCTGACTGGTGATCAGGAGGATGCGGGTTCGACTCCCTCCGGGGTCGGCCACATTCTTTCGTGGAGATTGATCATGAAATCTTTTCTACGGTCATTCTCTCCCTTCCGCTGATTCAAGAAGGGCAGTTGTCAGTTTCTGGCGAAAGAATGTGCACTGTACTGGTTAACCGCATACGTATAAGCCTGCCCAGGAAAGTGTTTATAGGTAAACTGACCGGCTCAAAAGGACCTTAATAGTGTTGACTGGGCCGTAAAACTCCAAAACAAACAAACATGATTAGACACTCCGGCAAATCTAATTGATTGAGAAATATAAACGCCATAGGCGGTCGCACGAGGCGAATCACCATCCAAGAAAGGAAAATTTACAATTTCAAAATCAAAATCATCGCGTTTGTCATAAATTTTGCAGGAAACAAATTCGGTGAAAATCCAAAAAACGGAATCAGAAAAATTTGCTTTATTTTACTGAAGTTTTTTGTGTTTTTTTTTTTTTTTTTTTTTTTTTTTTGGGTAGGGTTGGGGGGTGGGGAGTTATATATGACTGATTAAACAATCGAAAAAGGTATTGTCAATATTTAATAAATCATCCAAATAATTAGTTTTCAACGGAAAGGGACATTATGAATATGTTCTGGAAAGGGTTATCCTTTGGAAGCAAGCGATACACTACAGAACTGGAAAATATGGAGTGTACATGTTTTCTGGGCCAGACTAACTAGTTTCGGCCTCTTAGGCCTCATCACTGACCCTCAGATATTTTTGAAATTCCACAATGGAATCAATGATCCGAAAGGACAAGAAAGTATAAACTACACTATGATGCAGGCCAAGGAGACTTTTTACGGCCGCCACACATTTCCAGACACCAGCTGTAGTGACGTTAAATATGTTCTAGAAAGGGTTATCCTTTGGAAGTAAGGAATACACTACAGCACTGGAAAATATGGAGTGTACATGTTTTCTGAACCAGACTAACTAGTTTCAGCCAATTAGGCCTCATCAGTGACCCTCATATTTTTAAAATTCCACAATGGAATCAATGATCCCAAAGGACAAGAAAATATAAACTCTCATATTAGAGAGAACCATGGTTTATTTTGACGTTATTGATCATGTGACGTCGCGGAATTGAAGTATGAGCAAGATTGATTCCATTGTGGAAGTCTCTTTCATTACAAAACAAGAACAGATCAGCCACTAGGGGTCCGCAATTCGTACCCATCGGAATACCCACAATTTGTCTAAATAACAGAGTACCAAATCTTAGGTAAATATTGTCAAGTAGAAAGGTGACAGCTTCACACACTTTCTGACATGTACATAATGTATAATTTTTATGCTCTTCAGAAGTGAAAAAAGCATTTCTTACATTACATTCAAGATAGAAGGAATCTTCTCCATGAAATGTATATTCAATTAAATCATTACGTTTTTCGTTTATAAGATTACCTGAATACATTACTGGCAAATATAATCGACTACCGTATACAGTAAAATTCCCATATTAGGAACCAAGAAGTGGCCAATTAATGATTTGGACTTAATAATTGACACATTACGATAACACACCCGTGTTGCTTAGTGCATTCTTCCATATCTCTATAACGGTTATTTACTGATGAAAAGTTGTGATAGTTTTCTTATTTTTACTCCAAGTATAAGTTGAGGGTGCTCGTCAGAAACGCCTCATTGAGCAAAAATAAGGAAAAAAATGTATACCCCTGTAAATCCCAGTTTTCGGTTTAGAAGTGTGTTCATTACACGGACTTGTTAACAAGATGAAAACATTAAAGGTATGCCACGTTTTAGACTAGCAAATGGGGTTCTTTATAGTTGGAGTGGTCTTAATATCAAGCTTGAAATAGATGCAAGTGCAGTTTTGCGATTGTATGTTTGATTTTATTTATAGCATTTTTACAAAATATGCCGTACTCGAACAAAACAATGTATACCCTGATAAGACGCCCTGATCAACAGCATCTTTTATACCGCAATCAGGCATTCTAGTAACCTAATATATGGGGTCGAATAACTGCACGCTATAATCGGTAGTGACCTATAATACCTTCTACTGGACTTTAATACGTCTGGTGACCGTTTATAGACCGGTCAGGTCCCTATTTTACAAGTATAAACAATAACATGCAACCTTTCACACATGGGAAAACAACGAAAGTTAAAATCTTAACAACATTTCTTTAAACAGATTTTCAGAAATTCCAGCTAAATTCTTACCTTCTCGGCTTTTCCTGCTTTGAATGGCCCATTAGAATGACTGCGCACTGCTACTGCAGTTGCGTCTCAACCTCGAAAATAATTTTTAAAGCTAAAATAAACAATTTATTTGCAGATTTTTATACAGAAATTAAGCGCTGAGAAACTTTTATTCGAGCATCCGTGTTGTTTCTTACGTCTTTGTGGCGCGGCGACGTCAGAACCGTTGCACTAACTGACGTCACGTTATACTACATGTGCGCGCCATGGCACTGAATGTCGTTTAACATGACGCACTGTCTGCTTTATCTTTTTGCTTAAATTTGCTTAATTAATGCAAATCCCATTGATTGTTTATAATTGCGGTATAAACTAAATACATGGATAGTGTCTTAAATAATAAGATATAATCGGTTCGCCGCGACAATTTTTTAGGGGCTCGCTAAAGCTCCCCCAATAAAATTGTTTAATGCTCACCGATTATATTTCATTATTAAAGAGACTAACCATATATTTATATATATGAGTGTCCACAATGTTTTTGTTACATTTCCAGCACAACTGTTGTGTATTTGGCGATGGTTCTTTTCGGAACCGCCACTACCTAAAGAAAATTACCTCTGGATTTCTGAAATCATTTTTTATATCACTAAATGTAATGTTTCTCATACATTGATGAAAATATTGACTCCCGCGACGTCATGGGATCAATAACATTTGGTGACGTCAAAATAAACCATGGTTCTCTTCAATATGATTGGACGATGGCGTTGAATTTTATAACTAGGTTTAGGTCACCAAACTCTAAGGTGCGTAAAAGCCATTTGTAGCCCAAAATAAACAATTCTCGGGAGTTTGTGACCTTAAAAAGATCAAGCTCACCAACGTTTAAACAAATCTTTGAAAGTATGTAATGATATTTATCACATGACGTCGCGTCTGAGAGTGTAATAACGTCATGTAATATTTTCGATAATCCACTAGTGGATTAAATATGCAAATTAGCTAGATACTTCTCGTAACGTTACATGTACGACGTATTTAACGACGTCGCGTTTACTAATGGCGGAATATTGACATTTTTGTAAACAATCGTAATAAAATGAGTTTTAAATGTCATATGATAAATAGAATCTTGCATTCGTGCTCAAGTATGACTGAATTTATTAAACTCGTTGAGGAAAAGGGATAAAATGCGAGACAAAGCCTCGCATTTTATCCCTTTTCCTCAACTCGTTTAATAAATTCAATAATACATGAACACTCATGTAAGATCCTCTATATTGTTCCAAGTTTCACCAACATTCTTATTTGTACACTGAGGTAGGGTGCAGACAAGCCATCGTTTTGTCCAAAATTGACAGTTTTCGGGAATCTGTGACCTGGAAACTAAGGCCAGTGTCACCAAAATCTAATCAAATCTTTGGTAGGTTGCAATGATATAAAGCACCAAGTTTGACCGAATTTTGCATGAGTTAGGGCGCAGACAAGCCAAAATTTGGTGACCTGTTCCTTTAACAATAACGTTATTGTCACCAAAATTTAACTTAATCTTTGTCAGGTTGCAATGACATACTGTACAAAGTTTGAACAAATTTTTCATAAATACATCATCATAAGATAGAGTACAGACAAACCAATGTTGACCGTTTGGTGACTGGGGTGGGGGTGCATTGTGCCCTTGACAATGAGTTCACGATCACAAAAAAGTAATCAAATCTTTGGTAGATAACAGTGATATAATGTACCAAGTTTGATAAACTTTCATCATGAGACAGGGTGCCGAAAAGCCATTTATTGCCCAAAATTGACAGTTTGGGGGACCTGAAAATAAGGTCAAGCCCATCAAAACTTAATGACTGTATTCCCATGCAGGTTTTATAGGTTCTGGAGATTTAATGCTTCAAACAGGCTTCGCCAACGCCGTCGCCAACTAGATCCACACCAAAACAATGTCCGCCTCCTCTTGTTGGGAGGGGTGGCATGATAGGATATAAAGGTAATTTCATTTTTAAGTATGAACAACATCGGGTCATGAGCAAAGTTTCTCTAAGTATATTCAGTTATTTAATTTCAACGTTCTGGGTTCACTAAAACCTTGCTCGAGACCTCATGATGTATACATACTTCAATGTTCGGGGTTCATTTACATGTAAACTTTGCTCGTTAAAAATACCGTCATCTGACGGGTCCTTATAAATACCTTCATCTGACGGGTAAAATTGAATCTTGAGTAGACAGCGCGAATGTGTCCATGCCACATCGGATCTTCATGGAAAGGGAATATGTTTGATGTGTGCTTTAATTATGTGCTAAGTTTACAATATAATTAATAAACACAAAGTTTCATCCGAAAATGATATATCCTTATCGATGAAAGATAGAATGACATGTGTATGCATGAAAGATAGCATTACACGTGTAATTTATTAACTTGAATTGCCTTAAAAGTACATGTCACCTGACTGTGACTCATTTTGTTGTGGATTTTAACAGCTTTCGTCATCCTGCGATCAAAATTAACCAGGCAAAATGTGGAAAAAAATAACTAGATTGGTAATTCTCGAGATACAATGATCCAAAATATATAAAAACACACAGCAAAACTGCTCACCTTGTGGATGACAGTATAAGAGTAAAAGTGTTTCTCAAGCACTTCGGTCGGTCATTGGGTATGCCACAGAACCTGTCTTTTGCTGTCAAAAATTTTATATTTTTTATCTGGCACTTTTGTGTGATAAAGGCAAAGACAACACAAAAGGAAGACGTTCTCTTCATTGTCCGACATATTTTTCAAATGTCCTTGTGCAGCCAGCTAAAAGCGTTAGACACATGCTTTCTTACAGGAAGCTGTCTGAACGCTTCTTCTACAGGTCTGCGAGCAACAAAGACTCAGGTGAGGCTGTGCCGCGCTGCGCAGCCTCACCTGAGTCTTTGTTTTCGCTTATGCAGTAAGTACCGTTTTCTCAGGAGTTTGCTCATATTCTAGATTGATTACACCACGACAATCAATGTGGGTCATTTTGTGTCGGCTCCCCAGGGAAGGGGGAATTGAAAAGATATAGTAGATGAGACGAAAGAGAGATAAGGGTGTAAGAGGAAGATGACAGAAATTGAAGAAATAACAATCCCTTCTGCTTTTATCTGCAGCAAGGATAGCAGGCCTTACCTAATTGTAAGCCAGTATAATTTGGGCGCCCAAGTGACGTAAGATACACACCATCCTGTTAAAGTGGTGCTTTCTTTGCAGCAACGTGGTGCTTTCTTTGCAGCAATCATATTTGCAAATCAAATACTTTTAAAAACCGCATTATCTCCTTATCAAAAGGAATTTATTTCGTCAGAATTTAATATTTGTATTGAGTCTGTTCAATTCTCTGAATTTCAAGTACCAGCACAGTTTAGATTACCCGCATAGTTAAAACAAAACCTTTCCATAGGAATTACCTAGCCCCATTCTAGAAGAAAAATTTATTCAACAGACACAGTATCGATCATCACTGGTATAGAAAACTAACCTTAGTGATCCAATCAAGACCATGTTGAAACTTAATTGCTGTCATTCAAACTGTAAATAAACAGTAAAATGTTTCTAATATAAGTCTTGAACACGTGATTGTTAGACATTTATATGGAAAATCTATGCTAATGATTACATCAGACTGCACCTTCTTATTCATGAAGACTATATGATTTAAATCTGATTACAAGTTCATGGGTTGTCGGAGAAGGAAAGGCCAGTGCAAATAAATCGCGACAAATCATTTACAAGCACACTGATTCCATGACATGTACCATTACGGAAACACGCCTATACAAATACATTGTAAACTTTACCGCCGAAAAAAAAACACACGAAAATTTTATGATGAAAAAATGTGATATTTTTCTTACTACTGATCGAAATATAGATTGTGGGTACTCGTTTCGAGGCGGTTCTGACGAATACCCATTATCTAAGCAGAAATAAGGAAAAAAGGTTTCACTCCTGTAAACCTCAGTTTTACTATATAAAAATGGGGTTGAAGGTAGTCAAAATTATATGGGCGTGTTTTCGTGATGATAAGTTTAAAAGTAAAATGCGGGGACAGCCACAATCGCAAGACGTAGTCCACCCTTTTCACCAAGAGGAAAAGAACAGGGAAAGAGAACAACAACACGCACTTAACAAACGAAATAGTCAACCCTTTCTCAAACGGGGTGTTTCGACTGCTAGAGAGCTCTAAACAACAATGTTCATTGAAGTACAAAACGCAGAACTGTTTTGTTGAAATTCAAAACAACAATCAAACAACAACACCAGAACCACTGTCTTAGAACGGTCGTGGCACAAGGCACCGTGGCTTACATAGAGAATACCAGGTTTGAGCGCAAGCCTTGTCGTTTATGCCGCATATATATGGTCTTGGGATTGTTAATGGGCAGATTCCGTCCACTTTTCAAAGAGTTCCGGCCTTTGTCAGTTCCTAATAAGTTGCTTTGGTCGTTTATGATCAATAACTTGGTTTTTTTTTTTGTTTTTTTTTTTTTTTTTTTTTTTTTCACGGATTTCCTTCATATTTATTGTTATTGGGGATCTATTAACTGGGATTATTAATGCCTATTGGGCAAATCCGTTGACATTTAACAGAGTCATGGCCGTTAACAATTCCCATTAAAATGTTTTTGTATATGGCTGAAACTTCACAGAAAGAAAACATATTTTGTTCAAGGACCACTACTCTGACCATCCTTGATCTTAAGTTATCTGCCCTTAATAGATATGAAAATGTGGTGTGTCTGAAAAACGTTTTTTTTTTTTTTTTCACTCGAAGCTTCTTTACCGGAGATAAACAACATTATTGTCACGGATTTTTCAAGGCATTTGCATACTAGCTGTCCTATTTCTAGTTTGTTTTTTTTTGTTCTAGAAGCCCCTAAAAACTGTATGTTAAGTCGACTACAGTGGCGGGGTATCATGCAGTGTTAGCAATGCTTTTAATTAAATCAGTAATGCCATGTATGCTTAATCCACTGGACGGCTTGACGAAGTAAGAAGTAATAAAACAAATATTGTCTCAGTCGCCAACATCACGAAAACACGCCTATATAAATTTGACACCCTTAAACCCCAATTTCATATAGTAAAACTTGGGTTGCAGGGGTATACTTTATTTTTCTTATTTCTGCTTAAAAACATAGATTTTGGGTACTCGTTAGAACCGCCTCGACGACAAGACGGTTATAACGAGTACCCACAATCTTTGTTTTTGAGCAGAAATAAGAAAAATATCGGACGAGGCGGTTCTAACGAGTATCCACAATCTATGTTTTTGAGCAGAAATAAGAAAAATATCGAATTTTTCATTTGAAAATTTTCATTTTTCGTGGTAAAATTTACAATTTATTTGTATATGCGTGTTTTGGTGATGGTACTCGTATCTTAGATTTGCTAGAGACCATTGTTCAATAGCTAGACTGAAGATCAACAAACAGGATCGATCGTTCACGTCAAATATGTAAACTTACAGAGGCTACGTCCCGTAATCTTATTTATCATATGGGCCCCGTCAAGCGATTTTGGTACTTATCGCCTATGCGAGCAGCGAATCAAGAGGAACCTTCAGACAGAAAGCCATATCCCTGGCCCCTCTGAATGGCTGGGCATGCGCAGTTAAAATTTGTCATGACGGAATGCTCGAAGACACAAATTCGCTTGGCGGGGCTCATATGACGTCGTTGATAAGCAGTGGATGACGTCGTGTAATAAAAATCGCATGACCACACGTGTAATAACACTTTGGCGGGATTAAGTAACGTCATGACAACGTCCATGTCAACAATGCAATTTTCGAAGAAAACTTGTAAAATTAAAAGGCGATAAAATCCAATTTAAAGTAGTCATATGATAAAGAGAATCTTACACTCGTGTACGATCCTCTATGTACGGCATCCTTAAACAACGGCGCGTTTCATAAAAGCGGAATTTTGGCGTTATTATACTAAAATCGTGCATTAAGATGTGTTTTAAGTTCGTAAGATAATATGAATCGGAATAAACTGGCGGAGAAAAAGCAAAAAAATGCTCAACGACAGCAAGCATTTTATTTCTTTTCCTCAACTTATTTAATAAACCCAATGACACTCCTGATGTGCCCCGTATACAAATTGACAACGCCGCTATAAAAGGCAAACTATAACCACATCGAATCGCCGTTAACTTGACGTCATAATGTGTACAAATTTCAATAAAGGAGGACAACTCGCTGGTGGTAACAGAGAGGAATGGGGCCAAGATAGAACAAGAAACGTGGAAATTCCACATTTTTCCACATTTTACCTGTCCTATAATCCTACCAAGTATCATTAAACTTATCAAATGGTTGCGGAGTTATGCTCCGAAAACGAAATGTTGAATCAGGGGAGATAATTCCAATATAGAGACAAGCTTGCACGCGAGACTACGCAATGACCTGTTCTGTAATCCTACCAAGTATTGTTGAAATATTTGAATCGATTGCCGAGTTATGCTCTGGAAAGGAAACCAGAGTAAAAAAATATTGGTCCGGGAAGATAATTCAAAAACGAAGACAAGCAGAGTTGTCATTCTCAAACGAGACATTCCGCACAGACCTGTTCTATAATCCTACCAAGTGTCATTAAAATATTTCAAACGGTTGCGGAGTTACGCACCGGAAACGAAATGTTGAAAGATATGGATCAGGGGAGATGACACAAGGTTGAAACAACACTAAGTCAAAGTTGGTTCAACATGTATTGTAGTAATTGTACTTGTAGGTCTTCTACATATCACGGCTATAATAAGACGGCACGTGATCACGCACGT
The DNA here is from genome assembly GCA_963580285.1 of Lucinisca nassula. Classification (NCBI taxonomy): domain Eukaryota; kingdom Metazoa; phylum Mollusca; class Bivalvia; order Lucinida; family Lucinidae; genus Lucinisca; species Lucinisca nassula. Next base: position 60,001,743 of record OY757025.1, read on the forward strand.
ATTACCGTAATGATTCTAAGTAATGGTAGTGTGTGTGTGTTTGAGTTTTACGTCCCACCAACAGCTAAGGTCATACGGAGACGGGACCTCGGTTTAAAGACTCATCCGAAAGTCTGGAGAAGCCCGGGATCGATCCTGCGAACCCTGGTTTACAAGGCGAGTAGCGTAACCACTTCACCAGGGAGGCTTCTCTCTAAGTAATGGGACATGCAGTCCTAAGCAAACAGTGCAGATCCAGATGACTGAAGGAGCAGTCTTATCAGGATCTACAGTCACTATTGCGACTATTTGTTCCCTAACAATCTGACCCTATAGCGAGTTCGCCACTGTAGCGAATTTGCCACTATAAAGAATCCAAGTAAGGAGTAGTATAAAAGGACTTTCTCCCTTCTGGTGGACTCTTCCATTGCTATATGTTGGATAAGTCCATTTGTCATATAAGTGGGGTCAGACCTTTTTTTTTTTCGTTTTTATTCTAGTTTTGACGGAAAATTCTGTAAGTAAATAGTGCAGGCCATGATCAGACGCCGCGTTCTGTGGCGTCTGATCTTGGCCCGCACTGTTTGCCAAGGTTGGGTACGTCTGATCTGGGCCTGCACCGTTTTCCAAGGTACCCCTCCAGGGGTTTCCCGCATGCAATGGGTTAATTACTCCAAGAAACAAATGGTGTGGACATTTATAAGAATCGCCTCGCCGAGGCGATTCTAACAAACGTCCACAGCATTGGTTTCTTGGAGTATTAAATAATTAAAATATTCTCTTAAATCTCTATTAATCTTGAGTTAAGGATTCGGTCCCTTGAAAGTGTCGTTATAACAAGTTTTGTCGTTATATCGAATGTCAGTATAAAGAGGGCTGACTGTATATCAGATAACGCTCACGGGCCGGCTAAGATACGTTGCCTGATGTTCAAAATCACTGATCGATTAATATTAAAAAGGCTTTTCATTTTAGAAATAGATCAGCTCTAGCTGTGTTTTGTTGAGTAATAAATTTACAGTTTGGAGGTCAGTTGGAAAGTCGATCAAATCACGTGCGCGTAGCGCGTGTTATTTGTCTACTTACAACTAGCCGACACATTTCGATTCTAACACGCTGAAAATCGCAATAATGTTGTTGTTTTCTTCAAATTCTCACAAACTTTCGCCATGGTGAGAAGAAATCCCGCGAAAATTATTGACAGTAATACATGCATTTATGTCCTTTTGTAACGTTTTCGATTATAGAAAGTGACGTTACACCGTCTATCGTGAAGGAATCTACGAGTGACGTAATAAATTGACAGTTTTTAATGACGTCATCGACACACTCTTCCACCCGATGATTTGTTGCTTAATAAAACACAGATCCTTCCCATTGCTTTTATAGGCGCTCGTTGTGTTAGAATTGAAGAGCCAACCTGTTTGCATAATATAAAGCATTTAAACATCGAAAGCTTATTCAGGAGGAACAACCTACGTCAGAGCAGTGACGTCATAACCATTCGTAGGTTTGCCGGCGTTTGCTACACAAAAGGCATTTGTCACAGCAGGTAGGCGCAGTCGGTGCATTAGGTCATAAAAGAATCATACATACTGAAACCTGTCCCAGAAATATGGCCTTTTCTTTAAATAATTAGACACAAGCTGATTTGGCAATGATGCCGGAACTATCATTGTTTACAGCGCCGAATCAAAACTTGTGGAGAAGCTATCAAAGCCTTTTCAATGTTTCTGTGTGGAAGTAGCTCACTGATTGGATGCAAATATTGTTCGTTACCAGCTGAAGTATGTTTTCTGAAGACTCGTAATGTACATAACTAGTTTGAAGCATTTTATTTACATAATTTACATCAATATGGCCGCTTCTGAAATGGGTACGACATCTCTGCTATGACGTAGGTTGTCACTCCTGTTATAAGCAGCAATGAATCCAGCTCTGTGGTATATCATTTTCTTGGTAGAAAGATAATTAAACGTAATTGTATTCGATGAAGTATCTTGCACTTATGTTCGCGACCATATACGGTCGGCTTGTAGCCACAACATATTTGCTGTTGGAGAAGCATGCACATCGCATACAGACAAGACACCAGGCTGCATCTGATAATTTCGAAAATAGTTTACAACCGAATGGACCTTTGAATCGAATGAAAAAAGAGACTTAAATCACATAATGAAATATACATATGTAACGAGACCGACTGTCGCTGAAGTTATGTCATCTTAAAACATCTTAACACAATCAGTCGTTCTAGAGGACAATGTCATTTGAATGCGCTCTGGTTTTGTTGACTGAATAATGTTTATTTTCCGTCCTATGACATTTTGTTGGAAACTGTTGGATCAAACTGAGAAAAGATTGAACTGTTTCTGAATTTGATTAGTTCTGTTACTCGCTAAAAGGACTGAAAAGAATGTGTTTAATCCTTAGAGACATTTAAATTGGTTAGAGTAAGGAAAGGTTATGTGCTATTGTCCGAGGCTTTACACAGTATAGGGAAAAGTTGTGTTGGGGACATACAGTCGACTTCAATGCCATAAATACATTTCCGAGCACCTAAAAGTCGATTGCATTATTTTTATGCTCCCCGAAGGGGGAGCCATATAGTCGCCGCTTTGTCCGTCCGTCCGTCCGTCCGTCACACTCCATATCTCTAAAAGTATTAAAGGTATTCAAGTGAAACTTGATATACTGATAGAAGGCGATGAGGGGAATCGCAGAATACAAGAACCATAATCCTGTCATCAGTATTTATGGAGTTACTTCCCTTCTTAACTATTTCAATGAAAAGATTGTCCGTAGCATATCTCTGAAAGTATAGAAGGGATTAAAGTGAAACTTGATACATTGATAGATGGCCATCAGAGAAAGTGCATAGTGCAAGAACTGTAACTCTATCACAAGTAATTACAGAGTTATTTCCCTTTTTAATTTTTGCTATATTAAGCTTGTCCGGAGCATATCTCTAAAAGTTTTAAAGGTAATTTAGTGAAACTTGATAAACTGATAGGGGGCTATGAGAGAAATCGCAGAATGCAAATAGCATAATCCTGCCAACAGTGTTTACGCAGTTACTTCCCTTCTTAATTAGGGCTCCACATTGTATTTTGGGTGTCCTGTCCGTCACACTCCATATCTCTAAAAGTATTAAAGGTATTGTGAAGTGTAATTGATATACTGATAGAGGGCGACGAGGGAGATCGAAGAATACAAGAACCATAATCCTGTCACCAGTTTTTATGGAGTAACTTCCCTTCTTAACTATTTCAATGAAAAGATTGTCCGGAGCATATCTCTGAAAGTATAGAAGGGATTTAAGTGAAACTTGATACATTGATAGATGGCAATCAGAGGAAGTGCAGAGTGTAAGAACTGTCACTCCAACACAAGTAATTACAGAGTTATTTCCCTTTTTAGTTTTTGCTATATTATGCTTGTCCGGAAGATATCTCTAAAAGTGTTAAAGGTAATTTAGTGAAACTTGATACATTGATAAGGGGCTATGAGAGAAATCGCAGAATGCAAGAAGCATAACCCTGCCAACAGTATTTACGGGGTAACTTCCCTTCTTAATTAGGGCCCCACACAGTATTTTGGGTGCCCTATAGTGATCTCCTTGTAACTCAGTTTAAAATCTAAACCAAAACATTTAACCGGTTATAACTTCAAAAGTATTATCCCTACTCACATGAAACTTCTCACTCATACTAACGATCACAAGACCTACATTCTGACAAACCATATTGCTTTTGTCCCTGTGTTTGTCACGCCTTAACCAAAAAACTTAACCTCGGTCATAACTTCAAAAGTATTTGCCCTACTCTTATCAAACTGCAAACACTTACTTACTATCACAATACCTACATTCTGACAAAGGGCCATAACTATATTGCTTTTCGGTGTGTGTTTGTCAGGCCATAACCAGACAATTTAAACTCGGTCAAAATTTTAAAAGTATTTATCTTACTCTCATGAAACTTCACGCGCATACTTACCATCACAAAACCTACATTCTGACAAAGGGCCATAATTATGTTGCTTATTTTCACTGAATTATCTCCCCTTTTTCATATTTCACATATGTATTCCTTGTGACATTCTTCATTGAAAATCACTTACTAGGGAACACAAAACTGAGTTTCTTTGTCTTATGGTTTAAGATTGACATGCCCTTGCACGGAAGGGGCCTTACATTTCTCCTTATTTTTGCAGTCTTTGTTGAAAATCACTAACTAGGGAATTCTTAGACTTTTGGTTAAACCCATTTGGTAACAACGGAAACCCCAAAAGGGGTAAGTGGCAAACAGTGCAGGCCCAGATCAGAATCCACGGAACGCGTGTTTGTCACCCCTTAACCAAAAATCTTAACCTTGCTCATAACTTCAAAAGAATTGGCCCTACTCTTATGAAACTTCACACACATACTTAACCATCACAAGACCAACTATATTGCTTATTTTCACTAATTATCTCCCCTTTTTCAAAATAATATCTCCTGTTATTTCATAACCATGGGTAATAGGGCTTTCATGTTTCACATGTGTATTCCTTGCGACATTTTCCATTGAAAATCACTCACTAGGGAACACAAAACTGAGTTTCTTAGCCTTATGGTTTAACGAGTACCCATAACCTTTGTCTTCAAACAAATCTTATCAAACTTCAAAGTGTATAGGATCATTTCACTAAAATAACCCTCCTACTAATGCACATCTTCGGGTAGCATCCCTCGGTTTCACCGATGCTCTTGTTCAAGTTTTTAGACCCTTAAGCTTAACAAATTGGATCAGTGATTCCAGAATGAGCTCCATGTACTGACTCTTAGAAGTTTCATTTTGATGTCGTATATTAACCTGTCGTATTTAAGGAAATAGATCAGCTGTTGCAGTGAATTGTAAAGTTATAATAAACGAAGTGGCTATTGACAGTTAACTAGCAATAGCGGCTTAACGTTAAAATTGCTATTGCCTGGCAATAACGCTTTTACGTTAAAATAGCCATTTTAACGTAAAACCGTTATTACTAGTTAAATTGTGATAACAAAAATATCTCCAGACAATATCTTAATGTCATTTAGCATGGAATAAAATGAAACAGCGAAAATAAAATAAAATAATGTTATGAATGATTATGCACATATGATTTTGACAAGTGGCAATAGCTCTTTCCTATAATAAATCACAGTTTTGAGATCAATTGTTAAGAAATTCAAATCAAGAGTGCATACTCGTGTTAAGTCTACTTAGAAACATACCGACTAGGTCGGAATTTGTTTCGATTCTAACACACTGAAAACGACAACAATAGTGTTTGTTTCCTTCAAATTCTCCCAGTCTTTTGCCAGTTTTCAGGAAATCCATCCCTCCAATACTGTTTACAGTAACAGTTTAGTTTAATCATATTTATTGGAACTCAATAAATGCAAGGGGCTGGGCCATAAGTTATCACAACATTAGTTACGGCCCTCCCCCTACAATGAATTTCACGAGGCAGTAGCAGTAAACAATGCAATATTCCGGCATTTTTCAGTAAAACATGCATAAAGTATATGTAGTAATCAAGAGAAGGAAAGAATATATATGTACATTAAACAGTTTTCTTGCAAATATGTTGAATGGAATTTAAGAAAATTTTTGTAATACATATAAATAAATAAGAAAGAAAATATAATATGTATGTTGAGTGTATGTGAGTGTGTGTGACTTAATGAGTACGTGTGCGTGATAAAAAAAGTTGAGCGAATCGGCTTGCGGAGGTGAAACAGACAACGGCACCATTAAGAAATATTTGCTGTTCATTGACTCATGAACGCATCGGGTGACAAGCAAAGCAAACGTATACCCCTTCTCATGAACGCATCGGCTGAAGAACAAAGTAAGTGAACCCCGAAGGCGTTCACGTTTGGGGTTCATGTTTGCTTTGCTCGTCACCAGATGCGTTCATGAGCAAATGAACTTAAAAACAATTCGCTACATATATTTACGTTTACTATTATTCGAAACAAAAATGATAATGAGGACACGATATGACGATACAGCGCGTTTAATGTACTTTACCGGCGAGTGCGTCATGTGGCGCGAACAGCTTTGAACCCGCCCACATTCCCAGTCCCGCCTTACACAATATAATTCTTAACATAAAAAACAATACAATTTGCTAAATTTGATTTATTTTGCTAAGTTTATGCCAATATTTGTTACAATTAACATATATAAGCATGTATGGATGTTTCAACTAACCTTAAAAAATTACAGTTTCCCTGCAAGAAATTCGAGGTGGAAGGACACTGCGTCAGCTGGTTGATTAATTCATTCAAGTTGTTGGAACACAGAATCAAAGAAGTTACGCAAAGTTTTGATTGAAATTGATACTAAAGTTGCAATTATTGAATCCTGAAATACTGAGAATCCCGCTAGTTGCCTGTTACTATGCGAAATTTAAGGTCTTATTTTCGGTACTGCAAACTTGCAAAGCAAACTGGCTGATGGCGTGCACAAACTTAAAGTCCTTTTACTTTGTGATTTGATCGTGTCACTGACAGTATTCTCCAGAGCTTCTGTTTTGGTTTCTTGTCCAGGCAATAGAAGATGCCACTTACACTCTGGATGCATGGAGATTGTGCTACTGGCGATGGAGCTGAGGGAGGAAAGGGCAGTACTTATGGACCGTTTCTGTTCAGCGGACATATTGCGGTTGTAAGGCCTAATAGAACCCTCATTTCTGAGGCCTGACATGAACATGATGTGTCGGGCCTCAAATATGTACTATAAAAGGGTTATCCTTTGGAAGCAAGAATACACCACAAAATTGGAAAATATGGTGTGTACATGTTTTCTGGGTAAGACTAGCTAGTTTGGGCCAATTAGGCCTCATCAGTGACCCTCAAAATATTTTCAAAATTCCACAATGGAATCAGTGATTCCAAAAGTCAAGAAAATATCAACTACACTATGATGTAGGGCAGGGAGACTTTTTACAGCCGCCACACATTCCCACACATCAGCCGTAGCGACGTTAAATATGTTCTATAAAAGGGTTATCCTTCGGAAGCAAGGAATACACCACAAAACTGGAGAATATGAAATGTATATGCTTTCTGCGCCAGACTAGCTAGTTTCTGCCAATTAGGCCTATCAGTGACCCTCAAAATATTTTCAAAATTCCACAATGGAATCAGTGATTCCAAAGGACAAGAAAATATAACTACACTATGATGTAGGACAGGTAGATTTTTACGGCCGCCACACATTCCCACACATCAGCTGTAGTACGGCTAAATATGTTCTATAAAAGGGTTATCCTTTGGAAGCAAGGAATATATCACAAAACTGGGAAATATGGAGTGTATATGTTTCCTGGGCCAGACTAGCTAGTTTCGGCCAATTAGGCCTCATCAGGGATCCTCAAAATATTTTCAAAATTCCACAATGGAATCAGTTATTCCAAAGGACAAGAAAATATAAACTACATGATGTAGGACAGGGAGACTTTTTACGGCCGCCACACATACCTACACATCAGCTGTAGTGACGTTAAATATTTTCTATAAAAGGTTATCCTTTGGAAGCAAGGAATACACCACAAAACTTGAAACTATGGAGTGTAAATGTTTTCTGCGCCAGACTAGCTAGTTTCGGGCCAATTATCTTCATTAGTGACCCTCAAAATATTTTCAAAATTCCACAATTGGAATCAGTGATTCCAAATGACAAAAAAATATAAACTACACTATGATGTACCTGCGTCATTCAGGGCTGTTATTGCCGTAGCACGTAAACAGTGTGCCGTGTAAAATAGAAGAGAAGGCAATGATCAGGGATCGAAACAATTAACCCACAGCTCCAATCATAGACACCAAAGGGAAATAAGCACAAACATGAAATAATTAGACCCTAATTGAAACATCAATAGCGGAAAGCCAAAAGGACAGTTACTTTCCCATAAAATGGCTAATTGGCCATCCAAAACAAAATAGTATAAGCGATACACACACTCAAAGACCGCGAAAGAAGAACCGCCTTAGTACGATGAAAGAAACAAATTCCATTGGAGGTGTGTGTGTGGGGGGGGGGGGCTGAAATCGATTTTACGTGGCCCCCATTCTCGCCCTTACTTCCGTCGCGATTTAGCCAAATAATTTCTTCAGTCCGCATGCAGTATATGACTGCAATTACTTGATTTGCATATGTCGGGCATGAAATTCACAAAGGAACGTGGGGATAAGGATTTGCATTAATGCCAACGACCAAACTCTGAGGAACCCTGACAGCATCTGGGTAACAAGCATTGAACAAAAATTTAACCATTGAGCTGGTCTTACCGATGAGAAGCCGCAACATTTCCACTGGAGAGTTTACCTCGCCATTTGCATACATTCTTTTGTCGGCATTAGCTTCTTCAGACTTTAGACCACCTTGATTTTTTTTTTCTGTTTTGTCTCGTGGGTCAGACTTACAAACTCTCTACCATTATCATCTTCCATGAAAGCAAAGGTAATTTGGTAAGTTGACGGTGACATTCCAGGTCTCGTGAGACGAAATGTATGGACAGCTGAAAGCAGACACACCACCGCATAATAATGGGATTGCTAGGTGCCGCCTTCAGATAATCATGTTTTTTGGCCAAATCACTGCCATTGCAATTATTTCTTTGTGTTTTGTTGGTAGAGATGTTCCTGAAGACATTGTTGATTTTATAAGGCCATCAAGAGCTTTGTTTGCACATTTAAACTCCTTATCACGAACAATGCCAATGCTTCTGCCAATGTCATTGATTGCTGCCCGGATATTTTTCAGTGTGTTTTTTGTGGTACAGTTCCTGCTTTTGGTCCTTTGACATTGGTCTTGCTTCACAGTAGAACTTTGTCAGCCTCTCCGCCAGCATAACTATGTCCACGGACGCCATGTCAACGGCATCAAGGAATACACTTACATTCCAGTCTGAAATGATACACGGTGCCAAAGGTGTTACTTAATAAAGGGAGATTCTGGATCTCTTAATGAACGACAGTGTGTTGCTCGCAAAGTTGACATGAAACCCTTAAGGCATCTGGCAGTTCATTTACTTGGCAAATGACCCACTATGTTCATTTAAGAAATATTTACATTTCTTCTGTAAAACCTGATGTTTGTTTGTCTGTATTGGAGTTTAACGGCCCAGTCCACACTATTTAGGTCATTTTTGAGCCGGCCATTTTACCTATCCACACTTTTCCTGGGCAGGCTTATACGTAAGCGATTAACCAGTACAGTGCACATTCTTTCGCCAAAAACTGACAACTGCCGTTCTTGAATCAGCGGAAGGGACAGAATGACCGTAGAAAAGATTTAATGATCAATCTCCACGAAAGAATATTGCCTACCCTGGCAGGTATCGAACCCGCGTCCTCCTGATCACCAGTCAGACGCGCATACGACTGAGCTACCGAGGCCGGCCCTAAAGCTTGATGTTAATCAATACAAAGCAATGTAGATCATGCTTCAATGAACGCATAATGTCACATGATTTTCAGTGACGTCGGTCTAAGCAATTTGTTCTATACAGTCTGATGGGCATTTGCGACGTCAAGGCTTTTCTACTGTTTGCAGAAAAAAAAACAGTGTGTAAATGTTTTCAGATATACATGTACATGTATTTAAATTTCCAATGTGAAGTCTAATGTAAACGAACAGAAAACAACATCGAGTCGCATGATTTTCAGTGATGACAAGTGACATTCTAAATAACGGTTCTATACGGCCGTTGGTGATGTCAACGCTGTTCCACTCTTTGTAGAAAAAAGTGTAACTAATGAATTAATACACCACTTTAAAGGGACGGGTCTTAAACGCCATTGCGTTCATTGAGTTGTGAACGCATTCGAAACGCTAAATGTTCATTAAAGGTATCGCATTGAAAATGTTAATAGGAAAGTATGCCTTCGGGGTTCATTTACTTTACATGCAACCCACTGCGTTCATACTTTCATGAACAGCAGAAAAATAAATTTCATCTCTTAAATATTTACATTTTCAATGCGAATCCATTAATGAACATTTAGCTTTTCGAATGCGTTCACAGTCTACCCTATGAACACATGCTGCCCTCGGTACTTAGTTTACGAGCATGAATGCCATTTCTGTACTTAGTTTACGAGCATGAATGCCAACGCAGCATGAATGCCATTTCTGCCACCTTCAATATTTGATAATCCTGTCTAAAGATTAGTCAGTATGCATATATTGAGATGGTCAGAATGGCGGTAAACCTCAGGGAAAGGATACCTGAGAGACACAAGACAGGATCAGAGGACTTCCTTTAACATGACAACTGAACTCAGGAATACTTACTTGACTGCAGCCTAAGTGTTTCCATGATCTTGTCGAACACAAGAAAAAAGGCAGCGTTTTATCATTTTTAGCTCATTAGAGCCGAAGGCTCCGGGGGAGCTTATAGGATAGGCAGTTGTCCGCCGTCGTCTGCGTCGTCGTGTGACGTCAACACTTTTAAACATCTTCTGCTCAGAACCACTGGGCCGATTGGGCCCAAATTTTATCTGTAGCATCCTTGGGCTGGGAGGTTGAAAGTTTGTGTTTTTTATGAAAATCGGCTCATTAGTTTGGTTGCTTTGGCAACTTAGAGTTTCCATAGACTTATAATGGGGAAAATTTACTGCCAAGTCATTGCAGATATTTTGACAAAAGTTTTATAGAAATGTTTCTTGAGTAAACTTCTCTCAGCCATATGCTTTTATGCCAACCTGAGGATCCCCCAGGTTGTGCCGGGGCCATGCCCCGCCCCCTCCACTTCATATAACACAGAAACCATTCAGATTCCGACCCCTAAACCATATATATTTTTGTCCCTATTGATAAGACGCATTCAGTGACACCAACCTGGGGGTCCTCAGGGATGCGCCGAGGTCATGCCCCACCCCCTCCACTTAATAAAAGGCCCAATATCTTGGAAACCATCCAGATCCCCATTCCTAAACCGTATATATTCTTGTTCCTTATGATAAGACCCATTCAGTGACATCAACCTTGGAGTCCCCGGGATGCGCCGGGTCCATGCCCCACCCCCTCCATTTCATAAAAGGCCCAATATCTCGGAAAGCTTACAGATCCCCGCCCCTAAACCATATATATTCTTGATCCATATGATAAGACACATTCATTGACACCAACCTGGGGGTCCTCAGGGATGAGCCTGGACCTTGCCCCACCCCTTCACTTCACAAAATGCCATATATCTCGGAAACTGTTCAGATCCTCACCCCTAAACCATATATATTCTTGTTTATTATGATACGACGCATTCAGTGACACCAACCTGGGGGTCCCCAGGGATGTGCTGGGACCATGCCCCACCTCCCCCATTTCATTATCTCACAATATCTCGGAAACCCTACAGATTGCTACCCCTAAACCATATATATTCTTGTTCGTTATGATAAGACACATTCATTGACACCAACCTTGGAGTCGCCCGGGGCCTTGTCCCGTCCCTCCACTTCACAAAAGGCCTTATATCTCAGAAACTGTTCTTAGCCCCACCGTAAACCACATATATATATTCATCTTCCTTATGATAAAACTTATTCAGTGACACCAGCTTGGGAATCCCCGGGGCATGCCCGGGCCATGCCCCATCGCTTTACTTCATTAAAAGTCATATATCTCAGAAATAGTCCAGATCCCCACCCCTAAACCATATACTTGTTCCTTATGATAAGACTCGTTCAATCACACCAACCTGGGGGTCTCTTTGTGCTGAGGCAGTGTGCCCCGCCCTTCCACTTCATAAAAGGCTTTATATTTCAGAAACCATTCAAATCCCCACCCCATAATCATATATGTTCTTGTTCCTTATTATTAGCACACCTACTGTAGCGGGGTCCGCAGGGGCCATGCCTATCGTTTCCACTTCATCAAAGGGCATCAAATCTCAGAAACCGTTCAGATTCCCACCCCTAAACCATATATATACTTGGTCCGTATGATAAGACACATTTAGGGACAACAATCTTGGGCTTTCCTGGGATCAACAGGGCATGCCCCAACCCCTCCACCACTTAAGAGGCCTTACAGATCCCCACTGCTAAACTATATATATTCTTGTTCCTTATGATAAGACGCATTTAGTGATACCAACCAGGGCTCCATTTGGTCCATGCCCCGCCCCCTCTACTTCATAAAAGGCCTAATGTTTCAGATACTGAGTCCACATGGGTGCTCATTTGGACATGGGGGTTCATTTGGTAGATTAAATCGATATCATGTTAAAATACATGGCTGCCATTGGCCAGTGCCCACCTGAGCTCTGGTGAGCATAGTGGCCCATGGGCCTCTTGTTTCAACCCTAGTTGTCGACCGAGCTTGTTCCCTAAGACGTTACCATGCAAACAAAAAAGGTCATTGCCGAAATCAGTACGTCAGTGGATGGAAACAAAGTTTTATGAACTCCATTGCGTTCATTTACATCAATGCAAGCATCTCACAGAGTTCATAGTTTTATGAACACCAGGACAATCATTTAAATGACCAATAATGCCTTGGTCGACAATACAGGTTGAAAATCATTAAAAAGGATGGGACATGGCAGACAAAAATACCACTTCTGCTATCTATATGCATGTAATTTTCTGTTGTTGGGTTCAAGCATATAGATTGTGGAGGTTGTTAAAAAATCATCACAAATGTGACATGAATCATTAGGGAATGCCATGATTGTGCAGGACTGCAACATTGGATGTTTCTGGAGATATGTACCGAGTATAGAACTTACTGTAGTATTCTAAAGTAACATGTTTGCTTTCAGTGCTTATGAGATGTCTTTTTTTTTTGTCTTTTTTTTTTCTCAGTAGATCATTATGACAGATTATGTGTAATAAGATACATAGACAGATAGATCTGCATCTTTGATAAACTTCTGGTGCTGAGCTCTGGAATCAGGGAGTGACAATGCAAGGGCCATGTTTGTTTCTCTAATTCTTTTGGCTACCTTGGAAAATTTTCATTCCCCATCTGGTGTTTATCTTTGTGGATGATGTCTGATATGCATCCTGATACTGATTGATCATGTCCTGGTCTACAGAGGCAAAACTTGACGGTTCCGGAGCAGACTCTGGGCTTTGCAGTTGTATGTTCATTTTCGAAATGTCACTAGCAGACGCCTTGGACGACGGCAAAACATCAGCGCTTCTATATCGAGGGCTGGCAGCAATTCGTGGACCGAAAAATCTTCCTAGGCCTCCACGGTAAGGCAATCGATACAAATATGTTGTTTATGTATTGACTAAAAGTAGACTCGGCTTCCCGTAAAAATAAGTAGTTCGGAATGAATTAATACACTGCTTTAAAGGGGCGGGTCTTAAAAACCATTGCGTCCATTGACTTGTGAACGCATTCGAAAAGCTAAATGTTCATTAAAGGTTTCGCAGTAACTTCAACTACTACTTTAACTACTACTGCGTCTACTACTACTACTTTAACTACTACTACTTTGACTGCTACTGCTACTTTAACTACCACTACTACTACTTAACAACGTCTACTACTACTTTAACTACTACTACTACTACTACTACTACTACTACTACTACTACTACTACTTTATCTACTACTAATACTACTACTACTAATTTAACTACAACTACTACTACTACTTTAACTACTACTACTGCTACTTTAACCACTACTAATATACCTACGACTTTAACTATTACTTCTACTTGTTCTTTAACTACAACTACTCTTACTACTACTAATATTACTACTAGTACTTTAACTACTACTGCTACTGCTACGTTAACAACTACTACCACTACTATTACTTTATCTACTACTACTACTTTAATTTCTACTTCTGCTACTACTTAATTACTACTACTTCCTCTACTTTAACTACAACTACTCCGCAGTATATTAGATGATAGTGACGTAATGACGCTGTTTCTTCTGGACATAGAAACACTGTGTGCAACTGTTTTCTTATTTCATCAAATGATGGATGACAAATAATGTAAATATATGTTATAAAGGTAAATTTTTTAATGTTCATTGAAATACCAACAACATCGGGTCACAATAGAAGTTAAGGCAATTAACAAGAATCGATACAATTACCAGGTCTTAAAACTTTGCTCAAGAACCGATGGTGTTCATTACTTCAATGTTCTGGGTTTCCTTAATCTTTGCTCGAGACCCGATGTTATTTGAACTTCGATGTTTGGGGACCACTTGAACTTTGCGCGGTTTACTTGATCACTTGAACTTCGCTCGTTACAGAAAACCTTCATTTCTTTAAAAGAAAGACCCGCAACTTCGACTTTTGAGTACTTATATTTTTAAGGTCGTTTGCCCATATGTGGGGAAAGAAACTGTCCTTTTGGCTTTCTGCTTGTGGTGTATTAATTATGCTGATGTTGTTGTTTCTTCCCCTTGTGTGTCTTGAATGGGAGGCGCGATGCAATTGTATCGGTATCTGATCATTGCCTTCATTTCTGTTTCCACCGTCCAGTGGGACAACATTTCGCTGGTACTTTAAATATGCGCTTACAGTATATATGATTATCACAAAGTTTGAAGTGAAAATGATACAGCTTGTGTAGCCAGCTAAAAGCGCTTTCTTACATGAAGCTGTCTCAACGCTTCTTCTACAGGTCTGCGAGCAACAAAGACGCAGGTGTGCAGCCTTTCTTGGTTGCTTGTTCAATAAGTACCGTTTTCTCAGGAGTTTGCTCACATTCTAGATTCACTGTGTTGGGATTTAACACCACCGGAATCATTGTGGGTCATTTTAAGTCGACCCCCCAAAAAAGGAGAATCTACGTGATAGTAAAAAAAATGGAAGTGAGAGATAGGGGTGAAAAGAGGAAGACGTAAGAAAGTGACGAAATAGAAACCGTCTACCCTTATCTGAAGCAACGACAGCAGGCCTTGTTAACTGTAAGCCAATATAAGTTGGGCGCCCCTGTGACGCAAGATACACACCAAGCTGTTAAACTGGTCCATGCTTTGCAGCAATCATATTTGCAAAGCAGAATTATAACCAACGTTTGTCCTTGAAATTGTATGAAGTCCTTTCAAGTCTTTGAGTTCCAAGTGCCATAACATTTACAACCAAAACACCCCGGGTTGAAATTTCATAAGTACCAAGCCCAAATAACAGTTGCAAATACCTATGGTCCTTCTGCTGCTAGGTCACCTTCTAACGATGTTATGTCAGACTTTTAGTCCGTCTAGAAGAACATGTCTTGCACACCAGATTAGGAAATCCGTAGGTTTAGCCTGGGATAGAAATTCTGTTCTGGCCCTGGTGTTCTTACCCAAAATCGAATATTCTCGCGTGTTTGATAAATGGCTGGTTGAATACGACCTGCGTCGTCGTTAAGGTTGACGTCACAGCAAATAATGTGACTCATTAAACATTCCTGTAGTGTCATCACAATATGGCGGACGCCGGTAACCGAAGTGACCGCAGCACTTAAAATCCGCGCTAAGAAATGGAAGGTTTGCAAGAAAAAGAATCCGCGAGGGTGGATAGAAAAATCCGTCCCTCGGGATCACTGTCCGGCATCACTCGGCAAGCCTCGTGATGCCGGACAGTGACCCTCGGGACGGATTATTCCATCCACCCCTCACACCCATATAAGATTCTTATATTCAACAGACACAGCATCATCACTGGAATAAAAAAACTACTCTTAGCAATCCTAGTTGATACTTTTTTGCTGCCAATCAAACTGTAAATAGACAGTAAAATGATTCTAATAAAACCCTTATACACATGATTGTAAGGCTTTTATTGAAAACCTATGGTAATGGTTACATCATATTGCACCTTATATGCAAACCATGCAAAACATTTGTATTCATGAACACGGAATATTGTAAATGTGATTACCTCCGTCGTCCACCATTTTCAAATATATTTGTCTCTGAAATCACCGGGCCAATTTTGATCAAATTTCATATCCAGGCTCCTGACAGTTGGGGAAAGAAAGTTTGCACGAATGGTCCAGGTCACATGACAAAAATGGCCGCCATGCCCAAATATTGTAAAATCTTCTACAGAACCACTGGGCCGATTTTAGCCTGGGTGAACTGAGTACTGCCAAGTTTGCAAAAATGATGATCGTAGGTTGACTTTAACCCATTCAGTACCAGAAACCCCAAAACGGGTACTCTGGCAAACAGTGCAGGCCCAGATCAGACGCCACAGAACGCAGCATCTGATCATGGCCTCCACTGTTTGCTAAAAGTTCAGTCATTTTCAAAATAAATTTTGATGAAAACACAACCTGTCACCCTGAATCTTGAAATGAACTCCTGCTGTATATAAGGAGGAAGACTTCATTTGGTACAAAAAGGGTTAATAGACATACCCTACGCCAAGGTCAGATTTGGTTTCTTGGGCTTTTCAATGCGAAAATGGGAAAACAATGCATTTTTTTTTCTTCAAAAAAATAATGTGGTCTATGACATGGTACAAAAAGAATGTCTGTGAATGCTGTAGGTCAAGGTTATTTGGTGACCCTGACCCTGGTTCCCTTGACTTGCAGATCCATTGATATTTCAAAATACATATTCTCTAAAACCACTGGTCCATTTTCATTTACATTGTATATGCTGTCTTCTGACAGTGGTAGAAAGAAAGTTTCCACGAATGATCCAGACCACATAACCAAGATGGCCGCCATGCCAAAAAATGGTAAACGCTGTAAAACTCTTCTTCTCAAGGTACACTGGGCCGATTTCTCTGAAACTTGGTATGTAGCATTGGATGACTAAGTAATAAAAAATTCGCAAAGATGATCGTAGGTTGAGCTTGACCTATTTTACACCAAGGTCAAATTTTGTTCTTTAGGCTTTTCAATGAGAAAAATGCAAAACAATGCACTTTTCAACAAATATTGTGGCCGTTAACATGAAAATAGATACAAAACGACTATCTGTGAATACCTAAGGTCATTGTCATTTGGTCATCTTGGCCCAAGGTCGCTTGGCTTGCAGATCCATTGACATTTCAAGATACATTTACTCTGAAACCACTTGGCCAATTTCATTTAAACTTTACATACAGCTTCATGACAGTCGGGAAAGAAAGTTTGAACGAATAGTTTAGGTCCCATGACAAAATGGCCGTCATGCCTAAATATGAAATGAGCCTTTATTTGTTTTGTTTTCAAGAACCACTTGGCCGATTGTCTTAAAACCTGGTGAGTTTGCAAAAATGATGACCCTAGTTTGACCTTGACGTACCAAGGTAAAGTTTTGTTCCTTAAGCTTTTCAATGGGAAAAAGGGTAAAACAATGCATGTTTTGAAAAGTATTGTGGTGGTCTATGACATGAGAATAGGTACAAATAAATGTCTATTAATGCTAAAGTCATTAGGTGATTGGCTTCCACATCCACTAACAAATGGAACATTTTCACTTATATGCAACCCTAGGATATTCAGGGAAAATGGCCGCCATGCCCAAATATAACAAAACCATTAATAGAATCTTCTCCAGATCCACCCGTACGATTGTCTTGAATTTTGGTATGTAGAATTGGGTGACACAGTACTACCAAGGTTGCAAAATGATGACCTCAGGTTGACCCTAACTTACTCTAAGGCTTTTTTTTTTTTTTTCGAAAAATATTATGGTCCTTGAAATGATAGGTCCAAATCGAATGTCTTTGACTGCTTAAGGTCAAGATTATCGGCGACCTTGGCCCATGGCATCTTGGACTGCAGGTCCACTGACATTTCAGAATACATTTTCTCTGAAATCGCAGGGCCTATTTCATTTAGATTTTATATGCAGCCCTTTGACAGTCGGGGAACAAGAATTTGTTTGACAAAACCAAGATGGCCCCTATTTAAATGGTAAAAACCTGTAAAAGATGTTTTGTCCGAAAGTGCTGGTGCTGGGCCAATGAATAGAGCACATGGGGACTGAGTTCTACCAGATTTGATGAAATAATGACAGTCGTTGGCCTTGCCAGTTTTACAGCAAGGTCTAATGTGTCCCCTTAGGCTTTTCAATGGGAAAACAATGCATGTATGACGTAACCCACACGCCATAAAGTGGGGTTTAACCATGATCATATAGTTTTACATTATGAAAGTTAGTGCATCGCAAATAATTAAAGTCAGAAACCTTTCACGTTTTTCTTTTTATTTTCTGACCAAGTAAAACTCGTCTATCAATTATTAATTTCAATGTTACATATCAGAACACATCGAAAATAAAAAGCTTTTGAGACAGGTAGTGTTCAGGACTAGATCTAGCCCGATATGCACACGACTGCTACATAACTGAAAATCTGACTGGTTTGAAATGATCAAACTGGACGTTTTATATGTTTCAGAGCAGTCCACACGTGTTTGTTCTCACGTTAACACAGTTTCTGTTTATACCAACTGTCTATCATTAGCTAAAATGTTAAAAGTATTTCAACATCTGTTGGCCACGTGAGCCCACATCTGCAGGGTACTATGCAGTCAGACAATGCCTAATGTGCCCACTTGATTGACATAACCATATGAGTGACGTTTTGTAGATACATTTAAGCTTTTATATAAGCTGCACTTGTTTTTCTCCCGCCAAAGAATTTGAATAACAGCACATGTAATCTACGTAATGCATAACTGAGAGGACATTTGAATGTCAGCGGATTTGAATATGCTCAAAGAAAACAACCTCTATATACATTTGTGGCTTTCAAGTACAAATTGCTATTTTACAGGAAGAATGGGTTAAAATATGTGAAAGGTAAAATCGTTTCAATTTTCTAACTGTTAAAGCTTATTATGTTTCTTATCCCAATCACCATAATCCCACACACATTTATTACCCATTGAACAGCATATTGGTCATATGAAGTTCTTAATACTCATCAATGTTGTTTCAATGTGTAACAAAAATTGCGTCTTTTACAATCCATCAACACTATTTGGATCATTAAGATCACACGCCTACGTAACTAAGTTACACATGTTTCGAAAACTGGTGTGCTTTATGACATGTCTCAGAGTAGTTGCAATTTGAATGTGCATGAATGTCAAAGGTCTAGGCCAATCGATGACCTTTGCCCCAGGTAACTTGAATTGCAGGTGCATTTACATTTCAAGTGAGATTTTCTCATAAAACAGCAGAGCCAAAGTCAGTTTTATATGCAGCTGCCAGAAAATGGTAGAATGAAAAGTTATTCAAATGGTTCAGGTCAGATGACAGAGATGGCCAGCATGCTAAAATGTGGCAAAACTCCCTTAAAATCTTCTTCTCCATAACCTATTGGCCAATTTCCTTGAAACCTATCATTTAGCTTTAGTTGACTGTGTACAATCAAATTTGTTCCATTGATGACTCTAGTTTGACCTTGACTTTGACCTGTCCAAAGACAGGTCAAACTAAAAGTGAAGGCAATCATCAGGAATCACTACAATTACCACACTCCTCCCATCAGAGAATCCAAAGGGAAAGAGACACAAACATGTTGATACTAAATCTATGAATCACTAGGACAGTTTCTTTCCCACAAAATGACCAAACGGCTATCCAAAATAAAAATATATAAACAATACATACATGCTAAAACAAATAGTCCCAGAGCCCGTGGTATGTTTAATCATGTGGTCGAGGCCAAAAGGTTTGATGGTCTATTTTTATGTAAAAATGTATGCTGAATCCAAAAATCGAAGTCTTAGTAAAATCCGCTGGTACACAAAATGGGTATTTGCGCTTGTTTAGAACAGGGGTGAACAAAATGTTTAAAAATCGTAAAATTGGGGGTACCCTTGTGTATGACTGACTTTCTTCTCATTAGGATGGTCTGAATTATTAAGTTTTGTATGAAACACTTTGAAATGGATAGTAGAAAAGTAGGGAAATATATTTTGTAATATTTTGTAATTTTAAGGGTATATAGCCTATGTCAAATGCAAAGCAGCCACGAAAACTGATGATTTTCATTATGTTCTACCGAAACTAATACTTTAACATATTTTGAGCATGGTATCTGCATTTTTGATCATAGCAATTTCAAATGGACTAACAAAAGGTACTATTAAGCATTTTAACAGTCTTTTAGATGATAAAATGAAATTATTTTTATGTAATAGATCAATATAAAGGACTCGTATTCCATTGTTTTTTCTCATTGATTATCGAGAATGCTGCTGTCTTTCCATGGTCCCCCGACCTTGTTATATCTGTGTATTGCTCATACTTTTGCATGAACAAATCAAAACCATCCCTTCTCTCGAGTGTCTGCATCTGTGCTGGGGGAAGGATCTTCATACAGTTCCCTCAATTGAGAAAGGAGATCACGTGGAATGTCTCCACATTCCTTAAGAAAGGCACGGAAATGCAGAACACGAAATGTTTGTGCTAATAAGGGATGTAACCGTTTGCAACGGTTAAAGTGCTTTCCACTGATGAAGCCATTAAGGGACCCGGCAGCCAAAACTTCAGTGTCTGTTAGAATATGAGGCCCACCAGATTCATCAATAACATAACCAAGGGAGCCAAAGTAGGCTAGCTGAATATGAAATGGCCCGAAACAAACAAATATATTGTTGTACAGTGGCGATTCACTTTGCTGGATCTGTTTTGCTGGTTTGGCGATGGCAAGTTCATAATGAACTATAATGAAGGCCTCCTGACACTCCTCAGCAACACGCTGAGAAACTTTTAAAGTTTCAGCAACAACATCGAGTCGTGTTGGAGGCAAGCTGAGGTTCTCCATATAGCCAATAACTTGCCTTGGCAGTGGATCATTAGTTATCTGAGAGTTCCATCCAGTCCACATTGGTGTTCCATCAAACAGAGAGCATAGTACAGTCCATGTCTGATCGCGTCTCTCAAGCTGCAATACATGGTCAGGCTGATCAGAGGTCTTAATATTAAAATCAAAAGTCTTGATTTTAGGCTTTTTTCTATATGGCTGAGGATCAGTCTCAACTGAAGAGTGGAATGCTCTCTTCCTTTTTCTAGAGGGTCTTGGCTCCTGAAATCTCTGTTCAGCTTCTGGATCTGCGTCATCAGTGGAGACATTCTGGTAGCATATACCAACAGTATCATGGAGGGTACCACTTCCAGATAATGTTTCTGTATTTTCGTCATAGTTATCCCATGCAATGCCTATTCCAAGTCCTGGTTGCTGAATGAGACCATCTGGTGTTGCAGAATTCTTTTCTGTTATAGACATTGCCAAATCTGTTTCTAAAGATTCAACTGTATGATAACTAATACAGTGACCAAAGCGGTTAAGGTTTTCAATGACCTTCCTGCTTCCAGTTAAACTCTTTAAGCCCAAGCCTAAGCAAACATGCTTAGACGGCTTGATGGCACCTCTGGATCCAGCAAAAAGGCAATCTTCAGCTGCTGCCTCAATATATCGCTGTACTTTTTCATTGGTCTCTTTAATTGCTGAGCCAGTGTACAAAACCTTGAAAAATTTTAACAAAAGATCTGGTGGATCAGCCTGCCCTTTAGCAAGAGTGTCTGCCGTAACTGGAAAGGGGAAATCAGCATTTCTGTTCTTTGTGTCAAGAATCAAAGACCTTAGGTGCAAAGCTGCTTCTGTTATCTTAGCTTCTTTACTTGATGCTTGCTTCAAAGCATATTTAACGGCCTCTTCAGTCTCTATTTAAGAGAGTATATATATCATTACCCTGCCTTTTGTTTGCTTTGCCCATTGAAAGTTTACCCTGAAAATGCTTCATAAGCTTGCTACCAAGAGATTGGGCAGAGTAGTTTGAATCAGAGTACACATACTCAGCCAAACATACCATGTACCGCTCATGAAGCGATGTTAATAGCTCAGCATGTTCTTTATCTAGCACTACCTCTTGGACAGACAATATTAAATCAGAGAAGGCTTTGTGATGTGACGCCCTAAGCTTATGATATTCAGAATCTTTTGATTCTTCAGTACTCACCATTTGTTGCTGAAATCTTTCTGCTCTGTTTATATAATTCTTTCTGCAGCTATGATGGTATTTTACTTCTTTAGCTACAAAGTCAATGCTACCAATTTTCGTTATCATCTCTCTGTCATTTAGAACAATAGCGGCATCCTTGATGTTCTTTTCTGCATCAGGATCTTCTGAGCCGCCAACTCTTTCAACGCCTGATTTTCTACTTGACTTTGTTTTTTGCTTACAAAAAATACATATTTTTTCAAATATGCCAGAAGTGCCTGCTGTTGGACTTTGCAGATCTGATCGTAGCAACTTATCTGAACTCTCACGCCTCGAACCAGTACTGATTGGTGTCTTAGATTTTGGTACGGCAGTAAAATTGCTATAGCATGATGGGTGGTACCCATGTCGTTTCTCAAACGACTCAGGCAGGTTTCTGCATACGATGTCATACTTGGATGCCTTCCAAGTTTCTGACCTAGCCGTAGCAGCATTCTGCACCTTCAACCATTTCTCGTCTGTGAAGGGAAGCGTCTTCTCCTTACAACGTCTGCCAGAATCGATATGGAGAATGCATTCAACATTCATCGGCTCATCTGGGGATTCTTCAATTGTCTCCATCTTCTTATCTTCTACCTGAAAACAGAAAGAAAAATAGTTAAGAAAAAAGGATTTAACCCATTTTAGCCAAACGGATTCTTCCATCTGTATCATTTGGATTAGTCCATTATTCATATAAGTGGTGCCATGTTGACCGTTAGTTTATAATCTTAATTTGAAATGACATTTGTAACAGCAAACAGTGTAGACCCTGATGAGATTCTGCATTTTGCAAAGTCTCATCTGGGTCTTCACTGTTTTCCTTTGTCCCATTTATAGGAGGCTAGGCATGAATGGGCTAAAATGAATGATAAACCAAGAAACCAATAAGTGTAACGTGCGAAATTCATGATTTCGCAGGAATATGTAAAATGTACGCACATTAGATCTGAAAAAGTACAATTCAGAAACTCTAAATAGAGTGATAATGGATATATATGAATATTATAAAGTGCAAAAATGTAATACAATACATTTACAATGAATTGCTTCATAAAAAACAGTCAGGAAGTCCTTTTGGACTTTTGCACAAGTTTCGCCTGGAAAACAATGAAAATCATCAGTTTTCGTGGCTGCTTTGCATTTGACATAGGCTATATACCCTTAAAATTACAAAATATTACAAAATATATTTCCCTACTTTTCTACTATCCATTTCAAAGTGTTTCATACAAAACTTAATAATTCAGACCATCCTAATGAGAAGAAAGTCAGTCATACACAAGGGTACCCCCAATTTTACGATTTTTAAACATTTTGTTCACCCCTGTTCTAAACAAGCGCAAATACCCATTTTGTGTACCAGCGGATTTTACTAAGACTTCGATTTTTGGATTCAGCATACATTTTTACATAAAAATAGACCATCAAACCTTTTGGCCTCGACCACATGATTAAACATACCACGGGCTCTGGGACTAAAACTATAACAAATGATAAACGACGACAGAAGAACCGCTTTGGAAGGTCAGCAAGAAGTATTTCACTGGGGCGGGGAGGTGGAGGTGTGTGTGTGGTGGTGGGGGGGGGGGGCTTGGCATTATTTGGTTTTTACTACATGGCAATCTTCCTCGCCTTTGTATCTGTCGTGGTTTAGACAAATATTTTTTTTCAGTCCACATGAAGGAATTCTAGCTCTCTAGCGCTGCATCTCCGAGAACATAGAAAAAAACGACTACAGAGATGAAACAACGATAACGAATCGACAGCAGGAAATAACTGAAATGATGGAGCAAACGAAAACCAGCAGTTAGACCAGAGACAGAGAATTAAGTACAAACCAACATTATCTAAAACGTTTTTATTTCCTTACGCTGGAACCGTCATAAAACCCGAGACCCGACCGGAAAATATGGTCCCTCAGACTTTTGAATGGGAATGAAGTTAACAAGAAATACGCCAAATGGCATTATGGACGGGTTTTTGAAAAAAGGTAAACAGGAACGCGGACGCTCGGCCGCCCGCCCGCACGGACATCGCTATTATAAAGAACGGAATTTTTCCTTGAAAAACCCGTCCAAAAATGTATTTTTCGAAAACTGTTGTGAACGTGAAACGAGAATGGGCACTATCAGAATGTCTGTGAATGACGTTATATGTCAAGGTCATTTAGCGACCTTGGCTTCACGTATCCATCAACTTTTCAACTTGTATACAGCTGCCTTGGCAATAGGTTGACAATTAATTCAAATGTCAAGGTCACATGACCAATACGGCTTCCATGTTCATGTGTGATAAAAATAGAAGTGAGGGCAATGATCAGGAATCGATACAATTAATCCACAGCTCCAATCAGAGACACGAATGGGAAAGAAACACAAACATGGAATAGCTAGCACCAATAGCGGAAAGCCAAAAGGACCGTTACTTTCCCACAAAATGGCCAATTGGCTTTCCAATAGAATCTTAAAAAATCTTCTCAAGAATCGCTGGGCCGAGTTCTTGAGACTGCATGCATGGTAGTTAACCCAATCACGGTTGGCAACTTTGCTTCCCTCTTTAATTGCACGCCGGTGGGTCAGGCCTCAGATTCTATGACGGTTCCAACGTAAAGGCTTATTGAGAATTAGAGAGATCTAATTCAAGGTAATGTTGGTTGGTGCCCGATGCTCTGTCTCTGGTCGGGCCCATCGGAGTCTAACTGTTGGTTTTCTTTTGCTCCAGCATTTCAGTGGTTTCTTGCTGTCGAGTCCTCGTCGTTGTCTCACCTCTATGGTTCTTTGATTATTTGTGTTCACGGAGATGTTGCACTGATGAGTTAGGAGGCCTTCATGCGGACTCAACAAATTATTTGTCTAAATCGCGACAGAAGTAAGGGCGAGGATTGTGGCCACGTAAAATCGATTTAAGCCCAGTCCTAGCTCTACCCCGTAAGTCTGAGTGCCAAGCGAGGAGCAGCTAGTACCATTCTTAACGACTTTGGTATGTCGCGGCCCAGGATCGAACCCGTGACCTCCCGTTCCCCGGGGCGGACACTCTACCAACTGAGCTATCGGGGCCGGTATGTCATGCTTGAATGAGCCGTTTTATAACCTCGGGACAAAAATATGCATGCATCACGAAAACACGCCTATACACGCTTTTATATAGTAAAATTGGGGTTTACGGAGTAAACCTTTTTTTTTATTATTTCTGCTCTAAAATATAGACTGTGGGTACTCATTAGAGGCGGTTCTAACGAATACCCATAATCTATATTTTGAGCAGAAATAAAAAAAAATCAAAATTTTTCAGCTTGAAATTTTCCTTTATTCGGCGGTAAAATTTACAACGTATTTGTTTAGGCGTGTTTTCCTAATGGAGATGTTTTTGAAGAGCTGGAGCGTCATATCCCTGTATACTTGTTTCGTATGGCCCCCGCCCATCGGGGCTTGAAGAAATAGATGGGATGCATGATGCTTCCACGCAGAGCGGAAACCGACCTGCACACGAGTACTGGTAAACCGCTTAGAGGATCTAAGCCAGCCAAGGCAAAGCGGTGTGGGTCGGGCCGTCCATACTTATAAACCCTGTTGGTTTCATTGGGCGGCAGGGCTTGAGATGTCATTTCATCTCAATGTCGGGTAAAAGTCCCACAAGATTGGAAGCAACGTCTCCAAAATGACCTTTACAGTGTTGACGGTGACGTTAAACCTCAAATCAAGCAAAAAAACAAAACAAAACTTGTTTCGTAATAAAATACTACATACGGTATCTGCATATGATATCTATAGCCAGTCTCACTGTCACCTATTGAGGGCTAGGGTTTTCTACAAACCGGCAATAAACATAGTTAAAACGTGAAAACGTATTACATACGACTATATATGGCCACATACATGTATGCCACACTCTCGTGGCTTGATTTAAATACGTTTTTTAAACGTAGCAGAATGACAATGAACGTGGTCAAAACACTGTACAATTGCTACGCATTATTTACGGTTTCCTACGTCTTAATATGTTTTGATAGTTTTATTCTACGTTTTCACTGCCCTATAAAACGGCACAAACTTAAGGTAGTAAACCCTTACCCTCAATACGAGATTTTTGTTTGTTTGATTTGAGGTTTAACGTCCCAGACAACACTGTATAGGTCATTTATGAGACGTTGCATCCAATTTTGTGGGACTTTTATCCGACATTGAATTGAAATGAAATCTCAAGCCCTGTCGCCCAATGAAACCAATAGGGTTTATAAGCATGGACGGTCCCACTCGCACCACATTGCCTGGGCAGGTTTAGATCCTCTTTGTTGTTTACCAGTACTCGTGTTGGGTCGGTTTCAGCTCTGCGTGGAAGCATCATGCAGTCTGTCTATTTCTTCAAGCCCCATTTGGCGGGGGCCGTGACAGTGACAATGGGGCTTAATAGCTGATAACTCAGTTTGATAAGAAGGAAACGTAAGAATTTTAAAGTCGGTCTCAGACTTCTTTATGTCGGGCCGGGACTTGCGAAAAAGGATCTTCGAGTAGGCCTATATGCGCATAGCAATGTTTCAGTGCAGTTTGTATACAATCTTAGTCAAAATACATCGTTACCGTAGACTGCATAAATCAGCTTTGCGTCTGATGGTTTTCTATATTATATACGGCGAAGGAAGCGAATGCGCTGCTTGATCTGAGTGTGTGCTGGGCATACATGCACACTGACTTCTTTCATGGTATAGATTTATAGCCAAGGCACATTACTGCAGCACGTGCATTATCTGAGCACGATAACCAAACATGTCGTCTGGTAAACGGATTAAGCCGACAAATAATTTCATCAACTACTTACTTTAGAAGACTTACACCTAATTGCAAATTTCTGGCCCCAAATCGCATTTTCAAACTCAAAGCGGTGCCCTTCGAAAACAATACCTCAAACAAAACAGCATCCTTTCATGCTGCACCCAGTAACACAAACGGTTCGACTCAGCCAATCTGATTACAGCGAGTCTTAGCACCGCCCATCACGTGTACGTGACATTCATCACAGGCTAAACTTACTTGACGTTCAAGATGACCGGCCACTAAAATAAATAAATAAATAACAATGGAATGAAACGAAAATCAATCGAGCGATGACCGCCTTTTCTTGAATCAGAATATTTAGTGTCGTAAATTGCAGTAATCGGAAGACAGAATTTAATTTAATCTTTCTACGCCAGACCATAGCGATGTAATTCTGTCTATTCCCGCCTTCCCTTTCTGACCGATCCGATTTCGAGAAAAACAAGAATTTTTACATGACTGAAACACAGTTTGGTTGCATGACCTGCAAGAGCGATATGAGCCGGGGCACAGCATTTCATACAATATTGTATGTGCGCCCAGAGAAGACTGATCAGCCTGCGCATACACGCAGTCTGATCAGTGATCAAGGTTGGCAAAATGCCGGCAAATATGAGTATTTTCCATGCCGGTGGCATTTACCGGTAAATACCGGCAAATACTGGAAAATACCGGCAAATACTGGAAATTGGCATTTACCAGCCTGGAAGTAAGACAAAACCCTCCCCTTAATATCAACATATGGGTAATTTCTATAATAGAGTCTCCTTAGTTAACTCAGTATTTACACAATACTGATTGCTGTGTAGTTAGTTTACTTTAATATTTAATTCATTGAAGTTAAATTTAGAAAAATGCCCTGTTTCATACCTGCCAAAGTACTCATCAGGTGGCTTGTTGCTACCACTACAGGTTTTTGTTTTTATTTTCTCTTTTTTATTTTTTTATGTTCATTTTTTACTCTTTAAATATTTTTTTTTGTTTTCTTTTTTTCCTTTTTTTTTTTTAGCTTTTTTCTTTTTTTATTTTTATATTTTTTTTTCTCTCTATTTTCAAATATTTTTTTTCTCTTGAATAAATAAAGAGTATAAACAACATATAATAGCACATAAGTACAGGTACAAAGATGTCTTTACATAGGTCTACCAGTCAATGTCTGCTTTTCCTCTGAGGTAGCGGTAACAGAACACCAGCTTGGCAGCTTTTTGGAGACCTAGTCTGTTCCTCAGTTTAGTCTGGATTAAGCCGAAATGTGAAAACACCCTCTCAATAGATGCAGAACTGGATGGCATTTTCAGGAGTTTCATGGCAACCTTGCATAAGTCTTCATTCACTGTTAAGGACCTGTGAATGCTTGCCCACCATGTAGTTGGTTTTGTATTGCTGATCACAGTCTTGAAGTAGTGTCTTTGGTAGTGGTAAGGATTCTGTCATAAAACCAAGGAGATCTGGAACTGAATCTGGTTTAGTTGATAGAAGTAAGTCTTGGGCACTGGTCACGTATTCAGCTTGTAGCTTCTTGCCTCTGTAGACCGGATGGAGTAGGTTGGCTCAGTAGTGGCTAGGTGTCATGGCTTGGTTGAATCTGTTCTGGACTTTGGTATGATATGGTTGAAGGTCTTGATTCTGAAGTAGGTCGAGCCATATCTCGCTAGCATCTGCTATGGTGGAGCTGTCAGACTGCAGGCGGTCTGGGGCACTGGAGATAGGCGTAAGCTGTTTCTGCAGGTTCTTTACTTCGTTGAAAAGACCTAGGTTGTGGATGAGGTTGCGAATCCTGGGGTCAATGATATCCTCGTTCTTCGCACAGATCATCAGTAGATAGGGTCTGTTTCTGATGTATGTGTCTATGCATGTCAACTGGCTGTTCCATCTGGTTTCAGCTGGTAACTGAGGCTTAACAGACTCTGGAATCTCATCTAGTAGGGCACCTGGTACATGATGATTCCTGAAGTATTTGTTCACCTCTACAACTTGGTTGATGATTTGTGGTGGTGTGACATCTTGACCAAGCAGGTTCAACCAGTGGGCGGAACAACCATACACAGTCAGTTCTGGATCAGTCTCTACTAAGTTCTGCTTCATGACAACCATTTTCTTCTCGTTGTCTGTTACAACACCTGTCACTTTACACTGGAACTGCTCGACAGCTTCTTTAATGGAGTCTTGGGCTATAGAGGTGCAGTAAGCAGCTGTCTTCTTATTGGTTCCCGTGTCTATGGCTGACATAAAGTAGGCGCTGCCATCACACTGTAGGCTGGTTGCAATAACTGGGGTGTTGTGTATGTCACTCCAACCATCTTGGATAAGGACAACTTCTTTGCCCTTCATTTCAGCTGAAACTTGAGTGATGATCTTGTTGTGGACTTTGTCGAGTAAGTGGCCACCAATGTCCTTGCGATTTGGTGGTGTGTACCCAGGTCGGAGCATCTTGATTGTTTCTCTCCAGACTGGATGGTCGGCTATGTTGAAGGGTAAGTTGGAGGCAAAGAACAGCTTGGCTATCTGTTCATCTAGCTGATCAGACATGGGCTGGTCTGTAGACAAGCAGTATGAATTAATGCTCGACTGCAGTGTTCTCTGCTTCTTGGCTGCAGGCTCAGGATTCTGTGTAGATGGGTCAGCTGGAGTATCATCTACGGGCAAGGGTCTCTTCTGGCAGGGTCTGTTGGCTAGACATTTCTCTCTGTGGGCACGAAGTCGTGGAGCTTTGGCACAAACAACTGTTTTGCAGTTGATGCAGCTGGCACTGGTTTTCTTGTCTTCTTCAATAACAGTAAAAAAATTCCAAATGGGATCTTTTTGCTTCATGATGAATAGTAGTATGATACTGATGTGAATAGTACAGGTTTTTGAAGTGATTATAACCAGAAATTTTATGACTGCCAGGTTTTATCAGGTTTGAAGCCATACTATAGTAGAACTCAAGCCTACCTATGACACCTCTTTAAAACTTTCAGTTAGACTTATTGTCTAAAGTTATGAATTCATTTATGACATCCTATTGTCCATCCTTGCCCCTGGCTATGATATGCCCTCTTGAAAACACATTGTCTTGGGAATTGTTGTTTTAGTAATTAGACCATAATATCATACAGGTACATGTAGTCTTGCAAATTACCATAAAACTCCTAAAATTGGAATATTGTAAACTGATGTAACTATCCTAATTTCCTTAACTTTGAAAACATGTTTTTACCACACAGAAGTGTGTTCAAAAGATGCAGATGGACTGGCAAGCAGTGGAGATCCTGATGATCTTCAGTATGATCTTGGTCTGCTCTATTTGACAAGGTCTGCCAACACAAAAACTAAGGGTCATTATGGTAGGTGTCAATGACCAGCTGCACAGGTGTATTTCTACCTGTATTTTTGTACAATGTATTGAAATAAAGCCCAAATACTAAAGATGATTTTTTTTTAATTAAATATATAAATAATGTCAAAATTTTAGTCTTATATACACTTTTTGGCATTGTTACAACATGTTTATATTGAGATTTTTTTAATCTTCAGGGTAGTAACCTTATATAAATATTAATTTTAACATATTTGCTCATTTAGTTTGCTTATACTATTTCAAAGTAGAAGTAAAACAAAGATCAGGAATTGATACAATTAACTTACTCCATCCATAAAAGACACCAAAGGGAAAGAGATACAAACATTAAGCGACCAGACCATAATGGAAACCTAAACAAAGGAAGGCCATATGGACAGTTACTTTCCCACAAAATGGCCATATGGCCATCCAAAATTAAAAGACACAAGTGATACACACAGTAAGTAACAAACAACAACATAGATAAATCGCCACAGAAGAGCCGCCTTGGAACGGTCAGTGGAAGATTTCCACTGGGGGGCTTAAATCGATTTTACGTGGCCACAATCCTCGCCCTTACTTCCGTCGCGATTTAGACAAATAATTTGTTCAGTCCGCATGAAGGCCTCCTAACTCATCAGTGCAACATCTCCGTGAACACAGAAATCAAAGAACCACAGAGGTGAGACAACGGTGAGGACTCGACAGCAAGAAACCACTGAAATGCTGGAGCAAAAGAAAACCAACAGTTAGACTCCGATGAGCCCGACCAGAGACAGAGCATCAGGCACCAACCAACATTATCTCTTTAATTTTCAATAAGCCTTTACGTTGGAGCCGTCATAGAATCTGAGGCCTGACCCACCGGCGTGCAATTAAAGAGGGAAGCAAAGTTGCCAACCGTGATTGGGTTAACTACCATGCATGCAGTCTGTCGTATAATATCCATGTTGTACCCAATATTTTTATATCGAAGAATGATTTTACGAAATTGGGTGCTGAAGTCATTGCGGTTATATATTTTTCTGAATTTATATACTAAGTCACCATAAAATTCGGGTTCCGATTGACCTTGTTGCAGAAGAGATTTAAGTCCAATATTGAATTTTGAAATTAAATCAGAATGGCGTCTATAAAATATTGAAAAGGCTTTGCGTAGTTTATGGTACCGATAACCCTGATTAAGAAGTTTAGCCGTTAATAATTTATTACGAGTGTTGAAGTCAGTTACATGACTACACACTCTAGCAAATCGAATTAATTGCGAAATATAAACGCCATAGGATGGCGCATGAGGAACATCACCATCCAAAAAAGGAAAATTTACAATCTCAAAATCAAAGTCATCGCGTTTATCATAAATTTTGCACGAAACAAATCCATCTACAATAGATAGATGTAAATCCAAAAAACGGGGCCTCGGTATCAGAAGAATTTGCTTTATTTAACTGAAGTTCTAGGGGGTAAATCTGACTGATCAAACCATCAAAATAGGTATTATCAATATTTAATAAATCATCTAAATATCTAGAAGTAGAGCTAAAAGCTTCAATAATTTCAGATTGGTTATCAATGGAAAGCGACAAAATGAAGTCTCTTTCATAACAATACAAGAACAGATCAGCCACAAGAGGTGCGCAATTAGTACCCATCGGAATACCCACAATTTGTCTAAATAACTTAGTACTGAATCTAATATAAATATTGTCAAGTAGAAAGGTGAGGGCATCACACACTTTCTGACATGACCAAAGTGTATAATTCTTATGCTCTTTAGAAGTGAAAAATGCATTTATGACATTACATGCAAGATAGAGAGAATCTTGTCTGTGAAAAGCCCATTCAATTAAATCATTTAGCTTTTCTTTTATAAGATTATGAGGAAGTGTAGTGTAAAGAGTGGAAAAATCGTAGGTAGACAGGCACGAAACTGTCTAGATTTCAATTTATTTAAAACCTCATTCGAATTTTTTATAGACCAAAACAGATTTCTTCCTAATCTTTCAAAGACTTTATCACAATATTTAATTACATGCGTTTTAATAGCAGTAAGACAGGAAGTTAATAATTTAGAAAGTTCAGTGGTAGTGCAAGAACTAGAATTTGCAATAAACCGTGCTTTGTAAGGTTTTTTTATGAAGTTTTGGTAACCAGTATAGCGTAGGAAGCTTGTCTTGGCCTTCGTTAACACACACAGCAAACTTGGTGGCTGAAAAGTCATAAGTGGCATATTCAAGACAACTTGATTTTGACTTCTGTAGTTTTTAAGGCCAAAAAAAAATTCAATTTGCCAGTATTTGCCAGTATTTGCCACTTAAGGAGTATTTTCCAGACCGGTAAATACCGGCAAATGCCACCGGTAAATACCGGGGGTGGAATTTGCCGCCCAACCTTGTCAGTGATCAGCCTGCGCATACACGCAGTCTGATCAGTCTTCGCTGTCCGCCTGCTTCGCTGGGCGTACAGGCGATCTTATAGGAAATGCTGTGCCCCGGCTCATAATCGGAAAATCTGTATGCCCAACAATTTTTTTTCTGTGTACGGATTCATTCAGCCACTTCTATTATTCGGCGCATATTAAAGATTCTCCAAACCTGGTCGGTTTGATGTCCCCTCACAGTTTGGACAAGTCTATTTCCAATTCTAGAAAGAGGTGTCTGTTTTATAATATGTGCCCCCACCAGCGGTTAAGAGGGACATACTGTTGTCGGTGTGTATCTCGTTGACGTTAGCGTGGACGTGACAATTTTTTGTGCGTACGGGTTGGCGGATTTTCATCAAACTTGCAGGAATATATCATTGGAATTAGCGTAGGAGGTGATCAAATTTTGTTTACATTGACCTTATTTTAAAATGGCAAACTTCAGCCTAATTAATCCTGTATGTATGTTACATCAGGAACCTGTTGAAGGATTTTCATTGAACTTGCAGTGACACTTTATTGAAATATGCTTAAGAGCTGATTCGGCCACGCCCATAGGGCCTTGAAGAAATATATGGGATGCATGATGCTTCCACGCAGAGCTGAATCCGGCCCGCACACTAGTACTGGTAAACCGTTTAGAGGATCTTAGCCTGTCCAGGAACCGCGGTACGAGGCGGACCGTCCTTGCTAATAAACCCTATTGGTTTCATTGGGCGACAGGGCTTGAGATGTCATTTCATCTCAATGTCGGGTAAAAGTCCCACAAAATTGGAAGCAACGTCTCCAAAATGACCTTTACAGTGTTTACGGGGACGTTAAACCTCAAATCGGGTACTCCTCAGCAAATGGTAAAAGTACGTCACTCGGATGGGGTATTTCCGGCCAACTTTTTCCATCCCCTGCTTATCCGAGCATGAAATTTGAAATGCTGACCTAATCTAGACTGAGTAAAAATATCCTGATAAGTCGAGTTGAAATTCAAAGACCTGAAACGGTAATGGCAACTTGCGCACCTTTGATCAATGGCTCATATCAAAGATATTTAAATAGGTAGCAGTAAAATGACAAAAGAAATGATAATGCGGATCAGAATCAAAACCGGGTGTGCAAGTGGTCATAAGCGTTTGATTTATTTCCCAACATTTTTAAACTTCATGCTCAGGTGAGATGGGCTCAAAAAAAACACAAAAAAACGTTTTAGCCTCGCGGCCTTTGAAGTTTAGTTTGGTTGTTGGATCTTATAGCCTGAAACGACAAGCGTGCGCTTTCAATAGGTCTTTGAATCATAAAATCGTCAAATAAAGTCAACTGAACAAGTGATTTTGTTTTATTTGTAATAGTACTATTGTCGGAAAAAAAATAAGTTATTTTCTTTCTACAAAAAAAAAAAAAAAAAAAAAAAACACAACAAAAAACAAAACGGAAACCTTAATTTAGGTACAATATATAGACAATCGATCATCAAAGCAGTCTATCATCTTAAAAAGTTTGATAGGCGCTTTAAAGGGAAATTATTCTAGACGACATTCACCCCGTGCAGACATAATAGACAAAGTGAATCTTTGATGAGTCTGGTAGGTTGGCAGGCTTATCGGAGACTTTGCTGTTCGCAATATCACTTGGATGAAATTATCATCAATTGGTGTGGTTCATGTTAGACATGTCCCAAGCTGGTTCTATCTTTTAGTTTGTCTTTCTTTTACTGTGGAAAATTGCTAACGCAAAAGTAAATGCAATTTCACATTTTCTTATCCAGTCACGTGCTTAGTTTTTTGTAGGCGGTTCTTTGTCGTGTCAGTCAAACTATGGCGAAATTGTTGGCTAGGCGGCGGTTCTTTCATGTAGATAAAAGGTAGCGATGACGCTATTTTTGGAACATCTTGACAGCTGTGATGTGTTTTGTGTCTTTGAAGTTTACTCTTGACATCATCTAATCGTTGTGACGGAAATCGTACTGGCGGGCTTCTAATTTGCAATTGGGTGTACACATTTAAATGTAAATTAAAGTCTGTTAAGAGACGGATTTGTTTCCGGAATATTTAATTTCAGTCCTAGATGCTGGCTGAAGTACAATCAAAGTGCCAGATGAAGATGCATTTCAAATACCAGGGTTCTTCAAGAAAGTTTTGTCATTAATAGAGCCCCGCCAAGCGAATTTGTGTCTTCGAGCATTCCGTCATGACAAATTTTAACTGCGCATGCCCAGCCATTCCGAGGGGCCAGGGATATGGCTTTCTGTCCGAAGGTTCCTCTTGATTCACTGCTTGTATGAGCGAACAGCGAAGGTTCAGGCGAGACTGTGCGGATGCGCAGGCTCGCCTGAACCTTCGCTGCTCGCATAGGCGATAAGTACCAAAATCGCTTGACGGGGCCCAATAGGTTTCCGTAGCTTCCGATAACGCTTCGTTGCACTTGACAGTGTATTTCGTTCATGACCGAGATAAGTCAAATTGAAATTTATACAGTCATATACACTGGCCAATTTACGAGTTACATTCTAAATTGGACAGAAGGCTTAAATTCGCAGCTACATTAAATGCCGTGTTAGGCTTGACATAGGTTCAAGTAAGATAGTTGATGAATTGGGTGGCATATATGAGCCTCTTGCCATTTTAAAGCGCACAGTTTATCGGTGGGTCAAAGCTTTTAAAGCTGATAAATCATCCCGCCCCCGCCCATCGGGCGTGAATAAATAGATGGGCTGCATGATGCTTCCACGCAGAGCTGAAACCGACGGCACATGAGTACTGGTAAACCGCTTAGAGGAACTAATTCTACCCAGGCAAAGCGGTGCGTGTCCGTCCGTCTATCCTTATAAACTCTATTTATTCCATTAGGCGACAGGGCTTGAGATGTCATTTCATCTCAGTGTAGGGTAAAAGTCCCACAAAATTGGAAGCAACGTCTCTAAAATGAGCTATACAGTGTTGATGGGGACGTTAAACCTCAAATCAAACAAACAAACGAACACCCTAAATCTTGTGACTGGAACTCTCTAAACTCTAGAGTAATCGAATAGGAAGAATCTATTGATCACAGAAAGATAACCAGCTCACTAAAGCTTTGGACTAATTTGCGCGTGTCTAAATTTATTGGTCGGTGATAGTCAAGTGGACAATCGCGGTGAAGCTTCTTGAGTATTTGCAACTTTGGGTCGATTGTTAAAGGCCAAATTGTGCTTCGAGCAAACATTAATTTGACAACAAAGGATAGCAATTAGCTTTTGGCAATTGGTAGTAGTATAGTATTAGTAATATGGGATTACGTTCCAAATTATCACCAAAAATACACCTGAACAAGTAGCAATTGAATTCCCCACCTGGAACTGAAAACAGTAATTATGTATGACAGATTAGAAGCCTCCGTGGTGTAGTGGTTACGCTCCAGGGGTAGCAGGAATGATCCCGGGCTTCTCTAGACTTTCGGATGAGTCTTTAAACCGAGGTCCCGTCTCCGTATGACCTTAGCTGTTGGTGGTACGTAAAACTCAAAGACTCACTCATGTATGATAAGAGTATGTTTTAACTCTTCAGATTTATCTCTAAAAATTCAATATATTTGAGGAGTTGAGCTTCGAGGGCGAGTCAATAAAAAAAACTTATTTCTGGGTGATATCGATATCTTTTTCGATGTAATTGCCCTCTAGAATGATACACTTAGACCAACGTTGTCCCAGTGCCATCAGGCCAGAAATGAAGAAGCCAAGGTCCTTGTCTCCGACCCACTCCTCAACTACCGCCACGACTTCTTCGTTGGACCGAAAATTACATTCACGGATATCCTTTTTCAAGTTTGGGAATAGGAAATAGTCACTAGACGCTAAGTCCGGAGAATAGGCTGGTTACGGCATTAGCTCGTACCCATTCCGCTCAACAGTATCCATTGCAATTTTGCAAGTGTGGACTCTAGCATTGTTTTGTTGGAGAAAAATCCCTTTGTAGAGTTTACCTCGGCATTTTTCACGGATCGCAGTTCTCAGTTGGTCGAGCAAATTTGAATACGCACCTGTTATTGTACGTTTCTTTGCTAGAAAGTCCAACATAATAACGCCTTGTGCGCCCCAAAATACAGTTGCCATCAACTTGCCAGCAGAGGTTTTGCATCGCTAGCCATGTTTGACGTTCAATATCTTATGCGTGAATGACACGATATAGGTGCAATTTTGCCCTCATGCCTAAAACATGTATTGAAACACGGCATGGAAATGGGATAGGCTGGTTACTTGTTGACTTGCCCTCGTTCGTTAAGAATTCCTGCTGGAGTCTGTTGGGATGGATATTTGTTAATGCAGTACGCCATACCTTGTGTAAACGGATAGCCGAGATATTAGCAAACGCGACACTTTCAAACAATTGTTTTATTTTATTTGGGGCCAATGCGCCGCTTTGTCTAGAGACACAAATAAAAGCCCCCTGAATGTAAATGAAAGATGCCTGTGTTTTCATTACGATAACATAGTGCAATTGTTACAACTCCAAAATGGCTACTTTTCTGACGAAAATCTGTGAGGTTTTTTTTCTTATTTATACTGCAAACATAGGTTGTGGGTACTCGTTAGAACCGCCTCATTGAGACGGTTCTAACGAGTACCCACAACCTATGTCTTGGAGCAGAAATAAGAAAACTATTGTTTACCCCCGTAAACCCCAGTTTTCTCTATATAAAGTGGGGTGTAAGGGGGTGTTCATTTCACGGACTTGTTCACGTGATGATTCTTTATTTTGCCAATTTCCTGTTGAGACTGACTGCTAACAGGCATTTACTTCATGATTTCTTAAAATTGTGTTTATAACGAAATGGAAAACCTTTCATCTTTACATTAGATTGCATTTTTAGGGGGGGGGGGGGGGGGGGGGGGGGGGGTTGGGGTGGCGGGGTCGGCGCCTCCTTCCCTTTCCGGCCCCATCTTTTTTTACATACCGTGCTGATATATATTCACTATATACATGTACATGTTACCGAGAGAGTATAAATATGATTACAGACGTATGTGCGTTTTGTGTGCGCGCGGACGTGTGTACGCGTGTGCGTGTGTGTGTGGTTCGAGCGTCGCTGGTTATATATCTTAATTAGCTGGCTATAGAATAAATATTAAGTTGGTATGGTATGAGTGTATGCAGGTAGGTAGGTCGATCTGGTACTTTTTAATGGTAGGTAGCTGTAGGTTTGATTATTACTACTGTGGGTAGGTAAATGAAATTATAGCTTAAGATCTTCGGGCCCCACCCATAGGGGCTTGAAGAAATATATGGGCTGCATGATGCTTCCACGCAGAGCTGAAACCGACCCGCCCACGAGTACTGGTAAACCGCTTAGAGGATCTAAGCCTGCCCAGGCAAAGCGGTGCGAGTCGGTCCGTCAATGCTTATAAACCCTACTGGTTTCATTGGGCGACAGGGCTTTTTACATTTCATCTCAGTGTCGGGTAAAAGTCCCACAAAATTGGAAGCAACGTCTCCAAAATGATATTTACAGTGTTGACGGGGACGTTAAACCTCAAATCAAACAAACAAAAGCTTAAGATCTTAATTGTACTAAATTTTGAAGGAAAAAAAAACATGAATGGATTTACAATATGTAGGTAGATAGCCGGGACAGTTGTATGGGTATACGAGGACTGTTCAAATATGAATGCAGCTAAGCACATAAAAATGATTCCGTGTTAGATTTCGATGAAAAATTTATTTTGTCCCCTCAAAGTATTCCCCTTTAACAGATATACAAACTTTCAGTCTTCTGATCCAATCATTGAATGCATTTTGGTGGTCTTTTCGAGGTATACTATAAAGGCACTGGAATATTGCAGAACCGAGGTGTTTGCGCTGTACAAATTTTCGACCAGAAAGGTATTTTTCAGCCGCGGGAACAAAAAAAGTCACACGGGGCAAGGTCAGGGGAATACGGGGGGTGAGGGAGTTCAACAACCTTTTCTTGCTTCAGATAGTCTTGCACAACGAACGCCTTGTGCGATGACGCATTGTCATGTAGCAATCTGACATTGGCCAAACCAGTTGCGGACCATCTTGGCAGATGTTGCTCTTTTCGGCCGACGATCATGTGGTGCATCTTCTGTTGAGCCTAGCCCACAGCTGAATTTCTTACACCAACGAAAAACTGTCGGAAAAGACATTTCATTATGCCCATAAACCGAACATATTTCACCAAAAATGTCTTTGCACCGTATACCAAAAATACAACGATTCTTAATATAGGACCGTATTTCAACGGCGTACTCTGACCTTCTTCCAACCATGTTTTGTATTAATTAGTATACAAGAGTAGACAGTGTTTATCGAACGATATACATGGCTAAAGTGGACGGATTTTAACAGTTTTGTTATCAATGTATAGGTAAAATGTTTTTCTACGCTGTGATATTTATTTCCAGGTGATTTTCGCATTAGTGCATGAGAAAACGTTCTACTTGCATTCATATTTGAACAGTCCCCGTACGCAGGCGTGGTGATATTAGTAAGCTGTTGGTAAATAATTTGTGTAAGTATCATCACTTAAGTATCGTCACGAAAACACGCCCTTTCAAATGTATTGGAAGCCTTACCAGCAAAAAAAAAAAAAAAACATTTAGATAAATAGTTCCGATATACTCTATATTCTCACACTAAACACGAACGCGGGTACCCACCAGAGCCGCCTCGGCGAGTTGGCTGTAGTGAGCACGCACAATCTATTCCCCGCAGCAGAAATAAGATAGACAATGCATGTTTATTAGATTGCAATTCTTTCAGTGTACGTGAATGTTGTAACGCGAGCACAAACACATCGGGGGGATTCTAATGACGTCAATCAGTCATTACGCACACACGCCTATATAAATACATTAAGGAAATAAACTCTATAGGCCATAGGCTTCCGTTCAGATCCTCATACATTCCACATCTATGTATTTGTGTTGCTCATCTACTGAAGTTTGAATAAAACATTGTTTATTTTATTTATTTATTTATCTTTTTTTTTTTTTTTTTTTTTTTTGTTTTGGTTTTACGGCCCTTTCAAGATTATTTCACTCATATCGAGCCGATCGTTAATCAGAGGTGGGCGAAAACCGGAGTACCCGGAGAAAAACCACCTGACCTTCCGTTGCAGAACTTGGCGCCTCACATGTGACCCGAGCGAGGCTCGAACCACAGGGGTGAGAGACCTAATGATCAAGAGTCAGCGCTCTTAACCACTAGGCCACGGAGGCCCGTCAAAATATTGTTTAAACCAAATACATTGCCACCTTTATCGCCGAAAAAATGAAAATTTTAGGATGAAAAATTGTGATATTTTTTTTATTTCTGCTCAAAACAAAGATGTCGGGGACTCGATAGAACCGCCTCGTCGCTCAAAACATAGATTGCGGGGACTCGATAGAACCGCCTCGACGAGGCGGTTCTATCAAGTATCCAGTATCTATCTTTTTGAGCAGAAATAAGAAAAATAATGTATACCCCCCTTAAACCCCAGTTTTACTTTATAAAAGTGGAGTATGAAGGGGTCAAAATTATATAGGCGTGTTTTGGTGATACGAAACGCGAGCACAAACACATCGGGGTGATTCTAATGAGGTCAATCACTGTAACCGGATGTCATTTTTACTTCAGGGATACAAGAGAAGTTCAGGATAAAAATATAGATGAATGAGTGGAAATAGACGCAAGAATTTAAAGCATGCTTTTCTAATCCGACCCACCAGGTTTAAGAGTTAGATATAGGAATGTGTTCGCCCAACTAATGAGAAATTAAAGAAAAATATTTTTCAGGAGGAAATAAGGAAACGCTATATATTGAAAAAAGTAGGTAGACGGACAAATATGAGAGCGATCGTATTATTAGATATAGACGGGATCTGACGTGGAGTCATAACAAGATTTCTTTTCGAAACTCTTCCGCTTAAATCATATTAAAGTCTGGGCTAATTGGTATAAACCGTTTTAACATCCGATACTGACTGCTATTTCTTAACAGTATTCCCCTTGTGATTTCAAGGATAGACCAAAATAGACAATTGATTTACTTACTTACGTTTATAACATTGTCGCTCCATGCAAAAGGCTGGTGCTAAACATATAGAATGATCCGATCATCTATCGTTCAGACCAGCCTGTGATTAGCAGTAGTGTAGATCAGATGGTGTTGACCTTATTAAATAATGCCGGGACAAAGTTTGTGGAGAATTTTTGTTTGATTTGAGGTTAAAAGTCCCCGTCAACACTGTAAAGGTCATTTTGGAGACGTTGCTTCCAATTTTGTGGGACTTTTACCCGACATTGAGATGAATTGACATCTCAAGCCCTGACGCCCAATGAAACCAATAGGGTTTATTAGCATGGACGGTCCGCCTCGCACCGCGATTCCTGGACAGGCTTAGACCCTCTAAGCGGTTTACCAGTACTAGTGTGCGGGCCATATTCAGCTCTGCGTGGAAGCATCATGCAGCCCATATATTTCTTCAAGCCCCTATGGGCGGGGGCGATAAGTTTGTGGAGAAACATGAGCAAGAGCAGTGAATTGTTGAGTCATAAACCACTGTTTGGAGGTCAGTTTTAAAGACGAATTAAACACACTAAAATCGACAGTAATTTTGTCGTTTTCATCAACTTTTCAGAACTTCACCATATTTGCATTATTTGCTGGCTCCCAGCCTTCACATTGTCAATATTTGAAAAACAGGTAACCAGACCCCCTGACCTTTCAAGGTCAGCGGGTCTGGTTACCTGTTTTTCCAACTCCGATAAGTTTCAGACTAGGAACCAGCAGATAATGCAAATAAGGTGAATAGACTGTGACATGTATAATTTCTAACGCAGCACGCCTGTAAAGGTAATGGAAAAGATCTCTTGACTTATTTTGCAAATTTTTCGCAACGTCACTTAAAATATGCTGCTTTGTTGTCTGCTGGTTATTTTAAAAGTAATTCTTGCAAACACTGTGGGCCTGCAGCAGTCTGATCAAGGTCCATACTGTTTGCCTGTATAAAAAATAGTGTTTGCCGGCCTCGGTATCTCAGTCAGATGCGCGTCTGACTGGTGGATCAGGAGGACGCAGGTTCGATACCTGCCAGGGTCGGCAACATTCTTTCGTGGAGATTGATCATGAAATATTTTCTTCGGTCATTCGCTTATTCAAGAAGGGCAGTTGTCAGTTTCTGGCCAAAGAATGTGCACTGCACTGGTTAACCGCTTACGTATAAGCCTTCCCAGGGAAAGTGTGGATTGGTGAACTGTTTATGATAGTTTAAAAGTGTAACATATATGTTGGGAAACCCTTGGATAGGTAAACTGACCGTCTCAAAAAATGACCTAAATACTGTTGAATGGGCCGTTAAACCCCAATGCATACAAACAAACAAACAAAACCACCATCAATTTGCTTTAAATGCGAACTTTTTTCCTAAATCTTCGGGCCAATTCGATTCTGAGGCTTGCCACCAAAATAGCTATAATTGTTCCGCCCTAGTGAACAAGATAACCACGGAGGCTAAAAATAGACCCTTGGCTAATTTCAGTCATACTTCGGAGGTATGTTGCTCAGGTGACCCTTCTACGAAAATAACAAAAACAAATCTGCCCCATTGACCAAAATGGCTGTCAGAGCTTTAAAAAAATAAAAAAAGAGAGAAAAAAACTCTTCAAACAACAACTCCTCCTTTACATTTGGGCCGGTTTCATTCAAACTTCATGGCATTGTTGCTTAGCTGATTCTCTATCAAAATAGCTAAAAAACCGTTCTGCTCTAATGAGTTAAATGACCCCCAGAGCTAAATAAAGTAAAAATGTCAATAATTTGCTTTAAATGCGAACTCCTCTGAAACTCTTTGGTTGTATTTGATTCAAACATCACAGAAATGTTGTTTGGGTGACCCTAAACTAAAATTGCTAACATGGTTGCGTTCAGATGAGCAAGATAGCCACCATAGCTAAAAATAGGAAAAAATAAAATGACAACTCCTATACCTTTAATTCTATTTCATTTAAGCTTCATTGAAATGTCCCTTTGGTGACCCTCTAATAAATTAGTAAAACAGTTCTCCTCGATAGCCACCACAGCCAAAAACAGAAAAAAAAAATTGCCAACTTCTCCTAGGAATGTTGCTCAGGTGACCCTCTACAGACATAGCTAAACGGTTATGCTCTAATGAACAACATGGCTGCCAGAGCTTAACATATAAATATCTTAAAATGACAACTATAACTTTGTTTCAGTTCATTCAACCTTCACCTGAATGTTGTTTGGGTAACCGTCTTGAACCTCATCGGTTACCAAATTGGTTTTGCTCCAATTAAGAAAATGTCTGGCAGACTTAAAAGTAGATAACATATTTAGATAGCCACTTCGCCTAATTTCCCAAGCCTTCGCAAAGCAGACAACCATCTATCTAATTGCAACAGCGATGGTTCAAGGAATAGGATGGTTGTCAGTTATCCGCATGTCTTTCAGAAGCTATGTGACATATTGAAATCAGCTGATCAGATGAGCGATTCAAAACCATCTTGGCCGTCTTGTTTAAATTTCGCTTTTGCTGGGCCTACGTTAAGCTGGGATGGTCACACAGTTTTCTCATTCTGTTACCATTTAAACACCTGATGGACTTAAAACGTTGCGAAACCATAGATGAAAGATTATTTTCAGAAAATTTGGCGCACTGATTAGCTGACTGAGCTGATTTCATACGTCATTATGTTAGTTTTTCGGTTCAGATTAGATTGAGGCGTCGAGGGAATTTTAAGGGAAGTAAACAAAATTTACTATCTGTTATTTCTTGCAAATTGAAAGAGTTTTCTTTGCAGGCTGCCAAAAGTTCCTTGCAATCAACTGTATTTAAACATGTTATAAAGCCTCTGGGGAACAATGAATTGTAGTTTCAAGTTTAAATTGTTCTTTAAGTTGGTAGGAAGAAGGGAAGAGCTTATTAATTGGCTGCAACTTTTAAAAGTCAACAAGATGCATAGTTTAAATTGTCCCAGCAGGCAATCAATATTTAGTCAACGTTGAAACGGTGTTTAAAACATTTCAACGTTGAATAAACGTTCGCCTACAAGGACTTCTTACCCTTTTGATAACAAATAGAAGCGTCCACATAACAGCTTTGAACAGTTCCATTTGCAATAATGTGGCATGTGTCATAGTTTTTTATTCGCTCTAATGGGAATTGGAACATATTCAGGGGAGGCAACTCCTACGAAGTATGTTTGTCTCCCATGTAAAAAGTGGGTCAACTCTTAATGAAACGAATTTAATTCTTTCCTTCAAGAGTAGACCCCTTTTTCAGTGGGACATGGCTTATAGAAAAGCGAACAGGAAGTCCCGAAAGTTGTCTCCCTTAAAAATGGCGGAAAAACCTGCAAGGTTTATCCATTCCCCTTAAGTTTCATGAATATTCACTCAAGGTTTGTTATATTTCAAACGAACAGTGAAGATCAGGACCAAGACTATTTGTCAGTGTGACATTTTGGGGCACCGGGCAATAAAGAATTGACAACACGGATGGTCTATAAACCAGTGTATGCGGGAAATCCCTAAAGGGGTATCTTGGCTAACAGTGCAGGCCCAGATCAGACGCCGCAAAACGCGGCGTCTGATCAGGGCCTGTACTA
Source organism: Lucinisca nassula (assembly GCA_963580285.1). NCBI lineage: Eukaryota > Metazoa > Mollusca > Bivalvia > Lucinida > Lucinidae > Lucinisca > Lucinisca nassula. The sequence continues at coordinate 60,045,820 of OY757025.1, forward strand.
TTTGCTAACAGAATTTTCCGTCTAAAATAGAATAAAAACGAAAAAATGGGCTTGACACCCCTTATATGACAAATGGACTTGTCTAACATATAGCAATGGAAGAGTCCACTAGCATACCATGGGATAATGTCTCAGTGTAGGCCGTGACGCTGGTCCTGAACGTGGACGTACACTGTTTCGTTTAATCCTTGAACTACTGTACTTGAAACAAACATAACAGACGCTAATCGGATGCCGCATTCTTTGGTGTCTGACCTGGGTTTTCCTTGTATATCAGTGTTCAAGCACACGGGTCCAGTTCAAGGGATAGCCCCTATGTGCTTTTAGCGCTTGGTTAATGATAATACAGTAGAACTTCGATGGCTCGAACACCGATGACTCGTTTACCATGGATGAGTCGAACTGATTCTTGAGTCCCTAGCAAAATCCTCTACATAAGAAATAATGTGGGATAAATAAGAAGATTTTAGTCTTTTATCTTGCAAATGTATGCTGTGTGTACTCATTAGTATCGCCTCGATGAGGCGATTCTAATGAGTACACACCGCACACACATTCATTATAGAACACCGAAAAGATGTCAAAAAGTATCTCGTTATGCCTCCTGACAGTAACCTCAGTGGCTCGAACTACCCCTGTCTCGAACAGATTTTCGAGGTCCCAAAGGTGTTTGAGCCATTGAAGTTCGACTGTAGTTCGTATGTCATTACTGAGAACGGGCCTCCGTGGCCTAGTGGATAAGAGCGCAGTCTCTTAGTCATTAGGTCTCTCACCGCCGTAGGTTCGAGCCTCGCTCGGGCCACGTGTGAGACGCCAAGTTCTGCAACGGAAGGTCAGGTGGTTTTTCTCCGGGTACTCCGGTTTTCGCCCACCTCTGATTAACGATCGGCTCGATATGAGTGAAATAATCTTGAAAGGGCCGTAAAACCCAAACCAAAAAAAAAAAAAAAAAAAAAAAAAAAAAAATGTCATTACTGATAATGACCGATCTTAATCACATTTGAGAAAAGTTACTGTTAGTGTGTTCTAAGATGACTGACGAGTCCAATTCTAGCTCTGAACTGAGCGAGTGTTTGAGTTTTACGTCCCACCAACAGTTAAAGTCATACGGAGACGGGACCTCGGTTTAAAGACTCATCCGAAAGTCTGGAGAAGCCCGGGATCGATCCTGCGATCCCTGGTTTACAAGGCGAGTAGCGTAACCACTACACCACTGAGGCTTCTAGCTCTGAACTGTCTGTTGCAGATAAAGCAACATGTGTTGCGGGAAGACAGCTCTGCTGGTGATGCTTTAGCTCGGCATTTACGTTGTGCGCGTTTCGGCTCAGCTTTGCTGATTCTGTTTACCTCATATTCACTATCACCCATGAAAACTCAACCCGACACCCCCAAATTTTGAAATGAACTCTTGCTATATATAATGTGGAAGATTCCATTTGGTGCCAAAAGGGTTAAAGAACATTCTGACGTCACAACAACAAGGGTAACCGTTACCAGGGGCCTTTTTGGACTGGAACTATAGTAGCTACTATAGTTCTGACGCCGGCTTATTAATTAGATGCGCGCGCATCATTCCAGCCGAACAGCTGCAATTAGAACTATAGTAGATTGTCAAGTAAACAAACATGGCGGCCTCCTTGATGTTTTACGCTGCAGTTGAAGAATTCTTGACTGAAGACGAAATTCAACTTGTTTTAGTGCAATATCACAGACGGGTGACCCTTGCGGAAGCAGTTTTGCTGATCCAGTAAGTCGTCCAGTTCTTCTGCTAAATACTTAGGAGTTCAAATCACTGATGACCTCGAGTGGGGTCAACACATTAATGAGATAACTAGTAAGGCTACTAAGACACCCGGTTTCCTTCGTAGAAATTTGGCTTTCGCACCGAGGGAAACCAAGGGTGCTGCATACAAAACTTTAGTCCGCCCCAAGCTTGAATATGCAGCAGCAGTTTGGATGCCCTATCAACAAAAGGAGACTGATAGAATAGAAAAAGTTCAGAGGACTGCTGCTCGTTGGACCTGCAGACACTGGCGCAAGCAAAGTCACGTTGGAGAGATGCTTGAATATCTCCAGTGGCCGACTCTGCAGGAAAGGCGTTAGCAGGCTTCTCTGACTCTATTCTATAAAATCCACAATAATTTAGCCATTATGGATAAGAGTAGGTACCTATCTGAAGTTGGTGGAGAAAGTAGGAGAACCAGTTCCCATCCCTTTCGGTATCACCGTCCTAATGCTTACACGGATGGTTTTAAGAGGTCTTTTTTCCCCAGGACAATTGCAACTTGGAATGGCTTTTCAATCGAAGCTGTCTCTTCTGAGACAGTTGATGGGTTTAAGACCAAAATATAATATCCTAGGGTTGGGCAGGGGATAGGCATGAATTCCTTCCCCTGATGACTTCTTGTAAATAGTTTTAATTTGCTTGTGGCTGTGTCACAAAGCTCCTTTTTGGGGGGTGGGGATTGAAAACTTTTTGTGCCACACCCCAAATCTGTTATCATGGTCAGAATTGACCGAAACAGTATCGGGAGAAAGACAGAAAAAAAGAAAATAGTGACACACTGTCAGAATCATAATTGTTGCTGGTGACACATCAAATGACATTCATAAACCAGGACCTGTGATATGGGAAGTTCGTGTGGCCCGTTCAACTTTACCGTCTTGACCAGGCAACCGATTTTAATATTCTTCTGTATTTTACGGAATTCACGAGAAGACAATCAGATCACAATCAGAATTGTTGCTGGTGACGCGTCAAATGACATTCATACACCAGGACCTGTGATGTGGGTAGTTAATCCCTAGCTCTAACCAAAGAGGTGAATTTAGCTACACAATCATCAGCACCTTCAGCTGTCGAAATAAGCGAATCGGGAAGGGCATTCCAATCTCTAATGGTTCTGGGGAAGAACGACTCTTTATAGTTGTCAGTTCTTGCAGTAAGGGTCTGAAACGCCAACGAATGGTAATTTCTACAGTGTCTAGCTGGGGGGACAAGGTCATCTGTTGGCATGCTGGAAGCTCCCTTTAGACCTTTGTATAAAAGAATCAGCCTACTGTCTTTTCTCCTTTTCTTGAGAGACTCCCATTTTAATTTTCCAAGTATTCCAGTCATGCTCCCAGTTTCAAGCAGTAATTGCCTGTTACAAATCTAGCAGCTCTTTTCTGAACTTTCTCAATTTCATCGTTAAGGACCACTCCACTGGGATCCCAGATACAACTACGATATTCCAAGATTTGGCGAACAAGACCTTTATATGCTGCCTCTTTTACATCCTGAGGGCACTGATGAAGACTTCGCCTCAGGAAACCAAGCGTTCTATTTGCCTTAGTACACATGTTGCTAATATGAGTTTTCCATCTCAAGTTGTGTGAGATTGTCACTCCAAGGTATTTAATGGAGTCCACATTCTTGAGGACCGTTCCCTCTAAGGTGTAAGAAGCCTCAACTTTATTAGATCTCTTCCTAGTTATCTACATAGTATTGCATTTAACTGGCTGAAATCTTATGCCCCATTTTCGGACCCAACATCCTAATCTATCTATGTCAGCCTGAAGTTTCAACGAGTTATCGGTATCTCTAATTACCAGGTAACAAACACCACAGTCATCTGCGAACAGTCTTATTTCTGAGTCAATGTCAGTGGAAATATCATTGATGTACAGGGAGAACAAAAGTGGACCAAGAACGGTCCCTTGCGGGACTCCAAACAAAACTGGAGCCCACTCTGAAGATTCACCATTAACAACAACCCGCTGTTTTCTGTAGCAAAGAAAGGAATCTATCCATTTGAGGGTCTTTCCCCCAATTCCATAACCAAATAACTTAGGTTTAAGTATTCATGAGGAGGGGTGTCAAAAACCTTCTCGAAGTCCAGAATAAATGTGCCCACATGCCCCCCTTTGTCCAAGATTTTTGCCCAGTCATTAATAACTGTGCTTAGCTGGGTTTCACAACTATGCCTTTTCCTAAATGCATGTTGTCTGTCTGACAACAGTTTATGTTCGTCCAAGTGGGCCATGATGTTTGAGCATACTATATGTTCCAGCAATTTACACAGAACACATGTCAGCGACACAGATTTATGGAATTGTTTGATTTGAAGTTTAACGTCCCCGTCAACACTGTAAAGGTCATTTTGGAGACGTTGCTTCCAATTTTGTGGGACTTTTACCCGATATTGAGATGACATGACATCTCAAGACCTGCCGCCCAATCAAACCAATAGGGTTTATAAGCATGGACGGGCCGACTCGCACCGCATTGCCTGGGCAGGCTTAGATCCTCTAAGCGGTTTACCAGTACTAGTGTGTGGGTCGGTTTCAGCTCTGCGTGGAAGCATCATGCAGCCCATCTATTTCTTCAAGCCCCGATGGGCGGGGGCTGATCAGATTTATGGAAATAAAATGGGAGAACCATACATAATTCTCATTTTCGCATCCTTTCTTGCTGTTTTACCTAACTGCAACTCTAAGATATAATTAGAAATAGAAAACAAGTACAAGTTGAAGACGTATAAGTGAAAAAGGAGCAGTTCATTGTTTATTTTAGTCAATCGAGACTAAATTTATCCTTAAAAATTTTGAACGTTGCCGCAAGACGCCATCTTGCTACTTAAGGAACGGCGCTCCCTACCTCCGTTGAGCTCTGGTAGAGTTCAAAGGTCAAATGGCATCACTATAGTAGAAATTAACGATGTTCGACTGGAACTTTAGTAACTATAGTTAGCTACTATAGTTCCAGTCGAAAAGGCCCCGTACAGGATTTCGTACAAACAATCAGTGACAGTCACTTAACAGCATGGTTTCCGAAATCAAAGGTCTTGCGAAACTCAATTAGTTCAATTTTACCATGACATTGTGAGCAATTTGGATGTGGCCATAAACCGTGGTCACTAACAGACTGACTTTGACTTCATCAAGGCCTTTTATAAGGTACCTCATAGTAGGCTATTGTATAAACTGGACTACTATGGGATAAGAGGATCCACAAATATGTAGATTAGTTCATGGCTCTCTGGGTTCTCCCAACAAGTTTTACTTGATGGCCAAGCGTCTGATCCAGTCCCTGTTTTATCTGGTATCCCCCAGGGTTCGGTGCTTGGACCGGTCTTCTTCCTGGTGTTCATTAATGTTCTCCATAATAATACCAGGCCAGCTATTCGTTTGTTTGCTGGTGATTGTGTCTTGTATAGGGACATATATTCTCCTTCTGACTGTCTTATTTTACAAGATGACCTGGATCGGCTTGCACAGTTGGAGGCCGATTGGCAGATGAAGTTCAATGTCATTCAATGAGGGTGTCAGGACACCTTCCAAGTTTGATTATACCCTACACTTGCAAATTTTGGAGCAGGTTCAATCCGCCAAATATCTTGGTATTACGTCGCTGATTCAAGAAGGGCAGATGTCAGTTTCGGGTGAAAGAATGTGCACTGTGCTAGCTAACTGCTTACGTATAAGCCTGTCCAGGAAAAAAAAGTGGATAGGTAAACTGACCGGCTCAAAAATGACCTAAAATAGTGTTGACTGGACCGTTACACTCCAATGCACACAAACAAACAAAATCTTGGAATCACCATCACTGACGATCTTGATTGGGAACAACATATTTCTGTATTTGACAATACAGAGCTGACTTGTATGTCACTGTCTGGGCACCTTGTGGATCATTTCCTTCACTTCTATTGAGGGTCAGGTACTAGTGCACCAGACGGAGAGGAATAGGCTAGCTCAGTCTAACTAACAATGCCTCATAGTGAAGGTGAAAATGGGGAATGGATCCCTTTGACAATACCGGGCTGACTTGTATGTCACTATCTGGGCACTTTGTGGACATTGAGGTTCAGGTCCTAGTGACAGGCTCAGTCTAACTAACAATGACTCATGGTGGGGGTTTCTTTGACAATACTGAGCTGACTTGTATGTCACTATCTTGGCACCTTATGGACATTGGCAAGGTTTTTCTATGATTTGACCTACTGACCTACTTTTTGACCCGACATGACCCATATTCGAACTTGACCAGATATTGCATTATTATCATTCTAACCACGGTTGATGATGGTTGGACCCAAACTGTGGCCTCTAGAGTGTTAACAAGAAAAGTTTACGAACGACGAACGACGACGCCGGACATCTCACGGTCACAAAAGCTCACCATGACCTTCGGTCAGGTGAGCTAAAAATGATTTTTACACTATTTTAAGTGTCTGTGCACAAAATATCACATACCTATAGCGCATTTTCTGGCTTAGTATAAGACACCAAAGCCGAGAAACTCAAGCCTTTCCAATTGTCGAATGGAGCTTCACAAGCTGATTGATACATCTTGGGTAACCTTAGTGATACATCGTGAATGATACATACATACATACATACATACATACATACATACATACATACATACATACATACATACATACATACATACATACATACATACATACATACGAGGACTGTTCAAATATGAATGCAAGTAGAACGTTTTCTCATGCACTAATGCGAAAATAACCTGGAAATAAATATCACAGCGTAGAAAAACATTTTACCTATACATGGATAAAAACCTGTTAAAATCCGTCCACTTTAGCCATGTATATCGTTCGATAAACACTGTCTACTCTTGTATACTTATACAAAACATGGTTGGAAGAAGGTCAGAGTACGCCGCTGAAATACGATCCTATATTAAGAATCGTTGTATTCTTGGTATACGATGCAAAGACATTTTTGAAGAAATATGTTCGGTTTATGGGCATAATGAAATGTCTTTTCCGACAGTTTTTCGTTGGTGTAAGAAATTCAGCTGTGGGCTAGGCTCAACAGAAGATGCACCACATGATCGTCGGCCGAAAAGAGCAACATCTGCCAAGATGGTTGCTAGAGTGAAAGAAATAGTTGCTACCGATGCACGATACACCACTAGGCAAATAGCTAGTACGGTTGGCATCTCTTTAGGAGCAGCTCATACAATGCTGAAACGGGATTTGAAAATGAGAAAGATCTGTGCTAGATGGATTCCCCATCTGTTGACAGATGAGCAGAAAAAGACACACGTTCAGTGCGCCAAGAAGTTGCTTAAAAAATGTTTCCAAATTACAATGCACGGTCTTTCGCTAAAGTCGGCACAGGTGACGAGACATGGGTTCACTTTTTTGAGCCAAAACGAAAGATTCAGAACAAAATATGGACAACAAAGTATTGCTAAAGACCATGCATTGCAAAGCGGACCATGAGCGTCAAGAAGGTAATGTATGCCATATTCTTTTCAAATCAGGGCCCTGCTATTCAGGTTGCTGTGCCTTAAGGCAAATCTGTAAATGCGAAGTTTAAAAGAATAAAGTTCTTCGAAAATTGAAGAAATATTTCAAAGAACGAAGACCCGCAACTGGTTTGGCCAATGTCGGATTGCTACATGACAATGCGTCATAGCACAAGGCGTTCATTGTGCAAGACTATCTGAAGCAGGAAAAGGTTGTTGAACTCACTCACCCCCCGTATTCCCCTGACCTTGCCCCATGTTACTTTTTTTTGTTCCCGCGGCTGAAAAAATACCTTTCTTGTCGAAAATTTGTACAGCGCAAACACCTCGGTTCTGCAATATTCCAGTGCCTTCATAGTATACCTCGAAAAGACTACCAAAATGCATTCAATGATTGGAACAGAAGACTGAAAGTTTGTATATCTGTTAAAGGGGAATACTTTGAGGGGACAAAATAATTTTTTCATCGCAATCTATCACGGAATCATTTTTATATGCTTAGTTGCATTCATATTTGAACAGTCCTCGTACATACATACATACATACATACATACATACATACATACATACATACATACATACATACATACATACATACATACATACATACATACATACATACATATAGAAGCCCCCGGTATTGTGCGGTAGTTATGTTACTCGCCTCATTAAAACGGCCGTGGATTCGATCCAGGGCTTTTCCAGACTTTCGGATGAGAGTTTTAAGCGAGGTAACGTCACCGTCAACAGTATTTAGACCATTTTGGAGACGTTACATTCAATTTGGCGGGACTTGTACCCGATATATGGATAAAAGATAAAATGACGTCTCAATCCCTCCCTAAAAATGAAGCCGGTAGAGTTTATATGCACGGAAGGTCCAACACTTTCTGTAGTTGACTGTAGCCTTCTTTTTACATTATTTTTGTATCTGTGCAGACTGAAAACAAGAGGGCCATGATGGCACTGGGTCGCTCACCTGATCCTTATGGTAGGTAATATAAGGAGGATTTGAGCATTCTTGGCTGACAGTGACCCAACAATTACTTCTGTGAAATTATTTCAAAATCAATCTAGCTATTTTGGAACTTACGTCATTTTATATATATATATATATATATATATATATATATATATATATATATATATTCTGGTGGCTATCATGTTCAGTGGAAAATTGTCAGAGGGTCACTCATGGAACATTCCTTCAAAATTATTTTCTTTTATGAGGAAGAAGGCTTTCAAAAGTTCCCTTTTACAATACAGAACTGACTTGTATGTCACTATCTGGGCAGCTTGTGGACTTTGAGGGAGAGGTCCTAGTGCACAAGACGGAGATGAACGGGCTCAGTCTAACTAACTAACTAACAGTGACTCATGGGGACAAGGGGTGGGGTGGATCTATCCCTTGACAATACAGAGCTGACACTGTCCGGGCACTTTGTGGATCATTGCCTTCACTTCTATTGAGGGTAAGGTCCTAGTGCACCAGACGGAGATGAATAGGCTAGCTCAGTCTATCGAACAATGCCTCGTGATGAAGGTGAAGGTGGGGAGTGGAGGATCCCTTTGACAATACAGAGCTGACTTGTATGTCATTATCTGGGCACCTTTTGGACATTGAGGTTCAGGTCCTAGTGGCAGGCTCAGTCAAACTAACAATGATTCATGGTGGGGGGTCCCTTTGACAATACAGAGCTGACATTATGGACATTGACAAGGTTTTTCTTTGATTTGACCTACTGACCTACTTTTTGGCCCGACATGACCCATATTCGAACTTGACCGAGATATTGCATGATGATCATTGTAAGCAAGCTGGGTGATGATTGGACCAACACTGTGGCCTCTAGAGTGTTAACAAGAAAAGTTTACGCACCACGGACGACGACGCCGGACATCTCACGGTCATAAAAGCTCACTATGACCTGTCAGGTGAGCTAAATTGATTTTTACACTATTTTTATTTTAATTTATTGTTGTTGTGCTTTTTTTTTTTTTCATTCACACAGAAACATAAAGACATTTACAACATATTTTTCATGGCATATCAAGAGTGCTGGCAGTACAGTTATATTACTAACAGGGGTGAGTTACCGAGATGAAAGATGTTAAACCATCTTCCCTGAAAAAGGCTGTCGGAAGCCATCGCCCAAAGGCCCGGAGACAGTACAGACATCAGAACCAGTTTTCAAATCACGACGTTCCAATGCCATCAGAACGCGGTGACTCTCCGGCTACAGCTCCAGAGCCAGCGTGGCGTCTTTGGAATTATTTCGATAATTTACCATTGACATGGAAAACAAGGGTACCGTTTAGTCATAACTATCTCATCACAACAACACACGCCAGGTCCTTCAGGAGAGGCTCAATACTCTCCATTCAGCCTCGTACTTAGACCACAGACGCTTGGAGTCGGGTCACCAGCCAGCGTCCCCAAAGTCATCCCTACACCTCGCCATAGTTGGAGCACCCATACCTTCACAAAACGCATCCAGCAAACATGTACGAATAAAATAAAAAAGTCATATAAAGTGAACGCCACCCCACCATCAGGGCCAAAATTACTATCCCTAGACCATATTTTCACTGTTTCATGTCGATGGCTAGATTCAATTGCAAATCTTCGAACGCAGCAAAACGGCGCAAGACGTTGCAAATCGAATTGGAAAAAAAATAATATAAGGAAATTATATATGGCTATATAGATTATATTCTCACTGCCACGTATTAAGGTCTAGTATTTACTGCGTACTAAAACGTAGCAAATTGACAGGGATCGCAGCGCATGAAAAGGCAATATTATAAAACCATCAGTCAAGCAAACTCGCCCGGTCCAGCCACAGGCCGGAGGTCTGCTGCATTGGCCTGAGGCAGAAAGCCGAGGCCATTACAGCTGACCGAGGACCTGCGACAATACGAAATTACCTGACTCATGGCAATTTTATTGACACCATAAAAACATGACTGTTAGTATTGACCTCAGTCTTAATACGACGACCTCCTACAATACAGGATAATTAATTAAAAAAAAGTTGTACATACAACCGCACGAAACGACACAAAATTAATTTGACCCCCACTCATGCTCCACCCACGGCGGCAGGCGCCCCAACCATAGCAAAATACTAAAAGACAACTCCGGCAAAAAAAAAAACGCCAGCATGAGACTCCAAACCAAGTGTATGCGGGCCCAACAGAATCCAGGATTCGGGATGTGCCTATAATGCCAACACCCGCGGTGTCTATTTACACCGATGTTCTATGCAGGTGTGGAATATTTAAAGTTTTCTCCCCAAAACTCACTTAATAGCACTATAACATTATAACATCTCAAAGCGTTGAAAAGGACACGATCCCATTCTGTAATAATTGAGCCGGGGAACAGCACCTCCCACAACCCACACGCGCGCCCAGCGAAGAAATCAGACCAGCCTGCGCATCTACACAGCCCAACCAGGGACCTCCCCTGCTGCACAATGGAGCACCGGGGCCCCCAGCCATCCCCATAGCGCACAACGATGACCCCGATCAGACTGCAAGGACGCGCACGCCACTCCGTGTCCCGAAAGGGCGCACGTGCCCTATTGTTGGTTTTGTCGTGCGCCGACCCAGTTTTTTCAGAATATGCCGCTTTAATTGACCTCAGAGAAGTATAGATTTGAGGGCAAGGAAGCAAAAAAAATCAGCAGACATGGAAAAAAAGTGCATACGGTCAAAAGTCGCATACCAATGGATACGTGCATCGAACAAATAACGTAATTCTATCCTCAGATCTGGAGGGACGACTACTTAACAGTAGGATCAATAATATTTATTGTGTTAACCCCTGCGGCAGTGAAGACAGCAGGTCCAGCTCCATGACAGTACATATTTACTTAGGCAATTACAGAAACTATAACAAGAGTAGTACTATAGATGACACATCATAAATATTACAGAAAGTTCTAACTGTCGTTATTAATAATTAACACTTTATATAGTGTCCAAGATTCCTCAAAATTTTCTAATTTGCTATTTTTAACTGTATTATACCTTTCCAGATAATGGTTCCTGATATTTGGTACAAACTGTTTAAAGACAGGAGTACTACTTTCCTCCATCCTCTTTCTATAAATAAAGAATTTTGCTTTAAGTATTAATTGATTGGTTACTAATTATGTTCTATAAAAGGGTTATCCTTTGGAAGCAAGGAATACACCACAGAAGTGAAAAATACGGAGTGTACATGTTTTCTGGGCCAGAGTAGCTAGTTTCGTCCAATTAGGCCTCATCAGTGACCCTCAGATATTTTCAAAATTCCACAATGAAATCAATGATCCCAAAGGACAAGAAAATATAATCTACACTATGATGTAGGGCAGGGAGACGTTTTACCGATGGTTTTACTAAATCGTTATAAGTAGAGCCAAAGAAAATATCAGTTTCCTTCTATTCATGGGGTAAATGAATTTCTTTTGATCTTAAGGAGACATTGAATTCTGTCCAAAATCTCTGAGCATATGAACAGGTCCAGAACATGTGTGATAAAGTTTCAGATGTATTCTCACAGAAGGTGCATCTTTCGTTATTCTTCATTTTCATTTTAGTTAGTAGACGATTCGTAGCTAAAATTCTATGAAAAATCCTTTCTTGAAACCATAAAAGAGTCGAGTCTTTAGTTACCTTAAATAAAAGTTTGAATAACTTTTGCCAATCCGATACGCCTCCTAAGTCAGTAATTTGTTCCCACTTTCGAACTGATACTGGAATATTATGATTAATGAAAATATCATATACAATTCTACATCCGCGGTTGTTTTGATTTCGGGATAAAGTAAAGCAGAAATAACTGGTCGATGATTGTTTGTAGGGAAGCGTTGGACAGGCAATCTTGCTTAATACTTCGTACATGCTGCAATGATTCCTTGAAACGTAAGAAAGTTTGTGTTGATGTTGTACCGCTCTTGAAATTCCCTTAATGAGTATAAATTTCTATTTCGATCTAACAAATCACCGATAAAAAGTACACCATGTTCATTCACTCCACTGTCGTTATAAACAGCTCTTTCTTCCGACCCTGATATTATTATTATACCATATTGGCGTACTAAGGACGTCCAGGTTACAGGTTGGGATGCTATAATGAACTTATATAAGGTTTTATACGCATCGTTCTAAAATCGGTTTTGGATAGCATCAACAGTATTTTTAATGAAATCGCTGCCAAACAAAAAGATTCTCCGCGAAAGGGCATAGAATATCATGTATTTTAAAACAATTTTTCTCATCTCGAAATTTCCTTTTTAACCAATTATTTTAAAAGCGTCTATAAATTTGCCAATATCGATCATCCGCAAGCTAACGTTTTCATAGCCTTGAGTTATGACTGTCCTCTTAATCCTGTCTGGTCCACCTTGCTACAAAAAGTTAAAGCACATATTTTGCAATCTTTTGATCGAATAAGCTGAAGGATTTCGGAGACCCAAACATAGGTGATTGAGCTTAGAAGCGCGAGAGATTTTATTACTGCAATTTTTCCAATTGGTGTTAAAATTCTTTTGGCCCATGCTTTAAAAACTGCCTCAATTTCCCCTAGTTTTGATTCATAGTTAATGCCGACAATTTCTGCTGATCTTGTGGACTTGGTCTAACTACCAATGCCTCATGGTGAAGGTGGGGGGAGAGGATCCCTTTGACAAGAGCTGACACTATCTGGGCACCTTGTGGACATTGAGGTTCAGGTCCTAGTGACAGGCTCAGTCTAACTAACAATTACTCATGGTGGGGGATCCCTTTGACAATACAGAGCTGACTTTGAAAATATATTAGGGTCACTGATGAGGCCTTATTGGTTGAAACTAGCTAGTCTGGTCTGAAAAAACATGTATTCTTCATATTTTCCAGTTCCGTGGTGTATTCCTTGCTTCTAAAGGATAATCCTTTTACAAAACATATTGTATGTCACTATCTGGGCACCTTATGAACATTGGCAAGGTTTTTCTATGATTTTAGCTACTGACCTACTTTTTGACCCGAATTGACCCATATTCGAACTTGACCGAGACATTGCATGATGATCATTCTAAGCAAGTTTGGTGATGATTGGACCAAAACCTTGGCCTCAAGAGTGTTAAGGCTCTAATTGAAAATATTACGTTTTTGTTATGCAATAACAGCGAACCTACGTCATGATTTATGGCGATAGATAAAAAAAATCACTTAACCTGAGAAAAGTACATTTCTGTTATATACTTTGTTCTTTACAGTCAGAAAGCCCCCAGCCCATAGGGGCTTGAAGAAATATATGGGCTGCATGATGCTTCCACGCAGAGCTGAATCCGGCCCGCACACTAGTGCTGGTAAACCGCTTAGAGGATCTAAATATGTTCTATAAAAGGGTTATCCTTTGGAAGCAAGGAATACACCACAGAAATGAAAAATATGGAGTGTGCATGTTTTCTGGGCCAGACTAGCTAGTTTCGGCCAATTTGGCCTCATCAGTGACCCTCAGATATTTTCAAAATTCCACAATGGAATCAATGATCCCAAAGGACAAGAACATATAATCTACACTATGATGTAGGGCAGGGAGACGTTTTACCGCCGCCACACATTCCCAAACACCAGCTGTAGTGAAGTTAAATATGTTCTATAAAAAGGGTTATCCTTTGGAAGCAAGGAATACACCACAGAAATGAAAAATATGGAGTGGGCATGTTTTCTGGGCCAGACTAGCTAGTTTCGACCAATTAGGCCTCATCAGTGACCCTCAGATATTTTCAAATTTCCACAATGGAATCAATGATCCCAAATGACAAGAAAATATAATCTACACTATGATGTATGTTCTAAGCCTGTCCAGGAACCGCGGTGCGAGGCAGACCGTCCATGCTAAATAACCCTATTGGTTTCATTAGGTGACAGGGCTTGAGATGTCATTTCATCTCAATGTCGGGTAAAAGTCCCACAAAATTGGAAGCAACGTCTCCAAAATGACATTAACAGTGTTGATGGGGACGTTAAATCTCAAATCAAACAAACAAACTTTACAGTCCGAGGAAAAAACTTATTGTAAACAATGAAGGTGAAAATTCCGACTGATAATAACGCACGCAATAGTAATTCGGGTAAAACGCAATACACCGGTAATTAGCATACACCAGTGTTAAGTGCATAAGGGATACCTATAGCGCGGCATAAGTTAGCGCCGAGCCGAGCCAAAAACGCCGATCCAGAGATTTCATATTTCGTATCTTGTCACAATGAAGGTATGTATTGGAGTCAGTTTGGTATAAAATTATTATAAATAACATATTTGATAACTGCGCGAAGGTTCATCTCTCTACATTATTTTATTTTTCTGTAATAACTATTTTTCCGAAATTGAGGGGTATGGAAAAATGGAAATATTTCTTAATTTCTTACGATTTTATTGGTTAAAGAAATTCTTTTTGCCCTGATATTTAAATTTGATTATTTTTATCGTGTGTGCATAGAAAATATAATAAACATATCAAAATCACCTTAAATGATCTAATTTCTTATTTCTAATGGTTTCTATTTTAGACAAACTTTACTAAAGGAAACGACCGAAATGTACCGAAAAGGAAAAGAAAAGTATTGTTACTGCTAGCTGGAATTAAAGAAATATAAAAATTTATTGTTATATTTGTTAACATGTATGTGTATATTAAAATGATAAAGAAAGAATGTTATTTTTCATTTTTCTTTAAATTCCAGCTAGCAGTAAACAAAATAGAAGTGGAGGCAATGATCAGGAATCGATAAAATTAACCCACAGCTCCCATCAGAGACACCAAAGGGGAATAAACACAAACATGAAACAACAGACCCTAATGAAAACAACAATAGCGGAAAGCCAAAAGGACAGTTTATTTCCCACAAAATGGCCAATAGGCTATCCAAAATAAAACAACATAAGCGACACAAACACCCAAAGACAAACAATAACAAAAAATAAACCGCGACAGAAGAACTGACTTGGAAACTAATTCCACTGAGGGGCTTAAATCGAATTTACGTGGCCACAATCCTCGCCATTACTTCTGTCGCGATTAAGACAAATAATTTGTTCAGTACGCATGAAGGCCTCCTAACTCATCAGTTCAACATCTCCGTGAACACAAAAAGCAAACAATCACAGTGATGAAACAACGGTGAGGACTCAACAGCAAGAAACCACTGAAATGCTGGAGCAAAAGAAAACCGAAAGTTAGACTCCGATTGGCCCGACCAGAGGCAGAGCATCAGGTACCAACCAGCATAAGCCTTTACGCTGGAGCCGTCATGACCCACCGGCGTGCAATTAAAGAGGGAAGCAAAGTTGTCTACCGTGATTGGGTTAACAACCATGCATGCAGTCTGTCGTATAAAATTTATGTTGTACCCAATTATTTTTTATATCGAAGAATGATTTTTCGAAATTAGGTGCTGTGTCATTTCGGTTATACATTTTTCTGAATTTATATACCAAGTCGCCATAAAATTCGGGTTCCGATAGACCTCGTTGCAGAAGAGATTTATAACCAATATTGAATTTTGAAATTAAATCAGAATGACGTCTATAACATTTTGAAAAGGCTTCGCATAGTTTATGGTACCGATAACCCTGATTAAGAAGTTTAGCCGTTAACAATTAAGTAGGAGTTTTGAAGTCAGTTACACGACTACACACTCTGGCAAATCGAAGGATGGCACACGAGGAACATCACCATCAAAAAAAGGAAAATTTACTACAACCTCAAAATCATCGCGTTTATCATAAATGTTGCAAGAAACAAACCCATCTACTATAGATAGATGTTAATCCAAAACCGGGTCCTCGGTATCAGAAAAATTTGCTTTATTTAACTGAAGTTTTGGTGTGTGTGTGGGGGGGGGGGTAAATTTGGCTGATCAAACCATCGAAATAAGTATTATCAATATTTAATAAAGCATCCAAATATCTTGAATTGGAGCTAAAAGCTTCAGTGGATTCAGACTGGTTTTCAGCAGAAAGGGACACCATGAAGTCTCTCTCATAACAAAACAAAAAGATCAGCCACAAGTGGTGCACAATTAGTACCCATCGGAATACCCATAACCTGTCTAAATAACTAAGTACCAATTCTATGTAAATATTGTCAAGTAGACAGGGGAGAGCTTCACACACTTTCTGACATAACCAATAAGTATAATTTTTATGCTCTTCAGAGGTGAAAAAAGCATTTCTCAAATTAAGTGCAAGATAGAGGGAGTCTTCCCTATGAAATGCACATTCAATTAAATCATTAAGTTTTTTTATAAGATTATGAGGAAGTGTAGTGTAAAGGGTGAAAAAATCATAAGTAGACAGACTTGAAGCACGAAAACGCCTGGATTTCAATTTGTTTAAAACTTCATTAGAATTTTTATAGACTAAAACAAATTTTTACCTGATCTTTCGAAGACTCTGTCGCAATATTTTATCATATGTTTTTTGATGGCAGTAAAACATGAAGTTAATAATTTGGAGAGTTCAGTCGTGGTACAAGGGCATAAATTTGCAATTCACCGTGCTTTGTATGGTCTTTTATGAAGTTTAGGTAACCAATATAACGTAAGAAGTAGAAGTAAAACAAAGATCAGGAATTGATACAATTAACTTACTCCATCCATAAAAGACACCAAAGGGAAAGAAATACAAACACCAAGCGACCAGACCATAATGGAAACCTAAACAAAGGAAGGCCATATGGACAGTTACTTTCCCACAAAATGGCCATATGGCCATCCAAAATTAAAAGACACAAGTGATACACACAGTAAGTAACAAACAACAACATAAATAAATCGCCACAGAAGAGCCGCCTTGGAACGGTCAGTGGAAGATTTCCACTGGGGGGCTTAAATCGATTTTACGTGGCCTGTCTTGGTCTTTTGTAATATCGAGAGCAAACTTGGTGGCTGAATGACAAATGTGGTCATCAACTTAAGCCCTCTCTACAGCTAAGGGCTGAAGTTCATAGGCCTTAGTACCACCAAGTTCTTGCTGAAGAGTGTCAACATAGTGAAGCCGTCAAACAACGACCACCAACCAACTTCTGGTCCTTTTCTTTCGTTTTCTTTAACGAACACGTAAATTTGCAATAAATTATTAAGAAATATCAGCATTTTTTTCGGCCTTGGCTTTTATACCCTTCGATTTCGAAAAACGGTTATTAAACAAGAAAAATAAACAATGTAGAGAGATAAACCTTCGTGCCGTTATCAAATATGTTATTTATAATAATTTGATACCCAACTGACTACAATATATATTTTAATTATAACAAGAGACGAAATATAAAAAAAAAATCTCCGTATCGGCATTTTTGGCTCGGCGGCTCGGCTTGGCCCGGCCCGGCGCGGCCAGGTTTTTTATACCCGACCCTAAGTTAGGACATGGCCTATGCAGACTGAAAAAACTGCTTTTCACACTGCAAAGATGATGACTATTTCTGGATACGAGCGTATTCTGCATGCCACTTCAGTAAGATCACCTCTCAGAAATGAACATGCGAAAAACCTTTCCAGAACATATTGTTGACATGGTTTATAATGTGACAAGAAAAAGCGACACAAAGAAATAACGAGGCGACATCAGTACTGAAAAAAGGCGACAAGAAGGTTCTGTGGGATGACAAAAACTAACGATAGAATGTGGGTGCTAATTTGAAGGGCCTCTGTGAGGCGGTGCTAATGAGTATCCATAAACTATGGGTCTATACGCTATACTGGTTACCAAAACTTCATAAAAAACCTTACAAAGCACGGTTTATTGCAAATTCTAGCTCTTGCACTACCACTGAACTTTCTAAATTATTAACTTCCTGTCTTACTGCTATTAAAACGCATGTAATTAAATATTGTGATAAAGTCTTTGAAAGATCAGGAAGAAATCTGTTTTGGTCTATAAAAAATTCGAATGAGGTTTTAAATAAATTGAAATCTAGACATTTTCGTGCTTCTAGTCTGTCTACCTACGATTTTTCCACTCTTTACACTACACTTCCTCATAATCTTATAAAAGAAAAGCTTAATGATTTAATTGAATGGACTTTTCACAGAGAAGATTCTCTCTATCTTGCATGTAATGTCAGAAATGCATTTTTCACTTCTAAAGAGCATAAGAATTATACACTTTGGTCATGTCAGAAAGTGTGTGATGCCCTCACCTTTCTACTTGACAATATTTATATTAGATTCGGTACTAAGTTATTTAGACAAATTGTGGGTATTCCGATGGGTACTAATTGCGCACCTCTTGTGGCTGATCTGTTCTTGTATTGTTATGAAAGAGACTTCATTTTGTCGCTTTCCATTGATAACCAATCTGAAATTATTGAAGCTTTTAGCTCTACTTCTAGATATTTAGATGATTTATTAAATATTGATAATACCTATTTTGATGGTTTGATCAGTCAGATTTACCCCCTAGAACTTCAGTTAAATAAAGCAAATTCTTCTGATACCGAGGCCCCGTTTTTGGATTTACATCTGTCTATTGTAGATGGATTTGTTTCGTGCAAAATTTATGATAAACGCGATGACTTTGATTTTGAGATTGTAAATTTTCCTTTTTTGGATGGTGATGTTCCTCGTGCGCCATCCTATGGCGTTTATATTTCGCAATTAATTCGATTTGCTAGAGTGTGTAGTCATGTAACTGACTTCAACACTCGTAATAAATTATTAACGGCTAAACTCCTTAATCAGGGTTATCGGTACCATAAACTACGCAAAGCCTTTTCAAAATTTTATAGACGCCATTCTGATTTAATTTCAAAATTCAATATTGGACTTAAATCTCTTCTGCAACAAGGTCTATCGGAACCCGAATTTTATGGTGACTTAGCATATAAATTCAGAAAAATATATAACCGCAATGACTTCAGCACCCAATTTCGTAAAATCATTCTTCGATATAAAAAGATTGGGTACAACATGGATATTATACGACAGACTGCATGCATGGTAGTTAACCCAATCACGGTTGGCAACTTTGCTTCCCTCTTTAATTGCACGCCGGTGGGTCAGGCCTCAGATTCTATGACGGCTCCAACGTAAAGGCTTATTGAAAATTAGAGAGATAATGTCGGTTGGTGCCTGATGCTCTGTCTCTGGTCGGGCTCATCGGAGTCTAACTGTTGGTTTTCTTTTGCTCCAGCATTTCAGTGGTTTCTTGCTGTCGAGTCCTCACCGTTGTCTCACCTCTGTGGTTCTTTGATTTTTGTGTTCACGGAGATGTTGCACTGATGAGTTAGGAGGCCTTCATGCGGACTGAACAAATTATTTGTCTAAATCGCGACGGAAGTAAGGGCGAGGATTGTGGCCACGTAAAATCGATTTAAGCCCCCCAGTGGAAATCTTCCACTGACCGTTCCAAGGCGGCTCTTCTGTGGCGATTTATTTATGTTGTTGTTTGTTACTTACTGTGTGTATCACTTGTGTCTTTTGGTTTTGGATGGCCATATGGCCATTTTGTGGGAAAGTAACTGTCCTTATGGCCTTCCTTTGTTTAGGTTTCCATTATGGTCTGGTCGCTTATTGTTTGTATTTCTTTCCCTTTGGTGTCTTTTATGGGTGGAGTAAGTTAATTGTATCAATTCCTGATCTTTGTTTTACTTCTACTTAGGGGGATTTACATGTGTATCCTTTACATGGACTTGTTGACATGGTTTATAAGGTGAGAAGAAAAAGCTTGTGGTCTCCAACACCCGTTGAGACATATTGATGGTACTTTGTACAAACTAACGGGGTGATTTCAGTACTGACAAAAGAGACAAGAAGATTTTGCGGGATGTACCAAAACTAAAGATAGATTGTGGGTGCTCGTTTGAGGCGGGATGACCCAAAACTAAAGAGAGATTTGGGTTCTCATTGAACGGTCTCTGTGAGGCGGTGCTAATGAGTACCCAGAAACTATGGTTCTTAGGGGGATTAACATGGGTATCCATCACATGGACTTGTTGACATGGTTTATCTATCTGTCTTAAAATAATGCTAAACCCATTTCTGGGACTTGTAACATGTGAGTGCAAAGTCGGGCTAAGAAAAAGCAAGTGGTGAAAACAAAAGGAAATTTAAAAGCGTGATAGTTAAAAAGATCAAGTTACAAGGTTAAAAGCAAGACAGTTGTTGGTTAAGGTGAGCAGTGGTTGATCTGGCTGACTGCCCTGTTGAACTCATCAACGTTGGGCAGCAAGACTACTGCTGTATGGAGGGAATTCCAGTGTACAATAGTGCGGGGGAAATAAGAAATACTTATAATAATCTGTAGGGGTAGAGATATGTCTCTAAGCCATTGGGTGTGAGGTTCTAGATTTTCTTTGCAGGGCTGTGAGGAACTGTACAAGGTCATGAGTGATTTGTACATCAGAGAAAGTCGATTAACTATGCGGCGTTGGTCAAGACTTGTCCACTGGAGTGACTGCAGCATGGCAGTCGCACTTGAGGTTCTGTTGTGAAGTAGAAGTAAAACAAAGATCAGGAATCGATACAATTAACTTACTCCACCCACCAAAGACACCAATGGGAAAGAAATACAAACATTAAGCGACCAGACCATAATGGAAACCTAAACAAAGGAAGGCCACAAGGACAGTTACTTTCCCACAAAATGGCCATATGGCCATCCAAAATTAAAAGAAACAAGTGATACACACAGTAAGTAACAAACAACAACATAAATAAATCGCCACAGAAGAACCCCCTTGGAACGGTCAGTGGACAGATTTCCACTGGGGGGCTTAAATCGATTTTACGTGGCCACAATCCTCGGCCTTACTTACGTCGCGATTTAGACAAATAATTTGTTCAGTCCGCATGAAGGCCTCCTAACTCATCAGTGCAACATCTCCGTGAACACAAAAATCAAAGAACCACAGAGGTGAGACAACGGTGAGGACTCGACAGCAAGAAACCACTGAAATGCTGGAGCAAAAGAAAACCAACAGTTAGACTCCGATGGGCCCGACCAGAGACAGAGCATCAGGCACCAACCAACATTACCAAGAATTAGATCTCTCTAATTCTCAATAAGCCTTTACGTTGGAGCCGTCATAGAATCTGAGGCCTGACCCACCGGCGTGCAATTAAAGAGGGAAGCAAAGTTGCCAACCGTGATTGGGTTAACTACCATGCATGCAGTCTGTCGTATAACATCCATGTTGTACCCAATCTTTTTATATCGAAGAATGATTTTACGAAATTGGGTGCTGAAGTCATTGCGGTTATATATTTTTCTGAATGTATATACTAAGTCACCATAAAATTCGGGTTCCGATAGACCTTGTTGCAGAAGAGATTTAAGTCCAATATTGAATTTTGAAATTAAATCAGAATGGCGTCTATAAAATTTTGAAAATGCTTTGCGTAGTTTATGGTACCGATAACCCTGATTAAGGAGTTTAGCCGTTAATAATTTATTACGAGTGTTGAAGTCAGTTACATGACTACACACTCTAGCAAATCGAATTCATTGCAAAATATAAACGCCATAGGATGGCGCACGAGGAACATCACCATCCAAAAAAGGAAAATTTCCAATTTCTTTTGACCAACACTGCTGCGGTTTATAAAGTGACATGAAAAAGCGACAAGAAGAAAAAACGGAGCGATTTGAGTACTGAAAAAAACACAAGAAGATTTTACAGGACGATCCAAAAGTGAATATACATGTAGATAAGATAGATTGTGGGTGCTCGTTTGAAGCAGGAACGTGTAACAAATTGAGAAAGAAAAAAAATATTGTTTTCATCAAACAATTATGAGGAAATGTATCCTTGTTAAGGATTCTATCAAGTACCCACAAATTATTTTTTATTTTTTTATTTTGGAACATCACCGATAACTGCGTGTATTCTTATCGGTTCCTTTGGAAGATAGAAAAAAGAAATAAAGAATGAACGAAAGAAAGAAATATCGCGTAAGTGCATGTAATAGGATTATAAAGAGTACCCAAAATATGAAAAAGAAAGAAGATATGTAGTTGGTCCTCGTTACACACATCTCAAAAAGGATATATAAATACCCACAACGCAGCTTTTTATGAAAAAAAAAATAAATATCACCAATAACTGCACTTACATGTATTTTTATTTGTTACTCTGAAAAGAAAGAAAGAATGAAATTGGTCGCGCTATGGAGGAATACAAGGAATATATAGATTTCATCAAATGCAATTAACTTAAGTCATAGCCCGCAAGCCATAATGATTGAGTAATTCAACTTTAACAAACAACTCAAACTGAGTGAAAGTAATTAAAGATTTGGGCTGTGATATATTTTCTTGTCGCTTTTTCCTGGTCAGCGGAATCAGAATTGTTACTTGTGACACGTCAAATGACATCCATACACCAGGGCCTGTGATATGGGAAGTTAGACCCTAGCTCTAACCAAAGAGGTAAACTTAGTTACGCAGTCATCAGCACCTTCAGCTGTCGAAGTAATCGAATCGGGAAGGGCATTCCAATCTCTAATTGTTCGGGGGAAGAACGATTCTTTATAAATGTCAGTCCTTGCAGTAAGGGTATGAAACGCCAATGAATGGTGATTTCTACAGTGCCTAGCCGGGGGGGGGGGGGGGGGGGGCAAGCTCATCTGTTGGAGTGCTAGCAGCACCCTTTAGACCTTTGTATAAAAGGATGAGCCTACTGTCTTTCCTCCATTTCTTGAGAGACTCCCAATTTTAATTTTCCAAGTATTCCAGTCAAGCTTCAAGTTTCAAGGCAGTAATTGCCTGTTACAAATCTAGATGCTCTATTCTGAATTGTTTCAATTTCTTCGTTAAGGGCCACTCCACTGGGGTCCCGGATACAACTGCCATATTCCAAGATTGGGCGAACAAGACCTTCATATGCTGCCTCTTTTACATCCTGTGGGCACTGATGAAGATTATGCCTCAGGAAACCAAGTGTTCTATTTGCCTTAGTACACATGTTGCTAATATGAGTATTCCTTCTCGAGTTGTGTGTGATTGTCACACCAAGGTATATAATGGAGTCCACATTCTCGAGGACCGTTCCCTCTAAGGTGTAAGAAACCTCAATTTCTAGTTATCTACATAATGTTGCATTTAACTGGCTGAAATCTCATGCAGCATTTTCGGGTCCAACATCCTAATCTACCTATGTCATTCTGAAGTTTCAGTGAGTCATCTGTATCACTAATTTCCTGGTAGCAAATACAGTCGTCTGCGAACAGTCAATATGGGTGGAAATATCATTGATGTACAGGGAGAACAACAGTGGACCAAGAACAGTCTCTTGTGGGACTTCAGACAAACTGGAGCCCACTCTGAAGATTCACCATTAACAACAACACGCTGTTTTCTGTAGCAAAGAAAGAAATATATCCATTTGAGAGTTTTCCCCCCAATTCCGTAACCAAATAACTTAGATTTAAGTAGTTCATGAGGTGGGGTGTCAAAAGCCTTCTCGAAGTCCAGAATAAATGTGTCCACCTGTCCGCCTTTGTCCAAGATTTTTACCCAGTCATTAATAACTGTGCTCAGCTGAGTTTCACAACTATGCCTTTTTCTAAATGCATGTTGTCTGTCTGACAAAAGTTTATGTTCATCCAAGTGGGCCATGATATTCGAGCAGACTATATGTTCAAGCAATTAACACAGAACACAAGTGAGGCACAGGGCGATAATTACGGGCAAGAGCCTTATCTCCTTTTTGAAGAGTGGACAGATGTTCGCTAAGAGCCATTCTTTGGGGATTCCACCCGTATCGAGAGACTGTTGAAACATGTGTGCAAAACCTGGACCTAACTCATTTGCTATTCCTTCAGGACTCTAGGATGAAGTTCATCAGGTCCTGAGGCTTTACTGGGGTTTAAGCCTTGAAGTAACTTGATTACTCCTGCAGCTGACACAACCATATTCTCCATGAATGGAGCCGATCTTCCAGTCAATGGAACCTCCGTGAACTCAGTTTTATTAAACGCATCATTGAATTGACCGACAAGTTCTTCTGCCCTTTCAGAGTCTGATTCAACAACCCCGTTCCCTCCTCTTTTATTAAGGGGAGGGATACCTTACGACAACCTGTAGCAGGTGGAGCTTTTTCTTTAAGTATAACGGCCTGAAGTTGTTTTTAATTTTCCGGAGATGTCTTATAATAACAGAAAGGCCTCTGTGTCACTAATTTGGTATAGTTACGTCTTAATTATAAATGAGCTACATGGACCCATAATGATACGTGAAACCTTTCAGGTGTCACAAACCTAGCAAACAACGTGTAAAAATTGTCAAAATATTTCTTGACGTTTTCTTGTTTCTCAATACTTGACCAGCACCTTTCTGTTCTAAGAAGCCTTATCAACACAAAATTATACGTAAAACTTGGTCTCTCTCTATATAAGGCATATGTATATAAACTGTTTTGTCTTACTGAATTAGCAGAAATAGTCAGCAAAAGTGATTAAATATGTTCTTGACGTTTTCTTGTCGCTCAATACCTGACTCAGCTTTTCACAGCCGGGATTGCTCAGTTGGTCGGAGAACAATTTACTTTCTTTCTTTCTACTGATACTGCGTCGGTTACATTTGACCATTACCGCAGGTGTACATTACATAATCTCCAGGTTTGAAGGATGAAAGCCTATACAGTAATCATGTAATTACGGTAGGGATCTTTGAGGGCATCTAACACAAACGTCCTGGCCCTTAAAGAAACGCTTTTTTGAAAAAGGTTGCAAAAACTTAGCCGACAACTCTGGTGGGCAAATCCGGCGTAGTCACCGACATTGTGAAAATTCATAAATTTTCGGAACATTTCTGCAGCTTGACGAAAGCCAAGAAAGATAGTGACTTTTACATTTATTAGCTGTTTTTATCTGATTTGACACATCTTTTATAGTATTCTTTTGTGATTATATTGCTGTCCACGAACAACTTCCGGTCCAGCCCAAGATGGCGGAACGAAAGCAACGCAGTTCGAGCAAAGGGAAGCGCATAGACAAAGTGAGCTGTCTATTCTGCGGTATAACTCTTGACGCCATTCCATGTGATAATTGCGAGAACTGTGTGTCTAGGGTGTTCGAACATATCTAAAGCGCTGTATGACGAGATGGTAAAGTGTGACGTTATGGAATGTCATCGTCGAGTATGTAAGACAACAAAATCTAGCCTCAAGGCTATAAGTCAGTCAATAAATGAATTGAAAAACTCTAGTGAGGCCAGACTTGGCAAGGTTGAAGGAAGAATTCAAGCCCTTGAGGGAACAGTTAAAGAAACAGCACACTCAGAGGTTGCTGCCTCCCTGAAAACCAATTTGGCAGAAACAGTGGAGGAAATTGTTCAAGATAGACGCAAAGAGATTAACCAGAGAAACGCACGCGCTCTTAATATCATGGTGTTCAAACTTCCGATGTCTCAGTCGGACTAAGCTTCTGAAAGAAAAACACACGATATACAACAACTGAAACACGTGTTCACTTACATATGCCCTCATAAGGGAGAGCTGCAAATTAAAACTTGTTTTTGATTACTGGGCGGGAAAAAACCTCGGGAACAACAGAGTAGTTGTCCACAGTTAAAGGTAATGCTATTAAGTAAGGAACAAAGGCGGTTATTTTTAACTAACTCGAAGACCATCACAAACTTGACTGACACTGCGCTTAAGGATGTGATCACCGTGCGGGACCTCACAATATAGCAACGGAAAACTCAACGTAAGCTTAAGAATTCTTCTGTCAATAGTGAGGTTGTTGGAGAGGAGCCTGTGAGCTCCTTTCAGGAGAGCAACCAGGATTAATGTAAAAAGCAACGTTTTAATAGTATAGATAGGGAAGGTGAGAAAGCACCTTTTTTTTAAATTGTTCTATACAAATATGGACAGTGACATTCTGAACAAAACGGATGAGTTGACTTTAATATTAAGTGAAAAGGATCCAGATACTTTGGTTCTGAATGAAAGTTTGCCTAAAAGAAAACGGGACAAAAAACGTGTAGCTCAACATAAACTGTCACTAAAGGGTTATGATTATACAGTGAGGTCAACAAAAGAGGGACGAGTGCCATTATCTATTTTAAACAGCACTTGGTTGTCAATAATGTTGATATTTTAAACGACACAAACTTTGAGGAGTGTATATGGGTCCATGTTAAGCTGAAAGGAACTGATAGCTTACTGATAGGAAACATTTATAGAAGCCCCTCATCTTCTACAGACAATAATCTGGAATTAAATCATGTATTAAGAAAATCCATAGAGTTGAAAGATTCTCACATTCTTATTCTCGGTGACTTTAACTATACCAGGTTCAGGGGGGGACAAGCTCCATACCGGCTAGACTTTATATTTACTAGGAGGACAAGCTCCATCGCGGCTAGACTTTATATTTACTAACGAAAATGAAATGGTAACTGATCTAGAAAATATGCTGCCTATTGGTGCAAGTGACCACCCGTGCCTGTTATTTAACTTTACTTGTTATACTAGTCACAAACGTCTAAGTGAAACTAGACCAATTTTATAAAGGAAACTACCAATCTGTTCGATAACCTTTAATTTGTACTGATTGGAACACAGTGGAAAGTAACAATATAAAAACGTTTTGGTGTAACTTTCACTCGGCCATGTCAAGTATTATTGAGGACCATGTTCCCTTGACGAAACCCATCAACAAAGCTAAGAAAAAAACGTGGCTAAATCGTGAAGCAATATCACCGGTTGAAGCTAAGAAACGGGCATGGGGAAAGCACAGGTTTTGTAAATCTCCGCAAATCAGAAGTATGCTGAGGCAAGAAACGCAGCAACGAAAACATGCAGGAAGTCGAAAGCTTCTTTTGAGAAGGAGCTAGCCAGTAATATCAAAACTGACTCCAAGTCATTTTGGTCTTATGTGTGTTCTCAGTCAAATACAAGTACTACAGTAAGTGACCTTGAGTGTACAAATGGAACACTGACCTCATCAGACACTCAGAAGGCTGAAATACTCAATGCATTTTTCTCAAGTGTTTTCACTGAAGAAAGTACGGACAATATGCCTGAATTTCCAGACCGGAACTATGAAAGTGCCTTAACATCTCTTGATGTAACTACGGATCAACTAAAGAAGAAGCTTTCTTCTATGAAAACTTCGAAATCCCCGGGTATAGACTGTATACACCCACTTATCTGAAGGAATGCAGTGAAGAACTCTCGAGTGTACTTGCAAATCTTTTTAATCTGTCAAATAAGTATGAAAGTGTACCTGAAATGTGGAGAAAAGCACAAGTAACACCACTTTTCAAGAAAGGAGAAAAGCACAAAAGTTCGAACTACTGACCTGTTAGTCACACAGTTATTATTTGCAAACTCCTAGAATCATTTGTTAGAGACAAATTAAGTAATGTCACATGTGGAGAAT
Source organism: Lucinisca nassula (assembly GCA_963580285.1). Lineage (NCBI taxonomy): Eukaryota > Metazoa > Mollusca > Bivalvia > Lucinida > Lucinidae > Lucinisca > Lucinisca nassula. Next base: position 60,073,452 of record OY757025.1, read on the forward strand.
AACAAGTTCTTTTCAGAACATCAACACGGGTTTCGCGCAAAGCATTCATGTGTCACACAGTTATTAGAAGTAGTTGAACATTGGACGGAAATTATTGAAACTGGAGGCAGCGTGGATTGCATTTATATGGGCTTTGCCACTGTTCCGCATGAAAGGTTAATTCAGAGATTATTTGTTTATGGTATAAGAGGCAACATTATTGGATGGATTAGATCGTTTCTCAGCAACAGACAACAACAAGTGAAAGTTGGGTCTTCATGTCCATCATGGACGCCAGTCAAGAGCGGAATTCCGTAAGGCAGTGTATTGTGCCCCACACTCTTCCTCGTGTACATAAAGGATGTACCTGACGTTGTTACTAACATTGTTAAGTTGTTTGCTGATGATACAAAGATTTATAGGACAATCACAGATACCTCTGATGCTGAGTGTCTTCAGAGTGTCAGGTGGCACTACAGTAAAAAAAAATCCCCTTACTCACAATGTAAATTGGGGCATATTCCATGTTCTACCACATTTCAGCAAGTCTAATGCTTCCATTATGAGGCATATAATTTGACAGGCTGACCATTTACCTTCCAGAAGAAGCTAAAAAATATGTATGCTGTGCGGCATATTTTGGCCTTTTTGGCAGCCAGCGTCAACAAACCCATACCGCAGCGAATAAATCCAGGCATTTCCAGTGGCCAGTCAGCACAATTTTATGGTTCAATTTAAATCAACTGCATTTTACAATAGCAAATACCTACTAATATTTCTTCTAATAAACAATAATACTTCTCAGAAAAATTATGGCTTAGCACCAGATCCAATCAGAAGCAGCAGAATATTCAATTCTGTACTGAAAGCTCTCCCCAAAGCAAGTGCAGCTTTCATAAAGACCAATTATTTACTGTAGTGCAACCTATACCAAACCCTAATTTCTCTATGATCCACCAAAAGAATTGCCAAACACAAGTTTAGACCATATCTAATAATATAGTCATGCATAATTAATGTTCAGTGACAAAGAATCTTTAAACTTTGCGAAAAAGTTATCGCTTCCAGATTCTACGATGAAAGCCAGACAAACCATGTTTTGTGAAAAAGCGCAAAGTTTACCTCTTTCCAGAATGGAACCCAGAAACCGGCTTGCATCAGTGCTTCTTCTCAGATGTCTTTGGAATACTTTAATCCTAAAATGCACTAAATCATGTCCTATTAGCAGCCATGCTAGAAATTTTGGCTGTTCTCACACCTATACCCCCTAATTTCAGTAAAAATTGGCATTTTGAGGATATTTTGGGGACAAAACTTTGATGAAAATGATTATAAATGCCTTAATGCCATGAGAAATGTCTGAATATATCTATTCAAATCTTGTAACATGAACCCAACCAGTAAGAACTTACAACGGCTGAGAAAACTCATTGCAATATTGCAGCGGGCTGTTCGGAGAGACAATTTTGAAATTTTGCATTGGCTTGAGACCCTTGTCTAATGCCAAGTAACCTCAGTGTTATATTCAATATTGAGTATTTTCTTTCTCTTGTGTTCCTTTTTAGACATTTACTGCAGGTCTGCTTTCCAAACAGACCAATGACAACTGATTTACATGGCTTTTAAGTACCCCCCCCCCCTCCAATTACATGGAACAGAAGCAAAAAGTTATAAAATACACCCAGTTAGTCCTAAATTAGCACTAAACTTACAATTTGTACAGTTTCTGTGACAAAATACATGCCAGGAAGATCCACCTTAAGATACAGAATTGGAGGGAACCTATTATGTGTGAAAATATTATGTAATGAATGAAAACATTAGAGGGGAGCTGATTTTTCTACTTTCGGTTTAGGTGGCACTACAGTAAAAAAAATCCCCTTACTCACAATGTAAATTGGGGCATATTCCATGTTCTACCACATTTCAGCAAGTCTAATGCTTCCATTATGAGGCATATAATTTGACAGGCTGACCATTTACCTTCCAGAAGAAGCTAAAAAATATGTATGCTGTGCGGCATATTTTGGCCTTTTTGGCAGCCAGCGTCAACAAACCCATACCGCAGCGAATAAATCCAGGCATTTCCAGTGGCCAGTCAGCACAATTTTATGGTTCAATTTAAATCAACTGCATTTTACAATAGCAAATACCTACTAATATTTCTTCTAATAAACAATAATACTTCTCAGAAAAATAATGGCTTAGCACCAGATCCAATCAGAAGCAGCAGAATATTCAATTCTGTACTGAAAGCTCTCCCCAAAGCAAGTGCAGCTTTCATAAAGACCAATTATTTACTGTAGTGCAACCGTCATTGACAACTTACAAAGTTGGTCTGATGACTGGCTGATCAAGTTTAATGCATCAAAATATAAATGTATGCATCTGGGAAAGAGGAACCCAAGACACTCTTATTCTTTGGGAACCATAATTATTGACAATGTTAACCAGGAAACGGATCTCGGTGTTCTGTTCGACGACGAATTGAACTTCTGTGAACATATAGCCTCAAAGGTAAAGAAAGCCAACCAGACTCTTGGGATAATTAAAAGTACATTCACTTGCATGGACGCCGAAATACTTGTACCCTTGTTTAAGTCTTGTTCGTCCACATTTGGAATATGCTGGTGTTATTTGGTCCCCAAAGTTTAAGAAAGATATACTTGCGATTGAAAATGTTCAACTTAGAGCTACAAAATGGTCACCGGATTTAAGTATGTGCCATACGAAGATCGTCACAGAAAGCTTGGACTCCCAACACTAGTTTATCGTCGTCAACGAGCAGATATGGTCCAGCTGTTCAAAATATTGCACAATTATGAATGTGTGAATATTTGCAAAATCAGTGTTAATGTGAATGCCAATAGAAGGCACATGTTCAAACTGCGCAAGCAGTATACCATTTCTTCATTCGGTCCGAACAAATTTTTCTTCAGAGTAGTAAACCCATGGAAAGTATATCCTGTGTTACAGTAACAGCATCAAGTGTAAACATTTTCAAATCCAGTTTAAATAATGACTGGAAAGGTAGAGACGATAAATTTTTCTATCAATGGGCGTGAGCAACCATTCAGGCAACCCAAGGACAAACGTGTATTATTAAAGAAGGGTAATGTTAATTTGGGCCACTACGAACATCAAACATCATGGCCCACTTGGGTGAACATAAACTTTTGTCAGACAGACAACATGCATTTAGGTAATGGCATAGTTGCGAAACTCAGTTGAGCACGGTTATTAATGATTGGGCAAAAATCCTGGACAAAGGGGGGCAGGTGGACACATTTATTTTGGGTTTCGAGAAGGCTTTTGACACCCCTCCTCATGAACTACTTAACTCCAAATTATTTGGTTATGGAAGGGAAGACTCTCAAATGGATAGATTCCTTCCTTTGCTACAACAAAAAAGCGTGTTGTTGTTAATGGTGAATCTTTATCTGGGGTCCCCCAGGGGACTGTTCTTGGTCCGCTGCTATTCTCCCTGTACATCAATGATATATCCACTGACATTGCCTCGGAAATAAGACTGTTCGCAGACGACTGTGTTTGTTATCGGGTAATCAGAGATACTGAGGACTCACTGAAACTTCAGAAGGATATAGATAGATTAGGATGTTGGGTACGAAAATGGGGCACGAAATTTCAACCCGTTAAATGAACTATTATGCAGATAACTAGGAAAAGAATAAATAAAATTAAGGCTTCTGACACCTTAGAGGGAACGGTCTTCGAAAATGTGAATTCCATTAAATGCCTTGGTGTGACAATCACTCACGATTTGAGATGGAATACACACATTAGCAATTTGTTTACAAAGGCGAATAGAACACTTGGTTTCCTGAGGCGAAATCTTCATCAGTGTCCTCAGGATGTGAACGAGACAGCATATAGGGGGATTGTTCGCCCACTCTTAGAACATGGTAGTTACATCTGGGACACAAGCGGAGTGGTCCTTAATGAAGAAATAGAAAAAGTTCAGAATAGAGCTGCTAGATTTGAAACAGGAAATTACTGCTTTGAAATTGGGAACATGACTGTAATTCTAGGAAAATTAAGATGGGAGTCTCTCAAGAAAAGGAGAAGAGACAGTAGGCTCATACTCTTATACAAAGGTCTAAAGGGTGCTGCCAGCATTCCAACAGATGACATTGCTTCCCAAGCTAGGCACTGTAGAAAGTACCATTCAATGACGTTTCCGACCCTTACTGCAAGGACAGACATTTAAAGAATCGTTCTTCCCCCGAACCGCCCCAGGTATTAGACTTTCTGCCTTGCCGTGGCCCTGGGGGCTCAATTCCCACTGGGCACATTGCCGCTCTGGTCTCTGTGCCTACTGGTAAGAGCTAAAGGAAGTACCACCCGTTTGCCGTGGGTGGCGTCCTGTAGGCCGGAAGAAGGGATCCTGGAGGTTGAGGGTTGCCTGAGGTTGCGGTGCTTCAGGTTCCAAACACGCCTCTTTGGCCTGGCTTTTCGGTGTAGACGGGTGGCCGTGGGGTCCGGCACGGTCAATCGGCTGGTCGCGCCAAGCCCTAGAGATACTACTTTGCTTTCTCTTCCATTCTTTTTGTATCTTTCCTGATGCCAACCATATGCCCATTACTTTCTGTCGTTTTTATCTCTAGAAGGCGGTGGCCAAACGGAGCAATCGTGTAGGCATTTTGTTTATGCGAGTATATCTCACGTGTATCTCTAACACCTGCGAGTCGGATAACGACTCTATTATGGTGTTCCCTGGTAGGGCTCCAAGGAGCACTTGGGATGAAACTCTGATATATTCCTCATGAGGAATGGAAAAAAAAATAACCGCAACGCAAGCAAACGTAAAAAAGACGAGGATTCATCCGATTCGGCATTTTAGTCAACAGTCTAGCCAGCAGTCTGCAGCACCAACGATCTTAAATTTTCCACGCTTCTTGGTTATGGCATCAGTTGAAGAAACACGCACTGTGTCAAGTTGATCCCTATTTGTCATTGAAAAGAGTATAGTGTCCATTGCCGGACACCCAAAAAGCATCAAAAAGCTTAAGTTAGGTGATCTCCACTTGGAAGTCGGGAGAGAACAGCAGGTTAAAAGCCTGCTTGGTACCACAAAGCTCTTCGATCTCAAGGTCAAAGTATCTCTGCACAATACACTTAATTCATGTAAAGGTGTCATCCGCAGCCCAAAGTTACGTCCTTGCAGCGATGCAGAGATAATTGACAACTTGAGATCTGAGGGTGTCATTGGTGTACGTAACATCCAAGTTCGTATAGGTGATGTATTGAAGCCAACAGGTAATTACGTGTTGACTTTTAATACACAAATCAAAGTAGCATATCTTTCAGTTAACGTAGAGGTATATATACCAAACCCTTTCAGATGTTACTCCTGTCAGGTTTTTGGCCACGACGAAAGCAGATGTCAGAAGAAACAACTCTGTCCAAACTGTGGTGAAGACAAACATGTCGATAATCATTAAAACTGTAAGAATGTGGCCAAATGCGTCAACTGTAGTGGCAAACATGCTGTTGTCTCTCGAGATTGTCCGGCATGGAAAAAATGAAAAGAAATACTCACTGTCAAATACCAAAGAGCGAAACATAACACCAACCACCAGTTACGCCAGTATCACAAAGGGTGCTGGTGTAAAAGTTTCCAGCTCCGGAACACAGACTGTTGAATCATACATAGCTGAACTGAATAAAATCTGGTGCATGGAGTAAATCCACTCCAGCACCACAAAGTTCAACCAATTTATCAGATGGCGCAATCCGGGTTGCTCCGGATCGGTCGACAGTGACTGTACCGAAGCCAGCGTTGCATGTAAAAGAGAAAGTCGACTCAGGTCGAACTAGTAAGGGATCGGAAGATCCGAATTTCAAAAAACAACAAACATCTCAAAAACAAACAGATAGACAACGTAAAATGGAACGACACAATATAAAATTTCAGAACAGATTCGGATCTTTGAGTGACAGTGATATGGAGTTCACTGCAACTCCATCACCACGAAGTGGCAATAACAGATCGAGGTCAACAACACCACGAGGTGGTGGTAGCAGATCGATATCACCGATTGCACCTCCATAATAGTTTCTAGTCTAATAAATATCTCTCCATAAAATGGATTTAAAACACAAAATAATACAATGGAATTGTCGAGGTCTTAAATCAGATGATAATGAGCTCTTATTATTAATCTCTTTATTGAACCCATCGGTTTTTTGTTTGCAAGAAACCTTTATAAAAACTGATGACAACATTGATGTCAGGGGTTTCAATACATATAACTACATTTATTCTGATGGTAACAAACCATCTTGTGGCAGTTCAGTTTTTGTTAAATCATGTTTACCACAAAGAGAGATCAAATTAAAAACAGAACTACAAGCTGTAGCAGTATCGGTTTCTCTAGATAAAGAAACTACAATTTGTTCTTTATATATACCACCTTCATTTCCTATAGAGCCCGAACATCTTGAACCATTGCTGGATCAACTTCCATCGCCATATATTTTAGTTGGCGACTTCAATGGTCACAACATTCTATGGGGTTGTAAAGATAACAACAACAGAGGAGCGCTTATTGAAGATTTTATTGCAAAGAATGCTTATTGAATGATAAATCTTATACTTACCTTCGCCCAGCGACAGGTCATTTGTCTTCTTTAGATCTCTCTTTTGGTCTCCAATCTCTCTTCTTGGACTACGACTAGTCTGTCTATGATGATCAGTGCGGAAGTGATCACTTCCCTGTTATAATTGAGAGCGTAAACGAACCAGATGAGGGATGTAACCAAAAATGGAAAATGAATAAAGCCGATTGGGAATTATTCCATAATTTATGCGAAGAAGAGTCATCAATTGCGCACTTTAATGAATCATCTGACATTGTTTCTGATTTCACAGATTCGCTTATTAATATATCAGAACAATGCATTCCAAAGACCTCCACAAATACTAAGAAAAGCAAGCCTTGGTTTAATAATGACTGCAAAGAAGCTATCCAAAAGCGCAAACAGGCTTTAAATAAGTTCTGCAAAAGTCCAACTTCAGAAAAGCTAAACGACGTAAAAGTTTTTAGAGCTCCAAAACGAAATCATGGAGGGAATATGTTTCAAAATTGAACTACAAAACGGGAAGATATAATTGACTTTCACTGGAGGACCAGAGGACTGAGGACCAAGTCCTCTAGAGAACCAGGGGTATAATTTGAGGACCAAATACAGGAGGACGAGTGCTTTAATCAGCCATATAATGTCTATGATAATTGAAGATAATTATTGTCTATTGAAAATGATACCTGCTGGAATTGTATATCACCTCATGGGCGCATATACAGAAAGAAAAGGAAAAAAGAAATATTAAAATAAAATAAATAAAAGGAAAAAAATATTATGCTCAGGGAATTTTTCACTATAGAATTTTATGAAATATATTTTTGGCATCATATTACTCTGATAAAAATGTTTAGTAGAAAAAAAAAATCTGTACTTTCTATATACTTGATATTGTCTATCTGTGTTTATTATTATTTTTTTAATTCACAAACTGCATGATGACCAGTGAAGATCCTGATCAGATGGCATAATGTTACTCTTTTAAAAATGTTCAATTGAAATTAGAATTTCTCTACTTTCAATATGCTTAATACAAGCTATCTTTTAAATTCACAAACTGTTGATGAGCAATGAAGATCCTGACCAGATGGCTTATCTGGAGCTAAACTGTTGTGATGCTCAGATATTTTTGACCATAGAATTATATGAAATACCATTATGAGGCTGTTCAAACGACTACTCACAACCTATGTTTTCGAGAAGAAATAAGAAAAATAATGTATACCCCTCGAAACCCCAGTTCTCTATATAAAGTGGGGTAAAGAGGGGTGTTCATTACACGGAGTTGTAAATATGATGATTTTTGGCATCTTTTTACTCTTAAAAACGTTTTGTTGAAATTAGAATGTCTCTACTTTCTATATGCTTGATATAATCTATCTATTAACCCATTTTGTACAGGAAACCCCTAAACAGGTTCCCTGGCGCAGACCCAGACCAGGGCCTTCACTGTTTGCAAAAAGTTCAGCCATATTCCAAGTAGAGTCTGAGGAAAACACAACCTGACACCCCTAAATTTTGAAATGGACTCCTGTTATATATAAGGAGGAAGATTCCATTTGGTACAAAAAGGTTTATATTCACAAACTGCAAGATGAACAGTGAAGATCCTGATCAGATGGCTTATCTGGAGCTACACTGTTTTATGCTCAGAAATTTTTCACCATAGAATTATATGAAATAAATTTTTGGCAACTTGATACTCTTATTTAAAATGTTTAGTTGAAATTAGAATTTCTCTATTTTCTACATACTTGATATAATCTATCTGTTAAGTTCACAAACTGCAAGATAAACTTTCTGCTTCATAAGTTGTGTATTATCGTTAGGCCCACTTCACTGAGGCACACTTAACATATTTCCTTAAACTCGCAAACTGTCATAATATGGCTTATTTTTAGCTCACCAGAGCCAAATGCTCCGGGGGAGCTTATAGGATAGGCAGTTGTCCGACGTCGTCTGCGTCTGCGTCGTCTGGCGTCAACATTTTCAAACGACATCTCCTCTGAAGCCACTGTGCCGATTCAGCCCAAATTTCATCTGCAGCATCCTTGGGCAGGGGGATTGAAAGTTTGTGTTTTTATTGAAAATCGGCTCATTAGTTTGGTTGCTATGGCGACTTAGAGTTTCCATAGACTTATAATGGGGAAAATAGAAAAATGGCGTTTACTGCCAAACCTTTGCAGATATTTTGACATAACTTTTATAGAAATATTCCTTGAGTGAACCTCTTTTAGCCGCATGCTTTTATGCTTACCTGGGGTTCCCCCAGGGTGTGCCGGGGCCATGCTCCACCCCCTCCAGTGCATAAAAGGCCATATATCTCAGAAACTATTCAGATCCCCACCCTAAACCATATATATTCTTTTTTCTTATGATAGAACACATTCAGTGGCACCAACCTGGGGGTCCCCTGGGATGTGCCGGGCCCATGCCCCACCCCCTCCATTTCGTAAAAGGCGCCCAATATCTCCGAAACCGTTAAGATCCTCACCCCAAAAATCATATATATTCTTGTTTCTTATCGATGATAAGACGCATTCAGAGACACCAACCTGGGGGGGGGGGCGCCTGAGATGTGCCCGGGCCATGCCCCCAGCCCCTCCACTTTGTAAAAGACCCAATATCTCAGAAACCGTTGAGATCCCCACCCCTAAACCATATATATTCTCGTTCCTTATGATAAGACGCATTCAGTGATACCAACCTAGGGGTCTCCCATGGGTTCGCCGGGGCCATGCCCCACCCCTCCATTTCATGCATAAAAGACGATATATCTCAGAAATAATCCAGATCGCCACCCCAAAACCATTTATATTCTTGTTTCTTATGATAAGACGCATTCAGTGACACCAACCTTGGGGTCCCCTGGGATGTGCCCACCCCCTCCACCCCATCAAAGGCCCAATATCTCAGAAACCGTTCAGATCCCCACCCCTAAACCATATATATTCTTGTACCTTATGAGAAGACGCATTCAGTGATTTCAACCTAGGGGTCACCCGGGGTGCGCCGGGGCCACGCCCCACCCCTCCACTTCATGAAAAGCGATATATCTCAAAAACCTTTCAGATCCCCACCCCAAAGCTATATATATTCCTGTTTCTTATGATTAGATGCATTCAGTGACACCAACCGGGGGGTACCATTGGATGTATCTCGACCATGCCCCACCCCATCCACTTCATAAAAGGCCCAATATCTCAGAAACCCTTTAGATCCCCACCCCATAACCATATATATTCTTGTTCCTTGTGATAAGAGGCATTCAGTGATACCAAACCTAGGGGTCTCTCATTCATGCGCCGTGGCCATGCCCCACCCCCTCCATTTCATAAAAGGCGATATATCTCAGAAACCATTCAGATCCCGCCCCAAAACCATATATATTTTTGTTTCTTATGATAAGACGCATTCAGTGACACCAACCTGGGTGTGCCCCGGCCACCCATACACATCATAAGAGGCGATATATGTCAAAAACCTTTCAGATCCCCACCACACGTCATATATATTCTTGTTCCTTATGATAAGACGCATTCAGTGACACCAACTTGGGTGTCCCCTGGGATGTGTCCGGGCCATGTCCCATCCCCTCCACTTTGTAAAAGGCTCACTATCTCAGAAACCATTTATATCCCCATCCCTAAACCATATATACTCTTATTCCTTTTGATAAGACACATTTAGTGATATCAACCTAGGGGTCTCCCAGGGTGCGTTGGGGCCTTGCTTCAACTTCATAAAATGCCATATATCTCAGAAACTGTTCAGATCCCCACCCCTAAGGCATGCATATTTGTGTTCCTTTTGATAAGACTCATTCAGTCAAATCAACCTTGGGTGTATTTGTGCTAGGTTAATATGTCGATGCCATGGCCCACCCCTCCACTTCATAAAAGGCCATATATCTGAGACACCATTAACCCTTTAAGTACCAAATGGAATCTTCTTCCTTATATATAGCAGGAGTCCATTTCATAATTAAGGGGTGTCAGGTTGTGTTTTCATCAAAATTAATTTGGAAAAATGACTGAACTTTTAGCAAACAGTGGAGGCCTGATCAGACGCCGCGTTCTGTGGCGTCTGAGCTGGACATGCACTGTTTGCCAGGGTACCCGTTTTGGGGTTTCTGGTACAATCTGGGTTAAGATCCCCACCTCATAATCATATATATTCTTGTTCGTTGTGATTAGACACTTTCGGTCACACCAACTTGGCGGTCCACAGGGGCCATTCCTCTCCTCTTCTCTTCATAAGAAGGCCTCATATCTCAGAAACAGTCCAGATCCCCACTCCTAAACAATATATTTTCTTGATCCTAATGAGAAGACACCTTCAAGGACAACTATCTTGGATTTCTTGGTGTGTCTGTCCGGGCCATGCTCCAACATCTCCACAGCTTAAAAGGCCTTATATCTCTGGAACTGTACACATCCCCACCCCTAAACCATATATATTCTTGTTCCGTATGATAAGACGCACCCAGTGATACCAACCTGGGCTCTGTTGGATCCATGTCCCACCCCGCCACTTCATAAAAGGCCTAAAATTTCAGATACAGAGTCCACATGGAATGGGGGTTCGTTTGGGAGACTTTATAATCGATAAATTGAAACCATACATGGCTGCCAGTGGGCAGAGCCCGCCTGAACTCTGGTGAGCATAGTGGCCCATTGGCCTCTTGTTTATAAATACCCACTGGTAATTCACTGAAGTGAGTTTAAATAATAAAACTTTCAATTGCATGGACATGGCACTACATTGATGCTGATTATCTCACACAAAATTCAACAAAAGCAGCTCCTGCTATACTAAAAGTTTTTTTTTTTCGGGGGGGGGGGGGGGGGGGGTGGGATGGCCCTTTCAATATTATTTCACTCATATCGAGCCGATCATTAATCAGAGGTGTACTAAAGTCTTCAGAGAAGTTTTCTTGCAAGAAAATGGTTATATAAATTAATTTAATTACCATGATTGTTGTTAATAATAATGTTCAGCTACACTGATTTTGAAGTTCTATATTCTGGTGTTTTATCAAATGCTAAGTTTTATAAAGTTATCATACTATAATGGCTTCCCGGAATGATTGTGCACATTAATCCATTTTTGTATCAGAAATCCCTAAACAGGCTATTAGCAAACAGTGCAGGCCGAGATCAGATGCCACATTCTGCAGTGTCTGATCAGAGCCAACACTGTTTGCAAAAAGTTCAGCCATTTTCCAAATAAATGAAGAACCACTTAATTTTGAAATGGACTTGTGCTATATATAAGGTGGATGATTTCATTCAGTGCAAAATGGGTTAAAACATGAATATATTAAAGACAATAGCTGTCCGGTTTGTTACCCTTGTACTCACTAGTGAATGAAATGAACACCCTTATAAACCCCACTTTTTACTGAGAAAAATGGGGGTTATACAGGTAAACATCATTTACCTTATTTTTGCTCAAAAACTCATTTATATTGTGGTTGCTCATAAGAATTGTGCAATGAGGACCTTTCACTCTTTAAATATATTTTCTAAAGTGGACTACAGACGCTTACATGGAATTTGAATTGAATACAGGCAATTATGTGAGTAGGGTTTTACTCAACTTCAGAGAAAAAAGTTCATGTAATGAGCATCGTTGTAATGACCACTTATTACCAAGAAAAATGGAGTTAACACATGTTCACATTGTTCTCATTATTTATGCTCATCATATACATGTATTTTCTGTGTTTGTTAGAACCGCATAAGTCTTTGTGGCAGACTGAGCACCCACAAATTATGTTTGAAAAAAAAAGGTAAAAAAAAAAAAATCATCTTAACTATGCGACTATGCTCGTAGTATTGGATTTCTTGCTCAAAACCCCTCCGTGATTTGGGTACTCGTGAGATACACTTGTTAAAACCACCTTGGTCTAATAAGCACAGACATTCTATGCTTGCAGACGAAATGAGAAGAATATCACCAATATAATGGAAAATGTCAGTCTTAAGTTTGTGAAGGAAACATTACACTAGTACTGGTAAACCGCTTAGAGGATCTAAGCCTGTCCAGGAACCGCGGTGCGAGGCGGACCGTCCATGCTAATAAACCCTATTGGTTTCATTGGGCGACAGGGCTTGAGATGTCATTTCATCTCGATGTCGGGTAAAAGTCCCACAAAATTGGAAGCAACGTCTCCAAAATGACCTTTACAGTGTTGACGGGGACGTTAAACCTCAAATCAAACAAACAAACAAACAATAACACACACATGCGACATAGTGCTTTTTTCACATCTCCAAAATGTTTTTTTTTTTTTTTTTTGATGAAAAGCTTTGATATTTTTATTATTTATACTGCAAACATAGATTGCTGCCTCATTGATGTGGTTCTAACTAGTACCCACGACCTACCGGTACTTCTTGGAGCAGTAATAAGAAAGAAAATGTAAACCTTAGTTTTCTCTATAAGATGTTTTTAGGGGGTGTGGTGGTGGTGATGGGGGGGGGGGGGGGTGCGGTTTTCATTTTGTGGACATGTTCACCTGATGACACCTTGTCGCTCGGGTAAGTTATTGAAATGCCCAGAACTAAGATCTTTTCCCCCCATTTACATATTTCCTTGATTGTTGCACAATAAAAGAAATAAACAATAAAATAAAATAAATAAATTATAAAAAATAAATAAAAATAATTTATTAAATAATTAAATAAAGAAATGCTTATTCATGGGCCCTGTGTGAGAACTACAATGGAATGTCACATTTTCTGACTTTTCAGCTCAACATAAGAAAATTAATAATAAATGGCCCTAATTAACCTGTTTGGTACCGGAAACCCTAAAATGGGTACATTGGCAAACAGTATAGGCCCAGATCAGACGCCGCAGAATGTGGCATCTGATCAGGGCCTACACTATTTGCAAAAAAATCAGCTATTTTGAAGATAAGACAACCTGTCACCCCTACATTTCGAAATGGATTCCTGTCATATATGGAGAGGAAGATTCCATTTGGTACAAAAAGGGTTAACACCCAAAATAATTAGAAAAAAATGCTTCTGAAAGATCTGACAAGACATTTAAAAAATGAAGACACTCCCTACATTTGCAAACACTGTAACACAAGATAAACCATCTAATCAGTATCTTCACTGTTCATCATGCAGTTTGTGAATTTAACAGATAGATTATATAAGTGGGAGCCTCCGTAGTGCAGTGGTTACGCTATTTGCCTTGTAAACCAGGGATCGCAGGATCGATCCCGGGCTTCTCCAGACTTTCGGATGAGTCTTTCAACCGAGGTCCCGTCTCCGTATGACCTTAGCTGTTGATGGGACGTAAAACTCAAACACTCACTCAGATTATATAAGTATATTTAAAGCACTTACTGTAGAGAAATTCTAATTTCAAGTGAACATTTTTAAAAGAGTAACAATATGCCGTCTGATCAGGATCTTCACTGTTCATCATGGAGTTTGTGAATTAAAAAAAGAAAAAAAAAAGAAAAACAGACAGATAATATCAAGTATATAGAAAGTACAGAAATTCTATTTTCAACTAAGCATTTTTATCAGAGTAACATGATGTCAAAAATATATTTCATAAAATTCTATGGTGAAAAATTTCCTGAGCATAATAATATGTTTTTCCTTTTATTTATTTTATTTTAATATTTCTTTTTTTTTTCCTTTTCTTTCTGTATATATGCCCATGAGGTGATATACCATTCCAGCAGGTGTCATTTTCATTAAACAGTAATTAATCTTCAATTATCATAAACATTATATGGCTGATTAAAGCACTGGTCCTCCTGTATTTGGTCCTCAAATTATACCCCTGGTCCTCTAGAGGACTTGGTCCTTAGACCTCTGGTTCTCCAGTAAAAGTCCTCAAATTATACCTTCCCGTACAAAACCCCCATTAAAAAAGTTTGGGATATAGTACGAAAAATTTCAGGAAAAACAAGGTCCCCTAGTTTTACACATTTAAAAATGTTCAAGAAAGTGGTATCCTTTGGAAGCAAGGAACACGCCACAGAACTGGAAAATATGGAGTGTACGTGTTTTCTGGTTTTGACACAAAAGCTTCAACTAAAAAAGATATTTTAGATACTCTTGGTAGCACATTCTTGAGAAATTCATCATCGCGAAATTATTCTGACACTTTTAGAAATTTCAAAAAGGGCCAAGAGAAAAGAAAATATCTAAACTTTAAATCCCTCAATCACGAAGAATACAACAAACCTTTCAACTAATCGGAACTAGTCGAAGCCATTGAGAAATGACATGATACGGCAACCGGCCCCGATGAAATTCATTATCAGATGCTTTAAGGCATTGATTCTGTAACAGTAGAACACACCGTGTGTTCATAATTGTTTTATTGCCCCCTGTGATATACTGATTATAGCACATCAAAGGCGGCCCATAATAGGGTGATTAGTAGCTATTGTTGTATCCCCTGACTGAGGCACTTAAGAAGAAAATCAATAATGCACACCAGTCAACAGTAAGTAATTTATTGATTTTCCCCAAGGAGGCCCTTTACCTGTTGAAGACAGAGGACTTCTCTTCAGTCAGCTCTGAGGGCTACATAATATAATGTAATGAAATGATAGTCCTCAATAATCAAGAACAAATGCCTTTAAGCATCTGCCAAAAAGTTCTCTTTCAACACTGTTAGATATATTTAATAATATTTGGGAAACGGGGGTCTGTCCTTAGAGCTGGCGTTTAGCTACATTTGTTCCAATTCCAAAAAAAAAACAGGGAAAGATCATGCAGAACTTACGAATTATCGACCGATAGCTTTGACAAGTTGTTTGTGTAAACCAATGGAGAGAATGACAAACAAGAGATTAGTTTGGTACTTAGAGTTCAACAACCTCATTTCAGAATATCAGTCAGGTTTTCGTTCGGGACGTAGTACCAACGACAATTTAATAAGACTGAAACCTTAATACGAAATGCTTTTATTAACAAAGAACACGTAGTAGCTGTCTTTTTCGACTTGGAGAAAGCATATGATACAACATGGCGTTATGGAATATTGAAAGATCTCCATAACATTGGCTTAAGAGGAAAACTTCCCAGTTATATTGAAAGCTTTTTAGGGGAGCGCATGCTTCAGGTGCGTGTGGGGTCTACCGTGTCAGATCTCTATGACCAAGAACAGGGTGGCCCACAGGGTAGTATTCTTTCAACTACGCTATTTAACATCAAAATAAACAATATTGCACAATGTTTGGACGACAAAACAGATTGTTCATTGTATGTTGATGATTTTTAGCTCCACTGGCCGAAGGCCAGCAGGGCTATTGTCATGGCCCTGTGTCCGTCGTGCGTCCGTGCGTCCAGTCGTCCGTGCGTGAACTCTTTTCTTTAAACATCTTCTCCTCCTAAACTACTTGGCCAATTGTAACCAAACTTCACAGGAATGTTCCTTACATAGTCCTCTTCTAAATTCCTTCAAAGAATTTTGTTACACCCAGACCTCTGGTTGCAATGGCAATAAAACCACAAAAAAAAAAAAAAAAAAAAAAAAATCTTTAAAAATCTTCTCCTCCAAAACCACCTGTTGGATTTCATTTTTATTTTGCATGAATGTTCCTTGGGTGGACCTCTTTCAGGTTCCTTGAAGAAATTTTGATCACACAAAAAACATGGCCGCCATGGGCGGGGCTTATTTTCCCTATTAAACACATAGTGTAATGCTAAAATATCTTCTCCTACTAAACTACTGGGCCAATTGTAACCAAACGTCACAGGAGTGTCCCTTACTTAGTCCTATTCTAAATCCCTTCAAAAAAATTTGTTACGCCCAGAACTCTGGTTACCATGGCAACAAAACCACACAAAAAATAAAAATCTTCTCCTCCAAAACCACCTGTTGGATTTCATTTTTATTGTGCATGAATGTTCCTTGGGTGAACCTCTTTCAGATTCCTTGAAGAAATTTTGATCCGACAAAAAACATGGCCGCCATGGGCGGGGCTTATTTTCCCTATTTAACATATAGTATTATGCTAAAACATCTTCTCCTCCTAAACTACTGGGCCAATTCTAACCCAACTTCACAGGAATGTTCCTTACTTAGTCCTCTTCTAAATTCCTTCAAAGAATTTTGTTACACCCAGAACTCTGGTTACCATGGCAACAAAACCACACAAAAAAATAAAAATCTTTAAAAATCTTCTCCTCCAAATTCACCTGTTGGATTTCATTTTTATTTTGCATTAATGTTCCTTGGGTGGACCTCTTTCAGATTCCTTGAAGAAATTTTGATCCGACAAAAATCATGGCCGCCATTGGCGGGGCTTATTTTCACTATTTAGTTAGGAGGCCTTCATGCGGACTGAACAAATTATTTGTCTAAATCGCGACGGAAGTAAGGGCGAGGCTTGTGGCCACGTAAAATCGATTTAAGCCCCCTAGTGGAAATCTTTCCACTGACCGTTCCAAGGCGGTTCTTCTGTGGTGGTTTATTTATGGTGTTGTTTGTTACTTACTGTGTGTATCACTTGTTATTTATTTTGGATGGCCATATGGCCATTTTGTGGGAAAGTAACTATCCTTATGGCCTTCCTTTGTTTAGGTTTCCATTATGGTCTGGTCGCTTAATGTTTGTGTTTCTTTCCCATTTGGTGTCTTTGATGGGTGGAGTAAGTTAATTGTATCGATTCCTGATCTTTGTTTTACTTCTACTTAGCATATAGTGTAATGCTAAAAAATCTTCTTCTGCAAAAGTACTTGTGGGATTTCATTGTAATTTGGCATGAATGTTCCTTGGGTGGACCGTTGTCAGATTCCTTGAAAAAATTTGATCTGACAAAAAACATGGCCGCCATGGGCGAGGCTTATTTTCACTATATATCATACAGTGGTATGCTGAAAATATCTTCTTCTGCAAAAGTTCTTGTTTTATTTCATAGTTATTTGGCATGCATGTTCATGTATCTGAATTAATCTCCTCCGAATTTGCTGACTATTACATATCTATAGAGGTCCACCTACAAATTATCATTCTACATATTCAAAACATCAGAAATTTCACTCGTGATAGAACTGATGTTTTCAACACAATCTAAGCAAACTCTATTTATACGATTTTATGTTTCAAAATAAATTCAAAATACTGAGGGAGATTGATTTATTAGACCTAATTAGACTACAGTGTCAACAGTTCTCCAGATCCCTGAGGGTTAAAATGGCTTAGTCGAAAAGGGAAACATACCGAATCCGACGGAGGAAAGGAAAAAATAAATAAACTGGCCGAAGACCCGCGGGTCTTATTGTTATGGTCCTTTGTCCGTCGTGCGTCCGTGCGTTAACTTTTTTCTTTAAACATCTCCTCCTTAACTACTTGGTCGATTGTAACCAAACTTCACAGGAATGTTTCTCACATAGTCCTCTTCTAAATTCCTTCAAAGAATTTTGTTACATGCAGAACTCTGGTTGCGATGGCATCGAAACCCAAAAAAATATTTAAAAATCTTCTCCTCCAGAACTGCTCAATGGATTTTTTTTCTTATTTTGCATGAATGTTCCTTGGGTGGACCTCTGTCAGATTCCTTGAAAAAATTTGGATCAGACAAAAAACATGGCCGCCATGGCCATGCCCCACATGGCCGCCATGGCCATGGCGGCCATGCCCCTTGGCTCATTAATTTTCAAAGACTTATAAGGGGAAAAGTTTTAAAACCCTTCTCCTCCAAAACCGCACAGCTCAATGGATTTCATTCTTACTTTGCTTGAATGTTCCTTGGGTGGACCTCTGTCAGATTCCTTGAAGCAATTTTGATCAGACAAAAAACATGGCCGCCATGGATACGCCCATTGGTTAATTAGCTTCCATAGACTTATAAAGGGATCTCTTTTTTTAGCTCACCTGTCACGTAGTGACGAGGTGAGCTTTTGTGATCACTTTTTGTCCGTCGTCCGTGTGTCCGTCCATCCGAGCGCATCCACGGGCATATGTTGGGTAGACATGAGTTGGGTACTTGCCGTTTATTCCGTTAGTGTCCAAAAAGTAGCCAACAAATTTGATGGTACATGTTGGGTACTTGTGCAAATTTTAGCTGATTGTTGGGTACTTATAGGTGAAAAATTAACACTGTAGTACCCAACAAATGTCCATCTGTACGAACGTGCGTCCGTGCGTCCGTAAACAATTTCAAATAAGTATATCTCTAATACCCCATGGTCAAACTTGATCAAATTTCATGAAAAGCATCATCAGGTAGGGGGGAAGGCTGCATAAGGTTTTTGGGCTGATCAGATTGGAATTCTGGTTGCCATGGTAACATATAGCTCCCATAGACTTACAATGGCAAAATTAAAATATCTTCTTCTCTGAAACTGCTGGGCCCAGAGCTTAGATATTAAGCTTGTAACAATGTCAAGTGGTCACCTACATAAATCCTGCCAGTCATGCCTCTGGGGTCCAAATTGGCCACGACCCAGGGCCCCATAACTCCTATAAACTCATAATGGAAAAAAAAGCTTCAAAAATCTTCTTCTCTGGAACCACAGGGCCCAGAGCTTAGATATTCAACATGTAGCAACTGCAAGTGGTCACCTACATAATTCCTGCCAATCATGCCCCTGGGTTCCAAATGGGCCTCGCCCCGCGGCCCCTTCGCTCCCAAAGACTCATAATGGAAAAAAAGCTTCAAAAATCTTCTTCTCTGAAACCCCAGGGCCCAGAGCTTATGTATTTAGCATGTAGCAACGGCAAGTGGTCACCTACATAATTCCTGCCAATCATGTCCATGGGGTCAAAATTGGCCACACCCCGGAGCCCCTTAGCTCCCATAGACTCATAATGAAAAAAAAAACTTCAAAAATCTTCTCTGAAACCACAGGGCCCAGAGCTTAGATATTTGGCATGTAGCAACGGCAAGTGGTCACCTACATAATTCCTGCCAATCATGCCCCTGGGTTCCAAATGGGCCACGCCCCGGGGCCCCTTAGCTCCCATAGACTCATAATGGAAAAAAAGCTTCAAAAATCTTCTTTTCTGATACCACAGAGCCCAGAGCTTAGAAATTTAGCATGTAGCAACGGCAAGTGGTCACCTTCATAATTCCTGCCAATCATGCCCCTGGGGTCCAACGGGCCGCGCCCTGGGGCCTCTTAGCTCCTATAGTCTCATAATGGAAAAAAGGTTCAAAAATCTTCTTCTCTGAAACCACAGGGCCCAGAGCTGAGATATTTAGCATGTAGCAATGGCAAGTGGTCACCTACATAAATCCTGCCAATCATGACCCCGGGGGCCAAATGGGCCACGCCCCGGGACCCCTTAGCTCCTATAGACTCATAATGAAAAAAAAAAGCTTCAAAAATCTCTGAAACTACAGGGCCCAGAGCTTAGATATTTAGCGTGTAGCAACGGCAATTGGTCACCAACATAATTCCTGCCAATCATGCCCCTCGTTGTCAAATGGGCCCTGTCCCGGGGCCCCTTTGCTCCCATAGACTCATAATGGAAAAAAGCTTCAAAACTCTTCTTCTCTGAAACCACAGGGCACAGAGCTTAGATATTTAGCAACTGCGAGTGGTCACCTACATAATTCCTGCCAATCATACCCCTGGAGTCCAAACGGACCACGTCCCGGGGCCCCTTAGCTCCTATAGATTCATAAGGGAAAAAAAGCTTCAAAAATCTTCTTCTCTGAAACCACATGGCCACGCCCCTGGGCCCCTTAGCTCCCATAGACTCATATTGGAAAAAGCATCAAAAATCTTCTTCTCTGAAAGCACAGGGCCCAGAGCTTAGATATTTAGCATGTGGTAATGACAAGTGGTCACCTACATAAAGTAGAAGTAAAACAAAGATCAGGAATTGATACAATTAACTTACTCCATCCATAAAAGACACCAAAGGGAAAGAAATACAAACATTAAGCGACCAGACCATAATGGAAACCTAAACAAAGGAAGGCCATATGGACAGTTACTTTCCCACAAAATGGCCATATGGCCATCCAAAATTAAAAGACACAAGTGATACACACATAAAGCCTGCCAATCATGCCCCTGGGGTCCAAATGGGCCACACCCTGGGACCCCCTTAGCTCCCATAGACTCATAATGGAAAAAAGCTTCAAAAATCTTCTTCTCTGAAACCACAGGGCCCAGAGCTTAGATATTTAGCATGTAGCAACGGCAAGTGATCACCTACATGTACATATATCCTGCTAATCATGCCCCTGGGGTCCAAATGGGCCACGCCCCGGGGCCCCTTAGCTCCCATAGATTCATAATGGAAAAAAGCTTCAAAAATCTTCTTCTCAGAAACTGAGAAGCACAGAACTTATATATTTAGTATCAGGCAACATAAAATAGCCAGCTACATAAATCCTGCTAGCCATGCCTCTGGGATCAAAATTGGTCACGCCCAAGCTCATCAGCTCCAATAGACTTATAATGGGGAAAATCTTAAAAATCTTCTTCTATGAAACCATTAGGCCCAGAGCTTAGATTTTTAGCATGTAGCAATGTCGACGTGGCCACCTACATAAATCCTGCCCCTGGGATCCAAATTGGCCACACCCCAGGGCTCTTTAGCTTCCATAGACTTACAATTAGAAAAACTTCAAAAATCTTCTCTGAAACCACAGGGCCCTTATAATGAAAAAAAAAACACACACCAAAAAAAATTGAAATGGGGAAAAAAATCTTCCTCTCTGAAACCATAAGTCCCAGAGCTTAGGTATTTAGCATGTAGCAATGTCGAGTGGTCGCCTACATGAATCCTGCCAATCATGCCCCTGGGGTCCAAAGTGGCCAAATCCTGTGGCCCCTTAACTCCAACAAACTTATAATGGAAAAAAGCTTCAAACATCTTCTTTGAAACCATGAAATACAGACCTTAGATATTTAGTATATAGCAACACAAAATGGTCGCCTACATAAATCCTGCCAACCATGCCCTTTGGGTCAAAATTGGCCAAGCCCCAGGGCTCATTAGCTTCTATAGACTTATACTGGAAAAGACTTTAAAAATTTCTTCTTTTCCAAAACCATAAGGCACAGATTTTGTTTGATTTGAGGTTTTACATCCCCGTCAACACTGTATAGGTCATTTTGGAGATGTCTCTTCCAATTTTGTGGGACTTTTACCCGACACTGAGATGAAATTACATCTCAAGACCTGTCGCCCAATGAAACCAATAGGGTTTATATAAGCATGGACACCGCTTTGCCTGAGCTTAGATATTTAGTGTGCAGCAATGTCAAGTGGTCTCCTACACTAAAAATTTTCTGGTACACAGGTGAGCGATATAGGGCCATTGGGCCCTCTTGTTTTTTTTAATCTTCTCCTCAAAAACCCCATAAATGGATTTCGTTCTTAATTTTCATGAATATTCCTTGTGTCTACCATTGTCAGATTCATTGAAGAAATTTTGATCAGACAAAAAACATGGCCGCCATGGCCACCACCTTTGGCTCATTAGCTTCCATAGACCAATAAAGGGAAAAACTTCAACAATCTTATTCTTGAAACCATAAGGCCTAAAGCTAAGACATTTAGTATATAGCAAATTTATGTGGTCACCTACTAAGTCCTGCGAACTATGCCTCTGGAGTCCAAATTGGTAATGCCCCGGTGCTTGGTAGCTCCCATAGACTAATAATGAAAAATTCTTGAAACTTTTCTCCTCTGAAACCATAAGGCCAAGAGCTTAGTATGTAGCAACTTGAAGTATTCAACTGCATAAATCCTGCCAACCATGTCCCTGGGGTCCAAATTGGCCACACCCTGGGGCCCATAAGCTCCCATAGACTTATACTGGGAAAAACTGACAAAAATCTTCTTCTCTGAAACCATCAGTGCCCAGAGCTTAGATATTTAGTATGCAGCAACGTGGTCACTCACATAAATCCTGCCAACAATGCCCCTGGGGTAAAAAAATTGGCCACGCCCAGAGGCTTATTAGTTCCCATAGACTTATAAAAGGGAAAACTTAAAAAAGTCTTCTTCTCTGAAACCATAAGGCCCAGAGCTTTAGATATTTAGAACGGAGCAATGTCAAATGGTCACTCACATAAATCCTGCCAACCATGGCTCTGGGGTCCAAAAATATAGAAAGGACATTCCTTGGGTGGATCACTTGTTTTTTTTACCCATTGCATGATGGGGGAAAACCCTATATGGGTACAGTGGCAAACAGTGCTGGCCCAGATCAGACCCCGCAGAACACCGTGTCTGATCAGGGCTTGCATTATTTGCTTACAGAATTTTCCATCAAAAATAGAAAAATAGGCCTGACACCCCTTATATGACAAATGGACTGGTCCAACATATAGCAATAGAAGAGTCCACTAGTATACAGTTGGTTAATGTAATAAATATGACAATTGCCTGAAGTTAGCCGGTGGAGCGACAGGCCCTCTTGGGCCTCTTGTTGTATATGTTACCGTTCAAAAAAAATGTTACCGTTACAACAAAATTTAAAAAGAATTGCAGTATGGGCTGATAAAAATGGTTTCAAGTTCTCCAAGTCGAAAACGCAGTGTGTTCATTTTTGTAAGCTATGGAAGAAACACGAACATCCTTCCCTGTTTTTATACGGATCACAAATTCCTGTTGTTGAAGAAGCCAAATTTCTTGGGGTCATATTTGATCAAACGTTATCTTTTATTCCCCATATTAAATATCTTAAAGCGAAATGCTTAAAAGCTTTGAATCTTTTGAAAGTTTTAGCTCATACAAGTTGGGGAGCAGATGGGTATACTTTATAACATCTTTACCGGTCTTTAATAAGATCTAAATTAGATTATGGGTCTGTTGTTTATGGTTCTGCCAGAAAGTCCTATTTAAAATCATTGGATACTATCCATCACCAAGGCCTTCGTCTGGCTATGGGGGCATTCCGTACTTCTCCCGTATTAAGCCTTTATGTAGAAGCAGGTAAACCAGCTTTGACTTTGCGCAGAGAGAAACATTGCTCTTAAAGGAACTCTTTTTTGATTTTTATTTGCCTTCACTGCAGCTGGTGTTGTGCCGTGTGGCGGCCGTAAAACGTCTCCCCGTACATCAGCCATAGTGCAGTTTATATTTTACTTATGGTCCTTTGAGATCAGCGTGAATATTCTGAGAAATCAGAAATAAATTATTGGTTTAGACTCGTATTCTAGACAGGTTTTTAATTATTTGGACCCCATTAGATTTATATCAGTCTTTGAATCGACTGCCTATTCGAACTTCGCAAAATTGCAGGATGCTTCCTCTGGCTTTCTTTGCCGGATCCTTACAGGGTCACTGATGAGGCTTTATTAGCCGAAACTACGTAGTATGACTCATCTTCTTTCTTATCAATGTTTTCATTGCTCTTAAAGGAACTCTTTTTTGATTTTTATTTCTCTTCTGTATGCTATCAGACTTGGTGCTAATCCATCTAAAGTAGAAGTAAAACAAAGATCAGGAATCGATACAATTAACTTACTCCACCCATCAAAGACACCAAAGGGAAAGAAACACAAACATTAAGCGACCAGACCATAATGGAAACCTAAACAAAGGAAGGCCATAAGGACAGTTACTTTCCCACAAAATGGCCATATGGCCATCCAAAAAAAAATAAAAAGACACAAGTGATACACACAGTGAGTAGCAAACAACAACATAAATAAATCGCCACAGAAGAACCGCCTTGGAACACCCGGCATCCAAAATTTCATTTCCACCTGAATTTGTAAATAAGTATGAAACTAAACCCACAGCAATCAAACCTTTTGGATTACGTATATTACCACTGCTAGAAAATCCAGGTTTCGACCTTAAAAATATTCAAAAACACGAAACGGCCGAAGTTCCATTTTGGTGTATTAAAAAACCTTCTATTCTGTTTGACTTACATGATGGCAAAAAATCTGAATCAAATCCAATGCTACTCAAACAAAACTTTCAGGTACTGCAGTCACGTTATGATGACTACCAGCAAGTCTTTACTGATGGTTCCAAAGAAGGAGAAAAAGTTGGTTGTGCGTATGTTTCTTAAGATACGCCCCAAACCTTGCGCCATCCAGATGATTCATCTATTTTTACAGCTGAAGCCAAAGCAATAGACCTAGCTTTAGATTTTATCAGTTCTTCAACATTTCAAAAAGCAATTATATTTTCTTATTCACTTTCTGTGCTTAAGGCTTTAGACCATTCATCATCTAAAAATCCTCAAAAACAAAAGTTGATTGAAAAACATCATGAAATTTCTAAAACACACCAAGTCTTGTTTTGTTGGCTTCCGAGCCATATCGACATTGTCGGCAATGAATATGCTGACAGGAAAGCAAAGGAATCGCTCAATCTTGATCCGACTGTTTTTAAAATTCCTTTTAATAATTTTAAACCATTTATCAACAGATACATCTTGTCGGAATGGCAAGGCGAATGGGGCCGTGCAATAAATAACAAACTCCATGCCAGTAAACCTGTCGTTGGGACAAAATGCTCTCCTCCACAGTTTTCCAGGAAAGAGGATGTAGTATTAACGTGACTGCGCATTGGCCATACTAGAGTTACTCATTCTTTTATTTTTAATGGTGATGATCAGCCTTCTTGTGTAGGATGTGATCATCCATTCACTGTGAAACATATCTTAATTGACTGTGTTGACTTTTCACCCTCACGTAACTTATATTTCAAAGCTGACACTTTGCAACAACTGTTTCAAGATGTACCTGTTGATAATATTATTTTATTCTTTAAAAAATGGACTTTTTCATAAGATTTAACTGTTTCAGATGTTTATACATTGTTATTCTGACTCTTTAGATTTCAATATCCTCCTGATTCTTCATGACGTTTAACCATAAACTGTTTGACGCTTAGGACCCACAAAGAGGATTGACGCGTCGTTAAACACGAAATCATCATCATCATCAGCCCCCAAACCATTAGAGATTGGAATGCACTTCCAGATTCGATTATTTCGACAGCTGAAGGTGCTGAGGATTGTGTAGCTAAGTTTACCTCTTTGGTTAGAGCTAGGGACTAACTTCCCATATCACAGGTCCTGGGTAATGAATGTCATTTGACCTGTCACCAGTAGCAAAGTAGAAGTAAAACAAAGATCAGGAATTGATACAATTAACTTACTCCACCCATAAAAGACACCAAAGGGAAAGAAATACAAACATTAAGCGACAAGACCATAATGGAAACCTAAACAAAGGAAGGCCATAAGGACAGTTACTTTCCCACAAAATGGCCATATGGCCATCCAAAATAAAAAGACAAAAGTGATACAGTGTAACACACAGTAAGTAACAAACAACAACATAAATAAATCGCCACAGAAGAGCCGCCTTGGAACGGTCAGTGGAAGATTTCCACTGGGGGGCTTAAATCGATTTTACGTGGCCACACTCCTCGCCCTTACTTCCGTCGCGATTTAGACAAATAATTTGTTCAGTCCGCATGAAGGCCTCCTAACTCATCAGTGCAACATCTCCGTGAACACAAAAATCAAAGAACCACAGAGGTGAGACAACGGTGAGGACTCGACAGCAAGAAACCACTGAAATGCTGGAGCAAAAGAAAACCAACAGTTAGACTCCGATGGGCCCAACCAGAGACAGAGCATCAGGCACCAACCAACATTACCTTGAATTAGATCTCTCTAATTCTCAATAAGCCTTTACGTTCTGATTCTGATTCTGATGCGAGCTACAAACTCATAAGAGGCCAGCAGGATCCAGGTAACTTCCAGGTATGTAAATTATGATGACAAAAATATATCGGGGAGCATTGTAAATGTCATATTTTCTTTCTTTATTCTTTGTATTATCCCTCTTTCTGTCAGAGGCACCGCAGGATTGCGTTAAAATTTATGTAAATATATATATATATACATGTATTTACACAATGTCTAAAAGTTCTGTGCATATAACGTAAAATGTCTTTGTAAAACCACTAGATCTATATGTTAATGGAGGATCGTCGACGACCATCAACCCAGTTCTTTAAATATATGGAGTCTTTTTCACGTGGATTTTGAAGAAAAAAAATCTGGACAAGTCTTCTATATTGAAACTGATCTCGAGCAGTTTGACGCACTGATGCACATCCAGGGTCAACGATTAATTTAAGAAAACAGTCCCATTAAGATATGTTTCTATAGCCTGTGAGTCACACTTTTCTGCTATACAATCCCTGAGCTGCTTAAGCCGTCCGGATACTATGAAAAGCTGGGCACCTCGTCGCTGTATGCCGAATATCTTCTACGTCGAGCTGACAAAGACGACAGGTTGGATTAGCTGTCTTGTTACTGAATGTATGTTTGCAGGATTGATCAAAGTAGAAGTAAAACAAAGATCAGGAATCGATACAATTAACTTACTCCACCCATCAAAGACACCAAAGGGAAATAATCACAAAAATTAAGCGACCAGACCATAATGGAAACCTAAACAAAGGAAGGCTATAAGGACAGTTACTTTCCCACAAAATGGCCATATGGCCATCCAAAATAAAAAGACACAAGTGATACACACAGTAAGTAACAAACAACACCATAAATAAACCGCCACAGAAGAACCGCCTTGGAACGGTCAGTGGAATGATTTCCAATGGGGGGCTTAAATCGATTTTACGTGGCCACAATCCTCGCCCTTACTTCCGTCGCGATTTAGACAAATAATCTGTTCGGTCCGCATGAAGGCCTCCTAACTCATCAGTGCAACATCTCCGTGAACACAAAAAATCAAAGAACCACAGAGGTGAGACAACAGTGAGGACTCGACAGCAAGAAACCACTGAAATGCTGAAGCAAAAGAAAACCAACAGTTAGACTCCGATCTGCCTCACATATATGTATATAGAAATGAAAATTGTTTAAAAACTTCCAATTGTTTAAAGACCAACTGGATTGCATTAAATCGCAACATAAGGGTAAAAAACTCCCGGCTGTACATGTTCTAGGTGACCTCAACTTCAGAGACATTGCTTGGCCCGACAGGCGCAGCAAACAAGGCACAATGCTGAGTCAGTCCGAAGTACAAATATTAATTGACATTATGAACGATCATGATCTTGAACAAATTGTTAACTTCCCCACTCGTGATAAGAACACATTGGATCTGTTCCTTACGACTTTGCCAGGACAATTCGAAGACATTCATTCCCCAGATAAACTAAGTGACCACGATATTTAAAAATCCACATCCCACCAATAAAGAAACCTCGGAGGAAGGGGTTCTCATATCAGAAATGTGACTATGAAACTATGAGGAAGGAAGCACTCAGATTTGCAAAGGAGAAATACTTTAATGGTCATTCAGATGCTCGGTCTGTACAGGAGAATTTTGATTTGATGACTTCTTTCATTCATACTTCGGCCGAAAATCATATCCCCTCAAAAAATAGTAGGTCTGTATCTTCTACTCCTTGGATCACTCTAGAGATAAGAAGAAAAATTCGCAGAAGGAATAAGATTCATGCAAAGGCAAAAAAGACGGGAAGTGGTAAACTCCGGACAAAATTTGAAAACTTGAGACGTGAAATCAAGACTGATTTAAAGAAGTCAGCATGATTTGTATGTGAATAACTTGGTAGGTGATGTAAAGGCGAATCCCAGAGACTTCTACAGATATATCAATAGCCAGAAGAAAGACAGGCAAGGTATCCCGCCCCTTAATAAAAGAGGAGGGAACGGGATTGCTGAATCAGACTCTGAAAGGGCAGAGGAACTAGTTGGTCAATTCAATGATGCGTTTAATAAAACTGAGTTCACGGATGTTCCATTGACTGGAAGATCGGCCCCATTCATGAATAATATTGTTGTGACAGCTGCAGGAGTGATCAAGTTACTTCAAGGCTTAAACCCCAGTAAGGCCTTAGGACCTGATGAGCTTCATCCTAGAGTCCTGAAGGAACTAGCAAATGAGTTTGGTCCAGTTTTTTGCACACTTGTTTCAACAGTCTCTTGATACGTGTGAAATCCCCAAAGAATGGCTCTTAGCAAACATCTGTCCACTCTTCAAAAAAGGAGATAGGGCTCTTGCCCGTAATTATCGCCCTGTGTCTCTGACTTGTGTTTTGTGTAAATTGCTGGAACATATAGTCTGCTCAAACATAATGGCCCACTTGGACGAACATAAACTTTTGTCAGAAAGACAACATGCATTAAGGAAACGGCACAGTTGTGAAACTCAGCTAAGCACAGTTATTAATGACTGGGCAAAAATCTTGGAAAAAGGGGGACAGGTGGACACATTTATTCAGGACTTCGAGAAGGCTTTTGACACCCCTCCTCATGAACTACTTAAATCTAAGTTATTTGGTTATGGAGTTGGGGGAAAGACCCTCAAATGGATAGAGTCCTTTCTTTGCTATAGAAAACAGCGGGTTGTTGTTAATGGTGAATCTTCAGAGTGGGTTCCAGTTTTGTCTGGAAGGGACCGTTCTTTGTCCACTTATGTTCTCCCTGTAAATGAATGATATTTCCACTGACATTGACTCAGAAATAAGACTGTTCGCAGACGACTGTGTTTGTTACCGGGAAATTAGAGATACAGATGACTCATTGAAACTTCAGGCTGACATAGATAGATTAGGATGTTGGGCCCGAAAATGGGGCATGAGATTTTAGCCAGTTAAATGCAATATTATGCAGATAACTAGGAAGAGATCTAATAAAGTTGAGGCTTCTTACACCTTACAGGGAACGGTCCTCGAGAATGTAGACTCCATTAATTACCTTGGAGTGACAATCTCACACAACTTGAGATGGAATACTCATATTAGCAACATGTGTACTAAGGCAAAAAGAGCGCTTGGTTTCCTGAGGCGAAATCTTCATCAGTGCCCTCAGGATGTAAAAGAGGCAGCATATAAAGGTCTTGTTCGCCCAATCTTGGAATATGGTAGTTGTATGTAGTTGTAAGTAAGAAAGACAGTGACCAGCGTGCAAATGTAAATAGAAATGTAAATACGTTCATGATACTTTTTTCAAATGTAGATATATTAACAAATGAGAAATTATGTGAATTAAAAAGCTACCTTGAAACTTTGAATGAAAAACCAACAATAATTGCTTTGCAAGAGTTAAAACCAAAAAACTTTAAATTTGAAAGACTACTAGCTGAATATAATTTGGATGGTTATGAAATAGTACATAAAAATTTAGAGAAAAATAGCCCTGGAAGAGGGTTATTAGTTTACATCAAGTCATCACTGAAATACACATCTGTGAATGTAGACAATGATTTCAATGAATATCTTAGTATTGAGATAAAGTTGACTGGAAATGATAAACTCCTATTTTCGTCTGTCTACAGGAGTCCAAACTCCACAAGTGAGGAAAGTCAGAAATTGTGTACACTCTTAAAAAAATTATATGCTATGAAATACACTCATTATATTACAGTAGGTGATATAAATTTACCAAACATCGAGTGGAATACTCTTTCGACTCCGGCTGAACCAGGTGAAATACAGTTTGATTTCATAGAAACATTGAGGGACTGTTTCTGGACACAACATGTGACAGAGCCAACTCGTGCACGAGGGGACGCTACACCATCTTTGTTAGACTTAATAATGAGCAATGAGGAAGATATGGTCAATGATATCAATATTCTTGAGCCACTGGGTAAAAGTGATCACTCCAAAATATTGTTCAAATTCTGTGGATATGTACAAGAAACAAGGGAAAAGACTAGATTGAATTATGGGAAAGCAGACTTTGACGATATGAAACAAATGTTAGATGTAGACTGGGATGGAATACTAAGTGGTAAAAATGTTGAAAATCAGTGGCAAGTATTTTCTGATAGACTTATTAGAGCTAATGATAAGTTTGTACCAAAGAAAGTCATAAAAAATAGAAACAAGAAAAAGAATAATATTCATATTAGTAGAAAGCTCAAAACTAAAATGAAAAGGAAGGAAAGGTTGTGGAAAAGGTACAGGCTAAGTGGTGATGAATCTGTTTATGAAGAATATAAGCGAGCTAGAAACCAAGTGAGAAGACTCTGTCGTCAATCGGTGAGAGATTACGAAAAACAAATAGCAGATAAATCCATGGAAAATCCAAAGAAATTTTGGAGTTATGTTAAGTCAAAGTCCAAAACTAAAGTTTCAATTTCAGATCTTTATAAGAACGAAAGTAAAACAGAAGTGACAGAGACTGATGAACAAAAAGCAAATGTTTTGGGTGAGTTTTTCTCATCAGTTTTCACAGTAGACCCGCAGGATGAACTCCCCGATATTGAACCGAAAGATATACCAGAAGAAAATAACATAAACATTAGTATTGAAATTGTCAAAAAGAAGCTCAAAGGGTTGAACGTGAGTAAATCTTCGGGCCCTGATGAAATTAGTGCTCGTATTCTTAAAGAACTGAGTGATATCCTAGCAAAACCGGTGTTTACAATATTTGAAAATAGTATAAAAACAGGTACTCTGCCAAATGCTTGGAAGACAGCAAATATCACAGCAATTTTAAAAAAGGAGACAAAAAGTATGCAGGTAACTACAGACCCGTAAGCTTGACAAGTATACTTTGCAAAACACTTGAAAGCATTGTTAGAGAAAATATGGTTGCCCACATGAAGAAGTATAATTTATTCAGTGAAAAACAGTTTGGATTTATTAGTGGTAGATCAACTGTACTACAGCTACTAGCAGTATTAGACCAGTGGACAAAAATTCTAGATTGGGGTGGAGAAATCGATGTAGCCTACTGTGATTATATGAAGGCATTTGATAAAGTAAGCCATCGTCGTCTCATACACAAGTTAAAAATATACAGGTTTGGAGATTCTTACATCAACTGGATCAAAAACTTCCTGGAAAATCGTCAACAAAAAGTCATTGTGAATGGTAGTGGATCAGACTGGCACTCAGTAACAAGTGGGATCCCTCAAGGGTCCGTGCTTGGACCAATGCTCTTTGTCCTGTTTATAAATGATCTGCCTGAAAATCTACCAAATAATAGCGAGCTGTTCTTATATGCAGATGACACAAAAATTTTCCGAGAAATTTCAACACCAGAAGATGAAGAAAGATTACAAGAAGACATTTATAGTATGTGTAAATGGTCCGACAAATGGCTCCTGAAGTTTCACCCCGATAAATGTAAGACAATGTCAATTGGTAACTGTAGAACTGAAAGAAAATACAAATTAAGACCAGAATTACAACCTATGGAAATAAGTACAGCTGAAAAGGATGTGGGAGTAGTTATAGATAATAAACTGTCATTCTGTCAACATATGTCAGAGAAAGTGAATAAAGCAAATTCTGTTCTCGGAGCAATGAGACGCTCCTTTGAATTTCTTGATAAAGACACATTTAAGAAACTATACACTGCTCTCGTACGACCACACATCGAATATGCACACTCCGTATGGAACCCATACCTTCAGAAGGACATACTGGTAATTGAAAATATTCAGAAAAGGGCAACCAAAATGATACCAGGACTGTCAAACCTTTCATATGAAGACAGACTAAGAACACTGAAATTACCAACACTGAAATACAGGCGACTCCGTGGAGACATGATTAAAGTTTTCAAAATCTTAAATGACATGTATTACTATGACAAAACAAAGTTACTAACACAAAGAGAAAACTCAACAACAAGGGGGCATACCAAGAAACTTTTTAAACAAAGACCCAGAAAAGACATTAGAAAATACTCCTTCAGCCATAGAGTTGTCGACACGTGGAATTCTTTACCAGAAAGTGTTGTCAGTGCAAAGACTGTGCTAACATTTGAAAGACGATTAGACAAATACTGGCATATGCAAGACATTGTGTACAATTTCAAATCGGACATTGCAACCTGGCCGATCAAGAATGTAGAGCTGATGAATGAGGTCGATGAGGACCTTCTATCAGAAGAGGACTTATGGTAACTTATGGTTATGGTATCTGGGACCCCAGTGGAGTGATCCTTAACGATGAAATTGAGAAAGTTCAGAATAGAGCTGCTAGATTTGTAACAGGCAATTACTGCTTTGAAACTGGGAACATGACTGGAATACTTGGAAAATTGAAATGGGAGTCTCTCAAGAAAAGGAGAAAAGACAGTAGGCTAATCCTTTTATACAAATGTCTAAAGGGTGCTGCCAGCATTCCAACAGATGACCTTGTTCCCCCAGCTAGACACTGTAGAAATCACCATTCGTTGGCGTTTCAGACCCTTACTACAAGAACTGACATTTATAAAGAGTCGTTCTACCCCAGAACCATAGAGATTGGAATGCCCTTCCCGATTCGATTATTTTGACAGCTGAAGGTGCTGATGATTGTGTGACTAAATTTACCTCTTTGGTTAGAGCTAGGGACTAACTTCCCACATCACAGGTCCTGGTGTATGAATGTCATTTGGCGTGTCACCAGTAACAATTCTGATTCTGATTCTTGTCGCTTCTTGGCGTTTCTTGTCGCTTAATAGTGAGACCGCTTATTACCCACAGTTCCAGGCAAAGCGCCATTTTAGGCAACAGAAAACGTGAGAAACACAACAAAGAAAGTAAATTCCTCAAAAAGCATGAGTGAAAATGGAGTAAATCATGTAAGATTACTTTAGGCTTCTTTTGACGCAATGTATAAAGCATTTGCGACCCTAAACAGAAGACCCATTCATTGTTGACCAGTGTCGGAATAAAGAATGTTATGTGTTGACTGCTATGCGCAGATATTTAGAGCACAGGAGCTCGGTTGTAATTGTATGAGCTACATAAACTTTAGATTTCCCCACCCAAATATCTCACACATTAAGTTCGATAAAATCCATTATATTCGTTGTTATAACTATTTTATCAGCTCATTTTGACCTATGAACAAACATAAAATCTGTTACACAATCACTATGCCTGTGTCTCCAGTTATCGTCATGTCTCATGTTTTCGTCAGCATTCATTTTCTGGTAACTATGACTCAATAAGAACTCTGGTAACTAAGAAGCCACTAGATACTGTTATAGCAGTAATTAAAAATCAAGAATCATTGACATTGAGGAAGCTGGTGCCCGATCATGCTAAATTGCGAACAAAACACCTTATTGTTCTATTTCCTCCCATTTTATACAACCATGTGCAGCAGACAACTGGCCTCCATTTTATTTTCCCATTATTTGGTCACGTGACATTTGTTTCCCAGCATTCAACCAATAAAAAAGGCTACAGAAAATATGCATAAGTTTTGGTCACTTACTACATGTTTAGGTAGCCCCTGCTTATGTTATGACGTCATGGCAACAACGCGTGACGATAACTTGAGAGACAATCCAAATGTTTTAAGGTCAAGGTAAGCTATGTTTATTTAAAGATTTTGCACAGTAAAATAGTAATGGAAATCGTAAGTCTTGAAAAACTGATTGATTATTAAATGGCCATTATATTTAAATTAGAGACATGTTGAATGATTTATGCAGACAGTTGTTACAGTCACTCAAATTCTTAGCATGACGATAACTGGAGAAAACAGCATACAGCTGATGTCTAACTCAATGTTTAACATTTATCAACAATGCGCCATATAGTAGAAAAAACACAAGGAATGACAGTCGCCATCTTTTTCGCAACGTTTCCAGCCGCTCAAGTGCATCACAAATTTCTTGGTACCCGGTCAACCTTACACCGCTTATGACTTCGGGTACCAGCAGGTAGTACGTGTCGCGGTAAAAATTCAAATTCAAAAATTCAAAAGTCGCCATGACCGATAGATAATTGAATTCAATTGATTTGACAAGATCTAGGCTTTCATCCTTCGGGTACCAGCAGGTAGTACGTGTCAGGGTTCGCGCTAGGATTTTTTTTTCTTTCGCCATCACATTCCCCAATTTAATTTTTTTTGAGCCAATATCTTAAAACTTGAGCCAGTTGAAGAAACTTCTTTGCAAAATGCAGAACATGGATAAAAAAGATCTGCTCTACAATTTTCTTTGGCACTTAAAGGGTTGAAGCTTAAATGCACAGACTGTCCTTCTGTGGCCTTTATGGAAGTGTGTAATGGGCTGTAGGTGCGCATAAAGACCCCAGGTTTTTTTATCAAACCAACACAGTCACGCGTCAAACCAGTCATCTATGCTGTCTTGCCGACAGATAGCTTAGTAAAATCCATGGACCAAAATCATTTAGATAGCTTGAGTTTTCCAACTTCAAGCGGCATTACCTTTTCCCCCTAAAATGCAACAAAACCTTGCTTAAATGCTTTTGTTTTTGCTCCAACAAGTAAGCGTTGTTAGGTCATGGAGGATGCCATTTTGGTTGATCACATGATCACATTACCGTAAAAATTCGGCTATAAGACGAGGATTTTTCCCTCCAAAATGAGCCTCAAAAACGGCCCCGTCTTATAGCCGAGGTCATGGACTGCATGCTTTTTTACGGCAATGTCCGGCGAAGACCAGACATACGGAAACAGCCTATCGTTGATTATTGAATTGATATAAAGCGCCGCCCACAAACCACCGCTACCATTTAGCTGCACAGGATTGGTAAATGACGCCATTCGACACCAGCGCCCCAACACGTATTTAAAGTCATTGTGTGTATCTATTTCATTAAAAAAACGTTAGGAACAGGGTAGAAAATATTTTCTCGATAGCTAAACGGTTGTAAATAGAGGTGGATAGAAAACCAGCGCTTTGCACAGCTTCCGAATTATCCCCAGAAGCTCCGTGTAAATAACCAACAACAGCGTTCGACTTTTCCGGCTCAGCGTCTGCTATTTGGCGCCAAAACATAACCATACATGAGATCGCAGAAAAGTCCATTTTTATTACCGTTAGATGAAGCTAATTGTCTGAGGAGCGATTAAATCATTTTCACATTGATGTGGATTAAATTTTATGATTGACATAACTTGACCATATTTTCACACCTTATCGACACGCACCGCATGGTGGCAATTAAAAGGGATTAACAATAGTGTCATACTTGAACCGTAATAAATACACAAATGGTTTGTCTTTGAATTGACAGTGCAGCAATTATTGCGATTTACTTACTGGTATAGTTTTACCGGATTTATGGACTGACAGTTATAGACGATTTTTTTTGCACTTGTCCGACCGGGCGTCATAAGGTCAAAGTGCAGTTGCCCGGTCAGCCGGGAAATGGATTTGTCAGTCCTGTCGTCTATTAAATAGGTGGAAGAAAAGGTGTAAAATACACGTTTCAGTAAACGGCTTAAGTCGGCAATAACCGGGATGGGACTTCTTTTTCTTTTTTAAAGTTTTTTTTTTTCGCCACTAGTTTTCGTCAAATTACACAGATTTGCGCCAGATTTATTTTCTTTTCGCATTTGGCGACTTTGGCGACCGCTAGTGCGAACCCTGCGTGTTACCGTTACAGACTTGATACTTTTCTTTCTTTCATTCTACTTATACTGCGATCAGTCACATTTGACCATTACTCGCAGGTGTACATTACATACACACCAGGTTTGCAGGATGAAAGCCTAGATCTTGTCAAATCAATTGAATTCAATTATCTATCGGTCATGGCGACTTTTGAATTTGAATTTTTACCGCGACACGTACTACCTGCTGGTACCCGAAGTCATAAGCGGTGTAAGGTTGACCGGGTACCAAGAAATTTGTGATGCACTTGAGCGGCTGGAAACGTTGCGAAAAAGATGGCGACTGTCATTCCTTGTGTTTTTTCTACTATATGGCGCATTGTTGATAAATGTTAAACATTGAGTTAGACATCAGCTGTAGTGATTGTGTAACAGATTTTATGTTTGTTCATAGGTCAAATGTAAAAATGAGCTGATAAAACAGTTATAACAACGAATATAATGGATTTTATCGAACTTAATGTGTGAGATATTTGGGTGGGGAAATCTAAAGTTTATGTAGCTCATACAATTACAACCGAGCTCCTGTGATTTAGAGTACAAAATAAAAGTCCCCATTTTTAATCTCAAATACAGTACAGTCAACGATACATTCCTATCTGTGTCGTTTCCCGGTGACAATCCGTCATGGTGACAAAGCCTCATGTCTCGCTGAACAGTTTCCCTGTCGCGGTGACAAGATTCAAGGCAGCGAGACAGGTGAAATTTTCCCGATGACTCGGCGGTACACACCGCGACCCAGCGAGACACAGCGTGACATTTTATTGCATGGTTATGTAATCATTACGCCCGAGCTCCATCTACCTGGATAAAACTTATATTAAAAAAAAAAAATCCGGGTCTTCCCAATATCTTTGAATTTATATTTTCTTAAATAAATAAACATATAAGTAATATAATATACATAAAAAAACGTTTTTGTCCTTATTATTTTCCAAATTTAGGGGTACCCTAATTAGTTACCTTTAGAAATTCAATGAGAAAAAGGCTGATTTTTTTTTTTTTTTTTTTTTGCAAACAGTGAAGGCCCTGACCAGATGTCTTGGCGCAGGCTGATCTCGGCCTTGCGCGCTTTGTGAGTGTCAAAAATAGCTTAGACGCAACAACCATTTTTTACAAACAGTGAAGGCCCTGACCATATGTCGCGGCACAGGCTGATCTCGGCCTGCGCTCTTTGCGAGTGTCAAAATAGCTTAGACGCAACAACCATTCTTTTTCTTTTTACTCTTCTTCAATAGCTTTTGTTTTTCGCTTACGCAACAAGTATTTCTAACACGCTGCTTGGACGCCTCTTTGATAGCAGATGCGCCCCTTTAAATCAACCTGAAATATCGACAGTGTGCAGGGTCACAGCAGTTCCAACAAATTACGAAGAATCAGCTCAGCCTCCGCATCCATGTAGTGCGACCAGAGACTTCTCTTGCTGCAGGAAGGAACATTGGACCCTTAATTATCCTCAAAGCGCACAACGAAGACTCTTATCAGACTGCGCAGATACGAAGACTGATCAGATTGCGCGGCTGTGCAGGCTGATCTGAGTCTTCTCTAGGCGCCCATGTAAACTGCAGGAAATGCTCTGCCCCGACTCAATTTATAATGATGTTTCTCGTACTAGAAGTTCGCTATATTAAGCACGTGCGCCGACGTATAAGTTGTGGATAAAAGAATCTTTACAAAACAGACAAACAATTAACTGCCTGGTTTTGGTCAATGTGTAATGCAAAACGCCGATGTCCTGTGCACCATGCCACATTATCCTATCTCATCACGTTAACAAGTCCGTGTAATGAGTATCCCTACGTTGGATTGAGATTTCTTTGTTCTAAACATATTTGGGTACTCGATGAGGCGGTTCTAACGAGCATCCAAAACCTAAATTTAGACTAGAAATACAAGACTGCATAAAATATCCATATCTTGTCAGCTACGGCTCATCAATATACCCGGAACTCAAGACATGTCTTGTTCACTGACCATAAAGTATATGAGCTAGCGCACGACAAAACTTATCATAAAACCTGTCTGACATACAAGGGATCAGATCAGTGTCACCGTGGCTGCAGAAGAGGCCGATGATTGGCGAATACTGATCAGAATGCATGGATGCGCATGCCGACATGCGTCTTCAGTTGTCGTTCAAATACCTGCGTAGACTCAAATCAAAATGCACAACCGGAGTTTGCAATTTACCGGCGGTGGCTATATGAGACTCTGATCAGACTACTCGGATTCACAGGCCGAGCTTGCACTTTGCATACTTATCATATTGCACGGATGTGACGCTATGCTACGTCTCTGCTGGTCTGAGGCTAGAGAAGTTGCATAAAGTCGGTAAATACAGATGAAACTGCGTGAATGCGCATGTCGAGCTGCGCCTTCTCTCAGTCTGGCCATTCAGTGATTGCTCAGATCAACATGCACAACCAGAGTTTCGTATTTGTATATGTATGTTGCGATATCCCAGTGGCCGGGTAAGACTGATCAAACTACTTGGATGAGGAGGCTGAGCTGAGCTTCTGTTGGTCGCACACAGTGGCCTGCAAAGAATCGGATCAACATCCACTGTCTGAGGCAAGTGGCAATGAATAGCACTGTGGCTACAAAAGGCGCATTATACTGTGGTAGGCGAATACTTTTCATACTGCATGATTGTGCAGGCTGATTTGTGTCTTATAGCTGCACATTCTTAATTGTTCAGCGTTGTGTAAAGGGGTTACCAGTAGGATCGAGCTTGACAGGTAGACCCAGATCAGCCGCCGTAGAAAGCAGTCTGTTCGGGCCTACACTGACAGTAAGGATGGAAGGAATTTCTTCAAGTGTATTGTGTCAGTATCTACATGTGCATATTAAAACTTTATCATATGACGTCGTTGATAAGCAGTGGATAACGTCGTGTAATAAAATATCGTATGACCACACGTGTAATAACACTTTGGCGGGATTAAGTAATGTCATGACGACGTCCATGTCAACAAAGCATTTTCTTTTTTTTGTGGAAAATTTGTCAAATCTAAAGGCGATGAAATCCAATTTAAAGTGGTCATATGATAAACAGAATCTTACACTCGTGGTCAATTCATATGAAATTTATGAAACTCGCCGAAGGCTCCTTTCATAAGTTTCATATGACATGACCACTCGTGTAAGATCCTGTATATAAAAAAAAACGCAAGATAATATCGACACCCAGCCAAGTCGACTTTAAAAACACTTAGATCATGTAAGAAAATTATAATATTATAATGCTGTTAAAAATTGGTGACTAGAAAGAGCTCCTCACACCTCTGATACTGCTCAGGTTCAATTGCACACTGAGGATAATGTCTCATAGACGTAGACACTACGTCTTTACGCAACGCCGACATTGCGACGTACCATTGAAATTATTTAAGAAATTAAGATAATTTATATAACGTTCATCGAAGTATGAACAACATCGGGTCACGAGCAAAAAAAAAAAAGTTCACTGAAATTTTGCTCGTGACCCGGTGTAGGTTAATTTGATGAACGTAAAAAAAAAAATACTTTTATTACTTAAAGCCAAGTCTTTACGCAGCCCCGACGTCGATGCAACGCTGCTCTCAAACCGGACGTATCAATGTAATTTACATAAATGACATCGGCCTTTTAACAATAGAATCCTAGACACATCGACGTCGACGCTACGTCTCCACGCCGCGCCGATGCCGATGTCACGCTGCTCTTAAACTAAAATGAACGTTACAGAAACTTCTTTCGCCTGTTAAACATTTTAGATACAGTAACATCCAGGGTACATCGACGCCGACGCTACGTCTCCACGCAGCGCCGACGCCGATGTTACGCTGCACTCAAACCAAAATAAATTTTAAAGAAATGACTTCCGCCTGTTAAACAATTTAGACTCAGTAGCATCCAGGGTACCTCGACGTCGGCGCAACGTCTACACGCAGCGCCGTCGCCGATGTTTCGCTGCTCTCATTACAAAATGATTTATAGCGTCTATGTCACCGTTGGTGGTAAAGCAGAAAAAAAACACGACCATCCTTTGTAGAATATAGTCTCACATATGACGCAAGCAAGGCTCGAACAGCAGTGATGAGAGACCTAATGATTAAGAATCTGCGCTCTAACCCACCAGGCAATGACCGTACCACCATATCCTATACTTTTTCAGCATTCTTGAGGCAGTTTCGTGTTCGAACTATAAAAGGGTCTACCCTGGTTTTCTTCGGAGCACGGGAACGTGCCCATTTTTTTTTCAGAGAATAAAGCGTCATTGGTTAATAAGCTAAGGGACCAAGAAATGTGCACCAGAAAAAGGATTTGACGCCGTCGCTCAACAGCTGACTACGGTGATGATGAGAAAACCTGTCTACCCTTAGTCTACCCTTAAAGACGCATTTATTCCTTGGGAGCAAATTCTTTCCTTTCAGAAAAGACTCGACTCACCGAGGCACTCTCAGCCATATGATCCCAGCATGCAACATGCATGAGCCACGTTATGGCAAAACCCGTTCGGCTGTTTGCGAACAACTAAGAGACATGGCAGCCTGTGCATACGCACAGTCTGGTCAGCATTCCAATTTGCTGCTTGGACAGCTTGATACCGAGTTTACTCCAGTTACATGTAACTGAGTTGACCAGTATGATATGACCTCATCGCAATGCTTCTACCAATCTTTGCGGCCCCCGCCCATCGGGGCTTGGAAAAATAGATGGGCTGCATGATGCTTCTACGCAGAGCTTAAACCACGGCCCCTGCCTTTAGGGGCTAGAAGAAATATATGAGTTGCATGATGCTTCCACGCAGAGCTGAATCCAGCCCACACTCTTGTACTGGTAAACCGCTTAGAGGATCTAAGCCTGTCCAGGAACCGCGGTGCGAGGCGGACCGTCCATGCTAATATACCCTATTAGGTTTCATTGGGCGAAAGGGCTTGAGATGTCATTTCATCTCAATGTCGGGTAAAAGTCCCACAAAATTGGAAGCAACGTCTCCAAAATGACCTTTACAGTGTTGACGGGGACGTTAAACCTCAAATCAAACAAACAAAACAAGAGCTAAAACCGACCACACACGAGTACTGGTAAACCGCTTAAGAGGATCTAAGCCTGCTCAGGCAAAGCGGTGCGAGTCGGCCCGTCCATGCTTGTAAACGCTATTGGTTTCATTGGGCGACAGGGCTTGAGATGTCATTTCATCTCAGTGTCGGGTAAAAGTCCCACAAAATTGGAAGCAATGTCTCCAAAATGACCTATACAGCGTTGACGGGGACGTTAAACCTCAAATCAAACAAACAAATCTACCAATCTATGGGTCTCTTCTTTAGCGCTAACAGTTCTTTCCATTTTGTGATGTGCACTTTTTCGCATGCAGTGCCTCATTGGAGTCTTCCCGCTTTTCACAACAGCACGTGAGGTCACTGAGATACAATTACGTCATTTAGGCACGGGCGGCTGTTGCATACGAAAAGGTCGTTACAGGAATGGCAAACACAAATATGCTATCACTCGTTTGGGAAGGGATCTTTCATAGGCGTAACGCCCATTACGCATGTGCGTAATGTAAAATATTTGCAGTGAAGAGAAGCGCCTAAATAATAGTGTTCTCCATTACATATTATATATGGGCTGTTCTTAAAGGAAAGAATTTGCTCCCCTCGGGAGAATTGGAAAGAATTTGCTCCCCTCGGGAGCAAATTCTTTCCTTTAAGAGTAGCCCCCATCTCGGAAAAAGCTGTTTTACATAGATTTTTCTTGTTGTGCGAAATACTATTTTGGTTCTGGTTACGCCCTTGTCTTTTAATCCCCCGTCGTCCCCCAGCCCGCCCATCGGGCCTTGAAGAAATAATTGGGCTGCACACGAGAACTGGTAAACCGCTCAGAGGATCTAAGCCTGCCCAGGCAAAGCGGTGCGAGTCGGTCAGTC
This sequence comes from Lucinisca nassula, assembly GCA_963580285.1. Classification (NCBI taxonomy): domain Eukaryota; kingdom Metazoa; phylum Mollusca; class Bivalvia; order Lucinida; family Lucinidae; genus Lucinisca; species Lucinisca nassula. The sequence goes on from OY757025.1 coordinate 60,115,246, forward strand.
CATGCTTATAAACCCTATTGGTTTCATTGGGCGACAGGGCTTGAGATGTCATTTCATCTCAGTGTCGGGTAAAAGTCCCACACAATTGGAAGCAACGTCTCCAAAATGACCTGTACTGTAATGACGGGGACGTTGACCCTCAAATCTCCCCACCGCGAAGCGGAGAGAGGATTGTTGGAATTAACTTCCTCCGTCCATGTCCATCCGTCCGTTCATAACAAGTTTCTGTCCGCTGCATATCTTCTTAACGTCATTACATTTTGGTCAGATCTTGGCACTATAGTGAGATGATGAGCAGATTCAATAACTCAACCATGCCGACTCAAGGTCAATGTCACTGTTGTAGGTCATGAGTTTGAGCCTTGAATTCTTTTCTGCTCCATATGAACTGAACCCTTTCATGCAGGCCATCTATTTCTATAAGCCCCAATGGGTGGGGGCCGGAACCCTTTGACAGATTTTCATTAAAGTGAAAGAAGTAATTTTGTATAGCAAATCAACACCAACACGAAATAATCTTTGTCATGTATTAACATCTATGTTTCACCATCATCGGTTCTTGAGGATGTAATTTGCTTTTTAATATCAAATATAACTACCCATCACTACAATTATAGCCTTTTCACCAGACGCAGGTCTGGGACAGTCTGACACAAAAAAAAATCTAGCCAGAAATGCCACCGGCATGTCCCTTTTCCCGTGACCTCCCCAGCGTCGAGTCCTGATTGGTCGCTGATGTCACATGACCTATCAGACCAATAGGCAGACGATACAGGTCACGTGACCGCGATTTTCGCGCCGAGAAGATCATTATTTTTTCAGACTTGCTTGGGATAGGATGGTCAAACTACATTCCATGGAAGAATGAATAAACGGATAAGTGTTTTATTCTTTTTTTGATTTTGCACTTACCTTGAGTTTCCACAACGTACTTAGGCTTTGTAAGCTTACTGTTTATTCCGAAATTCTTAGAGACTTTATTTCGCGTGTTTCTGCCGACATTACATGTGTAGTGGTTGTCCGCCATTTTGAATTTTCACTTGGAAGTTTTGTTTATCATGTGATCAACCGTTTTTGGTTTTTGATAAGCACCACACTTCTTTTCATGTTATGTGCCAGGGTATAGACTCGTATTATTCCTGGTAATGTTTTAATAGAAGTCGGCGTTGTGGAAACTTAAATTGCCAGAAAAGAGGACGGTTTTTGTGCGTGTTCCTTCCACTTCCGGTATCGGAAGACGTTGTATCGCTGAATAAAAATTCTCAGCATTAATTTAGTTTTGAACATGTGCAAGACCCGTCTTCGTTTAGCACTTATAAATCCCACGATGCAGATGGATAATATTCAGGTCCCTTTGTGGCCTTTCTATAGTATCTTCTAAACAGAATCCATCCAATTCGTGTGGGTCACCTTTGCCGAATCAAGATGAGCCAGTCTATGTCCCCTCCTCCCATTTGGGCCTGGGTTGACTAGGATAGGTTCGTCGACCGCCCCGTAGAGACCCTGCTCATAATTGCGGGGACTCCGGGGTGCGGGGAACCTATGCCCAAAAATTTTTTCCGAATCCATGTTACATACGAATTTTGGTACGGTTCCGATCCCGGTTTTTATCGGGTAACCTTTCCGGACCTTCGGTACTTAGTTTACCTTGGTCATATGCTTCTTTCCTCTTATTATGATAAATTTTTGTTATCATAATCATTAAATTGGATTGTTTTCCCTTGTAAAACATACAGACTTGGGCATCGTTTATTGGAATACCGTGACTATTGCAAGTGAATCCGGGACGTTTCGGTACAGAGTCGTTTCGGCCTGGGTCGTTTCGACCCGAATTTGCACCTGGATCGATTCGGCCTATTTCGGTGGGTCGGTTCGGCCTTGGGTCGATTCGGCCTTGATCGTTTTTGGCACGGCTCCTTGAATGCTCAATTTTGATTCGGCAATTTCGCATGTTCAGTGCACGTTACACAATAAAGGGCCTAACACTGGGGAAGTTTAATTGAGCCTCGAGTGTTTTGCCCCTAGAGCTGAATCTGGGCCTAGTGAATTATCCTCTGGGGATATATCAATACTCAGAGGTTGGTCTTTTTTCGTCCTTACTAATTAGCGATTATGAGAAGGACATTTTTAGAGCCTCATCACCTATTGATTCTAAAACTTTAAGCGGACCATGTCTTCCCAACGTTTTCAGAATCAAGCTTCAAGACCGGGGGCACTCGTGAAAAGAACTTGGAACATTGGTTCTAACAACAAAAAACATCAATTTTTTGTTCTTATGAAATTCCAAAATTCGACCCAGATTCAGTCTCTGTATATATGACGTCAGGGAAATTGGCATTACTTCCTGTTTCGACGCTCTAACATTGGAGCTTCTTACCAGGACTATTATTAAGTGGGTTCTCATTATGTCTGGTATTCTAATTCTACCCACTTTGCCTTCAAACAAGAGCATTCCGACCATATAGCTGCTATTCTAATGCTTTTGTTTATTTCCCGGTCATTTTTTCACATGCCATGGCTGTCTACCACCATGTTGCATGTTTGGCGCAACTCTGCTCTTGATAACTGGTTCAGTTTTTACTGAGCATAGTAAATGAAAACTTAGAGCCTCAGCGCCTCTTGATTCTAAAACTACAAGCGGACCATGTCTTCCCAACGTTTTCAGAATCAAGCTTCAAGACCGTGGGCACTCGTCTTTTTTGAAGTCTTCGGAGAGCGTATCAAGTACAGGTACCGCAACCAAGAGACGCTCTTCGACTACTTCCGATGACTTTTAAGTGCTTATCACCCTCGACTAGAAGATCTCAATCAGTCCTCGTCTACTAATAGATCATTCTCAGATCAGGGTACACGGTCCTTTCGTTCCAGAGGTCGGACTGGAACGAAATCTCCCAATAGAGGAAGACACAAGTCTAACAAATGACTTTCTTCCTTCCCCTCCTCTTCATCTTCTCCCAGTAGGAGCCGAGCTTTTTCAGTTCTATCAAGCCTTGGCTTCTTTTATTAAATATATTTTGAGTTTTATGAGTTTTGAGAAAGGGTTACTGGATTGAGTTCGTTAGGAATCCTTTCTCTTTCTCACATGCAAATACTATTTCTGGTAAATAGTATCAAGAAAAGAAATCTTTTTATTGGAAGAGGAAGGGTTCTTCTCCAAAAGAAAGCCGTGTAAGTAGAAAAATTTCTCCTTTCCCCAGGCTTCTACAGGCGGATCTTTCTGGTCGAGAAGAAAATGGGAAATCGACTCATCATCGACTTCTCACACTTAACACAGATGATGCAAGTCGATCATTTCAAAATGGAAACTTCGTCCTCGATTAGTCAGGTCAATTCTCCCAAATTCGGGGACGATTTCCGTAGTTTTAAAGGACGCTTACCTTCACATCTCCATCCATAGGTCATTACGCAAATTCCTTCGTTTCACCTTGGATGGAATTTTGTGTATCAGTCCGTTGCCTTTCCTTTGTTGGATTTGTCAACGGATCAATGAAAAGAAAAGAAGAAAATGGGAAAATCGACTCATCATCGACTTCTCACACTTAACAAGATGATGCGAGTCGATCGTCTCAAAATGGAAACTTCGTCCTCGATTAGTCAGGTCAAATTTCCCAAATTCGTGGACGATTTCCGTAGTTTTAAAGGTCGCTAGCCTTCACATCTCCATCCATAGGTCATTACGCAAATACCTTTGTTTCACCTTGGATGGAATTTTTGTGTATCAGTCCGTTGCCTTTCCTTTGTTGGATTTGTCAACGGATCAATGTTTTCCCTGTTCACCAACTTAATGGAAATTAATTAAGCAGCTCTCATCATAGAATTAGGCCCCAATCTCGTGTAGTGTTCCGATGATGGGTTTTGTCATCATTTTTACAGATACTGTTTATCATACCTTGTCCTAACGTGTACAGGTTATTGTGAATTTAGATTTCATACATTTTATCGAGAAGTTGAAATTGACTCTACCTCAAAGATACTTCTCCAAATTTTTTCACGCCCCGAAAAACTTTCGATTTATGTCAGGGGTTTGTTTCCCCTTTTTAGAACTTAGTAATTGGATCCAGTTTTCCCTGGACAATCTCATCTTAGACCTTTCCAGTTTTTTTTTGCTAATATTATCACTGAAATACCATACGGTCTATAGGAGCAATAAATTCCATTATCAAGATTGCTCTCTACGATTTATGAATCCCTCAGTATCAAATGGGGTCTCCTCTTTTAGAGACTATTCCCTATTTGTTTGTTCGCATGCCAGCCTTTCAGGTTGGTTTCCCACTTTGAACCTCAGGGATTAGTTGTTCAGGGAACGTGGGGCCTATATTAGGCGGGGCTATATATATATATGTGTGTGTCTTGTGTATGCGTATATGTATGTATATATGTATATGTGTATAAACATTCTGAAACTTCAGACAAATTTCCTTGGTTTATCAGTTCTTCATAGCTCCAAACTGAGGAACACCTTCATTATTGTTACTCCAGACAAATGAATAGTGTAGTTTTTTCTACTTATCAGGGAGTGACTCATTACTCTTCCCTGTTTGGCTTTTACATGGAAGATTATAACTTGGTGTCTTCAGGAAGGTGTGTCTATCCTTGTCGGACACCTCCAGGCAGATTATGTCATTGGGATCGCCCCTATAGACCAGTTCACCATCCGTTCTCTACTGGGCGTTTTCTCAAATGGAGAGAACCTTTATTGGGCCTTTTTTGATCAAATGTCCAAACAACTCGGTTCTCCAATCAACTTCCTTTGTGTTTCAAGTTTCAGATCACCTGGAACATGCAGTTGATTTAAAATCTCTAGATTGGGGGAATCTTTTACATATGCGTTTACACCATTCAACTGAATTCCTCTAGTTCTAGGTAAAAATTCAAGCGTCCAAAAGCCGAGCCATTCTGATTACGCCTCCTATGGCCTCAGAGATCTTGGTTTTTTAGTCAGTCTGAGCCTAGTCTCAAGACTTGCAACCCGTCTTCCAGTAGTTCCAGATCAAATATCTAAAAGGTGTGGGTCAAGCATTCCATTTCAATCCAGAAATGCTTTACTTACACATCCAGATGTTGTCAGGAATCAAACCAGAGGTAGACACTTTTCTGGTTTCTCTGCCGAGTGTATCTTCAAATATAGAAAGATCTCCACTCTCAAGTTTTACTCTGGAAGATGGAAGATAATTTCTAGTTGGTGTAGAAAAAGGGAAATAAATCCAGACAATTCCTCTAGGGAGGTTTTTTACCGGATTTCTTTTTCTGTCTGTTCTCTACCCTTCAATTTCTATTTCATCTAAGAGAAGGGTACAGATCAGTAATCTCGAACATGTTAAAATTTTAGTCGGCTTCACACTTTTTCATTAAACCCTACCATCACCAGCTTATTAAAGGGGTTTTTCACTATGCCGACAGGTTTCCAGGACTTTGTATCCAAATGGAATCTTGCATGAGTATTGTGGTCTTTTCTAAACCACCTTACGATCCGGTGAATTCAGCTTCTTTTATTCATTTGATAGTCAAGCTGTATTTCATTTGACATTTGCTTCAGTTCGTAGAAGTTATAGTCATGCTTTGCCAATTACAGAGGGTTGTTTTCAGGTATGAGAAGAACAATGACTTCTTTTTCTCTTCTCATTCAACCTATTTTTGTTTCAGGCTATAAATAACCTTGTCTGAAACTATTATTTGTCCTGTCATTTCCAGGATTCGTGGATCGTAGGCTAATGTGAATTTTTTGTATACATTAGAATGTTTAAAACGTTTCGAGATTATCATGAGAATTTTTTCTTTTCAATCAAGGGGTTTTGGATATATTTCTAACCATCCTTGATTGCAAAGTGGATTTGTAAAGTGATAAAGCTTCTACCAGTATATGCTAATTTCACTTCTGCCCTATTATCATTCAGAATACAGTATGAGGTTAGAACCTTCTACATTTTGGGCATATTGGAACTCCGTTTTTTCTTCAGAATGTTTTTTTTTCTTACTGCGTAATGGATGTTCCAACGCTACTTTTCATCCCTTCACCTAAGGTGCTTGGTTCCCATTCGTAGTGGTACTCATTCCTTGGGTAGTTTAGTAGCTTCTCAATCTATTATGAGCAGCACTTATTTTGGGATTTTATTTTCCTTGGTTGTTTGTTAGCCTGTTAGAATAGGTATGAACCTTCTATTTTGACTCCGGTTCCTGTCCATTTATCTTCTCCACTTGTGAATTTTGGATTTGGATCCCTTGCAGTCATGGTGGATACTCTCTTACTTTACCATCATTGGATGGTTTTAAAAGGGGTATAAACAACCAAGGTTGGAGGAGTTAGGTATGTATAACTTTATTTTTCATCCAACCCTCCACTTGCTTTGAATTCAGGCTATAATTGTAGTGATGGGTAGTTATATTTGATATTAAAATGATATTTTTAATGTAAAATTAATTTTAATTAATAATATACCTACCCATCACTACAATGGTATGTCCCGCCTCCCAGCCCCGCCTGAAATATTTGTTTTCCTGAAAGAAATAATGATCTTCTCGGCGCGAAAATCGCGGTCACGTGACCTGTATCGTCTGCCTATTGGTCTGATAGGTCATGTGACATCAGCGACCAATCAGGACTCGACGCTGGGGAGGTCACGGGAAAAGGGACATGCCGGTGGCATTTCTGGCTAGATTTTTTTTTGTGTCAGACTGTCCCAGACCTGCGTCTGGTGAAAAGGCTATAATTGTAGTGATGGGTAGGTATATTATTAATTAAAATTAATTTTACATTAAAAATATCATTTTTGATTTGAGGTTTATCGTCGACTTATAAGACACTAAGATCATGCATATGTAAATACTGCAAAACTTTATAATTAAAAATAGTGATAGAAAGTGTGCCTCACACCTCTGATACTACTCAGGTTCAATTACACTCTGAGGATAATATCTCATTTTATCATATGACGTCGTTGATAAGCAGTGGATAACGTCGTGTAATAAAAATCGTATGACCACACGTGTAATAACACTTTGGCCTGATTAAGGAACGTCATGACGACGTTCATGTCAACCATGCATTTTTTTGGAAAAAAAAATCTTGTTCAAAGGTCATAAAATCCATTTTAAAGTGGTCATATGATAAACAGAATCTTACACTCGTGGTCATTTCATATGATATTTATGAAACTCGCCGAAGGCTCGTTTCATAAATATCATATGAAATGATCACTCGTGTAAGATCCTCTATGACGTACATGTAGACACTACGTTTTTACGCAGCGCCGACGTCGCGCTGCGCTCAAAGCAAACGTATCGTTAAAATTATTTAAGAAATGAAGGTAATTTAGCCAACGTTCATCGGAGTATGAACAGCATCGGGTCACGAGCAAAGTTTGTTAGCCCCGTCGGGGTTCTCTTAAATTTTGCTCATCTTAATTAGATGAACGTTAAAAAATACCTTGATTACTTAAATATTGATATCTACATTACATTATTTCTCAAAACAATTGCACGCAGTTTTCCTACTGGCAGTGGAACAGCGTCGTTGGCGCCATAACTTTGTTTGTCTTATTGTTGTTCAACGTCCCCGTCAACGGCCAGTCATACTGAAGAGAACCATTTTTTATGTCAAACCAAACGCATCAGTGAAACCCAACGAAAATGACTTTCTTATTTTATACATCCCAGGTAAAGCCGCGTCCCGGATACATCGACGTCAACGCTACGACTTTTCGCAGGCCCGACGTCGATGAAACGCTGCTCTCAAAGCGGACATATCAAGGAAATTTACATAAATGACTTCCGCCTTTCGGGATACAGCGACGTCAACGCTACGTCTCCACGCCGCGCAGATGCCGATGTCACGCTACTCTCAAACTAAAATGAATTTACAGAAATTTCTTTCGCCTTTCAGACACAGTAACATCCAGGGTACGCCAACGCCGACGCTACGTCTCTACGCAGCACCGACGCCGATGTCAAGCTGCCTTCCGCCTTTTAAAGATTTTAGACACAGTAGCATCCAGGGTACCTCGACGTCGGCGCTACGTCTATACGCAGCGCCGTCGCCGATGCCTCGCTGCTTTGATTACAAAATGATATATTGCGTCCAAACTCCCCGTTCGTGATAGAGCAGAAAACAACAACAACAAAACACACACACACACAACCTTCCGTTGTAGAAAGCGTCTCACATATGACTCGAGCAAGACTCGATCCACAGTGACGAGAGACCTAATGATTTTGATTTGTTTGTTTTATTTGAGGTTTAACGTCCCCGTCAACACTGTAAAGGTCATATTGGAGACGTTGCTTCCAATTTTGTTGGACTTTTACCCGACATCGAGATGAAATGACATCTCAAGCCCTGTCGCCCAATGAAACAAATAGGGTTTATTAGCATGGACGGTCCGCCTCGCACCGCGGTTCCTGGACAGGCTTAGATCCTCTAAGCGGTTTACCAGTTCTAGTGTGCGGGCCGGATTCAGCTCTGCGTGGAAGCATCATGCAGTCCATATATTTCTTCAAGCCCCTATGGACGGGGGCCTACCCACCAGGCAATGACCATGTACCAACATATCACATACTTTTTCAGCGTTCTTGAGGCAGTCCGGTGTTCGAACAATGAAAGGGACTACCCCGGTTTCTGTGCAGCACGGGAACGTGCCCGTTTATTTTCAGGGAATAAGGCATCATTGATAAAAAAGCTTAAGGACCAAGAAACGAGGCGTTTCAAATGTGCTCCTGCCAAAAAAGAAAAAAGAAAAAGAAAACAGCTCCCATCAGAGACAATAAATTTACACTTAAAGACGCATTTGCTTTCCGGGATCAAATGGTTTCCTTTCAGAATAGACTCGACTCACCGAGGCGTTACAAATGTGAACTCGCAACCGACGCAGTGAAACAATATGATCCCAGCATTGAACAGCATGCATGAGCCACGTCATGGCAAAACCCGTTCAGATGTTTGCGAGAGACCTGTCAGCCTGCGCACACGCACAGTCTGGTCAGCTTTGGGCAGCTTGATACCGAGTTGCATTTGACGCCGTCGCTCAACAGCTGACTACGGCGAGGATGAGAAAACCTGTTTACAGTTAGAGACGCATTTGCTCCCCGGGAGCAAATTCTTTCAAAATAGACTCGACTCACCGAGGCGTTACAAATGTGGCAGTGAAACAGTAAGACCCCAGCATTTTACAGCAAGCATGAGCCACGCCATGGCAAAACCCGTTCGACTGTTTGCGAGAGACCAGTCAGCCTGCGCATACGCACAGTCTGGTCAGCTTTGGGCAGCTTGATACCGAGTTTACTTCTCTAATACATGCAGCTGAGCTGACCAGTTTGATTTGACCTTGTCGCAATGCTTCTACCGATCTATGCCGGGTCTCTTGAAGTCTTCTTTGGCGCTAACAGTTCTTTCCATTTTGTGATGTGCACTTTTTCGCATGCAGTGCCTCATTGATAATGTGCCTCTCTGATAGCTGAAGCGCCCCTTTAAGAGAGTCTTCCCGTTTTTCACAGCAGCACGTGAAGTCACTGAGATACAATTACGTCATTTAGGCACGAACGGTTGTAGCATACGAAAAGCTCGTTACAGGAATATGCTATAACCCGTTTTGGAAGGGATCTTTCATAGAAGATACGCCCATTACGCATGTGCGTAATGAAAAATATTTGCAGTAAAGAGAAAGCACCAAAATAATAGAGTTCTCCATTACATATATCATATGGACTGTTTTTAAAGGAAAGAATTTGCTCCGAGGGAGCAAATTCTTACCTTTAAGAGTAGCCCCCATCTCGGAAAAAGCTGTTTTACATAGATTTGTTTCAGGTTGTGCGCTATAATATTTTGGTTCTGTTTGATTCTGTACGTTTTTTGTGGGTGTGTTAATCCCACGCCGCGAAGTGGAGAGGGGATTGTTGGAATGACCTTCCTCCGTCCATGGCCGTCCGTCCGTTGATAACAGTTTCTGTCCGCTGCATATCTCCTTAACGCCATTACATTTTGGTCAGATCTTGGCATAGAAGTGAGATGATGTGCAGAACCAATAACACAACCATGCGGCATTGTCAACTCAAGACCATTGTCACAGTTGTGTGTTCTTGAGTTTGAGCAATGAATTCTTTTCTGCTTCATATCAACTGAACCCTTTGATAGTTTGTTTGATTTGAGATTTTACGTCCCCATCAACACTGTATAGGTCATTTTGGAGACGTTGCTTCCAACTTTGTGGGACCTTTTTAAGACACTGAGATGAAATGGCGTCTCCAGGCCTGTGGCCCAATGAAACCAATAGGGTTAATAAGCACGGGCGGTCCGACTCGCACCACTTTGCCTCTTGGCGGTTTACCAGTACTCTTGTGCGGTCGGCTACAGCTCATGCAGCTTATCAATTTCTTCAAGCCCCAATGGGCGGGGCCGGACCCCTTTGATAGATTTTCATTAAAGTGAAAGAAGTAATTTTGTATAGTAAATCAACACCAACACGAAATAATCTTTGTCATGCTTTTACATCAACCTTTCGCCATCATCGGTTCTTCATATTATAAACAAAAAACATAGATGACGTCGCACACAAGCAATGCACCACGCCAACTATGTTACACAAAAAAATAACGGCAACCCGAAGCAGAGCAATTCAGAAGCAGAACAACACGCATACATGTACATGTGGCATGCGAAAACCAAGACTAGGGTCCGCGGTGCCCCCCCCCCCCCCCCCCCCCCAACACACACACATGCTTATTTTATCTTGCTGAATATTCATTTAAGCCACACCCATTTCTGTCTATCAACCAATCAAATTACTTGATGTAATTTATAGCTACAAATTTATAAACTGAATGCCAAAACAGTGTATATCCTGATCAGATGGCTTCTTCAGAAGCCATCTGATCTGGATCTACACTGTTTGCAAAGATACGGGTTGTCGTGAACAGCAAGATAATGGTTAAAATTTATGAGCAGGCCAAATAAGTCTGTGCTGATCTGAGCAGGAAAACCGCCTCTTTCATTTCATATGTATCTCGATATTGACGAGCATAATAAATTTCATGCCACGAAAACCCGAGCATGAAGGTTCTATTATCCCGAGGCCAGGCCGGGCGGATCAGCCTGCGCATCCGCGCAGTCGGCTAAAAGTCCCCATCGGCCGTACAAATAGTAACTAGATTACCAGCCATCCAAAGCGCGCACAGCGAAGGCCCAGATCAAACTGCGCAAATGTGCAGGCTGATCCGAGTCATAGCCGAGCGCGCATGTAAATATAACGAATCGACGCAAGCCGGAAAACTATCACCAGCCTAGGCACTGAAACCCTCGTAAAGGCAATAATAACGGCCGGGGAAAGTGAAAAAAAGAAAAAGAAAAATTACCAGGCCGCACCCACGCGCAGGCTGACAAAATTATAAGCGGACCGTAAGGGGTAAGGGGATGTAAATTGATTTTGCCTGACCACAATCTTCGCCCTTGATTCTGTCATGAATTGTTCCGTTTAGGACGATAAGAAATGAGCGACCAATGACAACTCAGATCAGCATACGCAACTGCGTACACTGATCAAAGTCTTCGCTGTTCGCATTAGAGTTACAACCGTTTTTTATGCCCCCGCCATTCGAAGAATGGTGGAAAGGGCATTAAGTGTTACCCCTGTCCGTTCGTTTGTCCGTCCCGACATCGTGTCCGGGCCATAACTCCTAAACCGTATGGAATATATTCATGAAACTTCACAGGTGCATTCATCAAACTGAGACGATGTGTCATGAACAAGGAAGACAACTCTTGCTTTTTTGGTTTTTGAATTAGCTGCCCTTGACTTAGTTCCATATAGTAAACCGTTTGTTTTTGTTTGATTTGAGGTTTAACGTCCCCGCCAACACTGTAAAGGTCATTTTGGAGACGTTGCTTCCAATTTTGTGGTACTTTTACCCGACATTGAGACGAAATGACATCTCAAGCCCTGTCGCCCAATGAAACCAATAGGGTTTATTAGCATGGACGGTCCGCCTCGCACGGCGGTTCCTGGACAGGCTTAGATCCTCTTAACTGTTTACCAGTACTAGTGTGCGGGCCGGATTCAGCTCTGCGTGGAAGCATCATGCAGCCCATATATTTCTTCAAGCCCCTATTGGCGGGGGCCACATATAGTAAACCGTGTCCGGGCCATAACTCCTAAACCGTATGGAATATATTCATGAAACTTCACAGGTGCATTCATCACACTGAGACGATGTGTTATGAACAAGGAAGACAACTCTTGCATTTTTGGTTTTTGAATTATCTGCCCTTGATTTAGTTCCATATAGTAAACCGTTTCATGAATGGCATTTGGCGGGGGTATCCGTGTCCTATGGACACTTTTTCTAGTTTTTTTTTTTTTTTCCTTTTTGCTGTGCGCTTTTTTGAGTCATGATAATAGAAGCAGGGGTTAAACTGATACACAGAATAGTAGAAGCAGAATAGACACTTTGAAGATTACCAAGACTGATCAGATGACACACTGGTTGATACACGACTTAATTGACCATTAGTTTAGCTAGCCTCGCAGAGGCGTTTCATATGTAAACCCGCAAAAACGCAATGGAACAGTCAGACCCCATCGCTCAGCAATAATGTGCCCCGTCATGAGAAAACCTGTTCGATTTTTTCGTGCGACAAAAGGGCCGGTCAGCCTGGGCGTCCATGAGTCTGATCAGCACTTTTTTTAATTTGCTGCAACTTTGTAGCTGTGATGACCGGTTTGTGTCTACTCTTGACCTCGATACCGTTTTATCAGCACTTTAGTACCAGATCTTACGATTATGGGTACCCATATAGAACAGTTGGAGCAGACTTGACTAAAGACATCAGCCATATTCAGTTAGATTAGCCTCACCGAGGCGTTTCAAATGTGAACCCGTTTTAGCAAACTATTGACCCCTTATATGGAGCGCTGACAGTTTGTTTTCCAATTAGTGACATGCAACTTTTTCCATAACGTTCCTCATTGATTCTACAGCAACACGTGATGTCATTGATTATTTTCGAGCACAGACGGTTATTGCATACGAAAAGGTCTTTACATTAATACGCTGTCGCTCATATTCTCTTGGGGGGTTTATGGGTTTGTTTTGTTTTCCAGCCATCCAAAGCGCGCACTGCGAAAACCAAGATCAGATTGCGCAAATGCGCAGGCTGATCCGAGTCATAGCCGGGTACGCATGTAAATCTAACAAATCGCCGCATCCCGGAAAACTATGTGGCAATTACAACGGCCCGCAAAGGAACAAAAAAAAAAAAAAAAAATACAGATAATGACCAGGCCGCGCCTACGTTGACGAATTTATAATCGGACCTTTAAAAGACTAAGGGACGGGAGATGATCGTGAAATTTTCTCTTTGGCCACCTTCTCCCTTCCGCTGATTCAAGAAGGGCATTTGTCAGTTTCTGGCCCGAAAGGACGTGTGCTGTACTGGTTACGGTCAGTGAAAAAAAAATACTGGCGGGAGGGGGGGGGGGGGGGGGTGGGGGGCATTAAATTGATTTTATGTGGCCGCCATCTTCGTCCTTGGTTCTACCCTGAAGCGTGAAGTTTACCGTTTAGGATAATAAGAAATTAGTGACTAATAACAACTCAGATCAGCCTGTGCATCAGCGTAGACTGATCAAAGTCTCCGCTGTTCGCATGAGAGTTACAAGCAAAGACTTAAGCATACCGGCTAGATTCGCAGGCGGATCTGATTCTTCCTTGGTTTGAAATAGTTTTTTGCTGTGCGCTGGCTCATTTGAGTCATGATAATAGAAGAAGGGTTAAACTGATACACAGAATAGTAGGAGAAGAATAGTCTTTGAAGATTACCAAGACTGATCAGATAGCACCCTGGTCGATATACGACTTAATTGGCCATTAGTTAAACTAGCCTCGCAGAGGCGTTTCAAATGTGAACCCGCAAAAATGCAATGGAACAACCAGACCCCATCGCTCAGCAAGAATGTGCCCCGTCATGAGAAAACCCGTTCCATTTTTTTGCGTGCAACAAAGGGGCCGGTCAGCCTGCGCATCCGTAAGTCTGACCAGCACATTTTTTAATTTGCTGTCAGTTTGTAGCCGAGATGACCGGTTTGTGTCTTGACCTCGTCGCAAACCCCGAATACCGTTTTATCATTGCTTAATTTTAGGGGAACAAGGGAATAAAACTAACTTTGAGGAACTGTGTGCATTGTTTGAAAACACTTCGGACAATATATAGAAATGTGTGACAAGTGAAGACTCAGATCATCCTGCGCATCTGTGCAGTCTGATCAGAGTCTTCGCTGTTAACACGAGCCGTCTCAGGCCTCTGGGTTTTTCAAACAGTAACAAGCGAAGACTTTGGCAACGTTTGCTAGATGCACAGACCGATCTTATCCTTTCTTGGTAAAAAAAGTCTTTTGCTGTGCGCTGGCTCTTTTACATGAAAAATCCATGATGCTGAGGCATCGAAGCGTTGAAACAGAGCATGGGAAACGGGTCCTTATCCCATAAGCGAAAAAGAAAAACACTGTTAAAACAAGAAAAAATATAGCTTGTCGGTAAATGGCAAAAACAAACAAAAAAAAAAACAATGTTTGTAAATTTCATTAAATATGAGCATTGCCAAAACAAGTAAAAAAGGGCTTGTCTGTACGGTCATAAATGTCGCGCTGTGACTCGCTGCGTCTCTGTGAAAGACAATAAAATTCTCGGACGGATTATTGTCTCGCTCAGTGTACCGCTACATTGTCACGCTGAGAACACCTGTGCGTCTCGCTAGCTGTCTCGTTCGTCTCGGTGACAAGTGGAAGCGACACGGTGACAGAGAATTCTGCCACGGTGACGGTCGAGGTCTATAGGAATGTCTCGTTGCCTGTACTGTAACTTATATTCAGCGAGTAGTCTGTTTCCGTGGAGTATTCGGGGATGATGTGGAGCATGATAGCTCAGTGGCTAGTGTACTTGCCTCTGATGCTAGCGGTCCCGGGTTCGCTGAAATTTCGGTGTCCGAACACGGTACTGGTAATTGCCAATACGAAACCAAAATACCGGAACATACTGTTAAAAACAGGGAAAATGTTTTGAATCGTATTGCATGGAATTTAATGATTTACTTAATGTTCTTGCATAAATACAGTACAGTCTTAGAAATCTTATTATCCCTCACGATCGTGCGTGATGAATTTCGAATGTCACGTGACTTTTTAGCGTGGGTTTTCCGTGGAGTAATCGTGGAACTAGCGCGGGTTTTGCGTGGAGCGTGGAGAACCAACGTGAGCTCGCGCAACGCGAGCGTGGAAAAGATTAACGGTAAACGCGAAGAGGATTATCTATCTTTCGTTTTGCGAGAATACCTGTATTTAACCTGTTTTTTTGCCGCAAATTGTACATTTATTTTATTAAATGGGACAGAAAGTAATTATCGCAAAAACACAAATAACTTTAGAGAGTTATACCTTTGGTCCTAATCCCGATGAAGTTTATCAGCATGACCCGGGATGCATGTTTTTTTTTTTTTTTTTTTGGCACACATGCATATACAAAATTTGCAGCCCAACGTTGGGTCTAGAATGACATGACGTGTTAACATTGTCGCATCACTGTCGGACCGACGTTGGCCTGCTGTAGTGTGCTCGCTCGGAATGACCATACGTATTGTTATTGAGATATATGTATCTTACTTACTGTACTTACTATTTGCAGGAAAGAGGTATGATCTTGAGGAGAAAAAATTTCTTCATGAAGAATTCGTATAATAAACACAAACCCCGCATGGATATTAACGAATTTTTAAAACCCTCGCATATACAATTCAAAAGGCATATCGTCACTTATATATGTTATTATGTATCAAAAAGAGTATCTAACGGATGCATGGGCTCACGCACATACCCACAGCCGATCCTGAAGCACGTTCCCATTGTGGGCATTAGACTGAATACAGCAGTGGCTGACATTTAAGGCCGAAAGAGCACGGGAACGGACTGCATCGAACCGGGGTCGTTCATCATACATACCTGTGTAAAGTTCAGTTTTAGAATACTGACTTTTATCAGCTCACACAAAGTATGTTGCCCTATGACATATGACTCAAGTTCATGTTCTACAACAATAAAAAGTTCTTTATGACGCACGACGCCATTGATTGACACATCACGTTAACAAGTCCGTGAAATGAACACCTCCTAAACCCCACATTATATAGCGAAAATGGGGTTTACGGGGGTATAAATTATTTTTCTCATATTTGTTCTCAGACATAGATTGTGGCTACTCGTTAGAGGCAGTTCTAACGAGCACCCACAACATATGTTTGCCGTACAAATAAATGAAAATCAGGGATTTTCATCAGAAAAGTAGCCGTTTTGGATACGTAAAATATACTTTGTCGCACGGATGCGATACAGACCAAGAACCGAGTCTTGATTAATTTCTTTAAGGAAACCTCTGCTCTGACCTCTCAAATGCGTCCATTATTAGGATTAACCAATATACATGTACACTGTTTAAGCCTTGCGTCCAGGAAAGCGGTGCAGATCCAGCATTATGCGGCATCTTAACTGGTTCTGCATTGTTTGCTACATTAATTTTATGGTAAAATAATAAAGCCAAAACAAGCTTAGTTTATCCATTGGACTAACCCAAATGGTACGAGTAGAAGAATCCATTCGGCTTTTATGGGTTGAAAGCAAATGATTCTAATATAAGAAAAGAAAAGTCAAGTTTACTGGTTATCTTTAATAAAAATCCTTTAAACATTTAAAACTACAAGTCATTTTGAACAACAGCCCCGCCCATTGGGGCATGATGCTTCCACGCAGAGATGAAACCGACCGCATACTAGTACTGGTAATTCACTTATAGGATCTAAGCCTGCTCAGGAAACGCCGTGCGAGTCGGGCCGTCCATGCTTAAAAACCCTTTTGGTTTGACTTGGTGGTAGGGCTTGAGAAGTCATTTCATCTCAATGTCGGGTAAAAGTCAAACTTAATTGGAAGCAAACTCTCCAAAAAGACATACACTGTGTTGACGGGGACGTTAACCTCAATGCAAACAAACAAAGTCATTTTGAACAACAGCTTAAATGAGCGTCCAGTGTCTGGTAAAAGACCCACAAATTTTGAAGCAACGTCCCCAAAATGAGCTAAATTGTGTTAATGGGGACATTAAACCCAAATTCAAACAAAAGACTGAAGAAGCCATCCGATCAGCATCACGAAATAACGTATATGTCGTCTGCTGATTATTTTGCAAACTTCCTTTTGCACACAGGCAAACAGTGTGGGCCCACATGAGACTGCACCTTTTCTGATCAGGGTCCACACTGTTTGCCAAAATTACTTTTATGGTAACCAGCAGATGACAAAGCAGTCGACATTTGTTGTGTTTGGGATTTTATGATAGAACACAATCCTTATCAGCTGATCAGCATTTTGAGTGACATCTCTAATGTTAAAAAAGCATGCTTTTGCAACATTCACAAACAAGGATTGACGTTCTACAACTGCGGCTGATAATAAAACACTCCATTTCCATTGCCGTTATGGGCGTCATTTTTTAACTGATCAGTTTACCAATCAGCACTATTCCTGGGCAGTCTTTCACGGTAACGGTTAACCAGCACAGTGCGTATTCTTTCGCCAGAGAATGACAACTGCCCTTCTTACTTACAGCGGAAGGGAGCGAAAGGCCAGAACAAATTTCATGATCAATTTCCACAACAGAATGTTGCCGACCCCGGCAGGTATCGGACCCGCGTTCTCCTGATCCCAAGTCAGACGCGCATCTGAATGAGATACCGAGGCTGGCAATGGGCATGCTGTACTAGAATAAATTGATTATAGAAGAAATATTGTTTGTTGGTTTTGAACATTCCAGGAGAGCAACCTAGCCATAAAAAATGTATGACCGGAAAGCCATACGGCGTAGTAACTAGTAACCTTTATATGTGACCTTGACCTGGTGTCAGCAAGATTCATTTATGAACTCTGCACATGAGCTCACTGAGGGGGATGATTGATCAAAGTAATGAAAATCCTTTGAGGGGTATAGGAGATATGGAACGGACACAAAATTCAAAGTTTTAAACTCGTGACCTTCAAATGTGACCTTGACCTGGAGTCGGCATGGTTTATTTATGGGTTCTGCACATAAGCTCACTGAGGGGGATAATTGACCAAAGTTTAATAAGAATCCTTGTATGGGATAAAAGAGATATGGAACGGACACAAAAATCAAAGTTTCAAACCTTTGACCTTCAGCTGTGACCTTGACCTTGAGTCGGCATGGTTCATTTATGTGTTCCGCACATGAGCTCACTCAAAAGAATATTTGACCAAAGTTTAATGAAAATCCTTCCAAGGGTAAAGGAGATATAGAACGGACAAAAATATCAAGTTTCAAACACGTGCCCTTCAACTGTGACCTTGACCTTGAGTCGGCATGGTTCATTTATGGGTTCTGAACATTAGCTCACTGAGACTAACACTTGACCAAAGTTTAATGAAAATCTATCAAAGGGTCAAGGAGATATGGGGCGGACAAGGAAGTATTACGGACAGACAGACGGACGGACATTCCTATAATCCCCGCCGCGAAGGACGGATAGACGAAAGACATTCCTATAATCCCCGCTCCGCTTCGCGGCGGGGGATTAAAAATTGTTGATGTTACAAATCCTGGTATTGATAGCCGCGCTATTCTAATCGCTGTGAGGTCAGAGTGTTGCGCAAATGTGTTGATTATCTCCAGAATCTGGACTGGAATCCTGTTGTCGGGTTTGAAGACCCAGATCAGACGCCGCATGAAATAGGTGTAAAGAAATTTAAAATAATAATGATTTGCCACTATTACATACCTTTACCGGCCCCGATAGCTCAGTTGGTAGAGTGTCCGCTTCGGGGAACGGGAGGTCTCGGGTTCGATCCCGGGCCGCGACATACCAAAGTCGTTAAAAAATGGTACTAGCTGCTCCTCGTTTGGCACTCAGATTTACGGGGTAGAGCTAGGACTGGTCGATCCAGTGTCAGGATAATGTGACTGGGTGTGGTATCATGTAATGTGTCTGGGACATGATACTGCAGTGAGGCAGCACTATAAACGTGAGCATTGAGCTCCCTGTCGCAACCAGACACCGTCGTGATATGATTGAAAAATTGTTGAAAGCGACGTTAAACCCGAATTCACACACACACACACACACACACACACACACATTACATACCTTTATCTGTAGTCAGTTAACGGACTCCTTAACATGAAATCTGTCATTGAGGAATAAATTATAATAGCCGGTGTATAGTTGTTACGTTACTCGCCTCATAAACCAGGGATTGTCGGATCAATCCCGGGCCCCTACAGACTTTCGGATGAGTCTTTTAACCGAGGACCCGGCTCTGTATGACATTAGCTAGCTGTTGGTGGGACGAAAAACTATAACAGACACATATGTAGACCGCATTCTTATACATTTTCCTTGTACATGAGCCGGCGCACGACAAAGACTTTTTTCTATTACAGAAGTATCAGATCAGCATGCGCATTTAGACAACATGTCCAGTCTTTGCTTGTTGCTCTTTGAATAGTCTACATAGTAGGTTTATTCGAACAGCAAAGGCTCTGATCAGACTGCACGGATGCGCAGGCTGATCTGAGTCTCCAATGGTTACACGTCTTATCGAATTACCTGTTCCCCAGTCTATGCATCCACTTTGGTCAAAGTCTTCACTTGTTGCTCTTTGAATAGCCCAGAGATCAGAATGCTCACAGGAACAGCAAATGCTCTGATCAGACAGCACAGATCAATTCTCAAACGAGCGATTATGTTCTTGTAAGTGCCTTTTCACACGCAATAACTGTGCGCGTGCTCACTATTATGACGTTGTGTGGTAAAACTGCACGTGCTTACATGACGAACTGCGGTAAATCGTGGGAATCATGTGCTCAGTCGGAGACAGCGCATGGAAAAAAGCAATCTGTCACACTGGTTGTTCACGAGAAGCGAGGTTTGTACCAAATGGAGTGAGTGAGTTTTAGTTTTACGTCCCGCCAACAGCTAAGGTCATACGGAGATGGGACCTCGGTTTAAAGACTTGTACCAAATGGAATCTTCCAGCTTATATATGGCAGGAGTCCATTTAAAAATTTAGGGATGTCAGGTTGTGTTTTCTTCAAAATTGATTAGGAAAAAGGCTGAACTCTTTGCAAACAGTGTAGGCCCTGATCAGACGCCGCGTTCTGTGGCGTCTGATCTGGGCCTGCACTGTTTGCCAGGGTACCCGTTTAGGGGTTTCCAGTCTGAAATGGGTTAATGGAGAAATAATGACACCGGCCTCGGTAGCTCAGTCGGATGCGCATCTGACTGGTGATCAGGAGGACGCGGGTTCGATTCCTGCCGGGGTCGGCAACATTCTTTCGTGGAGATTGATCATGGAATCTTTTCTACGGTCATTCTCTCCCTTCCGCTGATTCAAGAAGGGCAGCTGTCAGTTTCTGGCGAAATAATGTGTACTGTACTGGTTAACCGCTTACACGTATAAGCCTGTCCAGGAAAGTGTGGATAGGTCAACTGACCGGCTCAAAAATTACCTAAAATAGTGTTGACTGGGCCGTTAAACTCCAATTCAAACAAATGGAGAAATAATGAAAACAGCATTACAATAAGATGGTTTAATCCAGGCATTAATGATTGTCTGAGTGTAGGCTGGGAAAATGGCCCTGGATGGGAGCTCAGACATTTGTTCGTTAATCCCTTAAATGCCTTAACTCTAAACAATGCAGACTCTAATCAGAGGCCCTTTATTTGGCGTCTGACCGGGATCTACCCTGTTTGCCATTTCCAGACCAGATCGATTCTGCAGGTAAACCTTTACACACTACTCTGGCCTCACTGATACGAACAGCGCGGCTTTAATAAACCGTTACCTGGATTTCATTTTTTTTTTTTTTGGTTTGGTTTGGGTTTTACGGCCCTGTCAAGATTATTTCACTCATATCGAGCCGATCGTTAATCATAGGTGGGCGAAAACCGGAGTACACGGAGAAAAACCACCTGACCTTCCGTTGCAGAACTTGGCGTCTCAAACCTGGATTTCATACAGATTAGTGACAATCATTTAGAATTAGTATCGTAAAGCTTCTGCACTTCGTAACTTTTGGTCGATTGTCAATCTACCTAAAACTTCTGTGGTGCTGTGTAATAATAAAAACCTTTTCCGAGATGGGATGCTACTCTTGACGGAAAGAATTTGCTCCCGAAAGGCAAGTATTTTTTTACTTTACGCACATGCGTAATATGTCTATGAGCCTTTCGCCTATGAATACACTGGAAGTCGCTGAAATAACACACGCACCCACCTTTCGTGGACGGTTTTCCAGGTTGGCGTGCGCATCCATGCAGTCTGGTCAATATTCAGGCATCACAAGTGGCCGCAGTTCTACCCATGGTGAAATGATACACTTACCTTTGACAATGCATGTTATTCTGGGTCTTTGTTTTGTTTGTTAGTTTGATAAAGGTTTTACGTCTCCTTGAACAATGTAAAGGTCATTTTGGAGACGTCGCTTCCAATTTTGTGGGACTTTGTCTTTTACCCGACAATGAGATGAAATGACATCTCAAGCCCTGTTGCCCAATGAAACCAATAGGGTTTATATGCATGGACGGGCCGGCTCGCACCGCTTTGCATGAGCGGTTTACCAGTACTCGTGTGCGGGTCGGTTTCAGCTCTGTGTGGAAGCATCATGCAGCCCATATATTTCTTCAAGCCCCGATGGGCGGGGGCCGTCTGGGTCTTTGTAGTAGCACGGGTTTTATGTCGAGCGCTAACTTATGTACGATCTCAGTGGTTTGTTTTAAAATATGCTGAACATGAGGCCGGTTGCGACATTTATTTTCAGTAAAAAAGGTATACGATTCATTGGTCGAGTCTACTGATTAAAATAGGGGTATGCTGTTGATTTTAATATACCCGTTTTTTTTTTGTTGTTGTTGTTTTTTTTTTTTTGAAGAAAAAAACATGGGTATATTATTTTCGTCATTGTTGTTCGTCCGTCCGTCACAAGTGGCCGCATTTCTATCTATGGTGAAATTAGCGAAAACACTTACTTTTGACAGTGCATGTTATTCTGGGTCTTTGTTCATGTCGAGCGCTAGCTAATGTACGATCTCAATGGTTTGTTTTAAAACATGCTGAACATGAGACCGACGGCCAAAACCAGTCAGCTCCGGCTACGACATTTTATTTTTCAGCTAAAGGGTATACGATTCATTTGGTGGTGTCACTGGTTATTGTTTTTTTGGGGTATATTATTTTCGTCACTGGTGTTCGTCCGTCCGTTCGTCCGTCCTTCAAACTGTCACAAACCTTGTGAATGCAACTACTTTTTTATTCATCACGCAAAAATGCATGCCTATATAGTTATGACCCCCTTCAATCCCACTTTTATATAGCGAAGCTGGGGTTTACAGGGGTTAATCTTTATGTTCTTATATAGATGCATTAGATAGTGGGTACCCGTTACAACCGCCTCGCCGAAGTTGTGCTAACGAGTACCCACAATCTATGTTTTGAGCAGAAATAAGAAAATTATCAGGATTTTTATCTGAAAAACTCCGTTTTGGGTGGTAAAATTTTACCGATGTATTTCAATATGCGTGTTTTCGTAATGTCTTAGCCTATGGTGACCGAACTTGGACGGTAAAACTTAGGAAAAAGGCTGAACTTTTTGCAAAACGCCTCGGTGAGGTGATAAAGATAGCTGTGTAGTGAGAAAGTTCTGACTGATCAGTCGACGAAAACCTCGTCTGATACTCGGATAAGGAACTGAACTGTTTACGCAAATAACAAAAATTATGTATGTTTTGTTTGTTTGTTTGATGTGAGGGTCAACGTCCCCGTCAACACTGTATAGGTCATTTATGAGACGTTGCATCCAATTTTGTGGGACTCTTATCCGACATTGAGATGAAATGACATCTCAAGCCCTGGCGCCCAATGAAACCATTAGGGTTTATACTCATGGACGGTCCTTCTCGCACCGCTTTGCCTGGGCAGGCTTAGATCCTCTAAGTGGTTTACCAGTTTCCGTGTGCGGTCGGATACAGCTCTGCGTGGAAGCATCATGCAGCCCATTTATTTCTTTAGCCCCGATGGGCGGGGGCCAAGAGGTTGTGGTGTATATAGATATCTAGAGCTTTGGGAACAATTTGCTATGTGCTCAAGAGCGATTTCGATTTGGCCATTATAAACAAGCAAGTACTCGTTTGCGGTCGGTTTCAGCTCTGCGTAGCCCATCTATTTCTTCAAGCCCCGATGGGCGGGGCGTAATTATGTATGCTAAAGTCATGGCTGATCATTCTTGTGAACGTCACTTTAACCCATCAGACCCAGTGCTTGCACGACCTGCAAAAACTCAAGATTAACCTGCAAATCCTGCCTAACCAGCGTAGATCAGCCTTTCCGTATGCGCAGTTTGAAAAGCATTTCCGTTTTGAAGGCATCTGATCATGATCTACACGGTTTCCAAAAAAAAAAAAAAAAAAAAAAACACGTACACACGAAAACAGGAGTTATTACAAGTTACACATATATAAATGTCATGATTGTTATTATAAATAATGGAATCGCCTCGTTAAACACGAAGCAAAGTTTCGCAAAATAACGCTGGTCACGTCACAGATACGTTTACATGTATCGCAGCGACGAACAAACACTACAAAAAAATGGAATCGCCTCGCTAACTGTAGTTTGAGCCAGCGCATGGCAGTAAGTCCTGAACGAGCAGTAAAGTGAGTCTTTCAGCTTTACGTCTCACCAACAACTCGATGAGGCGGTTCTAACGAGTGCCCACAATCTATATTTTCAGCAGAAATAAGAAAAATATTACAAGTTTTCACCTTAAAATTTTCATTTTTTTTTTCGGCGATAAAGGTGGCATTGTATTTTATAGGCGTGTTTTCGTAATGAAGCCGATTTTTAATCAGAGTAGGGCCAAAAACCGGAGTACCCGGAGAAAAAAATTAGGTTCAATTACACAATATTTCTTCAAAATTCCAAAAAAAGTTAAGTGATTAATTTCTTTGGGCCTCATCGCGATCTTCTTCATCGTCTCGGACCATTTAAAACCTAATTCTGTAATTATTTCATGCTTTGTTTCACCGGGTCAGTTGGTGTTAAATTTCTTTGGGCGATATTTTGTTTGACCAGGCCAATCAATCATACATGTAATTATCTGCAGCTTAAGCATACTTGTTTGTTACGTAAGTGGAGAGTAAATAATACACCTGTGGACACAAAAGCGTTCAAACTCCTATGAAATAACTTTCAATGAATCTCTTTGCATCAAGTTAGTTTGACAAGCAAATGTCATTCATCAAAGAGCTATAAAACTAGATCAAGCCATTGATTGGTCTCATTTTGGAAAACAATATCTGATTGACATTTGAGATGTATTTTGATTGGACAGTGCAGGAGTCAGCAATGAAATGTACACCACCTTGTGTTTTGAATTTATTTCTGTTGATATATTGAATGATGTTTCAAGTCAGAATGAAATGAAGCTCATCAAAGTTTGAACGCTTTTGTGTCCACAGGTGTACTACGGGTAGCTACATGTATGTTTGATTGCCAATTTAATTGCCAATTTAAGGAAACCGAACACTATCTCTTTCCTCATAGTCACAGAAGCACTATAATCATTTCATGCTTTGTTTCACCGGGTCATTTAGTCGTAATTTACGGTACTTAACCATTCGTAATGTTTTTTTTTTTTTATTTTTATTCCAATGGGTTGTAATTTAATGAACAAAAACCTATACATGTACATGTATTTCGATAAAAATTGATGCGCGAGAGTAGCGTGGGCCAACGTGGACCTAAGCGTGTAGCGTGAAGGCTTTCCGTGGATCGCGATGGTTGCGAGATACGAGCGTGGACAAACGTGAAATAAGCGTGGATCTAGCGTGGGTTTTGCGAGGGTTGTGCGCGAAGCGTAATCCTTTTCTCGTTCATGCACGATCGTGAGGGATAATAAGATTTCTAAGACTGTACTGTATATAAACATTTCATTTCATTTCAAATCCTTCTACTGGCCGAATTAACTCACAAGTATAATCTTTCACAAGTAGTGTCTGCGTAATAACTCATAGTATAGAGGAATAATTTTTTTTTTTTTTCCCTCCCTCTTTCACCCAACATGTTGAAAATCAGACATAAAGTTGATAAACAGCAACCAACAGGGTTAAGATTTAGATAAGACCATCAATCATGCACTCTAAATACATATTTATTGTTGCACTCCATCCTACAAAGAGACAATTATTATTATTATCATTATTATTATTATATTCAAATGTTCTAGGGATACTCATGTAATCATATCACATTTCTAGCTTCTTTTGACTCAGCTGCATCTGCACCTCTCCTGGGCTTCATCGGTAACCATCCCGGCACCGCTGCAATCTGAGGAGAAAAATTGTAAAGAAAAACACCAAGTGCCCCGACCGGGGACCGAGCCCACGACCCTGAGACCAAAAAGCAAGCGAGTCAAACACCAGGCCAAAAGGTTCGGGCCAGTCAGACCAGTCGGTTTTGCACTCCAAATAAGGCGATTTATTATGCCGTGCTACTTCATTCCTCTATCCTACAAAGAAACCAATATTTAAAATGTTTAGGAGAGACTCATTTAAACATGTCAGATTTTTAGCTCCTCTTGACTCCGCTTAATCTGGTCCATCCATGGGCTGCAGCAATAATCATCCCGGCACCAGGCACCACTGTAGTAGGGAAAAAAAAAAATCCAGTCTAGTGCCCCGACCGATGATTAAAGCAGCGTGATATTTCAGTGGTTAATCCACTTGCCCCCGACACCATAGGTCCTGGGCTTGATACCGGCAGCGGCCACAAAAAGCCGACGCCCAAACACACTCCAACCGCACCACCTGCAGAATGAATCACATTTCCAGATTTCTTTGACTCCGCTGCATCCGCACCCACCCCAGGACCCACGGGCAACCACCCCACCAGATACCACTGCATCTGAGGAGAACAATCTGTAAAGAAAAACAAACCAAGTGCCCCGAAAATAATGATTGCAATACATATCAAAGTCTTCAAAGAATATGTAGCAATTAAAGGTCAACCACACTCAGTCCCATAATGTATGATAAATTTATGTATATCCTCAGACCAGGTACAGCCGTGTCGGCTACTTCCCGCCGTTCAGATATAACCATGAATATAGATAATGATTACAATACATCAAAGAATATGTAGTACTTAATTAAATGTGAACCACACTCATTCCCATAATGTTTAATGAATTTTGAAGGCCAGGTACAGCCGTGTCGGCCACTTCCTGTCCTCCAGATATAACCATGAAAACATGAACCACACTCATTCCCATAATGTTTAATGAATTTTGAAGGCCAGGTACAGCCGTGTTGGCCACTTCCTGTCCTCCATATATAACCATGAAAACATGGACCACACTTATTCTCATAATGTTTGATGAATTTTGAAGGCCAGGTACAGCCGTGTCGGCCACTTACTGTCCTCCAGATATAACCATGAAAACATGAACCACAATCATTCCCATAATGTTTGATGAATTTTGAAGGCCAGGTACAGCCGTGTCGGCCACTTCCTGTCCTCCAGATATAACCATGAAGACATGAACTGCACTCATTCCCATAATGTTTGATAAATTTTTTTTTTTTTGTGGGGGGGGGGGGGGGGAGGCCAGGTACAGCCACGGCGGCCACTTCCTGTCCTCCAGATATAACCATGAAAACAAATGATGATTTCAATATATCAAGATGGATGTAGTAATTGAATGTGAACCACACCCATTCCCATAATGTATGATGAATGTATGTATATCGTCAGGGCGGGTACAGCCGTATCAGCTTTCTGCCCTTCAGAAGAAATAATGATTGCATCACTCTTACGCCAAACAACCCCATTACCTTGAAATGTCCTAGCATAAACATATAGACAGTATAAAAATTGGCACCGAGAAGGAATTTAATAACAAATAATCGTGTCCATTAAAACGGGTGCGTAAATTTACCGGAAAGGACCAGAAACAGGAATAGTCCTGGGGAAGAAGGAATTTTTCAAGGCATCACTGTAGGACTGGTAACTGTGATACTGTGAGTTGTTTGCTTTTGATGCCCTTGTTCGGGTTGAAACTGTAACAGGGGTCAAGTATTTATCTTTATTAACGGCCACTGTACCTGAATGTATCTTATAGAAGAAGGTTAAAGAGGACTGCTTGCAACGGGCCTCTAGGGACAGCCATTCTAGCTTGTTAAGCATGTCACCGACACTGCTTCTATTGCGCCATCGTCGGCAGGTCCATCGAGCAGCTGTCCTCTGCACCTTCTCCACCTGATGAATCTGAGTTTTAACATAGGGATGCAAAATGGGTGATGCATATTCTAGCTGAGGGCGAACCAATGTTTTATATGCAACAACCTTTGTCTGCCTAGGTGCAAAAGCCAAGTTTCGTCTAAGAAATCCCAAAGTCCTAGTTGCTTTTTATGTTATTTCTGAAACGTGTTGACCCCAATCAAGATCATCAGTGATGGTGATACCAAGATATTTGGCGGATTGAACCTGCTCCAAGATTTGCTGTGTAGTTTATAGTCAAACTTAATTTGTTTGTCCGGAGGGTGTCGCGACACCCTCATTGAATGACATTTGGCCACATTGAACTTCATCTGCCAATTGGCCTCCCACTGTGCTAGTTGATTCAGGTCATCTTGTAGAATAAGACAGTCAGAAGAAGAATATATATTCCTATGAAGGACACAATCATCAGCAAACAAATGGACAGATGACCTGATATTATCAGGGAGATCATTAATGAATACCAAGATATATGTGTAGAATAAATAAATGAACATGCGCATGACAAAACCTGCGACCTGTGCGACCACCATTTGTGCAGTCTGATCAGAGTTTTTTCTGTTCGCAGGAGCCTTCTTAGGCCTCCAGGTTACACAGAGACTGGTCAGACTGACTGTTCAGGTTGATCTGAGTCTTCGCTGGTTGCGTTCATCTTATAAGTAAGTTTTGTCATGTGCAGACTCAAATAAAATAAATAAATAAAGGAAGTGGCTATTGACAGCCGGCTGTCTCCAGCGAAAGTTCGCTGGAGACAGCCGGCTGTCTCCAGCGAAAGTTCGCTAGTGACAGCCGGCTGTCTCCAGCGAACTTTCGCTGGTGACAGCCAGCAAAAATATATAGAAAGTATATTGTCCAGTAATAAATAAAAGTCATTTAATGGAACCCTTGTTAATAATTTAAATAGATACATGATGTATATTGTGGTCCTTAAATTATTTGGAGACAGCCGGCTGTCTCCAGCGAACTTTCGCTGGAGACAGCCGGCTGTCAATAGCCACTTCCTTTGGCGATCGCTATTGACAGCCGGCTGTCACCAGCGAAAGTTCGCTGGAGACAGCCGGCTGTCTCCAGCGAACTTTCGCTGGTGACAGCCAGCTAAAATAAACAGATGATAACTAATACAAGTATTTAAAAATGATAAAATTCATATATTGACATTCAAAACCATAAAAAAAATATTCTCAAGCACATTAATAGAATTAAAATCACTGAATAAGTTAATTATTTATCAATATATCATCTGTTTATTTTAGCTGGCTGTCACCAGCGAAAGTTCGCTGGAGACAGCCGGCTGTCTCCAGCGAACTTTCGCTGGTGACAGCCGGCTGTCAATAGCGATCGCCATAAATAAATGTATCATAAAAAGGTTAAAAGCAGTTTAAGCACTAACAGGTCCTTGATTGCTACTTAATTTTAATCCAATTAACAGAGTATTGATATGATGACAGGTAAGAGTCATTAATACCACATCTCACGGCTCAATTTTAAAGGATCCTATTAGTGGGGTTTAAATGGGCATTTAACTCACGGACATGCTAACTGTTGATTCTTGCGTGATTGTAAAATGATGTCTTTGTGATATAGTTAAAATTGTAGCTTAGTTGAGTTCCCTATTTGTTGAAACGTATAAAATAGAATAAAAAGATTTTTATCTAATTCAAAAAGTTTTCTTTGATGTTTCAATTCTCTGTATGAATGTTTTACATAATAACATAATCCCATGCTTATTGGGATTTCACTTGTTATCGTGATTTTCAACTTCGACCACTTCATCAAAATTAGTTCAATTGTGTCTTTTGTATGCCTATGTGCGTTTCACTTACTAAAATACGTAAACAAAACTGAAAATGATTGCCAAAAATACAAACTGGACTCATTCCCTATATTTTTAAAAGTCCGTTCTGGTATTTCGGCTTCGTTCCAGTATTTTGGTTTCATTTTGGTAATTACCAGTACCCGTCCGAGCATGCTCCAGTGGCATCATTTGCAGGGATGAAAGTCATAAAGTGGACCGTCCTTCGGATCGAGATGTTAACTGGAGGCCACCTGTGCAGGGAAAACCATCTCCTCTGCAGGTCCGTAATTACATGATTACTGTGTAGGCTCTGCAAAACCTGGAGTGTATGTAATGAACACATGCGAGTAATGGCCAAATATGACCGATCGCTTGCAGTATCAGTAGAAAGAAAGATGTTAAGAGAAGCAAATTGATTACTGCCTATATGTCGATCCGATTGGTCAGTCACAGACGCTAATGATGACGTACATCCTTTCTGCTTTTAGCGCAAAATTCAAGTGTGTATGTCACACTGGCATGTGCTCATTGTTCGATTGATTACTCAAACAGCTGCAGTAATTCAGCTGCACGGTTGCGTAATATTTTAAGATGACATTAGATTATATAAATAATTTATCAGACTAACATGCTCTAGCAGGATAATTCTGGTGAAAATGCCGATGGGGCCATTTTTACTAAAAAGCAGAAAGAACTAGCTTCCAAATGGCTACTCTCTATCCCCCACCCCCCATGTTAAAATGGCCCCTGCTTTCCAAAACAAGGGGCCAGTTTCAAAACTGATGGGACTATGGCCCCATGGTCCTGCCTGAAATAATCCCTGCACTAGACAAGCAAACATTTGTGGCCGATGAACCCCAGACTATATTTATCCCCACGCCTTTTTTAGCCGGCCGCTGTAGCTCAGTCGGATGCGCGTCTGACTGGTGATCAGGACGCGGGTTAGATCCCTACCGGGGTCGGCAACATTCTGTTGTGGAGATTGATCATGAAATCTTTTCTACGGTCATTCTCTCCCTTTCGCTGATTCATGAAGGGCAGTTGTCAGTTTCTGGCGAAAGAATGTGCACTGTACTCGTTAACCGCTTACGTATAAGCCTGCCCAGGAAAGTGTGGATAGGTAAACTGACCGGCTCAAAAATGACCTAAATAGTGTTGACTGGGCTGTTAAACTCCAAAACAAACAAACAAAACGCTTTTTTTAAAAAAAGCGCCAGGGATATTGTTATCACCTCTGTCTGTCCATTATGCTATCTCCTAAAGTTACTCGGAATCCAACCAAATTTGGTGTGTGCGTTCCGGATTGAGATGTGTGTGTTGATTTGCGATGGCGTGCCGTCAACTGCGCGATCTAGTTAATTTCTTTTTATTCCTTAGGCATACTTGCCTACCCTTACGATTTGGTCGTAAGGCTTACTATTTTTATGTCTAAATTACGACCTTACGATCCCAGACAAATTCCGTACGATTTTCTGTGTTTTAAAAAAATCGGCAGTTCGGCATATTTTTGTGGTTCAGTTCAGTAAAGCAGGCTTTTATACCGGAATGAGATAAAAGTTACCCAGAGCTCTCACTAGGATTTTGAAAACAGGATTCCAGGAATCCTTCCTTGTAAAAAGTTGGATTCACAGGTAAAAAGTTGGATTCCCATATAAAAAGTTGGAGTCCTGATCTTGATTGCGCATAGAACATCGACAAAAATTTCTTATTATCAGGCTACACATCCATATGAATAACTGATGTGTAGATTGTGAGTACTAGTTAGAACTATTTCACTGATGTGTCTAAGAAGCAGCCACAATCTGATATTTTGTGGAAATATTAGGAAAATAATGTATACCCCAGTAAAACCCTCTTCCCCCCCCAAAAAAAAACATGCAGTTGCTCCGATTTATTCTCACACTTCTATCCAAATAATGCCACATCATAAAAATCATGTTGTGTTAGGATAACAACAGATATATTGTAAACTCAGATCAGAAAAGAAGCATTCTATACAGCCATGTTTGTGCTTTCAAATTCGGACGTACATGTACGTGACACTAGCTCATAATTTTGTGAACAAATACGTAGGGGGAAGCATCCTAACTAAGTCTGACTTCCTGTAATTGTTAAAATGATTGCATTTTGAAGAATTACATTTATTACGTCACCAGTAAACATCGAGACACTCTTTGACCGAACGATCGTGTAGTCGCGAAAATACATGACATTGGTAATTCGTCAATTATATCGTCTTCGCCGTAACCCTGGTTTAACTAAATGTAATATTTTACCGACTAATGTTAACCCGTTGATGGTTCATGCTTACATCAATCAGTAAACTAATTAATTGTAATCCGTAATAACACAGGGATTAGCGCGGCGAGATTAAAAAGGTGCAATCATTTTAAACACGTGCCGCAAACCGACCACTTGCAAAACTACCTGGCAATATGTGGCATGACTGTGTGCTTTCAACACAAAAAGCGGCACCGCATTTGATCTTTACTGGTGTTGTGTTAGCGGCATAAATTAGGCTTCTGATTTTACCGGACCTGTAATTTTGGACGCTTGTCGCAATAAAAACATGCGTACATAAGAATCGGCGATAGTGAATTTTACGCGTACAACACCAAAAAGTTGATGTAAAATACGCAGAATCCTGCGTTTCCGAGAGCTCTGTTACCGTACTTAGTTTACTCTCTTGGCGGAATGAAAAGTTAAATTTCATTGGTTAACATTGGGAAAGGCATCCAATCCCGGCTCATTTAACAAATAATTTTTGGTATCAGCGGCAAGATGGATGCCTCTGCAAAGGAAAAACACATGGGAAAAAGAAGAGCTGCATCGGTTTGAGGTATTACAATAAACATAAAAATAAATGTCAACTTATTTTGACCACGCATCGAAAACCTTGCAACCTTAGGAATAAAAAAGAAATACGATTTTTTTCATGGGATCTTACTAATTTCTGTCTCGGGGTAGGCAAGTCTGCTTAGGGGTTCTCCCGCCCGGTAGAACAGCTAATTATTGTGACTTATAAGCATGCACCAGGCCCGTACGCAGTAAAGGATCTAAGCTTGCCCTATAATAATTCACATTCAGTGATAGCAATCTAGGGGTCTCACAAGTTGTGCCATGGCCATACCCAACCGATCCACTAAACAAAAGGCTAACTGTCTTGAGTAACTGTTCAGAGCCCCACCCCTTAACCATATATATTCATGTTCCTTATGATAAGACACATTCAGTGACACCAACCTTGAGGTCCCGAGGGGTGCCTGGTCATTCCTGACCCCTGCACTTCATAAAAAAGCCACATGTCATAGGGTGTTTTTAATGTCATACTGTATGTTTTTTTATCTAAATCATATGTCGTTGTTTTGTTCAGATTTACGTTTTGGTTGGCGGTTCAGCAAAAACACGACGATTATACTTATATTATGCGTGAGAGAATGAATTTGATTGGCTAATCTAATGAATTTGCTGCACTGACGTCACTCCTAACAAAAATTTAGTTTTCTCTTTGTTTTGAAATGTGCTGATTTACATATTCAGCCACAATTTGCTGTCTGTTGTAACTGTTATAGCCATTTATTGGTTATATATATCTAACATATTCCAGACATTCATCTGGTGATGCCTTCTTGACCAGGCACCCTTTTTCTCCACCAATAAAAATGTCACAGGGTTGGAAAAAGAACATGGCTCGACCGGGACTCGAACCAAGGGCCTCTCGCATACTGTGCGAACACTCTACCGACTGAGCCACACAGTCGACCAGTTACATTTGTCCCCTACCTAATGTCCCGAATCTCTTAAGTCTTATCCAGTCCGGCTCCGAGACTTATTTCTTACTCTTTCATGCCCTCAGGCACGGTGCTGGACCCACACTGGCCACCAAATGTCATAGGGTTGGAAAAAGAACAGGACTCGACCGGGACTCGAATCCAGGGCCTTTCTCATACCATGCAAACACTCACACTCTACCGACTGAGCTACCAAGCCACACGGTCGACCTGTTGCATATGTATCTCAGAAACCTTCCGGATCGCAATCCCTAAACCATATATATTCTTGGTCCTTTTGATAATACACATTCAGGGACAACAATCTTGGGCTTTCCTGGGATATCTGCTGTGACCATGCCCAAGCCCCTCTACTGCTTTGAAGACCTTATATATCTCAGGAACCATAAAGATCCCCACTCCTAAACCATAAATGTTCTTGTTCCTTATGATATGATGCATTCAGTGATAGCAACCAGTCCATGCGCTACATCCTCCACTTCATAAATACAGTACGGCTCAGGTATTTGAACCGTTTTTCTTTTTCATTTCGCGGACAACTTTTTAAATCCGCGTTTTTCCGCCGAATGTTTTGGAGTAAACCTCTCCGAGTGAAAATATTTTACTCCAAGTTATGCGCTCGATATTCCGAGGAAATTCCGCGGACCTCAGAGCTTACCTGTGATATTTGAAGTGTTTGCGAGTATTTGCGAGTGGTGATTAATTTTATTAAACATGTGTCGCCGGTGCGACGTATCAGAGGCCAATAATGGCGGCCGAAACCCGTCAAAATTTCGCTGACAGTTATCAATTTGATTATTTGTTTCTCACTTGTCCGATAATACTTCACATTAAAATTATTAAAGAATGAAAGACAAATGATTATATTATATCAAAATAATTTTCCTTTTTTGAAAATATCAAAATTACATGGAGAAATTTTGAGTTCAAAATGACCGATTTTGCAGTTTTAAAGAAGCCAATAATGGCGGCCGAAACCGGTCCAAATTTCGCTGACAGTTATCACCTTTGATTATTTGTTTCTCAATTGTCCGATAATACTTCACATTAAAATTATTAAAGAATGAAAGACAAATAATTATATTATATCAAAATAATTTTCTTTTTTTGAAAATATCAAAATTACATGGAGAAATTTTGAGTTCAAAATGACCGATTTTGCAGTTTAAAAGAAGCCAATAATGGCGGCCGAAATCCGTTAAAATTTCGCTGACAGTTATCACCTTTGATTATTTGTTTCTCATTTGTCCGATTATATTTCACATTAAAATTATTAAAGAATGAAAGACAAATGATTATATTATATCAAAATAATTTTCTTTTTTTGAAAATCTTAAAATTACATGGAGAAATTTTGAGTTCAAAATGACCGATTTTGCAGTTTAAAAGAAGCCAATAATGGCGGCCGAAACCCGTCAAAATTTCGCTGACAGTTATCACCTTTGATTATTTGTTTATCAAATGTCCGATAATACTTCACATTAAAATTATTAAAGAATGAAAGGAAAATGTTTATATTATATCAAAATAATTTTCTTTTTTTGAAAATCTTAAAATTACATGGAGAAATTTTGAGTTCAAAATGACCGATTTCGCAGTTTAAAAGAAGCCAATAATGGCGGCCGAAACCCGTCAAAATTTCGCTGACAGTTATCACCTTTGATTATTTGTTTCTCAATTGTCCGATAATACTTCACATTAAAATTATTAGAGAATGAAAGACAAATGTTTATATTATATCAAAATAATTTTCTTTTTTGAAAATATCAAAATTACATGGAGAACTTTTGAGTTCAAAATGACCGATTTTCTGTAATTTTATGATGTTCAACATGCTTTCAATTACGGACTTGAAAGAGTTGTATGTACTCGTCATGCCCAACTGATTTCCTTGTTTGAAATCACTGTGCAGTTTCACACCCTGTGTAATTAATGATTACCTCTTTTGTTGACTTTTGACATTGTTTACATTATAATAACTATCAGTGATAATTATTATCTTATAATTATATATAAATATATATGATTGAAAAGAACATTAAATAAACAAAAAAATGCCCAGGTATTTCGTCAAATTCCTCCGAGTAGTTCCGCATAACTTCGCGAGAAAATATTGCCTCCAGGTACGATATTACGACTCGGAATAATTTCGCGAAATTTCGCGTACCGCGGACCTTGCGTGTGTTTTCGAGGAGTGTCCGCCGAATATATACATATACGCGGAACAATTCCGAGTGTTTTTGAAAGTACTCGAAACGCCGAGATTCGGAATAAAGAGTTTTTTGGTTCTTATACCTGAGCCGTACTGTACATGTACATGTATGTTGGATCCATAGTCCACATGGATGCTCATTTGGGAATTGGGGGTTTGTTTGGGGGACTTTATAATTGATAGATTAAAATCATATCGTGTTAAAATACGTGGCTGCCAGTGGGCAGTGCCCAACTGAGCATAGTGGCCCATGGGTCTCTTGTTTATTTTTGCTCTTCGCTTCTGTGTCCGGTATTCAAGTTACTGGCTAATGAGTGCTGCGGTCAGACTGTCATTTTGTGGTCCAATTAGAAATGCCTTCCGAGAAACGCACTGAAGGTGCATGCACATACAGAAAATACTCAGATTTGCACACTCAAATCTGAGTCTTTACTGTTCACAAGCTTTCATTCCGTGGAAAGTGAATACATCCACATGAGGTCAGAGGAGATATATAATTTAAAAGCAGGAGAAAAAGGTTTACATGTACTAGAAAACAAAGCACAATTTTTGCCAAGAAACCCCACAAACAGCTTCACCTCTACTAACTTTTCTTTTTTCTGAGAAATACAGTTTTCATGGTGAAAGGGGGTCTTTCAAGGTATAGGAAATTTGCATTGGTTTCTGCCCACGCTTGGATTTTGATGAAATGATGCACAATAATTGCCTTGGGTATAACCATTATAATTACGATGCATTCACTTTTAAATTTTATTTCCGTTGTAAATTTATTACATATTTTATGAAGTCTCTATCACAACAGAGAGTACTCTCATATAAACTTGTCTACAGTATTAAGAGTTTCATATACCTATTACTGCTACATGTATGTTTTATGAATTAAAGCCATAATTGGTGAGTTAGTTGATACTATGAATGACCTCATACATTGTGTATGTCTAGTAATAGTGGCTGGGCATTCAGTTTTCTTTGATGATGTCCCCATATTTCAGCTCCTATTTTTGTAATTATTAAAATTTTATATGCATTTTTTACATGTTCCAATTTTTGTCAAGACACCATTTTAGCATAAAAACTACCCACATATTTTAGGAACATGTTGATAAATTTTGATGGAAATTGAGGGCCGGTAACTTTGTGTTTTAACAGACTGAATACTGATAGTCCTGATTCAGCAAAATGTGAAATTATATGATTATCATGTTTTGGTCATGCTGTTTAATATAACTTTACTATTGCTTTCAATTTGGATGGCTATAGTATAGTATGGTTTGTGTAAGTAATTCATAGCATAATTATATGTATTATTTCAAAACATCCATTTCGGTGCATTTGCCCCTATGGAACAAACTTTTTTGTCTATAGAACTATACCGCAAAGGTTTTGATGACAAACGTCATCAAACGCACCCATGTAATCATGTGCACAGTTTTCTTTCAGTCTTTCTTGTCTAATTTGGTAATGGTGCTAAGGTGATGTTTAGATTTAACATTCAAATCAACAACATACCAGTCACTTTAGATGTTGCTTCAGATTTTGTGAGATTTGTTATCCGACTTGAGATAAATGACTCTCAAGTCAAACTGTTGTTTGTTTATTTAACCCTAACTGT
Source organism: Lucinisca nassula (assembly GCA_963580285.1). Lineage (NCBI taxonomy): Eukaryota > Metazoa > Mollusca > Bivalvia > Lucinida > Lucinidae > Lucinisca > Lucinisca nassula. The sequence continues at coordinate 60,152,024 of OY757025.1, forward strand.
CCATTTAACAAGGCAACGCAAGCGTAGCATCCCCTCGCAACTGCATACCATTCATTAACATGAAAATCCAATCTGAATATGTTAGACCATTGTGACCTTGACCTTTGACCCCTGACCTTGAAATTCAATAGGGTTCATCCTCTGTACATGGTGAACATTTGTGGAAGGTTTGATGCTTCTACGATGAATACTGTGTCTTCTATCCTGCTCACAAGGTTTTCAAGGTCAAGTCCATTGTGACCTTGACCTTTGACCCCTGACCTTGAAATTCAATAGGGTTCATCCTCTGTACATGGTGAACATTTGTGGAAGGTTTGATGCTTCTACGATGAATACTGTGTCTTCTATCCTGCTCACAAGGTTTTCAAGGTCAAGTCCATTGTGACCTTGACCTTTGACCCCTGACCTTGAAATTCAATAGGGTTCATCCTCTGTACATGGTGAACATTTGTGGAAGGTTTGATGCTTCTACGATGAATACTGTTTCGTCTATCCTGCTCACAAGGTTTTCAAGGTCAAGTCCATTGTGACCTTGACCTTTGACCCCTGACCTTGAAATTCAATAGGGTTCATCCTCTGTACATGGTGAACATTTGTGGAAGGTTTGATGCTTCTACGATGAATACTGTGTCGTCTACCCTGCTCACAAGGCTTCAATGTCAAGTCCATTGTGACCTTGACCTTTGACCCCTGACCTTGAAATTCAATAGGGTTCATCCTCTGTACTAGGTGAACATTTGTGGAAGGTTTGATGCTTCTACGATGAATACTGTGTCGTCTACCCTGCTCACAAGGTTTTCAAGGTCAAGTCCATTGTGACCTTGACCTTTGACCCCTGACCTTGAAATTCAATAGGGTTCATCCTCTGTACATGGTGAACATTTGTGGAAGGTTTGATGCTTCTACGATGAATACTGTGTCTTCTATCCTGCTCACAAGGTTTTCAAGGTCAAGTCCATTGTGACCTTGACCTTTGACCCCTGACCTTGAAATTCAATAGGGACCTTTGACCCCTGACCTTGAAATTCAATAGGGTTCATCCTCTGTACATGGTGAACATTTGTGGAAGGTTTGATGCTTCTACGATGAATACTGTGTCGTCTACCCTGCTCACAAGGCTTCAATGTCAAGTCCATTGTGACCTTGACCTTTAACCCCTGACCTTGAAATTCAATAGGGTTCATCCTCTGTACTAGGTGAACATTTGTGGAAGGTTTGATGCTTCTACGATGAATACTGTGTCGTCTACCCTGCTCACAAGGTTTTCAAGGTCAAGTCCATTGTGACCTTGACCTTTGACCCCTGACCTTGAAATTCAATAGGGTTCATCCTCTGTACATGGTGAACATTTGTGGAAGGTTTGATGCTTCTACGATGAATACTGTGTCTTCTATCCTGCTCACAAGGTTTTCAAGGTCAAGTCCATTGTGACCTTGACCTTTGACCCCTGACCTTGAAATTCAATAGGGTTCATCCTCTGTACATGGTGAACATTTGTGGAAGGTTTGATGCTTCTACGATGAATACTGTGTCTTCTATCCTGCTCACAAGGTTTTCAAGGTCAAGTCCATTGTGACCTTGACCTTTGACCCCTGACCTTGAAATTCAATAGGGACCTTTGACCCCTGACCTTGAAATTCAATAGGGTTCATCCTCTGTACATGGTGAACATTTGTGGAAGGTTTGATGCTTCTACGATGAATACTGTGTCTTCTATCCTGCTCACAAGGTTTTCAAGGTCAAGTCCATTGTGACCTTGACCTTTGACCCCTGACCTTGAAATTCAATAGGTTTCATCCTCTGTACATGGTGAACATTTGTGGAAGGTTTGATGCTTCTACGATGAATACTGTGTCTTCTATCCTGCTCACAAGGTTTTCAAGGTCAAGTCCATTGTGACCTTGACCTTTGACCCCTGACCTTGAAATTCAATAGGGTTCATCCTCTGTACATGGTGAACATTTGTGGAAGGTTTGATGCTTCTACGATGAAAACTGTGTCTTCTATCCTGCTCACAAGGTTTTCAAGGTCAAGTCCATTGTGACCTTGACCTTTGACCCCTGACCTTGAAATTCAATAGGGTTCATCCTCTGTACATGGTGAACATTTGTGGAAGGTTTGATGCTTCTACGATGAATACTGTGTCTTCTATCCTGCTCACAAGGTTCCGGACAGACACACACACACACTAACACACGGACGCACGGCACCGATGCTATATCCCCATTCGCAACGTTGTTGCGAGGGGATAAAAAGAAAGGTTTACTCTAGGGAAAATCAATAACACTTAAGATTACTTTTGCTGGACATTAAGTTTTCAGAATTTGTATCTGCATAGGCACTAGCCAATCTATCTTTTATGTATAGCCCCTATGAACGAAATCAAACGGCTTCCTGAAACTGTATTCCAAAGCCATCTGAATTTGCTTTTAGAATTCACATATCAGTGTTCCAAAACTTGTGATCATGATTAAGCTTTTTATATATTTTTATAGGTCTTTCACTTCATTTACCTATCTCAGCAGTTGCTGCAGTAATTACAAAGCACATTATGTAAGATATCAAGAAGCATTTAAACTGTTGATAATAATTATTCAATCTGTGAGTAGTTATCACATTACTCATATGATTTTAAGTTATTTTCAGTAAAAACATTGTGATGCTTTTTTCTGTCTAAACACTGCAATGCTCTTTCTAAGCTGAGAGATACATTGCACAGAAATGTACTGGTAATTATTAATGAACAAAAAGCAAGCAAGAAAAGTGCTTAAAAAACAGTGAACTTGCATTCAGCAGAAACATTCAAAAAGTGGTTGAAAGTTTTACAACCAGAGAAAAATACTAAAAGCTCGCTTTCGATATACATAACCACTATATTGACAAAGTAAATAGACAAAAAAAAGACACTAAAGAAACGTCAACAATTACAATACCAATGCAGAAAAGAGACATATTTATGCATGTGTACTGTAAGGAAGGAAACTGTTTCTCTCCCTGTCTAATAGCCAAATTTCTCTAGGTCATGGAACAGCTTTGTTTACACCAAATATTCTGCCCCTCATCCATCAATGATATCCTTTGCAAAAGAAACTCAATATCAGTGACATTTCGATTTTTGGAAATACTAACCAATAATTACTGTAACTTTTTTGTTAGGATAATAATCCAGCGTTCATTAAGACAGAGTATATCTAAGGCTTAATCTGGCCATGGATTTATCAACAGAACTATTTTACTAGTAACAACAAACCACTGACCATTGCGTCTTTGCATACCAGCTTGGTATGGAAATTAAAATAATGGATCTCCTTGCCTTACACCTTTTTGAGTAGCATGACTTGTGCAAAGTCATTAAATAAAGTTGCACATGTTCACATTAATTATGCTGCTAATAAAAAAGCAATATATGTTGTTAAGCCTAAAATTTGTTGATTAGAATATCTTTTGATTTAGTGTTTTACTATCTACTATTTTGGATAGATCATAGTGTATAAATAAAAGGAAAATATCAGAAATTCATGGTATTTTAATAGTTTCTAAGCTAGATCAGCTCAATATGTATTCATTTGGATTTGTATAATCTCATTTTTAAGACGTGAGTGTTACAAATTTCATTTTTTTAATGTTCTTGGATGATTTCAATAAAATAGTAAATTTTGCAGAAACAACTTACATCCATTAAAGGTGTAAAACTACAGTGTTACCTGTTTCGGATTTCCATGAAATTTGGCATAGCTAAAGAAGATACATATGGCAAGTTTTCCTAGCAAAATAAAATCTTGACAAAGACTAGAACATATTTATCTTAGGGATTGAATTTTGATAATATTTTAAAAGTTTAATTAAAAAATGTGATTTTTGATAATTATTTTATCAGAAAATGTAAACTTTAATTTAGTCAAAAGGTTATTTAGTATCAAAGGAATGCCTATGGAGTTCTGCATTCAATCCAGTTCACAGATCTTGAAACTAAATAAAATATAAGATTTAAGACGCACTTATTTAGAGACAGACACCAGCTCATGGAGGGAGTCAGTTAGAGTGGCCTCCTGAGTCCTACTTTGATTTATATAATTTATTAAATACATTTTTGTAGGTTGTATATGCTGAGTTATTAATATTCAAAGTTTAAAGAAAAAACATGCATGGGCACAGATGAAAGACCCCCTTTCACTGCGTTTCACAGAGGAATTAACTGCAGTGCAACACGAAAATTTTTACTTCTTGGCAAAATTTCTCGCTTGTTCTCAGAAAAAATGGCCTTTTCCGCGAAGAAAAATGTAAATAGGGTTTTTGCTGCTCGCTGATCTATATTTTTATTAAATACTGTGTAACCACACTTTTAGGCACATCATTAAATCCTGTACTAAATATATCTTACAATATTGCAGGATGGGGACTCCAGGTCACCTTCTCCAAGGGGCTCGAAGCATCACTCTCCTGCTGGGTCAGGTAAATCAGATGCCTCAAAGGGCTCACGGTCAGAAACACGCTCAAGGTCACGGTCTTACTCCAGATCAAGATCAAGGTCCCATGGAAGACACTCCAAGAGACGGAGGTCTTATTCTAGGTGAGATAGTTTGTATTCTTTAGATGAGTACGGTAGTCTAGTTGTTCAAAGCATTGTTAATTAACTCATTGTATGCTTGTCATGCTAGTGGACTCTTCCATTGCTACATATAGAAGCCTCAGTGGTGTAGTGGTTATGCTACTCGCCTTGTAAACCAGGGGTCGCAGGATCGATCCGGGGCTTCTCCAGACTTTTGGAGGAGTCTTTAAACCGAGGTCCCGTCTCCGTTTTACCTTAGCTGTTGGTGGGACGTAAAACTCAACACTCCATTGCTACATGTGTGACAAGTCCATTTGTCATATGCTTATTTTTTCATTTTTTGTGCTATTTGTGATGGAAAATTCTGTTGGCAAATAGTGCAGGCCCTGATCAGACGCCACATTCTGTGGCGTCTGATCTGGGCCTGCACTGTTTGCCCTTGTATGTGACGTTTTTTTAATGAAACGAAACTTTAAACAGTTTTTTGTAAACTTTATCGAGAAACCTGTGCACCTATTTTATGTATTTTTTCCACATTTGGCATAAATTTGTCAAATTTAGAGGCTTTGAGCTGCTTTCAATTTAATATTAATCAACAGACTATTATCAGAAGCCTCCTTGGTGTAGTGTTTATGCTACTCGCTTTGTAAACCAGGGATCGCTGGATAGATCCCAGGTTTCTCCAATTCGGATGAGTCTTTAAACCAAGGTCCCGTCTGTATGACCATAGCTGTTGGTGAGATGTAAAACTCAAACCCTCACTCACTCAACAGACTATTATAATTTTTTAACCCCATTGTGATAAGCCCCCACCCATCGGGGCTTGAAGAAATAGATGGGCAGCATATAAGAATCTTATATGGGTGTGAGGGGTGGATGGAAAAATCCGTCCCGAGGGTCACTGTCCGGCATCACGAGGCTTGCCGAGTGATGCCGGACAGTGATCCCAAGGGACAGATTTTTCTATCCACCCCTCACACCCATATAGGATTCTTTTTCTTGCATACCTTCGATTTCCATTGCGAATTTTTAATGCTGCTGTCACTTCGGTTACCGATGTCTGCCATTTTGTGATGACTCAACAGGAATGTTTAGTGACGTCACGCATGACCACGCCGCGCATGAGGTTGTAATCAACCAGTGCATTTATCAAACACGCGATTATATTCGATTTGGGGTCGGAACACCAGGGTCAGAACATAAATTTCTATCCCAGGGTAAAATCACGGATTTCCTTGTCTGGTGTGCAAGAATGATGTTTCCGCGCAGAGCCTGCCCAGGCAATATGGTGTGAGTCAGTCCGTCCATGCTTATAAATCATTTTCAGTGTTTTTTTTCCCTATAAAACCGGGTCCGGAAAACGGACCCGTTCCCAATCGCCAAAAGTATGTTTTTTTCCCAATTCAAAGGTTAAAAATTCCCAAAATCATGATGCAGCATCCTTTTTTTTCTCTCTCTTTTTCGTCGCGAGAAATCGGTTGTTTTATCGCTCGTATTGTTTACCTTCCGGAAATCCGAAGTAACGTCCCTTTGAAGAAACGGCTATTGACATAATTCGCGTACTATTGCAACGATTTGCCGAAATTCGGGTAAGTTCAAAGTCGTAGGTAAGTCCAATATGTAACTCTTCCGTCTGGAAACCACCTTTAGTGCGGCAAGTTTCCCAATTTGAGTAAAAACGACGCTATTTTTCCCAATTTGAGAAGAAAATTTTCCCAATTCCACCGGTACCGGTACCAGTCCCAAAAATGTGAAAAAAAACACTGATTTTGTTTTCATTGGGCGGCAGGGCTTGAGATGTTATTTCATCTCAATGTCGGGTAAAAGTCCCACAGAATTGGAAGCAACATCTCCAAAATGACCTTTACAGTGATGACGGGGACGTTAAACCTCAAATCAACCAAACAAATCAACCCCATTGTGTCAAAATTGACAAGTAACATATAATTACTGATTAAAATAATTTTCATTAATTTTCATTGACTGTAATTAATCAGAATGACTGTGTATTTCCTTTTTTTCGCAGGTCGAGAAGCAGGAGCCATCGTAGATACTCCAGGTCTAGATCACGTAGCCCTTATCACAGACACTCTTCAAGAAGGTATGACAAAAACAGTTGCTACATTTATTCTGGATCAAATGCACTTGGAGAAATAGATTGGGCTGCACAGTGCTTCCACACAGAGTTGAAACCAATTAAACCTGAGTTCTGGTAAATGGCTTAGAAGGCTTAAGCCTACACAGGCAATGTTGTGCGAGTCGGACCGACCCTGCAGGGCTGGGAAATTCTACTTGTCCACTCGCCATGACATGTAAAAATGTTTGAGGATCAGTAAACATTTTGTCTAGTCTCTGTGAAATTTACCCAAAATTGCATGCCCTTGGGAAGGGCATGCAGGATGAGTTAAAATTTTAGGAATTTTCCAGCTCGTCCCTGCATATATAAACCCTAGTGGTTTTTTGGGCAATATGGCTAGAGATTTCATTCTAGCCCCGCTTTGGAAAAGTGGGGGCTATATTGGATTTGGCTTGTCCGGAATTCCGTCTGTCTGTCTGTAATATTTTGGCTTGTCCGGAATTCCATCTGTCTGTCTGTCTGTCTGTCTGTAATATTTGATAGTGGGTACCTTGTTACCGCAACTCCTCTTACAGTTCTAGGTCAATCCTTTTGAAACTTTACAGGTGTTTTCATATAGGTCTGAAGATGTGCATATTCTTTTTATGCCCCCGCATCGGATGATGCCGGGGGCATATAGTTTTTGCGGTTTTCCGTATGTGCGTTCGTGGGTACGTGCGTACGGTTTCCGAATGTACGAAAGTGTGTACGTACGTATGTACGTACGTACGTAATCCTGTTAGACTCAGGTTAAGGTTTTTGTACACGGTAGAACTTGAGCTCATATTTTCCAAACCATACTGTACAGAGCTCTCACTAGGATTTTGAAAACAGGATTCCAGGAATCCTTCCTTGTAAAAAGTTGGATTCACAGATAAAAAGTTGGATTCCCACATAAAAAATTGGAGTTCTGATCTTGATCGCTCATAGAACATAGACAAAAACTTCTTATTATCAGGCTACACGTCCATATGAAAAACTGTATACTTTCATGGCTCCCAAACTCTTTTTTTCTGATAAATGCATTTAATAACTTCGTTCCAAACATGTAGATTGTGGGTCTATTCCCCCCCCCCCCCCCCCCCCCCCCCCCCCCCCCCAATGCAGTTGCTCAGATTTATTCTCACACTTGTAGTCAAATAATGCCACATAAAATATAATGTAGTATTAGGATAACAGCAGTTATAATGTAAACCCAGATCAGAAAAGCAGCATTCTATTTAGCTATATTTGTGCTTTAAATTTCGGATGTATATGTACGTGACAGTAGCTCAATTTTTTTTAATTGGTGTAAACAAATACGTAGGGGAAGCATCCTAACCCCATCTGACTTCCTGTAATTGTTAAAAATGATTGTATTTTGAAGAACTACATACATTTTTGTCACCAGTAAACGTCGAAACACACTTTGACGGAGCGATAAAAAGTACGATCGTGTAGTCGCGAAAATACATGACATTGGTAATTCGTCAATTATATCGTCTTCGCCGTAACCCTGGTTTAACTAAACGAGATATTTTACCGACTCATGCTAATCCGTTGATGATATGAGCTTACATCAATTATTAAACTAATTAATTGTGATCCGTAATAACACGGGGATTAGCGCGGCGAGATTAAACAGGTACAATCATTTTTAACACGTGCCGCAAACCGACCACTTTCCAATATCGTCTCTCCCACTGAGAGGTGCAAAAATACCTGTCAATATAGGTCACGCCTACTGATTTGTGGCACGTGCGCTTTCAACATAAAAAGCCGCGTCGCATTTGATCTTTTATTGGTATTGCATAAGCGGCATAAATTAGCTTCTGAATTTACCGCCTCTGTAATTTTGGACGCGTGTCGCAATAAAAACATGCGTACACAAGAATCGCCGGTTGTGAATTTTACGCGTACAACGGCAAAAGTTGGCGTAAAATACGCAGAATCCTGCGTTTCCGAGAGCTCTGCTGTAGATTTGGTTTATATTTAGTATGATGATAGATATAGGTCCAAAGTTTTATTCAGCAATACCCCCACCCATGCCCATGACCTCAAGGTCAAGGTCACGAACTTAGAAATTTCTAATGTTTAAGACACAGGTTAAGGTATTTGTACCACGTAGAACTTGAGATCATACTTTCAAAACCATACAATGGATTTGGTTTATATTTAGTATGATGATAGATATAGGTCCAAAGTTTTATTCAGCAATACCCCCACCCATACCCATGACCTCAAGGTCAAGGTCGTGGACTTTGAAATTTTTAATGTTTAAGACCCAGGTTAAGGTATTTGTACCAGGTAGAACTTGAGCTCATATTTTCCAATCCGTGTAATGAATTTGATTCATATTCGGTATGATGATACATATAGGTCCAATGGTTTATTCAGCAATACCCCTACCCATACCCATGACCTCAAGGTCAAGGTCACAGACTTAGAAATTTTTAATCTTTAAGACTTCGGTTAAGGTATTTGTACCAAGTTGAACTTGAACTTTTATGATTAATTTGGTTCATATTTGGTTTGATGATAGATGTAGTTCCAAAGTTTTATTCAGTAATACCCCCATCCATGCCTATGACTTCAAGGTCAAGGTCGCAGACATAGAAATTTTCAAATTTAATTATGTTAATAGCTTATATTTTCCAAACTTTATAATGGATTTGCTTCATATTTGGTATGACAATAGTTGCAGGTCCAAAGTTTCATTGAGCCATACCCCTCCCCCCTTACCTCAAGGTCAAGGTCACAGACATAGAAATTTTTTATATTATAATTTTTGAGATTTCATATTTCCTGAACCATGTGATGGATTTGCTACATATTTTGAATGATGATAGATACAGGTCAAAAGTTTCATTCAGCCATAACTCCACCCTGCCCCATGACCTTAAGGGCCAAGGTTGCAGACTTAGAAATGTTGAATGTTAACATTTGTAAGAGCTCATATTTTCCAAACCATTTGATGGATTGAGTTCCTATTTGGTATGTTGATGGTTATTTTTCCAAGGTTTAATCAGCCATACACCAATCTATGCCAATGACCTAAGGAGTGGGTGGGGGGAGGGGGGTGGGGTAGGCTCCTGGGCGGGGGCATTTGTGTTGTATTGACACATTTCTAGTTTCATTATCCTTAAATAATTTTTTTCACTTATTTCATCTTTTTTAAGTTAGACAATTTTTGAGATCTACTAATGTTAAAATGTATAGGGAGTAGCTACCTTGTTACCGCAACTCCTCTTACAGTTCTAGGTCAATCCTTTTGAAACTTTACAGGTGTTTTCATATAGGTCTGAAGATGTGCATATTCTTTTTTCATGATCCTTAAATATTTTTTTTCACTTATTTCACCTTTTTTAACTTAGACAATTTTTGAGATCTACTAATGTTAAAATGTATAGGGAGTAGCTACCTTGTGATCGCAACTCCACTTACAGTTCTAGGTCAATCCTTTTGAAACTTTACAGGTGTTTTCATATAGGTCTGAAGATGTGCATATTGTTTTTTCATTATCCTTAAATAATTTTTTTCACTTATTTCACCTTTTTTAACTTAGACAATTTTTGAGATCTACTAATGTTAAAATGTATAGGGAGTAGCTACCTTGTTACCGCAACTCCTCTTACAGTTCTAGGTCAATCCTTTTGAAACTTTATAGGTGTTTTCATATAGGTCTGAAGATGTGCATATTCTTTTTTCATTATCCTTAAATAATTTTTTATAGCCCCGCTTTGAAAAAGTGGGGGCTATATTGGATTTGGCTTGTCCGGAATTCCGTCTGTCTATCTGTAATATTTGATAGTGGGTACCTTGTTACCGCAACTCCTCTTACAGTTCTAGGTCAATCCTTTTGAAACTTTACAGGTGTTTTCATATAGGTCTGAAGATGTGCATATTCTTTTTTCATTATCCTTAAATGATTTTTTTCACTTATTTCACCTTTTTAGCTCACCGTCACGTAGTGACGAGGTGAGCTTTTGGGATCACTTTTTGTCCGTCGTGCGTGCGTCCGTGCGTGCGTAAACAATTTCTTTAAACGACGTCTCCTCCTAAACCACTGATCGGATTTTGACCAAACTTCACAGGAATGATCCTTAGGTGGTCCCCTTTCAAAGTTGTTCAAATGGTTCCGGTCCGTTGCACATCTAGGTCACAGGAGCCTAAAATAGATTTTTTTCACCAAAAACTTAAAAAATCCTCTTCTCTGAAACCACAAGGCCCAGGTCTTTGATATTTGGTATGAAGCATCATCTAGTGGACCCCAACCAAGATTGTTCAAATTATAGTGCTGGGGCCAAAAATGCCCCCGCCCTGGGGCGCTTTGGTTTTACATAGGCTTATATAGGGAAAATCTTTAAAAATCTTCTTCTCTGAAACCACAAGGCCCAGGACTTTGATATTTGGTATGAAGCTTCATCTAGTGGACCCCTACCAAGATTGTTCAAATTATAGTGCTGGGGCCAAAAATGCCCCCGCCCCGGGGCCCTTTGGTTTTACATAGGCTTATATAGGGAAAATCTTTAAAAATCTTCTTCTCTGAAACCACAAGGCCCAGGACTTTGATATTTGGTATGAAGCTTCATCTAGTGGACCCCTACCAAGATTGTTCAAATTATAGTGCTAGGACAAAAAATGCCCCCGCCACGGGGCTCTTTGGTTTTACATAGGCTTATATAGGGAAAATCTTTAAAAATCTTCTTCTCTGAAACCACAAGGCCCAGGTCTTTGATATTTGGTATGAAGCTTCATCTAGTGGACCCCTACCAAGATTGTTCAAATTATAGTGCTGGGGCCAAAAATGCCCCCGCCCCGGGGCCCTTTGGTTTTACATAGGCTTATATAGGGAAAATCTTTAAAAATTTTCTTCTCTGAAACCAGAAGGCCCAGGACTTTGATATTTGGTATGAAGCTTCATCTAGTGGACCCCTACCAAGATTGTTCAAATTATAGTGCTGGGACAAAAAATGCCCCCGCCACGGGGCCCTTTGGTTTTACATTGGCTTATATAGGGAAAATCTTTAAAAATCTTCTTCTCTGAAACCACAAGGCCCAGGTCTTTTATATTTGGTATGAAGCTTCATCTAGTGGACCCCTACCAAGATTGTTCAAAATATTGTGCTGGGGCCAAAAATGCCCCCGCCCGGGGCCCTTTGATTTTACATAGGCTTATATAGGGAAAATCTTTTAAAATCTTCTTCTCTGAAACCACAAGGCCCAGGTCTTTGATATTTGGTATGAAGCTTCATCTAGTGGACCCCTACCAAGATTGTTCAAATTATAGTGCTGGGACAAAAAATGCCCCCGCCACGGGGCCCTTCGGTTTTACATTGGCTTATATAGGGAAAATCTTTAAAAATCTTCTTCTCTGAAACCACAAGGCCCAGGTCTTTGATATTTGGTATGAAGCTTCATCTAGTGGACCCCTACCAAGATTGTTCAAATGATAGTGCTGGGGCCAAAAATCCCCCCGCCCCGGGGCCCTTTGGTTTTACATTGGCTTATATAGGGAAATTCTTTAAAAATCTTCTTCTCTGAAACCACAAGGCCCAGGACTTTGATATTTGGTATGAAGCTCCATCTAGTGGACCCCTTCAAATTATAGTGCTGGGACAAAAAATGCCCCCGCCACGGGGCCCTTTGGTTTTACATTGGCTTATATAGGGAAAATCTTTAAAAATCTTCTTCTCTGAAACCACAAGGCCCAGGTCTTTGATATTTGGTATGAAGCTTCATCTAGTGGACCCCTACCAAGATTGTTCAAATTATAGTGCTGGGACAAAAAAGCCCCCGCCACGGGGCCCTTCGGTTTTACATTGGCTTATATAGGGAAAATCTTTAAAAATCTTCTTCTCTGAAACCACAAGGCCCAGGTCTTTGATATTTGGTATGAAGCTTCATCTAGTGGACCCCTACCAAGATTGTTCGCATTATAGTGCTGGGGCAAAAAATGCCTCCGTCCCGGGGCCCTTTGGTTTTACATAGGCTTATATAGGCAAAATCTTTAAAAATCTTCTTCTCTGAAACCGCTAGGCCCAGGTCTTTGATATTTGATGTGTAGCTTCATCTAGTGGACCTTTGCCAAGATTGTTCAAATTATAGCCTTTGTTGATGTTTGGTATGAAGCTTCACCTTTAAGACCTCCCTCAACATTATGCACATTAAAGCCCTGGGGCCAATAATGGCCCTCTCTGGGGCACACTTGTTACACTATGGATCAGGTGAGCGATCCAGGGCCATCATGGCCCTCTTGTTTAAGTTAGACAATTTTTGAGATCTACTAATGTTAAAATGTATAGGGAGTAGCTACCTTGTTACCGCAACTCCTCTTACAGTTCTAGGTCAATCCTTTTGAAACTTTACAGGTGTTTTCATATAGGTCTGAAGATGTGCATATTCTTTTTTCATTATCCTTAAATAATTTTTTTCACTTATTTCACCTTTTTTAACTTAGACAATTTTTGAGATCTACTAATGTTAAAATGTATAGGGAGTAGCTACCTTGTTACCGCAACTCCTCTTACAGTTCTAGGTCAATCCTTTTGAAACTTTACATGTGTTTTCATATAGGTCTGAAGATGTGCATATTCTTTTTTCATTATCCTTAAATAATTTTTTTCACTTATTTCACCTTTTTTAAGTTAGACAATTTTTGAGATCTACTAATGTTAAAATGTATAGGGAGTAGCTACCTTGTTACCGCAACTCCTCTTACAGTTCTAGGTCAATCCTTTTGAAACTTTACAGGTGTTTTCATATAGGTCTGAAGATGTGCATATTCTTTTTTCATTATCCTTAAATAATTTTTTCACTTATTTCACCTTTTTTAACTTAGACAATTTTTGAGATCTACTAATGTTAAAATGTATAGGGAGTAGCTACCTTGTTACAGCAACTCCTCTTACAGTTCTAGGTCAATCCTTTTGAAACTTTACAGGTGTTTTCATATAGGTCTGAAGATGTGCATATTCTTTTTTCATTATCCTTAAATAATTTTTTTCACTTATTTCACCTTTTTTAACTTAGACAAATTTTGAGATCTACTAATGTTAAAATGTATAGGGAGTAGCTACCTTGTTACCGCAACTCCTCTTACAGTTCTAGGTCAATCCTTATGAAACATTACAGGTGTTTTCATATAGGTCTGAAGATGTGCATATTCATTTTTCATTATCCTTAAATAATTTTTTTCACTTATTTCACCTTTTTTAACTTAGACAATTTTTGAGATCTACTAATGTTAAAATGTATAGGGAGTAGCTACCTTGTGACCACAACTCCTCTTATAGTTCTTGGTCAATCCTTTTGAAACTTTACAGGTGTTTTCATATAGGTCTGAAGATGTGCATGTGCTTTTTTCATTATCCAAAACTTATTTTTTAACTTAGACTGTTTTTCAGATCTAATAACGCGAAAAGTCTATAAGGCGTAAGTACCTTGTTAGGGATTTAACCCTCTCACAAGTCTTTACCTTTAATTCATGAGTCTTTCTCCTCTGACAGGGCTATAGCGGGGCTATAGTCAGATCCTCTGACAGTTCTAGTTTCACTTATTTCACCTTTTTTAACTTAGACAATTTTTGAGATCTACTAATGTTAAAATGTATAGGGAGTAGCTACCTTGTGATCGCAACTCCACTTACAGTTCTAGGTCAATCCTTTTGAAACTTAACAGGTGTTTTCATATAGGTCTGAAGATGTGCATGTGCTTTTTTCATTATCCAAAACTTATTTTTTAACTTAGACAATATTTTGGCTTGTCCGGAATTCCGTCTGTCTGTAATATTTGATAGTGGGTACCTTGTTAACGCAACTCCTCTTACAGTTCTAGGTCAATCCTTTTGAAACTTTACAGGTGTTTTCATATAGGTCTGAAGATGTGCATATTCTTTTTTCATTATCCTTAAATAATTTTTTTCACTTATTTCACCTTTTTTAACTTAGACAATTTTTGATATCTACTAATGTTAAAATGTATAGGGAGTAGCTACCTTGTTACCACAACTCCTCTTACAGTTCTAGGTCAATCCTTTTGAAACTTTACAGGTGTTTTCATATAGGTCTGAAGATGTGCATGTTCTTTTTTCATTATCCTTAAATAATTTTTTTCACTTATTTCACCTTTTTTAACTTAGACAATTTTTGAGATCTACAAATGTTAAAATGTATAGGGAGTAGCTACCTTGTTACCGCAACTCCTCTTACAGTTCTAGGTCAATCCTTTTGAAACTTTACAGGTGTTTTCATATAGGTCTGAAGATGTGCATATTCTTTTTTCATTATCCTTAAATAATTTTTTTCACTTATTTCACCTTTTTTAACTTAGACAATTTTTGAGATCTACTAATGTTAAAATGTATAGGGAGTAGCTACCTTGTTACCGCAACTCCTCTTACAGTTCTAGGTCAATCCTTTTGAAACTTAACAGGTGTTTTCATATAGGTTGAAGATGTGCATATTCTTTTTTCATTATCCTTCAATAATTTTTTTCACTTATTTCACCTTTTTTAACTTAGACAATTTTTGAGATCTACTAATGTTAAAATGTATAGGGAGTAGCTACCTTGTGATGGCAACTCCACTTACAGTTCTAGGTCAATCCTTTTGAAACTTAACAGGTGTTTTCATATAGGTCTGAAGATGTGCATGTGCTTTTTTCATTATCCAAAACTTATTTTTTAACTTAGACAAGGCGTAGGTACCTTGTTAGGGATTTAACCCTCTCACAAGTCTTTACCTTTAATTCATGAGTCTTTCTCCTCTGACAGGGCTATAGCGGGGCTATAGTCAGATCCTCTGACAGTTTTAGTTTCATCTGTGTCCCAAAAAATTGGGAGCAACGTCTCCAAAATGACCTAAATAATGTTGACGGGGACATTAACCTCAACTAATAAAAACAAAACTTGTATAAAATGCTTATAGTCTGGTTGGGTTATGTCAAAAAATAACAATAGTATATTCTGCTGTATGCTGTTTGAAATAAGTCTTCACATAATGTCGCTTTTCATTGACTGGCATTTGGTTTTACATCCATCATTTACAACAAATTACCCACCTTGTCAGTTACTGTGCTTCAGAGAGGAGCCACTGCATTTTTTTATACGCCCGTTTTGTAAAAACTGTCATATTATGGTATGGGGTCGGCATCTGGAAGCAACGTCTCCAAAATGACCTTCATAGTGTTGACGGGGACGTTAAACCTCAAATCGAACAAACAAAAACTCCTCCTACAGTTTTCATCCGATCAAGCTTAAACTTGGTAGGTAGTAAGACCATGACCTGATGTAGAGCATATCATTTCAAGGTTATGGTCCACCAAATATTTACTGAGTTATGCCCCTTAGAACATTTTTGTAAACTTTTGTTTCTGGATAACTCCTCCTACAGTTTTCATCCAATCGAGCTGAAACTTGGCAGTTAATAAGACCATGACCTGGTGTAGCGCATATCATTTCGAGGTTACGGTCCACCAGATATTCACAGAGATGTGCCCCTTTGAAAATTTTTGTTAACATTTTGGTTTCCGGATAACTCCTCCTACAGTTTTCATCTGATCAAGCTGAAACTCAGTAGGTAGTAAGACCATGACCTGATGAAGCGCATATTCTTTCAAGGTTATAGTCCACCAGATATTTACAGAGTTATGCCCCTTTGAGTATTTCTGTAAATGTTTCGTTTCTGGATAACTCCTGCAATAAACATTCGATAAAGCTGAAACTTGATTTATAGTTAGATCATGATGTGGAGCAGTGCATATTATTAGGGCCCCACACTGGCTACAACTATATTGCTGTTGTCCTTGTGTTTGTAATGCCTTTACCAAAAACATAACATCAGTCATAACTTCAAAAGGATTTGCCCTATTCTCATGAAACTTCACACACATACTCATTGTCACAAGACCTATATTCTGACAACGGACCATACCTTTATATTGCTTTTGTCCTTGTGTTTGTCTTGCCTTAACCAAAAAACTTAACCTTGGTCATAACTTCAAAAGTACTTGCTTTTCTCTCATGAAAATTCACACAAATACTAACCATCACAAGACCTTCATTCTGACACAAACCTGTACCACACCTCTTAGATAGTTCTGTGGGACCCTTTCTGATGTAGTCAGTAATCTGGTTTTGAGGTTATGGTCCAACAAATAAAAACAAAGTTATGCCCCTTTGAAAGTTTCTGTAAGCAATTTTGCCTGCAATTTAGAATGGCTCAAGCTGAAACTTTTTTTTTTTTTTACACTGCAGGAATTTTTTTTTTTTTTTTTCTGTTGAAATTTTATTCTGGATAGAAGTGCCTGTTACAACAGCCCCATCAGGGATCCAGGCACTCCCTGCGGTTGTTCCAGCATATCCGTTCAACTTTGACCAATGTGCAACACCCTTTCACACCGACAGTCTGGAACCTGTCTATAATGTACATGATAAATTTTAACATTTTTATGCAGCTTGATTTTGGTGTTGCACCTTTCATGCTTCTTATGTACAAAGGATATAATGGCTATGATGCAGCATCTCACTTTTGAGACTACACAGTCTGCTGTATGTTGTAAAAAATGTCCTTTTTCACATATAATGGAAGTTTCTACTGTCTCCACCCAAACACACACAGCGTAGGCACCCCCTCTGCACTGCCCTTTGATCAGTCCAGAACAAGTGCCCAAATCTATGCCAAAGAGCAGAAATGAAAAGAATAGTTTTCTCCCCCAAATATTGAGGTACAAGTTTATATTTACTCACATTGGCTTTCCAGTGAGATGCTACATGCATTATAACAGTGTGCTGATACATTAACATTAAATGACAATGTCAAGGACAGTACATACAGTATATGTGAAGCTCTATTATTGAAATTCAGACACCTCTTCCAGTATTCTGCCTGAATATGTGGCAAAACAGCAGAGTTGTTATGTTATTTATCAGTGTTAATTCAAACCTCAATCGTTATAAACATCTGACATATGTTTGCTCTTTGCTGTGTAATATAAAATTTCAGCGGGCTCATTTTGGCCTGGCAACCAAATTGGGGTGGGGGAGGGGGGGAGTTCTGCCCAGTACAGTGAAACTGTATTATTTGTCTCAGGTTGCATGGGATTGGCTCTAGCTTACCTATTACATTCTATTGCTGTTGTCAAGATGGACCTTTATATATAGTTAGACAAAGTTTTGGCGCATCACATATTATTTCAAAGTTACAGTCCACCAAATATTAATATTAATAGAGTTATGCCCCTTTGAAAATTGGCATGAAGAAATATATGGGCTGCATGATGCTTCCACGCAGAGCTGAATCAGACCCTCACACGAGTACTGGTAAACCGCTTAGAGGATCTAGGCCTGCCTAGGCAAAGCGGTGCGCACAAGTCGGACCGCCCATGCTTATAAACCCTATTGGTTTCATTGGGCGACAGGGCTTGAGATGTCATTCCATCTCAGTGTCAGGTAAAAGTCCCACAAAATTGGAAACAACGTCTCCAAAATGCCCTTTACAGTGTTCATGGGGACGTTAAACCTCAAATCAAACAAACAAATGCTCTGCATGGAAGCATCATGCAGCCCATTTATGTCTTCAAGCCCCAATGGGCGACGGCCTGGAACTTTACTGTACTTGAAATGATATAGACATTGAAGGTGATAATCTCAAAGATAAAACAGCTATCAGTTGTCTTGTTTTGTTCTGTTTCAGATCAAGAAGTAGAAGGTGAGTAAGTTAAAGTGCTGTACATAAGGAAAATTTACTTTTAACCTTATATATAAAGTAAAGATGCAACAATTTAACCAAGTAGTTACTGTCCGTTTTTATTTCTTGGTTCAGTTTTCAATTTTTTGTCCATATATCGACACATGGTTTACGCAGCTAACGGTTTGGTAGTCCACACCATTATCAATTTGGCCAACCAGATCACTGATTTGTCAGTCTGCCTGCTTTCTGTTGTCAAGACTGCTAGAAATGAACTTTATTGCAAGTAGCCCGTTGTTCGACCTGGTCTGAAAGTAAATAGCACAAGGCATCTAATTGGCAGCAAAATGTGTCATTCCAGTAGGAGCCCTACTGCCCACAGACTAATTTAATCCTCCAAGCACCAAGCACATTTAGCTGATGACATTTTCAAAGAATTTTGTTTTATTTTTCAGCAAAAATAAGGCTTGACACTATATGTGAAACGTCTGCCAAGCAGACGATTCACATATAGTGTCAAGTCTTATTTTCCCAACACTATATGTGAACAATCTGCCAAGCAGACGGTTCACATATAGTGTCAAGCCTTATTTTCCCAACACTATATGTGAACAATCTGCCAAGCAGACGGTTCACATATAGTGTCAAGCCTTATTTTCCCAACACTATATGTGAACAATCTGCCAAGCAGACAGTTCACATATAGTGTCAAGCCTTATTTTCCCAACACTATATGTGAACAATCTGCTAAGCAGACGGTTCACATATAGTGTCAAGCCTTATTTTCCCAACACTATGTGAACAATCTGCCAAGCAGACGATTCACATATAGTGTCAAGCCTTATTTTCCCAACACTATATGTGAACAATCTGCCAAGCAGACGGTTCACATATAGTGTCAAGCCTTATTTTCCCAACACTATATGTGAACAATCTGCCAAGCAGACGGTTCACATATAGTGTCAAGCCTTATTTTCCCAACACTATATGTGTATCTGAAATTAAACCAAGAGAGACCTGTATAGTTGTAGCCCTAACTTAGAGGGATATTTTTCCAAGTTTCTTTTTAGAAACGGCCACAATGTGGCGGATTTCGCCTCTCTCAAAAAGAATCTGTGTTGCAGAAAAATGTTTACAGTGTGGGAGATTTACGCTGTGGCCATTATCTGTTGGATATAAAAAGTGTCAAATGCACAAAACATAAATTGCCGAAGTTGCAGAAATACAAAAGTGTGACCATTCATATCTGTACTTACATAGTGAATTACCAGAGCGAGTCTATGGCACACCATTGCATGTCACTGCACTGTGATTTTCAGGTCACAATAAAAGGACCAAAACTTCTTTTTGACCTCTGGTGACCCAAAGACATGCCTGAGGGGCTAAATTTTTTGCACCACTATATTCTACTCTTCATTACGCATGACTGTGTTTTCCCAGGGCATGGTCAGGCTCCACCCTCAGGGGAGTCGCATCAAAATTCCAAATACATTCATTCAGTCCTCATCCATAGGGCTATTACCAGTTTTGACCCCTGGCCTTGTCCCAGTTGGGGGTGGGTGGGGGTGTGTCATATCAAACTTCCAAACATGTTCCTCCAGTCCTCATCCATATGGCTATTGACTATGACAGTTTCAAGATTCTAGCACAAAAAGCCAAGGAAGACCCTGACAAAGGACCAACAATACTACTTTTTGAAATCTGCTGAATCCCAGATACAGTAGAACTTCGATGGCTAGAACACCAATGGCTCGTTTACCATGGATGTGTCGAACCCATTCTTGAGCCCCTGGGGAAATCCTCTACATAAGAAATAGTGGAGGATAATTAAGAAGATTTTAGTCTTTTATCTTGCAAATGTATGCTGTGTGTACTCATTAGAATCGCCTCATCGAGGCGATTCTAATGAGTACACACAGCATACATTTTCATTATAGAACACCGAAAAGATGACTAAATGTATCTCGTTATGCCGCCTGACAGTAACCTCAGTGGCTCAAACTACCCCTGTCTCGAACAGATTTACGAGGTCCGAAAGGTGTTCGAGCCATTGAAGTTCGACTGTATGTCTGAAGGGCAAAATGTTTGCACCGCTGTGTTCTACTCTTCATTGTCTTCGATTAGATATGTAACTTGACTATGCTTATTCTAAATAGATTTTTGACCCCCTGGGCTCGCTCCAGGTGTGTGGGGGTGGGGCATGAGTACTGATATTTTCTTATTTCTGCACAAAAACATATGTTGTGTGTACTCATTACAAATTACAAGTGCCTCGCTTGAGGTGCTTCTATTGAGTACCCACGTGTTTTGTGCAGAAATATGAAAAATATTGTGGATATTTCCAATTATCTCTGGATATGAACTGCTCATGGGCATATGAAATAAAAGAGAAAACTTACAAAGACTGCCATACAAGTATGTAGGTCAAGATATGCACAAGTAACAATGATAAGTCTTATGTTTCCTTATTTCTCAACAAGGCAGTACTAACTAGTCATACCTGTAATAATTTTTTTAACTATGAGGGAGATTTGCAATTGTGATGAGGGAGATGTAAAGAATATATAGGGAAATTCTCAGTTCAAATAAGGGAGACCTCAAAATTTTATTAAAATTTAGCACAAATTGGACAAAAATTAGCATCAAAATGAGGGAGTCTCCCTCCTGATGAGGGAGGTATCACAGGTATGACTTGTACCCTCAACACATTTTTTTTGTGAATAAAAAAAAGTTTTTGGAGCCATTTTACTATGGCTTGGATGATCTAAAGACTGATAATCAGGTCATGGGTTTGGTCACCGCCGAGTTCTGCACGTACATTATTTCAAGGATATTGTTTGTGAACTATTTTGTACCATCATTCTTTCCCTTGCGCTGATTCAAGAAGGGTAGTTGTCAGTTTCTTCCAAAACAATGTGCATTGTACTGGCTAACTGTTTATAGGTGTGTTTAGGTAAACTGACCAGCTTGACATAACCTAAATAGTCTGGGCTGTAAGGCTGCCATGATTAATCGTATAATCGATTAATCGATCGATAAATTCCACAAAAATGATTATCATTTCTGATTTGCTTTTAATCGATTACTTGATAGGTACAATTTACTACCCACAGTTATGCCTAAAATAGCTGGATGAGTGGCAAACAGTGCAGACCCTGATGAGACGCCGCACTATGCGGCGTCGCATTATGCGGCGTCTCATCTGGGTCTACACTGTTTGCTCAGGCCTGTCAGTTCAAATATACATATGGTAAAGTGCAACATATGGTAAGAGTCATGCTCAGACAGAAAGCCAGACAGGTAAAATAATGACAAAAATCTTAGCGATTACTTATCGATCGCAATGATAGGGCTGATAATCGATTATCTTTTCAGCTTCAATTAGCCGGTCCTACTGGGCTGTTAATCACTTAGCCAAAATATTTGGGGCCTTGGGACTCCTTAGACTGCATGCAAGGTTAGGCCTGTGTTTAGTACCCGTGATATTTCAGTATGAGTACACTGGTTATTTCTTATCTTCAGCTATGGCAAAGGTGGTGGTGATTATTATGGTAGTCGAGGGAGGAGGAGCAGGAGCCGGTCACCAATGTCTTCAAGACGAAGACATGCAGGAAACAGGGTAGGTTGGATAGATCCCACATTGTTAATTATAGGGCTTAACCCTTGTCCTGCTGAACCCGGATATGTCTTATCTTTCAAACAATGAAGATCCAGATCAGATGGCTTCTGAAGAAGCCATCTGATCAGGATCTTCATTGTTTTCATTCAGTTTCTGAATTTGTCGCAATTATTTGCAGCAAGTAATCTGATTGGTTGATAATCAGTAGTGGGTGTGGCATATTTTAATATTCAGCCAGTCAAGGGTTAAGAAGGAGAATTTGTCTTATTTCTTCATAAAATCATACATTTTGAGTGCTTTTTATGCGCCTGTCATTCGAAGACTGCTGGAAGGGCAAATAGCGTTGCCCATCCATTCGTCTGTCCATTTGTTGGTCCATCTGTCTGTAACTTAAAAACGGTCAATGGCTTCCTTATTTCTGGATGAATTCTGAAATAACTTTGCAGAAATATTAATCATCATAAGAAGATGTGTTTCACGTAATTCCCAGGTCTGTACCTCTAAGGTCAAGGTCTTACTTAAGAGGTCAAAGGTCCAAAAAGGGTCTGAAACTTAAACACGGTCAATAACACTATTATTTCTGGATTGATTTTGAGATTACTTAGCAGAAATGTTAACCATCATGAGACCATGTGTCATGCTTGAGACCCAAGTACGTACCTCCAAGGTCAATGTCATAAAAAAAAAGAAAAAAAGTCCAAAACTCAAACACAGTCAATATCATTATTTCTGGATGAATTCTGAAATTACTTGGCTGAAATGTTAACCATCATGAGGTGATGTGTCAATCCCAAAACCCAGGTCCATACCTCCAAGGTCAAGGTCTTACTTAGAGGTAAAAGGTCAAAAAAGGGTCTGAAACTTAGACCCTGTCAGTTACTTTCTTATTTCTGGATGGATTTTGTAATTACTTAGCAGAAATGTTAACCATCATGAGATAATCTGTCTGCACATAATCCAGGTCTGTACCTCAATGGTCAAGGTCGTACTTAAGAGGTCAAAGGTAAAAAACGGGTCCGAATCTTAGACGGAAATAACTTTCTTAATTCTGGATGCATTTTGAAATTACTTGGCAGAAATATTAACCATCATATGAAAATGTGTTGTGTGTAAAAACCAGATCCATACCGCCAAGGTCAAAGTCATATGAAGAGGTCAAAGGTCAAAAAGGGGGTCTTAAATTTAAACAAGGTCAATGTCTTATTTTGGGATGGATTTTGAAATTACTTGGCAGAAATGTTAACCATCATGAGATGATCTGTCTTGCGCAAAACCCAGGTCTGTACCTCCAAGGTGAACGTCATACTTAGAGGTCAACAGTAAAGAAAAATATCTTTTCCTTGTGTCTGGTTATTCTGAATGAATTTGGAAATTACTTTGTAGAAATGTTAACCATCACGAGTCGATGTGTCATGTGCAAGGCCCAGGTCGGTACCTCCAAGGTTAGTTTACCTTTTCCTGGGCTGGCCTGTATTATATGCAACCCGTACATATATTCTTTTGCCATGCCCTTCTAAAATTAGCAGTGAGTGAGTGAGTGTTTCAGTTTTACGTCCCACCAACAGCTAAGGTCATACGGAGACGGGACCTCGGTTTAAAGACACATCCGAAAGTCTGGAGAAGCCCGGGATCGAACCTGCGACCCCTGGTTTACAAGGCGAGTAGCGTAACCACTCGACCACGGAGGCTTCTCTAAAATTAGCAGAAGGGAGAGAATGATCACGCATATATTTCATAATCAACCTGATTATCTCTATGAAAGACTATTGCCAGAACCAGCAACATTCTTTTGTTGAGGCCATCATGATATACCGTACTCCAACTAGAAATGGTCGACAGGACACAGATGCCTCCGCCTGAAAATAAGTTGATGTTAGTATTTGACCTTTGACTGCTAAGTAAGACGACCTTACAGGTACGCACCAGGATCATGCTTGCAACAAATTGTCTCATGATGGTTAACATTTCTGCCAATTAATTTCCATATCCATCCAGGAACAACAAAGGTTTTGAGCAGACACACACAAAAAAATGACACTTTTCCTTTCCATTGACCTCTAAGTATGACCTCTTGTGAAAACCGAAGCAAACCATCTCAGAGCTGGTATCCGTAATATGTTTCTTTTGACATATTTTCTGCCAGTTTTTGAGGTGATTCAAACAAGTATCTACAGCTTAAGTTGCTAACAAATTCTAAAGAAAATTTTCCCTTAAATAATGTAAGTAAATATCGCTTTTACTTCTTATCTTGAGCTATGCTCATTAATAATGTATTGTAAATTCACTACTAGAATGTTACACAGTTTGCGTGTTTATTTCCAGGATGACCCAGAACCTTCAAAGTGTCTTGGTGTGTTTGGTCTCAGTTTATACACACAAGAAAGAGATCTTAGAGAGGTGTTCAGTAGATATGGATCCCTTGATGAAGTAAACATTGTATATGATAGACAGGTAAGGTCTTTACTAATGGATCCCTTGATGAAGTAAATAGTGTATATGATAGACAGGTAAGGTCTTTACTAATGGATCCCTTGATGAAGTAAACGTTGTATATGATAGACAGGTAAGGTTTTTACTAATGGATCCCTTGATGAAGTAAACATTGTATATGATAGACAGGTAAGGTTTTTACTAATGGATCCCTTGATGAAGTAAACATTGTATATGATAGACAGGTAAGGTTTTTACTAATGGATCCCTTGATGAAGTAAACATTGTATATGATAGACAGGTAAGGTCTTTACTAATGGATCCCTAGATGATGTTAACCCTTATCCTGCTGTTCATGACAACCCCTACCTTTGCAAAAAGTGTAGATCCAGATCAGATCAGGATCTACACTTTTTGTCATTCAGTTTGTATATTTGAGCGAAAACATAATATAATGTAATCTGATTGGCCGAAAGTCAGGAATAGGCGTGGCTAATTCAAATATTCAGCAGGATAAGGGTTAACATTGTCCATGACAGACAGCTGAGGTTTTCATCGATGGATTCCTCGATGCTGTTACAGTGTCTCATAGGGTCTAGGCAGGTAAGATCTTTACTAATTGGTATTCCTCAAAAGTATTGGCTGTGCAAATTCTGTAGGAAAAGCATTGTTGCTTGTAATCATAGTGCCCCCGTGGCTCAGTTGGATGCATACCCTACTGGTGATCAGGTGGTCCAGAGTTAAATGCTGGTGGTTCCTCAATTGTTGAGCTCTTTCATTCTCTTCTACTACTGATTCCAATAGGGCACTTGTCAGTTTCTGGTGAAACAAAGTTCTGGTTAACTACTTGAGTAGGAAACTGCCCAGGAAATGTGTACATGCAGTTAAGCCATAAGATGCTTATCACAACAATTGTCATCTGCTTGTAATTTTAAAATCCATTTTTGCAAACACCGTGGAACCAGATCAGACAGCTTCTGTAGATGCTCTTTGCATTTGAAAAAAGCTTTTAAGACCACGAAAATTTGTTTTAGACCTGTAGGAGCAGTCTGATCTGGGCCTACACTGTTTGCCTGTGTGCAAAATCCTGTTTGAAAAGTTTGCAAGGGCAAAAACATGACATCAGATGTTGTTTTTCTTGGCATCTTAATGGTTAATTAAACTGACTGGCATAGCATGACCTTGTTAGGGTCTAGTTACTGTAATACTTCCCAAAGTATTGGGACAGACAGGCCTAAACAAACAGTGCAGACTCAGATCAGACTGATCAGAGTCTACACTGTTTGCCATTCCATCTGCACTTTTTGGACTCCTTGCTGGATTGTGAAACAGATTTATTAAAATTTAAGTAGAATTACAGCAAGTCTTCAAGAAGTCCAACTTATTAGGGTTTTTACGGTGCCCTTGGCATCTGAAAAGTGATAAATAATTAAATGCTGGTGTGAAGCTGCACAGACTTGAACAAATAGAACAACTTTAACTCCCTGAAAATTACATAGGGCCTTCGTTATAATGACAGTATTTGTTCCCTATTATTGTGCCGTTATAAAGAATTTGCCGTTATAAAGAATTCCACTTAGGATTATGTTAGGTAATTAAAGGCCTTTTCTGCTGCATGGTGCTTCCATGCAGAGCTGAATCTGACCACACAAGTACTGGTAAACTGCTTAGAAGGACTAGGCCTGCCCATGCCAAGCAGTGTGAGTCAGTATGTCCAATGTATATAAGCCTTCTGGTTTCATTGGGCGGCAGGGCTTGAGGTATCAATTCACCTCAATGTCGGGTAAAAGTCCCACAAACTTGGAAGCAACGTCTCCAAAATGACGTAAGTAGTGTTGAAGGGGACATTAAACCACAATTCAAACAAAATAAAGGTCTTTTCCCCATTATTACTCCAAGAAACAAATGTTATAGACATTTTTAGAGTCGCCTCGGTGAGACGATTGTAACAAATATCTATAACATTTGTTTCTTGAAGTATTAGATTACAGCTATGGACTCTGTTTGTGCATTTGCAACCCGAGGGAAGCCCACGCCACTCGAAAACCGAGACTTGGTCTTTAGCTAAGTAGTCTTTTCATTCAAAATGCCATTATAACAAATGTCGGTATAAAGAGGGTTGACTGTAGTTTTGGACAGGGATAGTCTTAGCCACTGATGGTTTATTATAACACTTGGTAAGGTGGTATTATGGGGATATTTTTGGGATTCTCTTTGATGTAGGGTATGTTGTGTTTAGAATGTGGCAATTCCTATGAGTTCACTCAACATGCGACAAACAAAACAATCTCTCCGCATTATCCCTAAATATTTTCCCCCTGGAGCTGTTGTAAATAGCTCTACGGACTCAAGATCAAGGTGGTAATCTACAATAAAATTCCTATTTAAGACACCTTTGGGACTGTTCAAAAGTGGTCTTGAGACAACTTTTGAACAGTCCCAAAGGTGACCCTGGTCATAGAAAACATAATGAAAGGACAACTGAAACCTTTTAAATACACTTTTAAAAGCATAATTAGGATGTATTTTGGCTAGTCATAATAACAGGATATTGCTGTATACTGCTATAATGCTGCTGTGATGAGTCATAATCCAGTGCCTGTGATTGTTTATGTACAGTCAAACTTCAATGGCTCAAACACCTTTGGGACCTCAAAAATCTGTTCGAGACAGGGGTAGTTCGAGCCACTGAGGGTTTCTGCCAAGAGGCATAACAGGGCTAATTTTGGGACATCTTTTCGCTGTTCTATAATAAAAATGTATAGAGGCGATTCTAATGAGTACACCCAGCATACATTTGCAAGATAAAGATGGAAAATCTCCATAATTATCCCACACTACTTCTTATGTAGAGGAATTCCCTAGGGACTCAAAAACGGGTTCAGCTCACCCATGGCAAACAAGCCATCGGTGTTCAAGCCATCAAAGTTTTAGTGTATATACAGTAAAATTCTGCTATTAAGACTACCTAAAATTTAGTCTTATTCTGCTTTCAAAGTAGAAGTAAAACAAAGATCAGGAATCGATACAATTAACTTACTCCACCCATCAAAGACAGCAAAGGGAAAGAAACACAAACATGAAGCGACCCGACCATAATGGAAACCTAAACAAAGGCCATAAGGACAATTACTTTCCCACAAAATGGCCAAATGGCCATCCAAAATAAAAAGACACAAGTGATACACACAGTAAGTAACAAAAAACAACATAAATAAACCACCACAGAATCTTAAAAAGCTTATTTAGTAGGTTGCAGTTATTCTTTCTTTGATTTGTCTGCATGCATTGTCCTCTGGTCAGAGACCATCTTTGGGACTGTTCAAAAGTGTTCTTTATATAGGAATTTTACGGTATTTGATTTGTTTATTTTCAGTCTGGAAGATCTAGAGGTTTTGCCTTTGTTTATTTCAAGGCGGTTGATGACGCTATAGAGGTAAGTTAACCCTTATCTTGCTGAATATTCATTAAAGCTACACCCATTTCTGACTCTCAACCAATCAAATTACTTGATGTAATTTATTGCTACAAATTCATAAACTGAATCTACGGCCAAATGCCAAAAATAGCGTGACATTTTGTCAAAATATAAAGTTATTCTGTTCTAATCCGATTTGTGTTCATTGATTTCACTGGGCCTTGAAGTTTAAAAAAATGTGTAGGTTTTATAGCGTTGTTCTTCTATTTTCTATGTTCTTCAAGCCATCTGATCTGGATCTACACTGTTTGCAAAGATAGGGGTTGTCGTGAACAGCAAGATAAGGGTTAAATTGTTTGTTATGGTAAAGTTCCTCCTTGCAGAAAATTCCACATGTACAAAGGAATAGTTCAAAATAAAAGGGACATAAATTGTAGAGTTCTCCAGATATTGCGGGTGGAAACATAAACTTGTGCATCCTGCAGGACCATGCCTTCATAATTATAATTTTGAATTACACATCAACCTCTTTATAACAATGTTCATTATAATACAGTTTTGGATATAACACATTTTTAAGATGGATCCCGAAAGTGTGAACATTATATAGAAAAATTACCATAAAAGTTCATTTTTCTGTATACATGTAATTGCATTTTAGTTTGGCTTCCCATACAGTGATATATATTTCATGTAGAGAATCTATTATGGAGATACAGAATAGTTGGTATCGGCATGCACTAAACATACAGCAGATTTGGTGCATGTATAAATTGCAGCATTCTTACATCCTGGTCAGGTCAGTTTTTTCTAATTTTAGCATCCTTACGAATATTAAAATAACATTAGAACTCAGCGATTGCCAGAGAACAGAAAGGAATGCATACAGCCATGCTTAGTTATCCTAACTCGGTTATTTTCTCTCTGGAAGGGATCTAGGTTATTGTCGTCGTCCAAAAAAACTTGACATTGCCTATTACTTCAAAAGTATCTGACATAGCCTCATGAAACTTCATACACATACTCAACATCACAAGAGCTACATTCAGACAGAGGGCCATAACTGCAATATTGATTTTGGCTGAATTATCTCCCCTTTTATTTTTTTCTGAAACACATTTTTCCCTTTCGTTTCAATACTATTTATACTCCAACTCTGGAATCAACACGCATACATCCTGCACAACCATGACATCATAATTACTATGAACTATTGTGTCATTTTGAATGACTGGAGTTAACCCTTAAGATGCTGAGGAAAACTATATCTGAAAATGTTGTCTGCTTATGTCGTCTGCTGAATCTGCTTGCAAACTTTTTAGAAATAATTTTTAACACAGGAAAACAGTGTGGACCCAAATCAGTCTGCTCCTAAAGGAGAAGTCTGATCTGAGTCCACACTTGGAAAAATGATTTTTAAAGTAACCGGCAAAAGACAAAGCAGACGACAATAGTTGTGATTGGCATTTTATGGGTTAAAAATGATTCTACTGTATATGCAATGGTACAATTCATTGGCAAAGGCAAATGTACCTAGAATGAACTAGATTTCCAGCTGTCTCTGGTGATCTCTAGGCATGGGTGTTAGGATCTGTTGATTTCAGAGTAGACACGCATGAATATTGTCTTATTCTTAATTAAAAATGTGGGTGGGTCGGTGTGTGGAGGCTGTTGTAAATTTTGTTAAACTCAAGTACTTGCCTACCATTAAGTTCTAAAACTGTAGGATTTTTCGGTCAACGTTTTGGGGGCATTTCAGGTTGGTGACTTGGTTCTTTAATGTTTTAGGCAAAAGAAAGATGTGGCGGCACACAGATTGATGGCTACACAATACGCTGTGATTTCTCTATCACCCGTAGAGCTCATACCCCAACCCCGGGTGTTTATCTTGGGAAACCTACATCTTCGTAAGTGCTTATTTTGTCTTGGGCATATGTGGAGTTACATGTTCAATATTCTTTCAACAGGCAAAAGACCGCTGCAGTGGTATAGAAATTGATGGAAGGAGTATTCGGGTGGATTATTCAATAACAAGGCGGGCACATACACCAACACCTGGTATTTATCTGGGAACTCCCACATAGTAAGTACAGAATCAGAGGTTATAAAACATTTTTATAGCCCCGCTTTGAAAAAGTGGGGGCTATATTGGATTTGCCTTGGCCTTCAGCGATTCAGTAATTCCATTATTCATCGTAACTCAAAAACTGTTTGAGGTATTTTCATGAAACTTCACACAAATGTAAAACACTATAAGAAGATGTGCAGAGCGCATGGACCATAACTCTGAATTGCCTACTTTGGGAGTTATTGCCCTTTGAACATTGAAAAATGGCAATTTTAACCTTGTCCGCTCCATAACTCAAAACACGTTTGAGGTATTTTCATTAAACTTCACACAAATATAAAGCACTATAAGATGATGTGCAGAGCACATGAACCATAACTCTGGATTGTCTACTTTTGGAGTTATTGCCCTTTGAATGTTGAAAAATGGCAATTTTAACCTTGCTCACATTTTTTCAGCAAAAATACCAAAAATTTAAATATTAAACTTCCTAGAACAGTTAACAATATGACCACTAACGAGCTCATTAAGCTAACGAATCTTTGAACAACTGGCCCCAGACATTGAAATATCACGTGTATTTTCAGTCGTAACAGTAACAGTGAATACAATAGTGGCAGCTACAGCAGCAGCAGCAACAACTATGATAGAGGTGGCTACCGGAGTAGTAGAAGATCGCCTTCCCCGTACTATAAAAAAAGTCGTTACTCAAGATCACGATCAAGATCCTACTCGCCACGTAAGTATCGCAACAAGTATGTAACAAAGAAAGGGTTAATGCAGTTTTAGCTTTAGCTAAAGCTTTTAGCTTACCTGAGCCAAGGCTCTTAATATGTTAAGGCTCCATTTGTTTGTTTGATTTGAGGTTTAACGTCCCCGTCAACACTGTAAAGGTCATTTTGGAGACGTTGCTTCCAATTTTGTGGGACTTTTACCCGACATTGAGATGAAATGACATCTCAAGCCCTGTCGCCCAATGAAACCAATAGGGTTTATTAGCATGGACAGTCCACCTCGCACCCCGGTTCCTGGACAGGCTTAGATCCTCTAAGCGGTTTACCAGTACTAGTGTGCGGGCCAGATTCAGCTCTGCGTGGAAGCATCATGCAGCCCATATATTTCTTCAAGCCCCTATGGGCTGGGGCGAGTTAAGGCTCCATTGTCTGTCTGTCTGTTTCTTGTCTGTCATCTTTTGTTTGTCAATATTTTTAAACCACTGGGCTGATTGAATCAAATTTCTTATGGAGCATCCATGGAACGGGGGAACAAAAAGTTTGTTTGCCGTGTCCAGGTAATGTGACTAAAATGGCAGCCATGCCCATATAAGGTAAAAACCCTTCTAAAATCTCTCTGGAACCAGTGGTCCGAATGTCATGACTTGGTATGTAGCATTGGGGACTCGAGCCAATCATAGTTTATTCAGATGGCCGTGAGGTTTGAAACTATGAACGTAGCATTGGGGACTTTAGCCCATTGTAATTTTTTCAAATGATGAGTCTGGGTTGACCTTGATACCCATTTTACACCAAGGTCAAATTTGGACATTTGTGCTTTTGTATGGGAAAAAAGTGTTTTTTTTTTTTTATGCCCCCACCATTCGAAGAATGATGGAACGGCATATAGCATTGCCCCGGTCCGTCTGTTTGTTCGTCCATCCGTTCGTCCGTCCGAAACTTAAACACAGTCAATAACTTTCTTATTTCTGGATGGATTTTGAAATTACTTTGTAGAAATGTTAGCCATCATGAGACCATATGTCACATGCAAAACCCAGGTCCGTACCTCCAAGGTCAAGGTCATACTTAGAGGATAAAGGTCAAAAAAAGGATCCGAAACTTAAACACAGTCAATAACTTTCTTATTTCTGGATGGATTTTGAAATTACTTTGTAGATATGTTAACCATTATAACACGATGTGTCAAGTGCAAAACCCAGGTCTGTACCTCCAAGGTCAAGGTCATACTTAGAGGTCAAAGGTAAAAAAGGGTTCTGAAACTTAAATGCAGTCAATAGCTTTCTTATTTCTGGATGGATTTTGAAATTACTTGGCAGAAATGTTGGCCATCATGAGACAATCTGCCTCACACAAAACCAAGATCCTTACCTCCAAGGTCATGGTCATTTATAAGAGGTCAAATGTGAAAAAAAAGTCCGAAACTTAAACACCGTCAGTAACTTCCTATGGATTAATACGAACATAGACATATTTTCAGGCGGGGTCATCCGTGTCCTAAGGCCTATTTTTTTTTTGTTGTTTTGTTTTTGTTTTCGAAAACTTATTACCTGTAAATTTAAATGGTATATGCAATCAGCTAAACAAGTTGATGAAGCTGCAAAAGTACCAAAGGTCAACTTTACTCATTGACTTGGTCCAGGATCGCCAAGATATGTTTTTTGTGGGGTGGGGGTGGATGATATGTTTTTTGTGGGGTGGGGGTGGAGAAACAGCTAAATTTCAATTGAAGCCTTTATGGAATGGAGGACCGCCCCCGCCCATAGGGGCTTGAAGAAATAAATGGGCTGCATGATGCTTCCACGCAGAGCTGAATCCGGCCTGCACACTAGTACTGGTAAACGGCTTAGAGGACCGCGGTGCGAGGCGGACCGTCCATGCTAATGAACCTTATTGGTTTCATTGGACGACAGGGCTTGAGATTGTCGGGTAAAAGTCCCACAAAATTGGAAGCAACGTCTCTAAAATGACATTTATAGTGTTGACAGGGACATTAAACCTCAAATCAAACAAACAAATGGAATGGAGGAACAGAAGTTTGTTAAAATGGTTTGGGTCACAAGAGGGACCAAGGTGACTGTCATGGTAAAAGCTCTCCAGAAATCTTCTTAGAAACCACATTGCTTTCAGCTATCAGATGAGGAGTGTAGGACCATTGGGCTCAAGTTTCACTAAGGTTGATTTGATTAGGCAGCTAGTTAACACACAACTCGGGGGTGTGGGGGAGGGGAGAGGGGGCGGCAGCCACCCATTGGGTCTTGGAGAAATAGATTGGGCACCATGGTGCTTCAACGCGGAGGTGAAACCGACAACACGAGTACTGTTAAACCACTTAAAGGGACAAAGTAGAAGTAAAATAAAGATCAGAAATCGATACAATTAACTTACTCCACCCATTAAAGGCACCAAAGCCTGCCCAGGCAAAGTAGTGCAAGTCCAATATAAACCCTATTGGTTTCATTAGGTGGCAGGGCTTGAGATGTCATGTCATCCTATTGTCGGGTAAAAGTCCCACAAAATTGGAAGGAATGTCTCCAAAATTACCTATATAGTGTTGAGGGAACTTTAAACCTCAAAAAAAATCATGCAACTCAGTTATATGACATTAAGGCAAACAGCACTCTGGTATGCAGATAACTGAGATATATAGGGGATATTTACTTTTTTGAGGTGAATACCAAAAGTATTTTATTGAGTGTATTGAAAACATCAGAATTTTCACAAGTGTGAAAAAGTAAGATTTTCCTTTTTATTTTAAATGTGAAAAAAATGAGGTTGAGCTGCATGTGTGAAGACAATGTGAAAGTATCATAACTTTTCACCATGTGACAATATGATTTTAATTTGTTTCTGATATGCACTGAAATTATGATTAGGCAGCTAGTTTTCACACAATTGTATCATATGACATGAAGGCAAGCAGCAGTCCTCGATGCAGCTGAGTTATTTGCAGATGAAATATTATCTAAATCCATCTTCTAGCATATGCCAACAGCTAGGACTGGCTAATCGGAGCTGAAAAGATAATCGATTATCAGTCCTGTAATTGCGATTGATAATCGATTAGTAATCGCTGAGGTTTTTGTCAATTTTACCTGTCTGGCTATCTATCTGAGCAGGACTCTTACCATATGTTGCACTTTACCATATGTATATTTGAACAGACAGGCCTGAGCAAACAGTGTAGACCCAGATGAGACGCCATTCTGCGGCGTCTCATCAGGGTCTGCACTGTTTGCCACTCATCCAGCTATTTTAGGCATAACATTGGGTAGTAAATTGTACCTATCAAGTAATCAATTAAAAGCAAATCAGAAATGATAATCATTTTTGTGGAATTTATGGATCGATTAATTGATTATACAATTAATCGTGTCAGCCTTACCAACAGCCATAGTTGATAAGATGGAATAGGAAAGATGCTTAACCTTTATCTTGCTGAATATTCTTGCCTCTGATGCTAGCGGTCCCGGGTTCGATCCCCGGCAGCGGCGATAAAATTTTGGTGTCCAAACACGCTCCATTGGCATCATTTGCAGGGATGAATGTCATAAAGTGCACCGTCCTTCGGATCGGGACGTTAACTGGAGGCCCCCTGTGCAGGGAGAACCATCCCCTGTGCAGGCTAAAGATCCCTACCGTAATATCATGATTACTGTGTAGGCTTTCACCCTGCAAAAACCTGGAGTATATGTTATATACACCTGGGTAATGGTCGAATGTGACGGACGCAGTATCAGAAAATAGATAGATAGATAAAAGCCACACCCATTTCTGTCTGTCAGCCAATCAAATTACTTGAGGTAATTTATTGCTGCAAATTCATAAACTGAATGCCAAACAGTGAAGATCCTGATCAGATGGCTTCTTCAGAAGCCATCTGATCTGGAACTACACTGTTTGCAAAGATAGGGGTTGTCGTGAACAGCAAGATAAGGGTTAAGGGATAATTTTTCTTATTTCTTATTAGAAACAAATGTTCTGGGTATATGTTAGACTAATAAGCATTGTTAAGGGATAATTTTCCTTGTTTCTTGTAAGAATAAATGTAAGAAGTTAAAATCATAGGGGGCCGGCACGTACAGGGTTATTTTTGGCTAAAAAGGCCAAAGGGGGCCGGCACGTACAGGGTTATTTTTGGCTAAAAAGGCCAAAAAATAGACATAGGTTTGATAGACACTGTATATATTGACCTGTACGTAAACCTATGTCTATTTTTTGGCCTTTTTAGCCAAAAATAACCCTGTACGTGCCAGCCCCCTATGGTGAGAATCGCCTGAGTGAGGCACTCAACCAAGACTCAAGTCAGCATGGACATCCACGTAGTGTGATCAAGAGTTTGCCGATCCCTAAATGGATAGAGACACAAAACTACTTTTTGGAGACCGGGACAAATTTTCACTGATAGAAATTATTAACCCATTTTGTACTGAATGGAATGCTCGGCCAGTCCATTTCAAAATTTAGGGATGACAGGTTGTGTTACCTTTGAATTTATTTTTAAAATGGCTAAAGTGTTTGCAGACAGGTAGGTTCTGATCAGGCGCCTTATTTTGCGGCATCTGATTGGGGCCTGAACTGTTTGCCAGTATCCCATTTTCGGGTTTTCAATACAAAATGGGTTAATATCTAGGTTACTGATCTTTCATCACAAAGTTTTAAAACTTAAAACAATTTTTTTTTTTCTTGCCATTACATGATAACTAAAAATTATGTGTGTATGTGTCTTGTAGTTGTGTTTTTCCTGTTTCCTTACCCTACTGTTGGTATTGTCTTTTTCTTTGACAGGTCGCTATTGAGGTATAAGTTGAGGAACAAAGACCCACTAGACCATCCATCATCATTATCACTATGACCATCATCATCGTCATCTCTGATTGTCTTCATTATTTTTGTATATAATGTAATTACTTAAAAAAAAATTTATACACCAGAAATTGAAAACAGTGTGCTGAGGGAAAACTGGGAGTATTTTGAGATAATTTTGAGAAATTTTCGTACCGTATTTGCTGTAATAAGTGAACATGCTCTGAAATGGCCACGCCAATACTTTTATAGTTAGCGTAGTTGACACCAATTTAAAGTGCATGATTTTGCAGTCAGCTCAAGTTGAAACAGGGCTAAAATATCACTCTTAATATATCCATGATTATCATTATATGATAAAGAGGGACAAATTGCAGACTTTTGTTTTTTGAAGAACTTATTGTCTTTTTAATAAACATGCTCCTTACCAGCTAAAATTATGACTGATTCTTTTAAAAGCCTGTGTGTTTTCTATACCCAGATTCTTCTTAGAAAGGATAACCTTTGGGGGACTGTTCAAAAGTGGTCTTAAAGGGATTTTACTGAATATGGTTGCCCCTGACTAAGGGGAATGGGGTCACCTTCAGGGGAGGCAACTCCTTCAAAAGTATTTTTGTCTCCCATGTCAATAGGGGTCAAGTCTTACATGAAAGAATTTGCTCCTATGGAGCAAATTCTTTCCTTAAAGAGTAGACCCCTTTTTCAAGGCTTATTGAAAAGCAAACAGGAAGTCCCAAAAGTTGTCTCCCTTTGAAAAATGGCAGAAAAATATGTTGGGTGCTCCCATTTTCCTTAGAGAGACTTTCTAGGTTTGATTTTATGATAGAAGTTTAATTACTAGGCGTTTATTAGAAGGACTTTCTAGATTTGTTTTTTTTTTAATACTAACTTAAAATTAAATACCTATTAAAAGCGTTCTGTTCACTTATTACTACAAATATGGTATTCTCTGTAGTAAGCCTGGTATTTTTTCTCTGTCAT
Organism: Lucinisca nassula; assembly: GCA_963580285.1. NCBI lineage: Eukaryota > Metazoa > Mollusca > Bivalvia > Lucinida > Lucinidae > Lucinisca > Lucinisca nassula. Next base: position 60,188,411 of record OY757025.1, read on the forward strand.
TTGTGACAAGTGAGACCATTTTTGTGTTGTCATCGCATAAGTGAAGTCCTTTTGGAGCAAATAGTCTCTCCTGTTAACCAAGGCAAAGGTTTGGTTTTGGGTTGATAGTTTATCAATTGACCCAAAGTTACATAAAGCAGTTTAGAATTATCCTGCAGTTGTCTACTTGGCCTGTTAAATTTTGTAAAAAATCATGGAAACTGTTATTTATGACCACTCTTTTCTTGTCCCTGTGACAGTGTAATATGTAAGATGGTCATTTGTAAAATCGGGACTGGGCTAATGTGTTGGGACTCTCTTTCAAATTTTTCAGGGAAAACAAGGCTACACATATCATGAGGCAGAAGATTCACACAAAAAATGGCAGAAAATCCACATGAAATGTCAAGCCTGATTTTCCCCGACAATTTTATGAAAAAAATATTTAGGATGTCTACTATGTGGTTTTGCTTAGTACTTTAAGGAATCTATCTTGAAATTGTCACCAAATACTCCTTTAAGATTTATATCTGTCTATCCCTCATGCATCATTAGGAGTACTGCCAGTGAGAAATAACTAATTTTGCAAGAATTTCTTAACCCTTATCCTGCTGAATAAATTAATTTGGCCACACCACATCAACCAACTAAATTGATATCAGATATTCATTCATATTTGCAATGAATGACAGTGTAGATCTTTCACTGTTTGCAAAAGTGAGGATTATCGTGTTCAACCGGATAAGAGTTTATTTACCTTGCAGTACGAGTCAGATCCTATCTGTATAAATCAGTAAGGGCAGATACTGGAATCACAGGCCCCATTCTTTTGAGGGCCTTTTGGTGTATAGTATGTGATAGTTTTTCTGTGACTTGTGAGAAGCACACCATTTGTACAGTATCACTGATAATGTTCTACTCATGAAATTTCTATATATTTTGCCTAAAATTTTAACTTACCTGTAAATATTGAATCTTGGATTGTCATGCTGAAGGCAAATTACATCCAGCTCTGTGCAGACAGTATTGTGAAGTCATTTTGGCTCTTATTACATTGTAGTTTTGTGTCAGTTAAACATTTGCAACTTACTAATTAGAGCTCTTAAGACTGGGATAAGGATAATCGGGTTTTATGACTTCATTAGGTAGCTAGCAACTGCTCCAGCGTCCTTTCACAATGCAACATGTACATATATTTAGCGGGTGTCTGTTGTTCAAAGCCTTGTTAGTTTAACAAACTTGTTCTAGGAAGTACAATATCTGAAAGTCAAATTTTTGCTGAAAAAAAATGTGAGCATTTTTAAAAGCTACTCAGTTTTTTTTTCTGCAACAGTATTAGTATACGAGCCATATTAAATGATCAAAGTTAACAAATGACCTGAGTGGCTTAATTTAAACTATGCCTGTCTCAAATAAATTCTCTTGGTCGGAGAGATCGAAATTGGACTGTATATGTTACTGAATATGTTGTTGGAGAATCTTGTTCTTGGACTTCCAGGGACATAGTCATTAAAAAGGACCATTTGCTGTTAATGAGGAAAAACCTTTAGAATTGAGACAGAAAAGCAGACTTACTGTATTCAGACAGCTGGGCCTGAACAAACCATGTAAACCCAGATGAAATGCTACAGAATGTGGTGTCTCATCAGGGTCTACACTCATCCAGCTATTTTTAGCTCGGCTGTTTACGAAGAAAACGACGAGGTATTGTCATAGCTCTGGCATCGTCTGCATCGTCATGCAAAAACTTGGACATTTTGTAATATCTCTGTCATTACTGAACATACTTACTTGAAACTCGGACTAGTTGTTCATTATGAAAAGGGGAACTCATACCAATAGGTGAGGTAACCCTCAAAATATTTTTGGCGCAGTTATGCCCCTTTTTCGACTTAGAATTTTTGTTTTCTAAAAGAAACTGCAGCCTAGTATTGGCACCCGCATGCGGTGCTCTTGTTAAACACAACATCTGGCAGTATATTGTTCTTGTTCAAATTTTAGAACAAGTTGAAGTATCCCAATATTTAGGGTAAATATACTGGACACCATACAGTTTAATCATAAATGCAAACATTTATTTTGCAAGAAAAAAGAAAACGTGTTGCAGAATTAGAACCTGGATTGATTATTATAATGTGAACTCTGATATAAATTACAGTTTATACTGAATTTCATTGAACAACCATTTTAATCGAGCAAACAGTACGAACAATTTTTAGTCACATCTTTAATTATAAATATACATGTATGTGTAATGGTTCTCCAAAATGTGTCTCTTTCTGAAACTTAACTTTTTACATTTCATTTCATCCTTATATTTGTTATTCACTATTTTTTCTCATCTTAAATTTTCTGTTGAATTCATGTGAATGTTTTTGTTGAGTTCATGTTTCCATAGTAGATACAGGCTGTAGCAGGCTTTATCGTATCAGAGTTAAGAGATAAATGTGTTATACAAGATCATTCTTGGGCAGTTTCTAATCCCTCATTGTGGTTTATCATGAACCCTTGTCCTTTTGAATATTTTAATCTGCCACACCCACTACCGATTATTAACCAATCAGATTACTTCAGGAAAATTATTGCAACAAATTCACAATCTGAATGGAAAACAATGTAGATCCTGATTAGATGGCTTCGTCAGAAGCCATCTGATCTGGATCTTCATTTTTTGGAAAAAAAAGGCATATACGGGCTCAGCAGGACAAGGGTTAAAATTCCAAAATTTATTGTTGAACACATGCACACAACCAGCACATCTGGTCCAGTTGTTAGTTAACATATTGAAATTGTCATCATTAATATGATAAATTTGCTTATATTTTTGCTGAAAATAATGTGAGTAGCTTTTTCAGATGCGAAGGCTACTCACATTTTACAGCAAGCAAAAATAAGTAATAGATATACTTGCTAGAACTGTTACTGTAAAAATCCTAAAAATTTGGCCACCTTGAGAACTTGCCATCACGTGAACTAGTCAATGAAATGAAGACCCCCCTATACCCCACTTTATATAGAGAAAACGGGTTTATGGAGGTATACATAATTTTTCTTATTTTTACTCCAAAAGGTTGTGGGTACTTGTTAGAACCGCCTCATTGAGGCGTTTTAACGAGCAACCACAACCTATGTTTGCAGTATTTATAAGAAAAATATCAGGGATTTTCATCAGAAAAGTAGCCATTTTGGAGATGAGAAATATGCACTATGTTGCACGGGTGTGTTATCGTGATGTGTAATCCTCCTAAATTTTAACAAATCGGTTTCATGATCCAGCAAGGAGTGCAAAAAGTGCAGACCCAATGGCAAACAATGTAGATCCTGATCAGACTGTTCCTTCAAGTCTGCACTGCCTGTCTATCCCAATACTTAGTATCATTACGGTAACAGTTTGACCCCTAACACACTGGTTTACCCATTTTGTACGAGAAACCCAAAACAGGTAATTGGGAAACAGTGCAGGCCCAGTTCACACGTTGCAGAACGCGGCGTCTGATTAGGGCCTGCACTGTTTGCAAAAAGTTCAGCCATTTTCCGAATACATTTTGAAAAAAAAAAAAAACCTGACACCACGAAATTTTGAAATGGACCTCTGCTAGATTCTATTTGGTACCAAACGGGTTAAGTTAACAACTTGGAACAACTGGTCCAAGATTAGTAAGGACAAAGTCTTCACTGTCCACCTGAAGACTGATGTCATATGTCTTATGTGCAAGGAAGGCAGATCTATTGATTAGCTTTACAGCATATTTTTTCGATAACATGTATTATCTGCTTCATTAAATACCTTACTTAAACATTGCGGCATTTTTCACAATTTATCTTTGAATTTACTGTTAATAGTGAGCTTTAAACATGCATTGGCAGATTATCAGACTTGAATGGCTTGAATCTATCTTACTGAACATATTTATGTCCCAGTACAGTCAGCTCTCTTAAAACCGACAGATATGACAGATTTTGTTATACCGACAGTTTCAACAGAAAAATCCTTAGCTCAAGATAAGACAGATTAATGAAGATATTCAAGAATATTGCATTTCATTCTCCAAGAAACACATGTTGTGGATATTTGTTAAATCACCTCAGTGGGCGATTCTAACAAATTTCCACAACATTGGTTTCTTAAAATTAAAAAGAAATGACCACATCTGTTTCTTGGAGCAGTTTTAACAAATGTTTCTTGGAGTAATTAGAGGGTTGTCTATATTGGGAGAGATAGTAGTTGTTTGAGCTGCATTTTGATTTATTTTGGAAACTTCAGTTGCCATTTATTTTGGTTTTTGAGCATTCTGGGCCCAGTTGTTTAATGCTTAAGCTGTTAGCCAATGGTATATTAACCTATTTGAATTAGCCACACCCATTTCTGACTATCATCCAATCAGATAAGATTACATATGTTTTCACTCAAATTCACAAACTGAATGACAGTGTAGATCCTGATCAGAGGACTTCTCCAGAAGCCATCTGATCTGGATAAACACTGTTTGTAAAGGTAGGGGTTGCCGTGAACAGCAGGATAAGGGTTAAAGCCATCTGTTCAGTATTGCAGAAATACCAGCATTACAGAAATACTTCATGGCTCATTCACCATGGTTGATTCATACTCATTCTTGAGCCCCTAGATAATTCTTTCCTAAGTTCCAAATATTGAATATGTATGGACTTTGTTATCACTTTATCTTGAAAAGGACCTTCCTCTGTAGCTTAGTCAGATGTAGTCAGTACCTGCATTCTTTCTTTGAGATTGATCATGAAATCATTTCTTTGGTCAGTCTCTGATTCAAGAAGGGTAGTTGTCAGTTTCTGGCGAACGAAAGTGCGCTGTTTTGGTTAAATGCTTATGTTATAAGTCTGCATTAGAGAGTTGTTAGGTAAAGTAGCTGGCTTGATATTTCCTAAATAGTGTTGACTGGGCCATTAAATTCCAAAACAAACATCATCTTGAAAGGGTTGTTTTGTGTACTCCCTAGAACTGCCTCATTGAAGCATTACTCATTAGACTTGCCACATTAAGGCATTCTAATCCCTATATCATTCCCATTATGCCTCCTAAGCCGGCATATTGGTGAACCCTCAATGACTGGAACAACCCCTGTTTCTCCAGGGTGCCAAATAGGGCTGGCTAATCGGAGCTGAAAAGATAATCCATTATCAGTCCCGTCATTGCGATCGATAATAGATTAGTAATCGCTAAGGTTTTTGTCATAATTTTACCTGTCTGGCTTTCTTCTGAGCATGGCTCTTACCATATGTTGCACTTTACCATATGTATATTTGAACAGACAGGCCTGAGCAAACAGTGTAGACCCAGATGAGACGCCGCAAAATGCGGCGTCTCATCAGGGTCTGCACTGTTTGCCGCTCATCAAGCTATTTTAGGCATAACTTTCGGTAGTAAATTGTACCTATCAAGTAATCGATTAAAAGCAAATCAGAAATGCTAATCATTTTTGTTGAATTTATCGGTCGATTATACGATTTATCGTGCCACCCTTAGTGCCAAAGGTATTTGAGCCCTTCAGTGCCAAAGGTATTTGAGCCATTGAAGGTCGACTGTAGATACTGTACTCATTAAGCGTTAGCATTTTGACTACTTACAACCTTTTAAGCTAACAGTGCTTAAAACAGTTGGACCCTGCCATTTAATCAAACCTTTGTTTACACTGAATTGTCAAAATGTATTTGTCAACCAGCCATGTACAAGTTAATATGTCAAAAACATAATTTTTTTAACTGTCTAAAAATGCTAGAAGTTTACAAATATTTAATAATTGTCTGTTTTGTATTGAAAAGGTTTGGGAAGATAGAAATATGAAGAAAGAAAAATAAAAGCTCTGAAGATAGAAAGTGGGAGTGAAGATTTGAAAATTGAAGTTTTTGGTGAAGAAATGAAGTTTTGAAGATAGAGCTAATGAAGCTAGAAGTTGAGAATGGGAAAATACAAAATAGGGAAGAAGAATAAGGGAAACGGTTTTGGGGAAAAATAGGATTGAGGTTGAAGATTGCGAAAATAAAAGGAAGAAGGAAATTTTGGAGGTAATAGTGGTCCCAAGTTAAAAAAAAAATCTATTAATACTAAGACACTAATACACTATTAATACCATGACTAGGGCACTTTTTTTTTTAAGGGGAGTATAACATTGCAGTTCTTGGCGATAATTTTCTCTCTTTCTCAGTAAATCATATGCCTTGGGTAGTGGTTAGAATCTCTTGAGGTGTTTCTAAGACCTGTAGCATTTTTATTAAGAAATAGTATTAAAATTGTATTTTCACATAGCTTCATATGAGAAGTAAAGTTAATTTTGGGATATTTTTTTATTTTTCCATAAAAGCAAAAATATATGTTTCTTAAATTATCCCTTAACCAATGAAATTTCAATCATGACAATTGTCGTCTTGCCTGTTACTTTAAAAGTCATTTTTGCCAACACTGTTTGCCTGTATGCAAAACTATTTTTAAAAACTTTGCAAGAAGATTCAGCAGACGACACAAGCAGACGACATTTTCAGATGTAGTTTTTCTCGGCATCTTGAGGGTTATCTACCGCATGTACCCTATAAATATTTGGACAGCAAAAAAGCACAAAAAGCAAAAGCAAACTATGCCGACCCAAATCAGATTTCTCCTGATCGGGGTCTAAACTGATTACCTCTTAATTATAGTCATTGTGGCCGAATATATAAAGTTAGCCATTGTGGCCAAATATGAATACATGTAATTTGTGATATGTATAAGACTCATTAAAAAATTGTTCAAATATTAAGGTTAAACACTGTTATCATTTCTCTTCTCACCTGGAGCTGTTTTCACATAACCCTTATCCTGCTGAATATTCAATTTAGCTACACCCATTTCTGTCAATCAACCAATCAAATTACTTGATGTAATTTATTGCTACAAATTTGTAAACTGAATGCCAGTGTCGATCCTGATGAAGAAGCCATCTGATCTGGTTCTACACTGTTTGCAAATGTAGGGGTTGTCGTGAACAGCAAGATAAAGGTTAAACCAGTTTCAAACAGTCTGACAAATACGACTACAGTGAGTATTATTTCTTGCTTCTCCGTGAAAACGTTTACTTATTAGTATTGTCTCCACATCTTGTTTTTATGGAGAAAAAATGAAAATATCTAATTTTTACCCCCAAAATTTTACGCTTCTCAACTATGAAAAATTTAGGTTTTCATTCATAAATTCCAATAGCCTCTGTTATTGTTCTCTTCAATAGAACTATGCCTATATCGAACAAATGGTCATAGTGTCAAAGTTATTCAAACTCTCAATTATGCCTCTCGGACTGGCACTATGAATAACCCTCAGTAATTCAAACTAACCTTATCTCAATTTTTAAGGTTCCAAAAGTATTCGGAATTCCCTGCCTTTATCAATAGAATGGTTTATTTTTAATCCATTAAGTACCAGAAACCCCAAAACAGGTACCCTGGCAAACAGTGCAGGCCCAGATCAGACGCCGCAGAATGCGGCGTCTGATAAGGGCCTCCACTGTTTGCTAAAAGTTCAGTCATTTTCCAAATAAATTTTGATGAAAACACAACCTGACACCCCTAAATTTTGAAATGAACTCCTGCTATATATAAGGAAGAAGATTCCATTTGGTACAAAAAGGTTAAAGTGAAAGGCCTTACTTACCCAGTCTATTTAAAAAAAAAAAAAATGTAAAAAGCAGACTACCGGTATACAATAAAGAAAGAAAGAAACAAGCTTACACTTCCCTACACAGCATGATTAACTGTTTAATTAACAAAAATAAAATAAAAGAAAAATCTGCAATATATATTGCATTATTAAGCAGTAGATATGAAAAAATCTTGGCTATTTTGAAAAGCCAGAATTTGTAAGATTAGAATTCACATATAAAAAACTTGTTTCATATTTTCATTTTCTTTTCATCTGGAAGTGAAGATGAAAATGGGAAGAAGAAAAGGTTGAAAATGAAGAAAGAAAATCTCTTGGGAAGTTTGAAAAATGTAGAAATTTGAAGATTGAAGAAAGAAGATATTATGAAGAATGTGAAATCGGTTTGATATTTTAATAGTTTGGCTGGTGCAAGTTTAAAAAATCAATATTGTATTTTATTTTTCAAAATACTTACAAATAAAAATGGAACTGCTTTAGTTTTTAGTGGAAGGTAAGTATGTTTCTCGTCAATGTTTTGCCAGCATTTGTTCAAAGATAGGAATTTTGCAATGCTCTTGGCAGAAGAGATGCATCCAGTAAGCCTGTAAGTCCTTTTGAAACAACAAAATGTACCATATCTAAACATGTATTTGGACAGTCAGGCCTGAGCAAACAGTGGTGGCTCATCAGGGTCTACACTCTTTGCCACTCATCCAGCTGCTTTAAGACACATCAGGTAGTAAATTGTATTTGTTCAAATTTTGGAACAAGTTTGGGAAGAAGTTTGTGTCTGAATACTTAGGGTAAATACAGCAAGCTTTGTGTAAATGGGCTTCGAGTGGCAAAATTGTCAAGAGTGCAGAAGCACACAGACTGATCTGTGTTGTCATAAGACCCCTGACACAGATTCTTCAGAAAGAGGAAATGCTTAAGACCCTGATTTAACTGAGTATGGCTAAACTATGCTTGGGACTTTGCATGGGAGTGCTCAGAACATAAAAGATACAACTTGCCAGGAGTGAAGTCTGGGTCCGTCTTCATTGCATGTTTACACATAGCTCCAGATTAGGTGGCACAACAATGATAATTGAGGGAAAATTTTCCTTATTGTTAGAAACAAACATCTGCACTTTCTAGAATCGCCTTATTGAGGCATTTCTAACAAGTACCCACAATGTGTTTTATAGAGGAAAAAAAAATCCTTTTATTTTCATTGTTACTCTTCCTTGTCTGGAGCTATGTTTATTGTACAGTCCAACTTCAATGGCTCGAACACCTTTGGGACCTCGAAAATCTGTTCGAGACAGGGGTAGTTCGAGCCACTGAGGTTACTGTCAGGAGGCATAACGAGATACTTTTAGACATCTTTTCGGTGGTCTATGATGACTATGTATGCTGTGTGTACGCATTAGAATCGCCTCATCGAGGCGATTCTAATGCGTACACACAGCATACATTTGCAAGATAAAAGACTAAAATCTCCTTAATTATCCCCCACTATTTCTTATGTAGAGGATTTCGCTAGGGGCTCAAGAATGGGTTCGACTCATCCATGGTTAACGAGCCATCGGTGTTCGAGCCATCGAAGTTCTACTGTATTTGAAAATGGCTGCTGCAGGTGCATTCAGTACTTTAAAAAGTTACCTGGCTTATGCCACACTCATGGTCCCCATGCAGGGTTTATTTTTGTTATAACATGGTTAAGGGCCTTCTGTACTGTTTCGCTCACTAGTCTCTTTAAATGCTGGAAACCAGGTCCTGTTTAACTTACTGTTATAAAATGCTATTTTTGTCTCGAGATTTTTACAAGAGCTAGCTGAAATTCCAACAAACTTGACATAGCTGCATTCCTGTTACTGAAAAAGGAGTAAGATTTGTAAAGCAGAAGAATTTGGTAGTATAAACTATTTTCTATACTTGTTCTCCAGGAACCATTAGTTCAAAACTGATGATGTCGTTAGTTAACATATCATTACAACTTTGATCATTTGACTTGTACAACAAATAAGCTAATATTTTTGCAGAATAAATCTTAGCAGCTTTTGCAAATGCAAACACTGATTACATTTTTCAGCAAAAATACCACTGTTTTAGATGTTGTACTTACTAGAACAGTTAACAATTTGACCAGTAATGTCCTAAACAATTAGACTCAGAGTTATACTGTAAAATTCCTCTATTAAGAGCACCTTTGGGACTGGTCAAAAGTGGTCTTTAAGACCACTTTTGAAAGTCCCTAAGGTGGTCTCCGGCCAGAGGATGTCTGCTGAAAACACAAAGAATAAATGAAACCTATAATAAGCAAGTTTTTCAGAGCAGAATTTGTGTTTATTTTTGGTGGTCTTAGAAGCAGAATTTCACTGTATATGGTGGAAATTTGTTGTAGAAATTTTAATTATAAATGTTCATGGAAGAATAAGGAAAATCAGGGCCTGTTTGTTCAAAGCCTCGTAGCCTAAGGAGCTCGTTAGTGGTCAAAATATTATCTGTTCTAGCAAGTACATGGTTGTCGTACTGCAGTGATATTGTTGCTGAAAGTAGTATTTAACAGTAAATGATCAAAGTTTAACCCATTTTGTACCAGAAACCCCCAAACTGGTACCCTTGCAAACAGTGCAGTCCCAGATCAGACGCTGCAAAACGCAGCGTCTGATCAGGGCCTACACTCTTTGCAACAAGATCAGCCATTTTCCAAGTATAACTTTAAGAAAACACAACCTGACACCCCTGAATTTTAAAAGGACTTGTGCTATATATAAGGAGGAAGATTCCATTTGGCACAAATGGGTTAAGTTATATGTTAACTTACAACAGTGTTAGTTTTGAACTGATCCCTGATTCTTCATGTCTGAAATCCTCTCCCTAACAAGTACACAGAATAAACCCGTTGTAAACAGTCTGATTAATAGTTGACATTAATTTGCTTGCCATTTCTGTTGGATTTTCAACAAGCTGGCTCATTTTCTAGGCTTCCTACCAAGACGCTATGAGAACGAGGACTACTGGATAGAACGCTATTACCACGATCGTCATCATCATATTTCACATTACTGTTGATTGTAATTGTTTTATGCTGTATTATTATGTGAGATTGTAATACAGTGAAACTTATCAAATTTGTTTGCCTTGTTTGTGTGTTTTCCTGAAACATGTGGTATAGTGTGTAAGCCACTTGCCTCGTGGGTTTTCTTTGGGGCTTATCAAGACTTTCGCTTGAGACTTCCATTATCTTAACAAACAATTTGAATGAATACCTAATAACCAGTATCTGATTGGTTGTTAGTGTGGTTAAATGAATTTATTCAGCAGGATAAGGATTAACCCATAAAATGCCAGTCTGCTTTGTCGTCTGCCATTTACTTTGTCATTTTTAGCTCACCAGAGCCGAAGGCTCCGGGAGAGCTTATAGGATGGCAGGCCTCCATCGTCGTCCACACTTTCAAACTGCAATATCTCGGCAACCTGCAGGCTGATTTCAATCAAACGCCATATGTGGTGTACACTGGATGGGGGAACAATGACATAGTATGTTTTGTGAGAATCAATTGCAAAGTCTGGTTGCCATGGCAACCATTTACCAAAAGCTTGTGCCCTCTCTAGCGCATTCATTTTAGGCCTGATCTTTCTGAAACTGATATATAGTAGAGATCACAAAAATCTGGGACAGGTTCGAAAACGAGCCAGGTCATTTTTGGTGGAGTTATGACCCCTTTTAGATTTATGACAGCATTCTCCGTAGGTTCCCATTGCTAACTATGGTAATATGCTTGTGACCAGCATAACTCATTCATTTCTGATTGGATCTTCATGAAACTCTGTCAGAGTATTTATCTCTATGAAACCTAGGCCAAGTTTGAAACAGTCATGTTGGGCCAAAAACTAGGTCAGTAGGTCAAATCTTAGAAAAACCTTGTGTACACTCTAGAAGGAGCATTTTTGATCCAATCTTCACGAAACTGTGTCAGAATATTTATCTTTACGAACTTTAGACTATAATGGAAACTGGGTCATGTTGGGTCAAAAGCAAGGTCACTAGGTCAAATCTTAGAAAAATCTTGTGTACACTCTAGAAGGCACATTTTTGATCCAATCTTCATGGAACTTTGTCAGAAATTATATCTTTTTGAACTTTAGACTGAAATGGAGACTGGGTATGTTGGGTTAAAAACAAGGTCACTAGGTCAAATCTTAGAAAAATCTTGTGTACAATCTAGAAGGCACATTTTTTATCCTATCTTCATAAAACTTTGCCAGAATGTTTATCTATATGCAGTTTAGACTAAAGTGGAAACTGGGTTATGTTGGGTCAAAAAATAGGTTACTAGGTCAAATCTTAGAAAAACCTTGTGTACACTCTAGCAGGCACATTTTTGATCCTATCTTCATGAAACTTTGTCAGAATGTATATCTTTATGAACTTTAGACTAAAGTGGAAACTGGGTCATGTTGGGTAAAAAACTAGGTCACTAGCTCAAATCTTAAAAAAACCTTGTGTACATTCTAGCTGACGCATTTTTGATCCAATCTTCATGAAACTTTGTCAGAATGTTTATCTTTAATAACTTTAGACTAAAGTGGAAAGTGGGTATATTGTGTAAAAAACTAGGTCACTAGTGTAAATCCTATTGGGTCTCATTTCATATATAGTCCTACCGCCAGAAAATCTGTCTTTGGGGCAGACAATATTTTCAGATGCAGTTTTTCTCGGCATCTTGAGGATTAACATTTCGATTGACACTATGATTGACAGATTAACAGAAAACTAGCAGGCGCAACACAGCACAATCTACACAGTTTTGTGATCCATCTTTAAACCATGTTACAAGGAGGTTATGTGTTCTTTTAGTTTCTATATGTAAATATTCAGGGCTTTCTATTTTGCATAGATGAGCTTGTGTCTTAGCTTTTGCAAACCCCAAAGACAAGACTTTCTGGAGATAGGACTACAGTCGAACTTCAATGGCTCGAACACCTTTGGGACCTCGAATATCTGTTCGAGACAGGGGGAGTTCGAGCCACTGAGGTTACTGTCAGAAGGCATAACGAGATACTTTTAGACATCTTTTCGGTGTTCTATAATGAAAATGTATGCTGTGTGTACTCATTAGAATCGCCTCATCGAGGCGATTCTAATGAGTACACACATAGAATCGCCTCATCGAGGCGATTCTAATGAGTACACACAGCATACATTTGCAAGATAAAAGACTAAAATCTCCTTAATTATCCCCCACTATTTCTTATGTAGAGGATTTCGCTAAGGGCTCAAAGAATGGGTTCGACACATCCATGGTAAACGAGCCATCGGTGTTCGAGCCATCGAAGTTCCACTGTATATATGAAATGAGACCTAATAGGACTGTGCTGATAAGTATACTGCTGAACAAGAGCTCCGCAAGTGGGGCATTAAACACTTGTGGCAAGTTCATACTTGTTGGACTGCAACCTTGAAACAATATGAACTGCTTTAAACAACATCCGCTGTTCCACATCATAGTCAAATACCAATTTTTTGCTACATCAAATGTTACCTGCAGGAGAAGTAAGCCACAAACAAAATGTGTACAGAAATGTTCATAGGGCATACCTCAATTTTAATTTTTGGAGGACCATAACCCCGAAACCATATGCGCTGCTCCACATTGTCGTCAAATACTTTATCAAATGTTTACTGAAGGAGGACTTAGCCAGAGACAAAAAGTTCACAGGGGATAACTCTGCAAATATTTGGCGAGTTTTACATCCCACCAACAGCTAAGGTCATATGGAGACGGGATCTTGGTTTAATGACTCGTCCGAGAGAAGTCTGGAGAAGCCCAGGATCGATCTTACAACCCCTGGTTTACAAGGCGAGTAGTGTAAACACTACCGTACACCACAGAGGCTTCTTATAAATATTTGGTGACCTCAAAACAATGCGTTGCTCCACATCATGGTCTAACTGTATATCAATTTCAGCTTGACAGGATCTAAATTGCTGGCAAAATCAGTCCAAACAAAATTTTTCCAGAAATTTTCGAAGGGGCATAACTTAGTTTTTATTTGGTGGGCCAAAACCTCAAAACTAGATTACGGACCACAACAGAAAGGGCTCCCCATAAAGCTGTCAAACGGGTATGGTACAAGTTTTTGTCAGAATGTAGGTCTTGTGTTGGTATGTGTGTGAAGTTTCATGAGAGAAAGGCAAATACTTTTGAAGTTATGACCAAGGTTAGGCTTTTTGGTTAAGGCAAAATGTTTTGTTTAAGGTTTAACATCCACGTCAACACTTTGTAGGTCATTTTGGAGACGTTGCTTCCCAATTTGTGGGACTTTTACCTGACATTGAGATGAAATGACATCTCAAGCCCTGTCGTCCAATGAAACCAATAGGGTTTATAAGCATGGGCGGGCCGACTCGCACCGCTTTGCTTGGGCAGGCTTAGATCCTCTAAGCGGTTTACCAGCAATAGTGTGCGGTCGGATTAGCTCTGGGTGGAAACATCAAGCAGCCCATCTATTTCTTCAAGCTCCGATGGGTGGGGCCCTTAAGGCAGAATGTAGTCTTGTGATGGTTAACTATGTGTGTGAAATTTCACGAGAGCAGAGCAAATACTTTGGAAGTTACAACCAAGGTTAAGTTTTTAGCTCACCAGAGCCGAAGGCTCCGCGGGAGCTTATAGTATAGGCATTGGTCTGTCGTCGTCGTCAACATTTTCAAACAATATCTCCTCTGAAACTACTTGGCCAATGAAACCAAATTACATATGTAGCCTCTGTGGGAAGGGGGAACAAAAGTTTGTTCGTGAGGTCTGGGTCACATGACCAATATGGCCGCCATGCCCATATCTGGTCAAAACCTTTAAAAATCTTCTCAAGAACCGAATGGCCAATGTTCGTGAAACTTGGTATGCAGCATTGGGGACTTGGGCCCTACCAAATTTGTTCAAATGGTGACCTTTAGTTGACCTTGACCTGTTTTATGTCAAGGTCAAATATTGTCACTTAGACATTTGTATGGAAAAAAGGCAAAACAGTGGATTCTTCTGATTGCATGGTAGCTATTGGCATTGCACTCAGCTGAATGGAATTTTGTCAGTTCGGAAGGTCAAGGTCATTTACTGACCTTTGTCCTGGAAGGCTGAGATTCAGTATTTTTATCTTCTTCTCAACTTAAACTGCTGGGTCGATTGAAACCAAATTACATGCGGAGCCTCTGTTGGAAGGTGGAACGAAAGTTTGTTCACGAGAACTGGGTCACATGACCATTATGGCCGCCATGCCCAGGCTTAGATCCTCTAAGCGGTTTACCAGCAATAGTGTGCGGTCGGATTAGCTCTGGGTGGAAACATCAAGCAGCCCATCTATTTCTTCAAGCTCCGATGGGTGGGGCCCTTAAGGCAGAATGTAGTCTTGTGATGGTTAACTATGTGTGTGAAATTTCACGAGAGCAGAGCAAATACTTTGGAAGTTACAACCAAGGTTAAGTTTTTAGCTCACCAGAGCCGAAGGCTCCGGGGGAGCTTATAGTATAGGCATTGGTCCGTCGTCGTCGTCAACATTTTCAAACAATATCTCCTCTGAAACTACTTGGCCAATGAAACCAAATTACATATGTAGCCTCTGTGGGAAGGGGGAACAAAAGTTTGTTCGTGAGGACTGGGTCACATGACCAATATGGCCGCCATGCCCATATCTGGTCAAAACCTTTAAAAATCTTCTCAAGAACCGAATGGCCAATGTTCGTGAAACTTGGTATGCAGCATTGGGGACTTGGGCCCTACCAAATTTGTTCAAATGGTGACCTTTAGTTGACCTTGACCTGTTTTATGTCAAGGTCAAATATTGTCACTCAGACATTTGTATGGAAAAAAGGCAAAACAGTGGATTCTTCTGATTGCATGGTAGCTATTGGCATTGCACTCAGCTGAATGGAATTTTGTCAGTTCGGAAGGTCAAGGTCATTTACTGACCTTTGTCCTGGAAGGCTGAGATTCAGTATTTTTATCTTCTTCTCAACTTAAACTGCTGGGTCGATTGAAACCAAATTACATGCGGAGCCTCTGTTGGAAGGTGGAACGAAAGTTTGTTCACGAGAACTGGGTCACATGACCATCATGGCCGCCATGCCCATATATGGTAAAAACGTTTAAAAATCTTCTTCTCGAGAATCCTCAATGTTCTTGAAACTTGGTATGCAGCATCGAGGACTTGGGCCCTACCAAGTTTGTTCAACTGATGACCTTTGGTTGACCTTGACCTATTTTACGTCAAGGTCAAATATGGTCACTTAGACATTTGTATGGAAAAAAGGCAAAACAGTGGATTTTTCTGATTGCATGGAAGCTAGTGGCATCAGAAATGATATTTGCACTCAGCTGAATGGAATTTTGTCAGTTCTGAAGGTCGTCATTTACTGACCTTTGCCCAGGAAGGCTCAGAGTCAGTATTTTTATCTTCTTCTCAACTTAAACTGCTGGGTCGATTGAAACCAAATTTCATGTGGAGCCTCTATGGGAAGGAGGAACGAAAGTTTGTAAGGACTGGGTCACAATCACCAATATGGCCTTCATGCCCATATATGGTAAAACCTTTAAAAATCTTTTTCTCAGGAACCAAATGGCCGATGACCTTGAAACTTGGTATGCAACATCGGTTACTCGGGCCTTACCAAATTTGTTCAGATGATGACCTTTGATTGACCTTGACCTATTTTACGTCAAGGTCAAATCTGGTCACCTAAACATATGTATGGAAAAAGGGCAAAACAGTGGATTTTTCTGATTGCATGGTAACCTGTGGCATCAGAAATGATATTTGCAATCAGCCATATGGAAGTTTTTCAACTCCAAAGGTCAAGGTCATTTGCCGACCTTTGTCCTGGATGGCTCAGATTCAGTATTTTAATCTTCTCTACTCAAAGTGCTAGGTTGATTGAAACCAAATTACATGTGGAGCTTCTATGGGAAGGGGCAATGAAAGTTTGTTCGTAAGGACTGGGTCACATGACCAATATGGCTGCCATGCCCATATCTGGTAAAAACCTTAAAAAATCTTCTTCTCAGGAACCAAATGGCCGATGACCTTGAAACTTGGTATGCAGCATCGGGGGCTCTGACCCTACCAATTTTGTTAAAATGATGACATTTGGTTGACCTTTACCTGTTTTTACATCACAGTCAAATTTGGTCACATAGACAATTGTATCGAAAAAAGGCAAGACAGTGGATTTTACTGATTGCATGGTGGCCTTTGGTTGTCACATGCCCATCTTTTGGTTGTCACATGACCAAGATGGGCACCATGCCTGTAATGGTATAAACCACATGACCTCTGGTGAGCGTAGTGGCCCATGGGCCTCTTGTTTTTGTTAAGGCGTGACAAACACATGGACAAAACCACCTTTGTCAGAATTTGGGTCTTGTAAATGTTAGTATGTGTGTGAAGTTTCATAAGAGTAGAGCAAATACTTCTGAAATAATGACCGTGGTTAAGTTTTTTGGCTAAGGCTTGACAAACACACAGACAAAAGCAATATAGTTATGGCTGGTGTGCGGCCCTAACAATGTGCTGCTCCACATCATGGTCAAACTGTATATCAAGTTTCGGCTTGATTGAATGTTGTGTGAGGAGTTTGTAGGAATCAAAATTTTTACAGAAATATTCAAAGGGGCATAACTCTTTAAATATTTGTGGACAGTACATGCACATTACCACCTCAGTCTAACTAGTTTCAGCTTCATCCGATGAAAACTAGCGAAATATTTCACAAAATTTTCAGAAGGGCATAACCCTGTAAATATTTGGCAGACTGTAACCTGGAAAAAATATGTGCTACACAACCTCATAGTCTTACTATCTACCAAGTTTCAGTTTCAGCTTAATGGGATGAGAACTGTAGGAGTTATCCGGAGAGGAAAAGTTTACAGACATGGACAGAGGCTTACCCCATACCATAATATGATGGGCGTATAAAAATACAGTGAAGTCCAGACGGCTTGTTCACTCTGGCAAATTCAAGCTCATCCTAGAATTGCTGGAGAATTCTTCTCAAAACTCTAGATTTTAAGATAATTTATGGATTTTCTTCTGGTTGTATATACTCATCAGAATCACCTCAATGAGATGATTTTAATGAGTTCACACATTATTTTACAGAAGGTCAAAACGATATCCATTGTCCCCCATTTCACCTCCTAACCTGGCGCTTTGCTTAACCCTCAGTAGCGTGAACTGCCCGTATCTCTACATTCCATTTACAGTAGAACTTCGATGGCTCAAACACCGATGGCTCATTTACCATGGCTGAGTTGAACCCGTTTTTTTTTAGTCCCTAGGGAATTTCTGTACATAAGAAATAGGGAGGGTATTAAGGATATTTTCGTCTTTATCTTGCAAATGTATGGTGTGTGTACTCATTAGAATCGCCTCGATGAGGCGATTAATGTATGGTGTGTGTACTCATTAGAATCGCCTCGATGAGGCGATTCTAATGAGTACTTACAGCATACATTTTTCATTATAGAACCCAGAAAAAGATGTCCTAAGGTATGTCGTTATGCCCCCTGGTATTAGCCCTCAGTGGCTCGAACTACCCCTGTCTCGAACAGATTTTCATGGTCTCAAAGGTGTTCGAGCCATTGAGTTTGACTACTTTCCTCAGTTTCATCTCTTCTGTTGTCTCTTCTATCTCTTTTCTTCCTTTCTCTGGCAGATGACACAAAGTGACAAACAGGGGTTCACATGCCACTGAACCATAACACAATGCATTGCATACCAAGTTTTAGGCTTCTAGTTCCTGAGAAATCTGTGACAAAACATTTAACATTGGCCTATATTGAGAGAAAGAAGAATAAAGGAACAGATGAATAAAATGTCAAGAACAAAGTGTCTCCTATTTGAAAATCATCATTGCATTCCATACCCAGTTTGAAGCTCCTAGCTTTTATAGCTCCTGAGAAATCTTGACAAAAAATTGACATTGGCCTGTATGGAGAGAAGGAAGAAATGAAAAAGAAGCCATAGTCTCAAACAAATAAGTCAACATCATTGCATTATATACCAAGTTTAAGGTTGCCCTGCCCATCGGAGCCTGGAAAAATAGAATTGGCTGCATGGTGCTTTTGCACAGAGCTGAAACTGACCAAACTCGAGTACTGGCAAACCCCTTTGAATGGAATTGGCCCAAAGGTACAGGAGTTGTTGTCATTTAAAGATTTTTATGCCACGCCATTCAAAAAATGGCAGGGTATTATGTTATACCCTCTGGAGGTTTGAGCGTACGTCCGTCCATCCGTCAGCGCCCCATAGTTCCGTGTCCGCTCCATAACTCTGATACCGTTGGAGATATTTTCACGAAATGGCAGAGATATGTAAAGCACTATCAGACTACGTGCAGAACATATATACCGTAACTCTGATTTTCCTACTTTTGGAGTTGTTGCCCTTTGAACATAGGCATTTCTATCATAGTTTCGTATCCTCTCGATAACTTCGATACATTTGGAGATATTTCCATGAAACTTCACATATGTAGAGCACCACGAGACGACCTGCAGAAAATATGAACCGTTACTGATTTCTCTACTTTTGGAGTTATTGCCCTTTGAACTTTGAATATAGCTGTTACTATAAGTTTCGTGTCCGTTCCATTACTCTGAAACCATTCGAGATATTTTCACGAAACTTCACAGATATGTAGAGCATTATCAGACAACATGTAGAACATATGAACCGTAACTCTGATTTTCCTACTTTTGGACTTATTGCCCTTTGAACATTTGAAATAGGCATTTCTATTGTAGTTTCATGTCTGCTCCATAACTTCGATACCATTTGAGATATTTCCGTGAAACTTCAGATATGTAGAGCACCATGAGACAATGTGCAGAACATATGAACCATAACTCTCGATTTTCCTACTTTTGGAGTTATTGCCCTTTGAATATAGCATATGCTATCAGTTTGAGTCCGCTCCGTAACTCTGATACCGTTGGAGATATTTTCACCTAACTTCACAGATATGTGGAGCAGCCAGAGACGACGTTCAGAACATGTAAACCGTAACTCTACTTTTGGAGTTGTTGCCCTTTGAACATAGGCATTTCTATCATAGTTTCGTGTCCGCTCTATAACTTCGATACATTTTGAGATATTTCCATGAAATTTCAAAGATATGTAGAGCACCATGAGACGATCTGCCGAACATATGAACTGTAACTCTGATTTTCCTACTTTTGGAGTTATTGCCCTTTGAACTTCGAATAAGAGCTGTTGCTATAAGTTTTGTGTCCGCTCCATAATTCTGAAACCATTTGAGATATTTTCACGAAACTTCACAGATATGTAGAGCATTATCAGACTAGGTGCAGAACATTTGAACTGTAACTCTATTTTACCTACTTTTGGAGTTATTGCCCTTTGAACATTTGAAATAGCCATTTCTATAGTAGTTTCAAGTCTGCTCCATAACTTCAATACCATTTGAGATATTTCAATGGAACTTCACAGATATGTTCTGCACATTGTCGTGCAGAACATATGAACCATTACTCTGATTTTCCTACTTTCGGAGTTATTGCCCTTTGAACTTTGAATATAGTATTTGCTATCAGTTTCGAGTCCGCTCCGTAACTGATACGGTTTGAGATATTTTCACGTAACTTCAGAGATATGTAGAGCAGCCTGAGATGACATGCAGAACATATGAACCATGACTCAGATTTTCCTACTTTTGGAGTTATCACCCCTTGAACATAGCCATTTCTATCATGTAGTCTGTTTGAAGCACTATATCTCCTGAACTTAATGATTGATTCTGACCAAACTTGCATGGTTACATCACTAGGATGGGGAAAAACAGCCATTAGGTTTTGTTTCACTGTGATATGGCACTTGCTTGATGTAATTGTAGTGGCAGGGCATCATGCAGTGCTTGCAGTTTTATTTTCTATGTTTAGCTCTGGTGGCCATTTTGATTAATGAAGCAGAAAGATTTAAGCTATTTTGGTAGGGAGCAACATGGGCAACATTCCTGTGAAGTTTGAATCAAACTGTCTAAAAGGTTTAGGAGTTTGCATTTAAAGCAATCTGTTGACGACGCACGAGGGATATTCACTGATCACAATAGCTCACCATGAGCATTTCGTGCTCAGGTGAGCTAAACACCTACTTCTACACTGGGAAAAGTATATTGTGCTCGCTGCAGGTGCAATATTTGCATGCCATTGATTTCATTAGATCATTTATATTTCTACACTAAACACAACTAGTTTACTACCCCTCCAAGATCATGTGACCTGGACCCTGCATACAAACTTTCGTTACCTGTGCTCGCTGCAGGTGCAATATTTGCATGCCATTGATTTCATTAGATCATTTATATTTCTACACTAAACACAACTAGTTTACTACCCCTCCAAGATCATGTGACCTGGACCCTGCATACAAACTTTCGTTACCTGTGCTCGCTGCAGGTGCAATATTTGCATGCCATTGATTTCATTAGATCATTTATATTTCTACACTAAACACAACTAGTTTACTACCCCTCCAAGATCATGTGACCTGGACCCTGCACACAAACTTTCGCTACCTCATCCCACAGAGGCTCCACATGAAATTTGGCTTTGATTGGCCCTGCAGTTTTGGAGAAGGTCTTTGAAAATGGTGGACAGAGGGAGGGACAAGGACCATGGCTATATATAAGCTCACCTATGAGCCTAAAGTCTCAAGAGAGCAAGTCATTGGTGTTGAAAGCATTTAAGTTTCACTCTGTAGATTTCTTTAACCCTTGGGTCCCATGTTTGTTGTAATAACATTGCTAGAACTCGCACAAGCCTATAGTATCTGGTGTCAATTGAAAGAACAATTTTAATAAGATTTTCTGTGTTTATTTTTTTCAATAGTGACTAATTTCATAATCCTCCCAGTTTTGGCTTTTTCTTCTTCCGTTTCTTTCCAGGATTTTTCTTGCCCATATGGCTGTCTGAAATGAAAATTTTGAAATTCTACTGTAAAAGATAATTCCCATGCACATTGAAAAACCTTACCATACCATTCACGACTAGCAAATTGTCAACAAGTCCACATACAGAAAAGTGGGGTTTACGAGGCTATTCATTATTTCCTTATTTTTGCTCAAAACATATATTGTGAGAACATGTTTGAAGAACTTCATTGAGGCAGTTCTATCGAGCTCCAACCCACTATATATTTTACTAGAAATAACATTATAAAAACATGCTTAGATAAACTTGACCCCTTAAACCCCACTTTTATATTGTAAAACTGAGGTTTGCAGGGATATACATTATTTTTCTTATTTCTGCTCAAAAACATAGATTGTGGGTACTCATGGAGGAGGTTCTAACAAGTATCCACAATCTATGTTTTGAGAAGAAACAAGAAAAATATCACAATTTTTCATCTGAAAAATTTCATTTTTTGTGGTAAAATTTACAATGTATTTGTATAGGCGTGTGTTTGTGATGGAAAAATACTGAATATTTTCATCTGAAAAAAGCTAACTCTAGTATGTCTAGAGGCCATTTTAGTGCATAGATGATTATTGTAATGAGAAAGCTTTTACAAAATATCATTTTTGTTATTTTCATAGAAACAAGGTTGACATTTCATGTGTATGCACATTTAAAGGTGCATTAATGAGCTATCCGGAAAAAATGCTTCCAAAAATAAAATACATATAGCCAGTATTTTTCTTTAAAACAATACAAATGAACGCATTTTAAGCAAAAATGCGAACAATTATGATGATAGGTAAACGAGTTTGAGAGGGATTCACTAACTAGGTTTCGAACACAATTTAGATCTATTTTTAGTTCGTGACAAAAATAGAATATCCATATATGACGTTATGCGACGTTCATTTTTGGCCTTGTTTGCTTAGGCCATGCCTGAATCGGAAAAAAATATGACGCTGAATACCATGCCGTAAGTAACGATACTCAGAGATGATACTGTCGCCATGAATGTGTAAAGTGACAGATTTATTTTTAGAACAGAAATTCCCAACACATGTTCAGATCGAAGGGTAAACACCAATGAAAACAACCATTTTCACAAAGTTCTGAAGCTGTATTTGTCTCCAAAAGTGTACACATGACAAAGGAGTATGCATTAAAGATAAAAAACAGAAAAAAAAATTGAAACCCGATAGCTCAATAATGCACTTTTAAAGTTGAGCTTTATTTTCTTTGGAAAAAAAGAAAAAATGAGATTGTCACCTGGGGCCAGTTGTTCAAAACTAACAACATTTTTGTTAACAAATAGTTAAAACTTTGATCATTAAATATGCTAATATTTTTGCTGAAAAAATGGGAGAAGGTTAAAAAATGTCAAAATTTTAGATATTGCACTGGCAAGAACAGTTAACAATATGACCGCTAATGAGCTCATTAAGCTAACAATGCTTTGAACAATTGGCCCCTGCTCTGCAATATATTCCTTGGCACTAACAGACACAAAATTCAAAGTTTCAAACCCTTCAGCTGCGACCTTGACCTTGAGTTTACTTGGTTTATTTATGGGTTCTGCACATCAGCTCACTGAAAGGAATATTTGACTAAAGCTTAATGAAAACCCTTCCCGAGGTAAAGGAGATATGGAACGGACACAAAATTCAAAGATTCAAACTCGTGACCTTCAACTGTGACCTTGACCTTGAGTCGGCATGGTTTATTAAGGGTTCTGCATATCAGCTCACTTAGGGGGATATTTGACTAAAGTTTGATGAAAATCCTTCTAGGGGTAAAGGAAATATGGAATGGACACAAAATTCAAAGATTCAAACACGCGACCTTCAACTGTGACCTTGACATGGAGTCGGCATGGTTTATTTATGGGTTCCGCACATCAATCACTGAAAGGAATATTTGGCCAAAGTTAAAGGAAAATATATCGATTGATTCAGTATATACAGAGGTCATTCTTTTTTTCCAAGTTGTTCACAGGTCAAGGTCACAGGTCAAATTTTTTTGTATGAGTGGAAAGCCCTAGACACAAGGAACTACATGCCAAATATGAAGGTCATATCTCAAACAATATAAAAGTTACAACCAATGTTGTCCAACCAACAAAAAAACAGATGGCAAAAACAATACATCCTCGCTATTGCTACCGGAGACGTAAAAAGTGTTCTTAGTTTAGGTTTTGCTTATTTTTGTTCTTAATGGTACTGGATACTTTTTAGAATCACCTGATTGTAGATGTTCTGGGGCCAGTTCTTTTAAACAAATGACATTGTTAGTTAATGAATCTACACCACAATCTCGTTGAGGTCCTATCAAAAGCCGTGCTAGTTAAACAACCATGCTAGATACAAAGATGTTTAGATTATATAGAAAAAAAATGATCTTTTATGGTCATTTTTCCATATAATCTATACATTTTGAAAAATTACCATCCTGACAATATCTCGGTCAAGTTCGAATACGGGTCATTTCAGGTCAAAAAGTAGGTCAGTAGGTCAAATCATAGAAAAACATTGTTAAGACTCTAGAGGCCACAGTTTTGGTTCAATCATCCTCAAACTTGCTCAGAATGATTATCCTGTCAATATCTTGGTCATGTACGAATACGGGTCATGTCAAGTCAAATCATAGACAAACCTTGTTAAGACGCTAGAGGCCACAGTTTTGGTCCAATCATCCTGAAACTTGCTCAGAATGATCACCCTGACAATATCTCGGTGAAGTTCGAATATGGGTCATGTGGAATCAAAAAGTAGGTCAGTAGTTCAAACCATACATAAACTTTGTTAACACTCTTGAGGCTATAGTTTTGGTCCAATTTGCTTAGAATGATCATCCTGACAATATCTCGGTCAAGTTCAAATATGGGTTATGTGGGATCAAAAAGTAGGTCAGTATGTCAAATCATAGAAAAACTTTGTTAACACTCTAGAGGCCACAGTTTTGGCCCAATCATCATCAAACTTGCTCAGACTGATCATCTCTACCATATCTAGGTCAAGTTCGAATATGGGTCATGTAGGTTTAAAAAGTAGGTCAGTAGGTCAAATCATAGAAAAACCTTGTTAACACTCTAGAGGCCACAGTTTTTGTCCAATCATCCTCAAACTTGCTCAGAATGATCATCTCTACAATATCTAGGTCAAGTTCAATGTGGGTTCAAAAAGTAGGTCAGTAGGTCAAATCATAGAAAAACCTTGTTTACACTCTAGAGACCTAAATTTTTAGCTCAATTGAGCAAAGCTCAAGGTGAGCTTTTGTGATCACCTTTTGTCCGTCGTAAGTGTGTCATGCATCATTCATCATGTGACATGCATCGTCAACATTTACCTTGTTCATCCTCTAGAGACCACAATTTTGCTTCAATCTTCATGAAACTGTACCAGAATGTTTGTCTTGATGATATCTTGGTCAAGTTCGAATATGGGTCATATCAGGTAAAAACTAGGTCACTAGGTCAAATTCCTTGAAATCCTTGTTCACCCTCTAGAGACAGTAGTTTTGCTTCAAACTTCATGAAACTTTACAAGAATGTTTGACTTGATGATATCTGAGTCGGATTTGAATATGGGTCATGTCAGGTCAAAAACTAGGTCACTAGGTCAAATTCCTTGAAAACCTTGTTCACCCTCTAGAGACTTCAATTTAACTTCAATCTTCATGAAACTTTACTAGAATGTTTTTCTTGATGATATCTCTGTCAAGTTCGAATATTGATCATGTCAGGTCAGAAACTAGGTCACTAGGTCAAATTCCTTGAAAACCTTCTCAGCCTCTTAGAGGCCATGATTTTTGCTTCAATCTTCAATCTCTTAGACGAGTGTTCGGATAATAGCGTCAAAAAACTCATACCATCTACCTTGTCAAACTTAAATATTAAGGATGTAAATCTCTTACCTCAGGTGAGCGATTTAGGACCATCATGGTCCTCTTGTTTTCAAAGTTGGTCGCAGTTCAAAGTCAAGGTCACAGGTCAAGATTTTTGGTTTGAGTGGGAAGCCCCTGGCACAAGGAACATACATGCCAAATATGAAGGCTCTATCTTAAACCGTTCGAAAGTTATGAACAATAATATTTTTTCTTTAAAGCTCTTGTCACAAGGAACCTACATGCCAAATATGAAGGCTCTATCTTAAACGATTCAAAAGTTATGATCCATTTTATTTGTTCTTTTAAGTAGGTCATGGTCATGGTAAAAAATGTGCATGAATGTAAAGCTCTTATCACAAGGAACCTACATGCCAAATATGAAGGCTCTATCCCAAACGATTCGAAAGTTATGACCAAAATGTTAATTTTTTCTTTTAAGCAGGTCAAGGTCACAGGTCAAAAAGTTTTGCATGATTGTAAAGCTCTTATTACAAGGAATCTACATGCCAAATATGAAGGCTGTATCTGAAACGGTTAAAAAGTTATGACCAATGTTAACTTTTTCTTTTATGTAGGTCAACGGTCAAAGTCACAGGTCAAAATTTTTTGTGTGAATGTGAAGCTCTTGTCACAAGGAACCTACATGCAAAATATTAAGGCTGTATCTCAAATGGTTCAAAAGTTATGACCAAAATGTTATTTTTTTATTTTAAGTAGGTTCAAAGGTTACAGGTCAAAATTTTTTGCATGAATGTAAAGCTTTTGTCACAAGGAACATACATGCCAAATATGAAGGCTGTATCTCAAGCAGTTCAAAAGTTATTACCAATGTTATTTTTTTCTTTTAAGTAGGTCAATGGTCAAGGTCACAGGTCAAATTTTTTTGCATGAACGTGAAGCTCTTGTCACAAGGAACGTTCATGCCAAATATGAATACTCTATCTCCAACAGTTCAAAAGTTATGACCAACGTTAAAGTTGTCCACGTACAAACCAAACAACAAACAGACAGGATAAAAACAATATGTCCCCCCTATTGCTACCGGGGACATAAAAACATAAAAAAATGTGGACGGACAGAGGGATGGACAGACAGGGTGATTACTATAGGGTACCCGCAAATAAATTTGCGGGGCCCTAATAAAACCCTGCAAAGCCTACTTTTCTCTGAATACAGTATGGTTGGCAAAGGGGATAACTATACTGATTTGTTTACCTGATAAATGGGAGTCATGTTGACTTGGCTGTCAAACTCCAAAACAAACAATCAAACTAACAGTTTCTGTTTTGGATCCCAATAATAGTATTATAAAGAGGCTGTGGTGTAGTTGCTTGTTGCAGTTCAGGGTAACTCCTTACCTTTTGGTTGAAAAGTCAAAGGTATTCTGTTCATTTTTCTGTGTTGAGCTGTAAGAATTGTTGAGTCTATTGGCAACCATTGGCGAGCTCTAACTTTACTACTACCCATCATGTTGGTGTGACGGAAATGAAGATCATACGCTCCTCTGAAATGATATCAGTACTGTATTTACCAAATACATTGCAATGTCATTATAACACTGTTGGTTATACCACTTTTACGGATATAAAATGGTTTCATGATGGATCCAAAATATGTATAGATTATATAGAAAAATGACCATAAGTGGTCATTTTTCTATATAATTTATACATTTTTGTTTGGATATAACACAATTGTTTAACATATTTTTTGCTTTGGACCCCATTAATAGCGTTATAAAGAAGTTTTAGTGTATATTCAGACAGACATGCCTAAGCAAACAGTGTAAACCCAGATGAGATGTTGCATACTTGTGGTTTCTCATCATGGTCATCATTGTTTGCCTCTCATCCAACTATTTTTAACTATTTTTAGACACATCATTGGTTAGCAAATTATACTTGTTCAAATTTTAAAGCAAGTATGGTAACGAGTTGAGGTGTCCTAATATTTAGGGTATATATGATTTTGTTTTTGTTTGTGTTGAGGTTTTACACCCCTGTCAACATTAGGTCATTTTGGTGTTGCTTCCAGTTTTGTAGGACATTGACGTGAAATGACATCTTGAGCTCTATCGCCAAAAGACACTGCTAGGGTTTATGGAGCGGTCTCACTTGCACCACTTTTCCTGGGCAAGCTTAGACCCAAGCAGTTTACCAATACTCGAGTTCCGTCAGTGTCAGCTCTGCGTGGAAGCATCATCATCCATGCAGCCCACTCTATTTTTCCAAGCCCCGGTGGGCAGGGGCCTGAGAGTAAATAATTTAATCTCAGGCCCCTGCCCATCGGGGCTTTGAAATATGGTACTACTACATATCATAGTGTGATTATCATATGGGTCTAGGGGAAGGAGAGGAAAAATATTCCCCTTCTATCCTTAGCTGCTGCAAGGACAGCAGGCCTAACCCCACTGTAAGCAATTATCAAATGGGGGCCCCAATTCCAAGATACACGATACTTTATCCCACCCAACCGCTCTGAAATAAACCTCAGTCCACCCAGACAAGTTTATCCCACCCAACCACTCTGAAATAAACCAATAGCTGTTCTGGCATTGCTTTGGGGAACTTCAAGGTCAAAAATGTTGGCTGAGAGGGTTGAATATCTCTTTTGAAACAATGACATTATTTGGGCCCCGCCAAGCGATTTTGGTACTTATCGCCTATGCGAGCAGTGAAGGTTCAGGCGCAGTCTCGTCAGAACCTTCGCTGCTCGCTCATACAAGCAGTGAATCAAGAGGAACCTTCAGAAAGAAAGCCATATCCCTGGCCCCTCTGAATGGCTGGGCATGCGCAATTAAAATTTGTCATGACGGAATGCTCGAAGACCCAAATTCGCTTGGCGGGGCTCATTTAATATAAGTTACAGTGCAATAAAATGTTTAACCACAGTACTTTCCAAATTTCTATTCTGAAAAAAAAGTCACCTGCTTTTGTGAAACAATTTTACAGCCATTTATATCCAAAAAGTGTTATTTAACCCATTTTGTACCAAGTGGAATCTACCACCTTATATATAGGACAAGTCCATTTCAAAATTTAGGGGTGTCAGGTTGTGTTGTCTTCAAAATTTATTCAGAAAATGGCTGAAATTTTTGCAAACGGTGTAGACCCTGATCAGAGGCCGTGTTCTGTGACAGCTGATCTGGTTCTGCACTGTTTGCAAATTACCCATTTTGGGGTATCAGGTACAGAAAGGGTTAAAAGTCTGGGCAATCCAATCAACAAATGCCATTCATGAAATTTCAAACACAAATGTACTAGCAGAAAAAAGAAACTGTGGATGTATAAAATAATAAATTTTCTACAATTCTAAGACTAAAAATCATTTATGCTTGAAACTTTACACAAACATGATGTGTATACTCCTTAACAATATTGATTGGTAAATAAGGTCCTTGCACATGTTTCGTTGTCCTTGTGCAAGTGCAGGATTAAGCATATTTGTTGCTAGCAAATAAATTGTGAACGTCTTTACAATCTTTTTGACTCTTATGTAAAACCGTTTTATCCAAGTGAAACTGTAAAACAAATTTATTCCTCCTGAAAGTGTTGGTAAGGAATGCCTAGGCTCAATGAAGCTCGGCGCAACCAAGCGGTTTGCGTGATTCAGGTTGGTGTATCCCAAAATGAGGTTAGCAGATGGTCTGGCATGCATAGGAACACGATTTCTGCTTTATGGAGACGTTATCAGCAATCTGGTAACACCAGGGACTGTCGAAGATTGGGACATCCATGTGTGACGTCATTACGTCAAGACACTTACATCCGTGTGACGCAACTTCGTAACCGATTTCAAACTGCTGCTTTGACGGCTAGAAGCATTCCTGGCTTGAGGAACATTAGTTCCAGAACCGTCAGAAACAGCTTGCGTGAATGGAACATTCACCCTCGGCGTCCAGCAATCCGTCTAGTCCTACAGCGACGAATATGCTTAATCCTGCACTTGCACAAGGACAATGAAATGCACATGCAAGGACCTTATTTACCAATCAATATTGTTAAGGAATATACACATCATGTTTGTGAAGTTTCAAGCATAAATGATAATAATGTGTATAATTATTTTTTATACACACAGTTTCTATTTTCCGTAAGTAAACATTTCACCTAAAGATTTGCAACCATCACAACGGGACACTACTTTTGCAAAAGACAATTGTTTCCTTGGAATCCCTTTAAAAAATGGAGCTATTCTTAGAGGAAGGAATTTTCTCCCATTTGGAGTTAATTCCTTCCTTTAAGGGGAATGGTTACATATGGTATATTTTTCCACCATTTTTCAAAGAAAGACAACTTTGAGGACTTCCCATTCACTTTTTATAAGCCCTGTCCCACTAAAAAAGTGGTCTACTCTTAAAGGAAAGAATTTGCTCCTCAGGAGCAAATTCTTTCCTTTAAGAGTTGACCCCTATTGACATGGGAGACAGGAATACTTCTGCAGGAGTTGCCTCCCCTGAAGGTGTTCCCATTCCCCTTAGGAACAGTAGAACATTAAGTTTATGACATACCTCTTATTTCCTTCAGTGCTCTTCATTAAGTTTATTTCTTCATCCCCTGGTGTGTGGGTTAATAAATAACTGCCCGTGGATAACCTACAAGAAAATGTCAGACATTTTTAAAGGCATGAATACACTTGACACATGTTTCGCTACTTTAACTAGACAAAAGTGCCCAGTGGGGCACGTATACCCCCGGCCGGTGCCATCACCTCAGCTGAAACAAGAACTACAAAGGGAAATAACTCTAAAAGGCCTGACCCCTTGGCCCTTATTTTCTTTCCCACAATACAACTAGTCATACTGATCATGTTTGCAAAATTTCAAGTTTCTATGTACAGTAGTTATTGAGAAATCTTTGACACAAAATAAAAATATACACTATTAAACAGCAAGAACTACAAAGGGAAATAACTCTAAAAGGCCTGACCCCTTGGCCCTTATTTTCTTTCCCACAATACAAGTAGTCATACTGATCATGTGTGCAAAATTTCAAGTTTCTATGTGAAGCAGTTCCTGAGATATCTTTGACACAAAATAATTGGCCAGTGCCATCACCTCAACTGAAACAAGAACTACAAAGGGAAATAACTCTAAAAGGCCTGACCCCTTGGCCCTTATTTTCTTTCCCACAATACAACTAGTCATACTGATAATGTTTGCAAAATTTCAAGTTTCTATGTACAGTAGTTATTGAGAAATCTTTGACACAAAATAAAAATATACACTATTAAACACCAAGAACTACAAAGGGAAATAACTCTAAAAGGCCTGACCCCTTGGCCCTTATTTTCTTTCCCACAATACAACTAGTCATACTGATAATGTTTGCAAAATTTCAAGTTTCTATGTACAGTAGTTATTGAGAAATCTTTGACACAAAATAAAAATATACACTATTAAACAGCAAGAACTACAAAGGGAAATAACTCTAAAAGGCCTGACCCCTTGGCCCTTATTTTCTTTCCCACAATACAAGTAGTCATACTGATCATGTGTGCAAAATTTCAAGTTTCTATGTGAAGCAGTTCCTGAGATATCTTTGACACAAAATAATTGGCCAGTGCCATCACCTCAGCTGAAACAAGAACTACAAAGGGAAATAACTCTAAAAGGCCTGACCCCTTGGCCCTTATTTTCTTTCCCACAATACAACTAGTCAAACTGATAATGTTTGCAATATTTCAAGTTTCTATGTACAGTAGTTATTGAGAAATCTTTGACACAAAATAAAAATATACACTATTAAACAGCAAGAACTACAAAGGGAAATAACTCTAAAAGGCCTGACCCCTTGGCCCTTATTTTCTTTCCCACAATACAAGTAGTCATACTGATAATGTTTGCAAAATTTCAAGTTTCTATGTACAGTAGTTATTGAGAAATCTTTGACACAAAATAAAAATATACACTATTAAACAGCAAGAACTACAAAGGGAAATAACTCTAAAAGGCCTGACCCCTTGGCCCTTATTTTCTTTCCCACAATACAAGTAGTCATACTGATAATGTTTGCAAAATTTCAAGTTTCTATGTACAGTAGTTATTGAGAAATCTTTGACACAAAATAAAAATATACACTATTAAACAGCAAGGGAAATAACTCTAAAAGGCCTGACCCCTTGGACCTTATTTTCTTTCCCACAATACAAGTAGTCATACTGATCATGTGTGCAAAATTTCAAGTTTCTATGTGAAGCAGTTCCTGAGATATCTTTGACACAAAATAATTGGCCAGTGCCATCACCTCAACTGAAACAAGAACTACAAAGGGAAATAACTCTAAAAGGCCTGACCCCTTGGCCCTTATTTTCTTTCCCACAATACAACTAGTCATACTGATAATGTTTGCAAAATTTCAAGTTTCTATGTACAGTAGTTTTTGAGAAATCTTTGACACAAAATAAAAATATACACTATTAAACAGCAAGAACTACAAAGGGAAATAACTCTAAAAGGCCTGACCCCTTGGCCCTTATTTTCTTTCCCACAATACAAGTAGTCATACTGATCATGTGTGCAAAATTTCAAGTTTCTATGTGAAGCAGTTCCTGAGATATCTTTGACACAAAATAATTGGCCAGTGCCATCACCTCAGCTGAAACAAGAACTACAAAGGGAAATAACTCTAAAAGGCCTGACCCCTTGGCCCTTATTTTCTTTCCCACAATACAACTAGTCATACTGATTATGTTTGCAAAATTTCAAGTTTCTATGTACAGTAGTTATTGAGAAATCTTTGACACAAAATAAAAATATACACTATTAAACAGCAAGAACTACAAAGGGAAATAACTCTAAAAGGCCTGACCCCTTGGCCCTTATTTTCTTTCCCACAATACAAGTAGTCATACTGATCATGTGTGCAAAATTTCAAGTTTCTATGTGAAGCAGTTCCTGAGATATCTTTGACACAAAATAATTGTTTACGGACAGACAGACAGACAGACGGAAAAGACAAAAACTATATACCCCCATTGCATACTTCGTATGCCAGGGGTATAATCAGGCAGATGACATACAGGACTTCATATAAACTGAGCCCCTCGGAAAAAGGGATCTACTCTTAAAGGAAAGAATTTGATCCTTAGGAGCTCCTAAGGAGCAAATACTTTCTTTTAAGAGTAGACCCCTACTGAAAACAAAGACAAAGTATCTTTGAAAGAGTTGCCTCACCTTAAAGTATACTTAGTCAAAAAAGTAACTATAACAACTTTCGGGTGAAACTCACTAGATATCCTGCAGCTACTGAGCTAAATTTGGCTGTAGACATTTAAATCGGACGTTTAGCTAGAGAATGCTCAAACTTGCATTTGTCCATACCTTTCTGCTCCTGAGTTGTCTACCAATATGTGCCTAGAAAGATTTTGGTAGAAAATGGACAATGCGCATGCGCAGAAAGTTCTTTTTTGTCTAAGATGGAAGACAATATTCTCTGAACATCGGATAACACTTTACTTTTACAATTTCTCATGATCTCACATTATAAGCGAGGTTTTAATTTGTGAAATTCTCAAATTATCTCCCTTGCAATTAAAAATATAGCAATTTTCGAACTGCTGTAATGTTTATGCCTGTCAATCAATTTTTGCCATTTTTTCAAAAAACGTTTTGTGTCCACCATTGCTTTTAATCACGATGGTAAAAAATACAGAACATTCATGGAGCATGTAGCACTATCGATTGCGATTTTCTATGGAGTTCCCATTGAAAGCAGCATTTGCACACAACTTCTAAGAATTGGAGGTCAATATGTGATAGCCTGTTTCTCGTAGCTGATGCAACTAAAGTTCCAAATCTTTTGTGAATAGACGCAAATGGTATCTTAAGAAATGTCACATGTATCAAATTTTAGAAATGTAGGGTACAGGGAAATTTTTTAATGTTAAATCATAGCTTGTGTTAATGATTTTCTCTGCGAAAATGACACAGTGACCCCTTGGGTGTTTAAAGCAATAGTCTAAGATGATGTAATTACGAAAACAAAAAAGAATGGTGCTTTTGCACGGGAAAATGAGTCTTCTTATCAAAACATAAAAAACTTTGTGTAGTTTTTATCTGTAGTAGCTAAAGTAACAGAAGCAATTTTAGGTATAGGAACTTTTTTGACTGAGTATATATCCTTTTCCCTTAAGTTACACAAACATAATCTTACCCTAGCAGTGGCATACTATCAGATGAAAACAAACCCTTTAAATCTTCATTACCAGTAGATACAAATCCAGGTCACACGGCTAATGTAGACTTAAAGGATGATTCCAGGTGTACAGCATGTCAACCTAAGATCTTCAATTTTCATATGCATTGCTGATTTCATAGGAGAATAATAAACCCATTAACCTTTTTTTTTTCTTTTCTCCTATTACTGCAACTCGCTCACATCTGAGCATTACGAGCAGGATTTCCTGGGTGGTAACCAGTACTTTTTTTTTTTAAGCAATGTGGATGAAGTGCCTTGCTCAAGGGCACAACACTTTGGTTAGCGTGAGGCTCGAACCCGCAACCTCTTGATCACAAATCTGATGCGCTACCACTGCACCAAAGCGCTCCACTTTTGTACCAGAAACCCCAAAACGGGTACCCTTGCAAACATTGCAGGCCCAGATCAGATGCCGCAGAAAGCGGCGTCTGATCAGGGCCTCCACTGTTTACTAAAAGTTCAGTTATTTTCCAAATAACTTTTGATGGAAACCCAACCTGACATCCCTGAAATGGACTCCTGCTATATATAAGGAGGGAAATTCCATTTGGTACAAAAAAGGTTAATACTATAAGAATCGTGCGGGTTTATGAATTCGATATAGGCATTTCCAACTCAATTGAAGCCTGAGACAACTAATCCCGGAGGCTTAGCCAAGGGTATAAAACCTGTATTACAGTACATCCATATAAAACAGATTCTTATTCTTGCGTACCACACTTATTCCTTTTCAAATTATTCATTATAGTTGCAATTATTTCTTCAAGTAAACCGCTTCATGTCTGTCATTTTTCCATTGCCAAAGCAAACTATGACTTATGTTACATGCTTTGAATACCGGTAGTTTTATGTGAAAGTATGGTAAAATGTGGAAATCGAGACAAACCAAAAATGAACAGGCAATAGATGCAAAATGCATCAATTTTTAGTGCTTTTAAAGCATTAAATGCAAATTTTCAATTGCAGTTTTGTCATCACTCTATTTGAGCACTCCTTGCAAGTAGTCCACATCAGATGGGAACATCATGAAAACAAGCCTAAATTATTTTTAGCCCATTAAACCCCACTTTATAGAGTAAAATTGGGGTTTACAGGGGTATACATTATTTTTCATATTTCTGCCTAAAAACATTGTGGATACTCCTTAGAACTGCCTCACTCAGGCTGTTCTAACTAGTACCCACAATCAATATTTTGAGCAGAAATATGACAAATATTAGATTTTTTTTATCTGAAAATGTTCATGTTTTGGAAGTAAAATTTTCATTATATTTAAATTGGCATGTTTTTGTAATGAATGGAGGATGAGATAAACATGTTAAGATAAGAATTTCTATACCCTGTACACATTTTGGATATTCTTATCTGGTATACCAGAAAATGCTTTCTTTCATGGCTGTAAAAGATGACATTTTTTTCTCAGACTTTATGTTTATGTACTGAACACTGAAAATACATGTTGTTTTGTTTGAAAAATAAAATTCAGATGGCATTTTTCTGATGAAAATTTAAAGCACTTGTAATAAGTACCCATAATCTTGTATATAACACAGTTGTTTTTGTTTTGGACCCCAAAAGATAAAGAGGTTGTGGTGTATTTTAACCCATTGTATGCAGTAAAACCCCTAAATGGGTACCTTGGCAAACAGTGCAGGGCCAGATCAGAGTCCGCAGAACACGGCATCTGATCAGGGCCTGCACCGTTTGCTAACAGGATTTTCTGTCAAAAATTGAATAAAAAAAAATGAAGAAATAGGCCTGACAACCCTTAAATAGCAAATATAGTTGTCCAACATATAGCAATGGAATACATAGAGGATCTTGCATGAGTGTTCATGTATTATTGAATTTATTAAACGAGTTGAGGAAAAGGGATAAAATGCGAGGCTTTGCCGAGCATTTTATCCCTTTTCCTCAACGAGTTTAATAAATTCAATAATACATGAGCACGACTGCAAGATTCTTTTTATCATATGACATTTAGAACGCATTTTATTCACGATTGTTTACAAAAATGTCAATATTCCGCTGTTAGTAAACGCGATGGCGTTAAGGGCGTCGTACATGTAACTTTATGGGACTTATCTAGCTAATTTGCATATTTAATCCACTAGTGGATTATCGAAAATTTTACATGGCGTTATTACACTCTCAGATGTAACGTATATGATAAAATGGGTTACGGTTATACATACCCAGTAAGTTTCTGACAAACTTTGTGAAGCTGTCCAAATGCTTTGAATTGACTGAAAAAAGAAAAGTAAACATTAAGAGACTACCATTTTTGTAATATGGGAAGCCCCCCAGTGTAATTCGTTTCACTGACCATTCCAAGGCGGTTCTTCTGTCGCGGTTTATTTTTGTTATGGTTTGTCTTTGAGTGTGTGTATCGCTTGTATTTTCTTTTTTTTTATTGGCCATTTTGTGGGAAAGTAACTCTCATTTTTGCTTTCCACTATTGTTGTTTCCATTAGGGTCTAGTTATTATATGTATGTGTTTCTTTCCCTTTGGTGTCTCTGATGGGAGCTGTGGGTTAATTGTATCAATTCCTGATAAGTGCCTTCACTTCTATTATGCATATCTGCTAATGCTAATTCAGACAAACAGACCTGTGCAAACAATGTACGGGTAGACCCAGATCAGACTGCTCCCAAAAGAGAGTGTAAATTATGTAGCAAAATAGGGATTTAGGTTCACTTTGTTTTCTAATCTATATACAGTCAAACTTCAATGGCTCGAACACCTTTGGGACCTCGAAGATCTGTTCAAGACAGGGGTAGTTCGAGTCACTGAGGGTTACTGTCAGGAGGCATAACGAGATACTTTTATACATCTTTTCGGTATTCTATAATGAAAACGTATGCTGCATGTACTCATTAGAATCGCCTCATCGAGGCGATTCTAATGAGTACACACACCATACATTTGCAAGATAAAAGACTAAAACCTCCTTAATTATCCACCATTATTTCTTATGTAGAGGATTTCGCTAGGGGCTCAAGAATGTGTTTGACGCATCCATGGTAAACGAGCCATCGGTGTTCGAGCCATCGAAGTTCTACTGTAATCTGAATAAGTGTGTGAATTCGGTTTAACGTCGTTTTCAACAATTTTTCAGTCATATCACGGCGGTGTCTGGTTGTGACAGGGAGCTCAATGCTCACTTTTATAGTGCTGCCCCACTGAAGTATCATGTCCCAGACACATTACATGATACCACACCCAGTCACATTATCCTGACACTGGGTCGACCAGTCCTAGCTCTACCCCGTAAATCTGAGTGCGAAGCGAGGAGCAGCTAGTACCATTTTTAACGACTTTGGTATGTCGCGGCCCGGGATCGAACCCATGACCTCCCATTCCCCGGAGCGGACACCCTACCAACTGAGCTATCGGGGCCGGATAATCTGAATAAGACTACAGTAAAACTTTGATGGCTCAAACTCTGATGGGTCATTTACCATGGCTGATTCAAAATTATTCTTAAGTCACAAGTGAATTTTACCATAGCTCCAGCTATCAATATATTTAGCCCTTATCCTGCTGAATAAATTAATTTTGCCACACCCATTTCTGAAAATCAACCAATCAAATTGCTTGAAACCATGTATTCATTCAAATTCAAATACTGAATGACAGTGTAGAAACTGATCAGATGGCTGATCTGGATCTACAGTGATTGTTAAGGTAGGGTTGTGGTGCTCAGCAGAATAAGGTTAGGATAATGTTTTCTTACTTTTATCTCAAAAATGTATGGCGTGAGTTGATTCTGATCAGTACACAAAACATACCTTATTTTAAAGATGATTTACCATAGTGAACCTAAGTATTGGGACAGACAGGCCTAAGCAAACAGTGTGGATGGGGATCAGACTGCTCCTGAAGGACAAATCTGCTGCTCCTGAAGTAGTAGTCTGATCAGGATCTACACTGTTTGCCATGTCTTCCCTTTTTGGACTCCTTGCTGGATCGTGAAACAAATTTGTTAAAAGTTTAAGGAGAACTTCAGAGGAAGTCCTCAAGGTGTCCGAATTTTTAGGATTTTTATGGTATTAGACATCATCCCAATTCCGCCTCCTAACTTGTGCCCTATGAACAACACTCAATAAATAAAACTGCTTCTATCTCAAACAAATTTTCAAGGTAAGAAAGATCTTTAACCCTTATCCTGCTGTTCACGACAACCCCTACCTTTGCAAACAGTGTAGATCCAGATCAGATGGCTTCTGAAGAAGCCATCTGATCAGGATCTACAATGTTTGTCATTCTGTTTGTGAATTTATAAGACTGTAGTTATATATCACGGTCATTATCCCCACGTTTTTTGAAGAAAAGTGGGGATATTGTTATCGCCTCCATCCGTCTGTCCATCTGTCCGGCTATCTCCTCCTATACCGTTCATTGGAATTCAATCAAATTTGGTGTGTGAGTTACTTACATGAATGGCTTCTGCAAGAGCACATTAATTTTTGGACCAGCCCCCAGGGGTCCCTGGAAGAGGTCAAAATGTGGGGATTTGCGATGGCGCGCCATCGACTGCGCGATCTAGTTTAAATTTGCAAACTGAATTTTACCAC
The DNA here is from genome assembly GCA_963580285.1 of Lucinisca nassula. NCBI lineage: Eukaryota > Metazoa > Mollusca > Bivalvia > Lucinida > Lucinidae > Lucinisca > Lucinisca nassula. The sequence continues at coordinate 60,226,648 of OY757025.1, forward strand.
ATCCATTTCTGACTATCAACCAATCAAATTACTTGATATTTGATAGTCAGAAATGGGTGTGGTAAAATTAAATATTCAGCAGAATACGCGCTAAGCCACTGAAGTTCATCTTCATTTGGACATATCTCATAAAACGTGGGTAACCAAATTGAGCTATAAAAGGGCATTATAAACAACTTGGCATGTTAGAAATGGTCTTACTTGAAAGTTGTATTTGGAGGAAGCAAACTCTGAAAATCCATTTCTTCCAGCAGAAGGATCTCCGAGGTGAACACATTGATTCTGGCTGAAACCACAAACAGAGGTTTACAGTTTTTATACAGGGAAGCCTTAAAACGGGTCAATGGTAAACAGTACAGACCCAGATCAGATGCCTGATCAGGGCCTTCACAGTTTGCAAAAAGTTCAGCCAATTTTACAATCTGGTACATTAATTTTGAAATAGACTCTAGCTACGAGTACATATAAGGCAGAAAAGTCCATTCAGGCATTCAGTGCAAAAAGGTTTAACCCTTTTTGTCCCAAATGGAATCTTCCTCCCTCTATATAGCAGGAGTCCATTTCAAAATTTAGGGGTGTCAGGTTGTGTTATCTTCAAAATTTATTCAGAAAATGACTGAACTTTATGCAAACAGTGTAGGCCCTGATCAGATGCCACAATCTGCGTCCGTTTACCAGTTTTGGTGTTTCCGGTATCAAATGGGTTGAACATTGTTTTTCACAGGATATCTCAGAAGGTGAGGAAAACCTGCTAAAGGTTTCAACACATTCCAAGGAACTCTGCAAATCTAAATGTCTGAAAAACCATGTTTTAGTCTTGTCATATATAATATAACAAGAGGGCCATGATGGCCCTGGATCGCTCACCTGATCCATAGAGTAACAAGTGGGGCCCGGGGAGGGACATTATTGACCCCAGGGTTATAATGTGCATAATGTTGAGGGAGGTCAAAAAAGGTGAAGCTTCATACCAAATATCAACAAAGGCTATAATTTGAACAATCTTGGCAAAGGGCTACTAGATGAAGCTACACACAAAATATCAAAGACCTGGGCCTTGCGGTTTCAGAGAAGAAGGATTTTTTTTTAAAGATATTCCCTACATAAGCCTATGTAAAACCAAATGGCCCCGGGGCGGGGGCATTTTAGGCATCAGGGCTATAATTTAAACAATCTTGATAGAGGTCAACTAGATGAAGCTTCACACCAAATATCAAAGACCTGGGCCTTGCTGTTTCAGAGAAGAAGATTTTCAAAGATTATCTCTATATAAGTCTATGTAAAACCAAAGGGCCCCGGGGCAGGGGCATTTGTGGCCCGAGGGCTATAACTTGAACAATCTTGGTAGAGGTCCACTAGATGAAGCTCCATACCAAATATCAAAGACCATGGCCTTGCAGTTTCAGAGAAGAAGATTTTTAAAGATTTCCCTATATAAGTCTATGTAAAACCAAAGGGTCTCGGGCGGGGGCGTTTTTGGCCCCCGCACTATAATTTGAACAATCTTTATAGAGGTCCACTAGATGAAATTTCACACCAAATATCAAAGACGTAGACCTTGTGGTTTCAGAGAAGAAGATTTTAAAGATTTTCTCTATATATGGGTGCCTATATAAAACCAAAGGGCCCCGGGGTGGGGTATTTTTTGGCCCCAGCACTATAATTTGAACAATCTTGGTAGGGGTCCACTAGATGAAGCTTCATTCCAAATAGCAAAGACCTGGGCCTTGTGGTTTCAGAGAAGAAGATTTTTAAAGATTTTCCATATATAAGTCTATGTTATACCAAAGGGCCACGTGGCGGGGGCATTTTTGGTCTCAGGGCAATAATTTGAACAATCTTGGTAGAGCTCCACTAGCTGAAGCTTCATAACATATATCAATGACCTAAGCCTTGTGGTTTCAGAGAAGAAGATTTTTCAAGATCTTCGCTATATTAGTCTATGTAAAACCATAGGGCCATGGAGCGGGAGCATTGTTGGCCCCAGGGCTATAATTTGAACAATCTTGGTAGAGGTCCACTAGCTGAATCTTCATAACAAATATCAAAGACCTAAGCCTTTTGGTTTCAGAGAAGATGATTTTTAAAGATTTTCTCTATGTAAAACCAAAGGGCCACATGGCGGGGGCATTTTTGGTCTCAGGGCTATAATTTGAACAATCTTGGTAGAGGTCCACTAGCTGAAGCTTCATAACAAATATCAAAGAACTAAGCCTTGTGGTTTCAGAGAAGAAGATTTTTCAAGATTTTCCCTATATAAGTCTATGTTAAACCAAAGGGCCCCGGAGTGGGGGCATTTTTGGCCCCAGGGCTATAATTTGAACAATCTTGGTAGAGGTCCACTTGTTGAAGCTTCATACCAAATATCAAAGATCTGGGCCTTGTAGTTTCAGAGAAGAAGATTTTTAAAGATTTTCCCTATATAAGCCTATGTAAAACCACAGGGCCCCGGGGCGGGGGCATTTTTGGCCCCAGCACTATAATTTGAACAATCTTGGTAGGGGTCCATTAGATGAAGCTTCATACCAAATAGCAAAGACCTGGGCCTTGCAGTTTCAGAGAAGAAGATTTTTAAAGATTTTCTCTATATAAGCCCATGTGAAACAAAAGGTCCCCGGGGCGGGGGCATTTTTGGCCCCAGCACTATAATTTGAACAATCTTGGTAGGGGTCCACTAGATGAAGCTTCATACCAAATATCAAAGACCTGGGCCTTGCGGTTTCAGAGAAGAAGATTTTTTTAAAGATTTTCCCTATATAAGCCCATGTAAAACCAAAGGGCCCCGGTGTGGGGGCATTTTTGGCCCCAGCACTATAATTTGAACAATCTTGGTAGGGGTCCACTAGATGAAGCTGCATACCAAATATCAAAGTCCTGGGCCTTGCGGTTTCAGAGAAGAAGATTTTTTAAGTTTTCAGTGAAAAAAATCTATTTTTGGCTCCTGTGACCTATATGTGCAATGGACTGGAACAATTTGAACAACTTTGAAAGGGGACCACCTAAGGATCATTCCTGTGAAGTTTGGTCAAAATCTGATCAGTGATTTAGGAGGAGATGTCATTTGAAGAAATTGTTTACGCACAGACGCAGGACGGACGAAAAGTGATCCCAAAAGCTCACCTCGTCACTACGTGACAGGTGAGCTAAAAATATCTGAAATACGTAGGTGGCTACAACTGCTGGTGCTTTGACGTAGTTAACCTGACAAGAGAGACACATAGGCGATTTTTTAGTCTATTGCTTGTCAGTTTACCTAAAGTTACTAAGCACAGTAGTTTTACATTGCTGATGTTAATGTGACTATCACTGATTTGTACCAAATCATGTTAACAGTTATTAACCCTTGTCCTGCTGAATATTCATATATGCCACACCCACAACCGATTATCTACCAATCAGATTACTTGATGCAAATTATTGCAACAAATTCACAAGCTGAATGGCAAACAATGTAGATCCTGATCAGATGGCTTCGTCAGAAGCCATCTGATCTGGATCTACATTGTTTGGAAAATAAGGCATATCCGGGCTCAGCAGGACAAGGGTTATTTAGAGCCATGAATTTTCAGTGTGACGTCAGAGTGCTGTGTAAAGGAATGTGGCCTCTAATCAGTGTATGAAATGTTTACCTAAAGCCCCTGTCACACTATGCCGCGTTTTCACTGCGACGGGACGGCGTTGTTTAATTTTTCAGAACGCCGCGAGATCGCAAGAAATATGGGATATTTTTGTGAACATGGGCCTGTCATGGCGTCCCTACAGTGACCAAGACGTTGCTACGGAGCTTACATGGCGATCTATCGCGATCCTGCGGCGTTCTTGATGGCGATTGTATGCGCTCTCACGGCGCTTCCTCTGCGCTTTTACGGCGCTCACAATGCGTGCACTGCGCTTTTACGGCGCTCTCAATGCGTGCACTGCGCTTTTACGGCGCTCACATGTTGAAGACGTTCTCAGAGTGTACATACATCTTCATCAGTCGAACAGTTTTGTCTGATTTGAGGTTTAATGTCCCATCAACACATTATAGGTCATTTTGGAGACGTTGCTTCTAATTTTGTGGGACTTTTACCCGACATTGAGATGAAATGACATCTCAATCTCTGTCACCCAATGAAACTAAACGGGTTAATAAGCATGGATGGTCCGACTCGCGCCCTTTTGCCTGGGCAAGCTTAGATCCCCTAAGCGGTTTACCAGTACTCCTGTGCCGTCGGAAGCAAGTCCACCGCAAGCAGGAGCAAGTCCACCGCCATTACCTTACCCGGAATGAGTCACCTCAGAAGTAGGTTTTTCGGGACAGTACACAATCAAACTCTACTCTAGCCACTGTTTATACAATCGGGCGGCCCCCTCCCATCGGGACTGGAAGAAATAGATGGGATGCATGATGCTTCCACGCAGAGCTGAAACCGACCTCACACGAGTACTGGTAAACCGCTTTGAGGATCTTAGCCTGTCCAGGCAAAGCGGTGCGAGAAACGTGTAAACTCTATTGGTGTAAACATGCTTATACGTGTAAACTCTATTGGTTTCATTGGGCGACAGGGCTTGAGATGTCATTTCATCTCAAAGTCGGGTAAAAGTCCCACAAAACTGGAAGCAACGTCTCCAAAATGACCTACACAGTGTTGACTGGGACGTTAAATATCAAATAAATCAATCAGTTAATCAATTATACAAGCGGAGCTTACATGGCGTTGTAGGAGACCTTACTGCGGTGCTATGGCAACCTTACGGCGACCTCACTGCACTCTGATCAGAACGCCGAGCGACGGCGTTTGTTTTGAGCATGCTCAAAATGCGCGCCGTCGCTTGGCGTTCTATGCGATCCCAACGCGTCTACTGGCGACGCCACTGCATTGCTACGGCGATGTTTGCGATCGTACTGCGCGCACCTCGGCCTTCTGCATTTTTCTTGGACGCCGTGAGAACGCAGCCCTGGTGTGACAGGGGTTTAAAATACAGGAATTGAGGTTGAACAGTCTAACTATCCAACCAGGAATGCTTTTGTACATCAGACACAATTAAGCGCCCGGTGCATCCACTGATAAAGTTTCTTAGAGTTGGACTTGTGGAAGGCGAGATACCGAATCAACCTGGTAAACTAGAAACATTGGTCAATTTTCCTCAAGTAGGTCAAAGTGACCTTGTTTCTGAGATGGTGACCATTATGAAAACATGCCTATACAAATACATTGTAAATTTTACCACCAAAAAATGAAAATTTTCAGATGAAAAATTGTGATATTTTTCTTATTTCTGCACAAAACATAGATTGTGGATACTCGTTAGAACCGCCTTACCCCGAGTACCCACAATCTATGTTTCTGAGCAGAAATAAGAAAAATAATGTATACCCTTGCAAACCCCAGTTTTACTATTTAAAAGTGGGGTTCAAGAGGGTCAAAATTATATACCGGTAGGTGTGTTTTCATGATGACAAGTTCGGTACATCCACTGATGAAGTTTGGTTCACCCGAAGAGGCGATTCTAACGAGGACCCACAACACAGGTTTATGTGAAGAAATAAGAAAAATGGTCCTTCAATTATCCTCATTACATCCCCTTGTTTGGAGCTATGGACTGATAGTACTAGCTTGACTCAGAATTCTGAGCACACACTTTTAATCCATTTAGTACTGAATGGAATCTTCTGCATTATATACAGCATTAGACCAGTTCAAAATTTAGGGGTGTCAGGTTGTGTTATCTTTAAAATTCCTTTGAAAATTGGCTGAACTTTTGATAAACAGTGTAGCCCTGATCAGAAGATGCACTTTTTGCATATGACCTGTTATGGGGTTTCCTGTATAAAATGGATCAAGTACTTAGGTATAACAAACGCTTTCAGTTTTTTTCTGGTATTTTAAGGAATTAAGGAAGAAAATGTATGGCTAGTCAAAGTATCAATGTGGTGGTATTATATGTGATGCCGATATAAAAAAAACACAATAGGTACCCATTGGGGCTTGGAGAAATAGATTGGGCTGCATGGTGCTTCCACCCAGAGATGAAACTGACAGAGCATGAGAACTGGTGAGTGAGTGTTTGAGTTTTACGTCTCACCAACAGCTAAGGTTATATGGAGGCACAATCTCAGTTTAAAGACTCACCCAAATGTCTGGAGAAGCCCGGGATCAATCCTGTGACCCCTGGTTTACAAGGTGTGCAGCATAACCTCTACACCATGGAGGCTTCTATATGAGTACTGGTAAACCTCTTAGGAAGTTTAAGCCAGCCCAGGCAAAGCAGTGCTAGTTGGACCGTCCCTGCAGTTTGTTTTCATGGTAGGGCTAGGGATGTCATTTCATCTCAATGTCGGGTAAAAGTCCCACAAAACTGGAAGCAAAATCTCCAAAATGGGGATGTAAAACCTCAACACAAAACAAAACGCAATAGCTCTAGTTACAGAATATGTAATCCTAACATATTTTATCAACAATGCCAATGTGAAAATGCTCACCTCTAAGCAGAGTACAAGTAGGCCTAATATACACAGATATCCAGTTTCTAGCTATCTCACTGATTGTCTCCTTTTCTACCCCATACACAGGCTGGTACTCAAGTTTTGGTGTGACATATACATAACCATTCTGATGGAGAGAAAAAATAAACATGTCAATGTATTAGATGGTTTGGGAGTTAAATGGGCGCAGTCAAGATGATTGACCCTTATCCTGCTGAATAAATCAATTTATTTGTTTGATTTGAGGTTTAACACCCCTGTCAAATCTGTATAGGTTAGCCTGACTTTTAAGCAATCAGATTAATCAATGCAATTTATTTCTATAAATTCACAAACAAAATGTCAAACAGTGTAGAAAAGATTTCATAATCTCCACAAAAGAATGTTGCCAACCTGGCAGATATCGAACCTGCGACCTAGATCACCAGTCAGACGGGCATCTGACTGCATCGGACTGAGCTACCAAGGCTGGCCACAGCTCAAAGGATGTTTACCTCATGATTGACATTCTTTACTATTACCATTCAGGGCCCAGTTCCTCAAAAGCTAATGATATTGTTTGTTCTTGCATAAATACATATGCGCATGGCTGTTTGAAGTCATTGTCAAATGGACCGAAAGCCAAACAGCAAAAACCATGTTCAAATCATGAAATTCGCGTGCTGTTTGAACATGGATTTTGAGCTTTTGATATCACATGACGGGCCTTGCTTTGTTTACGTTACGTTGACCGACGTAACGTTATCGCCCTGAACATAGCGTTTTAGAGTTATATGATGACGTCAGAAGGTTACTGCATGATAACTTCATTGTAAACACATTCTGAACTGGTCGCCATTTTGGTTGGCCTGTCCCATTTGAAGAGTTTATATGGAATTTATATGGAGCTTTTGGGCGTTTTCGTCAAAATTTGCTGTCAGAACCGTAAGTTATGCAAGAACAACGATCATCCACGGTTATTTCATTGCATTAACATTTGCCGGATCCCTCAGATTTGAGCATTCGGCCTGACAGCCTCATGTTCAAACAGCTTCCTCGGGACCCGGCAAATGTTAATGCATGAAAAACCATGGTTGATTCATACACATGTATTAACATATTGCTAAAACTTTGATCACTTAATATGGAAAATATACAATGTAGTAATGTTTTTGCAGAAAAAATGTGAGCAGCTTTTGCAACTCACATATTTTCAGCAATACAAAACAAAACAACAACACTGTATTAGATATTGTGCTTACTAGAACAGTTAACATTTTGACCACTGTAACAATGCTTTGAAAAACTAAGCCCTGGCTGCAGCATAATATACCACGTATTCCACCAAGGTTCACTGGGTGTAGATTATGCTACAGGATATGGGTTCTATGATTTAAATGTAATTTTTTGGGGTCGATTGTTTGCTAATCAATTGTTTGCCAATCAACCCAAAGTTACTAAGCACAGCAGCTGATCTCCCTGTGACTATCACAAATTTGTACAAAACCTAGGTTATGGATACTTATAGCTGTGCCATTCTTCTCCTTGTTACATCAAGGCCCAGTTGTTCAAAGCTTCGTATGCTTAGCAAGCTCCTTAGTGGTCAAATTGTGAACTATCCTAGCAAGTACAATATCTAAAATTTTGTGTTTTTTTTGCTGAAAAAATGGGTGCAGCTTTTGCATTTTGCAGAGCTGCTCACATTTTTTCAGCAAAAATATTAGCATACTAACTTTGCCTTATTAAATGATCAAGGTTTTAATGATATGTCAACATATGACGTCGTTAGTTTTGAACAACTGGCCCAAGAGTGCTATGTAAAGAAAGCTAACTGTAAAACACTGAGTAGGCTCAGGTGTTTGGACATTGGCAAAAAAGTGCAGATCTAAATCAGATGCCACATAATAATTGTTTGCATCAAATACAGACATTAAAGACTTAACCAAAACAACCTAGTGCTCCATTCAGGAACACAATTTTCCAGCTTTGAGAAATCGATCCAGCAGTGCTGCCAATTCTCTGATTTTCACACGTCTTCTTCTAACAACAATGTATACAGTAATGTCCCTTTTCAGGATAAATGCTGTGTTTATAAAGCTCCAAATATGGAATAGCAACGAAGATAATTAAAAGGTATTTTTCTTATTTCTTCATTAGACCTGTTTTGTGGGCCTTAATTGATGGGGCACTTCTAACAAGTACCTACAATATAGGTTTCTGCAGAGAAATAATATAATGTTATTAACCAAGTAATTTCGTATTGGCCCAAGTACAGGTCCGAGGTCTGCTGTATTGGCACAAGGCCGAAGGCCGAGGCCAATACAGCTGACCGAGGACCTGTAACTGGGCCAATACGAAATTACTTGATTAATGACAATTTTATTAATTGACGCAATTAAAAACATGATTTATGATTTTTGAATATTGGTTGACCTTGTGTAATATAGGATAATCAATTAATAATTATAGGTTATTGACTTTGCATTGTGAAATATTCAGCACCAGTTGATATGGAAGACTGCGAGTGCATCTCCAACATACAAACAATTAACAGTTTGACCACTAACGAGCTTGTTAAGCTAACAATGCTTTGAACAACTGGACCCTGTGCATATTCATAACAATATAAAAGGTGATTCTTACCTTATGAGTGGCATCCTTGATGTTACCATGCTGGCTGCAACGTATCATAACATGTATACCACCGAGGTTCCACTGAGTGTAGATTACGTTGCCAGATATGGGAAAAGCCAGATTAGTTAGACCAGACTTGGCAGCAAAACTTTCTGAAATATAATATTTATCAGTGATATTACATGTACAGGTACCAAGATCTGGATCAATACATGTGTGCAGTAATTTGTTTGTTTGTTTGATTTGAGGTTTAACGTCCCCGTCAACACAGTATAGGTCATTTTGGAGACGTTGCTTCCAATTTTGTGGGACTTTTACCCGACATTGAGATGAAATGACCTCTCAAGCCCTGTCGCCCAATGAAACCAATAGGGTTTATAAGCATGGACGGGCCGACTCGCACGTGGTTCCTGGACAGGCTTAGATCCTCTAAGCGGTTTACCAGTACTAGTGTGCGGCCGGTTTTAGCTCTGCGTGGAAGCATCATGCAGTCCATCTATTTCTTCAAGCATGTGTGCAGTAAAAGCCCACTATTTATGGGAATGGTATTTTAAGTGCCGAGTGGTGGAGGTAGAATGTCTCCCCATATTTCACTATACATTTAGTATAATTTAATTATATATTTCATAGCCCCAGGTAATGAGCTTCTAATGAGTACCCACACTATTTGCTTTCATCCAGATATAAGAAAAATAATATGTGGATACACTCTCTTATCTGGGGCTATGATATTTTCTTTGGGATCATTGAGCTAATTCTGTGACTTGAAAATTAACAGTAGCTAGTGTGGACCAGAAAGCTAGATTCTTGGTTTTCGTTCTTGTATGTTTTCCTTGTTTTGAAAAGAAACCTTTGTAGCATAACCCGAATACTGCTAAACATGACAACCCCTACTTTTACAAACAGTATAGATCCAGATGGAGAAGCCATCTGATCAGGATCTACACTGTTTGACATTCAGTTTGTGAAATTGTAGGAATAAATTACATCAAGGAAACTGATTGGCTTAAAGTCAGAAATGGGTGTGGCTAAATTAATTATTCAGTGGGATAAGGGTTAATATTTACATTTTCAGTGCATTTAGCAAAAAAACAGTTAACTATTAGAACACAATGTTGTTCATATCTCCTATGTCGCTCCTGACTGCTAAAACAGTTACTACAAATGCTTGTGTACAATGTACACAAGAACTTTATCATGACCGCTTTAAATAGCAATCAGGAGTGACATAGGACTACAAGTAAGTAGTAGTACTAAGGAAAACAAGAATAGATGGATCAGTCCCAATGGACATCAAATATTTGATGATAATACTGTACAATACAGGGAAGGAAGTGCAAAATAGCTAGACAAAATACATAAACTGGTAAAATTCCATTTGTGTATCATAGTAAAGTTTTTAGCTACTATGGTTTGGAAATTTGTATCATTAGACAATCAAAATAAATTTTAAACCAAATACAGACCCAGAGGTTGACCCTCATTATAATGACAGTATCTGTTCCCTGGAACCTGTCTTTAAAGAGATCGCCTTTAACAAGAATCCTCAGGTAAATCAGGTAATAGAAAGGGCCTTTCTCCCTTGACATTTTCAACACCAAATTCATTTTCAGACATAACTCCCAGTGAAAAATTAATCTTTAATCCCTGGCATTTTCAACAACCAGGTAAAAAATGATCACAATATTTTTTTTTAAATTATAAGCTTGTTTTAGTCGAAAACGGGTCTTATCTAATCATTTGCGACATACTTGAGTTAGTTATTTCCCTTACTTTGTTGATCACATTGGTACTACCAGTAGCACAGCTGCAACTAGGGCCCTCTGCTAGGCAGTTGCAATTATGCGACTGGGGTGCCAAAAGAGTTAATTACTAACCAAGGCGATTCTAACAAATATCAACAAAATAGTATTCAATACAGTACTCTCGAATATCTCCATTTATCTGTATCACCTTGAGCTAAGGATTTGTTTCACTGAAATGATCATTATAACCAATTTTGTTGCTGTATCGAATGTTGGTATAAAGACAGTTGACTTATAAGTGCGAGACCCTATTTTTTTACATTATAAAATATTTTTTCTTTTTTCACAGTCTGTTTTTTAAAGCAGAGAATCTCAGTTTAACTGAGCAGTGGTAGGTATGAAATGGAAACAAAACATTTCCATTTGAGCCAATGCATGATAAAAACTACAAGAAGTGATTGATCGACCAGCAAAGACTCAGATCAGACTGCACATTCGAACAGTCTGATCTGAGTCTTTGTTGGTCACATGTACCTACTATAGGTGAATATCTATGCAAAGAGACATAAGCAAAAGGTCTTGCCATAGTTGATGGGTGTGCAGGTTGATTTGAGTCTCTGCTGGTTACACCAGTCCTATTGTAGGTTTTGTCATGCGCAGGCTCATTTGTCTTTTCTTGCCTTACCTTGTGAAGATACAGAACCACTTGGTTTTAACATCTCAGACTGAAGGTTTAAAAGTGCACCTATGTCTGTTGATGCTCCAGCTTTGTTGGCACTCTTCACTGAATGGGTTACAGCTGGTGATTGACACAAACTGTTGTTTGGTTTTTCACTGACAGAATCTCTATGAACATCATGAGGTTTTGATTTTACTCCTGTTGTATGTACATTTTTCTGGTTTTGGGTCATTGCAGAAACACTATCCTTTTTGCTCTCATCAACGGCTACCTTTTGTTCTGTATCTGAGACTTTGTAGTTATCAGTCCCAATGTCAGCTGTTTCCATATGTGCAATTGTATTATCTTTATCTTTATGTGAATTCAATTGTTTGTTTTCATCCAGCTCTTTTGCTTCAGATACATGTAGCTGTTTTTCTTTCATTTGTTTCTTCAATTTCTCTGCCAGTTCTTTTATTTTATCAGCTTCAGCTGTGCTCTGAGCTTTTTTCACCTTTGGTGGCCGACCTTTCCTTGCTGGTTGCTTAGCAACAGCTGCAATGGCAGTTTTCACAGAATGCCTGGTTCCTCTTTCACTGGTTTCCATTTCAGTCTCATCTTCATCATCTGATTCTATTATATTAGATTTCCGCTTTTTACATACCACAGGTGCATCCTCATCTGGGACTCTTTCTGCAAATTACATGTAGTAAAACATAGGGGATAACTGTATTCAAAATTGTCACTTGGGGAGGTAAATCGGCAGTTTTGTGGTAGGAAATTTAGTTTTACGACGACACACCATTGCAGGGCTCGAGAAAATGTCCGTTTGTCGGTTCCGGACCGATTTTGGCTTCCATAAACCGATTTTGACTTCAGAAGACGATTAAAAAATCGGTCCATAATTAAATAACATTTTAAAACTAGAAAAAGTGTCCATAGGACACGGATGCCCCCGCCAAATGCCATTCATAAAAATATTACAAATGTACTTCAAATCAATCATAAAATATACGCATCAAGGGCAGATAATCCAAAAACAAAAAATGCAAGAGTTGTCTACCTTGTTCATGACACATCGTCTCAGTGTGATGAATGCACCTGTGAAGTTTCATGACTATATTCCATACGGTTTAGGAGTTATGGCCCGTGAGGGGATAATTAAAAAATTTCTAAGTCTGTGGCCTTGACCTTGAGCTCATGGGCATGGGTGGGGGTATCGCTGAATAAAATGGACATGTATCTAACATGATACCAACTATCAACTCAATCCATCGCACGGTTTGGAAAATATCAACTCTTAAAATATCTAATTAAAAATTTCTCAGTCTGTGACCTTGACCTTGAAGCCATAGGCATGAGTGGGGGTATTGCCAAATAAACATTTGGACCTGTATCTATCATCATAGCATACATAAGCCAAATCCATAATATAGTTTGGAAAATTTGAGTTCCTTAAAATCTTTCACATTAAAATTGTCTAAGGATTTGTTTCACTGAAATGATCATTATAACCAATTTTGTTGCTGTATCGAATGTTGGTATAAAGACAGTTGACTTATAAGTGCGAGACCCTATTTTTTTACATTATAAAATATTTTTTCTTTTTTCACAGTCTGTTTTTTAAAGCAGAGAATCTCAGTTTAACTGAGCAGTGGTAGGTATGAAATGGAAACAAAACATTTCCATTTGAGCCAATGCATGATAAAAACTACAAGAAGTGATTGATCGACCAGCAAAGACTCAGATCAGACTGCACATTCGAACAGTCTGATCTGAGTCTTTGTTGGTCACATGTACCTACTATAGGTGAATATCTATGCAAAGAGACATAAGCAAAAGGTCTTGCCATAGTTGATGGGTGTGCAGGTTGATTTGAGTCTCTGCTGGTTACACCAGTCCTATTGTAGGTTTTGTCATGCGCAGGCTCATTTGTCTTTTCTTGCCTTACCTTGTGAAGATACAGAACCACTACTTGGTTTTAACATCTCAGACTGAAGGTTTAAAAGTGCACCTATGTCTGTTGATGCTCCAGCTTTGTTGGCACTCTTCACTGAATGGGTTACAGCTGGTGATTGACACAAACTGTTGTTTGGTTTTTCACTGACAGAATCTCTATGAACATCATGAGGTTTTGATTTTACTCCTGTTGTATGTACATTTTTCTGGTTTTGGGTCATTGCAGAAACACTATCCTTTTTGCTCTCATCAACGGCTACCTTTTGTTCTGTATCTGAGACTTTGTAGTTATCAGTCCCAATGTCAGCTGTTTCCATATGTGCAATTGTATTATCTTTATCTTTATGTGAATTCAATTGTTTGTTTTCATCCAGCTCTTTTGCTTCAGATACATGTAGCTGTTTTTCTTTCATTTGTTTCTTCAATTTCTCTGCCAGTTCTTTTATTTTATCAGCTTCAGCTGTGCTCTGAGCTTTTTTCACCTTTGGTGGCCGACCTTTCCTTGCTGGTTGCTTAGCAACAGCTGCAATGGCAGTTTTCACAGAATGCCTGGTTCCTCTTTCACTGGTTTCCATTTCAGTCTCATCTTCATCATCTGATTCTATTATATTAGATTTCCGCTTTTTACATACCACAGGTGCATCCTCATCTGGGACTCTTTCTGCAAATTACATGTAGTAAAACATAGGGGATAACTGTATTCAAAATTGTCACTTGGGGAGGTAAATCGGCAGTTTTGTGGTAGGAAATTTAGTTTTACGACGACACACCATTGCAGGGCTCGAGAAAATGTCCGTTTGTCGGTTCCGGACCGATTTTGGCTTCCATAAACCGATTTTGACTTCAGAAGACGATTAAAAAATCGGTCCATAATTAAATAACATTTTAAAACTAGAAAAAGTGTCCATAGGACACGGATGCCCCCGCCAAATGCCATTCATAAAAATATTACAAATGTACTTCAAATCAATCATAAAATATACGCATCAAGGGCAGATAATCCAAAAACAAAAAATGCAAGAGTTGTCTACCTTGTTCATGACACATCGTCTCAGTGTGATGAATGCACCTGTGAAGTTTCATGACTATATTCCATACGGTTTAGGAGTTATAGCCCGTGAGGGGATAATTAAAAAATTTCTAAGTCTGTGGCCTTGACCTTGAGCTCATGGGCATGGGTGGGGGTATCGCTGAATAAAATGGACATGTATCTAACATGATACCAACTATCAACTCAATCCATCGCACGGTTTGGAAAATATCAACTCTTAAAATATCTAATTAAAAATTTCTCAGTCTGTGACCTTGACCTTGAAGCCATAGGCATGAGTGGGGGTATTGCCAAATAAACATTTGGACCTGTATCTATCATCATAGCATACATAAGCCAAATCCATAATATAGTTTGGAAAATTTGAGTTCCTTAAAATCTTTCACATTAAAATTGTCTAAGTCTGTGAATTTGACCTTGAGGTCATAGGCATGGGTGGGGGTATTGCTGAATAAAACACTGTACCTATATCTATCATCATATGTAACAAAGCCATCATAAAAGTTCAGGTTCTACCAGGTACAAATACCTTAACTGGAGTCTTTAACATGGAAAATTTCTAAGTCCATGAGCTTGACCTTGAGGCTATGGGCATGGGTGGGGGTACCGCTGAATAAAACTTTGGACCTATATCTATAATCATACCAAATATGAACCAATTCCATCAAATGGTTTGGAAAATATGAGTTCTAAAATGTTCAAGTCTACCTGTTACAAAAACCTTAACCTGAGTCTTTAACATCGAAAATGTCTAAGTCTGTGACCTTGACCTTGAGGTCACAGGCATGGGTGGGGGTATTGCTCAATAAAACTTTGGACTTATATCTATCATCATACCAAAGATGAACCAGTTCCATCAAATGGTTAGGAAAATATGAGTTCTAAAAGTTCAGGCTCTACCTGTTACAAAAACTTTAACCTGAGGTTACAGGATCACGTACGTACGTACATACGTACACACACACGTACAGACGGACGTACACATGTACGCACGTACGGAAAACCGAAAAACTATATGCCCCCGGCATCATATGATGCGGGGGCATAAAAATCGGTTCGAAAATGTTCACTAAATCATTGTTGTAAAAACAAGCTGACCGTTTGCCACTGATAATCCAAGCATGTATACAAAAAAACGCCTGCAGCACAAAGTGTTAGACCGGTTCATTATCTAACTAGGTGAAAATCGGATAAGTCCACATCAAGTTCTTTGATCTCATCGCAGCGGAATTTGACCCGTGTGTCAAAATAATTAAACCGTGAACACTTGCCTCAGGCTTTATCGGCAAGCTAGCAGGGCGAGAAAATTGGGTCAATCAATTCAGGACATACGCTAGTTTGTTTACACAAGTCATTAATTTATGGCTTACTATAGGACCGGTATTTGAATATAATTTTTTTTTTTCACAGGGCGCAATTTTCAATACACACCTATGTCTGAATGTTCAGCCCTCTGGTTGGGCTCATCGGAGTCTAACTGTTGGTTTTCTTTTGCTCCAGCATTTCAGTGGTTTCTTGCTGTCGACTCCTCACCGTTGTTTCACCTCTGTGGTTCTTTGATTTTTGTGTTCACGGAGATGTTGCACTGATGAGTTAGGAGGCCTTCATGCGGACTGAACAAATTATTTGTCTAAATCGCGACGGAAGTAAGGGCGAGGATTGTGGCCACGTAAAATCGATTTAAGCCCCCCAGTGGAAATCTTCCACTGACGGTTCCAAGGCGGCTCTTCTGTGGCGATTTATTTATGTTGTTGTTTGTTACTTACTGTGTGTATCACTTGTGTCTTTTAATTTTGGATGGCCATATGGCCATTTTGTGGGAAAGTAACTGTCCTTATGGCCTTCATTTGTTTAGGTTTCCATTATGGTCTGGTCGCTTAATGTTTGTATTTCTTTCCCTTTGGTGTCTTTTATGGGTGGAGTAAGTTAATTGTATCAATTCCTGATCTTTGTTTTACTTCTACTTTTCGAGAGAAAATGCCTTTTTCTTTACCCATTCTAAACGATATTTTTATTTAAGAAATACGCTTCATTGAAACCAATAACATAAACCACGTGTGTATTACGCCCTTGAATGAATTAAAATGAAACCGCATGACGTCATTTTCCGATCATGTGGCTTCAATATCGGTGGCCATTTGTGTTTCAGGCTTGTGTACTCGTGAAATATGTATTTATATTCTTAAGAACTCGGTTCGGCCATGTAAGATTTTCAATGACTCTCGTTCGGCCATGTTTAGGTTTGTGAGTAAAGAAATGTTTTTACGATTTTTTAACCCGTTCAAAACAGTTTTTTTTAGAAATACGCTCTATTAAAATCAATGACATAAAACAGTTTTGTGTGTTACGCCCTTGACTGCATTAATGTGTATTGTCTAAACGGAAACCGTATGACGTCATTTTCCGACCACGTGGCTGCAATATCGGTCGCCATATTTAAACAAAGCAATTTGGGCAAAATAAAGATGCGTGAAATAAGAGAAATATTTTAAAGGTTTTAAAAAGGAAAAAAATATATAGTGACCATCGAACTCCACCACTTGCCAAGTGCATCAGTGTAAATTTGCAGCCGGTAAAAAGGATGATTTGCCTCCCCAAATGACAATTTTCAATACAGTTATCCACGTTCTAGTCCACTTATTCAGTTGTTTTGTTAAAAATGATACTATTCTGCTCAAAGTGGCAAGCTTTACGAACTGTTTAACGTCTCCGTCAACACTATATAGGTCATTTTGGAGACGTTGCTTCCAACAATGTGGGACATTTACCCGACATTGAGATGAAATGACTTCTCAAGCCCTGTCGCCCAATGAAACCAATAGGGTTTATAAGCACGGACGTTCCGACTTGCACCGCTTTGCCTGGGCAAGCTTAGATCCTCTAAGCCATTTACCAGTACTCGTGTGCAGACGGATTCAGCTCTGCGTTGAAGCATCATGCAGCCCATTTATTTCTTCAAGACCTGATGGGCGGGGACTGAAGAGACAGTAGAGGAAATGAAAGTGATGTACAGAGAAGAAAGAGGAAAACAGAGGAAATAACAACATTTGCCCCTCTACCCTTACCTGCTGCAAGGACAGCAGGCCTTGTCCAACTATATAAGCAAATATCAGTTGGATGCCCCAGTAACGCAAGATGCATGTCACCTTTGCCTCACCCAACCACTCCCACCTTGGGTGGGGATGTGGGCTTTTTTCCACTGAGGAATATTTTCTCTCCAGTTTCTACTTTGAAACAATAATAAAACCTTAAGGCTTTAAGAAATATGGATGAATAGCTTAATCCAATTTCATCGGCGAAAGGGCTTGCTTTGCACCGCAATACTATTTCTCCTGGTTCTCAGCTTCAGTCATTATTTACATTTTCAGTTTACAGTGCACAGAAATTTTCACACAGAATGCTCGAGCACCAATTCATCGCCTTTACTTTTAAAACACATGCATTTTCTTCATAAAACTAATGTAAACACAAAATGTTTGTGAACTGGAACTTATCATTCATCTGCGTAATTCTTTTATCCTAATGCTGAGATCACTCTAGCAACGGTCAATCTACTATAACTGCAAATGCAGTATAGATCCGGATCATTTGTTTGTTTGATTTGAGGTTTAACATCCCCGTCAACACTGTAAAGGTCATTTTGGAGACGTTGCTTCCAATTTTGTGGGACTTTTACTCGACATTGAGATGAAATGACATCTCAAGCCCTGTCGCCCAATGATGGCCCCGGATCGCTCACCTGATCCATAGTGTAACAAGTGGGCCCTGGGGAGGGCCATTATTGACCCCAGGACTATAATTTGCATTATCTTTAGGGAGGTCTAAAAGGTGAAGCGTCATACCAAATATCAAAGACCAGAGCCTTCTGGTTTCAAACAAGAAGATTTTTAAAGGTTTTCCTTATATAAGTCTAAATAAAACATGTGGGCCCTGGGGCAGGGCCATTTTCGGCACCAGGGCTATAATTTGAACAATCTTGGTCTAGGTCCACTAGACAAAGCTTCATGCCAAATATCAAGGAACTGAGCCTTCTGGTTTCAGACAAGATTTTTTAAAGGTTTTTCCTATATAAGTCAATGGAAAACCAAAGGGCCCCGGGGCAGTGGCATTTTTGACCCCAGGCCTATAATTTGAACAATCTTGATAGAAGTCCACAAGACGAAGCTTCATACCAAATATCAAACACCTGAGCCTTCTGGTTTCAGACAAGAAGATTTTTAACGGTTTTCCCTATATAAGTCAATGTAAAACCAAAGGGCTTCAGGGCGGGGGCATTTTTGGCCCCAGGGCTATAATTTGAACAATATTGGTCAAGGACCATTAAATGAAGCTACACACCAAATATAAAAGACCTGGGCCTTGCTGTTGCAGAGGAGAAGATTTTTTAAGATTTTTCCTATATAAGTCAATGTAAAACCAAAGGGCCCCGGGGCGGAGGCATTTTTTGCCCAAGGGTTATAATTTTAACAGTCTTGATGGAGGTCCATTAGATGCAGCTTCACACCAAATATCAAAGACCTGGGCCTTGCTGTTTCAGAGAAAAAGATTTTTTTAAGATTTTCGTATAAAAGTCAATGTAAAACCAAAGGGCCCCATGTCGGGGGCATTTTTGGCCCCAGGGCCATAATTTGAACAATGGTTTCAGAGGAGAAGATTTTTTTAGATTTTTCATATGTAAGTCAATTTAAAACCAAGGGGCCCTGGGGCGGGGGCATTCTTGGCCCCAGGGCTATAATTTGAACACTCTTGATAGAGGTCCACAAGACGAAGCTTCATACAAAAGATCAAACACCTGAGCCTTCTGGTTTCAGACAAGATGGTTTTTAAAGCTTTTCCCTATGTAAGTCTATGTAAAACCAAAGGGCCCTGGGGCAAGGGCATTTTTGGCCGCAGGACTATAATTTTAAAATCTTTTTAGAGGTCCACTAGATGAAGCTACCCACCAAATATCGAAGGTCTGGGCCTTGCGGTTTCAGAGGAGAAGATTTTTAAAGTTTTCATTAAAAAAAGTCTATTTTGGCTCCCATGACCTTGATGTGCAATTTACTGGAATCATGTGCACAACTTCGAAAGGGGACCACCTAAGGATCATTCCTATGACGTTTGGTCTAAATCCGATCAGTGGTTTAGGAGGAGATGTCGTTTGAAGAAATTGTTTACGCACGGATGGACGCACAGACGCACGACAGACGAAAAGTGTTCCCAACAGCTCACCTCGTCATTACATAACAGGTGAGCTAAAAAGGATATATCCTGGTTCAGCATGGTAAGAGTTAACACGGCCGTATTGTCATCAGAAAATGAAGTTGGCAGTCAAAGCGACTGTGGTGAGGCAGTACTAATGAATACCCAGAACATACCCAGAACATAGGTTTATATGGACAAATAAGGAAATTTACCCCTCACTTCTCTGACACCTAATACCCACCTTATCTGTTGCTATGCTACATTATTAGAAGTTCACACTCAGAAGTGAAAAAATCATACAAGAGTGTGAGGAATAAGCCTTTTCATGCTGGACTGGGATCCTCGGGACAGATTTTTCTATCCATCCCTCACATCATGTAAGGTGCTTATATCATACCATTACTCTGTAATGACTCTAGACTGTGCCTTGTAACTCTTCTGTCATGTGCCGGGCTATTCTTACTGTCCTCATTCTTGTCATGTGAAGATGATCTACTTCTGGTCAATCTGGAACCATAAAGAAGAAATTACAATACCGAGGACCCACGTTATAACGACATTAGTTATAACGGCAAAACTCGTTATAACGACAATTTCAATGGAATGAATTCTTAGCTCAATGTTTAGCTTCGATTCCGAGTGGCTTGGACTTCCATCGGGTTGGAAATGCCCAAATCGAATCCATATTCATGGAAGAGTCTTGTAATTTAATACTCGACGAAACAAATGTTATAGTCATTTGTTAGAATCGCCTCATTGAGTGAATAGCAAGACTACTAAAAAAAAACAACTCTTGACACATTGTTTATTTAAGAGAGCACAAGATATCCAGGGGCAAGGTTGGACAAAAGGATGTCATTAATAACTCCATTTTTATGTGACTTTAAACAATCATTCTAGGTAAAAGTAAACAGATGAGTACAGTGGCAGATACTAAATAGGCCTTTTTATTCTAACATTATATTAAATCAGATACTTAACAAATAAAATAATATCAGAGTTAAACTAAATTAGATTTATCAAATATTAAGTCCACTATTATTGAATTGATCCATACATCACTGCTGAGTGTAGGGGTTTGTTTTAATTCCAGGGTGGTACATTCAATTTTCCAGTATTTGCCAGTATTTTCCAGTATTTGCCGGTATTTACCGGTAAATGCCACCGGCATGGAAAATACTCATATTTGCCGGCATTTTGCCAACCTTGATTGTCATGGTGTTTTCACAGAATAATATTGAGCCGGGGTTGTACCAATGACATGAGGCCAGCTGTTCGTGTATTATTAGCTTGACAAGCTTGTATTAGTGGTCAAAATGTTAACTGTTCTCTAGAGAAAGTACAATATCTCATACACTGGTAGGTTTGCTGGAAAAATGTGAGTAGCTTTTCACATTTTTTCAGCAATTCTTTTTTCATATATTTGCCATATTAACCCATTTGGTACCAGAAACCCCAAAAGGGTTAAGTGGAAAACAGTGCAGGTTCAGATTATACACCGCAGAATGCGGCGTCTGATCAGGGCCTTCACTGTTTGCGAAAAGTTAAGCCATTTTCCAAATAATTCAAGAAAACACAACCTGGCAACCCTAAATTTTGAAATGAACTCCTGCTATATAAAAGGAGGAGTATTCCATCTGGTACAAAAAAGGTTAAATGATCAAAGTTTCAACATTATGTTAACTGAAAACATCTTCAGTTTTGAACAAATGGACCCTTGATCACCAGTCAGCTGTGCATCCAACTTGGCAACCAGAGCTGGCTTAAAATGTAGTGAAATTCCACTAGCAAAACCGGCTAAAATTAAGACTGATTCTTCTTGAAAAACATATTTTAAATGTTTCAGTTATTTTTTCTCTGTTGTTTATTTGATTTGAGGTTTAACGTCCCTGTCAACATTGTAAAGGTCATTTTGGAGATGTTGCTTCCAATTTTGTGGGACTTTTACCCGACATTGAGATGAAATGACTTCTCAAGCCCTGCTGCCCAATGAAACCAATAGGGTTTATAAGCATGGACGGTCGGAGTCACAATGCTCTACCTGGGTAGGCTTAGATCCTGTAAGTGGTTTACCAGTACACATGTGCAGGTCGGTTTCAGCTCTGTGTGGAAGCATCATGCAGGCCATCTATTTCTTCAAGCTCTGATGGGCCAGGGTCATGTTCTCTGTTCTTGTTTTTTTTTTCTACACCCAGTGTCCTCTGGTAAGAGACCACCTTTTGAACTGTCAAAAAGATACTCTGTAAATTTGTCGTAATTCAAATGGCCTCTCATATTCCATTCCAAAGACTTTGAAATATGGCATGACAATTATTTCAAATTGTCCTTGTGAAAATCAGGGTTTGATTCTTCATTCAGAAAGATCTAAAAACTCTAAACAGCAGTTAATATTTCATTTGGATTGTCAAAAACAGTGTCTGATATTTCATCTCCACAACGTGAAATATTGGCCCAGTTTTCTTGAACATGTTAACCCATTGTATGCGGGAAACCCCTAAAGGGGTACCTTGGCAAACTGTGCAAGGCCCAGATCAGATGCCACAGAACGCAGCATCCGATAAGGGCCTCCATTGTTTGCTGAAAGTTCAGTCATTTTCCAAATAAATTTTCATGAAAACACAACCTGACACCCCTAAATTTTGAAATGAACTCCTGCTAAATATAAGGAGGAAGATTCCATTTGGTACAAAAAGGGTTAACCATTGCCCTGATGAATTGGGATATGCTCAAGTTTTGCAAAAAGTGTAAATCCAGATCAGATGGTTTCTGGAGAAGCCATTTGATCTGGATCTTCACTGTCTGTCATTTAATTGGTTTATCAAGAGTCAGAATTGTTTATAACGATGAGGCGATTCTAACATGTATCCATGATATTATTTTCTTAATGACATCCCTTAATTATTTTCATTACTGCTTATTTGGGGCTATGTAACTCTCACAACACTCCTTCATCTAGCTAGTATTTGAAAATTGTCAAGATAAATGTGCCTTTTTTGAGTAACAGTCACAAGTTGCCACTGAAGTGCCATTTTCAGTTTGTGAATCTCACTCAAAAAGTAACTTTTCTGACATGCACTCAGCTCTTTTTTTCAAGTTGGGACATACAAAATACCAACACCAGTTGAATGTAAGGCATGACACCTCAGCCTCACCCAACACCAAATGCAGTTGCGACGAGTCATCTAGTTTTCATAAAGCATTGTCACACTAACAAAGAAACTCCCCTACTAGCTGCAAAAGTGGCATTAACCCTTATCTTGCTGAATATTCATCTAAGCCACACCCACTTCTGTCTATCAACCAATCAATTACTTGATGTAATTTGTTGCTACAAATTCATAAACTGAATGTCAAACAGTGTTGATCCTGATCAGATGGCTTCTGAAAGCCACCTGATCTGGATCTACACTGTTTGCAAAGATAGGGGTTGTCGTGAACAGCAAGATAAGGGTTAAAACTAATTTTTCTCAAATGTCAAATATGAACCAGGTACATTTTATAACACTACGATTTCTTTGTTACACTATACAAAGCAAAACATGTGTTTGCGTTAAAATATATTGTTTAGCAAAATCAATTTATATGTTAAATGAAAACAAGATCATTAACTGACACTTTTAGACTACATAATTGATACATTCTTCAGATCCATCTTTCACCCCTTTTTTATCCAACATGAATATTCATGCACATTACCTTAAAGTTTCTAACATTTCTTTATTTTTCTGTACTATCTCACTATGCCTCCTTCTAGTCCATGGACCAACATCTTGGTTTTCTTCAACTGCTTTGACCTTTTCTCCCATCTTTACCTCAAAGCTTGTGTGTGCATCAGCTGAGTCCAGTTCATGTTTTGACTTATCTACTACTGCCTGTTCCGAGGAACTTGAATGCCTTGTCTGGCGTCTAGCCTGAACTATGTTTGTTACAATGGTCTCTTCCGAACTTTTACTAGCTGATCTTAGAGAGCTCCTTCTTCTTGGAACTTCAAAAGTTGAATCAGTTTTATTTGACTGTTGTTTATCAAAATCATATGATGGTTTTATACTAGCATTTGTTTCCATGGTTTCCTCTGACCTACATGATGGATTCATGAGCAGCTTTTCAAAATTTTGGATTTCTAAGTCTTTCCTAGAAGTCTGATTTTCACTCTTAATTTCACTTTCAACACTGGAATCAGCTGACCTAATCTCATTTTTAACGTTATTATCAGCTACCTTAACACTATGGTCTATCACATTTTCATCCATTGAATCATCACCTAATGGTATAATGACACATGTGTTACGAAGGTCACTGTCTCGTGGTGTCAGTCCAGTTAGTTCTGGACTAACAGGTGTATCATTAATAGGACTTGCTGGGTTATCCATAACAGGACTTGCAGGTGGGCTTGCAGGAGGGCTTGCAGGTGGGCTTGCTGGAGGGCTGACTGGATGACTTGCTTGTAGAGTATCAGGTTTTAGCCCTCCTTCTGCACCTCTATCTGCATCAGCATTTGTCTCTTTACTTTTCCCAGGTAAATCAGGAATATCTATAACCAAGCCATCATCCTCTTCACAAGTATCATCATCAGTCTCTTCAATAAGTTCTCTTGCAATTTTGATAGCCTTCTTTGGCAATCCAGTATTAGTAGTATTTGCCTGTTTCTTACTTCTTAGAGGATAATTCTTTGAAGTTTCCATTGCAACAACTGAGTCCTTTGCACCAGCTGGTGTTTGTGACTTAGTTATGTCAACTGTTTCTTTAGTAGAAGATTTATTTAAAGTTTCAGACACTTCTGTTGCCAGCTTATTTCTTCTTCTCAAATTCAACCCACTAGACAGCTGTATGCCAGAAGTTGCAAGTGTTTCTACAGTGTTTAGACTAAGAAGCTGCTTTGAAACAGATTGTTTTCTGGGTTCTCCACCCTGTGTAGCAAAAGCTTTTGTGCTAGTATCAAGTTTGCCTGAATTGACTGGTGTAGCTTGGCCTGGTGGCTGTTCACTAGCAGAATCTTTGCTTCTAGTTTTAATAGAGCCAGGTGTTTTTCCAGATTCTTCAAGGCTTGCTGTAGCTAAGCCACTTATCAGACTAGGTTTTTTAGCTGAAGCACTAGAATAAAATTTTCCTGGAGGAGTTGTAATACCAAGGCTATGAACTTTTTCTGTTTCCTTTTTGGCTTTGCTTTCCAAGCCTTTCAACTCTGATTTAAGTTTTTCAAGCTCTGACATACCCTCAGTAGAATGTGCTGTTTTCTCCTTACTAACATTCGTTCCAGGCAAAGGCTGGTGTTTTCCTTTTAACAAAGATTTCCATCCAGTTTCCATTCCAAATGTCTCAAGGTCATCCATAGCACCGGAGTCTAAGTCAAACATACCTCCAGAAGCCTTATTTTGTTTTCCCACGTTTTCTGATTTGTTCAATTTATCGATCTCACATTTATCAGTCTCAGGGGATACATCAACTGGTACCTTTTTCTCTTTTGGTGCTTTTGGATCTGGTGAATCTATTACAGACTTAACATCACATCCATCATCATTACCACTACTGCCATTATTTGATGCACTCATTAAAGCTTGACTTTTATCAGTTTCAATTCCACTCATTGGAGTATTCTTGAACTTTTCTTTTACTGGATCAACTATACTGAGTAAAACATTCAGTTTTGTTTCACTATTACATGTATTTTCAAACTTATGGAACTCGGATTGAGCCCTTGGTGTTTCACCACCAGACTGTCTCTGATAGCTTATGCTTTCCATGTTTCCAATAGCTGACTGTAAAAGCTGGTGTGTTTTGATAGTTGTAAACACATGTCCTTTCTGTTTAGGGCGAATTATTAAAGACATCAAAGCATTTTTGTAGAAAAACAGATTCCTGTCTCTAGCAGAAAG
The DNA here is from genome assembly GCA_963580285.1 of Lucinisca nassula. Classification (NCBI taxonomy): domain Eukaryota; kingdom Metazoa; phylum Mollusca; class Bivalvia; order Lucinida; family Lucinidae; genus Lucinisca; species Lucinisca nassula. The sequence continues at coordinate 60,252,203 of OY757025.1, forward strand.
AGAACTTGTCTGATACACAGGCTTGTCAAGATATACAACTTTATGCTTTATCTTCTTTTCACCATCTGGAAGATAAAGAAAACACAATACACCACAACCTCTTTACACACCACAACCTTTTTACAACACTACTATTGGGGTCCAAAGCAGAAACTGTTTTAGTTAAACAACTGTGTTGAGTGAGTGAGTGAGTGAGTGAGTGAGTGAGTGAGTGAGTGAGGGAGGGAGTGAGGGTTTGTGTTTTACATCTCACCAACAGCTAAGGTCATACGGAGATGGGGCCTCATTTTAAAGACTAATCCGAAAAACTGGAGAAGCCTGGGATTGATCCTGCAACCCCTGATTTACAAGGTGTGACAAACACATGGACAAAAGCAATATAGCTATGGCCCTTTGTCAGAATGTAGGTCTTGTGATGGCAAGTATCTGTGTGAAGTTTCAGGAGAAATGGGAAAATACTTTTGAAGTTTTTGGGTTAAGACGCGACAAACACACAGACAAAAGCAACATAATTATGGCCAGTGTGGAGCCCTAACAAAATGTGCTGCTCCACATCATGGTCTTACTATATATCAAGTTTCAGCTTAATCAAATGTTAATTGTAGGAATTAGCCAGTAATGAATATTCACAGAAATTTTCAAAGGGGCGTAACTCTGAAAATATTTAGTGGCTGGTTAACCTCCAAACTTTACACACATCTCCATATCATTGTCTTACTATCTACCAAGTTTCAGCTTGAATGGATGAAAACTCTTGAAGGAGTTATCCGGAAAAGTTTACAGAAATTTTCAAAGGGGCATTACTCTGTTAGTATTTGGTGGACAGTTAACCTCGAAACTTTACGCACATCTCCATATCATTGTCTTACTATCTGTCAAGTTTCAGCTTGAATGGATGAAAACTATAGGAGGAGTAATCCAGAAATGAAAAAGTTTACTATACGGGTGGACGGACGCCAACCCAATATCATAATATAACCATTTTTTTTTTCAAAACGGACATATAAAAATGATGATAAATATGTTGAGGAGAATCCATTGCCTGTAAGCTAAAAATATCAGTGTTCCTTAGCTCAGAAGTGCATTTGAGTGAACCCTGGAGTTACACCACAACCTCTTTATAACACAATTAATGGGGTCCAAAACATAAATCGTGTTAGTTAAACAACCGTGTTATATCCAAACAAAAATGTATAGATTATATAGAAAAATGACCATAGAAACTTCTATATATTTTTGGGATCCATATTGAAACTGTGTTATATCCAAAACTGTGTTATAATGAACTATTGTAACTAGGTTGTGCTGTAGTTGGTTCAAATCCTATCATAACCACATAGCCTTCTGTGGACAACGAATATCAAATTTGCTTCATAGCTCAGCAGTGCGTCTGCTCACAAGACCAAGTTTTAGGAATCAGAGAACATCACCGTCCTACTGCCTTCTCTATTTTCACCAGGCCCCCACCCATTGGGGCTTGAAGAAATAGATTGGGCAGCATGGTGCGTCCATGCAGAGGTGAAACAGACGTACATGAGTAGTGGTAAACCGCTCCTCCATTTTCGCCAGACCTGGGCCCCTGTGACTATTTTCTGTTTCCAAAACTCAAATATGACGTCTGGAAAGAGAGACCCCTATCCACTGGGACTTAAAGAAATAGACTGGACTGCATGGTGCTTCCGAAACCGACCATACATGAGTACTGGTAATCATCTTAGAAGGTATAACCTTACCCAGGCAAAGTGGTGCGAGTCGGACCGTTCATCTATATAAACCCTGTTGATTTAATTGGGCAGCAGGGCTATAGATGTCATTTCATATCAATGTGGGGAAGGAATCCCACAAAACTGGAAGCAACATCTCAAAAAGGACCTAAATAGTGTTGATGGAAACATTAATCATCAATTAAAACTAGAAATGTGTCCATAGGACACGGATGCCCCCGCCTGAAAATATGTCTATGTTCATATTAATCCATAGAAAGCAACTGACGGTGTTTAAGTTTTGGACCCTTTTTCGACCTTTGACCTCTAAAAATGACCTTGACCTTGGAGGTACGGACCTTGGTTTTGCACGTGACACATCGTCTCAAGATGGTTGACATTTCTACAAAGTTATTTCAAAATCCATCTAGAAATAAGGAAGTTACTGACTGTGTTTAAGTTTCAGACCTTTTTTTTCATTTGACCTCTAAGTATGACCTTGACCTTGGAGGTACGGATCTGGTTTTTGCACGTGACATATCGTCTCATGATGGTTAATATTTCTACAAAGTAATTTCAAAATCCATCCAGAAATACGAAAGTTATTGACTGTGTTTAAGTTTCGGATGGACGAACGAACGGACAGACAGAGGCAACGCTATATGCCCTTCCACCAGTCTTCGAATGGCGGGGGCATAAAAACTATCTAGAAAGTGATACAATTCAGAAGATGCCCTTCAATGGACCTGCAGTTTATCAGTATCTGATGGATTCTCCAATTAGAGAGTATGAAAGTAGTTTGACTGGCTATAAAGGTGTATTCAGGAAGATGAAGAGTGAGTGAGTGTTTGAGTTTTAAGTCTCACCAACAACTAAGGTCATATGGAGATGGGACCTTGGTTTAAAGACTCATCCCAAAGTCTGGAGAAGCCCCGGATCGATCCTGTGACCCCTGGTTTACAAGGCGAGTAGCATAACCACTACATCTGGAAACCGTCTTATATCTAATCCATGTAATAATTACGGTAACTGTGTCAAAACGATTTTAAAATTTACAGCAGGGCTTTAGATAAGGCTGCGTACCGCGTAAATTACGAAAATAATTGGGAGGATACTCCTTTTTTCAAATCTGCTGCGTATCAGGTACGAAAAACAAATTAGCATTACGCATTTAATATTTTTTGAGAGCGTATTTGTAACGCACGTTAAATAAATGACGTGAGTAATAAAAGGCGGGAAATTCTCACACGGGAAAATTATGCATTCATAAATTATTTCAAGGGAATCAAGTTTTATTGAGGTTGGGGGTTACGGTCCTTTCAAGATTATATCACATAGCGTAAACGGAGTATTCTGAACTACAGTAAGACGAGCGAGCAGTGAAGTCTCGGATCAGACAGCGCATGCGCGCAAGCCTTCATTAGCCGTATTGATTGGATGAGCAGGTCATTGCTCAACAGTATCGACGCGCATCAGTCTGCGCATCGCTGATTTTACAAGCTGGGTTATCCAAACGGACTTGCGTAGTTGTTGCACATGTTGTTCCGACTTACATAGTGGTTGCGCATGCTGGTCTAAGTCTTTGAGTATCCTGCGACCAGTGAAGACTCGGAGTAGCCTGCACATCATTGGAAACTGCTCAGTCTTCGCTGACCCCAAGAGCCTTTTGCAGGGCTACTCAGAGATAGGTGAAAGGTTGCCCGGGTTGCGCATGTTGATCTGGGTCTTTGCAAGGTGTTGTGCAACGCAGCTCGGTATACACACTGTTTACTTGCAATACTGTCGCAGACTGATAAAACCGCGGGGATATAGCAAACACTAGCTTCGCATTTTGATCAGAGTCTTTGCAGATCATTGGCAACCAGTTGAGCGTCAAATGACATTGATAACTATTGAGTAGTCTCCCTTGAACAGATTATTTATTCAGTCATCGGTTATTTTTTGTATTGCTTTAATAACACGCTTTCAGATGAATCAAACAAATTATTTTTTATTTAAATATTATAATTCTTTATTAAAAGATACCTTGAAGTTAAATGTTCAAATGTTTTTTTTAAATAATAAACGTTGCTATTGCTTCAACCCAGTACACCACTTACTTGTGAAATGCATATAAATATGTATATAATTCCAGTAGAAACATCAGTACCATTGGCTTCACTAAGCCCATTGATCTTAACGATTTTGATGGCGTTTCATAAACCAAAAAATGGTGCCCAATTTTTTTCATCCAATAGTATCCTACCCAGCCCAGCGCCCCTCTTCCCTAAAATCCTAGCTGGAGCACTGCAGTTCTCTTGGCAGATAGCAGGACTTCGATGGCTGATTATTGTGACCAAAGAGTTTCTAAAAAATTAGAATATCAGCTTCACTTAATTGTCCAAGATATGGAGTGAAACTCATATTCTTTAAAACTTATATAATTCCTTTTCAAAACCATATTCTCTATTTCATCATATATTGTCCATGGATATTTATTTTCTTCCACCCTTCGATCGTGGGACCCATCGTGCTTCCTTACAGGCAATGATTTAATCGGAACCAGTTACTGGGTCAAACATCTGTCAGGACCTTTTTCACAAAAAGTGCGACAGAGACAGACTCCTGATCAGCTGAAAAGAACTTAAGGGTTACCCCGAAAGTTAGATTTCACCGTCAACAAACTGCTCAGAAGAGATTTCAATATGGCATTTTGTCTGATTTGCGGCCAGGCATACTGCTTGTTTTCTAATAGACACAGATATTGAATATGTGTATCTATAAGAAAACAAACAGTACACCTGGCCACAAGTAAGTCCATAAAAACATTGTGTCGAGGCTGCAAATTAAAGTTTTTTGGTTTATTTTTCAGTACTCTTTAAAAATTTCTCGTTACTCCTTTTTTTAAAAAAGGACGAGTACTGTACTCTTTTGAAAAAAAAATTATCTAAAGCCCTGTTACAGTTTAGGAGAAACAATGAAAGAGCCATTATTTTTGGAACTGCCCTCGTTAATAGTCTTCTATGAAGATTGGTCATGAAAAATATCATCAAAAAACTTGCCTTTATAATTCTGAACCCCTTAAACCCCACTTTTATAATGCAAAACTGGAGTTTTCAGGGGTATACAATTTTTTTTTTATTTCTGCTCATAAACATAGATTGTGGGTACTTGATAAAACCCCCTCAGCGATGAAGTCCTTATGAGTACTCACAATTTCTGTTTTGAGCAGAATATGAACAAGAGCACCGCAAGCGGCGCCATGCTCGTCTGTTTTTCCATGTCAGGCTCTGTTGTGAATAGTATTGAAATAAGAGACAAAAACAATTTAAAAAAAACGGAGAGAAAAGGGGAGATAATTCAATCAAATTGCAAGATGGAGTTATAAAACTTGTAGGGAATGTAGCTCTTGTGATGGTGAGTATGTGTATGAAGTTTCATGAAGGTAGGCCAAATACTTTTGGAAATATGGTCAAGGTTAAGGTTTTCGGTTAAATTTTCGAAAAATAGGTCAAAGTTCAAAGGTCAAGGTCACAGATCAAAAAGTGTGGTATCACTGAAAAGGTCTTGTCCCAAGGAACATTCATGTGAAGTTTGAAGGCTCTGTTGTGAATAGTATTAAAATGAGAGCAAAAAATGTGTTTCAGAAAAAAATTGGAAAAGGGGAGATAATTCAGCCAAAATCAACAATGTTGTTATGGTCCTTGGTCAAAATGTAGCTCTTGTGATGATGAGTGTGTGTATGAAGTTTCATGAGGCTAGGTCTAATACTTTTTAAGTTATAGCCAAGGTTAAGTTTTTTTGGAACGACGACGCCAGACGACGACAACGACAACGCAGACGCTGGAGTGATGACAATAGCTCGAAAGTTTTTTTTTCAAAAAACAGACTAGCTAAAAATCTTTCATCTGAAAATTTTCATTTGATGGTGGTAAAATTTTCAACAAAATTTGAATAGTTTTTGTAATGATATAATATAATGTCTGAATTTTAGAATAATTATGTTGATTAAACCCTTCAAGCATAAAACACAACTAGAAGCTGGCATGTTCAAAGTATTTTCTTGCTTTTCAGAGAAATTGGGGCTTGACATTATGTGAAATTTATGCAAGTGCAGATGATTCGCATGAAATGTCAAAACAAAGGGAAAAATAGCCATCGGAAGAGATGGCAAATCCCCCGACCAAAAGCCAATATGGCTTTCAGAAGATTGCTCACCAATAGAAAGTGCACCAGAATTAAACCAGCAATATATCACAAAAGTATTGCAGTTATGGCCATCACAGGATTATACTGTCAGGGGAGATAACTAAAAAACCAGGGCACTCAGAAATGTGGTTCTTGCGCATGACATGCCTGCTTAAGCTCATGTATTTCTGTACAAAGTACCATAAATATGTCTCAAAAGGTATTGGAGATATGGTGATCACAAGCTGGTCATACTGTTATATTGGAAGGGTAGATAACTCAAATACCACAGCACCAACAGTTGTGGTTCTTGCACATGACATCCCTTCTGTACCTTGTATAGAATTGTACCAAGTTCCTTCAATATATCTCAAAGGGTTTTGGTGTTATGGCTATCACAAGGTTATATTGCCAGGGGAGATAATTAAAAAACCAGAGCACCCAGACTTGTAATTCTTGAGCATGACACACCTGCTTAACCTCATGTACATGTGCATCAAGTACCACAAATATGTCTCAAAGGGTATTGTAGGTACAATGATCACAAGGTTGTCATACTATTATATTGGAAGGGGAGATAACTCAAATATCATAACACCCAGAGTTGTTGTTCTTAGGCATGAAGTGCAGTCTCAACATTGTCTACAATTGTGCCAAGTACCATCAATATATCTCAAAGGGTATTGGAGTAATGGCCATCACAAGTTTATATTGTCAGGGGAGATAATTAAAAAACCAGGGCACCCAGAGTTGTGATTCTTGCACGTGACACACCTGCTTAACCTCATGTACAACTGTACCAAGTATCATCAATATATCTCAAAGAGTGTTAGAGATGTGGCCATCACAAGGTAGTGATTCTATATTATTGGAAAGGGAGATAACTAAAAAACCATGGCACCCAGAGTTGTGGTTCTTGTGCATGACACACCATCTCGGCCTTGCGAACAACTGTGCCAGGTATCATCAATTTATCTCAAAGAGTGTTAGAGATGTGGCCATCACAAGGTAGTGATTCTATATTATTGGAAGGGGAGATAACTAAAAAACCATGGCACCCAGAGTTGTGGTTCTTGTGCATGACACACCGTCTTGGCCTTGCGAACAACTGTGCCAGGTATCATCAATATATCTCAAAGGGTATTGGAGTTATGGCCATCACAAAGTAGTCATTCTATTTTATTAAAAGGGGAGATAACTAACAAAGTATGGCATCCAGAGTTCTGGTTCTTGCACATGACACGCCGTCTCAGCCTTGTGAACAATTGTGCCAAGAACCATCAATGAATCTCAAAGGGTATAGGAGTTATGGCCATCACAAGGTTGTCACTCTATTTTATTGGAAGGGGAGATAACTCCAAAACCATGGCAACCAGAGTTGTGGTTCTTGTGCATGACACACCGTCTCAGCCTTGTGAACAACTGTGCCAAGTACCATCAATATATCTCAAAAGGTATTGGAGTTATGGCCATCACAAAGTAGTCATTCTATTTTATTAAAAGGGGAGATAACTAAAAAAGTATGGCATCCAGAGTTCTGGTTCTTGCGCATGACACGCCGTCTCGGCCTTGTGAACAATTGTGCCAAGAACCATCAATGAATCTCAAAGGGTATAGGAGTTATGGCCATCACAAGGTTGCGTCTACGGACGGATGGACGGACGGACGGACGGACGGACGCCAGGCTGATCGCTATATCCCCCGAACCTATTCCGTCGGGGGATAAAAATTACTTTTGAAATAGTTGTCTCCCCTGAAGGTTTACCATTTTCTCTTAATTAGGTGTCTAAATGTGAAAAAAACAAAAACAAGAGGGCCATGATGGCCCTGGATCGCTCACCTGATCCATTCAGTAACAAGTGGGCCCCGGGGAGGGCAATTATTGACCCCAGGACTATAATGTGCATAACGTTGAGGGAGGTCTAAAAAGGTGAAGCTTCATAGCAAATATCAACAAAGGCTATAATTTGAACAATCTTGGCAATTTAAGATCCACCAGATGAAGCTACATACCAAATATCAAAGACCTGGGCCTTGCTGTTTCAGAGAAGATTTTTTTAAAGATATTCCCAACATAAGCCTATGTAAAACCAAATGGCCCCGGGGCAGGGGCATTTTTGGCTTCAGGGCTATAATTTAAACAATCTTGATAGAGCTCCACTAGATGAAGCTTCACACCAAATATCAAGACCTGGGCCTTGCGGTTTCAGAGAAGAAGATTTTCAAAGATTATCTCGATATAAGTCCATGTAAAACCAAAGGGCCCCAGGGCGAGGGCATTTGAGGCCCGAGGGCTATAATGTGAAAAATCTTGGTAGAGGTCCACTATATGAAGCTCCATACCAAATAGCAAAGACATGGGCCTTGCAGTTTAAGAGAAGAAGATTTTTAAAGATTCCCCTATATAAGTCTATGTAAAACCTTAGGGTCTCGGGTCAGGGGCAATTTTGGCCACAGGGCTATAATTTGAACAATCTTGATAGAGGTCCACTAGATGAAATATCACACCAAATATCAAGGACCTAGGCCTTGTGGTTTCACAGAAGAAGATTTTTAAAGATATTCCCTATATAAGTCTATGTAAAACAAAAGTGCCCCGAGGCGGGGGCATTTTTGGACCCAGGGCTATAATTTGAACAATCTTGGTAGGGGACCACTAGATGAAGCTTCATACCAAATATCAAAGACCTGGGCCTTCTGGTTTCAGAGATGAAGATTTTTAAAGATATTCCCTATATAAGTCTATGTAAAACCAAAGGGCCCCTGTGCGGGGGCATTTTTGGCCCCAGCACTATAATTTGAACAATCTTGGTAGGCGGTCTACTAGATGAAGCTTCATACCAAATAGCAAAGACCTGGGCATCGCGGTTTGAGAGAAGATGATTTTTAAAGATTTTCCCTATATAAGCCTATGTAAAACCAAAGGGCCCAAAGCGGGGGCATTTTTGGCCCCAGCACTATGATTTGAACAATCTTGGTAGGGGTCCACTAGATGAAGCTTCATATCAAATATCAAAGTCCTGGGCCTTGCGGTTTCAGAGAAGAAGATTTTTAAAGATTTTCCCTATATAAGCCCATTTAAAACCAAAGGGCCCTGGGCGGGGGCATTTTTGGCACCAGCACTATAATTTGAACAATCTTGGTAGGGGTCTTCTAGATAAAGCTTCATACCAAATATCAAAGACCTGGGCCTTGTGGTTTCAGAGAAGAAGGTTTTTTAAGTTTTCGGTGAAAAAAATCTATTTTTGGCTCCTGTGACCTAGATGTGCAACACACCGGAACCATTTGAACAACTTTGAAAGGGGACCACCTAAGGATCATTCCTGTGAAGTTTGGTCCAAATCCGATCAGTGGTTTAGGAGATGTCGTTTGAAGAAATTGTTTACGCACGCACACATGGACGGACGGACGCACGGACGCACGCACGACGGACGACGGACAAAAAGTGATCCCAAAAGCTCACCTTGTCACTACGTGACAGGTGAGCTAAAAAAAAAAACATTACCATATTAAATTTTGCTCTAAGTATTCAGACACTCAACTCTGTACAATACATGCTCTAAAAGTTGAACAAGTACAATTTACTACCCGGTTGTTCTGTCTAAAAATTGCTGGATGAGTGGCAAACAGTGTAAACTCTGATGAGATGCCACATTCTGTGGCATCTCACCTGGGTCTACACTGTTTGCTCAGCCTGTCTGTCTGAATACGTACAGTAAATACAGTAATATGGATACTGTGACATACTGATACTGTGAATATGGATACTGTGACATACTGATACTGTGAATATGGATACTGTGACATACTGATACTGTGAATATGGATACTGTGACATACTGATACTGTGAATATGGATAGTGTGACATACTGATACTGTGAATATGGATACTGTGACATACTGATACTATGAATATGGATACTGTGACATACTGATACTGTGAATATGGATACTGTGACATACGGATACTGTAAATATGGATAGTGTGACATACCAAAAACATCATATTCTTTCACAGTGACTGGCATTTCCCAGTGTTTTCCCCATTCTTCATCTTGTGTGTCAATAAGACATTTCAGTGCACTAGCTGACATAACAATGTTAATACCATGTCTCATTCCTAACTCCTCTGCATTGGGATCTCGACTACAAGGCTGAAAAAAAAGAGTTATCAGTTATCCCCTATATTAATTGCATTGTAACACCTTGACCTGTTAAAGATATTCTATCTCAGGACAAGTGAGCTTTATCAGGTCAACATCACATTGCTTTTCAATGATCTGGGCTAAAATTGGCAAAACTGTAAGCGTGTACAACGGGATTAACTGATAAATAGAATACCCGATTTGTGTCATTTCAGGCTCCGCTTTCAGAATGCATGTAGAATCTTGAGGCAAGCCTCGCAATTCTACAAGCATTCTCAAAGCTTTGCCTGATAAACTTGATATCAAGACATGAACCTGGTATTCTCTATATATCATATTCACACTAAGCTTGCTAACAGCTCAGTCCCTCATCGACAGGGCTTCATAACTTTTATCAGAAACAAGGCTGCTTACTACACTGATATTTTTTTATATGTTTGTTCTGTAAAAGACACCAGGGAAACATATTCTACACAGTGCTTCTCCAATAGGCCATCAGAGACTTGTGTTAGGTATGACTGTGTACCAGCAGAGCCCTAAACAGCAAAATGATCTTTCCACGTATGGTACTTACAAAAGTTCATGTATTTTTTAACTGTCTGCATCTACCACCTTAAAATATTTTCTGAAATATTCACTGTTTCATCTTTGTTACCCAAAGAGACCAAATTCAAATATGATTTGACACTGCCAGAAAATGTGTTTCAAAGGAAATTTTTACTGAAATCAGTGCAACAATTTCCCAGAAGAAGCCTTATCATCATCTGATGCCAAAGAGCCTTTTTGGGGCTCAAGGGAGCTGGAAAGCTGTACTCTCATTCTACCTACCTCATGATTCCAGATATGCTGTCCCTTCACTACGGGTCTGGTGGCAGGGTAGTTTTCATTGACCTGTGTGTAGGATCTCGCTGTAATAGGTAGCGGAGCATTTGGTAACATGCCTGGCAGTACTGCTTTTGGGACCACCCCCTGTGACAACATAAACAGAAATTCTAACCCATGTCCTGCTGGATCATGAAAACCCCTATCTTTGCAGAGAGTGTAGATCTCTGAAAAAGCCACCTGGGACCAGTTGTTCCAAGCATCTTTGGCTTAATGAGCTCGTTAGTGGTCAAACTATTAACTGTTCTAGCAAGTACAATATAGAAAATTTTGGTTTTTTTGCTAAAAAAATGAGAGCAGCTTTTGCATCTGCAAAAGCTATGCAAAAGCTGCAAAAGCTGCTCACATTTTTTTCAGCAAAAAAAGTTAGCATATTTGCCATATTAAATGATCAAAGATTTAACGATATATTAACTAATGACGTCATTAGTTTTGAACAATTGGCCCCTGATCAAGATCTGAACTGCTTATCATTTACATATGTAGTTGGTAAATTTGAATAAATCAAGTAAGACGATTGCTTGATAGCCAGAAATGGGTATGGCAAAATTAATTTATTCAGCAGGACAAAGGCTAAGGGATAAATTACTACATCCCCAGAAGTAGGTACTCTTGTATGACAGGCCTTGTACCTGGCTCCCTTATTTTACTTTTGGGGACAATTTAAGGACAAAATTCGCTACCTCTCAGAATAAATCTATTTTAGAAGGGAGCAAACTCTTTACGTTGCAAGAGGTTCCTTTTAACAATGGGCCACTATGCTCACCAGAGCTCAGTGGGCACTGCCCCATTGCCAGCCAAGTATTTTAATAAACCATGAAAGCCCTGAGCCCAATGACGACACAGATAAAATTTTGACTCTATAAGCCTAGTGGCTTCAGAGGTCTGATGTCACTGAGAAATAGGTCTAAAATCATATGACAGAAGATTGCTTAAAGAATAATTCTATGAAAACTTTGCAAAAATATCCCCCAAGGCTTGGCAGAAAATGCCGATTTTCAATTTTCCCCCTTACAAGTCTATGGAAACTTTAAGTTGACATAGCAACCAAACTGAAGAGTCAAATTTCATGCAAAACACAAAACCTGTTAAGGCAAAAATGGTGAATATTTTCATAAAGCCTCAGCCTTATAGAGCATATGGTTTCTGAAAAGATGATTTTTAAGCATTTTTTCCTATTTTAGGGGCATTTTGGTTTCCATGACAACCAATAAAAGTGATCAGTTGGCCTAAAATCATATGGCAGATAGGTGATTTCTGTAACATTTCTATGAAAGTTTTGTGAAAATATCTGCAGAGGCTTGGCAGTGAATGTCTTTTTTCAATTTTCCCCATTATAAGTCTATGGAAACTCTAAATTGCCATAGCAACCAAACTAAATGGTCGAATTACATAAAAAGCACTTTTTTAAAGTATTTTTTTCTATATTTTGCATTTTGGTTTCCATGGCAACCAATAAAATGAGCAGCATGTCTAAAATCATATGGCAAATAGTAGATTGCTTAAGGAACATTTCTATGAAAGTTTTGTCAAAATATCAGCAAAAACTTGGCAGTTAATGCCATTTTTCAGTTTTCCGCATTATAAGTCTATGGAAACTCTAATGCTATAGCAACCAAACTAATGAGCCGAATTTCATTAGCTTGCCTGATGGCACTGTCATACAAACATCAGCAACACAAAAGTCGGAATAAATGAAAGGAAGTGTCTTCAGGTATGATACCATACCCCAAGATCCTGAGTGATAGTTTAGATATATTAATTGTGTAAAACTGTTTAATACAAATAATTGAAAACTTACTCTCGTACACAGAGGCAAACCTCATAGGTATGGTTCCATATTGGGTGCCTTTACATGCATATAAAATATCAGACAGGTTCGAAAATTATATTGAAATCCATCAGCAAATGTAGATACTAGAGCGATGACAAAGTTTTTCTAAAAATAGCCGAAGTGATCTTGTCCTTGAGCCCAGGACCCTGAAAGTCAAACTTGCTTGAGATATTATCATACCCAACATTTGTGTGAAGTTATATTAAAATCCATCAGCAAATGACAACGCTAAAGCGATGACAAAGTTTTTTCTAAAAATAGCCACAGTGACCTTGACCTTGAGCCCAGGACCCTGAAAGCTTGAGATATTATCATACCCAACATTTGTGTGAAATTATATTAAAATCCATCAATAAATGTAGGCACTAGAGCGATGACAAAGTTTTTTTTCTAAAAATAACCACAGTGACCTTGACCTTGACCCCAGGATCCTGAAAGTTGAATTTGCTCGAGATATTATTATACCCAACATTTGTGTGAAGTTATATTAAAATCCATCAGCAATGACGACGCTAGAGCGATGAATGACAAAGTTTTTTATAAAAATAGCCTCAGTGACCTTGAGCCCAGGACCCTGAAAGTTGAACTTGCTCGAGATATTATCATACTCAACATTTGTGTGAAGTTATATTAAAATCCATCAGCAATGACAACGCTAGAGCGATGACAAAGTTTTTTCTAAAAATAGCCTCAGCGACCTTGAGCCCAGGACCCTGAAAGTTGAACTTGCTCGAGATATTATCATACTCAACATTTGTGTGAAGTTATATTAAAACCCATCAATAAATGTAGGCACTAGAGCGATAACAAAGTTGTTTTTTTTCTAAAAATAACCACAGTGACCTTGACCTTGACCCCAGAATCCTGAAAGTTGAATTTGCTCGAGATATTATTATACCCAACATTTGTGTGAAGTTATATTAAAATCCATCAGCAAATGACGACTCTAGAGCAATGACAAAGTTTTTATCTAAAAATAGCTACAGTGACCTTGACCTTGAGCCCAGAACCCTGAAAATTGAACTTGCTCGAGATATTATTATACTCAACATTTGTGTGAAATTATATTAAAACCCATCAATAAATGTAGTCACTAGAGCGAAAACAAAGTTTTTCTAAAAATAGCCACAGTGACCTTGACCTTGCTCCCAGGACCCTGAAAGTCGAACATGCTCAAGATATTATCACAGAGTTCCCACTCTCGCAAAATCTTACGTGAATCACGCAAAGAAAATAAAAATCACGCAAGATTTTTTTCCGTCAGACGAAATTGCACGCGTACGAAATTGACTGGGGCGAATCGGCCAATTTTTCCCATCAGACGAAATCGGCGCATCCGAAATTGACTGAAACGAATCGGTCGATTCCCTGAAATAGATTTGGGAAAACCCGCAGACTTGAATCCGACTTACGGCTTGACTAGCTAGTAGAGTATTGATATCACGATATGAAAATGTAAATACCGGTATTAAAAATGCAACCATCAAACAAGCCGCAAACATGGTTATAAAAAGTGAGAAATTCAATAATGTTTCAAATGAAAGGAAGAAAAGTGATGTTGGCATACACTTATTAATAATACATGTATTATTCTCTTCTGATCGCTGATTTGCTCAAGTTGTCAACACTATTAAACCGTTTACACCCGAGACGGGCCTTATTTATAAGCCAACAATTAACAATGTGACAGACGGGCCTCCGTGGCCTAGTGGTTAAGAGCGCTGACTCTTGATCATTAGGTCTCTCACCGCTGTGGTTCGAGCCTCGCTCGGGTCATATGTGGGACGCCAAGTTCTGCAACGGAAGGTCAGGTGGTTTTTCTCCGGGTACTCCGGTTTTCGCCCACCTCTGATTAACGATCGGCTCGATATGAGTGAAATAATCTTGAAAGGGCCGTAAAACCAAAACCAAAAAAAAAAAAAAAAAAAAAAACAATGTGACAAGGTGTGAAACTAGTCTATCAAGATATACCAGTTACATCTTTTTAATCCCTTTGTAATTGACACGTGTAGACGCTAAATATTATTCCCGCCAAAACAGAGCAAAGCAGACGCTGTTTTTTTTCTACGCGTCTGTAAACCATTATTCATTTATTAATCATAGAATTGGGGTATTACAAAGTGACATTTTCTATTTAAACCCGTTTCATGATTAGCCTGCGAGAAAAAGATTTTTGCCGTTTTAACGGATGAAAGAAATATGCCCCACGTGACATCAATGAAAATTTGTGCATGCTTTTTGGCCTCCGACAGCTGAACCCGCTAAATATGTTTCCCGCCAAAACACAGCAGAGCATACGCTGGCATTTTCTAAGCATCTGTATGCAGTTTTACATTTATTAATAAATATAGAACCAGAGTTTTGCAGGTTGACATTTTCTATACCAACGTGTTTCATTTTTAGCTTGTGAGAAAAATTTTTGCCGTGTTTTTAATGGATCTTTTATGAAAGAAATATGCCCAAATTGAAATCAATAAAAATCATGCATGCTTATTAGTAGGCATTACAAAAACTTTCGTACTCGCGATCTTTAGCTTTGTTTACCCTTAAATTCCAAAGTATTATGGACAAGTACACAAGTTTTCTCACATATTTCGTTTCACTGTAAAATTTCATACCCCCTAAATTTGATTCTTACCCCCAGTTTTTGTACCCAGACCCCCAGTTTTTGTACCCAGGGGGTAAGTTTACCCCCAAAAACAAATACAGGTGGGAACACTGTATCATACCCATCATTTGTGTGAACGTATATTTAAATCCATCAATAAATGTAGGCACCAGAGTGATGACAAAGTTTTTCTAAAAATAGCCACAGTGACCTTACACTGCAGCTTTAAACAAAGTACCATAACTCTGTGACGAATCATCTAACCAGATAGCACGGATAATATGCGCATCCCCTATTGCTGCTTAAGGTTCCATTGAAGTATCATTGAATTTCTGCAAGTAGTTGCTGAGAATTCGCGTAGACACGAACAGTACCCTATATATTCATGCAGAATTCATCAAAGGGCCATAACTGTTGGAAAAATCATCGAACCAAAACACGCAGGTGACATGCGCACCCACCTTCGATACTTAATGGTCCCATGAAGTTTCATTGAAATCCGCCCATAAGTTTCTGAGAATTCGTGTAGACAAGAGCGCGACGGACGCACGGACTCACGGACGAAGCGGCCACTATAGGCTCCCCCGAAATTTTTCGGGGAGCATAATAACATGAAGCAATTTTTGATGAAGTAAAGTCTGATCCCACATCTAACGACATGACAGTCATACCAAAGGAAAAAGCCATAGCTGAAATTTTTTTTGTCTATATGGGATTTGAACCTAAGCCGTTCTGATGAAAATCAAATGCTCTAACCAAGGAGTCAAAGAGATGACTCTCTGAACAGATGCCAGAGATTGGTTATAAACTACCACAGTAGATAACTGAAGGTAGGAGTTGCCAGCTGTAACAATATGATATATTTCAATCAGAAAAAACTTGGAACCAAATTTTTTACAAGAGGAAGTAATGAGGATAATCGAGGGACAATATTCCTCATTTCTCTTTGTAAACCTATGTTGTGGGTATTTGTTATACAGTCGAACTTCGATGGCTCAAACCCCTTTGGGACCATGGAAATTTGTTCGAGACAGCGGTAGTTCGAGCCACTGTTGTATACTTCCAGAAAACATAACGGGGGTATTTTTGGACTTCTTTTCGGTGTTCTGTAACATAAATGTATGCTGTGTGTACTCATTAGAATCGCCTCATTGAGGCGATTCTAATGAGTACACACATCATACATTTGCAAGATAAAAGACGAAAATATCCTTTTTAACCCTCCCTATTTCTTATGTACAGAAATTCCCTAGGGACTCAACAACGGGTTCGACTCAGCCATGGTAAACAAGCCATCAGTGTTCGAGCCATCAAAGTCCTACTGTAGTTCAAAGAAATTGACCTGAGACTGGTGAACTCTATTAACATAATTTCACACCCAAATGAATGCATGTATTTATCTTCGCTGTCTCCAGTAAATGGTGATTTTGTTATTCAATACATAGAGGTCGGTAAATGGGTCGCAATTCACGTGATGCCGAAAATTCACGAGAAGTTTACGAAAGCCGACATATTAGGCGATAACATTGACAAATTTATTCCATGCATAAAGGTTAGTCTCAGGTCAAATTGTTCGAACTATAGAATAACCTCATTAAGGCAATATTTGTTGTTTGTTTGATTTGAGGTTTAATGTCCACGTCAACACTGTATAGGTCATTTGGAGACGTTGCTTCCAATTTTGTTAAACTTTTGACATCTCAAGCCCTGTTGCCAAATGAAACCAATAGGGTTTATAAGCATGGACGTTCCGACTCGTACCACTTTGCCTGGGCAGGCTCAGATCCTCTAAGCTGTTTACCAGTACTTGTGTGCGGTCGTTTTCAGCTCTGCATGGAAGCATCATTCAGCCCATCTATTTCTTCAAGCCCTGATGGGAGGGGGCCATATTAAGGCAATATAAGTTACATGACATGTTTCCAACAAGAACTGAGGAAAATTGCTTTTCAATGATCCTCATTACTGCCTCTCATTTTTCTATTATAATCTAAGCATTTTGTTGGGATATAAGATGGTTTTTAACTGACATGGTTCTGTTATGGATCCACAATAGTGTTGTAAAAAAAAAGGAAGTACTGTATGTCTTTGAGAACTTACTAGTTCTAGAAGTGGCCTTACAAACTGTAACACAGGTCCTGGCTGCTGATTTGGTAGTGTCAAGGATATTTTCTCCCATAGGTTGTAATAACGAGAGTATAAATTCACTCTGGGCAAGACATGTGACAACTTTTCCTGCAAGTAGACAGAATAGATCAATATCTCCAGGCTTCTCCATCACGAAAACGAGCCTATATAAATTTGACCCCCTTGAGCCCCACTTTTATATAGTAAAACTGGGGTTTACAGGGGTAAACCTTATTTTTCTTATTTCTGCTCTAAAATATAAATGGTGGGTATTCGTTAGAACCGGCTCAATGAGGCAGTTCTAACAAGCCCACGATCAATATTTTTGGCAGAAATAAGAAAAATATCACAATTTTTCATCTTAAAATTTTCATTTTTCAGCAATAAAAGTTACAATGTATTTGTATAGGCGTGTTTTCGCAATGAAATTCAATAAAAGCATCGCATCATGCCCTGGCACTGCACTTACATCAAGCAAGTGCAATAACTCTCCCAAAAACAAGAATTCCGCCAAAGGCTATATCGTGCCTATAACGGCACAAAGTCCCTGAACCATGAAATCTAGGCCAAGGTCAAACATAGATGCTTTGGTTGCATAAAAAGTTGCCATTCCTAGATGCAAGCTTTAACCAAGTATCACTAATGAAGAGAAATTAACTTAGGTTGGGCACTAAGGTTGATGCGATAGTTCACTAAGTCAGTGAACCATGAAATTTTGGTCAAGGTCAAATATGGACGCTTGCATTACAGTTGACACTCTTAGATACAAGTATGTACTAAGTATCATTAATAAAGCTCTTACAGTTCTTTTGAAATGAACTTGATCATTAGGGTGAACACTAGTGTGGTTGCAATATTTTACAAAGTCAGTGAACCATAAAATGTTGGTCAAGGTCAAATATGGATGCTTGCATTAAAATTGCCATCCCTAGATACAAGTTTATACCAAGTATCATCAACGAATCTCTTATAATTCTTGAGATATTAACTTGACCATTAGAGTGAATGCCAGGGTGGTAGCAATATTTTACAAAGTCAGTGATCCACGAAATATAGGTCAATGACAAATATTGATGCTTGCATATAAGTTGCCATCCCTAGATACAAGTTTGTACCAAGTATCATTAAAGAAGCTCTTACAGTTCTTGAGAAATTAACTTGGCCATTTGGGTGAACGCTAGGGTGGTCGCAAATGTTGACGGCTTAACAAATGGACAGAAGGATGGATGGACAGATGTATGGAAGGAAAACTGGACGCCTATATCGCGCCATGCTAGTAGCAGCTGTGACAATAATTCAGCAGGAAAGCGCATAAATTCTTTCCCCAAATAAAGTTATTGAAATGACATTTTTCAATGTTCAATATTTCAAAAATATGGATTTATTTTTCAATGGTCGTACTGGCGTAACTCCAAAATTATGTAAACCAGAATTGCAGTCCTCATTCTCTGCAGATCTCCCCATGGTGCTTCAGATTTGTGTGAAGTTTACTGATAATACCTCAGAATAGTTTTCTTTTTACAGAGTAGAAACAGAAACCCTTATTTTCAATGTTCAAAGAGCAAAACTTATATATTAGTAAAGCCACTTAAAGGCAGACCTATAATTCTGTGTTCCAAATGTCATCTTATGCTGCTATACATTTTTGCAAGGCTTAAAGAAAATCTCTGCAAACGTTTTCAAGTTATAGAAAGGCCACAAGTAAATAACTAGAATTAGAACTGTATTGGTTAACCACATATCCCACTTTTCTTTATACAAACTGGGCTTTACAGCCTTTTGAAACACACACACACTGTTGAACAACACTTACATCTACGTATCTCTTAGCGTCTGGAGAGATATAATCATAGTCTTCAGCACATCTGCCAAACATTTCCTTCAAGAACTCATTGTACTCCAACTGCTCTTGTTTCACCCTCCCCTCAAGCTCCTACAAAACATAGATGACCCGCACCATGCTGAATATTGCAATTTATCACACTCCTTGATTTTCAACCATATGTGTTACAGGATTTCAATTTTTATGATGCATTCAGAAGCAGAATGGGAGTCAGTATAGATCCTGATCAGCTGGTTTGCAAGAGAAGCCAGGTGATCTGGATCTATACTGTTTTTAGAAAAGGATGTATTCGGGTTCAGCATGGTGACAATTAATCTTTTACTTGCCAATTAAGTCTTTTGCAGACATCATCTTCAAATATTTTTACTGTAGTTTGCATAAAATCAGCATTAATATGTTATGTGAATTTCTGGCACACCAGATGATTCCCGAGAAATGTCAAGCCTGATATTCTGCAAAAATAAAATTTGTCTGCTCCAAAACATTTTGTGGTACATTAAGGCTAATCTCTGACCTACTCACTTTAAATGTTAGTAGTGGATAAATTTTTATCAAACTGAACAATTAACTGTAAATAGTGTAGAGTGTAGACCCAGATGACAGAGTTCAAACACAAGCTATCTCATCAGCTGTTACGAGCCAGGCGTAGCAGAAAGAAACAAGAGGGCCCAGAGGGCCCTGGTTCGCTCACCTGATCCAATGTATAACAAGTGGGCCCCAGGCAGGGTCAATTTTGGCCCCAGGGCTATAATTTGACCAATCATGGTAGAGGTCCACAAGATGAAGCTTCATATCGAATATGAAAGACCTGGGCTTTCTGGTTTCAGAGAAGAAGATTTTAAAGGTTTACCCTGCATATAGAAGTCTATGTAAAACAAGATTTTCCCTATATAAGTCTATGTTAAACCAAAGGGCCCCGGAGCGGGGGCATTTTTGGCCCCAGGGCTATAATTTGAACAATCTTGGCAGAGGTCCACTAGCTGAAGCTTCATAACAAATATCAAAGACCTAAGCCTTGTGTTTCAGAGAAGATGATTTTTAAATATTTTCCCTATATAAGTCTATGTAAAACCAAAGGGCCACATGGCGGGGGCATTTTTGGTCTCAGGGCTATAATTTGAACAATCTTTATAGAGGTCCACTAGCTGAAGCTTCATAACAAATAGTGAAGACCTAAGCCTTGTGGTTTCAGAGAAGAAGATTTTTCAAGATTTTCCCTATATAAGTCTATGTAAAACCAAAGGGCCCTAGAGCGGGGGCATTTTTGGCCCCACGGCTATAATTTGAACAATCTTGGTAGGGGTCCACTAGATGAAGCTCCATACCAAATATCAAAGACCTGGGCCTTGCGGTTTCAGAGAAGAAGATTTTTAAAGATTTTCCCTATATAAGCCCATGTAAAACAAAAGGGCCCTGGTGCGGAGGCATTTTTGGCCCCAGCACTATAATTTGAACAATCTTGGTAGGGGGCCACTAGATGAAACTTATCGGTACCATAAACTACGCAAAGCCTTTTCAAAATTTTATAGACGCCATTCTGATTTAATTTCAAAATTCAATATTGGACTTAAATCTCTTCTGCAACAAGGTCTATCGGAACCCGAATTTTATGGTGACTTAGTATTTAAATTCAGAAAAATATATAACCGCAATGACTTCAGTACCCAATTTCGTAAAATCATTCTTCGATATAAAAAGATTGGGTACAACATGGATATTATACGACAGACTGCATGCATCGTAGTTAACCCAATCACGGTTGGCAACTTTGCTTCCCTCTTTAATTGCACGCCGGTGGGTCAGGCCTCAGATTCTATGACGGCTCCAACGTAAAGGCTTATTGAGAATTAGAGAGATCTAATTCAAGGTAATGTTGGTTGGTGCCTGATGCTCTGTCTCTGGTCGGGCTCATCGGAGTCTAACTGTTGGTTTTCTTTTGCTCCAGCATTTCAGTGGTTTCTTGCTGTCGAGTCCTCACCGTTGTCTCACCTCTGTGGTTCTTTGATTTTTGTGTTCACGGAGATGTTGCACTGATGAGTTAGGAGGCCTTCATGCGGACTGAACAAATTATTTGTCTAAATCGCGACGGAAGTAAGGGCGAGGATTGTGGCCACGTAAAATCGATTTAAGCCCCCCAGTGGAAATCTTCCACTGACCGTTCCAAGGCGGCTCTTCTGTGGCGATTTATTTTATGTTGTTGTTTGTTACTTACTGTGTGTATCACTTGTGTCTTTTAGTTTCGGATGACCATATGGCCATTTTGTGGGAAAGTAACTGTCCTTATGGCCTTCCTTTGTTTAGGTTTCCATTATGGTCTGGTCGCTTAATGTTTGTATTTCTTTCCCTTTGGTGTCTTTTATGGGTGGAGTAAGTTAATTGTATCAATTCCTGATCTTTGTTTTACTTCTACTTTTCATACCAAATATCAAAGACCTGGGCCTTGCGGTTTCAGAGAAGAAGATTTTTAAAGATTTTCCCCTATATAAGCCCATATAAAACCAAAGGGCCCCCGTGCGGGTGCATTTTTAGCTCCAGCACTATAATTTGAACAATCTTGGTAGGGGTCCACTAGATAAAGCTTCATACCAAATATCAAAGACCTGGGCCTTGCGGTTTCAGAGAAGAAGATTTTTAAAGATTTTCCCTATATAAGCCCATGTAAAACCAAAGGGCCCCCGTGCGGGGGCATTTTTGGCCCCAGCACTATAATTTGAACAATCTTCGTAGGGGTCCACTAGATGAAGCTTCATACCAAATATCAAAGACCTGGGCCTTGCGGTTTCAGAGAAGAAGATTTTTCAAGATTTTCCCTATATAAGCCCATGCAAAACCAAAGGGCCCCAGTGCGGGGGCATTTTTAGCTCCAGCACTATAATTTGAACAATCTTGGTAGGGGTCCACTAGATAAAGCTTCATACCAAATATCAAAGACCTGGGCCTTGCGGTTTCAGAGAAGAAGATTTTTAAAGATTTTCCCTATATAAGCCAATGTAAAACTTAAGGGCCCCTGTGCGGGGGCATTTTTGGCCCCAGCACTATACTTTGAACAATCTTGGTAGGGGTCCACTAGATGAAGCTTCATACCAAATATCAAAGACCTGGGCCTTGCGGTTTCAGAGAAGAAGATTTTTTAAGTTTTCGGTGAAAAAAATCTATTTTTGGCTACTGTGACCTATTTGTGCAACGGACCGGAACCATTTGAACAACTTTGAAAGGGGACCACCTAAGGATCATTCCTGTGAAGTTTGGTCAAAATCCGATCAGTGGTTTAGGAGGAGATGTCGTTTGAAGAAAAGTTTACGGACGCACGCACGCACGGACGCACGCACGGACGCACGACGGACAAAAAGTGATCCCAAAAGCTCACCTTGTCACTACGTGACAGGTGAGCTAAAAACAAACAAGCCTTTTAAAAAAATTTAACAAAATTTATTTACAAGTTAACTTTAACCTGTAGAAGTAAGAAAATTAAATGTACTTAGCTCTGAATGAAATATCCTGAATGAATCTATTTTCCTTGATCCCACAGAATTCACAGTCCAAAATGAAAAGTAATATCCTTTAACAATCCAACACAGAATTTAGAAATAACTTTTCTTAAATGCCCAAACATCAAACTCCAAAGTCGTCACCTTAGCGCAAAAAGTCAATAACTGCAATACATTTTGTATTGCAGTTATTGACTTTTTGCGCTAAGGTGACGAAGTCTGACTCAATGAGAAAAATCAAGCTCTTTTATAGACCCTAAGATTTCTCTAGAACATTCCAGAGGGCTGTGGAATAAGATGATATAATTTTCTAAAAATAATGCAAACCTGAACTTTCTGGAAGGTTCCAAAGTACTTTTCCTTGTAAACATGTTGTTTACAAATAGAAATTAATCTGTGACTCAGTTTTCTAGTATCTTCTGTAAGAAGATTAACAAGATATTTATAGCACTATTAGGTCAACAGTGGGGGTGAAAGTGGGAATCAGAAAAAAAAATTCTTATGCATAACACTCCCCCTCTTCGAGGAAAAGAAAGATTTATGTAATAAAGCTTTCTTTTGCTTTAAGAATAATAAAATATTGAGCATGGCCTATAAAATTACATGTATCTACAATCCACTTTAGTAGGAAAGAAAAACACAACTCCTGACACTGCTCAAGCTCTTGAAAGGGCATCAGGGATAATGTTATCTCTCCCTCTGATATGTCTTATGTCTAAATTATACTCTTGTAGCATAAGACTCCACCTGAGCAACCGCTGATTTTTGTTTTTCCTTTTATGTATGAAAGTCAGTGGATTGTGATCACTGAAAACAACAATCGGTGCAGTAGTAGGGGTAAGATAAACTTCGAAATGTTGCAGAGCAAGAATCAGAGACAAGCACTCCTTCTCTACGGTAGAGTAATTTCTCTGATGCTTATTAAAC
Organism: Lucinisca nassula; assembly: GCA_963580285.1. NCBI lineage: Eukaryota > Metazoa > Mollusca > Bivalvia > Lucinida > Lucinidae > Lucinisca > Lucinisca nassula. The sequence continues at coordinate 60,275,925 of OY757025.1, forward strand.
TTTCTGGAAAAGTAGCAAACTGGATGATCCACACCATTTTCATCTTCCTGCAACAAAACACTACCTGCACCTACGTCACTAGCATCTACAGCTAGCTTAAACTCCTTTTCAAAGTTTGGTGCTAAGAGAACTGGATCACTATTGAGTATGGCTTTAAGTTTATCAAAAGCATTGTGGCATATTGCATTCCAATGGAATTTTGTTCTTTTGCTGAGCAAATTTGTCAAAGGCTCAGCAATGACAGAGAAATTATTACAGAACTTTCTGTAATAACCAGTCATACCAAGAAATCGCATCAGCTGTCTTTTGCACGTGGGTACGGGAAAATTTGAGATAGCCTCAAATTTAGCACCAATGGGTTTCACATGACCTTGACCTACAACATGACCTAGAAATGTCAAACTTGCATGGCAGAATTCACTTTTAGCAAGATTGATTGTCAATTTGGCATTACTCAGTCTATCAAAGAATGCTCGAATAGTCCCAAGATGTTGATTCCACTGGTCGTTGTATATGATAGCATCATCGATATAAGCACTGCAGCCTTCCAGCCCCGCAATTACCATGTTTATTAAGCGCTGAAATGTTGCCGGAGAGTTTTTCGTTCCAAATGGCATAACTTTATAGTTAAATAATCCGTCTGGTGTTGTGAATGCCAAAACCTCCTTTGCTCTATCTGTGAGTGGAATTTGCCAAAATCCTTTCAGAAGGTCGAATTTCGTTATGTATTTGGCATTCCCGATGTTATCAATGCAGTCATCCATTCTTGGAATAGGAAAGCTATCTGTTTTACTTAAGGAATTAACTTTCCTAAAATCTGTACACATACGATATGTCCCATCAGGTTTTGGTACTAGAATACAAGGAGAACTCCATTCACTTTGGCTTGGTTCAATAAAGTCATTGTCTAATAGATACTGAACTTCTTCTTTAAGATATTTTTGTTTCACATGATTCATCCTGTATGGGTGTTGTTTTACAGGTTTAGACCCATTTATGTCCACATCGTGAAATATTTTGTCTGTCCGTGTTGGAATGTCAGGAAATAATTGTTCATATTCAAAAATCAGCTGTTTCAGTTCATTCCGCTGATTTGGCTCTAGATGTGACAGTTTCTGGTCAAGATTCCGTAGAATGTTAGAATTCTGAAGTTTTGATGATGTGGGATCCGACTTCACTGAATTAATATCCTCACAGTCATTGTCACATGAATTAAGTGGAACAGAGCTAACTAGATTGACTGATGTTAAAGATGTATTGTCCCTATCTATGTATTCCTTAAGCATGTTAATATGACATAGCTGCTTTAGCTTGCGCCTCCCAGGAGTGTTTATTATGTAATTTACGTCACTGATCTTTTTGTCTACAGTGTATGGACCATAATACCTGGCCTGCAACGATTTTCCTGGAATAGGCAAAAGAGCTAGTACCTTATCACCTGGTTTAAAATTCCTTTCTTTTGTCCCTATGTCATATAGCTGTTTCATTTTCCTTTGGGCTGACTGAAGATTGGTCCGAGCAGCCTCACAAGCTTTTGAAAGTCTAGTTTTGAAATCAGACACATACTGAAGTAAATTCAGGGAGGTGTCATCATTGGAGAGAAATTTCTCTTTGAGAAGTTTCAAAGGACCACGAACAGTATGGCCAAATACTAATTCAAATGGACTGAAGCCAAGAGATTCTTGCACAGATTCTCTAACAGCAAATAAAAGGAGATGGATGCTTTCATCCCAATCCTTCTCTGTGTCAAAGCAATATGATCTTATCATGTTTTTCAATGTTTGATGGAATCTTTCAAGGGCGCCTTGACTTTCAGGATGATAGGCTGATGACTTATACTGTACAATGCCAAGTTCATGCATTACTTGTTGAAATATTCCAGACATAAAATTTGAGCCTTGGTCTGACTGAATAGATTTAGGAAGCCCAACAAATGTGAAAAACTTCACTAAGGCCTTGACGATTGTCTTAGTTTTGATATTTCTTAAAGGAATGGCTTCAGGAAAACGTGTGGAAGCACACATAATGGCCAAAAGATATTCACAGCCGGACTTAGTTCTGGGCAAGGGACCCACACAGTCTATAATTATTCGACTGAAAGGTTCATCAAAAGCAGGTATAGGCTGCAAATGAGCCTTAGGTATAGTCTGATTGGGTTTTCCTACCATTTGGCATGTATGGCAGGACCTACAATGCTGAGAAACATCTGATTTTAACCCAGGCCAGTAAAAATGATTAAGAATCTTGTGATAGGTTTTATTTACACCTAAATGTCCTGACATGGGAGTTTCATGTGCCAAGTTTAATATTTGGGAACGGTAAACCCGTGGAACCACTATCTGGTGGTTGACAGTCCACTCGTCTTCTGCTGAGACGTCTGGTGGACGCCATTTTCTCATAAGAATGCCATTTTTGACATAATAACAGACTGGGACCTGAGATACTTCCTGCTCATCTAAGGCCCTTTCAAATAAAGGCGAAATTTCAGGATCCTTATGCTGTTCTATAGCTAGTTGAGACTCAGACATTATGTCATGGCCTAGATCTAAAGATGAGTTATTCTCATGAAAATCTGTCTGCTTATCAGGCAGGCTTGAAGACAGAGACCTTGTTATCTCGTCATTAAAAGACTGACCCAAAAAGGTATCAGTTAAATCAAAATCCTGTTTCCCATCAGTTTGCTTGGCCTTACGTGCCATAGCCCTTATGACTGCACAAGATGGATAAAGATCAGGAATTTCCTGCTCAATGGGATCAGGCGGTTGGTCTATTCAAGGATTAGTAGTCAAAAGTGGGTTTACCACAACCTTATCTCCAGCTAAGTCATTGCCTAGCAACAAATGAACACCTTTAAAAGGTAAAGAAGGTCTAATACCAACAGCCACTGAACCGGATACCAAGTCTGATGACAAATAAACGTTATGAAGCGGAACATTAACAAATCCACATTCCACACCCTGAATAAGGACACTTTGGCCCAAAGAAGTCTTCTCAGAAAAAGGCAGAGTATCTGCTAGAATAAGAGATTGAGAAGCTCCGGTATCTCGTAAGATTTTAATAGGGGTAGGATGGGCATAACTGTCACCATTTAGTGACACAAAACCATCTGATAAGAATGGTTCATAACACTCCATAACTGTATCAGTCTCAGATAATTTGGTATCAGAAAGAGTTTCCTCCCTTACACAAGACTGTGGTTTTGGCCTTATAGAAGTCAAGCCTGTAGGCTTAAGTTCCTCTTGTCTTTCTCTTTCTTTCCTTCGCTTTAATTTTAAACACTCAGAGATCAAATGACCTGTATTTTTACAATAATAACAAACTACTTGAGATTGAGATAAGGGATTCTGGTCTTTGTTTTCACCAGAAGGTTTGGGAAAATTTGGGCTTCTGTTTTCACCAGAAGGTTTGGAAGGATTCTGGCTTTTATTTTCACCAGAAAGTTTGGGCATAGTACTAGATGTATGGCTATAACTACCAGAAGGATTACTGGGATAGAATCTTGGACCTGTCTGTGGATTATAAGGTTTTCGAGGATAAGGCCTGTTCACAAATGAGACTTTATGAGTCAAAGCATAATCATCTGCCAAACGAGAAGCTTCCTCCAAAGTTTCAACCTGTCTCTCATCGAGAAAAGATTTAATGTCTGAATTTATGCACCGTTTGAACTCTTCAACAAGGACAAGTTGTCTAAGTTTGTCATGATCAGAGCCTACTTTTTTAGAAGAACACCACCTATCAAATAGCTGTTCTTTGGTTCGAGCAAATTCTACATGGGTCTGGGAAATTTCTTTTTTGCAATTCCTAAATTTCTGCCTGTAAGCCTCAGGGACCAACTCATATGCCTTAAGAATAAGCTCCTTGACCAGATCATAGTCTGAGCTTTGCTCGACAGTCAGCTGAGTGTAAATGTCTCGAGCCTTTCCGACAACAACGCTTTGCAAAAGTAAGGTCCAATGCTCTTTTGGCCATTTTAAATTTTCTGCAACTTTTTCAAAATGCAAAAAATACTTATCTACCTCTTTTTCCTGAAATGGAGGAACTAATCTGATGTGCTTTGTGGCATCAAAGTAACTACCAGAGTCAAAAACAGGGGTATGTTTCACCCTATCTTGACCCTGGAGTTCCATTTCCTTCAATCTTAACTGAAACTGCCTTTCTCTTTCTTTTTCTTCAATACTATATCTCATTTTTTCCTTTTCCAACTCCAGCCGTTCTTCTTTTTCTAATTTTTCTTTCTGAATGCGTTCCTCCATTTCTCTTTGTTTTTCTTCCTGTTCTAATTTTTCTTTTCGAATTCGTTCTTCTATTTATAATCTTTCCATCTGCATTTGTCTCTGCATTTCTCTTTCTTTTTCCTTCTCTCTTTCTTCCATTTCTAATCTGAACTTCTCTAATTCAATTTGCCTTCCTATTTCAATTTGTCTCATTTGTAATTCAGTATGTGAAACCATAATGAGAGACAAAGCAGATGGATCGAAAAGTTCTTCATCAACAAAAACCTGCACCAAAATATTCTTAATTTCATGCTTCTTCATGCTTGTTTTGACAGCAGTGACCCCATAATGGGAAGCAATTTCTAGCAAATCTGTCCTTTTGGCCAGATTAAACAACTCCTGAGTAGGCTGAGCCAAAAAGCTTCTCAAATCAAACGACATGTTTGCTTTTTGTTTGTTTTATAAAGTATTTATATGGAAATACAGATTGAGGTTAATTTGACAAAGTTTTTTTTTTTTTGTTTTTGTTTTTTTTTAATGACAAGCCAAACGAGAATTTCACATGAAATGACAAGTACTATTTCACCTGAAATGACAGTTCACATGAAATGACAATCCCCTATATGCCTATAGGGAAATACCAATCCTGTGAAGCAACTGCAAAGTCTATTTGATAAGAAATGACAATTACCTGCGTCACATGAAATGTCGGTTTTAAAATGCTTAAAATGGTTTAATCCCGGACGAGCCCCCAATTTCTGTTACGAGCCAGGCGTAGCAGAAAGAAAAAACAAACAAGCCTTTTAAAAAAATTTAACAAAATTTATTTACAAGTTAACTTTAACCTGTAGAAGTAAGAAAATTAAATGTACTTAGCTCTGAATGAAATATCCTGAATGAATCTATTTTCCTTGATCCCACAGAATTCACAGTCCAAAATGAAAAGTAATATCCTTTAACAATCCAACACAGAATTTAGAAATAACTTTTCTTAAATGCCCAAACATCAAACTCCAAAGTCTGACTCAATGAGAAAAATCAAGCTCTTTTATAGACCCTAAGGTTTCTCTAGAACATTCCAGAGGGCTGTGGAATAAGATGATATAATTTTCTAAAAATAATGCAAACCTGAACTTTCTGGAAGGTTCCAAAGTACTTTTCCTTGTAAACACGTTGTTTACAAATAGAAATTAATCTGTGACTCAGTTTTCTAGAATCTTCTGTAAGAAGATTAACAAGATATTTATAGCACTAATAGGTCAACAGTGGGGTGAAAGTGGGAATCAGAAAAATAAATTCTTATGCATAACATCAGCTCATTTGACTTCCATTTCCAACAATTTAGACCTTTGCAAGTTCAAAGACAGAACAGTCAACTTCAGAAAGCACTAACCTCCGTTCAGAAAATCTGAATCATAATTTTTTCGATTCTTCCTTTAAAAACTCATTTTAGCACATTCATCACTATGGGAAATATTAGACCTGACCCTCCGCCGACTTCTCCAGCAAGCAGTATACCTCTGTGGCAGTCAGTAAAGGCTGTGATTATTTGGAGAAAATTGCAAAACAAAGAAATGAGAGCACAGACTAAGTCCATTTGACGATAATTTGAGGTAAAATAATAAATATTCAAATCCATGGGATACACTTTATAAATAGATATGCAATTGCGACACACCTTATATTCGAATGGCTAGGTAGAGGCTCACTAGGAACGGGGAGCCACTAGCGTGGTGTTCAAAAAGAATTATACCGATATCAGATGTGGTGCCACAGCTAATGATTTTTCATGGTGTGATGGTGCAAATAAAACACAGACGCCCTTATAATTTCAAGAGCAGTAACCACTTCTATATATGGTTTAAAAGGGTGTATTGAACCTGTCAGAATGTCTTAGTCTGTGAAAGAAAATTTAGATTTTGCAATTTTCTCCTAATAATCATAGCCTTTCCCGGCTGTTACAGAGGCATTATGACTTGCTGGAGAAATCGGCAGAGGGTCAGGTCTAAAACTTTCCCATAGTGATGTATGGGCTAAAATGAGTATTAAAAGCGAGAATCGAAAAAAATGATGATTCAGATCTTCTGAACGGAGTTTAATGTTGTTTGTCCTTTACCCACTTCTCAACCTCCTTGAATACATCGGATCAACCTTTGACCTGATGAATTTAAATATCAGGGACCATGATATTAACATGTTCAACACTATTGAAATGAACAGTTGCCAGTGCAAATAGTGTAGATCCAGGAATAATGGCTAACAAGTGGCCTTCTGATCAGGATCTACTCTGTGTATATAAGTGCATCCTGAAGGTCTCCTGGAAAATAGAAGTAAAACAAAGATCAGGAATCGATACAATTAACTTACTCCACCCATCAAAGACATCAAAGGGAAAGAAACACAAACATTAGGCGACCGGACCATAATGGGAACCTAAACAAAGGAAGGCCATAAGGACAGTTACTGTCCCACAAAATGGCCATATGGCCATCCAAAATAAAAAGACACAAGTGATACACACAGTAAGTATCAAACAACAACATAAATAAATCCCCACAGAAGAACCGCCTTGGAACGGTCAGTGGAAAGATTTCCACTGGGGGGCTTAAATCGATTTTACGCAGCCACAATCCTCGCCCTTACTTCCGTCGCGATTTAGACAAATAATTTGTTCAGTCCGCATGAAGGTCTCCTAACTCATCAGTGCAACATCTCCGTGAACACAAATAATCAAAGAACCACAGAGGTGAGACAACGGTGAGGACTCGACAGCAAAAAAACACTGTAATGCTGGAGCAAAAGAAAACCTAAAGATTAGCTATTACATGTATATAAGTATGTTGTAAATATTGCAGAATTTAGAAAAATATACACTCTTGTAAACCCCCATATTCCTCTAAACGAAGTCGGTTTGACACCGACTTGTTTAAAAGATGAAAAATCTCATTTATACAAAATCATCACGATAACATGCCTATACAATTCTGACTCCCTTGAACCCCAGTTTTATATAGACAAACTGGGGTTTACAGGGGAAAATCTTAGTTTCCTTATTTCTACTCTAAAATATACACTGTGGGTACTCATTAGAGCCGCCTCGATGAGGCGGTTCTAATGTGTACCCACAATCTATATTTTGAGCAGAAATTAGAAAAATATTACAAGTTTTCATCTTAAAATTTTCATTTTTTCGGCGGTAAAATTTACAATGTATTTATAAAGGCGTGTTTTCATAATATTTACCTTAAACTCCTCTATCTCTTTTATTTCTTTAACTGTAGGATAGTTTGGAAATCCCTGCCGATACTTGTGTGTGAGGCTTAGGTACCTGGTCTGTTCCTTATACAGCAAGGAGGACCATTTTCTTGGCTTCACAGACACTATACAAGGAATATAATTGCCCTGCTTGTCATACCTGAGATTAGAAAAAAATAATAGTTTTGGACACGGGACAGTTTGAAGATGGATAAAAAAAAAATATATAGCTTATATAGAAAAAAAATGACTATAAATGGTAATTTTTTCTATAATCTCCATACATTTTTGTTTGCATACAACATGGTTGTTTAGCAAACACGGTTTCTGCTGTAGACCCAAATACCATAATATTTATGAAGAGGTGATGGTGCACATGGTTTATTTTTGTTGTGGTTTGTCTTTGTGTGTCGCTTATATTATTTTGTTTTCGATAGCCAATTGTTCATTTTGTGGGAAAGTAACGGTCCTTTTGGCTTTCTGCTACTGAAGTTTCCATTAGGGTCTAGTTATTATGTTTGTGTTTCTTTCTCTTTGGTGTCTCTGATGCGAGCTGTTGGTTAATTGTATTGATTCCTGATCAATGCCTTCATTTCTATTATGCTCAAAGATAGAAATGTCCATTCTATTTCAACTGATGCAGAAAATGCTGCTGTGGTATACATATGCCATATTTTCCCTAATAAGGACACAGTTCATTCTGATGATAAAAACAAAAGTACGGCGTGTCAGGTTGTGTTTTCATCAAAATTTATTTGGAAAATGACTGAACTTTTAGCAAACAATGGAGGCCTTGATCAGATGCCATGTTCTGTGGCGTCTGATCTGGGCCTGCAATGTTTTTTTTTCAGGGTACCCGTTTTGGGGTTTCTGGTACTAAATGGGTTAACTGAACCAGACATGTCTGAACGAGACCAACAGTAGCATATACATGTATATAAGACACAAACATATATCAGCAATTTGTCCCTCTTTATCACAAATGCATAATAATTGGTATGTTAAGACTGGTCTTTTTAGCACTGTTAGAACTTCAACAGCCTTCAAATATACTTCAACTAACTGTCAAATATACTTCTTTTCAAAAATTCTTGTGTTCACTTACTAGTGAGTGTTTGCTAATTGTGAAGAATATGGTACATACAAACCTCATTCTTTCCTTCAGAAATGGTTCTCTCTTTCTTTCATGACTTTTCTTCTCTCTACCCATTATTGTTTTGTTTCCTTGTTCCTTAACATCTTCACCTTCTGTAGGCAGTGTTGGTTTCTCACTAATTTGCTCTTCCAGTTTCATTTCTTCAACTTGTAAAGATGGTGTTTTTGTTTTCTCTTTGCTGTCCTTTGACTCTTTTGAATTTACTTCTAATGAGGCTGTATCTTGTAAATGAGAGACAAATTTGTCTTTGTCTGTAACTCTTTTAGGACTAACAGATTCTACAGTGGGTTGTTTTTCAGTCTCATTTGCAGTCTTCTGAAGTTCCTCTGATTCATTCTTCTGAAGTTCCTTAGTTTCAGCCTCATGTACATTTCCATCCTGGGATTCTTTGGCAGGAACTTTAACAATATTTTCATGCATGATTTCATCTGTGTCATACACAACTTCTTCTCTTTTATGACTACCAGTAGTTTTATTATCATGAACTTGTTTGATAGATTCAGTTATATCCAAATCTAATTCTGTGCCTAATCTACTGCTAGTCTTTCTTTTTGAACTTCTTTTAACATTCTGTTCATTTGCTGAATCCTCAACACTATGTCCACTATCTTTGCTTTCTTCCTGAACATGAGCATCTGATTGGTCCATATCTTCAGCCTCCTCTTCAACCTTTGAAGCTGCTCCATCATCTGTTGATATGGCTTCATTCTGATAATTTGGTATTTGTAACAAAGGTGGAAGTGTTATACCAACTTTCTTCAAGTTTCGTTCAAGTCTTGATTCAAAGGTATCTTTCCCAAGGAACCTTGAGTATGTTTCTTCCGAGAAAAAACATTTGATTCCATTCTTTCCCTTCACATTCCTACAATAAAGAACTGAAATTTCATATTCCAATGTTCATGGTGAGATGAAGTCTGTAGCCAGAGGAAAATTCTTCAAGAAGCTTGAAGCAACTAAATTTTGTTGTTTTTTTTTTAGTTTAACAACCCAGTCAACACTATTCAGGTCATATCTAGCCAGTCAGTTTAACTAACCACACTTTTCCTGGGAGGATTATACGTTAGCGGTTGACCAGTACCATGCACACTCTTTTGCCAGAAACTAACAGTTGCTTTTCTTGAATCAGTGGAACTGAGAGATGACCATAGAAAAGATTTCATGATCAATCTCCACAAACTAAGAGGAGTGGCTACAGCTTTAAGGGAAGGTAACTCCAAAACAGGAAAAAATTTGCTCATTTGGAAAATTGAGCCCCTTCCAGACAGACGTTTATAGCTTTGTGAGAATGACAAACTTTGATGATTTTTTGGAATCCTGCATGAATCTATTGAAATCCAAGAAAGAAGTTTGTGTAGTAACTCGTCAACAGTTTCGTGACATTGTTTTGTATTTCTTCTTCTTAGCACATAAAACAGAATTACTGATCTCAGCAGAAGAAAAGGGCATTGCAATATTTTAAACGATAAAAAGTATAATGTACTATTTTAAGAAGGAAAAAGAAAAATGTAATTGTGAGGCTCGAACCACACCTATAAAGTACAAAACTTTGACGGGCTATTAGTCAGCTGTCTTTCCACTGCGCCAGATTGAATGTCTAACATGTATACAACAAAATCGCATTATATTGAATATTACCGACGCTTGCTTCCCTTTCGACAACAGTGGACTATGCTCAATAACAAAAACATTCGCTGACGTCACTGTGAACTTATCCTCTGACAACAGTAATGATTTAAGTTTTAACAATCTGTTGACCAATAAGTGGACACTAATCACTTTCTATATATCACTATACTTGTCACAGAAGTGTCTCATTGTTTGTAAGGTAAATGGGGACTGTTCTTGGTCCGTTTTTATTCTCTATGAACACTAAAAATATGTCGACAAACACTGACTTTGAAATAAGACTTTTTTGCAGATCACTGTTTGCTATCATGAAAACAGACATTCCAGTCCCTTAAATGAAACATAATGCAGCTAAATAGGAAACAGACAAAATAAAATCCAGATGCCTTACACGGTTCCCACAAAGAGAATCAAAGTACTGAAAGTACTGAGGAATGTTGATTTATGAGAAATAATTATTATGATAACAAGTTAGTCGTACATCAAGCAGTTATCTTGATATTTTGTTGACAAGGTCCCAGAGGGTTAAAACATTCGACGCAGAAGAAAACTAGAAATGCGTCCATAGGACACGGATGCCCCCGCCTGAAAATATGTCTGTTCGTATTCATCAATAGAAAGTTATTGACCGTGTTTAAGTTTTGGACCCTTTTTTCACGTTTGACCTCTAAGTATGACCTTGACCTTGTAGGTAAGGACCTTGGTTTTGTGTGAGGCAGATTGACTCGTGATCGCCAACATTTCTGCCAAATAATTTCAAAATCCATCCAGAGATAAGAAAGTTATTGACCGACCATTTTTTTACCTTGGACCTCTAAGTATGACCTTGACCTTGGAGGTACGGATCTGGGTTTGCACGTGACACATCGTCTCATGATGGTTAATATTTCTTCAAAGTAATTTTAAAATCCATCCAGAAATAAGTAAGTTATTGACTGCGTTTAAGTTTCGAACCCTTTTTTTGACCTTTGACCTCTAAGTATGACCTTGGAGGTACGGATCTGGGTTTGCACGTGACATATTGTCTCATGATGGTTAATATTTCTTCAAAGTAATTTTAAAATCCATCCAGAAATAAGTAAGTTATTGACTGCGTTTAAGTTTCGGACCCTTTTTTGGACCTTTGACCTCTAAGTATGACCTTGACCTTGGAGGTACGGATCTGGGTTTGCATGTGACACAATGTCTCATGATGGTCAACACTTCTTCAAAGTAATTTCAAAATCCATCCAGAAATAAGTAAGTTATTGACTGCGTTTAAGTTTCGGACCCTTTTTTTGGCCTTTGACCTCTAAGTATGACCTTGACCTTGGAGGTACCAACCTGGAATTTGCACATGACACATCGTCTCATGATGGTTAACATTTCTACAAAGTAATTTCAAAATCCATCCAGAAATAAGAAAGTTATTGACTGCGTTTAAGTTTTGGACGTTTTTTTTTTTACCTTTGACCTCTAAGTATGACCTTGACCTTGGAGGTACGGACCTGGGTTTTGCACGTGATATGTCGTCTCATGATGGTTAACATTTCTGCCGAGTAATTTTAAAATCCATCAAGAAATAAGGAAGTTATTGACTGCGTTTAAGTTTCGGACGCACGGACGGACAGGGGCAACGCTATATGCCCTTTCCACCATTCTTCGAATGGCGGGGGCATAAAAAGATTCATTGATTGTTTTCAGTTTAAAGACATGCCAACCCTTGTAGATCATTTTTGTCTTCTGTAAGAGAAAGGAAGAAACGAGATAAAAATATTGTAGAGGAGATGAAATTAAGGGGCAGAGGTTAAAGAGGAAAATGAACGGAAGTGTAGAAACAGAAGAAATAACAACCCCCCCCCCCCCCCCCGCTCTACCGTCACCTGCTGCAAGGACAGCAGGCCTTGCCCCCAGCTGTAAGTCAATATTAGCTGGACTTCTCAGTGACACAAGATACACATCACCTTTGCCTCGCCCAACTACCCCCATGAAGTAATAAAAGGAAGAAAGAAAGATAAATCTGTCTGCTAATTTCTTCATGGTAAAACCATAAATAACTAAATTAGCTCTGTACATTCTTTGTTGTCTCATCTGCTAATAATCTTACAGAGAAGACTAGCCGGCACATGACGTCTAAGCAATGTCGCAGCAACGTCGCATCAACGTCGCATTGGTGCGACGATGCACATACGTTGTGCAGTCGCTTGGAGCAATGTTCCTGCGGGTATCGGGACATAAAAAGGAAAATAACTTGACGAAAAATAGAGATCATTTTAAAACCATCTGAGTTAGACATTATAACCCTGATCAGACGCTGCGTTTAGCAAACTTCAACAACCCAAGGCGAATTAATATAAGTTAATTCCAACCTGAACGGGTTACGAATAACATTAACTCATAAATGCCAGTTGTTTCAATAATGGGACTTTCGGAAACAGTTAAGACAGATAAGAGGCCATAGAATGTAGCGTCTGATTGGTGTCTTCACTATTTGCGAAATAAACGGAACTTAATTTAAAACTCACAGTTTGCAACACATGTTTTGTAATTAGAGCTCTCGAAAGCAGGTGAACAACCGTGTTCGATGGCAGTCAGCAAAGGGTTGTTTAGTTGGTCACAAGGGAGCTAACCCTTTTAACCCTGTAGGGTAGAAATACACTGTATGTATGCAAACATTGCAGATCCGGATAAGACAACACATAGCTAGCACAAGCCAGAATCTACATGTACACTGTTTGTCATCGTGTCACTGAACTAATCAGAAATCCCTTTCTATAAGAATATATTTAAAGCGAGAAGAGTCCTGTTCAGAAACTCAGAGATGAAAGAGTAAAATCACAAACCAGTTACATAAATATCATCAGAAAGCGTATAGGAAAAAAGTTCAAGAGTATTGTTTTCTTTTCAGAATTCGTCTTTCTGTGCCAATTTATATTCAATTCGTATAAAGTCTCGAAAAATGAAATATTTTGAAAGACGTTCCATGCCTGCAAAATTAAGTTTCAAGAGTTACTTTCGACTATTTTATGCAGCGAACGAACAGCGGAAGTGGAGTCACGCGGTCCAGTACCGTAAGTAGAAATGTGTTGCCATCGAAACTTGATTTTAACTAGAAATGTGTCCAGACGACACAGATGCCCCGGCCAAGGGCCCCGCCTCACCCCGAAAACCCATATTGCAACAAAATTTTCTAAGTGTGTGACCTTGTCATCAGGAACATTTGTGAGAAGTTATATTGAAATTGGTGAAAAATGTAAGCGCTAGAGCAATGACAAAGTTTTTCTAAAAATAGCCAGAGTGACCTTGACCTTGAAAGTCAAACTCGTTCGAGGTATTGACATAAGGAACATTTGTGTGAAGTTATTTTGAAACCAGTGAAGAAATGTAGTCGCTAGAGCGATGACAAAGTTTTTCTAAAAATAGCCACAGTGACCTTGACCTTGAAAGTCGAAATGGCTCGAGATATTGTCATAAGGAACATTTGTGTGAAGTTATATTGAAATCGATGAAGAAATGCAAGCGCTAGAGCGATGACAAAGTCTGTGACCTTGACCTTGAAGCCATAGGCATGAGTGGGGGTATTGCCAAATAAACATTTGGACCTGTATCTATCATCATAGCATACATAAGCCAAATCCATAATATAGTTTGGAAAATTTGAGATCTTTAAAATCTTTCACATTAAAATTGTCTAAGTCTGTGACCTTGACCTTGAGATCATAGGCATGGGTGGGGGTATTACTGAATAAAACATTGTACCTATATCTATCATCATATGAACCAAAGCCATCATAAAAGTTCAGGTTCTACCAGGTACAAATACCTTAACTGGAGTCTTTAACATGGAAAATTTCTAAGTCCATGACCTTGACCTTGAGGCCATGGGCATGGGTGGGGGTATCGCTGAATAAAACTTTGGACCTATATCTATAATCATACCAAATATGAACCAATTCCATCAAATGGTTTGGAAAATATGAGTTCTAAAATGTTCAAGTCTACCTGTTACAAAAACCTTAACCTGAGTCTTTAACATTGAAAATTTTTTCAAGTATGTGACCTTGACCTTGAGGTCACAGGCATGGGTGGGGGTATTGCTTAATAAAACTTTTGACCTATATCTATCATCATACCAAAGATGAACTAGTTCCATCAAATGGTTAGGAAAATATGAGTTCTAAAAGTTCAGGCTCTACCTGTTACAAAAACTTTAACCTGAGGTTACAGGATCACGTACGTACGTACGTATGTACGTACGTACATACGTACGTACCCACACATGTACAGACGGACATACACATGTACGCACGTACACACGTACGCACGTACGGAAAACCGAAAAACTATATGCCCCCTGCATCATATGATGCTGGGGCATAATAAAAATCAACTTTCAATAAAGTTTCCTTTTAAAAGGAAGGCTTCCCCAGTTTGTAAAGTTGAAAATCCGCCATTTTTTCCTCGCCTTTCGAAAGTAAGGGGGAGCTATTGCCATACCCCCGGCGTCCGGCGTCGGCGTAAGCATCGGCGTCCGCATTTGGTTGAAGTTTACCTGCAAGCAATCATTTGTGCTCTTTTACAAATTTATATTCAAGTAAAGTTATCAACTGGTAAAAAAAACAACAAAAAAAAATATTTATCACATTCTTTTTCACTCGATTTCCCAGGTTTGGGGCTTAAAAAGTTAATCATTTCCTCTGTATTACCTCCCTTATAATAATGCATATGCGTAGCCAATTAAAACGCATCTTCTCTTCTACACACACGAGAGCAGCAAAAGCTTTGGTAAGGCTGCGCGTACTCGCAGGCTCGCTTGAGTTAGTGCTGGTCGCCTTTGTGAAAAAGACCCATGTCATGCCAATGAAGCCGATGCCACGTCTTGACATTGCATCAACGTTGTCGCTCTAAATAACGGCCCGATTTTTTCCTGGTAAGACTTTTACGGAAACTGTTTCAGTGTTAGCTGTCCGTCTTAAGCCATTGAAAAGAGGACAATGTACGTAGAAACATATTCACGGACCCGGCGAGGAGCGAAACTGCAACTTCGGTGCGCATCTGACTGTAATGGTTAAAAAAAAAATCGGCATTAATGAACAGCAAAGGCTGAATGTGGCGAGCTGCTCACTCGCACAAGTTTTATACTGGTGGAAAATTTGTCAGAAAAGAGAACATGTTAAGCTTTTAAATTACTTGTTTGACACCCAATTGATTTCAGAGTTGAACAATGGCATGTTTTGTAAAATTGACCCTGTTGGAGGATATGCGGTCTCTTTCTGCCTGAGTTCGAGGCACGATCGAGACAAGTTCTGAAATGCATGCTTAAAACTGTCTTTCTCTTCACACACCGCTAATAAAGGAACGGTTAATAATGTTCTTAAATAAATGATTTGTTTGATTTGAGGTTTAACGTCCCCGTCAACACTGTAAAGGTCATTTTGGAGACGTTGCTTCCAATTTTGTGGGACTTTTACCCGACATTGAGATGAAATGACATCTCAAGCCCTGTCGCCCAATGAAACCAATAGGGTTTATTAGCATGGACGGTCCGCCTCGCACCGCGGTTCCTGGACAGGCTTAGATCCTCTAAGCGGTTTACCAGTACTAGTGTGCGGGCCGGATTCAGCTCTGCGTGGAAGCATCATGCAGCCCATATATTTCTTCAAGCCCCTATGGTCCCCGTCAACACTGTAAAGGTCATTTTGGAGACGTTGCTTCCAATTTTGTGGGACTTTTACCCGACATTGAGATGAAATGACATCTCAAGCCCTGTCGCCCAATGAAACCAATAGGGTTTATTAGCATGGACGGTCCGCCTCGCACCGCGGTTCCTGGACAGGCTTAGATCCTCTAAGCGGTTTACCAGTACTAGTGTGCGGGCCGGATTCAGCTCTGCGTGGAAGCATCATGCAGCCCATATATAAATGAAGAAACAAGATGTGTTTGTGAAACACTGATGCCCCCGGACAGCGCATTTTCAAAAACTACATCCGAAAATATCGTCTGCTTATGTTATCTGCTGAATCTTCTTGCAAACTTTTTAAAAATATTTTTGCATACAGGCAAACAGTGTGGGCTCAGATCAGACTGCTCCTAGCAAACTGTGGGCCCAAATCAGACTGCTCCATAGGATCAGTCTGATCTGGGTTTACACTTTGCAAAAAATACTTTTCAGGTAACCTGCAGATGGCAAAGCATACAACAATTGTGGTGATTGGCATTTTATGGGTTAAAATACACTTGGCGTGACTATTAGACATGACCTGAGAGGGAATACAAAAAATGGCAATGGAATCAAAACAGTTCATCGACACAGTTTTTGCCCGACAGATTTGAAGACAACCCCACCCCCCCTCGACAGATTTGAAGACATTTCCCCCCGACAGATTTAAAGACACCCCCCCCCCCCCTCGACAGATTTGAAGACATTTCCCCCCACAGATTTGAAGACAGTTCCCTAAAACTTTTGTTCATTGCAAAAAAGAAAACACAACAGGGCCAAAATGGCCCTGAATCGCTCACCTGATTTCAAGTCATTCATAGCTTCTGAAAGATATGTGTATAACTGACAGCCATCTTTTTCCATGAAGCATAATGGCTACACTTAGATAGATGGACACATGGGCAACTTTCTTACAAAGTTTGAATGAGACTGGTTTGAGAATTCAGGACAGGTTATCATTTTCAATTTTTACGTCTGCCAGCCATTTTCTTCACTGGAGCAAAACCATTTTGGTAGAAGGTCACCTAAGCAACCTTCCTGTGAAGTTTGAATGAAATTAAACCAAAGGTATAGGAGTTGTCATTTTACATGTTTAAAGATATATCTATTTTTAATCTCTGACAGCCATCTTGTTCATCCGAGCAATACTGTTTACCTATTTCTGTAGAGGGTCACCTAAGCAGAGTTCTTATTAAGTTTGAATGAAAATGGACCAGGTATAGGAGAAGTTATCATCTTAAAGTTGTTGTCTTATCCTAATTTAGCTCCGGTGGCGATCTTGATCATTGGAGCAGAACCATTTAAGCTGTTCTGTTGGACATTCCTGTGAAGTTTGAATGAAATTATACCACAGGCCATTTAAAAGTGCTTTTTGGAGGTATTTTTAGCTCTGGCTGCCATCTTGTCTAATGGAGCAGAACAATTTTAGCTATTTTTGTAAGAAACCACCTGGACAACATTCCTGTAAAGACTGAATCAATCGGCCCAAGGGTTTAGAAGGAATTGCATTTTAAGCAAGTTATGTTTTTCTATTTTTAGCTCTTCGGAACGGCACAGTTTTAGCTATTTTGGAAGAGGGTAAAACAACAACATTCCCATAGTGTTTGAATGAAACTGGTCAAAAGCAAATGGGTTATCATTTAAAGATTGTTTGTTTTTTAGCTCTGGTGGCCATTTTGTTCAACAGAGAGTGAAACTGTTTTATCTATTTTGGTAGAGGGTCACCTAAGCAACATTCCTATGAAGTTTGATTGAAACTGACCCAGGGGTAAAGGAGGAGTTTGCATGAATAGATTTTTCTATATTTAGCTATGGTGGCCATCTTGTTCACTGGAGGGGAACAATTTTATTTATTCTGGCAGGGAGCCACCTAGGCAACATTCCTGTGATGTTTGAATCAAATCAGCCAAAGAGTTTAGGAGGAGTTGGCATTTAAAGCAAATTGTTGACGTTTTTTTCTATTTTTAGCTCCAGTGGCCATCTTGTTCATCGGAACGGCACAGTTTCAGCTATTTTAGAAGAGGGTAACAACAACAACATTCCTATGGATTTTGAATGAAACTGGTCAAGGGTATAGGAGGAGTTATCATTTAAAGATTGTTCTATTCAGGTGGCCATTTTGTTCAACGGAGTTGAACCGTTCTATCTATTTTGGTAGAGGGTCACCTTAGCACCATTCCTATGAAGTTTGATTGAAATTGACCCAGGGGTAAAGGAGGCATTAGCGTTTTAAGATTTTTCTATATTTAGCTCTCTTGGCCATCTTGTTCACTGGAGGGGAACAATTTTATCTATTTTGGTTGGGAGCCACCTAGGCAACATTCCTGTGAAGTTTGAATCAAATCAGCCAAAAGGTTTAGGAGGAGTTGGCTTTAAAGCAAATTGTTGAATTTTTCTATTTTTAGCTCTGATGGCCATCTTGCTCATCAGAAATTAATTGTTTCAGCCGTTTTGGTAGAGGGTCATCATAACACCATTCCTATGGAGTTTGAATGAAACTGGCCCAAAAGTATAGGAAAAGTTTTTGTTTACAGATTTTTCTATTTTTAGCTCTCGTGGTCATCTTGTTAATCAGAGCGGAACCATTTTAGCTACTTTGGTAGAAGGTTACCTAAGCAACATTCCTATGAAGTTTGATACAAATTGGCACAGGGGTATTGGAGGAGTTCGGGTTTTAAATAGTTTTCTATTTTCAGCTCTGTTGGCAATCTTGTTCATCTGAGCAGAACCTTTTCAGATATTTTGGTTGGGAACCAACTAGGCAACATTCCTGTAAAGTTTGAATCAAATCGGCCCAAGGGTTTAGGAGGAGTTGGCATTTAAAGCGAGTTTTTTTTTTTCTATTTTTATCTCTGGCGGTCATCTTGCTCATCGGGACAGAACCATTTTAGCTATTTTGGAAGAGGGTAACCCAAACACCATTCCTATGGAGTTTGAATGAAAATGGCCCAAAGGTATATGCCCAAGGTTTCAGGAGGAGTTGGCGTTTATAGCAAATTTTTGACTTTTTTTTTATTTTTAGCTCTGGTGGCCATCTTGCTCATCAGAGCAGAACTGTTTTATCTATTTTGGCAGAGGGTCACCTAAACAACATTCCTTTGGAGTTTGAATGAAAATAGCCCAAACGTATAGGAGGAGTTGTTGCTTAAAAGATTTTTTTATTTTTAGCTGTCTTCCATCTTGTTCGGATTCTAGCTATTTTGGTAGGGAGCCACCTAGGCAACATTTCTGTGATTTGAATTAAACTTGCTCAAGAGTTTAGGAGGGGTTGGCATTTTAAGCAAATTGTTGACGCCCAGTGACACATGACGGATGATGCATGTTGGATATTGGCCGATCACAATAACTCATCCTCAGGTGAGCAGTCAGGTGCTTACCGGTAAACTATAAAAGTTAAAATTTTCTAAACTTCTTAGAGTTAAATTATTTTTGCACTTAAGCATTTATAACTTGTTTAACCCATTTAGTACCGGAAACCCCAAAAGGGGTACCTTGGCAAACAGTGCAGGCCCAGATGAGACGCCGCAGAATGCGGCGTCTCATCAGGGCCTACACTATTTGCAGGAAATTCAGCCATTTTCCAAATCAATTTTGAAGATACCACAACCTGTCAACCCTAAATTTAGAAATGGACTCTGGCTATATATAAGGAGGAAGATTCCATTTGGTACTAAATGGGTCAAGTTATTTAGTCATTTTTTCAATTTCATATTCTGGAGTTATTGTAATTTTTATGGACATGTAGGTAATTTTAGTTTATAGATCTCTTACATAACTGTATCATGTTTATTATTATGTAATAAAATTCTGTACGCATCGTCTAGACTTCTGTACACCACGCTCTTGAAGATAGGAAAAAATGCTAAATTATAACTTACAAAAGTTACTTTTGAATGGTTTACTAATTTAACCTTGACCTAAATAACTTTAGACATAACCTAAACAGGTTATTTTCTACAGCCGCACTTTGAAATCAATGCAGATAGGTGACTTTAAACTACGCAAAGCCTTTTCAAAATTTTATAGACGCCATTCTGATTTAATTTCAAAATTCAAAATTGGACTTAAATCTCTTCTGCAACAAGGTCTATCGGAACCCGAATTTTATGGTGACTTAGTACATACATTCAGAAAAATATATAACCGCAATGACTCCAGCACCCAATTTCGTAAAATCATTCTTCGATATAAAAAGATTGGGTACAACATGGATATTATACGACAGACTGCATGCATGGTAGTTAACCCAATCACGGTTGGCAACTTTGCTTCCCTCTTTAATTGCACGCCGGTGGGTCAGGCCTCAGATTCTATGACGGCTCTAACGTAAAGGCTTATTGAAAATTAGAGAGATAATGTTGGTTGGTGCCTGATGCTCTGTCTCTGGTCGTGCTCATCGGAGTCTAACTGTTGGTTTTCTTTTGCTCCAGCATTTCAGTGGTTTCTTGCTGTCGAGTCCTCACCGTTGTCTCACCTCTGTGGTTCTTTGATTTTTGTGTTCACGGAGAAGTTGCACTGATGAGTTAGGTGGCCTTCATGCGGACTGAACAAATTATTTGTCTAAATCGCGATGGAAGTAAGGGCGAGGACTGTGGCAACGTAAAATCGATTTAAGCCCCCCAGTGGAAATCTTCCACTGACCGTTCCAAGGCGGCTCTTCTGTGGCGATTTATTTATGTTGTTGTTTGTTACTTACTGTGTGTATCACTTGTGTCTTTTGGTTTTGGATGGCCGTATGACCATTTTGTGGGAAAGTAACTGTCCTTATGGCCTTCCTTTGTTTAGGTTTCCATTATGGTCTGGTCGCTTAATGTTTGTATTTCTTTCCCTTTGGTGTCTTTTATGGGTGGAGTAAGTTAATTGTATCAATTCCTGATCTTTGTTTTACTTCTACTTTTTATAACTGTAACAGGTTATAAAGAAAATAACTTGAATAGGTTATGCACCGAACTGGTGAGCTAAAAAGAAATTCGGCTATTTTTATGGATTTCATATCACTTCTAGGCCATACTAAATCACATTCTGGGGGCTTCAAATAGCCATTATATATAGGAAGGTCTTTCACTAGCACAGCTATCTATTTTAAGATGGTTCATCGACAAATCAAAATCTTTTCACTGTTGGTCACTTGGTGAACTGTCTTAAAGTGGACAATACAATGTGTTTGTGCAATACATTTTAACTATCCAGTCATCAATATTGCAGTCATATTAAACCGCATCCTGAAGTCCACATGTCAATGTATCGTCATTGGCATAGACTTTGAGACAGCTCACAGACAGAGAAAACATCTCACTCTCGATGAACTGTCGACACGGAAACATATTCAAATTCCTTTTTTTTTGCAGGTATGTGTAGAAATGTCTGTCATTAGCACAGTAAACGATTCTTGACAATTCATCGACTCAGAGACAAGGTCCCTGTCAATCACAGGAGCATAATCCAGTCATAATACATCATTTATCCATAATTATCCCCTTATTACCCATGATTACCAATTATAATTATCAACTAGAAATGGTGTTTGTAAAACACAATGCCCCCAACCTTTGCTTGTCCTTAGATGGCAAAATATTCAACAAATATTGTTAAAAACTCAAAAACATACAACAAGAATTCCCCCGAAGGCTATGTCGCGCCTGTGAGGGCGCAAAGTCACCAAACCATGAAATCTAGGTCAAGGTCAAACATGGATGCCTGCATAAAAATTTCACTCCTAGTTGCAAGCATGTACCAAGTATCATCAATGAAACTCTTCAAAACAGACTCTTACATCAGGGTGAAAGTTAGGGTTGTCACACTATTTTACAAAGTCAGTGAACCATAAAATGTAGGTCAAGGTCAGAAATGGATATTTGCATTGAAGTTTCAATTCCTAAATGCAAGCTTGTACCAAATACAATTAATGAAGCTCTAATAAATCTTGAGAAATGGACTCTTACATTAGATAGAAAGTCAGGGTGGTCGCAATAATTCACAAAGTCAGTGAACCATGAAATATGGATAAAAGTCAAATATGGATGCGTGCGTTGCAGTTGCAATTCCTAGATGCAAGTTTGTACCAATTATAATTTAAAAAGCTTTAATAGTTTTCGAGAAATGGTGAAAGTCAGGGTGGTCGCAATAATTCACGAAGTCAGTGAACCATGAAATATAGGTCAAGGTCAGATATGAATGCTTGCGTTGAAGTTGCAATGCCTGGATGCAAGTTTGTACCAAGAATGATTAATGAAGCTCTAATAGTTCTCAAGATATGGACTTGCTGACAAGATTTTATTAAAAAATACAAGGCATCGCATGCGATACAAATCCCCTCGCACAAGACAACTTCGTGTGTGGAAAACACTGAAATGCCAAAAGTCCAACTTGCTTGAGATATTATCATATGCAACATTTGTGTAAAGTTTGTTTAAAAATCCATCCATAAATGTAGGTTCTAGAGTGATGACAATATTTCTCTAAAAATAGTCATAGGGACCTTGACTTGAGGCCATGGCCGCGAAGTAGATCTTGCTCAAGATATTATCATAAGCATCTTTTGTGTGAAGTTAGATTGAAATCATAAATGTAGGCAGTAGAGCAATGACAATGTTTTTCTAAAAATAGCCATAGTGACCTTGACCTTGAGGTCATGACCTTGAAAGTCAAAGCAACTCGAGATATTACCATAAGAAACATTTGTGTGAAGTTCTATTAACATCCATCAATAAATGTAGGCACTATAGCGATGACAAAGATTTTCTAAAAATAGCCACAGTGACCTTGACCTTGAAAGTCGAAATAGTTCGAGATATTGTCATAAGGAACATTTGTGTGAAGTTATACTGAAATCGGTGAAGAAATGTAAGCGATAGAGCCATGTCAAAGTTTTTCTAAAAATAGCCACAGTGACCTTGACCTTGAAAGTCAAACTCACTCGAGGTATTGTCATAAGGAACATTTATGTGAAGTTATATTGAAATCAGTGAAGAAATGTAGTCGCTAGGGCGATGACAAAGTTTTTCTAAAAATAGCCACAGTGACCTTGACCTTGAAAGTCGAAATCGCTCGAGATATTGTCTTAAGGAACATTCGTGTGAAGTTATATTGAAATTGGTGAAGAAATGTAAGCGCTAGAGCATTGAGGAAGTTTTTCTAAAAATAGCAACAGTGACCTTGACCTTGAAAGTGGAACTCGCTACAGATATTGTCATAAGGAACATTTGTGTGAATCGATTTTGAAATTGGTGAAAAAATGTAAGCGCTAGAGCAATGAAAAAGTTTTTCTAAAAATAGCCACAGTGACCTTGACCTTGAAAGTCGAACTGTGTGAAATTATATTAAAATCGGTGAAGAAATGTAGGCGCTGGAGCGATGACAAAGTTTTTCTAACAAGAGGGCCATGATGGCCCTGGATCGCTCACCTGACCCATATGATTGAGTAACAAGGGGGCCTCGGGGAGGGCCATTATTGACCCCAGGGCTACAGTATGCATAATGTTGAGGGAGGTCTAAAAAGGTGAAGCTTCATACCAAATATCAACAAAGCCTATAATTTGAACAAACTTGGCAAAGATCCACTAGATGAAGCGATACACCAAATATCAAAGACCTGGGCCTTGGGGTTTCGGAGAAAAAGATTTTTTAAAGATATTCCCTACATTAGCCTATGTAAAACCAAATGGCCCCGGGGTGGGGGCATTTTTGGTCTCAGGGCTATAACTTAAACAATCTTGATAGAGGTCCACTAGATGAAGCTTCACACCAAATATCAAAGACCTGGGCCTTGCTGTTTCAGAGAAGAAGATTTTCAAAGATTATCTCTATATATAAAATTATGCAAAACCAAAGAGCCCCGGGGCAGGGGCTATAATTTGAACAATCTCGGTAGAGGTCCACTAGATGAAGCTCCATACCAAATATCAAAGACATGGGCCTTGTGGTTTCAGAGAAGAAGATTTTTAAAGATTTCCCTATATAAGTCTATGAAAAACCAAAGGGTCTCGGGGCAGGGGCATTTTTGACCCCAGGGCTATAATTTGAACAATCTTGATAGAGGTCCACTAGATGAAATTTCACACCAAATATCAAAGACCTAGGCCTTGTGGTTTCACAGAAGAAGATTTTTAAAGATTTTCCCTATATAAGTCTATGTAAAACCAAAGGGCCACCGAGACAGGGGTGTTTTTCGTCTCAGGGCTATAATTTGAACAATCTTGGTAGAGGTCCACTAGATGAAGCTTCATACCAAATATCAAAGACCGAGGTCATCTGGTTTCAGAGAAGAAGATTTTTCAAGATTTTCCCTATATATAAGTCTATGTAATACCAAAGGGCCCCAGTGGGCGCATTTTTGGCCCCAAGGC
This sequence comes from Lucinisca nassula, assembly GCA_963580285.1. Taxonomy (NCBI): domain Eukaryota; kingdom Metazoa; phylum Mollusca; class Bivalvia; order Lucinida; family Lucinidae; genus Lucinisca; species Lucinisca nassula. The sequence goes on from OY757025.1 coordinate 60,300,219, forward strand.
TATAATTTGAACAATCTTGGTAGGGGTCCACAAGATTAAGCTTCATACCAAATATCAAAGACCTAGGCCTTGTGGTTTCAGAGAAAAAGATTTTTCAAGATTTTCCCTAAATAAGTCTATGTAAAACCAAAGGGCCCTGGAGCGGGAGCATTTTTGGCCCCAGGGCTATAATTTGAACAATCTTAGTAAGGGTCCACTAGGTGAAGCTTCATACCAAATATCAAAGACCTGGGCCTTGTGGTTTCAGAGAAGAAGATTTTTTAAGATTTTCCCTATAGAAGCCATGTAAAACCAAAGGGCCCCAGAGCGGGGGTATTTCTGGCCCCAGCACTATAATTTGAACAATCTTGGTAGGGGTCCACTAGGTGAAGCTTCATACTAAATATCAAAGACCTGGGCCTAGCGGTTTCAGAGAAGAAGATTTTTAAAGATTTTCCCTATATAAGCCTATGTAAAACCAAAAGGCCCCGGGGCGGGGGCATTTGTGGCTCCAGCACTTTAATTTGAACAATCTTGGTAGGGATCCACAAGATGAAGCCTCATACCAAATATCAAAGACCTGGGCCTTGCAGTTTCAGAGAAGAAGATTTTTCAAGATTTTCCAAATATAAGTCTATGTAAAACCAAAGGGGCCCTGGAGCGGGGGCATTTTTGGCCCCAGGGCTATAATTTGAACAATCTTGGTAGGGGTCCACTAGATGAAGCTTCATACCAAATATCAAAGACCTGGGCCTTGCGGTTTCAGAGAATAATTTAAAGATTTTCCTTATATAAGCCTATGTAAAACCAAAAGGCCCAGAGGGGGGGGGGGAGACCTGTGCCTTGTGGGGTGAAGCTTCATACCAAATATCAAAGACATGGGCCTTGTGGTTTCAGAGAAGAAAATTTTTAAATATTTTCCCTATATAAGCCCATGTAAAACCAAAGGTCCCCGGAGCGGGGGCATATTTGACCCCAGCACTATAATTTGAACAATCTTGGTAGGGGTCCACTAGATGAAGCTTCATACCAAATATCAAAGACCTAGGCCTTGGGGTTTCAGAGAAGAAGATTTTAAAGATTTTTCCTATATAAGCCCATGTAAAACCAAAGGGCCCCGGGGCGGGGGCATTTTTGGCCCCAGCACTATAATTTGAACAATCTTTGTAGGGGTCCTCTAGATGAAGCTTCATACCAAATATCAAAGACCTGGGCCTTACAGTTTCAGATAAGAAGATTTTTAAAGCTCTTCCCTATATAAGCCCATGTAACACCAAAGGGCCCCGGAGCGGGGGCATTTTTGGCACCAGCACTATAATTTGAACAATCTTGGCAGGGGTCCACTAGATGAATCTTCATACCAAATATCAATTACCTGGGCCTTGCGGTTTCAGAGAAGAAGATTTTTAAAGATATTCCCTATATTAGCCAATGTAAAACCAAAGGGTCCCCGAGCGGGGGGCATTTTTGGCCCCAGCACAACAATTTGAACAATCTTGGTAGGGGTCCACTAGATGAAGCTTCATACCAAATATCAAAGACCTGGGCCTTACGGTTTCTGAGAAGAAGATTTTTAAAGATTTTCCCTATATAAGCCAATGTAAAACCAAAGGGCCCCGGAGCGGGGGCATTTTTGGTCCCAACACTATGATTTGAACAACCTTGGTAGGGGTCCACTAGATGAAGCTTCATACCAAATATCAAAGACCTGGGCCTTGTGGTTTCAGAGAAGAAGATTTTTTAAGTTTTTGGTGAAAAAATCTATTTTTGGCTCCTATGACCTAGATGTGCAACGGACCGGAACCATTTGAACAACTTTGAAAGGGGACCACCTAAGGATCATTCCTGTGAAGTTTGGTCAAAATCCGATCAGTGGTTTAGGAGGAGATGTCGTTTAAAGAAAATGTTTACGGACGGACGGACGCACGGACGGACGACGGACGAAAAGTGATCCCAAAAGCTCACCTTGTCACTACGTGACGGTGAGCTAAAAATAGCCATTGTGACCTTGACCTTGAAAGTTGAAATGGCTTGAGATATTGTCATAAGGAACATTTGTGTGAAGTTATATTGAAATCGGTGAAATGTAAGCGCTAGAGCATTGACAAAGTTTTTCTAAAAATAGCCACAGTGACCTTGACCTTGAAAGTGGAACTCGCTAGAGATATTGTCATAAGGAACATTTGTGTGAAGTTATTTTGAAATCGGTGAAGAAATGTAGGCGCTAGAGCGATGACAAAATTTTTCTAAAAATAGCTACAGTGACCTTGACCTTGAGGTCATGCCCCTGAAAGTCGAACACACTCGAGATATTGTCATAAGGAACATTTGTGTGAAGTTATGTTGAAATCAGTGAAGAAATGTAGGCGCTAGAGCAATAACAAGGTTTTTTCTAAAAATAGCCACAGTGACCTTGACCTTGATGTCATGACCTTGAAAGTCGACCTCGCTCAAGATATTGTCATAAGGCACATTTGTGTGAAGTTATATTGAAATCTGTGAAGAAATGTAGGCGCTAGAGTGATAACAAAGGTTTTCTTAAAATAGCCACAGTGACCTTGACCTTGAGGTCATGACCTTGAAAGTCGAACTCGCTGAGATATTGTCATAAGAAACATTTGTGTGAAGTTATATTGAAATTAGTGAAGAAATGTAGGCGCTAGAGCGATGACAAAGTTTTTCTAAAAATAGCCACAGTGACCTTGACCTTGAGGTCATGACCTTGATGTCGAACTCGCTCGAGATTTTTTTATAAGGAACATTTGTGTGAAGTTATATTGAAATTGGTGAAGAAATGTAGGCGCTAGAGCGATGACAAAGTTTTTCTAAAAATAGCCACAGTGACCTTGACCTTGAGGTAATGACCTTGAAAGTCGAACTCGCTCGAGATTTTTTTATAAGGAACATTTGTGTGAAGTTATATTGAAATTGGTGAAGAAATGTAGGTGCTAGAACGATGACAAAGTTTTTCACAAATTACCAAAATGACAAAGGGCCATAACTCACAAAGTATTTTTCGGAATTTTGACATATGTTAATCAGTTCATCTACTCATCACCACCAATCTATTCACCAGATTTCAAGGCTCTAGCTCCAATAGTTTTTGAGATACCTTGCTGACAAGATTTTATTAAAAAAATTTCAAAGGGCAATAACTCTTTAAAGGGGCATAATCCGGACGAGAAAAAAAATACGCGTCAGCTAATTTTCCATCAGGAATCCATATATGATATTTCAAAACCCTAGCAAGCACGGTTCTAAAGATATGCTATGCATCACTTTTAGCATACATTACAATGGGCACACATTACCAAAATGACAAAGGGCCATAACTCACAAAGTATTTTTCGGAATTTTGTCAAAAGTTAATCAGTTCATCTACTCATCACCACCAATATATTCACCAACCTTCAATGCTCTAGCTCCAATAGTTTTTGAGATATCTTGCTGACAAAATTTTATTAAAAAAATTTCAAAGGGCAATAACTCTTAAAAGGGGCATAATCTGGACAAGAAAAAAATACGCGTCAGCTAATTTTCCATAAGGAATCCATATATGAAATTTCAAAACCCTAGAATACACGGTTCTAAAGTTATGATATGCATCACTCTTAGCATACATTACAATGGGCACAAATTACCAAAATGACAAAGGGCCATAACTCACAAAGTATTTTTCAGAATTTTGTCAAAAGTTAATCAGTTCATCTACTCATCACCACCAATCTATTCACCAACTTTCAAGGCTCTAGCTCCAATAGTTTTTGAGATATCTTGCTGACAAGATTTTATTAAAAAAATTTCAAAGGATAATAACTCTTAAAAGGGGCATAATCCGGACGAGAAAAAAAATACGCGTCAGCTAATTTTCCATGAGGAATCCATATATGAAATTTCAAAACTCCTAGCATACACGGTTCTAAAGATATGCTATGCATCACTTTTAGCATACATTACAATGGGCACAAATTACCAAAATGACAAAGGGCCATAACTCACAAAGTATTTTTCGGAATTTGTCAAAAGTTAATCAGTTCATCTACTCATCACCACCAATATATTCACCAACTTTCAAGGCTCTAGCTCCAATAGATTTTGAGATATCTGCCTGACAAGATTTTATTAAAAAAATTTCAAAGGGCAATAACTCTTAAAAGGGGCATAATCCGGACAAGAAAAAAAATACGCGTCAGCTAATTTTCCATGAGGAATCCATATATGAAATTTCAAAACCCTAGAATACACGGTTCTAAAGTTGTACTATGCATCACTTTTAGCATACATTACAATGGGCACAAATTACCAAAATGACAAAGGGCCATAACTCACAAAGTATTTTTCGGAATTTTGTCAAAAGTTAATCAGTTCATCTACTCATCACCACCAATATAATCACCAACTTTCAAGGCTCTAGCTCCAATAGTTTTTGAGATATGTTGCTGACAAGATTTTATTAAAAAAATTTCAAAGGGCAATACCTCTTGAAGGGGGCATAATCCGGACGAGGAAAAAAATACGCGTCAGCTAATTTTCCATGAGGTACCCATATATGAAATTTCAAAACCGTAGCATACACGGTTCTTTAGTTATGCTATGCATCAAAAGCGTAACGGACGGACGAACGGACGAACAGACGAACGGACGAACGAACCAGAAGCAATATGCCCCTCCAACTTTTTCAAAGTTGGGGGCATAATTAGAGGTCGTATGACTTTGAACAAAAGTGTCGTGGAACTGTCTCCTCCAAAAACTTTGTCAGGTAACTGTCTTGTTCCCATGGCAACATTTTTAAAGAGGTTTTGGAAATATGGTAGTTGTGTTTGGAAATTTGGTAGCTGCGTTTGGGATCTCCAAGGTGTGTGGTTCTTAACCCATTTCAGACTGGAAACCCCTAAAGGGGTACCCTGGCAAACAGTGCAGGCCCAGATCAGACGCCGCAGAATGCGGCATCTTATCAGGGTCTTCACTGTTTGCAAAAAGTTCAACCATTTTCCAAATCAATTTTGAAGAAAACACAACCCGACACCCCTAAATTTTGAAATGGATCCTGCTGTATATAAGGTGGAAGATTCCATTTGTTACAAAAAGGGTGAAGATGAAAGCGAAAGAGTTCCAAATAGGGCTGCTAGATTTGTTACTAACTATTACAGCTTTGAATCAGCATACTGGAAAAATTAAGAGAAAAGAAAGGGAGATAATAAGCTTATTTCTTTTACAAAGTTCTAAAGATTGTGGCTTATATTCCAGCAGATATTCCTACCAATTTTGTGTTGCCGAAATCACCACTCATTGAGATATCAGAGCCCACCACAGCAGAACCAGGATTTTGGAAAAAAAGGAATGCAACATTGCCAATAGTGTTTCAAAATGCTCAGTTTTGCCAAATCTTTATGAAATCACAATAATTTGGACAAAAAGTGGGTTCAAACCAGTTCTTTCTTCCTGCACACTATTAGAGGTTGGAATGCCCTCTATGATATTATCAATTTTGGATGGTAGATTGCTGGGTCTTCTAGACATGCTGCAGTACACAGCACCAATATGTTTTTATGACCTACATGTGTGTATAGCTAGTTCTTTATTTATTTCCATACAGTCTTGCTAATTACCGACAATAACCGTCAATAACCGACAACAAGTTTTTTTTTCAATTATTTCTAAACAAATTAGTTTTTAGGTAAAATGGTCACATACCGGTATGTGTATCATTATCCGTTTTGAAAGAATGTGATTACTGAAGACAGTATATTTGATAAATGACACCTCGCTATAAAAGGGGTGCAATTCGAATCAGAATCAGATTTGTTAGTGGTGACTCGTCAAATGAGATTCACCATGACCTTACATGCAGCTCTCACCAAAGCGGTAAAAGTTTTCTTATTTCTCAGAATCAGAATCGTTACTGGTTACATCAAATGACATCCATACACCAGGACCTGTGATATGGAAAGTTAGTCCCTAGCTCTAACCAAAGAGGTAAACTTAGCGACACAATCCTCAGCACCTTCAGCTGTCGAAATAATTGAATCGGGAAGGGCATTCCAATCTCTAATGGTTCGGGGAAAAAACGATTCTTTATAAATGTCAATTCTTGTAGTAAGAGTCTGAAACGCAATTGAATGGTGCCTACCTGGGGGAACAAGGTCATCTGTTGGAATGCTGGATTGCTGGCAGCACCCTTTAGACCTTTGTATAAGAGTATGAGCCTACTGTTGCTTCTAATTTCTTGAGAGACTCCCATCTTAATATGCCTAGAATTCCAGTCATGCTCCCAGTTTCAAAGCAGTAATTGCTTGCTACTAATCTAGCAGCTCTATTCTGAAGTTTTTCAATTTCCTCATTAAGGACCACTCCACTTGGCTCCCAGACATAGGCTCCATGAGGCGGTTCTAACAGGCTGTTTGCAGTATACATTTAGAAGAAACATACCACGGATTTACATCAGAAAAGTAGTCATTTTGGAGATGTGAAAAAATGCACTATGTGGTATGTTGCATGGATGTGTTATCATAATGACTGTCGGTGTCTCATCCTGGGGCTATATGGCGAAACTGGAAAAAAAATATACGTGTACTAGGTTCGAATATCAGAATAATATCTGATTCTGCTAAACAATTCAGATTCTATATCGCGAAAAATATATGGCAAAACGTCATTAAATATATCTGATTCTGCTAAACAAACGGCCCCTACCCATCGGGGCTTGAATAAATAGATGGGCTGCATGGTATGAATGTCATTTGACGGGTCACCAGTTACAAATCTGATTCTGATGCTTCCACGCAGAGCTGAAACCAACTGCACATGAGTACTCAGAATCAGAATTGTTAACTGGTGACACGTCCTTAGACAATCCTTCACCAGGACTGTTAAACGCTTAGAAGATCTAGGCCTGCCCAGGCAAAGCGGTGCGAGTCGGACTGTCCATGCTTAAAAACACTTCTAAAATTCCTCCTCGGAGGTTAAAAATATCGGTAGATAGATAGAGTATTGGTTTGATTGGGCGACAGGGCTTGAGATTTCATTAGAATTATTTCTCAATGTCGGGTAAAAGTCCCACAAAAATTGGAAGCAACGTCTCCAAAATGACATATATAGTGTTGACGGGGAGTTAAACCTCAAATCAAACAAAAAATCTGCTAAACGAATCCGATTACAATAGATCAGTCAGTGTGATCAATGTGAAATGTGGATACACACTGAATGTTCCTTCATTTCAGATGTGGAATATGGCACTTTGGTAAACTCAAACTGCTACTGAATATGTCCAAAATGTGATGTTTGCAACTTTTCAGACTCCTTCTTTGATGAATATATAGAACTGAGTAAGCCAAACAGGTTTGAACCTCTGTCAGAGGATAAGAGAGGCAAATCTTCTACTGTTGATGAAAATAAGTCAAATTTTGTAAAAGGTTTGAAACTTTGCAGTATAAACATAAAGGGAATAAAAGGAAAAATTCTTGAACTTTTAGCTTTCCTCAATTCATCTCAACCACATATTGTTGCTATTCAGGAAACAAAGATTGACAGTTCAATTACTATATCTGAGCTTTTCCTTGAAAATTGTCAGTACTGTGTCTATAGAAAAGATAGGAACTCTCATGGTGGTGGGTTGATGTTGCTCATTCACAGAAACATCCCTCACATGCCTTTCATGGAACTGGAAAATGACACCGAATCGGTCTGGGTTAAGGTTTTTGCAAATAAAATTTCCCACTTCGTAGCAAGCTGGAATCGACCACCAAATAGTATGGTCGAAAACTTTCAGTTGTTTAAAGATCAGCTGGATTGCATTAAGTCGCAGCACAAGGGTAAAAAAAACTCCCGGCTGTACATGTTCTAGGTGACGGTGACCTCAACTTCAGAGACATTGCTTGGCCTGACAGGCTCAGCAAACAAGGCACAATGCTGAGTAAGTCTGAAGGACAAATATTAATTGACATTATGAACGATCATGGCTTCATGCGGACTGAATAAATTATTTGTCTAAATCGCGACGGAAGTAAGGGCGAGGATTGTGGCCACGTAAAATCGATTTAAGCCCCCCAGTGGAAATCTTCCACTGACCGTTCCAAGGCGGCTCTTCTGTGGCGATTTATTTATGTTGTTGTTTGTTACTTACTGTATGTATCACTTGTGTCTTTTAATTTTGGATGGCCATAAGGCCATTTTGTGGGAAAGTAACTGTCCTTATGGCCTTCCTTTGTTTAGGTTTCCATTATGGTCTGGTCGCTTAATGTTTGTATTTCTTTCCCTTTGGTGTCTTTTATGGATGGAGTAAGTTAATTGTATCAATTCCTGATCTTTGTTTTACTTCTACTTGGAACATGTTGTTAACTTCCACACTCGTGATAAGAACACATTGGATCTGCTCCTCACGACTTTGCCAGGACAATACGAAGACATATGATATATCTGCAGAAGTCTCTGGGATTCACCTTTACATCACCTTCCAAGTTATTTACATACAGATCATGCTGATTTTTGATGTCATTTTTAATTTCTCGTCTCAAGTTTTCAAATTTTGCTCTGAGTTTACCACTTCCCAACTTTTTTGCCTTAGCATGAATCTTATTTCTCCTCCGAATTTTTCTTCTTATTTCTGGTGTGATCCAAGGAATTGAAGATACAGACCTGCTAGTTTTGGAGGGGATATGATTTTCGGACGAAGCTTGAATGAAAGACTTTATCAAATCAAAGTTCTCCTGGACAGACCGAGCGTCTGAATGACCATTAAAGTATTTCTCTCTTACATATTTTAGGTCTCTCAAGAAAAGGAGAAAAGACAATAGGCTAATCCTTTTATACAAAGGTCTAAAGGGTGCTGCCAGCATTCCAACAGATGACCTTGTTCTCCTATCTAGACACTGTAGAAATCACCATTCGTTGGCCTGTCAGACCCTTACTGCAAGAACTGATATTTATAAAGAGTCGTTCTTCCCCAGAACCATTAGAGATTGGAATGCCCTTCCCAATTCGATTATTTCGACAGCTGAAGGATATCTCAGACAATGAGATCTTCCCATCATACCTGGGGTACAACCCACCCATTAGACGAGACAGATCCACTGAAGCAAAGGGTGGTGGAGACTTCATCTTAGTAAGTGAGAGATTAGTGGCATCTGCACAACCCCAGCTCTCCACAGACTGTGAAGTTGTATGGGCCAAAGTCCAAGTGGTAGGTGCCAAGCCACTGTTAAACGCCGCATACTACCGTCCTTCGGAGCACGATCAGGTGAGTGCAGAGGAACTTAATAAATCACTAGTCCTTGTCGATCCCTCCAAATCTCATATCTGGGTAATGGGGGATTTCAATTACCCAAAGCTGTCATGGGAAGAAAATCAGCCAGTAGTAAAGCCAAACTACTCCCATCCTGAAAAGTACCAAGAATTTATTTCCATACTTGACAACTGCCTTACACAAATGGTACAAGAGCCCACAAGAGAGAATAACATACTGGATCTCTTTTTGACAAACAGTCCCACCCCAGTGGACTCCACCAGTGTTGTTCCGGGTATCTCGGAACATCAGGCAGTTGTCTCAGTTGTCAGACTCAGACCATCCATTCAGAAAATTAAGCCAAGAGATATAAATCTATACTCTAAAGCAGACTGGGCCAGTATAAAACAAGAAATGCAGGCATTCCAGTCTGTATTTCTCTCTACCTATGAAGGTAAGAGCACTGACCCAGCTGTGGCAAGAGTTCAAGGGCGAGGTTGACAATTTCATTAAGAAGTGCGTCCCCACCAAAACACTCAGAGGCCGTAAAAATCTACCCTGGGTCACACAGGAAATCAGAAGGAAAATGAACCTAAGAGACCGCTTATACCAGGTGCAGAAAAATTCCACCGATGACTCTGACTGGGAAAGATTAAAAAAGGTAAAGTATGAGGTGGATAGCATGCTAAAAACCTCTTACAACAGCTACCTTGACAGTCTTGTCGGTGTCGTTGACGACTCTTTGACTACCAGTAGCTCTCGCCCGGATAACAAAAAGCTTTTCTCTTACCGAAAAAACTGTAGACAGGACTCTCAGGGAAGTGCACCTCCAAAGCAAAATGGACAACTTTATACTGGTACTGTCGAAAAGGCAAACATTCTGAATAACCAGTTTCAGTCTGTTTTCACTCCTAAATCCCCGCTTTAATTGTCACAGCTGTGCATCCAAAAAGTCCAAGACCTTCAAGATGAAGGTCACCTTGACCCAGAAAATATTCCATTTGACCTCAGGAACAAGGTCATAAACATGCCTGACATAAACATCTCAGTAAATGGTATTATCAAAATATTTCAAGGACTGAACCCCAGCAAAGCCCACGAACCGGACCGCATTAAGCCCTTGCTTCTTCAAAAACTCAGCCTTGAAATTGCTCCAATCCTTCAAGTCATTTTCACTAGGTCAATGGAAGAAGGGTCTCTGCCATCTGATTGGTTGAAAGCAAATGTTTCACCAATTTTCAAGAAGGGAGACAAGTCACGCCCGGCCAACTACAGGCCCATATCTCTTACTTGCATTCTATACAAACTATTAGAACATATAACTTTAAACTTGGTGAAGTTTTTGGACAAAAATCACATTCTCTATGACCTCCAGCACAGTTTCCGTGCCAGGAGGTCCTGTGAGACACAGCTCTGACACCATGCTAATAGAGGAACTCCACAGAAACCTCCAAGATGGTAAGCAAACGGACATAATACTGCTGGACTTAAGCAAAGCGTTTGACAAGGTCAGCCATGAGAAACTTATCTACAAACTCCATGGTTACGGTGTCAGAGGCAAAACCCTGAGATGGATCAAGTCGTTCCTAAATGGCATGTCACAGACTGTTGTCTTGGTGGGGGATTGCTCCGAGGAAGTTCCAGTTACATCAGGTGTCCCTCAAGGGTCAGTCTTCGGACCAATTCTCTTCCTGACCTACATAAATGACCTGCCGGAAAAGGTAAAATGCCAGGTCAGACTATTGGCCAATTACACAGCTGCATATCTAGCTATAAATAGCCTTGCTGAGTCTCAGCAGCTACAAGCTGACCTTGATATCCTACAGGACTGGGAGGTAAACTGGAATATGGAATTCAACCAAGGGAAGTGTCAGGTAATACATGTGACTAGATCACGATCACCACTCCCTACAGCTTACACTTTACATGGCCAAACATTGGAGGTGATCCCCTGTGCCAGGTACTTGGGAGTTGACATTTCACATGACCTTTCCTGGAAGCCCCATATTGCCAGAATTTCAGGTAATGCAAACAAGTCCCTTGGCTTTCTGCGCAGAAATCTGAAGGCCAAAAACCCCGGATTACGAGAAAAAGCATACAAGGCCATAGTCCGTCCCCAGCTGGAGAATGCTGCTCAAGTCTGGGATCCCCATATCAAGGATGATATAAACAAGAGGACCATGATGGTCCTGTATCGCTCACCTGAGTCTATTCATCACCTTGTTTTTGATCCCACATGACCAATATTCAATCATATTCAAGATTTTATAAAGGCAAACATTCTTGGCAAGTTTCATGAAGCTTGAACAAAAAATGCAGTCTCAAGTATGATTTGACCATTTTTGTTTGTTTGATTTGAGGTTTATACTATTTAGGTCATTTTGGAGACGTTGCTTCCAATTTTGTGGCACTTTTACCCGACATTGAGATGAAAGGTCCGCCCCTTCATGTCTGACAGCATTTATATTTTTGCAGCCTGAAGGTTGATTTCAATCATTTCTAATCTGTAGCATGCTTATGGTGGGGAAATTATGAAATAAAAGTAGGTCGAGTGATGAGAATGTTTTTTCTAAAAATAGCCAAAAGAACTTTGACCATGATCCAAACACCCCGAAAGTCTGAATTGCTTGACATACTGTATTATCATACAGAATATTTGTTTAAAGTTATAATAACCCCTTTTGTTTAAAGTTATAATAACCCCTAAAAGGCGGGAAAACCCTGAAGGGGTAGCCTGGCAAACAGCATAGGCCCAGATCAGACGTCGCAGAATGTGGCATCTGATCAGGGCCTGCACTGTTTGCTAACAGCATTTTCTGTCAAATAAAATACCCCTCCTGACCAAGGTATTACAAAAAGAGGACAATTCTGAGCAAGTTTGATGATGATTGGACTAAAACTGTGGCCTCTAGAGTGTTAACAAGGTTTTTCTATGATTTAACACAATGACATACCTTTTGACCCCACATGACCCATATTCTAATTTGACCTAGATATTGTCAAGATGATCATTCTGAGCAAGTTTGATGATAATTAGACTAAAATTGCAGTCTCTAGAGTGTAAACAAGGTTTTTCTATGATTTGACCTACTTTTGACCCCACACGACCAATATTTGAATTTGACCAAGATATTGTAGAAATGATCATTCTTAGCAATTTTGATGATGATTTGACCAAAACTGTGGCCTCTAGAGTGTTAACAAGGTTTTTCTATGATTTGACCTACTGACCTACTTTTTGACCTGACATGATACATATTCGAACTTGGCCGAGATATTGTCAGGATGATCATTTCGAGCATGTTTGAGGATGATTGGACCAAAACTGTGGCCTGTAGAGTGTTTGCAAGGTTTTTCTATGATTTGACCTACTGACCTATTTTTGGCCAACATGACCCATAATGGAACTTGACCGAGATATTGTCAGGATGATCATTCTGAGCAAGTTTGAGGATGATTGGACCAAAACTGCGGCCTCTAGAGTGCTAACAAGGTTTTTCTGTGGTTTGACCTACTGACCTACTTTTTGACCCGAATTGACCCATATTCGAACTTGACCGAGATATTGTCAGGATGTTCATTCTGAGCAAGTTTGAGGATGACTGGACCAAAACTGTGGCCTCTAGAGTGTTAACAAGGTTTTTCCATGATCTGACCTACTTTTTGACCCGACATGATCCATATTCGAACTTGACCGAGATATTGTCAGGGTGATCATTCTGAGCAAGTTTGAGGATGATTGGACCAAAACTGTGGCCTCTAGAGTGTTAACAAGGTTTCCCTTTGATTTGACCTGGTGACCTACTTTTTAACCCGACATGATCCATATTCGAACTTGACCGACATATTGTCATGATGATCATTCTGACCAAGTTTGATGATGATTTGATCAAAACTGTGGCCTCTAGTGTAGATTCTTGACTGGTCTTGGGTTGGGTATAATCTGCAGACCAAACCTTGCAGACCTTTGAACCGTGGACCGGTCTGCAATGGACCAAAGGGTATAATCTGCAGACCAAATACCTTGCAGACCAAGTTCCAATAGTCAATATTTTATATACTATAAATTTGAAAAATAAATTTAAACATAACCTGTTATTTTATTATTTTTATTGCAAAATTTATTTTATCTGTCAGATTATAAAATTACAAATTGGCTTATATCAGCAGTTACAATAAAAACAATGGATATTTTAAGCAAACATTCTCAAGAAAAAAAGCATAAACCTGCTTTTCAAGTTAATGTTTATTGCAAAATTTATTTTATCTGATTATTAAATTTCAAATATTTATTTTAGCAGTAACAATAAAATATCATGGAAAATATTTTGTAAACAAACATTCTCATAATCACTTAAATGCTATTCAATTAATTCAAAAACTGAAAGAAACTGAACATAATTACAGAGTAAAACAAACTTTTGGCGCATTCTAATGTAAGACTAGAGAAAGTGACCAGTGGGTCACGTATACACCCAGCCAGACCTGGGGTAATTGTATTCTGTATTCTTATTTGAATACTATTCGAATACATTTTCTGAGTATTCGTGAAGTATTCTGTATCCGTGGATTTTTTAGAATAAAAGTATTTGTATTCGAATACATTTCAAAAGTCATGTATTCATGAATAGTTTTATGAATTCATTATGAATACTTCTGCTCTTTGCAGGAAAAAAATTATGAAACTTTACAAAAATGTTTTAATTGATGTGACTAAAGTCCTTGACTGCTCATGTAGGAACTTCTGAAATTACTATTAGATGGTTTAATACAATACATAACAGAAATCCAAGAATATTAATTGATTTATTTGACTGCATTGGTGCAAATAAAAGCTTTTAAGATGACGAACATTCAATTATTATGAATATGTTGCTTTTAACCCTTTACCACTCAGGGATTTTGTGAATTTCGCTGATTTTCACAGTGTTGCACCTGACAGCAACTTCAACTTGCCATTGTTTCATAATGGATGGTCTGTTTAACACCAAACTCGGTATGAATGTTCATTGGGCAGTAGCCTTTCAAATGCAACCTTTCATGACTTGATCATTGTTGTCATGGTAAAAAGTTGGCAAAAAGTGTGTTTTCACATGAATTTTTGACCACATTTTAATCTTCACACAGCTGTCAAGGTAACAATTAAGGTGTTTGGCACCGGCCATTTTCACTGTTTGCAGCATGTTTTATCAGCATCAATTTTCAGGCATTTTTGACCCCAGACACCCTCAGATATAAATTTTAGCGGCTGGTTGGGCCATACACCCAAAAATTTTCGGGATGTGAGGGGGGCGCTGCCCCCCTTCAATCCCCCCAGAATATTTTTAGTGGGGAGGCGCGCGAAAAAACAGGTCAATTTTTTGCCCAACAACTCCTAAAGCAAACATAACTATCCAGGGGTAGAAATGCAGATTTTAGGTGCATCTGTGGCATAAAATAGGGGGGGGGGGGGGGTGCAGACACGTAAAACACGTATCTGAGTGGTAAAGGGTTAAAGTGACTGACATTATAATTTGTTGACTGAGAGGTGTGAAAAACAGAAAAAAACAACAAAACATCTGTTCTCAATTATTTTTTTATTCAGTTATTCAGAGACACTTCAATCACAAATAACTCATAATCATGCCCCACCACTGTGGCACATGGCTATTTCTAGTCTGTTATTACAAATGTATCCATTTGTTAATATATGAAGTTTTAGACTGATTAGTGCTGATTGCATAAAATATTTCTGCTACCCATTTATGTCCAGTGAACTCTTCAATTTGTATTATTAGACAGGTCCATTTCAATTTAAGAGGTGTCTGCTTACTTTCATTATTTTTGCAAAATTTTATGATCTTCAGAAAATTAGAAAGTACTGTACACTTTGATTGGACACTATATTCTGTGACATATGATCTTAGTCTACACTGCCAAGGTCTCTTTTTAAGGGACTGTAGGCATTGATGCGTTAACCTGTGAAGTTACCTGTATGTCATCTTGCAACAGATTGCCTCAGGATATAGAGATAGAGGGGCAAGGCATGGTGTTTTTACAACTGAGCCATGCCAAAGTAAAAACCTACAAATTACCCACATGTATCTAATTCCAAATACTGGCAAATTGATGAGCTTTGTCTGATAAGAACATTCTCCCTATTGATAACTTTTTAAAAATCGTACAAAAAAGCCTTAGTAGTAAAACGAAAATGAAGGCAATCTGAAAACTGAAATCACAAAAGTAGAAATAGAAGGCAATAGGCAAACTGATTAATTTATTATGCCCTGGCCTTTTTTTGACACTTATTTCTCACAAGAACAGAACACAATAATGACCCTTATTTAGTTTCAGCAGTATAGGGATTGATAGTATGAAAACATGCTGCCTATACAAATACATTGTAAATTTTATTGCCAAAAAATCACAAGTTTTAAGATGAAAAATTGTGATACTGTATTTTTCTTATTTCTGCTCAAAATTTAGATTGTGGTTACTTGTTATAACATTAAAAATGAACAAAGTACTTCTTTAGTCATGGCAAGAGATTTGATTCATTGAACTGACTTAATCAATAGCATAGTGTGTATTTACATCATGAAATTTATAAAGAAATGTGTTAAAAAAGTCATCACAATAATCAAGCAGAATTTTCAAAAGTGATACATTATCCTAATGAGGTGGTTCTAATGAGTACCCACAATCTGTATTTAAGAGCTGAAATAAGAAAAATGGGTTTACAGTAAACCCCAGTTTTACTGTTTAAAAGTGGGTTCAAGGGGGTCAGAATTATATAGGTGTTTATATGATGTAATGTAATTCATCAATCATTAGCTTTTGATTGATAAATGTTGCAGACACTACAAATGACCTGTGTCATACAAGATCCTGCACACCTTCATTGATTGTGTCTTCAATTGTTCAAGAGAAAACAAAGAGATGTGCATCTGTCCATGACCCAAACATTACTACAGTCACCAGGTGTTTTTGATTTGTATAAGTCCTCCATTTTGAATGAAATGTATTCAAAAGTATTCAAAAAGTATTTGAATACATTTGCGAATCATTTGTATTCTCATTCGAATACATTCATAAAAATGTATTTTTATTTGTATTCTGTATTCGTGAAATGCAAAGTATTTGTATTTGAATACTTTTGAAAGTATTCGACCCCAGGCCTGCCCCCAGCCCTGCCCCCAGCCAGGGCCATACTCTGATCTAGCTTTCAAGCTTGTATGTAATATGAATGAAGATGTCAAGCAGCTATAAGAATCTATAATTGTGCTTGTAAAAGCTAAACTAAACATAAAATTTCTAAATGGACCAAGGGAGTGAGGGCATCAAAGTTACTGAAGGAGTGGGGGTATCAATGTTACTGAAGCAGCAGAGTGGGTTATGCATCAATGAAATCTTTGGACTGGTATGCAACATCGATGCAAGTATGAATTGGATTTGTCTTAGAGTTTAGAACATACAGGCATCTATAAACTTTGTCATAAAACTTTAACCAAATGTAAAATTTCTAAGTCCATGACCTTGAGGTCCAGGTCGCCGTGGGTGGGGGAAGGGACATACATCACAAAATGTTGGACCAGTCAAGAATCTACACTAGAGGCCACAGTTTTGATCCAATCATCATCAAACTTAGTCAGAATGATCATCATGACAATATGTCGATCAAGTTCGAATATGGGTCATGTCGGGTCAAAAAGTAGGTCACCAGGTCAAATCAAAAGAAAAGCCTTGTTAACACTCTAGAGGCCACAATTTTGGTCCAATCATCCTCAAACTTGCTCAGGATGATCATCTTGATAATATCTTGGTCAAGTTCAAATATGGGTCATGTCGGGTCAAAAAGTAGGTCAGGAGGTCAAACCACAGAAAACACTTGTTAGTACTCTAGAGGCCACAGTTTTGGTCCAATCATCCTCAAACTTGCTCAGAATGATCATCCTGAGAATATCTCGGTCAAGTTCGAATATGGATCATGTCGGGTCAAAAAGTAGGTCAGTAGGTCAGATCATGGAAAAACCTTAACACTCTAGAGGCCACAGTTTTGGTCCAGTCATCCTCAAACTTGCTCAGAATGATCATCCTGACAATATCTCGGTCAAGTTTGAATATGGGTCATTTCGGGTAAAAAGTAGGTCAGTAGGTCAAACCACAGAAAAACCTTGTTAGCACTCTAGAGGCCACAGTTTTGGTCCAATCATCCTCAAACTTGCTCAGAATGATCATCCTGACCATATCTCGGTCAAGTTTGATTATGGGTCATGTTGGCCAAAAAATAGGTCAGGAGGTCAAATCACTCTAAAGGCCACAGTTTTGGTCCAATCATCCTCAAACTTGCTCGAAATGATCATCCTGACAATATCTCGGTCAAGTTCGAATATGTGTCATGTCAGGCCAAAAAGTAGGTCAGTAGGTCAAATCATTGAAAAACCTTGTTAACACTCTACGGACGGACGTCTGTGTGTCCGTCTTTCCATCTGTCCGCACCAACGAAACGACATTTAGGGGGCAAAAAATTTGGACAGTTTGACACTTAGGTATATATTCGTGAGTCCAAATGGACTTTATTCCGTAATTTTGGTACTTAAGTGGCAAAAATTCGCTCTTAGGTGGCTTTCCGCTTAAGAGAATTTGCCGCTTAAGTAGTCAATATGCCGATGCCTAGCCACTTAAGTATCCATTCGTAGAGAACGTGCAGATTATACCCTTTGGTCCACTGCAGACCAGTCCAGGGTCCAAAGGTCTGCATGATTTGGTCTGCAGATTATACCCAACCCTGGCCTTGTTCTACAAAATCGTCTATGGTTACGTAGCAGTACCTCTCCCAGTATATATCATACCATTGAATCCTGACTCCCGGCGTAAAACCCACTCACTGGCTTACAGACAACTGTACACACGGACTGACCACTACAAATTCTCATTTTACCCATTAGCAGTTGTTCAGTGGAATAATCTCCCTACACCATCGCTACCCTGACCAGCCTTGACAGTTTTAAACAGGCTGTCAGTCAGGTGTGCCACTCCAAACCCTAAATGTACCACCACTGTTTTTATCCTCACTTTTCTTTCTTCTGTATAATACACTAACACTATGCACTTTTATCCATTCTTTACTATCCCGCTTGTTTTTTTTTTTTATCCTCTACTTTATTGCATGTTGCGGGGTGTGAGTGAGTGATTTTTAGTTTTACGTCCCACCAACAGCTAAGGTCATAGGGAGACGGGACCTCGGTTTAAAGACTCGGCTGCCAAAGACTCATCCGAAAGTCTGGAGAAGCCCGGGATCGATCCTGCGATCCCTGGTTTACAAGGCGAGTAGCGTAACCACTGCACCACGGAGGCTTCTACATGTTGCGGGGTACCCGGCACATAACAGCATAATACTCAGTTGAGGGTGCTTGCCGTATGAAGAGATAGATAGATAGAGGTGCTGATGATTGTGTAGCTAAATTTACCTCTTTGGTTAGAGCTTGGGACTAACTTCCCACATCACAGGTCCTGGTGTATAGGGTTCGCCGGTCATCCGGGTACTTTCGTTTGTCACGTGATAGCAACGAGCACGCAGGTGAAAACAAACGCCATTTTGAATAAGCAAATAGTGTAAATAAAACCCAAGTCACTAGCAAATTTCTTACAATTTTGATAAAACATGCCAAAACTCTGTAGTGCAGGTGGTTGTACAAATCATCATTTACAACAGGATAAAAAGCTATCGTTCTATCAGTTCCCAAATGGAGAAAAACATCCAGAGAGACGGTCTCGGTGGATAAGGGCCTGCAGTCGCCAGAACGCTGATGGTTCAGACTGGATTCCTTCATCAAAATATGTTTACATGTGCAGTGAACATTTTATAACAGGTAATTGATTCACAATACATAATTCTTTGGGCCATGCTTTGTTGACAATGAACTGAAATTGTCCTTTCTATTGGTAAAATTGTCTGTTGATTTCTCTAGCAACACGAATTCGGCACCAACTAGTGCTCGTATTTCTCCCTTTCAACAACATTTCTGCACTTACCGATGCGATCCCTTGGAACATCACCACAGGTGTTGGATGGGTGACTAAATTTAGAAATTGATTGTAATTAACTTTAAAGCGTAGAAAAAAAACCTCCTTACTTAAACCAAGATCAAATGAGCAGTCTGATCTGGGTCCACACTGTTTGCAGAAATGACTTAAAGCTACCGGCAGTCAACGATTTTTGTACAGGCAAACAGTGTGGACTCAGATCAGACAGCTCCTCTGGGCACACTGATCTGGGTTCACACTATTTGCAGAAATGACATATGACATGCAAACAGTATGGACCCAGATCAGATGAGCAGTCTTATCTGGGTCCACACTGTTTGCAGAAATGACTTAAAGCTACCGGCAGTCAACGATTTTTTACAGACAAAACAGTGTGGACTCAGATCAGACAGCTCCTCTTAGCAATCTGATCTGGGTTCACACTATTTGCAGAAATGACAAGCAAACAGTGTGGACCCAGATCAGATGTGTTTTAATGTAGCCATAAGACATTATAGCAGTATTTAGCTAAAACTTTGGTCAGTAACACTGTGTGATTGCTTTTATATTTGAGACTACTTCCCAAAACTGGAAATCAGTGTTATTTTGACAATAAACAGAATGTCAAACCTACCTTGACACTTGGATAGAGTATATTTCCCCGAGTCCATGACACCTCCGAATACACAACACTTGACACTAGTCCGTAGACATCGGTTATCAGGCAGCTGTTATTTCACTCCAGGTAAAGTCTTCGGACAGGTAGGACGTATTGATCTCTTGCTCTAGTTGTTATTTTTTGTATTAATCTTGTTCTGCAGACAATAGTCTGCAATCTTGTTTGACACAATACACGGTGTCGCACCTATTTTCACACCTTTCCAAGCTGTGAAAACTGGCTTCTCGACGTGTTAAAAAGTGACATTTTGATTAAGTTGATTAGTTAGTATATTGTCAGTATTGTGTTAGTATATTGTGTTAGTGTATTGTTGTTGTGTTAGTATATTGTTGATTAGCAGCAAAAATGAAGAACAAAACACAAGACATGGTCGTGATAGGCTCAGGGGCCAATGATATGGGCCCGGGGTCGGACTCTGCCCCCATCGGTTCCACTGACCCTTTAGTAGGGGATGGGGCACCCGCCGCAGCACCTGTTGCGCAGGCTGGGGAGGGGGAGGGCCTGGATAGGACAAGGGATGTCTGTGACATGGTTGCGGACCTGGTGGCGAGCCCAGCAGGGAGGAGCTCAGAGACCGAGGCCTCTGAGCCCCTCCCTGAGGGGCTTGTCACCCAGGGAAAGGGTGACACCACGCAGGAAGGGGAGTGGCGCGATGGGATAAGATACCCAACTCTCACCCTGCTGGGATCCATGGGGTCAAAAATGACCTCTACCCCTAAGCCCGGGGCTTTCAAGGGGAAGGTGGTCCCTGATCAGACTGATCAGAGCCAGGCCACGGGCCAAAAGCGGGACAGGACATACCTGTCCAGCGACTCGGAAGGGGATACATTTGAGAGGCGGCCGCTTCCTAAGGCCATGAACCTTGGACTAGGGGAGGGGATGGAGGACCTGGACCCAGTCTTGGTCATCGACTCCGGAGCTGGGGAGGAGGCCATGGAGGAGGGGACTTTCACAGAAGTGGGCAAAAAAAATGGGAGGACGCACAAAGAGGGACACTCAGATAGGGCACCAAACCCCGTTCCCACTCCCGCCTCTTGCAAGGAAAGACCGGAGGCACGCCAAACAGCGGCAACGGGCATGACGTATGTATACGTCATGTTCGCGCTGGTGGGGGGCGCTTTCCCCATTCAGAAATTGGAGCAATTCGCATCGGGCTTCAGGACCTACATAGGGGAGGTCATTGAAGCCCATGCCCCGGGGAAAGGAAAGGGCCCGATTTTCAAAATATCGGCCGCCAAGGAATCAAAAGCAAAGGGTTTCAACTACCAGGGCCTTGATCTTAAAATAACTATAGGTAAAAGCTTATCAGAATTACAGGGAAAACCAAATTCAAGCAACACACGCAATAAACCACATCAAAAAAAGACATACGCGACACTGAAAATCGGGGCAAACATAAGGCAGGAAAAACTCAGGGAGATGTTTGACTTTGGGCGCTATCAAATCTGCGATGCACATAGGATAGCGTCCAGGGGCAAAGATCTCGATCTAGTTAAACTAACTTTTAATAAGGAAACGCCAACCTTTGAGATTACCAGTACAGCAGATATCACTTATCCACTGCTACCATGCTATTTGCAATACCTGCGCTGCCAAAAGTGTCAGAAATATGGCCACTCAGACAAAAATTGCCGAAACAAAAAAAACATATGCCCGCACTGTGCTGGGGTCCATAAACATAATGAGTGCAAAACAAAGCATAATAAAAAGTGCGCAAATTGTGGATTAGCCGGCCATGGAGCAGCATGGCGCGGGTGCACATTCTTTCTTAACTACAAGGCGCAAATCGATCAAATAAACGGTCAAATAGCCAGAGATTGGGAACAAGCAAAATCCCAATCTCAATCATTTAACACCGCGCAAGAAATCAGGAGCTCGGGTGCGGCTTACACCGCACCACCCAGTGCGGCTTATACCGCACCCCCTGCACAAGCCCCTGAAAACCAAAAAGACAACAATAAAGAGACCTACACAAAAATGGAGGTCGAAACTCTCATCGCCGCAGCAATAAAACAGGCCACGAGCTCAATCCTGCATGAGCTCAACAAACAAAAACTGCTAAGCATCAAGGCGTCAGATGAGGTCATTGACCTCATCATCGAAAACGCCACCACACACAGAGTGGAGACCGACAACATGAATACGTCGGGCACCACAGGGGAAACCGCTGCAAACAATCAGAACCCCCCATCACCATCAGAATCAACGGAAAATAAACAAACCAGCGCCGCACCCGCACCCACACCCGCACAAAACAGGCGGAAAGCGAAAATCACAAGGAGAAAACACAACAAGCGCGACACACAAGAACCCTTAAGGAAAAACGCGGATTACAGCTCCACTGATCCTGGACGAAGGATCAAGGGTGGACGTAAAAACACACGATACTAAAACATAAAACAAGAGGGCCATGATGGCCCTGGATCGCTCACCTGATCCATAGTGTAACAAGTGGGCCCCAGAGAGGGCCATTATTGGCCCCAGGGTTTTAATGTGCATAATGTTGAGGGAGGTCTTAAAGGTGAAGCTTCATACCAAACATCAACAAAGGCTATAATTAGAACAATCTTGGCAAAGGTCCACTAGATAAAGCTACACATCAAATTTCAAAGACCTGGGCCTTGCAGTTTCAGAGAAGAAGATTTTTTTTAAAGATATTCCCTACATAAGCCTATGCAAAACCAAATGGCCCCAGGGCTATATAAATCTATGTAAAAACAAAGGGCCCCGGCCCGGGGTGGGGGCATTTGTGGCCCCAGGGCTATAATTTGAACAATCTTGGTAGAGGTCCACTAGATAAAGCTCCATACTAAATATCAAAGGCCTTGGCCTTGCAGTTTCAGAGAAGATTTTTAAAGATTTCCCTATATAAGTCTATGCAAAACCAAAGGGCCCCGGAGCGGGGACATTTTTGGTACCAGGGCTATAATTTGAATAATTTTGATAGAGGTCCACTAGATGCAGCTTCATACCAAATATCAAAGACCCAGGCCTTGTGGTTTCAGAGAAGAAGATTTTTGAAGATTTTCCCCATGTAAGTCTATGTAAAACCATAGGGCCCCAGAGTGGGGGCATTTTTGGCCCCAGGGCTATAATTTTAACAATCTTGGTAGAGGTCCATTAGATGCAACTTCATACCAAATTTCAAAGTCCTGGGCCTTGTGGTTTCAGAGAAGATTTTTAAAGATTATCCCTATATAAGTCTATGTAAAACCAAAGGGCCCCGGGACGGGGCCACTTTTGGCCCCAGCACTATAATTTGAATCATCTTGGTAGGGGTCCTTTAGAAGAAGCTTCATACCAAATATAAAAGACCTAGGCCTTGTGGTTTCAGAGAAGAAGATTTTTAAAGATTTTCCCTATATAAGTCTATGTAAAACCAAAGGGCCCCTGAGCGGGGGCATTTTTGGCCCAAGGGCTATAATTTGAACAATCTTGGTAGGGGTCCACTAGATGAAGCTTCATACAAAATATCAAAGTCCTGGGCCTTGCGGTTTCAGAGAAGAAGATTTTTAAAGATTTTCCCTATATAAGGCCATGTAAAACCAAAGGGTCCCAGTCGGAGGCTTTTTTTGCCCCAGCACTATAATTTGAACAATCTTGGTAGGGGTCCACTAGATAAAGCTTAATTCCAAATATCAAAGTCCTGGGCCTTGCAGTTTCAGAGCAGAAGATTTTTAAAGATTTTCCCTATATAAGCCTATGTAAAACCAAAGGGCCCGGCGGCGGGGACATTTTTGGCCTCAGCACTATCATTTGAATAATCTTGTTAGGGGTCTTTTAGATGAAGCTTCATACCAAATATAAAAGACCTAGGCCTTGTGGTTTCAGAGAAAAGGATTTTTAAAGATTTTCCCTATATAAGTCTATGTAAAAACAAAGGGCCCCTGAGCGGGGGCATTTTTGGCCCAAGGGCGATAGTTTGAACAATCTTGGTAGAGGTCCATTGGATGAAGCTTCATTCTAAATATCAAAGTCCTGGACCTTGCGGTTTCAGAGAAGAAGATTTTTAAAGATTTTCCCTATATAAGTCTATGTAAAACCAAAGGGCCCCTGAGCAGGGGGATTTTTGGCCCAAGGGCTATAATTTGAACAATCTTGGTAGGGGTCCACTAGATGAAGCTTCATACAAAATATCAAAGTCCTGGGCCTTGCGGTTTCAGAGAAGAAGATTTTTAAAGATTTTCCCTATATAAGCCTATGTAAAACCAAAGGGCCCCAGGTGGAGGCTTTTTTTGCCCCAGCACTATAATTTGAACAATCTTGGTAGGGGTCCACTAGATAAAGCTTAATACCAAATATCAAAGTCCTGGGCCTTGCAGTTTCAGAGCAGAAGATTTTTAAAGATTTTCCCTATATAAGCCTATGTAAAACCAAAGGGCCCGGGGGTGGGGACATTTTTGGCCTCAGCACTATCATTTGAATAATCTTGTTAGGGGTCTTTTAGATGAAGCTTCATACCAAATATAAAAGACCTAGGCCTTGTGGTTTCAGAGAAAAGGATTTTTAAAGATTTTCCCTATATAAGTCTATGTAAAAACAAAGGGCCCCTGAGCGGGGGCATTTTTGGCCCAAGGGCGATAATTTGAACAATCTTGGTAGAGGTCCAATGGATGAAGCTTCATTCTAAATATCAAAGTCCTGGACCTTGCGGTTTCAGAGAAGAAGATTTTTAAAGATTTTCCCTATATAAGGCCATGTAAAACCAAAGGGCCCCGGAACGGGGGCATTTTTTGCCCCAGCACTATAATTTGAACAATCTTGGTAGGGGTCCACTAGATAAAGCTTAATACCAAATATCAAAGTCCTGGGCCTTGCAGCTTCAGAGCAGAAGATTTTTAAAGATTTTCCCTATATAAGTCTATGTAAAACCAAAGGGCCCGGGGGCAGGGACATTTTTGGCCTCAGCACTATCATTTGAATAATCTTGTTAGGGGTCTTTTAGATGAAGCTTCATACCAAATATAAAAGACCTAGGCCTTGTGGTTTCAGAGAAAAGGATTTTTAAAGATTTTCCCTATATAAGTCTATGTAAAACTAGAGTGTTCACAAGTTTTTTCTTTAATTTGACCTACTGACCTACTTTTTGACCCGAAAAGACCTTTATTCAAACTTAGCCAAGATATTGTCACAATGACCATTCTGAGCAAGATTAATGATTTAACCAAACTTGTGGCCTCCTGAGTATTCACAAGGTTTTTCTATGATTTGACCTACTGACCTACTTTTCAACCGGACATGACCCATATTCAAACTTGACCGAGATATTGTCATGATGATCATTCTGAGCAAGTTTGATTATGATTGGACCAAAATTGTGGCCCCTAGGGTGTTCACAAGGTTTTTATATGATTTGACCCGCTGACCTACTTTTTAACCCGATATGACCCATATTCGAACTGGACTGAAATATTGTCACAATGGTCATTCTGAGCAAGTTTCATGATAATTGGACCAAAACAGTGGCCTTCAGAGTGTTCACAAGGTTTTTCTATGATTTGACCTACTGACCTACTTTTTGACCGGACATGACCCATATTCGAACTTGACCAAGATATTGTCATGATGATCATTCTGAGCAAGTTTGATTATGATTGGACCAAAATTGTGGCCTCTAGGGTGTTCACAAGGTTTTTCTATGATTTGACCCGCTGACCTACTTTTTAAGCCGACATGATCCATATTCAAACTTCACTAAAATATTGTCACAATGATCATTCTGAGCAAGTTTGATGATGATTGGACCAAAATTGTGGCCTCTCGAGTGTTCACAAGGTTTTTCTATGATTTGACCTACTGACCTACTTTTTTACCCGACATGACCCAAATTCGAACTTGACCGAGATATTGTCATGATTATCATTCTGAGCAAGTTTGATGATAATTGGACCAAAACTGTGGCCTCTAGTGTGTTCACAAGAAAAAGTTTACGCACGACGGACGACGGACGACGCACGACGACGCCGGACATCTTACTGTCACAAAAGCTCACCATGACCTTCGGTCAGGTGAGCTAAAAACTCTAACTGCCTAATTATGGACCCCAGCACCATTGCGAAAATCCGTGTGTTGCAGTGGAACGCCCGTAGTCTGTCTGGCAGGGAAAATGGAACAAAACTCGGGGCTTTAGGGAATTATCTAGAAACTTTAGGCTACACACCGGAGGTAATAGCTATCCAAGAAACTTTCTCAAAAAAAGATAGTAAACCAACAAAAATTCCAGGATACAAAACTCCGGTCAGTTTCAGTAGGGAAAAGGGGGAGCGCGGGGGAGGGCTAGCCACCTTTATCAAAACAGGATTAGATTCGGAAAATCAAATTTAGACACACAAAAAAAGATATAGAGGTGGTGATCGTCAGAATTTTTGGACAAAAAGAAAACATAGACATAGTAAACTTCTATGCACCACCTAAAGCAGTAGTAACGTCTGACGATTATGATGAAATTTACAAAAAATTAGGGAAAAAATCAATTTTTCTAGGGGATTTCAATGCCAGACACGAACTATGGGAAACAAACCACAACCCCACATACGAAAAACGACGAGGTCTAGAACTGGTCGATTTCATAAACAGCACCGATTACGTAATCCTTAACACGGGGTGTGGCACACGACTCAACGTCGAGCGCGGTAGCACGAGCGCCATAGACTTAACACTGGTTAGCCCATCACTATGCCAATCTAGTGAGTGGCAAGTGGGAGACGACACGATGGGAAGCGACCACTTCCCCATCCTGACGTCGCTCAACTTCACTCACAAATGCGTAACGCAACGGCCTGCCCGACGTTGGAATTTAGACAAAGCAGACTGGGACCTCTTTAGGCAGAAACTTAAACACATCAACATATCCCTCGAAGGCACGAATATCAATAAAAACAATGAGGATTTTGTTTCGGAAATAATGGCGGCATGTGAAAAATCAATACCAAAAACACAACCAAAAAATAGGCAAAAAAACACCTTACCATGGTGGGATGAGAATTGTAGCAAGGCAGTCAAAAAGAAAAACAAAATATATTATAAATATAGGAAAAACAAAACAGCCGCCCTTTTGGAGGAATATAGACGTGTAAGAGAGGAAACAAAATATATTTTAACACAAACGAAACAACAAGCCTGGAGGGATTTTGTATCCACACTCACATACAAAACAAATGCTAAGAAAATTTGGGACACAATAAAAAGGTTTAATGGAAAACCCCTAAAGCCGGTAGAGGTTCTAAAACAAGGAAACAACAGATTTCATGAAAACGAAGAAAAAGTAGAAATCTTAGCACAACACTACCGGAAAGTCTGCAGTAATGAAAATTTAGACCCAAACTTTAGGCGCATTAGGGAAACGCAGGACCCAATGATTGAGCAGGCCGTTCAGGACGCCGATCGCGCTGGCCAGTGCCGTGCATACAATGCGAACTTCTCCCACAGGGAGCTGCAAAGCGCGCTAAATAAGAAAAAGAGCACCGCCCCCGGGGCCGACACCGTTCACTACGACATGTTAAAAAATCTACCAGAAAAGGGAAAAAATCAGCTGCTCGCATTAATAAACAAATCTTGGAACGAGGGGACCCTCCCTACACAATGGAAGGAGAGCACCATCGTTCCAATATTAAAACCGGACAAGGACCCCCATGAGCCGAAATCGTATAGGCCGATTTCACTCACATCAACCATATGTAAAATCATGGAAACCATGGTAGCATCTAGACTAACAGCACACATTGAGAAAAATAAACTCTTAGCAGACGAACAATCAGGTTTTAGGAAACATAGATCTACCATTGACCAAATCACCAGACTAGAATCCGCCATCCGAAAGGCAAAATTAATCAAACACTCACTGGTAGCGGTTTTCTTGGATTTAGAAAAAGCTTTCGACCTACTGTGGACTAGGGGGGTCCTTCTAAAACTGAACAAATTTGGAATTCATGGAAAAATGATAACCTGGATCAGAGACTTTTTGACTGATAGAAAAATGAACGTAAAAATAGGTAACGATGTGTCCGGTTTTTATGAATGCGAGAATGGTTCCCCCCAGGGGTCGGTGCTATCTCCTATCCTCTTCAACCTACTAATGAACACACTGCAGGAAACACTTCACTCATTACCGCTGGAAATATCCATGTTCGCAGATGACGGCTTAGTATGGAAAACCGCGAAAAAACCAAAAAGTGCCATTCCTGCACTACAAAAAGCGCTTCATGCCATACGTGATTGGGCTACAAACTGGGGTTTCAAATTATCAACTGAAAAAACAACAGTGGTGGCTTTCAATAGAAATTTCGCAGACACAAAGGGCATGCCCAGGCTTGCGTATGACGGGCAGGAAATAAAGTACGCCAGTCATGCCAGATTCCTGGGCATGTACTTTGATAGCAATCTAACATGGAGACTGCACATTGAAAATCTGGTGTCCAGGTCCCAGCGGGACCTAAATGTGCTCAGGGCGGTCTCGGGGGCAAACTTTGGAGCAGACAAGAAAACCCTGATCAAAATGTACACAGCACTCATAAGAAGCAAAATTGATTATGGCTGCCAAGCATACGCGTCTGCGGCGCCATCACACCTGAAAAAACTAGATAGCATACAGGCCGCGGAACCTGGACCTGGAGATTGAATGCAGCGTCATGCCCCTGCACCTGCGGAGGGATGAACTGCAGCTCAAGTACTGGGCCCGCTCAAGCAGTCTTAGGGAAAGTCTCCCCATAAACGAAATGATCGCCGACACGCCCAATCATGTTAACAGAGATAGGTTAAGACGAAAGATCCCCTATATTATCAAAGTCCAGGACCTAATTAAAAACCATGACCTCGAACAGGTCAAAACAGCGGAAAAAACATATCCGGAAGTTTTTAATTTAAGAAGCCTACGCGCAAAAACAACACTAACGGGTGTCATAAAGAAAACTGAAACAACCCAGAAAAAATGCAATGAGATCGCAGAATCACACATCAGTGAAAACTATAAGCAAGCGCTTAAAATTTTCACTGATGGAAGCAAAGATGCTGCCAAAAAAGAAACAGGGTGCGCTTTCACAATACCAGAATTAAATTTCGACCAAAAATTCAAACTTAACCAGCACCTCACAGTCTACTCTGCAGAACTTATAGCCATACAGAAAGCCTTGGAATGGATACAGGAAGAAAAACCCGATAGTGTTGTTATACTAACGGACTCATTAAGCTCAGTACAAAGCATAAACTCTGGAAACAGCACTACAAGACCGGATATACTGCAGGACATTCATATCCTAATACACAAAATACTGAAACAAGGCATCACCCTGAACATAGATTGGATCCCCTCCCACTGCAACGTGCAGGGGAATGAGCGCGCAGACACGCTGGCCAAAGAAGCTCTGACCCGGGGGAAGGAACTTGACTACCTCCCCACCCATCAAGAAGTCTACACAATCATTAAGGCCAGCATCAAAAAGGAATGGGCGCGCATATGGCAGGGACAACACGGCTTCAGACACTCGATCTGCCAGTCCTTGACCCCGAAAATAGTTCAATACAGCGACAGCCGAAAGCTCGATCGCATATATACACGACTAAGACTTGGGGTCAACGGACTAAATGCACACAACATCTTCTATAACGCGGCCGATCCATTATGCGGGCACTGTGGCGGGGTTGAGAGTGTTCAACACTACCTCGCAGAGTGCCCCGCACACGGCCCCGCTAGAAGGGAACTAAAGGGAGAACTGACAGCACTAGGATACCAAGGGGAGATAAGCGTGATTTCTTTGCTCAATCTAATGTCACAGGAAATGAGGGACGCGGTTTTCAAATTCTTTGAGAAAACAAACTACCTGGACAAAATATAGGGGAAAGCTAAGGGCGCAGACTAAATTTATTGCACTGTTACGAGAGACACACCCCGTACGAGGTTACACACAAACATGCCTGAAACCCAAACCGTTAGAGACCCGATTTCAGAAACAATAAATGATTTAACCGCACCTAAGACGCAACCAACCAAAAAGGAGCGTAGTGATCAAAGGGCGGCCGTCTCACGGCGAAAAGGGGAACAAAGTCAACGGTGGGCACCGTGGTTTGCGGCCTCGGCTTTGCACTAAGGAGTGCCTAACGGTGACAGCGATCCCTGGATCACTGTGAGAAGACCATAACAGAACGGGGCATGGACCTACCACAAGGAGAATCCATGGCCCCGACCCACCCTCCAAAGGGGTATGGCAAGCGAGAGGCTAAGACGAGATGTAGCGTTGTGGTTGCGGCCTATTGGCTTTGCACTTATGAGCGCTGCACCAAAATCTTAGCTGATCGGGAGCCACACTGCCCAAAAGAGGATCACACGAGAACACGCCGGGACTGGGCATGGATCCACCACAAGGAAAATCCATCGCCCGGCCTCTCCGGAGGGGGTGAGGCAAACGGGAAATCAGGACGAGATGTAACGCTGGGGTTTGCGGTCTAAGGACTTTGGCACTGAGCAGCGTTGCGTCAAAATCCTGGCTGATCGAGAACCACACAACCCAAAGGAGAACGGCACACAAACACACTAGCAAACAAAAAGGCTCTCCTTCAGGAATGCACATAGATGAGTGGGACAGAAATAAGAAACAATAGGCCTTATCACATCTCTTTGTTTTTCTCTTTTTTTTTCCTTTTTTTTTTTTTTTTTTTTTCGCAAATTTCGCTTTCGAATAAAGGATGTACATTATAAGGTTACCCAAACGGAATGATCTGGGGGCCCACAAAAGGACATTTTATAAACACCCGACCACCCGACCAGCAGAAAAATCGCAGGAAGGCCCTTTCTAAGCACACATGGTATTGCTTCTGTCCCTCCCTTGACAAATGAATACGGTCCCTATAATAGTGCCTGTGGAGACGACCATCGCTGTCCCAATTTTGCCCTCGGAAAATATGAACCGCTGTCCCACAAGTCAACATCATAGCTCGCCACGCGCATACCACCACGGCCGAAAAACCGAACCTCGCCTGGTACATCAAACAGCCCTCGGTACTGCCCTTGTCGTTTAACATAAGTATCATCAAAGACAGCAAATCGCGCCATGACCGTAATTAAAACGGACGGTCAAGACGGCCAAATATTTATACAGATAAGGGAAATTAACTAACTAACTAGGGCATGACTAAGCGCGACCCTGAAGGAGGGCATCAACACACAACCACCAATGCAAAACTAAAACAACACACATCCACCCACGCAATGCTCAATTAGGTAGATATAGCGATAGTTGTAGAATATTTGTAGAGTAGGAATCCCGTAGAGAGGATAGTATAGGAAAAGAGAGATCAAAAACCTGGAGATAGAAGAAGAAGAAGAAGATTTTTTTCCCAAAAAGCGATTTCAAACATTGTTAACTGTAAATATGACACATAAAAACAAGATCGCATAGGAGTGCTCGACTGCGCACATGCGCTGGCGGACGCTTGTATGCGACCTACATGATTATATGAATTTGTACTAACTACATTGCTTACGAGATCGGCACACGATATCTCGGGCCCTCAAACGACTAGGTAGGAATACAATTCCTCCTATGGTGCCTTCCTTCACGTAGGTTGCGATAATGACATGTAAACATGGCGACTCAGAATGACCCACTTACGGCCCCACAGAATATGACATCCTACGTGGAGGAGGCCTAGCTAGGGGCACCACATTTTCCTAACTTTAACAAAAAAATGCAGAAAGGGGATTGACCTACTTCCACATCCTCCCCGATAGAGGTCACCCACTAACTAAAATAAACACAAACTTGGGCCCGAGACGGCGGAGATCATCATACTATATGTTGTATGTACAGAATAAACAAAAATCACAAAATATAATCTACAAGCACAACCTTGCAGGTACAAAAACTGTCCTACCCAGCAATAGAGAGCGGGTGGGCTTGCCCCAAAACGGACAACACCATCTTTAAAGCACAAGAAAAACAAACATGACAGGTCCGTGGCGGGGCGAGCACATCCGCCCACATATATACTATGTAAAAATGTACATACGTTACAAAAATATGCAAAAATCAAACAAAAAATAAAAAAAACAAAATACCAATATCAAAATTGATACAAAAAGCGTAGACGACATCCATAGACATGGTGCTGGCGTGAGGGTGTAGATGCGGCTGAAGCTACAAGCTAGAAGAAAGAAATAGATGGACTCTACAATTTTGTTGTGCAAATAAGCACCACAAAATGGCTAAAAACTTTGTCTCGAATCCCCTGATTGGATATAAGGTGCATAACACGTAGCATGGAAACGTGTATAGCAATCTTTAGAAACGTCTTCCAAATTGCAATGAAACGTTCAAACATAATTAACTGCTAAACGATCCCCTTTATGATAAGGTCAAACTCGGAGCCTACCCTGTTACACAAAACAACCCACACCCCTTTGCGGCAAACCGCAAAAACCCAAGGCACAGCACTGCTATAACTTAAACGCAGTGCAATCACGTAGCCAAACCTTTAGAATGGAGTTCCAAATTACTACAACTAAACTATGTTGCACAAAAACAAAGGCTCACATTGGAACTGTGCAACATATCCACAGCCCTTGAAATATGAAGCATGCCTAGCCCAGAAACTCCTACATTTAAAGATGCCCTTTAGCGACAGGACACATGCACTCCTGAAGCAAACGGGAAGACAAAATATAAGCCCCACCGAGACCTGGAAAGGTCACGGCACCGTTTCACAAACCTCTCAGGACGGAGCTCGGCGACTGGCTACAGGGCAAGGGGATGCCCGTGGGCTCAGAGACACCTGAGACGTGAGACGACAAACATGGACGGACGGGGCTGGAGCCGAGCGATGGTCTCCCTGTTCACCGGCAACGGGGAATAGGGGTACCACCGAACGGCTACGGTGTAGTGCCAGCATGGATTCGTTCCCTGGGACCCCACCAGCTGACGACCCGCGACACGGGGAAACTGGAAAACAACAACAACTAAATGGAAATTTCCCGCCTCGTTATTCTTTACTTTTAATCATTTTTACTTACAGTAACATGCATTTTCAGGTTAAAAAAACGATTTTATTCAATGTAATTGATAGCGATCTAAAGGGTAATTGCCGGTCGCTCTGTTATTGTTTTCACCTCCAAAATGGCGGCCTATCGGTTGCTACGGGAAGTGACGTCACGCCGGCGAACCCTATGAAAGTCATTTGACGTTCACCTGTAACAATTCTGATTCTGATCGCGAAAATATATGACAAAACTAAATTAATCGATCGTTAATATAAAAGAAACTTTTCTGCAGCAACGTAGTCATAGCAAACCATTTATGAAGTCTTTCAGGTCGATATTTTACCATGGAATAGAAGGACTTGTTTCCATGTGGAAAGATTCAGTATGACAGCTTCAGTTCCTTTCGGGTTCGTAGAAATACCGGAACACACCAAAACACCGGAACACACTGGTAATTACCGGAACACACTTGAATTTGTTCTTTTTCTTTTATTAGAAATGTTATTTTTGACTGATTTGCATTGTTTTATTGTGTATGGTGTTGTTGAAAACATTTCTGATATAGAAAGCATAAATTAATTAATCTTAATTAATCTTAGTTCAGTGTTTATCAAATGTGTCCCGGTCCTGTAGGTCTGAATATATACAAGTAATTATACTGAGCAGTTTATATTTAGATTTGCTCTCTCTGGTATAACTCATTTGATGACCAAAATACAGTTTGACAATTCTTCTAGCCACAAAAAAAAAGATTGACATTTCCAGCATAGTGTCTGAAGAAAAACATGAACTGTCAAAAACGTTAGCTCGGAAAAAAATCATTTTTTTTTTATATCAGATTTTTACCAAGTTTGCTAAGCGGCAACTCTGTCTGTGTCATTTTATTGTTTTTTATTATAATTCCTGGCCCAGTCAACAGCTTAGATCATTCCGGATCATACTGCATTGGTTACTTGGTTTCATTCTTAGCAGAGAAAGAAATATGACAAATGGTAATGAAATACATAACAAACCATGTTTAAATAGTGGACAGTTTTATTTCAAAATTCAACAATCCATTGTAATTATGTTATATAACTCTCTCTCTCTCTCTCCATCTCTCTCTCTAAAAAAAAAAACGACATAAGTATATAAAAACACAATGTATATTCAAAACTCAAATAGCAGTCAGATACGTGTCATGCCATTGGAAAACATGTCTACAAACGTATGTTGTTGCCAGCAAAGGTATAGATCCGATTGCGGAGTCTGATCATGGTCTTCTCTGTCTGCTAAAAAGACTCACGTTGTGGTAAAACATGTTCAATAAGGCACCGTTCATTACTCTTGCCGTAATATTGTTCGTTTTTTTCTAGTTCAGGTATAGGTTGCAGGTGATCGTTAGAGACCCCAAACCTATGTACTGGTGCAGAAATATGAAAAAATATCCAATGAAGTATGAAAGACTGAAGTTTTAATGACATGTGTTACCGTAACTGTGTCTGTTAACAGATAATAAAGACCCCATCAGACTGCACAGTGCGATTTGGCCATTTCGCATAAGCCTGGCTACGAAAAGTGTGGATGCTCCGATTTGACCAAAATAATATGGACTGGGCCGTTAAACTCCAACACAAAGAACCAAACAGATTACAACAAAAATATCGATGAAATTATTATCATTATAGCAGACCTATATATTATTGACCCCCTTTAACCCCACATTTTTGTAGTAAAAACGGAGTTACATGTAACTGGGGTATTTTTTTCTGCTCAAAAATATAGATTGTGGGTGCTCGTTAGAACCGCCTCAATCCATCCAGAAATAAGAAAGTTACTGACTGCGTTTAAGTTTCGGACCCTTTTTTTTACCTTTGACCTCTAAGTATGACCTTGACCTTGGAGGTACGGACCTGGGTTTTGCACGTGACACGTCGTCTCGTGATGGTTAATCTGCCAAGTAATTTTAAAATCCATCTATAAATAAGGAAGTTATTGACTGCATTTAAGTTTCGGACGGACGGACGGACGGACAGACAGGGGCAACGCTATATTACTATAGGGAACAAGGTACTAGAACCCCCTTCTCAGAAGGATCCTATTTTTATCAGAGAATTCAATTTATTAGCTTCTTAACAGTGATAGAATTCGTTAAATAAACACCAGTTGATGGCTGAAGCAGTTATCTCTAATATCACTTACTTGATGTTTATACATGCAAAAGAGGTGCTTTTTGAATGGAAAGAATAATTCATGAAGCCTTGTTATAGTGGTTTGTTTCAACTGTTTACATAAATGATATGGTATCACCTATAGGCAGATATAATACCCACAGCACTGAGTTAATGCTGGAGCTTTTATCTAGCAGTGAATCTCCCATCAGCAGTCACCAAATATGACTTGTGTAAATAATCAGATTTCATGACCATGCTGCCTGAATTTTCATAACTTCTACCTTGTTCCTATAAGTAATATGCCCTTTCCACCATTCTTCGAATGACGGGGGCATAAAAACATAGATTGGGGGTACTCGTTAGAACCGCCTCAACGAGGCGGTACGCATGAATACTCACAATCTATGTTAGTATCAGAAATATGAAAATTTGCAGATTTTTTAATCTGAAATTTTTCATTCTTTTTTTTCTCAAAATTTATAAAGGCATATTTTTTTTCTCAAAGATCTTGGTATAGTTTTTTTTTTTTCACTATTGTCTGATTATTGGTTTATCGATTAGTTTATACAGCACAGAATTTAATTTAAATTTTAAGACCTAAAATCTCAAGCGAAGGAAGAAATTAGGACCAACTAAAATCTCAAGCGAAGGAATAAAATAGGACAGGCACGGACATATAACGAACAGAGCAGACATCTTGCAGTCTGATCATTATCTTGCTTCACGATTAACGGAAGCGTGTTTATTAGCGCGTGCAGTTACTACTGCAATATACACTAATCCCCATGCAGGTAGCAAACAGGTAACTGGCGGAGCTTAAGGGGATTATATTGTTTGTTAATCGTAACTATGTTGATTAGATCACTGATGTCATTTCTTGAGTACATCGACTCAATCAATGTCAGAAAGGCCTTTTTTTTAAATTACAAACACAAAAGTTTTCTTTCACAGAACAAGATGGCATTTGGTTTGTTTGGCGATTCATATATCAAGAGGCTGTATAAGTTCTGCGATGGTGATCGGGGTTTAATGCAAACAAAAACTATAATTTGAGCCCCCGCCCATTGGGGCTTGGGGACGTAGGCAGAGGTGCGAGTCGGGCCGTCCTTGCATATAAAACTTCGGTTTCATTTACCGGTAGGGCTTGAGAAATCATCTCATGTGAATGTAGGTAGAAATCATCCAGAATTGAAAGAAACGTCTCCAAAATGACACATAAAGTGTTCTGAATCAGTATTGATGGGACGTTAATCCTCCAATAAAAAATGAAATAACATAACTAATTACCACCGTAACAGTTATTCTAGGTTTAAATAGCATTTTTTGACGTTTAATGTATTTCTTATAACTATCTTATGCCTAACGCATCATGACGAAATATACCGGATCACATTGCAATAAATTATTTGATGCGTAACTGGGCTAGGGTTTATAAAGTATGTTTCTGTGTTACATTTGGTCAATATAAAGCACATCAAATGTATATTATAGTATATTCCCCCCACCATATTTGCATTATTTGCTGGCTCCCAGCTTGCACATTGTCAATATTGGAAAAACAGGTAACCAGACCCCCCCCCCCCCCCCCCCGACCTTGAAAGGTCAGGGTGGTCTGGTTACCTGTTTTTCCAACACTGATAACCTTCAGATTAGAAACCAGCAGATAATGCAAATAAGGTGAATAAATTTATGAAGCCAAGTAAAATGCTTTTTTAAGTGTGTTCCGGTAATTACCAGTGTGTTCCGGTGTTTTGGTGTGTTCCGGTATTTCTACGAACCGGTTCCTTTTCGATTTTTTTTTCGGTATGACTAAACAGGGAAATGTGTTTGTTTCCAGTTTCCTCGTGTCACGGGTCGTCAGCTGGTGGGGTCCCAGGGAACGAATCATTCTGGCACTACACCGTAGCCGTTCGGTGGTATCTCCATTCCACGTTGCCGGTGAATGGGGAGACCATCGCTCGAATTATGGAGGTCGGGCTTGGTTTTACACCCGACCAAATGCAAACTCCGGATCAGCGGTGACCCCTCGGTCTTGATCGACCTTCGGAATAAAATGAGACCATGTGAAAACAGAGCTTACTTTAACTTATAAAGGAAAGAATTTGCTCCTCAGGCATAAAGGTCTACATTATTTTCCTTATTTTTTGCACTAAATCGATCGCGTCCGGACCAGATGGAATACCAACTTTTATCCTCAGAGCTGCTGCAGAAGATCTTGCACCCATGCTGAGCAGGATTTACCAATACTCTTTGGATACAGGACAAGTACCTTCTGAGTGGAGGAGAGCACTTATCGTCCCCCTTTTCAAAAAAGGATTGAAACACCTACCATCAAACTACAGGCCTGTTTCACTTACCTCTGTGGCATGCAAAGTGCTTGAACATATCATCCATAGCAACATCATGAGGCACTTTGACGAGAACGACATCTTGACAGTCAAACAACACGGTTTTCGTAAGAGACGGTTATGTGTTACTCAACTTGCGACTACCATCCAGGGCATTGCAAGCAAGCTACGATCAGGAAGAGACCAGGTAGACGTCGTCCTGTTGGACTTTGCCAAAGCATTCGACAAAGTTCCACACAGGCGACTGCTCTACAAGCTCAGCTACTACGGAGTCCGAGGTCAGACGCTCCAATGGGTAGAAGCATTCCTGGGCCAAAGAACACAGCAGGTGCTCTTGGGTGGAAGCTGCTCATCACAAGCCGATGTCATCTCCGGCGTCCCACAAGGAACTGTCTTAGGCCCTCTACTATTCTTGGCCTTCATCAATGACCTGCCTGAAGCTGTCAACCACTCAGATCCCCGCCTCTTTGCAGATGATTGCCTCCTTTTTAGACTCGTCAGAACAGAGGACGATGCCAGGAAACTGCAAGAGGATCTAGATGCGCTAGAAGAATGGGAGACAAAGTGGCAGATGAAGTTTCACCCAGAGAAGTGTCAGGTCATCAGGATAAATCTAAACAAGCGCTTTGAGAGACAATCCAGCTACAGCCTCCATGGACACGAGTTAGAAGTAGTGGACAGTGCAAAGTATCTCGGCGTACACCTGAGCAACGACCTCACTTGGCACAAGCATGTAGATGCGACAGTGGCGAAAGCATCAAAGACCCTAGGCTTCCTGCGACGCAACCTGAGTGAATGCACCAAGCCAGTGAAAAGTGCTGCCTACACAACTCTAGTGAGGCCCACACTTGAATATTCTTCACCAGTGTGGGACCCGTCATCTGTGGAAGACATATCCAAG
The DNA here is from genome assembly GCA_963580285.1 of Lucinisca nassula. Lineage (NCBI taxonomy): Eukaryota > Metazoa > Mollusca > Bivalvia > Lucinida > Lucinidae > Lucinisca > Lucinisca nassula. The sequence goes on from OY757025.1 coordinate 60,338,471, forward strand.
CTAGAGAAAGTTCAAAAACAGGCTGCTCGATTCGCCCATGGCAACTACCATGACAGGACACCAGGGTGCGTCTCGAAGATGGTCTCTGATCTCGGATGGGAACCACTCCAGCAAAGAAGGCAGGCCGACAGACTCACTACACTCTTCAAAATCCAGCGGGGATTGGTGGAAACAGATGCTGGTGATGTCCTACGTCCCAACGACAGGCGCACCAGAGGTCAGCAACGGCTCTACCAACCAGCTGCCACAGTGTCAGTGTATAAGAACTCCTTCTTTCCGAGAACCATCAAGGAATGGAACCTCCTACCAACCAACATCACTGATGCTGCCACCGTGGAGGAATTCCGTGTCGGTCTAGGTGCTGTCCTACCGACCCTACAGCCGTAACAAACTACGCCAGACACATGTTTTTTTAATTGTAAATAGAGATGTTTTTAACCTTGGAAGGAGTTGGCTGTCTCTTTCCCTCTTTGCTGGTCAAAAGTACATTCTGATAAGAATCCTGACCATGTTGCGGAAGAAGAAGAAGAAGAAGAAATCATAGAGCGTGGAAGTTAATGGTGCTGTGTAGACCCACATTCTGCAATAATTAGCCTCATACTCAAAATACCAAGTCTCTGTGATCCATATCCAAATATAAGTGTCACACTTACAACATATACCATATTAACAAGTCTGATTTTCAAAAAGACAGTAGTATGCTCAACTCAAAAGTTTAAGTATGAAATTTGTCCTGCTTATAAATGTTAGCATTTTAAAATTTGTATGAGCAGGACAAACAACATTATGTGCTCTGAACAGGAAAATTGCCTTCCATTTGTATTTCAATATTTATAAGCATTATGAATTATTGACCGTCTGTATTGTGTCCCAAGAAATGCGATCACTAATCAAAACAAGAATGGGGAAAACCCATTTGATGGAGCAACATTGTTCTTAAATGGAAAATCTTTTTTGGGGTCAGTTTGTCGTTTCTCCTCTTCTTCTCCCTGATACTTCCATTGGTTATCTCTTTCTCCATTTTAGTACTAGATCTATATGAACAACAGCCAAACTCCGGTGTTCGAAACAGATCACTTTTTTGACAAGTGCCACACTCAAAAATAACATGCTTTTTCTGACATTTTTTACATCTTGGATGCAGCTTTTGTCGTCTTTATTTCTTTTCTTCTACAGTCTGACAGAGGTTATCAAATGGCAGCTAGGATGTTGGTTGATAGCAATTAATATGTCACCTATTTCATATAAAATTCGACGTTATACAATTGCGCTACATGCTGCATGTGAGCCTGCTGCAGATCGCCATCTTTGTTTACAGTAGCACCTGCTTCGTTCAACTTCAACTGTGATGATCGGCAACATCCGGTGTTGGACATCTACGCCGATGTTGGAGGTGACTGTACATAACTTTATATCGGGTGTGTGCAAAGTGCTCTGGCGTAATCTGAAAACTAGTTTTCTACTGTACCTCGCGTAACACTGTGAGGGAACTAACAAAGTTCTCCCGATATAAGTTTTTTTAAAAAAAGTCAAAGACCAACATAAATTACACTGTACAACTATCAACACTGCCCATTTACACTGCTGGCGTAGGTACTAATTGGGTGGCTGGGTAAAGTGACCGGTTCATAATAACCTAAATAGTGTTGACTGGCCTTTAAACTACAATACAAACAAACAAATAATGATAATAATATTAGGGTCCGAGTTTGTCAGGGACAGAGTTTGACAGGTGCCGAGTTTGTTAAGGGCCGAGATGTCCTGTAATCCAAATGCGGATGGTGCTCGGGAAGGAGTATAGGTGCGAGTTGACTGGGGGATGAAGAACTTCATGCGGTGGCCTCTAGAGGTTCTCATTGGTATGAGGAATGGCGAAGCAAAGATGGCAACCAGGTTGTGTACAATTCTGTAGAGCATGACTGACTTGTTTTGGATCCGCCTTTCTTGGACAGTATGCCAATGGAGATATCGATCTGTCAGCACTGATGTCACACTACTGGTCCGATCAAAATCGCCTTTAACAAAACGCGCTGCTCTTCGCTGCACCGTTCCCAGTTTGTTTGTGTTGCGTTGAGAGTGCGGGTCCTATACACAGGAGGATTATTCTAATATAGGCATCACAAAGGAATTCTATTTTATTTTTGGCTTCCTATTTCGATTGCAAAATAGAAGTGAAGTCAAAGATCCAGAATCGATACAATTAACCCACAGCTCCCATCAGAGACACCAAAGGGAAAGAAACACAAACATGAAACAACTAGACCCTAATGGAAACATCACTAGAGGAAAGCCAAAAGCACAGTTACTTTCCCAAAATCATACAGCAGATAGATGATTTCCAGGAAAGTTTTGTCAAATATCTGGAAAGGCGTAACAGTAAATTCATTTTTTTTTTCATTTTCCCCATTATAAGTCAATGGAAACTCTAAGTTGCAATAGCGGAAAACTAAAGAGCCTAATTTAAAAAAAAAACTCAACCTACAAAGACAAATATGGTGAATATTTCCATAAAGACTCAGCCTAATGGAGCATACGATTTCTGAGGAGATGATTTTTTAAGTGTTTTTTTTTTTTTTTTTTTTCATTTTGGTTTCCATGGCAACCAGTAAAAATGAGCAATAGGTCTAAAATCATATGACAGATGGTAGATTACTTAAGGATCTGTTTGTATTGGAGTTCAACGGCCCAGTTAACACTTTTTAGGTAATTTTTCAGCCGTCAGTTTTACCTATCCACATTTTTCCTGGGCAAGCTTATACGTAAGGGGTTAACCAGTACAGTGCACATTCTTTCACCAGAAACTGACAACTGCCCTTCTTGAATCAGCGGAAGGGAGAGAATGACCGTAGAAAAGATTTCATGATCACTCTCCACGAAAGAATGTTGCCGACCCAGGCAGGTATCAAACCCGCTCAGAGCCACCAAGGCCGGCAGATTACTTAAGGAACATTTCTATGAAAGTTTGGTCAAAATATCTGCAAAGGCGTGGCAGTAAATGCCATTCTTCAATTTTCCCCAGTATAAGTCAATGGATACTCTAAGTTGCCATAGCAACCAAACTAAAGAGCCGGATTTCATAAAAAAAACCCACAAAACCTGTAAAGGCAAATATGGTGAATATTTCCATAAACCACTAGCCTCATTGATCAACTGGTTTCTGATGAGATGATTTTTTAAAAATCTTTTTTTTTTTTTTTTCATTTTGGTTTCCATGGCAACCGGTAAAAATGAGCAATAGGCCTAAAATCATATGGCAGATGGTAGATTGCTTAAGATTCTATGAAAGTTGTGTCGAAATATCTGCAAAGGCTTGGCAGTTAATGCGATTTTCTCCATTACAAGTCAATGAAAACTCTAAGTTGCTATATCAACCAAACTAAAGAGCCGAATTTCATTAAAAAAACAACAACACAAAACCTGTAAAGGCGAATATGGTGAATATTTCCATAAACTCTCAGCCTTATAGAGCTTTGGTTTCTGAGGAGATGATTTTTTAAAGTATTTTTTCTATTTTTTTTTTAATTTTGGTATCCATGGCAACCAGTTAAAATGAGCAATAGGCCTAAAATCATATGGCAGATGGTAGATTGCTTAAGGAACATTTCTATGAAAGTTGTGACAAAATATCTGCAAAGGTTTGGCAGTTAATGCCATTTTTTCCATTTTCCACATTATAAGTCTATGGAAAATCTAAGTTGCCATAGCAACCAAACTAAAAAGCCGAATTTCATAAAAAAAACACAAACCCTGTAAAGGCAAATATGGTGAATATTTCCATAAACTCTCAGCCTCATACAGCATACAGTTTCTGAGGACACAATTTTTTTTTTATTCATTGCACGACCCGCAGAAAAAGCGACCGACTGAAGTCGGTTGATTTTCTAAGAGTGCCCTATAATCACCGTGTCATTCTGTCATTCGTTCATTCTGTCAGTCTGTCTGTCCGTCCGTAACCCGTTTGTGAAAGTTGGTGATAGTGACTTAACCGCTTGGAATATTTAAACAATTTTAGGCATACTGATAGATATCAATGAGATCTAACCAATGAACATGTGAAATATTACATTCCATTTAGTATAGCCTCGCCGAGGCGAAAAATGTGAAAATTTTCGAACTGCTTCTCCTTGGAAACCGTTGGGCCGATTGAAGTCAAATTTCATATAGAGCCTCTATGGGATTGGGGAAACCAAAATTTACTCATGGGGTCCAGGTCACATGACCAAAATGGCCGCCAAGCCATATATGGTCTGTTTGTCTGTCTGTCCGTAACTCGTTTGTGAAAATTAATGATAGTGACTTAACCCCTTGGAATATTTAAACAATTTTGGCATGCTGATAGATTTCAATGAGATCTAACCAATGAACTTGCGAAATATTACATTCCATTTAGTATAGCCTCGCCGAGGCGAAAAATGTGAAAATTTTCGAACTGCTTCTCCTCAGAAACCGTTGGGCCGATTGAAGTCAAATTTCATATGGAGCCTCTGTGGGATGGGGGAAACCAAAATTTGCTCATGGGGTCCGGGTCACATGACCAAAATGGCCGCCAAGCCATATATGGTCTGTCTGTCTGTCCGTCCTTAACCCGTTTGTAAAAATTGGTGATAGTGACTTAACCGCTTGGAATATTTTAACAATGTTTGGCATACTGATAGATATCAATGAGATCTAACCAATGAACTTGCGAAATATTACATTCCATTTAGTATAGCCTCGTCGAGGCGAAAAATGTGAAAATTTTCGAACTGCTTCTCCTCGGAAACCGTTTGGCCGATTGAAGTCAAATTTCATATGGAGCCTCTATGGGATGGGGGAAACCAAAATTTGCTCATGGGGTCCAGGTCACATGACCAAAATGGCCGCCAAGCCATATATGGTAAAAACCCTTCAAAAATAGTCTTCTCCAGAACCACTGGGCAGATTTCCACGAAACTTGATAAATAGCATCTGGGACGTAGACCCATCATAAATTGCTATAATGGTGACCCTGGGTTGACCTTGACCTTCTTTGTGCCTAGGTCAAACTTTGACACATATGCTTTTGTACTGGAAAAGTGAGAATGCATTTTATCCTGCAAACGATTCAGAATACAGTACTAAAGTATAAGATATATTTTGCTCCTTACGATAAGGCGCATTTATTGGGGGAACCGTTTTAGGTCCAGGTCACATGACCAAAATGGCCGCCATACCCATATATGGTAACACTCATAAAGCTAAAAGCATCCGGCGGGTCTTGCATTTCAGCTGAAGCACTGGTTTATTTTTTTTTTCAGTTTCATTACGAAAACACGCCTATACAAATACATTGCCATTTTTTGTCCAAAAATAGAAATTTTAAGATGAAAAATTGTGATATTTTTCTTATTTCTGCTCAGAACATAGATTGCGGGGACGCGATAGAACCGCCTCGACGAGGCGGTTCTATCGAGTACCCACAATCTATGTTTTTGGGCAGAAATAAGAAAAATAATTTATACCCCCTTAAACCCCAGTTTTACTATATAAAAGTGGGGTATGAGGGCGTCAAAATTGTATAGGCGTGTTTTCGTGATTTGGTTTCCATGGCAGCGAGTAAAAATGAGCAATAGATCTAAAATCATAAGGCAGATGGTAGATTGCTTAAGGAATATTTCTATGAAAGTTGTGTCAAAATATCTGCAAAGGCTTGGCATTAATGCCATTTTTCAATTTTCCCCATTATAGTCTATGGAAAATCTAAGTTGCCAAGCAACCAAGCTAAAGAGCCGAATTTCATAAAAAGACAAAACCTATAAAGACAAATATGGTGAATATTTCCATAAACTCTCAGCCTCATAGAGCAAAAAAAAAGACAAAACCCATAAAGGCAAATATGGTGAATATTTCCATAAACTCTCAGCCTCATAGAGCATACGATTTCTGAGGAGATTATTTTTAAAAAAAAAAAAATTCTATTTTTTTTTTTTTTTTTTTTTTTTTTTTTCATTTTGGTTTCCATGGCAATCAGTGGAAATGAACAGTAGGCCTAAAATCATATGACAGATAGTAGATTACCTAAGACACATTTCTATGAAAGTTTTGTCAAAATATCTGCAGAGGCTTGGCAGTAAATGTCACTTTTTCAATTTTCCCCATTTTAAGTCTATGGAAACTCTAAGTTCCCATAGAAACCAAACCGATAAGCCGAATTTCATAAAAACAAAAACTTTCAATTCCCCCTGCCCGAGGATGCTACAGATGAAAGTTTGGCCCAATTGGCCCAGTGGCTTCAGAGGAGATGTTGTTTGAATGCGTTGACGGATGCAGACGAGGCAGACGACGACTGACACATGCCTATAAATAAATAAATAAATAATCTAGAAAGTCAAGCGTCATTGGTAATTTGGGTGGTGAGAAATCATTAAATACCTAAAACGCTATACAATGAACAAAACAAACTATAAATAAATAAATAAATTTATATGTGTAAAAAAAAAAAAGAGATAAAGACAATAAATTTTTCATAGGACACGCGTTTTCATTCTCACCATTAATCGTTGCTCGCCGACACTGCTAACGAACCAACCGACCAGTTTAAAACAAAACAGGTAAAGGTGCTAAAAATACTTAAAGATGTTTAACATTGCAAAGAGCGTGTGTTTTCACACCTCATCATTAATCGCATTAATTGCGTGATTAATGAGTCTCTGAAATTTGTTTGTTTGTTTGAATTGAGGCTGACGTCCCCGTCAACACTGTTAGGACATTTTGGAGACGTTGCTTCCATTTTTGTGGGACTTTTACCCGACATTGAGATGAAATGACATCTCAAGCCCTGTCGACCATCTTCTTATTATTATACCCCCGCAAACGAAGTTTGAATGGGGTATATAGGAGTCAGCTTGTCGTCTGTCGTCTGTCGTCGGTCCGTTACAAAAAACTTTAACATTGCTCATAACTTCCTTATTCTTTGACCGATTTCTTTAATATTCACACACCACACACCTTGCCACTAGTACTTAAGATTGATATACACAAACCTGACCTTGACCTTCACGTTGACCTTCCTCAAGGTCAAATACTTGTAAAAATTTGTCGGTACAAAAAAACTTTAACATTGCACATAACTTCCTCATTCTTTGACCGATTTCTTTAATATTCACACACCACACACCTTGCTACTAGTACTGACAACGCATGCGGGGGTATAATTGGCGCCCGTTAGGCGGCAGCTCTAGTTCTCTCTCTCTCTCTCTCTCTCTCTCTCTCTCTCTCTCTCTCGTGGGTTGATTGATTAGCGGTATGGATCGAAACAGGTAATACGTCTCATAATGCCTAACTGTTCTCTCTGTTTAAGTCTCTCCTCTGAGTTCATAAATCATTCGAACAAAACGGCCAGAGAGAAATGGTTCGGGGACGAAACTACTAGGGTTGGGGGGGGGGGGGCGAAACGACTAGGGGCTAATAAGGTGGGGATGGGCGAAACGACTAGGTGGGGGGGACGTCTTGGGGTGGTGGTGGGGGGGGGGGGGGGTCGAAACGGGTGCGTTTACTAGCCGGAACGGACCCAATAACCGGAACGGACCTGCAATAACCGGACCGGACCTTTATTCATCCCCCAGTTCTATTTGCTATTAAAAATGTTTATGGAAGCTCTCCAAAAGACCATATATTACTTTTGAAATCTGTATTTGACATTTTTGTCAAGGAAATTAGCCCATGTTTTTATAGCAGAAAACAGTATCAGTATATAGCGCAATAGGTCTCTTAAAAGCTTTATTAATCAAAAGAGATCGGAGAACAGTGCCTTACTATTAAAGCACCAGGCCAGAGATCGTATAAGCTCTCAGCTAATTCAACAACAGTTGAATAGTCTTTACCATTTTTAAGCTTAATTTATACGACACTATTATACCTGCTGAGATATTTACTCTATCAATGGTATGATATGTCGCATCATCACGAACACACGTGCTTGAAGAAATATATGGGCTGCATGATGCTTCCACGCAGAACTGAATCCGACCCACACACGAGTACTGGTAAACCGCTTAGAGAATCTAAGCCTGCCCAGGCAAAGCGGTGTGAGTGTCGGACCGTCCATGCTTATAATCCTATTGGTTTCATTGGGCGACAGGGCTTGAAATGTCATTTCATCTCAATGTTGGGTAAAAGTCCCACAAAATTGGAAGCACCGTCTCAAAAATGACCTTTACAGTGTTGACGGGGACATTAAACCTCAAATCAAACAAACAAACACACACGGAGATAATGAAAATAGAAATAGCAAATAATTGAGAAACTGTTCAAAAACAACATTGAAACATGTAATGAACACGGAGATGGTGCGTTTCCCCGTCATATAAAGGAATATGACATGACCGCCCCTACCCCGACGGGCATCCCAATAATGAGAAACGGTACCCGCTTCATGTCATATTCCTATATAAAGTTATATTCAGGTGTCAATAAAGCACAACAGTAGTTAAGGAGTGTGTCAAAACGCCAGCGGTTAATCTCGTAATACACACACTAGGTGCGATGAATGAATGCGGCGATAAAAGAAAGTAAGGGCGAGGATTGTGGCCACGTAAAATCGATTTAAGCCCCCCAGTGGAAATCTTCCACTGGCCGTTCCAAGGCGGCTCTTCTGTGGCGATTTATTTATGTTTTTGTTTGTTACTTACTGTGTGTATCACTTGTGTCTTTTAATTTTGGATGGCCATATGACCATTTTGTGGGAAAGTAAATGTCCTTATGGCCTTCCTTTGTTTAGGTTTCCATTATGGTCTGGTCGCTTGGTGTTTGTATTTCTTTCCCTTTGGTGTCTTTTATGGGTGGAGTAAGTTAATTGTATCAATTCCTGCTCTTTGTTTTACTTCTACTATGTAAAGATATTTCATTGGGCGGCAGGGCTTGAGATGTCATTTCATCCAAATTATTAAATGGTAGAAGTCCCACAAAATCGGAAGCAATGTCTCCAAAATGATCGAAATAGTGCTGACGGGGACGTTAAACCTCAAATCAAACAAACAACAAAAGAACATCAAAAGTAAATAGCTCGCAGGATAGACCACGGAATACAGCTATAGACGGATCCAATGTTTTGACACGTGACATTGTTTACATTTCACTGCGCATGCGCCAATTACCTCTCCTGTAGATGTACTCTTTTATCTGGTTGGCAAAACATGACTGTTGCCGTACAGTGTCAATGACAATTTGGAATATTTATCGTGTGATTAAACTCATTTCTTCTCCACAAAATTAACTGATCATTGTCAGTTTGTGTTTTTGAAGAAATAAATGATATAGAACCAGTCTCTTCTAACATTTTATCGCACATTTTGTTGCCTAAAAGCGTTATAAAACTACCTACCATCATGCCAAAACGCAGTCGATGCGCTTTATTTAATGATAGGAAATAATATTAAAGCATGTATATTTTCTATCCAATTTTATACGAAAAAGAATCAGTTTAATGTCAAAAATGGTTTGTGGCAAACAGTTTTGATAGAAAGTCGATTTAACAATAGTTATTACAGAAAATAATTCGTGCTACATTAACGGTAGAGTATGGAACCGGAAGTTTTTTTTGCCCACCAGATAAAACGAGGCTAATGACCTTTGACCTTGTGTGACGTAGACTTTGGATGTGTCTATAATACTATCGTATTTCATTTAATTGATGTTATTAACATCTGTTCGTCCTGTTGCTGATGCTGTACGGGTATCTAATTTATTAATATTGTGGTCATGAATTGTGTCTTTTTAACCTGAGCCGCCCAATCGGAATTGTCTAATATTTCCGTGAGAATAGAAAAGAATACAATATTTCGGCAGGGTTTTCATCGCTTCCCTTGATGTGAAACCAATTAACTTTATGTATGGATATAATATTTATATGAATATTGGGAATCGGATACGAAAAAATACTTTGAAAAATGAAAATTAGGCCGAAAATAGGTCCGTTCCGGTTATTGCAGGTCCGTTCCGGTTATTGGGTCCGTTCCGGTTATTCAACGCACCTCGGCGAAACGTCTTGTTACCGTTCAGATTACTCCTTTTAGACATACCCCCAATTTCTACTTTCGTTTTCAAAGTTACATGGTAGTATAGTTCATAAATTTTAATAATTACATTTAATGTTTGTACAAAACTTTTACAAAATTTTCGTAAAATACATTTTAAGTTGAAATATATTTTTACAGGTGAATATTAATGAAGTAATATTCACAAATTTTAACAACTTATAGCTTTGTTTGACTCTAGGAATTAGACTTTCCATACACCAAAAAATGGCCGAGGTAAACAAAATTGAGTGGCTCAAATTATTTCTTACTGCTTAATAGCATCATATGAGGTACCATCTCCCCAGGTGTTGGCTGATAGTTTGCACATCATGCCAAGTATTGTTTACTTGTGAATCTGATTGAAGTGGCTCGAACCTCAAATGTCTAAGAAAACAAGCAAAATTTGTTTATCGTAGAAGTATTAGCTTTCACAAAAAGCTTGAGTACGCTGAGCACACTGTTGTGTCGCTCAGTTAATAACCAAAATCATGAATAATAATTTAATCAGCCATTACTCTTAACATTCTCCTACTCACACGACGTTGGTAACGTCACTTGGCAACGACGTTATCTATCATTAGAAAATCTATAAATATCACAGTATCACATTTCTCCTTTGTTTTAAAAGAATTGACCGCATACGAAATTTAGGTATGGATTTAAAGTTGTATTAAAAAGAAAAAATTTGATAAAAAATTTAAGTATAAATTTAAAGGTATTTGAAGCACTTGATGACTGCTTATAGTATGCTTTGATTAAAGTTCTGTCTCTCTGTTTTTGAAGCCTACAATATATGGTCTTCGTGTCCGTTGTGGTTGCCTTCTTGGAGGTTCTGGTCGTTTGTTGCGTTGTCGGCCTGTTTCGACATTGTGTTGCTGGTTCCCATTCTCCCTGATTGGAGCCATCTTGTCTCGCTTCCTCTTCTCTCTCCTCATCTCGTTCCTCCTGTGTCGGCGTTTCCTCTGGTGTGTTGTGTGTTCTGTTGTTTTGTGTTGTGTTTCTATCCGTCGGTTTGCGTCTGGATGAGGGCAGCAATCGCTCTCCCCAGTCTCTGTTCCTGGCCCCATACAAAAGCTTGAACTTTGAAGCATCTCTGCGCATGGTGCATCCATCTGATTTCCGTTTTGCCTCTATTGTCGATCCGCTTATCCCGGTAATGCTATAAAACTCTTTCTCAAAAACCGAGGACCATTTATTTTGCTTTCGTGTCTTCAGCAGGACCCTGTCACCAATCTTGAATCGATGATTCTCAACTTTTGGATGTCTGTGTTGATTATCCCAGTTCTGTTTGTACTCCCTGTCTCTTTTGGTTATCTCTCTTTCCATTTCGTGGTAATTTCTACTGTTGGAAGAAGTGTCGTAATTAAGCTTAGTTCTCACATTTCTTTTCATAACGGCTTCAAATGGACAATATCCTGTGGCTGGGTGAGGTGTTGACCTGTAACCCATAAGCATGTATTGTATGGCAGAGTTGCTTGATCTCCCTTCGCTGTGAGCTATCTGTTCTGTTTTATTCAGCACCTTCATAAAGCTTTCGGCTTCTCCGTTTGCCCGGGGATGCTCTGGGGTTACTCGGTGGTGCTGAAACCCCATTTCTTCCGCAAAGTTACTGAAATCTTTGGCGTTGAATGGTGGACCATTGTCTGATTCGAGTCTTTCAGGTATTCCATGCATCGCGAATACTTTTCTCAGTCTATCACATGTAGCCCTGCATGAGATGGCTGTCATCTGCTCGACTATGGAAACCTTGTCCGTTTATCGATGATCACCAAATTGTAGTGACCATCTGGGTACGGTCCACCGAAATCAACGGACAGTGTATGCCAAGCTGTTTCTGGTATGTCTGATGGTTTAACAGGTTCCTGTCTATGTTCATCAGTGCATATCTGACACTGGTAGCATCTTGATATGGCGTCTTCAACCATGCTGTTGAGTTTTGGGAACCAATATTTGGCTCGGAGCATTTGTTTTGTTTTGGTCATTCCGAAATGGCCCATGCTGTTGGCAGCTGTTATGACGTTTTTCTGTAATTTCTCTGGATTTACAATCTGTCTAGAACGTAGAAGCAACCCTTTTGCCTTAGACAGATCATGCCTAATCAGGAAGTATGGCTTTATTTCCGACCTGTCCTTGTGCTTTTTCCAGTCATTTTGCTTCATTATTTTCAAGATCTCTTGAAAAAGTGGATCTGATGATGTTGCCTCTTTGATGCTGTTCATGATTACTCCATGTTCGTTGCTGACTATCATGCTTATAGTTTTCTCTGTGTCGTCTCTCTCAGTTTCTGGCAGTGGATGTCGTGATAGATAATCCAGTGGATCTGCTGAGTCTTTGCCTGGTTCATACACAAGCTCATAGTCCACGTCTTGCATTTCCATGATCCATTTCTCTATTCTGGGAGGGAGTTTTGTACAAGATTTATTGAACATAGGGATTGGCGGTTTGTGTGAGGTCATGATTGTAAACTTTGGTGCTCCTAGAAGGTACATGCTGAACCTTGATTTCGCCCATTTCACAGCCAATGCATCCTTTTCCGTTTGACTATATCGTTTTTCAGCGGTAGTCATTGACCTGCTTATATAGTGAACAGGCTGTAGTCTTTTTGCCGTTCTCTGAAATAACCCAGCAGACAATCCCTCATGGAAGCTAGCTTCTGTACGTACAATTATTGGTTTTCTTGGATCGAAAAACGCCATGGTGTCATCGCTCGTTTTGCTGTCCTTCAACTTTTTAAAAGCTGCATCTTCTTCAGGACCCCATGAGAAGGGACTGTCTTGACTGGTTAGTCTTCTCAGTGGCGCTGTCAGGACTGAGTAGCAATGGATAAACTTTGCTAGGTATCCAATCATGCCGAGAAAGCTTTTCACCTCATCTCTTGACCCTGGTGGCTTGCAGTCTTTCACCGCAATGACTTTCTCTTGTGTCAGTTTCAGCCCTTCGTTTGTAAATCTGTAGCCGTAGAATTCAAGCTCACAAACTCCAAAAAGGCATTTCTCTTTATTAAGTGTAATACCAAAGTCCCTTGCTCGCTGTAGAACTGTCTCTAATGTTTTATTGTGTTCAGCTAATGTCTTGCCGCCTATCAGGATGTCATCTCTTTGGTTCAGACAGTGAGGTATGTCTCCGAAGATTCTACACATTGCTTCGTCAAATAAATCTTGCGATGACTTTGCGCCGAATATTAATCTTTTCGGTCTCATGTTACCCCATGGTGTACTGAATGTAGCGACAATTCTCGAGTCAGGGTGAAGGACCAGTTGATGATAGCTTTGCTTTAAGTCCATTTTTGAGAAAACCTTGCAGTCATGAAACTTACATGTGAAATCTTCTACGCTCCATATACTTGTTTGGGACTCGTAAGTCAACACTGGCTCTGATCATGTGTGGCTCTAAGTTATCTTTACTTTCTTTAGCGTATCTTGGTTTGGGCTGAACAACCAGTGGTGAGCACCAAGTGACTGGTTCACCTGGTTCAACTTTCTCAAATATCTCTTCTTTGATACATTCGTCGAGCCATTTCCGCAACGGATCTTGCAGGTAGTAGGGGACAGGGCGAGGTTCCTGTGCCACTGGTGTAGCGTCTGGCTTCATGGAAAACTTAACCAGAAACTCTTCGTTATTCTTCTTGTCGAAGATTTTCCCAATACCATTGAACACCTCCTCATGCCGTTGCAGGATGGCCTCTATATCAGACTTTGCATCGTTGTCTAATACAGATCTGACAGCTTTGCTATCTGTTCTGGTGAGTTAATCTTGCCTTTTACGACTACGAATATTGTGTCAGTCCCTCTTGTTTCGTTGCGTGCGGTTGCCTTAAACTCACCTGAAACATGTAGTTCGTTCTGGAGCGTGCTCAATTGTGTGCTACTGCCACAAAGAGCTATGTTTTCATAGGATTTGCGTTCCAATGCTTTGTAATGATATTCGTCCATCACATTGACGTCTGCTCCACTATCGGGTTCCATATGGACAATAACATCATTTATAACAATAGGCACAGTTTTTTCAAAGTCACTAACCTTGTTTATTTTTATCTTCCCGACTGCTAGATGTCTCACAGATTCATCTATGAAATGATTGTCCTGATCACCATCACTTCCAGAATCATCGGTCTCTGGTTCATTTGTTGCCCTTTTCACGTTTCGTCTGCTGTGCAAAGATTGTTTTCCCCATGTTCGGCGTGTCTCTTTGGTTGACATACAAACTGTAGAAAAATGGTTTGGTTTTCGAAATTTGCTGCAAAATTTCCCATAGGCGGGACACAGTTCCTTTTGCATCGGGTGCGTTTTCCCACAGTATTTGCATGTTTTGCCCGACTCCTTTTGTCTAGCGTCATTTAAGCTATTGTTTTTGTCCTTTTTGCGCTTTCCAATTTTTGAAATGCTAGTTGACTCTTGCCCACTCATAGCTTCTACTTGTACGGAGGTATCTTCGAGAACCTGCATTTCCGCTAGCGTTTGTTTTAATGTCCATTTCTTATTCAGTACTTTACGTACAAGTTCTGTATTGTCCGTCGTTTGAATAATGTGCTCTAATATTCTCTCGTCTGTATCATGGAAATCACAGCTCTAGGATTTCTCTCGCAACCGGGCTGCATACGACACAGTACTTTCTCCAGTATGTGGCCTCTGTTTTAGAAATAAATACCGGGCATAATGTTTATTTTTCTCCGGGGCAAAATAATCTGTCAACTTGCCTTTTAATTTCATATAAGGATCTCCTTCTTGCGGATCTTGCAGGCACTTCTCAAGTCGCCTTATTTCTGTGCCGCCATAGATGAGCATCGCATCTTTCTTATCAGCTGCATCGCTGATGCTGAAAAACGCATTTCCCGCTCTAACTCCTCTATCCAATCATCCCATTTTTCCCCCGTTGCTAAGTGGTCTTCGCCAACAGTAAACGGATTTATCCTTAAATTCCTTCCTCCTTCAGCCATTTTGCAACGCTGCTTCTTTTGATGTGCACCAAGTCCCGGAAGAACTAAAATACACGTCTATCCTCGTCGCCAATGTTGTGTCGCTCAATTAATAACCAAAATCATGAATAATAATTTAATCAGCCATTACTCTTAACATTCTCCTACTCTCACGACGTTGGTAACGTCACTTGGCAACGACGTTATCTATCGTTAGAAAACCTATAAATATCACAATATCAATTAATCTGTGTTGTACTAAACTAACATAACTTAACCCAATTAACAGTCCCTGGACAATTTGGCCCATAACAAAATCAAACCATGACAAAATCGGCCCATAACAATTTCGGCCCATAGCAAATTCGATCCACAATTTTAAAGATGCCTCTGAATTAAGAGGATAATGATAAATGAATGTTATAATCAGTCAGCTATATATCAGTATCCCTGAAAAAGTCAATGACCTTTTCATTTCAACATTCTGTTGAACTTCTTTTTTTAACAGAATCAGAATTGTTACTGGTGAAACGTCAAATGACATTCATACACCAGGACCTGTGATGTGGGAAGTTAGTCCCTAGCTCTAACCAAAGAGGTACATTTAGCTATACAATCTGCACCTTCAGCTGCCGAAATAATCGGTTAATAATTATAATTAACATGTATGTGATTGTAGTTTGTCCTATAATATGTTGTATTTGAATCCGACATGTTATTTGTTTTGCAATGTATGATAACACTGATGTTGTATTCAGTTTTCAAATAAAGATTTAGTTTAGTTTTAGTTTAAAAAAAAAAACGGTATAATTACTATGTTTGCATACAATTGGTTTGCTTGCAGAGCCAAATCAGTAGTATGTTATTGCATAAATCTTTTAAGAAATGAAGTAAATTGTTATAGACGGATCCAATGTTTTGACACGTGACCTTGTTTACTTGTTACTGCGCATGAGCAAAACGAACTTTCCCTTTGATAAAGATATTTCGTGGTTGGCAAAAAGCCGCTGGTTCCATATAAACACATTGTAAATAGGTTTAATATTACGGGCATATTTTAATTGACTGTTACATAAAATTGATCGAATTACACTTTAAATGAGCAGAAAAATATATTCTAGACTTCATTCCTGCATCTTCCACATTTTTAGTCATTCGTTTTGCGCATTTTTATTACAAATAATTAAGACCATCCCGCCTCGTTACCTGTCTAATTTTAACAGGTAATTGTCATCAAAACAACTTCAAATATTCTAGAAACCAATAATTACTAGCTAAGACATGTCTCTTTTAAAAGTTAAAAGGTCAATTTTGTCGTTTCGATTCCAAACAAAATACAAGTTTACAGGAAAAAACATCACATTTACAATAGACATTGAGGTGCCCATAGACCCCCCTGCACCGTTCCAGGGAGTTTTCTAGGGTATAATATTCTGAAAGTACATTAAAGGCTCCGTCGATTAAGACATGTTAGCACTCTGGACGTTGGGGCTTTACCGAATGGCCGCCTGTAAAAGACGTTACCCTTAAGGATCCTTATTGCCGGGCACGAGTTGCTTTTTGAATGGGCATATTGAGGGATCTGAGCATTTTCTTTTCCATTTTGTGACTGGAGGCACACTAATATGACTGATTTTTGTTCAAACAGTCCAATAAATCTTCATTGATGGATTTAAAGAGGAGATATTAAGGAGGGTGGGGAGTAATTCTTTTCTCTTTAGATTTTTTTTTATTTGCTTATATTTTGTAGCTTGAAATCTCTGCACTCGTTTGCCGGTATAAAAATATAGGCACACCAGGCTTTTTTTCGAGCTTTTTAGCCTTAAAGATGGGTACTGTTTTCGAATTTATCGAATGTTTCAATAATTACCCCAGTCATTGACAAATTGTCGATAACAAGGCCAAAATTAAAAAGGTGTTGGTTTGCTGTTTACCGACCGACCCGAAATTTTCGTGCGACCCGAACATTTTTTTTGCCGTCAAAAAAAAAATATTTTTTTTTCCGACTCGTTCCGGTAACGTCCGGATTTTAGTCCCAACGTTTCTTTTTCCATATTTGAGTTCGTGTCGCATCATTGTAACGCGTGCGTGATCCGCCTCAGCTGACCAGGGCTTCCGTTAGGCGGACGTACGGCGTATATTACGTCCTGAAATCGCTTCCGGACGCCCAAATTAAACATCAAAGGCGTCCCGCGGTCTCCCGAAAATTTCTCTGCACGGCCAAAAATCTTTACCGAGACGTATAAACCCGCACACTTTTAGCGGTTTGTAAAAAGTTTGCTCCGCCTTCTTAGCTGAAACCGCTATCTGTGTTTATTGAGTACTAAGGACGTCCCATTTTCTGCCTGCGCGGTAATATATTGACAGTCAGAATCACGTGCGTCGGCACACCTTTGATCGTCATCGGTGTGTGAAAAACGTGTCGAGGTGATTGTTCGGTGTTTGCATATAATTAAACGGATTAGTATTTGAAGATGAACTAATTATCTCATTGACGATAAGTGTTTTTTTAATCCCGTAAACCTCGTTACTGTTTAAATTAAAGCGGGTCGTAATTTAGGTGTTTGGTAGTGAAATTATCATTAGCGATGCAAAGTGTGACAATAGTTTCAAAGATTGATACGCATTTTTTTTTCTTGAGTAAATAGGTGAAATGACGAAAATAATTTATAAAATCCAAAAAGGTAGCTGCGACCGCCGTTAGATTATGGCGCCTCGAAAATACGTTAAACCGGCAAAGGTGACCAGGCCGGTGCGTCAGGGTCCGAGCTGCAGTCTGAGATTTCTCTGTACGGCCAAAAATCTTTACCGAGACGTATAAACCCGCCCACTTTTAGCGGTTTGTAATAAGTTTGCTCCGCCTTCTTAGCTGAAACCGCATTCTGTGTGGACGTCCCATTTTTTGCCTGCGCGGTATTATATTGACAGTCAGAATCACGTGCGTCGGCACACCTTTGATCGTCATCGGTGTGTGAAAAACGTGTCGAGGTGATTGCTCGGTGTTTGCACATAATTAAACGGATAAGTAGTTGAGGATAAACTAATTATCTCATTGACGATAAGTGTTTTTTAATCCTGTTAACTTGTTAGTGTTTAAATTAAAGCGGGTCGTAATTTCTAAAGGCGTTTGGTGAGATTATCATTAGCATTAGCGATGCATTGTGTGACAATAGTTTCAAAGATAGATACGAATTTTTCTTGAGTAAATAGCAGGTGTTCACTAGGCGAAATGACGAAAATAATTTATAAAATCCCAAAATTTCGCCGCGATACGTACAACCGGCGAATGTGACCAGGCCGGTTCGTCAGGGTCCGAGCTGCAGTCTGATCTGTATGTTAGCCAAAAAGCCAAAAAAAAAAAAAAAAAAACTACCGCTGACTCGTCTAAAGTAGAAGTAAAACAAAGATCAGGAATTGATACAATTAACTTACTCCATCCATAAAAGACACCAAAGGGAAAGAAATACAAACATTAAGCGACCAGACCATAATGGAAACCTAAACAAAGGAAGGCCATATGGACAGTTACTTTCCCACAAAATGGCCATATGGCCATCCAAAATTAAAAGACACAAGTAATACACACAGTAAGTAACAAACAACAACATAAATAAATCGCCACAGAAGAGCCGCCTTGGAACGGTCAGTGGAAGATTTCCACTGGGGGGGGGGGGGGGGGGCTTAAATCGATTTTACGTGGCCACAATCCTCGCCCTTACTTCCGTCGCGATTTAGACAAATAATTTGTTCAGTCCGCATGAAGGCCTCCTAACTCATCAGTTCAACACCCCCGTGAACACAGAAATCAAAGAACCACAGAGGTGAGACAACGGTGAGGACTCGAGGACTCGAAGTCTGTGTGTGTGAGGACTCGAAGTCTGCTCCAATTGACCAATGTTGCACGTGTTTCTGCCTGTTTGTCTGAAGCATTTCTGAGTGTTTAGAGTACAATGAAGACTCGAAGCTTACGTTTTGCAAAGTTTAGCAAAAATCTTTTACAAAAGAATTTCTCTTTATTTCTTTTTAATCCATATATGACAATGGGTGTCAGGTTTGTTGTATTTGTGTCAAGTTCTACAAACAGTGTAGACAGATCAGACGCTATGTTCTGTGGCGTCTGATCTGGGTCTACACGGTTTGCTAATGACTCAAAAATGGGCCACTAGGCATATATGGGGATGGGTAATGCGGTTGTTTTCTTTACTATTTTTTTTTTGGGGGGGGGGGGGGGGGGGTTGGGAAGGGATTTTTACTTGGAAAGTTATATGATTTATACAGGCCAAGCAAAAATAGTTTTCTTTTTTGTAAGCACTCCTCTGCACTGTACTGACCGCAAGTATGTCACATAGTTATGAGTAGTTTTAACTTCCTCACAGAGCTTTGCTTGATTGTTTTGAATTTAACGGTCCAGTCAACACTATTCAAGTAATTTTTGAGCCGGTCAGTTTACATATCCACACTTTACTAGCAATCTAAAAGAAGATACAAGTGATTACAAATGCAAACAAGAGATTCATAGATTGAATGATATATATTTCTTCATCAAAACAATTTTACGATCCGCAAACACCTTGATTAAAAATTGTGACTTCCTGAATTTTCCAGTGGGACTTCCAGATTTCAAGGGTAGGAAGTCTGGGACTTCCTGAATTTGGGAGTTAATGGAAGCCCTGTTAAACTTCATTCAATTGTCAATAAGCGTTTCGATGACAGATCGTCTCTAGAAAATGGCCGCAAAGGCACCAAGTGCCACAGCTACATTCTGCGTTTCGGTTGAAGTTCAAAAAGCACAACACAAGCGGATCACAGTTGTCAAAAATGTATTAAAGCGTTTGCCAACTTTTCACACATGGGAGGACTTGTTTAATGACGCCATTGAAAACGATTTATTTTTTCCTTCCACTGTTCAATAACAAATATCAGAAAGAACTTCTTGCTCTTAAGTTTCACTTTTTGGCAGCAAGACCTGGAAAATAATGATGCAGTTGTTAGCAAGTTTATATTTTAAGCAAGTTTAAAGATATCAAGAACAGAAACATGCATCAAAGTTATGCAAATCATATGCTTTGTCTATTTCGGTTAAAAAAAAACGAGGGAAAAAAAAAAAAAAAGCCGACCGACCGACCCACTTTTACAAGAGAGTAAAAAAAAAAAATTAGCCGACCGACCGACCCACCTAAAATTTTCTGGGTCGGTAAACAGCAAACCAACAATTTTTTAAGGTTGGCCCAATTGTTTAAAACAATATTTCCAAGGTTGGTTAAAAAACACAATGCAGGATAATGTCATGTTTGCGTACCAATGTGTGAAAGACAAACTCTTTCACAGGTTTTTGTCGAAACACCTATTTACAAATGTCCCTTTCTGCATGTTTTGCTGTTTTGAGATGCAATTTTCGCTATATTTGAAAAAAGAATGCATTTTTCGTCTTTAGATTTTTCTTATTTTCACATATATTGTGTAATAATATTAGATACACGAAATAGGCGTGAAATTTGACCATGTCACCAGGCATCTGAGAGAAATATTGCAGAAAAAATTACCCCACCCCCAATAAAAATGGCTAAAAAAGCATTAAGATATTGTTTAAATGACAAGAACAAGGATTATACCTTTATTATTGCACATACTTTTGCTTCCTTAACGTGATATGAATCAAAGTATTTCATTAGAATTGAAACACAATTTCACTTATAAGTTTTATTATGTGAAAAATGGATTTTTCTGGCCAAACAATGCATGTTCTGATATAGTCATATTGTCGTTTTGTTCATGTTTAAAAGATATGAAGCCATTAACATTGTCGCAGACGTTCAAACAATGTCAGATGTATGTTATTAATTTACCTGGGAAACATTATTATACATTTTTAGCTTTCTTTTTTGACAATTTATTACCCCACCCCTTAATGAAATGGGTTGAAATTGATAAAAATACAATAAGCTGATGCAAAAGAATATAAAAAATTTCCCTTTTCCCATTTAAGTTCCTGCCAACGTTAAAGGGAAAGTAGAAACACTTCTAATTATTTTTTTTTCTATAATTTTGACAATTTTTTTTTTTTCATGCCATATTGACCGGAAACGCTATTTAATTATCTATTGCCTGCTTATGCAAACTGTGAAGGGGAGGTGAGATAAGTTATCCTTTTACTTTCCGAAAGTAGATAGAAGTGATGGCAATGACCTGGAATCGATACAATTACCCAACACCTCCGATCAGACACACCAAAGGGAAAGAACCACGAACATGAATAACTAGACCGTAATGGAAACATCACTAGCGGAAAGCCAAAATGGCAGTTGCATTCCCACATAGTGGCTTTCGTGGACCTTGAGAAGGCATTTGGTTGAGTGTCTCGGAAAGTCATCTGGGAGGTACAAAGAAAATTTGAAGTGGAGGAGTGGAATGTTCGAATGGTCCAGTGGGTGTATGCTAATTCGCGGAGCCGTATGCGTTTTTGTGTTGGTTCCATTGAAGAATTCGAATTGAAGGTCGGTGTTCCTCAAGGCTCTTTTCTCAGCCTAATGCATTTCATCATTGTGCTTTATGTCTTGTCATGCGAGTTCTGTTCTGGGGGCCTTTGTAATCATAGCTGAATCACTTCAGTGTGCTACACCACTTCAAAGGCATCGCCCAAAAACTTCTCATATATATAGTCTCTACAATGCATGATAGCCCCGAACTGGCCTTGAAGAAAAATATTGTGCTGCATGATACTAACCAATCAAACATGAGTACGAGTAGACCGCCCTGCCCAGGTAAAGTGGTGCAAGACGGACTGTCCTTATAAACATATAGATTGGTTTCACTGGCCGTCAGGTTTCATCTCAATGTCGGGTAAAAAGACCCCAAAATTGGGAAGTAACCTCTCAAAAATGACCAATATTATGTTGATGTTAAAATGACATCTCAAACCCTGCCGCTCAATGAAACCAATAGGGTTTATATGCATGGACGGTCCGACTCGGACCCATTTTCCTGGGCAGGTTCAGACCCTCTAAGCGGTTTACTAGTTCTCACGTGCGGTCGGTTTCAGCTCTGCGTGAAAGCATCATGCAGCCCGATTGGCTGGAGCCGGTACATTGACAAAATTCTGTTATGATGGTGGATGTGTGGGCATACAAAGGCTCCGTGTGGCACAACCTAAACCATCATCTTTATATTCGAAACAGATCAAAGGGATTTTTTCTTGTACACCCTTTTGCTTATGCTTGATTATTGTTTGTTTGATTTGAGGTTTAACGTCCCCGTCAACATTGTAAAGGTCATTTTGGAGACGTCGCTTCCAATTTTGTGGGACATTTACCCGACCTTAAGATGAAATGTCAACTAAAACCCCGGCGCCAATTGAACCAATAGAGTTTATTAACATGGACAGGCCGACTCGCACCGCTTTGCCTGGGCAGGCTTAGATCCTCTAAGCAGTTTACCAGTAGGCCAACACCTGTTGAGTGCAAGATCCTAATTATGGGTGCTTGCACAGGCTATTTGTTCACTGAGATGGCTTAACAGTAATTGAACCTGAGACTGCGACTGACAGTTAAAAGAATATTGTGCGCTGCCAGGCATTACAGTCTCCACTTTTAGTTATCAAATATGGCAAATGCCTTCTCAATATGGCAAATACGTCACGCAAACCAAAGTAAACGTCACTATTGATTCATTGTTTTGTTTGTGTTGACAAAGTATGGCCATGGAATATGTGAACTGATAGACTCTTCGAGGCTATATTTTTGACACCAATGGAAAAATAAAGTAAACATCGTGCGTTAAAGAGAGTTCAGATTTGCCATGGACAGCTGATGAGCTGCAATCGGAGGAAACAAACCAGTAGCTGGAAAAATACAGGGTTAGTCTGTTTATCCCTCTATTGTCCTGTGCTTCCAGCCATGCGGACTAGACCGGAAAGTAGTCTATGAAGTCGCCAAATAATGTATAACAAAATGCACATTGCAGTGGTTATTAAATGTTACAAAAACCTCAGAAAACACTTTGAAAACTAAACAGAAACAAAAATCATTTTGAGGTAAAAATTCGAACCTGATTACGGCAGAGTCAATTATGCCCGACCCTCCTTAACGTAGGTAACGTATATTACATATGTAACTGAACACGGCTTTACACGCATACTGTCACGTTCGGTTCCAGTTCAGCATTGAAATTGTTATCAGCGGTGTATTATCCTTTTTTTTTAGCTCGATAGGCACTTGGCAATCATATAAATTAACAATGAAATTTTATTTATAGGAGCATGCAACGGCTCTTTACATGGCAGGTAACCTTTGTTCCTCAAATTAATATACAGAAAAAAGAAAATGTCCTTAAGTTACGTTATCTTTTATGCAAAAAGTTTATTGAGCTATCTTTTTTTTTAATTTTACCTAAATGACAGCATTTATTTTTCTTGCTTCCATATGGCATGGGTAACGTAGATAACACATGTGCCGCGATGCAGGAAAAGGGTCATTCGGACTGTCAGTAAAGTCAATGCTTAAGTTTGCAAGTTTGACAGTGTAAGCGATTAAGCAATACTCAAGCACTCGGTTTGCTTGCTATATTACGAAGTCTTTTCACGGAAGAGCTGAGAGGCATGGATGAAATGGTTCTACTTTAAAATAAGCATTAATGGTGCTTAAATGCATCAGGCATTGTTATATAGTGTCTTCTCTCGCCTAAGCACCAAATATCGCGCAATGCATTTTCGACGTATTGTTTTTGTAGCGGTGTGTTTATCGATAGCACTTGGTGTTATGCTTTCAGTTTTGGGAATGCAAACCTAAGATACCATTTTTCAACATATATATCTTGTTATAATCATTATCCATTCATGAATCATTAACACATTGTAGTTGTTAATAAACATTTTGTTTTGTGCTTGTTTTATTGATTTGTTTGTTCAAATTGACAAACTTTCCATTGAATATATTTCTATTCATTGTTAATGATGGAACATCCAGTTGACCTGAAATCAAGAAAATTGAAGTCAAATCGCAGGAAGGCCCAAAAGGCATCGGAGAGAACATGTATTATACACTTTGGTAGCACTTCCGTTAAAGATACCGTCAATTCCATCACTGAGCATGGCTTCAAGACTATCACGGATGCTGCAAAGGTTAGGCTATCTCAATCAGATACGAACTTCCGCTGTGATGAAATCTGCAATAACCTGCCTGAGTCGTTAGATTCATCTATTCACGGTAGTCATAGAAGATGCTACCAGATATTTACAAACGTCTCTCGATTGGGCAAAAAAAGGACCTCAGACTTTGCAGACTCACAAGCAGATCCTCAACCAAGTACTTCGAAACAAAGACGTACTTCTTCATCTTTATCAGTGGGCAGTCCGCTTTTCCCCCAAGACAAATGTATTTTTTGCAATAAAGAGTTTGTAAAGTATCAAGGAAAACGCCAGGGTTTGCTCATATGTGTCACAGAAACCGCCAAGAAGTCGATTTTTGATGCCGCTGAAGCTAAAAACGACGAAGCTCTTCTTTGTAAGATACGGGGACAAGATATTGTGGCACGAGAAGCCCGTTATCATGAATATTGTAGGAAAGACTACACAAGAAAAGATTCTAGAAACCCTAAATCTGAAAATACCGAGTATTTGAAAACCACCAAAGCCCATTCTGACTCCTTTGCATACATCTGTGATCACATTGAAGAGGCAATCATCACTGGTCAGATGGTAGAGAGGCTGACGATGATTCGAGAACGATATATGCAGAACATGTTAGAGCACCACCCTGATGTATATAATAAAGATTATAGATCTTTTAAACTGAAGGAAAAACTTGTTCATCATTTTGGTTCAAGGCTTAATTTCTGGCAGCCATCAAGCAAAAGTCAGGTTGTTTATGCTTCAGATATTGAAAAGGGTCAGTCTGTTGAAAAGGCGTTTGAACTAGCATGTTCTGATGAGAAACGGTTGGAAGAAGCAGCTATGATTTTAAGGCGCCATATTGATTTCAGTAAAAGGATATCTGGTGATATACCTTGGCCCCCAACAACAAAATGGCTTCTTTCTGACGAGCGTAATCCGCCAGCCGTGCTGAAAGAGTTTCTGTCGTTTGTTATAAGTAGTAAACCCCTAGAGAAAGCTTCTAGCAAAACTTCTAGGCAAGTGCATTCCATCGCCCAGGATATTTGCTACACAGCAACTCAGGGCGAATGGGTTATGCCTAAGCACATCTTACTGCCTATGACAGTGAGACATCTTACAGGCAGTGCCGAAGTCATTACAATCTTAAACAGGTTTGGGCACGGCCAGTCGTACACAAAAACGCTAGAGGTCGAAACATCTATGTGTAACACGATAACAGCATCAAAATCCGACATATCAACAGAAAAGAATCGTGTTATACATTTCTGTTGGGATAACTTTGATCTTAATGAAGAAACTCCATCAGGAGCAGGAACAACACATTCAACCCATGGTATTGTGATTCAAGAAGTTTCAGAGGCGGTCCAAACAAGTACATCTGTTACCAACCAACCTGCAGAACGGCGAAAGGTAATTGAACCTAACGTTACAGAGTTAAAGCCTTGTTACACAAAGCCGAAGGCTGAGCCAAATTTCAATGTCAGTTGGTCAGAACCGATCTGCAACTTTAACAGCGCAAACTTTTTGAATTTCATATGGTTGGTTTGCAGAAACATGGGTAGTTCTTGTGATCGCCAGATCGTTCCATCATGGACTGGTTGGTTGTCACAGACATCCACAAACACAAATGACTTGTTGTCAGTGGTGGAGTATATGCCACCAATTAACTTCTCTATAAATGAGAATTCCACTGTACAGCATATTCTTGAACTGTCACAGGAAGCAAGCACAAATGTAGGGCAACAATACACAATTGTTACTTTTGACTTGGCTGTGGCCAAGAAGGCTTATTCAATTGTTTGGCAACGCCCTGGGCAATTCGGTAATGTTATTGTTAGAATGGGGGTGTTCCATACCATATGCTCTTTATTTGGTGCCATCGGGAGCAAAATGAAAGGCAGTGGTTTGTCAGAGATATTGATTGAAGCAGGTGTTTGTGCTAGTGGGTCCTTGGAAAAAGTCATGTCAGGCAAGCACTATAATCGTGCTTTGAGGGTTCATAAACTGACAGTAGAAGCACTTGAAAGAATGTTACTGTGCAAGTTTGAAACTACAAATGCCACAGAAGGTCTGTTTTCGGGAGAGGCACAAGAGCTATTTAACACATTGATCGAAAATCCAAATTCATGTGCATTGAATGAGGTGATTGAACACAAAGACTGCAAAGCATATTTCGATGCTTATCCAAAGTTTAAGGACACAGTACGAAAAGGTGAGCTCGGTCAAACCGCACAATTTTGGCTTAGTTACAGGCTGATACTGGCTCTTATCAAAGCAACAAAGACCAATGACTTAGATCTGCATATAGCTGCACTCTATAATCTTTGTCCATTGTTATTTGCCTTTGACCATAACAATTACGCTAGGTATCTACCAGTTTATCTTATGATCCTTCTGAACCTGCATAAAACACACCCAGGTTGCGAGGAGTTGCTACGTGAGAATGGATTCAGTGTCTGTAGATCCGCAATTCTTCTCGCACGAAATCCTGTAGATATCACGATAGAGCAAACTATCAATCGCCATGCAAAGTGTCAAGGAGGGATCATAGGTTTTAGCATAAACTATTCGGCGTACTATCGGTGGTGTGTAACCAGACATTATAAAGCAAAGCTTGTTGAGGCTACACTAAGTCTTGTAGATATGGCATCACCTGAATCGTTACTTCACAAGGAACTGCAGCCATCACAAATACAAAACTCTGAAGAAGATACTAAGAAACTGATAGAGGCTTTCATCAGTTTCACAAATCCATTCAGAACAGAAAGTATGGATGAGGTGTTTTGCTTGTCTTCCGGCAAACCAGCGCCTAAAGAGGTCGAATCAGATCTTCTTACAGCAGATGAGCAGGGTCGTGCAGCAATGGAACAGTTCATTAAGGAGAGACTCGTTGATAAGTCGGTTCCTTTCCACGAACCTATAAAACGAATGA
This sequence comes from Lucinisca nassula, assembly GCA_963580285.1. Classification (NCBI taxonomy): domain Eukaryota; kingdom Metazoa; phylum Mollusca; class Bivalvia; order Lucinida; family Lucinidae; genus Lucinisca; species Lucinisca nassula. Next base: position 60,365,458 of record OY757025.1, read on the forward strand.
AGCTGAAAACATTTGCATCGTCCTGTGTTATAAAGAAAATCAAGTCGTCTGAAAATAAACTCCTTCAGATCAAGGCTGAGAGAAATGTTTTTGGACAGTTAGTCCTGCTCTCCGTTGAAAACAACATCGACCTTGTGGTAACCCTGTCATATTCTCTTGGTCCAGTACCTTTTTCACTGGCAACAGCCGATGGTATGCCAGTAAAAACAGATAAGGCTAAACTTATGCACAGCCTAGAAGTTGGCATTGAACCTTCTGCTAAACCCCCGGAGAGTGAAACTATATATGTGTATGATGGAAATGCGACTTTGCAGTCACTGGTTTCCATACCAGACTCATTTGACATGCTTGCACTCATGGTGTTCAACCTTCTACCTAAAGTTTCTCCTGTAGATTTTGTCACGGACACTTATAAAACAATGTCAATTAAAGCGTTTGAAAGAAAGAAGCGTGGTGATTTGCCTACGTTCATGTTGTCAGGTCCCAAAACAAAAACACCTAAAGATTGGAAGCGTTTTATGTCTAATGATGACAATAAAACACAGTTGATCAAACTTCTGCTGGACGAATGGCAGAAAGATACCTATGCTGAAAAACTGGCTGGCAGAAAAATATTCTTTGTGTGTGGTGAAGAATGTTTTTGTTTACCCAGTGAAGACAGAAAAACAGTTAAAAAAGAACCACTTGAAGATCTCTTCTCTTCACAAGAAGAGGCAGACACCAGAATCATTCTGCACTGTATGCATATAAGCCGAACCTGTTCAGAGTCTGTGCACATTATTGTCCGTTCCCCTGACACAGATGTGTTTGTATTGCTTTTGAAGTTTGCTCAAACTATGAAGCAATCTGTAATATTTGACACGGGCACTGGAAATAAAAGACGACTGCTGGATATGAAGCAAATCATCGAAAGTAAAGGGCCTAGTCTTTGTGCGACTCTCCCGTCAATCCATTCATTTACAGGGTGCGATACCACAAGTGCTTTCGTTAGAAGGGGTAAAATTATTCCCTTGCGGCATGTTGAAAAAGATCCAAGTTTATTGACAGTTTTCGATAAACTCGGTAAGGATACAGATGTACCTGAGTCTCTGTTGACTGATCTTGAAAAGTACGTTTGCTGTATGTATGGTAAGCCAAAATACACAGATGTGAATAAACTGAGGTACGATCTTTTCGCTCAAAAGTATCAAGGGCATTCAGGGCAATTGCTAAGCAATTATGACGGCGTCGATCTGAGCCTACTTCCACCATGCAGAAGTTCTCTGAAAATGCACATAAAGCGAGCCAATTATCAGGCATATATCTGGCTCCATGCAGATCAGAGGTATCCAGACGTCCCTACCCCAGTTGGGCATGGCTGGAAACTGGCCGAAGATAATAGCATTGACTATGAATGGACCAGTGGGTATCTTTTTCCCCAAGAACTTGTGGATATAATGTGCAGTGGACTTGATCTCGATAATCAGGATGAAGACAATACAGAAATTGAGAGTATGATTGATGAGGTGTATGAAAACGAAAGTGATGACGATGTTTAATGAGAAGATTTCAAATATTTATATGTCACAGGACAGAAAGTAAGTTTTGTGAAAGATTATACTAGCCTAGCAAGAATCAGTACCGCCTACGAGTTGGTAGACGCCAGTCTAAAATTATACTCGTATGATATAATGCAGATTCATGCCTTTCAAAACTATTATTTCCCTAACTCGTCAGGTCATTATCGTATACAGTTTATCTGCGCAGAAGTTCTTAGCCTGCCCAATCAAATGCTTTAGAATACTTCTTTGCAGAGCTGAAACTGACTATATTGCTTATTCACTAAGAAGGGCAAAAGCCTGTCAAGCTAAAGTGGTCGCAGCTGACAGCGCGACATACCAAAGCTGTATGTTTCTGTAGGGGGTATAGCTTTGAATGTCATTCCATCTCAATACTGGATTGAAGTTCTCCATAGTAAAGCAATGTCACCATAGTGACCTAAAATGTGTTGCCTTGGAAACAAAACCTCGTCGAAACAAACAAGAACAGTGCCTGTTCTAGTCAACTGCTCTGCTCGACATGAATTTCAGTTGTAAATGGAGTGTATTTTTCATTTGATAAAGCCCCAATGGCGAAAGTACACAATCATTTTTGTTACCGCTTTGGTAACTGCGAATAATTCATGCACTGATGATAAAAACATCAATTGGTAGGTTGGCATTTGCTGAATAGTATCATGTAACATACGTTACCATTTTGTATGTAATGTATGTTACCATGTTATTGTAAACTATAGTTTGTCTTCTGACACCCTGTTTTAAACTTTATAATCAATTAAACTATTACATCAGAAATATAAAACAATCATACAGTTAGAGATCATTCAAAACTTTTCAGAACAAAGTACCTTCAATAACAGCAAATACTGAAAAAGGGGGTAGGCTTGCAATATATCACCTGGTGAGAGTAAATGAAGAGATAGGAAGACAAAACTAGTACCATTTTAAAGGTAATATGTGGCAGTTTGGTTGTGCATATGAACAATGGTGGTGAACTTCCATGGCTTAAGCTTATTGGTGTTGGAATAAGGTGAAACCGTCAAATTTAAGGTGTAATTTACGTAACCAAATCAATAATGGAGGCACCGATACTCCAGCTATGTTCAAATTTACAAATTTGAAATGACAAATACCTTTTCTTGACACTTTACTACAGACCAGCCTCAAGTAATTGTTCGAAATGCATGGAATTCGGTTTTTGTTAAGCATGGTGATTTGTTTAAATTACTGTATGGTAACGTATTCTGCAGGCTGTCATTTGATAAAGCCCCAATGGCCAGAGTGCTAACATCTTGCATTTTGTACCTTAGGGTATGTTCTTTCATAAAATATATGTCTACAAAACTCCCTGGAACGGCGCAGGGTTGCTGTATGCTAGCTCATAGCCTACAACGGCGACAAACGGCCAAAGACGTTTTTTGCCCACAACCGGTAAGTACTGGCAAATAGTATTATTAAGTGAGGACGTAGTGTTTGGATGTGTCTATATGCATTTCCATTATGCTGACAAGTTATAGACACAATTGGTTATACATCATCCAACTATGGAACATTGGTTCAAGTGTACAAGAGTGAAGGTCATGGTGACCTACATTTCATGGTTCAGTGATTTTACTCTATATCTTAAAGACTATTTGTTGGAGTCTGAGAAATATCATATCTGGGATATTAGTTGCATGTGACCCAATGAATGACCTCAAAATATATATACCTATATTTCATGGTTCAGTGATTTTGCCTTATATTTTTGACACTATTTGATGAAGAAATGTCTTATCTGGAGTATAACTCTCGCATTTATACTTTTTGAGTTATCTCCCTTGGAAGTTTGTCGGTGTGTATGTATGAATGGGCAAATCGTGTCCGGTCAATAACTTTCTTATTTTTAGATGGATTATAAAATTACTTGGCAGAAATATTAACAACCATCAGATGATGTGTGGCACGCATCGGGCAACTCGGTACCTCAAAGGTCAAGGTCATACTTAGAGGTCAAAGTTAAAAAGGGCCCTTTTTTCATGTTTGGTCAATAACTTTCTTATTTTTAGATGGATTTTGAAATTACTTGGCAGAAATGTTAACCACCATGAGATGATGTGTTGTGTGCATGACCCAGTTTGGTACCTCAAAGGTCAAGGTCATACTTAGAGGTCAAAAGTAAAAAAGGGGCCTTTTTGTGTTTGGTCAATAGCTTTCTCATTTATAGATTGATTTTGAAATTACTTTGCAGAAACGTTAACCACCATGACCCCTGTTGGTACCTCAATGGTCAAGGTCATACTAAGAGGTCAAAGGTGATAAAAGGGGCCTTTTTTAGTGTTCAGTCAATAACTTTCTTATTCCTGGATAGATAGTGAAATTACTTGGCAGAAATGTTAACCATCATAAGGCGATGTGTTGCACGCTAGGCCCAGGTCGGTACCTACAAGGTCATGGTCATACTAAGAGGTCAGAGGTAAAAAAAGTTGTTTTTTTTGTCCAGTCAATAACATGTTTTATTTCTGTATGGACTTTTTAAAGTTACCATGCAGAAATGTTCACCTTCATTTGACGATGAGTCGTGTGCAAGTCCAAGGTTCATACCTCCAATGTTAAGGTCATGCCTAGAGGTCAAAGGTCAAAAAAGGGACAGTCAGTAACTTTCTTATTTTTGATGGATTATGAAATTACTTGGATTATAAATTCCATGTGACCTGATGAATAACATAAGAATATAAAAATTATCTAGGTCAGTGTGATCAATATTTCATTGTTCAATGATTTTACTTTATAACTTGAAGGCTATTTGATGGAGAAATGTCATACCTTGGATATTAGTTCTGTCTGACCCGATGATTGACCCCAAATTATATCTAGGCCAGTGAGACCTGTATTTCATGATCTAGTGATTATGCCTTATATTTTGAATTCTATTTGATGGAGAAACTTCATACCTGGATTACCGGTATAAGTTCCATGTGAACAAATGGTTGACATAAAAATATATTAAGATCAGTTTGACCTATATTTTGTGATGCATTGATTTTGCCTTATAGCTCAAAGACTATTTGATGGAGATATGTCATATCTGGAATATAAGTTCCACGTGACCTGATGATTGACCTTAAAATACATCTAGGTTTGTCTGACCTATATTTCATGGTTCAGTGATTTTATTTTACATCTTGAAGGCTCGAAATAGGCGGGTTATGCTGTCAGGTGACAGCTCTTGTTATTTTCTGGAACAAAATCAATCGGTCATACTGAACAAAAGTTTCATTTAAAACCAAATGGAATAAAATATCAAAATTCTGTGATATGTTCATCAAGTTGTGACTTCAAAGAAAATGTGTGCCAATTATTATGCAATTTGGACACTAATTAAAGAAAATGAATCACTTGGAAGACAACCACCCACTCAGAATTTCATTTTTTTCAGTAAAGCTGAAAAACGTCTCCTGTCCATTAAAATTATTTTACATAATTTCTTATTAACCCATTTAGTACCAGAAACGCCAAAATGGGTACCCTGGCTAACAGTGCAGGCCCAGGTCAGACGCCGCAGAACACGCCGTCTGATCAGGGCCTCCACTGTTTGCTAAAAGTTCAGTCAGTTTCCAAATAAATTTTGATGAAAACACAGCCTGACACCCCTAAATTTTGAAATGAACTCCTGCTATATACAAGGAGGAAGATTCCATTTGGTACAAAAAGGGTTAAGATTGACTGGGCTGGTACAGCAGCCCTTGCCCAATATACCAACCAGTGTTCACAAAAAATTTCATCAGTATTGTTCTGGGTGTGTTTTCCTCCATTAAATATGTATATTTCTCAAATTTTGCATATTCTGTTCTTAGACATGCTTGCAGGTAATTGATTGATCAGGATGAAAAATGACTGCATTATTACTTAACACATAGTTACAGACTTATAAATTTATTGAAGATGAACCAAGGGAGTTTTATGGTCATTAACCACAGCTGTGTCTAGTCTTTGATGTATAATATCTAATTTGTTCCATCTGGCGTCACCATAGAATGCCATGAATGCTTATTTCACCATAGAATGTCATGAATGCTTATTTGAAACAAAAACGGGTTTACAGTTATTTTAGGTTTCATTTTAATTGCAAGCTTATTAAAAGTCAAGCTTTTTACATAAGATGGTAAATATAAAAAGTATTTAGAAAAAGTAATTTGTGAAAAATGTAGAAAATATTAATATCATGGTGTAGTCGATCCTTAACCCTTATCTTGCTGAATATTCATTTAAGCCACACCCATTTCTGTCTATCAACCAATCAAATTACTTAATGTATTTTATTGCTACAAATTCATAAACTGAATGCCAAATAGTGTAGATCCTGATCAGATGGCTTCTTCAGAAGCCATCTGATCTGGATCTACACTGTTTGCAAAGATAGGGGTTATCATGAACAGCAAGATAAGGGTTAATTGGAGTGCTGTGGTGCAGTGGTAAAGCATTGGATTTGAGATCGAGAGGTAGCAGGTTTGATCCCCGGGAGTACCAAGTTTTTTTTTTTTTTTTTTTTTTTTTTTTAGCAAGAGACTTTATCCACATTGCTTAGTACTAGTTTCTACCCAGGAAGAGGAAGAAAAGAGGGCCACATCAATGTTAGAAATTAACCTTTATCCTGCTGTTCATGACACCCCCTACATGTACCTTTGCAAACAGTGTAGATCCAGATCAGATGGCTTCTTCACTGATCAGGATCTACACTGTTTGTCATTCAGGTTGTGAATTTGAACAAAAACATTGTATCATGTAATCTGGTTGGCTGACAGTCAGAAATGGGTGTGGCTAATTCAAATATTCAGCAGGATAAGGGTTAACATATTTTGCAGCTAGCAACTACTTGCTACCTAGCATAAAAGTACATGTAGGTAGGGAAAGGGACCTACATGTACCTGGTGGCAAACAGTGGCAGTCAAAATAAAATCCATCCCACTCGAAAAGTCTAATTTAGAAAAAACAATGTTTATAGACATGTAGACACACCCAGGTAAGAAGGATCGCCTTGGTGAGGCAATTCTAAACAGTATGCACAGTCTATATTTCAAGTATAAACAAGGAAAATATCACAGCCTTATCTAGACCCTTACAACTAAATTGATTAACCACTAACGCCTGTCATTCTGATATATTTTGTAGAAAATGGATGATATGATTGTGTCGTTGATGTCAATGGGGTTTGACATCACAGACTGTCAAGATGCCATCAGTTTCGGGAAAAACACAGTAGAATCGGCTGTGGAATGGTTGGTATTTTGTTTTCAGTTTTACAGAACTTTAGAACAACATCTCTATGAGCCACATCAAGAGAAAATGTGTCTTTTAACCCTTTTTGTATCAAATGGAATCTTCCTCCTAATATATTGCAGGAGTTCATTTCGAAATTTAGGGGTTCCAGTTTGTGTTATCTTCAAAATTTATTTCGAAAATAGCAGAACTATTTGCAAAAAGTGTAGGCCCTGATCAGACGCCGCATTCTGCGACGTCTGATCTGGGCCTGCACTGTTTGCCAGGGTACCCGTTTTGGGGTTTCTGGTACAAAATGGGTTAACATGTGCACTCAGTTTTTTTGTCAGCAGCTTTTTATCAACATGCACAATGAATTTTCATGGAGTGCACTGTATTGGTGCTCCTGGACTTGGCTCATGTAATGCTGGGTTTAACTGCTGTAGAAATGGCATTCTGATAAAAATTTGAACAAATTTGATAGACCATGTGGCAGCATAAAAAAATCAATGGCTGATTTCAAAATAATTTGGCAACAGTGATCCTGTAGGCCTCTAGTAATTGATTATGGTCTATTTAAAAAAATATGGCCACCATGGGTGCGTCCTTTTTAGTGGCCCATAGGGCTCTTGTTTTCTTAGATTGCCTCATAGTAGTCAGAAATAGATGTGGTTTTTGTTTTGTTTGAATTGAGGTTTAACATCCCCATCAACACTATTTAGGTCATTTTGGAGATGTTGCTTCCAATTTTGAGGGACTTTACCCAACATTGAGATGAAATGACATCTCAAGCCCTGTTGCCCAATGAAACCAAAAGGCTTATTTGCATTGGGCAGTCTGACCTGTACCACTTAAAAATTGCCTGGGCAGGCTCAGTGCTTCTAAGTGGTTTACCAGTACTTGTATGGTCAGTTTCAGCTCTGCATGGAAGCACCATGCAGCCCAATCTATTTCTCCAAGCCCAGATGGGCAGTGGTATACACTTGTAAGAGTATTCTTCTTACAGATTTGTTAGCATGATGTAACCTTCTCTTGTAGAATTTTCAAAATATGTTTCTTAAGGGGAATGGGAACACCTGGCAGATTTTTCTGCCATTTTCCAAAGGGAGACAACTTTTGGTTCCCTTTTCTGTAAGCACTGTCCCACTGAAAAAGGGGTCTACTCTTAAAGGAAAGAATTTGCTCCTCAAGAGTTGACCCCTATTGACTTAGGAGACAAAAATACTTGTGCAGGAGTTGCCTCCCCTAGAGGTGTTCCCATTCCCCTTAAAACCTTCTAACTCTATGAGATAGGATTTTACCAGTACATTTGGTTCTTTACTGAGATGTAAAGCAATAGTTACCACAAAAATTAAAAGTTTCTCGTAAAAACTATGCATATACATGTACATGTATTTTTAGGCTAGTAGCTGGAAAACCAGGTTTCCGGACAGTTCCAACCCCAGACACGGGTGCCAGTCTTAGACTGAGACCTGTAAGTATACAGTACATATATATCAAAAACAACGGAATCTGAATGTTTTTCTTTTATGCTTAGCAAGAAAATGATTGAGATGTCTCAACGAAATAAAAATCCTATTTCACTGTTTTATGCTCCTCGAAGCGATTCTAACAAATATCTATAAAATTATGTTTCTTGGAGTGTTAGATTACAAGACTCTTTCACGACTATGGACTCGATTTGTGCATTTCCAACCAGAGGGAAGCTCAGGCTGCTCTGAACCGAGGCTAAGCCTTGAGCTAAGAAGTCATTCCATTCAAATTGCCGTTATAACGAGTTTCGCCGTTATAACTAATGTCAGTATAAAGAGGGTTGTCTGTAATGATTGAGATTCACATGGATTACTCACTGCTGTTCTGAAGCAGAAGGTAAGGTAATTTTTCTCAGGTTTTTGACTTCTCATTAATAATCAGCTTAACCCTTTTGGTACCAAATGGAATCTTCCTCCTTATATATGGCAGGAGTTCATTTCGAAATTTAGGGGTGTCAGGTTGTGTTTTCATCAAAATTTATTTGGAAAATGACTGAACTTTTAGCAAACAGTGGAGGCCCTGATCAGATGCGGCATTCTGCGTCTGATCTGGGCCTGCACTGTTTGCCAGGGTACCCCTTTAGGGATTTCTAGCCTGAAATTGGTTAATGTATGTAAATAATTTTCAAAAGCCCTTAAAACCCAATTTGAAAGGAAGGAAAAAAATACAGATCCACATGAATATTCACACGTTAAGCCTGATTCTCTCTGAAAAATAGAAATTCCATTTGCAGTTAATTATGTATCTCTGATCAGGTCATGCTATTGTTTGTTTGATTTGATTCCATTTGCAGTTAATTATGTATCTCTGATCAGGTCATGCTATTGTTTGTTTGATTTGAGATTTAACGTCCCCGTCAACACTGTAAAGGTCATTTTGGAGACTTCCAATTTTGTGGGACTTTTACCCAACATTGAGATGAAATGACATCTCAAGCCCTGTCACCCAATGAAACCAATAGGGTTTATAAGCACGGACGGTCCGACTCTTGCGCACCGCTTTTCCTAGGCAGGCTTAGATCCTCTAAGCGGTTTACCAGTACTCGTGTGCGGGCCGGATTCAGCTCTGCATGGAAGCATCATGCAGCCCATATATTTCTTCAAGCCCCGATGGGCGGGGGCCACAGGTCATGGCCTTGGTGCAATGCTTAGTCCATCATTCTTGAAGAGCGGTTGAATGTAAACTCTGTCTATCTGTGTCTTTTACAGGCATATGGTAATATTAACCCTTTTTGTACCGAATGGAATCTTCCTCCTTATATATAGCAGGAGTCCATTTAAAAATTAAGGGGTGTCAGGTTGTGTTTTCATCAAAATTTATTTGGAAAATGGCTGAACTTTTAGCAAACAGTGGAGGCCCTGATCAGACGCTGCATTCTGCGGCGTCTGATCTGGGCCTGCACTGTTTGTCAAATACCCGTTTTGGGGTTTCTGGTACTAAATGGGTTAAGTGTCTGTCTACATTAATCATCTTTTTTCCAAACAGCAAACATCAGAGTTTGGAACTTCATCAGTGCCTTTTATGAAGCCAAATCCCATCCAATCAGAACTCAGCAAACAAACCAGCCAGTCAGAAACCAATAAAAACAACCAGTCAGAAGGAACTGAACAGTCCTCTGACCAATCAGAATCCTTTGTTGTGAGTAGGCTCCACCTCAGTGGTGAACAGAGAAAAGTAAAAGAAGGATTTGAACAGAAGAAGAGAGATGAGGCAAAGAAACAAGCTTTATTGGAGAAAAAGAGGCAAAGAGAGGTAGGTAGACATTTTAGAAATGTCTTGCACAATATGTCGTCATGCAAAGAGAATTTGGAAGGCTTAATTAATTGGCCTCAACAAGACAGGGAATTTTTCATGTACATTATTAACCACTTAGAGTGTCTAAGCCTACCCTGGAACTGTGTAGGTAACTGACCGATCCAACATGACCACAGCTTTTAACTTGGCTGAAAAACCACAACACAAAAATACATGGTACAGATCAAATTAAATAAAAAAGGTAGTACCACATGAACATTTGGAGAACGGCCTGAATTTATTCTGGACTGCACTCTAATCAGACCAGTCATTTCATTGCTTGAAAGCATATTTTGATATGGTAATTGCGTATCACACACATCTGTCAGGTGAACAGGTTTTTTGGTTGATTTTCGGTTTAACATCCCCCTCAACACTATATAGGTCATTTTGGAGATGTTGCTTCCAATTTTGTGTGACTTTTACCAGACATTGAAAGGAAATGACATCTCAAGCCCTGCCACTGTATGAAAACAATAGGGCTTATACACATGGACAGTCTGACTTGCACCACCTTACCTGGGCAGGCTTAAACCATCTACGCAGCTTTCCAGTACTCAGTTTCAGCACTGTGTGGAAGCATCATGCAGCCCAATCTATTTCTCCAAGCTCCGATGGGCGGGACCCATGATGAACATGTTACATCACGTGAACAAGTCCTTGAAATAAAGACCCCACTAAACCCCACTTAATATAGAGAAAACTGGGGTTTACGGGGTAAACATAATTTTCTTTATTTTTGCTTTAAGACATAGGTTGTGGGTGCTCTTTAGAGCGGCCTCATTGAGGCGGTTCTAACGAGCACCAAAAACCTATGTTTGGAGTATAAATAAATATATCACAAATTTTGATCATAAACTTACCTGTTTTGAGGTAGGAAAAAAAATGCATTATATCACACAGATGTGTTATCATAATGAATGAGACACCATACAGTAACCGGCCGGCCTCAGTGGCTCAGTCGGATGCGCGTCTGACTGGTGATCAGGAGGACGCGGGTTCGACTCCCGCCGGGGTCGGTAACATTCTTTCGTGGAGATTGATCATGAAATCTTTTCTACGGTCATTCTGTCTCTTCCGCTGATTCAGGAAGGGCAGTTGTCAATTTCTGGCGAAAGAATGTGCACTGTACTGGATAACCGCTTACGTATAAGCTTGCCTAGGAAAGTGTTGATAGGTAAACTGACCGGCTCAAAAACGACCTAAATAGTGTTGACTGGACCGTAAAACTCCAATACAAACAAACAAAACCATACAGTAACCATGACTTCAAACAAGGATGTGTAACATGGATAAATGAGGGATAATTTACCTTATTTGTAAGAATCATATATCGTGGGTACTTGTTAGAATAACCTTGATTGGGCGATTCAAACAAGTACCCACAACATACACATAGGTTTTCATGAAAAAATTTAAAAATGGCCCAAAATTATCCTTTTTATGCACCATTATTTGGACCTATGAGTATCTAAGTACATAGCAACAGATAAGGTTGATATTTTGTGATGACTGAACGAAAATTTCTTATTTCTCCAAATCAGCCTATGTTGTGGGTATTCATTAGAATCACCTCACCGAGGTGGTTCTAATGAATACCCACAACATATGTGTTTATGGAGAATTGACAAAAGCTATCCTTCATTTATCATAAAATAGCAACCTTATCTGCTGCTTTGTAAGTAGCAGACTATAGCATTTGTGAAATCCATCACATTTTCAAGTCCAAGTATTAAACACCCTTGTACACCCCCCTTTATATACAGAAAACTGGGGTATACAGAGGTATACATTATTTTTAGCTCACCAGAGCCGAAGGCTCCGGGGGAGCTTATAGGATAGGCAGTTGTCCGTCGGCATCTGCGTCGTCTGCGTTGTCTTGTGACGTCAACATTTTTAAACGACATCTCCTCTGAAGCCGCTAGGCCCATTGGGCCCAAATTTCATCTGTAGCATCCTTGGGTTGGGGGATTGAAAGTTTGTGTTTTTTTATGAAATTCGGCTCATTAGTTTGGTTGCTATGGCAACTTAGAGTTTCCATAGACTTATCATGGGGAAAATTGAAAAATGGCATTTACTGCCAAGCTGCTGCAGATATTTTGACAAAACTTTCATAGAAATATTCCTTAGGCAATCTACTATCTGCCATATGATTTTAGGCCTACTGCTCATTTGTATTGGTTGCCATGGCAACCAAAATGAAAAAAATAGAAAAAAAAAATACTTAAAAAATCATCTCCTCAGAAACCGTATGCTCTATGAGGCGGAGAGTTTATGGAAATATTCACCATATTTGCCTTTACAGGTTTTATGTTTTTTATGAAATTCGGCTCTCTAGTTTAGTTGCTTTGGCAACTTAGATTTTCCATAGACTTATAATGGGGAAAATTGAAAAATGGCATTTGTATTGGAGATATTTTGACAAAACTTTTATAGAAATGTTCCTTGAGTAAATGTCTCTCAGCCATATGCTTTAATGCCAACATGGGGGTCCCCCAGGTTAAGCCGGGGCCATGCCCCGCCCCCTCCACTTCATAAAAGGCCATATAACTCGGAAACCATCCAGATCCCCACCCCAAAACCATATATATTCTTGTTCCTTATGATAAGATGCATTCAGTGACACCAACCTGGGAGTCCCCTGGTACGTGCCGGGGTCATGCCCCACCCCCCTCCATTCCATAAAAGGCCCAATATCTTGGAAACCTTACAGACCCCCAACCCTAAACCATATATATTCTTGTATCTTATGAAGAGACTAATTCATTGACACCAATTTGGGGGTCTTCCTGTGTGCGCCGGGGCCTTGCCCCACCCCTCTACTTCACAAAAGGCCATCTTTCTCAGAAATCATTCAGATCCCCACCCCAAAACCATATAATTATATTCTTGTTTCTTATGATAAGACACATTCAGTGACACCAACCTGGGGGTCCCCCGGGTCATGCCCTACCCCCTCCATTTCATAAAAGGCCCAATATCTTGGAAACCTTACAGATTCCCACATCTAAACCCTATATATTCTTGTATCTTATGAAGAGACTCATTCATTGACACCAACTTGGGGGTCTTCCTGTGTGCGCCGGGGCCTTGCCCCATCCCGCCACTTATTCCTTATGAAAATATACATTTACTGACACCAACTTGGGGGGTCTCCCGGGGTGCGCCTGGGCCTTGCCCCACCCCTTTTTCTTCAAAAGGCCATATACCTCAGAAACCATTTAGATCCCCACCCCAAAATCTTATGATAAGACGCATTCAGTGACACCAACCTGGGGGTCCCCCGGGTTGTGCCGTGGTCATGCCCTACCCCCTCCATTTCATAAAAGGCCCAATATCTTGGAAACCTTACAGATCCCCACCCCTTAACCCTATATATTCTTGTATCTTATGAAGAGACTCATTCATTGACACCAATTTGGGGGTCTTCCTGTGTGCGCCGGGGCCTTGCCCCACCCCTCCACTTCACAAAAGGCCATCTATCTCAGAAACCATTCAGATCCCCGCCCCAAAACCATATATATTCTTGTTTCTTATGATATGACGCATTCATTGACACTAACCTGGGGGTCCCCCAGGATGTGCTAGAGTTATGCCCCACCCTTCATTTCATTAAAGACCCAATATCTTGGAAACCTTACAGATCCCCACCTCTAACCATATATATTGTTGTTCCTTGTGCACATTCATTGACGTCAACCTGGAGGTCTCCCGGGTCAAGCCAGGGACTTTCCCCACCCCACCACTTCACAAACAGCTATATATCTCAGAAACTGTTCAGAGCCCCACCCCTAAATCATATATAATTATCTTCTTTGTGATAAGACACATTCAAATAACACTAACTTGGGAGTCATCCGGACTGAATGGGTCATGCCCCAGTGCTTTACTTCATTAAAAGCCATATATCTCAGAAATCATTCAGATCCCACCCATAAACTATAATATTCTTGTTCCTTATGATAAGACTCATTCAGTCACACAAACCTGGGGGTCACTTTGTGCTAGGGCAATGCACCCCGCCCCTCCACTTTAAAAGGCCATATATTTCAGAAACCATTCAAATCCCCACCCCATAATCATATATGTTCTTGTTCCTTATCAATAGCACACCCACTTGGGGGTCTCAGGGGCCATTCCTCCCCTCTCCACGTCATAGAAGGGCCTCATATATCAGAAACCATTCAGATTCCCACCCATAAACCATATATATATATTCTTGGTCCTTATAGGGACAACAATCTTGGGCTTTCCTGGGATCCCCAACCCCTCCACCGCTTAAGAGGCCTTATAACTCTGGTATACCGGTCCCCACTGCTACACCATATATATTTTTATTCCTTATGATCAGACGCATTTAGTGATTCCAACCAGGCCCTGAGGTTATAAAAAAATTTTTGTGCTCAACTCACTTGAGCATTAAATTTGTCCTGCTCACAAATTTTGTATTTGTTGGCATTTTAAAATTTGTGAGCAGGATAAATAACATTCTCTGCTATCTGAGAAAGAAAAATCGCCCAACTTCTTAGTATTTTAATTTTTATGAGCACAACAAGTTTCATGCTCAGTTGTGTTGAGCATGAAAAAAGTTTTACAAACTCGAGGCCAGGGCTCCATTAGGTCCATGCCCTACACCCTCTACTTAATAAAAGGCCTAATGTTTTAGATACTGAGTCCAGATGGATGCTGATTTGGATATAGGGGTTCATTTGGGAGAATTTATAATTGGTAGATTAAAATGATATCATGTTAAAATACATGGCTGTCATTGGGCAGTGCCCACCTGAGCTCTGGTGAGCATAGTGGCCCATGGGCCTCTTGTTCTTATTTCTGCTCCTAGACACTCCTGTCAGTTGTGGGTACTTGTTAGAACTGCCATCATTTCTAAAGAACACCCACAACCTATGTTTTGAGTAGAAATAAGAAAATATTACAATTTTTTATCCCCCCCGTCCCCCCAAAAAAATTGTCAGAGACCTGAAAGAATTCACTTTGTCACACGGATGTGTCATCATAAATGGCTGAAAAAGTGAACAAGGTCTTTAGTGTTGTTCAGGCTGTGTATTGTCGTTATGGCTGGTTTACTAAGTTGTGAAAAAAACATGTTTTTATGCCATTTGCAAAAAACAGCTCTTGCAAACCATCATGCTAACAAGTCCGTGGAATGAACACTGCCTAAACCCCCACCTTATATAGAGAAAAGTGGTGTTTATGGGGGTATACATATTTTTTAGCTCACCTGTCACGTAGTGACGAGGTGAGCTTTTGGGATCACTTTTCGTCCGTCGTGCGTCCGTGCGTAAACAATTTCTTCAAACGACATCCCCTCCTAAACCACTGATCGGATTTTGACCAAACATCACAGGAATGATCCTTAGGTGGTCCCCTTTCAAAGTTGTTCAAATGGTTCTGGTCCGTTGCACATATAGGTCACAGGAGCCCAAAATAGATTTTTTTCACCGAAAACTTACCGGCCCCGATAGCTCAGTTGGAAGAGTGTCCGCTCCGGGGAACGGGAGGTCTCGGGTTCGATCCCGGGCCGCGACATACCAAAGTCGTTAAAAATTGTACTAGCTGCTCCTCGCTTGGCACTCAGATTTACGGGGTAGAGCTAGGACTGGGCGATCCAGTGTCAGGATAATGTGACTGGGTGTGGTATCATGTAATGTGTCTGGGACACGATACTTCAGTGAGGCAGCACTATAAACGTGAGCATTGAGCTCCCTGTCGCAACCAGACACCGTCGTGATATGACTGAAAAATTGTTGAAAGCGACGTTAAACCCGAATTCACACACACATTCACCGAAAACTTAAAAAATCTTCTTCTCTGAAACCGCAAGGCCCAGGACTTTGATATTTGGTCTGAAGCTTCATCTGGTGCACCCCTAACAAGATTGTTCAAATTATAGTGCTGGGGCCTAAAATGCCCCCGCACTGGGGCCCTTTGGTTTTACATGGGCTCATATAGGGAAAATCTTTAAAAATCTTCTCTGAAACCGCAAGGCCCAGGTCTTTGATATTTGGTATGAAGCTTCATCTAGTGGACCCCTACCAAGATTGTTCAACTAATAGTGCTGGGGCCAAAAATGCCCCCGCCCCGGGGACCTTTTGTTTCACATGGGCTTATATAGGGAAAATCTTTAAAACTCTTCTTCTCTGAAACTGCAAGGCCCAGGTCTTTGCTATTTGGTATGAAGCTTCATCTAGTGAACCCCTACAAAGATTGTTCAAATTATAGCCCTGGGGCCAAAATTCCCCCGCTTCGGGGCTCTTTGGTTTTACATAGACTTATGTAGGGAAAATCTTGAAAAATCTTTTTCTCTGAAACCACAAGGCTTAGGTCTTTGATATTTGTTATGAAGCTTCAGCCAGTGGGCCTCTACCAAGATTGTTCAAATTAAAGCTCTGAGACCAAAAATGCCCCCGCCATGTGGCCCTTTGGTTTTACATAGACTTATATAGGGAAAACCTTTAAAAATCTTCTTCTCTCAAACCACAAGGCCCAGGTCTTTGCTATTTGGTATGAAGCTTCATCTAGTGGACCCCTACCAAGATTGTTCAAATTATAGTGCTGGGGTCAATAAAGTCCCCGCCCCGGGGCCCTTTGGTTTTTACATAGGCATATATAGGGAAAATCTTTAAAATCTTCTTCACTGAAACCACAAGGCCTAGGTCTTTGATATTTGGTGTGAAATTTCATCTAGTGGACCTCTATCAAGATTGTTCAAATTATAGTGCTGGGGCCAAAAATGCCCCTGCCCGAGACCCTTTGGTTTTACATAAGACTTATATAGGGAAATCTTTAAAAATCTTCTTCTCTGAATCTGCAAGGCCATGGTCTTTGATATTTGGTATGGAGCTTCATCTAGTGGACCTCTACCAAGATTGTTCAAATTATAGCCCTCGGGCCACAAATGACCCCACACCGGGGCCCTTTGGTTTTACAAAGACTTATATAGAGATAATCTGTGAAAATCTTATTCTCTGAAACAGCAAGGCCCAGGTCTTTGATATTTGGTGTGTAGCTTCATCTTGTAGACCTTTGCCAAGATTGTTCAAATTATAGCCTTTGTTGATATTTGGTATGAAGCTTCACCTTTTTAGATCTCCCTCAACATTATGCTTATTATAACCCTGGGCTCAATAATGGCCCTCCCCGGGGCCCACTTGTTACTCTATGGATCAGGTGAGCGTCCAGGGCCATCATGGCCCTCTTGTTTTTATTCCTGCTCCAAGTCATAGGTTGTAGATACCCACCCACAACCTATGTTTGCAGTAAAAATAAGAAAACTATCACAGTCTTCCATCAGAAAAGCAGCCATTTTGGAGATGTGAAAAATGCACTATGTCGCAAGGGTGTGTTATTGTAATGAGCACCAGCGCAGATAAGCCGGAACATGCATCCACACAATCTGATCAGCTCCTGTGTGTTCTCATTTTGGATGGTACAATACCTCTTAAGGAGAATGAGAACACCTGGCAGATTTTCCCGCCATTTTTCAAAGAGAGACAACTTTTGGAACTTCCTGTCTGCTTTTGTCCCACTGAAAAAGGGGTCTACTCTTAAAGGAGCAAATTCGTTCCTTTAAGAGTTGACCCCTATTGACATGGGAGACAAAAATACTTTTGCAGGAATTGCCTCCCCTGAAGGTGTATCCATTCCCCTTTAATTGTGTAAATAAAACTTTAAGACTCTTGCTAGTCTGTGTAGGTGAGCAGCCATTGTCTTAACATGTCACAAACATCAAACACAGGTTTTCTCACAACTGGGCTAATATGTTTTTCTCTCAGTTGATTTTGTCAAGAATTAACTCAGTGTCTCCATGTTCTTAGGAACATGCTAGGGTTCTGAAAGAAATAGCAGAGGACAGGGAGAAGAAGAAACTCACCATGGGCTCAGCTAAACCTGCTGTTGAGGGGACAGTAGGCCCAGGACCCTCTGGTGGTGGAGGCACTAGTGGCCCTGCTTCAGCAGCTGCCAGTCAGAAAGAACAACAGGCTCAAGAGAAGCCAGTCTCAAAGAGCAACTCCTGTCTCTTACAGGTACACTGCAACTCTTTATAACTTTGTTGGGATCCAAGGCAGAAACTATTACTTAAACAGCCATGCTGTATTCAAACAAAAATGTACAAATTATTTCTCCATATCAACTCATGTTGTGGGGATTTCACCTCTGCGGCTATAACTATCCTTTGAAAATCTCCTTAATTATCTCACACTTCTTCTTGTAAAGAGAAATTCCCTAGGGACTCAAAAAAAAAACGGGTTCGACTCGGCCATGGTAGAAAAATGACCATTTACGTCTGGTTTGAGACACTCATTTTCGACATAGAGAAAACTTGGTTTACAGAAATTACCATCACATAAACAATTATGTTTTAATGAACACCTCTGTAAACCCCAGTTTATATGGAGAAAACTGGGATTTACAGGGGTATACATTTTCTTGCATTTTCTGCTCTATATCATAGATTGTTGGTTCTCTTAAGAACTGCCTAATTCACCTACAATCTATGTTTGGGACCAAAACAAGGAAACTATATGTAATACCATCAGAAAAATATTGGGACAACAAAAATCTGTTTGAGACGGGTGTTTCGAGCCACTGAGGGTTACTGCCAGGAGGCATTACAGGGTTAATTTGGGGTCATCTTTTCGGTGTTCTATAATAAAAATGTATGCAGTGTGTACTAGTTAGAATCGCCTTTTAGAATCACCTCGATAAGGCGATTCTAACAAGTACACACAGCATACAGTTGCAAGATAAAAGTCGAAAATCTCCTTAATTATCCCACACTACTTCTTATGTAGAGGAATTCCCTAGGGACTCAAAAAAAAAAAAATAACGGGCTCAGCTCAGCTATGGTAAACGAGCCTTCAGTGTTCTAGCCATCTAAGTTCTTCTGTATATCAATTTTGGAGAATGCACTATGATGTGTTTTCCCAATGCCTTGTCAAGTCAAATTTATTGAAAAGCATCTTTATAACTGATTTCTAAAAGAATTGCACTCAGTAACCTGCCACTTTACATCATGGCACATTTTGCTGCTCAGTCCCCGCCCATCGGGGCTTGAAGAAATAGATGGGCTGCATGATGCTTCCACGCAAAGCTGAAACCGACCGCACATGAGTACTGGTTAACCGCTTAGAGGATCTAAGCCTGTCCAGGCAAAGCGGCGCGAGTTGGATCATCCATGCTTATAAACCCTATTAGTTTTATTAGGCGACAGGGCTTGAGATGTCATTTCATCTCAATGTCGGGTAAAAGTCCCACGTTGGAAGCAATGTCTTCAAAATGACCTATACAGTGTTGAAGGGGATGTTAAACCTCAAATCAAACAAACAAACAAAGCATTCTGCTGCTGTTTCCTTATTTCTTGAAACTGAACCTTCTTTGCCAAGAAATTTTTGTTTTTGCTTATATAGTTACTTTGAATATTGAGTAAGACATTTTATTTTCAGATTCGTCTACCAGATGGCCGGTCTCTGAGACACTCATTTTCGTCATCAGCAACATTGAGAGATGTGTGGAATTTTACATCAGAAAATATAAAGTCAACCATGGTTGAATATATGTTCATACAGGTAGGCTACCTTTTGAAACACCTGTTTTTGCCATTTGCCAACAACAAAAATCTACACTCCGCCTTTTTATACCCACGTTTAATATACAGTCAAACTTCAATGCCTCGAACACCTATGGGACCTCGAAAATCTGTTCGAGACGGGTAGTTCGAGCCACAGAGATTACTGCCAGGAGGCATAAGGAGATACTTTTAGACATCTTTTGGGTGTTCTATAATGAATATGTATGCTGTGTGTACTCATTAGAATCGCCTCATCGAGGCGATTCTAATGAGTACACACAGCATACATTTGCAAGATAAAAGACTAAAATCTCCTTAATTATCCCCCACTATTTCTTATGTAGAGAAATTCCCTAGGGGCTCAAGAATGGGTTTGACTCTTCCATGGTACACGAGCCATCGGTGTTCGAGCCATTGAAGTTCTGCTGTAACAACAAAACTTGTTATAATGACAATTTCAATGGAACGAATCCTCAGCTCAAGATGAGCAGATAAATGGAGACATTCAAGAATACTGTAATCATTCAATATTCCAAGAAACAAATGTTGTGGATATTTGTTAGAATTGCCTCTGCGAGGCAATTCTTACATTCTTAGATCCTCACATGCTATATTGGAAAAGTATTCATTTTTATGATCAACAAAGGCTGATCATAGCTGGGCCCCGTCAAGCAATTTTGGTACTTATCGCCTATGCGAGCAGTGAATCAAGAGGAACCTTCAGACAAAAAGCCATATCCCTGGCCCCTCTGAATGGCTGGGCATGCGCAGTTAAAATTTGTCATGACGGAATGCTCGAAGACACAAATTCGCTTGGCGGGGCTCAGCTAATAAGCATGATGGCATAATTGTTTGCAAGAGTAGTCTGCTTATTCAAGGCTGCATCTTCTTTATGATATGAGCCCTGCCAAGCCAATTCGCTGCTTGCATAGGCGATAAGTACCAAAATTGCTTGACAGGGCCCATATAATAATAACTGACAAACTATAACCTTTTGCTGCTTCTCCTGCTGTAAAATATTTTGCCACACCCATTCCTGACTATCAACCAATCAGATTAGTTGATAAAATGTATTCATTCAAATTGGCAAACTGAATGACAAACAGTGTTGCTCTTGATCAGATAGCCTTTTCAGAAGCCATCTGATCTGGATGAAAAGGCCATCTGATCCTTGATCTACTCTGTTTGCGTTTGCATAGGTACAGGTTTTTATGCTCAGAAATAAAAATAATCCAACCGGCTACCTCTCGATCTCAAATCCGATGCTTTACCACTGCACCACAGCACTCTAGTAGCACTAGGATTAACAGCACACAGCTGAATGTAACACTTTGTCCTACTTTAATTTTTTTTTTTGTCCTATCATCTTTTGTTTCATAATTCATCATATCTGAAGATCTTTTCTGTTACAAAGATAAACAAAGCGCTGACAGCACCAGTGGGTTGATTGTCTCTGAGTGTAGGCTGTGAAAATGGTCCAGAATGGAGGCTCAGTCTGTTTCATTTAACCCTTGATAAATTTTTGTACTTTAAGCAAACAGTATAGACTCTGATCAGATGCCACATTCTGTGGCATCTGATCTGGGTCAACACTGTTTGCCAATGTCCCAGCACATGAGTCAGTCAACGTTTTACTGATCTATAGCCCTCTTTACACAGCACTCTTGATGTCACAATGATAATAATACTGTTCCTATAAATAACTATAACCTGAATTTTTACAAATCAGTAATATACACATGGACATCAGCAATGTATAGCTACATTTGTTTAGAAACTTTGGGTTGATTAAGAAAGGATCGACCCAGAAATTCAGCAGTCCAAATTGAAGAGCCCCAAACTTTACAACATTCTCCTGTAAAACGGACCCCGCCCATCGGGGCTTGAAAAAATTGATGGGCTGTATGATGCTTCCACGCAGAGCTGAAACAGACCACACACGAGTACTGGTAAACCGCTTAGAGGATCTAAATTTGCCCAGGCAAAGCGGTGTGAGTCCATGCCTATAAACCCTATTGGTTTCATTGGGCAACGAGGCTTGAGATGTCATTTCATCTCAATGTCTGGTAAAAGTCCTATAAAATTGGAAGCAACGTCTCCAAAATGACCTATACTGTGTTGACGGGAATGTTAAACCTCAAATCAAACAAATCTGCTGCAAAAATCTTGAAACCAAAGAATTACCATAAATGATAATGTTATGAGATATTTGTGTTTCAGCCTTTCCCTCACCATGAATTCAGCAGAGAGGAAATGCTACAAAGTCTGACTGATCTCAGATTAACACCTACAGGGTCACTTGTTCTACAGAAGAAAAGTGTGACACAGTCTACAGGTCAGTGCAGTAATGATCATTCTTGCACACCAGACAAGGAAATCAGTGATTTTACCCTGGGATAGAAATTTATGTTCTGACCCTGATGTTTCAACCCAGGCAACTAACATAAATGCGCTTCAATTCTATTCAACTGTCGGGACTACTTCCGCACTACTTTTATTTTGTAAACAATATACATATAACGAGCTGTCAAAACTAACCGGAGGTGTTGTGCAAGAAAAAGAATCCAATGTGGGATTATGTTGTAGATGGGCGTTTCCAACCCTCGGGTTGGAAACGCTCATCTACAACATAATCCCATATTGGATTCTTATATTCCAGTCAGTCTGTTATAACCAGTACATCATCTTATATACTGTATTTGCAGTCAATAGTGCACATGTTCTAATAAGCCTACACCAATACCTTTTCAAGAAGAATCTTCCTCCTTATATATAACAGGAGTTCATTTCAAAATTTAGGGGTGTCAGGTTGTGTTTTCTTCAAAATCTATTTGCAAAATGACTGAACTTTTAGCAAGCAGTGGAGGCCCTGATCAGACGCCACGTTCTGTGGCATCTGATCTGGGCCTGCACTTTTTTGCCAGGGTACCCGTTTTGGGGTTTCTGGTACAAAATGGGTCAAAACATTGTTAATAGCTAAATGAGCTCATTATTGGTCAAAATATTAACTGTTCATTCTTCTAAGTACAAAAATACAGTGGTATTGTTGCTGCAAAAATATTAACATAGAAGCCATATTTGATCATCAAGGTTTAAGGTGTATGTTAACTAATGATAATTCCATTTCTCCATCATTATGTACATTTATCATATGACGTCGCGTCTGAGAGTGTAATAACGCCATGTATTATTTTTGATAATCCACTAGTGGATTAAATATGCAAATTAGTTAGATACGTCCCGTAACGTTACATGTACGACGTTTTCAACGACCTGGCGTTTACTTACGGCGTAAATATTGTCTTTTTTGTATACGATCGTGAATAAAATGCGTTTTAAATGTCATATGATAAATAGAATCTTGCATTCGTGCTCATGTATTATTGAATTTATTAAACTCGTTGAGGAAAAGGGATAAAATGCCCGGCAAAGCCTCGCATTTTATCCCTTTTCCTCAACTCGTTTAATAAATTCAATAATACATGAGCACACATGTAAGATCCTCTATTTTGGATAGATTTGATTGGATGAAATAAAAGTTTTATACCTTGATAAAGTCCATGAGCAAGAATCTCAGAACTATTTCACACAGCAACACAGATAGTAATATAATGTGCAGTCAGAGAGCATGTTCAGAACCGGCATGTTATGTTGCCATCAAAAGCATTTGATTGAAACTTTGGAAACTATTGAAATGGTATGTTAGAAGTTTAAAGGTTTGACGTTTTGTTTTGCTTGGGTTTTTTCAAAGATGGGAGTTTCTAATTGATAATCTTTATGCCATCTGCCCACACCCATTGGGACTTGGAGAAATAGATTGGGCTACACGTTTCTTCCACGCAGAGCTGAAACTGACCACACATGAGTATTGGTAAACTGCTTAGATGGTCCAAGTCTCCCCAGGCAAAGTGGTTCAAACCCTATTGGTTTCATATGGCAGCAGGGATTGAGATGTCATTTCATCTCAGTGTTAGGTAAAAGTCCCACAAAGTTGGAAGCAGCATCTCAAAAATGACCTTACTGGTGTTGTCGGGGCCGTTAAGCCTCAATTCAAACAATATCATTACCATTGGTAAGTCTATTCTTATGCTTTCGAAAGAATTCCTAAAATTTACCATCTTTGTGGCATTTTTAACATTGTGATGGCAAAGTTGAAATTATAAGGAATGAATTATGATTTTTGAGGATTTTATCGATGTGTAAATTCTGGCGAATCACTCACAAATTGTACAAAATAGAAGTGGAAGCAATGAGCAGGAATCGATACAATCAACCCACAGCTCCCATCATAGACACCAAAGGGAAAGAAACACAAACATGAAACAACAGACCCTAGTGGAAACATCAATACCGGAAAGCCAAAAGGACAGTTACTTTCCCACAAAACGGCCAATAGGCTATCCAAAATAAAATAATATAAGCGACATAAACACCCAAAGACAAACCATAACAAACATAAACCGCGACAAAGTCTGAAGTTTTATTGATGGGTAAACTTAGCCCTTTGGGCTTCATGCAGTTTGTGAGTGATTCACCGGAGTTAACACATCGATAAAATCCACAAAAATGAAATTCATTCCTATAATGTTGTTACTTTTGAGCAACTGGTCCTTGTCCTACTTTCTGTCATTTTTGTAAGATTGACAACTTTTGAGATTTACTGTTGGCTTAATTGAACTATTTGCTTCGGGAAAAGGTGATTGAATATTCAAATTAAGGAAGACAGGAGTGTTTTTGAAATACACCTCAACCTCTTTATAACACGGAACTCCGGGTCCAACCAATGGACTGTGTTAGTTAACCGAATCGTGTTATAACTGCCGACCATATTTGTCACAGATTGACATTATGGTGATCAATAGTTATCCAAACAAGATGATGTGCGGTCCGGTTAATGAGTGTATTTCCCGACTAAAATGTGTTTAGAACTAATCAATGGCAGTAAATACCATGGCCCATCTAGTCAAACAAGCCTCTTTAATTGAAACCAGCTGATAAACCACGTTTTTATCCACAAAATCGTCCGATCTGACAGCGAGTATGACGCCATTTTGATAGCTGGTTCCTGGCTATTGTCCGGTTCCGAATTATTGGCTATTGTCCGGGACAGTACCGAACTACAGTAGAGTTAATAGATTTCTATGGTAAAATTACCGAATTAAGGGTTCGGAACCGGACAATGAGAAATTTTAATTACTTCCCTTGGAATGTCTCACCCATTTGAAACGATTTTTAATGGCGCACATGGTCTTTGAATGATTTTTTTACCGCGAAAATCGATCATAAATATGTTTTATCATTTGCTTTTAAAGTGGAATAAATCTGACTTTCTTTTACATGCAGCTCTAGAACATCAGTTTTATTGCAGTTCACGGATCAGATCGTCTGCATTGATGTTTAAAATTTCTGCTGAGCAGTGATCCTTAACAGAGCGTGATAATTTTTTGTCCGGTTGCGTAACGGAATTCTTTCAACTCTCGCTAAGCCAACACTTTTGATTGTGCCGATGGCAGTTCATGCTTATCATGTGTGTCAAGCTAAACAGGTATATATACTGTATATTCAACTCTGCTAATATCGATGACATGTTTGGAGGCCTGCAATAAATATCAAAAAGTACCGTTATAGACCGTGTTAGCTACCGTATTACCGCAGTCAGTCAAAAGTGGGAGGAAAATAAAATTGTTGTGCTTAAAATCTGATAGAACCCTCGGAAAATATTTATAAATGTTGGTTGGGGGAAATATGGGGTCCAAACCAAAACCGTGTTATATCCAAATTCGTGCTGTAACGAATCGTGCTATAACAAGGTCCGGGTGTAGTTTCCTCTATGCCCCATAATACTATTCAATAAAAATGTGCTATTTTACAGATTCCAGCATGGCAGAACCTGAAGATGTACAAGAAGAAGTAAGGGAAGAAACTCCTATGGACAGCAGTGTGCCACCCCCGCCTCATATTCATGATGCTGATCCATCCCATATTTGGGGGCGAGGCAATGTCATGGAGGGGGAGGGGAGAGAAGATGATGACAGTAAGATATTGAAAGACAGATATATGTTATTACCCCAAACTTATTTGCAACGTTTTTGTTGTGCCTGCTTTGGCATGGTGCAATTTTGGGATCTGGTTTTCTGTCCATTTGTTTGTTTGTCCAGCCATCAGTATTTGCATTAGTCCTATACAGACTTTGATTTTTAAGTCAGACTTGTCTGTCAGAGGTGCAATATAGGCTTCAGCAGAATTCCTATATAGATGAAAGCAGTCAGTTTGTAGGAATAAAGCTTCAGTTTCTTTATACAAACAACAAATAAAATTTATATGATCTTGGATTTGGGTTAACCCGTTGCATGACAAAACCTACAGTAAGATACACGATCAGCAAAGATTCAGATTCACCTACGTTGCAAGAGTTGCCTTTTATATCTCTTTGCTTGCAGGCTATACCGTAAAAATCCTAAAAGTTCTGATGCCTTGAGAACTGCTGTAATTCTCCAAAAAGTTTTAATAAATTTGTTTCACAATCCAGCAAAAAGCCCAAACAGTGAAGACAGAAGGGCAAACAGTGTTGACCCTGATCAGACTGCTCCTTCAGGAGCAGTCTGATCTGGGTCTGCACTGTTTACTCAGGCCTATATGTTTCAAAACTTAGGATCATTATGGTAGAAGGTATTTTTACAATCAGCAAAGACTCTGATCAGACTGCTGGGTGCACATGCCTTGTTGTAGGTTTTGTCATGCACTGGCTTATTTAAGTTTATGCTTGGGGTATGGCAGAAATCTGCTCCATTAGATTAAGTCTAAATAAGAATAAAAAAAGAACAATACTACATTCCAAGTATGGGTAGTAGTGGTTTGTAGAACAGGTAAGCTGAAAGATGGAATCCTTTTGAAGAACACAACATCCAAATTTTGAAAATCATAGACACATTTGAATTCTTCTCTTGATTTGTTTGAGTAACAGCCAAATTCTACTCTCTTTAGGTCATATCAAGGTGGTCAATTTATCTACCAACACTTTTCCATGGCATGTTCTTTCGTAGTTCTGATCATGGGAGAAACTAGTAGGATATAGTGTTTTATTGGGAAAGGATATATCTAACATATTGTCTGCCCTTTTTTGCAAGGGAGACAAATATCCTGACTTCCTGTTGGCTTGCCTGCACACTTTGCCAATCCGAAAAGGGGGTCTTCTCTTAAAGAAAAGAATTTGCTCCTGAGGAGCAAATTCTTTCCTTTAAAAGTGGATCCATATTGACCAGAGACATTTTTGAAGCAGTTCCCTTCCCTGAAGATTTATCCATTCCCCTTAGCTTGATTCGGTCGCTCAGTCAGCTGTGCTTCTGACTGGTGATCAGGAGGTCACAGGTTCGAGCCTCCCTTGGGTTGGCAGCATTCTTTCCTGGAGATTGATCATGAAATCACTTTCCTACAGTCATTTGTTACCTTCTGCTGATTCAAAATGGGCAGTTGTCAGTTTCCGGAGGAAGAATGTGCACTGTACTTGTTAATGGCTTATGTATAAACTGACCCAGGAAAATTGTTAGGTAAATTGACCGACTCAATATGACCAAAATAGCGTTTGCTGGGGCATTAAACTCCAAACCAAATCAAAACATCAACCTTAACCCTTTTTGTACCAAATGGAATCTTTCTCCTTTTATATAGCAGGAGTCTATTTCAAAATTTAGGGGTGTCAGGTCATGTTTTCTTTAAAATTTATTTAGAAACTGGCTGAACGTTTTGCAAACAGTGTAGGCCCTGATCTGACGCTGCATTTTGCGGCATCTGATCTGGGCCTGCACTGTTTGCCAAGGTACCCCTTTAGGGGTTTCTGGTGCTGAATGGGTTAAATATTCAAGTTTAAACAGCTCAGTTGTTGGGGAAAGGAGGCAATAGACTTCATTATTGTATACTTTCTAATTGCAGTGGAACCAGTAGCAGGGTACCAGCCTTTACAAGAAGATCTGTCAGATGATGACGAAGGAGAGGATAATATAGTAGTACCAGGAGCAGGACCAGGTGGCATGTTCCCACCAGGGTTTCTTGGTGGACGAGGGAGAGGATTTCATCCTGGAGGAATGCCATTTCCTGGAGGAGGAATGGCAATAGGTTAGATGACAGGATGTTTCTTTTTCTTTTTACTGAAAATGCTAGGAAATACATTGTAAAGTAGAAGTAAGACAAAGATCAGGAATCGATACAATTAACTTACTCCACCCATCAAAGACACCAAAGGGAAAGAAACACAAACATGAAGCGACCAGACCATAATGGAAACCTAAACAAAGGAAGGCCATAAGGACAGTTACTTTCCCACAAAATGGCCATATGGCCATCCAAAATAAAAAGACACAAGTGATACAAACAGTAAGTAACAAACAACAACATAAATAAACCACCACAGAAGAACCGCCTTGGAAATTGTCTTTTTTCAAACTTGTGTTTTTCAGGTTTACCTTTTGGTTAACCTTTTTTCAAATGCCAGTGTAGTGGATAGAGTGCTGGACTACGAATCCTATTGTTGACTATGAATCTGAGGGGCGTGAGTTCAAACCCCGGTGGAGACATTTTTTTTTTTTTTTTTTTGTTCTTTTTTTTTCTTTCTTTTTTCATTCTTTTTTTTCTTTATTTCGTTTTCTTCTCCATAAACACATATGAACAATTAGTATCTTCCTCCCCTGATGGTTGCTAGTAATAATACATACATGCATGCACAGGCATGGAATTTTCTTTTTTCTTTTTTTTTTGGTTCTTTTTTTAGCTCACCTGAGCATGAAGTGCTCAAGGTGAGTTGATGTCCGTCGTCCGTCAACAATTTCTTTAAACGACATCTCCTGGGATAATGGCCCGATTTCAAAATTATTTTACAGAAATGTTCATTAGGTGACCCTTTTTCAAAATTGCTAAAATCAGTGGCCACTAGAGCTAAAAATATAGCTAAAAATAGAAAAAAACTTCATTTTTTTTTCTTCGTAAAACACATAAACAAATCAACCCCCCCCCCCTCCCGCCTCCACAAAAACCCGTCCATAATGCCATTAGGCATTTTTCTTGTTACATTGTTAAACAATATGGCTATTTAGAGATTTCATAAAAAGTGATTGTTCTTTACAATATGATTGGACATGATGTCACATTTATGTGGATGAGGCTATTTTACTATTTATAGAAAAACTGTGTAAACACTTTCCTTTTACAGTTTTAGCTCTCACTGCAGATGTTTCATAAAGTTATGGATAAAAATGAATGTAACTTACAATGAATTATCTTTTTTTTTCTCTGATGTTTTGAGTCATTTCATTGCAAATGACCAAATGTAGCACATGTACTTTGATAAACATACGGAAAATGACATTTTTCTATACATCAAAATGCAGTTCAAGTTATTTTGTTGTTTTTCACAGGAGGTGGTGGGCGAGGTCATGGTATATTTGGTATGGAGGATCCTATGGATCAGGGAGGGCAAGTGTTTGGAGGGGTGGGGCAGAGACTTGTGCCTGAGGGACACCCTGATCATGATGGCAGCCACCACCAGAGGTCTGTCAGAGATCTAGCCTGTGAGTACATAAATAGAATTACCCAGCTCATGATAATGGTTACTTACCACATGGGCAAGCAACAAAGACTCAGGCGAGCCTGCGCATATGCACAGTCTTGCCAGAGCCTTTCCTGCTTGCAGATATGCAGTGGGCCGTCCTCGGTAGCTCAGTCGGATGAGCATCAGGAGGATGCGGGTTCGATACCTGCCGGGGTCAGCAACATTCTTTCGTGGAGATTGTTCATGAAATCTTTTCTATGGTCATTCTTTCCCTTCCGCCGTTTCAAGAAGGGTAATTTTCAGTTTCTGGCAAAAGAATGTGCACTGTACTGGTTAACCGCTTACGTATAAGCCTGCCCAGAAAAAAGTGTGGATAGGTAAACTGACCGGCTCAAAAATGACACAATAAGTGTTGGCTGGGCCATTAAACTCCAATACAAACCAACCAACAAACAAGATATGCAGTGGAAACCCTGAAGTAGCTTCATGCAAGGCAAGAAGGCATGCATCTATCATTTGACTGCATTGGCTCAGTTGTTCAAAGCATTGTTAACTTAACAAGCTCATTAGAGGTCAAAACGTTAACTGTTCTGGTATTAAGCAAATTACCTAAAACAGTGACGTTTTTGCTGAAAAAAATGTGAGCAGCTTTTGCATTTGCAAAAGCTGCTTATATTTTTTGCAGCAAAAATACTAGGATACTTGCCATATTAAATAATAAAAGTTTTAACAATATGTTAACTAACAACATCTTTAGTTTTGAACAACCAGCCCTGGTTGCTTATACTTAAACTGTCCTTTTCTCATAAGATGGCTGATATTTAAGTGTCCTTTGGGACCAAAAATATGTTCTAGAGAGTATGCCTCATTTGTCTTTGCCTCTGACTGGTGATCAGAAGGCCAGAGGTTCCATACATGATTACCTTTTTGTGGCAAAAGAATGAGCTCAGTATTGGTTGACTGCTTATGTATAAGTCTGTCTAGGAAAAATGTGGTTCGATAAACTAACTGGCTCGATATGACCAAAAATAGCTGTTAAAATCCCAAACTGAAAATTTTTTTTTTGAGAAGGTATGTGGGCCATACCATATGGTTTCAGCTGATAAAGCTTCAGGAATCACCCAGGTACTGACCTAGTGAATGTCTCATAACTGCAGCTGCACAAATACACTAGAACTTCAATGACACAAACACTGATGGCTCGTTTACCGTGGCTGATTTGAACCCATTCTTGAGTCCCTAGGGAATTTCTCTACATAAGAAAATAGTGAGGGGAAAATTTAGGATATTTTAGTATGTCTGTAGTCGTTAGAGTCACCTCAATGAGGTGATTCTAATGAATACACACAGCATACATGCAAACTTAGGATATTTTCGTATTTTATTTTGCAAATGTATGCTGTGTGTACTTATTAGAATCACCTCAGTGAGGCAATTCTAATAAGTACACACAACATACATTTATATTATAGAACACAGAAAAGAAGTCCCAGAATTGTCGCATTATGCCTCCTGGAAGTAGCCCTCAGTGGCTCAAACTATCCCTGTCTCAAACAGATTTTTGTGGTCCCAAAGATGTTTGAGCCATTAAAGTTCAACTTTAATTAGGGCACATGCCCTGAAAAGTACAAGTGTAGTTAACATCAATATTTTCCTGGCCTCGGTAGCTCAGTCGGATGAGCGCGTGACTGATGGTCAGGAGGATGCGGGTTCATTCTTTCGTGGAGATTGATCATGAAATTTTTTCTACGGTCATTCTCTCCCATCTGCTGATTCAGGCAAGAAGGGCAGTTGTCAATTTCTGGTGAAAGAATTTGCAGTGTAATGGTTAACTGCTTACATATAAACCTGCCCCCGAAAAGTGTGGATAGGTAAACTGACTGGCTCAAATATGACCTAAATAGTGTTTACTGGGCTGTTAAACTCCAATACAAAGAAAACAAAACATCAATATTTTATTTAGAGTGCAAGATTTTTCAGTCTTTCGAAGTTACAACAGTGCTAAAAGATTACTGCAACATATCAGTTATTAGGTTTTAGTGATAAAGTGGGTCATAGTGCAGACTTGACTTTTAATGCCAAAACAATACAAACATGATCTATACGATCTATATATGATCAATATATGATATATATTTTTTACCAGAAACCCCATAACAGGTAATTGGGAACCAGTTCAGGCCCAGATCAGATTCTGCAGAATGTGGTGTCTGATCAGGACCTACACTGTTCTCAAAAAGTTCAGCCACTTTACAAATAAATCTTGAAGAAAAAACCAACCTGACTCCCCTAAATTTTTAAATGGACTTGTGCTATATATAAGGAGGAAGATTCCATTTGGTACCAAATGGGGTAACATGGTATGGTAAAGGTGTTTTATTTATCTTTTTACAGTGGAAAGAGCTCAAGCAAGACAAGTTCGTGCTCACCAGGTGGCAGCACAAGAATCAAGCTCCACCCATTCAGCTAAATCAGCCCAGGCACCTCTGCCTTCTCTACTGCTCTGCTGTTTGAAACATATCACCCACCGGCTCAACGATCCTAGACACCAGCTGTTGTCATTAGCAGGGATATCAGAGGATATGGCACAAGTTATTATAGCTCATATGCTCAAAGAGAAACAGTTAAAACCAAAAACTCTGAATGCTTTTATTCCATGGTGAGTAGAGGGTAAACATGTTAATACAGTAAAGTTCCTATATTAAGACCACCTTTGGGACTGTTCAAAAGTGGTCTTTAAGACCACTTTTGAACAGTCATAAAGGTGGTCCATTATTAGGAGTCGATGGGTGTAGTAATCACAAAGAAGGAATAACAGAAACCTTCTCAGTAAGCTTTTTAAACCAGATTTAATTTTAATTTTAGGTGGTCTTAAT
Source organism: Lucinisca nassula (assembly GCA_963580285.1). Classification (NCBI taxonomy): domain Eukaryota; kingdom Metazoa; phylum Mollusca; class Bivalvia; order Lucinida; family Lucinidae; genus Lucinisca; species Lucinisca nassula. The sequence continues at coordinate 60,397,567 of OY757025.1, forward strand.
AGCGGAATTTTAATCTATATCCAGTGAAGATCCGCTTTTAATACCAGCTAAGTTTAAGACTAAATCTTCTATCAAGAGCATATCTAAAAGGTTTCAGTTATTTTTTTCTTTGTCATTGCTACATCCTGGTCCAGTGCCATCTAGTTAGAGACCACCTTTGGGACTTCCAAAAGTAGTCCAGGGACTGTTCAACGGTGGTCTTAAAGACCACCTTGGGGCTGTTCAGAAGTGGTTTTAAAGACCACTTTGAACAGTAGGACCACATTTGAGACTGTTTAAAAGTCATTTGAACGGTCCCTTTTGAACAGTCCCAAAGTTGGTCTGCTGTAATTACAGTAGGCATCTTTAACCTACACAGGGATCCTCCAGTTAAGCTCCTGATCTGAAAGACAGCGCACTTTATGGCATGCCTCCCTGCAATTGATGCCAGTGGAGAATGTTTAGCACTGAAATTTTATCATCACAGCCAGGGATGGAATGGATGACCTTGGGTTTTAGTACAACCAAAACTTGAATTTTCTTCCTTCTTGTGCAAGTGTTTAGTGCCATGCCAGACGAATGTTTTAATATCAAATATAACTACCCATCACTACAATTATAGCCTTTTCACCAGACGCAGGTCTGGGTCAGTCTGACAAAAAAAAATCTAGCCAGAAATGCCACCGGCATGTCCCTTTTCCCGTGACCTCCCTAGTGTCGAGTCCTGATTGGTCGCTGATGTCACATGACCTATCAGACCAATAGGCAGACGATACAGGTCACGTGACCGCGGTTTTCGCGCCAAGAGGTCATTATTTTTTCAGACTCACATGGGGTAGGATCGTGACAAACTACATTCCATGGAAGAATGGATAAACGGATAAGTGTTTTATTCTTTTTTGATTTTGCACTTACCTTGAGTTTCCACAACGTACCTAGGCTTTTTAAGCTTATTGTATATTCCGAAATTCTTAGGGACTTTATTTCGTGTGTTTTCTGCCGACATTACATGTGTATTGGTTGTCCGCCATTTTGAATTTTCACTTGGAAGTTTTGTTTATCATGTAATCAACCGTTTTTGGTTTCTGATGAGCATCACACTTCTTTTTACGTTATGTGCCAGGGTATACGCTCTTATTATTCCTGGTAATGTTCTAATAGAAGTCGGCGTTGTGGAAACTTAAATTGCCAGAAAAGAGGACGGATTTTGTGCGTGTTCCTTCCACTTCCGGTATCGGAAGACGTTGTATGGCTGAATAGAAATTCTCAGCATTATTTTAGTTTTGAACATGTGCAAGACCCGTCTTCGTCTAGCACTTATAAATCCCATGATGCAGATGGATAATATTCAGGTCCCTTTGCGGCCTTTCTATAGTATCTTCTAAACAGAATCCATCCAATTCGTGTGGGTCACCATTGCCGAATCAAGATGAGCCAGTCTATGTCCCCACCTCCCATTTGGGCCTGGGTTGACTAGGATAGGTTCGTCGACCACCACATAGAGACCCTGCTCATAATTGCGGGGACTCCGGGGTGCGGGGAACCTATGCCCAAATTTTTTGCCGAATCCATGCTACATACGAATTTTGGTACGGCTCCGATCCCGGTTTTTATCGGGTAACCTTTCCGGACCTTCGGTACTTAGTTTACCTTGGTCATATGCTTCTTTCCTCTTATTATGGTAATTTTTTGTTATCATAATCATAAATTTTCTCCCGTTAAGGCTTTTTATTCCTCGGGGTAATTTTTATATGGCAGATATGCCAATCATTCTGAATTTTGAACGGAATCTTACTGATTTTCAGGTCTGATTTCCTCTTTACGATTTCGGACATCAAAATTCTGGCTAAAACGGTTCCTGATAAAAGTAACAGAACTTGTGTTTTCCTTTACACCGGTAGTAAATTGGATTGTTTTCCCTTGTAAAACATACTGATTTCGGCAGGATCGTTTCGGCCTGGGTCGTTTCGGCCCGAATTTGGACCTGGGTCGTTTCGGCCTATATTTCGGTGGTTCGTTTCGGCCATGGGTCGATTCGGCCGGGGTCGTTTTCGGTCCTATTTTATTAGATAGCAATTTTTCCATTCCAAGTGTAGAGTGATGCATAAATTCATCGCAGATTGCTCAATCTGTGACCCGTACTGAAGTCATCGAGGGCGGGACAATATTGCGCTTTCTGCTATGTTTGTAAGACGGTCATTGCCATCTCACAGCTCCTTGAATGCTCAATTTTGATTCGGCAATTTCGCATGTTCAGGGCACTATACACAATTAAGGGTTAAACACTGGGGAAGTTTAATTGAGCCTCAAGTGTTTTGCCCCTAGAGCTGAATCTGGGCCAAGAGCTTTGCCCTCTGGGGATATATCAATACTCAGAGGTTGGTCTTCTTTCGTCCTTATTAATTAGCGATGAGAAGGACATATTTAGATCTAAGTATTTTGATTAGTTAATTAAAGATTCTAAGGAAACAACCCTCCTTTCAGTTGTTATCTTTGAACATTGGTTCTAACAACAAAAAGCATCAATTTCTTGATCTTATGAAATTCCAAAATTCGACCCAGATTCAGTCTCTGTATATATGACGTCAGGGAAATTGGCATTACTTCCTGTTTCGACGCTCTAACATTGGAGCCTCTTACCAGGACAATTGTTAAGTGGGTCCTCATTATGACTGGTATTCTAGTTCTACCCACTATGCCTTCAAACAAGAGCATTCCGACCATAGAGCTGCTATTCTAATGCTTTTGTTTATTTCCCAGTCATTTTTTACATGCCATGGTTATGGGAGATTAGCACTTGCTCTGTCTACCACCATGTTGCATGTTGGCGCAACTCTGCTCTTGATAACTTGTTCAGTTTTTACTGAGCATAGTAAATGAAAACTTAGAGCCTCCGCGCCTCTTGATTCTAAAACTGTAACAGGACCATGTCTTCCAAATGTTTTCAGAATCAAGCTTCAAGACCATGGGCACTCGTCTTTTTTGAAGTTTTCGGAGAGTGTATCAAGTTCAGGTACCGCAACCAAGAGACGCTCTTCGACTACTTCCGATGACTTTTTAAGTGCTTATCACCCTCGACTAGAAGATCTCAATCAGTCCCCATCTACTAATAGATCATTCTCAGATCGGGGTACACGGTCCTTTCGTTCCAGAGGTCGGACTGGAACGAAACCTCCCAATAGAGGAAGACTCAAGTCTAACAAATGACTTTCTTCCTTCCCTTCCTCTTCATCTTCTCCCAGTAGGAGCCGAGCTATTTCAGTTCTATCAAGCCGTGGCTTCTGTTATCAAATATATTTTGAGTTTTATGCGTTTTGAGAAAGGGTTACTGGATTGCGTTTGTTAGGAATCCTTTCTCTTTCTCACATGCAAATACTATTTCCGGTAAATAGTATCAAGAAAAGAAATTTTTTTATTGGAAGAGGAAAGGGTTCTTCTCCAAAAGAAAGCCGTATAAGTAGAAAAAGTTCTCCTTTCCCCAGTTATCTGCAGGCAGTTCTTTCTGGTCGAGAAGAAAATGGGAAAATCGACTCATCATCGACTTCTCACACTTAACAAGATGATGCGAGTCGATCATTTCAAAATGGAAACTTCGTCCTCGATTAGTCAGGTCAATTTTCCCAAATTCGTGGACGATTTCCGTAGTTTTAAAGGACGCTTACCTTCACATCTCCATCCACAGGTCATTACGCAAATACCTTCGTTTCACCTTGGATGGAATTTTGTGTATCAGTCCGTTGTTTTTACTTTTTTGGAATTGTCAACGGATCCATGTTTTCCCTGTTCACCAACTTAATAGAAATTAATTAAGCAGCTCTCATCAAGGAATTAGGCCTCAATCTCGTATAGGGTTCTGATGATGGGTTTTGTCATCATCTTTCCAGATACTATTTATCATACTTTTTCCTAATGTGTACAGGTTATTGTGAATTTAGATTTCATCCACTTTATCGAGAAGTTGAAATTGATTCTATCTCAAAGATACTTCTCCAATTTTTCACGTCCTAAAAACTTTCGATTTATGTCAGGGGTTTGTTAACCCTTTTAGAAACTTCGTAATTGGATCCAGTTTCCCTGGACAATCTCATCTTAGACCTTTCCAGTTTTTTGCTAATATTATCACTGGAAATACCATACAGTCTATAGGAGCAATAAATTCCATTATCAAGATTGCTTTCTACGGTTTATGAATCCCTCAGTATCAAATGGGGTCTCCTCTTTTTAGAGGCTATTCCCTATTTGCTTTTCGCATGCCAGCCTTTCAGGTTGGTTTCCCACTTCGAACCTCAGGGATTAGTTGTTCAGGGAACGTGGGGCCTAGATTAGGCGGGGCTATATATATATATATATATATATATATATATATATATATATATATATATATATAAATGAATTAGCGCACAAAAATCGGTCGCACCGCAACCGGGACTTGAACCACGGATCCGTGGTTCGAGTCCCGGTTGCGGTGCGACCGATTTTTGTGCGCTAATTCATTTATCTATTTAATTGCCTGTATCGTGCTTTACTTTGATTTTCATATATATATATATGTGTGTGTGTGTGTCTATGTATGTATATGTATATGTGTATATGTATGTATATATGTATATGTGTATAAACATTCTGAAACTTCAGACAAATTTCCTTGGTTTATCAGTTCTTCATAGTTCCAAACTGAGGAACAGCTTCATTATTGAACGGGCCTCCGTGGCCTAGTGGATAAGAGCGCTGACTCTTAGTCATTAGGTCTCTCACCGCCGTAGGTTCGAGCCTCGCTCGGGCCACGTGTGAGACGCCAAGTTCTGCAACGGAAGGTCAGGTGGTTTTTCTCCGGGTACTCCGGTTTTCGCCCACCTCTGATGAACGATCGGCTCGATATGAGTGAAATAATCTTGAAAGGGCCGTAAAACCCAAACCAAAAAAAAAAAAAAAAAAAGCTTCATTATTGTTACTCCAGACAAATGACCATAGTGTGGTTTTTTCTCCGTAACAGGGAGTGACTCATTACTCTTCCCTGTTGGCTGTTACATGGAAGATTCTGACTTGGTGTCTTCAGGAAGGTATGTCTATCCTTGTCGGACACCTCCAGGGCAGATTATGTCATTGGGATCGCCCCTATAGACCAGTTCACCATCCGTTCTCTACAGGGCGTTTTCTCAAATGGTGAGAACCTTTATTGGTTTTTTTTTAATCAAACGTCCAAACAACTCGGTTCTCCAATCAACTTCCATTGTGTCTCCAGTTTCAGATCACCTGGAACGTGCAGTTGATTTAAAATCTCTAGATTGGGGGAATCTTTTACATATGCGTTTACACCATTCAACTGAATTCCTCTAGTTCTAGGTAAAAATTCAAGCGTCCAAAAAGCCGAGCCATTCTGATTACGCCTCTATGGCCTCAGAGATCTTGGTTTTTTAGTCATTCTGAGCCTAGTCTCAAGACTTGCAACCCGTCTTCCAGTAGTTCCAGATCTAGTATCTAAAATGTGTGGGTCAAGCATTCCATTTCAATCCAGAAATGCTTTACCTACACATCCAGATGTTGTCAGGAATCAAACCAGAGGTAGACACTTTTCTGGTTTCTCTGCCGAGTGTATCTTCAAATATAGAAAGAGCTCCACTCTCAAGTTTTACTCTGGAAGATGGAAGATATTTTCTACTTGGTGTAGGAAAAGGGAAATAAATCCAGACAATCCCTCTATGGAGGTTTCTTACTGGATTTCTTTTTCTGTCTGTTCTCTACCCTTCAATTTCTATTTCATCTAAGGAAGGGTACAGATCAGTAATCTCGAACACGTTAAAATTTTAGTCGGCTTCACACATTTCATTAAACCCTACTATCACCAGCTTATTAAAGGGGTTTTCACTATGCCGACAGGTTTCCAGGACTTTGAATCCAAATGGAATCTTGCATGAGTATTGTGGTCTTTTCTAAACCACCTTACGATCCGGTGAATTCAGGTTCTTTTGTTCATTTGATAGTCAGGCTGTATTTCATTTGACATTTGCTTCAGTTCGTAGAAGTTATAGTCATGCTTTGCCAATTGCAGAGGGTTGTTTTCAGGTATGAGAAGAACAATGACTTCTTTTTCTCTTCTCACTCAACCTATTTTTGTTTCAGGCTATAAATCACCTTGTCTGAAACTATTATTTGTCCTGTCATTTCCAGGATTCGTGGATCGTAGGCTAATGAGAATTTTTTGTATACATCGGAACGTTTAAAGCGTTTCGAGATTATCATGAGAATTTTTATCTTTCCAATCAAGGGGTTTTGGATATATTTCTCCATCCTTGATTGCAAAGTGGATTTGTAAAGTGATAAAGCTTTTATATGCTTATTTCACTTCTGCCCTCTTATCATTCCAGAATACAGTATGAGGTTATAACCTTCTTCATTTTGGGCATATTGGAACTCCGTTTTTTCTTCAGAATGTTTTTCTTACTGCGTATGGACGTTCCAACTCTACTTTTCATCCCTCACCTAAGGAACTTGGTTCCCATTCGTAGTGGTACTCATTCCTTTGGTAGTCTAGTAGCTTCTCAATCTATTATGAGCAGCACTTATTTTGGGATTTTGTTTTCCTTGGTTGTTTGTTAGCCTGTTTGAATAGGTGTGAACCTTCTATTTTGACTCCGGTTCCTTTCCATTTATCTTCTCCACTTATGTGATTTTTGGATTTGGATCCATTGCAGTCATGGTGGATACTCCCTTACGTTACCATCATTGGATGGTTTTAAAAAGGGGTATAAACAACCAAGGTCAGAGGAGTTAGGTATGTATAACTTTAATTTTCATCCAACCCTCCACTTGCTTTGAATTCAGGCTATAATTGTAGTGATGGGTAGTTATATTTGATATTAAAATGATATTTTTAATGTAAAATTAATTTTAATTAATAATATACCTACCCATCACTACAATGGCATGTCCCGCCTCCCAGCCCCGCCTGAAATATTTGTTTTCCTGAAAGAATTAATGACCTTTCGGCGCGAAAACCGCGGTCACGTGACCTTATCATCTGCCTATTGGTCTGATAGGTCATGTGACATCAGCGACCAATCAGGACTCGACACTAGGGAGGTCACGGGGAAAAGGGACATGCCGGTGGCATTTCTGGCTAGATTTTTTTTTGTCAGACTGACCCAGACCTGCGTCTGGTGAAAAGGCTATAATTGTAGTGATGGGTAGGTATATTATTAATTAAAATTAATTTTACATTAAAAATATCATTTTATCACGATGCAGTGTATATTTATATATCCTATGGGATTATTGAACTATTTTAGACATTTTGAGAATGAAATTTTGTTTGTTTGTTTTGAAGTTTAGCGTCCCAGTCAACACTATTAAGGTCACATTGAGCAAGTGAGTATTCCTTTCTTCCTGACCAGGCTTATACATGAGCATTTCACAAGTACAGTGCATATTTTTTGGCAAGAAATTGACAACTGCCCTTCTTGAATTGGCAGAAAAGATTGAATGACAGTAAAAAACATTTCATGAACAATCTCCACAAAAGAACAGGCCTCCTTGGCCTAGTGGTTAAGAGCGCTGACTCTTGAACGTTAGGTCTCTTACCGCTGTGATTTGAGCCTCGCTCCAGGTGGTTTTTCTCCGGTACTCCGGTTTTTGCCCACCTGATTAACGATCGGCTCGATATGAGTAAAATAATCTTGAAAGGGCCGTAAAACCAAAACCAAAAAAAAAAAAAAAAAAAAAATTTCAACAAAAGAATGTTTTCAGAATTGATTTCCAGTGTTATTTGACCAGCAGCAAGCAGAAACATGTCTTTAAACATGTATTCTCAACAAAGACTCAGATCAGTGTGTGCATTCAGCATAGCTTCATAAAGCAAACATTGTGGGATCTCATTAGAATCATGTTATCCAGGCAATTGCAACACTAACAAGGACCCACCACATGTTACTTCTGACTGAATAAGGAAAAATATAATGCTCCCCTATTTTCAATTGGGTGGGGGCGTATAATATAATTATGTAAACTGACCTGCGCATGATAACGTAAATAGTGGTTACTGGGTCATTAAATTCCAAACCAAATAAAACAAAACAAATAGACTGATGGATGTAAGTCATCTTTTATATGAAGAGTCTCAGTTAAACCAGATCATCTCATGTGCTTTCTTTGGTTGTTTTATTGCCAAAGGCCACCTTAAGAAATTACTTGTTACAAAATCAGTTTATCCCCTTTAGTGGCAAAAATGCAATATTTTGACTTCTCTAGTTTTGACGTTCACTTGATTCTCATTAAACTTGAAGACAACTAGGCATCAACTCATAGATATGTGATAAACTTGTCAGATCTAAGAGATATTGTTGCAGTTATGTCTCCTTGCACACTGGATGCTATAAATAGCCATAATTGGCCCTGCTCAATGTTATATTAGATCAGGGCAGGAAGAAAGTATTGGACAAGTTTGAAATTGTTCATATCTGATAATTGACCCTTTGACTGCTAATCTCTCTAGCAGACAGCATTTACAGACTGTGCTTTTCTTATTTTTCAAAATAAGGCCTCATAATGCCTTATTTTCTAGGAAAAATATTTCTAAAAATCTTTGTCTGGTCCAGGAATTTATATAGCAGTTGAAGGGTTATCATAGGAATTGTGTTGTTTAGAAGGCATTGAATGTTAGATTATGACTTGGTTAATGATAACTGGTTAATGATAACAGATCATCACTGTCCTCTTGTTTGTTTTCTGTTCCAGTTATTTGAGACGACTGGTTCTAGATTGCTACCCCTATGTCACAAATGATTTGCTCACATCTGTCAGGTAAGTTACTATCAAACCTGGAACAAGCATAAACATTTGGACGTTCTGATTACAGTAGCTTCTGCCGGAAATCTGGTTTTACAGACAGAGCCTTATAAGTTTGCTTTGCTTCTATTCATAGAGTAACATTGCTGGTTAAGAGATACAGTCTTAAGAGACTTACTGTCCATTTGGCATGTAGTTTCTTGAAAACAAATTTAAACTGCAGAGTTAACAAAGTGATGATTAAAGGTGTTAGGACAATTAAAATGGGCATAAGTACTGTTATCTGTTAAATGACAGTCAGACAAAATACAAGAGGTAGAACATACATTTTCCCACAGTTTATTTAAGTGCGTCTATTGAAAGATAGATCTATATTCAGATTAACATGGCTCAACCAGCTGTTTGATTGTAAATACTGCGGTTTACCTATATTAGTCATAGTCATGTCAAACACTGTGACATAGTACACTTTCAATGGAAACACAGCGAAAATTGTGCCCAATAGAGGGGAAAAGTAGGTCGGATTTCCGATTGTGCAGTGTGACTGTGTCAAGAGTAGACAAGTGATTTTAACATTGTGGTGTATGGATAAATTCAACAAACTGGTAGTTTTGGCCTGACTGGACAGGAAAATCAGAGTAAACTGGGGCCAGCTAATGGAGGTTTGAGTGTAGTACTATAAAAAGTTTATATCATATAACTGAAAGTCTATTCTGAAAGGGAAAAAATGCTACAAAGGAGCAAACTCTTTCTTTACAGAGTAGACCTTTTTGTGTTCTACTCTTAAAGGAAAGAATTTGCTCTTAAAGAGGAATTTTTTACTTAAGAGCAAAATCTTTCCTTTTAATAGTAGACCTTTTTGGAGGGCCTATGTTCATGGGAAAGCAAACAATGTTCTTTGAGACGTTAGACAATGTGTCAAAGCTAGCTGATCTGAATCTATACTGTTTTCAAAAAACAAAAAAAAATATATCCTGGTTCAGTTTGGTGAGGGTTATAGTGCTTGGAAATATAGGCTGTTTTATGGGCAACCATGTCAGATAAAGATTTTTAACCCTTAGCAAGACTGGCAGATCAGAACTGAGGCTGTACATACTAGAAGTACACCACAGCCTCTTTATAACACTGATGATAGAGTGCAAAGCAGAAACCATACTAGTTAAAAACATGTTATTTTAAAAACAAAAATATGATCTTTATACTTTTCATGATTTTTGGGATACATCTTTGAAGTGTGTTATATCCAAAACCATGATATATTCTAGATTGTTATAAAGAGGTTAAAGTATAAGGCATCATTATATAAAGAATCATTCTTCCCCCAAACCATTAGAGATTGGCATGCCCTTCCCCATTCGATTATTTCAACAGCTGAAGGTGCTGAGGATTGTGTAGCTAAGTTTACCTCTTTATTGAGAGCTAGGGACTAACTTCCCATCAAAGGTCCTGATGTAATAATGTCATTTGACGTGTCACCAGTAACAATTCTGATTCAGATTCTGATCAAATTGGGTTGTTACTTTGAGGAATGCCATTAGGTTCAGCACTGATTTAACTATTAACAGTATTTCAAGCAGTATAAAACTAGAAATGAAAATAACTTTTATCACCAGTTAGCAAAAGATAAGCAGGGTTAGATAAGAATTTCTAGCATTAGAATAAATTGCAAACAACCCTAAAGCTTATACATTACTCTGCTTAACTCGTTGCATGCTGGAAACACCTAGAGGGGTATCTTGGCAACCAGTGCAGCATCTGATCAGGGCCTGCACTGTTTGCTAACAGAATTTTACAATCAAAAATAGAATAAAAATGAAACTATATGCCTGACACCCCTTTTATGACAAATGGACTTGTCCAACACATAGCAATGAAAGAGTCCACTAGTATACAATGGGTAAATTTCCATTTATTGATGGAATCAGTGTTCTAATGTCACATGGAGGTTGCAGGTAGCACTACAGTAACAAAAAATCCCCTTACTGACAATGTAAATTGGGGCATATTCAGGGCCTGATAAATCCAAAAATTTTCCACTTGCCCACTGGGCAAGTAAAATATTTTTGCACTTGTCCAGCTCAAAATCCTACTTGCCCGGGATTTTGGAGCTCAAAGTGGGGTTGGATGCGGGGGTTTAGTTAGTTAGATGTGAGGTTAAACGACGCTGTCAACACTGTAAAAGTCATTTCGGAGACGTTGCTTCCAATTTTGTGGGATTTTTACTCAACATTGATATGAAATGACATCTCAAGCCCTGTCGCCCAATGAAACCAACAGGATTTATAGGCATTGTCGGTCAGACTCATGCGCACCGATTTGCCTGGCAGGCTTAGATCCTCTAAGCGGTTTACAGGTACTCGTGTGTGGTCGGATTCAGCTCTGTGTGGAAGCAGCATGCATCCCATATATTTCTTCAAGCCCCGATGGGCGGGGCCAAAGGGGGGATAATGGTAACGATGACGACCAACATTTATAAATATAATCCAAGGTTTCTGTCACGTTTCAAGCACAACCACTGTCCATTAGGGTCTAGTTATTTCATGTTTGAGTTTCTTTCCTTTTGGTGTCTCTGACGGTAGCTCAGGATTAATTGTATCGATTTCTGATCAATGCATTCACTTCTATTTATTTCCCTCTGTGCGGTAATACGGTAGAAAATACTGTTGGTGTCACGGTCAATAACGGCATTTTTTTCAAGTTAATTGCTGACATAATACCTTAGCCGATTAGCAATTTAAGATACAGTTATATAAACTCATTTAGCTTGACACGCATGATAAACATGAGCTGCAGCCGATATAGATCAACTCAAAAGACCAGAAGTGTCAGGGCAGCGAGATAAAAGATTAAAAGAATGCAGTTTATTTAGCTCACAATTTAATGATCCAACCACAAGGCGAGGACCCCCTCCATCCAAAACGAACCCAAACTTTCACACCCGCCCTACAAGCAAGTTCAATGCGATCATCATCTCCCCTATCTAAATCGTCATCTACAAACCACCACTCCCATTATTTTGCACGCAATCGATAAACGACGTCATCCAACCCCAGCAACCCCACACGTGTTTAACGTCATTGTTTTATTTTAATGGGGCGTATCTCTTTCATAAATAAAATGTTTGTAACCGGTAAAAATATTTTCTCGATAGCTAAACGGTTGTGGATAGAGGCACGACTAATCCGCGGTTACCAACATTAAAACATTAGACTTTTCCCTTCACATTGATTGTGGATTAAATTTTATGGCAGGGATAAACGCAAATTAGAGACATAACTTGATCTTATTTTCACACCTTGTCGCGGTTATCGATAGCGCTGGTGGAGTGGTGGTACACACTACACCAGAAATGAAAGACACGCACCGCCGGGCAATCATGTTTAATTGGTAACTATATGACAGGGATTAACAAGAGTGTCATAATTGAACCGTTATAAAAACATAGATGGTTTTGTCTCTGAATTGCCGACAAAGTGGGAATTATTGTGATTTACTTACTTGTCTAGTTCTACAGTATTTAAGGACCCAAAACACTGACAGTTGTAGACGATTTTTTTGCAATTGACCGACCGGGCATCAAAATGTCAAAGTGCACCTGCCCGGTGCGATTTCGGACTTGTCCCGGGCGGCCGGGCAATGGATTTGTCAGCCCCTGGCATATTCCATGTTCTACCACATTTCAGCAAGTCTAATGCTTCCATTATGAGGCATATAATTTGACAGTCTGACCATTTACCTTCCAGAAGCAGCTAAAAATTTTGGGTGCTGTGCTGCAAATTTGGCTTTTTCGGCAGTCAGTGTCAACAAACCCATACCACAGCAAATAAATCCAGGCATTTCCAGTGGCCAGTCAGCACAATTTTCTGGTTCAATTTAAATCAGCTGCTTTTTACAATAGCAAATACCTACTAATATTTCTTCTAATAAACAATAATACTACTCAGAAAAATAATGGCTTAGCACCAAATCCAATCAGAAGCAGCAGAATATTCATTTCGGTACTGAAAGCTCTCCACAAAGGAAGTACAGCTTTCATAAAGACCAATTATTTACTGTAGTGCAACCTGCATAGATAACATCATGTGCTTACTTTCTGCTTTGTAGATTACACACCAATATGTCACAACTTAGTCTGAGTTCTTGCCCTTTAATAACAGATGGTGGGTTACAGTGCCTTCATTGTAAGTATCCCTGCTCAGACAATCAATAGAATTTTGTATGTAAAGCATGAGTTTTTATAACCCACCACACGATAGTGGTGGGGTATTTTAAACCTTCAAGTGTCTGTCTATCCATCTGTATGTACGTCCATCTTGTCTGCACCATTTCTAATCCATAACTTGAGCAATTTTTCACAGATTTTTTTCAAATTTTGCATACACATTTATACTGGGGATATGTGGTTTGGGATTGTTAATGGTCAAAATCCTTTAACATTTGACAGGGTTTTGGCCCATGTCAGTTCGAAATAAGTTGTTTTTGGGTGTTTCCGATCGATAACTTAAGTATTTTTTCACAGATTTACTTCCAATTTTGTGTATACTTTGGTGTTAGGGATGTGTGGTTTGGGATTGTTAATGGGCAAAATCCTTTAACATTACTTGAAGAAATATATGGGCTGCATGATGCTTCCACGCAGAACTGAATCCGGCCCGCACACTAGTACTGGTAAACCGCTTAGAGGATCTAAGCCTGTCCAGGAACCGCAGTGCGAGGCGGACCGTCCATGCTAATAAACCCTATTGGTTTCATTGGGCGACAGGGCTTGAGATGTCATTTCATCTCAATGTCGGGTAAAAGTCCCACAAAATTGGAAGCAACGTCTCCAAAATGACCTTTACAGTGTTGACGGGGACGTTAAACCTCAAATCAATCAAACACACAAATAGACAGAGTTATGGCTGTTAAAACTTATCCATTTAATGTTTTTTTTTACTCTTATTCCTGTACTTAATGGAATATATGGATGAAACTTCACAGATATATATACCACTAAACTAAAAGAAGCGTGTTTGGGATTGTTAACGGGCAAAATCAATAACATTTGACAGGTTTATTGTGGATTTATTCCAATAAATAGTTTAAAAGATACATCCGGGTTCAGCATGGTGATGGTTAAGTTCTTGAGTTATCTGTCTTTGGTTTATCTGAAAAATGGTCTGTTTTGGCATGTAGTTTCTGTACCAAAGATATAGAAAATTATTATCACAGATTTTTCATGGCTTTTTGATACTGGCTGTCCTATTTCTAAGGTTGTCTGCTCTAGAAACACCTGAAAAATAAATGTTATTGGCCTGTAGTGGTGGGGTATCATGCAGTGTTAGCAATGATTTAAATTTTTGATCCTCTATTTGTCAAGCAGTTGAAAGCAGATAAATCACTCTCTACCCATGGTTTGATCTGCTTTACAACTGACCTCCAAACCATGCTGTATTTCTCAGAAACCTGCTACTACAGTTAATCTTTTCTTTTAATTATGTTTATTATAAATAGACGCATAATGAAGAAATATCACGATTTCTCAATGAATTAAAAATTGATAATCACCTCTGGCCTAGGAAGATTTATTTCCTATATTAAGGAAATATTTTCTCTGTAGCCAGTCCTACTTTTCCAATGCACTCATTATTATACCCCACCACACGATAGTGGCGGGGTATTATGATATACCCTCCGGTGTCCGTCCGTCCGTCCGTATGTCCGTCCGTCCGTCCGTCCGCACCATTTCCGATCGATAACTTGAGTAATTTTTAACGAATTTTTTTCAAATTTTGCATACATGTATATATCGGGAATGAGTGGTATGGGATTGTTAATGGGCAAAATCCGTTAACGTTTGACAGAGTTATGGCCCTTTTTAGTTCAAAATAAGGGGTTTTGGGGCGTTTCCGATCAATAACTTGAATATTTTTTCACGGATTTTCTTCAAATTGTGTATACACATTGGCATTGGGTATGAGTGGTTTGGGATTGTAAATGGGCAAAATACATTAACATTTAACAGAATTATGGTCGTTAAAAATTCCGATTAAATGGTTTTTGGGGACTTATTCCTTTACTATATGGAATATTTGGATGAAACTGCACTGATGTATAAACAACCATAATAAGCAGGTTTTGTGTTGTGAATACACAAAATGCGTTAACATTTAACGAAAAATTGGTCGTTAACAATTCCCATTAAATAGTTTCTGCGCATTTATTCCTTTAATTTATGAAATATATTGATTATCACTGCCAGTGTAGTGGTTAGAGTGCTGGACTACAAATCCTATTGTTGACTATGAATCTGAGGGGCGTGAGTTCAAATCTCTGTCGAGGAATGGAAATTTTTTTTTTTTTTTCGTTTTTTCTTCTTTTTTTTTTGTGTGTTCTTTTTTCTTTTTCTTTCTTTTTGATTTTGGCAATGAATTTATTTATTTTTTTTATTTTTTTTAATTTTCCTCATTTTTGGTTTTTCATTCCTTTTTTTTCACCCTTTTCTTCTTTTTGTTATACCCCATCACACGATAGTGCTGGGATATTACAATATACCCTCCGGTGTCTGTCCCTCCGTCCGTCCCCACCATTTCCGACCAATAACTGGATTAATTTGTGCTATGAATCTGAGGGGCGTGAGTTCAAACCCCCGTGGAGGAATGGAATTTTCTTTTATTTTTCCTTTTTTTCTCGTTTTTTCTTTTCTTTTTTTTTTCCGTTTATTTTTCTTTTCTTTCTTTTTGCAATGAATTTTTTTTTTTTTTTTCGTTTTTTTTTTCTCATTTTTTGTTTTTCATTCCTTTTTTTTACCTTTTTTTTTTTTTTCCTTTTCTTCTTTTTGTTATACCCCATTACACGATAGTGCTGGGATATTATAATATACCCTCCGGTGTCTGTCCGTCCGTCCGTCCGTCCGTCTGTCCGTCCATACATCCCCACCATTTCCGACCGATAACTTGATTAATTTTTCACATTTTTTTTTTCAAATTGTGCCTACATGTTTATATCGGGAATGACTTTTTTTCTTTTCTTCTTTTTGTTATACCCCATCACACGATAGTGCTGGGGTATTATAATATACCCTCCGGTGTCTGTCCGTTTGTCCGTCCATCCACACCATTTCCGACCGATAACTTGATTAATTTCTCACAATTTTTTTTTGGAGTTTGCGATCAATAACTTAAGAATCTTTTCATGGATTTTCTTCAAATTTTAAATCACTAAAGGACACATATTATTGCCAAGGACAGTCACTCTGCTTTTCTGGTTATTGTATTATCTGCCCTTTTGATATACATGTATGTAGTTCCTTTACTATATTGAATGCCTTAGTGAAGTTTTACAGATAACTATAACACTTAAAAGTACCACTATTATGGGCAAGGCTATAACCATATTATCTTGCCGTGGTGGGGTATCCTGCAGTGTTAGCGTGCTTTTATATTTAGATG
The DNA here is from genome assembly GCA_963580285.1 of Lucinisca nassula. Classification (NCBI taxonomy): domain Eukaryota; kingdom Metazoa; phylum Mollusca; class Bivalvia; order Lucinida; family Lucinidae; genus Lucinisca; species Lucinisca nassula. The sequence continues at coordinate 60,413,757 of OY757025.1, forward strand.
TGGGAAAGTTTAATTCACATTGACTTGTTCTTGACGTCATGTCAACAGCATCTCAGATGTCAACAGAATGTATGACTTTAGACTCAGAGGCAGCATTGAAATAAAGGTTACATGGACATAAACACTGAATGAGGTGTAAGTTTGATTACTGTACTCTTGCATTTTTAATATTTGTTTTATCACTATATAATTTTCATTCAGTACAATAGAAAGCGTTTTCAAGATGGCATCTATACAGTTTTTGTTTTAGTAAGCTGGGGTTGCTGTGTCAGTGCAACCACTACCGTTTGCATGGACTGTATGTTAAGAGTGAATTATACTAAGAATTAGATGCAAACTGATCCACCAGCTCTATCAAAATGCGTGTAATATACAGTTTATTGACACAGTCCATTTTAATATTGGGATATATATAACTTGGGAGTTTAAACGTCCAATAAAGGAACTTGCTTGCAAGCACACTTGTTTCTTTATATTAAGCCTCCAGCAGTTAAAAATCCCATGTTTAAAATTGGCTGATTAATAAACTCTGATTTATTTCATGTATTATTATTATTATAGCCTTGAAGAAATTAAAGAAACTAAATCTGAGTTGTTGTAGACAGATCACAAATAAAGTGATTCCTGTTTTAAATAGTAAGTATATAGAGTTTAACCCATTGTATGTGGGAAAACCCTAAAGGAGTACCTTGGCAAACAGTGCAGGCCCAGATCAGATGCCGCAGAATGCGGCATCTGATCAGGACCTGCACTGTTTGCTAACAGAGACGCCATTTTATCACATGGGTGTGTCATTGTAGCAACTTGATCATGATGCAGTATATATCATTATTATTTAATTTGGAAATCAATGATTCCATTTTGGCCTCTTTGAAAAGGATTTCTTCTCATGTTTTACCATATGTATTTGGACTGACAGGCCTGAGCAAACAGCTATTTTAAACACAGCATCAGATAGTTCAAATTTTTTTGAAAAAGTATGTTAAAGAGCTGAGGTGTCCAAATATTTATAGTAATAAAAGTAGATGGTGCAAGCAGTCTTACAAAGTGCATTGCTTTCGAATAAATAAATTAAATCAAGACTCCCATTTTTAGCTCGTCTGTACAAGAGGAAGGAAAGCTATTGTTGTCACCCCGGTAGTCCACGTTTGCATTACCGTTCCAGTCACACTGCTTTAAAGTTTTTCAAATGCTTATATCTCAGCAGTCATTGGTCACAGAGCAATCATAATTGGAACTTGGGTACCTTGGAGGGTCATCTGAGATTCCAAGAGAATCTACCCCTGGGTTCATGCCCACGGGTGAGGCTAGGGGTCAGAACTTAGGACACCTTTGTAATACTGTATTAAAGTTTTTCAAATGCTTACATCATCATATGGCATTCATATTTACAACATTTGAAGGGTCTTTTGAGATTCCAAAGGAACATGCCCTTGGGTTCATACCATAGGGGTGGGGCTAGGGGTCAAAATCGAGGACACCTTTTTAATATGTTACATGCATTTCCATTATGTTTGTAAGTTACAGACACACTGGGTTATGCATCAGCTAACTATGTGACATTGGTTTAAGTGTTTGTTTGTTTGATTTGAGGTTTAACGTCCCCGTCAACACTGTAAAGGTCATTTTTGAGACGTTGCTTCCAATTTTGTGGGACTTTTACCCGACACTGAGATGAAATGACATCTTAAGCCCTGTTGCCCAATGAAACCAATAGGGTTTATTAGCATGGACGGTCCGCCTCACACCGCGGTTCCTGGACAGGCTTAGATCCTCTAAGCGCTTTACCAGTACCAGTGTGCAGGCCGGATTCAGCTCTGCGTGGAAGCATCATGCAGCCCATATATTTCTTCAAGCCCGGTTTAAGTGTAAAAGAGTGAAGGTCATGGTGACCAGCATTTCACGGTCCAGTGATTTTACCATATATCGTGAAGAGTATTTCTTGGAGAAATGTCATAGCTGGGATATAAGTTCTATGTTACCCGATGATTGACTTCAAAATATATCTAGGTCAGGGTGACCTTTATTTCATGGTTGAGTAATTTTGCCTTTCATCTTGAATACTATTTGACAGAGAAATGTCATAGCTGGATTATTAGTTCCATGTGACCTGATGATTGACCTAAAAAATATCTATATCAGTGTGACCTATATTTCATGGTTCAGTGATTTTACCTTTTATCAGTTTGATGGAGAAATGTCATACCTGAATGTGCCATCTGGTCAGGGTCTACACTGTTTGTTTAAAATACTGGGATTTCAAGATTAAAGTATATGTCAAAGTTCCAGCCTAAAATATGAGGCAATCAGCCAATCAGTGCTGTCTGTGCTTCTATTGCAGGTATGCCAAATCTAGCAGCTCTTAATCTTGAAGGAACAGGTGTAACTGATACAGGGATAATAGAATATCTGTCCACAGGACCGCAGCATTTACAACATCTGAACCTCAACAGAACAGAAGTTACCCATGCCATCATATCACATCTTATTGGTAAGAACTGTGAAACTTCATTCTTATGCACTTGTGTATGTACTGCCCTTGGGCCTGGACCGCCAGGTTGATATGGCCAGAGCCACAGGCTTGTGGTCCGGGTTGATATAGCCAGAGCCTCAGGCTCGGGCCATATCAACCCTGACGTCCAGGCTCTGGCACTCGGGCAGTCCATAAGCCTTGATTGTACCTGTAGCTTAGATTAGTCTTCCATTCTTACAAGACAGATTTGGATAGTTATGATACAGTGTTAGGATTGATCCAAAAATGTGTAGAATATGTAAAAAAAAATGACATTAAGGGGAATGAGAACACCTGGCAGATTTTTCTGCCATTTTTCAAAGGGAGACAACTCTCCAGACTTCCTGTTCGTCTTTCTATAAGCCCCGTCCCACTGAAAAAGGGGTCTACTCTTAAAGGAAAGAATTTGCTCCTCAGGAGCAAATTCTTTCCTTTAAGAGTTGACCCCTATAGACATGGGAGACAAAAATACTTTTGAAGGAGTTGCATCCCCTGAAGGTGTTCCCATTCCCCTTAGATGGTCATTTTTCTGAATTATCTGTATGCTTCTGTTTGGATATAACAGGTTTATAACTATTAAACATGGTTTATACTTTGAACCTCAACAGAGATGTTATAAAGTGTTAGCGGTTTAATCCGTTAACCTAAAAGTATGTTTCTAGATACAGATATGACCTGTTTTATCTTTCTGTCTTTTCAGGCATTACCACATTGAAATCTTTGGCTTTAGAAGACACAAAGGTAATGTGCCAGGGCCACAAAATATATTCAGTGACCTGTGTGTCCAGCAAAGACTTATTGGTACTGGCTGGAGTTGGTTAAATTCTAGTGATCTGTCACCAACCTCGGCAATTGATCAGTTAACTCATTATGTACCGGAAACCCCAAAACGGGTAGTTGGCAAACAGTGCAGGCCCAGATCAGATGCTGCAGAACACGTCATCTGATCGGGGCCTACACTGTTTGAAAACAGCCAGTTTCGAGATAGATTTTGAAGAAAACACAACCTGTCACCCCTAAATTGTGAAATGGACTCCCACTATTTATAATGAGGAAGATTCCATTTGGTACAAAAAGGGTTAAATATTGATCAGTTATTCTGCTGGATATGCATCAAAATTCAGCTAATAACACAACCTAATATTTACTCTTCAACTGCTGTATAAATTCCTGGAGCAGACGACAATCTGATATTTTAAAATATTTTCATAGAAATAAGAAGGAGTCCTATTAGTGGGGTGGTCTTAGTGATGAAACTAGCTAGTCTGGCCCAGAAAACATGTATACTCCATACTTTTCAGTTCTGTAGTGTATTCTTAGCTTCCAGAGGATAACCCTTTTATAGAACATATTTAACGTCACTACAGCTGCTGTTATGGTAATGTGTTACGGCTGTAAAAAGTCTCCCTGCCCTACATCATAATGTAGTTTATATTTTCTTGTCCTTTGGGACAATTTTAAAAAAATATTTGAGGGTCACTGATGAGGCCTAATTGGCCGAAACTAGCTTGTCATGCCCAGAAATCATGTACACCCATACTTTTCAGTTCTGTGGCATATTCCTTGCTTCCAAATTTTGAAGGATGACCCTCTTATAGTACACAATTGACAGTACATGTAAGACAATTCACATGTAATGCCAGGCCTTATTTTCACTGAAAAATAAGAAAAGTACACTTTAAGTATGCTGTCTGTGAGTCGTGATTTATAGTCAAAGGTTTAAGACCACTCCCCTATTAACCCTTACCCCGCTGAGCACAACAATCCCTACCTTTGCAAACAGTGTAGATCCAGATCAGATGGCTTCTGAAGAAGCCATCTGATCAGGATCTGCACTGTTCGACATTCAGTTTGTGAATTTGCAGGAATAAATTACATCCAGTAATCTGATTGGTTCAAAGTCAGAAATGGGTGTGCCTAAATTAATTATTCAGCGGGATAAGGGTTAAGAATCCTAGGGTTTCCTTTAATTTTTCAATACATCAGTAAGACCACCCCACTAAAAAGACCACTTCTTCACAGACAAAAAGGTGGTCTTAATACTGTTTACTGTATTTGAATGTTCCTTCCTACAAAGCTTTAGATACAATAAAACTGGAAGCTTGTTTGCAAAATTTATATAATAGATAGAATAATGAATGTAAATGGTTGTTTTTCTATATAATCTCTCACACTTAAGCATTTGTAAGTTTGTGGGGGAAGTTTGTGCACTGTACTGGTTAAACATTTATGCATAGGCCTGCCCAGGAAAGTGTGGTCAGGTAAACTGACAAGCTTGATTTGATCTTTTAACCCAAAACTAAACCTACCTATGCAAACAGTGTAGATCCAGATCAGATGGCTTCTGCAGAAGCCATCTGATCAGGATCTACACTGTTTGACATTCAGTTTGTGAATTTGCAGGAATAAATTACATCAAGTAATCTGATTGGTTCAAAGTCAGAAATGGGTGTGGCTAAATTAATTATTCAGCGGGATAAGGGTTAAGTGTTGACTGGGCCATTATATTCCGGACAATTTGGATCCTTACAGGAGTAAACAAAGAGGTGGGCCCAGTTGTTCAAAACATCATTAGCTTAACGAGCTTGTTAGTGGTCAAATTGTTGACTATTCTAACAAGTACATTGTCAAATTTAGTGGGGGGTTTTTGCTGAAAAATGTGAGCAGCTTTTGCATTATAAATTTTCATGCTCAGTTTTATAACCTCGGGGACAGGGCTTACAGTGTTTGCAAAAAGTTCAGTCATTTTATGTCATTTTCCGGCAAGAGAATGTGCACTGTACTGGTTAATTGCTTACATTTAAGAAAAGCGTGGATAGATAAATTGACCGGCTCAAAAATTACCTAAAATTGTGTTGACTGGGCCGTTAAACTCCAATACAAACAAACAATCAGTCATTTTATAAATATATTTCAAGAAATATATAAGATTCCATTCAGTACATAATGGATTACTGTTGACTGGACCATTAATCTAACAAAAGTACAGCTTTTTTTAATGTTTCAAATGTCTTTTTTTTTTCCATATCTTTCAGGTTGCAAGTTTAACAGGTGTTCAGGAATTAACGCAGTTAGAATCATTAAATGTTGCTCGGACGTTAATTGTCACAGAATCATTATTGTGTTTGGTCAACCATCCATCGTTGGTGTCTCTCAACATAGCAAATACAGACAATGTGAATGGTGATCAAGCTTTACAGAATTTGACAGGTATCATTTAAGCCAATTCAAAGAAAAATGTATCTCTGAACACTAAGTTATTTTGATTCTTGACGAGAAACATGGGATCATATTCCCTGCCTGAGAGTGATATTTGCCCGAGCCGTTAGGCGAGGTCAAATATCGCTTTCAGGCGGGGAATATGAGCCCATGTTGTTTCTTGACGGGGAACATGGGCTCATATTCCCCGCCTGAGAGCGATATTTGCCCGAGCCGTTAGGCGAGGGCAAATATCGCTTTCAGGCGGGGAGTATGAGCCCATGTTCCCCGTCAAGAATCAAAATAAAGAATTTGTTATGCTGCAAAGTTTTTTCATGACATTTTGTACATCGTTCAAATGTTTTCTTTTGAAGCGGACGTCGTGAGAAGTAGATGTTTATATGTGAAGTGATCAAACGCGCCCTTCTGCAGCACTATGTTGATCACGGCGCTCAGTGGGAAAATGTTTATGTCATGTCATGAGAGTTTTATAACAGAAAACAATGTATTAAAGTATCAAATGAATAGTTTCTTTTTTATTGTTGTTTATAAAAATTATTTTGCTTATATTTTTATCAACTGCAGTAAATCCAAGATTGGCGGACATTGCAGTTCAGCGAAGGCAAGCGCGAGAGGGTATATATTTTTGCTCACGGGGTATATGGAAAACAATTGCCCTGGCACTGTCCAATCAAAAGCCTGGAAATTCCTTTGCAATATAACAGATGCTTTTATTTGTTTGTTTTGGTCTTTAACGACCCAGTCAACTCTATAAAGGTGATATAGAGCCAGTCATTGTTCCATGAACAGGCTCATAATAAATAGCTAATCAGTACAGTGTACATTTTTTGCCAGAAACTGACAATTGCCCTTCTTGAATCAATGGAAGGGAGAGAAAAGATTAATCTCTTTGAAAGTATGTAGCCTCCTGACAGGGATCAAACCTGTGACCTCATAATCATCAGTTGAACCTGTATCAGACCAAGCCATGAGGCTGGACCAATTCAAGGGAAAATATATTTTTGGAGGTATGCACATAATCAAGACTCAGATAAGTTTGCATACCCAGTCAGTTAGAATACAATCTTCCCTGTTTGCTTGTTGAAGCTTTAATCCTTTTTGTACCAAATGGAATCTTCCTCCTTATATATAGCAGGAGTCCATTTCAAAATTTAGGGGTGTCAGATTGTGTTTTCATCAAAATTTATTTGGAAAATGACTGAACTTTTAGCAAACAGTGGAGGCCCTGATCAGATGCCGCATTCTGTGGCGTCTGATCTGGGCCTGCATTATTTGCCAGGGTACCCATTTTGGGGTTTCTGGTACTAAATGGGTCAAATATACCATTGAACTTCAACACCTTGGGGACCTTGAAAATTTGTTCGAGAAATGAGTAGTTCGAGCCACTGATTGTTAGTCATAGCAGACATCAGAATGATTTAGGTACGAGGGTAGGCTGAAAAGTTCTGAGCCTGACCAAGAAGCAGGCATCAAACAGCCATGAAATTTTGTATTCATTAAATCCAAACCTTTATTACTTGATTTGACTCAAATGAGTTCAAGTTTACCTGCAATAACGTAGAAATTTCAGACTTTGAAAATTGATACTAGCACGCTTTTGAGAAAATGGACAAAATCTGGCATTGTGGTGTCATCAAGTACCTCCATAAAAAGGGGTTAGCTTTAAGGACATTCATGCCGATATGGTTGCTACATCAGGGGATGATGCTCCTTCTTATGCAACCGTGAAAAGGTGAGCAACAAATTTTAAGATGGGCAAGGACAGCCTTGGAGATGATGACCAGTGTGGACGACCCACAACAGCAACAACTGAGGAAACCATCAGCCAAATGCACAGGGCCGTGATGGATGACAAGCGTTTAACTGTGAATCAGTTAGCTAACACTGTTGGCATGTCCCGTGAACGAGTAGAGAACATTCTGCAAAGTGAATTAGGAATGTCGAAGGTTTCCGCCAGATGGGTGCCACGGCTTTTGACGCCTGACCAAAAGTTGACCAGACTGAACCTGTGACAAGCCAACTTGGCTATTTTTGAAGCAGACCAAGATGGTTTTCTTGACCGTTTTGTCACTCAGAATGAGTGTTGGGTTCATCACTTTGAGCCAGAGACCGGGGAACACAACACCTAGCTATTCAGTTTCGGAATCAATACCCCATCTAGCACAAAATAGCGGCAAACGTCGGGCCGATACGTCGTATCGCTGTTAGCCCGGTACATGCTTTGCTGGCTTAGGCTACACAGACTTCTATTTAATAGACGACAGGGGCTGACAAATCCATTTCCTGGCTGTCCGGGTCAAGTCCGAAATCACGCCGGGCAGGTGCACTTTGACCTTATGACGCTCGGTCGGGACAAGTGCAAAAAGAAAAAAAAAAAATCGTTTACAACAGCCAGTCTATTTGAGTCCTTAAATACGGTAAAACTAAACCAATAAGTAAATCGCTGTCAATTCAGAGACAAACCATCTGTGTATTTGATACGGTTCAAGTATGACACTATTGTTAATCTCTGTCGTATAATTGCCACCCGTGGTGCGTGTCGATAAGATGTGAAAATATGGTCAAGTTATGTCTCTAATTTGCGTTTATCCTCCAGTCATAAAATTTAATCCACAATCAATGTGAAAATGATTTAATTGCTCCTCAGACTATTAGCTACATCTAACGGTAGATGTTTGCATTATAAACTCGGACTTTTCTACGATCTCATGAATGGTTATGTTTTGGCGCCAAATAGCAGACGTTGGCGGGAAAGTCGAACGCTGTTGTTGGTTATTGACACGGAGCTTCTGGGGATAATTCGGGAGCTGTGCAAAGCACTGATTTTCTATCCACCTCTATTCACAACCGTTTAGCTATAGGAAAAATATTTTTTACTGGTTCCAAACATTTTTTTTTATGAAAGAGATACATGCAATGAAATTAAACACGTGTGGGGGTAATGGCGTCGGATGACGTCATTTACCGAGTGGGCGGCGATTTATATCAATTCAAAAATCACCGATCGACTTTTTCCGTATGTCTGGTCTTCGCCGGACAATGCCAGAAAAAAGCCTGCAGTCCATGACCTCGGCTATAAGACGGGGTCATTTTTTGGGGCTCGTTTTGGAGGGAAAAATCCTCGTCTTATAGCCAAATTTTTACGGTATGTTGAAAAATAAGGCACTTTCAGCATGGACAAACCATTGGATCTTGGTGAGGATCAGAACTTTTCAGCCTACCCTCGTATATCTTTCCTAATGCATGCACACAACATACCTTTTCACATGTTACAAATAGCATTCTTCATATCATACCCCCACCCATATTAGCCTAAGAGCCAATGGCCCAATGGCTAAATTGCAAATATGGGTCAAGGGCTGATATGGGGCATGATATAAAAATGCGATATCATAATCCATTTATCATAAATTTCAGTTTATTGATTAACACAGAGAAATTAAAATACTAATTCAAGGTATTGTATTTGCTTTGGACAGGATTGGGGGGTGTAGGCAGGGAGCGGTGGTAGGTGTCAGATGTATCAAACAGGCATGATACACCCTTGTAGTTGCTGGACTGTGATTGTTCAAGCAGTCAGAGGTGTGATATGCCATGGGGGTGTGATATGGCTGATATAGCCCAGGGCTGATATGGGTGCTTGTGATATTCTTGGAAATGTGATGGTTTATATGTCATGCCTCATATCATATATGCAAAAACTATTAATACATATTTTCTACAAAATGTATGATAAAGCTCAATTTTGCATCTTATAACAATATTAATTTATTCCTTTCTTCTCTATATTTAGGTTTAAGTCTGCAGCTATTAACTCTTCCATCGAGACATACAACAACTAGTTTAGGGATGCAGTATATATCAGGTACCTATGAGCCACATCTTGAGTGTGTGTGTGAATGTATGGGTTTAACATCCAACCAACAATTAAGGTCATATGGAGATGGAACCTCAGCTGGAGAAGCCGGGAATCCAAACTATGGCCTACATCATGAGGAAACTTGTTTTTGGGAACAAGAAAGGTGCAGGTCAGCCTGCACATTCGTGCATTCTGATCATCATCTGTGCTTTCACAGCTTGGATGGTACAGAAACTCTGGTTTCTAGGATTCCGAGACTTGCTAGTCTGTGTAGCAGAGCAAATCTGTTTGTGTACTACCCAGGCCCAGTTATTCAGAGCACCGTTAGCTTAACAAGCTAGTTAGTGGTCATGATGTTAACTGTTCTAGCAAGTACAAGATTTAAAATTTTGGTATTTTTGCTGAAAAAAATTTGCAAAAGATGCTCACATTTTTTCAGCAAAAATATTAGTATTTTCACCTTATTGAATGATCAAAGTTTAAAAGGTACGTTAACTAACAACGTCATTAATTTTTTAACAACTGGCCCCAGGTCATGATGCACAATGGAGATGACATAAAAATATTTTTAGTCTTCTATAAAATAAAGGAATGTTGCGTGTACTTATTACAATTCACACATTAATGCAGGCGTCACACTGTCCCGAAATTGACACCAGATGGAAACACGATAAAGAAAATGTTCAAATTCGGCTCTGATCGTGAAAACATCGGGCCATTCGTGAGGACATCTTTAGCCATCGTATGATCGCCGGTGGATTTTCTGAGGCTCCGGCAGCAACTTCCTGAGCGGCGGCAAAATCTTTGGCATGCCAAAAAATTGCCGGAAGGCCTTGCGAAGGTTCATTTTCGTGTTGAATTCGTTTGTCCATCTTGCCCTTCGTAAGGCCATCGTGGGGGCATCTTGTCAAATCGTGTGATCTTCGTCTTTTCTTCGTGTGATCATCGGTGCTCTCGGGCATTTTACGCCTCACGAAGACAATACGAGGGAAACAAGAAGTCGTCCGATTGTCTTAGGAAGGCAATACGACTACGTGAAACCCTCGCAATGACGTCGTGTATACATCGTATTATAGTACGATGACATTGAGATTGGACCACGGTGTCGACGAAGACAGCTGAATTTGAGTACCTCAAGCGATACCCATGTGTCATGGTAACGTAGACATATAAAAGGCCAACCTCAGAGCATCTTCCAGTCATTACTGATAAGCAACTCTGCAGAGCATATGCTTGTGTAACTCCCAAAGCATCAGTCATAATTATTCACAATTCCGTTCCTGCTGAATAGCATACTTTGATGATGAGACAACCAGGAAAAAGGAGGCAGCAGCATTGCTTCTTTTGATGCACCTTAGAGAACAAGATGAGCAGATCTTATTTTCCTATAAACCAAGTCTCTCTGAAAAAGTGGTCTTCTCTTTGGGTGGCATCTTAAATTGGTTTTAAGTTGAATCAAATTAAAGAGAGTTGAAATGTACTGTGTACTCTCCGATCATCAAATGAATTTCAAACGGTCGGCCGAAGGTTTTATAACATCGGGAGGTCACGTGTCGTCTTCGTGACCTAGTACGAACGCATCGTACTCTCAATACGACGTCGCGTAGCCGTCGTGTGGCCTTCGTTTGGCCTGCGGGTAAACTTCGTACTAAAAAAGCACATATTCGTGTTGCCTTCGTGTGTGGTTCGGATGCCATCGTGTGACCTTCTGTATGCATCGTACTTGCTTCGGCTAGAGATTGGCTGTTGACCATGTTCGGAGAGATCTTCGCGCGAAATTCAAAATTCCATATTCGTATGGCGACCTGGTGTCATTTTCGGGACAGTGTGACGCCTGCATTAGGGGATTTTGATGTGTACTTGCAATATATCTCTTCAAGATAAATTAGAAAACCTCCCTAAATTTAGTTGGATATCTGCAGCTACGGGAAGAATTCTCCAGGGACTCACAGCGAGTTCAGTGACTTGCCATTGTAAACAAGTCACTTAGGGGATAACTGTATTTAAAGTTGTCATTTGGGGAGGTAAATTGGCGGTTTTACGGTAGGAAATTTACGGCGACGTAAATACAGTTATTCCCATTCTAATGCACTTGTAAAAAGTTGTACTGCGTAAAACCAAATGCCAGCCAATATGTGATGACTTTGGGTTTCCGACAGTATATCGCAGAATAAACTGTCGCAGATTTTTGACGTTGATCAATCGAACATGACGTTACATACACAAGTGCTTTAGAATGAAGTTTCACTGTACACGTAAATTACTTGCACTCAAAACTAGCTGTTAAAATCGGATAATCCTAAAAGTTCGGACACCTGAGTACTTGCTGTAAATCTCCTAAAATTTTAACAAATTTGTTTCACAATCCAGCAAGAAGTCCAAAAGGGGCAGATGGAATGGCAAACAGTGTAGACCCTGATCAGATGGTTCTTTCAGGAGCAGTCTGGTCTGATCTGGGTCTGCACTGTTTACTTAGGCCTATCTGTCCCAAAACTTAGGATCATGATAGTATGATTTGATCTTTTTACAAGGTGATTTATTTTCAACAAATATCATTATTTCTCAAAGGAAATGATAGGAGGGTATGCAAAACCTACAAGCAGCACACTGTGTCACTATCAAAGACACAGGCCAGCCTATGCTCTTGTTTGTTTGTATTGGAGTATAACGGCCGAGTCAGCACAATTTTAGGTCATTTTTGAGCCGGTCATTCTTTCGTCAGAAACTGACAACTGCCCTTCTTGAATCAATGGCAGGGAGAGAATGACTGTAGAAAAGATTTCATAATCAATCTCCACGAAAGAATGTTGCCGACCGCGGCAGGTATTGAACCCATGTCCTCCTGATCACCAGTCCGACAAGCATCTGACTGAGCTACCGAGGTCGGCGGCCAGACTATGCAACCACCTAGTAGATCCAAATTCCTTCATTATTTCCCCGTGAATAGCCCAGAGATGTGAATCATCAGATTGTACTGTATCTACCCTTAGTCTAAGTATTAGGATATATCTGCTCCTTATCATACTTGCTCTAAAAGTTGATGTTGTCTCTCAAAATAGCTGACAGGTGGCAAATGGTGTAGTCCTGATGAGATGCCGCATTATCTGTCGTCTCATTTGGGTCAACCCTGTTTGCTAATGCCTGTCTGTCTAAATACATAGGGTTTATACTGTAGTTGTGTAGGCAGAAGTGGGATAGATATTCTGTTCTTACCCTGGTGTTCTTACCCAGAATCAAAATATTGTCATGTGTTTGATAAATGCACTGGTTGAATTCAACCTCATATGTGCCATTGTTAAGGTTGACGTCATGCACGTTACATGTCGTCACTAAACATTCCTGTAGTGTCATCACAAAATGGTGGACGTTGGTAATCAAAGTGACTTCAGCATTAAAAATCCGCGCTAAGAAATGGAAGATATGCGGAGTACAAGAATCTTATATGGGTGTGAGGAGTGGATAGAAAAATCCGTCCCTCGGGATCACTGTCCGGCATCACTCAGCAAGCCTCATGATGCCGGGCAGTGACCCTCAGGACAGATTTTTCCATCCACCTCTCACACCCATATTAGATTCTTGTACTCTGCAGGTCTTCTTCTAGTATATGTCCTGATCCTACTCAATGTTATATTCACCTTGCAGGATTTCCATTGGTTAGCCTAGATTTAACAAATTTTATATTTGTTGGAGATGAGGGAATGGAACATATTGGTAAAATAACTAGGTAAGTATAGAAGAACTTCAATGGCTCAGTCTTTAACCCATTTTGTACCGGAAACCCCAAAAGGGGTAGTTGGCAAACAGTGCAGGCCCAGATCAAACGCCGCAGAATGTGGCGTCTGATCAGGGCCTACACTGTTTGCAAAATTTTCAGCCAATTTCCGAAAACAGAACCCAACACCCCTAGATTTCGAAATGGACTCCTGCTATATATAAGAAGGAAGATTCCGTTTGGTACAAAAAGGGTTAATGATAAAATATAATCAGTGGGCCTAACACAATTTCATGGGGGATGAGCTTCAGCGAGCTTTTGCTGAACTAGAATATGTACTACCTTTTGCAAACAGTGTAGATACAGATCAGATGGTTTTCTTAGTATCAGGATCTACACTGACAGTCATTTCATGAATTTGTAGGAATAAATTACATAAGACTTTTTAGTAATCTAATGGTTGGAAAATAAGAAGTGGGTTTGGCTAAATTGATTTATTCAGTAGCACAGGAGTGAATTGACTCCCACCCATCAGGGTTTGGAGAAATAGATTGGGTTGCATGGTGCTCGCTGAGCTTAAACCGACCAAACTGGAGTACTAGTAACCTGCTTAGGTCCAAACCAGTCCAGGAAAAGTGGTGCGAGTTGCACCCCTCCTTAAACCCTAGCAGTTTCTTTGGGTGGTAGGGCTTGTGATTTCATTTCATCTCGGTATCGGGTAAAAGTCCCACAAAATGGGAAGCAAGGTCTCCAAATTGACCTAAGTAGTGTTGACGGAGAAATAAAACCTCAGCCAAAACAAACAAATAATCATCCTTAATATCTAACAACTATATAATCTGATGGCAACTGACCATCACATTGACCAATGAAGATGTGTCTATAATGTTGATGTTACATTATCAACAGTCAATCATTGGAGTATGAAAACAGTCAGTATGAAATATTGTTTTTAACGTAAGTATTTGGACGCCTCAGCTCCTTATGGTACTTGTTCTAAAACTTTAACAAGTACAATTTACTACCCGAAATTATGTCTTAAAATAGCTGGATGAGTGGCAAACAGTGTTGTTTCTGATGAGATTATAAGAATCTTATATGGGTGTGAGGGGTGGATGAAAAAATCTGTCCCGAGTGTCACTGTCCAGCATCACGAGGCTTGCCGAGTGATGCCGGACATTGATCCCGAGGAACAGATTTTCCATCCACCCCTCACACCCATATAGGATTCTTTTGCTTGCATACCTTCCGTTTCTTAGCGCAGATTTTTAATGCTGCAGTCACTTCGGTTACCAACGTCCAACATATTGTGTTGACACTGCAGGAATATTTAGTGATGTCACGCAACATGCTATGACGTCAACCTTAACGACGGCGCATACAATGTCATAATCAACCTGTGCATTTATCAAACACGCGATTATATTTGAGTTTGGGTCGGAACACCAGGATCAGAACATAAATTTCTATCCCAGGGTAAAATCACGGATTTCCTTGTCTGGTGTGTAAGAAGCTATGTTCTGCAGCATCTCATATGGTTTTATACTGATTACTCAGGACTGTCTGTCTGAATACATATGGTAAATACGGTAATTCATCTACATGTATAAGAAAAGTCAGAAACAGTTGTAAATACTGATTTGGGATATTGTCATGCAACCAGTTTTGGAGGGCATAAGCAGAGGTTGAGTTTTTATCAACATCTTAATCAGATTACATTTCATAGGTCAGCTGAAGTTATGTCCTTTTAATGTGTAGATTTCAAAACCCAGAACATTCATTCCTCCTGTAGCAGAACACTATGTAGCTGGCATGTTGGATTTCCTGGACTCCTATGAACTATGTCACCCATTTTTGAGGTTGACCTCTGACCTTGCATCTGCATACAGGGTGGTTCGAAAGTTATCAAAATGCAACAGTAAAACTCATATGAATACTGTGAAACTCTGAGGTCAGAAAACAGCAAAGTTAACCCTTATCCTGCTGAATATTCATTTTAGCCACACCCATTTATGACTTTGAACCAATCAGATTACTTGATGTAATTTATTCCTACAAATTCATGAACAGAATGTCAAACAGTGCAGATCCTGATCAGATGGTTTCTGAAGAAGCCATCTGATCTGGAGGATCTACACTGTTTGCAAAGATGGTGGTTGTCGTTAACAGCATGATATAGTTAAAAAATATTGCTCCACAAATGAAGCACAGAGTGTGTTCATTTTTAACCTAATTCAGCAACATTTTCTTTTGAACTATTTATGAATCCCAACAAAATTTTTGAGCTTTTTACAAATCCAAACGATATTACAACATCATTAAGATTGGTCATAGACGTATAAAATTGGCCGCAACCAGTGTCCTCAAGTTTGAATGAAGATCACATGACAATCACATGAGTTTTAACAGCAGACGTCAGCCTCTCCTTCCACATATCTGGAACTGTCATTTTTTTTTGTTTTGAGTAAATATATGGATTTACTTGTTAATGGAGAAAGTAATAGGAAATTTATTCATTTTTATATTCCAAATAGTTGGAGAAGTAGTTCTAACTTGTCTCATCTGCTGGTATATCGACGATGTGTACACTTTGTCAATTATTTGTTTGTTTTGTTTGATTTGAGATTTAACGTCCCCGTCAACACACTAAAGGTCATTTCGGAGACGTTGCTTCTAATTTTGTGGAACTTTTACCCGACATTGAGATGAAATGACATCTCAAGTCCTGCCGCCCAATGAAACCAATAGGGTTTATAAGCATGGATGGTCTGACTCGCACCGCTTTGCCTCGGCAGGCTTAGATCCTCTAAGCGGTTCGGTTTCAGCTCTGGGTGGAAGCATCATGCAGCCCATCTATTTCTTCAAGTCCCGATGGGCGGGGGCCGACTTTGTCATTCATTGGAGTGTGAAAACAGTATGAAAAAAGTCGGTATGAATTACTGTTTTTACCCTAATTTGTTTGATTTTGTTTGATTTGAGGTTTAACATCCCCGTCAACACTGTAAAAGTCATTTTGGAGATGTTGCTTCCAATTTTGTGGGACTTTTACCCGACATTCATCTATACCTGGAAACTTTGTAACGCCCCGCACCGCTGTCATTCAATACAAATGATGAGTTTTGGTCAGTAAAAGTTATCGTTTTTCAGTTATGTCAATTGGCAGAGCTGTATTGTTAATTTGACACGCAATTCTCTATGGGAGAAAACCCAGATAGAAAAATGCATCAGACCACCAATACGATCTTTCTGGCTCTTCTCCAAACGAGAAGGGGTATTACATTTACTACTTGAAAAAATAAGTATAAGCAACTTTACCACACTTATGTTAACCGGTTTTCGCTCTCCAAAGAACAGAGCATTATCGCTTTGTCATTAAGTTGACCGAGCAAGCATTTTATTGCTGTCCACACATACAGTCTCATTTTCTGCAACTACAGGTCAGGTGTCTTGTTATCCCCCGCCGAAGGCGGAGGGATATAGTTTTGGCGTTGTCCGTCCGTCCTTCCGTCCGTCCATCCTTCCGTCCGTCCGTCACACTTTGTCCGGAACCGTTTCTCAGCAACTATTGCATGGAATTAAATGAAACTTGAAATAAATATGTATTATTATGCTGTGGTGATGCATGCGCAATTTTTTTTCGGATTGACTTTTTACATCCAGAGTTATGGCCCCTTGAATGATTGAAATTCTGGATTTTTCGTCGTCTCACTTTGTCCGGAACCGTTTCTCAGCAACTATTGCATGGAATTAAATGAAAATTGAAATAGATATGTATTATTATGCTGCAGTGATGCACGCGCAATTTTTTTCGGATTGACTTTTTACATCCAGAGTTATGGCCCCTTAAATGATTGAAATTCTGGATTTTTTCGTCATCTCACTTTGTCCGGAACTGTTTCTCAGCAACTATTGCATGGAATTAAATGAAACGTGAAATAAATACGTATTATTATGCTGCGGT
This sequence comes from Lucinisca nassula, assembly GCA_963580285.1. NCBI lineage: Eukaryota > Metazoa > Mollusca > Bivalvia > Lucinida > Lucinidae > Lucinisca > Lucinisca nassula. Next base: position 60,431,020 of record OY757025.1, read on the forward strand.
GATGCACGCGCAATTTTTTTCTGGATTGACTTTTTACATCCAGATTTATGTCCCCTTAAATGATCGAAATTCTGGATTTTTCGTCGTCTCACTTTGTCCAGAACCGTTTCTCAGCAACTATTGCATGGAATTAATGAAACTTGAAATAAATATGTATTATTATGCTGTGGTGATGCACGCGCATTTTTGTTCCGGATTTACTTTTTACATCCAGAGTTATGGCCCCTTAAATGATTGAAATTCTGGATTTTTCGTCGTCTCACTTTTTTGTCGGGAACTGTTTCTCAGCAACTATTGCATGGAATTAAATGAAACTTGAAATAAATATGTATTATTATGCTGTGGTGATGCACGCACAAATTTTTTTCGGATTGACTTTTTACACCCAGAGTTATGGCCCCTTAAATGATTAAAATTCTGGATTTTTCGTCGTCTCACTTTGTCTGGAACCGCTTCTCAGCAACTATTGCATGGAATAAAATGAAACTTGAAATAAATATGTATTATTATGCTGCCGTGATGCACGCGCAATTTTTTTTTCTCAATTTTGGCCAGATATATTTTCTTGCCATTCTACACGAAAAACCCATTCGGCGGGGGATATCAATTCAATGAATTTGCTTGTTTTTTTTTTTTTTTTTTTTCCGGGTGCTCCTGTTTTCGCCAACCTCCATTTATTGATTGATGATTCAGCATGCCGCTGAAAACACAGTATGCTTCGCATACCGTAATTTTATATTGTACCACTTTTGATATACATGTACATTCGAACTTCGATGGCTCGGGCACCGATGGCTCTTTTACCAGATCTAATCAAAAGTTTGGGGAAAACTCCCAGTTGCATATACTTATATCACTATTTCTGTGATGATTTGGGTAATTTGTGCGTGCTTAGAGTGTTACTCTGGCAATATTAACCGCTATCCATAAATTCCACATTTATGATTATCATTACTGAGTTGTCTGTAATCGATCAATTCATATTGTGGGGGTGCCTAATATAGCTGGGTGGGTGGCAAACAGGGCAGCCCAGATGAGACCTCTCGATCAGCAACATCTCATCTGGGTCTGCACTGTTTGCAGCAAACCGTTCGTCTGCAAATACATATTGTGGTAAAGTACATCATATAGTAAGCGTCACGCTCAGACGTAAAATTATGATAAAATCTTTAGTGAATACTATAATTGAATTTCGACCGAAATGACAAGTCTTAAGAACCGATTATCTTGTCAGCTCCGAGTAGCCAGCACAAATGTGTGTGTAGTTGGGATGATTCTGAAGAGTGCAGCAACGGACAAAAATTATGGGCCCATAGGTCTTCGAGCCACTGAAGTTCGAATGCAATTGTTTTTATATCCCACCACGATATCTCACAAAAAAATTTTTGTATGTTTTTTGTATGTGTTCGTTTATGGAACACTTCCTTTTTTCTTGTATTTGTTTATACGTACATGTAAATATGTTGCTTGTAGGTTATGAACGTAAGGCGAAACTCATATCAAGTAAAACTGTTTATCTACATGGAATATGCCTGTCAAAACTACTGCAGCCGACATTAACAATACATTACTATTTACACCCAAATGGGGATTGACATACTAACATACAGGGCAGCAGTAGGGTTATTTTACACTGCTACGCATAGGAGGATTCTTTATGAATTGGCGCCTCTCAGCATACTGTGCAAGAACAACATTTATTTTGCTCATTTTGCGTCTGTTTCTTAAAAATGATGAATATGCAGCGTATAAAATATTACTATTACTTGTTTGTATGGATGTCGAATTAAATCCAGGCCCTGGTAGGGAAGACATTAAATCTTTAGATATCTTTCACTTAAATACGAGAAGCATTCGTAACAAAATTGAATATTTAAATGATCTAGTCGACGATTTTCACATTCTTTGTTTTACTGAAACACATTTAGATAACAACATAGACTCTACTTCTCTCAAGTTTCAAGGCTTTGATCCACCCATACGTAAAGATCGGTCACTCTGGTGGTGGTGTTATGGTATACATGTCTAGTTTGTTAAAATATAATCGTCGCGAAGATTTAGAAACTCAAAGGCTGGAAACAATCTGGGTTGAGGTAAATTTGAAGTCTTTTAATGTTCTAGTATGTTGCTTCTATCGCAGCGATTACGTGTCGACACAGTCTTTCTTTATCTCTGAGTTACAAGGCAGCATAGAAACTGCTCTAGACGAGACGCCTTGTGTACTCCTTGCTGGTGACATAAATATAGATTGTTTATCCCTTTCAAATGTACAACTAAAAGACTGTATATCTATGTTTAACCTCACAAATGTCATTACGGAACCCACACGAATTACTCGCAACTCGTCAACATTAATTGATCCTATTTTTGTAAGTGATGCATGCTTTTTATTAGACTCAGGAACGATTATAATAAGTGATGAAATAAGTGATCATAAAGCTACTTATACCAGTCTTAAAATACCTTTATCCCTCTCTCAGTGCTATTACAGGGATGTTTGGAATTACAACAATGCAAATTATGACTATTTAAATGCCCTTATACGAAAACATGATTGAAACTCAGAAATAAATTCAACATTATCAGTAGATGAATGTTGTGAAAATTTTACAAGTACCTTTCTTAACTTTTGTAAAGAATGTATCCCGTGTAAAAAAGTACTTATACGACCTAATGATAAACCCTGGTTCACATCAGAATTAAGATATAATATTCGTTTGCGAAATAGGCTTCGAAAAAAAGCACTTCAAACAAACATGGCCACGGATTTACACCAGTATAAACAACAGCGAAACCACGTTAACAACATGAAAAAATATGCAAAAGAGAACTATAACAATAATTTAGAGGAAATAATTTCGAATAATGACAGGGGCAACAAAACATTTTGGCAAATCATGGGGCGATTTATGGGAAAGGGTAATGGAGACTCAATTATCCCACCTTTACAAAGACCTGATCATTCTTATGCATTTACGGATTTAGAGAAAGCTACAACCTTAAATGATTACTTTTGCTCGATTTCATCTGTTGATTATAGCAACACCGAACTACCACCTTTTGAAAATAGAGCAAATAACCACATAGAAGGTATAAATATTACAGAGTCAGAAATAAAAGACATACTAACCTTACTAAAAGTTAATAAGGCATGTGGTCCAGATGGTATAAGTCATAGAATGTTGAAATATACCTGTAAAACAATAGCTATTCCCTTGTGTAAACTATTCAATTTATCGTTAGAACAAGGGACATATCCACGAACATGGAAATCGGCAATCGTTATGCCAGTATTTAAAAAAGGTGACAAAATCCGAAACCTGCAATTATAGACCTATTTCATTGATAAGTTGTGTTGGTAAATCCTTTGAAAGAGTAGTGTTTAACCATATTTATAACCATTTAACTTCAAATGCTCTTATATACAAATACCAGTCCGGTTTTTTACCAGGACACTCTACAGTACACCACCTAATTGAAGTAGTTCATCGTACGTGTTTGGCTCTTGAAAATCATAAAATTAACTGTCAAGTATTTTGCGATATTTTGAAAGCTTTTGATAGAGTTTGGCACCGTGGTTTAATATTGAAATTAGAGAAATATGGAATAAGTGGAAATCTTCTCGCCTGGTTTAAAAATTATCTTCATATGAGGTCTCTATAAACAATACATGCTCCACATACAAGTACATCACAGCAGGTGTTCCTCAAGGCTCGGTGCTTGGACCGATCTTGTTTCTTATATACATCAATGATATATTAGAGACACTGACAGGGACAGCCCACCTATTTGCTGACGATACCTCACTTAGTTTTCCTTCTGCAGATCCTGCTGAAATAGAAACCGTTCTGAATGAAGACTTAAGCAAACTTAGTAGTTGGGCCAATACTTGGTTAGTAATATTTAATGCATCAAAAATAGAAGTGATGATCACATCGAACTTTCATTTTGACTATGACATCCAACTTATAATGGATAATACTATTTTAAAAATTGTAGAGACTCACAGGCATTTAGGAATAACTTTAGCTTCAAATAACAAATGGTCTGCTCACATTGATTCAATAATTCTGTCTGCTGCAAAACAAGTATCATTCCTAAGAAAACTGAAGTACAGATTTTCAAAAGAAACTCTAAATAAAGTATACTGTGTATACATAAGACCTCTATTGGAATATGCAAGTGAAGTATGGGATGGGTGCAATCAGACAGAAGCTGCTAGACTAGAACAAGTGCAGTTAAATGCTGCTAGAATTGTAACAGGCCTACCTATCTTCTCTTCAAGAAATTCGTTATATTATGAAACGGGCTGGGACACTCTGGCAGAAAGAAGGAAAAATAAGAAATTAAGCTTAATGTATAAGATTGTCCATAAAGAAGCCCCAACTTACTTATCAGATCTTCTTCCACTTCGCGTAAATGAAGCTTCAAATTATAATCTTCGTAACAACCAAGATTACCAAATACCCTACACAAGACTTTGCTCATATGATTCGTCCTTTTTTCCCTCAACATTACGCCTATGGAACGATTTAGATATGAGAATTCGAACTTCTAGTACAGTGTCCGAGTTTAAATCGAAATGTAGAAACCTGAATGACAAAGCATGCAAATATTTAGGTATCGGTGATAGAAAATTCAACATTATTCTAACAAGAATTCGCCATAATTGCAGCATTTTATCTGCAGATCTACATAGGGTTAACATAGCACCATCTCCCACATGCAGATGTGGTGCAATAATTGAAAATGCTCAACACTTTTTCTTCGAATGTAGACTTTACGAACCACAACGACAAAACCTTGAACGATTTTTGAGCTTCATTCCTGCTCTAACCTTAGACACAATACTGTACGGAAATACAATGTTTGATGTTCAGACTAACAAAATTATAATAACTGAGGTATTAGCGTACATCCGAGATACCCATAGATTTGACTAAGCGATGCTTCATGTAGTTATCTTTTTATTCCATGTGATGGAAATCAAACCTTTGAAAGCCAGAATTGTCATAATTCGCCTTCGTTCATGGCCTACAAGCAAACAAAATGTTACGTTCATATTTATTATAAAATTTTTCATACTTACCACTGTACCATTTGAAATAGTTTGTAAACTATTGGGGAGAGGACTATCTAATGTTGTATAACTTGTGTCCAATCCCATTGTTATAAAATGCAATAAAATATGTTTAATCTAAATGACCGTAAGTAAAACGGTATGAAAACAGTCATAAAAATTCCGGGTCGCTTGAGTGCTCATGATATATGTATGCCGTCTGAAACTGGTCTCCATCCAAAACAGGTCATCGAACAAGTTTTAATATCAAATATCACTACCCATCACTACAATTATAGCCTTTTCACCAGACGCAGGTCTGGGTTAGTCTGACAAAAAAAAAATCTAGCCAGAAATGCCACCGGCATGTCCCTTTTCCCGTGACCTCCCCAGCGTCGAGTCCTAATTGGTCGCTGATGTCACATGACCTGTCAGACCAATAGGCAGACGATACAGGTCACGTGACCGCGATTTTCGCGCCGAGAGGTCATTATTTTTTCAGACTTACTTGGGATAGGATCGTGACAAACTACATTCCATGGAAGAATGAATAAACGGATAAGTGTTTTATTCTTTTTGATTTTGCACTTACCTTGAGTTTCCACAACGTACTTAGGCTTTTTAAGCTTATTGTTTATTCCGAAATTCTTAGAGACTTTATTTCGTGTGTTTCTGCCGACATTACATGTGTAGTGGTTGTCCGCCATTTTGAATTTTCACTTGGAAGTTTTGTTTATCATGTGATCAACCGTTTTTGGTTCTGATAAGCACCACACTTCTTTTCATGTTAATGTGCCAGGGTATACGCTCGTATAATTCCTGGTAATGTTTAATAGAAGTCGGCGTTGTGGAAACTTAAATTGCCAGAAAAGAGGACGGTTTTCGTGCGTGTTCCTTCCACTTCCGGTATCGGAAGACGTTGTATTGCTGAATAAAAATTCTCAGCATTAATTTAGTTTTGAACATGTGCAAGACCCGTCTTCGTTTAGCACTTATAAATCCCACGATGCAGATGGATAATATTCAGGTCCCTTTGTGGCCTTTCTATAGTATCTTCTAAACAGAATCCATCCAATTCGTGTGGGTCACCATTGCCGAATCAAGATGAGCCAGTCTATGTCCCCTCCTCCCATTTGGGCCTGGGTTGACTAGGATAGGTTCGTCGACCGCCCCGTAGAGACCCTGCTCATAATTGCGGGGACTCCTGGGTGCGGGGAACCTATGCCCAAATTTTTTGCCGAATCCATGTTACATACGAATTTTGGTACGGTTCCGATCCCGGTTTTTATCGGGTTACCTTTCCGGACCTTCGGTACTTAGTTTACCTTGGTCATATGCTTCTTTCCTCTTATTATGATAAATTTTTGTTATCATAATCATTAAATTGTATTGTTTTCCCTTGTAAAACATACAGATTTGGGCATTGTTTATTGGAATACCGTAACTATTGCAAGTGAATCCGGGACGTTTTCGGTACTGAGTCGTTTGGGCCTGGGTCGTTTTCGACCCGAATTTGCGCCTGGCCTATTTCGGTGGGTCTTTTCGGCCTTGGGTCGATTCGGCCTTGATCGTTTTAGGTCCTTTTTTATTAGATGCATAAATTCATCGCAGATTACTCAATCTGTTACCCGTTCTGAAGTCATCTAGGGCGGGACAATATTATGATGTTTGTAATACGGTCATTGCCATCTCACGGCTCCTTGAATGCTCAATTTTGATTCGGCAATTTCGCATGTTCAGTGCACTATACACAATAAAGGGCCTAACACTGGGTAAGTTTAATTGAGCCTCAAGTGTTTTGCCCCTAGAGCTGAATCTGGGCCTAGTGATTTATCCTCTGGGGATATATCAATACTCAGAGGTTGATCTTTTTTCGTCCTTACTAATTAGCGATTATGAGAAGGACATATTTAGAGCCTCAGCACCTATTGATTCTAAAACTATAAGCGGACCATGTCTTCCCAACGTTTTCAGAATCAAGCTTCAAGACCGGGGGCACTCGTGCAAAAAGAACTTGGAACATTGGTTCTAACAACAAAAAACATCAATTTTTTGTTCTTATGAAATTCCAAAATTCGACCCAGATTCAGTCTCTGTATATATGACGTCAGGGAAATTGGCATTACTTCCTGTTTCGACGCTCTAACACTGGAGCTTCTTACCAGGACTATTGTTAAGTGGGTTCTCATTATGACTGGTATTCTAGTTCTACCCACTTTGCCTTCAAACAAGAGCATTCCGACCATATAGCTGCTATTCTAATGCTTTTGTTTATTTCCCGGTCATTTTTTACATGCCATGGCTGTCTACCACCATGTTGCATGTTTGGCGCAACTCTGCTCTTGATAACTGGTTCAGTTTTTACTGAGCATAGTAAATGAAAACTTAGAGCCTCAGCACCTCTTGATTCTAAAACTATAAGCGGACCATGTCTTCCCAACGTTTTCAGAATCAAGCTTCAAGACCGTGGGCACTCGTCTTTTTTGAAGTCTTCGGAGAGCGTATCAAGTACAGGTACCGCAACCAAGAGACGTTCTTCGACTACTTCTGATGACTTTTTAAGTGCTTATCACCCTCGACTAGAAGATCTCAATCAGTCCCCATCTACTAGTAGATCATTCTCAGATCAGGGTACACGGTCCTTTCGTTCCAGAGGTCGGACTGAAACGAAATCTCCCAATAGAGGAAGACACAAGTCTAACAAATGACTTTCTTTCTTCCCCTCCTCTTCATCTTCTTCCAGTAGGAGCCGAGCTATTTCAGTTCTATCAAGCCGTGGCTTCTGTTATCAAATATATTTTGAGTTTTGAGAAAGGGTTACTGGATTGCGTTCGTTAGGAATCCTTTCTCTTTCTCACATGCAAATACTATTTCTGGTAAATAGTATCAAGAAAAGAAATTTTTTATTGGAAGAGGAAGGGTTCTTCTCCAAAAGAAAGCCGTGTAAGTAGAAAAAGTTCTCCTTTCCCCAGGCTTCTACAGGCAGATCTTTCTGGTCGAGAAAAAAATGGGAAAATCGACTCATCATCGACTTCTCACACTTAACACAGATGATGCGAGTCGATCATTTCAAAATGGAAACTTCGTCCTCGATTAGTCAGGTCAATTCTCCCAAATTCGGGGACGATTTCCGTAGTTTTAAAGGACGCTTACCTTCACATCTCCATCCATAGGTCATTACGCAAATACCTTCGTTTCACCTTGGATGGAATTTTGTGTATCAGTTCGTTGCCTTTCCTTTGTTGGATTTGTCAACGAATCATTGAAAAGAAAAGAAGAAAATGGGAAAATCGACTCATCATCGACTTCTCACACTTAACAAGATGATGCGAGTCGATCATTTCAAAATGGAAACTTCGTCCTCGATTAGTCAGGTCAAATTTCCCAAATTCTGGGACGATTTCCGTAGTTTTAAAGGTCGCTAACCTTCACATCTCCATCCATAGGTCATTACGCAAATACCTTCGTTTCACCTTGGATGGAATTTTTGTGTATCAGTCCGTTGCCTTTCCTTTGTTGGATTTGTCAACGGATCAATGTTTTCCCTGTTCACCAACTTAATAGAAATTAATTAAGCAGCTCTCATCATGGAATTAGGCCCCAATCTCGTGTAGTGTTCCGATGATGGGTTTTGTCATCATTTTTATCGAGAAGTTGAAATTGATTCTACCTCAAAGATACTTCTCCATTTTTTTTTTCTCACGCCCCGAAAAACTTTCGATTTATGTCAGGGGTTTGTTTCCCCTTTTTAGAAACTTAGTAATTGGATCCAGTTTCCCTGGACAATCTCATCTTAGACCTTTCCAGTTTTTTTTTGCTAATATTATCACTGGAAATACCATATGGTCTATAGGAGCAATAAATTCCATTATCAAGATTGCTCTCTACGATTTATGAATCCCTCAGTATCAAATGGGGTCTCCTCTTTTAGAGACTATTCCCTATTTGTTTTTTCGCATGCCAGCCTTTCAGGTTGGTTTCCCACTTCGAACCTCAGGGATTAGTTGTTCAGGGAACGTGGGGCCTATATTTGGCGGGGCTATGTATATATGTATATGTGTATAAACATTCTGAAACTTCAGATAAATTTCCTTGGTTTATCAGTTCTTCATAGCTCCAAACTGAGGAACAGCTTCATTATTGTTACTCCAGACAAATGACCATAGTGTAGTTTTTAGCTCACCTGAGCACGAAGTGCTCAAGGTGAGCTTTTGGTATCAGTCTTTGTCCGTCGTCCGTGCGTGCGTGCGTCCGTCGTCAACTTTTGCTTTAAACAACATCTCCTCCAAAACTGCTGGACAGATTTTGATCTAATTTCACAGGAATGCTCCTTGGGTGATCCTCTACCAAAATTGCTCAAACTGTTCCGCTCGGTTGAACAAGATGGCCGCCAGAGCTAAAAATAGAAAATTCTTTAAACGACTTCTCCTGCTTAACAAGTGGATGGATTATGAAATTGTTTCACAGGAATGTTCCTTGGATGACCCTCTACCAAAATTGCTCAAACCGTTCAGCTCTGGTGAACAAAATGGCCGCCAGAGCTAAAAATAGAAAAAACTTTTAAACAACTTCTTCTCCTTAACCAGTAGATGGATTTTGAAATTATTGCACAGGAAGGTTTCTTGGGTGCTCCTCTACTAAAATTGCTCAAACCAATCCGCTCTAGTGAACAAAATGACCACCAGAGCTAAAAATAGAAAAACCTTTAAAGGACTTCTTCTCCTTAACCAGTGGATGGATTTCGAAATTACTTGACAGGAATGTTCCTTGGGTGACCCTCTACCAAAATTGCTCAAACCGTTCCGCTCGGGTGAACAAAATGGCCGCCAGAGCTAAAAATAGAAAAAGCTTTAAACGACTTTTTCTCCTTAACTAGTGGATGGATTTTGAAATTACTTCACAGGAATGTTCCTTCGGTGATCCTCTACCAAAATTGCCCAACTGTTCCGCTCGGGTGAACAAAATGGCCGTCAGAGCTAAAAATAGAAAAAGCTTTAAACGACTTTTTCTCCTTAACCAGTGGATGGATTTTAAAATTATTTCACTGGAAGGTTCCTTGGGGGATTCTCTACCAAAATTGCTCAAACTGTTCAGTTTTAAACCCCATTGGTTTCATTGGGTGGCAGGGCTTGAGATGTCATTTCATCAAAAATGACTTTTACTTCTCAAAATGACTTCTACTCCTAAACAGGCAGACTGATTTTGAATTAATTTCACAGAAATGGTGTTTGGGTCCAACCAAAATTGCTCAAACCCTCCACTCCACCATATATTACCCACAATTCCGTTTGTACAATAGGATCAGGTGAGCGATCCAGGGCCATCATGGCCCTCTTGTTTCTACTTATCAGGGAGTGACTCATTACTCTTCCCTGTTGGCTTTTACATGGAAGATTATGACAGTGTCTTCAGGAAGGTATGTCTATTCTTGTCGGACACCTCCAGGGCAGATTATGTCATTGGGATCGCCCCAATAGACCAGTTCACCATCCGTTCTCTACAGGGCGTTTTCTCAAATGGAGAGAACCTTTATTGGGCCTTTTTTAATCAAATGTCCAAACAACTCGGTTCTCCTATCAACTTCCATTGTGTTTCCAGTTTCAGATCACCTGGAACGTGCAGTTGATTTAAAATCTCTAGATTGGGGGAATCTTTTACATATGCGTTTACACCATTCAACTGAATTCCTCTAGTTCTAGGTAAAAATTCAATCGTCCAAAAGCCGAGCCATTCTGATTACACCTCCTATGGCCTCAGAGATCTTGGTTTTTTAGTCATTCTGAGCCTAGTCTCAAGACTTGCAACCCGTCTTCCAGTAGTTCCAGATCTAATATCTAAAAGGTGTGGGTCAAGCATTCCATTTCAATCCAGAAATGCTTTACTTACACATCCAGATGTTGTCAGGAATCAAACCAGAGGTAGACACTTTTCTGGTTTCTCTGCCGAGTGTATCTTCAATATAGAAAGATCTCCACTCTCAAGTTTTACTCTGGAAGATGGAAGATATTTTCTAGTTGGTGTAGAAAAAGGGAAATAAATCCAGACAATTCCTCTAGGGAGGTTTTACTGGATTTCTTTTTCTGTCTGTTCTCTACCCTTCAATTTCTATTTCATCTAAGAGAAGGGTACAGATCAGTAATCTCGAACATGTTCAAAATTTAGTCGGCTTCACACATTTTCATTAAACCCTACCATCACCAGCTTATAAAAGGGGTTTTTCACTATGCCGACAGGTTTCCAGGACTTTGAATCCAAATGGAATCTTGCATGAGTGTTGTGGTCTTTTCTAAACCACCTTACGATCCGGTGAATTCAGCTTCTTTTGTTCATTTGATAGTCAAGCTGTATTTCATTTGACATTTGCTTCAGTTCGTAGAAGTTATAGTCATGCTTTGCCAATTGCAGAGGGTTGTTTTCAGGTATGAGAAGAACAATGACTTCTTGTTCGCTTCTCATTCAACCTATTTTTGTTTCAGGCTATAAATCACCTTGTCTGAAACTATTATTTGTCCTGTCATTTCCAGGATTCGTGGATCGTAGGCTAATGTGAATTTTTTGTATACATTAGAACGTTTAAAACGTTTCGAGATTATCATGAGAATATTTTCTTTCCAATCAAGGGTTTTTGGATATATTTCTAACCATCCTTGATTGCAAAGTGGATTTGTAAAGTGATAAAGCTTCTACCAGTATATGCTTATTTCACTTCTGCCCTATTATCATTCAGAATACAGTATGAGGTTATAACCTTCTACATTTTGGGCATATTGGAACTCTGTTTTTTCTTCAGAATGTTTTTCTTACTGCGTAATGGATGTTCCAATGCTACTTTTCATCCCTTCACCTAAGGAACTTGGTTCCCATTCGTAGTGGTACTCATTCCTTGGGTAGTTTAGTAGCTTCTCAATCTATTATGAGCAGCACTTATTTTGGGATTTTATTTTCCTTGGTTGTTTGTTAGCCTGTTTGAATAGGTGTGAACCTTCTATTTTGACTCCAGTTCCTGTCCATTTATCTTCTCCACTTGTGATTTTTGGATTTGGATCCCTTGCAGTCATGGTGGATACTCCCTTACGTTACCATCATTGGATGGTTTTAAAAGGGGTATAAACAACCAAGGTTGGAGGAGTTAGGTATGTATAACTTTATTTTTCATCCAACCCTCCACTTGCTTTGAATTCAGGCTATAATTGTAGTGATGGGTAGTTATATTTGATATTAAAATGATATTTTTAATGTAAAATTAATTTTAATTAATAATATACCTACCCATCACTACAATGGCATGTCCCGCCTCCCAGCCCCGCCTGAAATATTTGTTTTCCTGAAAGAAATAATGACCTCTCGGGGCGAAAATCGCGGTCACGTGACCTGTATCGTCTTCCTATTGGTCTGATAGTCATGTGACATCAGCGACCAATCAGGACTCGACGCTGGGGAGGTCACGGGAAAAGGGACATGCCGATGGCATTTCTGGCTAGATTTTTTTTTTTGTCATACTAACCCAGACCTGCATCTGGTGAAAAGGCTATAATTGTAGTGATGGGTAGGTATATTATTAATTAAAATTAATTTTACATTAAAAATATCATTTTAGGATAATTCTATATCACACTCTTCTTGTCATTACATTTCAGTCTAAAGAAGCTTCTCTTATGCAATACCAAGCTGACAGATGAGGGTATGTTATTTTTAGCTGGCCTCATACATCTGGAGGTGTTAGACATTGACAGAACAATGGTTACTAATGATGGTGCAAGTGTTATAGCAGGTAAGATGTCTAGCCAATATCCTGGAGGACTGGGTCCATTTGTTTAAAACTAACGACATTATTAGGGCCCCGCACTGAAAGTGTGGGTGCCCTATAGTAATCACTCTGTCCGTCCGTCTGTCTGTCCGTCTGTCCATCCACAAATTTCTGATAGCGCTGCCGGGGCCCTAGTCAGTTTCACTGACAGCTCTAGTTAACTAACATATCGTTAAAACTTCAATCTTTTGCTGTGGAGAATATGCTAACATTTTTGCTGGAAAAAATGTGAGTAGCTTTTGCAAATGCAAAAGCTACTCACATTTTTTCCAGCAAAAATAACTGAGTAATAGATTTTGTACTTGCTAGAGCAGTAAACAATTTCACCTCTAATGAGCTCGATGAGTGAAGGTTGCTTACAACAGCTGAACCCTGATAGACGGAAACTATGTAGTTGGTTACTTAAAATAGAAGTGAAGGCAATGATCAGGAATCAATACAATTAACCCACAACTCCCATCAGAGACACCCAAGGGAAAGAAACACAAACATTAAATAACTAGGCCCTAATGGAAACATCAGTATCGGAAAGCCAAAAGGACAGTTACTTTCCCACAAAACTGCCAACTGGCTATCCAAAACAAAAAGATATAAGCGATACACACACTCAAAGACAAACCGTAACAAAAATAAACCGTGACAGAAGAACCGCCTTGAAACAGTCAGTAAAAAGAATTTCACTGTGCGGCTTAAATGGATTTTACCCAGACGCAATCCTCGCCCTTACTTCCGCAGCGATTTAGACAAATAATTTGTTCAGTTCGCATGAAGGCTTCCTAACTCATCAGTGCAGCATCTCGGAGAACACAAAAATCAAACAACCACAGAGATGAAACAATGGTGAGGACTCGACAGCAAGAAAACACTGAAATGCTGGAGCAAAAGAAAGCCAACAGTTAACACCTATGGGCTCAACCAGAGAAACCCAAAAATTGCTTAAATCGCTTTTATTCTATGAATATTCAGACTATTAGACTTAATAATAATACACCTAAGCCTCATTATTATACCCCGGCATACAAAGTATGCTATGGGGTATATAGTTTTCGTCCTGCCAGTCGTTCGTCCATCCTAACGTGTGTCCGTCTGTCCGTCCCTCCGCACTAACAAATGTATAGTTAGGTGGCTATGACAATGGACAGAATCAAAGTAATTGAATGGGATTTATTCTGTTAGACACTTAAAAGATTCTTTTATGTGGCTGAAATTAGCCACATAAGTATCAGTCCTGCCAAAAATAGCCACATAAGTATACATCCGTGAGAACGTCCGTCCGTCTGTCCGTCCGTTAACATTTTGGTTAAAGTTTTGCGTAAAAGTTTCTAGGAGATTGTATCTTCTGAACCGTTTGATAGATTTAGTTGATACTTACACTGGAGTTACATACTGGTCTAAAGATTCCATTGATGCATTTCCCATCCCCCCACAGTGACCTTGACTTAGAAATTTTACATTTGGTTAAAGATTTGCGTTAAAGTTTCTGAGGGATTGTATCTTCTGAACCCTTGAAGATTTAGTTGATACTTACACTGAAGTTACATACTATTAAGATTTCATTGATGCATGTCCTACCCCCCACAGTGACCTTGAGGTCAAGGAAACATACTTTGAAATTTTACATTTGGTTAAAGTTTTATGGCAAAGTTTATAGATGCCCGTATGTTCTAAACTAAATTTAGTTGATACTTGCATCAATGTACCAGTTCCAACATTTCATGATGTATGTCCCTTCCCCCACCCAGGGTAACCTTGACCTCAAGGTCACGGACTTAGAAATTTTACATTTGGTTAAAGTTTTATGACAAAGTTTATAGATGCCTGTATGTTCTAAACTCTAAGACAAATTCAATTGATACTTGCATCGATGTTGCATACTAGTCCAAAGATTTCATTGATGCATACCCCACCCTGCTGCTTCGGTAACATTGATACCCCCACTCCTTCAGTAACTTTGATGCCCTCACTCCATTGGTCCATTTAGAAATTTTATGTTTAGCTTTTACAAGCACATTTATAGATTCTTATAGCTTCTTGACATCTTCATTCATATTACATACAAGCTTGATAGCTATATCAGAGTATGGCCCTGACCGGGGGTATACGTGACCCACTGGTCGCTTTCTCTAGTAACACTTTGTTATGACACAGGATTTGGATATAACATTGTTTGAAGATGGATCCAAAACAATGTATAGATTATTTAGAAAATGACCATAAATGGTCAGTTTTGTTAGGGTATAACTAACATGGTTTTGACTTTGAACCTTAACAACAGTGTTATAAAGAGGTTGTGGTTTAGTAATATAATAATACCCTAATGATCCTAAGTATTGACACAGATAGGCCTATGGCCCCCGCCCATCGGGGCTTGAAGAAATAGATGGGCTGCACGATGCTTCCACGCAGAGCTGAAACGGACCCCCACACGAGTACTGGTAAACCGCATAGAGGATCTAAGCCTGCCCAGGCAAAGTGGTGCGAGAGTCCGACCGACCATGCTTATAAACCCTATTGGTTTCATTGGCCGGCAGGGCTTGAGATGTCATTTCATCTCAATGTCGGGTAAAAGTCCCACAGAATTGGAAGCAACTTCTCCAAAATGACCTTTACAGTGTTGATGGGGACGTTAAACCCCAAATCAATCAAACAAACAAACAGATAGGCCTTAGCAAACAGTGCGAACCCAGATCAGACTGCTGCTTTAATCATTAAAGGAGCAATCTGATCAGGGTCTACACTGTTTGCCATTCTGTCTGCACCTTTTGGATTCCTTGCTGGATCATGAAACAAACTTGTAAAAATTTTAGGAGAATTACAGCAAGTCCTCAAGGAATCCGAATTTTTAGGATTTTTACGGTAATGAGACTGAGCCAGCACAGGACAAAACCTATAATAAGACCTCTGCAACAAGCAAAGACTCCGATCAGCCTAGCAAACTGCTTAGTATAGGAAGAGTATCTATTTACCTCTATTTTGATAGCTTGGAGGCTGTAGAACCCTCACATGATCAGGGTTCACAGGCTGATCTGAGTATTTTCCTGGTTGTACAAGTCTCTGTGTAGGTTTTGTTATGTCCTTTCTCAATATTTTTTTTAACCAAGTTTTATTTTGATTGCTGCGTGTTGTTAGAGGGTGGATTGCAAAATATTAATTCAAGACTTTAGAAGCCAGTGATTTGCCATCATGAATTAATATTCACATCCGGTATCCAACAAAACATAGAAAGACAGAAGCGACCATTAATAGAAAGACAATTAGTAGAAAGACAAAAGAAAGAAAGTTATCTACCTTTTGTCGCACCCGACCAATATTGTTAATTACCAGCCAGTCATTGATTAGTTATTGAGCGTCGCTTATAATTATGATGACTATTGTAACATTGCTTGTGATATAAAGTACCAGTATAATTATTGTTTTTTATTGAAATAAAATGAGTTAACGGGCCTCCGTGGCCTAATGGATAAGAGCGCTGACTCTTAGTCATTAGGTCTCTCACCGCCGTGGGTTTGAGCCTCGCTCGGGTCACGTGTGGGACGCCATGTTCTGCAACGGAAGGTCAGGTGGTTTTTCTCCGGGTACTCCGGTTTTCGCCCACCTATGATTAACGATCGGCTCGATATGAGTGAGATAATCTTGAAAGGGCTGTAAAACCCAAACCAAAAAAAAAAAAAAATAAAATGAGTTAAGAGTACCGGTACTATGTGTTCACTTGTTCATTCTTTTTTAACCAAGTTCTATTTGTGAAAACCGTTTTTTACTGGTCATTTAGACCTAGTTTTGAATAGTTAGTCGAAATAGTCGGCAATGGTACTCTTACAAACACAGAAAGGAAAGCCTCGAATTGACTATGTTTTTGTACATGTACAATATTGACAAATACATGTATAAAGACATATAATTTACTGGAAATGTGTATGCTATCCTGAATGCCAAGGAATAGCAATTTAAAACAAGGATGAGAATCGTCAGCCTGCTGATGCTGCACCGACTAAAATTTTTGCGGATAAAAAAAATATATAAAAAATATATATTTGCAAAGATTGTGTCAATAAAATTTTCTCTTGTTTTTAGAAATTTTTTCTATTTTTTTTTTTCTACGTTTTTTCTACGTTTTTAATTAGCTCACCTGTCAGGTAGTGACAAGGTGAGCTTTTGGGATCACTTTTTGTCCGTCGTGCGTCCGTGCGTGCGTCCGTAAACTTCTTCTTCAAACAACATCTCCTCCTAAACCACTGATCGGATTTTGACCAAACTTCACAGGAATGATCCTTAGGTGGTCCCCTTTCAAAATTGTTCAAATGGTTCCGGTCTGTTGCACATCTAGGTCACAGGAGCTAAAAATAGATTTTTTTACTGAAAATCTTCTTCTCTGGAACCGCAAGGCCCAGGTCTTTGATATTTGGTATGAAGCTTCATCTAGTGGACCTCTACCAAGATTGTTCAAATTATAGCCCTGGGACCAAAAATGCCCCCACCACGGGGGCCTTTGGTTTTACATAGACATATATAGGGAAAATCTTTAAAAATCTTCTTCTCTGAAACTGCAAGGCCCAGTTCTTTGATATTTGGTGTGAAGCTTCATCTAGTGGACGTTTACCAAGATTGTTCAAATCATAGCCCTGGGGCCAAAAATGCCCCCACCACGGGGGCCTTTGGTTTTACATAGACTTATATAGGGAAAACCTTCTTCTCTGAAACCTCAAGGCCCAGTTCTTTGAAATTTGGTGTGAAGCTTCATCTAGTGGACCTCTATCAAGATTGTACAAATTATAGGCCTAGGGCGAAAAATGCCCCCACCTGCAGGCCCTTTGGTTTTACATAGCCCTAGGAAATAGAAGTCAAGGCAATGAAAACCTTTTAAAATCTTCTTGTCTGAAAGCAGAAGGCCAAGGTCTTTGATATTTGGTATGAAGCTTTGTCTTGTGGATTTCTACCAAGATGGTTCAAATTATAGCCCTGGGGGCAAAAATGGCCCGACCCGGGAACCCCAAGGTTTATAATGACTTATATAAGGAAAACGTTTAAAAATCTTGTCTGAAACCAGAAGTCTCCATTCTTTGATATTTGGTATGAAGCTTCACCTTTAAGACCACTACCAAGATTAATCATATTATAGCCCAGGGCCAATAATGGCTCTCCCAGGGACCCACTTGATACCCTATGGATCAGGTGAGCGATCCAGGTCCATCATGGCCCTCTTGTATGTTTTTTCTATGGTTTTTCTATCTTATTTTTCTATGTTGTGTCGTTCTGTCTTTTGACATGTCTATGTAATGTCCGGTCTACATTTTGTCTTTCTATGTTTTGTCATGAACCCTTCACATCTACCCAATAACAGATGCTTTAATCACAATGAAACACAGTCTGGAAATAATTGTTTTGATTAGTTTAATAATATTTTATTGCATACAAACAAAACAAAGAGGTTGAGTCACGAGTTCTACCAACATCAGTTACGACCCTTCAGCAGATGTTTACTGAAAGACTCTTTGGTCATTTTTCTATATAATATATCCATGTATTTTTTTAGCTCACCTGTCACGTAGTGACGAGGTGAGCTTTTGGTATCATTTTTAGCTCGTCTGTTTTTTGAAAAAAAACTTTCGAGCTATTGTCATCACTCCGGCGTCTGCGTAGTCGTCCTGCGTCGTCCTGCGTCGTTCCAAAAAAACTTAACCTTGGCTATAACTTAAAAAGTATTAGACCTAGCCTCATGAAACTTCATACACACACTCATCATCACAAGAGCTACATTTTGACCAAGGACCATAACAACATTGTTGATTTTGGCTGAATTATCTCCCCTTTTCCAATTTTTTTCTGAAACACATTTTTTGCTCTCATTTTAATACTATTCACAACAGAGCCTTCAAACTTCACATGAATGTTCCTTGGGACAAGACCTTTTCAGTGATACCACACTTTTTGATCTGTGACCTTGACCTTTGAACTTTGACCTATTTTTCGAAAATTTAACCGAAAACCTTAACCTTGACCATATTTCCAAAAGTATTTGGCCTACCTTCATGAAACTTCATACACATACTCACCATCACAAGAGCTACATTCCCTACAAGTTTTATAACTCCATCTTGCAATTTGATTGAATTATCTCCCCTTTTTCTCTCCGTTTTTTTTAAATTGTTTTTGTCTCTTATTTCAATACTATTCACAACAGAGCCTTTCAACTTCACATGAATGTTCCTTGGGACAAGACCTTTTCAGTCATACCACGCTTTTTGACCTGTGACCTTGACCTTTGAACTTTGACCTATTTTTCGAAAATTTAACCGAAAACCTTAACCTTGACCATATTTCCAAAAGTATTTGGCCTACCTTCATGAAACTTCATACACATACTCACCATCACAAGAGCTACATTCCCTACAAGTTTTATAACTCCATCTTGCAATTTGATTGAATTATCTCCCCTTTTCTCTCCGTTTTTTTTAAATTGTTTTTGTCTCTTATTTCAATACTATTCACAACAGAGCCTTTCAACTTCACATGAATGTTCCTTGGGACAAGACCTTTTCAGTCATACCACGCTTTTTGACCTGTGACCTTGACCTTTGAACTTTGACCTATTTTTCGAAAAATTAACCAAAAAACTTAACCTTGACCATATTTCCAAAAGTATTTGGCCTACCTTCATGAAACTTCATACACATACTCACCATCACAAGAGCTACATTCCCTACAAGTTTTATAACTCCATCTTGCAATTTGATTTGACTTAGAACTTTTTGTTTTCTAAAAGAAACTGCAGACGAGCGTTGGCACCCGCTTGCGGTGCTCTTGTTTGTCCGTCGTGTGTGCGTCCCTGCGTGCGTCCGTGCGTGCATAAACTTTTTCTTCAAATGACATCTCCTCCTAAACCAGTGAATGGATTTTGATATAATTTCACAGGAATGTTCCTTGGATGATCCTCTTTCAAAATTGCCTAAATCACTCAGCTCCGTTAAACAAAATGGCCACCAGAGCTAAAAATAGAAAAACCTTTAAATGACATCTCCTCCTGGACAAATGGCCCAATTTGAAAATAATTTCACAGGAATGTTCCTTGAGTGACCCTCTTTCAAAATTGCCTAAATCGTTCCGCTCCGTTAAACAAAATGGCCGCCAGAGCTAATAATAGATAAACCTTTAAATGACATCTCCTAGGCAAATGGTCCGATTTGAAAATAATGTCACAGGAATGTTCCTTGAGTGACCCTCTTTCAAAATTGCCTAATTCGTTCCACTCCGTTAAATAAAACGGCCACCAGAGCTCAAAATAGAAAAACCTTTAAATGCCATTTTCTCCTAGGCAAATGGCCCGATTTGAAAATAATTTCCCAGGAATGTTCCTTGAGTGACCCTCTTTCAAAATTGCCTAAACTGTTCCGCACTATTAAACAAAATGGACACAAGAGCTAAAAATAGAAAAACCTTCAAATTCCACTACAATGAAAATTAGCCTCCAAAGATAAAAGTCTTTGGTCCACATCTCCTTAATGCAGTGAATCCTTCATTTCCATAAGCTTTGAAACATCTTGGATTCAGGGCCATCATGGCCCTCTTGTCTGAATATAATATGTTTGTTTAACTAACAGAGTTTCTGCTTTGGACCCAAATATCATTGTTATAAAGAGATTGTTGTATATTTATTTGCAGGTTTCGCTAGTCTTCTGGAGCTTAGCATGGTATCAACAGGGTAAGTTTATTTTATTTGTTATTTAACCAATTGTATACTAGTGGACTTTTCCATTGCTATATGTTGGACAAGTCCATTTGTCATATAAGGGGTGTTAGGCCTATTTTTTCCTTGTTATTCTATTTTTGGCGCAAAACTCTGTTAGCAAATAGTGCAGACCCTGATCAGACGCCGCATTCTGCGGCATCTGATCTGGGCCTGCACTATTTGCCAAGGAACCCTTTTAGGTGTTTCCTGCATACAAAGGGTTAAATGACTACCGGCCTTGGTAGCTCAGTGAAATTGTCTTACTGGAGGTCAGGAAGTCACAGGTCCTATACCAGCCGAGTCAGCAATGCACGGTCATGTACTTGTAGATTGATTATAAAATCTTTTCTATAGTCATTCTCTTCCTTCCACTGATTCAAGAAGGGTAGTTGTCAGTTCGTGGCGAAAGAATGAGTACTTTGCTGCATAACCCCTCCTGCCCAGGAAAAGTGTGGTTATTTAAATTTACTTGCTCAATATGACCAAAATAGTGTTGAATGGGCTGTTAAAAAACATTAAAACAAACAAACTATAAATGAATAGTTAAGGTTAATGTCGGGTAAAAGTCCCACAAATCAGGAAGCAACGTCTCCAAAATGACCTAAATAGTGTTGATGGGGACGTTAAACCTCAACAAACTTAAAATGACTACTTAACCCATATATGGCATATAGAATATTGTATTAAATAGATTTCCATATTGGACAGGGATGGGGTGCAGTTTTCATACTCAGATTTATCTGTGTAACTTATCCCATTGTATGCTAATGTACTCTTCCATTGCTATATGATGGACAAGTCCATTTGTCATGTAAGGGGTGTCAGGCCTATTTTTTTTGTTTTCATTCTATTTTTGACAGAAAATTCTGTTAGTTAATAGGGCAGGCCCTGATCAGACGCCGCATATTCTGCGGCGTCTGATCTGGGCCTGCACTGTTTGCTAAGGACCGGCCCCGATAGCTCAGTTGGTAGAGTGTTCGCTCCGGGGAACGGGAGGTTACAGGTTCGATCCAGGGCCGCGACATACCAAAGTCGTTAAAAATGGTACAAGCTGCTCCTCGCTTGGCACTCAGATTTACGTGGTAGAGCAAGGACTGGTCGACCCAGTGTCAGTATAATGTGACTGGGTGTGGTATCATGTAATTTTTCTGGGACATGATACTTCAGTGAGGCAGCACTATAAAAGTGAGCATTGAGCTCCCTGTCCCAACCAGACACCGTTGTGATATGACTGAAAAATTGTTGAAAGCGACGTTAAACCCGAATTCACACACACACACACACTGTTTGCTAAGGTACACCTTTAGGGATTTCCCGCATGCAATGGTTTAAAGTATAAACTGTGTCTGTTTTGATCAGGATCTACACTGTCATTAAGTTTGCGAATTTGAATGAGTAAATTGCATCAAGGTAATTGATTGGCTGAAATGTAAAAGGGTGTGGCTCAACTAATTTATGCAGCAGGATAAGGGTTAAGTGGTCTTATCAAGTACAATATTCAGTAGACAGATATTGCTGAAAAAAATGTGAGTACAATGTTTACCCTAAGTATTCGGACACTTCAACTTCTTACCATACTGTTTTTAAAATTTTAACAAGTACAATTTACTTCCCAATGTTGTGTCTTAAACAAGCTGAATGATTGGCAAAAATGTGGACCCAGATTAGACGCTGCATTCTGCGGCATCTCATTAGGGTCTGCACTGTTTGCTCAGGCCTGTATGTCTGAATACATATGGTAAATATGATAGCTTGTGCATTTGCATAAGCTACTCACATTTTTCCAGCAAAAATGATAATATATTTGCCATAATAAGTGATCAGAATTGAACCTATACCTTAACCCTTTTTGTACCAAATGGAATCTTCCTCCTTATATATGGCAGGAGTCCATTTTGAAATTTAGGGGTGACAGGTTGTGTTTTCTTCAAAATTTGTTTAGAAAATGGCTTAACATTTTGCAAACAGTGTAGGCCCTGATCAGACGCCGCGTTCTGCGGCGTCTGATCTGGGCCTTCACTGGCCCTGATCAGATGCCGCGTTCTGCGGCGTCTGATCTGGGCCTTCACTGTATGCCAGGGTTCCAATTTGGGGTTTCCGGTGCAAAATGGGTTAATTAGTGACATCGTTTTGTTCTTAACCGATGGGCTCAGATATATTTTCTTGTCATTATTTGTTTCAGTGTGACTAGTAGATTCCTGCTCTCAGGGGCTCTGAACAGCTGTATCAATCTAACAAAGTTGAACTTGAGTAAAACCCTCGTCACAAATAAAGGTAACTTTGATATATTATAAGCATCCTTATTGAATGATCGCCCCCGCCCATCGTGGCTTACAGAAATAGTTGGGCTGCATGATGCTTCCACGCAGAGCTGAAACCGGCCGCACACGAGTACTTGTAAACTGTTAGAGGATCTATGCATGCCCATGCAAAGCGGTGCGAGTCGCTCCCTTCATGCTTATAAACCATATTGGTTTCATTGGGCGACAGGGCTTGAGATGTCATTTCATCTCAATGTCGGGTAAAAGTCCCACAAAATTGGAAGCAAAATCTCCAAAATGACCTATACAGTGTTGACGGGGATGTTAAACCTCAAATCAATCCTTATTGGATGTTTATATACAGTGTAACCTCCATTAAGGGAACACCTTCAGGGGAGGCACCTCCTGCAAAATTATTTTTGTCTCCCATGTCAACAGGGGTCAACTCTTAAAGGAAAGAATTTGCTCCTTAGGAGCAAATTCTTTCTTTCAAGATTTGACCCCTTTTTCCGTGGAACAGAGTTTATAGAAAAGTGAACAGGAAGTTCCAAAAATTGTCTCCCTTTGAAAAATGGTGGAAAAAATCTGTCAGTTGTTCCCATTCCCCTTAAACTGCCAACTAAGGAAAACTCGTAAAACAGCTGCTTGAAGGAGGTTGCTATTCAGCAGAGGGAAATTTCTTGCACACCAGATAAGGAATTCTTGGACTTAACCCTGGGATAGAAATTCTTATCCTATCCAGGGTATCCTACCCAGGGAAAGAATAAAAATCAAGAATTTTCATGCATTAGATATGCACTGGTTGAATAGGACATCAAGTACACAGTCATTTATAATAAGTTTGACATCACTGTGCATACAGTGACGCTCTCAGAAATGAAGGGTATGCAAGAAAAAGAATCTTACATGGGCAAGCCTTATGATGCTGGACAGTAAAACCATCTGACCTTCCTTTGCAGACCCTTGGGAGGGATTTTTCTATCCACCCCTCACACCCATGTAAGATTCTTATAGTGAGATGACCTGAAATAGACAGGTAAAAATAGCTTAACTCATCTGACACCTCTCCATTATCTAAACTATTTTCATTTTCAGATGCTATATATTCTTTATACTGATATCTGAGTGGTAATCTTGAAGGAAATACACATAATAGATTTTTTTTTCTTATTTTTACTTTCAATTTTTGCCTGGCTGAAGGAGAGAGATCGCTGTTCAGTGGAGATAAATATACAGTGAACAGGCCTCTGTGGCCTCAATCAGATGTCATGAAACATTTGCAAGTGCATTTGAATTTGCTTTTGACTTTGTCCAATTAGATATCGTGTAACATTTGCAAGTAAATTTGAATTTGTGTTTGATATTGTATAATCAGATGTCATGTAACATTTGAAAGTGCAATTGAATTAGCTTTTGACCATCTAGTCAGATGTCATGTAACATTTGCAAGTAAATTTGAATTTGCATTTGATATGGTCCAATCAGATGTCGTGAAACATGTGAAAGTGCATTTGAAATAGGTTTTGACCATCTAGTCAGATGTCATGTAACATTTACAAGTACATTTGAATTTGCATTTGATATGGTCCAATCAAATGTCGTGTAACATTTGAAAGTGTATTTGAAGTTTCTTTTGATTCCACCAAGTGGGTTTGAAAGATGTTGTGTATATACTCGTATACATAAACCTCTTCCTAACACTTCTCATTATAACACTTTTATGGATAGTATATGGTTTAAAGGGAAATCCCAAAAATGTATAGTTTATGTAAAAAAATGACCAAAAAATGGTCAGTTTTCTTTATAATCTATAATATACATTTTTGTATCCCAAAAATGTATAGATTATGTAAAAAATGGTCATTTTCTATATAATCAACACATTTTTGTGTGGCAATAACACATTCGTTTAACTAACAGTTTCTGCGTTTGATCCCAACAAGAGTCTTATCAAGAGGTTGTGGTGTACTTGTAGTTTACTGCTGATATTCCTAAATTACAGGTTTGAAAAGTCTTGTTTTACCCAGCTTACATCTACTGAACCTTGACGGTACGAAGGTACGGCCTGACATTCAGGAGCTCATGACAACGAACTGTCCGAGGTTGACCCAGGTGTCACTGCGTAACCTTGAACCTTACACACTTGAAGATCAGGAGGCTGATATGGTGGATGCTGATGAGAATTCATGAGACATCAGATAAACACTGTTCAGTATTTCAGCAGTTGATTTTGATTTTTAGCACACCTGGACGAAGTCCAGGAAGAGCTTTTGCACTACCCCCAGCATCGGCTTAGGCATTGGTGTAAGTTGGTGTCCGCATTTGCCTTAAAGGATTTTAAGAGCTCATACAGTAGAACTTCGATGGCTCGAACACCGATGGCTCGTTTACCATGGCTAAGTCAAACCCGTTCTTGAGCCCCTAGGGAAATCCTCGACACAAGAAATAGTGAGGGATAATTTAGAAGATTTTCGTCTTTTATCTTGCTAATGTATGCTGTGTGTACTCATTAGAATTGCCTCAATGAGGCGATTCTAATGAGTACACACAGCATACATTTTCATTATAAAACACAGAAAAGATATCCAAAAGTATATCGTATACCTCCTGGCAATCTCCCTCAGTGGCTCGAACTACCCCTGACTCGAACAGATTTTCAAGGTCCCAAAGGTGTTCGAGCCATCGAAGTTCTACTGTATTTTCCAAACCATATGATGGATTTGGTTTGTGTTTGGTGTGATGATAGATTTAGGTTCAATGTCTTATTCAGCAATACCCACCCACCATGCACATGGCCTCAAGATCAAGGTCATGGACTTGGAATTTTTGTGTTAAAGTTTATTTGAAATTTTATGTTAAAGTTTTTTAACTGATTACATTTTCCAAACCATACAACAGTTTTGGTTCATATTTGGTATGATGATAGATATAGGACCAAAGTTTTATTCAGCAATACCTCTGCACATGCCCTTGACCTCAAAGTCAAGGTCATTGACTTAGAAAATTTTAATGTTGAAGTTTTTCAATAACTTACATTTTCAGTCCATATAATGGGTTTGGTGCTTATTTGATATTAAGCTAGATATAGGTCCAAAGTTTTATTCAGGAATACCCCCACCCATGACCTGCAGGTCAAGGTCATGGACTTAGAATTTTATATTAGTTTTTCCAAACCATCTGATGGATTTGGTTCATATTTGGAATGATGATAGATAGAGGTCCAAACTTTTATTCAGCAATACTTTCACCCATGACCTCAAGGTTAAGGTCATAGACGTAAATTTTGTTAATGTTTATGTTTTTAAGAGTTCATATTTTCCGAACCATATGATTGAGTTGGTTCATATTTCATATGATAATAAGATAGATATAGATCCTAGGTTTTATTTATCAATTCCCCACCCATGCCAATGACCTCAAGGTCAAGGTCATGGATGGAGAAATTTTATGTTAAGGTTTATTAGGCAATACCACCACCTTTGCCCTAAGCCTCAAAAACACTTTCCCAGGCAAGCTATGCTGTCTAATGACAGCTCTTGCATTGTTCAGTTGACAAATCTATGTAATGAATAGCATGGCAAAAAAACTTTATCATGAAACTAACCCTGTAAGTGGTGTCATAGCAATAAAGCAAAATGTTGTCACCATGTCTGTGACAGTATAATGTTTTCTGTAGAAACTACTGCCAACTTAATTGGGAGAAAATGCAAAGAAAAATGATCATCGAGGCGACTCTAATGAGTACATATAACATACCTTCATTTTAACCCATTTTGTACCAGAAACCCCAAAACGGGCAGTTGGCAAACAGTGCAGGCCCAGATCAGACGCCGCAGAATGCGGCGCCTGATCAGGGCCTACACTATTTGCAAAGAGTTCAGCCTTTTTCCAAATAGATTTTGAAGAAAATACAACCTGACACTCCTAAATTTTGAAATGAACTCCTGCCATATATAAGGAGGAAGATTCCATATGGTACAGAGAATCTCACATTCTTGCTCATTTCGTATGAAACTAACTCATCAAGCACTCGTTTCATAAATTTCATATGAAATGAACCATTCTGTAATTTTTTTTCAGATACAGAGATTGTGTGTGATCATTAGAACCTACCCTTAACACTTCTCTTGCTGAATATTCAGTTAAGCCACACCCATTTCTGACTTTGAGCTAATCAGATCTCTTCATGTAATTTATTGCTACAAATTCATAAACTGAATGTCAAACAGTGTAGATCCTGACCAGATGGCTTCTTCAGAAGCCATCTGGTCTGGATCTACACTGTTTCCAACGATATGGGTTATCGTGAACAGCATGATATGAGTTAAAGGAAAGAATTTATTCATAAGGAGCCATTTGAAACAGAAGGGTTTATCTCAAACAAGAATTAGCTTTTCTGGAACAAATTCTTCCCTTATTGATAAAACCCTCATTAGCGAAACTTAAAGTGTATTAAGTTTCCTCCCTTGAAGATGTTTTCATTTCTATTAATGAAGTTGTCATGTTTTATGGCTGCTTTTGAAACACATTAATCCCTGCTTAAGGGGAATGGAAACACCTGGCACATTTTTCTGCCATTTTTCAAAGGCAGGCAACTTTCGGGACTTCCTGTTTCTTTTCTTTAAACTCTGTCCCAAAGGAAAAGGGGTCAACTTTTAAAGGAAAGAATTTGCTTCTCAGGAGCAGGAGCAAATTCTTTCCTTTAAGGGTTGACCCCTATTGACATGGGAGACAAAAATTCTTTTGCAGGAGTTGCCTCCCCTGAAGGTGTACCCATTCCCCTTTAGTCTTACTGAGTAAAATCAGAAGAATTTAGCTGGAACTCATGTAAATAGTGATAGCTCTGGAAATACGTACCGTAAAAATTCGGCTATAAGGCGATTCGGCTATAAGACGGGACCCCCTTTTCAGCTTTTCTAATGTGGGATTTTGCTTATACTCTTTTATAAGACGGGTCAAATTTTTGCCGTATCTGTCGGGGCCTATCTGCTACCGCCAGATGCCATTTTGATGTGAGAAATCGGCCTTTTTTTCGTTAGAAAACCCCTCAACTTACCCCTAACATGGCTTGTTTGGCCGCTTGTTTTTTGTCTGTTGACATTCTGTGTCTTCGTTTGTAAGAGTTACAAAGAGAGACAACTCTTATTGAATCTGAATAGGTACGTCTATTAAGCGTTGGGAAAGGGGGGGGGGATTCATTTTCATCCACAAAATTTAGAAATATTTGTTGCAGCTTTTTTATAAGTAACTGAACGTTTTTTTTTATCGGGGAACACAACACCTAGCTATTCAGTTTCAGAACCAACGCCCCAGCTAGCACAAAATAGCGGCAAACGTCGGGCCGATACGTCGTATCGCTGTCGGCCCGGTACATGCTTTGCTGGCTTAGGCTACACAGACTCCTATTTAATAAACGACAGGGGCTGACAAATCCATTTCCCGGCCGTCCGGGACAAGACCGAAATCAGGCCGGGCAGGTGCACTTTGACCTTATGACGCTCGGTCGGGACAAGTGAAAAAAAAAAAATCGTCTACAACCGCCAGTCTTTTTGAGTCCTTAAATACCAGTAAGTAAATCGATGTCAATTCAGAGACAAACCATCTGTGTATTTATTCCAGTTCAAGTATGACACTATTGTTAATCCCTGTCGTATAATTGCCACCCTGCGGTGCGTGTCGATAAAGGTGTGAAAATATGGCCAAGTTATGTCTCTAATTTGCGTTTATCCTCCAGTCATAAAATTTAATCCACAATCAATGTGAAAATGATTTAATTGCTCCTCAGACTATTAGCTACATCTAACGGTAAACGTTTGCATTATAAAATCGGACTAGTCTACGATCTCATGAATGGTTGTTTTGGCGCCAAATAGCAAACGTTGGCGGGAAAAGTCGAACGCTGTTGTTGGTTACTGACACGGAGTTTCTGGGGATAAGTCGGGAGCTGTGCAAAGCACTGATTTTCTATCCACCTCTATTCACAACCGCTTAGCTATCGGGAAAATATTTTTTACCGGTTCCGAACATTTTTTTTTATGAAAGAGATACATGCAATCACATTAAACACGTCTGGGGGTAATAGCGTCGGATTACGTCATTTACCGATCGCGTGCATAAAAATCGTAGCGGTGGTTTGTGGGCGGCGATTTATATCAATTCAAAAATCACCGATCGGTTTTTTCCGTATGTCTGGTCTTCGCCGGACATTGCCGGAAAAAAGCCTGCAGTCCATGACCTCGGCTATAAGACGGGGTCATTTTTTTGGGCTCATTTTGGAGGGAAAATTCCTCGTCTTATAGCCGAATTTTTACGGTACTGTCAGTATTTCCAGACTGAGACTATCATAAAAGCCTGAAAATCTGGTACAAAATACATCTGACCCTCATTACCTCCAATGCTGATAACTAAAACTACTGCTTAAGTCAAACTAGATTTTATAGCAGTGTTGGCCATTTGTGCTGTGTAACTTAAATATCTCAGACGGCTGTTAATCACAAAGCAAAAAATACAATTTCTTGGAGTAATGAAGGTCACATGTATTCTTGAAATTCGAAGCCCAGTTGTTCAAAGCATTGTTAGCTTAATGTACTTGTTAGTGCTCAGGAGCCAGTTGTTCAAAACATTGTTAGCTTAACGAGCTCATTAGTGGTCAAACTGTTAACTGCTCTAGCAAGCACAATATCTAATATAGTGGTATTTTTGCTGAAAAAATGTGTCAGGGCAGCTTTTGCATTTGCAAACTCGCATTCTTTCAGCAAAAATATTACAGTCGAACTTCAATGGCTCGAACACCTTTGGAGCCTCGAAAATATGTTCGAGACAGGGATAGTTCGAGCCACTGAGGTTACTATCAGGAAGCATAACGAGATACTTTTAGACATCTTTTCGGTGTTCTATAATGAAAATGTATGCTGTGTGTACTCATTAGAATCGCCTCATCGAAGCAATTCTAATGAGTACACACAGCATACATTTGCAAGATAAAAGACTAAAATATCCTTAATTATCCCCCACTATTTCTTATGTAGAGGATATCGCTAGGGGCTCAAGAATGGGTTTGACACATCCATGGCAAACGAGCCATCGGTGTTCGAGCCATCGAAGTTCTTCTGTAGTATTTTCACCATATTGAATTATCAAAGTTTTAACAGCTATCCCATAATTTGATGTAACATTTACTTTGGTCCGCATTTGCATCCAAAGTGTCCTTCATAAATCATTGTCATAATGGTACATTTCTTTTCTGTATCATGATGGAAAAGAAATAATTATTTCCTTACCAAGTCTTACCATGATTAACAGATACTTTGAGGGGCCGTGATCAGAAAGTCACAGGTTCGATACCTGCTGGGAACATTCTTTCATAGAGATTGATCACAAAATCTTTTCCACGGTCATTCTCTCCTATCCACCTATTCTGGTGGAAAAAATGTATGCTGTACTGGTTACCTGCTTATGTATAAACTGACAGACCTAATATGACCTAAACAGTGTTGATAGGGCCAAAACTCCAAACAAACAAATAAATAGATGCTTTAATCAAGTGGCTGTGAATATTAATTATTTTAATATTTCACACTCTAATGCACTTGCCTATGTAACACGACGTCTTAACGTCTAAAATTTGCAACAGTGCATTTTTTCACATCTCCAAAATGGCTACTCTTCTGATGAAAATCTGTGATATTTTTCTTATTTATACTTCAAACATCGGTTGTGGGTGCTCATAGAACGGCCTCATTGACGCGGTTCTAACGAGTACCCACAACCTATGTTTTGGAGCAGAAATGAGAAAAATAATGTACACCCCCATAAACCCCAGTTTTCTCTATATAAAATGGGGTTTAGTGGGGTATTCATTTCACGGACTTGTTCATGTGATGCCACGGCTGTTTTGAACTCGTTCTTGGATCCATAAAAAAAATTCCCATAACTACAGACAACAATATTTTCAGATAATTTTCTTTTTTAACTTGAAACTGTATTTTGTGTACTCACATTACAATTACCTCATCATGGCGACTCTAATGAGTACACATAAATACTTTCATTTTAACCCATTTTGTACCAGAAATGCCAAAATGGATAGTTGGCAAACAGTGCAGGCCCAGATCAGATGCCACAGAACGCGGCGTCTGATCAGGGCCTACACTATTTGCAAAAAGTTCAGCCTTTTTGTGGGTCATTCTGTGTCGTCTCCCAGAGAAAGGGAGAAAAGAAGAGATAGTAAATGAGATGAAAGTAAGGGTTAGAGGAGACAGAAAAAAATGAATAGAAGTCCAGAAACAAAAGAAATAACAACGCTCCCCCTCTACCCTTACCTGCTGCAAGAACAGCAGACCTTACCCAACTGTAAGCTAATATCAGTTGGACGCCCCAGTGATGCAAGATACACGTCATCTTTGCCTCACCCAACCACCCCTGGAAGGTGTTTATGCCATTGAAGTCCATTACAATAACACACCTGTGTGACATAGTGCATTTTTTCACATCTCCAAAATGGCTACTTTCTGATAAATATCTGATATTTTTCGTACTTTTACTGCAAACATAGGTTGTGGTGCTTGTTAGAACCGCCTCATTTAGGCGGTTCTAACGAGTACCCACAACCTATGTCTTGAAGCAGAAATAAGAAAAATAATGTATACCCCCATAAACCAGTTTTCTCTATATAAAGTGGGGTTTAGAGGGGGGGGGGGGTGTTCATTTCACGGACTTGTTCACGTGATGGACTGTATTTGAAAATATGACTGCAAGTCTTGGTTTCCAACTGTATGGGCTACTTTCTGTCCATAAGTTTAGATGCACTGAAATGTTATAAGATTCACAGTCTTCATAAACATTCATAATGCAAGTTTGTTACTTTAAAAGTTATTTACTTGTGAAATTAAAGTTGTTGAACAGTTTATAGTGTTAGTTTCTTGTTTAATACAGTCAACCTTCTTTATACAGACATTCGTTATATTCCTGACTATCGTCTAGGCGATAGTCACGTTTATTTTGGCGCTAGCATGGATTCAGGATTGCTTTGCCTACCTCACCGCTGAATCAACTAATTCGAATCACAATTTTGGGGCGTATATAATCCATTAATGTTGAAATAAACATTACTTCCGCATCAGTGGCGGCCATATTTGTTCTGTATCGTCTAGGCGTTTGGAAAATCAAATTCAATGAGCGCTTTCAGCTTTCGGCGCATGCTCGCCGATTGCTTCCTTTTCCGTTTCGCAGCAAAAGTAACAGGCGAGGGAATTTCAAAGGCATTAAATCCACGACAGCGATCGTCAATCCTACGGCTATTTGCAATGGGAAAAAGGAAGGGATCGTCTAAAGGGACCGCAACCGGGGCCACAATGCAGAGGGGCGTCGAGACTCGCTCGAAGCGGGCGAAAACTGTGGATGTTGATGAGGTCGTTCAACTTGCGGGGGATCCGAAACCTGGCCCAAGCCAGGAGCAGCCCACAGGTAACACAATGCTACAAGGACCCTCACACAATATCGCCACATCGCCTAACCCCATAGATTTTGAGCGTATTTTCCGAGATTTCGCTCAGGCATGCCAAAACAGGGCTGAGGTGCCCGTGCACAATCCTGCCCCTGGGAATGCCCCCCAGATGAGTTCAAACGGCAACATGGTCACAGGTC
The DNA here is from genome assembly GCA_963580285.1 of Lucinisca nassula. Lineage (NCBI taxonomy): Eukaryota > Metazoa > Mollusca > Bivalvia > Lucinida > Lucinidae > Lucinisca > Lucinisca nassula. Next base: position 60,463,515 of record OY757025.1, read on the forward strand.
TGAACGTTCCTACTCCCCAAATTGGCACAGACTTAACCCAACCTCAGCCAGTCTTGCCACAAGCCGATTTAATACTCGATTCTGGTGCTCCAAACGGCGCACAGTTGCAGAGCCAGAATGGCAGCACTAGTGGGGGAGTAACCACCACTAGCCAGTCTGGCACAAACCTCTCTACATCGCTTGCTGTACCGCAAGACATTACCCAAGCTCTGCAGGTACCAACAGGCACTCAATCTGTCCAAAATGGCACGTGCCCATCGGTACTACAGGATGCTACTGGCACTGCTATAATCAATTTTAATTTCGGCGGCGATTTGATTAAGCTGGGCAGCGAGGAAATTTCTTGCCATGTGCCACATCAAATTTGCCAAAGAATCTGGTCAAATCAGTATATTAACATTGACCTGCTCTTGAAAGGGGCAATGGAATTACAGCGAATCTGTGCTTCGGGTCTGGTGCATTTGTCAAAGAGTGGATGCTTGGAGACTCGGCCCGAGCTTATTCACAAAGGCACCGTCCCGAACATAGAGAAATGGACTGATGCTTTCCTAATTTTCTCTTCTATATACCTGCAGAAATACCCTGACAAATCTCAAGAGCTCTTGCATTATATGAGTATTATACGGGATGCCGCTGCCCGATCCACGTCCTTGTCTTGGAGGGCATATGATGAGCAGTTCCGCATGCGACAGGGCACTAACGTGCAGCCATGGAACAAGCTCAACTCTGACCTTTGGCTGAGAATTATGACTAACATGGCGGCACAACCAGCCCAACCCCAAACATCTTTCAGGCCCTCTGCTTGCCTTGACTTTAATAATGGGTTTTGCAACTTCCCCACTTGCCGTTTCCCCCATGCATGCTCGTTCTGCGGGGGCAACAATCACGGTCGTGTGTCTTGCTTCAAGCTAAACCCAAGGGCCATCAGGGGAGGCCAATCTTTTCGACCAACGAGGGGTTTCAACCCTCATTTTCGTGGGGGGAAAACCTTTTCGAGACGGGGCCCCAGGCTGTAAATGGTTAATTGACCTTAAGGTCTTTTGATTTGTGGGTAGGATTTCTTATTGTTCGAAGGGTTCATTGATGCGATTTACCGTATTCGTCCCAATTGCCATACAGGCCGCAATAAGCGCACCAGGGTAACTAACTTCCGGAAAATATTGCACAAGTACAGGGTTGTCCTGGCGTCTGACCTCAAAAACTGTACAAACTCTGGAAAACATTGCTGTTGCTGTTCTTAGCACTTTTACAGTTTCAGCGATTCAGTTGTCTGTCAGATTTATTATAATGTGAATAATGATATTGGGTTGATATTTTACCACGCATTTTGAAGGCAATTTTGTAAATCCTATGTGCATGGTGTGGTAATGGGAACGAATATGGTATGTTTTCTTTTTCACTTGTGTTGATTCGGGACGTGACGTGTGACCTGATGGTTATATTCATGACCATTTCACTTTTTGACACTAAATTCGTTGGTATTAGTGCCGGATCAGTAAAAATTTTTGTTTTTTCAATTTCAGATGACCCAGGTCCCATGGTTTTTCCTTATGCACTGCAAGACCCCACAAGTGACGTCTTTTCTTTAGCTAAATCCCCTATTAACATCCAGAACCTTATTAGTGAGTTGGATGGCTATGATCGGGACAAGGCAACCCTGCTGATTAATGGTTTTTCATATGGTTTCCCGCTTCATTACTCAGGGAGACGGGCTCCGTATGATTCCAAAAACTTGCAGTCAGCGCGGTCAAATCCTGAGATTGTACGCCAAAAAATTGAAAAGGAAATAGAGGCTGGTAGGGTTGCTGGGCCTTTCGACGGCAGACCCTTGCCTAATTTACGTGTTTCCCCTTTAGGCTTGGTGCCCAAGAAGGAACCTGGCCAGTACCGCCTCATTCACCACTTGTCATTCCCAAGTGGTGATTCAGTTAATGACTTTATTGACCCTCAGCTCTGCTCTGTCCAATACACCAGCTTTGATAAGGCCATACATTTGGTACAGGACCTGGGCGAAGGTTGTCTTTTGGGCAAGTCTGATATCAAGTCAGCATTTAGGCTGCTCCCAGTTGCAGTTAATGATTTTGACCAGCTTGGTTTCAAGTTTGATGGAAAATTTTATTTCGACAAAGCCATGCCATTTGGCTGCAGCATTGCATGTCGTACTTGGGAACTTTTTGCGACATTTCTTGAGTTTAATGTTGCGAGACACTCTGTTTTGGGGAAGCTCCTTCACTATCTGGATGACTTTCTCATGGGGGGGCGAAAGGGTACTTGTCAATGTGCAAGTATCATGGCAGTGTTTGAACAACAGATGGCTGTTTTGGGTGTACCAATAGCAAGTGAAAAAACTGAAGGACCTACAACTAAACTTTGCTTTCTAGGCCTTGAAATAGACTCGGTCGAAATGGTGATTCGCATCCCAAGGGAAAAGATTGATGAAATTTCACAAAAAATTCAAGAGCTGCTGACTCGCAATAAATGCACGCTCAAACAAATGCAATCACTTATTGGTTCGCTCAACTTCGCATGTCGGGCAATAACCCCTGGAAGGCCCTTTTGTCGCCGGCTTATAAATGCTACCTGTGGCTTGTCTAAGCCATACCATTATCTTCGTATTACTCGTAATATGAAGAGAGATTTGGAGCTCTGGCTGGAATTTTTCCGGGATTTTAACGGTGTCTCAGTGTTCCATGATAGGTTTTGGGTGTCTAATGAGGATATCCAGTTGTTCACAGACAGTGCAGGTGGATCTAGCCTTGGTTTTGGGGCCTTCTTTGGGGGGAAGTGGGCCTGTGCTCCTTGGCCTCTTTCCTGGTCGGAACAGGGCATCCTTGGGGATATCACGGCCCTGGAACTGTTCCCTCTCTTGGTGGCCTTGCATATCTGGGGGGAATCACTTCGTAATAAGAAGATCCTTTTCCGTGTGGACAACTTGGCAGTGGTGCACATAGTGAACTCCATGACGTCCAAATCTGACAGGGCCATGACCATCTTAAGGGCATTCACACTACAGTGTTTGCGCCTAAATGTTGCCGTAAAAGCCCAACACATCAGTTCGGCTGCAAATGGCATAGCTGATGCTTTAAGCAGGTTTCAATTTCAGAGGTTCCGTCAGCTCGTACCAGATGCCGACCAGACCCAGACTCCGGTGCCCGACCATCTATGGAACATCTTCTCCTGAACGCTAAAAACCTCTTAGCAGCGAGCTTATCTGACAACTCCCATGCAGTTTACAAGAATGCATGGTCAGCCTTCCAACAATTTCGAGTTCGTTACAGTTTGCCAGATTTATGGCCGATACCATCAAGTCAACTTACTCTATTTTTATCTTATTGCTTTACCATTGGCTATGCTCCTGCCACAATAAGCACCTATGCGGCTGGACTAAGCTATTTTCATAAGCTACACAATCTGGCTGACCCCCTGGAGTCTTTTGTGGCGAAAAAACTTTTAGAGGGATGTAAACGGCTGAGGAAAAGACGTGACATTCGTGCCCCTATTACTAAAGCTCTATTGGTGAGAATTTGTGCAGCGCTACCCGAGATATGCACATCAAGTTATGAAACCTTACTTTTCAGGTCAGCTTATTTGCTGGCCTACTTTGGCTTGCTTCGAGTTAGCGAGGTGGTTTTCACTGGTATCGCCCATGCGAATAGGCCTTTGCTAGCTTCCGATTTGAAATTAGCAGTAAACCGGGCAGCACTATTGGTCTCTATTCGTATTTCCAAAACTAACCAATCTGGCCCACCAACAGTAATCAGCATCCCTGTATCTACTGACAGAACATTCTGTTGTGTTACAGCAGCAGCTCAATTTCTACAAGTTCGCCCAGCCACAGAAGGGTACCTATTCATTCACGCAAATGGGTCTCCCGTAAATCGTAGCCAGTTTGGTGGGGTCCTGAAGAAGGCAATCCAAGCACTGGGCCTTCCATCACATCTATACACCTCTCATTCATTCAGGATTGGCCGTGCCTCAGACCTGGCCTCTTTGGGCTTCGATCATGAAACTATCAAAAGGCTTGGGAGGTGGCGGTCCTCAACAGTAGAACGATATATTAGAAATTAATGCGAACCATGTTTTTTCCTTAAGCTAACAGAACCTGACCATAATGGTCTCTTTTCTCAGCACCTTAAGAAATCCCCTACCATTTAACAATTTCGGTGTTCATTTTCAGTATTTTGGGAATTGGGTCCTGGGCATTGGGAAAATAGCACGAGAATTGCAGTCATTGGGAGAAGTTTAAATATCAAAACATACTCAGTGATCCAATCTGGATCATTCCTTTGTTTTAAAATGATAGTCTGGTGTTTGTCCCACCTACATGGCATATAAAATTGTCAGATTTTAATGTTTCTTTCCCGCACAATTGCAATTTGGGGTTTTTCGCTCATCAATTGGGTAAATCCCAAGGAAATAATAAACTTTTTGACCCTGGGAAAGGGTCCATACTTCAAAGTTCACTGCATTATAAATTATTATTTCAGAAATTTGGTTAATCGGGGACAGTCTTATTAACCACCTGGAAGAAGATCTTCAGGCCCTTAGGGGTTCGCCTAATCTGGGTACGGGGTTAACCATCAAGTGGATGGGTGTTAGTGGCATGCGGCTGGATGGCCTACTACCTCGTTTTCAGCGCGCCCTGCTCTTCGATGGCACCCCTAAAATGGTCATCATTCATGTTGGGGGGAATGACATTGTTTCTACAAAAGTGGCTAGAATAATAAAAGATCTCAACAAGCACCTGTCATATATATCATCGGTGTTCCCAGAGGCCATCATTGTATGGTCCGACATCCTCATCAGGACCCACTGGAGGGGTATCACAAACACCCCTGGGAATTTAAAGAAATTGGACAACAAGCGGAAGCGTGTGAACAGAGCGGGGCGGCAGGCTTGCAGGGAGCTACCCAATGGTCGTTCCATTAAACATTCAATTGACAGCACTCCAGGCCTATTAAAAGCTGATGGCACCCATTTGTCATTAATTGGCAATGCCATATTCTTAGATACATTCCAGGAGGCTATCTGTAGGTTCTTGGCAGACCAAGCTTTAACTGTTTATGACCCCAATGTTTAAGTCGTGTTTCAAAAATAGTTGTTCTGTCATAACTTCTTGATCACTAAATCATTTGTATAAATATCGTTCTCGTCTTATTTATCCCGCTGAATTGGGGGGCAAATTCTCGCTGCTGCACAGCTCGAAGTTGCTGTGGCGGAATTCAGCGGCCATTTTGGGCGCCATGTAGGTTCAGCATATTCCATTCAATCTAAATCTTAAAGACTAGTTTGTATTGATCATCAAACCATTTAGTAAACAGGCCTACGGCCGTCTTGTTTGTTGGGAACCTAGCCGACGGCACAACCAGACAATCAAGCCGGTCTTAGGTCACTAAAAGTTATTTTCAATATAAGCTACAAGTTTCATGTTTTTAACTCAATCTTAAGTTCGAAAATTGTCCGGAATTGGAATTTTAGAGGTCCGGCACTAAGCTGGAGCATGGGCTTCCACGGAGTTTCCAGTCGTCGTTCCTCATACTTATTATTGGCAGGATTTTTCAATATTAGGATGGAATAAATCGGAATGGAAATTTTATAGGAAAACAGAAAGTAAATTTGAATTGGGAATCGCATTGCTTAATATAATTTTATATGGAAATATTAATCTAATATGGATAGTAAAGGAACAATTGAGTGCACAGCTCAAATATTATAATCTATCTAATTGGAGACAATCATTGTAGCTTGACTCTGTTAACAGTTGAACCTCATGGCGTCCGGGATGCCTGCCACTTCCCAGCGACAATAATCATCCATTCTGTCTATACACAATAGTATTATGCTGCATACCTGGTACTTGTTTACCATTCGACCTGAAAGATTAAATCTATAAAATTCTTATGTTGTTGTTAGCGTCCTAAAATAATCCTGACTATCGTCTAGGCGATAGTCACGTTTATTTTGGCGCTAGCATGGATTCAGGATTGCTTTGCCTACCTCACCGCTGAATCAACTAATTCGAATCACAATTTTGGGGCGTATATAATCCATTAATGTTGAAATAAACATTACTTCCGCATCAGTGGCGGCCATATTTGTTCTGTATCGTCTAGGCGTTTGGAAAATCAAATTCAATGAGCGCTTTCAGCTTTCGGCGCATGCTCGCCGATTGCTTCCTTTTCCGTTTCGCAGCAAAAGTAACAGGCGAGGGAATTTCAAAGGCATTAAATCCCACCCTCTCCCCCCAAGTTTCATGGTAAAGCAATCCTGATTTGTTAGTACATAACACTTTTGCTGCTGTTAGTTTCATGCCATTTCAGGCGCTGTGTCAGGGGCTAAGGCAGCACAGGATGGGCTGAGATTGATGTATCCCCCTTCACAGATAATCTATGACCAGGTTTAAGGCAGAAATCTATGAAAGGGCAATGGACTCTCAGGGACAAGAAGCAGTAATGGACTCGGGATTTAAGGAACAACTGAGCTTTAATTAAATTTATTATCTCTAACAAAGAACATACATTCACGATGTAGGATTCAGGAATTTTTATAGAATTGCTTAACAATTGCTGGAGATCAAGGAATGTTGTGTCTAAGGAAACATTTTTGGTAGCCAACAAGGCTGGTGGAACTCTGGACTTCCTCCTCGGGTGGATGTCTCTGGTGAACTCTTCGCTTGATGAGGGTCAAGACGTCGCTTATATGGTTGTGGCGGAATTCAGCGGCCATTTTGGGCGCCATGTAGGTTCAGCATATTCCATTCAATCTAAATCTTAAAGACTAGTTTGTATTGATCATCAAACCATTTAGTAAACAGGCCTACGGCCGTCTTGTTTGTTGGGAACCTAGCCGACGGCACAACCAGACAATCAAGCCGGTCTTAGGTCACTAAAAGTTATTTTCAATATAAGCTACAAGTTTCATGTTTTTAACTCAATCTTAAGTTCGAAAATTGTCCGGAATTGGAATTTTAGAGGTCCGGCACTAAGCTGGAGCATGGGCTTCCACGGAGTTTCCAGTCGTCGTTCCTCATACTTATTATTGGCAGGATTTTTCAATATTAGGATGGAATAAATCGGAATGGAAATTTTATAGGAAAACAGAAAGTAAATTTGAATTGGGAATCGCATTGCTTAATATAATTTTATATGGAAATATTAATCTAATATGGATAGTAAAGGAACAATTGAGTGCACAGCTCAAATATTATAATCTATCTAATTGGAGACAATCATTGTAGCTTGACTCTGTTAACAGTTGAACCTCATGGCGTCCGGGATGCCTGCCACTTCCCAGCGACAATAATCATCCATTCTGTCTATACACAATAGTATTATGCTGCATACCTGGTACTTGTTTACCATTCGACCTGAAAGATTAAATCTATAAAATTCTTATGTTGTTGTTAGCGTCCTAAAATAAAGAGGATCTTACATGAGTGATCATGTATTATTGAATTTATTAAACGAGTTGAGGAAAAGGGATAAAATGTGAGGCTTTGCCGAGCATTTTATCTCTTTTCCCCAATGAGTTTAATAAATTATTGATATAGAGGATCTTACATGAGTGAACATGTATTATTGAATTTATTAAACGAGTTGTGGAAAAAGGATAAAATGTGAGGCTTTGCCGAGCATTTTATTCCTTTTCCTCAACGAGTTTAATAAATTCAATAATGCATGAGCATGAATGCAAGATTCTATTTATGACATTAAAAGCACATTTTATTCATGATTGTTTACAAAAATGCCAATATTCTGCCATTAGTAAACGCGACGTCGTTAAGGAGGTCGTACATGTAACGTTACGGAAGGTAACTAGCTAATTGCATATTTAATCCACTAGTGGATAATCAAAAATATTACATGGCGTTATTACACCCTCAGACGTGACGTCATATGATAAAACAGCAAAACTCATTATAACAGCAATTTGAATAGAATGACTACTTAGCTAAGGGCTAAGTTCCGAGCGGCGTGGGCTTCCCTCAAGTTGGAAATTCACATATAGAGTCCATAGTCATGAAAGGGTCTTGTAATCTAATACTCCAAGAAACATACGTTATAGATATTTGTAAGAATTGCCTCACCGAGGCAATTCTAACAAATGTCTATAACATTTGTTTGGAGTTTGGAAGAAATTTCTGTGTAATTTTAAAGTTGAAGCATTTGATAGCTACTTGCCAGTAAATTAGCTCTGTGGCATACAATGTATTTTTGTTACGTAATTATGTCTCCCCCAAAATTTTTTTTTCGGACAGACATTGGTTTTCCAACGGGTGTCTGTCTGTCTGTTACAAAATCCTGTGTGTTCTATAACTTGAAAACCGTTCAAGCTATCTTCACGAAACTTAATATAAATATTAATCAATATTAGACGATGTGCAGTGCGAAAGAACTATAACTCTCGCATTTATACTTTTTGAGTTATCTCCCTTGGAAGTTTGTCGGTATGTATGTATGGGCAATTCATATCCGGTCAATAACTTTCTTATTTTCAAATGGATTTTGAAATTACCTGGCAGAAATATTAACAACCATGAGACGATGTGTGGTGCGCATGAGGTAGGTCAGTACCTCAAAGGTCAAGGTCATACTTAGAGGTCAAAGGTAAAAAGGGGCCTTTTTTCGTGTTTGGTCAATAACTTTCTTATTTATAGATGGATTTTGAAATTACTTGGCAGAAATGTTAACCACCATGAGACGATGTGTTGCGTGCATGACCCCTGTTGGTATCTCAAAGGTCAAGGTCATAAGAGGTCAAAGGTAAAAAAAGGGACCTTTTTTAGTGTTGAGTCAATAACTTTCTTATTCCTGGATAGATTGTGAAATTACTTGGCAGAAATGTTAACCATCATGAGACGATGTGTTGCACGCTAGATCCAGGTCAGTACCTCCAAGGTCAAGGTCATACTAAGAGGTCAAGATAAAAAAGTCACTTTTTTGTGTCCAGTCAATAACCTTTTTTATTTCTGGATGGACTTTTTAAAGTAACCATGCCGAAATGTTCACCTTCATTAGACGATGAGTCGTGTGCAAGACCAAGGTCCATACCTCCAATGTCAAGGTCATACCTAGAGGTCAAAGGTCAAGAAAGGGACAGTCAATAACTTTCTTATTCTTTGATGGATTATGAAATAACTTGGCAGAAATGTTAACAATCATGTACCTCAAAGGTCAAGGCCATACTTAGAGGTCAAAGGTAAACTAGATCTCGCAGTCATTGGTATACCATCGCAAATACCTGCTTTTTCTATTCTGACCTTTGACCTTGGGGCCATGTCACACAAAAAGTAGTCCAATATGTTCTACATTCCAAGGGCTATCCACTAATCAAGTTTCGGAAGTGCAATCCCAACAGTTTAGAAGATATGATAAAGTCCTACTTTTTGACCATTGACCTGGGGCCATGTTGGGTCAAGGTCACACGAAAAGTATTCCAACATGTTCTACATTCCAAGGGCTATCCGCCGGCCTTGTTGGCTCAGTCGGATGCGGGTCTGACTAGTGATCAGGAGGACACGGGTTCGACTCCCGCGGGGGTCGGCACACATTCTTTCGTGGAGATTGATCATGAAATCTTTTCTATGGTCATTCTCTCCCTTCTGCTGATTCAAGAAGGTCAGTTGTCAGTTTCTGGCGAAAGAATGTGCACTGTACTGGTTAACCGCTTATGTATAAGCCTGCCCAGGAAATTGTGGATAGGTAAACTGACTGGCTCAAAAATGACATAAATAGTGTTGACTGGGCTGTTAAACTCCAATACAAACAAACAAAACAAAACCAAGGGCTATCCACTAATCAAGTTTCGGAAGTGCAATCCCAACAGTTTAGAAGATTGATAAAGTCCTACTTTTTGACCTACCAAGGGGCCATGTTGGGGTCAAGGTCACATGAAAAGTATTCCAATATGTTCTACATTCCAAGGGCTATCCACTAATCAAGTATCAGAAGTGCAATCCCAACGGTTTAACAGATATGATAAAGTCCTACTTTTTGACTTTTTACCCTGGGGCCATGTTGGGGTCAAGGTCACAAAAAAGTAGCCCACTGCCATCTACATACCATGTACTATCCACATGCAAGGTTTCAAAAGTGTAATTTCAGTGGTTGCAGTGATCCATTTACAAGAAACATGACAGACGGACAGACAGACGCCCACTCAATTCTGGTACGAAAAACAATATACATAATTTTTCTTCGAAAAAGCGGGTTTAAAAAAGGGCTTTTTTTGTGTACGGTCAATAACTTCCTTAGAAGCCTCCCTGGTGCAGTGGTTACGCTACTCGCCTTGTAAACCAGGGATTGCAGGATCGATCCCGGGCTTCTCCAGGTTCGGATGAGTCTTTAAACCGAGGTCCCGTCTCCGTATGACCTTAGCTGTTGGTGGGACGTAAAACTCAAACACTCACTCACTCAATAACTTTCTTATTTCTCCATGAACTTTTTAAAGTTACTTTGCAGAAATGTTCATCTTCAAAAGATGATGTGTAGGTCAATACCACCAATGTCAAGGTCATACTTAGAGGTCAATTAGGGGGAGACATCTGTGATTTTGTTGAAAAACAAATTCTAGTTCATGTGGCACTGTCATACAAACATCAGCAACACAAAATCGGAATAAATGAAAGGAAGTGTCTTCAGGTACGATACCATACCCCAAGATCCTGGGTGGTAGTTTAGCTATATTAATTGGGTAAAACTGTTTAATACAAATTATTGAAAACTTACTCTCGTACACAGAGGCAATCCTCATAGGACTGTCTCCAGGTATGGTTCCGTATTGGGTGCCTTTACATGCATATAACAGACTGGTTCGAAAATGGATCTGATCCTATCCCCTTGACTGTCAAAAAAGGTCATTTTGACCATCTGCCAAGACTAGCTTCTTTCACTTTGATCCAATTTATCTGCAACTCTAATGTAGATGGATGAATTGCGATTTTACATCCTTTTTAGCAGTATTTCAGTCATATCAGAATGATGAGAGGTTGATAATGAAAGGCTGTGTGCAATGGAACTCCGTTTTACAGTTGGAAAAATTTCTGCCTCCAGCAAGTTTTTCTAAAAATAGCCGCAGTGACCTTGACCTTGAGCCCAGAACCCTGAAAGTCGAACTTGCTTGAGATATTATTATACCCAACATTTGTGTGAAGTAATATTAAAATCCATCAGCAAATGACGACGCTAGAGCGATGACAAAGTTTTTTTTTCTAAAATTAGCCGCAGTGACCTTGACCTTGAGCCCAGGATCCTGAAAGTCAAACTTGCTCGAGATATTATTATACCTAACATTTGTGTGAAGTAATATTAAAATCCATCAGCAAATGACAATGCTAGCGCGATGACAAAGTTTTTTTTCTAAAAATAGCCGCAGAGACCTTGACCTCGAACCCAGGACCCTGAAAGTCAAACTTGCTCGAGATATTATCATACCCAACATTTGTGTGAAATTATATTAAAATCCATCAATAAATGTAGGCACTAGAGCAATGACAAAGATTTTTTTTAAAAAATAACCACAGCGACCTTGACCTTGACTCCAGGATCCTGAAAGTTGAACTTGCTCGAGATATTATTATACCCAACATTTGTGTGAAGTAATATTAAAATCCATCAGCAAATGACGATGCTGGAGCGATGACAAATTTCTTTCTAAAAAAAGCCAGTGACCTTGACCTTGAGCCCAGGACCCTGAATGTTGAACTTGCTCGAGATATCATACTCAACATTTGTGTGAAATTATATTAAAAGCCATCAATATATGTAGGCACTAGAGCAAAAACAAAGTTTTTCTAAAAATAGCCACAGTGACCTTGACCTTGAGCCCAGGACCATGAAAGTCGAACATGCTCAAGATATTATCATACCCAACATTTGTGTGAAGTTATATTAAAATCCATCAATAAATGTAGGCGACAGAGTGATGACAAAGTTTTTCTAAAAACAGCCACAGTGACCTTAAACTGCAGCTTTAAACAAAGTACCATAACTCTGTGACAAATCATCTTACCAGATAGCACAAATAATATGCGCATCCCCTATTGCTGCTTAAGATTCCATTGAAGTTTCTTTGAATTTCTGCAAGTAGTTATTGAGAATTCGCGTAGAAACGAACGGTACCCTATATATTCATGTAGAATTCATCAAAGGGCCATAACTGTTGGAAAAATCATCGAACCAAAAACACGCAGGTGATATGCACATCCACCTTCAATACTTAATACAGTTGACCCTTGTTATCTCGACCTCGCCTGTCTCCATCCTATCACTTATGTCGAACCGATTTCTAAGTCCCGAATATTTCCCCTATATATTCATTGTATTTCAACTTCGCATGTGTCTAACTACTTTTAAGTCGAGACTTCGGCTATCTCGCCCATCATTTTCAGTTCCTGAATATATTTTTTACTGATTTTACTAAAAAGATGGCTCATGACCAGCGTTCTCGGCAGGTCCTAAACTGTTTGGGACTACCTTATGACGTATAGCATGTACTGCTCACCGAAGTGATATAAGCATTACATTCACAAGTGGGGAACCAGTCCATTTAATACCCGAATTTGCAGGAATTTAAAAGACAACAAAACACGCGAGAAATCTTTTATAATCGCTATATTTCGACAAAACTCCGTAACTTTCATAAACAAATTTTTAAACTCAATAAGCGGTGCATGTAAGTGCTATTTCTCTAGGATAACCAAGAATACCAAGCATATCAGGCAAATAACGGGCTCCGACATGCATGTGATGTCACACTTTGGTTATCTCGTACTACGGATAACTCGAACTTTTTATCCTGTCCCGTGAGGTTCGAGATAACAAGTGTCAACTGTATTCCCATGAAGTTTCATTGAAATCCGACCAGCAGTTTCTGAGAATTCGCGTAGACAAGAGCGGGACGGACGCACGGACAAAGCGCCGACCATATGCTCCCCCGAAATGCTTCGGGGAGCATAATTACATATAAGTTAGTAAGGGATAACAGTTTGAAAACTAACAATATTGGAGTTCTGCAACGGAAGGTCAGGTGGTTTTTCTCCAGGTACTCCAGTTTTAGCCCACCTCTGATTATGAGTAATATAATCTTGAAAGGGCCATAAAACCAGATAAAAAAAAAAACAATGTTGGCCTATATATCATAGTTATGTCCCCGTCTTATTTGAAAATGCCTATTTAGGACCTTTGAAACCAGAAGTCCTTCAGTTTTGATTGGATCTTCCTGAAACTAACATATATGTAGGTTGGGGATAAAATCTTGGACGAGTTCGAAAACTGGCGATGTTAGCCTATCATAAAGTTATGTCCCTTTGGTTGCTGAAATACCTGATTTTGACCTTGTCATCAGCATAAGTCCTTTGGTTACGAGCCTAACTTCCTGAAACATACATACGTATATAAGTAGGCCGGGAATAAGCTTGGATGAGTTTGAAAATTGGCAAGGTCCGCCTATTAGACATGGAGTTGTGTCCCCTTGGCTACTGAAAATACCTTGTATTATTGACCCTGTGAATTGTGAATGAATAAAACATTATTCCTGTCTATTGTTAGCTCACTGGGAGCGAAGTGCTCAAGTGAGCTATTGGGATAACCCTGTGTCGTGGTGTTTTCCATTGTCCATCATGATTTACCTTGTTCACCCGCTAGAGGCTACAGCTTTGTTCCAGTCTTCATGACGCTTTACCAGAATGTCTTGATGATATCTTGGTCAGGTTTGAATATGGGTATTGTCCAATAATAGACTAAGGGCAAGTTGTTCAAAACATTGTTAACTTAATGAACCCGTTAGTGGTCAAATTGTTAACTGTTCTAGCAAGTTCAATATCTAAAATTTTTGGTATTTTTGCTGCAAAAATGTGAGCAGCTCATTTTTCTCAGCGAAAATTTTTAATGATCAAAGTTTTAACGATACATTAACTAACGATGTCGTTAGTTTTGAACAACTGGTCCCAGATCACTAGGTCAGATTGGTTAAAAACTATGTTCCCCCTCTGTAGGCCATAGTTTTTTCTTCAATTTTCATGTAACTTTAGCAGAATGTTGGTGAAGTTTGAATATAGGTCATTACAGGTCAAACACTAGAACTGTCAGAGGATCTGACTATAGCCCCGCTATAGCCCTGTCAGAGGAGAAAGACTCATGAATTAAAGGTAAAGACTTGTGAGAGGGTTAAATCCCTAACAAGGTACCTACGCCGTATAGACTTTTCGCGTTATTAGATCTGAAAAACAGTCTAAGTTAAAAAATAAGCTTTGGATAATGAAAAAACCACATGCACATCTTAAGACCTCTATGAAAACACCTGTAAAGTTTCAAAAGGATTGACCTAGAACTGTAAGAGGAGTTGCGGTCACAAGGTAGCTACTCCCTATACATTTTAACATTAGTAGATCTCAAAAATTGTCTTAGTTAAAAAAGGTGAAATAAGTGAAAAAAAATATTTAAGGATAATGAAAAAAGAATATGCACATCTTCAGACCTATATGAAAACACCTGTAAAGTTTCAAAAGGATTGACCTAGAACTGTAAGAGGAGTTGCAGTAACAAGGTAGCTACTCCCTATACATTTTAACATAAGGAGATCTCAAAAATTGTCTAAGTTAAAAAAGGTGAAATAAGTGAAAAAAATTATTTAAGGATAATGAAAAATGAATATGCACATCTTCAGACCTATATGAAAACACCTGTAAAGTTTCAAAAGGATTGACCTAGAACTGTAAGAGGAGTTGCGGTAACAAGGTAGCTACTCTCTATACATTTTAACATTAGTAGATCTCAAAAATTGTCGAAGTTAAAAAAGGTGAAATAAGTGAAATTATTTAAGGATAATGAAAAAAGAATATGCACATCTTCAGACCTATATGAAAACACCTGTAAAGTTTCAAAAGGATTGACCTAGAACTGTAAGAGGAGTTGCAGTAACAAGGTAGCTACTCCCTATACATTTTAACATTAGTAGATCTAAAAAATTGTCTAAGTTAAAAAAGGTGAAATAAGTGAAAAAAAATATTTAAGGATAATGAAAAAAGAATATGCACATCTTCAGACCTATATGAAAACACCTGTAAAGTTTCAATAGGATTGACCTAGAACTGTAAGAGGAGTTGCGGTAACAAGGTAGCTACTCCCTGTACATTTTAACATTAGTAGATCTCAAAAATTGTTTAAGTTAAACAAGAGGGCCATGATGGCCCTGGGTCGCTCACCTGATCCATTGAGTAACAAGTGGGCCCCGGGGAGGGCCATTATTGACCCCAGGGTTATAATGTGCATAATTTTGAGGGAGGTCTAAAAAGGTGAAGCTTCATACCAAATATCAACAAAGGCTATAATTTGAACAATCTTGGCAAAGGTCAAATTGATGAAGCTACACACCATATATCAAAGACCTGGGCCTTGCGGTTTCAGAGAAGAAGTTTTTTTTAAAGATATTCCCTACATAAGCCTAAGTAACACCAAATGGCCCCGGGGCAGGGGCATTTTTGGCCTCAGGGCTATAATTTAAACAATCTTGATAGAGGTTCACTAGATGAAGCTTCACACCAAATATCAAAGACCTGGGCCTTGCTGTTTCAGATGAAGAAGATTTTCAAAGATTTTCTCTATATAGGTCTATTTAAAACCAAAGGACCTCGGAGCGGGGGTATTTTTGGCCCCAGGGCTATAATTTGAACAATCTTGGTAGAGGTCCATTTGCTGAAGCTTCATAACAAATATCAAAGACCTAAGCCTTGTGGTTTCAGAGAAGAAGTTTTTTATTTAAAGATTTTCCCTATATAAGTCTATGTAAAACCAAAGGACCACATGGCGGGGGCATTTTTGGTCTCAGGGCTACAATTTGAACAATCTTGGTAGAGGTCCACTTGCTGAAGCTTCATAACAAATATCAAAGACCTAAGCCTTGTGGTTTCAGAGAAGAAGATTTTTAAAGATTTTCCCTATATAAGTCTATGTAAAACCAAAGGACCCAAGAGCGGGGGCATTTTGGCCCCAGGGCTATAATTTGAACAATCTTGGTAGAGGTCCCTAAGATGAAGCTTCATACCAAATAATATAGACCTGGGCCTTGCAGTTTCAGAGAAGAAGATTTTTAAAGATTTTCCCTATATAAGCCTATGTAAAACCAAAGGGCTCCGGGGTGGGGGCATTTTTGGCCCCAGAACTCTAATTTGAACAAGCTTGGTAGGGGTCCACTAGATAAAGCGTCATACCAAATAGCAAAGACCTGGGCCTTGCAGTTTCAGGGAAGAAAATTTTTCAAGATTTTCCCTATATAAGCCCATCTAAAACAAAAGGGCCCCGGGGCAGGGGGCATTTTTGGCCCAGCACTACAATTTGAACTAGAGAAAGTGACCAGTGGGTCACATATACCCCCGGCCAGCGCCATACTCTGATATAGCTTTCAAGCTTGTATGCAATATGAATGAAGATGTCAAGAAGCTATAAGAATCTATAAATGTGCTTGTAAAAGCTAAACTAAACATAAAATTTCTAAATGGACCAAGGGAGTGGGGGTATCAATGTTACTGAAGCAGCAGGGTGGGTTATGCATCAATGACATCTTTGGACTGGTATGCAACACCGATGCAAGTATGAATTGAATTTGTCTTAGAGTTTAGAACATACAGGCATCTATAAACTTTGTCATAAAACTTTAACCAAATGTAAAATTTGTAAGTCCATGACCTTGAGGTCCAGGTCGCCATGGGTGGGAGAAGGGACATACATCACAAAATGTTGGGACTGGTACACTGACTCAAGTATCAACTGACTTTGTCTTAGAGTTTAGAACATAATAGCCATCTATAAACTTTGTCATAAAACTTTAACCAAATGTAAAATTTCAAAGTCTGTGTCCTTGGCCTCAAGCTCACTGTGGGGGTGGGAAATGCATCAATGAAATCTTAAGACCAGTATGTAACTTCAGTGAAAGTATCAACTAAATCTATCAAAGGGTTCAGAAGATACAAACACCTAGAAACTTTGACGCAAAACTTTAACCAAATGTAAAATTTCTAAGTCTGTGACCTTGACATCAAGGTCACTTTGTGGGGGTTGGGACATGCATCAATGAAATCTTTAGACCAGTATGTAACTTCAGTGTAAGTATCAACTAAATCTATCAAAGGGTTCAGAAGATACAATATCCTAGAAACTTTGACGCAAAACTTTAACCGAAATGTTAACGGACGGACGGATGGATGGACGGACGTTCTGACGGACGGAAAACCGGACACACGGACGGACGAACGGCAAGACGAAAACTATATACCCCCATAGTATACTTCGTATACCGGGGGTATAACAATCTTGGTAGGGGTCCACTAGATGAAGCTTAATATCAAATATCAAAGACCTGGGTCTTGCAGTTTCAGAGAAGAAGATTTTTAAAGATTTTCCCTATATAAGCCCATTTAAAACCAAAGGGCTCCAGGGCGGGGGCATTTTTGGCCTCAGCACTATAATTTGAACAATCTTGGTAGGGATCTACTAGATGAAGCTTCATACCAAATATCAAAGACCTGGGCCTTGCAGTTTCAGAGAAGAAGATTTTTCAAGATTTACCCTATATAAGCCCATGTAAAACCAAAGGGCCCCGGGGCCGGGGCATTTTTGGCCCCAGCACTATAATTTGAACAATCTTGGTAGGCGTCCACTAGATGAAGCGTCATACCAAATATCAAAGCCCTGGGCCTTGGGGTTTCAGAGAAGAAGATTTTTTAAGTTTTCGGTGAAAAAAATCTATTTTTGGCTCCTGTGACCTATATGTGCAATGGACCGGAACCATTTGAACAACTTTGAAAGGCGTCCATCATTCTAAGGATCATTCCTGTGAAGTTTGGTCAAAATCTTGTCAGTGGTTTAGGAGGAAATGTTGTTTGAAGAAATTGTTTACGCACGGATGACAGACAAAAAGTGATCCTAATATAAAACACAAGAGGGCCCAGAGGGCCCTGAATAGCTCACCTGAGAATCAGTGTCTCTAGTACATTCTTGGCCCAAGGGCTATACCAGGTGAAGCTTCATACCAAATATCAAAGACCTGAGCCTTGTGGTTTCAGAGATGAAGATTTTTAAATATTTTCCCTAAATAAGCCTATGAAAAACCAAAGGGCCCCGGGGATGGGGGCATTTTTGGCCCCAGGGCTATAATTTGAACAATCTTGGTAGAGGTCCACTACATGAAGCTTCACACCAAATATCAAAGATCTGAGCC
Source organism: Lucinisca nassula (assembly GCA_963580285.1). Taxonomy (NCBI): domain Eukaryota; kingdom Metazoa; phylum Mollusca; class Bivalvia; order Lucinida; family Lucinidae; genus Lucinisca; species Lucinisca nassula. The sequence continues at coordinate 60,481,728 of OY757025.1, forward strand.
TTGCGTTTGAGAGAAATAGATTTTTAAAGATTTTCCCTGTATAAGCCAATATAAAACCAAAGGCCCCCGGGGTGGGGGCATTTTTGGCCCAAGGTCCATAATTTGAACAATCTTGGTAGAGGTCCACTAGATGAAGCTTCAAACTAAATATCGAAGACCTGGGCCTTTTGGTTTCAGAGAAGAAGATTTTTAAAGATTTTCCCTGTAAAAGCCTATGCAAAACCAAAGGCCCCGGGGTGGGGGCATTTTTGGCCCTAGGGCTATAATTTGAACACTCTTGGTAGAGGTCCACTAGGTGAAGCTTCACACCAAATATCAAAGACCTGGGCCTTGTGATGTCAGAGAAGCAGATTTTTAAAGATTTTCCCTATATAAGCCTATGTAAACCCAAAGGCCCCCAGGGCGGGGGCATTTTTGGCCCTAGGGCTATAATTTAAACAATCTTGGTAGAGGTCCACTAGATGAAGCTTCACACCAAGTATTAAAGATCTGAGCCTTGTGGTTTCAGAGAAGAAGATTTTTAAAGATTTTCCCTGTATAAGCCTTTGTAAAACCAAAGGCCCCCGGGGCAGGGGCATTTTTCGCCCAAGGGCTATAATTTGAACAATCTTGGTAGAGGTCCACTGGGTGAAGCTTCACACCAAATATCAAAGACCTGGGCCTTGTGATTTTAGAGAAGAAGAGTTTTAAATATTTTTCCTATATAAGCCTATGTAAACCCAAAGGCCCCCAGGGCGGGGGCATTTCTGGCCAAAGGGCCATATTTTGAACAATCTTAGTAGAGGTCCACTAGATGAAGCTTCATACCAAATATCGAAGACCTGAGCCTTTCGATTTCAGAGAAGAAGATTTTTAAAGATTTTCCCTGTATAAGCCTAAGCAAAACCAAAGGCCCCCAGGGCGGGGGCATTTTTGGCCCTAGGGCTATAATTTGAACAATCTTGGTAGAGGTCCACTAGGTGAAGTTTCACACCAAATATTAAAGACCTGGGCCTTGTGATGTCAGAGAAGCAGATTTTTAAAGATTTTCCCTGCCCCCTATGTTAAACCAAAGGCCCCCGGGGCGGGGGCATTTTTCGCCCTAGGGCTATAATTTGAACAATCTTGGTACAGGTCCACTAGGTGAAGCTTCATACCAAATATCAAAGACCTGGGCCTTGTGGTTTCAGAAAAGAAGATTTTCGCTATATAAGCCTATGTATACACAAAGGCCCCCGGGGCGGGGGCATTTCTGGCCCAAGGGCCATAATTTGAACAATCTTGGTAGAGGTCCACTAGATGAAGCTTCATACCAAATATCGAAGACCTGGGCCTTTCGGTTTCAGAGAAGAAGATTTTTAAAGATTTTTACCTGTATAAGCCTATGTAAAACAAAAGGCCCCCGGGGTGGGGGCATTTTGGGCCCTAGGGCTATAATTTTAACAATCTTGGTAATGGTCCACTAGGTGAAGCTTCACACCAAATATCAAAGACCTGTGCCTTGTGGTTTCAGAGAAGAAGATTTTTAAAGATTTTCCCTATATAAGCCTATGTAAACCCAAAGGCCCCCGGGGCGTGGGCGTTTCTGGCCCAAGGACCATAATTTGAACAACCTTGGTAAAGGTCCACTAGATGAAGCTTCATACCAAATATCAAAGACCTGGGCCTTGTGGTTTCAGAGAAGAAGATTTTTAAAGTTTTCATTTTAAAAATCTATTTTTAGCTCCTGTGACCGTGATGTGCAATGGACCGGAACCATTTGAACAACTTTGAAAAGGGACCACCTAAGGATCATTCCTGTGAAGTTTGGTTAAAATCCAATCAGTGGTTTAGGAGGAGATGTCATTTGAAGAAAAAGTTTACGCACACACGCACGACGGACGACGGACAAAAAGTGATCCCAAAAGCTCACCTCGTCACTACGTGACAGGTGAGCTAAAAAGGTGAAATAAGTGAAAAAAAATTATTTAAGGATAATGAAAAAAGAATATGCACATCTTCAGACCTATATGAAAACACCTGTAAAGCTTCAATAGGATTGACCTAGAACTGTAAGAGGAGTTGCGGTAACAAGGTAGCTACTCCCTATACATTTTAACATTAGTAGATCTCAAAAATTGTCTAAGTTAAAAAATGTGAAATAAGTGAAAAAAATTATTTAAGGATAATGAAAAAAGAATATGCACATTTTCAGACCTATATGATAACACCTGTAAAGTTTCAAAAGGATTGACCTAGAACTGTAAGAGGAGTTGCGGTAACAAGGTAGCTACTCCCTATACATTTTAACATTAGTAGATCTCAAAAATTGTCTAAGTTAAAAAAGGTGAAATAAGTGAATAAAATTATTTAAGGATAATGAAAAAAGAATATGCACATCTTCAGACCTATATGAAAACACCTGTAAAGTTTCAAAAGGATTGACCTAGAACTGTAAGAGGAGTTGCGGTAACAAGGTAGCTACTCTCTATACATTTTAACATTAGTAGCTCTCAAAAATTGTCTAAGTTAAAAAAGGTGAAATAAGTGAAAAAAATTATTTAAGGATATTGAAAAAAGAATATGCACATCTTCAAACCTATATGATAACACCTGTAAAGTTTCAAAATGATTGACCTAGAACTGTAAGAGGAGTTGCGGTAACAAGGTACCCACTATCAAATATTACAGACAGACAGACAGACTGACTGACTGACTGACAGACAGACAGACAGACAGACAGACAGACAGACAGATGGAATTCCGGACAAGCCAAATCCAATATTACCCCCACTTTTTCAAAGCGGGGCTATAACTAGGTCAGTAGGTCAAATTGGTTTAAAAACCTGTTCACCCTCCAGAGGCCACTCTTTTGCTTCAATCTTTATGAAATTATACAAGAATGGTCATCCAGATGATACCTTGAACAAGTTTAAATTTGAGTCATGTCAGATCAAAACTAGGTTTATTTGCGTTGAAACCTCCCTCTAAAGAAGTTTTGCTGCAATCTTAATGAAGCTTTACAAGAATATTTGTCTTAATGATATGAAGGTCAAGTTTGAATATGGGTTATTTCAGATGGAAAACTGTCAATAGGTCAAATTGATTTAAAACCGCTTTCACCCTCTAAGAGGCCACAGTTTTCCTTCAATCTTCATGGAACTTTAGCAGAATGTTTGTCTTGACAATATCTTGACATGGTTTGAATATGGGTCATGCCAGATCAAACTAGGACAAATTGCTTTAAAACCTTGTTCACCCACTGGAGGCTGCAGTTTTGCTTTAATCTTCATGAAACAATGCCTGGATTTTTTTTTTTTTTTTGATATTTTGGTCGAGTGAATATTGGCTTCCCATTATGTAGGTTGAATTTCTTTAAAACCTAGTTCACCTGCTAGAAGCCACAGCTTTGCTTCAATCTTCATGGAACTTTAACATAATGTTTGTCTTGATGCTATAACCATGAAGTTCAAATATGGGTAATGTGGAATCAAAAACTAGGTCACTATACCAGTTTCTTTAACACCCTGTTCGCCTTGTCTATGGGCCACATATTTGCTTCAATCTTCATGAAACTTTACCGGATTGTTTGTCTTGATGATATCTCAATTGAAATTGTGTATGGGTTACATCAAGTCAAAATCAAGGTCAAATTTCTTTTTAACCTTCTTCACACTCTAGAGGTCGGTTTTGCTTCAATATGAAACTTTATCAGAATGTTTTTCTTGATAATACTAGAATAATTTTGGTCATATTGGGTAACAAGAGGCTCAATGAGCCTAAACCGCTCACCTGAGGAACTTAAGTTTTAACAATTCACAGACTTGACTACTAAATCTGCTAATAGAATCCAGCCCATTGACCCTTACAGGATATAAGTCATCATTATTGCATTGCATTCCAAGTTTGAGACTTTTAGCTTCTATAGTTCCTGAGAAATCTTTGACGAAAATTTAACATTGGTCAAAATGGAGAGAAAGAAGAATGAAAGAACAGATGAACAAATAAGCTGAGAAAGCCCAAATAAGTCATCATTATTCTATTGAATACCAAATTTGATGCTTCTAGCTTTTATAGTTCCTGAGAAATCTTTGATTAAAAATTTAACATTGGTCTATTATCTCTATATGGAGAGAAAGAAGAATGAAGGAACAAATGAACCAGACTAGCTCCAAAACCTAATGCAGCCTTTCCCCTTGCCCAATGGTGCTACACATAAAATTTAAACAAGATTGGTCGACTGCCTTCTGAGATATGCTTCATTGAAAGTGTGGACGACGGATGGACGGACGATAGACGACAGACTCCGGAGCCTTGGTATACTATATGCTCACTGGAGCCTTTGGCTCAGGTGAGCTAAAAATTCAAGTAGCTATTTCTGTCACAACATTTTCCCTACGTTAAGTCTATGGGCAAATTTTTTTGTCTCTCAAGGTCACGTAACTCCGAGGTCAATATTCCGATTCGGCCCAAAATCGAACTTAACCGAGATTTTATGCCTGTCCTCGTTACCTGCAAGTTTGAAGCTGATATGAATAAAAATAAAGTTGCTATCGTGGTCACAACGTATTTTTTTATGCTCAAGGGCAGGTAACTCCAAGGCAAATATTCCGATTCGGCCCAAACTTAACCGAGATTTTATGTCTGTCCACGTTACCTGCAAGTTTGACGATGATCTGAAAAAAATTCAAGTCGCTATCGTAGTCGCAACATTTTCCCTTATTAAGTCTATGGGCAAATTTTTTGTCGCTCAAGGTCACGTAACTCCGAGGTCAATATTCCGATTCGGCCCAAAATTGAACTTAACCGAGATTTTATGCCTGTCCTCGTTACCTGCAAGTTTGAAGCTGATATGAATAAAAATAAAGTTGCTATTGTGGTCACAACGTATTTTTTTATGCTCAAGGGCAGGTAACTCCAAGGCAAATAATCCGATTCGGCCCAAAATCGAACTTAACCGAGATTTTATGTCTGTCCTCGTTACCTGCAAGTTTGAAGCTGATCTGAAAAAAATTCAAGTCGCTATCGTAGTCACAACATTTTCCCTATGTAAAGTCTATGGGCAAATTTTTTGTCGCTCAAGGTCATGTAACTCCGAGGTCAATATTCCGATTCGAACTTAACTGAGATTTTATGCCTGTCCACGTTACCTGCAAGTTTGAAGCTGATCTGAATAAAAATAAAGTTGCTATCGTGGTCACAACGTATTTTTTATGCTCAAGGGCAGGTAACTCCAAGGCAAATAATCCGATCCGGCCCAAAATCTAACTTAACCGAGATTTTATGTCTGTCCTCGTTACCTGCAAGTTTGAAGCTGATCTGAAAAAAATTCAAGTCGCTATCGTAGTCACAACATTTTCCCTATGTTAAGTCTATGGGCAAATTTTTTGTCGCTCAAGGTCACGTAACTCCGAGGTCAATATTCCGATTCGGCCCAAAATCGAACTTAACCGGGATTTTATGCCTGTACTGGTTATCTGCAAGAATGAAGTCGATCAGAAAAAAATTGACGGAGCTAGAGTGATGACAAGCGTTTTCCTATGTGAAGTCTATGGGAGCTAGATGTTGCCATGGCAACCAGAGTTCCACTCAGATCAGCCTGAAAACCTAATGAAGCCTTTCCACTTGCCCAATAATGCGACACATGAAATTTGATCAAAGTTGGCCAAGTAGTCTTTAAGATATACATTTTTGAAATTCCCATTAACCCTAATGCAAAAACACACAAGGGCAGGTAACTCCTAAGTGAATGATCCGATTCTGCCAGTTATCGAACTTGACCGAGATTTCATGGCTGTGCTGGTTATCTGCAAGAATGAAGCCAATCAGAAAATAATTGAAGCAGCTACGGTGATGACAACATTCTCCCCATGTTCAGTCAATAGGCAATTTTTTCAATGCTCAAGGGCACGTAACTCCTGAGTGAATAATTCGATTCAGCCCAAAATCGTACTTGATCGAGATTTCATGCCTGTCCTCGTTATCTGCAAGAATGAAGTCGATCAGAAAAAAATTGACGGAGCTAGAGTGATGACAAGCTTTTTCCTATGTTAAGCCTATGGGAGCTCTTTGTTGCTGTGGCAACCAGAGTTCTCATCCGATCTGCACGAAAACCTATTACAGCCTTTCCCCCTACCTGATGATGGTTCATATGAAATTTGATCAAGGCCGGCCCACTGGTTCCAGAGATATACTTCGTTGAAAGTGTGGACGACGGCTCGTGGTATATACTAATACCTCACATGAGCCTTCGGCTCAGGTGAGCTAAAAATAAACTATGTCACTTGGTCAAATTACATGTACTTCTAAACTTTATTCTCTCTACAGACCACAACTTCTTATCGATCTTCACAAAACTCAAACAGATGTGTTTTGATGCTATGTCAGATTTGAACATGGGTCATTTCGGGTCAAAACTAGGTCACTAGATCAGGTAATTTTTAAACCTTTTTTACTCACTAGTCTTTTTATGTGAGATGCAGTTTCCATGAATTTTAGCTCACCAGAGCCGAGGGCTCCGAGGGGAGCTTATAGTATAGGCATTGGTCCGCCGTCGTCTGAGTCGTCAACATTTTCAAACAACATCTCCTCTGAAACTACTTGGCCAATTGAAACCAAATAACATGTGGAGCCTCTATGGGAAGGGGGAACGAAAATTTGTTCGTGAGGACTGGGTCACACCAATATGGCCGCCATGCCCATATATGGTAAAAACCTTTAAAAATCTTCTTCTCAAGAACCGAATAGCCGATGATCTTGAAACTTGGAATGCAGCTTCGGGGACTTGGGCCCTACCAAGTTTGTTCAAATTATGACCTTTGGTTGACCTTGACCTGTTTCACATCAAGGTCAAATTTGGTCACTTAGACATTTGTATCGAAAAAAGGCAAAACAGTGGATTTTTCTGATTGCATGGTAGCTAGTGGCATCAGAAATGGTATTTGCAATCAGCTGAATGGAAGTTTATAAGTTCCAAAGGTCAAGGTCATTTACTGACCTTTGTGCAGTATGGCTCAGATTCAGTATTTTCATCTTCTTCTTCACTTAAACTGCTTGGCTAGTTGAAACCAAATTACATGTGGAGCCTCTATGGAATGGGGGAACGAAAGTTTGTTCGTGAGGACTGGGTCACATGACCAATATGGCGGCCATGCCCATATATGGTAAAAACCTTTGAATATCTTCCTCTCAAAAACTGAATGGTCGATGATCTTGAAACTTGGTATGCAGCATCGGGCACTCTGGCCCTACCAAGTTTGTTCAAATGATGACTTTTGTTTGACCTTCACCTATTTTATTTCAAGGTCAAATTTGGTCACTTAGACATTTGTATGGAAAAAAAGGCAAAATAGTGGATATTTCTGATTGCCTGGTAGGCTGTGACATCAAAAATGATACTTGCAGTTAGCTGAATGGAAGTTTATCAATTCCAAAGGTCAAGGTCATTTACTGACCTTTATCCTGGATGCCTCAGATTCAGTTATTTTTTTTATCTTCTTCTCCACTTAAAATTACATTTGGAGCCTCTGAGTAGGGAAATGAAATTTGTAAGGACTGGGTCACATGACCAAATGGCCGCCATGCTCATATATGGTAAAATTTTTTAAGAATTTTCTTCTCAGGAAACAAATAGACGATGACCTTGTAATTTGGTATGTAGCATTGGGGACTCAGGCCCTACCAAATTTGTTCAACTGATGACCTTTAGCTGGCCTTGACCTGTTTTACGTCAAGGTCAAATTTGGTGACTTAGACATTTGTATCGAAAAAGAGCAAGACAGTGGATTTTACTGATTGCATGGCAGCCGGTCCCATCATAAATATTATTTACAATCAGATGAATGGAAGTTAATCAATTCCAAAGGTCAAGGTTATTACTGACCTTTGTCTTGGATGGCTCAGACTCAGTATTTTTTATCTTCTCCAGTAAAAGAGCTGTCCTGATTGAAACCAAATTACATTAAGAGCCTCTATGGGGATGAGGCAATTAAACATTATTCGAGGTATTGTTGTCACATGACCAAGATGGGCACCTTGCCTGTATATGGTATAAACTACATGACCTCTGGTGAGCGTAGTGTAGTGGCCCATGTGCCTCGTTTTATTTCCTACTTGCGATTTCTTGGTCAATGCAATTTTCGAATTCTGTCATTCTGACTGTTTAAAGAAGGAATTTGGCTACAAAATCATACATTATGGCCGTGACCAGTTATCAGAGGCAAAATATATAGAATAAAAATGGCCGATTAATGGGAAGTGATCACTCATCAGGGGTGACCATCTGTGGAAGTGCCTTTGCAGTTGTGTGAAACTTTTAACACAGATGAGTGATATAGAACCCCATTATGGTCCTCTTGTTTATCTGATATGACCCGTATTCAAACTTTACTGATATATCGTCAAGACAAACATTCAGGCCCCCGCCCATAGGGGCTTGAAGAAATATATGGGCTGCATGATGCTTCCACGCAGAGCTGAATCCAGCCCACACACTAGTACTGGTAAACTGCCTAGAGGATCTAAGCCTGTCCAGGAACCGTGGTGCGAGGCGGACCGTCCATGCTAATAAACCCTATTGGTTTCATTGGGCGACAGGGCTTGAGATGTCATTTCATCTCAATGTCGGGTAAAAGTCCCACAAAATTTGAAGCAACGTCTCCAAAATGACCTTTACAGTGTTGACGGGGACGTTAAAACTCAAATCAAACAAACAAAGACAAACATTCTGGTAAAGTTTCATGAAGAATAAGGCAAAACTGTAGTCTGTATAGAGGGTGAACAAAGTTTCAGAGGAATTTGACCAAGTGACCTAGTTTCAGCCCGACATGACCCATATTTAAAGTTGATTAAGTTATCATGAAGACAAACATTCTTATAAAGTTTCGAGAAGACTGAAGCAAAACTGTGGCCTCGAGAAGGAGAACAAGGTAAATGTTGACGGTGGATAAATGACAACAGACATACAACCAGACACAGGGTGATTACAATAGCTCACCTTGGTAAATGTTGAGTGTGATACTTTAACAGATACCACGTGAGATGCCAAGTTCTGCAACTGAAGGTCAGGTCGTTTTTCTCCGAGATCTCGGGTTTTCGACCAACTCTGATTAACGATTGGCTCAAAATAAGTGAAATGATCTTGAAAGGGCCATAAAACCAAAAAAAAATTCACTGAGGAAGGTTCTCAGGACAAAAAGGGTTGCTGGTTAATTTACACAAGAAACGCAAGACGGGGGAAAAAACAACAATAACAAAGTGACTTTAAAATTTAATTGAGAAACTTCAGTTAAATATAAAAGTTGGAAGACAGAAAGAAAAGGACAGAAATTTAAAAAAAATAAAATGCAGGAACTAAACATACAAACTAAAAATTTCTACTGTAAAATTCCTTTCTGTTTTATTTAAATCATTTCAGGAGAATGAATAGGCCTTCAGGGGAAGCAACTTTCAAAAATACTTTTGACTCTCACATTAACAGGGGGTCTGCTTTTAAAGGGAAGAATTTGCTCCGAGGAGCAAATTCTTTCCTTTAAGAGCAGATCGCTTATTTAGTGGGAAAGCAAGCAGGAAGTTCTGAGAGTTGTCCCCTTTGTATAAGTCGGTAGTTGTGCTAGGTGTAGTTATTCCACTCAATCCATGATAATTTCAGAGTTTTCAAGGGACACATATACACAAACACATACACAAAATAATAATAACAAGAGGGCTATGATGGCCTTATATCGCTCACCTGAGTCCAAAATGTTTCAATGCTTATATGAAAGTGAAGATGTCACTTGTTGAAGATGTGGACATTTTTTTTTTGTTTTTTTTACTTTGGAGGTCATCTTTTTCATTAGAGTGGAACCCTTTTAGTAGTGCAGCATTAGAAGAAGATCTCTGTGAAATTATTTTTAGGGCCATTCACCTTGTTTAAAGATTTTGCTATTTTCAGCTCTGGCAGAACTATTTCAGCAATTTTGGTAAGGGGCATAACTGCAACATCTTGTGAAATTATTTTGAAATCGGGCTATAACCTTAGAGGAAATTTGAAAAAAAAAAATTTTCTTGATTTTTAGTTCTGGCAGCTATTTTGTTCAGCCCAGTGGAACGATTTTAGCAATTTTGGAAAAGGGTTGTGAGAGTAACGTTTCTGTAAAATTATTTTGAAATCCAGCCATTTGCCTAGGAGGAGAGGTTGTTTCATATTTTTCTATATTGAGCTCTGGTGGCCATTTTGTTAAGCAAAGCAGAATGATTTTAGCACTTTTGGTAATGGGTCATATTAGGAACATTTCTATGAAATTATTTTGAAGTTGGGCCATTTGCCTAGGAGGATACATCGTTTTTTCTATTTTTAGCTCTTGATGAGAAGAGCAGAACCATTTTAACCATTTTGGTAGAGGCCTGAGGGTCTCACAAGAACATTCCTATGAAAATATTTCAAAATCCAATCACCAGTTTAGGAGATACTGTTCAAGTCAATTGTTGATGCACGACAGTTGATGACATACGACAGACATAGCGGTATCACAATAGCTCACCATGAGCACTTTGTGTTCAGGTGAGCTAAAAAAAATGTTTAAATACTGGATCTCAAGTCAACTAAACTTTCAAACTTTTTTGTCATGCAAATGGTTTTTAACCTACTTTTATTTCATTTGAGCCATGTCTTGAGAAAATATGTTTTTTAATGTGGGCGTTCTCTGAAGCCTCATATCAGTTTGCACAGCCATGCAGTCTGATCACCGACTTTGCTGTTTGCAGAAGCTTCAGTGTACCGTAGACTTTCCCTTGGGTGAACAAGCTGATCTAGGTCAATGATGGGATGGCCCTGAAGGCTAAAAAAAATGAGACAGCCCATATGAAAAGGGTGCCAATCACAAAGCTTTTATTGCCCCCACCTTTCGGGTCATGGAGAAATAGATTGGGCTGCATGGTACTTCAGAGCTGAAACTGACCACACATAAGTACTGGTAAACCACTTCGGACGAAGCCTGCACAGGCAAAGTCCTGTCAGTGCGAGTCAGACTGTCCAATGCATATTTCATTGGGCGGCAGGGCTTGAGATGTATTTTCATATCAATGTTGGGTAAAAGTCTCACAAAATTGGAAGCAGGATCTACAAAATAACCTAAATAGTGTTGTCAGGGAAATTAAACCTCAAGTGAAACAAAATCCCAAAGTTTTTCTACTATATAACCGTGTTGTTATTTTTTGAATGATGTTATGTACCAGGATGATATCTGTTGGCAGGCTATGGCCACTGTTCTATTAAACCTGTTTACTTCAAGTAAACTTCCATCGTATCATAATTTGATTTACATTTCGCTGGAAGTTACTCACATTTATTGCTCAAATGCTTACATTCGGGTATTTTTTAGCAGTACCTCCGCCCATGCTCGATAGCGTGGTCAGGCAGAGCTATTGTTGCAACAGTATGGACAATGGCCTGAATCAAAGGTCATAAAAATGATATGACCACACATAATAACACGAGGTAACCGGCAAGTAACGTCAACACCATCCATGACTACCTTTTGTTTTCTAAACTTCTTTGGCAATAAAATCTGATTTAAGGGGAATGGGTACACCTTCGGGGGAGGTAACTCCTGCAAAAGTATTTTTGTCTACCGTGTCAAAAGGGGTCAATTCTTAAAGGAAAGAATTTGCTCCTGAGGAGCAAATTCTTTCCTTTAAGAGTAGACCTCTTTTTCAGTAGGACAGGGCTTATAGAAAAGCCAACAGGAAGTCCCTTAAGTTGACTCCCTTTGGAAAATGGCAGAAAAATCTGCCAGGTGTTCCCATTCCCCTTAAAATGGTTATGTAATAAACAGAATCTTACACTCATGGTTATTTCATATGAAATGTATTAAACTCCCTAGAGGTGTAAGATCCTCTATTTTCACTTGATTTTTACTGCCCTTAAAGAATATGTCAACCATGTGTCAGAGCAGGCAAAAACTGAAGTTGCTGGGGACAATCTTCACTTTTCTAAGCTTCCAGCAAAAACTTTACCACTAATGCCTCAAGCCATGCCTCTGGCTTGCACAGATTCAGCTGGCTTAACCACTAGGCCATGGAGGTAAAAGTTCAGGCAAGCTTTTACATTAGAGCAGTCTTGTCTTCATTACTTTCCTCCATAACATGACTAGAAGCAGCTACACATGAACCCCCAACATGAGAAAACCTGTCATTCAGGAGCAGTCTGATCTGGGTCTGCACTGTTTGCTTAGGCAGTCTCTTTTCTTAGGCCTGTCTGTCCCAATACTTAGGCTCATTACATTATCCAAGCAGTGAACACATAGGCTGATCTGTACGTTTGTTGTTCCCAAATGACAAAAACAGGCTTTCTCAGGACTTGGCTCATGAAATTGAGGATCTTACATGACTGTTCATGTATTATTGAATTTATTAAACATGTTGAGGAAAAGGGATAAAATGCAAGGCTTTGCCGAGAACTTTATCCCTTTTCCTCAATGAGTTTAATAAATTTAATAATACATGAACCCGAAGGCGCAAGATTCTATTTATCGTATGACGTTTAAAACACATTTTTTTCACGATTTACAAAAAATGTCAATATCCAACCATTCATAAACATGGCGTCGTTAGTACATATAACATTACGGGGCTTATCTTACTAATTTGTGTATTTAATCCACTAGTGGATTAACGAATTTAATACATGGTGTTATGACATTCTCAGACTCAACGTCATATGACCTTTTCCGCATGGACTGGATTAAATGCTTTTGCATTAAAATCGTGTGGCTGAGATCATTATGTGCACTGGTACATGTAGCGATCAACTCGCAATACATGTAAGTTTCAATATTTACATTTGTTTAAAATCCCTTTACCCAATGACAATTAAAGATCGCAAATTTTTCCATTCCAATTTCATTCACTTTCCATTTCTTAACAGGTACAGATACAGTATTTAGGGAGAAGCCTCCGTGGTGTAGTGGTTACGCTACTTGTCTTGTAAACCAGGGGTCGCAGGATCGATCTCGGGCTTCTCCAGACTTTCGGACGACTCTATAAACCGAGATCCCGTCTCCGTATGACCTTAGCTGTGGTGGGACGTAAAACCCAAACACTCACTTACAGTATTTAGGGAGGCACAACTATACAATTTCCATCCACCCGTCTGTAGAATCTATTACTAGCACACATGCACATAAGTAAAATATTTTAACTTCTCATCGACTCCATACCTTTATTATGGGAACACCCTACATTTCTTATGAGAATTAATCCTTAAAGCACCAAGGAGCGGTGGAGTTAATATATTATGTATATTAAGCTTCTTAGTGTACAGAAATCTCTAGTATGTTACAAGAGGCTGGGCCCAGCAAAACTTAAGAAAACTGGTGCAAACAGAGAAAAATACTCAGATCAGCCCATCATGTTAACACACCTATGTAATGAAAACCCCTGTTTATATAGGGATTTATCATAAATTTAGTATAAAATACTTAGTTTTTTAATATGCGATACGAAAGTGACATCAATGCTTGTATCACGCTTGCACGTGCTGCCACATCGCATGGGCTTTATCATACCCCAAAACTCCATATCACAACCCTTTATCGCACCCCTAAGCCTTTATCATACCTCTGATGTCACCCTATTCGGCCCTCGGGCTGATATGGGAATCTCGGGCTGATATGGGGTATGATATGAAAAATGCCATATGATAATCTCTATTTAGAGGAGTATACATTATTTTTCTTACTTCTGCTCCAAGACGCACAGGTTGTGGGTACTTGTCAGGCCCGCCTCAACGAGGTGGTTCTAGCAAGTACCCACAACCAATGTTTGAAGTTTAAAGTAGAAAAAAGCAGAATATCACAAATTTCTATCATAAAAGTGTCTGTTTTTAGGAAATGAAAGAGTGCACTATGTCATAAGGAAATGTTATCATAATTTATCACATGACCTTGTTGATATGCAGTGGATAACGTCATGTCATAACTATCGTATGACCACACATATAACAACACTTGGGCAGGATTGAGTAACGTCATGACGACGTCCATGTCAACCATGCATGTTTGTGGAAAAATTGTCTTGTTTAAAAGTGATACAATCCATTTTAAAGTGGTCATATGATAAATAGAATCTTACACTTGTGACCATTTCATATGATATTTATAAAACGAGCCTTTGGCTCGTTTCAAAAATATCATATGAAATGGCCACAAGTGTAAGATCCAGAATCTTACATGAGTGTCCATTTCCTATGATATTTATGAAACGAGCCTTTGGCTCGTTTCATAAATATCATATGAAATGGCCACAAGTGTAAGATCCTCTATGTATGACTTGATGCAGTCTTCTGGGAATATCTCTGGACAGCATCTATAACAGGGAATTGTGAAGGTTGATCTGTATCTTCACTGGTTGCAGAAGTCATCATATAGGCCTGCTGAGTGCTGAATACTATTTAAAAGATATATATGTATTATTTAAGTACGTGTATACACAAGTATGTGTGTAGCAAAGCATAAATATGACAATAAATAGACTAGACAATTTATATCCTATAAGACCTTGTATCCTTCTAGATATGCTTATTAATTTGACTTTAAAATAATCCAATATATATCATCAACTACATCATGTACAGAAGCTGTCGAACATATCACACTTGCCAGTCATGTCTGCGAGCTGAACCTTTGTCAAAATCCACAATTTGTCAAAGGAAATTGACAAGGTTTCATTTTGTGGACATTTTTTCCTTCTGTTTTTTACAGGTATTTGTAAATAAAGGTAGGCATACAGTTGGAGAGCTGGAAATAAAACCATAAACTAACTTCTTTATTTCAATTTTATGACCCTTTCAAGAACATATCACTACGTAAACAGAAAACCTGACCACCATCTTCTCACTTTTGCTCCAAGCAACTTTTCAGCTTCAACAATTCTGTCATCAAAGACAATGTTTATTTTTCCTTTTAAGTTATACAGGGAGCATTAACCCATTTAGTACCGAAAACCCCAAAACAGGTGTTGGCAAACAGTGCAGGCCAAGATCAGACGCTGCACAATGTGGCATCTGATCAGGGCCTATACTGTTTTCAAAATTTTCAGCCAATCTCCAAATAGTTTTGGAAGAAAATACAACAAGACAACCCTAAATTTTGAAATGGACTCCTGCTATATATAAGAAGGAAGATTCCATTTGGTACAAAATGGGTTAAACTAAAAGCAGTTTCATTTAAAGACTGAATACATTAACAGGTACAAACCATGAAACTGCACACACTCTCCCCGCAAGCTCTTGCTCAACTGGTTTATTTGGTTTTACTGATGTTCAAGAATATTTCATGTCTGTTAACCCTTATCCTGCTGAAGACATATGTCTTTAAAACAGTGTAGACCCAGGTCAGATGGCGTATGAAGAATGCAGTTTGGGAATAGAATACATTCTATTTGGTCATTTAATTGGTGGATAGCTGGAAATGGGTGTGACTATATTAATTTATTCAGCAGGATAAGGGTCATTGAGCCTTGTTGCAAGAAAACCTGCCTTTGTTTTTTTTTTTGTTGTTTTTGACAAGGTAAGACACCAGCCTGCCTGCTCAGCTACACAGATTTAGATATAGAAATTAGAGGCATTATAAGAATCTTATATGGGTGTGAGGGTGGATGGAAAAATCTGTCCCGAGGGCCACTGTCCGGCATCACGAGGCTTGCCGAGTGATGCAGGACAGTGATCCCGAGGGACGGATTTTTCTATCCACCCCTCA
Organism: Lucinisca nassula; assembly: GCA_963580285.1. NCBI lineage: Eukaryota > Metazoa > Mollusca > Bivalvia > Lucinida > Lucinidae > Lucinisca > Lucinisca nassula. Next base: position 60,497,423 of record OY757025.1, read on the forward strand.
CACCCATACCGGATTCTTTTTCTTGCATACCTTCCATTTCTCAAAGCGGATTTTTAATGCTGCAGTCACTTCGGTTACCAACGTCCGCCATATTGTGTTGACACTGCAGGAATGTTAAGTGACGTTGCTGTGAAGTCAACCTTAACAACGGCGCATACGAGGTCATAATCAACCAGTGCATTTATCAAACATGCAATTATATTTGATTTTGGGTCGGAACACCAGGGTCAGAACATAAATTTCTATCCCAGGGTAAAATTACAGATTTCCTTGTCCGGTGTGCAAGAATGTACTATCCAAGCAGAGAATGCAAATGTGCTGATCAGCCTGTGCAGATGTGAAAGCTGACCTATACCTTTGTTGTTCATAAATGCAATAAAACAGGCTTTTTCATGAAGAGGCTCAATTACCTGGCAAAAAAATCACTAGCGAGAGACCTACTGATTTCTATCCACTTGGCCATGTACACATGTTCAGTCTCTCCTAAACATTTATTGTTTTAACTTGGTCATGGAAGCCCATTCTGTCTATCATGAAGAATTGTTTTCACTGTAGGCCTTGTAAATGCATGCACAGATTCACGTTTTGTTCGGAGAAATTTAAACAGGACGTAACTACTAAACTGTGCATCACATCAAAACACAGGTATGGCAGCAGACATTTTCAAGTGAAATGTCAAGTCTAAAGGGGAATGGATAAACTTTCAGGGGAGGCAACTCCTGCAAAAGTATTTTTGTCTCCCATGTCAATAGGGGTCAACTCCTAAAAGGGAAGAATTTGCTCCTAATGAGCAAATTCTTTCCTTTAAGAGCTGACCCCTTTTTCCGTGGAATAGAGCTCATAGAAAATTGAACAGGAAGTTCCAAAAGTTGCCTCCCTTTGAAAAATGGCAGACAAATCTGCTAGGTGTTCCCATTCCCCTTAATTTCTCTAAAAAAAATATACATGTCAATTATAAAATGTCAAATGTTTCTCAGTCATGCTTTCTAAAGATTATCTTTATGACTATCATTTATTTACAGTCGCATGCTTTCAACTTCCTCAGGAATACTGGCACTTTATAAAAGATTTTTTTTTCTTTTTTTTTTTGAGCCTATCATTTACCAACAGTCTCATAACTTCTGTTTCCACAAGATTGCTGCCATTTACTACAAAAGGCTGGATAAACTAAAGCACATGACTGACAGCAGTAAAATTACATACCTAAAAATATTAAATAGGAATATAAACATACACAGACAACATAGGTTCAATAATGCACAAATAAAAATGATACAGTAGAACTTTGATGGCTCGAACACCGATGGCTCGTTTACCATGGATGTGTCGAACCCATTCTTTAGCCCCCAGCGAAATCCTCTACATAAGAAATAGTGGGGGATAAATAAGGAGATTTTAGTCTTTTATCTTGCAAATGAATGCTGTGTGTACTCATTAGAATCGCCTCGATGAGGCGATTCAAATGAGTACACACAGCATACATTTTCGATATATTTTCGATATATAACACCGAAAAGATGTCTAAAAGTATTTCGTTATGCCTCCAGACAGTTAACCTCAGTGGCTCGAACTACCCCTGTCTCGAACAGATTTTCGAGGTCCCAAAGGTGTTCGAGCCATTGAAGTTCGACCGTAATGATGTGGAATTCAGGGGAAACAACTGTTTGTCCCCCCTCAATAGTTGTAAACCTAAAGCTGCAGAGAAACTGCATCTAAAATGTCGCCAGATTTTGTCGTCTGCTGAATCTTCTTGCAAACTTTTCAAGTATATTTTTGCATATAGGCAAACAGTATGGACCCAGAGCAGTCCAATCTGGGTCCACACTCTTTGCATCAATGACTTATAAAGTAACCAGCAGATGACAAAGCAGATAACAACTGTTGTGACTGGTATCTTAAGAGTCATTCTGAGCTTGGATGTCAGCCAAAAGAGAGAGGGGCAAAGTTTACTGGAAGACTGTTAAGACTGGCAGAAACCATGCCAGATGCACTGATTCTCCTTAAATGCTAAGGGCACAATATTTACCCTTAAACACTAAGGGCACAATATTTACACTATGTATTCTGACACCATAACTGGTTCTAAAATTTGAACAAGCACAATTTATTACCTAATGTTGTGTCTAAAAATAGCTGGAAGAGTTGCAAACAAGTGTTAAACCCTAATGAGATGCCTGGTCCTGCAGCGTCTCATCTAGATACAGTTTGCTCAGGTTTTGATTGTTTTGGGTTTAACGACATGTCAACCCTTGTAGGTCATTTTGTTTCATCTCCCAGAGAAAAGGAGAAAAGAGATAGGAGAGACAGTAGGTGAGGTGAAAGTGAGGGACAGAGGAGAGAGGAAAATGTATGGAAGTGTAGAAACTGAAGAAATAACAACATAACCCCCCTCTACCCTTACCTGCTGCAAAGACAGCGGACCTTGCCCAACTGAGTTGGGCAAGGTCCGCTGTCTTTGCAGCAGGTAAGGGTAGATTGCACTGTAAGCCAGAAACAGTTGGACATCCCAGTGACACAAGATACACATCAACTTTGCTTCTCCAAACCATCCCTATTTGCTCAGGCCTGTCTGTTCGAATGCATTCAGTAAATTATAAATACGGGTATGCAAACCTAGAAATATGTCAAGCATGTATTTGCAAAAATACAAGTTTCTACGCATGCTTAGTTTGTGAGCATTTAGCTATAGGTTGAACTACATGAGCCTTCTCCATTTCAAAATGAGCAATGCATACTTTGCATATATCAGAGGCTGTTGCTATGAGATTTATTACCGTAAAAATCCAAAAAATTCAGACACCTTGAGGACTTGCTGTAATTCTCCTAAAATTTTAACAAATTTACACAAACAGTGTAGAACCCAATCAGACTGCTCCACCAGTAGTCTGATCTTGGTCTGCACTGTTTGCTCAGGCCTATCTGTCCCAATACTAAGGATCATTACAGTATCTCTGGTCACTTGTGACAAGCTGTGCATTTTCAAGTATACAGGATCATAGTAGGGTGTCATAACTACAATGAATAACAATACACATGGCTACTGAACAAATACACCAAAATCTCTTTAACCCTTGTCCTGCTGAATATTTAAATATGTCACACCCACTACTGATTATCAGCCAATCAGATTACTTGATGCAAATTATTGCAACAAATTCATAAACTGGATGGCAAACAATGAAGATCCTGATCAGATGGCTTCTTCAGAAGCCATCTGATCTGGATCTACATTGTTTCAAAGACAAGGCATATTCTGGCTCAGCAGGACAAGGGTTAAAACACTATTGTTGGGGTCCATAGCAGAAACTGTGTTAATTGTCTTTTTTTTTTAAGTTTAATAGCCCAGTCAACACTAGTTTGGTTGTAAGGAGCAAGACACTTTTCCTGAGGTTTAAACACAATCAGTGCAGTGTACTTTCAGAAACTGACAACTGTACTACTAGAATTAGAATGGAAAGAATGACCACAGAAAAGATTTCATTATTAATCACCATGAAGAAATGTTGCCAACTTGGCAGGGATCAAAGCCATGACATGATCACCAGTCACATGTATATGAAACCATGTTTTATATTGCAACCAGGCATTCTAGTAACCTAATAAAGGGGGTCGAACAACTGCACGCTATAATCGGTAGTGACCTATAATACCTTCTACTGACCTATAATACGTCTAGTGACCGTTTATAGACCAGACCTACTTTTCAGGTCACAAATTTACAAGTGTAAACAATAACATGCAACCTTTTATACACAAGAAAACAACGAAACTGCAAGTTAAAATCTTTGCAATATTTATTTGAACAGATTTTCAGAAAACACAGCGAAATTCTTACCTTCCCGGCCTTTACTGGTTTGAATGGCCTGTTGGAATAACTGCGCATTGCTACTGCAGTTGTGTCTCAACATCGAACGTAATTTCTAAAGCTAAAATAAACTAATTATTTGCAGATTTTCATGCAGAATGTAAAGTGCTTAGAAACTTTAACTTGAGGGTCCATGTTGTTTTCTACATCTTTGTGGCATGGTGACGTCAGAAACTTTGCACTCGTTGACGTCACGTTATACTATGTGTGCGCTCCATGACACTGAATGTTGTTTAACATGCCACACCGTCTGCGGTCTTTTTTGCTTAAATTTGCTCAATTATTGCAAAACCCCTTTATTGTTTTGAATTGCGGTATAAACTAAATACATGATAATCGGTTCGCCACGACAATTTTATAGGGGCTCGCTAAAGCTCGCCCCTATAAAATTGTCTAAGGCTCACTGATTATATTTTATTATTAAAGACACTAACCATGTATTTACTATATACCCAGGCAAAAATATATCTAATACAGTAAAATTCCTACATTAAAACCACCTTTGGGACTGTTCAAAAGTGGTCTTTAAGGTGGTCTCCCACTAGAGCATACTGAATGTAGAAAACACAAAGAAAATATAACTGAAACCTTCTAAATGCAAAATTTATATTAATTTTAGGTGGTCTTAATAGTGGAATTTCACTGTATATAGAAAAAAAATAACATTTATGGTCATTTTTTCTATACTATCTCCCCATTTTTGAGATTCATCTTTAAAGTGTGTTATATCCAAAACTGTGTTATAATGAGAGCAGAGTCAGGGCCTGACAAATCCATTTCACAGTTGCCAAAGTTCAAAATTAAGCTGGGCAAGTGTATTTTATAAAGAGTTATATGTGTAATACAATGGCAACCACATGTATAGCTAATGCAATTTGACGAGACTGACAACCTCTATTACCATAATTTCACATCCGACTGAATACATATAATTATCTTCGCCGTTTTCCAAAGAGGTTGATATTGTTATTCAATACATAGAGGCCAGTAAATGGTTAGCAACTCACGAGATGCCGAAAATTCACGAGAAGCTTACGAAAACCGACCTATTGGTGATTACATTGACTAATTTATTCTTTGCATAAAGGTCAGTCTCATGTCAATTTGCCCCAGCTATAAACTAGTTATATCAATTGTTCAGAGGCTCAGTTTATGTAAAATACCTCAACTACAATGAATAACACTACACAGGATGATTAAATAAACAGGACAACTAATATACATGACAAACAAACAAATGATAATAAAGTACAATAATATACATGACAACCACAAGTAAAATAGCTTTAACCCATTGTATGCTAGTGGACTCTTCCATTGCTATACATTGGACAAGTCCATTTGTCATATAAGGGGTGTCAGGCCTATTTTTTCGTTTTTATACTATTTTTGGCAGAAAATTCTGTTAGCAAACAGTGCAGGCCCTGATCAGACGCCGCGTTCTGCGGCGTCTGATCTGGGCCTGCACTGTTTGCCAAGGTACCTCTTTAGGGTTTTCCCCACATACAATGGGTTAAATAATATCACATCAAATCTTCTTCACTTTGAGGTAAAAGCTGACTCAACTGGTATAGATAACTATTAGCAATACAGTGTCATTATTAACCCATTTTGTAATGAATGAAATCTTCTTCCTAATACAGCAGGCGTCCATTTAAAAATTCAGGGGTGTCAGATTGAGTTATTTTTACAGGCCTCCTATTGGCCCACTTTGAAAATATAGGTTTATATATAGGTTTTTCTTTAACTCAAAATACAGGTTATTTACAGGTTTTTCAATAAAAATACAGGTTAAAAAAAAAGAGTCTTCCAAACTTACATAAAAATTTAAAGCTGAAGAAAAAATATTTGATGAATTTTTGTGCCACAATTACTCAGATAAAGTTGTTCTAAATTTTACAAAGTCCACGCAGGCGAGGAAAAAAAAATGCAATTTCTTGACAGTTTTCATCACTTTTTATGGAACTAAAAAGTAAAAAATAGTAGTGCATTTTGAAGAAAAGTTAGGGTTGAGTCGCAAGAAGGTTTGAAAAGTGAAAAAATATAGTTTTTTTCATGAAAATACAGGCTTTTTATAGGTTTTATGAACAAAATAAAGGTTTTATAGGTTTGGCACAAAATTATAGGTTTTATAGGTTTTGCTAGGAGGCCTGTTTTTAGAAATTTATTTAGAAAATAAATATCTGTACTAAGCCTGTACTGTCTGCCAGTCTCCCATTTTGGAGTACCACAATGATCCTAAGTATTGGGACAATTAGGCCTTAGCAAACAGAGCATATCCTGATCAAACTATTCCTAAAGGACACCACAGAACACAGCATCTGATCAGGACCTTCCCTGTTTGCATAAAGTTCACCTTTTTTCTAAAAAAGATAACTGAAATAACAACCTTACAACCCTTAACTCTTATCATGCTGTTCACGACAATCCCTATCTTTGGAAACAGTGTAGATCCAGATCAGATGGCTTCTGATGAAGCCATCTGATCAGGATCTACACTGTTTGACATTCAGTTTATGAATTTGTAGGAATAAATTACATCAAGTAATCTGATTGGTTCAAAGTCTGAAATGGGTGTGGTTAAACTGAATATTCAGCAAGAGAAGGGTTAACCCAAGATAAGGGTTAAACCTTATTCTTTAGCCACACCCGTCTCTGACTTTCAACCAATCAGAATAATTGATGTGATTTATTCCTACGGACTCTAAAATTTGTAGATTCTCATCAGGTGGCTTCAGAAGAAGCCATCTAATCTGGATCTACAGTGTTTGTAAAGGTAGGGGGTTGTCATGAACAGCAGGATAAGTGTTGATATTGAATGGATTTTTGAATATATACAGTAGAATTTCAATGGGCTCGTTTACCAAGGATGAGTCAAACCCGTTCTAGAGTTCACAGGGAATTCCTCCAAATACAATATAGGGATAATGTTGGGAGATTTTCTTTTTTTATCTTGCAAATGTATGCTGTGTGTACTAATTAGGATCGCCTCACAACATGCATTTATAATATAAAACACCGAAAAAATATCCCACAAATATCTCCATTATGCCTCCTGGTATGGCACTAATAGTTACCCTCTGTGGCTCAAACTACTGCTGTCTCGAACAAATTTTCATGGTCCCAAAGGTGTCTGAGCCATCGAAGTTCGACTGTATAAGGCTGAAGATTCCACTCAGTAGAAAATGGGTGAAGGGTAATAGATACTTCACTGACACTTGCCAATATGAAATAAGGAATATGAGCCCAGAAATATGTCTCTTACTCCTCACAAGGCTTTGGACCAAAAGATCATTTTCATGCCCTTTTACTGTTGAACGCAATGGATATCTGTATAAAAAGTCATTTTCGTGTCTTTCAATGTAATACATTAGGTATTTTCTTTGCCCACACTGAAGGTCATTTTCATGCCTTGCAATGTACAAACAATGGGTCTTAGCCTTGGACCAAAGGCATTTTCATGCGTTTTTAACTGTTGAACACACTGGGTATCTATCTACAAGTTCATTTCAATGCCTTGCAATGTACAAACACAATGGGTGTTAGCCTTGGACCAGAAAGTTATTTTTATGCCCTTCTATTGTTGAACACACTGGGTATCTATCTACAAGTTCATTTCCGTGTATTGCAATGTACAAATGTAATGGGTATTAGCTTTCAATAGGAAGGTCATTTTCTTGCCTTTTTTACTGTTGAACACACTGGGTATAGGACTGTATCTACATAAAAAGTCATTGTCATGCCTTGAAATGTACAAATGTTAAAAGTCTGTATACACACATTATTCCACAGTTGGTGAATTAAAGAAACCCCTCCTAGTGATATTCTGCGTCCTCTCTCCTCGTCTGAAATGAAGAAATAAGTTTTAGTTTCAATAAGTAAAAAATTAAACAAACTCAGAAAAATTCTCAAACTTATAATTATGACATTTCATTTAACCACTATAGAAAATTCAAGAGCAGATGGCCATTTTTTGTTTGTTATTCTTTTTTTTTCAGAGAAGGAAAAGGCTTGTAAAGCCTTACTTTCCCTGAAAAATAAAACAAGATGCCCATGGGCCACTATGCCTACTATGGCTCAGGTGGGTAGCAATGTATTTGCTGCCACTGGCAGCAATGTATTTTAACAATATGATTTTAATCTGCAGATTATCAATAAACGAACCCCCATACCCAAATGAGCATCCATGTGGACTCTGTATCTGAAACATTAGACATTTTATGAAGTGGAGGGGATGGGACATGGACCCAACGGAGCCCTGGTTGGTATCACTGAATGTGCCATATCATAAGGAACAAGAATAATGGTTTAGGGGTGGGGATCTGTATGGGTTCCTGAGATGAAAAGGTCTTTTCAGCAGTGGACGGGTTGGGGCATGGCCCTTTTGGACACCAGGAAAGCCCAATATTATTGTCACTGAATGTGTCTTATCATAAGGATCAAGACTAGAGCTGCCGCCTAACGAGCGCCAATTATACCCCCGCATGCGTTGTCAGACAAATTTTTACAAGTATTTGACCTTGAGGAAGGTCAACGTAAAGGTCAAGGTCAGGTTTGTGTATATCAATCTTAAGTACTAGTGGCAAGGTGTGTGGTGTGTGAATATTAAAGAAATCGGTCAAAGAATAAGGAAGTTATGAGCAATGTTAAAGTTTTTTGTAACGGACCGACGACGACAGACGACAAGCTGACTCCTATATACCCCCTTCAAACTTCGTTTGCGGGGGTATAAATATATACCGATTAGGGGTTGAGATATAAACGGTTTCTGAGATATGAGACTCTTTTATGAAATGGAGGGGAGAGGAACAGCCCCTGTGGACCCCACAAGTTGGTGTAACTGAATATGTCTAATCATAAGGAACAAGAACATATGCGATTATGGGGTGGGGATCTGCATGGCATCTATGATATATGGCATTTTATGAAGTGGAGAGGTGGGTAATGGCTCCCGCAGATTGCCGCATCACAAAGGGACCCCCAGGTTGGTGTGACTGAATGTGTCTTACCATAAGGAACAAGAATATGTAAAGTTTAGGGGTGGGGATCTGAACAGTTTCTGAGATATATGGCTTTTTATGAAGTGGAGGGGTGGGGCATGAACCGAGACATGGCCCAGGGCACACAGGGGGACCCCCAGGCTGGTGTCACCAAATGCATCTTATCATAAGGAACATGAATATATATGGTTCAGGGCTGCTGGGGCTCTGAACAGTTTCTCAGATATTTGGCCTTTTGTGAAGTGGAGGGGTGGGGCATGGTACCAGCGCAACCTGGGAGACCCCTAGAATGGTATCACTGAATGTGTATTATCATAAGTAACAAGAATATATATGGTTTAGGGGTGGGTATCTGAACGGTTTCTGAGATATTGGGCCTTTTAGGAGTGAGTGTTTGATTTTTACGTCCCACCAACAGCTAAGGTCATACGGAGACGGGACCTCGGTTTAAAGACTCATCCGAAAGTCTGGAGAAGCCCGGGATCGATCCTGCGATCCCTGGTTTACAAGGCGAGTGGCGTAACCACTGCACCACGGAGGCTTCTATGGGCCTTTTAGGAAGTGCAGGGAGTGGAGCATGGCCCCAGCACACCCAGGGGACTCCCAGGTTGGTATCAATGAATGTGGCTTATCACAAGGAACAAGAAAATATATGGTTTGGGGTTGCGGATCTGAATGATTTCTAAGATATATGGCCTTTCATGAAATGGAGGGGGTGAGGCATGGCCACGGAACACCCTGGAGGACTCCCAGGTTAGCATAAATGCATATATGGCTGAAGAAGTTTACTCATAGAACATTTCTATAAAATTTTTGGCAAAATATCTGCAAAGGCTTGGTAGTAAAATGCCATTTTTCTGTTTTCTCCATTTTAAGTCTATGAAAACTCTAAGTTGCCATTAAAACCAAACTAATGAGCTGATTTCCATTAAAAACATAAACTTACAATCCCCCAGCCCAAGGATAATACAGATGAAATCTGTGCTGAATCTGGCCCCAAAAATACAAATAAAAGTTTCAGAAACTGAAATTTTCAGTGACATCAACTGAGACATTGACAAAAATATAATGTCATTGTGGTCTTGTTGTCTTTTAAAGTATGACTTGAATATGAATAAGAAAAAATTTCTGAACAAGCTGAACAAATGTGCTTTCTACACAAATAATTTTTGTGAATCTATGCTGTTATATTTATTGTTGAATCTTTCCAAATTAATCAAAAATACACTCAACTTAACAGGAATTTTATGAGTGCTGAATAATTTTGCCACAATACTGTAGACACAATGATTTCCCATCACTCACAATATGACCAGTACAAAATCACTGACCAGTGCTAAATCCTCAATACCGTGTGTATGACAGATGCTATCTCCAAAGTCAAATAATAGCAATTATTAACTGACTATCCTGTATTGTTCGAAGGACATCCATATTAACACTGAGATAAAATCAATAATCGTGTTTTTAATGGTTTTGTTTGTTTGTTTGATTTGAGGTTTAACGTCCCCGTCAACACTGTAAAGGTCATTTTGGAGACGTTGCTTCCAATTTTGTGGGACTTTTACCCGACATTGAGATGAAATGACTTCTAAAGCCCTGTCGCCCAATGAAACCAATAGGGTTTATTAGCATGGACAGTCCGCCTCGCACCACGGTTCCTGGACAGGCTTAGATCCTCTAAGCGGTTTACCAGTACTAGTGTGCGGGCCGGATTCAGCTCTGCGTGGAAGCATCATGCAGCCTATATATTTCTTCAAGCCCCTATGAGCGGGGGCCGCTGTGTTTTTAATGTTGTCAATTAACAAAATTGACAGTAATCAAGTAATTTCGTATTGTCCAGGTTACAGGCCCTAGGTCAGCTGTATTGGCTTCGGCCTTCAGCCTCTGGCCAATACAGCACACCTCAGACCTTTAACCGGGCCAATATGAAATTAATTGATTAATAACATTATAATATAGTTGATCTATTCCATTTTCATTGTCAGTGTACTTGAGTAAAGTAGAAGTAAAACAAAGATCAGGAATCGATACAATTAACTTACTCCACCCATCAAAGTCACCAAAGGGAAAGAAACACAAACATGAAGCGACCAGACCATAATAGAAACCTAAACAAAGGATGGCCATAAGGACAGTTACTTTCCCACAAAATGGCCAAATGGCCATCCAAAACAAAAAGACACAAGTGATACACACAGTTAAGTAGTAACAAACAACAACATAAATAAACTGCCACAGAAGAACCGCCTTGGAATGGTCAGTGGAAAGAATTCCACTGGAGGGCTTAAATCGATTTTACATGGCCATAATCCTTGCCCTTACCTCTGTCGCGGTATACACTAATTTTGTTTAGTCTGCATGAACTCGTTTACTTGAGCCCTGCCATGAGAAAACCTGTCTTCTGTGGTTTGTGACCAGGTAAGACCAGCCTGGTCACAAGGTTAAAAAACTTTCTCATGCTCAACTCACTTTACAATTCTTTAAAGATTATTTCACTAATTTCAAGCTGACCATTAATCAGGTGGGCGAAAACCATAGTACCTGGAGAAAGACTACCTGACCTTCTTGTGCAGAACTTGGTATCTTACATGTGAGCCTCAGAGGCTGGAACCCACGGTGGTAAGAGACCTTGTGATCAAGAGTCAGCGCTCTTAACCCTAGGACATATAGGCCCGCTGTGGATTAGGACCCAAAATACTTGAGTTCTGAGAATTGTCTCCCCTGAATATGTACCCATATTCCCTTAATGGGAATGGAAGGCAAATCCTTCAAAAGTAATTTTGTCTCCCATGTCAATAGTGTCAACTATTAAAGGAAAGAGTTTGCTCCTGAGGAGCAAATTATTTCCTATAAGAGTAGATCCCATTTTCGAGTAGACCCCGTTTTCCATGGGACAGAGGTTATATAAATGTGAGTAGGAAGTTCTGAAAGTTGCCTCCCATTGAAATATGGCGGAAAAATTTTGTGTCACCTTCCAGAGAAAAGATCAGAAGAGAAAGTAGAGAAAAAAGAATAATGAGGAGAATAACGGAGAAAGAAATGAAAGTGGTGAAATCGGAACATGACCCTTTTACCCAACCTACTGCCAGCACAGAGGCATTGACCAACTATATGTCAATATTTGTTGGAAACCCTGATCCAAATGACACACCACACATTTGCTTCATCCAACCATTCCAAATATTTCACACTTATAAATGCGCTCTATTCCTTCAACTTACGCTTTACCTCGAAAAATCATCCACCAAATTATCGAAAGTGATCAAACGGAACTCTCGCTAATCGATCGTCGAAAGTCTTTCAGTGGGGGCATTAAGTTTGTCTTCTTTATCTTACTCTTCTTGTCTCTGCTTTAGACATAAAACTGAGAACTGTGAGACCACCCCAGATACAAGGGGGTGAGGCCACCCCAGATACAAAGGGGTGGAAGTTTAGTAGTAGCTACCCCATACCCTAGCTCTAAGATTATGTTAAATGCCCTATATATATGTGTGTTGGTTATGAGTGAAAATGAGAGTAAATGTAATATAATGAAGTGTATAATGGGTTTAATGAGGTAGATTAGGAACATGATGAAATTAGCTATCTTACACCAAAAACCATTGTAGTAAAGCAAACAATAACACACTGCAACACAAGTATTTGCAAAGGAACACACCACGAGTATTTGAAAACAAGAGGGCCATGATGGCCCTGAATCGCTCACCTGAATCCAAGATGTTTCAAAGCTTATGGAAATGAAGGATTCACTGTTTTAAGGAGATGTGGGCTATATCAAGTCATTTGCCTAGGTGGAGATGTCATTTAAAAGTTTTTCTATTTTTAGCTCTGGTGGCCATTTTGTTAAATGAAGCAGAACCATTTTGCCAATTTTGAAAGAGGGTCACTCAACGAACATTCCTGTAAAATTGTTTTCGAATCGGGCCATTTGCCTAGGAGGAGAAATGCCATTTAAAGGTTTTTCTATTTTTAGCTCTGGGGGCCATTTTGTTTAACGGGACATTACAATTTAGGCAATTTTGAAAGAAGGTCACTCAAGGAACTTTCCTACAAAATTATTTTCAAATCGGGCCATTTGCCTAGGAGGAGATGTCATTTAAAGGTTTTTTCTAGTTTTAGCTCTGGTGGCCATTTTGTTTAACGGAGTGGAACGATTTAGGCAAAATTGAAAGAGGGTCACTCAAGGATCATTCCTGTGAAATTATTTTCAAATCGAGCTCTTTGCCTAGGAGGAGATGTCATTTAAAGGTTTTTCTATTTTTACCTCTGGTAGCCATTTTGTTTAACGAAGTGGAACAATTTAGGCAAGTATGAAAGAGGGTTACTCAAGGAATATACCTGTGAAATTATTTTCAAATTGACCCATTTACCTAGGAGGAGATGTAATTTAAACGTTTGTCTATTTTTAGCTCTGGCAGCCATTTTGTTTAACAAAGCAGAACCATTTGGGCAATTTTTAAAAAGGATCACCTAAGGAACCTTCTTCTTCTTCTTCTTCCGGTTTCGCCTTAACCCCCGGAGGGGACACAGACGGTGTATTAGATACACTCCTGGGGCCAGTTGTTCAAAGCATCGTTAGCTTAACGAGCTCGTTAGTGGTCATATTGTTAACTCTTCTAGCAAGTACAATATCGTAAATTTTGGTATTTTTGCTGGAAAAATGTGAGCAGCTTTTGCGTCAGCAAAAGCTGCTCACATTTTTTCAGCAAAAATTTCAGCATATTTACCATATTTAATGATCAAAGTTTTAACGATACGTTAACTAACGACGTCGTTAGTTTTGAACAACTGGCCCCAGTTTTGCAGGATGAAAGCCTACACAATAATCATGTAATTACGGTAGGGTTCTTTAACCAGCACAGGGGATGGTTCTCCCTGCACAGGGGGCCTCCAGTTAACGTCCCGATCCGAAGGACGGTGCACTTTATGACATTCATCCCTGCAAATGATGCCAATGGAGCGTGTTCGGACACCGAAATTTTCACACCGCTGCCGGGGATCGAACCCGGGACCTCTAGCATCAGAGGCAAGTGCACTAACAACTGAGCTATCACGCTCCCCTTCTTATGCAATTAATACCGAATCAAGCCATTTCCTAGGTGGAGATGTCATTTAAAAGTTTTTCCATTTTTAGCTCTGGTGACCATTTTGTTTAACCAAGCAGAACCATTTCGTCAATTTTGAAAGAGGGTCACTCAAGGAACATTCCTGTTCAATTGTTTTCAAATTGGGCCATTTGCCTAGGAGGAGATGTCATTTAAAGGTTTTTCTAAATTTAGCTCTGGCAGCCATTTTGTTTAATGAAGCGTAACAGTTTAGGCAATTTTGAAAGAAGGTCTTTCAAGGACCATCCGGTGAAATTATTTTCAAATCAGGCCATTTGCCTAGGAGGAGATGTCATTTAAAGGTTTTTCTATTTTCAGCTCTGGTGGCCATTTTGTTTAACGGAGCAGAATGATTCAAGGAATTTTGAAAGAAGGACACTCATGGAACATTCATGTGAAATTCTTTTCTAATCAGGCCATTTCCCTAGGAGGAGATGTTATTTAAAGGTTTTTCTATATTTAGCTCTGGTGGCCATTTTGTTTAATGGAGTGGAACGATTTAAGAAATTTTGAAAGAGGGTCACTCAAGGATCATTCCTGTGAAATTATTTTCAAATCAGGCCATTTGCCTAGGAGGAGATGTCATTTAAAGGTTTTTCTATTTTTTAGCTCTGGCAGCCATTTTGTTTAACGGAGTGGAACGATTTAGGTTATGTTGAAAGAGAGTCACTCAAGGAACATTCCTGTGAAATTATTTTCAAATCGGGCTCTTTGCCTAGGAGAAGTTGTCATTTAAAGGTTTTTCTATATTTAGCTCTGGTGGCCATTTTGTTTAACGAGCGGAACGATTTAGACAATTTTGAAAAAGGGTCACTCGACGAACGTTCCTGTGAAATTATTTCCAAATCGTGCCATTTGCCTTGGAGGAGATGTTATTTAAATGTTTTTTCTATTTTTAGCTCTGGCGGCCATTTTGTTTAACAGAGTGGAACAATTTAGGCAATTTTGAAAGAGGGTCACTCAAGGAACATTCCTGTGAAGTTATTTTCAAATTGGGCCATTTGCCTAGGAGGAGATGTCATTTGAAGGTTTTTCTATTTTTATCTCTGGCGGCCATTTTGTTTAACGGAGCGGAATGATTTAGGCAATTTTGAAAGAGGGTCACTCAAGCAACATTCCTGTGAAATTATCTTCAAATCGGGCCATTTGCCTAGGAGGAGATGTCATTTCAAGGTTTTTCTATTTTTGGCTCTGGCGGCCATTTTGTTTAACGGAGCAGAATGATTAAGGCAATTTTGAAAGAGCCTCACTCAAGGAACGTTCCTGTGAAATTATTTTCAAATTGGGCCATTTGCCTAGGAGGAGATGTCATTTAAAGGTTTTTCTATTTTTAGCTCTGGTGGCCATTTTGTTTAACGGAGCGGAACGATTTAGGCAATTTTGAAAGAGGGTCACTCAAGGAACATTCCTGTGAAGTTATTTTTTTAAATCAAGCCATTTGCCTAGAAGAAGATGTCATTTAAAGGTTTTTCTATTTTTAGCTCTGGCGGCCATTTTGTTTAACGGAGCGGAACGATTTAGGCAATTTTGAAAGAGGGTCGCTCAAGGAACGTTCCTGTGAAATTATTTTCAAATCGGGCCATTTGCCTAGGAAAAGTTGTCATTTAAAGGTTGTTCTATTTTTAGCTCTGGCGGCCATTTTGTTTAACGGAGCGGAACGATTTAGGTAATTTTGAAAGAGGGTCACTCAAGGAACATTCCTGTGAAATTATATCAAAATCCATTCTATGGTTTAGGAGGAGATGTCATTTAAGTAAATTGTTGACAGACGCACAACGCACGACGGACATTGACCGATCACAATAGCACACCTTGAGCCTTCGGCTCAGGTGAGCTAAAAAAAGAACACACCATAGTCTTAAACTGAACACTAACTTTCTTACATCTGCACACACATACAAGCATAACAACAATGTTCTTACATCTGCACACACATACATGCATAACACAATGTCCATTCTAACAGACAAAAACAGGAACAAATGATGAGGAATAGATATACTTGGTCTATTCGGGTATTTTTAAATGGGAGATTATTTTTGTGACAATATTACAAATCACAATTTAGTTGACAGGTTTGACAATAAAGTTGCACTGCATAGCAGATCCAGTATGGGAAATGTACACCACCCCCAACGCCCTTACCCAAGAGATTTGAAAGCTTACGAGTTGATAGACAAGAAAAGATCCCTCAGAATTCTCTGAATATACAGTCGAACTTCGATTGCTGGAACCCCTTTGGGACTGTGAAAATTTGTTGGAGACAGGGGTAGTTCGAGGGTTACTGTTAGTTTTATATCAGGAGGCATAATGGAGATAATTTTGGGATATCTTTTCGGTGTTCTATTTTATAAATGTATGTTGTGTGTACTCATTAGAATCGCCTCGATTCTAATGAGTACACGCAGCATACATTTGCAAGATGATAGAGGAAAAACTCCCTACACGATCCCTATATCATATTTGGAAAAATTCCCTGCGGACCAAAGAACAAATAAACGAGCCTTTGAAGTTCTACCGTATGTTCTTGAAACTTTGGTGCTCAGTCAGCTAATAGCACTAGGTTATAAGAATCTTACATGGGTGTGAGGGGTGGATGGAAAAATCTGTCCCGAGGGTCACTGTCTGGCTTGTCGAGTGACAGATTTTTCTATCCACCCCTCACACCAATATACGATTCTTTTTCTTGCATACCTTCCATTTCTTAGCGCGGATTTTTAGTGCTGCAGTCACTTAGGTTACCGACGTCTGCCATATTGTGATAACAACGACGTCTGCAATATTGTGATTACATTACAGGAATGTTTAGTGACATAATATGCTGTGATGTCAACCTTAACGACGGCACATATGAAGTCGTATTCAACCAGTGCATGTCTCAAACACGCGAGAATATTCGATTTTGGGTAAGAACACCAGGGTTAGAACAGAATTTCTATCCCAAGCTAAAACTCTGGATTTCCTTTTTAGCTGGTGTGCAAGAAACAAGATCGCTTGCTCCCTGCATAAAGCTACCTCAAAGTCTCCTCTACAGAGCTCAACTGAGCTTTTGCAAGTTTCCCATGGTATAAGTTCTGTTTTCTCATGACTATGCCCCCATATATCCCCCAATAAACCCATTATATGGGCCGCGTCAAGCGATTTTGGTACTTATCGCCTATGCGAGCAGCGAAGGTTCAGGCGAGCCTGCGCATCCGCGCAGTCTCGCCAGAACCTTTGCCGCTCGCTCATACAAGCAGTGAATCAAGAGGAACCTTCAGACAGAAAACCATATCCCTGGCCCCTCTGAATGGCTGGGAATGCGCAGTTAAAATTTGTCATGACGGAATGCTCGAAGACCCAAATTCGCTTGGCGGGGCTCATATAGTAATGGACTCTTCCATTGCTATATGTTGGTTTGTTTGTTTGATTTGAGGTTTAACGTCCCCGACAACACTGTAAAGGTCATTTTGGAATGTTGCTTCCGATTTTGTGGGACTTTTACCAGACACTGAGATGAAATGACATCTCAAGCCCTGTCGCCCAATGAAAACAATAGGGTTTATAAGCATGGACGGTCTGACTCTCACCGCTTTGCCTGGGCAGGCTTAGATCCTCTAAGCAGTTTACCAGTACTCGTGTGCGGGTCTGTTTCAGATCTGCGTGGAAGCATCATGCAGCCCAGCTATATGTTGGACAAGTCATATAAGGGGTGTCAGGCCTATTTTTTCATTTTTATTCTACTGTTGATGAAAAATTCAGTTAGCAAATAGTGCAGGCCCTGATCAGACACCACTATTTGCAGCTGCATCTGATCTGAGCCTGCATTGTATCCAAGGTACCCCTTTAGGGATTTCCCGCATGCAATGGATTAGACAACATCTGTATCCTTTTTTAGTTGCAAGTAAATGTCCCTTCATGTTGTCTGTTGCAATTTCATGCCCATTTCAGTTTGCCAGTTGCAAATTTATGCCCCTTTCAGTTTGTCAGTGGCAAGTTAATGCCCCTTTCAGTGTTCATCTATTCTTCAATCAATGCAGCAGCTCATGACAATGTACATACTGAGATCTTATCATCAATGAAAGAGCGCATGGAAATTAACCCTTAAAGCACAAAGAAGAACTATGCAGATGACATTCAACATCTGATTCAAAGGACTGACATTTAATCATTTGGCAAAGGTATGACATTCTCCTTTTTTCAGTATTTTTCGAAGAAAATAAGACTTGACATTTCCCACTGAATCATCTGCTTCAGGCTTGACACTCAGTTATTTTCTTTGAAAAATAATAAAATGAGATAGCTGAAAAATGTCACATGTTGAGTTGTGCTTTCAGCTTTAAAGCATGGATACAAGAAAGATGGAATATAGTATTGTGTACAAGAGAGTATATTAGAAGATACAGCTTCCCCATGCAAAATCATTCCTGTTTGCATACACCCAAACCTCTTTATAACATTGTTCTTTATAGCATGTTTTTGACATAGTCCCATGTATAGATTACCGTAGTGATTCTAAGTATTGGGACAGATATGCCTAAGCAAACTCTACAGACCCAGATCAGTCTGATCAGGGTCTACACTGTTTGACAGCACAGACCCAGATCCCAGGAGCAGTCGGATCAGGGTATACACTGTTTGCCATTTTGTCTGCTCCTTTTGGACTCCATGCTGTTTTGTGAAACATATTTGTTAGAATTTTTGGATAATTACAGCAAGTTCTCAAGACGTCCAAACTTTTAGGTGCGGTGTAATAATATTGATGTCTTGATGAAGAAAAAAGTGTAAAACCGGACTCCTATATCCCGCCTTGCTTTAACATGCATGACAAAAATAACCATTCTATAATTGAATATAGATACATTTTTGCATTGATATAGTAAGGCTGTTCTGCAACGGAAGGTCAGGTGGTTTTTCTCCGGGTACTCCGGTTTTCGCCCACCTCTGATTAACGATCAGCTTGATATGAGTGAAATAATCTTGAAAGGCCGTAAAACCAAAACCAAAATATAGTAAGGTTGTCTAATTAACAGGGTTTCTACCTTGAACCCTAATAACAGTGTTATAAAGAGGTTGTGGTGTACATGTATCTAGCAGCAATATATCAAGACATTCAGTGCATCAAACTGTCCAAGCTTCCATTCAGGACAAAATGAATGGAAAATCTGGAATATTTTCTGCTTCTCCACCTAACTATGTGCTTTGGATAGTCAGGCCTAATTTTTCATTCTTATTCCATATCAGACAGAAAATGCTGCCAGAAAACAGTGAAGACCCTGATCAGACGCCGCATTCTGCGGCGTCTGATCTGGGTCTCCACTGTTTGCCGTGGTAACCCTTTTGGGGATTCCCGCACACAATGGGTTAATATCCTTGTTAACTTTAAATAAACAATTGCAACGTTTGTCAAGGCAGTTCAAACAAATATCAGCAACAAATGTTACGATGGAGAACATGGCAAATAATCATAGAATTTGGAGCAGAAAGTCTATTCCATTCTCAGCATTTCAAAGTTTTCTGACAGGAGACATCATGCATGAAATAACAAGCAAATTACTTTTTCTGCTTGCCAGCTTTAACACACTGTGGTGTCAAAGTTTCACTACAAAAATAAAATGATTAAAATATCAGTAAACATTAATTGTGTAATGTAATCTGGTGATTTTTGAGGAACATCTACATGTAAACTCGATCTACATCAACATGAAAACTCCATCCTTAGACATTGTACAGCTAATTTTTTTCTTTCTTTTTTTCTTTTTGAAACAAATGGAGCCTACCATCAGCTTGAAAGCAGTAATAAACATGTCTGAGCAAACAGTGTAGACACAGATATGACACCGCACAACAAGGTCTACACTGTTTGCCACTCTTCCAGTTATTTTTAAGCTACAACACTGGGTAGTGAATTCTACTTGTTCAAAATTCAAAACAAGTACAGTGTAGAGTTGAGATGTCTAATTACTCACAATGAAACAATGATTCAGTCTGAGATTGATAAAATTATCTCCCGAGTTGTTTGAGATAGGAACCCACAAGTTTTCTGGGTAAAACTAAGAAAAATAAAAACTAATGGGGAATGGAAACATCTTCAGGGGAGGCAACTCATGCAAAAGTATTTTTGTCTCCCATGCCAATAGGGGTCAACTCTTAAAGGAAAGAATTTGCTCCTGAGGAGCAAATTCTTTCCTTTAAGAGTAGACCCCTTTTTTAGTGGGACAGTGCTTATAGAAGAGCAAACAGGAAGTCCCGAAAGTTGTCTCCCTTCAAAAAATGGTAGAAAAATCTGCCAGGTGTTCCCATTCCCCTTAAGTAAGAGCATAGCTTATGCTTTGGGTATGCATTTAAACAGTAGTATAAGAATTCTATGATGTGTTCAAGGTGTTAATTTCATCTTGTATCAGTGAAACAAGAGGGCCCAGAGGGCCCTGAATCCCTCACCTGAGTATCAGTGGCTCTAGTGCATTCTTGGCCCAAGGGCTATAATTTGAATAAACTTGGTAGCGGTCCACTAAATAAGGCTCCAGACCAAATATCAAAGACCTGGGCCTTCTGGTTTCATAAAAGAAGATTTTTAAAGGATTTCCCTATATAAGCCTATGTAAAACCAGCGGGCCCTGGCGCGTGGGCATTTTCGGCGCCAGGGCTATAATTTGACCAATCTCAGCAGAGGTTCACTAGTTGAAGCTTCACACCAGATATCAAAGACCTGGGCCTTCTGGTTTCGGACAAGAAGATTTTTAAAGGTTTTTTCCTATATATGCCTATGTAAAACTAGTGGGTCCCAGCACAGGGACATTTTTGGCCCATAGGCTATAATTTGAACAATCTTGGTAGAGGTCCATTGGATGAAGCTTCATACCAAATACCAAAGACCTGGGCCTGGCGGTTTCAGAGAAGATTTTCTAAAGATTTTCCCTATATAAGCCTATGTAAAACCAAAGGGCCCCGGGACTGGGGCATTTTTGGCCCCAGCACTATAATTTGAACAATCTTGGTAGGGGTCCACTAGATGAAGCTTCATACCAAATAGCAAAGATCTGGGCCTTGCGATTTCAGATAAGAAGATTTTTAAAGATTTTCCCGATATAAGCCCATGTAAAACCAAAGGGCCCCGGGGCGAGGGCATTTTTTGCCCCAGCACTATAATTTGAACA
The DNA here is from genome assembly GCA_963580285.1 of Lucinisca nassula. Taxonomy (NCBI): domain Eukaryota; kingdom Metazoa; phylum Mollusca; class Bivalvia; order Lucinida; family Lucinidae; genus Lucinisca; species Lucinisca nassula. The sequence continues at coordinate 60,518,532 of OY757025.1, forward strand.
ATCTTGGTAGAGGTCCACTAGATGAAGCTTCATACCAAATATCAAAGCCTTGGGCCTTGCGGTTTCAGAGAAGATTTTTAAAGATTTTCCCTATATAAGCCCATGTAAAACCAAAGGGCCCCGGGATGGGGGCATTTTTGGCCCCAGCACTATAATTTGAACAATCTTGGTAGGGGTCCACTAGATGAAGCTTCATACCAAATATCAAAGATCTGGTCCTTGCAATTTCAGAGAAGAAATTTTTTAAAGAGTTTCCATATATAAGCCCATGTAAAACCAAAGGGCTCCGGGGTGTGGCCATTTTTGGCCCCAGCACTATAATTTGAACAATCTTGGTAGAGGTCCACTAGATGAAGCTTCATACCAAATATCAAAGATCTGGGCCTTGCAGTTTCAGAGAAGAAGATTTTTAATGATTTTCCCAATATAAGCCCGTGTAAAACCAAAGGGCCCTGGAGCAGGGGCATTTTTCACCCCAGCACTATCATTTGAACGATCTTGGTAGAGGTCCACTAGATGAAGCTTCATACCAATATCAAAGATCAGGGCCTTGTGGTTTCAGAGAAGAAGGTTTTCCCTATATATGGCCATGTAAAACCAAAGGGCCCCGGGGTGGGGGCACTTTTGGCCCCAGCACTATAATTTGAATAATCTTGGTAGGGGTCCACTAGATGAAGCTTCATACCAAATATTAAAGACCTGGGCCTTGTGGTTTCAGAGAAGAAGATTTTTTAAGTGTTCGGTGAAAAAAATCTATTTTTGGCTCTTGTGATCTAGATGTGCAATGGACCGGAATCATTTGAACAACTTTGAAAGGGGACCACCTAAGGATCATTCCTTTGAAGTTTGGTCAAAATCCGATCAGTGGTTTAGGAGGAGATGTCGTTTGAAGAAAAAGTTTACGGATGCACGCACGCACGGCGGACAAAAAGTGATCCCAAAAGCTCACCTCGTCACTACGTGACAGGTGAGCTAAAAACAAAACATTGTGAACAATCAGTTTTTTTATTTTGTTTGTTTGATTTTAAGTGTAATGTCCCCGTCAACATTGTAAAGGTCATTTTGGTGATGTTGCTTCCAATTTTGTGGGACTTTTACCCGACATTCAGATGAAATGACATCTCAAGCCCTGCCGACCAATGAAACCAATAGGGCTTGTAAGCATGGATGGTCTGACTTGCACCGCATTGCCTGGGCTGGCTTAGATCCTCTAAGCGGTTTAACAGTACTCGTGTGGGGGTTGGTTTCAGCTCTGCATTGAAGCACCATGCAGCCAATCTATTTCTTCAAGCCCCGAGGAGTGAACAATCAGTAAAATCACCTCCATAACATGATACTACCTAGATGCAGTAGCCATAAAATATGATCATGAGCTATTGGAGAAAACTATCCAAAAATGACCATCAAATACTTTGTTCCTCTGCCTTGTCATAATCTCAGCATTTAATGTTTTAACTGCTGAATTTAAATATCTTTAAGGGGAATGGGAACACCTGGCACATTTTTCCACCAATTTTCAAAGGGAGACAACTTTCGGGGCTTGCTGTTCGCTTTCTATTAGCCCTGCCCCACTGAAAAAGGGGTCAACTCTTAAAGGAAAAAATTTGCTCCTCAGGAGCAAATTCTTTCCTTTAAGAGTTGACCCCTATTGACATGGGAGACAAAATACTTTTGCAGGAGTTGCCTCCCCAGAAGGTGTCCCCATTCCCCTTAAATAACGGTATTTACTAGGACTGGCTAATCGGAGCTGAAAAGATAATCGATTATCAGTCCTGTCATTGCGATCGGCAATCGATTAGTAATCACTGAGGTTTTTGTCTTAATTTTACCTGTATGGCTTTCTGTCTGAGCATGACTCTTACCATATGTTGCACTATTCCATATGTATATTTGAACAGACAGGCCTGAGCAAACAGTGTAGACCCAGATGAGATGCCGCAAAATGCGGCGTATCATCAGGGTCTGCACTGTTTGCCACTCATCCAGCTTTTTTAGGCATAACGTTGGGTAGTAAACTGTACCTATCAAGTAATCGATTAAAAGCAAATCAGAAATGATAATCAGTTTTGTGGAATTTATCGACTGATTAATCGATTATGCGATTAATCGTGTCAGCCTTAGTATTTACCAGTTCCATTGGTTGTTAAGTCAACACCTTTAAAGTCATGTCAAGCCAGTCAGGCAACTTAATCCATTAATTAACCAATCCTTAACCAGTACAGCAAGTAACAGACAACTGATTTCTTGAATCAGCCCTATAGAGAGATTAACCTTCAGAAAAATAATTCATGATCAATCTCCACCAAAGAATTGTGTTCTATAAAAGGGTTATCCTCTGGAAGCAAGGAATACACCACAGAACTGAAAAGTATAGAGTGTGCATGTTTTCTGGACAAGACTAGCTAGTTTCGGCCAATTAGGCCTCATCAGTGACCTTCAAATATTTTGAAAATTCCACAATGGAATCAATGATCCCAAAGGACAAGAATATATAATCTACACACCACAACCTTTTCATAACAATATTCATGGGGTCCAAAGCAGAAACCTTGTTAGTTAAACAACTGTGTTGTAACCAAACAAAAATGTACAGATTATATAGAAAAATGACCATTTATGGTCATTTTTCTTTATAATCTATACATTTTTGGGATCCATCTTGAAACCCTGTTATATCCATAACCACTTATAACAAACAGTGTTATAATGAGGTTGCGGTGTAGTAGGTCGTTTTCCACCTCAAGATTTTCAGGCCCGTCAGTCAGGATGCAAAAAGCCCATATCAGTGTACAGAACCACGAGCCCTGTGAAACTAGTTTGTGGTAATTTTGACTACTTGGCAGTGCCACAGACAAGTTTATCTTACCTGGGAGTAAATGTATTTCTAGTTGTCCAAGTCTGGCTCCTATCATATGATCCTGGCGTATGTACTGGACCTAACCTGCTCTGTAACACTGAAACAAGATTAACCTATTTTGTACAGAATGAAATCTTCCGCCTTATATATAACGGGTGTCCATTACAAAATTTAGTAGTGACAGGTTGTGTTACGTGCAAAATTTATTTGGAAAATGGCTTTGTTTGTTTTACATCCCACCAACAACTAAGGTCATATGGAGATCGGACCTTGATTTAAAGACTCATCCAAAAGTGTGGAGAAGCCCAGAATTGAACCCACATCCCCTGGTTTACAAAGCGAGTAGCTTAACCACTACACTACAGAGGCTTTTCAGGAAAATGCCCAAACTTTTTAAAACAATAAAGGCCCTGATCAGATGCTGCATACTGTGGCGTCAGATCTGAGCCTGCACTGTTTTGGGTTTGTCCGTATAAAAAGGGTTAAACACATCATGTTTTACCAGACTTCTCGATGACAAAGTTCTTTGTTACTGCTCCTCTTCTCATAGCAGATATTACCTAAAAATCCCAAAAATTGGGACACCTTGAGGCCTTGCTGTAATGCTCCTAAAATTTTAACAAATTTATTTCATGTTCCAGCAAGGAGTACAAAAGATGCAGACGGAATGGCAAACAGTGTAGACCCTGATCAGACTGCTCCTTCAGGAGCAGTCTGATCTGGGTCTGCACTGTTTGCTTAGCCCTGTCTGTCCCAATACTTAGGAACATTACGGTAGTACTTTCGTTTTAGGCACATGTGTTATATTCCTAGTCAAGAATATTTCACTTATACTGAGCTATTGTCAATCCGAGGTGATGAAAACAGAAGAAATCAACAACAACATCATATCAGTCCTTCCTTTTGCAGAAGTTTACATCTTACATGTGATCCGAGAAAACCTTAAACCCACAGCAGTAAGAGAACTTCTGTTAAACCTTTTGGTACCAAATCGAATCTTCCTTCTTATATATAGCAGGAGTCCATTTCAAAATTTAGGGGTGTCCGGTTTTGTTATCTTCAAAGTTTATTTGGAAAATGGCCGAAATTTTTGCAAACAGTGTAGGCCCTGATCAGACGCCGCGTTCTGCGGTGTCTGATCTGGGCCTGCACTGTTTGCCAACTACCTGTTTTGGGGTTTCTGGTACAAAATGGGTTAACTACCTGTTTTGGGGTTTCCGGTACAAAATGGATTAACAGAATAAATTAAACAAAATTAATTTATTCATCAGGACAAGGGTCAAGATACAGGCAATACTTACTGCCCCTGGTCACATCGGGAGTGTTGGGGGTATTGTATTGGTTGTTGTATATGTTCTCAGGTTCATCACTGATAAACTTCACCCAGTAATCTTCTGATACTTCAAATAATTTCTCCATTACCTGTTGAAATAATTAATAAAGAAACTAGAGCGACCAGTGGGTCACGTATACCCCAGGCCAGGGCCACCCTCTGAAATATCTTTCGGGCTTGTATGTAATATGAATGAAGATGTCAAGAAGCTATAAGAATCTATAAATGTGCTTGTAAAAGCTAACCCAAACATAAAATTTCTAAATGGACCAAGGGAGTGAGGGCATCAAAGTTAATGAAGGGGTAGGGGCATCAATGTTACTGAAGCAGCAGGGTGGGATATGCATCAATGAAATCTTTGGACTGGTATGAAACATTGATGCAAGTATTAATTTGAGTTTAGAAGATACAAGGCATCTATAAAACTTTAACCAAATGTAAAATTTCTAAGTCTGTGACCTTGAGGTCAAGGTCACTGTGGGCGGGGGAAGGGACATACACCACAAAATGTTTGCACTGGTATGCAACAGTGATGCAAGTATCAACTGAACTTGTCTTAGAGTTTAGAACATACAGGCATCTATAAACTTTGTCATAAAACTTTAACCAAATGTAAAATTTCTAAGTCTCTGACCTTGACCTCAAGGTCACTGTTGGTGTTGGGACATGCATCAATGGAATCTTTAGACCAGTATGTAACTTCAGTGTAAGTATCAACTAAATCTATCAAAGGGTTCAGAAGATACAATCTCTTAGAAACTTTGACGCAAAACTTTAACCAAAATGTTAAGACGGACTGACTGATGGACAGAAAGACGGATGCAGAGATGGACAAACGGAAGGACGAAAACTATATACCCCCACAGTATGCTGGGGGTATAATGAGTGTAATTATATGGGCCCCATCAAGCGATTTTGGTACATATCGCCTATGCGAGCAGCGATGGTTCAGGCGAGCCTGCGCATCCGCGCAGTCTCGCCAGAACCTTCGCTGCTCGCTCATACAAGCAGTGAATCAAGAGGAACCTTCAGACAGAAAGCCATATCCTTGGCCCCTCTGAATGGCTGGGCATGCGCAGTTAAAATTTGTCATGACGGAATGCTCGAAGACACAAATTCGCTTGGTGGGGCTCATATATGAGTTAATGAGCAACTTTCATGATCCACTAAACTTGGCATGCTGATGCAAAATGATTTTACAATTTGGCGCTTAACCACATAATATGAAATCTTACCATTGCCTGATATTTAGTTTCGTTGATAGTCTGCATGGGTTCAGGATCGGGTGTGGAATGCCCTACAATTGATGGTCCAAACACTGTGATCAGATTGCCTACACCCATCTTGGTTTCTGGAGTCTGTGACACTCTGAAGTATATACAATGAAACATAACTAAACAAGGGTGACATGTTTACCTTGTCTATTCAAACCCTTTCTTGAGTCCCTGGACAATTCTTCCCGTAACTCCAGGTATCCATATGTTTTCCACAGTTTTTTTTATTTTATCTTAAAAAAAGTCATGTGTGTACAATTAGAATCGCTTTTGATTGTCTGAACACATCAGAATCTCCATAACTCTTATTCCCCTGAACACGAAAATCTCTACCATTGCAAACAGTGTAGTTCCAGATCAGATCAGATCAGACAAACAGATCAGGCTCTTGAAATCTCTGTCAGGTCGACAACATCCTTTCGTGGAGATTGATCATGAAATCTTTTCTATGGTAATTCTCTGCCTTCCCCTGATTCCAGAAGGGTAGTTGTCAAATACAGACAAAAGACTGTCACTGTACTGGTTAACTGCAGGTAAATTGTGGTTGGGTAAACTGACTAGCTCGACAAGACTTAAACAGTGTTGACTGGGTTGTTAATCTCCAAACAATCAAAACACAACATTCCTATTTATAAGACAGACAAATCATTAGGTCAACCCAATTATGCCTCATGACCTGGCAGTGTGTTGTTTGAACTACATCTATCTCAAAACAAATTTTCATTGGCCAGCCGTGTGACCAGCAAAGATTTTGATCAGACCAAACATCAAACCCTGAGGAGATGAATCATTTTGTGGCATTCGATCTGGGTCTACACAGTTTGTGAATGTCACTTTTAACCCTTTTGTACCAAATGGAATCTTCCTCCTTATATATAGCAGGAGTCCATTTCAAAATTTAGGGGTATCAGGTTGTGTTTTCTTCAAAATTCATTTGGAAAATGGGTAAACTTTTTGCAAAAAGTGGAGGCCCTGATCAGACGCCACTTTCTGCGGTGTCTTAACTGGGTCTGCACTGTTTGCCAGGGAACCCGTTTTGGGGTTTCCATTACAAAATGGGTTAAGGGACACTAGACATATATAGGGTAAAGTTTGACTTAGCTTTATGTGTGACATAACACGCACAAGCTCGACTAAATGTTCTGTGTTCATATAGTAGTCATGGATAAGATTGGCAGGGTTGAGCTATCATTTGGATCTGCCTTTGGAATAAGATACACCAAGTCACCCAATTATGTGAATTCAACTTCACATGAACAAAGATTTAACACTTTTCCTCGTTACGAAGCTTAGCGGAAAATTAATGTCTTTGTAGAGCGTAAAATCAGTATAATCTGTTTTGGATATTGTTAGTTCAACCGTTAACAGATGACCAATAAGATGTAATAATGAAATGAGTTTGCCCAGGTGGCAAGGCATATCATCAGTTTCTAGCGAGCACTTCTTGAGACAACACATTGTCAGTTCTGTCAAGTTTTCGAAATTACTGTATTCCTCAATGCAGTAAGGCTGCAAGCAATTAATTGTCATAGAAAAATTTTCTAATTAAAAAATTCATATTGCAATCCGCTATCGAAATCAGTTTTTCATCTATCTCATTAAGGTACATGTTGTTTTGAGGAAATAAAAGCCCTAGCCACAGTGCTCTGCTATTGCCATACAAAGTATTTTGTTTTGTCTCTTTATCAGTTGATTAGAGAAGAAGGAGTGGTATTTTATACTGTCAGTATAAGTTCCACATGCGTAGGTGTGTAAGTATTGCATGCTCATGTGCGTAGATGGTGAACAGTAAGCTCGTAATGGAGCGTAGAAAAGACATATGATATATATGGCCATTTGGTCTGCTTGAAAAAGCATGCTAAAGGCACTTTACCAAATCTTTTTGGACTCTGACAACGAATATGACATACTGACAACACCTGAATTACACTAAAACTGCCCTGCCAATCTTACCTTTGACTACTATAGAAAACACAAGAATTCCGCCGAAGGCTATGTCGCGCCTGTGGGGGCGAAAGTCACCCACCCATGATATGTAGGTCAAGGTCAAACATAGATGTTTGCACAAAAATTTCTTAAATGCAAGCTTGTACTAAGTATCTTTAAGCTCTAATAAATTCTTGAGAAATGAACTTAACCATTAGGGTGAATGTTAGGGTGGTTGCAATATTTTACAATGTCGGTGAACCATGAAATGTAGGTCAAGGTCAAGTAATATGGATGCTTGCATTTAAGTTGCCATCCGAAGATACAAGTTTGTACCAAATATCATTAATGTAGCTCTTATACTTTTTGAGAAATAAACTTGACCATTAGGGTGAACGCTAGGGTCGTCGCAATATTTTACAAAGTCAGTGAACCATGAAATATAGGTTAAGGTCAAATATGGATGCTTGCATTTAAGTTACCATACCCAGATACATGTTTGTACCAAGTATCATTAATAAAGCTCTTATAGTTCTTGAGAAATAAACTTGACCATTAGGGTGAACACTAGGGTGGTCGCAATATTTTACAAAGTCAGTGAACCATGAAATGTAGGTCAAGGTCAAATATGGATGCTTGCATGTAAGTTGTCATCCCCAGATACAAGTTTGTACCAAGTATCATTAATGAAGCTCTTATAGTTCTTGAGAAATAAACTTGAACCTCAGGATGAACGCTAGGGTGGTCGCAATATTTAACAAAGTCAGTGAACCATGAAATGTAGGTCAAGGTCAAATATGGATGCTTGCATGTAAGTTGTCATCGCCAGATACAAGTTTGTACCAAGTATCATTAATAAAGCTCTTATAGTTCTTGAGAAATAAACTTGAACCTCAGGGTGAACGCTAGGGTGGTCGCAAAGTTTTACAAAGTCAGTGAACCGTGAAATGTAGGTCAAGGTCAAATATGGATGCTTGCATGTAAGTTGTCATCGCCAGATACAAGTTTGTACCAAGTATCATTAATGAAGCTCTTATAGTTCTTGAGAAATAAACTTGAACCTCAGGGTGAACGCTAGGGTGGTCGCAAATGTTGACGCCTTGACAAACGGACGGACGGACGGACGAACGAACAGAAAACCAGGCGCCTATATCGCGCCATGCTAATAGCAGGCGCAACAATAATTGAATCTGGCTGACTTGTTTTGGTTTGCTTGCTTTGGAGTTCTAAGGCCCATCAACACTATTAGGTCGTATCAAGCCGGCCAGTTTACCTATCATGTTGACTGGTAACATTTTTGTATACCATCAGTGTACATCCAATTAAGACCGTTTGTTACGAGATGGAATAGGAAACCTCTCTGGTGCTTATGCACATCTAAATTATTTTAGTAGATATATGGTAGGGCGGTGCGAGTGAAATATTTTAGGTGAAATATGGTACGCAAACTGTGCGGCTCCATGAACAAGTCATGCACATATCATACGATGTATGCATGAGTGGTTTATAGAGTGCTGTTTTTACAATACAGGGGGGCGCTAAAAGGCCGAGTCCTATAGAATTTGCCTAAAAATCGCCAACCGCCAAATTGTGCCATATATGATTTTTATTCCCGTCACGTGTTGTGTGGGTGTTCGTTTTGACAGGAGTCATGTCATTGATTATAGGGTCGTTTCATCAATTTTTCCTATGGGAAATATACTATTTGAACGCAAATCCATTATCTACTCGATTTTTGCTATCTGGCTTTGTTTGTGGCCGGTATCTCCACCTCGCCACGAATTGAGCAAGGTAATACGAGTAGGCATGATTTTCTGGTAGTATTCATAGATATATAAACCCTGAAAAAAGCGGACACTTTAGCAGCAGGTCAAGTTGTAAGAGTGAACACAACATTGTGACGGGGAAATAGAAAGTATATTGAAAGGTATGTTAAATCTATGTTTAGTATCATTTTTGTATGAACATGCTTGTAGGTTTTGGAGGGGTTTACTTCTAGTATACCCCAACTTTCTGAAGCCTATTCTGAATTCACTGTTGTGGCCTGTAGTGATTAGGCTACTAGCTTTGCCAGCTAGACGTCGCAGGATTGATCCCAGGCTTCTCCAGTAGTAGAATGAGTCTTTCTAAGTGAGGTCCTGTCTCATGCTGACCCTAGATGTTGGTGAGACGTAAAGTTTGGACACCCGCTCATTCTGGATTCATTTAGGCTTTTAGACCCCTTTTGTAGAATGTAATTAATAAACGCCGGGTCACTTGTTTGATCCATGACTTTTGACTAGCTGTGGTTAGAAAACCGTGGTTCCGTCCCAATATGATATTAGGTGTAGAGGGGACGTAAACTTAAGACGGGTTTAACCATATCTTCATCATCAGGGCAAACTCTTACAAGAGCCTGTTGGGTTATCCGTGATGATGAACCGTAATGAATTTTATTTTACAAGCATGTTCACGTTGATTAGAAATAATTTTGTTCAAGAAGAATTAAGAGTTCATTTTGTAATGATGCCGTTTTTGTCTGATAACTCAGTTTGTGCATGTATGTACATATAAAGAACGTGATGATGATAAGTGGGAGTATTTGGTCGCCACACGTCATAACGGCCTGAGCGGCGGGGATGGCGTCAGCTGCGTCATCGGCGTCGCGAGGACGGTTGTGGCGGGGTGCCTACCAAATAGAGAGAATTTACGGCAAACAGTGTTGGCCCATATGAGACACTAACAAATGTTGAGGATTATAGATGAAAATCTTCTGTTGTAGTTTCTATCTGTTATTAATGTATTGAATTTGTGAATAGCTATATTTGTGAGCCGTGTCGCGGAGAAGGATATGAAATAGAGATTGTTATGTTTCCTGTAATTGGCGGCTGACCAGGTAGCGCAAAGGCGTGGTCTGTTCAATTGCCTCTTACTTGTGATAATGTAGTGAGCACAAATTTGATGAGTATTATGCTCAGTAGTAGTGAGCATTAATTGATTTCTGTAGTGCTCAGTAAGGAAACATGAACTTTGACTATTATTGTGTCAAGCGCTGGGTGCTGATAATTTGATGCACAGTCAAGTTGAGTTCTGCTGTACGGTTATTTGTCGCATGCACTATTCAGCCTATATGTCTGGTCGGCGCATGCGCAATGACGGTATATGCATGAACATATTCTTACTTCTCCGGGAGGGGGATCATGATATAGCATGTATGTTTTGTGACTCGTTTCTAGTCCCGTTATCGTAATTTGCAGGCACAACAATGTGTGACCTGCTGCTCCCTGCTTCATAGCAGCAGGTACTGGTACGACGCTAGGCGTTAGGGTCCAGCAAGGGCGGACAGACCGCTGTAATCAGCGCCTACCAGGGTAGAAGCAGAATATAAATCATTGTTCGTTGTAAACAAATGTGAGACCATGGAAGAGGTCAACTTACCTGCAGGTTATTTGGACGATCGCTAAACGTGATCGCTAAACCTAGGAATATCAACTATGTTGATAGACTAGTTCTGCTAGTTCGCGAGAGGAAGTTTCACGCGAGTGGGGGATTCACCCTAAGTTATAAACTGGCCAGTCGCGTCTTGTGTTGTTTCTTTTTTTGTTTTTCTTGTTGTTTTTGTTGTTTGCTTCTGTAGGTATTCACGTCACCCGTTCCGAGCACAGAACAGTGTTTTGCCTTCGGAGTGGACGTCGTGAGTTGGCTACAGAAGCAACAAATTGTGATGTTTTGTGTTAGTAAGTGTTGTATGTAGATACTGTAAATAATTCATGTCATTCATTTAACATCTTTCTTGTGCCTTACCCCACAGCTGCCCGTACACCTGTCAGAGATCACGCTCGGTTGTCTTGTCAGCATGGGGGTTTGCGGGACGCCGTAAACCCACATGTAACATTTGGTGTCAGAAGTGGGATTCGAACCCACGCCCACATTCGGGCAGTCTTATCAAGATCCACAGTTAATGATTTTTATTAAACTCCAAATACAAAAATGCATGTATCCAAAGTCAAGAATGGAAGAAACTACATCAGAAATACAAGGGTGAAAAGGTTAGCTAAAATACTTACCTCATTAAATGAAGCATCAAGAAAGCAAGTGTGTCTTTGTTTGCCTCGGGCAGTTCACTGAGAGCTTGGTACAATTCTGACTCACTCATGGCACGGTCACGGTTTTCTAAAATGTAACAAACAAAAATTAATCTGGGCAGATTGATTTGAGCAATACAAGAACATTTCTACGAGGTCCATCAAGGACACAGATCAGCCTGTGCATTTGTAGAGCCAATTAGGAACTACATTTATCATATGACGTCACATCTGAGAGTGTAATAATGCCATGTGTAATAATGCCATAACACTAGTGGATAAAATATAAAAATTAGTAAAATATGCCCCGTAACGTTACATGTACAACGTCCTGAAAGATGTCGCATTTACTAATGGCGCAGTATTAACATTTTTATTATAAAATCGTGAATAAAATGTGTTTTGAAAGTCATATGATAAATCGAATCTTGTATTCCTGACCATGTATTATTGAATTTATCAAACTCTTTGAGGAAAAGGGATAAAATGCTCAGCAAAGCCTCGCATTTTATCGCTTTTCATCAACTTGTTTAATAAATTCAATAATACATGAGCACTCATGTAAGATCCTCTATTTTATGGCTAATGAAGATAATTCAGATAACTTTTCTTATGTCTCCATAAAAACTTAAAGGGAGTGGGAACACCTTCAGGGGAGGCAACTCCTGCAGAAGTACTTTTGTCTCATATGTGAACAGGGGTCAACTCTTAAAGGAAAGAATTTGCTCCTCAGAAGCAAATTCTTTCCTTTAAGAGTTGACCCCTTTTTCACTGGGAAAGAGCTTATACAAAAGTGAACAGGAATTTCTGGAAGTTGTCTCCCTTTGAAAAATGGCAGAAAAATCTGCCAAGTGCTCCAATTTCCCTTAAGTTGTGATACTTGTTAGAATCACCAGTGAGGAAAATAAGGAAAACGACCCCATACTTGTTAAACCTTCTTTTCTTGCTTACTACTGGAGTACACTGAGCTTCATACAGATAGTCAAGGCCATGTTCAGACTTATCCGAACATTTGCTAGTTGAAAAGCACATTTTCTCGTCTATATATCTATATCTGTCACTGGCTCATTTGTATTTTAACTTCTTGTAGCAAATTTCCACACTGAGCCTTTATTAAGACCACCTTTGGGACTATTCAAAAGGGGTCTTTAAGACCACTTTTGAACAGTCCCAAAGGTGGTCCCTGACCAGAGGACACTGTGTGCAGAAAACACGAAGACAGAATAACTGAACCCTTCTTAATAAGCTTCTTAAAGCAGACTTAGTCCTAATTTTAGGTGGTCTTAATAGCCGAATTTCATTGTATTCTTCAATTGTGCATGTCAAAATAACAGTGTATCAGATCATAAGGCACTTGCTATAGCATATAACATTACAAACACTTTCAAGTTTCAAGGACTAGGCCCTGATCAGAAGAAGCAGTCTCATCTGGGTCTGCATTGTTTGCTTAGGCCAATCTGTCCCAATACTTAGGACCATTACGGTACATAAATTTATCTCGACTTACGTGCAACCTTGACAAAGTCCTTCCACAGTTTAAAGGTAATCAGTGGCTCTTTCAATTTCATCAAGAAATCTTTTAAACAGCCACATACGATATGTATATCAGCTATGTTAGCCTGAAAAAGAATATAAACTGTATACCCATTGTTACCTCCTTTCCATTATCTACCTTGGTAGATCATATGCATAGCTTCTAGGTTTATAACCACTCTCTGACAACTGCGTCAGGGAGTCGACTCATTGGCTCAGCGGTTAGAGCACTGGGCTCTCATCTGAGCGACATGGGTTTGAATCCCACCATAGGCGGGAATTTCTTCAGGCTTTGCTTCTTTCCTTTGTTACGGCTTTCATGTCGTAAGAACATTCAACGTTAGGCTAAACAATTTTGCAATGAAAACAATTTTGCAAAAAAGAAATGCACGAATGAGGCAACCAACCGTACATGCTATTTGGTTGCCTCCTTTTGCAGTAGTTTAGATTACTGTATTTAAAATGCAAGTTGTGCAGTTTTACTACAGCAGACTTGCCTACCCCTCGAGACAGAAAATAGTAAGATCCCATGAAAAAAAATAGTAAGATTTCAATTTTATTCGTAAGGGTTTCAAGGTATTCGATGCGTGGTCAAAATAAGTTGACATATAATTATGTCTATTGTTATACTCATTACTTCAAACCAATGCAGCTTTCTCATTTTCCCATGTGTTTTTCCTTCGCAGAGGCATCCATCTTGCCACTGATACCAAAAATTATTTGTTAAATGAGCCATGATTGGATGCCTTTCCTTTTGTTAGCCACTGAAATTTAACTTTTCATTTCGTCATGAGAGTAAGCCAAGTACGGTAACTCTTATCTTGTTCCGGTATAAGAGCCTGCTTTACCGCACCAAACCGAAAAAATATGCCGAATTGCCGATTCTTTTGAAACACCGAAAATCGTACAGAATTCGTCCGGGATCATAAGGTCGTAATTTAGACATAAAAATAGTAAGCCTTACGATCAAATCGTAAGGGTAGGCAAGTCTGCTACAGCATTTAAGCTGAAATTGAATTGAAAAGCAACCAATTTTGTACATACTTTGTGGCTGCTTCCCTCTGCATTATCTTTTGTTGTTTTTTTTTTGGTTTTATGGCCCTTTCAAGATTATTTCACTCATATCGAGCCGATCGTTAATTTGAGATGGGCAAAAACCGGAGTACCCGGAGAAAAACCACCTGACCTTCCGTTGCAGAACTTGGCGTCTCACATGTGACCTGAGCCAGGCTCAAACCACAGCGGTGAGAGACCTAATGATTAAGAGTCAGCGCTCTTATCCACTAGGCCACGGAGGCCCGTTTCTGCATTATCTATGAATAATGTATTAAAATGCAATCTGTGCTGTTTTCCTACCTGGCAAGATTTAAACTTACACCAACAGGAAACTTAAATCTGTAAAATGAAAGCCAATTTCATAACTTCTGTGATAATCCTGCAGAGGTATCAGTAAATAAATATCAAATTATTCTTTTATTAATGCTGTATACTTTAACCCAATTTAGACTGTAAACCCCTAAACGGGTAGCCTTGCAAACATTGCAGGCCCAGATCAGACGCCGCAGAACGCGGCGTCTGATCAGGGCCTTCACTGTTTGCAAAAAGTCCAGCCATTTCCCAAATCAAGTTTGAAGAAACCACAACCTGACACCCCTAAATTTTGAAATGGACTCCTGCTATATACAGTAAAATTCCTATATTAAGACCACCTTTGGGACTGTACAAAAGTGGTCTTTAAGACCACTTTTGAACAGTCCAAAAGGGGGTCTCTTATTAGAAGACACTAGGTGTCAAAAAAACACAAAGAAAGAATCATTGATACCTTCTCAATAAGCTTTTAATAAGACCACTTTTGAACAGTCCCAAAGGTGGTCTCTTATTAGAAGACACTAGGTGGAGAAAACACAAAGAAAGAATCCTTGAAACTTTCTCAATAAGCTTTTAAAAACAGATTTAGTCTTAATTTTAGGTGGTCTTCACAGCGGAATTTTGCTGTACAAGGTGGAAGAATCCATTTGGTACAAAAAGGGTGAAAGGTTGTTCACTAAAACTTACCAAGTTTGGCATGCCCCTTCCTCTGAAAAACCTCTCCTTTAGTTCTCTCACTTTGCTCAGTTCCCTATACAAAATAAAAAATTCAAGTTAACCCTTATCCTGCTGAATATTCAAATTAACCATGCCCATTTCTGATTATCAGCCAATCAGATTACATGATCTAATATTTTTGTTCACATCCACAAACTGAATGTGAAACAGTATAGATCCTGATCAGAAGGCTTCTTCAGAAGCAATCTAATCGGGATCTACACTTTTTGCAAAGTTAGGGGTTGTCGTGAACAGCAGGATAAGGGTTAATGCATTGGAATTCAAAACTTTGTCTTGCTGAACTAGGGTATGCTCAATCTTTGCAAAATTTAAGGGTAATGGGAATACCTGGCAGATTTTTCCACCATTTTTCAAAGGGAGACAACTTTTGGGACTTCCCGTAAGCCCTTTCTCACTGACAAAGGGGTCTACTCTTAAAGGTAAATATTTGAGCAAATTGTTTCCTTTAAGAGTTGACCCCTATTGACATGGGAGACAAGAATACTTTTGCAGAAGTTACCTCCCCTGAAGGTGTATCCATTCCCCTTAAAGGCTATCTATCATCCTGCAAAGTGAAAAGTCAATCCATCACATAGTTTGGAAAATACGAGATCTTAAGCCTTGTTCTGTTGAATTAATTTATTTTTTCCACACCCATTTTTGACTATCGCCAAGTTCCTTTAAATTCATCAAATGAATGACAAACAGCAAAGATTCAGATCAGATAGCGACTGCAGAAAACATCTGATCTGGGTTTTCATTATTTGCAAATGCAGAGCATATCCTGTTGCAGCAGGACAAGATTTGAACACTTTTTAAGATACAGTCAACCCCCTTTATACTGACATTTGTTACAACGGCAAAACTCGTTATAACAGCAATTTCAATGGAATGATTTCTTAGCTGAAGGCTTAGCCTCGGTTTGTGGGGAGTGGGCTTCCCTCGGGTTGCATATGCACAAATCAAGTCCAGAGTCATGATTCACGAAAGATGATGGTAATTTAATACTCCAAGACACAAATGTTATAGACATTTGTTAGAATTGCCTCACCCAGGCAATTCTAACAAATGTCACAAGTGTTATAGGCATTTGTTAGAACTGCCTCACCCAGGCAATTCTAACAAATGTCTTTAACATTTGTTTCTAACATTTGTTTCTTGGAGTAATAATGGGGAAAAGGTCTTTTAGTTTAAACTTCATTTTATTCAAATATAATAACACAAAACGCCGCCCCAGCCCATAGGGGCTTGAAGAAATATATGGGCTGCATGATGCTTCCACGCAGAGCTGAATCCGTCCCGCACACTAGTACTGGTAAACCGCTTAGAGGATCTAAGCCTGTCCAGGAACCGCGGTGCGAGGCGGACCGTCCATGCTAATAAACCATATTGGTTTCATTGGGCGACAGGGCTTGAGATGTCATTTCATCTCAATGCTGGGTAAAAGTCCCACAAAATTGGAAGCCAAGTCTCCAAAATGACCTTTACAGTGTTGACGGGGACGTTAAACCTCAAATCAAACAAACAAACAAAAATAACACAAAACAGATAAAAACAATATCATTGGATAAGTACAATTATATCTGAAAGGGATACAGAAAAAAGTTGGTGACTTGTATGATCTGCTTCCCATTATTTTATTACCGATCATACTCCTAACTGGGATTCTTTATAACGGCAAACTCTTTAAAACGGCACAATAATAGGGAACAAATACTGTCTTTATAACGAGGGCCCTCTGTATAACTTAAATTTCCATTTTTTCTTTTTTTATCCTGTGACCTAAATCTCAAGGTAGGTAGTGCAAATTAAACTTTAGACCAATGTCTATCATCCTACCAAGTATTAACTAAATCTACCTTAGGGTTTGGAAATTGAAATCTTAGAAGCTTTAGCTCCAACATTCAAAATCTGCGAAAGCCACTGTTGCCATCAGGGGTAGAGCAACAGGTGATGCCGAGAAAAACTACATCTGAAAATGTTGTCTGCTTATGTCGTCTGCTGAATCTTTTTGAAACTTTTTAAAAATATCTTTGCATATAGGCAGTGTGGACCCTGATCAGACCGCTCCTAGAGGAGCAATCTGATCTGGGCTCACAGTGTGCGAAAAAATTACTTTTAAGGTAACCGGCAGATGGCAAAGCAGACGACAATTGTCGTGATTGGCATTTTATGGGTAAAATAGTCTGCCTAGCAAAACTCAGATTCTTTACATGCATATCTATGCAGTCTTATCATAGATTTTGATAGGGATCAATGGCTGACAATACAACATGAATGTACAGGCTGAACTTTGCTTTTGCTGTGATTATGTCATCAACTTTTTTTATTCATTTGGCACGCTTCAGACAATATTTTAGTGACTCTAAACTAATAACAAGAGGGCCATGATGGCACTGAATCGCTCATCTGAATCCAAGATGTTTCAAAGCTTATGGAAATGAAGGATTCACTGCTTTAAGGAGATGTGGATCAAAGACTTTTATCTTTTGAGGTTATTTTTCATTGTAGTGGAATTTGAAGGTTTTCCTATTTTGTGCTCTGGTGTCCATTTTGTTTAACAGAGCAGAACAGTTTAGGCAATCTTGAAAGAGGGTCACTCAAGGAACATTCCTGGGAAATGATTTTCAAATCGGGCCATTTGCCTAGGAGGAAATGTCATTTAAAGGTTTTTCTATTTTTAGCTTTGGCGTCCATTTTGTTTAACAGAGTGGAACAATTAAGGCAATTTTGAAAGAGGGTCACTCAAGGAACATTCCTGTGAAATTATTTTCAAATAGGGCAATTTGCCTATTAATAGATGTCATTTAAACATTTTTCTATTTTTAGCTCTAGTGGCCATTTTGTTTAACTAAGCGGAACCTTTAGGCAATTTTGAAAGAGGGTCAATCAAGGAACATTCCTGTGAAATTTTTTCAAATCAGGCCATTTGCTTAGGAGGATTTGTTTGTTTGATTTGAGGTTTAACGTCCCCGTCAACACTGTAAAGGTCATATTGGAGACGTTGCTGCCAATTTTGTGGGACCTATACCCGACATTGAGATGAAATGACATCTCAAGCCCGGTCGCCCAATGAAACCAATAGGGTTTTTTAGCATGGACGGTCCGCCTCCCACTGCGGTTCCTGGACAGGCTTAGATCCTCTAAGCGGTTTACCAGTATACTAGTGTGCGGGCCAGATTCAGCTCTGCCTGGAAGCATCATGCAGCCCATATATTTCTTCAAGCCCTATGTTGCCTAGGAGGAGATGTCATTTAAAGGTTTTTCTATTTTTAACAAATTTTGAAAGAGGGTCACTCAAGGAACATTCCTGTGAAATTCTTTTCAAATTGGGCCATTTGCCTAGGAGAAGTCATTTAAAGGTTTTTCTATTTTTAGCTTGGGCGGCCATTTTATTTAACGGAGCAGAAAGATTTTGGCAATTTTGAAAGAGGGTCACTCAAGGAACATTCCTGTGAAATTCTTTTCAAATCGGGCCATTTGCCTAGGAGGAGATGTCATTTAAAGGTTTTTCTATTTTTAGCTCTGGTGGCCATTTTGTTTAATGGAGCGGAATGATTTTGGCAATTTTGAAAAAGGGTAACTCAACATTCCTGTGAAATTATTTTTCAATAGGGCAATTTGCCTAAGAGGAGATGTCATTTAAAGGTTTTTCTTTTTTTTAACTCTGGCGGCCATTTTGTTTAACGGAGCAGAATGATTTAGGCAATTTTGAAAGAGGGTCACTCAAGGAACATTCCTGGGAAATTATTTTCAAATCAGGCCATTTGCCTAGGAGGAGATGTCATTTAAAGGTTTTTCTATTTTTAGCTCTGGTGGCCATTTTGTTTAATGGAGCGGAATGATTTAGGCAATTTTGAAAGAGGGTCACTCTAGGAACAATCCTGTGAAATTATTTTCAAATGGGGCCATTTGCCTGGGAGATGTCATTAAAAGGTTTTTCTATTTTTAGCTCTGGCGGCCATTTTGTTTAACGGAGCAGAATGATTAAGGCAATTTTGAAAGAGGGTCATCCAAGGAACATTCCTGTGAAATTATATCAAAATCCATTCACTGGTTAAGAAGGAGATGTCGTCTGAAGAAGAAGATTACGCACCCACGGATGGACGCCCGCACGCACAGACGATGGACAAAAAGTGATCCCAAAAGCTCAACTCGTCACTACGTGACAGGTGAGCTAACAAAAATTCTTTGATTACTTTGTCTCGATTACAATACATAATCCCCATTTTATATGAAATCACTGAAACAGGACTATAGTTGCCACACCTGTCAACTTTCACCCATTAAGAGTGAGTTTCACAATTATTTGATGCATTTAGTATACTTTAGTGTATAATCATTTTGGCAAAATAAGGCCTTAGTTCCAAGATGTTGCACTGCTGAGTTAGGAGGCCTTCATACGGACTGAACAAATTATTTGTCTATATCGCGACAGAAGCTAGGGCAAGGATTACAGCTGCGGAAAATCGATTTGGGCCCCCGATGGAGTTAGTTTCACTGACCGTTCCAAGATGGATCTTCTGTCGTGGTTTTATTTTTGTTAGGGTTTGTCTTTGAGTGTGTGTATCGCTTGTATTATTTTGTTTTGGATAACCAATTGACTATTTTGTGGGAAAGTTACTGTCCTTTTGGTTTTCCGCTATTGATGTTTCCATTAGGGTCTAGTTATTTCATGTTTGTGTTTCTTTCCCTTTGGTGTCACTGTGGGTTAATTGTATGGTTCCTGATCATTGCCTTCACTTCTTTTTATAAAGCAATTTCACATTAAAATCTAATATACTGTGTTGTTTACTGCCAATCATTTAAAATCATGGCTAAATATTCAAGTGCAGCTTTTAACCACAACATACAAGGGTAGGCTGAAAAGTTCTGAGCCTGACCAATATCCAATGGTTTTGGCTATGCTGAAAGTGCCTTATTTTTCAACATAGTCTCCCTTCCTGTAACACACACTTCCAGCAGCGATGCTGGAGTCCTTGGATCCCAGTGGTATAGGTCTCATCTTGGTCCCTGAAAAACTCCTCCACAGCAGCTATCACCTCCTCATCTGACCGATAATGCTGCCAAGCCAAGTGCTTTTTCATGTTTGGAAACAGGAAATAATCAGATGGAGCTTGATCAGGTGAATACGGAGGGTGAACGACTAGTGTGAAGCCACAGTCATGCACAGCAGCCATTGCGAAAGCCGATTTATGAGCAGGCGCATTGTCCTGATGGAACAAGAACCCTTTTGTCAATTTTACGGGTCGTTTAGCATTAATTGCTTTTCGCAATTGTTTTAGCAGATCTGCATAATACTCCCCATTAATTGTTCTGCCCTTTTGAAGGTAATCTATGAATATTATACCCTTGGCATCCCAGAACACTGATGCCATCGCCTTCCCTGCAGAGGAGACGACCTTTGCCTTCTTTGGAGGGGGTGAGCCAGGATGCTTCCATTGCATGGATTGTCTTTTGGTCTCTGGCTCAAAGTGATGAACCCAACACTCATCCTGAGTGACAAAATGGTCAAGAAAACCATCTTGGTCGGCTTCAAAAATAGCCAAGTTGGCTTGTGACAGGTTCAGTCTGGTCAACTTTTGGTCAGGCGTCAAAAGCCGTGGCACGCATCTGGCGGAAACCTTCGACATTCCTAATTTACTGTGTAGAATGTTCTCTACTCGTTCACGGGAGATGCCAACAGTGTTAGCTAACTGATTCACAGTTAAACGCCTGTCATCCATCACGGCCCTGTGCACTTGGCTGATGGTTTCCTCAGTTGTTGCCGTTGTGGGTCGTCCACACCGGTCATCACCTTCAAGGCTGTCCTTGCCCATCTTAGAATTTGCTGCCCACCTTTTCACGGTTGCATACAAAGGAGCATCATCCCCTAATGTAGCAACCATATCGGCATGAATGTCCTTAGGAGCTAACCCCTTTTTATGGAGGTACTTGATGACACCACGATGCCAGATTTTGTCCATTTTCTCAAAAACGTGCTAGTATCAATTTTCAAAGTCTAGAATTTCTACGTTATTACAGGTAACCTTGAACTCATTTGAGTCAAATCAAGTAATAAAGGTTTTGATTTAATGAATACAAAATTTCATGGCTGTTTGATGCCTGCATCTTGGTCAGGCTCAGAACTTTTCAGCCTACCCTCGGTATTTATCTTTTATCATAAGATGAATATATCGTTTAACATTAATACAGTCAAAATTCAATGGCTCAAACACCTTTGGGAGCACGAAAATCTGTTCAAGACAGGGGTAGTTAGAGCCACTGAGGGCTACTGCCAGGAGGCTTAACGACATACTTTAGGACATCTTTCCGTGTTCTATAATGAAAAATGTATGCTGTGTGTACTCATTAGAATCGCCTCATGGAGGCGATTCTAATGAGTACACACATCATACATTTGCAGGATAAAAGACGAATATCCTTAATTTTACCCTCCCTATTTCTTATGTAGAGAAATTCCCTAGAGACTTGAGAACGGGTTTGACTCAGCCATGGTAAACGAGCCATCGAAGTTCTACTATATATCTTAACATGGCAGATTTCAAAGAAGCATAAATTTCTTACCCAGAAATCCTGTAGATGCCCTCTTCTCCCATGCCTCGTGCCTCAACCTCGTTTACACAATGTATCTGAAAAACAGGCAGATTGTCTCACAACCCTGCTCGGACTGTAGCTGTCAGGATGATCGTCGATGTGGAGTATTTTTGATCATTCTGGTTATGTATTATGACTTATGGGATGCTTCTTTTTTTCTTTTTTCCACTCTCCATCTCTCTCCCCCAAAAGATACCACCTACACATAACTGTCTGTGCAATGGAAACTAGAGTGAATACCCTAATTTTTTTCACAAATTCTTTCCCTGCAACAGTTGGGCAAAATATTCTTGCACTGTGCAAGTGTCAGTTACAAGTTTGGCCGTAAACCAGCCCCCTAGCCTAGACTTTAAGCTATTTAGAACAGCCTTCCATCAGATCCTGATTCAATGTTTTAAATTTCCCAGCATCTTACTAGTTTGTTTGTTTGTATTGGAGTTTAACCACCCAGTCAACACTATTTTAGGTCATTTTTGAGACGGTCAGTTTACCTATCCACACTTTTCCTGGGCAAGCTTATACATAAGCGGTTAACCAGTACAGTGCACATTCTTTTGCCAGAAAATGACAACTGCCCTTCTTGAATCAGCAGAAGGGAAAGAATGACCATAGAAAAGATTTCATTTTTACCTTCAGTCCTGTCATAATGTGGACTACTCTTATTATAGGAAAGAATTTGCTCCCATAGGGAGAATTTGCTCCCATATTCTTTCCTATAAGAGTATCCCCATCAAGAGAATTGAGTGAAATCATAATTTATAGCTAACAATGTACTTTGCATCACTTTATTATATAGCTAACAGTGTGGGGTAGCAAGCTTATATAATACATTAGCTTACAGTTGGGAAAGGCCCGCTGTCCAGGCAGCAGGCCAGAGGGGGGAATGTTATTTCTTCTGTTTCTACTCTTTCATTCATTTTCCACTTTCTCTCCCTGCCCCACACTTTCATCTCCTCTACTTTCTCTTCTCCCTTTCTCTGGGAGATGACACAAAATGACACACAATGGTTGATGTGTCATTAAACCCCAACATAATCAATCAATCTACATAGCTAACATGTATTTATAGGGATTTTTGGAGAAAATAAGTGATGTTTCCCACTGGGAAATATTTTCCAGTGGCACATTATAACATCTAACTAAACATGTAAATAACATCAAGTCATGGAAATAGATGTTGTCATGTATACGCGCTATTAGAGACAAAAATGTTATTTTAAAACCTTATAATTAAATTTTAATCTTCAGTGGATTTAAACTATGAAAAATTATTCACACAGGCATTGCAAGTCCTGATAAAAAAACAACTCATGCTTGTGAACAGGTTTTTTTTCTAAGACTTGAAATGCCCTAGGGAATTATTTCCTGTAATTTAAGGGGAATGGGAATGCCTCAGGGGAGGCAACTCCTGCAAAAGTATTTTTGTGTCCTATTTCAATAGGGGTCAACTCTTAAAGGAAAGAATTTGATCCCGAGGTGCAAATTCTTTCCTTTAAGAGTAGACCCTTTTTTCAGTGGGACAGGACTTGTAGAAGAGCGAACAGGGAGTCCCGAGAGTGTTCTCCCTTTGAAAACTGCTAGGTGTTCCCATTCACCTTAAAACCACTGTTGATTAATCTGTATTTATTCAACTGATCATAGTGTCCCCAACCTATTGGGGCTTGGAGAAATAGATTGTGTTGCATGGTGCTTCCACGCACAGCTGAAACCGACGGTGGACACAAGTCTAAGCCTGTCCAGGCAAAGTGGTGCGAGTCTGACCATCCATGCATATAAACCCTATTGGTTTCATTGGGTGGCATCTCAATGTTGGGTACAGTCCCACAAAATTGGAAGCAACATCTCCAAAATGACCTGAATAGTGCCGACGAGACATTAAACCTCATATAAAACAAACTGCCAATACATACCACAATACCAGGAATCTTTGGAGACTCATTATTGCAATAGTGTGCCAGAACACCCTGAAAAAGAAACAAGCATTTATATCACAGAAAGCCAACATTAGACATATTTTCGTTTACCTTACCTTCCCCATTCAAACGGAAAGGAAAATGGTTGATCGGTCTGTGAATTTTTTTTTATTCTTTGAAAACTAAATATGAATTCCGGTTTTACGGCCCTTTCAAGTTTATTTTACTCATATCGAGCCGATCTTTAAGGAGACGTGGGCGAAAACCAGAGTACCCAGAGAAAAACTATCTGACCTTCTATTGCAGAACTTGGCATCTTACATGTAACCCGAGCCAGGCTCGAACCCACAGCGGTGAGAGACCTAATTATTATTAAGAGTCAGCACTCTTAACCACTAGGCCACGGGCTATAAAAGCACTTAACTCTGCTGTTCACAACAACCCTTTCCTTTGCATACAGTGTAGATCCAGATCAGATGGCTTCTGAAGAAGCCATCTGATCAGGATCTACACTGTTTGATATTCAATTTATGAATTTGTAGGAATGAATTACATCAAGTAATCTGATTGGTTCAAAGTCAGAAATGGGTGTGGCTAAACTGAATATTCAGCAAGAGTAGGGTTAAAGTAAGACTCTTTTTCTCTGTTCAATACATAGGCTGGGATCTTAAAATTGCTAAGAAAACATGAATTTTAATAAGTGAACAAGTGCACTATAATTCAGACAGAGAAGGTGGCCAAGCATTGTAAACTAATGATAAAAAGAATCCCACCTGAAGACTATGTCATGCCTGTGACTGTAGGTCATGAGAAATGGAACTGAAACTTTGGGTTGATGCTAGATTTGTTGCAAATGTTGACAAACTGACAAAAGGACCAACAGATGGAAAACCAAACTCCAATATTGCACCATACTAAAAGCAGCTGCAACAAAACAGGCCCGATACTGACCAAGCCTTTCCATGCTTGAAAGGCCCGATTTTGCTACGTTAACCCTTTTCCTGCTGAACATGACAACCAATACCTTTGCAAACAGTGTAGATCCAGATCAGATGGCTTCTGAAGAAGCCATCTGATCAGGATCTACACTGTTTGCAATGCAATTTGTGAACTGAATGAATACAGTATAATTGGATGATAGTCAGAAATGGGTGTGGCTAAATAAATTTATTCAGCAAGCTAGGGTAAAAGTCATTTTTAACGAAATATAGGTAGAAAAATCAAAATCTGAAAGCCTGAAATCAAGAAAAAATCAAGCTCTAAAAGCCGGAAATCCTGCAAATGCCTGAAAAATATGAGGTCTGAACAAAAACATTGGACAGCCAGGTAAGGAAAAAAGAAAAACACATATACTTACTCCCTCTGGTCCTGGAGTGGGTGGGGCTTGGACACATGGCACAGGTAAATTGTCCTTACATTCTGGGTGGCACATTGACTTACAGTCTGCAATTTTAAGAATGACACAGCTGCTTTGATAGACAGTGAAAAATATTAATTTATATCACTTCATCTGAATCCAGTCTTCTCCCAAGTGTCCTCATGGTGTCATAACTCTTATCATGCTGTTCACGACAACCCATATCTTTGGAAACAGTGTAGATTAAGATCAGATGGCTTCTTCACAGATGGCTTCTGCTTCTGAAGAAGCCATCTGCTTCTGAAGAAGCCATCTGATCAGGATCTACACTATTTGACATTCAGTTTATGGATTTGTAGGAATAAATTACATGAAGAAAACTGATTGGTTCAAAGTCAGAAATGGGTGTGGCTTAACTGAATATTCAGCAAGAGAAGCAGAGCTCTCGGAAACGCAGGATTCTGCGTATTTTACGCCAACTTTTTGCCGTTGTACGCATAAAATTCATTATCGCCGATTCTTATGTACGCATGTTTTTATTGCGACACGCGTCCAAAATTACAGAAGCGGTAAAATCAGAAGCTAATTTAGGCCGCTTTCGCAATACCAGTAAAAGATCAAATGCGGCGCCGCTTTTTGTGTTGAAAGCATACGTGCCACATATTGACAGATATTTATGCAAGTGGTCGGTTTGCGGCACATGTTAAAAATGATTGTACCTTTTTAATCTCGCCGCGCTAATCCCTGTGTTATTACGGATTACAATTAATTAGTTTACTGATTGATGTGAGCATGAACCATCAACGGATTAACATTAGTCGGTAAAATATCACATTTAGTTAAACCAGGGTTACGGCAAAGACGATATAATTGACAAATTACCAATGTCATGTATTTTCGCGACTACACGATCGTACTTTTTATCGCTTGGTCAAAGAGTGTTTCGATGTTTACTGGTGACATAAATGTCTGTAATTCTTCAAAATGCAATCGTTTTAACAATTACAGGAAGTCAGACCTAGTTGGGATGCTTGCCCTACATATTTGTTCACAAAATTATGAGCTAGTGTCACGTAGATGTACGTCCGAATTTGAAAGCACAAACATGGCTGTATAGAATGCTTCTTTTCTGATCTGGGTTTACATTATATCTGTTGTTATCTGAACACAGTGTTAATGATTTTTATGATATGGCATTATTTGGCTAGAAGTGAGAATAAATCAGAACAACTGCATGTTTTTTTTGTGGCTGCTTCTTGGACACATCAGTGAAATAGTTCTAACTAGTACCGACAATCTACATGTAGGTTATTCATATGGATGTGTAGCTTGATAATAAGAAATTTTTGTCTATGTTTTATGCGCAATAAAGATCAGAACTCCAACTTTTTATATGGGAATCCAACTTTTTACCTGTGAATCCAACTTTTTACCTGTGAATCCAACTTTTTACAAGGAAGGATTCCTGGAATCCTGTTTTCAAAATACTAGTGAGAGCTCTGAGAAGGGTTAAGTTTTTAGTCAACCCTTTGTTCTATCGACAAAACTTGTTACAAGAACAATTTCAATAAAATGAATCCTTAGGTCAAGGCCAAGCCTCGCTTCCGATCAGTGCCAGCATCCCCCGGGTTGGAAACACCTATATCGAATTCCTAGCCTTTTATCTAATGAGCCAAGGAAAAAATGATAAAGATATTCATTAGAATCACTTGGCGAGGTGTTTCTAACAAAAATCTACACTTGTTTCTTTAAGGAGAAAAGGCCCTTTATTACCTATCATTCTCCTTATTGGGATTCTTTATAACTGTAAATTCTTTATAATGACAAAATGTTAGGGAACAAATACTGTTGCTGAAACAAGGGTCTGCTGTATATTAAAATATAAGTCAACTTTTGTCCTGCTGAATAAACTAATTTATCATATGACGTCGCGTCTGAGAGTGTTATAACGCCATGTAATATTTTCGATAATCCACTAGTGGATTAAATATGCAAATTAGCTAGATAAGTCCTGTTACCTTACATGTACGATGTCCTATACGAAGTCGCGTTTACTAACAGCGGAATATTGGAATATTTGTAAAAAATCGTGAATAAAATGCGTTTTTAATGTCATATGATAAATAGAATCTTGCATTTGTGTTCATGTATTATTGAATTTATTAAACTCATTGAGGAAAAGGGATAAAATGCTCGGCAAACACTCATGTAAGATCCTCTATTTAACCAAGACCATTTCTGACTTTCAACCGATCAGTTTACTTGCAATTTATTCCTACATATCCACAAACTTAACCCATAAAATGCTAATCACGACTATTGTCATCTGCCTGTTACCTCGAAAGTAAACAGTGTGGACCCAGATCAGACTGCTCCTGTATGCAAAAATATTTTTAAAAAGTTTGCCAAAGAAAATCAGCAGACAACATTTTCAGAAGTAGTTTTTCTCAACGTCTAAAGGGTTAACGTCAAACAGAGTAGATACTGTATTGAGGTTTTTGACCAGATAAGACACAAAACTGGCCTCTTTAGCTACAGTGGCTAGCAACAGTCTTGAAATATTCAATATACACCACAACCTCTTTATCATTCTATTAATGGGGTCCAAAGCAGAAACGGTGTTAATTAAACAACCTTGTTATAGCCAAACAAAAATGTATAGATTATATATATAGAACAAGAATTCCGCCGAAGGCTATGTCGCGCCTGTTGGGCACAAAGTCAGCAAACCATGACATCTAGGCCAAGGTCAAACATAGATGCTTGCATAAAAGTTGCCATTCTTAAATAAAAACTTGTACTAAGTATCATTAATTAAGCTGTAATAACTCTTGAGAAATGAACTTAACCATTAGGGTGAACGCTAGGGTGGTTGCAATATTTTACAAAGTCAGTGAACCATAAAATGTAGCTCAAGGTCAAATATGGATGCTTGCATTTAAGTTTCCATCTCCAGATACAAGTTTGTACCAAGTATCAATAATAGGCTCTTACAGTTCTTGAGAAATTAACTTGACCATTTGGTTGAATGCTAGGGTGGTCGCAATATTTCACTAAGTCAGTGAACCATGAAATGTAGGTCAAATATGGATGCTTGCATTTAATTTTCAATACCAAATACAAGTTTGTACCAAGTATCATTAATGAAGCTCTTATAGTTCTTGAGAAATAAACTTCAACATTAGGGTGAACGCCAGGGTGGTTGCAATATTTTACCAAGTCAGTGAACCATGAAATTTAGGTCAAGGTCAGATATGGATGCTTGCATTTAAGTTGCCATCCCCAGATTCAAGTTTGTACCAAATATCATTAATGAAGCTCTTATAGTTCTTGAGAAATAAACTTGACCATTAGGGTAAATGCTAGGGTGGTCACAATATTTTACAAAGTCAGTGAACCATAAAATGTAGGTCAAGGTCAAATAGGTATGCTTGCATTTAAGTTGCCAACCCAGATACAAGTTTGTACCAAGTATCATTAATGAAGCTCTTATAGTTCTTGAGAAATAAACTTGAACATTAGGGTGAACGCTAGGGTGGTCGCAAATGTTGACGCCTTGACGAACGGACGGAAAACCGGGCACCTATATCGCGCCATGCTAATAGCAGGCGCGATAATAATAGCAGGCGTGACAAAAATGACCTATATAATCTATACCTTTTTGTGATCCATCTTGAAACTGTGTTATATCCAATACCCTGTTATAACGAACCGTGTTACAATGACTCTGTGGTGTAGAAATTGTCCAAGCAGCGAGATCAAAAGTTGCTGATCAGACTGCCCAGGCTGAACTGCACCTTTGTTGTTTGCAACATAAAACAGGTTTTTCCGCTACACAGCTCTTATTTGTTTATTTTTTCTTGCACCCCAGACAAGGAAATCCGTGATTTTACCCTGGGATAGAAGTTTATGTTCTGACCCTGGTGTTCCGACCCAAAATCGAATATAATCGCGTGTTTGATAAATGTACTGGTTGATTACGACCTCGTATGAGCCGTCATTAAGGTTGACGTCACAGCACGTTACGTGACGTCAATAAACATTCCTGCAGTGTCAACACAATATGGCGGACGTTGGTAACCGAAGTGACTGCGCTAAGAAATGGAAGGTATGCAAGAAAAAGAATCCAATATGGGTGTGAGGGGTGGATAGAAAAATCCATCCCTCACACCCATATAAGATTCTTATATTCTTCAAGTAAATAGAAAGTTTGCACAAACTTAAATTTAAGTGTTCTGGAAGGCCCAAGTCCTGGTATAGTCCCAGGTCAGAAGGCGGTTTCCACATATTATTTTTCTTATTTCTGTACAAAAACGTGGTTACTAATTAGAAGAGACTCGAGGTGGTTCTATCTGGTTTTGGTATTAAAGCTCCTTCAAGATAATTTCACTTATATCCAGCCGATCGTTTATCAGAGGTGGGTGAAAACTGGAATACCCAGAGAAAAACCACCTGACTTTCTGAGGCAGAACTTGGCATCTCACATGTGACCCAAGCTCGTCTTGATTCCTAAGCGGTGAGAGACCTAATGATTAAGAGATGACGCTCTTGTCCGCTTGTCCACTAGGCCACTCGCCATGTCCTGGTGTTGACTTGTCTTTGGCAATGCTATGTCATGCCAACATAAAGGGTCTAAAGCCTTATTAATTTCATATATATGTATGAAGCCATTTCGCCGGCTGGCACTGTGGATGGCAAGGGCCCAGTAGAACAAAGTAAAAAAAGTGTCAGTTAATATACCACTTAAACTTCATTTAAGGGGAATGGATACACCTTCAAGGGAGGCAACTCTTGTATTTTTGTATCCCATGTCAATAGGGGTCAACTCTTAAAGGAAAGAATTTGCTCCTGAGGAGCAAATTCTTTCCTTTAAGAGTAGACCCCTTGTTCAGTGAGACAGGGCTTATAGAAAAGCGAACAGGAAGTCCCAAAACTTGTCTCCCTTTGAAAAATGGTGGAAAAATCTGCCAGTTGTTCTGAAAATACGCAAAAACTTTTGCTGAATACCTGACAGTAGCTTTTGCTTAAACACTTCTACAGGAAACAGACTTACAGCAAACCTGATCAGGTCTGACATTTCACATGAATCGACTACTCAGTCATAATATACTATAAAATTACGATATTCAGACGACCTAAAATTAAGACTTTTCTGCTTTAAAAAAAGTTTATTTAGTAGGTTGCAGTTACTTTTTTGTGTTTTCTGCATACAGTGTCCTCTGGTCAGAGACCACTTTTGGGACTGTTCAAAAGTGGTCTTAAAGACCACTTTTGAACAGTCCCAAAGGTGGTCTTAATATAGAAAATTTTACTAAAGGTACTTTAAGGTTTAAAATTGTTCCAGTTTGTAAAACTAAAAATAATAACAAAATTTTGCATACTAACCTCTGCATTTCATGGCTAATCGCCCAAATCCTATTCTTCGCCCACACTGCAAATACAAATCTATAATATTTAAGGCCTTTTACAAAAGCCAAACTGACAAAATTTGTTCATGTAATTTTCCTTTCGTTATTTGCCCCTTCCTATAAAATTCATCATGTATCTTTTAAGCTGCCTTTTAAAGAGTATTTCTGTTATATAGTTCGAAGAAATTGACCTGAGACTGGTGAACTCTATTAACATAATTTCACACCCGACTGAACGCATATATTTATCCTCACCGTCTCCCGAAAATAGCGAAATTGTTATTCAATACAGAAGTCGGTAAATGGGTCGCAATTCATGTGATGCCGAAAATTCACGGGCGGCGTATTAGGCGATAACTTTGACTAATTTCTTCCTTGCATAAAGGTCAGTTTCATGTCAAATTGTTCGAACTATATTTAGCTGACAATTCATTATGTTATTATGGTGACAAGAGTTTAGAGTGTGAGTGCCCCAAGGAAAACCACTTGAACATCAGTGAGTAGCATTGAGTCTCATCGGTCACAGGACATTTGTTCATTCTCTCATAATTATGGATAAAGTATGATTTAAACAAAAGAAGCAGATTTGATTGACTGTAATGGAGTTTAACCCTTATCTTGCTGTTAACGACAGCCCCTATCTTTGCAAACTGTAGGTCCAGATCAGATGGCTTCGGAAGAAGCCATCTGATCAGGACCTACACTGTTTGACATTCATTTTGTGAATTTATAAGAATAAATTACATCAAGTAATTTGATTGGTTGATAGACAGAAATGGGTGTGGCTAAATTGAATTCAGCAAGATAAGGGTTAATGACATGTCAACTCTTGTGAGCCATTTTGTGTTGCCCAAAGAAAGGGAGAAAAGAGATAGGAGACACAGCAGAGATGAAAGTGAAAGACAG
Organism: Lucinisca nassula; assembly: GCA_963580285.1. Lineage (NCBI taxonomy): Eukaryota > Metazoa > Mollusca > Bivalvia > Lucinida > Lucinidae > Lucinisca > Lucinisca nassula. Next base: position 60,549,785 of record OY757025.1, read on the forward strand.
GGGAGAAAGAGTAAAAAATTTGAAAGTGTAGAAACTAAAGAAAAAGCATTCCCCATCATCCCTTACCTGCTGCAAGGACAGAAGGCCTTACCAAACTGCCAATATCAGTTGGATGCCCCAATGACACGAGAAACAAGACAGCTTCACCTCACCCGACCATTCCCACAACAGCTGTCTTGTAACTGCAATGCATAAGCCTGGGCCATAAACCTATTTGTTTTAGAGTTTTATGGCCCAGTCAACACTATTTATGTCATATCAAGCCAGACAGTTTACCTATCCACTTTTCCTGGGCTTTTACGTAAGGGGTTAATCAGTACAGTGCATATTTTTTCGCCAGAATCTAACAACTACCCTTATTGAATCAGTGAAAGGTAGATAATAACTGTAGAAAGATTTCATGATCAATCACCACAAAACAATGTTGCGGATCATGGTAAGTATCGAACCAGCATCAGTCAGAAACGCCTACAACTGAGCTAACATGGCTGGCACCACAAACTATGAGAACCTGTGTCAAACAGATCCTTCTGTACTTTCATATCAACAAGTAAAAACAGAGACATATCATTTCATAATTTGAACAAAATGATAATTTGTAACAACCCGTTTTCAGAAGGCACTGCTATGCTGGATTTTTGTTTGATTTGAGGTTAAACATCCCTGCCAACACTATTTAGGTCATTTTGGAGATGTTGCATCCAATTATGCGGGACTTTTACCCGATACTGAGATGGAATGACATCTCAAGCCCTGCCTCCCAAATAAACCAATAGGGTTAATAAGCATGGAGGGTCCAACACATCACTTTGCCTGGGCAGGCTCAATACTAGTAGAAGTTTACCAGTACTCATTGTGGTCACTTTCAGCTCTGCGTGGAAGCACCATGCAGCCTAATCTATTTCTCCGCGCCCTGACGGTCAGGGGCTGAGCTGCTTTGCTGATGTCATAACACATGAAACCCCATATACTCTGAGAAGTCTGATCAAAGCTTTGCTCATGGAGCAGGATAAGCCAGTATACTGTTTCTGAAGGTTTCAATACAGTAAATGAATAACTTACAGGCACACAGGTCCTTGGTCTTATAACTGTCTCCGAAATGAAGGTGTGTAATCTGTTTAGACCTCGACTGGCTGAATGGGCTCTTCGAATGGCAGGTGTCCTGCAACAGATGACAGAAAATCCAAATGTGTAAGCCAGCACTAAACAAAACCAACAATTTGACTTTTGTGACCATCAAACACTCAGATCAGCCTGTGCTGTTGTGCAGTCTGATCTGAACCTTTGCTGATCACATGAGCCCTATACAGCCAAAAAATTCAGACTGCTATAATGCTCCTAAAATTTTAACAAATTTTCTCAATAACTAGGGCTTACTTTACAAAACCATACTACAATACTAGTAAATGGGATAGTATAGGCAATATATCAGGAGAAAATGAAGACATTTGTTCCAGGGCAGGAAAAGGGCCTTATGGGTACTCCCCCCCCCCCTCCCCAAACTTTTTTTCATGATCCAGCAAGGAGTCCAAAAGGTGCAGACAGAATGGCAAACAGTGTAGACTCCTGGAGGAGCAGTCTGATCTGGGTCTGCACTGTGTCCTTAGGCTTGTCGGTCCCAATACTTAGGATCATTGTGGTCTGATAGTTGATCTGAACCTTTGTGGGTCGCACAGGTCTTAATGAAGATTTTGTCATGGGCTGGCTCAATACACATGAGCCAGATTCCAGGTGTATGTGAACCAACAATGTCCAAACATAAGCCATCAATGTTTGAAAATGACAGCTCTTGTTTATGACCCTGGAACGTAAGATTCAAGGACATAATAATTTTTGGCCTGTCGGTCTGTGACAAAAAACTTCTAACACTGACATCAGACAGCATAGTTCACTTGGAAAATTGTCTTGGTCTGTGACCTTGAGGTAAAAAACAGGGAGGGGGGGGGGGGGGGGGGGGGGTGTTGGTGGGAGTGTTCAAGTATTCACGACTGATGTATAAAAACTTCGAAATCATTTCTTTCATCACATCAAAAATAAGCAGTCTCCATGTGAAAAATATAAACTGTTAATCTTTTTCATGTAAAGAATAATACCAAATACCATTATTCTAGGCCATGAACATTGACTCTGATGTCTAAAGGGGTACTGCTGAACAAAGGTTTGAACTGATATCATCATATCAAATACAATCCACAACCATGGTATGGTTAGTAAAATATGAGCTCTAAGAAAACAACAAAACAAAAAAAAACATTAACATACATATAGAAGCCAGAGCTGACAGAACACTGACTCAACATCCACTCTGACAAAGTAGATACTGAGGGTTATGCATGAACTTCCTGGATATTGTCCAAATGAGCTACAAAAGACTATCAAAGTGCTTTACTTGTTCAGATCTGAGTTTTTAGTGACCCAATGCCAAAACAAACATATACCCTGTCTAACCCAGCCACCTACTCATTCATATGCTTTATTTTACTTACAGGGGAGTAGTTCTAGGGCTTCTTCTACTCGGTCGTCCATTATTGTTGTTCTTATTTGTTGGTGTACCCCAATCTGAATCTGTCTCGCTCTCTCCTGAAACCCAGACAAACTTTAAAATAAGCAACACTTATCACTTTAAATAATTGGGCATGTTAATAAATGGGACCTACAGTAGAACTTCAGATGACTTTAACAATGATGGCTCAATTACCATGATTGTTTTAAACTTGTTCTAGAGTCCCTAGAAAATTCTTCCTAGAGTTCCAGATAAAAATGTACAAGCGTTCTCGAAGCCATGCCTGATAAACTTGATATCAAATGACATGAAACTGGTATTCTATATAATATTCTCCATCGAGCGTATGCCAAGGTTCACTTAACCCTTTTCGTACCAAATGGAATCTTCCTGCTGACATATAGCAGGAGTCCATTTCAAAATTTGGGGGTGTCAGGTTATGTTTTCTTCAAAAATTGATTTGGGAAATGGCTCGTTTTTCAAACAGTGTAGGCCCTGATCAGACGCCGCCTTCTGCGGCATCTGATCTCGGCCTGCACTGTTTGCCAAGGTATCCCTATAGGGGTTTCTGGTACTGAATGGGTTAATATAGGTTTACTGCACTAGTAAACTAGTGAATATTGCCTCTTGATACTCACTCACAAGTGTTCTTTGCTATTCCAACAAGGAATGTTATTCATCAACAACATCTGTGCAACAATCTTTTTATGATACACCTACAAATTCTCTGCATCATTTCCTGACACTTTGGCATCAAATGTGTTTTTATTAGCTAAAATTCAGAGACTGCAATAGCACAGGATGAAAAGGAAATAATTTTGAACTAGAAATGTTTCAATATGCCACAGATGCCTCAGCCCAGGGACCATCCTCACCCGGAAACAATGATTTTGCACACAAAAATTATGTTGTTTTGTTTGTTTGACTTGAGGGTTAAATGTCCTCGTCAACCCTGTAAAGGTCATTTTGGAGATGCTGCTTCCAATTTTGTGGGACTTTTACCCGATATTGAGATGAAATAACATCTCAAGCCCTGTCGCCCAATGAAACCAATAGGATTTATAAGCATGGATGATCTGACCCGCACCACTTTGCCTGGGCAGGCTTAGATCCTCTAAATGGTTTACCAGTACTCGTGTGCGGGCGGTTTCAGCTCTGCGTGGAAGCATCATGCAGCCCATCTATTTCTTCAAGCCCCGATGGGCGAGGGCTGAAAAATTGTTGAATAAAGGATATTATTTCAACAATAACTGGCCAATATAATAAAGCTGAAATTGAACATGACCTATATTTTATGATTATATACAAAATATGAATCCAATCTACTATTTTTTTCAAAAGATGTCAAATGGAAGCCATTATCTTATCTACGGGATGTACAGACATATGTACAGACAGTGGTTATGCTATATGCCTACTTCTACCTGACAGTGCGGGTTACTTCAATATTTACCTATCATGTGTCTGTCTAGGGCCGGCTCACTGAAACTTTTGTTCAGTGACTTCTTCCCTGCAGGCACCTGCACTTCTGTTGAGGCCTCCACCGGCCGGCCATCGGCAGTTACTGTGATTGTCGTCGTCGTGACCACAGTGTTCTCCTACAATAGATGAGAAAAAATATCCAACTGAATAGCAAATACCAAAGCAAACAGATAAACCTGATTTTTTCTGACATTTTTTTTTACAAGCTATGTGGCTTCCTGTTTGCTTTTCTGGAAATCAGGTTGCTCGAAGAAAGGGGTCTGCTCATAAAGGAAAGATTTTGCTCCTTAGGAGCAGAATTGCCCCTACTGATAGGGGAGACAAAAAGTTTTTGAAGGGTAGCCTTCCCGGATGCTGTATCTATTCCCCTCAAACACCATCACTCGTTTTAAAAGAAATTATTCATGTTCGTTCTTTCATGCTTATAACATTTGCAGAGTCCTGAGGAAGCTGTAACCTATAATTGCATAGGTAATTTTTGCAAAACCTTTTCTAAAATCAACAATTTGTCCAAAAATCTGCAAATCCACATGGCAGTATATTCAGAATGTTGTAGTGACTTAAATCCTGTGAATATTAATTCAAAATGATTTTGGTGTCTGATTGTCAATAAAAGTTTCTAGAAAATACTTATTGCTGGGCAGCGATGCTATAAAGCATAACTTTATGTAAAAATCATGGCCCCTCTCAAGGATTTTCAAGAAACAAGAATTCCGCTGAATGATGTCGCCCTGTATGGATTTGAACATTAGGATTAACACTAGGGTCATAACAAATGTTGACAGCTTGACAACTGACTGGATGGAAAACCAGATAACAGCAAATAATTTTTCTTATCAGGTCAATGTCAGCAGAGAACAAAATTTTTCCAGCTCATAAAATTGTTCGTGTATAATTCACCTCTGTATTCCCTGTTTTAGGTCGTTTTGGTGGAGTAAGATCTTCCTCTCTAGGAGCTGATGGCTCCTTTCTTCTTGTAGACTCTTTCTTTCTCAGTCGCTGACTTCTACGTTTCCTACCACAGACTGGTTCCAGTTCCTCTCCTGTCACGTCCCAGTAATCAATGTCATCATCAGACATGATAGAGTGTTGTGTATGGTCATCAATCCTATAAACAAAACTAGAAATGTTTCCAGAAGAAAACTGTATCCCTCCATCATAAATATGATCAAATAAACTATGTGACCTTGAAAATGTGGCCAAGGTCACCAAAGTACACCTGTGGACATAAAACTGTACAAACACTTATTTACGTCAAGTAAGTTTGTAAATCAAATATCATTCATAAGTTCTTAAACTGGATCAATCAATGAACTGTCAAAGGACATTATTGTTCGCCACTTTCAAGACGGCAATGTCATTCTTTAAAAGGACTGTTTTGTTTGTTTGTATTGGAGTTTAACAGCCCAGTCAACACTATTTAGGCCATTTTTCAGCCGGTCAGTTTACCTATCCACACTTTTCCTGGGCAGGCTTATACATAAGCGGTTAATCAGTAAAGTGCAAATTCTTTCGTCAGAAACTGACACCTGCCCTTCTTGAATCAGCGGAAGGGAGAGAATGAATGTAGAAAATATTTCATGATCGATCTCCACGAAAGACTATGGCGACCCCGGCAGGTACTGCGTCCTCCTGATTACCAGTCAGGCGCGCATCAGACTGAGCTACCGAGGCCGGCTTAAAAGGACTGTAAAATTCAGAATTGCACGGTACTTTTGTAACTAAATAACTTATATTGATATTCTGTGAGATAAATTATACAGGTTTATGCTAGCATATGGTAAATGGCGCTAAAAATAATATGTCTTTGCAACAATGTGACACAAACAATTACGTTACGTTGCACTTATCGGAAAATGGCTTGAGTAATAAAACAATTTTTTTATTAGTCCAGCCGGCCCCCGCCCATTTGGGCTTGAAGAAATCGATGGGCTGCATGATGCATCCACGCAGAGCTGAAACCAACCCGCACACGAGTACTGGTAAACCGCTGAGAGGAACTAAGCCTGCCCAGGCAAAGTGGTGTGAGATGGACCGTCCATGCTTATAAACCTTATTGGTTTCATTGGGCGGCAGGGCTTGAGATGTCATTTCATCTCAATGTCGGGTAAAAGTCCCACAAAATTGGAAGCAGCATCTCCAAAATGACCTTTACAGTGTTGACGGGGACGTTAAACCTCAAATCAAACAAACAAACAATTAGTCCAGCTTCTAAACAAAGACATTGACAGTTTTAGAATACTCAGGGTAAATATGGTTTTCTTTGCAGTTAGTGCTTTGAACAACTGCACCCAAAGCACTAACTGCAAAGAAAACCATATTTACCCTGAGTATTCTAACACTGTCACCGTCTTTGTTGAGGAGCTAGAGTAAAAAAAAAAAATTCTATTACTCAAGTCTTTTCTGTTAAGTGCAATTTCACGTAATTGTTTGTGTCACATTGTTGCAGAGACATCATACCATTTTAGCACAATTTACCGTAAGCTAGCATAGACCTGTAAAATTTATCTCAGAGAATATCAATATAATACAAAGTGCTGTGCAATTTTGAATTTTACAGTCCTTTTAAAGAATGACATCGCCAGCTGGTCACATTTTTCAGCAAAAAAATAGCATATTTGGCATATTAAATGATCAAAGTTTTAACGATGTGTTAACTAATGACATCGTAAGTTTTGAACAACTGGCCCCTGATTGTCTTTTGGGTGTGCATCATATTATATACCCAGTGTTCAATCTAGGCTGCGCCATTGCGCCCTGGACCCGCTTTTTACATGAGGGGCGCACTAGAGATGATTCAATGGGCCCGTCCGGCGCAACTGTAGAATTTAGAGACTGTTTCTTCTGGAGTTCATTTTTGCGATTTTCTCGCGGTTTTTCGGCTGCCTGTTGCGTATTGTTGAGTTGATCAAAAACAGCATGTTGCCTGATCAAAATAACTTAGAAAAACATTTTGTTTCATCTGTTTAACTAGTAACAATTCTTATTTTTATAAACCCAAATCGACGTTTTGTTTACCGGGGCTGCGGCCATGTTCGGTATACTTGTGTGCGCCGGGCGGCTTACGCCAAATTCGTGTGCACCGTGCGGTTTACGCTAAATACCGGACCCAAATACCGCAATATACCGAGGCCGGCACTATTTATTATAGAGTTCTTCTCTTCCAGAAATATTTTAATGGCATTCATTCTAGATAAAACATGCATTTAGAACTTATGCAAGACACTTTATCCAAATTGTTTTGTACTGGTTAAATGAGGTATTGAGCAAATGTGACCAACTCAGTATTAGAAGATGGATAGATAAACTAAATAGATTTTGTCTGTGCTGTAAAACTTGTTTTGTGTCCGTTTTTATTATGCAGCTAAAACCTTAAGATAAATCTGGGAACTTTATATAGTATAATTTAAGGTCCCCCTAAATTTCCAAATGGCCCCCTTCTCCAAGGCCTGTGGGCCCAGAGGGCCCCCAAACCCCAAATCCTGGATTGAACACTGTATACCATATTTACCATACATCTAAAATTTTGGAATTTTTGCTGGAAAAATGTGAGCAGCTTTTGCATTTGCAAAAGCTGCTCACATTTTTCAGCAAAAATATTAGCACATTTGCACTCCCCAAACACAGTACTTGCTCTAAAATTTGAACAAGTATAATTCACTACCCCATTTGTGTCTAAAAAGAGCTGGACGAGTGGCAACCAGTGTAGACCCTGAAGAGATGCCATATTCTTACATGCTTTCCAATGAAATATAGAGATTTCTCAGTGAAATCGAAAACGATATTGCCACTGTTTCAAACAGTGACTGATATCAATTTTATTTTTCACTGTTTGGGACTACTTTTTTCTCGAAATTTAATTCTGTGGTCAGTTTTTCAAGTGTCAGATGATTGAAAATTAATGAATTGTATTAGAATTGACGCTTAGCCCGTTCACACGTCACGTGGACATTAATGACGTCATTTTCGACACTGACGTCACATATTTTGTTAGATCTTCCCGCACCTTCTTTGGGGAGCTAATCTTTCAATTACTATAGTAACCGTTCATAGAAATGCCATGCCAGGCTATTTCTCAGGTGCAAACTTATAGTTTACACCCAATATTATCCTCAGTAAGTACGTTGGACACCACTAAATTGAAGCGAAACGACCAGGATCAAAGTTAGTTTTCTCTGATGGTGAGTGACGTGATAAGTGAAGCTAAATATTGCCGTTTTGAAGCATGTAAGAAACAGAAAATTTGATTTTTGTAGTGTAAGATCAAACTTTATTTCACTCATGTACACCAAACTGGTATTTGCATTCGTGGCAAGACCACTCGTGAAAATACTGGTTTTGGTGTTCATTCGGTGAAATAAAATTCGATCTTACACTAAAACTAGAAATGTGTCAATATAACACAAATGCCCCCACCCAGGGGCCTACCTCACCCCCACCCCCCTCGCAAAAAAAAATAAAATGACATATTACAATAACACTGGTCATTGGACAGCATAACTCGCCTGGAAAAGTGTCCTTAGGTCATTGGCATAGATTGGTGTATGGCTGATTAAACCTTGGAAAAATAACTATCAACACACCAAATAGGAACTCAATCCATCAAATGGTTTGGAAAATATGAGCTCTTACAAACGTTAACATTAAACATTACTAAGTCTGCAACATTGACAGGGTTATGGCTGAATGAAACTTTTGACCTGTATCTATCATCAATCCAAATATGTAGCAAATCCATCACATGGTTCAGGAAATATGAACTCTCAAAAAATATAATATAAAAAATTTCTATGTCTGTGACCTTGACCTTGAGGTAAGGGGTGGGGGTATGGCTCAATGAAACTTTGAACCTGCAACTATTGTCATACCAAAATGAAGCGAATCCATTCTATGTCTGTGACCTTGACCTGGAAGTCATAGGCATGGCTGGGGGTATTACTCAGAGCTCTCACTAGGATTTTGAAAACAGGATTCCAGGAATCCTTCCTTGTAAAAAGTTGGATTCACAGATAAAAAGTTGGATTCCCACATAAAAAAGTTGGAGTTCTGATCTTGATCGCGCATAGAACATAGACAAAAACTTCTTATTATCAGGCTACACATCCATATAAAAACCTGTATACTTTCATGGCTCCCAAACTCTTTTTTTCTGATAAATGCATTTAATAACTTCGTTCCAAACATGTAGATTGTGGGTACTAAGTTAGAAATAGTTCACTGATGTGTCTATCCCCCCCCCCCCCAATGCAGTTATTCAGATTTATTCTCACACTTCTAGTCAAATAATGCAACATAAAAATAAGGTAGTATTAGGATAACAGCAGATATAATGTAAACCCAGATCAGAAAAGCAGCAGTCTACTTAGCTATATTTGTGCTTTCAAATTCGGACGTATATGTACGTGACAGTAGCTCAATTATTTTTAATTGGTGTAAACAAAAACATAGGGGAAGCATTCTAACCACGTCTGACTTCCTGTAATTGTTAAAAATGATTGTATTTTGAAGAATTACATACATTTTTGTCACCGGTAAACGTCGAAACACACTTTGACCGAGCGATAAAAAGTACGATCGTGTAGTCGCGAAAATACATGACATTGGTAATTCGTCAATTATATAGTCTTCTCCGTAACCCTAGTTTAACTAAATGTGATATTTTACCGACTCATGCTAATCCGTTGATGATATAAGCTTACATCAATTAGTAAACTAATTAATTGTAATCCGTAATAACACGGGGATTAGCGCGGCGAGATTAAACAGGTACAATCATTTTTAACATGTGCCGCAAACTGACCACTTTCCAATATCGTCTCTCCCACTGACAGGTGCAAAAATACCTGTCAATATAGGTCAAGCCTACTAATTTGTGGCATGTGCGCTTTCAACATAAAAAGCGGCGCCGCATTTGATCTTTTATTGGTATTGCATAAGCGGCCTAAATTAGCTTCTGAATTTACCGCTTCTGTAATTTTGGACGCGTGTCGCAATACAAACATGCGTACACAAGAATCGCCAGTTGTGAATTTTACGCGTACAACGGCAAAAGTTGGCGTAAAATATGCAGAATCCTGCGTTTCCGAGAGCTCTGATTACTGAATAAAACTTTGGACCTGCATCTATCATCAAACCAAATATGAACCAAATGAATCATAAACGTTCAAGTTCAATGTAGTACAAATACCTTAACCTGAGTCTTAAACATTAAAAATTTTCTAAGTCTGTAACCTTGACCTTGAGGTCATGAGTATGGGTGGGGGTATTGCTAAATAAACCTTTGGACCTATACATATCATCATACCGAATATGAACCAAATTAATTACACGGTTTGGAAAATATGAGCTCAAGTGCTACCTGGTACAAATACCTTAACCTGGGTCTTAAACATTAAAAATTTCAAAGTCCATGACCTTGACCTTGAGGTCACGGGTATGGATGGGGGTATTGCTGAATATAACTTTTGAACAATATCTATCATCATACAAAATATAAACCAAATCCATTGTATGGTTTTGAAAATATGAGCTCAAGTTCTACCTGGTACAAATACCTTAACCTGGGTCTTAAACGTTAGAAATTTCTAAATTCGTGACCTTGACCTTGAGGTCACGGGTATGGGTGGAGGCATTGCTGAATAAAACTTTGGACCTATATCTATCATCATACTAAATATAAACCAAATCTATTGTATGGTTTGGAAAATATGAGCTCAAGTTCTACCTTGTACAAAAAACCTTAACTTGATTCTAACAGGATTACGTATGTACGTACACACTTTCGTACAGTTGGACGTACATTCGGACGCAAGTACGCACATACCCACGTACGGAAAACCGAAAAACTCTATGCCCCCCGCATCATCCGATGCGGGGGCATAAAAAAATCCTCTATTTCTGTGTCGTAACGCAGTGTCTGACCTGGGTCTACACTAGTTGCTCAGGCCTGTCTGTCAAAATGCAAACTGTAACTAGAATACTGTCGATGGCGCGCCATCGCAAATCCCCACGTTTTCTACAGAGGGGCCAAGTACCGAAAACCCCTCACCCTGGGCCCTAATTTGACTCCATGGTCAAAATATTACCTGTATTATATTCTACTAATCATGCCCTTCAATTTCATATGCCACATGACTATGTTCCAAAAAACTTAAATTTTGACCCTTTGACCCCTCTCCCAGGGCCCAAATCTGACCCCAGGGTCAAAATTTTACTTGTAGTTTATTCTACCCATTATCCCCTTCGCATAGATATGCAACATGACTATGTTCTGAAAAACTTTAATTTTGACCCCCGGCCCCCAGGGCGTGACCTAGGGGTCACAGCCAAAATCCCGTTCAATATGTTTTACTTTTTTCATAACTAAGTACATGTGCAAAGTTTGGCATCAAAATCTTCAAAATTGACTTTGTAATTGAATTTTATTGATATTTGACCTTTTGACCCCTCCCCAGGGCCCCTGGGGGCGGGGACAAAAAAAATGTGCTCTTGCGCAAGCCATTCATGTAAGCAACTCGCATACCAAATTTGGTTGAATTCCGACTAACGGTTTAGGAGGAGATAGCCGGACAGACAGACAGACGGACGGACGGAGGCGATAACAATATCCCCACTTTTTTTTAAAAACGTGGGGATAAATATGACAGTACCTATTTTCTGGGGACTCTTCTTCATAAACTGATTTCTGATAGGTGCTTAGAAAAGCAAGTCTCTCTCTGTCTTGATCATCGAGTTTACTTCTTTTCTGGTCAATCAACAGTTCTCGGATCTGTGCTATCCGTTGCTCCTACAAAATACAAATTAGGTTACACAGACATCCTCTTGGAAGACGAGATGTGATTATCAAGTCAAAGACTTGCATGCATTTGGTCAAACAGCATAACCATGATTGTCTGTTTATGTAACCCTCTGCACACATATCGTAGCCTTAAGTAGTGTCTGAGAGACAAGCATCCAGGCTTAACCGTTTACAACATGGGTATGATCTAGTGCATTTTCTTGCACCAGGGATCACATTCACAGACGGTTTGGCTGGAAATCTGACTGAAACAGAAAGCAGAAAGACCGAAACTGACATATGATGATAACCAAGGATCAACCGAGGGTGTTATTCAGGAGACTTCTCAACTTTGCCTTACTGGACTAAAGGAAGTTGACTTTGCCCTGTGTTTAAGAACATTTTTCTGACTCATTTGTTTTTTCTCAGCCTCTAGGATCGGCTTGGTAAAATGTTTCAAAATAAATCAATTATACTGATCAATAAAGGCAGTGCACCTGCTTTTACAAGTTGGTTACAAAAACACCAATTGGTAATCCGCTAATAAATCAGACTAAATGTGTTAATTTCTTGTATCAGAAACAGACTAGGGATTATCAGACATCAAAATATGATACTGTGTGCATGATCTTAAAACTCGCTTGGCGATTGGCTGTAAGCAACACATGGTGAAGCTGGAGGTGGGAAATGTCACAGCTGTAAGGGAGTCTATTCAAACAAGCCACGTGCATGTGATTTGTAAACAAACATTGAGTAACTGTTTGATGTTCATCAGCATATAGCTTGACTACTTTGGAAGCATATTATGCAATGTTTATGAAAGTGATTTGCAGACCGATCAATGACAATGGATACGGTAAGAAACATACCGCTCTCTTTGATCTTAATTAAAGTCAACTTTATCTTTTTGGGGCAATAATTAAGTTTTGAACTGTTCTTAGTTTGGTAAAGCAACTACTTGCTGCCCACCAAAAAAGTTAATTTTGGTAACAAAAATCTAAGCTGTCAAAAACGGGCCATCTCTTAACAGAAAGAACTTAAGTGAACTTCCACTAATAACACCAGCTAAGAGTAAATAATTTCAGATAGTGTTGGCTTTTTTTTCTACTTAGTGTTTTATACACACACGGTCATCAAGTAAAAGACCACCTTTGGGACTGTTCAAAAGTAGTTTAACCCTTCTCTTGCTGAATATTCAGTTTAGCCACACCCATTTCTGACTTTGAACCAATCAAATTACTTGATGTAATTTATTCCTACAAATTCATAAATTGAATGTCAAACAGTGTAGATCCTGATCAGATGGCATCTGATCTGGATCTACACTGTTTCCAAAGATGGGGGTTGTCCTGAACAGCATGATAAGAGTTAAAGATAGGGTTAGAACACTTCTGAACAGCCAAAAAAAAAAAAAGGATTTCACTGTACTCCTCATAAGCATATAAGAATCTTATATGGGTTTGAGGGGTGGATTGAAAAATCCGTCCCGAGGGACACTGTCCGGCATCACGAGGCTTGCCGAGTGATGCCGGACAGTGATCCCGAGGGACGGATTTTTCTATCCACCCCTCACACCCATATTGGATTCTTTTTCTTGCATACCTTCCATTTCTATTGCGAATTTTTAATGCTGCTGTCACTTCGGTTACCGACGTCCGCCATTTTGTGATGACACAACAGGAATGTTTAGTGACGTCACACATGACGCCGCCGCGCATGAGGTTGTAATCAACCAGTGCATTTATCAAACACGCGATTATTTTCGATTTTGGGTCGGAACACCAGGGTCAGAACATAAATTTCTATCACAGGGTAAAATCACGGATTTCCTTGTCTGGTGTGCAAGAAAATTCTTTCCTTTTGGATAAGACACCTACTGATGACAAAATATTTCAGAAAGAGTCGCCATCCTTGAACACATATCCATTCCCATTGCACATGTAGACAATAGATTCTGTAACATGTAGGCCCAGCTGTTCAAAACTAATGATGTCATGAGTTCTCATAGCCCCCCGCCCATAGAGGCTTGAAGAAATATATGGGCTGCACGATGCTTCCACGCAGAGCTGAATCCGGCCCGCACACTAGTACTGGTAAACCGCTTAGAGGATCTAAGCCTGTCCAGGAACCGCAGTGCGAGGCGGACCGCCCATGCTAATAAACCCTATTGGTTTCATTCGGCGACAGGGCTTGAGATGTCATTTCATCTCAATGTCGGGTAAAAGTCCCACAAAATTGGAAGCAACGTCTCCAAAATGACCTTTACAGTGTTGACGGTAGGGCTGACTATCGAGGCCAATTTTGACTATCGTGATAGTATTGCTATCGTGGCAACTACTATCACGATACTATCACTATCGCAGCATACTATCACGATACTATCGTGATACTATCGGGTACTGTTATAAGTGATTCATAGATGTTAATATCACTTACATAAAAATGGCTACGAGTGACGAAACGAGTTAGGAAAATTGCAATGGCCTAAAATTGTATGTTTATTGTGTGTTTCAATATCAGCATTCATTCCCTCGGGACTATTCCAGAAAAGAACATCATGGGGAGACTGCTCTTTATATATCACCACCACCTACAGAAGGACCCATAGCCTAAAAAAAGCTTGCTGCTTCCAGTATAAATGCCTGTCAGCCATAGTTAGCATAGCTTTAATACCTAAAGACATACACCTTTGCAGTGTTTGAGATTTTCTGCTTGTGGAAACTGACATGCTGATCGAATGATCATTCTTCAATTTTTTGATGTTTGCCGCCTGTACTAATCTGTGGATTCAGTTAATTAGGTAACCCGATTAATCATTGCATAATATTACGTAATCACAGCACGACATTTTAGCACCTCTTTAAGGGCAACATAAATCTAACAAACTGCATTGAAACTTGAATTTACATATTTTTTATTTGAAGTTAGCACCAAACGCTAGACTATCAAAATAGAAGTAAAGCAGTGATCAAGTCGGTGTTTTCATTTAGCAATATGCAGTGTTTTTGTTACTTCAGATACTCATAATACTCTTTAGCTATCGTGTTTGTCGGACGCAAAAAGAGTCACATATACAACAAGTTAAACTGCATTATACCGTCGTTTATTATACATTTACCTATGTGAATGAGTCAGCACACAGCAAACACAAACATTTCTTCATACAAAAGATCAGCTTGTCCCAGAAGCCATACTACGGAAGGCTAATACAAACAGCAAACATTTATATATGTCTGCGCAGGCTGATCTGAGCCATCACATTTTGCACAGGTTTCATTGTCATGTTTTCAAAAAGTTGCATGCAACAACTGTGTGAGCAAAAGATCATTGACGTTTTGTTATTGAAAGACGCGGGAAAATTTCTGACTGCCTCAACAGCACGTGCAAAAATGACGGCGGGAAATTCATCGCCGCGAGAAATTCACCAAAGAGCAAAAACCATGATACACATGTGCGACCAGCGAAGACTCAGATCATCATGCACATATGCGAAGGTTTATCAGTCTATCTGATTACAGCTGCATGGATATCCTAAGAAATAATACTTGTGTGATTTAACACAACAGTACAGGTATATTTTTAAAGTCTATCCAAGATAAAAAAAACTATCGAAACTATCGATAGTTGAATGAACTATCGGCGATAGTTATCGATAGTCCAAAGTACTATCGATGGATTGCTATCGAGGCAGTCACTATCGCGATGCATCGAACTATCGATGCATCGTTACACCCCTAGTTGACGGGGACGTTAAACCTCAAATCAAACAAAAGTTCTCATAGCATTGAAAACAAGACTAAAAACTAGAACTGTTTTCAGAGGAAAACACTGTCCCCCCACCATAAATATAATTTAAACACCAATTCGACCTTATTAACTAGGTTAAGGTCACCTAAATCTAAGGTGCAAACAAGACATTTATGGCCAAACAATGACAGTTTTCGGGAGCTTGTGACTTAAAAAAAGGTCAAGATCACCAAAATCTAATGAAATCTTTGTTAAGTTGCAATCTATGTTGTACTAAGTTTGAACAGGTTGCAGAAAAGCCATTATTTGCCAAAAATTGATAATTTTTGGGAGCCTGCGACCTTGAAAATAAGGTAAAATTGTTTGTTTGTTTGATTTAAGGTTTAGCGCCCCCGTCAACACTGTGAAGGTCATTTTGGAGACGTTGCTTCTAATTTTGAGGGACTTTTACCCGACACTGAGATGAAATGACATCTCAAGCCCTACCGCCCAATGAAACCAATAGGGTTTATAAGCATGGGCAGTCTGACTCGAACTGCTTTGCCTAGGCAGGCTTAGATCCTCTTAGCGGTTTACCAGTACTCGTGTACGGGTCGGTTTCAGCTCTGCTTGGAAGCCTCTTCCAGCCCATCTATTTCTTCAAGCCCCGATGGGCGGGGGCCGTGAAAATAAGGTCAAGGACACCAAAATCTAACAAAATCTTTGGTAGGTTGATATGGTATATTTTACCAAGTTTGACTAAACTTCATCAATTTGTTCATGAGATAGGGTACAGACAAGCAACAATTGACCGTTTTGGGGAGCATGTGACTTTGAAAATAAGGTCAAGGTCACCAAAATCTAATCAAATCTGGGACAAGTTGCAATGATATAATTTACCAAGTTAAACCAAATTACAATGATTCATTCATGTTACAGGTTACAGACAAGCTGTTTCCAACCCGTATTTGACAGTTCTGGGGGTCTGTGCCCTTGAAAATAAGGCCTTGGTCACCAAACTCTACATAAATGTTTGATAGGTTGCAATAATATTGTGCCAAATTTGACCAAATTTCATCAATTTGTACACATGTCAGGTAGGGTGCACCCAAGACAACAACATAAATATTATACTTGCTAGAACAGTACTCATTTTGACCGCTGGCGAGTGTGTTAAGCTAACAAATTGTATAACTGGGCTCAGACCGTCTTTCAAAATTAATGAGTATGATAAACAACATTCTTTGCTTATTTCACAAGGAAAATGACATTGTTTTGTTTGTATTTCAATATTTTTGAGCACTAAAAATTTCATGTTCAACTCAAAAGAGCATGAAAATACTTAACCCATAAAATGGCAATCATGACAATTGTCGTCTGCTTTGCCGTCTGCCGTTTACCTTAAAAGTCCAAGTTTACAAACAGTGTGGACCCAGATCAGACTGCTCCTGTAGGAGCGGTCTGATCTTAGCTTACACTGTTTGCCTGTATGCAAAAATATTTTTAAAAACATTTGCTAGAAGGTTCAGCAGACGACATAAGTAGACGATATTTTCAGGGTTAACTTAGGGCTTTTAACACACAAAGCTGATCAATTACTTACCAACAGTTCTTTCTCTCGTTCGACTTTATATCTCTTTTCTTCTTCTCTCTCTACCAAACGTCTGAAAATATAAATTTTGACCCTCATTTAAACGACAGCATTTGTTCCCTAACACTCTGTCAATATAAAGAATGTGCTCTATAAAGAATCCCAATAAGGAATAGTATCATAGCTTATAAAGGTCATTTTTTTCCTCAAACAAATGGAATAAAGAATCCAAATAAGGAGTAGTATTATAGCTAATATAGGACATTTTTCCTCTAGTACTCAAAGAAACAAAAGTTGTTTGTTTGTTTGAGGTTTAGCATCCCCGTCAACACTGTAAAGGTCATTTTGGAGACATTCCTTCCAATTTTGTGGGACTTTTACCCGACATTGAGATGAAATGACATCTCAAGCCCTGCCGCCCAACGAAACCAATAGGGTTTATAAGCATGGACGGGCCGACCGCTTTGCCTTGGCAGGCTTAGATCCTCTAAGCGGTTTACCAGTAATCATGTGCAGGTCGGTTTCAGCTCTGCCTAGAAGCATCATGCAGCCCATCTATTTCTTCAAGCCCCGATGGGTGGGGGCCGAAATAAAGTTGTGAACGTTTGAATTGTTAGGATGACCTCAACAAGGGTATTCTAACAAATGTCCACCAGTTTTGTTTTTGGAGTAACAAATACAATATTCTTGAATAGCTTCATCAGCCCCTTCAGCGAAGGATTGGCTCAATTAAAATTGTCATTGTGACGAGTTTTGTCATCATATGAAATAAGCTAGCGCACAACAAAACCTATGTTAAGGCTTGTGCGACCAGCAAAGACTCAGATCAGCCTGCACATTCGCGCAGTCTGATCAGGGCCTTCGCTGATCGCATGTACCTTCTATAGCCTGTGGGCTAGTCAAAGAGAGATACACAGCATCTTGTCTTAGTGAGTAAATGAGCAGACTGATCCAGATATTTGAAGGTGTCATGCCTTTATGTAGGTTTTGTCATGCGTTGGCTCAAATGTCAGCAGGGGGTAAAATTCCACTCGCCCGCTCGCATTTGCGAGTAAGTTTTAAGGCAGGACGAGTAAGATTTTCAAAACTGACCTTACTTTTTCTTCATTTTCAGCACCTAAATGAAAAGATTAGACAATAAGGGCGAGTAAGTTTGAGGGAAATTTTACACCTCTGGTCAGTATAAAGAGGATTATCTGTATGTTACAAACCTTCGCAAGCCAAATGTGCGGCACAGACAGTGAGTTTAATTTGTATTTAACTATGCACTAACAATGTTTTGCAGAAGAAAACCATGTATCCAAAAAATATGACCCTGATATTAAGATCAAGACCACCAAAAAACTATCAAAACTTGGTACATGTATGTTGCCATGATATTGTATCATCTTCATAAAGGATCTTACATGAGTGCTCTTTCTACTGGTATGCAACATCGCTGCAAGTATCAATTGAATTTGTCTTAGAGTTTAGAACATACAGGCATCTATAAACTTTGTCATAAAACTTTAACCAAATGTAAAATTTCTAAGCCTGTGACCAGGCTTGGGGCCAATTACATCTGAAAGTAATTGATTAAATTACAATTACTTTGCCCTAAAATTGTAATTAATTAAATAACAATTACAACATCATATGAATGTAATTGATTAAATTACAATTACTTTTGCAATGTAATTGATTAAACTACAATTACTTTTGCAATGTATTATCTAGAAGAACTACAGGTATGACACTTTAACTCCCATTAAACCAATACTACTACTAATAATTAATAGGTGTTCATTTAATTTAAAATGAAGCACAATTTCAAACAGACTTAATTCAAAACTAAGCTCTCTTTTAGCTTTTGTCAAGTTCTACCAGTACTTTTGAGTTGATATAGTAAATGCATCCATTGTGAACAATGCACTAGTTCTCATAACCGAAGCAAAAATCAACTATCTGAATTACACTTTATCATCATCAGCTTTCGAAAAGTTGCATCTTTCAGTCTTCACAGACAGACAGACTGGACAAAAAGTGTAGACCCAAATCAAGCTGCTCATTGAGCAGTCTTCATGTAGAAACAGTTTGATCGGTGTCTAGACTTTTTGCCCAATCTGTCTACATATAAGGGCACAATTAATAAAATGCAATTAATATTTTCAGATGAACTGTGTGAAGTGTTTGGATTTCAGTTAATAAATCAGTCTCAATGGTCAATATGTGATTAAAACTAAATTTATCAACACTAGACAAAATTTTGGTTGATATTGTTTTTCACAGTAACATGACAAACAAAGAGTGACTGGCAACAGTTATATATACTACTCAAAGTTTGATAGGGATCACTTTTTATATACCAAATTTTGCACTGAAAATTTAAAATTTCTTGAAAGAATTTGTACTCCGTATATTGATACATATCGTAAGCAGAAACTCATATGCAATTCAGTACTCATGAAAGTTCACACTTCTCACACTTCGAAAATGAATTCATGCACCCCCAAAATCTTGCGTAGCACTGCTTTCCAACAGACCAATCAAACTTGTCAGTGTTCCGTTACCAAGCGTAAAGACGATTTCATTTGATTTGTGAAACACTAAAATGCCTAGGGGACAATTAAAAAAACCGTCTGAGCCCCGAAGAAATGAATTGTGACGTCAGAATGTTGGAATCTGGCGTCGCTCAATGTCGTGTTGCTGGGAATCTGCATGTGTCTCAGAGCGTGGTTTCCCGAATGTGGAGTCGGCATCTTACCCACAGAAATCCTTCACACAGACACGGCGGGGTCGAGAAAGGGCTACAACTCAACATCAGGGGTGTTTGTTGTTGATTCAGTCTCGACGTCAACGGTTCCTGAACGCTGCGCGTTTGCATAACGAGCATAGGAACGGACCTGGAGTACGAATTTCTACACAAACTGCCAGAAACGGGCTCCACGAGTTGAAACTTAATGCCATGAAGCCTACTGTATGTGTTCCGTTGGCGAGACAGCACATGCTAGACAGGTTGGACTTTGCCAGAATTCACTTCAGGTGGACGGTTCGTGACTTGACGCCAGTACTGTTTACTGATGAGTCCAGATTCTGTCTAGACTTCACTTTTAAACGTCAATTAGTGTGGCGAATGTCTAAAGAGCGATTCGATAACTTGAATGTGGCAGAGCATGATCACTATGGAAAGGGATCAGTCATGGTTTGGGCTGGGACAAGCGTGAATGGTTAAACTGACTTGTGCGTCATTGAAAACAGAATGTTAATGGCAGTGAGGTACTGTAATGAAATTCTTGATGAGTTTGTGAGACCATATGCAGATGCTATCAGCCCGGACTTTATTCTGATGGACAATAATGCCCCTCCCAACCGTGCCAACGTCACAGATTCCTATCTGGAAAGTGAGACAATCGTTCGTATGGACTGGCCTGCTAGATCACCGGACTTAAATCCAATTGAGCATGAGCGGGACATGCTACAGCGTGCTGTTTCAGCCTGACCGGTGCATCCGAGGACTTTACAGGAGCTCAAAGATGCATTGGTTGCTGAATGAAAGATGAATCCACAAAACCGGATACAGACTCTGATTACGTGCATGCGCGGGCGATGTCGTACTGAAATTGATGCCCATGGACGCTATGCACGTTATTAGGCACGTTTACCTAAATGAATTTGGAAATTTGTGAAAAATCAATTGTCCAAATCCTTTCGTGTTACGGCAAATTTTGGGGGTGGCAAGATGGTTGCTGTTGTCACTCTTGAATGCAGTACCAGTTGACAAAATTAATCACTAGCTTTTGTGAAGGATACATCTTCTATCATTATGTATCAAATTTGGATTCAGCTGATTAATTTATCCAAAAATTATTTTGCATTAAAAAAGTGATCCCTATCAAACTTTGAGTAGTATATTTTCACACCTGAATGTAGATGGTTACTCAACAGAACAATAGATAGATTAGAGATATATTGTACAACTTACCTGTGAAAAAAAAAACAAACAAAAAAAAAAACTGTAAAATATATATAAAAAAATCGACATCTGAAAAGTTTGTTTTCACCTAGAAATTTTCAAAAAGACACCTTTTCTAAGGAGAAATGCATAAAAAAAAAATTAAAATGCAAACAGTGTGTACCCTGATCAGAGTGCTCTTCTAGACAGTTTTATCTGAGTATGCACTGTTTGACCAGGCCTGACTTCCAATACCTTAGGATCATTATGGTAGTTGATAAAAATACTATGACTGCACAGCTTTACCCCATTCTCTGTTCTATCCATACCTTACACTTTTAAGGGAGACAACTATATGATCAACTTTATTTGTACTTGTGCAGTCTTTATAAAATGATTTGAAAAACATACAGCACATCCATTAACTTTTATGAAAGGTAAAAGTTTGAACATGTTTAATTGAAGTTTATTAGGAGTTACTGATATGATGATGAGTATACACACTAGCAAAAATATATAAAAGAATTGGTCTGATGTCCAGGATCCTGATATTTTTGCACAAATTCACAATTTATACATCTATATTAACAGAAATGTAATCAAATTGTAATCAGAAAATAATCATGATTACAGGCCAAAATATGGAAGTAACTGATTAAATTAAATTACTTGTAATCAGAAAAATGTCTGATTACTGATTACATCAGATTAATTGAAAATATGTAATCGACTACAGCTGATTACGATTACAGATTATGATTACCCCAAGCCTGCCTGTGACCTTGACCTCAAGGTCACTGTGGGGGTGGGACATGCATCAATGAAATCTTTAGACCAGTATGTAACTTCAGTGTAAGTAGCAACTAAATCTATCAAAGGGTTCAGAAGATAATCTATCAAAGGGTTCAGAAGATACAATCTCTTAGAAACTTTAACACAAAACTTTAACCAAAATGTTAACAGATGGACGGACCAACGGCAAGATGAAAACTATACCCCCATAGTATACTTCGTTTGCCAGGGAAATAAATAGCATACTTCGTATGACGGGTACAAATATTTGCAGAAATAAATGTATGTTTCTGTCAAGGTGTGATCACATTAGTCGTGTCATCACGGTATGACACGATTAGGCTGCACACTTTGCATACCAATTTTTTCTTGACATTTTCATCTAGTAGCAAAAAACCAAAATGTTCCCAAATGGAACTTTTCTTCGTTGATTTCGACTGGAAATCTGCAATTTCTGGCTTGCTGTTAAGCCATTATTTTGTATTTCGCCAAATATGTGTCCTGACATAATGTTCTGACCAGGAAATTAGACAATATAAATCAGCAATGAGCTTGCAAAGGCTGCGGCTGTATTTTCTTCTGCTCTCAATTGAATTTTAATACAAAACGAACATCAAGTGTTTTTATTCTGATGCTGCTAAAATCATATTGCAATATGGCTCTCAAAATCAACGTGAAAATTGGTCTTGGTTCCATCCGTTACCTTCGCGCCATGTCGTAATAAAGATGTGCAGAGCAGATGGGTGAAATGTCGGCTTGTTGGACCATTTTCAATGAAAACGTAAATAATTTCAACAGTTTAACTGTCCAGAGCTGTACTTTCAATGTTTTATTTGTATCGATATCCTAAAATGTGTATCGATAATTGTACAAGGGCTCTGCACCATCAATACATCGAAAATGATAACGGCCCTAATTTATGCGACATTCTACTACATTGTTTGACCAGATGGCATACTTTATTTTTAGATTGCAAATTTGCTACTCACTTAAGTAAACCCTGCAAAATTTATTTTCAGGTACATACCTAGCAGCTGTCAGCTTAGCCTGCAAAGCAGCATTTTCTTTTTCTAACGATGTCACTTTTGCTCTTATTTCCCGCACTTCTATCTCAGATGAAGCCCACTGGCGTCGACATACTTGCTGGTTTTCCACAAATGTTTTAAATTCTACAAGAAAATACAGAGATATCACAGGATAGCATAGATCACCTACAAGTATCTAACAGCTCTTACAAGAAACACTGCTGTGAGAATTGTCAAAATGAAATCATGAGTCATTTACTGTATTGTCCATCCAATTAGAAAACGGTTCTGGCCAGCGGTTGCATGCATTTACATGTAGATATGAAACTTAGAAAGAAAAATGTTGCAAATCTTTAAAGTTAGTCTCAGCGGGGTGCCCCTTGGGGCTTCAAGAAATAGATTGTGATGCATGATGCTTCTTCACAGAGCAGAAACCGACCAAACTTGAGCATTGGTAAACTCCTTAGAAGGTTAAGTTTGAAAGTATAAGAGGTGCGTGTCTTTACTGAAACATTATGGGTTCCTTTGGGGGGTAGGGCTTGAGATTCATCATTTCATCTTAATGTTGTGTTTAAGTTCCAGAAAAATCAGAAACAATGTATCCAAAATGACCTTAAAAGTGTTGTCGGGGATGTAAAAACTCAGCACAAAAACGAAAGGAGCTGCTACCAGTTCTCTCTTCCCCCCACCTTTCATTCAAGACGTATTGTGTGTTCACCCCTTGTGTGCAGCGCAATGCTCCATTCCAGCGAGATAGGCCAATGACTAAGCCAAACTGCCAATGTTTGCAACAGAATGACATGGCAATGATCAGACAGCTCTGCAATGTCAAGCCACAAGATATGGTCATCATCTTGGTAATTGGGACCTGGACCTCATCCTGAAGGAGAGAATGCTCCACTGGTATGGACATGTGGAACCCTCCAATGGTGCAGTCAAGACATATAGGTAGATGGAAAGCATGGAGGCCCAAATGGCCTGGAAGCAGCTGACAGAAAGGTCGCAGAAATTGGAAGCTCTTGGCCATTGACCCTCATGATAGACAAACATGGAGATCTGGTGTGGAATCCGAGTCAGATACCTAGATGGGGGCCAACTTATATAAAGTCACAAGTAAAAATTTTTTGCATGATTCAATGGGAAGCTTTTGTCACAGGGAAGCTACACCCAAATATGAAGACTATCTCAAACGGTTCTAAAGATAAAGTAGGTCAAGTTATGACAAAGTATGTCAAAGGTCAAGGTCATAGGTCAAAATTTTTGTATGGGTGGGAAGACCTTGTCACAAGGATTATCCAAGCCAAATACATGTATGAAGGCTTCGTCTCAAATGCTTCAAAACTTATGATAAAGTAGGTCACATGTCAATTTTTTTTTGTGTATGTGCCTTGGTGTGGGAAGCCCTTGTCATAAGGAACCTACCGGTACATGCCAAATATGAAGACTATCTCAAACAGTTCAAAAGTTATGACAAAATGACCCACTGATCTGCGTTTTGATTCAACATGACCTATATTCGAACTTGAGCCAGATATTGTCAAGATGATTATTCTGAGCAATTTTGATGATGATTTGACCAAAAGTGTGGCCTCTAGAGTGTTAACGAGGTTTTTCTATGATTTGATCTGCTGACCTACTTTTTTATCTAACATGACCTATATTCAAACTTGAGCGAGATATTGTCAAGATGGTTATTCTGAGCAAGTTTGATGATGACTGGACTAAGAGCGTGGCCTCTAGAGTGTTCACAAGATTTTTCTATGATTTGACCTACTGTTTGATCTGACATGACCCATATTCGAACTGGACCCAGATGTTGTCAAGATGATGATTCTGGGCAAATTTTATGATTTGACCTACGGACCTACATTTTGATTCAACATGACCCACATTCGAACTTGATTGAGAAATTGTAAAGATGATTATTCTGAGCAAATTTGATGATTATCGGACCTAAACTGGCCTCTAGTGTGTTCACAAGGTTTTTCTATGATTTGACCTACATTTTGGCCTGACATGACCCATATTCGAACTTGACTGGGATATTGTCAAGATGATCCTTCTGAGCAAGTTTGATGATGATGGGACCAAAACTGTGGTCTCTAGTGTGTTCACAAGGTTTTTCTATGATTTGACCTACAAGGTACTGACCTACATCTTGACCCGACATGACCCATATTGGAACTTGACAGAGATATTGTGAATATGATCATTCTGAGAAAGTTTGTAAATGATTAGACCAAAACTGTGACCTGTAGAGTGTTCATAAGACAACCATTTTCCCATTTTAAGTCTGCGTGACCTTGTTTTTATTCAATTTTGATAAAAAGCATATGTCATCAATCCCCCACCAGAGGCATGCTACAGATGAGGAATTACTGAGATCAGCCAGCAGGCTGCCGAGATATAACTGGTGAAAGGT
This sequence comes from Lucinisca nassula, assembly GCA_963580285.1. Classification (NCBI taxonomy): domain Eukaryota; kingdom Metazoa; phylum Mollusca; class Bivalvia; order Lucinida; family Lucinidae; genus Lucinisca; species Lucinisca nassula. The sequence continues at coordinate 60,575,034 of OY757025.1, forward strand.
GTTGACGGACGGACGACGGATCAAAGACTATACTATAAGCTCCCCAGAAGCCTTCGGCCCAGGTGAGCTAAAAATGTACATTTACTTTCCTAGAGACAAGCCAATAAGGTTAACATTCTCCCTGCTAGTGGTGAGTGCTGATGACCTTTGCAGATCTAAAGTTTGGACCCTGATAGGCTAGACAAAATGTTGGGTCCGATCCAGATCCAAGCTGTTTGACACCTTTGCAAACTGTAGATCCAGATTAGATTTGGAGCTATGTGTACCGGAACACTGTTTGCAAAGGTAGGATTAAGTTTATAGTATTCAGCAGGACAAAAGGATAAAAACAAATATTATTATGAAGATCACACAGTCACAAAGATACAGTGATTTTTTTACCCCTGCGTCCTGCGCCCAGGACGCACAAATAGGACTGAGGACGCACGATCATAAAATATGTGCGTCCATCGGACGCAAATATTTCATGGGCGAAAAATCCAACTTTCGTTTTCACTGCTGTAAATATCGGCGGAAGTGATAATACCGCACTTTTACCGAAACTTCAACTGCCCAACGAGTCACAGAAAAATCGATACAGGTACAATTAATGATCCGGCCACAAGACAAGAATCCCCTCCATCCAAAATGAGCCCAAACTTTCACACACGCAAGTTCAATGCGAACATCAAAGTTTTCTGCCATCCAAATCGCCGCCCACAAACCAACTCTACCATTTTTCTGCATGTGATCGGTAAATGTGTCAAATGACGTCATCCGATGCCAGCAACCCCGCACGTGTTTAATGCCATTGTTTTATTTTAATGGGCTATATCCCGTTCTTAAAAAATTGTTTGGAACCGGTACAAAAATATTTTCTCGATAGCTAAACGGTTGTGAATGGAGGTGGATAGAAAACAGCGCTTTGCACAGCCCCCGAATTATCCCCAGCAGCTCCAACAACAGCGTTCGACTTTTCCCGCCAAGCCGAGCGTCTGCTATTTGGCCCCACAACATAACCATTCACGATCCGTTTTTATAATGCATACATCTACCGTCAGATGTAGCTAATTGTCAGAGGTGCGAGTAAATCATTTTCACATTGATTGTGGATTAAATTTTATGATTGGGGAATAAACGCAAATTAGAGACTTACTTTGACCATATTTTCACACCTCGTTCAAGTTGGCTTATCGCCAGAAATGAAAGACACGCACCACAGGACAATCATGTTTACTTGGCAATTATATGACAGGGATTAACAATAGTGTCATAATTGAACTGTTATTAATACACAGACGGTTTGTCTCTGAATTGTCGACAAAGCAGGACAGTGCAGCACAATTATTGTGATTTACTTACTCTAGTTTTACTGTATTTAAGGACTCAAAGACTGACAGCTGTGGACGATTTCTTTTGCACTTGCCCGACCGGGCGTCCTAAGGTCAAAGTGCACCTGCCCGGCGCGATTTCGGACTTGTACCGGGCGGCCGGGCAATGGATTTGTCAGCCCCTGAACCTAGATAGCTGGTGTCCCAATCAGGGGAGGAAACATTTGTCGATAATTGTTCGGAATATTATCTCCATTGTACATGAAGTAAATTTCACGCACATGTTGCGGTGCGCATTTTATCGAAAACGAAAGTAGAAAACATTACGGAAAATAGACTAAAAAACGTACACTTTAGCAGGATTTCTTTGGGCTAGTAAACAACACAAGTTGATGATTGATTCTGTTCATTGCAAATAATAGATACTAGACCGCATTATTTTTGACTATGAATAATGGCATTTTATACTCTACCGATCTTTTTTGTACATGTACTTCCTTTTTTCCCTCCAAATATTGGGACTCATACTTTCAGATTTGGGACGCACAGTGATTTTTTTACAAATTTTCAACTATGCGTCCTTGGACTCGCTCAACCAAAAAACTGTGCGTCCCAAATCTGAAAGTATGAGTCCCAATAGTCCGATGGACGCACATATTTTATGATCATGCGTCCTCAGTCCTATTTGTGCGTCCTGGACGCAGGACGCAGGGGTAAAAAAATCACTGGACGCACAGTTTTTTGGTTGAGCGAGTCCAAGGACGCATAGTTGAAAATTTGTAAAAAAATCACTGAAGATATGTATATTGGTATTGTAAAACACGGAATGTATGTAATGGTGTAGACTGTGGAATGATCCAAAGCTATTTTCTGTCATGACAAGGCTTCTCCTACAGAAAAGAATTTGTTCCTACATGTACAGGAGCATCTTACCTGGTTCCACACTGACCATGAGTATCTTGGCATTTCTAATGAGGTCATCGTAGGAAGCTGTTAATGATAACATTGTCTCTACCTGAAATTATTAAAGCAAGTGGATATTGACAGCCGGCTGTCAATAGCAAACATTCGCTATTGACAGCCAGCTAAGATACTGGAAGTATATATTTAAACAAGAGTTGTCAGCAGACAAAATTGCTCATCTTTTGGGACCTTAGTTGGATGAGGGCATCAAATATTGCAATATCAGTGTGGTTAACCCTTATCTTGCTGTTCGCGACAACCCCTACCTTTGCAAACAGTGTAGATCCAGATCAGATGGCTTCTGAAGAAGCCATCTGATCAGGATCTGCACTGTTTGGCATTCAATTTATGAATTTGTAGCAATAAATTACATCAAGTAATTTGATTGGTTGATAGACAGAAATGGGTGTGGCTTTAGTGAATATTCAGCAAGATAAGGGTTAATACTCAGTTTCATCAATCTAGTTTGCTGGTTGCCAATAGCAAACTTTCGCTATCGACACCAGTGGATGGATTTCAAATTAACTTCACAGGAACGTTCTTTGGGTGACCCTCTTCCAAAAATTGCACAAACCTTTCTGCACAAACCTTTATAAAAACCTCCTTGGGTCAACCAAAATTGCTCAAACCCTCTACTCCACCATATATTACCTACAATTTCATTTGTACAGTATGGATCAGGTGAGCGATCCTGGACCATCATGGCCCTCTTGTTGTTGGGTATTATGAAACGCACAGGTCCAAAAAAAATTCAGCATTAACCCCACCCATACCCATGAACTCAAGGTCAAGGATTTAGGATTTTAATAATTTCCAAATGAAATGATGGACTTGGTTCTTGGTTCTCTGGTATGGTGATAGATATACATGTATGAGCCAGCGCATGACAAAACCTACAATAAGCCATGTGCCTCCAGCGAAGAATCAGATCAGCCTGCGCATCCACATAGCCTAACCAGAGACTTCTCTTGCTGCATGAAGGAGCATTGGGCCCTTTACAGGCCTTCGGTTAGGCGGACGTACGGCGTATTTTACGTCCTGAAATCGCTTCCGGGCGCCCAAAATAAACATCAAAGGCGTCCCGCAGACTTCCGAAAATTTCCCTGTACGGCCAAAAATCGTAACCGAGACGTCCCAACCTGCGCATATAAACCCGCCCACTTTTAACGGTTTGTGAAAAGTTTGCTCCGCCTTCTTATCTGAAACAGCTTTCGGCGTTTATTGAGTACTAAGGACGTCCCATTTTCCACTTGCGCGGTATGATATTGACAGCCAGACTCACGTGCGGCGGCATATGGCCTTTGATCGTCATCAGTGTGTGAAAGACGTGTCGAAGTGATTACTCTGTGTTTGCACATAATTAAACGGATTAGCAGTTGAGAATAAACTAATTATCTCATTAACGATAAGTGTATTTTTAATCTTGCAAACTTGTTACTGTTAAAATTAAAGAGGCTCGTAATTTTCGTGTTTGGCAGTGAGACAGTTAAACTTTAAAGACAATTATCATTAGCGAGGCAAAATGTGATAAAAGTTTCAAAGATAGATACTACTTCTTTTCTTGAGCAAAAAGCAGGACTGGTGTTCAATAGTTGAGTGAGTGAGTGTTTGAGTTTTACGTCCCACCAACAGCTAAGGTCATATTGAGACGGGACCTCGGTTAAAAGACTCATCCGAAAGTCTGGAGAAGCCCGGGATCGATCCTGCAATCCCTGGTTTACAAGGCGAGTAGCGTAACCACTACACCACGGAGGCTTCTATAGTTGAGCGTTTATAAGGTGAAATATAAAATGTTGCCGCGATTTGGCGCCTCGAAAATACGTAAAGCTTGCGATTCTGACCAGGCCGGTCGGTTCGTCAGGGTGCGAGCTGCAGTTTAATATGTGTTAGCGATGAACAGCAGCCCAAAAAGTAAAAAAATACTGCCGCTCTGCTCCAGTTGACCAAAGTTGCGAGTGTTTCAGCCTGTTTGTCTGAAGCAGTTTGAGTGGTTAGAGTATAATGAAGATTCGTCGTGTATGTCCGGCTGCTAAAAGAAAAAATACTTTTACAAAAGAAGGAGCAAGATTTAGTGTATTTTTCTTTATCCATCTAAGACAATGGGTGTCAGGTTTGTTTTATTTGTGTTAAGTTCTGCAAATTTAACGATCAGACGATGTGTTGTGCTGCGCCTGATCTGGGTGTACACTGTTTGCCAATAACCCAAAAATGGGAAATGGGTCACTATGCATAAATGGGGATTGGTAATGGGATTTTTTTTCTTCACTTTTTATTTTTTTTTATTGTGTGTGTGTGGGGGGGGATGTACTTGGAAAGTTATAAAATTTATACAGGAAGCATAAACATAAACGTTCTTTGCAGGGTGACACGTATTTCATTTCCAATGACAAATAAGTATCCTCTAAAAGATCAACCAGAACATTTTTTGCACCGTTTGAAGCGGTAGTGACATTTGGGAATGCCCATGCTTCACGTGATAATGCGGGTGGCACCCTTTGATAATAAATACCGCTGTGAAAAAAGTTAAAAAAACACACATTAATTACGCCCCATTAATTACCACTTTTCATATCACTTGCTTTCATATCACTCGCTTCCGTGTCAATTATTTCGAAATGAACTAACATCAAATTGTTAACTATTGAAATGGGATTCAGAAAGCTGTAAAATTTACCAGTTCAATGGAGGAATTTTCAGCGTACTGACTCTGTACCGACATTGTGTGTAAAGTGGATAATGCATAACAAATAGGATGCATAAATCCCACGATTCGGCTGTAATTTCATTGCCTTTATCTCGCGACAATAGGCCATTGACTCCCGCTGATAAGAGGGATTATGGGATTATAATTAGGACACTTTACAGTTTGACGCTTGGCCGGGTACAAGACGCAGATAGATTAAAGAGTGCAAGACGCAGATACAAAACAATGTAGATAAAAGTAAACAACTTCTGGAATTATCTGAAAAACTTGTGTGATATAAAAAACTATCGAAACTATCGATAGTACAATACACTATCGGCAATAGTCATCAATGTTTAACTTTACCATTGATGCAGTACTATCGGCCCAGTGCCTATCGCAATGCATCGATAGTCCGATGCATTGTTACACTCCTACCATTTTGTGGGAAAGTAACTGCGTTTTGGCTTTCTTTCTTTCTACTGATAATGCATTAGTCACAAATGACCATTACTGCAGGTGTACATTACATACACTCCAAGTTTTGCAGGATGAAAGCAGGGATACAGACTAACAGGCGCCCAGTTGCCCAAGGCACCCTAATTTTTGAATAAAAATGCCTATTAACTTCATGTAAAATTTGGGCGCCTAAAGCAAAATGCTAAGTCTGTACCCCTGTGAAAGCATACATAGTAATCATGTAATTACAGTACTAAGGGATCTTTAACCTGCACATGGAATGGTTCTCCCCGCACAGGCTGCCCCCAGTTAACGTCTCGATCTGAAGGACGGTGGACTTTATGGTCGGGTATAAAATCCAAGGCCGCGCCGGGCTGCCGAGCCAAAAATGCGGATCCAAAGATTTTATATTTCGTCTCTTGTCACAATGAAGATATATATTGTATTCAGTTTGGTATATGAATAACATATTTGATAACTGCACAAAGGTTCATCTCTCTACAATGTTTTATGTTCTTGAAATAACTATTTTTCCGAAATCAAGTACATGTATAAAAGCCAAGGCCAGGAAAAATGGAAATATTTCTTAATTTCTTCCGATTTTATCGGTTAAAGAAATTCTTTTTGCCCTGATGATATTTAAATTTGATTACTTTTATCATGTGTACATAGAAAATATAAAAAACATACAGGGCTTTATCCAGGTATTCTGGAAAAAGGCCCCTGGGCAAAATTTGAAAAAAAAATTACGACAAAATACCAAAATTGGGAACACAATTTCATCAGAGAAATGCCAGGACGATGAATTTTGCAAATGACAGTCTTATGAATTTGATAATGAAGCAGTGCAATACAGCTGTAAATTCACTGGGGTGAATTTTCATCTTGACTATCCAGTGTTAACCTCTGATGTTAAGTATTGTTTTCTCTGTTCCTTTTGTGGCTTTTTTTTTTTTCATTTTGGGGGGAAAAATATGGTGAAATTGGGAAAAATTTAGGCTATTTGGCACTGGGGCCGAATTTCGGCCCTGCTGAACATGGCAGAAAATGCCCTGACATATCAAATTTCTTATTTTATAATGTTTTTTTTTTTTTAAGATTAACTTTACTAAAGGAAACAACCGAAATCAAAAAAAGTATTGTTACTTCTAAATGTTCTACATGGAATTAAAGAAATATAAAAAAATTGATTGTTATATTTGTTAACATGTATGTGTATATTAAAATGATAAAGAAACAAGATGTGTTTGTGAAACACGAACATGTCCCCGGGCATGGTCATTTTTCATTCAAAGTTGCTCACAGTTCAAGATTTTTGTTTGTGTGGGAAGCCCTTGACACAAGAAACTTACATGCCAAATATGAAAGCTTTCTCTTAAATGGTTCAAAAGTTATGAACAATAATATTTTTTCTTTAAAGTAGGTCAAGGTCACGGGTGAAAAAAATTTACATGAATGTAAAGCTCTTGTCACAAGGAACCTACATGCCAAATATTAAGGCTCTATCTTAAACGGTTCAAAAGTTATGAACGATTTTATTTTTTTAAGTAGGTCAAAGGTCAAGGTCATGGTCCAAACAAATTTGCATGAATGAAAAGCTCTAATCACAGGGATCCTATATGCCAAATATGAAAGCTCTATCCCAAATGGTTTGAATGTTATGACCAAAAATGTTTATTTTTTTAAGTAGGTCAATTTTTGCATGAATGTAAAGCCTTTGTCACAAGGAACCTACATGCTAAATATGAAGGCTGTACCTCAAACGGTTCAAAAGTTATGAACAATATGAACTTTTTCTTTTATGTAGGTCAAAGGTCAAGGTCACAGGTCAAAATTTTCATGTGAATGTAAAGCTCTTGTCACAAAGAACCTACATGCAAGATATGAAGGCTCTATCTCAAACCGTTCAAAAGTTATGACCAAAATTTAATTTTTTTATTTTAAGTAGGTCAAAGGTCAAGGTCACAAGTCAATTTTTTTTTGCATAAATGTAAAGCTTTTATCACAGGGAACACATATGCTAAATATGAAGGCTGTATCTCAAACAGTTCCAAAGTTATGACCAATGTTAACTTTTTCTTTTATGTAGGTCAAAGGTCAAAGTCAAGGTCACAGGTCAAAATTTTTTGCGTGAATGTAAAGCTTTTGTCACAAGGAACCTACACGCAAAATATGAAGGCTCTATCTCAAACGGTTCAAAAGTTATGGCCAAAATGTTATTTTTATATTTTAAGTAGGTCAAAGGTCAAGGGTCAAATTTTTTTGCATGAATGTAAAGCTTTTGTCACAAGGAACATACATGCTAAATATGAAGGCTGTATCTCAAGTGGTTCAAAAGTTATGACCAATGTTATTTTTTTCTTTTAAGTAGGTCAAGGTCACAGGTCAAATTTTTTTGCATGAATGTAAAGGTCTTGTCACAAGGAACCTTCAGGCCAAATATGAAAGCTCTATGTCAAACGGTTCAAAAGTTATGGCCAACGTTAAAGTTGTCCACGTACAAACCAACAAACAAACAGACTGGGCAAAAACAATATGTCCCCGCTATCGCTACCGGGGACATAAAAATGATATTTTTTTATTTTTCTTTGTATCCAGCTAGCAGTAAACAAAACTTTCTTCCCTTTCGGTCAATTACTTTAATTTAAACTAGAAACAATTAGAAAACAAGATAACTGATAATTTAAGGTAGTCTTATATGTTTGTTATATTTTTCTATGGACATATGATGGAAATAATCAAATCCAGATAAGGCTGCCTCGATTAATCGTATAATCGATTAATTGATCGATAAATTCCACAAAAACGATTATCATTTCTGATTTGCTTTTAATCGATTACTTGATAGGTACAATTTACTACCCAAAGTTATGCCTTAAAATAGCTGGATGAGTGGCAAACAGTGCAGACCCTGATGAGACGCCGTATTCTGCGGCGTCTCATCTGGGTCTACACTGTTTGCTCAGGCCTGTCTGTTCAAATCTACATAATATTATGGTAAAGTGCAACATATGGTTAGAGTCATGCTCCGACAGAAAGCCAGATAGGTAAAATTATGACAAAAACCTCAGCGATTACTAATCGATTATCGATCGCAATGACAGGACTGATAATCGATTATTTTTCAGCTCCGATTAGCCAGCCCTAAATTCAAATACATGTATTTGCAACTTTAACTTGTAAATTTGCAAGAAATATCACTTTTCCCAACCTTGGCTTTTATAGGAGGTTTTAGGAATTCCGTTTATGACGTCATTCTTGCGCATGCACAAAGTACTGGCCGTCAATTGAAATGGCCATTGCTATTCAAATGTATTGGCAGAACTTAAAATGCTAACAATATTCAGATATTTTGAGAGAAAATAGACCCGTTTTCATTGAAATAATTCCTCGAGAAGGAAAGAATGATATTTTGCTTTTATTACCGAAATTCATTTTAATATCCTAAATCTGTTTTTAATTGTCTAATTTTTTTTCGTGAATGACCCATGTCAATGGCTTGGGATACCGTTATTCACGAAATAAGTTTTTACGTAACTTTCATTTTATTCGCTACCTATCTATCTATCTTTAGAAGGCTGTCCAACGATGTGTCTACATGTGCAATTTAAATGTCCATACTGACAGTCGAAATAAACTAATGAGTGGACTGACGGAGGGGCGTTGAGTCAATGTTGGTTCGATGTCATGTCTTCGGCACCCACTCCAACTCAATTCATTGTCACATGACCGTTGACATGAGAGAGAGACAGAGAAGGAGAGAGGTTTGACTGACAAACTGACAGTAGACCGACAGACGACACAAAGACAGACTGACTGAAGACTAACAGACGAACTGTTAGACAGACAAATAAACATACTGGCAGTCAAAAAAAAAAAAAAAAAACAATGAGCGGACTTACAGACGGGCGTCGAGTCAACGTTGGCTCGACGTTATGCTGTCGACAACCACTCCAACTCACTTCAATGGCAGGTGACCGTTGAGATGAGAGAGAGGTTTGACTGATCCCTGTATCAAAGAAGCCCATAACCCCTTTTGTACCAAATGGAATCTTCCTCCTCATATATAGCAGGAGTCATTATCAAAATTTAGGGGTGTCAGGTTGTGTTTTCTTCAAAATTTATTTGGGAAATGGCCAAACTTTGTGCAAACATTGTAGGCCCTGATCAGACGCCGGGCTCTGTGGCGTCTGATCTAGGCCTGCTCTGTTTGTCACTTACCCCTTTTGGGGTTTCCGGTACCAAATGGGTTAATGTAGACCTAAGGGCTGGGCAGGTTGAACCAATCTATTCTACAAATCTACCAGATTGTACTGTAAAATCTTGCACTTGCGAAGGAGTGTTTCATTCTTATGCTCTGAAAGGGTGTTTTACGTTTGTTTTGAATGTAATGTTCCAATCCCACTTAGTCTTGATGGGTCCGAGCACTGGGCAAATGACATTTTATTAAGCAACGCTGTATTATTGCCAACGCAACGTTCTGACGTTTCATCGACGTTGCAATGTCAAGTTCAATGCATCGCTTTGAAGTTTGTTTGACGACGTTGTTGACATTTGCTACATTTGGGTTGACGTGGCATCATTTAAAGACAAACTGTAATTTACATTTGCTTGCGCTTGCTAATTGTTTCTGCGCCAAGAGAGAGAGAGAGGACCCTGTTGGGTCGTATGTACAATATATCATTTTCGTAATGTGAACTTTCACATCTGGCAGCATATCGGTGATTCTCCAATTTAATATCTTACATTAGAATTCCCCAAAAGTTTAAAAGAATTTCACTGTTTTAAGCTGTAACTAACACTTTATCGGTCCCACTGCCTTTGAAGCATGACGACAGATGACGGCCAGGGCTTTTCCCGTTCTATTTTTAGAACCCGAAGTACGCACGAAAAAAGCTCCTATACCCCTCGATATCGGAAAAACGGTTAGTACAAGAAAATTAAACAATGCAGTGAGATAAACCTTCGTGCAGTTGTCAAATGTGTTACTTTTAATAATTTGATACCAAACTGACTACAATATATATCTTAATTATAACTAGAGACGAAATATAAAATCTTCGGATCCGCATTTTTGGCTTGGCTTTTATACCCGACCGGACTTTATGACATCCATCCCAGCAAATGATGCCTATGGAGCATGTTCGGACACCGAAATTTTATCGCCGCTGCCGGGGATAGAACATGGGACCTCTAGCATCAGAGGCAAGTGAACATCTGGCTATTTTCAGCTTTTGATGTTTCCATTAGGGTCTGTTGTTTCATGTTTGTGTTTCTTTCCCTTTGGTGTCTCTATCTATCTATCTATCTATCTTCTTATACTGAGTTGGTCATATCTGGCCATTACCTCAGTTGATTGGGTGGCTAAATTTAGAATTTAGCTGAAAAAAAAAAAAAAAAAAAAAAGAGAGGCACTGGATGCGTCCTTAAAACTATTTACAATCTGCATAACAGAGGTATCCTAAAACGCATACCTCTGAGACCCAATCTTACACTGTGCGGACTTTGAACTCTTCTGCGGACTTGGCATTCACCGCAGAGGAGGGAAGACTATTCCACTGGGGAATAGGGTTCGCCGGTGTGACGTCACTGCCCGTAGCAACCGATAGGCCGCCATTTTTGAGGTGAAAACAATAACAGAGCGACCTGCAATTACCCTTTAGATCGCTATCAATTACATTGAATAAAATCGTTTTTTTAACCTGAAAATGCATGTTACTGTAAGTAAAAATGATTAAAAGTAAAGAATAACGAGGCGAGAAATTTCCATTTAGTGAAATAACAGCTGCCTGTTAACCGATGTCTACGGACTAGTGTCAAGTGTTGTGTATTCGGAGGTGTCATGGACTCGGGAAATATACTCTATCCAAGTGTCAAGGTAGGTTTGACATTCTGTTTATTGTCAAAATAACACAGATCAGATTGCTAAGAGGAGCTGTCTGATCTGAGTCCACACTGTTTGTCTGTAAAAATCGTTGACTGCCGGTAGCTTTAAGTCATTTCTGCAAACAGTGTGGACCCAGATCAGACTGCTCATCTGATCTGGGTCCATACTGTTTGCATGTCGTATGTCATTTCTGCAAATAGTGTGAACCCAGATCCGAGGTTATGCCAAGGCTAGGGGGACAGGCTAGTTTGTTAGTTCATTTACAAGGCACACATTCTAAAGACCTTGTTGTTGTTTTGACCTTTAGATCAGAGGCATTCATTTTAGGACCCCTGTTCATCTTCTTTAGCACACCCAGTAAGGAGGTTTTTTTCTACACTTTAAAGTTAATTACAATCAATTTCTAAATTTAGTCACCCATCCAACACCTGTGGTGATGTTCCAAGGGATCGCCTCGGTAAGTGCAGAAATGTTGTTGAAAGGGAGAAATACGAGCACTAGTTCGTGCCGAATTCGTGTTGCTAGAGAGAAATAAACAGACAATTTTACCAATAGAAAGGACAATTTCAGTTCCTTATCAACAAAGCATGGCCCAAAGAATAATGTATTGTGAATCAATTACCTGTTATAAAATGTTCACTGCACATGTAAACATATTTTGATGTAGGAATCCAGTCTGAACCATCAGCGTTCTGGCGACTGCAGGCCCTTATCCACCGAGACCGTCTCTCTGGATGTTTTTCTCCATTTGGGAACTGATAGAACGATAGCTTTTTATCCAGTTGTAAATGATGATTTGTACAACCACATGCACTACAGATTTTTGGCATGTTTTATCAAAATTGTAAGAAATATGCTAGTGACTTGGGTTTTATTTACACTATTTGCTTATTCAAAATGGCGTTTGTTTTCACCCGCGTGCTCGTTGCTATCACGTGACAAACGAAAGTACCCGGATGACCGGCGAACCCTATAGTTCTAGGAAAAAACGAGTTCTTCAGGGCATCACTATAGGACTGGTATCTACTAGGGCTGCAACGATACGCTCACCTCACGATACGATACGTATCGCGATACATGGCTCACGATACGATACGTATCGCGATACATTTTATTTAGGATCTCTGTGGAAAAGAAAGCTGCATGTGGAACAAAAATAAATTTATTGTAACATTAAACTGTAAAAATTGGTTGTAAAACAGTCCAGGGCTCTGGGACTTTTTGAGGGGTATTTTGTTTTAAGAACATCATGTAACCTAAGCTGACCCTTTGGGACTACACGGCTTGCTTTGATAACTGGTCCCGGCTTTGCAGCTTCTACTTCTACTTTCGATTTCACTTATTCCAGTTCCTGATAAATCAGTGGATGTTTTCTTTGTAGATGAGTGGACATATTTGATGTGGTGCCCGAAGCGTACGATATATTCCATTGTCAACAGTCTTTTCAAATCCGAAATATTGCCAAACCTTTGATTTGTATTTTGCCGGCGCATTCTCGATCTCGCGATCCGCCATTTTGAACTGCCGAGTGTCGCTCCCGTAATGCAAAATCGAGAAATATTTTTACATTTTACAAGTGCAATTGCGAATAAATACGCATACAAGTGATAGGCATACCGTCAAAAAAAATAATTTTGGCTATTTTTGAGGTAATTTTTGCTTATTTTCTGAATTTTCCCCCGATTTATTGATATAAGCGCCAACATCATCGACCGGCAATTTCGGCCCATTTGTCGATTTTCGGAACTGATCGTCGAACCGAACCGAACCGAAAATGGAGGAAACAAAACCGTGAACCGAATCGTAGCTTATGTACCGCGATGAACCGAGTTTTCGGTGAATCGTTTCACCTCTAGTATCTACGATATTGTGAGTCGTTTAATTTTGATGCCCTTGTTTGGGTCGACAGTGTTACAGGGGTCAAGTACCTATCTTTATCAATAGACACTGAATCAGAGTGTATCTTGTAGAAGAAGGTTAAAGAGGACTGCTCACGACGGGCCTCCAGGGACGGCCACTATAGCTCATTAAGCATGTCACCGACGCTACTTCTATTTCGCCATCGCCTACACGTCCATCGAGCAGCTGTCCTCTGCACATTCTCCACCTGCTGAGTCTGAGTTTTAACATAGGGGTGCCAAATGGGTGATACATATTCGAGTTGAGGGCGAACCAATGTTTTATATGCAACATCCTTTGTCTGCCTAGGTGCAAAAGCCAAGTTCCGTCTAAGGAATCCCAAAGTCCTAGTTGCTTTAGATGTAATCTCTGAGATATGTTGACCCCAATCAAGATCGTCAGTGATGGTGATCCCAAGATATTTTGCAGACTGAACATGCTCCAAAACTTGCTGGTGAAGAGTATAGTCAAACTTAATTTGCTTGTCCGGAGGGTGTCGTGACACTCTCATTGAGTGACATTTGGCCACATTTGGTCTCGGGAGCTGTGGGATAATTGTACGATTGCTTATGATAGCCTTCACTTCTACTTCCTGGTGAAGGATTGTCTAAGTAAGATTCAATGGACCAATTCAATTTGATGATGAAATTTTACCGAGGTATAAAATGAAAGGGCACTTTCAGTGTGGGCAAATGGGGGCATCGAAACCAAATTGCCTTCTTATCTTATCTTATCTTATCTTCTGGTTTTCGGAGCGATGGAAGCCAGTATTGGCTTATAGTGCTCCTCCTATATGGTTACTTTTTCCGGTTCCGGTTGTCCTTATTGTCTTAATATATGTTCTCTGTATTGAATCTCTTATGACTCCAGGATTTGTCTAATTTGGTCTTGAAACTTGTTACACTGTCACTTATAACAATGTCTTCACTTAAATTATTCCAGTTATCTATGGCTCTGACTGGAAATGTATTTAACCTAACTGACTTGTTAACCGATGGTTTATAAATTCTGAACAAATGTCCTCTTGTCAAATTGTCATTAAATGTGAAAAACTTCTCTGAATTAATATCCTCGAAACCATTTATTATTTTGAATATCTGAATAAGGTCATATCGTTGTCTTCTGTAGAGCAATGTGGTTAAATTTAGAGATCTTAATCTTTCCTCGTATGATAATCCTTTTAATTCTGGCACTATTCTTGTGGCCCGTCTCTGTATATTTTCAACAAGTTGGATATTTTTCTTTGTAGAAGGATACCAAATAGTAATTCCATAGTCTATGATAGATCTTATGAGACTTTTGTATACCGTTAGAAACATGGGCTTGTTCATGAAAGTAAATGTTCGTTTTATCATTCCTGTAAGTCTGTTCGTTCTATTCACCACCTCTAACACTTGTTTATTGAATTTGAGTGAACTTTCAAATTTTACTCCCAAGTCCTTTTCTTCTTCAACACAAGGCAGTGTAATAAAAGTATTACTGCTATCTCTCATTTCATATTGAAATTTGTGTCTTACATATCCAAATTGAACAGATTTGCATTTTGGTATTGAAAAAGCCAAAAGCCATTTCTCACTCCAGTCACAGACTTTCCATAAATCTCTCTGTAAAATCTCCTGATCTGTCCTTGAATGAATTGTCCTGTATATCTTTGTGTCATCCGCAAAGATTTTGCAGATAGAGTCAATCACATCGGGTAAATCGTTAATGTATATTATAAATAACACCGGGCCAAGCACTGACCCCTGTGGAATGCCTGACGATATGCCCTTCCATTCAGAGTAGAAGTTGTTGACACGCACTCTTTGTCTTCTCCCCTCAAGAAAACTTTGTATCCAGTCTAATAAACCACCTTTGATCCCGTATTCCCGTAATTTGAGGATAAGACGTCTATGCGGAACAGTATCAAATGCTTTTTTGATATCTAGATATATTGTATCCACCTGGTAACTTTCATCATAAGATTTTGTCCAATCATCCAGTACTGTTAATAGCTGGAGAGTACAGCTTCTCTTTTCACGAAAACCGAACTGAGAGTCAGAAAATAAGTTATTACTTAACATATGGTGCATAAGAGTCTCTCTCACTGTTTTTTCGCAAAGTTTACTTGGGACAGAAGTTAACGACACCGGGCGATAATTAGATGGATCACACTTTTGTCCTTTATTTTTGTATAGTGCAGTGACATTTGCTTCTTTCCATGCTGTAGGAATTTCACCACTTTCAAAAGTTTTATTCATAATATCCCTCAAAGGCTCACTCAACAAATCTGCAGCTTCCTTTAATAGCTTTGGATGACAATTGTCAGGCCCCATTGATTTTGTCACATTCAGTGTGTTCAATTTTTTAAAAACAGACTCTCTATCCGTTAATAACTTAGTCACTGGTATACCCTGATATCTAGAGTCAAATATAGGTAAAGGTCCAGGAGGCTCAGAAACAAACACAGATGAGAAAAAGTTGTTCAACAAGTCTGCTTTATCTTTGTCTGAAGTAATTGTTTGTCTGCCTTGATTTGTTTGTTGTTCTAAAAATAAATATAGCTACTAAAAGAAAGCATAAGTAACGTATCATTACGCGGCACATTACGCCTAAGTTTTTCTTACAGGAATTTTGACACGACCACGAATTTCTGTTATTTTCTCGCTGTTTTTCCCGGTGTATCTTTTGAACCCCAAACTCGGACAACCAATCAAAATGTCCTCACCTGTCAGCTTCCGGTATGGGTAAAACCCAGAACAACATTCGGCAAAGTTCGTGTGTTTTCGGAAGACAGAATCAGATTCAGAACTGCTAGTGGTGACACGTCAGGCCAAGACCTTTGATATATGTTTTTTTAATATACATGCACAGAAACTCAAGTTACGCAAACTCTAGGGATAAATGATTGTCCACTCTGGCCAGAATATATGTACATACGTTCCTTTTATAAGGTAGTTTTAGCTGTGCGTTAAATTTTTTTTTAAGACACACTACTCCTGCCTACGCAAGAGGTGCTTCTACTAGAGAAGGGAAATACATTCGACAACAACATATGGAATCAGAATCAAAATTGTTACTGGTGACACGTCAAATGGGTTCCGGGTCATTTCGGCCAATAACAAAATCGGCCCATGTCAAAATCGGCCCATGACAAAATCGACCCATAGCAATTTCGGCCCATAAATGATTCCAAGGCTGTTACAGTGGTCAATTATCAGCCAAAATTAAAAAAATTGAAAGATATAGTTAATTTATGATAAAATACATGTATATACAAATCATTTTTACCCCCTTTTCACCGCTCGACATCTGTATCATTAATTTCAATATTAACCTCCCTCAGATGTGAGTTTCTCGCAATGCAAATTTTGTAATTGCAGATAAGAAATAAAAATAATATAAAAGAGGGTGTGTTTATTCAGCAAAAAAAATGTATAATTATGCACTATGAAACGGTAAGCAAATTGACCAATAATCACTTTACGTTGTTGCCTAATATCGGCACGTGCCTTAAAGTAACAAACAGAACAATTATCATATAACTCAACCCTCAGTCATTATTGGGGCACTCACCAATCAGCCATAAGTTTATGTCTCCTAATGCGTGTCTTTAATTCTTTTTTTTTTTTTTTTTGTTTTTGTTTCTTGCTTTCGGTTTCGTTTTATGAATGTAATTGGACACATTACGAAAACACGCCTATACAAATACATTGTCAATTTTATCACTGAAAATACGAGCTTTTTAAGATGAAAAATTGTGATAGTTTTCTTATTTCTGCTTAAAATATAGATTTTGGGTACTCGTTAGAACCGCCTCATCGAGGCGGTTCTAACGAGTACCCACAATCTATATTTTAGAGCAGAAATAAGAAAAATAAGGCATACCCTTTAAACCCCAGTTTTACTATATAAAAGTGGGGTTCAAGGGGGTCAAAAGTATATAGGCGTGTTTTCGTGATTGGGGCGCATCGACAGCTATATGTGGGCCTAGCGCCGGGGCCCAACGAAAGACTCACATCAGCCTCTGCATCCGCGCAGCCTGATTTGTGTGTAACTATGAATCATAAAGTAGCCAAAGCTTCCTCATGTTTTCAGCGATCATGACCATACTGTGCGGCTGAGCAAGTCGAGCTGTATATGCTGGGCTCGTGGAGTAGCCAAGGCTTCCTCACGCCTCCAGCGATCATGACCAAACTGTGCGGCTGAGCAAGCTGGTCTGTCTATGCTGGGCGAATTGTAGAAATTGCTGGGCCCTTGCTTACTTATTTACTTTGTGTTTCAATCGGCCTAATGTTCAAACGGCTTCCTAGGGACCCGGCAAATGTTAATGCACGAAAACCTATGCGTGATTCCTGTAATAAAATTGAAGATTTTCTGCCGAAAACTAATCAATGCGCCTCTTATTCATAGCGTATTCCATAACGTAAATGGAAGTGTTGAAAAGCAGAGATAAGAAATACAATGTATACAACGAAACCCTTAACAATTCCATAAGCTCAATGTGACTGTGAACAACGCTTGATGTCAGTTTTCTAACCATTCAGATTGACTGCAGTGAAAACAATCGAATATCATAAACCCGTAAGCATATTTAGAAAGTTCTTAAGAGTGCATTTTCTTTCTTATATATCCATTACGAAAACACACCCGCGTGACATAGTGCATTCTTTCATTTTCTCCAAAATGACTACTTTTCCAACCAAAAAAGGTGATATTTGTCTTATTTATACCCCGAGTATACGGTAGCGGTTCTAAAGAGTACCCACAACATAAGTCTTGGATCAGAAATAAGCATAATAACATATAGGCCTACACTCATTTTTGATTTTTATCTACCCCTTAAAACCCCCAAATTTCTCTATATAAAGTGGGGTTAAGGGCGGTATTATTTTCTCGGACTTGTTAACATGATGTGATTTTTTTATCATTTGAGGAAAGAATATTAATTTCTCAAACTGAACATATTTTTCTTTTTATCCTATTTTCAACTTACATGCTACTGATTTAATTGGTCGTGAAAGCAAATCATTTATATGCAAACATAGTAATTATACCATCATTAAAATTGCGGATCGAAATTGCTATGGGCCGATTTTGTATGGGCCGATTTTGTTATGGGCCGAAATGTCCAGGGACGATCAAATGACTTTCATACACCAGGAAGTGTCCTCAGGATGTGAAAGAGACCACATATAAGGGACTTGTTATCCCAATCTTGGAATATGGCAGTTACATCTGGGATCTGGTCTGAAAAAGTTCAGAATAGAGCTGCTAGATTTGTAACAAACAATTACTGCTTTGAAACTGGGAGCATGACTGGAATTCTAGGAAAATTAAGATGGGAGTCTCTCAAGAAAAGGAGAAGAGACAGTAGGTTAATACTCTTATACAAAGGTCTAAAGGGTGCTTCCAGCATTCCAGCAGATGACCTTGTTCCCCAAGCTAGAAACTGTAAAGCACAATTCAATGGCGTTTCAGATGCTAAATTACTGCGAGAACTGATATTTATAAAGAATCGTTCTTCACCCGAACCATAAGAGATTGGAATGCCCTTCCCGATTCGATTATTTCGACAGCTGAAGGTGCTGAGGATTGTGTAGCTAATGTAACGGTTATGGATAAATACCACTTCTACAGCCTTGCTGTAGAAGCCGGCTCTTTTAGCGACGCGGGTAGAATGGTTGGCTTATTCACGAAGTTAAGCAACGGAGATTGGGGTTAGTACCTGGATAGGTGACCACGTTGCTTGACTTCGTGGACGACCCGGTACACGCTACATTGGTGGCAGCGGTGGGATGGAAACAGTGCCGCTGGTTTGTTACATAGACTCCCCCCACTCGGGTTTAGCCTTGTGAGGCATGTGTGACTTCGGGACGAAGTCAAGAGATGAGGGGGAGAAATGTAACGGTTATGGATAAATACCACTTCTACAGCATTGCTGTAGGAGCCGGCTCTTTTAGCGACGCGAGTAGAGTGGTTGCATTATTTACGCAGTTAAGCAACGGATATTGCGGTCAGTACCTGGATGGGTGACCGCGTTGCTTGACTTCGTGGACGACCCGGTAGACGCTACACTAAGTTTACCTCTTTTGTTAGAGCTAGGGAAAGTAGAAGTAAAACAAAGATCAGGAATCGATACAATTAACGTACTCCACCCATCAAAGACACCAAAGGTAAAGAAACACAAACATGAAACGACCAGACCATAATGGAAACCTAAACAAAGGAAGGCCATAAGGAAGTTACTTTTCCACAAAATGGCCAAATGGCCATCCAAAATAAAAAGACACAAGTGATACACACAGTAAGTAACAAACAACAACATAAATAAACCGCCACAGAAGAACCGCCTTGGAACGGTCAGTGGAAAGAATTCCACTGGGGGGCTTAAATCGATTTTACATGGCCATAATCCTCGCCCTTACCTCTGTCGCGGTATACACTAATTTTGTTTAGTCCGCATGAAGGCTTCCTAACTCATCAGTGTAACATCTCCGAGAACATACAAATAAAAAAAAACTATATAGATGAAACAAGGTTGAGGGCTCGACAGCATACAACAACAGAATTGCTGGAGCAAAAGAAAACCAACAGTTAGACTCCGAGTAAATTCCCATATCACAGGTTCTAGTGTATGAATGTCATTTAATTAACGTAGCACAAGTAACAATTCTGATTCTGATTATGTTAGTCCTAAGCTCTCACCAAAGAGATGAACTTAGCTACACTTTCCTCTGCACCGAAATACATTCCAGTCTCTAATGGTCCGAGGGAAGACGGACCCTTTGTAAATGTCAGTTTGGTTTGTCTTTGAGTGTGTGTATCGCTTTAATACATATTTGTAGGGTTCTGAACTGCCAATATCTGATGATTTCTGCAGTCGGGGAACGAGGTCATCTGTTGGAATAGCACCCTTTAGACCTTGGTACTAAAGTATGAGCCTACTGTCTCTTCTCCTTTTTTGAGAGACTCCCATCTTATTTTTTCTAGTATTACAGCCATACTCCAGATTCAAAGCAGTAGCTGTTAGTTACTAATCTAGCAGCTCTATTCTAAGCCTTTTTTAAAATTTCTTCTTGAATGACCCCGTCCCTGGGAATCCCAGATACAACTACCATATGCCAAGATAGGGAGAACAAGTCCTTTATATGCTGCCTCTTTTAAATCATGGGGACATTGATAAAGATTTCGCCTCATGAAACCAAGCGTTCTATTTGCCTTACTACACATGTTGCTAATATGAGTATTCCATCGCAAGTTAAGTTTCATTGTCATGCCAAGGTAATTAACTGAATCCGCAACCTCGAGGAACTTTCTATCTAAAGTGCATGAAGCCTCAGTTTTATTGGTTCTCTTCCTAGTTATTTACAAATATTGCGTTTAACGGGCTGAAATCTCATTACCCATTTTCTTGCCCATGATCCTATCTATCTATATTCTTCTGAAGTTCGAGTGAGTCATTTGCATCTCTAATATCCCGGTTACAAACACGGTCGTCTGCGAACAGTCTTACTTCTGAGTCAAAGTCAGTGGAAATATCATTAATGTACAGGGAGAACAACACTGGGCCAAAAACTATCCATTGTGGGACTCCATACAAAACCGGTACCCACACCTAAGCTTCACCATTAACAACAACTCGCTTTCTTTCCCTTTGATGTCTCTGATGGGAGCTGTGGGTTAACTGTATCGATTCCTGATCATTGCCTTCACTTCTTTTTTCTATAAAAAGGAAGGAATCTATCAATTTGAGAGTCTTCTCCTCTATGCAATAACTAAACAATTTGAGTTTAAGTAGTTCGTGAGGAGGTGTGTCAAAGTAGAAGTGAAGGCAATGACCTGGAACCGATACAATTAACCCACAGCTCCCATCAGAGACACCAAAGGGAAAGAAACACAAACACGAAACAACAGACCACAATGGAAACACCAACAGCGGAAAGCCAAAAAGACAGTTACTTTCCCTTAAGTGTGCTATTCCATTTTTCATGCAAGCTTGTAGTGTTTGTATTAATTCATTCAAATCTGCCTGTGTATTTGAATTTTTGTGAGGCTTTTCCTTTTTATTTTGTTGAACAAACTGCACAAATATGTTCTAGAAAGGTTTATCCTTTGGAAGCAAGGAATACACCACAGAACTGGAAAATATGGAGTGTACATGTTTTCTGGACCAGACTAGCTAGTTTCGACCATTTAGGCCTCATCAGTGGCACTCAAATATTTTCAAAATTCCACAATGTCTTCATCATGAGTCAAGTTTGATTTGTATGGGGCATTTTGGTTACCTTTAACAGCTTCATATTCAACTGCTTATGAGATGGAATTTGGGTGTCTGAATATGATGTGCTCCCTTAATTCTTGGCAACCAACAGTATTCAAATACTATTCAAGTATATTAATTTCTCTACATTCGAAAGGCATTTCCGGAAAAGCTAAACAAGCTAGGCCTTCTTGAAGTCCAGAATAAATGTGTCCATCTGTCCCCATTTGTTCAAGATTTTTACCCAATCATCGTCATTGATAACCATGCTCGAATGAATTTCACAACTATATGTATGCCTTTTTCTAAATGCATGTTGCCTGACTGACAAAAAATTATGTTCATACAAGTGAGCCATGATATTTGAGAAAACTATATGTTCAAGCAATTTACATGGAACACATGTCAGAGGCACAGGGCGATACTTTCGAGCAAGCGCCCTATCTCCTTTTCTAAAGGGTGCACAAATATTCGTAAGAAGCTTCCGTTGCAGAATTTGCGAGTCCCACATGTGGCCAGAGTGAGGCTCGAAACCACAGCGGTGAGACCTAATGATTAAGAGTCAGCACTCTTATCCACCAGTCCACGGAGGCTCGTCTAGCATTATTTCATGCATGAACACATATTCAATGATTTACCGTATACTCCTCTACGAACAACAGGAAAAGAGGATATAAATTCGATTTCGGCAAATCCAGACGCCCTTCACAGGTTACAATTACTGCTTTTCTTCCCAAATTCACACAAGGAGTGAGTCGTCCTTCTATAAGCAGCCGTCTACCCTCAAGTTTTAAACGCCGGCCTCAGTAGCTCAGTCGGATGTGCTTCTGACTGGTGATCAGGAGGATGTGGGTCCGATACCTGCCGGGGTCGGGAACATATACATTCCGGTAAAAAATACTGCATAATTGATTTTTTTTTTTTTTTTTTTTTTGGTTTTACGGCCCTTTCAAACTGCATAATTGATGCATAATTGATATCTACACAAGTATTATTGATATTTTGTATTTATGGATATATCATATAATCATTTAAAACATCTAAAACGACTATTTATAGGCCAGATACAGGTGGACTTAGGAAAATATTAAGTGGAATTGGGTAAAAAGATTTCCTTGTTACCAAGCGAGGAAATTTCTGTACTGGGTTTTACCCAAAAACACGATTGTTTTCCGGTGGTATGTCTATATATATTTATATTGTCGAACACAATGTTGTCAATGGTAGCGTGGCCGAGCGGTCTAAGGCGCTGGTTTTAGGCACCAGTCTCTTCGGAGGCGTGGGTTCGAATCCCACCGCTGCCAGTATTTTTTTTTTTTTCAAAGTATTCCTTTTTTTATTATTATTATTATATAATTATTGGGCTTTTTACTTCCGTGAAAGAGGGTTCTGCAACACAAGGTCAGGAGGTTTTTTCACCGGGTACTCCGGTCTCTGCGAAATAAAAGAAATAACCTTGAAAGGACCACACCCCACCCCTATAAAATTTATTTGTATTGGCGTTTAACGGTCCAGTCAACACTATTTAGATCATTCTTGAGTAACCACACTTTTCTTCGGCAGGCTTAAACGTAAACGGTTTATCAGTACAGTACGTGCACTCCATCGGGGCTTGAAGAAATAGATGGGCTGCATGATGCTTCCACGCAGAGCTGAAACCGACCCGCACACGAGTACAGGTAAGCCACTTAGTGGATCTAAGCCTGCCCAGGCAAAGTGGTGCGAGTCGGAACGTCTATGCTTATAAACCCTATTGGTTTCATTGGGTGGCAGGGCTTGAGATGTCATTTCATCTCAGTGTCGGGTAAAAGTCTCACAAAATTGAAAGCGACGCCTTCAAAATGACCGTTACAGAGTTGACGGGGACGTTAAACCTCAAATCACAAAGTACAGTGCACATTCTTTCAACAGAACCTGACAACTGCCCTTCGGGAATCATCAGTGGTAGTGTGGCCGAGCGGTCTAAGGCGCTGGTTTTAGGCACCAGTCTCTTCGGAGGCGTGGGTTCGAATCCCACCGCTGCCAATATTTTGTTTTAAGTATTTTTATTTATTTATTTATTTATTTTTTTTTTGTTAAATTCTTATTATAATTATTAGAATTTTTAATGTTTCTGGTTATACCTATAAAAGAGGGGTGAGACACCAAGTTCTGCAACGGAAGGCCCGGAGTTTTTTTTAAACCGGATCATGACTCCGGTCTCTGATTAACGATTGGCTCGAAATTAGTGAATTAATCTTGAAAGGACCACATACACACACACAACCACTCCTATAAAATTTGTTTGTTTGTATTGGCGTTTAACGGATCAGTCAGCAGTATTAGATCATTCTTGAGTAGCCACACTTTTCCTGGGCCCAGGCTTATACGTAAGCGGTTAACATGCAGTACAGTGCACATTCTTTCGCCAGAACCTGACAACTGCCCTTCTTGAATCATTATTGAATTATTATAATTATTAGGCTTTTTACTTTTTCTGGTTATACCTATAAAAGAGGGGTGAGACGAAAAGTTCTGCAACGGAAGGTCAGGGTTTTTTTTTAACCGGGTACTCCGGTCTCTGATTAACGATTGGCCCTAAATAAGCGAACTAATCATGAAAGGACCACACATCCCATAACATGAAATCAGCCTAACAGACTACAACAATTAAAAGAGAACCTGATACCACCCCTAAGAACTTTCGTCCCCGCCCATCGGGGCTTGGAGAAATAGATTGGACTGCATGATGCTTCCACGCAGAGCTGAATCTGACCACACACGAGTACTGGTAAACCGCTTAGAAGGACTAAGGCTACCCAGACAAAGTGGTGTGAGTCAGATCGTCCGATGCATATAAGCCTTCTGTTTTCATTGGCCGGCAGGGCTTGAGATGTCATTTCATCTCAATGCCGGGTAAAAGTCCCACAAAATCGAAAGCATCGTCTCCAAAATGACCTAAATAGTCTTGACGGGGACGTTAAACACCAATTTAAACAAACCACTCCTGAGAACCACTGAAGAAGAAATCTTGTTTTAAAAAATGAATTCCTATTTTGCAGGTGTTGCCCGAAAAAAAAAAGCCATTTTCTTATGTAAAAGCAACAAATGAAAGGGAACCAAAAAGTATCCCACAAAACTGTTTATGACCTTTAAGAAAGTAACAGAAAGAAAGTTTAAAAAAAAATCTCCACCAGGATTTGAACTCACAGAGACCAAAGCTCTCTCCAAGAGCTTGCCAAGGGAAATAAGGGAGGTAATACAGAGGAAATGATTAACTTCTCAAAAAGACCAATTTAAGCTCCCATCACCCCACATCCAACACACACACACAGACACACGAAAAGAAAAAAAAAACCTGGGAACGGTTCTTTTCCAATTGTTACTTTTATTTGAAGATAAGTAAATAAATTTGTACATTACGAAAACACGCCTATACAAACACATTGTAAATTTTACCACCGAAAAAAAAAACAACTAAATTTTTAGATAAAAAATTGTGATATTTTTCTTATTTCTGCTCAAAATATAAATTGTGGGTACTCGTTAGAGCGGTTCTAACGAGTACCCACAAAATACATTTTAGAGCAGAAATAAGAAAAATAATGTTTACCCCTGTAAACCCCAGTTTTTCTATATAAAAATGGGGTTCGAGTGGGGTCAGAAATATATTGGCGGGTTTTTGTGATGATCACTAATAAGAGCTTACAGGTAAACTTTAAGCAAATGCGGATGCTGACGCCAACGCTGACGCCGCCGACGACGACGCTGGGCGTATTGCAACAGCTCCCCTTCCCCTTACTATCGTAAGGCGAGCTACAAATCGAAAGGTGGTTGGGGTGGATAAAATTTCAAAGTTTTGGGTAAAGTCCACATGTGTCATTATGAGTTGAAAATCACATACAATCTTGAGAATGCTTGGCATTTAACACATTTTGTTATTACATAGTAGAAGTGTTAGACCAAAAAATAAATGGCTTAACCGTTTGAACACAGTTCAGATACAGATACTGGACAGACGTTCCAGATTACGGTTTCTGGTGAGGATCTTCGTTGCTTGATGGTTTCCCCTACATTACGTTTATTTTCACCGGTTTATAATCATTAACCATTAGCCTGGGCAGTACACCTAATCCAAACACTAACAGTGCTGATGAGGCGATGGTTTGTAATCTTTGGATAGTGTTAGACAAATTTTGCATCTGGTTAGTAGTTTTTAAAAACCAGGCTTAAAAATATAGTATTTAATAGGGCTAGAATATATTGGGGGGGGGGGGGTCACTGATGAGGCCTTATTTGATGAAACTAGCCAATCTGACTAAGAAAATTTATACACTTGACGGTTTTCTTGTCCTTGATCCAAAGCTAAAATCTTAACAGAAGACTTTAACTACAGCTGGTACCGAGGGACTGTTTGGTCCCCAAAATTGTTTTCTCGTTGGTGTGGTTGTTATTAATTTCGATTTAAAAAAGTTTATATTTCTTGCAAGTATTTAAGCTATATAAATTTATGAATGATATATCCATCAGAAACAAAGAAAACATCAGAAACAAGAACATCAGAAACAAAGCAATCTTGAAAATTTGGCAAATAGTTCCTAAAGTGGTATCTTTCACCAAATAAAATGGTTGTCTTCTCCGTTATCTATCCCCACTTAGAAGACCTAAGTAGAATAATTGCGGGATAGGAACAATTGCGTCCTATGACAAATCGTCCCGGTTTTGTGACAGTTTGGGGCGAAACGTCTCCAGCACCAAACGCCCTATTACCGCGGTAGTCACCTGTTTTACCATCACCCGCTATTATTAGATTGTTCTCTCCTTAGAATCATATGCGTTCGATTGTGCATGCCCTAAAAAGCACTAGCCCGTTTTATGTCGTCAAAGAAATGCAATAAGATATTTTCTATAACCAAAATAACTTCTGTATTGATAGAAACACCCAAACATGACATATGTGTATTCTTAACCAGGGTGAATACAAATCGCATCACGCAAACATGCCTATACAAATACATTGCCACCTTTATCGCCGAAAAAAAAATGAAAATTTTAAGACGAAAAAATGTGATATTTTTCTTATTTCTGTTCAAAATATAGATTGTGTGTACTCGTTAGAACCGCCTCACCGAGGCGGTTCTAACGAGTACCCGCAATCTACATGTTAGAGCAGAAATAAGAAAAATAAAGTTTACCCCTGTATACCCCAGTTTTACTATATAAAAGTGGGGTTTCAGGGGGTCAAAATTATACAGGCGTGTTTTCGTGATGTGAATCTCAATGTCGCCCCAATGCTTCCCATCAAGTTTCAGCTTGATCAGATCGCTGGTTCGAGATATGTTGTTTGAAGAATTTCAGGCTATCTTGGATATCGGAACGGAACGATTTTAGCAAATCTAAGTCTCCATGTCACGCCGATACCACCCACCAAGTTTCAGCTCAATTCTTCCTTTCGTTCGGAAAGAGATGTCGTTGGAAGAATTTTAAGATGGCCATCGCGCGCAAGACCCAAGTCCGAATCGCCAATGTCAAGGTCATACTTAGAGGTCAAAGGTAAAAAGGGATATTTTTTCGTGTCCGGTCAATAACTTTCTTTTTCTTATATTTTGAAATAACTTGACAGAAATGTTAACCGTCATGACACGATGTGTCGCGCATACGACCCAGTGGGCATCCCCAATGTCAAGGCCATACTTACAGGTCAACGGTCTTGTGTCTAGTCAATAACTTTCTTATTCCACCATAGATTCTGAAATTACTTGGCAGAAATGTTAACCGTCCTGAAATGATGTGTCATGCATAAAACTCAGGTCCGTAGGTCCAAGGTGATTATAAAAAAATGAATGAGTCGATCAAGCTTAAACTTTAAAATGCTACCAACTTCGGACGATACCGCGTCGAAATTAGCAGGGATGACTGTATTGGTCCGTAGGTCCAAGGTGATTAAAAAAATGAATGAGTCGATCAAGCTTAAACTTTAACATGCTACCAACTTCGGACGATACCGCGTCGAAATTAGCAGGGATGACTGTATTTACGAAGCTAGATGATGCTCAAGGGTTCCATCAACTGCCCCTCCGGTCAAAACCATCTAAGCTTACTTCGTTCATAACGTCATTCGGGCGTTTTGGGTATCAAAGATGCCCAATTGGAACCAGTCTTGGGCCCGAGATCGTTCGGAAAAAAAAAATAACTGAAAAGTTGCAGGGTTTGGAAAATGCCAATGCAATCATGGGCGAGATTATTTTTCATGGTCGAGGCATGGCAGAGTACGATGCAATGCTGACAGCTGTCCTTCATATAGAATAAATGAAGCAGGCCTTAATCTTAACAAAGATTTGTCTCTTCAGGCAAATCCAGTTGGAATACTTTGGGCATATTATTAACTCATCGGGTATCTCACCGAACCCAAAGAAGGCAGAAGCAATCAGAAATCTAGACCCCCTTTAGGGCAAAAACAGAGCTAAAAAGGGTCCTTGGCGTTATAAATTACCTGGGAAGTGTATGTAGAAAATTTATCTATAATAATTAGCCCAATATCTGACCCCTTCAAGGACGACACAGCCTTTTATTGGGGCCCTGATCAGAATAGTGCATTTACAAAAAGTCAAGCATTTGCTCACAGAAGCCCATACACTGGCGTCATTGGAGTTAACGCAAACAGTTCTCGAGTCGGGCTCGGTGCGGCAATCTACATGCAGGAATGCAAAGAGCTTAACCCATTTTGAACCAGAATCCCCAAAATGGGTAGTTGGCAAACATTGCAGGCCAAGATCAGACGCCGCAGAATGCGGCGGCTGATCAGGGCCTACACTGTTTGCGAAAAGTTAAGCCATTTTCCGAATAAAATTTGAAGAAAACATAACCTGACAACCCTAAATTTTGGAATTGACTCCTGGTATATATAAGGAGGAAAATTCCATCTGGTACCAAAACGGTTAAACCAATCGCGTTCTCATCGCGTACGATGCCGGAATCAGAGAAAAAATGGACACAAATCGAGCTGGATTGCCTTAGCCTAGTCTATGCATGTGAAAAATTCTCTAGGTACGTAACTGGCCTTGAATTATACAAGTTAATCACAGATCATAAGCCTCTTTAATCTTAATCAACTAGAATTGTGCCCATAAAGACACGGATGCCCCCGCCATATGACACGGGACACAGAAGTGAGTGTTATGCAACAGAATGTGTGAGTACAACATTTTTGATTTTCACCTTTGATGGCCCTCGCCCATCGGGGCTTGAAGAAAAAGATTGGACTGCATGATGCTTTCAAGTAGAGCTGAAACTAACCCCATATGAGTACTGGTAAACCGCTTAGGAGGTCTAAGCCTATCCAGCTAAAGCGGTGCGAGTTGGACTGTCCATGCGTATAAACCCTATTGGTTTCATTGGGCGACAGGGCTGGAAATGTCAGTTCATCTCAACGTCGGGTAAAAGATTCGTCTCCAAAATGACCTAAATAGTGTTGAATGGGACGTTAAACCCCAAATCAAACAAACAAAACCTTCACTTTGAAGCTACGGACCAAAATTTTATGCATGGCACATCATTTCATGACGGTTTACATTTCTGCCAAGTAAATTAAGAATCTATGATGGAATAAGAACGTTATTGACTGGCGTTTTTTACCACTAAATATGACCTTGACCTCGGAGTACCCTCTGGGTCTTGCGCGCGACACATCGTCTCCTGATTGTTAACATTTCTGCCAAGTAATTTCAAAATCTATCTAAGAATAAGATCACGAAAAAAGACCCTTTTCTTGGTTTAAACATTTATTCAGAAGTAACGAATTGACATACATACGTACACAGGGGATTTGGACGGAAGCAAAAAATGCTTATAGAGTCCATTTCCTCTTGACCTTTGACCTCCAAGTATGAACTTGACATTTGAGGTACGGACCTGGGTCTTGCGCGAAACGCACCGTCTAATGAAGGTGGACATTTCTTTAAAGTAACTTTAAAAAGTCCATCCAGAAACAGATAGAGGACCTTACATGAGTGTTCGTGTATTATTGAATTTATAGCCGAGTTGAGAAAAAGGATCAAATGCGAGGCTTTGCCGAGCATTTTATCCCTTTTTCTCAACTTGTGTAATAAACTCAGTAATACATGAACACGAATTTTGTTTGTTTGTATTGGAGTTTAACGGCCCAGTCAACACTATTTTAGGTCATTTTTGAGCTGGTCAGTTTACCTATCCACACTTTTCCTGAGCAGGCTTATACATAAGGGCGGTTAACCAGTACAGTGCACATTCTTTCACCAGAAACTGACAACTGCCCTTCTTGAATCAGCGGAAGGGAGAGAATGACCGTAGAAAAGATTTCATGAGCAATGAATGTTGTCTACCCCGGCAGGTATCGAGCTCGCGTCCTCCTGATCACCAGTGAGACGCGCATCCGACTGAGCTACCGAGGCCGGCACATGAACACGAATGCAAGACTCTGTTTATCATATGATATTCAAAACGCATTTTATTCACGATTGTTTTACAAAAATGTCAATATTCCGCCTTAAGTAAACGCGACGTCGTTATATAAGGACGTTGCACATGTAACGTTACGGGGCGTATCTAACTAAGTTACATATTTCGCCCATCGGGACTTGAAGAAATAGATGGGCTGCATGATGCTTCCACACATAGCTGAGTCCGACCGCACACAAGTACTGGTAAACCGCTTAGAGGATCAAAGCCTGAGCAGGCAAAGCGGTGCAAGTCGGACCGTCCATGCTTATAAATCCTATTTTTTTCATTGGGCGACATTCTTTCGCCAGAAACTGACAACTGCCCTTCTTGAATCCGCGGAAGGGAGAGAATAACCATAGAAAAGATTTCATGATCAATCTCCACGAATGAATGTTGCCGAACCCGGCAGGTATCGAGCCAGCATCCTCCTGATTACCAGTCAGACGCGCATCCGACTGAGCTACCGAGGCCGGCACCCGAACACGAATGCAAGACTCTGTTTTTCATATGATATTCAAAACGCATTTTATTCACGATTGTTTTAGAAAAAAAATAAGTAAACGCGACGTCGTTAAAAAGGACGTTGCACATGTAACGTTACGGGGCGTATCTAACTAATTTACATATTTCGCCCATCGGGGCTTGAAGAAATAGATGGGCTGCATGATGCTTCCACGCAGAGCTGAGTCCGACCGCACACAAGTACTGGTAAACCGCTTAGAGGATCTAAGCCTGAGCAGGCAAAGCGGTGCAAGTCGGACCGTCCATGCTTATAAACCCTCTTTTTTCATTGGGCGACAAGTCGGACCGTCCATGTTTATAAACCTTCTTTTTTCATTGGGCGACAGGGCTTGAGATGTCATTTCATCTCATTGTCGGGGTAAAAGTCCCACAAAATTGGAAGCAACGTCGCCAAAATGACATATACAGTGTTGACGGGGACGTTAAACGTTAAATCAAATAAACAAACAATTTACATATTTAATCCACTACATTCTTCGCCGCGACGTTATATGATAAAAAGTTGTTGAAGGATCGACCTGGGTTTTGCGCGCGATACATCGTCTCTTGATGGTTAACTGTAATATAACATTTCTGCCAAGTGATATCAAAATCCGTTCAGGAATAAAACAAGAGGGCCATGATGGCCCCAGATCGCTCACCTGATCCATAGTGTAACAAGTGGGCCCTGGGGAGGGCCATTATTGGCCCCAGGACTATAATTTGCATTATCTTGAGGGAGGTATAAAAGGTGAAGCTTCATACCAAATATCAAAGACCGGAACCTTCTGGTTTCAACCAAGAAGATTTTTAAAGGGTTTCCTTATAGTCTAAATAAAACCTATGGGCCCTGGCGCAGGGCCATTTTGGCCCCCAGGGCTATTATTTGAACAGTCTTGGTCTAGACAAAGCTTCATACCAAATATCAAGGAACTGAGCCTTCTGGTTTCAGACAAGAATATTTATGTCTCCCTCGAAAAAATTTTTTTCGGAGAGGCATAATGTTATTCCCCTGGGCGTCTGTCTGTCCGTCTGTCCGTCAGTCCGTCTGTCACACATTCGTGTCCGCTCTATAACTTGAACACCGTTCAAGCTATCTTCACGAAACTTCATATAAATATTAATCAGCATTAGAAGACGTGCAATGCGCAAGAACTATAACTCTCGCATTTATACTTTTTGAATTATCTCCCTTGGAAGTTTGTCGGTATGTATATTATATGTATGGGCAAATCGTGTCCGGTCAATAACTTTCTTATTTTCAGATGGATTTTAAAATTACTTGGCAGAAATATTAACAACCATGAGACGATGTATGCTGCACATCAGGCAGATCGGTACCTCAAAGGTCAAGGTCATACTTAGAGGTCAAAGGCCAAAAAAGGGGCCTTTTTTCGTGTTTGGTCAATAACTTTCTTATTTTGAGATGGATTTTAAAATTACTTGGCAGAAATATTAACAACCATGAGACCATGTGTGTTGCGCATGAGGCAGGTCGGCACCTCGAAGGTCAAGGTCATACTTAGAGGTCAAAGGTAAAAAAGGGCCTTTTTTCGTGTTTGGTCAATTACTTTCTTATTTTGAGATGGATTTTAAAATCACTTGTCAGAAATGTTAACCAATATAAGACGATGTGTTGCATGCATGACCCAGGTTGGTACTACAAAGGTCAAGGTCATACTTAGAGGTCAAGGGTACAAAAAGGAGCCTTTTTTCGGCTTTTGTCAATAACTTGCTTATTTTTAGATAGAATTTGAAGTTACTTGGCAAAATGTTAACTATAATGAAACGATGAGTTGCATGCATGATTCGGTTTGGAACCTAAAATGTCAAGGTCATACATAGAGGTCAAAGGTAAAAAAAGGGCCTTTTTCGTGTTTGGTCAATAACTTTCTTATTTTTAGATGGATTTTGAAATTGCTTGGCAGAAATGTTAACCACCATAAGATGATGTGTTGCACGCATGACCCAGTTTGGTACCTGAAAGGTCAAGGTCATACATAGAGGTTAAAGGTAAAAAAGGGGCCTTTTTCGTGTTTTGTCAATAACTTTCTTATTTTTAGATGGATTTTGAAATTACTTGGCAGAAATGTTAACCAGTCACCATGAGACGATGTGTTACGTGCATGACCCAAGTTGGCACCTCAAATGTCAAGGTCGTACTAAGAGGTCAAAGGACAAAAAGGGGCCGTTTTTTAGTGTTCAGTTAATAACTTTCTTATTCCTGGATAGATTGTGAAATTACTTGGCAGAAATGTTAACCATCATGAGACGATGTGGTGCACGCTAGACCCAGGTCGGTACCTCCAAGATCAAGGTCATACTAAGAGGTCAGAAGTAAAAAAGTTGTTTTTTTTTTTTGTGTCCGGTCAATAACTTTTTTATTTCTGGATGGACTTTATAAAGTTACCATGCAGAATGTGCACCGTCATTAGACCATGAGTCAGTTCCATAGCCATACCTAGAGGTCAAAGGTAAAAAAGGGCTGGTCAATAACTTCCTTATTCTTTGATGGATTATGAAATTACTTGGCAGAAATGTTAACCATCATGAGACGATGTGTTGTACCTCAAAGGTCAAGGCCATACTTAGAGGTCAAAGGTAAAAAATGGCTTTTTTGTGTACGTCCAATAACTTTTTTATTTTTCTATGAACATTTTTAAAGTTACTTTGCAGAAATGATCATCTTCATTAGATGATGTGTTGCATACAAGACCCAGCTCATTACCTCCAATGTCATGGTTATACTTAGAGGTCAAAAACGGGGGAGACATCTGTGTTTTTGTAGAAAAACAAATTCTAGTTTTTAAAGCTTTTCCCTATATAAGTCAATGTAAAACCAAAAGGCTTCAGGGCGGGGGCATTTTTGGCCCCAGAGCTATAATTTGAACAGTCTTGGTAGAGGTCCACTAGATGAAGCTACACACCAAATATCAAAGACCTGGGCTTTGCGGTTTCAGAGGAAAAGATTTTTTAAAATTTTTCCTAAATAAGTCAATGTAAAACCAAAGTGCCCGGGGCGGGGGCATTTTGGCCCCACAGCTATAATTTGAACATTCTTGATTGAGATCCACTAGATGAAGCTTCACACAAAATACCAAAGACCTGGGCCTTGCGGTTTCAGAGAAGAAGATTTTTTTTTCCTATAAAAGTCAATGTAAAACCAAAGGGCCCCATGTCGGGTTAATTTTTGGCGAAAGGGCTATAATTGGAGCAATCTTGGTAGAGGTGCAATTGATGAAGCTACACACCAAATTTCAAAGACCTGGGCCTTGCGGTTTCAGAGGAGATGATTTTTTTAAAGAGTTTTCCTACATAAGTCAATGTAAAACCAAGGGGCCCCGGGACGGGGGCATTTTTGGCCCCAGGGCTATAATTTGAACAATCTTGATAGAGGTCCACAAGACGGAGCTTCATACCAAATATCAAACACCTGAGCCTTCCGGTTTCACACAAGAAGATTTTTAAAGCTTTTCTCTATGTAAGTCTATCCATAGGGGCTTGAAGAAATATATGGGCTGCATGATGCTTCCACGCAGAGCTGAATCCGGCCCGCACACTAGTACTGGTAAACCGCTTGGAGGATCTAAGCATGTCCAGGAACCGCGGTGCGAGGTGGACCGTCCATGCTAATAAACCCTATTGGTTTCATTGAGCGACAGGGCTTGAGATGACATTTCATCTCAGTGTCGGGTAAAAGTCCCACAAAATTGGAAGCAACGTCTCCAAAATGACCTTTACAGTGTTGACGGGGACGTTAAACCTCAAATCAATCAATCAAACAAACAAACAAACAAATGTAAGTCTATGTAAAACCAAAAGGGCCCCGGGGCGGGGGCACTTTTAGCCCAGGACTATAATTTGAACAATCTTGGTAGAGGTCCACTAGATGAAGCTACACACCAAATATCGAAGGCCTGGGCCTTGCGGTTTCAGAGGAGAAGATTTTTTAAGTTTTCCTTAAAAAAATCAGATGTGCAACGGACCGGAACTATTTGAACAACTTTGAAAGGTGACCACCTGAGGATCATTCCTATGAAGTTTGGTCAAAATCCGATCAGTGGTATAGTAGGAGATGTCGTTTGAAAAAATTGTTTACGCACACACGGGCGCACGGACGCACGAAAAGTGATCCCAAAAGCTCACCTCGTCATTACATGACAGGTGAGCTAAAAAGTTATTGAAAATTTTTTACCTTTGACCTCTAAGTATGACCTTGACCTTTGAGGTACCGACCTGGGTCTTGCGTGCGGCACATCCGACACATCGTTGTATGATGAACTGATGGTTAACAATTCTGCCAAGAGGGAAACTGACCACATATGAGTAGTGGTGAACCGCTTAGAAGGTCTAAGCCTGCTCAGGCAAAGTGGTGTGAGTCAGACCGTCCAATGCAAATATGCCTTTTGGTTTCATTGGGCGGCAGAGCTTGAGATGTCATTTCAACTCAATGTTGAGTAAAAGTTTCACAAAATTGGTAGCAACGTCTCCAAAATGACCTAAATAGTGTTGACGGGGACGTAATTCTAACAAAACAAACACGCACACATACATACAACACACTGGTAAAGGCAAGCGCGCAGGGTAAGGAACAAACACACCGGATAAGGAAATTTTTCCGATCAGGATAAAAAAGAAAATGGCGGAATGGGTATCACATGTGCAGGTTTGTTGTTGTTCTAGATCTCGTGTTATGGTTACTAATCAATACGGCTGCTCACATTATCTTCACGGAAGACACATATTATTCACAAATTTATATTCGATGGTCCGAATTCGAAAGTTACATCCAGTCAAACAGAGAACCGGACACAGTGGAGCTGCTCCACCGCGAAATCTCATTATTTTACATGAAACGCTCTTCTGGGAAGATGGTATGCCTTTTTTTGTTGGTTGTAGACATACACATGATAAATCGGACTGTTACAAATACGATTTAAGGAAAAATTGATATTAGAAGGCACACAGTGAGAAATCCTAGTTCAATTTTCAATACAACGCCCACGGGCAAGGGAATGGGTACAACGCATATGATAAGACACAAAATGTTCCGGGAAAATGGTTGTTGTTTGGTCGTAGCACTAGGAAATTTTCATCTCAGATTAGGTTTTCCGATATTAATAATTAGTCCTACATAGTTTAAAGCACCTGTTGTGATCTTTAGGAAACGTTCAGAGTTTTTTGCATTGTCTTGGCATGTGCATTGCTCTGGTTCTAGCAATGTACTCCCCCCACCCCCACACACACATACACATACACTATGAATCTAGGACGATTTGGCACGGACGATTTGACCTAGGAGAATTCTGCCAAGGAGAATGTGGTCCGTAAAAATATTGGGTAGGACAACTTGGCAAGGCTAATATAATGTCCTGTGCAAATTGACACATAACTGTTTTGGGTTTGTTTTCAGTAATGCCTCTTGGTTTGTTTGTTTGTTTTAGAGTTTAATGGCACTGTCAATACTATTTTAGGTCATTTTTGAGCCGGTCAGTTTACCTATCCACACTTTTCCTGGGCAAGCTTATACGTAAAGGGTAAACCCATACAGTGCACATTCTTCCGCCATAAATTGACAACTACCCTTCTTGAATCAGTGGAAGGTAGAGAATAGCCGTAGAAAAGGTTTCATGATTAATCTCCACGAAAGAATGTGGCCGACCCCGGCAGGTGTCGAACCCGTGCCCTCCTGATCACCAGCAGACGCGAATCTGACAAGCTACCGAGGCCGGCATAATCATTCAGTTACCAATACATGTACATACTTTAATATTTGCCTTGTCCATCGGGGCTTAAGAAAAAGATGGAGTGCATGATGCTTCCACGCAGAGCTGAAACCGATCCACACACGGGTACTGGTAAACTGCTTAGAGAATCTAAGCCTGCACAGGCAAAGCGGTGCGAGTCGACCCGCCCATGCTAATAAACCCTATTGGTTTCATTGGGCGGCAGGGCTTGCGATGTCGTTTCATCTCAGTGTCGGGTAAAAGTCCCCCAAAATTGGAAGCAACGTCTCCAAAATGACCTTTACATGTTTGACGGGGACGTTAAACCTCAAATCAAACAAACAATATTTGCCTTATATCTGACGACGAACTGCGTACAAAGGGCCTATTAAGATCTCCAATTATATCTGCCCCCTCCCCCCACCCCCCCCCCCCCCACCCCCCAACCCCGGAATATTTGTTTCATAAATGTTGTATGGTGATTGACAGCCAAAGGAAGTTATATGAAAAGATACAGCTTCAAAGAAAAACAAATCAATAAAATGTTTGGTCATTCACAAATAAGGTATTGTTTTTACCACGACTTTACCCCTACCCCCAGCTGATTTTGACCAAAATTGCAAAATTTGTCACCTTTATGGCTTTCAAAATATAACAGCCTAGCCTTGCCTGTACATATTTTATATTTTGTATACAGATAAGTTTTGATATGTTAACATGTGGTGAAAATATATAAAAAATGAAAGGTGAACTCTGTGTTTATTTTTTTTTTTCATAAATTAATTTTTGGTCATTATCAGAAATGCCAACATAAAATTGCCATAACTCCGTTCATAGTAAAGCTAAATATATGTTGTTGTTACTCATTTTCTTAGTTATAACCCAAGGAATAATTTGATACCTGTTTCATTTTTCGTATATCTCCATGATAACGCAAGTGGGTGGGGTAACAAGATACGACTCACTTAGTGTACAAACGATGAACAGTGCTACCTGATATATTAATGCGCCAGTTGAAACCGGGTTTCTAAGGGCACTTTCTATTGTCTTTTTCTTTCGGAGGGGTAAACTTTTATCACACTTTTCTTACTATTTTCGTCATTATTTATTATCTCAATACAGACACATCAAACGTCAAGTTATTCTGAAAATACATGAAGACGAAACAACTCGTTTCTGTGTGTGTTTCCATTAAGAAGCCTGTTAGCAAGTGAAACGTCGCACACTGAAGAGGATTTGAGTGAGGGTCAAAAAGAAGCCAAATCATATCAGGCCCTTTAATGACCATGTAATAGGTATGTCTCACGAATTTGGCGAAGTTATCTACCTTATTTTCGGCCAAAAGAACAAGCATACAATTTTCTACCAGAAATACTGCATGGACAAATACATCATTCCTCTAATTCATGATCGCGATGAACCCAATCCATCTATCCCCCATAGGGGATGATTATATTGCTAGAACCACAGCAATGCGCATGCCAAGACAATGCACACAAACTTTGGACGTTTCCTAAAGGTCACAATTGGTGCTTTAAACTATGTAGGACTAATTATTAATATCGGAAAACCTAATCTGAGATAGAAATTTACTAGTGCTAAGACCATACAACAACCATTTTCCCCGGAACATTTTGTGTCTTATCATATGCGTTGTACCCATTTCCTTGCCCAAGGGCGTTGTATTGAAAATTGAACTAGGATTTATCACTGTTGGCCTTCTAATTTCAAATTTTCCTTAAATCGTATTTGCAACAATCCGAGTTATCACGTGTATGTCTACAAGCAACAAAAAAGTGCATGCCATCTTCCCAGAAGAGCGTTTCATGTAAAATAATGAGATTTAGCGGTGGAGTAGCTCCACTGTGTCCGGTTCTCCGTTTGACTGGATGTAACTGTCGAATTCGGACCATCGAATATAAATTTGTGAATAATATGTGTCTTCCGTGAAGCTAATGTGAACAGCCGTATTGATTAGTAACCATAACACGAGATCTAGAACAACAACAAACCTGCACATGTGATACCTATTCCGCCATTTTCTTTTTTATCCTGATCGGAAAAATTTCCTTATCCGGTGTGTTTGTTCCTTACCCTGCGCGCTTGCCTTTACCAGTGTGATACAAGGTAAAATATATATGCCTGCCGACATCGGCGTGGGCATAAGGCGGCGGGCATAATCCAACTAAGGTTATACAGATTTAGTTGCATAGCTGAGTTTTCAAAGAGCATGATAGTATCTGATTGGTTACACCTGTGGACACAAAAACGTTCAAACTTTGATGAGCTTCATTTCATTCTGACGGGAAACCTCATTCAATATATCCTAACATCCTCAGTCAACTTTTAGACAGAAATAAATTCAAAACACAAGGTGGTATACATTTCATTGTTGACTCCTGCAATGTCCAATCAAAATACATCTCAAATGCCAATCAGAAAGTGTTTTCCAAAATAAGACCAAGCAATTGCTTGATCTAGTTTTAGAATTCTTTCATGAATAACATTTGCTTGTCAAACTAACTTGATGCAAAGAGATTCATTGAAAGTTATGTCATAGGAGTTTGAACGCTTTTGTGTCCACGGGTGTATCAAGATCGCCGCTTAAGCAAAACGACTGTAAAATTGAAAATGAGGTGAATGTGTATTCAGTACGCGCTTGTAAGCATGCTAGCGAGTGTCTGTGACGGTTATGGGTAAATTCCACTTCTACAGCCATGCTGTAGGAGCCGGCTCTTTTAGCGACGTGGATAGAGTGGTTGGCTTTTTCACGCAGTTAAGCAACGGAGATAGCTGGATGACCGCGTTGCTTGACTTCATGGACGACCCGGTATATATACACGCTGCATTGGTGGCAGAGGCGGGATGGAAACAGTGTCTCTGGTTTGTTGCATAGGCTCCGCCCTCGGGTTTGCTTAGTGAGGCATGTGTGACTTCGGGACGAAGTAAAGAGATGAGGGGGAGAAATGTGACGGTTACGGATAAATACCACTTCTGCAGCCTTGCTCTTTTAAAAGAGCCGGTGTAACGTAAAAAAAGTGGACCGTGAAAAAATGCGACATTTCCGCCACTGCGCATGCGCGTTGCTAAGTGGGCGTTAACCGATTGTTTAAGGCGGGGCTTACACGATAAACAAATCAATAGTCACATTTTCAATCCTCCTTGAATGAACTATTGCCCAGCCTGCCAAAAACATCGGACCAACGTCGGGTCGACAGCGATACGACGTATCAACGTCGATTCGCTCTCAGCCCCATATTGGCCGGCTATTGCGTAATAGCTGGGAAGTATATGATATACCATGCAATGAAAGTTTCACCTCTGTGACTGTTACTGACATTTTGCTCTTTAACAGCAGTTGTCAATTTCTGGCGTAAAAATGTGCAGTGTGCTGGTTAACTGCTAACGTATAAGCCTGTCAAGAAAAAGTGTGGATAGGTAAACTGACGGCTCAAAATGACCTGAATGGTGTTCACTGGGCCGTTAAACTCCACTACAAGCAAAGAAAAAAAATGTTTTTTTTTTTTGGTTTTTTTTTTTTATTAAACCTCTACCTCTCCCTCTGTTTAGTTTAGTATTACACTTCTCTGAGTATTTCTCTAATCCATCTGGGAGAGGAATTATGATTTTGTTACCTCGAAAATTGTGTACAGGTGCCAAAAAAAAAAAAAAAAAGTATCGATGCATTTTAAAAGTAACATTAACAACGAGAAGATCCTGCATATGCTGAAGTATAACGAAACATCCTCACTCTGAGTTATGTAGACGAGCTATTGATCAGTACATTTGAGAAACCCTAAATTTGCAGCCTGTGTGGAAAAGGAGATAGACGTGTAAAAAGTAGATAAGGCATCAATCCGTGAAAAAAGTGGACATGCGTGAAAAAAGTGGACATAAAGAAATGCAAAATAAAGGAATGAAAAAAGATGGATGTGCGTGAAAAGGGTTGAAAAGGTACCAGTACGTGAAAGCAGAAGATGTGCGTAAAAAGGATAATCCTGAAGAAAAATGTACACTGACAAGAAAGACAAATAGATAAGGCACCAATCCGTGAAAAAAGTGGACATCCGTGAAAAAAGTGGACATAAAGAAATGCAAAATAAAGGAATTAAAAAAAAAGATGTGCGTGAAAAGGGTTGAAAAGGTACCAGTCCGAGAAAGAAGAAGGTGCGCGTGATAAGGATAATCACGAAGAAAAATGTAGACTGACTTGAAAGAAAAACAGATAAGGCAACAATGCGTGAAAAAAGTGGACATGCGTGAAAAAAGTGGACATAAAGAAATGCAAAATATAGGAATGAAAAAATAAGATGTGCGTGAAAAGGGTTGAAAAGGTACCAGTCCGAGAAAGAAGGAGAGGCGCGTGAAAAGGATATTCTCGAAGAAAAATGTACACTGACGTGAAAGAAAAGTAGAAAAGGCACCAATCCGTGAAAAAAGTGGACATGCGTGAAAAAAGTGGACATAAAGAAATACAAAGAAAAGGAATGAAAAAAGAAGATGTGCGTGAAAAGGGTTGAAAAGGTACCAGTCCGCGAAAGAAGAAGATGTGCGTGAAAAGGATAATCACGAAGATAAATGTACACTGACGTGAAAGAAAAATAGATAAGGCAATAATCCGTGAAAAAAGTGTACATCCGTGAAAAAAGTGGACATAAAGAAATACAATGAAAAGGAATGAAAAAAGAAGATACGCGCGAAAAGGGTTGAAAAGGTACTTTTCCGTTCAAGAAGATGTGCGTGATAAGGATAATCAGTTATTAATCACGCAGAAAAATGTACACCGACGTGAAAGAAAAATAGCTAAGGTAACAATCCGTGAAAAAAGTGGACATTCGTGAAAAAAGTGGACATAAAGAAATACAAAGGAAAGGAATGAAAAAAGAAAAGGTGCGTGAAAAGGGTTGAAAAGGTACCTGTCCGTGAAAGCAGAAGATGTGCGAAAAAAGGATACTCACGAAGAAAAATGTACGTTGACGTGAAAGAAAAACAGATAAGGCAACAGTCCGTGAAAAAAGGGGACATCCGTGAAAAAAGTGGAAATAAAGAATGCAAAATAAAGGAATGAAAATAGATGGATGTACGTGAAAAGGGTTGAAAAAGTACCAGTCCGTGAAAGCAGAAGATGTGCGTGAAAAGGATAATCCCAAAGAAAAATGTACACTGACGTGAAAGAAAAATAGATAAGGCACCAATCCGTGAAAAAAGTGGACATCCGTGAAAAAAGTGGACATAAAGAAATACAAAGAAAAGGAATGAAAAAAGATGTGCGTGAAAAGAGTTGAAAAGGTACCTTTCCGTGAAAGAAGAAAATGTGCGTGATAAGGATAATCAAGAAGAAAAATGTACACTGACGTGAAAGATAAATAGATTAGGCAACAATCCGTGAAAAAAGTGGACATCCGTGAAAAAAGTGGACATAAAGAAATGCAAAATAAAGGAATTAAAAAAAAAGATGTGCGTGAAAAGGGTTGAAAAGGTACCAGTCCGAGAAAGAAGAAGGTGCGCGTGATAAGGATAATCACGAAGAAAAATGTAGACTGACTTGAAAGAAAAACAGATAAGGCAACAATGCGTGAAAAAAGTGGACATGCGTGAAAAAAGTGGACATAAAGAAATGCAAAATATAGGAATGAAAAAATAAGATGTGCGTGAAAAGGGTTGAAAAGGTACCAGTCCGAGAAAGAAGGAGAGGCGCGTGAAAAGGATATTCTCGAAGAAAAATGTACACTGACGTGAAAGAAAAGTAGAAAAGGCACCAATCCGTGAAAAAAGTGGACATGCGTGAAAAAAGTGGACATAAAGAAATACAAAGAAAAGGAATGAAAAAAGAAGATGTGCGTGAAAAGGGTTGAAAAGGTACCAGTCCGCGAAAGAAGAAGATGTGCGTGAAAAGGATAATCACGAAGATAAATGTACACTGACGTGAAAGAAAAATAGATAAGGCAATAATCCGTGAAAAAAGTGTACATCCGTGAAAAAAGTGGACATAAAGAAATACAATGAAAAGGAATGAAAAAAGAAGATACGCGCGAAAAGGGTTGAAAAGGTACTTTTCCGTTCAAGAAGATGTGCGTGATAAGGATAATCAGTTATTAATCACGCAGAAAAATGTACACCGACGTGAAAGAAAAATAGCTAAGGTAACAATCCGTGAAAAAAGTGGACATTCGTGAAAAAAGTGGACATAAAGAAATACAAAGGAAAGGAATGAAAAAAGAAAAGGTGCGTGAAAAGGGTTGAAAAGGTACCTGTCCGTGAAAGCAGAAGATGTGCGAAAAAAGGATACTCACGAAGAAAAATGTACGTTGACGTGAAAGAAAAACAGATAAGGCAACAGTCCGTGAAAAAAGGGGACATCCGTGAAAAAAGTGGAAATAAAGAATGCAAAATAAAGGAATGAAAATAGATGGATGTACGTGAAAAGGGTTGAAAAAGTACCAGTCCGTGAAAGCAGAAGATGTGCGTGAAAAGGATAATCCCAAAGAAAAATGTACACTGACGTGAAAGAAAAATAGATAAGGCACCAATCCGTGAAAAAAGTGGACATCCGTGAAAAAAGTGGACATAAAGAAATACAAAGAAAAGGAATGAAAAAAGATGTGCGTGAAAAGAGTTGAAAAGGTACCTTTCCGTGAAAGAAGAAAATGTGCGTGATAAGGATAATCAAGAAGAAAAATGTACACTGACGTGAAAGATAAATAGATTAGGCAACAATCCGTGAAACAAGTGGACATCCGTGAAAAAAGTGGACATAAAGAAATGCAAAATAAAGGAATGAAAAAGGAAGATGTGCGTGAAAATGGTTGAAAAGATACCAACCCGAGAAAGAAGAAGATGCGCATGATAAGGATAATCACGAAGAAAAATGTACACTGACGTGAAAGAAAAATAGATAGGGCTAAAATCCGTGAAAAAAGTGGACATCCGTGAAAAAAGTGGACATAAGGAAATAACAAAGAAAAGGAGTGAGTTTTAGTTTTACGTTCCACCAACAACAAAGATCATACGGAGACGGGACCTCGGTTTAAAGACTCATTCTAAAGGCACGAAAAGCCCGGGATCGATCCTTCGATCCCTGGTGTACAAGGCGAGTAGCGTAACTACTGCACCACGGAGGCCTCTACAAAGAAAAGGAATGAAAAAAAGAAGATGTGCGTGAAAAGGGTTGAAAAGGTACCAGTCCGTGAAAGCAGAGGATGTGCGTGAAATGGATAATCACGAAGAAAAATGTACACTGGCGTGAAAGAAAAACAGATATAGCAGCAATCCGTGAAAAAAGTGGACATGCGTGAAAAAAGTGGACATAAAGAAATGCAAAATAAAGGAATGAAAAAAGATGGGTGTGCGTGAAAAGGGTTGAAAAGGTACCAGTCCGCGAAAGCAGAAGATGTGCGTGAAAAGGACAATCCAGAAGAAAAATGTACACTGACGTGAAAGAAAAATAGATATGGCACCAATCCGTGAAAAAAGTGGACAGCCGTGAAAAAAGTGGACATAAAGAAGAACAAAGAAAAGGAATGAAAAAAAAAAAGATGTGCGTGAAAAGGGTTGAAAAGGTACCTGTCTGTGAAAGAAGAAGATGTGCGTGATAAGGATAATCACAAAGAAAAATGTACACTGACGTGAA
Organism: Lucinisca nassula; assembly: GCA_963580285.1. Classification (NCBI taxonomy): domain Eukaryota; kingdom Metazoa; phylum Mollusca; class Bivalvia; order Lucinida; family Lucinidae; genus Lucinisca; species Lucinisca nassula. The sequence continues at coordinate 60,618,791 of OY757025.1, forward strand.
AGAAAAATAGATAAGGCAATAATCCGTGAAAAAAGTTGACATCCGTGAAAAAAATGGACATAAAGAAATACAAAGAAAAGGAATGAAGAAAAAAGATGTCCGTGAAAAGGGTTGAAAAGGTACCTGTCCGTGAAAGCAGAAGATGTGCGTGAAAAGGATAATCACGAAGAAAAATGTACACTGACGTGAAAGAAAAACAGATAAGGCAACAATCCGTGAAAAAAGTGGACATCCGTGAAAAAAGTGGACATAAAGAAATGCAAAATAAAGGAATGAAAAAGATGGATGTGCGTGAAAAGGGTTGAAAAAAAAAAACAGTCCGTGAAAGGAGAAGATGTGCGTGAAAGGATAATCCCAAAGAAAAATGTATACTGACGTGAAAGAAAAATAGATAAGGCACCAATCCATGAAAAAAGTGGACATCAGTGAAAAAATTGGACATAAAGAAATACAAAGAAAAGGAATGAAGAAAAAAGATGTGTGTGAAAAGGGTTGAAAAGGTACCTGTCCCTGAATGAAGAAGATGTTCCTGATAAGGATAATAACGAAGAAAAATGCACACTGACGTGACAGAAAAATTGATAAGGCAAAAATCCTTGAAAAAAGTGGACTTCCGTGAAAAAAGTGGACATAAAGAAATACAAAGAAAAGCAGTGGGTGAGTTTTAGTTTTACGTCCCACCAACAGCTAAGGTGATACGGAGACGGGACCTCGGTTTAAAGACTCATTCGAAAGTCTGGAGAAGCCCGGGATCGATTCTGCGATCCCTGGTTTACAAGGCGAGTAGCGTAACCACTGCACCACGGAGCCTTCTACAAAGAAAAGGAATGAAAAACAGATGTGCGTGAAAAGGGTTGAAAAGGTACCAGTCCGTCAAAGCAGAAAATGTGCGTGAAAAGGATAATCACGAAGAAAAATTTACACTGACGTGAAAGAAAAACAGATAGGGCAACAATCCGTGAAAAAAGTGGACAACCGTGAAAAAAGTGGACATAAAGAAATACAAAGGAAAGGAATGAAAAAAGAAAAGGTGCGTGAAAAGTGTTGAAAAGGTACCTGTCCGTGAAAGCAGGAGATGTGCGTGAAAAGGATAATCACGAAGAAAAATGTACAATGACGTGAAAAAAACAAACAGATAAGGCAACAATCCGTGAAAAAAGTGGACATCCGTGAAAAAAGTGGACATAAAGAAATACAAAAGAATGAAAAAAGAAAATGTGCGTGAAAAGGCTTGAAAAGGTACCTGTACGTGAAAGCAGCAGATGTGCGTGAAAAGGATAATCACCAAGAAAAATGTACACCGACGTGAAAGAAAAATAGATAAGGTAACAATCCGTGAAAAAAGTGGACATAAAGAAATACAAAGGAAAGAAATGAAAAAAGAAAAGGTGCGTGAAAAGGGTTGAGAAGGTACCTGTCCGTGAAAGCAGAAGATGTGCGTGAAAAGGATAATCACGAAGAAAAATGTACACTGACGTGAAAGAAAAACAGATAAGGCAACAATCCGTAAAAAAAGTGGACATCCGTGAAAAAAGTGGACATAAAGAAATGCAAAATAAAGGAATGAAAAAAAGATGGATGTGCGTGAAAAGGGTTGAAAAAGTACCAGTCAGTGAAAGCAGAAGATGTGCGTGAAAAGGATAATCCCAAAGAAAAATGTACACTGACGTGAAAGAAAATAGATAGGGCACCAAACCGTGAAAAATGGACATCCGTGAAATAAGTGGACATAAAGAAATACAAAGAAAAGGAATGAAAAAAGAAGATGTGCGTGAAAAGGGTTGAAGAGGTACCTTTCCGTGAAAGAAGAAAATGTGCGTGATAAGGTGTTACGAGATGGAATAGGAAACCTCTCTGGTGCTTATGCACATCTAAATTATTTTAGTAGATATATGGTAGGGCGGTGCGAGTGAAATATTTTAGGTGAAATATGGTACGCAAACTGTGCTGCTCCATGAACAAGTCATGCACATATCATACGATGTATGCATGAGTGGTTTATAGATGTCTCTTTTTACAATACAGGGGGGCCGCTATAAGGCTGAGTTCTATAAAATTTGCCTAAAAATCGCCAACCGCCAAATTGTGCCATATATGATTTTCATTCCCGTCACGTGTTGTGTGGGTGTTCGTTTTGACAGGAGTCATGGCATTGATTTATAGGGTCGTTTCATCAATTTTTCCTATGGGAAATATACTATTTGAACGCAAATCCATTATCTACTCGATTTTTGCTATCTAGCTTTATTTGTGGACGGTATCTCCACCTCGCCACGATTTAAGCAAGGTAATATGAGGAGGCATGATTTTCTGGTAGTATTCATAGATATATAAACCCTGAGAAAAACGAACACTTTAGCAGCAGGTCAAGTTGTAACGTGTACCTACAACATTGTGTCGGGAAATAGAAAGTATATTGAAAGGCACAACAATGTGTGACCTGCTGCTCCCTGCTTCATAGCAGCAGGTACTGGTACGACGCTGGGGGTTAGGGTCCAGCAAGGGCGGACAGACCGCCGTAATCAGCGCATATCAGAATCAGAATCATTGTTCATTGTCAACAAATGTGAGACCATGGAAGAGGTCAACTAAATAACCTGCAGGTGATTCGGACGATCGCTAAACCTGTGATCGGCAAACCTGTGATCGCTCAACCTGTGATCGGCAAACCTGTGATCGCTAAACCTGTGATCGGCAACTATGTCTATAGACTAGTTTGCAGTTTGCACTAGTTCGCGAGAGGAAGTTTCACGCGAGAGGGGGATTCACCCTAAGTTATAAACTGGCCAGTCGCGTCTTGTGTTGCTTCTTTTTTTGTTTTTGTTGTTGTTTTTGTTGTTTGCGTCTGTAGGTATTCACGTCACCCGTTCCGAGCACAGAACATTGTTTTGCCTTCGGAGCGGACGTCGTGAGTTGGCTACAGAAGCAACAATTTGTGATGTTTTGTGTTAGTAAGTGTTAAATGTAGATACTGTAAATAATTCATGTCATTCATCTAATATCTTTCTTGTGCCTTACCCCACAGCTGCCCGTACACCTGTCAGAGATCACGCTCGGTTGTCTTGTCAGCATAACATAAGGATAATCACGAAGAAAAATGTACACTGACGTGAATGAAAAATAGATAAGGCAACAATCCGTGAAAAAAGTGGACACCAGTGAAAAAAGTGGACATAAAGAAATACAAAGAAAAGGAGTGAGTGAGTGAGTTTTAGTTTTACGTCCCACCAGCAGCTAATGTGATACGGAGACGGGACCTCGGTATAAAGACTCATCCGAAAGGTTGGAGAAGCCCGGGATCGATCCTGCGATCCCTGGTTTACAAGGCGAGTAGCGTAACCACTGCACCACGGAGGCTTCTACAAAGAAAAGGAATGAAAAAAGGATGATGTGCGTGAAAAGAGTTTAAAAGGTACCAGTCCGTGAAAGCAGAAGATGTGCGTGAAAAGGATATTCACGATGAAAAATGTACACTGACGTGAAAGAAAAACAGATAAGGCAACAATCCGTGAAAAAAGTGGACATGCGTGAAAAAAGTGGACATAAAGAAATGTAAAATAAAGGAATGAAAAAAGATGGGTGTGCGTGAAAAGGGTTGAAAAGGTACCAGTCCATGAAAGCAGAAGATGTGCGCGAAAAGGATAATCCTGAAGAAAAATGTACACTGACGTGAAAATAAAATAGATAAGGCACCACACTGTGAAAAAGTGGACATCCGTGAAAAAAGGGGACATAAAAAACACACAAAGAAAAGGAATGAAAAAATAAGATGTGCGTGAAAAGGGTTGAAAAGGTACCTGTCCGCGAAAGAAGAAGGTGTGCGTGATAAGGATAATCACGAAGAAAAATGTACACTGACGTGAAAGAAAAATAGATAAGGCAACAGTCCGTGAAAAAAAGTAGACATCCGTGAAAAAAGTGGACATAAAGAAATGCAAAATAAAGGAATGAAAAAGGAAGATGTGCGTGATAATGGTTGAAAAGGTACCAGTCCGAGACAGAAGAAGGTGCCCGTGATAAGGATAATCACAAAGAAAAATGTACACTGACGTGAAAGAAAAATAGATAAGGCAACAATCCGTGCAAAAAGTGGAGATCCGTGAAAAAAGTGGACATAAAGAAATACAAAGAAAAGGAGTGAGTGAGTTTTAGTTTTACGTTCCACCAACAGCTAAGGTCATATGGAGACGGGACCTCGGTTCAAAGACTCATCCGAAAGGCTGGAGAAGCCCGGGATCGATCCTGCGTTCCCTGGTTTACAAGGCGAATGGCGTCATCACTGCACCATGGAGGCTTCTACAAAGAAAAGGAATGAAAAAGAGAAGATGTGCGTGAAAAGCATAATCACGAAGAAAAATGTACACTGACGTGAAAGAAAAACAGATAAGGCAACAATCCGTAAAAAAGTGGACATCCGTGAAAAAGTGGACATAAAGAAATGCAAAATAAAGGAATGAAAAAAGATGGATGTGCGTGAAAAGGGTTGAAAAAGTACCAGTCCGTGAAAGCAGAAGATGTGCGTGAAAAGGATAATCCCAAAGAAAAAATGTACACTGACGTGAAAGAAAAATAGATAGGGTACCAAACCGTGAAAAAAGTGGACATCCGTGAAATAAGTGGACATAAAGAAATACAAAGAAAAGGAATGAAAAAAGAAGATGTGCGTGAAAAGGGTTGAAGAGGTACCTTTCCGTGAAAGAAGAAAATGTGCGTGATAAGGATAATCACGAAGACAAAAGTACACTGACGTGAAAGAAAAATAGATAAGGCAACAATCCGTGAAAAAAGTGGACATCCGTGAAAAAAGTGGACATAAAGAAATGCACAATAAAGGAATGAATAAAGAAGATTTGCGTGAAAAGGGTTGAAAAGGTACCAACCCGAGAAAGAAGAAGATGCGCGTGATAAGGATAATCACGAAGAAAAATGTACACTGACGTGAATGAAAAATAGATAAGGCAACAATCCGTGAAAAAAGTGGACACCCGTGAAAAAAGTGGACATAAAGAAATACATAGAAAAGGAGTGAGTGAGTGAGTTTTAGTTTTACGTCCCACCAGCAGCCAATGTGATACGGAGACGGGACCTCGGTTTAAAGACTCATCCGAAAGGCTGGAGAAGCCCGGGATCGATCCTGCGATCCCTGGTTTACAAGGCGAGTAGCGTAACCACTGCACCACGGAGGCTTCTACAAAGAAAAGGAATGAAAAAAGGATGATGTGCATGAAAAGAGTTTAAAAGGTACCAGTCCGTGAAAGCAGAAGATGTGCGTGAAAAGTATATGCACGATGAAAAATGTACACTGACGTGAAAGAAAAACAGATAAGGCAACAATCCGTGAAAAAAGTGGACATGCGTGAAAAAAGTGGACATAAAGAAATGTAAAATAAAGGAATGAAAAAAGATGGATGTGCGTGAAAAGGGTTGAAAAGGTACCAGTCCGCGAAAGCAGAAGATGTGCGCGAAAAGGATAATCCTGAAGAAAAATGTACACTGACGTGAAAATAAAATAGATAAGGCATCAAACTGTGAAAAAAGTGGACATCAGTGAAAAAAGGGGACCTAAAGAAACACAAAGAAAAGGAATGAAAAAATAAGATGTGCGTGAAAAGGGTTGAAAAGGTACCTGTCCGCGAAAGAAGAAGATGTGCGTGATAAGGATAATCACGAAGAAAAATGTACACTGACGTGAAAGAAAAATAGATAAGGCAACACGCCGTGAAAAAAGTGGACATCCGTGAAAAAAGTGGACATAAAGAAATGCAAAATAAAGGAATGAAAAAGGAAGATGTGCGTGATAATGGTTGAAAAGGTACCAGTCCGAGACAGAAGAAGGTGCGCGTGATAAGGATAATCACAAAGAAAAATGTACACTGACGTGAAAGAAAAATAGATAAGGCAACAATCCGTGCAAAAAGTGGAGATCCGTGAAAAAAGTGGACATAAAGAAATACAAAGAAAAGGAGTGAGTGAATTTTAGTTTTACGTTCCACCAACAGCTAAGGTCATATGGAGACGGGACCTCGGTTCAAAGACTCATCCGAAAGGCTGGAGAAGCCCGGGATCGATCCTGCGTTCCCTGGTTTACAAGGCGAGTAGCGTAATCACTGCACCATGGAGGCTTCTACAAAGAAAAGGAATGAAAAAGAGAAGATGTGCGTGAAAAGGGTTGAAAAGGTACCAGTCCGCCATGCCCTGTTTTGGTGAAAACATTAAAAAATCTTCATCTACGGAATCACTTGACTGATTGTCTTGAAACTTGGTTTATAGCATCAGGTGATTGAGTACTACCAATTTGCACAGGGCTCAGGGGAGCGACCAGGACCTCATGGGCCTCTTGTTTTTTGTTTTGTGTTGTTTTGCTTTGATTTTTCTGCGGCTTTTCCCTCTGTTTCTGTCGAATGAATGTGCACTGTACCGGTCAACCACTGATGTGCATGTCTGCCCAAGGTTCGTGAAGGTTCGGCGTTGTCTCAAGTGTGTTGACAAGGCCGTTAAACTTCACACAAACTGCCGAACAAAAACCCCGCCCATCAGGGTTGGCAGAATAGATTGGGCTGCATGATGTTTCCATGCAAGGCTGAAACCACTGGTAAGCCGCTTAGAGGGTCTGAGCTTGCACATGTCAAGTGGTGCGAGTCGAACCATCCGTGCATATTAACCCTATTGGTCTCATTGGGCGGCAGGGCTTGAGATTACATTAGATCTCTATGTCGGGTAAAAGTAGCAACGTCCCAAATATGACCTATATAGTGTTATATAGTCGCTTCTACTTTAGGACTAAGGCAAATGGCACAGATCCAGGTCAGACGCCGCGTTAACGTCGTAAGCTAAACGTTTCTTTCAGGACTGGCAAACAGTGCAAACCCAGGTCAGACGCCGATTAACCCGTATTAGCCTGGCATATCAAATTTAGACCATAGACTAACAGTTCCGATGCCGCAAAATATGTTGTTTGATCGGGTGCTTCACTTTTTAGTCACGATGCTTCCACGCAGAGCGGAATCCGGCCCGCACACTAGTACTGGTAAACCGCTTAGAGGATCTAAGCCTGTCCAGGAACCGCGGTGCGAGGCGGACCATCCATGCTAATAAACCCTTTTGGTTTCATTGGGCGACATGGCTAGAGATGTCATTTCATCTCAGTGTTGGGTAAAAGTCCAACAAAATTGGAAGCAACGTCTCCAAAAAAAGACGTTTACAGTGTTGACGGGGACGTTAAACCTCAAATCAACCAACCAACACGAGGTGAAGATTTACGCCCCGCCCATCGGGGCTTGGAGAAATAGATTGGGTTCATCATGCTTGCACGCATAGCTGAAACCGACCGCACAGGACTACTGGTAAACCGCTAAGAGGATCTAAGCCTGACTACGCGAAGTGTTGTAAATCGGAACGTCACCTATATATAAACCCTTCTGGCTTGTTCAGGCGGCAGGGCTTGAGATGTCATTTCATATCAATGTTGGGTTAAAGTCCCACAAAACTGAAGCCACCTCTCCAAAATAACCTAAATAGTGTTGATGGGGACGTAAAACACTAATTTAAACAAAGAAAACATGAGGGAAAAAGACGTGTTATGAGCAAGAACCATAACTCCGGGTGTCATGGTATTTTAGTTATCATCCCTGAGAATATAATCTTGGCAACACAATATCTCTAACACCTTTCTTCATTTTAACAAGATCGTGAAATTAAAACCCTCTAAACCTCACTTTATTTAGAGAAAACTCGGGTTTACAGGGGTATAAGTTATTTTGCTTTTTTTCTGTTCTAAGACATAGGTCAAGGGTACTCGTACGAGCACCCGCAACCTATTTTAGGAGTAAAAATAAGACAAATATCACTAATTTGCATGGAAAAAAATGCACGCGTGTGTCATCGTAATGTAAGAATAATGATGGGTCGTTGTACAGTTGTACAGGAGGTTAAGAAGGTGTGCGTGCGTGCGTGCGTGTGTGTGTGTGTGTGTGTGTGTGTGTGTGTGTGTGTGTGTGTGTGTGTGTGAATTCGGGTTTAACGTCACTTTCAACAATTTTTTAGTCATATCACGACGGTGTCTGGTTGTGACAGGGAGCTCAATGCTCACTTTTATAGTGCTGCCTCACTGAAGTATCATGTCCCTGACACATGATGCTTCTTCTAATACATGCTGCAAAAGAAAACAAAAGAAACTGATGTGTTACAGACTTTAAAACTGAAAGTGACTTGGTGGTGGTGTCTGTTCCATCTGCAAACGCTGTTACAAGGAGAACTCACCTTAAAGCTCGCTAACAGGGCGAATGAGGGGAGGTAACTGCCAGACTACACGATAATTAAGCAAATAGCAATCCGATAAAAACGTATCTAAGGTAGGCGGAGCAAATGTGCTGCGCATGCGCAGTGGTGGAAATGTCTCATTTTTTCACGGTCCACTTTTTTTACGTTACACCGGCTCTTTTAGCGACGTGGGTAGAGTGGTTGGCTTTTTCACGAAGTTAAGCAATGGAGATAGCGGTTAGTACCTGTTGCTTGAGTTCGTGGACGGCCCGGTACACGCTTCATGTCAAACGTTTGAAATGATCTACGATGCTATGCTAAATGATTCAGAAATCCAACAGACCATCTCGCTTACGAGAAAAGGATGGCCAGAAACTGGAAAAAAATCTGTCAGGTTCTATCAAGGAGTATTTCAGCGCTCGAAATGAACATTCTGTTGTTGATGGTATGTTAACTGTTATTCCAGTAAGCTGCCGAATGTAAGTGTTAGACAAACTGCACATGTCACACCAGGGACTTACAAAAAGCAAAGACTTTGCAGCACAGTACATGTGGTGGCCGACAATCAATAAAACTCGACTAAAAAAGGTGCAAACTGTAAATTTTGCCAGGAATGTAGACCTACACAACGTCGGGAGTGGGGTCACTGAAAACGTCAGAACTAACAAAGAGTCAAGTTGAACAATAAAATGTCCCTCGTTGTCATGGATACATATTCTAAATACATAGAAGTTAGATATCCTTATACACTGACCGATGAACGTGTAGTGGACAAAATGAAAAACATGTTTGGAGGGCCCGGAAGAAATTACGCGCGACGGCGACCCCCATTTCATAGCCAGGTTTTTAAGGACACAACATTCAAGTAACATACAGATCGTCTATGTTTCCGCAGGCCAATAGTGCTGCAGAAGCAGGCGTCAAAACGGCTAAAAACATTCTCAAACAAAAGGATTATTACAGTGCACTAACCTAGCAGGCACACGTCGCGAGGGCAATGTCAAATCAACGTCGGTTCAACGTCATGACGTTGAACCGACGTTGATGTGACTTTGCATAAAGGTCATGACGTTGTACCGACGTTGATGTGACGTGCTGGGAAGGACCAACATTTTTACACCAACCATAGCTACCGGGGACAAATCCGGATACATGGACCATGCGCACCAGAATAAACTGGTTAAAACACAGCATGGCAAATCGAAAGAAAAATCAGGCGGAGACTCACAGCCCAATCACTCCCTGTTTTGGCTGTCGGGGACAAAGAAAGGATCAAAATTGACAGTGAAATACAGAGGCAAAAAGATGTGGAGGTACTTGACGGGGACGCTGAAAATAGAACATATATACGGTAAAAACAAATGTTTGTTTGTTTGAATTGGGGTTTAACGTCCCCGTCAACACTGTAAAGGTCATTTTGGAGACGTTACTTCCCATTTTGAGGGACTTTTACCCGACATTGAGATGAAACGACATCTCAAGCCCTGTCGCCAAATGAAACCAATAGGGTTTATTAGCATGGACCTCGCACCGCGGTTCCTGGACAGGCTTAGATGCTCTAAGCGGTTTACCAGTACTAGTGTGCGGGCCGGATTCAGCTCTGCGTGGAAGCATCATGCAGCCCATATATTTCTTCAAGCCCCTATGGGCGGTAAACACAAATGACGGAACGTGTTCATCTCCAGAAAATTCCCATGCTGGATGATTAGAGAAGAATGACACGGGAAGTTCGCAAGATTTTGATTCGGGACAGCATGGAAATGTGGACAGATTAAACCACTGCAGAGATATGCTGATTTTACTTTGGAAAATGGTGTTAAAAATATACACTGGAACACACTGACACTCGTTATCAAACTCAAGAATTTTTGAAAGACTTTCCGCCATGATTTGATCTAATCTGTCAGAAGTCATAAATACAGCCAATTAATGTCTATATGTTTGACTAGATTTACAACTTTTCATGTTCATTGCATGCCTATGAAATCGACCTTGATCTTCGTTAAGAAGAATGAAAGTCATAAGATTTTATCCCCCGACCGAATAGGTCCGGGGGATAAAGCGATCAGCCTTGCTTCCGTCCGTCCGTAGACGAAACCTTGTGATGGCCATAATTCGAATACCATTGGCACTTTGCACAATTGTTCCCAAGGCTGAGACGGCATGTCATGCGAAAGAACCACAACACTGGGTGCAATAGTTTTTTTTAAGTTATCTCCCCTTCCAATAAAAAAGATTGACTACCTTGTGATGGCCATAACGCCCCCGCCCGTCGAGGCTTGAAGAAATAGATGGGTTGCATGATGCTTCCACGCAGAGCTGAAACCGACCGCAAACAAGTACTGGTAGACCGCTTAGAGGATCTAAGCCTGCTCTAGCAAATCGATGCGAGTCCATGCTTATAAATATGTTCTCTAAAAGGGTTATCCTTTGGAAGCAAGGAATGCACCACAGAACTGCAAAAATATGGAGTGCGCATGTTTTCTGGGCCAGACTAGCTAGTTTTGGCCAATTAGGCCTCATCAGTGACCCTCAAATATTTTCAAAATTCCACAATGGAATCAATGATCCCAAAGGACAAGAAAATATAAACTACACTATGCTGTAAACCCTTTGGTTCCATTAGGCGACAGGGCTTGAGATGTCTTTTCATCTCAATGTCGGGTAAAATCCCACAAAATTCGAAGCAACGTCTCCAAAATGACCTTTACAGCATTGAGGGGGACGTTAAACCTCAAATCAAACAAAGAAAGCTGGCACAATTGTTCACAAGACTGAGGGGGCGTGTCATGCACAAGAACCACAACTCTGGGTGCCATGGTTTTTTAGTTATCTTCCCTTCCAATAAAAATAGAATGACAACCTTGTGATGGCCGTATCTCGAAATACCCTTTGAGACATATTGACGGTACCTAGCACAATTGTTCACATTTCTGAGACGGCATGTCATGCACAAGAACCACAACTCTGGGTACCATGGTTTTTGAGTTATCTCCCCTTCCAATAAAATGGAATGACTACCTTGTGATGGCCATAACTTCAATACTCTTTTAGACATATTGATAGTACCTGGCACAATTGCTCACAAGGCTGAGAGGGAGTGCCATGCGCAAGAACAACAACTCTGGGTGCCACGCTTTTTAGTTATCTCCTCTTCTAATAAAATAGAATCACTACCTTGTGATGGCCATATCTTCAATACTATTTTAGATATATTGATGGTACTTGGTACAGTTGTACATGAGGTTAAGCAGGCATGTCATGACTCTGGGTGCCATGGTATTTGAGTTATCTCCCCTTCCAATAAAACAGTATGACCACCTTGTGATCACAATATCTCCAATACCCTTTGAGACATAATGATGTACATGCGGTTAAGCAGGCATGCCGTGGGCAAGAATTACAACTCTTGGTGCCATGGTCTTTAGTTATATCTCCTGCCAATATAACGTTGTAATGTCCATAACTTCAATACCCTTTAAGATATATTGATGGAACTTGGCAAAATTGATACAAGGTATAGTAGGCATGTAATGCGCAAGAACCACAACTCTAAGTGCTGTGGTTGAGTTATCTCCCCTTCCAATATAACAATATGCATGACCACCTTGTAATCACCATATCTCCAATACCTTTAGAGACATATTGATGGTACTTTATGCAGATGTACATGAGGTTAAGCAGGCAATGCATGCACAAGAACCACAATTCTGAGTGCCCTGGTTTTGAGTTATCTTCCCTGACAATATAATCTTGTGATGGTCCTTTGAGATATATGCTGGTACTTGCCACAATTGTATACAAGGTTGAAAAGGCATTTCACGTGCAAGAACCACAACTCAGTATACCAGTACTTTGTGCATTGGAAATCTTGGATCTTCATCATGTTGAGAAACCATCCTTAGTATTATTAAGTGAAGAAAGCCTCAATAAACATTACATATACAAAATATACTGTGGGATTACTGCCATATTTTAATTCTGGTGCACTTTGTCAACAATCTTCTGAAGGCTTTTGGACAGGGATTGGCCATCTCTTCTGATAGTTATTTTTATTGTGTGTGTGTGTGTGTGTGTGTGTGTGTGTGTGTGTGTGTGTGTGTGTGTGTGAGGGTGTTTGAAGGACACAAAATAGCTAAATAGCTCCTCCTACTAGCTAATATACATGTGTCAGTCTTGTTAGTATCTCATAATGTATGCAAGATATTCTGTTGTCAGACCAGTATAGTTTTTTGTAGACAAATAAACTTGAGGAACCAGCTTGGTTCTTATCAAATGTGTTACAAACGCAAAACACTTTTGACACTCAATCCGAACTTACAATGGGCTTTTAGGAAAACTCTTTCAGCAAAATCTTACCATTTTCAATGCAGTGACTATGAATACATAAACAAGAGCTCCACAAGCGGGGCATTATACGCCCGTGGCAACTAGTAAGATGGCGCATATATATGGCACTATTAATAACCCTCAATGGCTCAAACTACCTGTCTCCAACAAATGGTCATGGTCCGTAATATTTGGCGATCCATAACCTCAAAATAATAGAGGTATAACTCTGGCAATAAGTGGTGGACTGTAACCTTGAAATAATATGCGCTGCTCCACATCATAGTCTAACTATCAGTAAAGTTTTAGCATCATCAGATGTATAATGTGTGAGGCATTATCCGGAAACGAAATATGTTAAGAAAAATATGTGAAAGGGGAATAACTCTAGTAATATTTGGCGGACTGTAACCTCAAAATAATATGCACTGTTCCACATCATGGTCTTACTATATGCAAAGTTTCAGCTTCATCCGCGGAGTTGTCCAGAAATGGAATGTTTAGAAAAACCTGTGAAAGGGGTATAACTCTGGTAATATTTGGTAACCTCAAAATAATATGCACGTCCATATTATGGTCTTACTGTATGTAAAGTTTCAACATCATCGGATCTAAAATGTAGGAGTTATCCAGAAACAAAATGTTAACATTATTTTTCAAAGGGGCATAACTGTATTATTATTTGGTGGACTACAACCTCGAAACAATATGCGCTGCCGAACATCATGATCTAATTATATATGAAGTTTCAGCTAAATCGGATGTAAAATGTAGGAGGAGTAATCCGGAAACGAAGTTTACAAAAAAGTTCAAAGGGGCATAACTCTATTATTATTTGGTGGACCATACCCTTGAAACAATATGCGCTTCCCCACATCATGGTCTAACTATGGATGAAGTTTCAGCTTGATCGGATGTAAACTGTAGGAGTTATCCGGCAACGAAAAGTTTACAAAAAGGGGCATAACTCTATTAATATTTGGTGGTGGTAACCTCGAAAAAATATGCGCTGCCCCACATCATGGTCTAACTATGTATGAACTTTGAGCTTGATCGGATGTAAACTGTAAGAAGAGTTATCCGGAAACGAAAAGTTTACAAAAAAAATTCAAAGGGACATAACTCTATTATTATTTGGTGACCCATAACCTCGAAACAATATGCGCAGCATCACACCATGGTCTAACTATGTATGAAGTTTCAGCTTGATCGGATGTAAACTGTAGGAGGAGTTACCCGGAAACGAGAAGTTTACAAAACATTTCAAAGGGGCGTAACTCTATTAATATTTGGTGGACCGTAACCTCGAAACAATATGCGCTGCCCCACATCATGGTCTAACTATGTATGAAGTTTCAGCTTGATCGGATGTAAACTGTAGGAGGAGTTGTCCGGAAACGAAAAGTTTTCAGACGGCTGGACGCCGGGGGGCATAACATAATACGACCGTTTTTCAAAGGGGCGTATAAAAAGCAAATGTAATTGAAAAAGTACTGGTCTGTGTATTTCAAGTATATTATTCATCAGAGCAGAAAGATTTTGGCAGGGAGCCAACTATGCAACACTCCTGTGAAGTTTGAATCGAAGTGGCTCAAGTGTCAAGGTTAGGAGGAGTTCGCATTTGAAGCAAATTTTACAATGTTTTCTATTTTAAGCTCTTTCGGCCACTTTGCTTATCGGAGCGGAACCGTTTTAGCTATTTTGACAGAGGGTCACCTAAGCAAATACCTGCAATGACTTGGCAGTAAATGCCATTTTTCAATTTTCCCCACTATAAGTCTATGGGAACTATGAGTTGCCATAGCAACCAAACTAAAAAGCCAATTTTCATTAAAATAAATGAACTTTCAATCCCCCAGCCCAAGGATGCTACACATGAAATTTGGGTCCAATCGGGCCAGTGGCTTCAGGAGAGATGTCGTTTGAAAGTGTTAATGTTAGACGAAGCAAGACAATGCCAGACAACATCAGATGGACAACTGCCTATCCTATAAGCTCCCCCGGAGCCTTCAGCTGTGTTGAGGCAAGTATGGTGAATATTTTCATAAACTCTTAGTCTCATAGAGCATAATGGTTTCAGAGATGATTTTTTAAGTTTTTTTTTTCTATTTTTTTTTTTTTTGTTTTTTTTTTTTGCATTTTGGTTTCCTTGGTAACCAATAACATGAGGCCAATGGGCCACTATGCTCACCAGAGCTCAACTAGCAGCCATGTACTTTAACATAGTTTTAATCTACCGATTGTAGTCTCCAAAACGAACCCCCATATCCAAATACGCACCCATGTGGACTCTGTATCTGAAATATTAGGCATGTTATAAAGTGGAGGGGATGAGGCATGGACCCAATGGAGCCCTGGTTGGTATCACTGAATGCGCCATATCATAAGGAACAAGAATATATTTGGTTTAGGGGTGGGGATCTGCACAGTTCGTGAGATAAAAGGCTGTTTCGGCAGTGGAGGGGTTGGGGCATGGCCCCGTCGGACACCAGGAAAGCCCAAGATTGTTGTCACTGAATGTGTCTTATCATAAGGACCAAGATAATATATCGTTCAGGGAACAAAAAGAAATCACATGGGGCAAGGTCTGGGGAATAGGGGTGGGGGTGGGGGGTGGGGTTAGGCAAACAGTTACTTTTTATCCCCCGACCGAATAGGTTCGGGGGATATAGCGATCAGCCTGGCGTCCGTGCATCCGTCCATAGACACAACCTTAGGATGGCCATAACTCCTATACCCTTTGAGATTCATTGATGGTTCTTGGCCCAATTGTTCACAAGCCTGAGACGGTGTGTCATGCGCAAGAACCAGAACACTGGATGGCATACTTCTTGAGCTATCTCCCGTTTTAATACAAGTGTATGGTAAAAATGGCCATTTTCAATATTCAAAGGGCAATAACTCTGAAAGTAGGAAAGCAAGAGTAATGGTTCATGTGTTCTGCACTTCTCCTCATGGTGTTCAACATTCGTGAGGAGTTTCATGAAAATATGTCAATCCGTTTAAAAGTAATGGTGAGGACAAGAAGATGTTAACAAACATATAATTTACTATCTTCAAAGGGAAAATTTTTTATTATGTATGCAAACAAGAGTTATGGTTCTTGTGTTCTGCCCATCCTATTAGTGTGCTTTACATTTGTTTGAAGTTTCATGAAATTATCTCAAACGGTTTTAAAGTTACAGAGCGGACACAAGTGTATGGTAAAATTGTAAGTTATAATATTTAAAGGGCAATAACTCTGAAAGTAGAAAAGCAAGAGTTATGGTTCATGTGTTCTGCATGTCACCTCATGGTGTTAACATTTGCGTGAAGTTTCATGACAATATGTCAAGCCGTTCAAAAGTTATGGTGCGGGCACGAAGATGTTAACAGACTCATAATTTACTATGTTCAAAGAGATATAATTCAAGTATCTTCAAAGAGAAATAATTCATAAAGCATGCAAACCAGAGTTATGGTTCTTGTGTTCTGCCCGTCCTATTATTGTGCTTTACATTTGTTTGAAGTTTCATGAAACTATCAAAAACGGTTTGAAAGTTACAGAGCGGACACAAGTGAATGGTAAAAATGGCCATTTTCAATATTCAAAGGGCAATAACTCTGAAAGTAGGAAAGCAAGAGTTACGGTTCATGAGTTCTGCACGTCGTCTCATGGTTTTTAACATTAATGTGAAGTTTCATGAAAATATGTCAAGCAGTTTAAAAGTTATGGAGCGGACACGAAAATGTTAAAACACACACACACACACACACACACACACAGAGAGAGAGAGAGAGAGAGAGAGAGAGAGAGAGAGAGAGAGAGAGAGAGAGAGAGAGAGAAAAAAAGACGAACACTATATACCCCCATGGCATACTCCGGGGTATAAAAATAGAATGACTACTTTGTGATGGCCATAACTCAAATACCGTTTGAAATATATTGATGGTACCTGGCACAGTTTTTCACAAGGCTGGGACGGCGTGTCATGTACAAGAACCACAACTCTGGTTGCCATGGTTTTTAAGTTATCACCCCTTCCAATAAAATTGAGTGACAACCTTGTGATGGCTGTAACTCCGGTACCCTTTAAGATATATTGATGGTACCTGGCACAGTTGTTCACAAGGCCGAGACGGTGTGTCATGCACAAGATCCACAACTCTGGGTGCCATGGTTTTTGAGTTATCTCCCCTTCCAATAAAATAGAATCACTACCTTGTGATGGCCACATCTCCAATACTCTTTGAGATATATTGATGGTACTCGGTACAGTTGTACATGAGGTTAAGCAGGTGTGTCACGTGCAAGAACCACGACTCTGGGTGCCCTGGTTTTTTTAATTATCTCCCCTGACAATATAACCTTGTGATGGCCATAACTCCAATACCCTTTGAGGTATATTGATGGTACTTGGCACAATTGTATACAAGGTCGGGTCGGCACTTCATGCCTGAGAACCACAACTCTGGGTGCTATGGTATTTGAGTTATCTCCCCTTCCAGTATAACATTATGACCACATTGTAGATGTAAATGAGGTTAAGCAGGTGTGTCATGCTCAAGAATTACAACTATGGGTGCTCTTTTTTTAGTTATCTCCCCTGACAATATAACCTTGTGATGGCCATAACTCCAATACCCTTTGAGGTATATTGATGGTACTTGGCACAATTGTATACAAGGTCGAGACGGCACTTCATGCCTGAGAACCACAACTCTGGTCGCTATGGTATTTGAGTTATCTCCCTTTCCAATATACCAGTATGACCACCTTGTGACCACCGTACCTCCAATACCCTTTGAGACATTGGTGGTACTTAGTACAGAAATACATGAGCTTAAGCAGGCATGTCATGCGCAAGAACCACAAATCTGAGTGCCATGTTTTTAGTTATCTCCCCTGACATTATAATCTTGTGGCCATAATTCGAATACTTTTGTGATATATTGCTGGTTTAATTCTGGTGCACTTTCTATTGGTGAACAATCTTCTGAAGGCCATATTGGCTTTTGGTCGGGGGATTTGCCATCTCTTCCGATGGCTATTTTTCTTTCTTCAAAAACGCCTTAACTATTGCGGAGGTATGAGCGGTTGCATTGTCATGTAGAAGACGGACATGTTTAAAACCAGTGAAAGGGCGTCGTTTCTGATTATACTTTTTCAATTTCTTCAGTACTACGGCTTTGTGGTACTTTCCGGTGATGCTTTTGCCCTTTGTCTACGGCACTTTTATTGCGACTCCTTCACGAGAGAAGAAGACTGCACACAAAACCTTCTTTGTACTCAAAGAACGTTTGGCATATTATTGGACGTCTGCTGTGTTTAGTGGCCCAGATCTTATTGCTAACCTTTCGGATGGGCTCAAAATAATGGACCTAGGTTTCATCACCTATGACGACATTGTAAAACTGCTTTTGTCATATTTTGGAAACATTTGAAGCAGCTTTTGGCCACTTTAACCCGTTGCCTCTTTTGCTTGTCAGCTAACAGATGTGGCACCCATCTAGCAGAAATCTTTCTGACTTTCAAATGCTTCTTCAAAATAAGGTGAACCGTTGATAGTGATATGCCTACCTTTCGTGCAATAATCACGAACTGTAAATCTGGCATCTCCTTCAATGATTTCCTTTATTTTGGAAACGATTTCTCTACCGGATGCAGATTTTGGCCTACCTGATTTCGGTACATTTTTGATGGACTCTACACCAGACTCAAATTTCTTTTTCCACCGCCGAACTGTGTCAAAAGACACACAAGAAGGTCCAAAAACAGTAGAAATTTCTGTCACCAGCTTCTTCAAAGAACAACCAAGTTTTGAGTAAGCTTTGATGTAAGCCCGTATTTCATCTTTTTAGTTGAGGCTTCTACCATTTTTACTGCAGTGGTCAATGACTGCGTGAATTCAAATGGAAATTTTATGTCTTCACTTAGTCTAACATGTACATTTATACACAATTGTGTAGATATTGAATAGCCCTAAACAAGTATGTATTGGTTTTGATCGTGCCCCACGTGGATATCGAGCTAGAGGATCAAACTACATGAGCATTCAAGGTCAAGGTCATTTTTTGACCTTGGCCCAAGGTCATTCAGATATGAAAATTAAAACTTATTTTCCTCAGAAACCACTGGACCATTAAATTTTGTAAGCAAATTTCATATGAAAGCTTTCAGGAACAGGGAAACGAAAGTCAATGAATATGAGTTCTGTCACATGACCAATGTGGCCATCATGCCCAAAGATGGTAAACACCAAAAACCTTCTTCTCTGAAACCAGTTGGCTGACTCCCTTGATGTTTGGTATGTAGAATTTGGGTCTCGGGGTCCATCATGATTTGTTCAAATGATGACACTATCTTGACTTTGGCCCAATTTACATCAAAGTCAAATTTGTTTGTTATGCTTTTAATGGGAAAAATCGGACAATAATTATTTATTCTGAAACCAATGTTGCCTGTGAACTTTAAATTTGTTTAAGCTATCAATAGATGAGTAAATGAAGCTACATGAGTATCAAAGGTCAAGGTCGCTCGGACCAAGGTTTATCAATTATCAAAATTAAAATCTGATATTCATTAAAAACTGTTGAGAAAATTGAAATCAAATTTCATATGAAGCTTTTATGTGATGAAAGAAATGAATTCTGTTTAAATGGTCAAGGTCACATGACCAAGATTGTCGTCATGACCATATATGGTAAAATATCTTCCATTTTTTCCCTGGAACCAGTGAGCCACTTAACTTGTACTATGAATGTAGCATTGAGGATTCAACCCAGCATGCACACATCGCAAGGGCAACGTCAAATCAACGTCGGTGCAACGTCACGACGTTGATGTGACGTTGCATAAACGTCATGACATTGTATCGACGTTGGTGTGACATCACAATTACGTCATGTGCCTGCTGGGAAGCCCATTGTCACTTATTCAAATGATGCATCTGTGTTGACCTTGACACATTTTACACCAAAGTCAGATTTGGTCACTTGTGCTTTTCTTTGAGAAAAAGTTGAAATTAATACTTGTTTGAAAACTGTCATTGCCTGTGAACTTAGATGGTATATGCAATCAGCTAAATAGAGGATCTTAAATGAGTGCTCATGTATTATTGAATTTATTAAACGAGTTTAGGTAAAGGGATAAAATGTGAGGCTTTGCCGAGCATTTTATCCCTTTTCCTCAATGAGTTTTAATAAATTCAATAATACACGAGCACTCATGTAAGATCCTCTATTTATCATATGACATTTAAAACGCATTTTATTCACGATTGTTTACAAAAATGTCAACATTCCGCCATTAGTAAATGCAACGTCGTGTATCATGTACATGTAACGTTACGGGACGTATCTACCTAATTTGCATATTTAATACACTGGTGAAAATATTACATGGCGTTATTACACTCTCAGACGCAACGTTATATGATAAACAAGTTTATGAAGCTGCATGAGCACCAGACGTCAGCGTTAGACATTGACCTTGGTCCAGGGCCACTCAGATATCAAAATAAATGTAACCATTTAAAAAAAAAAACAGCTGGGCATATTAACCCTTTTCGTACCAAATGGGATCTTCCTCTTTATATATAGCAGGAATTCATTTCAAACTATAGGGGTGTCAGGTTGTGTTTTCTTCAAAATTTATTTGGAAAATGACTGAACTTTTAGCAAACAGTGGAGGCCCTGATCAGACGCAGCATTCTACAGCTTCTGATCTGGGCCTGCACCGTTTGCCAGGGTACACGTTTTGGGGTTTCTGGTACTAAATGGGTTAAGAACATATTTAAAGTCATTACAGCTGGTATTAAGGGAATGTGTGGCGGCCGTAAAAAGTCTCCCTTCCCTTCATCATAGAGTAGTTTATATTTTCTTGTCCTTTGGGATCATTGATTCCATTATGGAAGTTTGAAAATATTTGAGGATCACTGCCTGATTGGCCGAAACCAGCTGCTCTGACCCAGAAAACTGTCCACTTCATACTTTCAAGTTCTGTGTTGTATTCGGATATAGAACATATTTAACATGACTACAGCTGATGTTAACCCTTTTGTACCAAATGGAATCTTCCTCCTTATATATAGCAGGAGTCCATTTCAAAATTTCGGGGTGTCAAACTGTGTTTTCTTCAAAATTGATCTTGAAAATGGCTGAACGTTTAGCAAACAGTGCAGGCGATGATCAGACGCCACATTCTGCGGCGTCTGATCTGGGCTTGCACTGTTGCCAGGACACCCGTTTTGGGGTTTCTGGTACTAATGGGTTAAGGGAATGTGTAGCGGCCGTAAAAAGTCTCCCTGCCATTCATCATAGTGTAGTTTATATTTTCTTGTCCTTTGGCACCTATAGAGTGTGTGTGTGTGAATTCGGGTTTAACGTCGCTTTCAACAATTTTTCGGTCATATCATGACGGTGTCTGGTTGCGACAGGGAGCTCAGTGCTCACTTTTATAGTGCTGCCTCACTGAAGTATCATGTCCCAGACACATTACATGATACCACACCCAGTCACATTATCCTGACACTCGGTCGACCAGTCCTAGCTCTACCCCGTAAATCTGAGTGCCAACCGAGGAGCAGCTAGTACCATTTTTAATGACAGATTCTTTCTGTCATTCTTCGTCGTGCTGCATGTTTACAATTTTAACGTCCGAACTTCCGGCTTCCACTACTTTTGAAATATGACTCCGCGCAAATAGTCCGTTGTTTGTTGACTTTTCATGCTCGCTGTCTCAAAACTAATTTCTCATGGCATTATTTCCGCATTTTGTTTACATGTTTTGTTTCATTTGTAATCAAAATACAAAAATGATCTTTCTTAAATTACAAACAAAACGGGAAAAGTTAATTGAATATGCATAAGGAAAGTTCCCATTTTATACAGACGACCGCATAATGGGTCATTGGCGAATCTTGGAGGCGGCGTCTAACCACGGCCTTCACTGCGGGCTTCACTGTTGTCGAAAGTTAGCCCATTTTTTCCTAAATTAATTCCTATATTTCTAGCTGACGCCCCTTAATTTTGAACCGGGATTTCGAAATGAAATCTTCGTCAGATAAGTGATAATATTACATTCAGTACAAAATGGGTTATGATTAATTATATTTGTATCAATACGCCATTAAAGTACCTTTGTATATTTTTAGAAAAGAAAAAAAAAATATGTATAGAGCTGCAATCAGTGCACACCATTTAAGTATCTAGATAAACTTTGAAAAATAAAGAAAATAGACCGTATAATAAGATGTATTTAACTTTTGATTATCGGCCAAGCCGCTTTGTCTGGTCCTGACCCGCACACAACAGTTACAGGCCAGGTTAAGATTTTACCCCTTCAACCCACGAGTTTCTCCAGTTCACTCTTCAGTCACTGAATTTGTACGCGTCCATTCTACACATGTAAATTGGGTGTCTAGTCAATAGTCGTCAATAGCATGTCAAACCATGTAGAACCGAATGCGGTGTATCATTATGAGCCATCTCACCAGGTTCTACACTGTTTGCATCTGTAGGTATTTGTACTTGGCTATAAAGGGCTGAAAGGGTACAGACTCATAACACTTACATGACCTAATTAAATGCGAAGTACGTGACGCTAGAAACTTCACCGTACGGTAGCAAGCCAGCAATAATAAACTCCTAACATTTATCACTGTCCAATTCTCTTGTATAGGTCTAAATAACTGAATATGTAAGCACAATGATGTGATAAATATTTAGTCCCATGCCGCAAAACTTCAAACATCGCACAAAAAGTGTTTTCCTTTATTGTAGCGCACGACATAAGGCAGGTTCTTGACTAAGCCGCGAAACACATCTCAGTCAACAAGTGTAAGCTTTTACAAAAAAGTTGCGGCTATGTGTTGTCATAAAACTGGCAACTATCTCAGCAGGCACATGACGTAATTGTGACGTCACATCAACGTCGGTGCAACGTCATGACGTTGCATCGACGTTGATTTGATGTTGCCCTAGGGACGTATGCCTGCTGGGTAGTCATTAGCATGTTGTTTAATTTATAATGTCCAAGTAAAATGGAGATGAAAGGGTTTAACAGCCGATTCACCTCAGTTTTGTGAACCAAACTAAAAATCAGCACTCCAGCGCCATTGTCCTTATCACTTAAGAAAGTAAATCTGAATTGCACGACCCGCAGAAAAGCGACCGACTGAAGTCGGTTGATTTTCTAAGAGTGCCCTAAAATCACCGTGTCAGTCTGTCTGTCCGTCCGTAACCCGTTTGTGAAAATTGGTGATAGTGACTTAACCGCTTGGAAAATTTAAACAATTTTTGTCATACTGAAAGATATCAATGAGATCTAACCAATGAACTTGCGAAATATTACATTCCATTTAGTATAGCCTCGCCGAGGCGAAAAATGTGAAAATTTTCGAACTGCTTCTCCTCGGAAACCGTTGGGCCGATTGAAGTCAATTTCATATGAAGCCTCTATGCACTGGTTGGGAGCGTACAGTACACTTAACCCGGATGTTCCGATCTGTATAGTGGACAGATCCTTGTCTTTTTCTATGACCTTGAAGGTGTATGTGCGTTGTCTGTCTTACATATTTGTTTATTTATTTTTTGGATATAAACAACTTGGTAAATTTGTTTTATTTATTTTGTTTTTCATACTGACCATCTTTGGGCACGGCAAGATGTCGTTTTCGATGCTCTAAATCTATTTTTCAGCTGCAAATCACTAGTGTTTGTAATAATCACACCTCACCTGTGACCAGAAAATCGACCAATTGAAAACTTTGATCGAAAGAAAAATATCATTTAAGACCGTTTTAAGATAGAGTAATAATATATAATGAGCTATACTAAAAATAAGTGCCTCTAGAATTCCATACGAAATCACACGATGAGCAAGACTGAACATCCCAAAAAATTCTGACTGTGTGGTATGTCTCATATTTACTGTATAGCTTGTCTAATTTACTTAGTTTTGACAGTATGGTGTGTCGCTATTATTGTGTGTAGGTTATTTAAAGGTACATTGCAATATTTGTCTATACAATAAGATAATAATGCTTAAACAATAGCAAAGCTACGTAAAACTATTAATTATCTATAAATTCCCGAAATCTTGGAGAAATTGCATGTGCTGTGTGTATTCATTGAACTTTTAGAGCACTATAGACTAGAGGTCTTAACCACTCGGCCAAAGGAGCCAGCCTTCGAGGACTGTCTTCAGGTACGAAATATTTAACAAAATGAGTCGCATCGTCACGCGTCTCTCTTCATCCACAGAACGCATAGCAAATACTCTGACCACACTGCACAGAGATGCAAAACGACCCGAGTGATAAGATTAGTTACTGGCTATTTGAAAGAAATGAAGAGCTGTGGACCAGTCTGTGAAAGATATTTTCCTTTTCATCACCCGACCGAATAGATTCGGGGGATATAGCGATCGGCTTGGCGTCCGGTCGTCCGTCCGTCCCGCCGTAGAGGCAATCTTGTGATGGCCATAACTCCAATACCCTTCGAGATATATTGATGATACTTGGCATAATGGTATACAATGTTGAGACGGCGTGTCTTGTGCAAGAACAACAACTCTGGGTACCATGTTATTTGAGTTATTTCCCCTTCAAATAAAATAGAATGACTATCTTGTGAGCTCTATAACTCCAATACTCTTCGAGATATTTTGATGATACTTGACAAAATTGTAAACAATGTTGAGACGGCGTATCATGGGCAATGACAACAACCTTTGGCACCATGGTTTTTGAGTTATCTTCCCTTCGAAAAACAAAAAAAAAATAGAACGACTATCTTGTTATCGCGATAACTCCAATACCCTTCGAGATATATTGATTAAACTTGATCGCTATATCTCCCATACTCTTGGAGACATGTTGATAGTACTTGGCACAGTTGTGCATGAGGTTAAGCAGGTGTGTCATGTGCAAGAACCACAGCTCTTAGTACCATTGCATCTCAATTACCTCCCTTCCAATAAAAATAGGATGACTATATATTTGAGCGGCATATTTCCAATATTCGTCGAGACATGTTGATAGTACTTGGTACAGTTGTACATGAGGTCATGTGCAAGAACCGCGACTCTTGGTGTACTGGTTTTTGAGTTACCTTCCCTGACAAAATAACATTGTGATGGTCATTAACTCCAAAACCCTTTGAGGTATATTGATGACACATGATATATGTGTTCACAATGTTAAGACGGCATGTCGTTCACAAGAACCACAACTCTGGGTGCCATGGTTATTATTTTATTTGAGTTATCTACCCTTCTAATAAAATTGTATGACTATCTTGTGATCGCCATATCTTCAGCAGGCTTCGAGACATGTTGATTGTTTAAGTTAAGTTAAGCAAGCCTGTCACGGGCAAGAACCACGACTCTTGGTGCACTGGTTTTTGAGTTACCTCCCCTGACAAAATAATTTTTTGATGGCCATAGCTCAGAAACCCTTTGAGATATATGGACAATACTTGGCAAGGTTGAGGCAGCATGTCATACGCAGGAACCACAACTCTGGATGCGGTGGTATTTGAGCTAAATCCCCTTCTAATAAAATCGTATGACTATCTTGTGATCGCCATTTGAGACATAATAATGGGACTTGGTACAGTTGTACGTGAGGCTAAGCATGTGTGTCATGTGTGAAAATCATGACTTGGATGCACTGTTTTTTTAGTTATTTCCACAAACAATATAATCTTGTGATGACCTTAACTTGGATACCCTGTGAGATATATTTATGGTATTCGGCATAGTTTTTGACAAGGCTGGAACAGTGTGTCATGCAAAAGAACCACCAACCGGGCCCACCACGAACGACTTAGTCATGACGTCTGACATTAGTGAAAGGGAAAAAATGGGGCTATTTCAACTTGAGCATAGCAAAACAAAAACTGATCTATGCGCCCAGCAAAGCCTGACTAAGCTCCGTCTGGGCATCTGCCCTGTCTGATCAGTCTCTTCATTGCCCGTGTGATAAAACTCGAGTAGTAAGCTACCCATCAAGCGCAAGGCGAAGAATCTGATCAGATTGGGTGGATGTGCAAGCTGATCTGAATCTTCGTCGGGCGCAGTCATTTTGTCATGTTTCGTGTTTCATCTGAGACAGTATGAAGAACCCGATGAAGAAAGTGTGTATATGCCAAGTTTCCACATTTCAGAAACAAAATAGCTAACGTATTTAAATGTTATCCTACGAAAATATCGAAATATCAGGACGCACAATATAGTATGATCGGAACACGACATACAGTGCGGAGAAATCAGTTTTGCGACAAGCGATCGAACCATTTGTTGACCCCTCTACCGTTTTCTTGAAAATTATTGCCCTTACATGGCAGGATGTTTAGTAATATTCATAAAAGCTGACCTGAAATACATCATAAAATAGTTAAAATGCAATAACAGTCATTTCATGTAAGGTTGGTGGCAAAGTTTGATTAAATTGTACCGGTGCAGCGTTTGAAATCGAAAGTAGGATAATGATTTTCTAAAAAACAAATGTGAAAATAAAAGAAATCATAGCAATAAACAGAAAAACAAGGTAGCGTGTCGAAAAGACTTTTAGTTATGCTTCCCGAACTACTGCTATGAAGTTGAAATTCTCATGAGTAATAATTTCAAAACACAAAAATAAATATTCTGAAACATACCCGACTTATCGGAACAAGGATCTGTCCACTATACAGATCGGAACATCCGGGTTAAGTGTACTGTACGCTCCAAACCAGTGCTATGGGATGGGGGAAACCAAAATTTGCTCATGGGGTCCAGGTCACATGATCAAAATGGCCGCCAAGCCATATATAGTCTGTCTGTCTGTCCGTCCGTAACCCGTTTGTGAAAATTGGTGATAGTGACTTAACCGCTTGGAATGTTTCAACAATTTTTGGCATACTGATAGATATCAATGAGATCTAACCAATGAACTTGCGAAATATTACATTCCATTTAGTATAGCCTCGCCGAAGCGAAAAATGTGAAAATTTTCGAACTGCTTCTCCTCGGAAACCGTTGGGCCGATTGAAGTCAAATTTCATATGGGGCCTCTATGGGATGGGGGAAACCAAAATTTGCTCATGGGGTCCAGGTCACATGACCAAAATGGCCACCAAGCCATATATGGTAAAAACCCTTCAAAAATAGTCTTCTCCAGAACCACTGGGCAGATTTCCACGAAACTTGATAAATAGCATCTGGGACGTAGGCCCATCATAAATTGCTAAAATGGTGACCCTGGGATGACCTAAACCTTCTTTGTGCCTAGGTCAAACTTTGACACATATGCTTTTGTATTGGAAAAGTGAGAATGCATTTTATCCTGCAAACCATTCAGAATACAGTACTAAAGTATAATATATATTTTTGCTCCTTACGATAAGGCGCATTTATTGGGGGAGCCGTTTTAGGTCCAGGTCACATGACCAAAATGGCCGCCATACCCATATATGGTTACACTCATAAAGCTAAAAGCATCCGGCGGGTCGTGCACTTCAGCTGAAGCACTGGTTTTTCACAGAATCTGTCATTTCAGTGCCTTTTGGTGCTTTGATTAATGACTGGTATGTCGCAGCCCGGGATCGAACCCGTGACCTCCCGTTCCCCGGAGCGGACACTCTACCAATTGAGCTATCGGGGCCGGTTTGGCACCTATAGAACATATTTATGGGATGTAGGAACAGAGGAGCAGTCTGATCTGAGTCCACACTGTTGGCAAAAATGACATTTGAAGTAATTGGCAGACCACAAAGCAGACATCAATTGTCGTGATTGGCATTTTATGGGTTAACCAACAGTGGTTCAAACTCTCTCAATCCTGGTCCATAACAGGAATGGATACATCTTCAGGGGAAACAACTCCTGCAAAAGTATTTTTGTCTCCCATGTCAATTGGGGTGAGGAGCAAATTCTTTCCTTTAAGAGTAGACCCCTTTTTTCAGTGGAACAGGGCTTATAGAAAAACACAAACTCCCAAAAGTGGTCTCCCTTTGAAAAACGGATGGAAAAATGATGGAAAAATCTGCCAGGGGCCAGTTGTTCAAAATTAATGACGTCGTTAGTTAATGTATCGTTAAAACTTTGATCATTTATTATGACAAATATGCTAATATTTTTGCTGAAAAAATGTGAGCAGCTTTATTCGCAAAAACTGCTCACATTTTTTCAGCAAAAATACCAAAATTAAATATTAAACTTGCTAGAACAGTTAGCAATATGACTACTAACGAGCTCGTTAAGCTAACGATGCTTTGAACAACTGGGCCCAGGTGATTCCATTCCTCTTAAGGTGTTTGAGCCACTGACTGCATGGGTCCGGGTATATTTGGCTCTTATTTCTCAGAGAAAATTAGACCTGACATTTCATGTGAATCATCTGCTGAGCCAATAATTCACATGAAGTTTCAAGCCTCAATTTCTCTGAAAAATAAGAAAACAAGTAGGCTGTGATCTGCCCTAGATTTTTTGGGGTGCTTTAAGGGTTAAAATATGTAACACTGTAAGAAGGAACCCGGACACATGTACAGGGCAATTTAGGAGAAATAGTCTCCCTATTTTCTCACATTTCTTCTCCTTTTGGAGATGACAGTTTTCATTCATGGAAAATATAGGAAAACCCAAAATCTTAACCAAAAACTCTCCCTAAAATTTTGACAAGAATTCTGCCTAAGGCTTTGCCGCACCTGTGGGGGACTCTTACATTAGGGTGAAAGTTAGGGGGTTCGCAAATGTTGACAGCTTGACGAACGGGCAGAAAGTTCAACTCCTATGTTGCACCAAGCTTAACCCTTGTTCTGCTGAGCCCGGATATGCCTTTTCTTCGAAACAATGTAGATCCAGATCAGATGGCTTCTGAAGAAGCCATCTGATCAGGATCTACATTGTTTGTCATTCAGATTGTGAATTTGTTGTAATAATTTGCTACAGATAATCTGATTGGTTGATAATCGGTAGTGGGTGTGGCATATATGAATATTCAGCAGGACAAGGGTTAAAGCAGGTGCAACAAAAATGATAACACAATTCATTATAACATGATTTTGTATATAATCTGGTTTAAAGATGGATCCTAAAAATATATAGCTGTTTTCTGTACAATCTTTACATTTTTGGCTGGATATGAGACGGACTTTTGCTTTGGACCCGAACAATATTTTTGTAAAGAGGATTTGGTGTATATGGGGCACGACAATAAATTAGGAAGATACCGGTTATACAATTTTTATTGGACAAATATTGAAATTGTAAAAATCACAGCAGTAAAAGTCTGGTGTAATTGTACAGTATAACAAAGCATTTTTGTGCTATAAATTCCTTTATAAATACAGTACCTATCACAATTTGTTATGCATTATGCAAACACGCCTATACAAATACATTGCTATCTTTATCACCGAAAAAATGAAAATTTTATGATGAAAAATTGTGATATTTTTCTTATTTCTGCTCAAAATATAGATTGTGGGCACTCGTTAGAACCGCCTCATCGAGGTGGTTCTAACGAGTACCCACAATCTATATTTTAGAGCAGAAATAAGAAAAATAAGGTATACCCCTGGAAACCCCAGTTTTACTATATAAAAGTGGGGTTCAAGGGGGTCAAAATTATATAGGCGTGTTTTCGTGATGGTAATTAACACTTTTTGCACCAAATGGAATCTTCCTCCTTATACATAGCAAGAGTCCATTTCAAAATTTAGGGGTGAAAAGTCATTCCCTTCAAAATTTATTTTGAAAATGGCTGAACGGAATTTTGCAAACGGTGTAGGCCCCTGATTCGACGCCGTGTTCTGCAGTGTCTGATCTGGGCCTGCACTGTTTGCCAAATCCGGTTTTCAGGTTTCCAGTACAAAATGAGTTAAAGTGAAACATAGTTACAAAAACATGCCAAAATTAGGTAAAAAATTAATAAAAAATAAACAAAAAATAACAAAACAATCTGAGCAGTTATTAAAGCTATGAACAGGTAAATAATAAAAGCCACAAAACCTTTACAAAAGCCACAATACACCGGTACATGAACATCTGTTATAAACATGTAGCTATGGGGAAGACACAAAAGAGGTTGCTTAAGGGAGGTTGTTGTTTAATACAGTATTTTTTAGCTTACCTATGCTAGGATTTGAAAAACTAAGCTCTTATATGTTAACCCTTCGACTCTAATCAGGACTTGAAGACAACATTTTAAAAGTCTATTTTTCTTTTTCTTTTAGTGAAAATAAAGTCTGACTACATGTGAATGCCTGCACAGCACAGATGATCCACACCTTAATTTCTTACTAGCTTAATTTACTAGAAAAAATGTTCTCTGCTTGAGAATTTACATCACGTTAACAGGTCCTTCATCCATGAAAAGAACACTCCTCTAAACCCCATTATATATAGAGAAATGGGGTTTGTGGGGTATTCATTATTTCTTTCTAATGATACTGCGTCGGTCACATTTGACCATTCCCGCAGGTGTACATTACATACACTCCATATTTACCTTAGTTAAGCTCAAAACTTAGATTGTGGGTACTCATTAGACCACCTCAATGAGGCCGTTCTAATGAGATAATCCATATTTGGACTAGAAATAAGAAAACTATCAAACATCTGAAACATGCTTGTTTTCTAGAGATTAAAAAAAAGATACACTCTTGGCTCACAGATACGTTATCATGATGCAGCATATGAAGGGTTAATACTATAATGTTATTAATCAAGTAAGATCTTATTGGCCCAGGTACAGGTCCGAGGTATGCTGCATTGGCCCTCGCAGCTGACCTCGGACCTGTACCTGGGTCAATGCGAAATTACTTGATTAATGACAATTTTATTAATTGACACAATTAAACAAGAGGGTCATGATGGCCCTGAATTGCTCACCTGATCCATAGGGTATCAAGTGGGCCCCTGGGAGAGCCATTATTGGCCCCTGGCTATAATATGATTAATCTTGGTAGTGGTCTAAAAGGTGAAGCTTCATACCAAATATCAACGAATGGAGACTTCTGGTTTCAGACAAGATTTTTAAATGTTTTCCTTATATAAGTCTATACAAACCTTGGGGTCCCCGGGGCGGGCCATTTTTGCCCCCAGGGCTATAATTTGAACCATCTTGGTAGAAATCCACAAGACAAAGCTTCATACCAAATATCAAAGACCTTGGCCTTCTGCTTTCAGACAAGAAGATTTTCAAAGGTTTTCATTGCCTTGACTTCTATTTCCTAGGGCTATAATTTGAACAATTTAGATGAAGCTTTACACCAAATATCAAAGACCTTGGCCTTGCAGTTTCAGAGTAGAAGATTTTTTTTAAATTTCCCAATATAAGTCAATGTAAAAACGAAGGGCCCGGGGTGGGGGCATTTTTGACCCAGGGCAATGATTTGAACAATCTTGGTAGAAGTCCACTAGATGAAGCTACACACCAAATTCAAAGAACTGGGCCATCAGGTTTTGGAGAAGAAGATTTTTAAAGATTTTCCCTGTATAAGCCAATGTAAAACCAAAGGGCCTGCAGGTGGGGGCATTTTTCGCCCTAGGCCTATAATTTGTACAATCTTGATAGAGGTCAACTAGATGAAGCTTCACACCAAATATCAAAGAACTGGGCCTTGTGGTTTCAGAGAAGAAGATTTTTACAGATTTTCCCTATATAAGTCTATGTAAAACCAAAGACCCCCCGGGGCTATAATTTGAACAATCTTGGTAAAGGTCCACTAGATGAAGCTTCATACCAAATATTAAAGACCTGGGCCTTGTGGTTTCAGAGAAGAAGATTTTTAAAGATTTTCCCTATATACATGATATAAGCCTATGTAAAACCAAAGAGCCCCGGGGCGGGGGCATTTTTGGCCCTACGGCTATAATTTGCACAATCTCGATAGAGGTCCACTAGATGAAGCTTCACACCAAATATCAAAGACTTGAGCCTTGCGGTTTCAGAGAAGAAGATTTTTAAAGATTTTCCCTACATTAGCCTATGTAAAACCAAAGGCCCCCGGGGCGGGGGCCTTTGGCCCCAGGGCTATTATTTGAACAATCTTGGTAGAGGTCCACTAGATGAAGCTTCATACCAAATATCAAAGATCTAGGCCTTGTGGTTTCAGAGAAGAAGATTTTTAAAGATTTTCCCTATATAAGCCTATGTAAAACCAAAGGCCCTCGGGGCAGGGGCATTTTTGGCCCCAGGGCTATAATTTGAACAATCTTGATAGATGTCCACTAGATGTAGCTTCACACCAAATATCAAAGACTTTGGCCTTGCACTTTCAGAGAAGAAGATTTTTAAAGATTTTCCCTATATAAGCCTATGTAAAACCAAAGGCCCCCCGGGACCGGGGCATTTTTGGCCCAAGGGCTATAATTTGAACAATCTTGGTAGAGGTCCGCTAGATGAAGCTTCATACCAAATATCAAAGACCTGGGCCTTGCGGTTTCAGAGAAGAAGATTTTTAAAGATTTTCTATAAAAAAATCTATTTTTAGCTCCTGTGACCTAGATGTGCAACAGACCGGAACCATTTGAACAATTTTGAAAGGGAACCACCTAAGGATAATTCCTGTGAAGTTTGGTCAAAATCTGATCAGTGGTTTAGAAGGAGATGTTGTTTGAAGAAAAAGTTTATGGACGGATGGATGGACGGACGCATGCACGGACGTTCGTACAGATGGACATTTGTTGGGTACTACAGTGTTAATTTTTCACCTATAAGTACCCAACAATCAGCTAAAATTTGCATAAGTACCCAACATGTTCCATCAAATTTGTTGGCTACTTATTTGGACACTAAAGGAATAAACGGCAAGTACCCAACTCATGTCTACCCTACATATGCCCGTGGATGCGCTCGCACAACGGACGACGGACAAAAAGTGATCCCAAAAGCTCACCTTGTCACTACATGACAGGTGAGCTAAAAAGCATGATTATTGATTTTTTTTACCTCACCTGACCTCAGTTAATATTGGTTGACCTGGTGCTAATACGGATGACCTCAGGTCAATACAGGATAGTCAATTAATAAAGGTGATTATCAACTGACTATCCTGTATTAAACGGAGGTCATCCCTATCAACACCAGGTCAACCAATATTAACTGAGTTCAAGTGGGTTAAAAAAATCAATAGGGTAATCATATTTTTGTTATTGTCTCAATTACTAAAATTGTCATTAATCAAGTAATTTCGTACTGACCCAGTTACAGGTCCTCGGTCAGCTGCCTTGGCCCAAGGCCTTCGACCTCGGGCCAATGTAGCAGACCTCGGACCTGTACCTGGGCCAATATGAGTGTGAGTGTGTTTCAGTTTTACGTGCCACCAACAGCTAAGGTCATACGGAGACGGGACCTCAGTTAAAAGACTCATCTGAACGTCTGGAGAAGCCAGGAATCGATCCTTCTGGGCCAATATGAAATTACTTGATTAATAACATTATATTACTTACAGGTACTACAGGTAGCTTTCAACCCTTATCTTGCTGAATATTCATTTAAGCCACACCCATTTCTGTCTATCAACCAATCAAATTTCTTGATGTAATTTATTGCTACAAATTCATAAACTGAATACCAAACAGTGTAGATCCTGATCAGATGGCTTCTTCAGAAGCCATCTGATCTGGATCTACACTGTTTGCAAAGATAGGGGTTGTCGTGAACAGCAAGATAAGGGTTAAGACAGTTTAAATATAAGCAGTCAACATAATTTGCATAGTTATATACATTATACACTTTTCTTGGAGTGAGTGAGTGTTTGAGTTTTACGTCTCACCAACAGCTAAGGTCATATGGAGACGAGACCTCGGTTTAAAGACTCATCCGAAAGTCTGGAGAAGCCCGGGATCGATCCTGCGACCCCTGGTTTACAATGCGAGTAGCATAACCACTGCACCACGGAGGTTTCTACACTTTTCTTGAAAAAAAAAAAATATAACAGCAGCTTAAGTAATCAAATTTAATTAGCAAAACTCCAGCTTGATCAACAAAATCAGGCTTATTTTTCAGAGAAAATAAGGTTTGACAATACATGTGAATCATCTGCCTAATGTGAATTGTCTGCTAGGGATGCATATGAATCGTCTGCTTAGTAGACCATTCACACAAAATGTCAAGCCTTACTTTCTCTGAAAAACAAGAGGGCCCAGAGGGCCCTGGTTCGCTCACCTGATCCAATGTATAACAAGTGGGCCCCGGGCAGCGTCAATTTTGGCACCAGGGCTATAATTTGAACAATCTTGGTAAAGGTCCACAAGATGAAGCTTCATATAGAATATGAAAGACCTGGGCTTTCCGGTTTCAGAGAAGAAGATTTTAAAGGTTTACCCTGCATATAGAAGTCTATGTAAAACAAGATTTTCCCTATATAAGTCTATGTTAAACCAAAGGGCTCCGGAGCGGGGGCATTTTTGGCCCCAGGGCTATAATTTGAACAATCTTGGTAGAGGTCCACTAGCTGAAGCTTCATAACAAATATCAAAGACCTAAGCATTGTGTTTCAGAGAAGATGATTTTTAAAGATTTTCCCTATATAAGTCTATGTAAAACCAAAGGGCCACATGGCGGGGGCATTTTTGGTCTCAGGGCTATAATTTGAACAATCTTTATAGAGGTCCACTAGCTGAAGCTTCATAACAAATATCGAAGACCTAAGCCTTGTGGTTTCAGAGAAGAAGATTTTTCAAGATTTTCCCTATATAAGAGCAACCCAGGATATTAATTGGGTTATCTAGGCCCCGCCAATAGGGGCTTGAAGAAATATATGGGCTACATGATGCTTCCACGCAGAGCTGAATCCGGCCCGCACACTAGTACAGGTAAGTCTATGTAAAACCAAAGGGCCCGGAGCGGGGGCATTTTTGGCCCCAGCACTATAATTTGAACAATCTTGGTAGAGGTCCACAAGATGAAGCTTCATACCAAATATCAAAGACCTGGGCCTTGCAGTTTCAGAGAAGAAGATTTTTCAAGATTTTCCCTATATAAGCCTATGTAAAACAAAAGGGACCTGGTGTGGGGGCATTTTTGGCCCCAGCACTATAATTTGAACAATCTTGGTAGGGGTCCACTAGATGAAGCTTCATACCAAATATCAAAGACCTGGGCCTTGCGGTTTCAGAGAAGAAGATTTTTCAAGATTTTCCCTATATAAGCCCATGTAAAACCAAAGGGCCCCCATGCGGGGGACATTTTTAGCTCCAGCATTATAATTTGAACAATCTTGTTAGGGGTCCACAAGATGAAGCGTCATACCAAATATCAAAGACCTGGGCCTTGCGGTTTCAGAGAAGAAGATATTTAAAGATTTTCCCTATATAAGCCTATGTAAAACAAAAGGGCCCTGGTGCGGGGGCATTTTTTGCCCCAGCACTATAATTTGAACAATCTTGGTAGGGGTCCACTAGATGAAGCTTCATACCAAATATCAAAGACCTGGGACTTGCGGTTTCAGAGAAGAAGATTTTTCAAGATTTTCCCTATATAAGCCTATGTAAAACCAAAGGGCCCCCACGCGGGGGCATTTTTAGCTCCAGCACTATAATTTGAACAATCTTGGTAGGGGTCCACTAGTTAAAGCTTCATACCAAATATCAAAGACCTGGGCCTTGCGGTTTCAGAGAAGAAGATTTTCCCTATATAAGCCCATGTAAAACCAAAGGGCCCCCGTGCGGGGGCATTTTTGGCCCCAGCACTATAATTTGAACAATCTTGGTAGGGGTCCACTAGATGAAGCTTCATACCAAATATCAAAGACCTGGGCCTTGCGGTTTCAGAGAAGAAGATTTTTCAAGATTTTCCCCATATAAGCCTATGTAAAACCAAAGGGCCCCCGTGTGGGGGCATTTTTAGCTCCAGCACTATAATTTGAACAATCTTGGTAGGGGTCCACTAGATGAAGCTTCATACCAAATATCAAAGACCTGGGCCTTGTGGTTTCAGAGAAGAAGATTTTTAAAGATTTTCCCTATATAAGCCCATGTAAAACCAAAGGGCCCCCGTGCGGGGGCATTTTTGGCCCCAGCACTATAATTTGAACAATCTTGGTAGGGGTCCACTAGATGAAGCTTCATACCAAATATCAAAGACCTGGGCCTTGCGGTTTCAGAGAAGAAGATTTTTTAAGTTTTCGGTGAAAAAAATCTATTTTTGGCTACTGTGACCTATATGTGCAACGGACCGGAACCATTTGAACAACTTTGAAAGGGGACCACCTAAGGATCATTCCTGTGAAGTTTGGTCAAAATCCGATTAGTGGTTTAGGAGGAGATGTCGTTTGAAGAAAAGTTTACGGACGGACGCACGGACGCACGACGGACAAAAAGTGATCCCAAAAGCTCACCTTGTCACTACGTGACAGGTGAGCTAATAATTTAAAAAATAAAATTGCCATGTACTCTAAAAATTTCTCATCACATTAACAAGTCCGTGAAATGAGTACCCCACTAAACCCCAGTTTCTATAGAGAAAACTGGGATTTATGGGGGTAAACATTGTTTTTGCTTATTTCTGCTCCATGCCATAGGTTGTGGGTGCTTGTTAGAACCGCCTCAGTGAGGTGGTACTAACGAGCACACACAACCTATGTTTCAAGTTAAAGTAAGTAAAATATCATGGATTTTCATAAAAAAGTAGCTATTTTGGGGATGTGAAAAAAACGCACTATGTCGCAAGGGAATGTTATCATAATGTGTTGCTCTTTAAGGATTAAAAATTTTATCATTGATTCTAATATGACATTAATGTTTTCCCTATAGCAAATCACATCGCAGGCAATTGTCAATATTTAATACACATTGCTAAAATAGCACATGCACAAGCAAGCATTTAATGATAGTAAATAAAATATTCTGTCGACATCCCCTTTGTCCTTTAGAAAACAAGAGGGGTCAGTTTGGTGAGGCAAAGTTGTTGGGTATCTTACGTCATTGAGGAGTCCTAATGATACTGGCATAAAGCTGAGCAAGGCCTAGCAGCAGGTAAGGGTACAAGAGGGATGTTATTTTTTCAGTTTCTACAATTCTTCATTTTCCAATTTCTCCCGTCCTTCACTTTCATCACATCTACTGTCTATTCTATCTCTTTTCTCCCTTTCTCTGGGAGACAACACAAAATAAGGCACTAGGGTTGACGTGTCATTAAACCCTAACACAATCAATCAATCACAAAACAAGAACAAGAATTGTGTCTTTTACACATCATGTATGAAAATAACTTTTCCTTACTTAATGTTATTACAGGTCAGGTACAAGTAGCAGTTGCGGCACCCGCCCATCGGGCTTGAAGAAATATATGGGCTGCATGATGCTTCCACGCAGAGCTGAAACCGACCCACACACAAGTACTGGTAAACCTCTTAGAGGATCTAAGCCTGCCCAGGCAAAGCGGTGCGAGTCAGCCCGTCCATGCTTATAAACCCTATTGGTTTCATTGGGCGGCAGGGCTTAAAATGTCATTTCATCTCAATGTCGGGTAAAAGTCCCACAAAATTGGAAGCAATGCCTCCAAAATGACCTTTACAGTGTTGACGGGGACGTTAAACCTCAAATCAAACAAACAAACAAGTAGCAGTTCACTCCAGCTTCCCCATTATGAAACAATATTTTACCATCAATGCTCTAATGACATACAACATATTTTGTTTTTTAATAAAATTCGATATAATAGTTAAAACAGCAAATACACTAATATTTGTGCAAAAAAATGTGATAAGCTACTCACATTTATTTCTCAGCAAAAGCACTATCAAAATGCAAACATATTTACCATATGGTTCTGGACAGACAGGCTTGGGCAAACAGTTTAGACCCAGATGAGATGTGGCAGAATGTTGCATCTCACAACGGTCTAAACTGCCTGCTACTTATCGGGCTACTCTTAGACATAATCATAAGGTAGTAAATTATTCTTGTTCAAATTTTAGAACAAATATGGTAAAGTGTTGAGATGTCTGAATTCTTTGGGTAAATATGGTACTGTATAGTTACATGCTAACAATGTTTCCAACAACTCAACCCTAGTGTACAATTAAGGGATAACTGTACTGAAAATTATCATTTGGGGAGGTAAATCGGCAGTTTTACAGTCGGAAATTTCGTTTGACGGCGACGCGCTAGCGGAGCCATAAAATAGAATTGTAACCGTAAAACTGCCAAATGACAATTTTTAATAAAATTATCCTCATTCTGATGCACTTATTAAGTTATTTTCTTAAAAATGTACTGTTTTACTCAAATAGGCAAGCACTGTGAGCTGCATAAAGCCAAATGCAACCCAATGGATAGCAACTTAATATCATGACGCAAGGTTTCCGACAGTATATCGCAGAATATACTGTCGCAAATTTTTTATGTTATCCAATCAGACATCGTGTAACATAAGCAAGTGTATTAGAATTTATTTTTTACAATTACCTTGTAAAATATACAAATATAAATCAGCAGTTAGTAACAAGTGCATAGTATTGAAAGTGGTCATATCAACATGGTGACCCTTAAGGGGAATGGGAACACCTTCAGGGGAGGTAACTCCTGCAAAAGTATTTTCGTCTCCCATGTCAATAGGGGTCAACTCTTAAAGGAAAGAATTTGCTCCTAAGGAGCAAATTCTTTCCTTTAAGAGTTGACCCCTTTTTCCGTGGGACAGAACTTATAGAAAAGCGTACAGGAAGTCCCGAAAGTTATCTCCCTTAGAAAAATGACGGAAAAATCTGCCATGTGTTCCCATTCCCCTTAAGACACCACAAAAAAAACTACATCTGAAAAAGTCATCTGTTTTATGTCGTCTGCTGCATCTTCTTGCAAACTTTTTTAACCCTTGTCCTGCTGAATATTCATATCTGCCACACCCACTACTGATTATCAGCCAATCAGATTACTTGATGCAAATTATTGCAACAAATTCACAATCTGAATGGCAAACAATGTAGATCCTGATCAGATGGCTTCGTAAGAAGCCATCTGATCTGGATCTTCATTGTTTGGAAAATAAGGCATATCCGGGCTCAGCAGAACAAGGGTTAAAAATATTTTTGCTTACAGGCAAACAGTATGGAGTCTGTGGACCATGATCAGACTCTCAACTGGGTATACACTGTTTACAATAATGACTTTTAAACTAACCAGCAGTGATAAAGCAGATGACAATTTTGTCATTGGCATCCATAGGGTTAATGTGATTGGAACCCATAGGGTTAAGAAATCTATGTAATACAGTTACATCCTGCCAAATCCAGGAAAAAAGCAGATCAAACTTGGCTGTACAGTACATGTATTATCAGAATTTTCACTATTCATTATATGAATGGCTTATAATCTATTTGTTTCAATTCCAGGTGTGGGCAAAAACTGGAGAAAAACAACCTGACCTTCTGTTGCAGAACTTGGTGTCTCACATGTGACCCTATTGAGGCTCGAACCACAGTGGTGAAGGGCCTAATGATTAATAGTCAGTGCTCTTACCCACTAGGCCATGGAGGCCCATTTAGACAAGAAATAGTTAGGGATGATTTAGGAAGATACTTTAACCCATTGTATACTAGTGGATTCTTCCATTGCTATATGTTGGACAAGTCCATTTCTCATATAAGGAATGTGAGGCCTATTTTTTTACGTGCCATATCACAATAAAAATGAAATTCAAATTTAAACTGAAGGAATCCATAGCACAAGGTGAGGAGACATTGTTGCAAACAGTGTGGACCCAGATCAGACTGCTCTTTTAGCAGCAGTCTGATCTGGGTCCATACTGTTTGCTTGTATGTGTTCTTAATTACACTCCAAACATACGTTGTCAATGAGGCAGTTTTAACGAGCACCCACAACCTACATCTTGGAGCAGAAATAAGAACAACAGCTGTCACTATAGGTGACCAATGCCCCCGTGGGAGCCAATTTCTGAGTTTTTGCAAAATTTCAAGGGGAGATAATTCAGTCAAAAATGACAACAGAGTTATAGCCATTGGTTAGATTGTAGCCCTTGTGATAGTGAATAAGTGTGTGAAGTTTCATTGGGCTAGGTCAAATACTTTTGTTGAAGTTATGATCAAGGTTAAAGTTTTTGTGATGGACAGACAGACAAACAAACAGACAGACAGGGCAAATACTATATGCCCCCCCCCCCCCCCCCGAATCAATGATTCTCGGGGTGGGGGGGGGGGCCATACAAATAATGTATACCCCTGTTAACCCCAGTTTTCCCTGTATAAAGGGTGTCCAGCACACAGACTTGTTAACGTGATGTAACGTGATGTGCAGTATGTGGCTATATATGTATTAAAGTATTTCACATATCATTGGAACCTGTGTGAACATGTATATCAAATGATGACAGCATCACAACCTGGGTACACAAAGCAGGGTTGTGTCTTGTAAAACTGTGTCTGCTGAAACGCCTTGTCCACAAATCTTTAGCAATCCATGGTGTACCCTGAAAATAGTGAGGTGAGAACTCAAGGTAAACGGTATGGCATAGTATGTTTTTACGAGAGAACGCAGACTTCAAACTGAATGTTTACCTCTTATACTGTGGACTTTTGTCAAAATTAAGCTTACAAGTTCATGAAATTGGTGGGTCCAAACATTGATATGTGTCTTCAATAAGCACACTGATAACTTGAACACGGATGGCTAGATAACCATACCTAATTCCAACCTGTTTTTGAGGCCCTAGAGAATTCAACCAATAGCTCTATATATCCCTATACATGTATTTGGATAGTTTTCAGGGGTGGAACTAGGAGAAAATAATTTGTATGCAAACCAAAGAAAAAACTAGAAATAATAATTTTGCCTTACCAAATGGGAACCACTCTTGCAGGAAAGAATTTGCTCCCTAAAGGGAGCAAATTCTTTCTTGTAAGTGTGGTCTCCGCTGGGAAGAAGGAAACTATGTTAGCTAATAATTATTGTTGTGTATATCCTAGACACATACAGATTTTGCTGTTTCTTCAACTCCAGATTCTTCTTCATTTTTCTTCTTCTGTTTCTTTCACTTTTTCCTTCTTTTATTTGTTCTTCATCTTCTTCTTCTTTATCATCTAATTTTTTATGTTTGTAATGTGTAAGTAAGTGCATATCTGCATAAAGGATACTACCCTGCAGTCACACATGCTAAGGCAACATCAAATCAACGTCATTGCAATGTCATGACGTTGTACTGACATTAATGTGACATTGCATAAACATCATTATGTTTAACCGACGTTGATGTGATGTCACAATTACGTCAGCGCCTGGCTTTGGAGGACTTCATGATTTAATCTTTACAATGTATGGTGTGTGGACTCACTGGAATCACCTTAATGAAAACTATGCTGTGTGTACTCATTAGAATCACACCAAATGATTTAGGGCTATCTTTTCAATCTTCTATAAAACAAAAGTATGTTGTGTGTACTCAACAGAATCTAATCTCAATTTAAATGAGGACACACAACATACATATACTTTTGTTTTACAGAAGATTGAAAGATAGCCTTAAGTCATTTCAATTACGCCCCATCGCCTAGCTGGCACTATGATTAAACATCAAGAGTTCAGAAGTACTCCTTACCTGAACAATATTTCATGGTCCCAAAGGTATTCAGAGCTATTGAAGTTCGAATGTAAAATGAACTGCCTTATTGAAGTGTGTGTGTGTGTGTGTGTGTGTGTGTGTGTGCATGTGTGTGTGTTACTACACACAGTCCTCTTTACAGCCCTGTTCAGATTAACACAGTTTTGGATATAACATGGTATAAATATGGACCCAGGAAATACATAATTCAGAAAAAATGACCACAAATTGTCATTTTTCTGCATAATCTATATATTTTTGTTTTAACACAGTTGTTTATCTTGCACAGTTTCTACTTTTGACACAAATGCAGTGTTATAAGAGGTGATGTATTACCGGTACATAAGTCAAGGGTTTTACAAAAGCACTCACCTAAAATCTAAATTATCATTAGTGCATATTTCGTTGTCTAAATTCCAAAGTGATTTCATCTTTTCTTCTTCTTTTGCTTTCTTCTTCTCCTCCTTCTTTCTCCTCCTTTTATTCCTCTTTGCTCTCTCCATCTCAGCAAATGTTGGTCGATAAGCTGGTCCAACTAAGTTCATTGGTGCAGCATCAGATCGTCTCACGTGTCGTACGCCATTGGCATTCACAGACTGAAACGTGGACATGACAGTACAAATCACAAATCATGGGTCAATAACAAGGTTTGGTTTTGCATTTACAAAAGCTGCTCACATATTTTTAGCAAACATATACATGTATGTATATACATGTTTACCATATTAAATGATCAAAGTTTTAAAGATACATTAGCTAACAACATTGCTAGTTCTGAACAACTCACCCCTGGCTGCTGGTTACAAGTTTTGACCACAGTTTAAAATGCTGTATGCTCTTTTGAAAGAGGGATGGAGCTCCCTACCCATCAAACTTGTGCTATTGTAAGGGTTTCTGAACAAGCTCAATTCTGATCGAGCAATGACAGCTGGAAAACAGCAGCTCAGTCCAGGGCAACAACAGCTTAAGCTTAAGCATTGTCAGCTGGATAACAGCAGCTTGATCCTAAGCATTGACAGCTTGAAAACAGCAGCTTGGTCCTAAGCATTGACAGCTTGAAAACAGCAGCTTGATCCTAAGCATTGACAGCTTGAAAACAGCAGCTTGGTCCTAAGCATTGACAGCTTGAAAACAGCAGCTTGATCCTAAGCATTGACAGCTTGAAAACAGCAGCTTGGTCCTTAGCATTTACGGCTTAGAATCAGCAGTGCAATCCTGTGAACTTACAACTGGAAGAGCTGGATCCTCAGCAATGTCAGCTTTGAAACAGCAGTTTGGTCCTCGGCATTAACATTTTACATGGGAAACCCCACAAAAGGACAAGATAAAAGGGACACTGCCAAACAGTGCAGGCCCAGATCAGACATTGCTTTATGCAGTGTCTGATCAGGGCCATCACTGTTTATTACAAGAAGTTTATCATTTTCTTATTATATATTGTTTCTGTAAGTAACACAATACCATAAAATTGAAAATCCACTTTTTTCAGTGTGAGGTTATTCTAGATAAAATAGTAACAAAGCAAACAAGATTTTGACTTAAAGAACTTAAGGGATGTAGTTTCATTAAAGACAAGGGATATAACAAATTTGAAGCCATTTTTGCAAGGGAAGTTATTTTTTGAACTGCCTGTTCACTTTCCTTTTCTCCAAACCCCTTTGAAAAAAGGTGTGCTCTTAAAGGAAAGAATTTGCTCCTGAGGAGCAAATTCTTTTGTTAAGAGAAGACCCCTTTTGAAAAGGAAGACAAAAGTACTTTTGAAAGAGTTGCCTTCCCTGAAGTTGTATCCACTCCCTTTAAAAGATGACTTACCACAACTTCCCCTGCCCACTCCTCATCGTTTTTACCATCCAGCTCTTCTATACTGTCATCATCAGAATCTGAATCCGTACTCGGTAAATCTATTGATGTTTCTGTGTTCGTTCTTTTCAGTTCTTTCTTTTTACTTTCCACTTGAAAACTTTGAGCTTTTAGCAATGGTGGTCTGTTTTTATTATTTGATTGCACTACTGTTGATGATGATGATTTGGTTCGCGTAGATTCATTTTCACTGTCACTGCTTTCAAAATTGTCAATTTCAAGAATTTCCGTACTCCGTGAGAGCGCACTAACTTGCTTTTTCTGACGTTCTATTTCGTAGTCAATTTCACTGTAGTTATAGTCATTATAATTAAATCCCGTCGGAAAACGTAATCTGAATCGTACTTCTTTTGCACGTATAACTTCAACAAACGGAAAGTCAAACTGAAAGAACAAAAGCTATGATTACTTATTTGGACAGCGCATAATGAAAACATGCCTATTCAAATATATTGAAAATTTTACCACCAAAAATGAAGATTTTCTGATAAAAATTCTGATATATTTCATAATTATATCTGCTCAAAACATAGATTGTGAATACTCGTTGAGGCTGTTCTAACACATACCCACAATCTATGATTTTGAGCGGAAATAAGAAAAATAATGTATACCCACGTAAACCCCAGTTTTACTATATAAAAGTGGGGTAAAAGGGAGTCAAAATTATATAGGTGTGTTTTCGTGATGATCGATAGAACAGAATCAATTAATTGTATACTGGTAACATTTTTTTCTAAAATCTCTATCAAAGACATATATATCTTCTAACTTCTGACAACCTGTGCACCAGCCCCCTACAATTTAATATCTAACTCTGCAGAACACAATAGATACCTTGCCTGTGGAGAATATACATGTGGCTTCAAATATGACAGTTGATAACAAGCTTTTCGTCAGGATTTACAATTTTAAAACTATGCCTTTGACTTGAAGCACTATTTACTCATTGCAACCCATGTCCAAAGTCAAATATGGAAGAATCCTCCTGAACTTCAGTGTTGAAAGTGTAAAAGTGGACAGACTGGTGCCTAACTAAAAGATTTAGAAGATGAAGATTGGTTGATCAGGACCAACACTGTTTTCATTCTTCTCTAGACACATCATCAGACATTCTAACATCATATAAACCCTTTTTGTAATGAATGGACACTTCCGCGTTATATAATAGCAAAGAGTCCATTTTAATATCTTGGGGTGTCAGGTTCATTTATTTTTTGCAATTTCTTAAGAAAATTGTTGATCTTTCTGCAAACAGTGAAGGCCCTGATCAGAGGCCACATTCTGCGGGCATCTCATCTGGACCTACACTGTTTGCCAATGACCCATTTTTCGGCTTCCCCAATAAAATGGGTAAATGCTGAACTAGAATATTAATTACCTTTGCAAACAGTGGAGATACTTATCAGATAGCTTCTGAGGAAATTTTATGATCAGTATCTACACTGTTTGACATTCAGTTCGTGAATTTGTCAGAATAAATTACATCAAGTATTCTGATTAAAAGTCAGAAATGGGTTTGGCTACATTAATTTATTCAGAAGGACAGGAGTTAATATTTTCGCTGGTGAACCGAAGAACCAAAAGTGAAACTAAAACTGTCAGAGGATCTGACTACTATACCCCCGCTTTAGGGCATTTCACAGAAATTGTGTACATGTGATTTTTTACTAAATGAACTGGAAATTTGAAGGTGTTCATTACACAGAAGTGTTAACCTGGGACCAGTTGTTCAAAACTAATGACGTTGTTAGTTAACGTATCATTAAAACTGGCAAATATGCTAAAATTTTTGCTGAAAATATTTGAGCAGCTTTTGCACAAGCAAAAGCTGCTCACATTTTTTCAGCAAAAATACCAAAATTTTCGAGCAACACTTGCTAGAACAGTTAACAATTTGACCACCTACGAGCTTGTTAAGCTAACGATGCTTTGAACAACTGGCCCCAGATTGCCATACAGCTATTATCCAATAATAATTCTAAACAGAACTAGAAA
Source organism: Lucinisca nassula (assembly GCA_963580285.1). Classification (NCBI taxonomy): domain Eukaryota; kingdom Metazoa; phylum Mollusca; class Bivalvia; order Lucinida; family Lucinidae; genus Lucinisca; species Lucinisca nassula. Next base: position 60,663,760 of record OY757025.1, read on the forward strand.
CAGTGACTTTGACCTTCACCTGACCCATATGAAATTTATGTCACACACATATTGACCTCATTAAGTATGCATATGCAAAATTTGAACTCTAATCGGTTTGTTTGCATTGGAGTTTAATGGCATTTAACACCATTAAGAACATTTTTGTGCCAGTCAGTCTACCTATTCACACTTTTCCTGGGCAGACTTATAAGCCATCTGATCAAGATCTATACTGTTTGTCATGCTGTTTGTGAATAGGTCTACAGAATACCAAATAATTTGATTGGTTGCTAGTCAGCAATGGGTGTGGCTAACTTAAGAATATGCCACAATAAAGAAACCTAATATGTAAAGAAAAGTGTTATAGGAAGTAAAGGGCCTTTTGTCCTTATTTTATCATATGTTGGTAAGAATGGTTGGCTGTATTTTCAATTTACCTGGTTTTTGGTATTTCCTAGTCTTTTGAGAAGTCTGATAAACTCTTTCCGCTCCACATTTTTGACTAGAACAAGGTCAATAACTCCATCATTGAGGTGAGTAAACTTGCTGAGCCCACGAGGAGCAATCTCTGATCTCCCTGGTATACTGAACAATCCTACACTGAGGTAGTCTCCCTTTATGCTCTTCCAGGGATTGTCTTCATGCTGTGCCAAATCTGGGAAGAAAAAAAAGAATGGTACAATGTATGACTATTGCTTCAGATAGGGACAAGTAAAAAGGACAATCTAGGGCTTTTAATATACATGTATTTTGTGGGTAAATATTACATATTACTACATGTATCACCCTTTTTTGGTCTGGTTTCGGGTCAACACTATTTTCCCAGTCAAAACTATCTTAGTTATGTCGAGCCATTCAGTTTACCTAATTACTCTTTTCCTGGGCAAGTCTATACATAAGTGGTTAACCAGTGTTAATTCTTTCAACAGACATGGACAACTTCCCTTTTTGAATCAGAGGAATGTAGAGAATGACCGTAAAAATATTTCACAAAAGAATTTTGCTGACCCAGTGGGAATTGAACCCATGGCCTTATCACAAGTCAGACATGCATTATATTGAGCTGACAATAATCACCTTAATGTTTCCAAGGACATAATATATAGAGAATTATAATAAATGCATACATTTCTAACATATTCCTTCTGATTTAGCTTCTGTTTTCATCAATAGCTACACCTTGAATATTTCATGATATTTTTCCCAAGGGAAACAACTTATGAGACTTTTTCTTCATTTTCCTATAAATTCAACCCCTCTGGAAAGGGCTCTGCTCTTAAAGGAAAGAATTTGCTCCTGAGGAGCAAATTCTTTCCTTCAAGAGTAGAACCCTATTTTTCCGGAAAACAAAAATGGTACTGAAAGAGTTTCCTCCCTTACTCCTTACACTGTCAGAAGAATATGAGGAGTGCTCTGTCTGTAAAGCATAAAATGCACTGAGTAGAAACAGAGAAGGATTAACAAAGAATCATGAAATCAAAGTACTCACAGAACTGGTGTTTTGTTTGTTTGATTTTAGGTTTAACGTCCCCGTCAACAATGTATAGGTCATTTTGGAGACGTTGCTTCCAATTTTGTGGGACTTTTACCCGACATTGAGATGAAATGACATCTCAAGCCCTGTCGCCCAATGAAACAAATAGGGTTTATTAGCATGGACAGTCCGCCTCGCACCGCGGTTCCTGGACAGCCCCCCAGTGGAATTCTTTCCACTGACCATTCCAAGGCAGTTCTTCTGTGACGGTTTATTTATGTGATTGTTTGTTCCTACTTACTGTGTGTATCACTTGTGTCTTTTTTATTTTGGATGGCCATTTGGCCATTTTGTGGGAAAGTAACTGTCCTTATGGCCATCCTTTGTTTAGGTTTCCATTATGGTCTGGTCGCTTCATGTTTGTGTTTCTTTCCCTTTGGTGTCTTTGATGGATGGAGTAAGTTAATTGTATCCATTCCTGATCTTTGTTTTACTTCTACTTAGATCCTGTAAGCTGTTTACCAGTACTAGTGTGCGGGCCGGATTCAGCTCCGCGTGAAGGCATCATGCAGCCCAAATATTTCTTCAAGCCCCTATGGGCGGGGTCCGCCAGAACTGGTGGGTCACTGTCTATGACAGTAGGGTGAGAAAATGGTCCTGAAGGGACAAAGTCTATTTTGTTTAACTCATAAATTCCTGTATTTAAAGCAAACAACAAAGACCGTAAGCAGATGCAGCTTTCTGCTGTGTCTGTGTTTTAGTCTCTACACTGTTCGCAAAACCCCAGCATGAGTGTCATTCCGGTTTTACAGATAACCCCTTTACCAGAGATGCCAACCTTAAATGTTGCTTATCAGGAAAATGAAAGACACTTTTCAGGAATCTGGGGACATTTTCAGGAATGCCACGTATTTTACAATAAATGTTGTAAAAACTTTAAAAATGCACTTACACGAGACAAACTTCAATATCGCTTAGTATGGTACCCTCTTCTTCCCTCCCATAGGCATAACTGAGTTCTGTTGTTTAACATAGTTAGCTGACTTGTCCTTTCAGAAAATGTTTTTTTATAAGAAAACTTGTAAAGTACATACTTCCAAGTCTGAAATCCCAGTTAAAAAATGCCGAGACAGATTTAATTTTTCTAAGTGAGTTAGTCACTGTATTTCTTGGTCGAAACATGATGGCGACAGTCATCCCTGCCACCATGTGAGATGCAAAAGTCCGTCTTACAAACATCGCAGAAAGCATAATATTCTCCCGCCTTCGATGGCTTCTGTACTGGCCACAGATTTGTATAATCTGCGATGAATTTCTGCATCACTCGACACTTTTTGGCAGGGGAAGCTTTTTGATTTGTATGACATGCCGGGTTCTCAATCTTGTCATTTTTAACCTGCTATAGTTACGGTTTTCCAATAACAATGCACAAACCAGTCTGTTTTTCAAGGGGAAACAATCCAATTTACTACAGGTATAACTTTCAACAGTGTACAGATAGGCGTGATTTCCATTATTTGATCCAGTGCCTTTTTTTGCCGAAATCGTAATGCGGAATTCAGACCTAAAAATCGGTATGATTCCGCAAAAATCGGAATGGTTAGCATCTCTGCCTTTACACAGCACTATGATGTCACAACAACAAGAATAACACAGCTATAAACAGCTGTTACCTGGATTTCATACAAAAGCTATGTGTGATGTAACCTTATGGTTCAGTGTTGTTGGCCCTTTGGCCAAAGTGTCTCTCAGGTATGTTTTGTTTGTTTGCTTGTTTGATTTGAGGTTTAACATCCCCGTCAACACTGTAAAGGTCAGTTTGGAGACGCCGCTTCCAATTTTGTGGGACTTTTACCGGAAATTGAGATGAAATGACAACTCAAGCCCTGCTGCCCAATGAAACCAATAGGGTTTATAAGCATGGACGGTCCGACACTCGCACCGCTTTGCCTGGGCAGGCTTAGATCCTCAAAGTGGTTTACCAGTCGGGTCTGTTTTAGCTCTGCGTGGAAGCATCATGCAGCCCATCTATTTCTTCAAGCCCCGATGGGCTGGGGCCATCTCAGGTATGTTGGGTTCTTGGTACATTTAATATAACTTCCCCTAGTAAATATACTGAGGTAGGTTACCATAATGATCCTAAGTACTGGGACAGGAAGGCCTAAGCAAACAGTGCAGACCCAGATCAGACTGCTCCTGAAGGAGCAGTCTGATCAGGGTCTATACCGTTTGCCCATCTGAATGCACGTTTTGGACCCCCTGCTGAATCATAAAAGTAATTTCTTAATATTTTACGAGAGTTACAGGAAGTTCTTTAGGTGTCCGAATTTTTAGGATTTTTACGAAAATTACAATAATCAAGTGGACAATGGACAATGGCCGGAAAGCTTCTTGACCATTTTGTAACATTGGGTCCATTTTGTAACTTTGGGTCCATTAATGATAGAAAAAAAATGTCATGTGTATTTCTCATCCTGAACAAGTTAATTTCTTACCAACTAAAGTATCATCATCATTTGATTCTGCAAGAGGATCGAATGGTAGGACCAGATCTGTGACAACCTCATCCCCACTGGACACCATCTCATTCCAACAAACATCACAACTGTCAAAGTAAGAATAAAGGAACTTTATTGAATACTGTTTATTCACTATAACTTAAGAGAATTTTGTATAACTTAAGAGAATTTTATTGTTACTAATGCACCTGTCAATGCTATCTCCCAGACGGAGAGTAGGCTTGCCTCTGGGAATTAGATAAATTTCAAATTTAGCTAAAATGGTTCCACTCATATGAGAAAATGATGGCCAGAGCTAAAACTAGAAAAAGTCAATGATTAATCATTTGCTTTAAATGACAACTTCTTCTAAACCCTTGGACCAATTTGATTCAAACAATTGTACCAAGTACCATCAAAATACCTCAAAGGGTGTTGGGAGTTATTTCAACTGCTAGGTAATACTGTAATGGGTGATATCCTAATAAGTTTGGCACCCACAGTAATGTGGTTCTAACTCATAACACACCTGCTTAACTTTGTGTACAATTGTACCTTCAACCCAGCTAGCACAAAACCACGGGCCAATGTCAGGATGACAGCAATACCACGTTGTAGTGCTGTCGGCCCGACATTGGCCCAACTTTCTGTGTTGGCTGGAAATTTATCTCAAAGCATGTTACAGTTATAGCAATCGCAACCTTGTGTCTACAGATCGATGGACATGGACATATGGGCAGTTACCAGGCTGATGGCTAAATCCTGCAAACCTAAAAACATATGGCATGATATAGACCGTAAGTTGATACATACCTTCTGTAACAGGGAACATATTTTTTTCTGTTCTGCTGTGGTGTAGCAGGTATATACTCTATGTCACATTTGTAAGACCTGGAAATATACAGCAGTGGATCTTACATGAGTGTTCATGTATTATTGAATTTATTAAACGAGTTGAGGAAAAGGGATAAAATGCGAGGCTGTGCCGAGCATTTTATCCCTTTTCCTCAACGAGTTTAATAAATTCAATAATACATGAGCACGAATGCAAGATTCTATTTATCATATGACATTTAAAAGACATTTTATTCACCATTGTTTACAAAAATGACAATATTCCGCCTTTAGTAAATGAGACGTCATTAAGGACGTCGGATGTCGTACATGTAACATCCACTAGTGGAATATCGAAAATATTACATGGTGTTATTACACTCTCAGATGAGACGTCATATGATAAAGCAGTGTATATAGATATAGATAAAAGGTTGTAGAATCTATGATGGAGCTGACAGTAAAACTAAATCTCAAGTTTGTTCCTTTTATTTCATGTGAAGCTTAGTGTATTCACCTGTACCATCACCTCTCGAATTCTAAAACATACAGCGGAACCGCATTATAACGACAGTATTTGTTCCCTATTATTGTGCCGTTATAATGAATTTGCCATTATAAAGAATCCCAGTTAGGAGAATGATATGTTATAAAAGGTCTTTTCCACAAAATTACTCCAAGAAACAAATGTTATGACATTTGTTAGAATCGCCTTGATGAGGCGATTGTAGCAAATATTTATAACATTTGTTTCTTGGAGTATTAAATTACAAGAATCTTTCATGACTATGGATTCAATTGGGTATTTCCAACCCGAAGGAAGCCCAAGCTGCTCAGAATCGAGGCTAATCCTTGAGCTATGAATTCTTTCTATTGAAATTGTCTTTATAATGAGTTTTGCCATTATAAAGAATGTCGGAATAAAGAGGATTGACTGTAAAAGATGCTGGAAGACAATGAAAAATCCTCAATAAAATTCATGTATGGTGATCAGATCAGTCCTTCAAAATTTACCATGCCATGTAGTGCAAGTTTTGATCAGTTAATATGGAAATATGCTAATATTTTGGATCTGTGACAACTCAGCAACAGACAACTAGCTGACATGTCATTTCACCGACATTTTTCTCATTGACAGCCAACTCATCTAAAACTGATGGGCACGACAGGTCAAAGACAAAAATTTAGAAAACTCATCCAAACTCACTGACTCTCACCCACATTTGCTTTTCCTGGTTAATCAAGGAAAACTCTAAATGCCCGCAATGCTTTAAGCAAACAGGAATGACAACTGTTGTAAAACACTGGTTAGTTTATACTACAGTCGAACTTCAATGGCTCGAACACCTTTGGGACCTCGAAAATCTGTTCGAGACAGGGGTAGTTCGAGCCACTGAGGGTTACTCTCATGAGGCATAAAGTGACACTTTTGGACATCTTTTTGGTGTTCTTTAAGGAAAATGTATGCTGTGTGTACTCATTAGAATTGCCTCATCGAGGCGATTCTAATGAGTACACACGTACAGAATACATTTGCAAGATAAAAGACTAAAATCTCCTAAATTATCCCTCACTTTTTCTTTTGTAGAAGTTTCCCTAGGGCCTCAAGAGCGGGTTCGACTCAGCCATGGTAAACGAGCCATCTGTGTTCCAGCCATCGAAGTTCAACTGTTTTTTAGTTTGATTGCAGTGAAAGCTTCAAGCTTATTTGAATCACTCTCAAACACTCATTCCGGATGTTATCACATGCACGAGAGGGAGACAGTGACTGTTACACCACTGCTACCCATTTACACCTGGGTGGAGCGGGGCAGTGGCATTACGTGTCTTGCCCAAGGACACAACTCGCCTATGGTGGCAAGATTCAAACCCACAACCTCTCGATCATAAGTCGAATGTGCTAACCACTGAGCAATCGAGGCTGGTTAACATTCAGTCTGTGAATTTGCAAGAAGAAATTACATCAAGACATCTGATTGGTTCAAGTCAGAAACGGGTGTGGCTAAATTAATTATTCATGGAGATAATGGTTAAATACTATGAGAACCTTACTAACAACTTCTAGAACCTTATTCAAATTATTACCCCTGGAATACTAAAGAGTCTAGTGAACAGTTAAATTCAACTATTAAGACCACCCAAAATTAAGACCACTCCTGTATTAACAACCCCATTTGCCATTCCCAACTGTATTAAGAACACCACTGGCCATTCCCAACTGTATTAAGAACACCACTGGCCATTCCCAACTGTATTAAGAACACCACGGAATGCGGCATCTGATCAAGGCCTACACTGTTTGCAAGAAATTAAGCCATTTTCCAAATACATTTTGAAGAAAACACAACCTGACACCCCTAAATTTTTTAAATGAATTTCTGCTATATATAAGGAGGAAGATTTCATTTGGTACAAAATGGGTTAATACAGGAACTATACTGTACCTACCTTAACTTTAATTAATGCTCTGTTTGTGTGTTGTAGGGGAAGGGCCGTAACTAATGTTGAGATATCTTGTGGCCCGACCCCTTGCTTGCAAATTAGGCAATAAATATGTTTAATCTTACCTTAACTTTGACTTTGTCAACGCCTTCACAAAAGCTGGTTCCAGTCCCCTTTTACCCAGAGATCTGTAGCGCTTCCTGAATGTGAGGACATTTCCAGCAAACCCATACTGACTGTTGAAGCACCATTGTAGAAATTTGTCTTCCTGGTAAACTGAGGTGATGTCCACTGACGTAAACTTGCCAAGAATGATATACAACACAGCACTTGTAACATCTTCTGTACCCATGGCTGACCTAGCTATGTGGTTTGTTGTTCCTGTAGCAAAGTGAGTAAACATCTCATTAACCCTTTGCTTGCTGATTATTCAGTTTAGCCACACCCATTTATGACTTTGAACCAATCAGATAACTTGATGTTATTTATTCCTACAAATTCACAACTTGGGTGTCAAACAGTGTAGATCCTGATCAGATGGCTTCTTCAGAAGCCATCTGATCTGGATCTACACTGTTTGCAAGGAAAGGGTTGTCATGAACAGCAGGATAAGAGTTAACCTATTGTATACTTGTGGACTCTTCCACTGCTATATGTTGTACAAGTCTATTTGCCATATTAGGGGTGGCAGGCAATGCCCTATTTTTTTGTTCTTATTCTATTTTTGATGGAAAATTCTGTTAGCAAATAGTGCAGGCCCTAATCAGATGTTTTGCTAATTAATATTTTTGCTAGATTTGATCAAATTAGCCCAGTGTTGACAAGAAAGAGACATAGTCCTGTGCTATCCAGGGCCCATATTCATTTACCGGTAATCAACTAGAAGCCTTCGTGGTGTAGTGGTTACACTACTCGCAGGATCGATCCCGGGCTTCTCCAGACATTCGGATGAGTCTTTAAACCAAGGTCTCATCTCCGTATGACCTTAGCTGTTGGTGGGACGTAAATTTCAAACACTCATTTAATCACCTGTTCCTTTTTTGGGGTGGGGAGGGGGAAGGTATTCAGGGCTAATTTGATCAAATCTAGCAAAAACATTAATTAATTAACCCTTGTCCTGGCGAACCACAGTAACACATAACTTTTCAAATACAGTGGAACTTGGATGACTCCAACACCGATGGCTCGAACACCGATAGCTTGTTTACCATGGATGTGTCAAACCCATTCTTGAGCCCCTAGCGAAATCCTCTACGCAAGAAATAGTGGGAGATAATTAGGGAGATTTTAGTCTTTTATCTTGCAAATGTATGCTGTGTGTACTCATTAGAATCACCTCGATGAGACGATTCTAATGAGTACACACAGCATACATATTCATTATAGAACACCGAAAAGATGTCTAAAAGTATCTCGTTATGCCTCCTGACGGTAACCTCAGTGGCTCGAACTACCCCTGTCTCGAACAGATTTTCGTGATCCCAAAGGTGTTCGAACCATTGAAGTTCGACTGTAGTGTTGATTCAGATCAGATGAAGAAATCCCATGATTAAATTTATCAACCCTGACCAGTTTCTGCAGTTTCTTTTTCATTAATCAAGAAAACTTTACAGTTGAACTTCCATGGCTCGAACCCCTTTGGGACCATGAAAATTTGTTCAAGATAGCGGTAGTTCGAGCCACTGTGGGATACTTCCAGAAAACATAACGGGGGTATTTTTGGACTTCTTTTCGGACTTCTTTAACATAAATGTATGCTGTGTGTACTCATTAGAATTGCCTCATTGAGGCGATTCTAATGAGTACACACAGCATATATGCTGTGTGTAATACAGCATACATGCTGTGTGTACTCATTAGTTATTGAGGCGATTCTAACGAGTACACACAGCATACATCTGCAAGATAAAAGTCGAAAATCTCCTTAATTATCCGACACTTTTTCTTATGCAGAGGAATTCCCTAGGGACTAAAAAACTGGTTCGACTCAGCCATGGTAAACGAGCCATCGGTATTCGACTGTATTTCATTTTCTAAAGCCTTGTGAGTCATTTTGTGTCATCTCCAAGAGAAAGTTTGAAGTAGGGAGAAGGGATATTAGAAAAGATGAAAGAGAGGGACAGCAGAGAAAGAGGAAAATGAATGAAAGAGTAGAAACAGAAGAAATATTCTTGCACACCAGACAAGGAAATCTGTGATTTTACCCTGGGATAGAAATTTATGTTCTGACCCTGGTGTTCCGACCCAAAATCGAATATAATCGCGTGTTTGATATATGCACTGGTTGATTACGACCTCGTATGCACCGTCATTGAGGTTGAGGTAACAGCACGTGACATCACGTCACTAAACATTCAAGGCAATATGGCGGATGTTGGTAACCGAAGTGACTGCAGCATTAAAAATCTGCGCTAAAAATGGAAGGTATGCATGAAAAAGAATCCAATATGGGCGTGAGGGGCGGATAAAAAATCTGTCCCTCGGGATCACTGTCTGTGGACAGTGACGCTTGGGACGTATTTTTCTATCCACCCCTCACAGCCATATAAAATTCTTATAAGAATTCCCCAGTCACCTTTACCTGCTGCAAGGCTGCAGGCCTTGCCCAACTGTAAGCCAATATCAGTTAGATGCCCTGGTGACATAAGATACATGATACCTTTGCCTCACCCGACCCCCGCTCATTGGGGCTTGAAGAAATAGACGGGCTGCATGATGCTTCGATGCAGAGCTTAAACCGACCGCACACGGGTACTGGTAAACCACTTAGAGGATCTAAGCCTGCCCAGGCAAAGCGGTGCGAGTCGAAGCATCCATGCTTTTTGGTTTCATTGGGGGACAGGGCTTGAGATGTCATTTCATCTCAATGTCGGGTAAAAGTCCCACAAAATTGGAAGCAATGCCTCCAGAATGACCTATACTGTGTTGATGGGGATGTTAAACCTCAAATCAAACAAACAAACAAATCACCAAACCACCTCTTTATGCAAATCAGGCCAATGGATACACTTGCATTTTTTAGGTGGTTGTCAACTTTTGCTCTCTAACTGTAGAGCTGCAAAAAGGTGTATCCATTCCCATAAATCATAGCATCAATGGGTTATTTGTCTTGTGTCCAGGGGCCAGTTGTTCCAACGATGTCATTAGCTAACATATCCTTAAAACTTTGATCATTAAATATGGTGAAAATACTAATATTTTTGCTGAAAAAATGTGAGCAGCTTTTGCAAAATGCAAAAGCTGCTCACATTTTTCAGCAAAAATTAACAAAATTTTAGATATTGTACTTGCTAGAATATTTAATAATTTGATCCCTAACGAGCTCATTAAGCTAATGATACTTTGAACAACTGGCCCCAGATTTATTCTACAGGCGACACTGAGATTAACGCAGCGCTAAAGAGCCATTATGATCTTAATTTTGCACACATCAGTGAAATTCATCTGGGGCCAGTTGTTCAAAACTAACAACGTTGTTAGTTAACATATCTTTAAAACTTTTGATCATTTAATATTGCAAATATGCTAATATTTTTGCAGACAAAATGTGAGCAGCTTCTGCAAATTCAAAAGCTGCTCTCATTTTTTTTTTCAGCAAAAATAACACTATATTAGATATTGTACTTGCTAGAACAGTCAATAATTTGATCAATAATGAGCTCGTTAAGCTAACGATGCTCTGAACAACTGTCGCCTGGACATCTGCATATTTAGTAAATACATGGTTAGTGTCTTTAGACTAGAATGGCTGATTGTGGTATTATAATGTTATTAATCAAGTAATTTCGTATTGGCCCAGGTACAGGTCCCGGGTCTGCTGCATTGGCCTGGGGTCGAAGGCCGAGGGCTAATGCAGCTGACCGAGGACCTGTAACTGGGTCAATGCGAAATTACTTGATTTATGACACCGCTGGCGTCGCGAAACCTGGTGGTGGAATGAGGATGTTAATAAGGTCATAGCAGCCAAGCGGCAAGCCTTTAAAGCTTGGAAGACTGGTAAGGGCACCCGTGCATCATATCTTGCGGCCAAACGCATAGCCAGACGTGAGGTGCACCATGCTCGCCAAGAAGCTGAGAAGATCTACAAGAATATTGACCCTAAGTCCTCAGAAGTATACCGTCTTGCTAACCAGATGAGAAGAGAGAATGCCGACGTTGTAGGTGACAAACCAGTAAAGAATGATGCAGGGGAGATGTCAATGAGTGATGACTCAAAGCAGAGGGCCTGGTTAGAACACTACCAAAGGCTACTCAATGTTGAGTTCGACTGGGACCCAGACCACCTGTCTGATGAACCACCAGTGGAAGGGCCACCCATCCCAATCACTATTGATATGGTTAAGAAGGCTATCTCTCAGATGAAGACTGGCAAAGCACCTGGTCCCTCTGGCATAGTGGTGGAGATGATAAGAGCTGCAGGTGATGCGGGTGCCTCGATGATCCGTGACCTTGCAGCTGCAATCATCCGTGATGGGAAGGTACCCTCTGACTGGGAACAGAGTTTCATTGTCTGTCTCTACAAGGGCAAGGGCGATGCATTGGAACGGGGCAACTACCGTGGTCTCAAGCTGACAGAACAGGTCATGAAAGTCCTGGAGAGGATTGTGGATGGCCTCATTAGGCAGTTGGTGTCCATCGACGATTCCCAGTTTGGCTTCGTCCCAGGAAGAGGCACAACAGATGCAATTTTTGTTGTCCGACAGCTGCAAGAGAAGTATCTGGCGGCCAACAAGAGACTCTACATGGCTTTTGTAGACCTGGAGAAGGCATTTGATCGAGTGCCTCGGAAAGTCATCTGGTGGGCACTAAGAAAACTTGGAGTGGACGAGTGGATTGTGAAACTGGTCCAAGGGATGTACGCAAATGCTCGGAGCCGTGTCCGCGTCGGTGATGGTTACAGTGAAGAATTCGAGGTGAAGGTGGGTGTTCATCAAGGCTCTGTTCTCAGCCCACTGCTTTTCATCATTGTGCTTGAAGCCTTGTCATGCGAGTTCCGCTCTGGAGTCCCCTGGGAGGACCTGTATGCTGATGACCTTGTCATCATAGCTGAATCCCTTGAGGAATGTGTCAGGAGGCTCTTAACTTGGAAAGAGGCAATGGAGGCGAAAGGGCTGAGAGTGAATGCAGGAAAGACAAAGATCATGATCTGTGGTACAGGTCTGGACCTCTTGCAGAGTACAGGCCAGTTCCCATGCGCTGTATGTCGCACTGGAGTTGGCAGCAACAGTATCTTTTGTAATGGCTGCAAGTTCTGGGTGCACAAGAAATGCAGTGGGCTCAAACGCTTGATAGAGGACCCTGAGTACAGGTGTACACGGTGCCAAGGAACTGCACGCCCCTTAGATGGCAGACCACAGAGGGAAGTTCAAGTCGGATCAGACAAGCTGGAGGTTGTAGCTTCCTTCTGCTACCTAGGTGATATGCTCTCTGCAGGGGGTGGTTGCGACCTTTCAACTACATCACGTGTGAAAACAGCCTGGAAGAAATTCAAGGAGTTGCTACCAGTTCTCTCTTCCCGCCACCTCTCGTTCAAGACACGTGGCCGTGTGTATAGCTCTTGTGTGCGGAGCGCAATGCTCCATGCCAGCGAGACATGGCCATTGACAAAGCCAAACCTCCAACGTCTACAGCGAAATGACAGGGCAATGATCAGACAGATCTGCAATGTCAAGCCACAGGACACTGTCACCATCAGGTCCAGTGAGTTACTGGAGCGTCTTTGCATTGAGGACCTGGACCTCATCCTGAAAGAGAGAAGACTTCGCTGGTATGGACATGTGGAACGCTCCAACGGTGCAATCAAGACTGCCTGTAACATACAGGTAAGTGGAAAGCGGGGGCTAGGAAGGCCCAAGATGACCTGGAAGCAGCTAACAGAAAGAGATTGCAGAGAATGGAAGCTCTCTGCTATCGATCCTCATGATAGACAAGCCTGGAGATCTGGTGTAAGATCTGCCATGCGTGCAGCAAGCCAGCTACCTGGAAGGGGGCCCACTTATGTGGACGTTGCCCCTGTACCTGCACGTTAATCAAAAATCCGTTGATGATGATGATTTATTAATTGACACAATTAAAAATCATGATTACTGATTTTTTTACCTCATTTGACCTCAGTTAATATTGGTTGACCTGGGGTTAATACGGATATTCTCCGATCAATACAGGATAGTCAATTAATAAAAAAAGCTATTGCACTTATTATAGTAACTTTAGAATGACTGACAAACAATCACCCCAAAAAGAGTCGAACAATAACTGAACTTACCAATGGGTATAATTCCAACAGGTATTTTGGCCCGTACAGGTGAAAATCCTGGTTTAATTTCTATGTCATAGTCTTTCTGGGAGTGGGTAAGCAAGCTGTCAATCACTTTGTTTGCTGTCCCATCACCACCCATTGCTATTATACTGTTATAGAAAAAAATAGAAATATGAAATCATATCTAGCAAATTTACTGAGATGCATTAAGAAGCCACCAAGAGATGCTTGATGTCATAAACACCAAGAGATGCTTGATGTCATTAACCTATTTTGTACCAGAAACACTGAAACGGTAATTGGGAAACAGTGCAGGTCCAGATCAGACGCCGCAGAATGCGGCGTCTGATCAGGGCCTACACTGTTTGCAAAAAGGTCCTCCATTTTTCAAACAAATTATGAAGAAAACACAGCCTGACACCCTTAAAATTTGAAGTGGACTCCTGCTATATATAAGGAGGAAGAAACCATTTGGTACAAAATGGGTTAAGCAGTACTTACTAGATACCGCCCTGCAAAAACAATTCAAATTAATAATGCATTCAAAGTATTGTCATTATTATCTTTGGAAGTTACCGGCACAGACAACCAATTTAGCTCATATCGATCCGTTCACTTTACCTATCCACACTTTTCCTTGGCAGACCTATACTTAAGCAGTTAACCAGTACAGTGCACATTATTTTGTCAAAAACTGACAACTGCTCTTCTTGAATCAGCGGAAGGGAGAGAATGACCGTAGAAAAAACCAGTGCTTCAGCTGAAGTGCACGACCCGCCGGATGCTTTTAGCTTTATGAGTGTTACCATATATGGGTATGGCGGCCATTTTGGTCATGTGACCTGGACCTAAAACGGTTCCCCCAATAAATGCGCCTTATCGTAAGGAGCAAAAATATATCTTATACTTTAGTACTGTATTCTGAATCGTTTGCAGGATAAAATGCATTCTCACTTTTCCAATACAAAAGCATATGTGTCAAAGTTTGACCTAGGCACAAAGAAGGTCAAGTCAACCCACGGTCACCATTTTAGCAATTTATGATGGGCCTACGTCCAAGATGCTATTTATCAAGTTTCGTGGAAATCTGCCCAGTGGTTCTGGAGAAGACTATTTTTGAAGGGTTTTTACCATATATGGCTTGGCAGCCATTTTGGTCATGTGACCTGTACCCCATGAGCAAATTGTGGTTTCCCCCATCCAATAGAGGCTCCATATGAACTTTGACTTCAATCGGCCCAACGGTTTCCGAGGAGTAGCAGTTCGAAAATTTTCACATTTTTCGCCTCGGGGAGGCTATACTAAATGGAATGTAATATTTGGCAAGTTCATTGGTTAGATCTCATTGATATCTATCAGTATGCCAAAAATTGTTTAAATATTCCAAGCGGTTAAGTCACTATCACCAATTTTCACAAACGGGTTACGGACAGACAGACAGACAGACCATATATGGCTTGGCGGCCATTTTGGTCATGTGACCTGGACCCCATTAGCAAATTTTGGTTTCCCCGATCCCATAGAGGCTCCATATGAAATTTGAATTAAATCGGCCCAACGGTTTCCGAATAGAAGCAGTTTGAAAATTTTCACATTTTTCGCCTCGGCGAGGCTATACTAAATGGAATGTAATATTTCGCAAGTTCATCGGTTAGATCTCATTAATATCTATCAGTATGCCAAAAATTGTTTAAATATTCCAAGCGGTTAAGTCACTATCACCAATTTTCACAAACGGGTTACGGACGGACAGACAGACTGACAGATTGACAGAATGACACGGTGATTTTAGGGCACTCTTAGAAAATCAACCGACTTCAGTCGGTCGCTTTTTCTGCGGGTCGTGCAATTTCATGATCAGTCTCCACGAAAGAATGTTGCCGACCGGGCAGGTATCAAACCTGTAACCTCCTGATCACCAGTCAGTTGTGTATCAGTCTGATCTACCAAACCCCACTAGTAATTATGGTATAAATTGAGAAAAGTTATCAAGTAACAATCATAACCCTTCTCTTGCTGAATATTCATTTTAGCCACACCCATCTCAGACTTTGAACCAATCAGATTACTTGATGTAATTTATTCCTACAAATTCATAAACTGAATGTCAAACAGTGTAGTTCCTAATCAGATGGCTTTTCAGAAGCCATCTGATCTGGATCTACACTGTTTGCAAAGATAGGAGTTGTCGTGAACAGCAAGATAAGGGCTAAGTGAGGTATTGTCATTGTCAAAATTGATATAAATCCAACAATAAACAATTGTACAGTATATAGAATGGAAATCATCAAGGACTGTAATGCTGCTGGAAACTGATGCAAAACACTGAATAGCAATCCCTAGTGAGGTGTTGTCAATATCTTTGTATATGTGCAATTTATCAAAATCCATCAATTCTTAAACAAAACAAGAGGGCCATGATGGCCATAGAGTCACAAGTGGACCCCAAGGAATGCAATTATTGGCCCCAGGGCTATAATGTGCATAGTGTTGAGGGAGGTCTAAAAAAGTGAAGATTCATATTAAATACCGTATTCGCCCTAATTACCGCACCGTGCGCTTAGTTTTTTCAAAATCGTGTCAAAAATCACAGTGAAAAATCTACCTAATTAGCGCACACTCGATGCAAAAACAATAGCTTCCGAGATGAAGCATACTGATATTTAATGGGACGGAAAAGGATACCAAAGCATTGCCTTCACTGTTGAAGAAATAACGGTAAGTTTTTATAGATTTACTGTGAGAGCTTCCATGGGGAGGTGACTGTAAAGTGTGCGCTTATGCATTTCCTTTTCAAAAATAGCTATGGTGTGCGCTTATAGGAGCATGTGCGGTAATTAGGGCGAATACGGTATCAACAAAAGCTATAATTTGAACAATCTTGATAGAGGTCCACTAGATGAAGCTTCACACCAGATATCAAAGACCTGAGCCTTGTTGTTTCAGAGAATAAGATTTTCAAAGATTATCTCTAAATAAGTCTATGTAAAACCAAAAGGCCCCGGGGCGGGGCATTTGTGGCTTGAGGGCTATAATTTGAACAATC
This sequence comes from Lucinisca nassula, assembly GCA_963580285.1. Classification (NCBI taxonomy): domain Eukaryota; kingdom Metazoa; phylum Mollusca; class Bivalvia; order Lucinida; family Lucinidae; genus Lucinisca; species Lucinisca nassula. Next base: position 60,680,295 of record OY757025.1, read on the forward strand.
TTGGTACAGGTCCACTAGATGAAGCTCCATACCAAATATCAAAGACCTGGGCCTTGCAGTTTCAAAGAAGAAGATTTATAAAGATTTCCATATATAAGTCTATGTAAAACCAAAGGGTCTCGGGCCGGGGGCATTTTTGGCCTCAGGGCTATAATTTACACAATCTTGATAGAGGTCCACTAGATGAAATTTCACACCAAATATCAAAGACCTAGGCCTTATGGTTTCACAGAAGAAGATTTTTAAAATTTTTCCTATATAAGTCTATGCAAAACCAAAGGGCCACAAGGTGGGAACATTTTTAGCCCCAGGGCTATAATTTGAACAATCTTGGTAGTGGTTCACTAGATAAAGCTTCATATCTAATATCAAAGACCTGGTCCTTGTGGTTTCAGAGAAGAAGATTTTTAAGAATTTTCCCTATATAAGCTTATGAAAAACTAAAGGGCCCCGGGGGCAGTGGCATTTTTGGCCCTAGGGCTATAATTTGAACAATCTTTATAGAGGTCCATTGGATGAAACTTCATACCAAATATCAAAGACCTGGGCCTTCTGGTTTCAGAGGAGAAGATTTTTAAAGATTTTCCCTATATAAGCCTATGTAAAACCAAAGGCCCCTGGGGCGGGGGCATTTTTGGCCCCAGGGCTATAATTTGAGCAATGTTGGTAGAGGTCCCCTAGATGAAGCTTCATACCAAATATCAAAGACCTGGGCCATGCGGTTTCAGAGAAGAAGATTTTTTAAGTTTTCAGTAAAAAAAATCTATTTTTAGCTCCTGTGACCTAGATGTGCAACGGACCAGAACCATTTGAACAACTTTGAAAGGGGACCACCTAAGGATCATTCCTGTGAAGTTTGGTCAAAATCGGATCAGCGGTTTAGGAGGAGATGTCGTTTGAAGAAAAAATTACGGATGCACAGACGCACCGACGCAAACACGATGGACGAAAAGTGATCACAAAAGCTCACCTTGTCACTACATGACAGGTGAGCCAAAAAAAATACTGTATGCCGGCCATGATTTTTTTCTGACAGAAATCAAGGGCAGTATTCTGGTATAAATTGATGAAAAATGCTGCTTAGCTCTTATCTTGCTGTTCACGACAACCCGTATCTTTGGAACCAGTGTAGATCCAGATCAGATGGCTTCTGAAGAAGCCATCTGATCAGGATCTACACTGTTTGACATTAAGTTCATGGCTTTGTAAGACTAAATTACATCAAGTAATCAAAGTCAGAAATGGGTGTGGCTAAACTGAATATTCAGCAAGATAAGGGATAACAATTCCAATTAAGGTATTGTCTATATCATTGTACATACATATATGATCAAATCCATCAAGATTTCAAGCAGCAACTGGTGCTTTGGATGGATGGATGGACAGAGGGACAGACAAACTTGAAAACTCATAAGGATAACACACCCACATGACTTAATGAATTTTTTCACATCTCCAAAACGGCTACTTTTCTGATGAAAATCTGTGATATTTTTCTTACAAATAATGCAAACATTAGTTGTGGGTGCTTGTTAGAACCACCTCATTGAGGCAGTTCTAACGAGTACCCATAACCTATGTCTTGGAGCAAAAATAAGAATAATAATGTATACCCCCGTAAACCCCCGTTCTTTCTATATAAAGTGGGGTATAGGGGGGGGTCTTCATTTCACAGACGTGTTCATGTGATGTATATACCCGGCCACTAGTGGGTATAACAATAATGCTGACTAAGAGTACTTTTAAATGGGACCTTTTTTTAAACCCATTCTGCCCAGAACAGAATCTTCTGCCTTTTATATTGGAGGCATCCATTTCAAAACTGACAGTGTCAGGTGGCGTTATTTATAGATATTTTTGGAACAAAATGGCTGAACATTTTGCGAACAGTGAAGGCCCTAATCAGATGCCACAGAATGAAACAGAATAAAATACCTACCAATCATAATCTTCCAAATTTGTGTGCACCATGTCTTGTTTGATGTGTTCATTATGCTGGACTTCTGTAAAGAAATGTAAGTCCTAACAGTGTTAACCCTTCTCTTGCTGAATATTCAGTTTAGCCACACCCATTTCTGACTTTGAACCAATCAGATTACTTGATGTAATTTATTCCTACAAATTCATAAACTGAATGTCAAACAGTGTAGATCCTGATCTGATGGCTTCTTCAGAAGCCATCTGATCTGGATTTATACTGTTTCCAAAGATATGGGCTGTTGTGAACAGCAAGGTAAGAGTTAATCATGAAATGTCAGGCCTTATTGTCACTGAAAAATAAGAAAAATACACTTTGAAAATGCCATCTGCTAATCATGGTTAGCAGTTGAAGGATTAACCCTTATCTTGCTGTTCACGGCAACCTCTATCTTTGCGAACAGTGCAGATCCAGATCAGATGGCGTCTGAAGAAGCCATCTGATCAGGATCTTCACTGTTTGGCATTCAGTTTATGAATTTGTAGCAATAAATTACATTAAGTAATTTGATTGGTTGATAGATAGAAATGGGTGTGGCTTAAAGACACATTTTTCGATTACATAACATCCTAATGACTGTTTATTAAAGAATCCAGCATTGAGATAAAATACACTTGGGGTATTCAGGCTGTCATACAGGTAGGGGACAAAGAGAGGGTAATAAATTACCTAGGGATTTGACTTGACATATGACATCTATTTATTTACACCTAAGTCCTTATTTTGATTTGCATGGAAGAAACAGCAGCACTTTTCCGATTTTATATTTAGTAATCATTATTTATAATCATTACAGAAAATGTCAATTCAAATATATTGGTAAATTAATTTTTTTTTCCACCAAAATGATTTTTTTTAGAACCACCTCGGCGAAGCGGTTCAGATGAGTACCCACAATTTGTTTTAACAGTGTGACTGCTCATTAGAACTGCTTCCATGAAGCGGTCATGAAGCGGTTCTAACGATGACACACAATATGTGTTTTTGAGAAAAAAGGAACATCCCCTAAACACCACTTTCTATAGAGAAAATGGGGGTTTAAGGGGGTATACATTATTTTCCTTATTTCTGCTCCAAGTCATAGGTTGCGGGTGCTTATTAGAATCGTCCCATTGAGGCAGCTCTAACGTGCACCCACAACCTATGTTTGCAATATAAATTAGAAAAATAAATTTAGTTGTGTTTGTTATCTTAGTTTTAAACTTGAAAAGGTGAAAAATAAAATCTTCAAAAAAAAAATTTTTTTTCTCTCTTTTCTGATATGATTGTGTCTGAAACAAAGAACATTTTATTGTTCCATCTTGACTGAAACTATAAAATGCTAATATTTTAGACATTATATGACTTGTGTATCACATACTTTCAACCAAAATAAAATAAATAAATAAAGATAAATTGATTGATTAAATTTTGAGGTTAATCAATTCATTTACCTTGTTTGTTTACTTCTTTGCACTTTTGAGTAAAGGAAACAATGGATATCAGTGTTTTTTCTTTACTTTGTTTTAAAATAAAAAAGAAGTTATTTAAACAATATGTTGTTGGAAACAATCTCAGTAAATTATACTATCACTCAAGTACCCTTATTGAGCCCTCTATTAAACAAGAAATCAGCTCATAATCACCTCATAATCACTTAGATAAGATAAGCCTTTGATGTGCAATATGGTCCGAAGGAAATGTTAATTGGAGATCATTAGACAGGCCACCCCTTTTATATAAGGAAAAAAATGTGTCTTTAAATGAATATTCAGCAAGATAAGGGTTAACAATGGCCATATAATTCACAGACGATTCCAGGACATTTGCCCCCCAGGACATTTGCTCCCCAATGAATTAATCTAAAAATGGACATTTGCCCCCCAGTTGAAAATGCGACCCGGACATTTGCCCCCCAGAGATTATTTTTGGTATGGACATCTGCCCCCCAGTGCTTATTTTACAGGTGGACATTTGCCCCCCACTGCTTATTACAGAAAGGGACATTTGCCCCCCAGATAGACCAGGGCTAACACAAAGGAGGAAAACAATGTATTTATTGGTTTATTATCATCAGAAATACAAAATGTTAAAGGCATTTATTCTGTAACAGTAAAACACATGGTGTGTTCATAATTGTTTTATTGCCCCCTGTGATATACTGACTGTAGCAGATCAAAGGCGGCCCTTAATAGGGTGATTAGGAGCTCTTGTTGAATCTCCTGACTGAGGCACTTAAGAGGAAAATCAATAATATATACCAGTCAACAGTAAGTATTTTATTGATTTTCCCCAAGGAGGCCCCTTACCTGTGAAGACAGAGGACTTCTCTTAAGTCAGCTCTGAGGGCTAAATAATATTATGTAATGAAATGATAGTCCTCAATAATCAAGAATAAATGCCTTTAAGCAATAAATTACACCATCTATATAAATATGAATCCCATAATAACCTGCTGTAATGGACAACCCCTACGTTAGAAAGCAGTATGGATCCCGATCAGATGCCATATCTGATGGGGCTCTATACTGTTTGTTAAGCAATTTGTTAAGTTAACAAAAATATGCCAAGAATGTGATGGTTAATAGTCAACAATTGGAGAAGCTTAATTTATTCAGCAGGATAAGGGTTAAGCAAGTCAGCTACAGAACCATATATTGTGTTTGCGCCTCACTGAGGGTCCATTGTCAGACGCCTATACTCAAGTGATTTTACACTGGATACACTGATGGTTAATTCTTGAAGAAATTGAAATGATCTCGAATGTGCTGTAAACGTAAACGTTATCATGCTAATTATGTAGCTATATACAAGTCTGTGTAATGAATATCCTTGTCTAGCCAGGTTGGGGGGCAAATGTCCCTTTCTGAAATAAGCAGTGGGGGGGCAATTGTCCACCTGTAAAATAAGCACTGGGGGGGCAGATGTCCATACCAAAAATAAGCTCTGGGGGGCAAATGTCCAAGTCGCATTTTCAACTGGGGGGCAAATGTCCATTTTTAGATTAAGTCATTGTGGGGCAAACGTCCTGGGGGGCTAACGTCCGGAGACCTTCACAGACAATTCACGTTATGTCAGACCTTACTCTCACAGAACCAAAGTGCCAAAGGCACTAAAATGACAGATTCAATGAGATATTTCAAGTAGTTCTTTACTTATATAGGGCCTTTATAAAACATTTTATTGTGATTCACATGTAATGTCAAGCCTTATAATTACTTGGAAAAATATTTTGAAAATCAGATCGTCGTCTGCTGCAGGAAAATAGTTAAAGGGTTAACCCCTATCTTGCTGAATATTCATTTAAGCCACACCCATTTCTGTCTATCAACCAATCAAATTACATGATGTAATTTATTGCTACAAATTCATAAAGTGAATGCCAAACAGTGTAGATCCTGATCAGATGGCTTCTTCAGAAGCCATCTGATCTGGATCTACACTGTTTGCAAAGATAGGGGTTGTCGTGAACAGAAAGATAAGGGTTAAGAATGGACTGCTCAGCTCGTGCAAAAAACAAGAAAGATGTGTTTGTGAAACATGAACATGTCCCTGGGCAAGGCCTTTTTTTTCAAAGTTGGTCACACATCAAGGTCAAGGTCGCTGGTCAAATTTTTTTTGCATGAATGTGAAGCTCTTGTCACAAGGAACCTACACGCCATATATGAATGCTATATCACAAACGGTTCAAAAGTTATGACCAACGTTAAAGTTGTCCATGTACAAACAAACAAACCGACAGGGCAAAAACAATATGTCCCCACTATCACTACTGGGGACATAAAAAAAGTTGGTCAAACTCTTTGCATTCTACATACATTCAATTCGCAGTTTGAGCATATAAGCATGAATTTTTAACTTGGGCCAGTTGTTCAAATTTAATGATATTGTCATTAAAACTTTGATCACCTAACGTCCATGTTAATAAACCCAATTGGTTTCATTGGGCGACAGGGCTTGAGATGTCATTTCATCTCAATGTTGGGTAAAAGTCCCACAAAATTGGAAGCAACGTCTCCAAAATGACCTTTACAGTGTTGATGGGGACGTTAAACCTCAAATCAAACAAAAATCACCTAACATAGTGAATATGCTAATATTTTTGTTGAAAAAAAAATGTATGTAGCTTTTTCGATAGCAAAAGCTACACACATTTTCCAGCAAAAATATCAGAGTACATGTATTAGATATAGTACTTTCTGGAACCGGTAACCATTCATCCACCAACCCATCCACCACCACCCCTTAACCCATTGAGTACCAGAAACCCCAAAATGGGTAATTGGCAAACAGTGCAGGCCCAGACCAGATGCCACACAACGTGGCGTCTGATCAGGGCCTTCACTGTTTGCAAAACGTTAGGCCATTTTCCTAATTAATTTTGAAGAAAACACTACCTTACACCCCTTAATTTTGAAATGGACTCCTGCTATATACAGTAAAATTCCTATATTAAGACCACCTTTGGAACTGTTCAAAAGTGGTCTTTAAGACCACTTTTGAACAGTCCCAAAGGTGGTCTCTTATTATGAGACATTGGGTGTAGAAAACACAAAGACTGAAACCTTTTCAATAAACTTTTAAAAACAGATTCAGTGGATACACTACCTGGAAAATCAACTCTTTCAAAGCTATTTTTGTCTCCTTTGTGTGAGGAGCAAATTCTTTCCTTTAAGAGTTGACCCCTTTTTTTCTTTAGAGGATCTCAGTTTAAAGGAAAGCAAAAGGAAGAACCCAAAATTGCCCCAACCCTTGAAAAATGGCAGAAAAGATAGCAGGTGTATCTATATCCTTTGAATTTTACTTCCGTGTCTGGATTTCCTTGTTTAAGGAAAGATTTATGAAGCATTCTTTTTATCAATCAATATCTCATTATGTTATTGAACAAATAAAGATCAATATTTACTTGTGATTGCAAAAATGTTTTTCAGCAATTAAACATTCATTTACAGAACCTACAATATGTAATTTTTACAGCACAATAAGCTGGAAAAATCCTTAACTGAGCTGGTGAACCAAACAGACAAGTGCAGGTAGCTACAACTCAGATCTAAAAATAACTGACTTAAACAGATTTACATTCAGTCAACACTGATTTTAACAGATTTACATTCAGTCAACACTGATTTTAACAGATTTACATTCAGTCAACACTGACTTTAACAGATTTACATTCAGTCAACACTGACTTTAACAGATTTACATTCTGTCAACACTGACTTTAACAGATTTACATTCAGTCAACATTGACTTAAAAAGGTTTACATTCACAGTCAAAGGTTTCTGAATCAGACTGAAAGGGCAGAGGAACTAGCTGGTCAATTAAATGATGTGTTAAATAAAACTGCATTCAAAGAGGTTCCATTAACTTGAAGATCGTCCCCTTTCATGGATAGTACATGCTGTACTATTGTGTCATCGGAGAGAGTGATCAAGTTACTTAAAGGCTCAAGCTTTAGGACCTGATGAGCTTCATCCTAAAGGTCTGAAGGAAATCCTGTTCCAACTATCTCTTGGGGTACAGGTGAAATACCAAAAGAATGGCTTCTGGCAAACATTTGTCCACTCTATAAAAAAGAATCCCGCAGAAGGCTATATGTCGTGCCTGTGGGAAGAGGGCGAAGTCTCTAAAAACGTCAGTGAACAGGACCAGCCAACACTGACTTTAGCACTTTTACATGCACAGTCAACACTGACTATTGCAGGCAAACCATCACAGTCAACATTGACTTTAACAGACTTACATTCACAGTAAACACTGGCTTTAACAGATCTATACAGTCAACATTAACTTCCAGACAAACCATCACAGTCAATACTGACTTAGCAGATTTACATTCACAGTAAACATTAACTTCAGCAGACGAACTGTCATAGCCAACACTGACTTAGCAGATTTACATTTGAAAGTCAACACTGACATTAACAGATTTACATTTGACAGTCAACACTGACTGTAGCAGACAAACCATCACAGTGAACATTGGCTTTAGCAGACAAACCATCACAGTGAACATTGGCTTTAGCAGATTTACATTCACAGTTAACACTAACTTCAGCAGACCAACTGTCATAGCCAACACTGACTTAGCAGATTTACATTTGAAAGTCAACACTGACATTAACAGATTTACATTTGACAGTCAACACTGACTGTAGCAGACAAACCATCACAGTGAACATTGGCTTTAGCAGATTTACATTCACAGTTAACACTAACTTAAGCAGACAAACTGTCATAGTCAACACTGACTTAGCAGATTTACATTTCACATTCAACATTGACATTAACAGATTTACATTTCGCAGTCAACACTTTCTTCTGCTGAGCATTCACAGTCTGCAGTGACAATAATAAATTTACCAATATACTTGACAGCTGACACAGAAGTTGCAGACTTGCGGCAGTGACATAATTAAGCAAACTTACCTACACAGTCCACACTGACTTCAGCTGACTGGAACATAGGTAATACTCGGCTCTTGTATAGTGATGCTCCATTTCTAGTTCCAGCATGTGTCTGTAGGTAAAGTTTAACTGATCTTGGCCGGCCACGAATTTCTGAAATATATAATTCCACACTTACAAACTTACTCTCAGGTTCAACTTACAAACATTAGCAAATCTTCTTAATACATGTACATAATTTTACGTACGTTTCAAAAAGTATACATACTGAATAGAATTTTGTTTGGAGTTTAATCCATTGAATACCAGTAGACTCTTCCATTGCTATAACTTGTACACGTCCATGGGTGTCAGACCTATTTTTTCATTTTTATTCTATTTTTGACATAAAATTCTGTTAGAAAATAGTGCAGGCCATGATCAGACGCCGTATTCTGCCGTGTCTGATCTGGGCCTGCGCTGTTTGCCAAGGTACCCTGCATGCAATGGGTTAAAAGCCCAGCCAAGACCATTATAGTCATGCCAAGATAATAAGTTATCTTAACTCTTTCGACTCTGCAGACCTGCGTCCAATAATTATTGTTAAAAGCATTGTTAGCTTAACGAGCTCACTAGTGGTCAAATTGTTAACTGTTCTAGCAAGTACAATATCTAAAATTTTGTTATTTTGCTGAAAAAAATGCTACTCACAACTTTTCAGCAAAAATATTAGTAAATTTACCATTTTATATGATCATTAAGGAACATCTGTTAAGCTTTAAACATCTGGCCCCTGGATCCTGTTGTTTAAAATTAATATGTCACCAGTTAGCATATCTGTAAAACTTTGATCATTTAATATAGCAAAGTCATATCATTAAAACTTTGCAAAACCAAATATGCTAATATTTTGCCGAAAAAATACAAGCTTTAACCCATTTAGTACCGGAAACCCCTAAAGAGGTACTTGGCACACAGTGCAGGCCCAGATCAGATGCCGCAGATTGCGGCATCTGATCAGAGCCTCCACTGTTTGCTAAAAGTTCAGTCATTTTTCCAAATAGATTTTGATGAAAACAACCTGACACCCTTAAATTTCGAAATGGACTCTTGCTATATATAAGGAGGAAGATTACATTTGGTACAAAAAGGGTTAAGTATTAAATATTGTACTTGCTAGAACAGTTCACAGTTTAACCACAAATGGGCTTGTTGAGCTACGAATAGACAATTCATCACATAGACAATTCATATATTTCACTGTCTGAGTTTCTATGAAAGCTTTTTCAGGATCTGGTAATTAGAACCAGAATCTCTTCAGGCCTAAAAAAAATACCTGTGTTTCCGCTAAATTGTCATTATTTTATTGAAATACCCTGCAATTTTTATGACCATCCAGAAAAAAAAGATTTTATTACCTTAATTTTTCTAAACTTCTGATAAAAATCCATAAAACTGTTCATACTTAAAGTCCTCTTCTTTTACTTCCATGATGCTTTAAAGCTAATTATTTGGTTGTTTTCTGGAATAATGTTCAGAATGCAGCTCTTTTAATGAGTTTTGCTCTTTTTTCATCAAAAAGAGTTGACAAAAAATAAAATGTTTTTGTGACATACTGACCATTACTCTTTATGGCATGTTTGCTGATACACAGCTATTTTTTCAGGCTAAATCATTGGTCAGATTAGCATCCGACCATAACGTTAAAACTTACTTTTCTTTAATATAAGCAAGCTTATAATGTTTACAAAATAACTATTAACCCTTATCCTGCTGTTCACGGCAACCCCTACTATTGCAAACAGTGTAGATTCAGATCAGATGGCTCCTGAAAAAGCCATCTGATTGAAGAAGCCATCTGATCAGGATCTACACTGTTTGACATTCAGTTTGTAAATATGCAAGAAAAATTACATCAAGTAATATGATTTGGCCAAAGTTAGAAATAGGTGTGGCTTAACTACATATTCAACCAGGTTAAAGAGTTATGAATATGTGTCTCCACTGTTTGCTTGGAACAGAAAAATGAAACAAGCTTCAGGACCATTTGCCAGGCCTTATACACCCACGGACAAAAGACCCCCGATCTGTCAGTACTGGTACTTTGATTCTAGGGAGTGATTATATAATTGCCCTACTTAAATCAGTTTGGGGAACAGAATGTCAGTTGGCTGGCAGTTTCACAGCCCATCACAAACACGCATATATAATTTTGACCCCCTTGAACCCTACTTTTATAAAAAGTAAAACTGGGGTTTCCGGGGGTATACCTTATTTTTCTTATTTCTGCTCTAAAATATAGATTGTGGGTACTCGTTAGAACCGCCTCGATGAGGCGGTTCTAACGAGTGCCCACAATCTATATTTTGAGCAGAAATAAGAAAAATATCACAATTTTTCATCATAAAATTTTCATTTTTTCGGCGATAAAGGTGGCAATGTGTTTGTATAGGCGTGTTTGCGTAATGCTGCACTTTGTCAATTAAGCCAGCAGGCTCCTACATATGCACTTATATAGCCCCAGATAAGAAAGGGTATCCACATATTATTTTTCTTATTTCTGCATGAAAATACGTTGTGGGTACTCATTAGAAGCACCTCGGTGAGGTACTCATTAGAACCACCTCGGTGAGATGCTTCTAATTATGTTTTTGTGCAGAAATAAGAAAAATATCATTATACTTTTCGGATGACTAAAACATCCCATCTGGAGCTATGCAAACAGTACAGTGCATGCTCTGTTTCAAAAACCTGAAAATATTCCACGATCTATCTCCACTAATCGAACCTTCCTGAGCAACATACTCAGACACAATCAGACTAAACTAGATTAACGGCTGTGTTATTTTATTTTTTTGCTAGCTTTTCTTACTTGGTTCAAAACTTATGATGTCGTTAGTTAATGTATGGATAAAACATTGATCATTGAGCATATAACAAATATGCTAATATTTTGCTGAAAAAATTGTGAGTAGCTTTTGCAAATGCAAAGGCTACTCAGATTTTTTTCAGCAAAAATTTCATAATATTCAGTATTGTACTTGCTACAATAGTAAATATTTTGACCAGTAAGTCACTAACAAACTTGTTAAGCTATAACGATGCTTTGAACACCTAGGACCAGTTGTTCAAAACTAACGACACTGTTAGTTAACGTATTGTTAAAACTTTGATCATTTAATATGGCAAATATGTCATTATTTTTTGCTGAAAAAAATGTGAGCAGCTTTTGCAGATAGCTGCTAACATTTTTTCAGCAAAAATACCACAATGTTAGACATAATACTTGCTCGAACAATTAACAATTTGACCACTTACGAGCTTGTTAAGCTAACGATGCTTTGAACAACTGGAGCCATGGCCCTATACTTACCAGATAAATAATCCTGTATTTTTCTGACATACGTTGTACACAATGCCTCACTCGGATGCTCAAACAAGATAATTCTCTCCGTGAAAGTATTAGGACCAGATAACTCGGCAACATGCAGTGTGAATCCTAGACATCTGCCTTCTCCCTCTTCTTGACCAGCCGACTTCACACGCTTCATTTTGACACCGGAAGCTTCTCTTAGCATAACAGTTTGCATATCATCTGACCCTTTGCTTTTACCCTTGAATAACCCTTTCTTTTTGCCTGAAAATTAAAGCCGAATGGATACAGCTGTCATAATTCTGGCCATTTTTATCAAGGGAGATAATTTTTGGCTGATCGAGTGGTGCACCGTAAACATCCTAAAAATTCGGATACCCTGAGAACTTGCAGCAATTCTCCTAAATTTTAACAAATTTGTTTCATGATCCAGCAAGGTGTCCAAAAAGTGCAGATGGAAAGACAAGCAGTATTGACCCTGATCAGACTTCTCATTCAAGAGCAGTCTGATCTGAGTCTGCATTGTTTGCTTAGGCCTAACTGTCCCAATACTTAAGATCATAATGGTACTCGTAAAGGAAAGAATTTACTCCTGAGGAGCCTAGCACGAGCTCATTTTGCAATTAAGAGTTGGCAGGTTGGGTTATCTGATTTAGAAAATGGCTGAAGATTCTGCAAATAGGGAAGGCCCTAATCAGATGCCACAGCAATGGGCATGCACTGCTTGCCAGTGTCTCAATTGGGGATTTCCCCTATTAATTAAAGACGTCTATCTACTGTATGCCTCATTGGCAGCCGAAGTCCGATGGCCAAAATCGCACGGCCCCAAGAGAGAGCACCGTTGACCTACTTTCCGCTCTCGAGCACAGTAGAGAAATCGCGATTTGCAGCGGAATTGGCACTGATTACTCTACATTTTTGGCTCAATTTAGACCTGCCTTCAAAATTTCTAAAACTGGCAGTGCTTCACTTTTCCTTGGCAGGGCACAGGCAGTCCAACGCGATTGACTCTTGTTGGACAAACTGCCGCGATTCGCAGCCCAGAAGCACAAAACTTATGTCTCGCTGTGGAGCTATGGAGTATAGTCCGCTCGACCTTGGCAGACCTAAAATGCCTTAACTTGAACGAACGAACAAACTGTATTTACCCTAAGTATTCGGACACCTCAACTCCTTACCATACTTTATTGTTCTAAAATTTGAACAAGAACAATTTGCAGTCCAATGTTGTGTCTAAAAATAAAGGGATGAATGGCAAACTGAGATGCTGCATTATGTGGTCTCAAACCATGTCTACACTATTTGCTTTGGCCTGTCTGTCAGAATACATATGGAAAATACCTTGTACGGTAATCTAATGTTTTATTCAACAAGTAAGCCGGTACTGAACTGCCAATGTAACAATTTACCATCCTTGAACAGTTCTTTTTATCCCATTTTATACGGAAAATCCCAAAATGGGTGACGAGCAAACAGTTCAGGCCCAGATCAGACACTGCAGAACAAGGTGTCTGATCAGGGCCTACACAGTTGTAAAAGATTCAGCCATTTTCCAGACAGATTTTCAAGATAACATGTACAACCTGACACCCCTATATTGTGAAAAGGATTCCTCCTACAATGTATATTATACAAGACAAATGATTCCATTCAGTACAAAACGGATGAAGGTGAATGGACTCAACTGTTATTTTCTACCAATAGAAGGAGACACATAACTACAGTGCCTTTCTGTGTGCTTTCTTAACCCACTGTATACTAGTGGACTCTTCCATTGCTATATGTAGGACAAGTCCATTTGTCCATATAAGGGGTGTCAGGCCTATTTTTTTAATTTTTAGTCTATTTTGAAGGAAAATTCTGTTAGCAAATAGTGCAGGCCCTGATCAGACGCCGCGTTCTGCGGTGTCTGATCTGGGTCTGCACTGTTTGCCAAGGTACCAAACCCCATGCAATGGTTTAAATAGGAGTTATTTAGACTCTTAGAGTATACCCCTACTAAAAAGGCTTTTTTTGAGCTGCTTCCTCTGAAAATGTATCTATTTATCTTAAGAAGGCCAATCAATCATTGATTTCTGATGATGAATTAAGAAAGAACTGCAGACTTTTCTAATTAAATTTTTATAACACAGGGCATAGGCCTTCTTTGTCAGCAGTGCTTTCTCGCATATCACTGGGAAGCAGATTCAACTTGAGTTTCTTTTCCTTTCAAGAATATTTCATTTTCATTAACAAACTAGTAACATTGAACCAATTTAGTACCAGAAACCCCAAAACGGGTACCCTGACAAACAGTGCAGGCCCAGATCAGCCCTGATCAGGGTGTACACTGTTTGCAAAAAGTTCAGCCATTTAAAGAAAATATAGCCTGATACCCCTAAATTTTAAAATGGACTCCTGCTGTATATAAGGAGGAAGATTCCATTTGGTACAAAAAGGGTTAATCCGAGGCAGAGAAAACTGGAGTGCAAGCTGAAAAAAAAACAAACAAAAACAGAGGACCTCACCTGTGGTCCTGAACTGCTCACCTAAGTGCTGCGTGTCATCAGCCATTTGGTCCCTGAGAAGATGATTTTTAAACGTCTTCACCATATATGGGCATGGCAGCCACCTTGGTCATGTGACCTAGTCCTTGCGAACATACTTTTGTAAGCTCCCCGGAGCCTTCGGCTCTGGTGAGCTATGATGATCAGAAAGATTTTTTTCACGTTTAACAACCCAATCAACACTATTTAGGTCATATCCAGTTGGTCCGTATACCTAATAACCAGTCTTTTCCTGGTCAGGTTTATACAAGTGGCTAACCAGCATGTGTATGTTCTTTCACCAGAAACTGAAAACTGCCCTATATGTACTTCAACCAGCAAAATGGAGAGAATTATCGAAGAAAAGATTTCATGATCAGTCTCCACGAAAGAATCAAACCCACGAACAGATCAACAGTCAAATGCACTACCATGGTCGGCTCTTAAGAAAGCACTAACATACACTGAACATGGGCGTTGGAGGGGCCAGTAGGGCTTGAGATGTCATCTCAGTGTTGGGTAAAAGCCTCACAAATTTGGAAGCAATGTGTCCAAAATGACCTAAATAGTGTTGACTTGAATGTTAAAACTCAAATTTAAGAAACAAATTGTATTAATCCCCATGTGGGAACAAAGAAACAAATTGTAGAAATCCCCATGTGGTTTTGTTTCTTCGATTTGGGGTTTAATGTCCCTGTCAACACTGTATACATGTAGGTCATTTTGGAGACTTTGCTTCCAATTTTGTGGTGGGATTTTAACCCAACACTGAGATGAAATAACATCTCAAGCCCTGTCGCCCAATGAAACAGATAGTGTTTATAAGCATAGTCAGGGCGGGGCCCAAAAAATCATACTAAAGTGATACATTAGTTCAAATAAGCATGGAGGTTTTTAAGCGTGGAGGGTCCAACTCACACAGCTGCCTGGGCAGGCTTAGATTCTCTAAGCGGTTTACCAGTACTTGTCTGCTGTCGGTTTCAGCTCTGAATGGAAGCATCATGCAGCCCATCTGTTTCTTTAAGACCCGATGGGCGGGAGCTGCATCCCCGTGGTTTGACCACAGGAATTAACATGTAGTTAGGACAAATAAAGTGATTTTTTTTAATCTGATATGTGACAAATATTGCATTAAGTTAATAAGTCTGTGTAATGAACACCCCTCTAAACCCCACTTTAAATAGAGAAAATTGGGGTTTGTGGCGGTATTCATTATTTTCCTTTATTTTGCTCAAAAACATAGTGAGGGTACTCATTAGACCCACCTCACTGAGGCGGTTCTAACGAGCACCCACAATCTATAGGAGGAAAATGTAAAACATTTTCATATGAAAAAGCCGGTTCCAGAGATAGGAGTTACACTATTATCGCACATAGATGTGTAATCATAATGGGATTTTCATGCCCTTGCTTTAATTGTTTTATTGTATAAACATATTTCATTGCCTCTGTGTATTTTAACAGTACAAACATTAGTTATAGCCCATCCCCTAGAATTAAATTATATTACAATTTTTTTTTCACATATTATTTGTAAGTCGACAGGGTTGATCCCTGAGGCAGAACTGAGTGAGTGAGTGTTTGAATTTTACGTCCCACCAACAGCTATGGTCATACGGAGACGGGACCTCGGTTTTTAAAGACTCATCCGAAAGTCTGGAGAAGCCCGGGATCGAACCTGCGACCCCTGGTTTACAAGGCGAGTAGCGTAACCACTCGACCACGGAGGCTTCTGAGGCAGAACTGACACCTGGGCAGGGTTCAACATTAACTTTTTAAATAACTGGACAATTAAGGTAGTCCTGTAACTCTTGGGATGCACTGGACCTTATCTAAGTTCAACTGGACCAAAGAAATGATGAAAATCATACTTTGATTGATTGATCGATTTGAGGTTTAACACCCCCGTCAAAACTGTCATTTTGGAGATGTTGCTTCCAATTTTGTGGGTCTTTTACCCAACATTGAGATGAAATGACATGTCAAGCCCTGTCGCCCAATGAAACCAATAGGGTTTATAAGCATGGTCGGTCCGACTCACCACTTTGTCTGGGCATGATAAGATCCTCTAAGCAGTTTACCAGTACTAATGTGTGGTTTGTTTCAGCTCTATGTGGAAGCATCATGCAGCTAATCTTTTTCTTCAAGCCCCGATGGTTGGGGCCCAAAAATCATACAAAAGTGATACATTAGTTCAACAATGGTCAGATTATTGTCTGTTATCATTATAGCAACAAATAAAAACAGAAACCGATTTTTTCAGAAACTGAGTTTAAAACATGGATTTCAATCACTGTAGGCAAATTTCCAACTGGACTATTTGGACCAGCCAGCCACAGACATCACAAGACCTGAATAGCTTTTCACTAGACAATGTCCATCGGTCCTGGATTGATGTCGAACCCTACGGGGCAGACTTGGTAACAGACCGAGTTGACCCATGACACTTTTTACTGGTTTTAGATGTTATCTGACCTGTAACTACAAGTTCCTGTACTTTTACTAGTGTGTGTGATAATGTTCTGCGGGTTTTACAACAACTACAAGATTGACGACGATCATAACATGGAAACACACAACAACCCCGGAACTACCATCGCACAACCTTTGACAACTGACCACCTCATTAATATTCATGACATGTGCGATGAACAACTCACCAAGCCACGAACGACCCTTCACTTACTCTCCAGCCGTCTAGCCTACAAGATGTACGAAACCTGTTCAGGGGTATACCTTCTTGGCTGAGGGCGACACAGGGGTAAGTTCATATCCATGCAAAATAATTTTGAAGTGTAAAAAATCATCATGTCACATACTAGTATTACCAACCTGTTGGGTTAACATTTTTCCAGGTGATCAACCCACTGGCCAGTGACAGTGTAACATCATACCCATCACCTTTTACATGGAAAATGTCTTTATTATCCTCCACCCCTTCAAACGGGTTTTCCTCATGATCGAACTCTGGACAACGAATGGGATTACCGTCATCATCATACAAATATTCATCAAAATCTTCCATTGTTCACATAAACATTTGACTTGGTAATTATCGCCAAATAAACCAGAATTTTGGCTTGCTCTGACAGTCCATAACACAAACCGGAAGTTTACAGGTGCGATGAGAAGTAATTGGTCTATGAATAATTTGATTGGGTAAGAGATACCTGTCACGTGATGAAAACAATGCGCCGTCTCATTTCCATAGTGATTATGTAAACAAATCAGCTGATCATCATTGATCAGATAAAATGAGGGATTAGCGGTTGGTTCGACGGCTCAGTCAATAGATTTAATTTACTTGAACTGAGCTGAATAAATATTGACCTCGAGCAAAAATGTTTATTTAAAAAAAAAAAGAAAAAGTATAACAAATATCACGCTTGCACGCACATCCCAGCGGGCACACATCGTTAGGGCAACGTCAAATCAACGTCGGTGCAACGCCAAGACGTTGCACCGACGTAGATGTGTCGTTGCATAAACGTCATGACGTTATATCGACGTTGATGTGACGTCACAATTACGTCATGTGCCTGCTGGGATCTATCATCCCAACAAAAATTAGAATAGCTCAGGTGAGAGACGTACCCATGTACTCATTTATAGATTTTTTTTAATAGTTCTGCATGCGACTTCGCGTTCCGAAGAATAACAAAAAAACATAAATATCAGCATGTAAATGTAAAATATGAACACTCTCATGTATGGTAGTAGTGGTTAGAATGCTTGGCATGCTAACTAATTAAAATATTCTGAGTATCTGTTGGCATTTAATATTTATGAGCAGGATACATTTCATGCTCAGTTGAATTGAGTCTGAAAAATAATGTCATATAAGCTTGGGGCCCAGTAGGCTACTTCAAGACCTTAATTTGATCAAGGACACATTGTTTTCGTACCTGGGGCCAGTTGTTCAAAACTTGGGTCAGTAAACTCTGATCACATCATGAAAACACACCTATACAAATATATTTACCACCAAGAAATGAACATTTTCTGATTTAATTTCTGATATTTCCCATATTTCTTCTCAAAACATAGATTGTCGGAACCCGTTGGAAAGGTTTTAACGAGTACCCACAACCTATATATATCTTGGAGCAGAAATAAGAAAAATAATGTATACCCCCGTATTAAAACCCCAGTTTTCTCTATATAAAGTGGGGTTTAGGGGTGTTCATTTCACAGACTTGCTCGCGTGATGTTTCATAGCGAATGTCACGTGATGTTTCATAGCGAATGTTTGCTGAAAAAATGTGAGCCGCTTTTGCAAATGCAAAGCTGATCACATTTTTTTTTCAGCAAACACAACACTATAGTAGACATTATATTAGATATTGTACTTTTTAAAATAGGCCTAGTTAACAATTTGACTACTAACGAGCTCGTTAAGCTAATGGAGCTTTGAACAATTGGACCCTGATGTAATTGTTCCGTGTCCAATTGTTCAAAGCATTGTTAGCCTAATGAACTCGTTATATAGTGGTCAAAATGTTAACTGTTCAAGCAAGTACATCTCGAAAACACGCCTATATAGTTTTGACCCCCTTGAACCCCACTTTTATATAGTAAAACCGGTGTTTACAGGGGTAAACCTTATTTTTCTTATTTCTGCTCTAAAATATAGATTGTGGGTACTCGTTAGAACCGCCTCGATGAGGCGGTTCTAACGAGTACCCATAATCTATATTTTGAGCAGAAATAAGAAAAATATCACAATTTTTCATCTCAAAATTTTCATTTTTTTTTCAGCGATAAAGGTTACACTGCATGTATTCGTATAGGCGTTTTTTCGTAATGAGGCCTGCCATATAATATACTCTGTATGTTTGCTGGAAAAATGAAATTTGCAAAAGCTACTCGTGTTTGTTTGTTTGTTGTTGTTGTTTTTTTTTTTGTTTCAGCAAAAAATATCAGCATAATTGCCATAATAAATGACCAAAGTTTTAAAATGATACGTTAACCAACAACATTTGTTAGTTTTGAATGGGTAAAAAACAAAACAAAAACAAAAAAAAAACAAAAAAAACTGATATGCCTTGTACCTTTTTATGAATCACAATTTTAACCACAAAAGAAGTGGTACTGTCATTTTAAGTCAGTGGTTACTAGAGCAAGGTATGTTTTACTGTTGTATTCTAAATAATCCAGGTAATTAACAATTTCTAAAGTCAAAGGAAAAATATGAATGTAAACTGAATATTTCAATATACCCTGTTCTAATTTTGGCAACAAAATGAATCATAGGGTGGTTTCAATGATTTTAGTCATTTTGTCAAATGTCAATAATCTTAGTCAAAACATGTTCTGTACTGAAAGTGAAACAGTATCATTTTGATCAAACTATAACTCCTCAGGTAGAAGCAGAAATGTCATAGGACAGTGCAGCTTGCCTGTTCATCCACTATGTTTTTTTTTTTTTGTTTTTTTTTTTTTTTTGTTTTTTTTTTTTTTTTAAATACAGTGAAATTCCGCTATTAAGACCACCTAAAATTAGGATTGATTTTGCTATAAAAAGCTTATTTTGAAGGGTACATTGAACTTTTCTTTGTGTTTTCTGCCTACAATATCCTCAGAGACCACCTTTGGGACTGTTCAAACGTGGTCTTTAAGACCACTTTTGAACAGTCCCATAGGTGGTCTTAATATAGGAATTTTACTGTATACATATGACCCATCAGGGAAAAGGGGATCTTATGGGTGTCTGAAAGTATCTTTTGAAGCAACAAAGATACAGGGTTGTTGTTGTTTTCCAGTTTCCCCGTGTCGCGGGTCGTCAGCTGGTGGGGTCCCAGGGAACGAATCCATGCTGGCACTACACCGTAGCCGTTCGATGATACCCCTATTCCCCGTTGCCGGTGAACAGGGGGACCATCGCTCGGCTCCAGCCCCAAAGATACAGGGGTCATTCAGATATCATTTTATAGGGAATGTAAGTCACTGGACTGAGTTTTTGAGTTGATAAGAAACCAAGCTATCTAATTTGCATAAAAAAGCACATGTAAAAAGTTACCATAGCTGAAGTATGTGAAAAGCATATTGCCCCTAGATTCCAAAGGCATTTTCTTTTTGAAAATCCGTTAAATACAGCAGTTAAGGTGAGATAATTCAGTTTCAAATATGGGTAATTTGAATGTTTTGAACAAATTTATGCAAATTATTGACAATGTAGTCAGAAATATCTTGACAACCGCTGAACAGATTTTCAAGATATTAGTGGTTTTGGAAAGCACATGTACTATCAGAAAAAAGTACTTATAAAAGTCTGGTATTTCATTTTTTTTCCTTTTTTGGCATGAGCCTTTTTATACAAATTAGATGGTTCGATTGGCTCAAGAACTATAATTATCATATGACGTCGCGTCTGAGAGTGTAATAACGCCATGCAATATTTTCGATAACCCACTAGTGGATTAAATATGCAAACTAGCTAGATACGTCCCGTAACGTTACATGAACGACGTCCTTAATATTGACATTTTTGTAAACAATCGCGAATATAATACGTTTTAAATGGCATATGGTAAATAGAATCTTGCATTCGTGCTCATGTATCATTAAATTTATTAAACTCGTTGAGGAAAAGGGATAAAATGCTCGGTAAAGCCTCGCATTTTATCATTTTTCCTCAACTCTTGTAATAAATTCAATAAAACATGAACACTCATGTAAGATCTTCTATAAACAACTAGAGGCACCAAACATCTGTATCATGTAACACACAGAGGGAGGAGGTCACGCATTCAATCCCGTTTCAGTATAATGAAAGGGGGGCTATAGTCATATTTGACAGTCATAGCTCTTACGGTGGTTTCGGTGTCGAACTTTCTCATGAAATGATTGCTCTAAAAGTCATTTATAGGTTAAAGCACTGACAGCAATGGTGGGTCGATTGTCTTCGAGTGTGGATTGGTACATGTTTCGTTTAACCTTTATAATCCTGTACTATAAGCAAAACGTGTAGATCCTGATCAGACGCCACGCTTTGGTCGATTAATTATCAATTGACTAAAAATTATTAACTACAGAAGCTTCCTGCCAGCTATTGTTCACGTGACTATCACTGATCATGTTCAAAATCCATGTACCAGTCATTTGTAGCAGCGCTAGTTTTTTCCTTGTGACGTCAGTGTGCCATGTAGACTGGGCCGGTGAACATTGACATTGCAAACAGTGTAGACCCAGATCAGACGCCTCAATAAATAACAGGTAACTTGTCAGCGATTGTCACGTGGACAATAGCAGGCGAGAAGCTTTAGTAGCTAGTTACTTTGGGTCGAATGATAAAAAAATCGACCCTAAAGATGATAAACTACTATGCAACAAGAATACCATGACTAAAACAAAGCAACAACCGGCCAGAAAATGCGACATTTAATACCAGAATACGTTGCGTGTTCAAGATGTATCATTTTTCTCATTAACCAGACGCCTGTTTAAGAATCGAGTAGTAGATTCCCAGATCCTACGTTTCATCCCATCGGTCAGACGTCAAATTTTATGATTGATGACTGGTTAGCACTAGCCACGTGTATGTGTGTGTGTGTGTGTGTGGGGGGGGGGGGGGGGGGGGGGCTGAGGTTCAATGTTATGTATCCGACGCCCAAGAATCTCCCGAATATGTTCCAGGGAATTCAAATCCGGGCTTCTTGCTAGCCAAGCCAATGTCTCAATTCCGTATCGGCGGGGTCTAGTGGCAAATGGTTGGTGCTCAAAAATTGGTGTTGCGGTTCAATGTTATGTAACCGACGCCCAAGAATCTCCCAAATATGTTCCAGGGAATTCAAATCCGGGCTTCTAGCTAGCCAAGCCAATGTCTCAATTCCGTATCGGCGGGGTCTAGTGGCAAATGGTTGAGTTCAAAAATAGGCATGACTTCTGGTGCTAAACGTGCAAATATATCCAAACCCCATATTCAAACCGTGATGAGGAAGCTGTGGAAAGTTGGCTCTGAGATCTGAGGTCTTCTTTCAACTCTGAGTTGGCCATAACAAGATTCCTGTTATGGCTAAGCCCAATTCAGAGTTGGGAATGCGGATCGCAGATCACAGAGTCAGCTTCGAATTATTATGTCGAAATTTCGAGATAATAAGTCGAAATTTCGAGTTATTAAGTCGACATTTTGTGATAGTAAGTCGAAAAGTAAGTCAAAATTTCGAGTTATTATGTCGAAATTTCGAGATAATAAGTCGACATTTGGAGATTCTAAGTCGAATTTTCGAGTTTGTTTGATTTGAGGTTTAACGTCCCCGTCAACAATGTTAAAGTCATTTTGGAGACGTTGTTTCCAATTTTGTGGGACTTTAAATAACCCGACATTCAGATGAAATGACATCTCAAACCCTGCGCCCAATGAAACCGATAGGGTTTATAAGCATGGACCGGCCGACTCGCACCGCATTGCCTGTGCAGGCTTAGATCCTCTTAGCGGTTTACCAGTACTCTTGTGCGGGTCTGTTTCAGCTCTGCGTGGAAGCATCATGCAGCCCATCTATTTCTTCAAATTTCGAGTTAATAAGTCGTAATTTCGAGATACTAAGTCGAAATTTCGAGCTACTAAGTCGAAATTTCGAGTTTATGTCGAAATTTCGAGTTAATAAGTCGAAATTTCGAGTTACCAAGTCGAAATTTCGAGATACAAAGCCGAAATTTCGAGTTATTAAGTCGAATTTCGAGTTACTAACTCGAAATTGCGAGATACCTAACATAAGAAATAAAAGTGTACCTGGCCCTAATGCTCCATCGTACCAAGTAACGTCTAAGTAACGTCGATCGTCATCGTGCCCTCGGTATGGTTGAAGGTGGGCTTTCATACCGCCAGGTTGCAGAGCGTATGGGCTGTTCGCACACTACGACTGCTCGATTGTTGAAAGGCACAACGTGACGGGGTCGTGAACATGCAGCAGGACCGTTACATTGTTTTGAGTCATTTACGCGACCGATTCAGGACGTCTGTGGAAACTGCCCAGGATACACCTACGCGTAAGTGCCTTAACTGTACGGCGGCGTCTCCAGGAGCGCGGTATTTCTAGTCATAAGACGTATAGGGGGAACGTTTTGACGGCAGACCGTCGAATCAGTCGCTTTAATTGGTGTCGACAGCGTATCCGATGGACACAACGGCGTTGGCGTGGCGTACTGTTCACGGACGAAATCCGTTTTTGCGTTGAAATGTTTGATAGGCGGCGTAAACAATGACGTAGACGTGGGGAGCGATTTCAAGACTTGTGAGAAACAGATGTCACGTTCGGGTGGTGGTAGCGTAATGGTGTGGGGAGGGCTCTCATGGCGCCACAAAACCCCTCATCGTTGTTGATGGCAATTTGACGGCACGTCGGTACATAGATGAAATCTTAGAGCCTGAGGTGGTGAAGTTTTTACCCAATAATGGTGACGTTACGCTTTTCCAACAGGACTTCTGCGAGGAGGCTAGCCATAGACTTTTTCAATCAAATAGGTGTGCAAGTTCTTCCTTGGCATGCGTTTTCGCCGGATTTAAACTTTGGGACCAGCTCGGAAAACGTGTGTACAGTCGACGTCATCCGCCAATCAACCGTCAGCAGCTTGTCATGGCGCTACAGGAAGAATGGGACATCACACAAGACCAGATACAGCGATTAATACGAAGCATGAGGCGTCGATGCCAAGCAACACTGGATGCTAATGGTGGACATACCCGGTATTATTTTGTTTGTTTGTATGGTTTGAGGTTTAACGTCCCCGTCAAAACTGTATAGGTCATTTTGGAGACGCTGCTTCCAATTTTATGGGACTTTTACCCGACATTGAGATGAAATGACATCTCAAGCCCTGTCGCCCAATTAAACCAATAGGGTTTATAAGCATGGACGGTCCGAATCGCACCGCTTTGCCTGTGCAGGCCTAGATCCTCTAAGCGGTTTACAAGTACTCGTGTGCGGTCGGTTTCAGCTCTGCGTGGAAGCATCATGCAGCCCATCTATTTCTTCAGGCCCCGATGGGTGGGGTCCGACATACCCGGTATTAGGATATGTGATTTAGATTTTTTGGGTGTGTGGAATTATTCGAGTCACCGTATCTCTGCATCCAATGAAATGCAGTACTCTGTTAAGTTAGTGATAATTCATTAAACGTGATCAAATGCTGGAAATATTGTGAATCAATTAAAATTTGAAGTATAGTACTAGTGATGCCTGTTTAGGTAGCTCAGTCTGATGCGCGTCTAACTGGTGATCAGGACGACGCGGGTTCGATACCTGCCGGGGTCGGCAACATTCTTTCGTGGATGCAAGCTTGTACAAAGTGACATGAATATAGCTCTTCTAGTTCTTGAGAAATGGACTCTTACATTAGGGTGAAAGTTAGGGTGGTCACAATAATTAGGTTAGGTTACAATAATTCACAAAGTCAGTGAACCATAAAATATGGGTCAAGGTCAGATATGGATGCTTGTATTGAAGTTGCGTTTCCTAGATGCAAGCTTGTACCAAGTATCATTAATAAAGCTCTTGTAGTTCTCCAGAAATGGACTCTTATATTAGGGTGAACGTTAGGGTGGTCGCAATAATTCATGAAGTCAGTGAACCATGAAATGTAGGTCAAGGTGAGTAATGGATGCTTGCATTGAAGTTGCTATTCCTAGATGCAAGCTTGTACCAAGAAACATCAACGAAGCTCTTATAGTTCTCGAGAAATGGACTCATACATTAAGTTGAAAGTTAGGGTGGTCGCAATAATTCACAAAGTCAGTGAACCATGAAATGTAGGTCAAGGTCAGATATGAATGCTTGCATTGAAGATGCTGTTCCTAGATGCAAGCTTCTACCAAGTATCATTAATGAAGCACTTATAGTTCTCGAGAAATGGACTCTTACATTAGGGTGAAAGAGTGGTTGCAAATGTTGACGGCTTGACGAACGGACGGAAAGTTAAACTCCTATATCGCGCCATGCTTAAAGCAGGTGCGACAAAAAAAGCAAGATACAGATCAACTCTAGCCATAATTTCCTCACAGTTCGGAGGTCAGTTATTAAGCAGATCAAATCATTAGTGATTTATCTGCTCACGGTTGTCAGACGGCCCCCGCCCATCGGGGCTTGAAGAAATAGATGGGCTGCATGATGCTTCCACGCACAGCTGAAACCAAAAGCACACGAGTACTGGTAAACCGGTTAGAGGAGCTAAGCCTGCCCAGGTAAAGCGGTGCGAGTCGGCCCGTCCATGCTAATAAACCCTATTGGTTTCACTGGATGACAGGGCTTGAGATGTCATTTCATCTCAAGGTCGGGTAAAAGTCCCACAAAATTGGAAGCAACGTCTCCAAAATGACCTTTACAGTGTTGACGGGGACGTTAAACCTCAAATCAAACAAAACAAACAGTTGTCAGACCAACAAACTGTGATTCATTACACTAAATTTAATCTACATGTATTTGGATTCTATTACACTCTCGTTTGAAGAATTTCAAGATGGCCACCATGGCAGCCATCTTGGATATCAGAATGGAAGGATTTTAGCATATCTGAATCTCCATGTCGCCCCGATGCCACCCAACAAGTTTCAGACCAATCCAACCTTTAGTTCAGGATATATCCTTTGAAGAATTTCAAAATGGCAGCCATCTTGGATATTGGAAAAGAATGATTTTAGCAAAGCTGGACCTCCATGTCACCCTGATGCCTCACATGAAGTTTCAGCTCAATTCGACCTTTGGTTCCGGAGATGATTTTTAAAGAATTTCAAGATGGCTGCTATGGTGGCCATTTTAGATATCGGAACAGAACAATTTTAGAAGATCTGACTCTCAATGTCGTTCCGATGCCTCCCATCAAGTTTCAGCTCAATCCGACTTTTGGTTCAGCAGATGTAGTTTTTAGAATTTCAAGATGGCGACCATCTTGGATATCTGAACGGAACATTTTAGCAAATCTGAATCTCCATATCACCCTAATGCCTCCCATCAAGTTTCAGTTCAATCCGACCTTTGGTTCAGCAGGAGATGTAGTTCGAAGAATTTCAAGATGGTGGCCATGACAGCCATCTTGAATATTGGCATGGAATGATTATAGCAAATCTGGATCTCCATGCCTCCTGATGCCTCACATCAAGTTTCAGCTCAATTCGACCCTTGGTTCCATTTGAAAAATTTCAAGATGGAGGCCATCTTAATGATTTTTGACAAATTTGGATCACCATATTGCCCCCAAGCCTCCTATCAAAGTTTCAGCTGTATCGAACCTTTGGTTCTGATGGAGATGGGATTGACATAATTTCAATACGCCTGTCATGGTGGCCATCTTGGATATCGGAGCATGTCACCCAAGTTTCAGATCAATCTGACCTTCGGTTCGAGAGATGTCGTTCGGAGATGGCTGTCATAGATATCGGAATGCAACGATTTTAGCAATTTTGAACCTCCATGTTGCCTCAATGACTACCACCAACTATCACCGGCCCCGATAGCTCAGTTGGTAGAGTGTCCGCTCCGGGGAACGGGAGGTCTCGGGTTCGATCCCGGGCCGCGACATACCAAAGTCGTTAAAAATGGTACTAGCTGCTCCTCGCTTGGCACTCAGATTTACGGGGAACAGCTAGGACTGGTCGATCCAGTGTCAGGATAATGTGACTGGGTGTGGTATCATGTAATGTGTCTGGGACATGATACTTCAGTGAGGCAGCACTATAAACGTGAGCATTGAGCTCCCTGTCGCAACCAGACACCGTCGTGATATGACTGAAAAATTGTTGAAAGCGACGTTAAACCTGAATTCACACACACACACACACACACACACACACACACAAACACACACACACACACACACCACCAACTATCAGCTCAATCCGACCCGTGGTTCTGGAGGAGATGTGGAAAATGTGGTAAGTCAATGACGGACGGACGATGGACAACAGGACACAGCATAAGATGACCTGGAGCTTGGCTCCAGGTGGGCTAACAAGCACCCACTACATATGTTTGGGATATAAATAAGAGAAGTATCAGAAATTTTCATAAACAAGAGGGCCCAGAGGGCCCTGGTTCGCTCACATGTGTGTCACTGTCTCGAGTACTTTCTATTTTAAGCTCTGGTGGCCATCTTGTTCATCAGCAGAGTGATTTTAGCTTATTTGGTAGGGAGTAACCTAGTCAACATTTGTGTGAACTTTGAATCAAATTGGCCTTAAGGTTTAGGTGGAATTTCCGTTTGAATCAAATTTACAATATTTTTCTATATTTAGCTCCGGTGGCCATTTTGTTCATAGGAGTGGGATCGTTTTAGCCTTTTTGGTAGAGGGTCATCTAAGCAACATTGTCGCAAGAAAACCTACATGCTAAATATGAAGGCTGTATCTCAAATGCTTCAAAAATTAAGACAAAGTAGGTCAAAGGTCAAGGTCATGGGCCAAAAGTTTTGAATGGTTGAGAAAACCTTGCCACAAAGGACATACATGCCAAATATGAAGGCTGTATCTCATATGGCTTAAAAGGTATGATAAAGAAGGTCACAGGTCAAGGTTATAGGTCTTATCTTTATATGACTGGGAAGCCCTTGTCACAAGGAACCTACATGCCAAATATGAAGGCTCTATCGCAAACGGTTCAAAAGTTATGACAAAATAACCTACTGGTCTACTTCGAACTTGCATGTAACTGAGATATTGCCCAGATGATCATTCTGAGCAAGTTTTATTATGATGATTTGACTAAAAATGTGGCCTCTTAGAGTGTTCAAAACGTTTTTCTATGATTTGACCTGCTGACCTACTTTTTGACCCGACATGACCCATATTCAAAATTGATCCAGATATTGTCAAGATGATCATTCTGAGCAAGTCGGACCAAAACTGGGGCCTCTAGTGTGTTAACAAGGCTTTTCGACAATCTGACCTACTGACTTGACCAGACATGGCCCATATTCGAAATTAACCGAGATATTGTCAAATGATCATTTGGAGCAAGTTTGATGATGATAGGACCAAAACTGTGCCTCTAGTGTGTTCAGAGGGTTTTTCTATGATTAGACCTACTGACCTGATTTTTGATCTAACATGACCCATATTTGAACTTGACTGAGATATGGTTGGTTGATTTGAGGTTTAACGTCCCCGTCAACACTGTAAAGGTCATTTTGGAGACGTTGCTTCCAATTTTGTGGGACTTTTACCCGACATTGAGATGAAATGACATCTCAAGCCCTGTCGCCAAATGAAACCAATATGTTTATTAGCATGGACGTCAAGATGATCATTCTGGGCAAGTTTGATGATGATCGGACCAAAACTGTGGCCTCTAGTGTGTTCACAAGGTTTTTCTATGATTCTACCTACTGGCCTACTTTTTGACCCGACATGACCTGTATTCAAACTCGACCCAGATATTGCCAAGACTATCATTCTGAGTAAGTTGGATGATAATCGGACCATAACGGTAGCCTCTGTGTTCATAAGGTTTTTCTCTGATTTGACCTACTGACCTACGTTTTGGCCCAACGTGCCATATTCGAACTTGACAAAGACATTGTCAAGATGATCATTCTGGGCAAGTTTGATAATGATTGGACCAAAACTGTGGCTTTAAGTGTATTCACAAGGTTTTTCTATGATTTGACCTTCTGACCTACTTTGTGATCCGACATGACCCATATTCAAACGTGACCAAGATATTATCAAGATGATCATTCTGGGCACGTTTGATGCTGATTGGACCAAAACTGTGGCCTCTAGTGTATTCACAATGTTTTTCTATGATTTGACCTACTTTGTGACCCAACATGACCCATATTCAAACGTGACCAAGATATTATCAAGATGATCATTCTGAGTAAGTTTGATGATGATTGGACCAAACCTGTGGCCTCTAGTGTGTTCAGAAGCTTTTTGACCTACTGACTTACTTTTTGACCATACAACACCCATATTTGAACTTGACTGAGACATTGTCAAGATGATCATTCTGGACAAGTTTATTGATGATCGGACCAAAACTGTGGCCTCTAATGTGTTCACAAGGTTAAACTCTGATTTGACCTACTTTTTGACCCGACATGACCTATATTCGAACTTGATCAACATATTGTCAAGATAATCATTCTGAGCAAGTTTGATGATGATAGGAAAATGTGGCCTCTAGTATATTCACAAGGTTTTTCTATGATTTGTGTGTGTGTGTGTGTGTGTGAATTCGGGTTTAACGTCCCTTTCAACAATATTTCAGTCATATCATGACTGTGCCTGGTTCTGACAGGGAGCTCAATGCTCACTTTTAAAGTGCTGCCTCACTGAAATATCATGTCCCAGACACATTACTTGATACCACACCCAGTCACATTATCCCGACACTGGGTCGACCAGTCGTAGCTCTACCCATAAATCTGAGTGCCAAGCGAAGAGCAGCTAGTACCATTCTTAACGACCTTGGTATGTCGCGGCCGGGATCAAACCCGTGACCTCCTATTCCCCGGAGCGGACACTCTACCAACTGAGCTATCGGGGCCGGTTTCTATGATTTGACCTACTTTGTGACCTGACATGATCCATATTCGAACTTGACCCAGATATTGTTAAGACGATCATTCTCAGCAAGTTTGATGACGATCGGACCAAAACTGTGGCCTCTAGTGTTCACAAGGTTTTTCTATGATTTGACCTACTGACCTACTTTTTGACCCGACATGATCCATATTCGAACTTGACCGAGATATTGTCAAGATGATCATTCTGAGCAAGTTTGATGATGATCGGACCAAAACTTTGGCCTCTAGAGTGTTCAATAGGTTTTTCTATGATTTGACCTACTTTTTGACCTGACATGACCCATATTCACACCTGGCCAAGATTTTATCAAGGCAATCATTCTGAGTAAGTTTCATGATGATTGGACTTAAAATGTGGCCTCTAGTGTTCACAGGTTTTTTTTTATCATTTGACCTACTGACCTAATTTTTGACCGGACATGACCCATATTCAAACTTGAACAAAGGAACCAAGATCTTATGGTGGTTTAAGTTGTGTGCAAGTTTGGTTAAAATCAAATCATAAATGAAACGGCTTTCGTCCAGATAAGACCAAAGTAAGCAATTTGTGCCCTTTCAGGGGCCATAACTCTGGATCAGATGATGGGATATGGGTGGTTCAACAAAGGAAACAAGATCCTATGGTGCTTCAGGTTGTGTGTAAATTTGGTTAAAATTATATCATAAACAAAACAGCTATCATGCAGACAAGACCAAAACAGCCAATTTTTGCCCTCTCAGGGGCCATAACTCTGGTACCCTTGATGTGATATGCCTGATTCAAGAAAGGAACCAAGACCTTGTGGTGCTACAAATTGTGTGTAAAGTAGAAGTAAAACAAAGATCAGGATTTGATACAATTAACTTACTCCACCCATAAAAGACACCAAAGGGAAAGAACTACAAACATTAAGCGACCAGACCATAATGGAAACCTAAACAAAGGAAGGCCATAAGGACAGTTACTTTCCCACAAAATGGCCATCCAAAATTAAAAGACACAAGTGATACACACAGTAAGTAACAAAACAACAACATAAATAAATCGCCACAGAAGAGCCGCCTTGGAACGGTCAGTCGAAGATTTCCACTGGGGGGCTTAAATCGATTTTACGTGGCCACAATCCTCGCCCTTACTTCCGCCGCGATTTAGACAAATAATTTGTTCAGTCCGCATGAAGGCCTCCTAACTCATCAGTACAACATCTCCGTGAACACAAAAATCAAAGAACCACAGAGGTGAGACAACGGTGAGGACTTTACAGCAAGAAACCGCTGAAATGCTGGAGCAAAAGAAAACCAACAATTAGACTCCGATGGGCCCGACCAGAGACAGAGCATCAGGCACCAACCAACATTACCTTGAATTAGATCTCTCTAATTCTCAATAAGCCTTTACGTTGGAGCCGTCATAGAATCTGAGGCCTGCAATTAAAGAGGGAATCTGCAATTAAAGAGGGAAGCAAAGTTGCCAACCGTGATTGGGTTAACTATCATGCATGCAGTCTGTCGTATAATATCCATGTTGTACCCAATCTTTTTATATCGAAGAATGATTTTACGAAATAGTTTGGTTAAAATCAAATGATAAATGAAACGGCTATTGTGCAGACAATACCAAAAATAGGAAATTTTTGCCTTTTCAGGAACCATAACTCTGGCACCCATGATGGGATATGGCTGGTTCAAGAAAGGAACCAAGATTTTGTGGTGGTGCAAATTGTGTGCAAGTTTAGTTAAAATCAAATCATAAATGAAACAGCTATCATGCAGACAAGACCAAAATAGGCAACTTTTGCCCTTTCAGGGGCCGTAATCCATAACACATGATGGGATATGGCTGGTTGAAGAAAGGAACCCAGATCTCATGGTGGTACAAGTTGTGTGCAAGTCTGGTTAAAATCAAATCATAAATAATGCTATCTTGCGGACAAGAAATTGTTTACGCACGCACGCACAGACGATGGACGAAATATGATCACAAAAGCTCACCTTGTCACTATGTGACAGGTGAGCTAAAAATGACCATTTTGGAGAAAAGAAAGAAGACACTATGTCAGGGGATGTGTTTTCTGATGAAAATAATCATATTTATACAGTTAAACTCCCATGGCTCGTTTACCATTGATGAGTCGAACCCATTCTTGAGTATGCAGGGAATTCCTCCAAATACGAAAACAGTCATAATTTAGATATGTTTTCTTCTTTTATCTTGCAAATGTATGCTGTGGGTACTCATTAGAATCGCCTCGATGAGCTGATTCTAAGGAGTACACATGACATACATTTATGATACAGACCACCGAAAAGATATTCTACAATTATCTCCATTATGCGTCCTTGTATGGCACTAATAGTAACTCTCCTTGGCTCGAACTATCGCTGTTTCGAACACATTTTCATTGTCCCAAAGGTGTTTGAGCCAACGACGTTTCACTGTATTTCAAATCTTGTCTTTTGTGTAAATTCCGTCAATTTTCAGGCAATACAAGCCAGGTGATTGTGGGACCATTGGCTGTACCGTCCCATAATGTCTGGAGGGGTTTTGGATAAGGGCACGGGATGTTTATAAACAACAAACTCTAAGACAGTTCATTCAATTCATGTACTTATAGAAAGTTGTAATCTTCAAAATAAATAACAAATGTTATACAAAATATCCTCCTATCATAACCAATATTTTTTATGTTGCATGATTTACTTTTGTATTTTTTTTATATTTTTATTCTTTTGTCAGATATGAATAGATCAACCTGATATTTTTCAACCATGCTCACATTTTTCACAACAATTGATTGATTGGTGTTTAACCCTTTTTGTACTCCACCCCCACCCATCGGGGCTTGAAGAAATAGATGGGCTGCATGATGCTTCCACGCAGAGCTGAAACTGGCCCGCACACGAGTACTGGTAAACCGCTTAGAGAATCTAAGCCTCCGTAGGCAAAGCGGTGTGAGTCGACCCGTCCAAGTTTATAAACCCTACTGGTTTCATTGGGCAGCAGGGCTTGAGATGTCATTTCATCTCAATGTTGGGTAAAAGTCCCACAAAATTGGAAACAATGTCTCCAAAATGACCTTTACAGTGTTGACGGGGACGTTAAACCTCAAAGCAAACAAAAAAAAACTCTTTTTGTACCAAATGGAATCTTCCACCTTGTATAGAGCAGGAGTCCATTTAAAAATTTAGGGGTGTCAGCTTGTGATTTCTTAAAAAAACTATTTGGAAATTGGCTGAAAATTTTGCAAACAGTGTAGGCCCTGATCAGACGCCGCATTCTGCGGCGTCTGATCTGGGACTGTGCTGTTTGCCAACTACCTGTTTTGGGTGTCCGGTACTGTATGGGTTAAAGGCTCATCAGCACAAAGTAGGCTATATTTTGCCATCATTTTTCAGTCGATTATCAACCGACCCAAAGTTATAAAGCGCAGTAAGTTTTTCAATGCTGAAGTCCATGTGACTGTCACTGATTTGTCAGAAAACCAGGTAACTGTTATTTAAAGAAAATGGCTTCACTATTCGTATCAGGGATTCGCAGAAGAGGTTTGTCTATAGAATCTGAACTGAAATCTAGGGTTGGGCTTGGCAAACTGTTGATCCAGATCAAATGCTGCAGAATGTGGCATCTGATCAGGGTCTACACTGTTTTGCTTTTTGCTAAACGCATTGCTAACACTGCATGATACCCAACCACTGTAGGCCAATAACGTTCATTTTCAGGTGTTTCTAGAGGAGATAACCTTAGAAATAGGACAGCCAGTTTCCAAAAGCCTTGATAAATCTGTGACAATAATTTTCTTTACCTCAAGTACATCAAAAGCAGGTAAAATAAACGATTTTTCAGATAAACCAAAGCCAGATAACTCAAGAAGTTTACCCTCACCTTGCTGAACAGAGATATAACCTTTTTGAAGGCAGTATAGATCCAGACAAGCTGGTTCTTAGAAAACCAGCTGGCTTCTTGCAGGATCTACACTGTTCTGAATCCATGGTACAAATCAAAACATTACCAAAACACACCTATACAAATGCATTGTAAACTTGACCGCCGAAAAAACGAAAACTTTAAAATGAAAAATTCTGATATTTTTCTTATTTCTGCTCAAAATATAGATTGTGGGTACTCATTAGAACCACCTCAGTGAGGCGGTTCTAACCAGTCACAATCTATATTTTAGTGCAGAAATAAGAAAAATAAGGTTTACCCCTGTAAGCCCCAGTTTTATTATATAAAAGTGGGGTTCAAGGGGGACAAAATTATACAGGCATGTTTTCGTGATGTCATGTAATACAGAAGGCTGAAGATCGGGGAGGAGTGTAGCATATTGAAATATTCAGCATAGTCAGAGTTGATGTCCTTGGCCACAATAGGCAACCTTTAGTACCCTGCACTAGTTACTGATCAAAAATGCTGCTGAGGGATGGATGGATGGACGGACATCTTGGCAGATGAGTACTTGTATGTCTCCATGAGTAAAAAGTATCCATGTGTGTAAACATTTTCCAAGAAATTCTCGGAAATATCTTAGAAAAAAGACACACGTGTCGATTTTGTGACACACAAGATTTTGACTTGTGTGTCTATGGAATAAATCCCACTAGGGTCCATAATCCCTAAACACAAGTATAGATTTGTCTCTGCGGTTGAATGGATGGACAGACACTGGAAGGTATATCATAATACAGTAAAACTGCGATTGCTCGAACACCGATGGCTCGTTTACCATGGATGAGTCGAACCTGTTTTTGAGTCCCGAGGGAATTTCTCCACATAAGAAAAGGGAGGGTAATTATGAATTTTTTTCTTATTCTCTTGTAAATGTATGCTGTGTGTACTCATTAGAATCGCCTCTTCATCTCAGCATACATTTTTGTTATAGAACACCGAAAAGATGCCCCAAAATTAAGGCTGTTATGCTTCATGGCGGTATCCCTCAGTGGCTCGAACTACCCCTGTCTCGAACAGATTTTCATGGTCCCAAAGGTGTTCGAGCCATTGAAGTTCTACTGTACCTCACCACTATCATAGAGACTTGTGAATTTCAGGGTTAAACAAAGCAGTTTACAGTCCAGGACTATTTTCCCAGCCTACACTCAGAGACAATCAACCCACCAGTACTCTCAGTACTTTGATTCACAATGAAGACAACTTGCCTGACCTGCTTAACACTTTTTGTACCAAATGGGACCTTCCTCAATGTATATGGCAAGAGTCTATTTAGAAATTTAGGGGTGATAGGTTGTGTTTTTCTTAAAATTTATTTGGAAAATGGCTTAACTTTTTGCAAACAGTGTAGGCCCTGATCAGACGCCGCATTCTGCGGCGTCTGATCTGGGCCTGCACTGTTTGGGAATTACTCGTTTTGGGGTTTCCGGTACCAAATGGGTTAAACTCAGGCCTCCAATAATGCGTTCTGTCTCTCGAAGGAAAGAATTTGCCCCAAATTTCCTTCAATAGTGGACCCCAAGAGATCACTGACAAAATATTTTGGACTCAAATTTCTTCTAAAAAAGTAGGCATTCTCACTATAGGCCCTCTTTATCAGTTGACCCAAAGTTACTGTAATGATCCTAAGTATTGGGACAGATAGGCCTAAGCAAACAGCGTAGACCCTGATCAGACTGCTAGTATAGGAGCAGTCTGATCAGGGTCTACACTGTTTGCCAGTTTGTCTGCACCTTATAGACTCCTTGCTGGATCACGAAACAAATTTGTTTAAATTTTAGGAGAATTACAGCAAGTCCTCAAGGTTTCCAAAGTTTTAGGATTTTTAAAGTGTATATAAGCCTGTGCATATTAGACCTGTTTCAGCCTGAATATCCGGGCAGTATGGAAGGTATTTTCGCTTCTCTCTCTTTGGATTTTCCAGAGGCTATAGAAGGGTCATGTGATCAGTGAATACTCTGAGCTGATTGCATGGATGCGCAGGCTGATCTGAGTCGTCACTGGCTTCACAAGCCTAATTGTAGACGAAGCGGTGCACTAACTCACATACAAAAGCTCTTATACCACTATGTCCATGTAACTACCACTGACCAATGAAGTTAAAATGCAAATTAGGCTTGGCTAAAGACCAATAACTCTTCCACCCCACAAACCTTGGAGAGGTCTAGTTACAATACGAGAGTTGTCAAGCTTATTTCACAGCTGTGAGTTTTACATCAGTGTCCTTGCATTAAGCAAACAATGATACACTGCATTTTGCAGCCTTTGATCAGGGTCTTCATTTTTTACCAATTTCCTGTGTACGGGACCCTAGGCATACAAGTGTCGTCTCCCAGAGGTAGAAGAGACAGTGAGGAACAGGGGAGACAGAGGAAAATAAATGTAAGTGTAGAAACAAAAGAAACAACGTTTCCCCTGGAACCACACCTGCTGCAAGGATAACAGACCTTGCCCAACTGAAAGCTAATATCAGGGGCCAGTTGTTCAAAACTAACGACGCCGTTAGTTAATGTATTGTTAAAACTTTGATCATTAAATATGGCAAATATGCTGAAATTTTTGCTGAAAAAATGTGAGCAGCTTTTGTGGACGCAAAAGCTGCTCACATTTTTTACAGCAAAAAATCCAAAATTTACGATATTGTACTTGCTAGAAGAGTAAACAATATGACCACTAACGAGCTTGTTAAGCTAACGATGCTTTGAACAACTGGCCCCAGTTGGACATCCCAGTGACACACGATACCTTCACCTCATCCCAAAGCCCCAAACAGTCTGTCCGAATATATATGGTACATACAGCAATTTAGGAAAATAAGTTAAACAACCTCAGCATCTGTTTAAGGAGAAATATGAGCTCAGGCAACCAAAAACATGCCTTCAGACACAATGTGTAGAACAAACTCAGCTAAGCATTTGCATCTGCACTGTTTGTCCAGTGTCTTCACTACGCTCTGTTTTGAATTTAATGGCCCAGTCAACATTGTTTATGTCATATCAAGCCTTAAGTTGGCCTAACCGCACGTTTCCTGGGCAGGCGTATAACTATTTCCTGGTCAGGCGTATAACTAAGTAGTTAACCAGTACTATGCACATTCTTTTGCCAGAAACTGACAATCATCCTTCTTGAATCATTATTGCTCAATCTCCACGAAAGAATGTAGCCGACCCGGATTAGCCAACACGTCTTTATGTTACCCGAAAAATATTCACGAAGATATTGATGGCCATCTTCTGACCCCCGAGGTTATAAAACTTTTTTCATGTTCAACTCACTTCAGCATGAAATTTATCCTGCTCATAAATTTTAAAATGCCAACAAATGTTGGCATTTTAAAATCTATGAGCAGGGTAAAATAAGTACAATGTATCTTACATGGGTGTGAGGTGTGGATGGAAAAATCAGTCCCAAGGGTCACTGTCCGGAATCACGAGGCTTGCCAAGTGATGCATCGTGCTGGACAGTGATCCCGAGGGACAGATTTTTCTATCCACCCCTCAAACCCATGTAGGATTCTTTTCTTGCATACCTTCCATTTCTGAGCATGGATCTTTAATACTGCAGTCACTTCGGTTTCCTATATGCGCCATATTGTGATGACACTACAGTGATGTTTAGTGATGTCACGTAATGTGCTGTGACGTCAACCTTAACGACAGCGCATATGAGGTTGTATTCACCCAGTGCATTTATCAAACATATGAGAATATTTGATTTTTACCCTGTTCCTGGTTAAGAACACCCACCAGGGTTACAACAGAATGTCTATCCCAAGCTAAAACTATGGATTTCCTTATCTCGTGTGCAAGAAATGATATTCTGTGTTGATCTGAGCCGGAAAATTGCCTGATTTGTTTGTATTTTAATAGCTATGAGCAATTTAAATTTTATGCTCAGCTGAGTTGAGCATGTAACAAGTTTTATAACCTTTGGGCCTGGTTAACACAGGAAGATTTGAGATTTTGCTCAGGGCACGTATCAATGAGCCGGTGCATAACTAAATCTACAATAAAACCTCAGTGACCATTGAATACTCGGATCAACCTGTGTATCAGGGCAGCCTGGCCTGCATATTCCTTTGTTGCTTTTTGAATAGCTGAATCGCCCGAGACTATAGAAGGCCTATAGAAACAGCTCTGATCAGACTGTGTCAATGCACGGGCTGATATGTCTTTGCTTGTTGCACCTGTCTTATTGTAGGCTGGCCCCCGCCCGTAGGGGCTTGAAGAAATATATGGGCTGCATGATGCTGCCACGCAGAGCTGAATCCGGCCTGCACACTAGTACTGGTAAACTGCTTAGAAGATCTAAGACTGTCCAGGAACCGCGGTGCGAGGCGGACGATCCATGCTAATAAACCCTATTGGTTTCATTGGGCGACAGGGCTTGAGATGTCATTTCATCTCAATGTCAGGTAAAAGTCCCACAAGATTGGAAGCAACGTCTCAAAAATGACCTTTACAGTGTTGACGGGGACGTTAAACCTCAAATCAAACAAACAAACAAAACTTATTGTAGGTTCTGTCACGCACAGGCTTCCATACGCTGGTTGTAGCTCATGATTAACCATTGAATTGCCAAGAAAAACTACATCTGAAAATGTCTGCTCATGTCGTCTGCTGCTGTTTTCCTGCAAACTTTTCAATATATTTATTTTTGCAAACAGGGAAACAGGGTGGACCCTGATCTAAAGGAGCAGTATGATCAGGGTCCACATTGTTTGCGACCATGACTTTCAAAGTAACCAGCAGACAACAAAGCACACTTCAATTGTTGTGACTAGCATCTTAAGGGGAATGGGAACACCTTAAGGGGAGGCAACTCCTGCAGAAGTATTTTTGTCTCGCATGTCAATAGGGGTAAACTCATAAAGGAAAGAATTTGCTCCTAAGGAGTAAATTCTTTCTTTTAACAGCTGACCCCTTTTTCAGTGTGACAGGGCTTATAGTAAAATGAACAGGAAGTTCCGAAAGTTTCCTCCCTTTGAAAAATGGCAGAAAAATCTGCTAGGTGTTCCTATTCCCCTTAAGGGTTAAACATTCTTCACACGAATTCATGAAAACTCGCGATATTTTTGATATGGAGGAACAATATATACAAAATATTTTTTCCGGGCAAAAACTATTTACATGGCTGATGATGATAAATGAATATAAATATATACAAATGGACATATGTATTGGACAATGAAGATTGAGAAACTATACAGTAAAATTCCGCAATTAAGACCACCTAAAATTAAGACCAATTCTGCTATAAAAAGCTTATTTAGGCAGTTGCAGTTATTCTTTCTTCTTGATTTTTGCATACTATGTCCTCTGGTCAGAGACCACCTTTGGGACTGTTCAAAAGTGATCTTAAAGACCACTTTTGAACAGTCCCAAAGGTGGTCTTAATATAGGAATTTTACTGTATATCAGCCAACTCATAGCAAAATGTACAAAATGGCAAATGTGTCCTTCGAAGATACACGTCAGCCTGAATATCTGCATTATCTGATCAAAGTCTACACAAATCACATCAGTTTTCTATGAATAATGCCATATTGACCATACTCAACATGTAGGCAAGCTGATCTGGGTCCAGTTTTTCGAAGCATCATTAGTTTAACGAGTTTGTTAGTGGTCATATTGTTAACTGTTCTAGCAAGTACAATATCTAAAATTTTGGTATTTTTTGCTGAAAAATGTGAGAAGCTTTTGCAGATGCAAAAGCTGCTCACATATTTTCAGCAAAAATATTAGCATATGTACCACAATACATGATCAAAATTTTAACGATCTGTTAGCTAACAACGTCCTTAGTTTTTAACAACAGGCCCCTGAATCTTTGCTCATCATACATGCCAACTTGTGTATTTTTTGCTGAATCCCAGCAGCAATAAACAATAAGATGAAACTGGGCCCAGATAGCAAGTACTGAGATAAACAGATTTTATCATATGACGTCGCATCTGAGAATCAGAATGTAATAATGCCATGTACTAAATTAATCCACTAGTGGATTAAATACGCAAATTAGTTAGGTATGTTCCATAAAATTACACATACAGCTTCCTTAATGACAAAGCGTTTACTAATGGTGGAACACTGACATTTTTGTACAAAAATCGTGAATTAAATGCGTTTTAAATTTCATATGATAAATAGAATCTTGCATTCCTGTTAATGTATTGTTGAATTTATTAAACTCATTGAGGAAAAGGGATAAAATCCTCAACAAAGCCAGGCATTTTATTCCTTTTCGTCAACCTGTTTAATAAATTCAATAATACATGAACACTCATGTAAGATCCCCCAATTAAAATGAAAAGAATCTTCCTCACTATATAAAGTCAGGTTCCATTTCAAATTTTAGAGATGTTAGGCTGGGTTATTTGTAGAAATTTATTTAGCAATTACTTGAACTTTTTTGCAAGCAGTAAAGGCCTTGATCAGATACTGCTTCCCCCCTACTCCATGCCCATCCAATAATGTAAATCACTGTATCTCTGTTGTAAACCACACTATCTCTGTTGTAAACCACACTATCTCTGTTGTAAACCACACTATCTCATGAAACAGTTCAAATATTCTGGAGATCTATACCTTAATTCATTGGATCTGCTCGATTTATAAACACATACTTCAAAATAAATGTACATCTTCTACGCAACTTCACAATATTAAGCACCTTCAACAACTCAACATAAAGCACTTTTCGAATATAAATTTCAACAACCAATTATGGTTCCAATGCAAGTAGGCTTCCTATTTTTCCACACCTTATCACTGTATCTATAGAAGTTCACAATCATCCACACCACGCACCGGTATTTATTCAACCAAAAATCTACCTAAGCTCAGTCAAACCTCTTTATACCGATATCCCTTATATCGGCAAAACTCGTTATAACTGCAATTTGAATGGAATGACTACTTAGCTAAAGGCCTAGCCTCGGTTGCGAGTGGTGTGGGCTTCCCTGGGGTTGGAAATCCACTAATCAAGTCCGTAGTCATGAAAGGGTATTGTAAATCTCCAAGAAACAAAAGTTATAGATATTGGTTAGAATTGCGTTCTCCAAGAAACAATTGTTATAGATATTTGTTAGAATCTAACAAATGTCTATAATATTTGTTTCTTGGAGTAATACTGGGGAAAAGGCCTTTTATTACCTAACATACTCCTAACTGGTTTTTTTTTTATAACGGCAAATTCTTTATAATGGCACAATAATAGGGAACTAATACTGTCGTTATAACGAGGGTCCTCTGTACAAGAATGTGACCTGTTAAATGCTTTGTCATGCCTGTGATTTTTATCATCACGTGAACAAGTCCGTGAAATGAAGAC
Organism: Lucinisca nassula; assembly: GCA_963580285.1. Taxonomy (NCBI): domain Eukaryota; kingdom Metazoa; phylum Mollusca; class Bivalvia; order Lucinida; family Lucinidae; genus Lucinisca; species Lucinisca nassula. Next base: position 60,721,314 of record OY757025.1, read on the forward strand.
CCCCCTACACCCCAATTTATATAGAGAAAACTGGGGTTTACGGGGGTATACTTTATTTTTCTTATTTCTGCTCCAAGACATAGGTTGTGGGTACTCATTGGAACCGCCTCACTGAGGCGGTTCTAACGAGCACCCTCAACCTATGTTTTGAGCATTTATTACAAAAATATCAAGGATTTTCATTGGTAAAGTAGTTATTTTGGAGATGTGAAAAATGCACTATGTCGCACGGGTTAGTTATCGTAATGACTTGAAAAATGGACTTAAACGGTTAGGTTGATGCTGGCCAAGGGTTGACGTTCATGTTGATGTTTTTTTTTTGGTTTTGGTTTTACGGCCCTTTCAAGATTATTTCACTCATATCGTGCCGAACGTTAATCAGAGGTGGGAGAAAGCCGGAGTACCCGGAGAAAAACCACCTGACCTTCCGTTGCAGAACTTGGCGTCTCATTAATGTTGATGGAGTTACAAAGGAATGAACTGAGTGCAAACCAGACTCCTATATCCTGTCACCCTTAAAGCAGGCACAAGAAGCAAGATATTCCAGATAAGAGTCCAGGGGCCAGTTGTTCAAAGCATCGTTAGCTTAACGAGCTCATTAGTGGTCATATTGTTAAGTGTTCTAGCAAGTTTAATATTTAAAATTTTGGTAATTTTGCTGAAAAAATGTGAGCAGCTTTTGCGAATGCAAAAACTGCTCACATTTTTTCAGCAAAAATATCAGCGTAATTGCCATATTAAATGATCAAAGTTTTAACGATACGTTAACTAACGATGTCGTTAGCTTTGAACAACTGGCCCCTGTTGTACAAAACTAAAGATGTCGTTAGGTAAATAAGTGTTTAAACTTGGATCATTTAGTATGGCCAACACACAAATACATTTGCTGCATAAAATGTGAGTAGCATTTGCAAAAGCTACTCACATTTTTCCAGCAAAGTACATATTGTTCTTGCTAGAACATTTAACAATTTGACCACTAACGAGCTTCTTAAGCTAAACTGGGCTGAGAATGGAAATGTTCTTGACCAGCTTCTGCACACCATATTTCCTCATGATCATCATGAAAACACGCCTATATAATTTTGCCCATTTGAACCCCACTTTTATACATTAAAACTGGGGTTTACAGGGCTAAACCTTATTTTTCTTATTTCTGCTCTAAAACATATTGTTGATAGAACTGCCTCGATGAGGCTATTATAACGAGTACCTACAATCTACATTTTGGACAGAAATAGGAAATTATCACAATTTTTCATCTTAAAATTTACCTTTTTTCTGTGGTAAAATTTACAATGCATTTGTATAGGCGTGTTTTCTTCACCATGGAAATAGAGCAAACATGAAGTCAAAACTGTTAGACCTACCATTGTTTCGAATGTTGTTTTGAGCTCTGGGGTAAAATGATGGCATAAAAATCTAATTTCTCTGACTTTTCCAAGATGGTGGTAACCCTGTTGATGATCATTTTCAAAATTGTCTAAATGACCATTGCCAAAACTGTGAGACAGTCTCAATGAATGTAAACAGTGAGACATGAAAAGTTGATAGTTGCCAAAACTGTGAGTCATGAAAATTTCTACATCCCCAGTGAAAATTTGAAAACTAGCCAGTTTTTTAACAGAACTTCCAGGACTCTATCACCAATTACAAAATAGTAATATACAGAGGACCTGCGTTATAACGACAGTATTTGTTCCCTATTATTGTGCCGTGATAATGAATGTGCTGTAATAAACGATCACGTCAGGAGTATGATAGGTTATAAAAGGTCTTTTCCACATAATCACCCCAATAAAACAATTTTATAGACATTTGTTAGAATCGCCTCACCGAGGCGATTCTAACAAATATCTATAACATTTGTTTCTTAAGAGTATTAAATTACAAGAATCTTACATGACTATGGATTTGATTTGGGCATTTCCAACCCAAGGGAAGCTCCGAATCGAGGCTAAGCCTTGAGCTAAGAATTCATTATATTAAAATTGTCGTTATAACGAGTTTTGCCGTTACATCGCATGTCGGTATAGAGAGGGTTGACTGTCAATGAAAACTTAAGAGCTTGACCTAATTGTCTAAAGCTTGCAATGGTTTTATTTAAACCTCAAGATGCTGATCACAACAACTGTCATCTGCTTTGTTGTCTGCTGGTTTCTTTTAAAGACATTGTTGCAAACAAAGTGGACCAAGATCAGATTGCAGTCAGACTGCTCCCAGTCTGATCAGGGTCCACACTGTTTACCTGTGACAGCAACTTCAACTAGCCATTGTTTCATAATGGATGGTCTGTTTTACACCAAACTCAGTATGAATGTTCATTGGGCAGTAACCTTTCAAATGCAACCTTTCATAACTTGATCATTGTTGTCATGGTAATGAGGGGGCATCTCAAAGTTGGCAAAAAGTGTGATTTCGCATGAATTTTTTTACAAATCTTAATCTTCACACAGCTGCCAAGGCAACAATTAAGGGGTTTGGCGCCGGCCATTTTCACTGTTTGCAGCATGTTCTATCAGCATCAATTTTGAGGCATTTTTGACCCCAGACCCCCTCAGATATAAATTTTAGCTTCCGGTTGGACCATACACCCAATATTGTTTGGATGTGAGCCCCCACTTCAATCCCACCCTCCAGAATATTTTTAGTGGGGAGGCGCGCGAAAAACAGGTCACTTTTTAGGCTAAAAAATCGTAAAGCAAACATAACTATCCAGGGGTAGGAAATGCAAATTTCAGGTGCTTCTGGGGCATAAAATGGGGGGGGGGGGGTGCAGACACGTAAAAACATGTATCTGAGTGGGAAAGGGTTAAGGGTTAATGTATCATCAACTCTTTAGAAGCCCCAGCGGTCTAGTGGTTATATTACTCACCTCATAAACCAGGGGGTGGGTTCGATCCTGGGCTCCTCCAGACTTTCGGATGAGGTCCTATCTCTGAATGACCTTAGATGTTGGTGGGGTGTAAAATTCAAATACACACACACACATCATTAAAATTTTGATCATTTAATATAAAGGCAAATGCTCAGATATTTTGCTGACAAAATATATCACTGTTTTTCAGCCAAAATATCACTGAGTCAGATACTGTATGTGCTAGAGCAGTGACATTTTGACCAATAAAGAGTTTGTTTAGTTAACAATGCTTTGAACAACTGGATCCTGGGCAATACAAATTCCTTTCACAAACTGGACAACACATAAAATTCTGACCATTATTACTGGTCCAGTAGATCCTACCAACATGTTGTGGATACTCATTACATCCTTCCTCTCAGAGGCAAATCTAACAAGAGCTAGTGTTCAGAGATCAAGATTTGTCTATTTGTTAGTGTGCTTAACGGCCAAGTCAACACTAGTAAAGTTTTTATGACCTCAAAATATATAATTTAATTTCATGTAATGTTGGTTGGTGCCTGATGCTGTATCTCTGGTCGGGCCCATCAGAGTAACTGTTGGGTTTTCTTTTGCTCCAGCATTTCAGTGGTTTCTTGCTGTCAAGTCCTCACTATTGTTTCAACTCTGTGGTTATTTGATTTTTGTGTTCTCAGAGATGTTGCACTTATGAGTTAGGAGGCCTTCAAGCGGACTGAACAAATTATTTGTATAAAAAGATATTGAAAGTCAAACATGGCTAACGATGCAAAAGCAAGCTTTTCGTCGAAAGTTGAGTACCATGTTGTAATTCGGTACTTGTATTTGAAAGGGAAAACAGGTCAGGAAATACATTGCAAGTTGATCTATGCTTATGGGTCTTCTGCACCATCGTATGCACATTCTGGGTTGCAGAATTCAAACGCGGTAGAAAGTCTTTAGAAGACGAAACCAGGTCTAGACACCCATCATATGCCACTGATCAAGAAATGTGTAACAAAGTTAGGGATCTGGTGTACTCTGAGAAGCAAATTAAGGTGGAAGAAATAGCAAATGCATTACACATTTCACATGGTAGCGTTTCAACAATTTTACATGATCGCTTGGGTATGTGCAAGCAAACAGCCTGTTGGGTCCCAAAATCCCTGAGCAACTAGCAGTGGCAACCAGAGCATCAGTATGCAGCGCATTGTTGAAGCAGTTTAGGTGATTTTCTTTCATGTCTGGTGACTGTAGAGGAGACCTGGGTCCATTATTATGAGCCAGAGAATAAAACTCAGCCGCAAAAGGGTAGGGCCGGGGTCTCTGAGGCTGAAGAAATTCAAAATGCAACCCTCTGCTGGCAAGGCAACTGTATTTTGGGACACCCAAGGCATTATTATGTTGGTTTTTCTAGCAAAGAAAAGTACAATAACAGTTGAGTATTATGCAAAGGGAGAGTTCCAGCCTATAGTAAATTTCCTTAGGGTTCTGCCCACGCACAGATTTTTATGATATTGTGCATAATTACTGCTTGGTAAATGACTATTCATTATTTAGCTATTTCACTCGTATATAGATCTGTTTTCGTTATAAATCTACAATGTTTTGTTTATGTCCACATCTGAAAGTATGGGTACCCCCAAACTAGTGTATATATACATTCCACCTTTCGATTTTTTGGAGTTATTTTGTTCTCAGACATCACTGTAGTCATCTGTGATTATCTTTGTATCACATTTAGCATTGTTTAGGCAAAGTTCGATACACCATGCTCAATTTCATATGGAGCAGACCCCAGAATTCACAACCATAAAATCTTTTGGAATATGTTTGATGTTTGATTTCACACTGTTGCAGTTCTTGTCACCCCATCGTTTTAATATGAAAATTGACCATGTATATGTAGAACATTTTGTCAAACTTTCTTGAAAATCTGAGACCGGTAACATACCGCAATTGAACATTGAATAGTAATGGTCAGAGTTTTGAATTTTTTCAAACCATTTGTAGATATCATATGGTGCGATATTTTCAATCGAAAATTCTCGCCAATATATAATAAATATGAATATATGTATGTTTATATGATGGTGTATAGTATGAGCTCATATATAATCAGCATTTGTATCACTTATGATGCCCTGATGAACACCAAAAACACAATTCATTTCGAGCTTTCGTTAACAATTCAATCAGATCTTATTTAAAAAAAAATACTTCATTTTAGAACAAGCGTTTTTGCATTAATGTAATTCTAAATAGAAGTGGAGGCAATGCTGCAGCTTATTATGACAAAGATTGTTGAAATGGCAAGTAAACTGGATGGTTCTGTAAACCAGACAATTTTACTTGACTCTAATAAGTCTGTATTTAACTGATGCAGTGACCTTAAAAAGTTTGAAAAGTCTGATTGTCATACTGGAATGACACAGGTTGCTTGAATAGCCAAGAAAAATGATGTTTGTATTATGTTTCAGCCAGGTAGGTCATAATAACACAGACATTATTTTCTGATCTTTTGGCCCACTGTATACACAGATTACTTTAGACAAAATGGCACTGTTGTTTTTGGCTCACTCTGACAATGCCCCTTCAGTCTACTTCAATCGCACTAACTGTCACCTTGTAAGGAAGTTATATTCTTAAATATGATAATCTATGTTCTAAAATATGATCCAGAAAACAAACAGTTATTTTTGGAAAGCATTAATTAATATAATAGAGAAGACTTAATTCAACTTTCAAAAACTTTCACAATTTAAAATAGCAAACAGTACATGTGCTAGCAGTATTTTAGAAAAATGTGAAGCCAGCTGCACTGATTTTGATTCTGCCAATGTGCCAGTGGTACAGCAAACAAGTGATTCATGCCATTTGTAAATCTTCGCCCCCGTCCATTGGGGCTTGAAGAAATTGATTTGGCTGCATGTTGCTTCCACACAGAGCTAAAAATAACCAAACACGAGTACTGGTAAACCGCTTAGAAGGACTAAGCTTGCCCAGGCAAAGTGGTGTAAGTCAGGCCATCCAATGTATATAAGCCTTGTAGTTTCATAGAATGTAGGACGATTTGGCCAGTGGACGATTTGGCCCGGACGATTTGGCCTAGGACAATTCGGCCTAGGACAATTTGGCCAGCCAAAGATATTGGGTAGGACAATTTGGCCAGATTAATATAATGACTAGTCTAAACTGAAAATTTAATGTTTTAGGTTTGATTTTAATATTACAGTAATGTTTGAATATATGGAAGGAATATTTTAAAGAAGATTTTAAACAATTAGACTTTTTTTTGTTGTTGTTGTTGTTTCTAAACTTTTAATAACTTTTGGCTTGAGATATTCTTTATTTGCAAATTAATAGAAATGGTTAACTATAATCCTCCCCAAACACAAACAATACAATGAAATAAAATAAATAAATGAAATAAATTAATTTAATGGTTTTGTTTAAAATGGCTGGAAAACAAGATTTATTACATTTTCTTGTATTCATAGTTAATTGGCTAACTGATTTGCTGACTGGTCTTGGTTCCTTGCTTTCTTAATTTAAAGGAACTGGCTGCTGACAACCGGTTGTCACCAGCCTGTGAGGCTACTGACAACCGGTTGTCACCAGCCTGCGAGGCTGCTGACAACCAGCTGATATAAAACCTGTTTAATAAATAGGATTTATTTTACATGATGTGAAAATAAAATTTTTAAGTTATATTTGCTATCCTTTCACAAATTGGGGCTGATACTTGCTGCCTGAAGAACAGATTCAAATCAGGAGATGTGGAAAAATACTTGATATTTTGAAGGACATGTTTTCAATTTGCAACTGTAGATTTTGTTTGTTTGGCAGTTATTTCTGAATGTCCTCTAGTGTTAAATAAGGTTTTGGATGGAAATGTACATGTATTTGCCAATAACCATAAAAACCAACAGTCAATCAGCCCATCGGGGCTTGAAGAAATAGACTGGACTGCATGGTGCTTCCACGCAGAGCTGAAACTGACCACACAGGAATACTGGTAAACCACTTAGAAGGACTAAGCCTGCCCAGGTAAAGTGATGTAAGACAGACTGTCCAATGCTGATAAGCCTTTTGGTTTTATTGGGCGGCAGGGCTTGTGATGTCACTTCATCACAGTGTAGGGTAAAAGTCACACAAAATTGGAAGCAACATCTCCAAAATGACCTAATTAGTGTTGACGGGGACATTAAACCTCAAACAAACATCAGTCAGACTACAATTATGCGTAGCTATCGGTTTGTTTCAAAGTTTGAGCCTGGAAAAACTATCTAACAAATGAAAGCACTGCAGTTGGTGGCCAGTGGTGGATTGTTTATTTCTGAGTGAAAAATGGTTCTGAATTTTGACTTAAGGCTGTTTCATTATATCATCTGCAATATATATACTGATTAATGGGCTGGGTCAAATATTTGACCACCCTTGTACTCGAAAAGACAAATTCACTAATTTAGCAACCTCAGGACCCCCCCACACACCCCTCCCCCGGGGATATGCCTTCTCAGAAACCATTCAGATCCCCACCACTCAACCCCCTCCAGTTCAGTATTGACTGAATATCTTGGAAACTGTTCAGATCCACACTGCTAAACAAAATATACATTGTATATTGTTGTTCCTTTTGATAAGATGCATCCAGTTGTGTTGACAAGGGAATCCCCATGGGGCATGCCTCATTCCTCCAGTTCACATGAAACCGGTCAGATTCCAAGTCTTAAACCATCTATATTATTGTTTCTTATGATAAAATGCATTTATCCATGGTGTTGACTGGGGGTGCCCCATCATGGAAAATGGGAGTCCACATTGGTGTTCATTTAAGCAGTGGTGGTTTGTTTGGGAGACTGGAGTTCATTATTTGGTTCAGAAGACATACTAGAGCATACTGTGCAATATTGGAGTCTATGTAATGGTGCGACCTTGAAAACTAGCAGTAGCTCAAGGTCAGCACAATCCATTCTAGTCTTTGGTACATTGCAGTGATAGATTGTAACAAGTATGACCATAAACTGTACTGTTGGGGATATAGCTGGAGGCAAAGTATTTCTATTAAAAAAATGACAGCTTTGGGCAGCCTGTGACTTTGAAAATAAAAACAAGATCAAAAGACCTTAGTTACTGTTTTGCCTGGTCTTATAATGATGCACATACTGTATGCAAGTGTGATAAGAATCTATTAAATTGGTTCTAGAGATACACTGTATCAATCACCCAAAGCCAACAAAAACACAACAAAAATATGCCCCCCCCCCCCCCCACACACACACACACACACTTCCCTTTACTGGGGGACATAATGCCAAGGACTCATTCATTAAGGTTTTCCATATGTTGTACATGTATTCCTTTTCAACTCTTATACAACAGAAGCACCAGAAACAATGTCCCCCTACCCTTTGTTGGGGATATAGCTGTATCATTGAGCCTCCGTGGCCTAACGGGTAAGAGCGCCGACTCTCAATCATCAGGTCTCTCACCTTGTTTGGCCCATATATGAGACACCAAGTTCTGCAACGGAAGGTCAGGTGGTTTTTATCCAGATACGCCGGTTTTTGTCCACCTGATTAGCATTCAGCTTGAAATAAGTGAAATAATGTTGAAAAGGCCGTAAAACCAAAACCAGAAAAAATATTATTGATTCATTCGGCAAGGTATTCCATATGCATGATACATTGAATATTTACTGTTTTGACTCTTTTCAACTACCGTAAACCAAGGGTGCCTTTCTGGGAGGAAATGGATAAAAACTTGTGACTTTACAGCATTTTCTGCATTCAAGGGCACATATCTCATACCCGGTGTCCCAGTTTATCTTGACCCCTGGGTAGCTTTACCCCCGGGGGTAAAGCTACTCAGGGGTAGCTTTACCCCCGGGGGTAAGGATATCCCGGGATATCTTTACCCCCACCCTGGATATCTTCACCCCCTGAGTAGCTTTACCCCCGGGGGTAAGGATATCCCGGGATATCTTTACCCCCACCCTGGATATCTTCACCCCCGGGGGTAAAGCTAAACTGGCCAGGATATCTTTACCCCCGGGGGTAAAGCTAAACTGGCCAGGATATCTTTACCCCCACCCCAACTTTTGGGTATAAACTATTTTCTTAATACCCAATTTCATCTTATATGTAAGAGAAGCAAGATAGTGGACTCGATGTTTCACTTTAACATTTTTAGTTTCAATCATGACTCAGACTAATAGAACTACCCTTAGTAAGAAATATGACCACATTATAGAGGCAAATGATTATTTAATGGAAGTGGCTATTGACAGCCGGCTTTCAATAGCGATCGCCTTATTTAATAACTTCTTTTTGTATATTTTCTTATTCAAAATGTCCCTTATGACAATCTTTCATAATCTTGCATTATCCCTGTCAGTTGTGAAATGGGTGGTGGTGGTGAGTGGAAAGGCGGGGGTAAAGATATCCCGGCTGGGATATCTTTACCCCTGGGGGTAAAGCTAAACTGGCCAGGATATCTTTACCCCCACCCCAACTTTTGGGTATAAACTATTTTCTAAATGCCCAATTTCTTCTTATATGTAAGAGAAGCAAGATAGTGGACTCGATGTTTCACTTTAACATTTTTCGTTTCAATTGTGACTCGGGACTTATAGAACTACCCTTAGTAAGAAATATGACCATATTAATAATTATAGAGGCAAATGATTATTTGATAACTTCTTTTTGTATAGTTTCTTATTCAACATGTCCCTTATGACAATATTTCATAATCTTGCATTATCCCTGTCAGTTGTGAAATGGGTGGTGGTGAGTGGAAAGGCAGGGGTAAAGATATCCTGGCTGGGATATCTTTACCCCTGGGGGTAAAGCTAAACTGGCCAGGATATCTTTACCTCCATCCCCACTTTTGGATATCAACTATTTTCTCAATACCCAATTTCTTCTTATATGTAACTGAAGCAAGATAGTGGACTCGATGTTTCACTTGAACATTTTTTGTTTCAGTCATGACACTGATAGAACTACCGTAAGTAAGAAATATGACCATATTATAGAGGCATATGACCGTTTTATAACTTCATTTTGTTTATTTTCTTAGTCAACACCTTGCTTATGACAATCTTTCTTAATCTTGCATTAACCCTGTCAGTTGTGAGTGGTGGAGATCAGTATTACCTCTATTGTTGAGAAGTGTGCTTGTCTGGGTTTTCCAAAGTCTTGATTTTTTTGGGGTGGTGGGGGGTCACCCTATCCCAGCCATGAAATCTTCACCCCCACCCATGAGCAATGGTATAAGATGTGAAAAAAATATTCTTGCAAGCTGTATGGTTGAATAATGCTTGTTTTGTTTTTTTTTTTGCTTCACTTACATATAAGAAGAAATTGGGCATTAAGAAATAGTTCATACCCGAAAGTTGGGGTGGGGGTAAAGATATCCTGGCCAGTTTAGCTTTACCCCCGGGGGTAAAGATATCCCAGCCGGGATATCTTTACCCCCGCCTTTCCACTCACCCCCACCACCCATTTCACAACTGACAGGGATAATGCAAGATTATGAAAGATTGTCATAGGGGACATTTTGAATAAGAATCAAACAAAAAGAAGTTATTAAATAATCATTTGCCTCTATAATATGGTCATATTTCTTTCTAAGGGTGTTTCTATTAGTCGGAGTCACGATTGAAACAAACAATATTAAAGTGAAACATCGAGTCCACTATCTTGCTTCTCTTACATATAAGAAGAAATTGGGCATTTAGAAAATAGTTTATACCCAAAAGTTGGGGTGGGGGTAAAGATATCCTGGCCAGTTTAGCTTTACCCCCGGGGGTAAAGATATCCCGGCCGGGATATCTTTACCCCCGCCTTTCCACTCACCACCACCACCCATTTCACAACTGACGGGGATAATGCAAGATTATGAAAGATTGTCATAGGGGACATTTTGAATAAGAAAATATACAAAAAGAAGTTATTAAATAATCATTTGCCTCTATAATATGGTCATATTTCTTTCTAAGGGTGGTTCTATAAGTCTGAATCACAATTGAAACAAACAATATTAAAGTGAAACATCGAGTCCACTATCTTGCTTCTCTTACATATAAGAAGAAATTGGGCATTTATAAAATAGTTTTCACCCAAAAGTTGGGGTGGGGGTAAAGATATCCTGGCCAGTTTAGCTTTACCCCCGGGGGTAAAGATATCCCAGCCAGGATATCTTTACCCCCGCCTTTCCACTCACCACCACCACCCATTTCACGACTGACAGGGATAATGCAAGATTATGAAAGATTGTCATAAGGGACATTTTGAATAAGAAAATATACAAAAAAGAAGTTATTAAACTAGAATTTGTTTTTCTACAAAAACACAGATGTCTCCCCCGTTTTTGACTGCTAAGTATAACCTTGACATTGGAGGTATTGAGCTGGGTCTTGTATGCAACACATCATCTAATGAAGATGAACATTTCTGCATAGTAACTTTAAAAATGTTCATAGAAAAATAAAAAAGTTATTGGCCGTAAACAAAAAAAGCACTTTTTTACCTTTGACCTCTAAGTATGGCCTTGACCTTTGTGGTACAACACATCGTCTCATGATGGTTAACATTTCTGCCAAGTAATTTCATAATCCATCAAAGAATGAGGAAGTTATTGACTGTCCTTTTTTTTACCTTAGACCTCTAGGTATGACCTTGACATTGGAGGTATGGACCTTGGTCTTGCACATGACTCATGGTCCAACTTTCAAGCCTCTAGCTCCAACAGTTTTTGAGATATCTTGCTGACAAGATTTTATTAAAAAAAATTCAAAGGGCAATAACTCTTGAAAGGGGCATAATCTGGATGAGAAAAAAATATGTGTCAGCTTATTTTCCATTAGGAATGCATATATGAAATTTCAAAACCATAGCATACATAGTTCTAAAGTTATGCTATGCATCACTTTTAGGATTCATTACAATGGGCACAAATTACCAAAATGACAAAGGGCCATAACTCGCAAAGTATTTTTCGGAATTTTGTCAAAAGTTAATCAGTTCATATACTCATCACCACCAGTATACTCAACAACTTTCAAGGCTCTAGCTCAAATAGTGTTTGAGATATTTTGCTGACAAGATTTTATTAAAAAAATTTCAAAGGGCAATAACTCTTGAAAGGGGCATAATCCGGACGAGAAAAAAATTACGCGTCAGCTAATTTTTCATGAGGAACCCATATATGAAATTTCAAAACCCTAGCATACACAGTTCTAAAGTTATGCTATGCATCACTTTTAGCATACATTACAATGGGCACAAATTACCAAAATGACAAAGGGCCATAACTCACAAAGTATTTTTTGGAATTTTGTCAAAAGTTAATCAGTTCATCTACTCATCACCACCAATATATTCACCAACTTTCAAGCCTCTAGCTCCAATAGTTTTTGAGATATCTTGCTGACAAGATTTTATTAAAAAAAATTCAAAGGGCAATAACTCTTGAAAGGGGCATAATCCTGACGAGAAAAAAAATACGTGTCAGCTTATTTTCCATCAGAAATGCATATATGAAATTTCAAAATTATAGCATACACTGTTGTAAAGTTATGCTATGCATCACTTTTAGCATACATTACAATGGGCACAAATTACCAAAATGACAAAGGGCCATAACTCACAAAGTATTTTTTGGAATTTTGTCATAAGTTAATCAGTTCATCTACTCACCACCAACAATCTATTTACCAACTTTCAAGGCTCTAGCTCCAATAGTTTTTGAGATATCTTGCTGACAAGATTTTATTAAAAAAAATTCAAAGGGCAATAACTCTTGAAAGGGGCATATTCCGGACGAGAAAAAAATTTGGTCAGCTAATTTTCCATGAGGAATTCATATATGAAATTTCAAAACCCTAGCATACACGGTTCTTTAGTTATGCTATGCATCAAAAGCGTAATGGATGGACGAACGGACGAACGAACCAGAACCAATATGCCCCTCAAAAAGTTGGGGGCATAATAAGAAAGTTATTGACAGAACACAAAAAAGGCCCTTTTTTACCTTTAACCTCTATGTATGACCTTGACCTTTCAGGTATTAAACTGGGTCATGCGTGCAACACATCATCTCATGGTGGTTAACATTTCTGCCTAGCAATTTCAAAATCCATCTAAAAATAAGAAAGTTATTGACCAAACAGGAAAAAAGGCCCCTTTTTTACCTTTGACCTGAGTCTATGTATGACCTTGACATTTTAGGTACCAAACTGAATCATGCATGCAACACATCGTCCCATGATAGTTAACATGTTTGCCAAGTAACTTCAAATTCTATTTAAAAATAGGCAAGTTATTGACAAAACCCGAAAAAAGGCCCCTTTTTTACCTTTGACCTCTAAGTATGACCTTGACCTTTGAGGTACCAACATGGGTCATGCTTGCAACACATCGCCTTATATAGGTTCACATTTCTGCCATGTGATTTCAAAATCCATCTCAAAATAAGAAAGTTATTGACCAAATACGAAAAAAAGGCCCACTTTTTTACCTTTGACCTCTAAGTATGACCTTGACCTTTGAGGTACCAACCTGCCTCATGTGCACCACACATCGTCTCATGATTGTTAATAATTATGCCATGTAATTTTAAAATCCATCTCAAAATTAGAAAGTTATTGACCAAATTCGAAAAAAAGGCCCCTTTTTTGACCTTTGACCTCTAAGTATGACCTTGACCTTTGAGGAACCGACCTGCCTCATGCGCACCACACATCGTCTTATGGTTGTTAATAATTATGCCAAGTAATTTTAAAATCCATCTCAAAATAAGAAAGTTATTGACCAAATACGAAAAAAAGGCCCCTTTTTTTACCTTTGACCTCTAAGTATGACCTTGACCTTTGAGGTACCGACCTGCCTCATGCGCACCACACATCGTCTTATGGTTGTTAATAATTATGCCAAGTAATTTTAAAATCCATCTCAAAATAAGAAAGTTATTGACCAAATACGAAAAAAAGGCCCCTTTTTTGACCTTTGACCTCTAAGTATGACCTTGACCTTTGAGGTACCGACCTGCCTCATGCGCACCACACATCGTCTTATGGTTGTTAATATTTCTGCCGAGTAATTTTAAAATCCATCAAAAAATAAGAAAGTTATTGACCGGACACGATTTGCCCATACACATATACATACCAACAAACTTCCAAGGGAGATAATTCAAAAAGTATAAATGCGAGAGTTATGGTTCTTGCGCACTGCACGTCGTCTAATGCTGATTAGTATGTATACGAAGTTTCGTGACGATAGCTCTAACGGTTTTCAAGTTACAGAGCGGACACGAAAGTGTGACAGACGGACAGACGGACAGACAGACAGACAGACGCCCGGGGGAAAAACAATATGTCTCTCCGAAAAAAATTTTTTCGGGGGAGACATAATAATCATTTGCCTCTATAATATGGTCATATTTCTTACTAAGGGTAGTTCTATTAGTCCGAGTCATGATTGAAATGAAAAAATGTTAAAGTGAAACATTGAGTCCACTATCTTGCTTCACTTACATATAAGAAGAAATTGGGCATTAAGAAAATAGTTTATACCCAAAAGTTGGGGTGGGGGTAAAGATATCCCGGCTGGGATAGCTTTACCCCCGGGGGTAAAGATATCCCAGCTGGGATATCTTTACCCCCGGGGGTGAAGATATCCAGGGTGGGGGTAAAGATATCCCGGGATATCTTTACCCCCGGGGGTAAAGCTACCCAGGGGGTAAAGATAAACTGTTACACTGGTAGTCTTATAATTATCACAGAGCTTTTACAGAAATCTTCCATTATTTTACAGTCTCCAATCATTGACAAATTCGTCAGTCAAAGAGGTACTTTGTACAATTCTGTTCTTGATAGAGAAATGTGGGTTTTTGCAATGATGGGAAGTGCAAGTATTTAGTAAAGTTCACAAAATGCAAATAAAGTGATATATTTTAGCATAATTTGGCAGCATGCAAAGAATCCTAATATCTTCTCAATATTTTTCTACAGCTTAACAATTATATGACTTAACCTTAAGTCAATCGATTATTAAAAGATCATAAATCCCAAGTTAGTTCTTCCAGGTCTTGGCATGTATGGAATTACCCCTCCCACCCAGACCTCACCATATCTAATGATAATTTCTGGACTACTTTTTTATCCACATATATACTGTGGTTTAATTATGATCACATACCAGCAGATACTGCTGCAGATTTGTATTTATTCAAAGAACATCAGTGCAACCTACAATATATAGCAAAACTGACCCATAAAGATGCCAAGAAACACCCCAATAAAGGTTTATAGGAAAGATAAAGTCATTCAAAATATATCAGTTAAGAACAAAAGAAAAAAAACCTATTAACTTCAGGTCTTATATAGCTGGTTGTCAGCAGCCTGTGAGGCTACAGACAACCGGTTGTCAGCAGCCTCACAGGCTGGTGACAACCGGTTGTCTGTAGCTTCACAGGCTGCTGACAACCGGTTGTCAGTAGCCATCGCCTAATTTAAATTAGCTATTCCACACTTATTTTGTTGGTTTTGTTTGTGTATGCATTGGAATACAAGATAAATTAGCATATTTTCTTTATTGCATGGTTAATTGGCTGATTGATATTTGACTGGTCTAATGAGTACCCACAACCTATGTCTTGGAGCAGAAATAAGAAAAATAATGTACACCCTCATAAACCCTAATTTTCTCTATGTAAAGTTCATTTTTCGGACTTGTTCACTTGATGCCTGCCTGGTTCAAGAATGTGCACCGCACTGGTTAACCACTTACACTTAGGGAAACTGATCTGCTCAATAAGACCTAAATAGTGTTGACTGGGCTCAGATACTATAAATGAGCAGAAAATATGAAATGATGTGTGATAAAAATATGTTGTCAAATGAAGAAACTGCTCAAAACTATGCAATTTCCTCTTATGTCAACATTTGATTTTCACTCATCAAAGCCAAGAAATGACAGATACAATCACTGAAAAACATGAAATATTTGATGAAAATATGAAGCCAAATGAAAAAAAAAATGTTATTGAAATGATTGATAGATTAAGAATTGGTTAAACCGCTAGGAGAAATCAGTTTGGCCAAATTGTCCTACCCGGTATTTTTTGCTGGCCAAATTGTCCTAGGCCGAATTGTCCTAGGCCAAATCTCCGGGCCAAATCGTCCGCTGGCCAAATCGTCCGCCCACCAGTTTCATAGGGTGGCAGGGCTGGGGGGGGGGGGGGGGGGGGGGGAGAGCGACGTGCGAGTCTTTTTGACCAAGTGATGTAAGAAAAAATACCAATACATGGACTGATCAATAATAAGAACAAATCAGAAAATCAGCCTGTCCTTTCACAGATGGCAAATTATTGACTGCTGTTTTATTTTAAGAAAAACAATTAAGGAAACAACAGGATTATGAAAGTAATTTATTAAGCAAACTCAATACGCCATTGTGTATTACTGACATTAATATCTTTGTATTGCGGGTTTAAAAAAAGGCCAAATAAAATAGGCTAAAAAATATCCACCTTGTCTTATTCCTATTGTCATAATACATTTTTTCAGCATAACCGCTTTTGCAATGCGGTAAACACTAACACTCATCGCCATCACTGCATGAGTGCATTACATTTTTCTCTCTGCTAATGCATGTTCTCATTTACTTTTTAAACCCAAACTAAAAATCATTCTCTGTCGAACAGTGTATTTTTGTTTGTGTGTGTGTGTGTGGGGGGGGGGGGGGGGGGGTGCAGGGGCGGAATCACGTAAATGCATATGCTGCTAAGCTTTGCATGATAAGGTGACACTATATGGTCATAAAAATACAATAAAAATATACTTAAAGAAAATCTGGTCCCCTGATATTGCAAATGACTTCATCACAAAAATATACCCTAATCACATATCTGGCAATCAAAAACAATGTTACCGGTTTCTGATTTTTATTTAAATTTGTTTGCTATATAGAGGATATATGTAGCCAATTTTATTTGTAATATCTTGGGGTGACAAGATCAGTAACACATCTAACACTTGGGATAAACATTTTACCTTTTATAAATTTTCATGAAAAATAGAAGAAATTTTGTAAATAAATTCATCAGAAAAATTAAAAGACCTAGACACATTTATATTTTTGGCATTATATGAATCCTTATAGAGTTCTGTTGCCAATCAAAGCAAAAAACATTGAAAACAATCGAGCTTGTTGATTTAAGAATGAAAAGTTCACAGGTGTGTATTACCTCTACAGGGGATTACATCAGGTAGCTCTCCTGAGAACTATAGTAATTAATCAAAAAAAAACAAAGTTATATATATAGTTAATAGACCTAAAGTAAACAACAACTGAAGTTTCAAGAAAATCTGTGCGTGGGCAGATTTGGAACTCCCCCTTTGCACAACCAACTGAGAACTGCAATCATGAAAAACGCCAAGTTAAAAATGCCAAAGGGATTCTGCTCCAACAGGACAGTGCAACAGTCCACACTGGCAAAACTGCAATGGATGCTGTTGAGTGGAATGGGTACGAGCTAATACCGCACCCTGCCTATTCTCCAGACTTAGCGCCTAGTGACTATTTCCTATTCCCAAACTTGAAAAAAGGATATCCGTGGCGGTCATTTCCGGTCCAAGGAAGAAGCCCTGGCGACAGTTGAGAAGTGGGTCGGAGACAAGGACCCCGGCTTCTTCAGTTCTGGGTTGATGGCACTGGGACAGCATTGGTCCAAGTGTATGATTCTAGAGGGCTATTAAATCGAAAAAGAAGAGATCGATCTCACCTAGAAATAAGTTAGGCTGTTTTTTAAATTGACTCACCCTTGTACTTTAAAAGGCAATGTTGCAAACAGTGTGGGTCCAGATCACACCCATTTGCCTGAATGCAGAAGTACATGTATTTTTAAAAAGTTTGTAAGAAGAGGTAGCAGATGACATAAAAGATGAGATTTTCCTTGGTTTCTTATGGGTTAAGAGCCCGGTAGTAAGCCATTATCAGCTGGACCCCCTGATGCTGAAAATTCGTAACATATTTGCCCAACCATCCCTGTAGAGACATCCTGTATCAAGCATTAAAAGAATATGGCCTCTGGTCAATGAGATACTTTAATAACATTTCATCATAAATGTACTAAGGAACAAGCAACTGTATGTTCAGGATGAAAATTGTTATCTTGAAAGTATGAGCACCATAACACAGTGTGTGTAATCATTAGAATCACTCTGACAAGAGCACTTAACTCTTCAAGCACTAACCTAGATTTTCAAAGTATTTATTAATAGGTATTTTCTAATTTTTCAGCCAAAAAAGGCTTGAAATTGCATGTGAATCATCTGCCCAGCAGATGATTCACATGTAATGTCAAGCCTTTTTTCGCTGAGAAAAAAAAGAAAAAAGAAAAAGAAGATTGCCGTCTGCTCTAGAAATGTCTAAAGATCTTGAAGTGTGACTGAGTATCCCACAACATACAGTCAGAATTCAATGGCTCAAACGCCTTGGGCAAGGGTACTTTGAGCCATCTTAAAAGAAGCCTCCATGGTATAGTGGATAAGCTACTCGCCTCATAAACCAGGAGTCGTGGGTTACATCCCGGGCTTCTCCAGACTTTCGGATGAGTTTTTGAAATGAGGTCCCGTCACCATATGACCTTAGCTGTAGGTGGACGTAAAACTCAAACACACTCGCTCAGCCATCTTAAAGGTTAATCTTAATGGCAAGTAAGGTGGAATAATGAGGATAAGGGTATCTTTTCTG
The DNA here is from genome assembly GCA_963580285.1 of Lucinisca nassula. Lineage (NCBI taxonomy): Eukaryota > Metazoa > Mollusca > Bivalvia > Lucinida > Lucinidae > Lucinisca > Lucinisca nassula. The sequence continues at coordinate 60,739,935 of OY757025.1, forward strand.
TCTATTAACCCATTTTTTACTTCCACATTATATACAGCACAAGTCCATTCCAAAATATGGGTATGCTGGGTTGTTTTTTCTTCAAAATTGATCTGGAAAGTGGCTAAACTCTTTACAAACAGTGTAGGCCCTATTCAGATGCCGCGCTCACCTCAATGAAGCATTGTTTTGTTTGTTTGTATTGGAGTTTAATGGCCCTGTCAACCCTGTTTAGTTCATTTTTGAGCCAGTCAGTTTACCTATCCACACTGTTTCTGGGCAGGCTTATATGTAAGCGGTTAACCAGTGCACATTCTTTCACGAGAAACTGACAATTGACCTTCCTGAATGAGCGGAAGGAAGAGAACGACCGGTGAAAAGATTTTATGATCAATCTCCACAAAACAATGTTGCCAACCTTGGCAGGTATCGAACCCGCATCCTGATCACCAGTCAGACTCGCATCTGACTAAGCTACTGAGGCCGGCCAACACCTCAAAGAAGCAATTCACAAGATAAATATGAATAATCTCCCTAAGTTATCCCTAAGTATCCCTATCCCTAAGTATCCCTAGATATTTGTTGTGAAATTACTTAGTGAATCATGATCAAGAACCTGTTCTAATCAGCCAGGGTAAACGAGTGATCAGTGTTTGAATCACTTAAGATGCCAATCGCAACAATTGTCATCAGCTTTGTTGTCAGCTGGTAACTTTGTGTCATTTTTGCAAACAATGGGGACCCAGATCAGACTACTCCTCTAGCAGTCTGGCAGTCTGATTTGGGTCCCCACTGTTTGCCTGTATGCAAAAATGTTTGTTTGACAACTTTGACATAACCCGACAACATTTTCAGTTTTTTTTTTATGGCATCTTAAGGTTTAATTTCTGCTGTGTTTCTTCTCACAAGGAAATTAGAAAAAAAATCCTGAATTCATTCATTCGGTGTTGCATTTGTTCCAATCTGAGCTCTGTTCCGAATCAAATCTTTCTTCAGCTTACATGGTTCTGTCTGTCACACTTGGCTTGACTGTCATCATGACTTGAGGTTATAAAAAATTTTCCATGTGCAATCGAGCATGAAGTTTGTAATGTTCATAAAAATTTACCATTGATGACCAACCTTTGCAAACAGAGTAGATCTAGATCAGATGGCTTTGTAAGAGGCCATCTGATCAGGATCTACACTTTTGTCATTTAGTTTGTGAACTGAATGAATACATTACATCAAGTAATATGATTGGTTTATAGTCAGAAATGGGTGTGGCAAAATTAAATTATTCAGCAGGACAAGGGTTGAACCACAAGCAATATAATAAGACAATTTTCCTCCTGCTCAGATCAGCAGCATCTTATCTGACCTGGGGTCGGTTATTCAAAGCATTGTTAGCTTAGCGAGCTCATTAGTGGTAAAATTGTTAACTGTTCTAGTAAATACAATATCTATTACAGCGGTAATTTTGCTTTGCAAAAGCTGCTCACATTTTTCCAGCAAAAATACCAATATATTTGGCATATTAACCCTTTTTGTACCAAATGGAATCTTCCTTCTTATATATACCAGGAGTCCAATCCAAAATTAGGGGGTTGCAGGTTGTGTTTTCTTCAAAATTTACTTGGAAAATAGCTCAACTTTTCCAAACAGTGTAGGCCCTGATCAGACGCCACATTCTGCGGACGGTCTGATCTGGGCCTGCACTGTTTGCAAGGGTACCGGTTTTGGGGTTTCTGGTACTAAATGGGTTAAGTGATTAAAGTTTTAAAACTACGTTAACAAACAACATTGTTACTTTTGAAAACTGGCCCCTGCTCATTAACTTTTAAATTCAAACACTGGAATTTTAACCCTCATCCTCTGAATAAATCAGTTTAGCCACACCCATTTCTGATTGTCAACCAATCATATTACTTGATATAATGTATTCATTCAGTTCACAAACTGCATCACATGATCAGATGTTTACTCCACGACACGAGTGGAGGTGCCACGTAAAATAACCGTTGGGAACACTACGAGAAAAGAAGAAGATGGCTTTTACACAAGTCATCTGATTTGGACCTAAGCTGTTTACAAAGGCAAGAGTTGTTGTGTTGAGCAGGACAATGAGCAGGACAAATTTCATACTCAAGACAGCTGAGCACAGAAAACTTTCATAATCCGATGGCCAGCTTGTACAGCTTTGTCTCTGACACCTGGCCTGAACTGGCGTGATCATCGACTGTTGTAATGATGATATACACATTTAACTATCCACAATTATCATTGTAACAGTTTTCCAGTCACTATTTCATAAACCATTCTCCGCCGGAAATACGGCATGTGTTGCTGAAAAAAAAGAAGATAATCTCATGCAATAATATGATGCGATTATAACTCGAACTGATCTAGGGGTAGAATACCTCCACCCCATAGTAACAGTATGTCTTCTGAAACTCACAGAATGATGTTATTGTGTGAATTGCTATCACCAAAACTTCAGAAAATGAATACAGAAAACCATTTTGCAAGGCAGATGGATACCCCCCTCAACTTCAATAGACTCCCAAGGGAGGTGCACTTAGTAATACTTTTTGCCCAGATCTGATGCTACAATGTGTGGCCTCTGAAATTAAGCCCATATCAGATGCCATGCAGTGTAATAACTGTTTTCTTCACTTTTTAAAAAGCAGTTCCAGAATAACAATAATTAAAATTAATTGAGCCAGGACATAGCATTTCCTACAATTTACATGTGTGCCCAACAAAAACTCAGATCAGCCTGCACATTGGCACAGTCTGATCAGTCTTTGTCGTGCACTCTAAGGATAGCTAAGGCCAAATGCTCCTTCATGCAGCAAGAGAAGTCTCTGGTCACACTATATGGATGTGCAGGCTGATATGATTCTTCTCTGGGTGCACATGTAAATTGCAGGAAATGCTGTGCCCCGGCTCATTTATTATTCAAACGTGACATTAAACTTTTCCAATGAGGGGGCCATAATAAACTGGCCAACAGAGCTCCTGACAAGGTGCTACAAACCTAATAAACCCTTAACCATTCTCTTACTGAATATTCAGTTTAGCCACACCCATTTCTGACTTTGAACCAATCAGATTACTTGATGTAATTTATTCCTACAAATTCATAAACTGAATGCCAAACAGTGTAGATCCTGATCAGATGGCTTCTTGATCTGGATCTACACTGTTTGCAAAGATAGGGGTTGTGTTGTCATGAACAGCAAGATAAGGGTTAAGACGACGCGAAAAACTACATTGGAAAATGTTGTCTGCTTACGTCGTCTGCTGAATCTTCTTGCTAACTTTTTAGAAATATTTTTTTTCATACAGGCAGTGTGGATGCAGATCAGACTGCTTCTAGACTGATCTGGTTCCACACTGTTTGCAAAAATGCCTTTTAAAGTAAGCAGCAGACAAGAAAGCAGACGAAAATTGTCGTGATTGGCATTTTATGGGTTAAAGGACAATTTCTTGTTAGAAACATATTTTAAGCATTCATGAGAACTGTGAAGCTTGATTGTTATGAGTACCCATGTTTTTCATTTTAACAACTAAGTAAATGTCCAGCTGGGCAATTAACCTATCTGCACTTTGCCTGGACATGGTTTCTGTCTACAAATTACAAATGCCTTTCTTGAATCAGAAGACAGGAAAGACAGGCCACAGAAAATATTTCATAATACATCATGAATGAGCACCACTAACTATTTTTATGGACAAATAAGAACAAGAGGGTCATGATTGCCCTGGATCAGTCCAAGATGTTTCATAGCTTGTGAAAGTGAAGGAGTCACTGGTTTAAGAAGATATGGACCAAAGATTTTTTTTCTATTGTTAGCTTTGGGGGCCATCTTTTTCATCCGAGTGGAGACCTTTTAGCACTGCAGCATTAAAGGGACATTTCTGTGAAATTATTTTTAAATAGGGCCATTGGTCTAGGAGATGTAGTTTAAAGATTTTGCTATTTTCAACTCTAGTAGAAAAATTTTAGCAATTTTGATAAAGGGGCATAAGCGGAACATTTCTGTAAATTTATTTTGAAATCGGGCCTATGGCCTAGGAATTGATGTCGCTTCAAGGTTTTTCTATTTTTAGCACTTGCGGCCATTTGGTTCAGCAGAATGGAATGATTTTAGCAATTTCAGTAAAGGGTCATTAGAGGAACACATCGTTGAACTTATTCTGAAATTGGGACAGTGGCTAACAGAAGATGTCCTTTAAACTTGCTTCTAGTTTTAGCTCTGGCAGACGTATCGTTTAGCACTGCTAGAACATTTTAGCAATTTTTGTAGAGGGTCACCCAAGGAACACTCCTGTGAAATTATTTCAAAATCCATTCACCGGTTTAGGAGATATCATTTGAATAAACTGCTGTCGAATATCACAAGACGACATACGACAGACAAAAGGGTATAATAGCTCACCATAAGCACTCTTTGCTCAGGTCAGCTAAAAAATATTTGAACAAGAGCACGGCATGCGGGTGCCAACGCTCTGCTGCAAAAATTCTAAGTAAAAAAGGGGCATAACTGTGCCAAACATATTTTGGTGGTTACCTCACCTATTAGTATGAGTTCCCCTTTTCATAATGAACAACTGGTCCTAGTTTCAAGTAAATATGTTCAGTAATGACAGAGATATTACAAAATGTCCAAGTTTTTGCACGACAATGACGCCAGAGCTACAACAATACCTCTTCGTTTCCTTCCAAAACAGCCAAGCTAAAAATTGACCTCATTAGTGCTCTAATCTGAAGTTATTTGGAAGTAAACTGAGTGAAAATATTACCTGTGTAAAAGTAATGGGGGCTCCTCGCGTTATATACTCGGCATATTTACATGCAAACATTCCGCAATCACTCCCATTCATCTGATGAGGTATGTCCTGAAACACAATATGATCATAATTACAGTCGACTCAAGCTTAAAGGGTCCATATCAACAGTAATAACACGAATGAAAACGACCATTTTCACAAAGTTCTGAAGCTGTATTTGGCTCCAAAAATTTACACATGACAAAGGAGTATGCATTGAAGATAAAAACCAGAAAAAAAAATTTGAGACCCGGTAGCTCAATAATGCACCTTTAAGATGCCGAGAAAAACTACGTATGAAAATGTCATATGCTTAATATGTTAACTGCTGTATCTTCTTGCAAACTTTTTAGAAAATTTTTTCATACAGGCAAACAGTGTGGACCCAGATCAGACTGCTCCTAGAGAGTAGTCTGATCCGGGTCAACACTGTTTGCAAAAATGACTTTAAAGTAACGGGCAGACGACAAAAAAGGCGACAAATGTCATGATTGGCATTTTATGGGTTAACCCTTTACCACTCAGATACGTGTTTTTACGTGTCTGCACCCCCCCCCCCCCCCATTTTAAGCCCCAGAAGCACCTAAAATCTGCATTTCTACCCCTGGATAGTTATGTTTGCCTTAGGATGTGTTGGGCAAAAAAATGACCTGTTTTTTCGCGCGCCTCCCCACTAAAAATATTCTGGGGGGGATTGAAGGGGGGGCAACATCCCGAAAAATTTTGGGTGTATGGCCCAACTGGCCGCTAAAATTTATATGTGAGGGTGTCTGGGGTCAAAAATGCCTGAAAATTGATGCTGATAAACCATGCTGCAACCAGTGAAAATGGCCAGTGCCAAACACCTTAATTGTTTCCTTTACAGCTGTGTGAGGATTAAAATGTGGTCAAAAATTCATGTGAAAACACCCTTTTTGCCAATTTTGAGATGCCCCCTCTTTACCATGACAACGATGATCAAGTCATGAAAGGCTGCATTTGAAAGGCTACTGCCCAATGAACATTCATACCGAGTTTGGTGTAAAATAGACCATCCATAATGAAACAATGGCCAGTTGAAGTTGCTGTCAGGTGCAACACTGTGAAAATCAGCAAAATTCACAAAATCCGACTGGTAAAGGGTTAAAGGAATATAAGGAGTAAATTCCTTCATTTACGAGTGATGGTATATCCTTCCCCTTAGTTAACCCTTATCTTGCTGAATATTCATTTATGCCACACCTATTTCTGTCTATCAACCAATCAAATTACTGGATGTAATTAATTGCTACAAATTCAAAAACTGAATGCCAAACAGTGTAGATCCTGATCAGATGGCTTCTTCAGAAGCCATCTGATCTGGATCTACAGTGTTTGCAAAGATAGGGGTTGTCCAGAACAGCAAGATAAGGGTTAAGGCTTGAGAAGTCTAATGTTGGTTGGTTGTTTGGAGGTTTATGGCCCATTGAATATTTCTAGGCCATGTCAAGCTGGCCAGTTTACCTAACCACATTTTCTTGAAAGGTGTATATGAAAGCGGTTAACCAGTACAGCTCCAGTCATTCTTTCGCCAGAAACTGACAAATGCTGTTCTTGAATCAGCAGGAATGGATAGAATGGCCATATAAATATTTCCTGATCAATCTCCACGAAAGAATGTTGACGACCCTGGCAGGTATCGTACCTATGACCTCCCGATCACCAGTCAGATGCGCAGGTGGAGACTGGCTGTAAAAAATATTTCATTATTAATCAATTGTATGCGGGGAAACCCCTAAAGGGGTACCTTGGCAAACAGTGCAGGCCCAGATCAGACACTGCAGAACGCGGCGTCTGATCAGGGCCTGCACTATTTGCTAACAGAATTTTCCATCAAAAATAGAATAAGAACGCAAAAATAGGCCTACCACCCCGAATATGACAAATGGACTTATCAGTATACAATGGGTTAATCTGTAATAAAGAAGCCTAATGTTAGAAACACTACACTTACTTTAACAACTATAGTGGACCAGCCCTGAAGATTAAATTCTTGTTTCTTTTTTTCTTGACATTCATCACACAGATATTTTCTGAAATGAGAAAAGTAGAATAAGAAATGCCAAGCATATCAAGACCTCAAACTGATAGTAGCAAAACTGTTTTCCTTTTATGTAGTTTTATTGCCCTTCCAACATTATTTCACTTATATTCAGCTGATCTTTAATCAGAGGTAGGCAAAAGCCAGAATACAGAGAGAAAAAATATCTGACCTTGGTGTTTGACAAGACCCAGGCAAAGCTCAAACCAAAGCAGTGAAAGACTTTATGTTTAAGAGTCAGTACTTCAAATTACTAGGCCATGGCGGCTGTAAAAACCTGTTGGTGTATTGTTTTTTTCTTTGAAGTTTGTGGCCTTGACAAAAAGGTTATAGGCAAGATAAATTTTGGACCAATAACTTATCAACATTTCAAGTTTATGTATGAACTGAATCCATTTATGGTTAAAAAAATACAAGTCTTAGTTACCTTCAATGTATGGGAATACCTGCCAGATTTTTCCACCATTTTTCAAAGGGAGACAACTTTCGGGACTTCCTGTTCGCTTTTCTATAAACTCTGTCCCACTGAAAAAGTGGTCTACTCTTAAAGGAAAGAATTTGCTCCTCAGGAGCAAATTCTTTCCTTTAAGAGTTGACCCCTATTGACAAGGGAGACAAAAATACTTTTGCAGGAGTTGCCTCCCCTGGAGGTGTTCCCATTCCCCTTAAGGTATTTATAAATCATCTATTTCAGAACTTACTTGATCACATTAAGACACTGTAAGTTGTTTCCTCCCATAGAGTCATAATACTGAATCTGTTTTTTCTTAAAGGCTACTACCTGCAATTGGTGAACAGAGCTCGTAAATCTAGTGGCAAGAAGGTAAGATATAAGTAGAAACATTACATGGACAATTTTATCAATTAAGCTACAATATCATATCTGAAACCTGGAAGTACAAAAATAATAACCCATTCAGGAGCTGCAGGATATCTATTAAATTTTTTGTTTTTCATTTTTCAGCAAAAATAAGGCTGAGATTACATATGAATTATCAAGCCTAATTACAGGCAAACAGTGTGGATGCTAATCAGACTGCTCCTAGAGGAGCAGTCTGATTTGGGTCCACACTGTATGCAAATATGCAAATATGACTTTTATGAGAACTGTTCAAATGTGAATGCAACTAAGCACATAAAAATGATTCCATGATAGATTTCAATGAAAAATTTATTTTATCCCCTCAAAGTATTCCCCTTTAACAGATATACCAACTTTCAGTCTTATGATCCAATCATTGAATGCATTATGGTAGTCTTTTCGAGGTATACTATGAAGGCACTGGAATATTAAAGAACCAAGGTGTTTGCGCTGTACAAATTTTCGACCAGAAAGGTATTTTTTCAGATTTCAGATTTTTTCAGATTTGCCTTTAGGCACAGCAACCTGAATAGCAGGGCCCTGATTTGAAAAGAATATGGCATACATTACCTTCTTGACGCTCATGGTCCGCTTTGCAATGCATGGTCTTTTGCAATACTTTGTTGCCCATATTTTGTTCTGAATCTTTCGTTTTGGCTCAAAAAAGTGAACCAATGTCTCGTCACCTGTGACGACATTAGTGAAAGACCGTGCATTGTAATTTGGAAACTTTTTAAGCAACTTCTTTGCACACTGAACGCGTGTCTTTTTCTGCTCATCTGTCAACAGATGGGGAATCCATCTAGCACAGATCTTTCTCATTTTCAAATCCCATTTCAGAATTGTATGAGCTGCTCCTAATGAGATGCCAACCATACTAGCTATTTGCCTAGTGGTGTATCGTGCATCGGTAGCAACTATTTCTTTCACTCTAGCAACCATCTTGGCAGATGTTGCTCTTTTCGGCCGACGATCTTGTGGTGCATTTTCTGTTGAGCCTAGCCCACAGCTGAATTTCTTACACCAACGAAAAAATGTCGGAAAAGACATTTCATTATGCCCATAAACCGAACATATTTCATTAAAAATGTCTTTGCACCGTATACCAAGAATACGACGATTCTTAATATTGGGCCGTATTTCAATGGCGTACTCTGACCTTCTTCCAACCATGTTTTGTATTAGTATTCAAGAGTAGACAGTGTTTATGGAACGATATACATGGCTAAAGTGTACGGATTTTAACATGTTTGGTATCAATGTATAGGTAAAATGTTTTTCTACGCTGTGATATTTATTTCCAGGTTATTTTCGCATTAGTGCATGAGGAAACGTTCTACTTGCATTCATATTTGAACAGTCCTCGTAAAGTAACTGGCGGATGATAAAGCAGACGACAATTGACATGACTGGCATTTATGAGTTAAGTAAATCTACTTACAGCTAAACACCAATGCACCCCAAGATGCACAGGAATGAGGATGTAATCATGAGCAAATATATCTACACGTCGTGTCCATCTTTTCACTGCTGGCTGACCACCACCAAGTATTTTCGGGTAAAAGAATGTATTAAATGCATACACTTTGGCGTTGCCATCCTTTTCCCCTCGCTCCATCAACAGATTCATGTAAAAATTTATGATCTGAAAAATAACAGTACATGTATTTTTTCACATGCGAATTCTGTTATACTGTATATGTTAGGCCACATATATGAAAAGTGTGGTAAAGTAAGTGCTGAATAATATAGAGTATAAAGTGTGAGTGTGTATATTATACCAACAACTGAGGTCATATGGCGATGGGACTTAGCTAGTCTGGCCCAGAAAACATATACACATATTTTTCAGTTCTGTGGTGCATTCCTTGCTTCCAAAGGATAACCCTTTTATAGAACATATTTAACTTCACTACAGCTGGTGTGTGGGAATGTGTGGCAGCGGTAAAACGTTTCCTTGCCCTACATCATAGTGTAGATTATATTTTCTTGTCCTTTGGGATCATTGTTTCCATTGTGGAATTTTGAAAATATCTGAGGGTCACTGATGAGGCCTAATTGGCCGAAACTAGCTAGTCTGGCCCAGAAAACATATACACATATTTTTCAGTTCTGTGGTGTATTCCTTGCTTCCAAAGGATGACCCTTTTATAGAACATATTAAAGGCACATACGAAAGTCTGGACATTTTGATATTCATACGGACATAAAAATCATACCATAAATAAACCATTTTACAATAAATAAACCATTTGTACTCCTCACATGGTTTCTTTTTGAAAAGTCTCTTCTTGTTTTTATTGGAAAAAGGCATAAACAGCTGGTGTGTTCTTGTCTTTCTGGCAGTTTTCTGTCGTGTCATGGTTATTACACCACAACCTCTTATAACACAGTTAATTATAACAAAGTTTTGGATATAATAGTTTCAAGATGAATCCCAAAAATGTATAGATCATATAGAAAAATAGCCATCAGAGGAGCTGGCAAATCCCCCGACTGTTCACAAATAGAAAGTGCATTAAAACAACTTGTAAGCCCATAGTATATTTTGTATATGTAATGTTTATTGAGACTATCTTCGCCTAATGATAAAGGATCACTTCTCAACATGATGAAGATCCAAGATTTTCAATGCACAAAGTACAGGTATACTGAGTTGTGGTTCTTGCACATGAAATGCATTTTCATCCTTGTATATACATGTACAATTGTGGCAAGTACCAGCGATATATCTCAAAGGTATTGGAGTTATAGCCATCACAAGATTATACTGTCAGGGGAGAAAACTAGCTGAGCCCGGATATGTTTGATCTTTCAAACAATGCAGATCCAGATCAGATGGCTTCTGAAAAAGCCATCTGATCAGGATCTTCATTGTTTGTCATTCAGCTCATGAATTTGTGGCAATAATTTGCATCAAGTAATCTGGTTGGTTGATAATCAGTGGTGGGTGTGGCATATATAAATATTCAGCAGGTCAAGGGTTAAAGAAAGACATACATACTTCATCATTTAGCCATTCTAGCCCAGCTAATGTAGCTATATCTTTTCTTGTGATCTGTAGTCTGAATTTGTCAACCAAAACTTGTCCAGCTGGGTGAGCATGTAACCAACCAGAGATTTTTGCCTGCATATCATCCGTTAATTCTGTAAACAATTTTAGGCAACTCATAGCAATCATACAACATACAAGTTTCAAAATAAACAGTAGCAAATTTGCTTACCAGAAAATCTGAACCTGGTCAAACGAGGATTGGGGCCACTTAAAATCGATTTAAGCCCACCCCACCACTTTAAGTGTGTGTATTGTTTTGGATGGCCAGTCCGCAGATTTGAGGGAAAGTAACTGTCCTTTTGGCTTTTCGCTGTTGATGTTTCTATTAAGGTCTAGTTATTTAATGTTTGTGTTAGTTTTCCTTTGGTGTCTCTGATGGCAGGTGTGGGTATATTGATTCCTGTTCATTGTCTTCACTTCTATTTTTTTTTTTATATTTTTCAGTCAAAATAAGCCTTTGTATTTCATATGGATCAGACTATTATTCTTTTATGTTCAAGGCTGGCCAGTAAATACCAGTGGTGGGAATTACCACTGGTAATTACTGGTAAATAGCATCCTGGGAAATACTGTCAAGAGTGGGAAATACTGGGATAAAATGGGAAATATCTTTTTGTTGTTATTGCATTTAAGAACACTGCAATTGGTTGTCTGATTCAAAAGAAATTACTTACAACAGAATTACTAACAGCATATACATTGAAATTCCTCTATTAAGACCACCTAAAATTAAGACTAATTCGGCTTTCAAAAGCTTATTTAGTATGTTGCGGCTATTCTTTCTTTGTCTTTTCTGCATACAGTGTCCTCTGGTCATGGACCACATTTGGGACTTTCAAAAGTGGTCTTAAAGACCACTTTTGAACAGTCCAAAAGGTGGTCTTAATATAGGAATTTTACTATATTTGCCAGATTTTGTCAGCATAGTCTTATGCATGAATGTTTGGGGTCTGTTTTCGGCTGCATTACAATGGGGTTAATTTTTAAATTCTGAAAGAACAGAATGGGGCAAGGAAAAAAGTATGAATGGGGGTAGGGTAAGTTACCTGTGCAGTAATGAGTTGTGTAAAACGTTTATCAGGAAAATTGCTCAGTATACTTAACTGTCTTTTCTTTCTAACTGTTCTTTCATTCTTGATAAAATATTTGTCTGAGGATTAATTCTATGTATTTTAGACGATGTGTGTTTGTGTTGCAGTATTACCAAAAATCCCAGGCTGCTGACGGAAGTTGTTTTGACGTTATGAAAAAAATACAGTATAAATTCGGGGAAAGAACTGAACAGTCTAATGTACAACAGAGTAATAGCAGTAAATTTTTCTGAGAAACTGTATATAACATTTGGAAGTGTCTGATCTTACTTAAGTATTCTTATACATTATGAAGTATGGATACCTTATCAAATTCTCTTTTCTTCTAAGAAAACAGGTAAATTCAACTGGATTGGCCCTAATGGCTTTTAAAGAAATATAGGTAAATTAGTTCCATTCATACATTTTCTAGTCCAATCCTGTCTTTTTTCTAGCCCCACTGAGTTGCCAATTAGCCCCGTTGTGTAACGCCCCTGTTTTCATACCTGTTAAAGTATTTGGTCAACAAGAAAGTTATATTTTTAGTGAAAGATTTGGATGCAACCATATTGAAATACTATACCTTTAAATCTTCTACACAGGTAAAGTATGAACTTCATGCCTGCTGACCTTATCAACTTATGCATATTGAACAAGTCACCATTCTATTTCTTTTCCTTCTCGAATCTTAGTAATTAAGTATTGTAGCAAAAGCTATATTTACCTTGCAAACTGCTTTTTGGATTCTAACATGCACATAACTTAACTTACGGGTAACTTACGTGTACTAGGCCGTCGTCTAAGCAAGGCCAAACTCGGCTTCTGATTGACGTCTTCTTAGATCACATCATAAACGTGTTAGCATTCTTTTGATTAATTAAAGGAATTAATATTTACCAATTATTTTGATTTATATACACAGGTTTGATAAAGAAACTTGATCCATCTAAACCAAGCCTTAGCATTAACTGTTGTGCCACAACTTTTAAATTTTTAAGATAGAGGAGCAGTCTGATCTGGGTTCACACTGTTGCAACGAATTTTAAAGTAACCAGCAGGTAAGATAGCAGATTAGAGTTCTATTGACTGACATCTTGTTTGTTTGATTTGAGGTTTAACGTCCCCGTCAACACTGTAAAGGTAATTTTTGAGCATTGCTTCCAATTTTATGGGACTTTTACCCGACACTGAGATGAAATGACAGCTCAAGCCCTGCCACCCAATGAAACCACTAGGGTTTATAGGCATGGCCGAGTCCGACTCGCACCTCTTTGCCTGGGCAGGCCTAGATCCTCTAAGCGGTTTACCAGAGCTCGTGTGGGGGTCGGTTTCAGCTTTGCATGGAAGCATCATGCAGCCCATCTATTTCTTCAAGCCCTGATGGGCGGGGGCCAGACTGACATCTAATGGGCTAACAGAACAACTTCAGAGTTTCCTCCCTTACCTGGCAACTTTTCTTCTTTTTCCTCCTCCTCTTCTTCTTCAACATAAATTTCCTCAGCAACAGCTGGTTCTTTCTTATATATCTGCATCTGCCGTCGTATCTGGTAAAACATCATGAAGCATGGTTGCTGATAATTTGTTTGTTTGAAGTCTAACAGCACAGTCGATACTATTTTAGGTACTACAGAGCCAGACAGTTTGCATAAGTACACTTTTCTAGACAGGCCTATACATAAGTGTTTCACCAGTACAGTGCACATTCTTGCCCTTCTTTGTTTATTTGTTTGTATTGGAGTTTTATGGCCCAGTCAACACTATTTTAGGTCATTTTTGAGCCGGTCAGTTTACCTATCCACACTTTTCCTGGACAGGCTTATACGTAAGCGGTTAACCAGTACAGTGCACATTCTTTCGCCAGAAACTGACATCTGCCCTTCTTGAATCAGCTGAAGGGACAGAATGACCGTAGAAAAGATTTCATGATCAACCGCCACGAAAGAATGTTGCCAACCCTGGCAGGTATCGAACCCGGGTCCTCCTGATCACCAGTCAGACGTGCATCCGACTGAGCTACCGAGGCTGGCTCATTATATTTAGGTACTACAGAGCCAGTCAGTTTGCATAAGTACAAAATTCTAAACAAGCCTATACATAAGTGCTTAACCAGTACAGTCCACATTCTCGAGATAAGGAAGTGTGAAGAGGATTATTAAGATTTCATGCTTAACAGGATCAGTATGCTGTGGTTACTTGTTACAATCACCTTGTCAAGGTAAGCCTAACAAGTGCCATCATCAGTTGTTTTAATTGAGATGAGAAGATTAGAAAAATTCCCCAAACTAATCACTGTTACTCTTTCTCTGTAACTATGGTTCAAATTTTTAAAGGGAATGGATACCTTTGGCTTTCATATATTTTCCACCGTTCTTTGAATGGGAGAGAACTTCTGCAATTTACTGATTACCTTGTGTGTGTTGCCACCCTCCAGAAGAGGGGCCAACTCTTGAAGGAAAGAATTTGCTCCTCAGGAGCAAATTCTTTCCTTCAAGAGTAGACTGCTATGGAAGAAAGATGAATATTTTATGAGAGTTCCTTTTTCTTTTAATTTGGCTTTAAAAGCTTGTTCAAGACTATTATACTTATATTGAGCCATCTTAATCAGAGATGGATGAATATGCGTGTACCCAGAGGAAAACCACCTGACCTTTTGTTGCAGTATCTGACATCTCATGTGGCCCAAGCAAGGCTCAAACCCACCACAGGGAGAGTTGCCGCTCCTAAAGGTGTCTCCAATCCCCTTATAAGAGGTTTACAGTGGAAAAATCTTATGAAAGTATTCTTGAGTTCATAAGCCATGCTCCCATGCTTCATCATAGTGCAGATTATATTTTCTTTTCCTTTGCGATCATTAAGCCCATCCTGGTTACATTGAAAATTGAGTACTGCTCAAACCGGCCCTAGGGGGCGTATGCAGCCTTGCAAACTACATTGCTGGAGACTTAACCCGAGTCTCCAATTTTCGTTCTTATATGTGTTCTTTGTTTCCAAAGGCAACCTTTTAGCTTTTTATTGAATGAAGCAGCTTTTATCATACAATTTGAGCAAATTCTTAAATTAGCATTGTGATCAGCTTTTTACCAACAAACGTTTGAAACACAAACTTCTGGGGACCAGTGCATTCTTGGCTCATATATTTTAACTATGAAAAGACTGAGCCTCAAATAGGCATTTTTTGAAGAGAAAAAAATCTCTCAGAACCATTAACCCTTGTCTTGCTGAATAGATTAATTTTGCCACACCCATTCCTGACTATCAACCAATGATATTATTTGATATATCCATTCAAATTTACAAAATTAATGACAAACAGTGTAGATCTACACTGTTTGCAAAGGCAGGGCTAAGTGTGGTTCAGCAGGGCAAGGGTTAATGAAAGAATTATCCATATTCAGCAAAGAAATGTGGACTTACTCTTTTTTCCAAGTCTTCATCTTCAGCTTTCCTCTGCAAAATAAACGTAAATTAGTCTGACACTGTTGAGTAGTATATATATGCCGTTCAAGTTAAATGGGGATTTTGAGCATGTATGTTTGTTTGTATAGGAGTTCATAGGTCTAGTCAACACTATTTAGGTCATACTGACCTGGTCAGTTTACCTAATCACACCTTTTCTGGGCAGGCGTACTGTTAACCAGTACAGTTAAATGGGGATTTTGAGCATGAATGTTTGTTTGTATAGGAGTTTATAGGCCCAGTCAATGCTATTTAGGTCATACTGACCTGGTCAGTTTACCTAATCACACATTTCCTGGGCAGGCTTATACGTAAGCAGTAAACCAGTACAGTACACATTCTTTCACCAGAAACTTACGACTGCCCTTCTTGAACAGCCGGCTGTAGAAAAGATGTCATGATTGATCTTTATGAAAGAATGTTGCCGACCCCAGCAGATATCGAACCTAGGATCTCCAGATCTCCAATCAGAAGCACATCTGACTGAGCTCACGATATCAGCTTTTGCATATACTGTAATCATCCTAAGTATTGGGACAAACAGGCCAGGAAGCAATGCAGACCCATATCAGACTGAGTCTGATCTGGATCTGCTCTGCCATTCTGTCTGCACCTTTTGGACTCCTTGCTGGATCATGAAAGAAATTTGTTAAAATTTTAGGAGAATTACTGCAAGTCCTCCAGATGTCTGAATTTTAAAGATTTTTATACAATCGTATTATCAGCTTCCAGGTTGAATTGATCTCCACAAGGATAAAACTTTCCCTTACTGTGAGAAGAAGCTTAGGGACACATACCATTCACATAGCAAACAGAAGAGACTCTGATCAGACTGGACAGATGTGCTGGCTGATCATTGTTTTTGTTTGTTTGATTTGAGGTTTAACGTCCCCGTCAACACTGTAAAGGTCATTTTGGAGACATTGCTTCCAATTTTGTGGGACTTTTACCCGACACTGAGATGAAATGACATCTCAAGCCCTGTCACCCAATGAAACCAATAGGGTTTATTAGCATGGACGGTCCGCCTCGCACCGCGGTTCCTGGACAGGCTTAGATCCACTAAGCGGTTTACCAGTACTAGTGTGCGGGCCGGATTCAGCTCTGGGTGGAAGCATCGTGCAGCCCATATATTTCTTCAAGCCCCTATGGGCGGGGGCGGGCTGGCTGATCAGAATGTTTGCTTGGTGCACATAAAAGACCTCTCACTTGATATGGCTTGCATTTCAGATAATATACAATCAGACGAAAAAAGATGAAAGAGTTCATTTTCAGACTGACGGTACATCTCCATTAATGACCATGAGGTCAAGGCCGTAAACTCAAAAGTTTCTTAATGATTTATATTATTATTATTATTACACCACAACATCCTTATAACACAAATGGGATCCAAGCAAAAACCGTGTTAGTTGAACAACCGTGTTATATCCAAACAAAATGTGTAGATTATATAGAAAAATGACCATTTATGGTCATTTTTCTATATCATCTATACATTTTTCAGATCCATCTTGAGACTGTGTTATATCCAAAACCGTGTTATAATGAGGTTGTGGTGTATTGATGTTTTTTTGTTGTGGTTGAAAAGTAGCCATCCATGCCAGATTCTCTAACACTGTAAATAGTATGACACGCGATCCTAAAATTTGTACAATGTTTATTTTATACCATCTTTTCATGAGTCAAAAGCATGCCAGCAGACTGGCAAACAGTACAGACACTGATCAGAATTCTCCTTCAGGAGCAGCCTGATCAGGGTCTACAGTGTTTATCCAGGCATGTCTAATCATATTTTTGAGGTAAATACAAAATAAAAAGCTTACGGGGAATGGGAACACCTTCAGGGGAGGCAACTCCTGCAAAAGTACTTTTGTCTCCCATGTCAATAGGGGTCAACTCTTAAAGGAAAGAATTTGCTCCTGAGGAGCAAATTCTTTCCTTTAAGAGTAGACCCCTTTTTCAGTGGGACAGGGCTTATAGAAAAGCGAACAGGAAGTCCCGCCGAAAGTTGTCTCCCTTTGAAAAATGGCGGAAAAATCTGCCAAGTGTTCCCATTCCCCTTAAGCTGCTTTGTTTTTCATACTCTGATTCCTTAGTTACAGTTTCTTCCTGACTTTTACATTTAGTTGATACTACCGTATTCGCCCTAATTACCGCACAGTGCGCTTAGTTTTTTCAAAATTGTGTCAAAAGATCACAGTGAAAAATCTACCTAATTAACGCACACTCGATGCGAAAACAATAGCTTCCAAGACGATGCATACTGATATTTAATGGGACAGAAAAGGATACTCAAGCATTGCCTTCACTGTTGAAGAAATAACGGTAAGTTTTTTTTATAGATTTACTGTGAGAGCTTCCAGGGGGAGGTTACTGTAAAGTGTGCGCTTATGCATTTCTTTTTCAAAAATAGCTTTGGTGTGCGCTTATAGGAGCATGTGCGGTAATTAGGGCGAATACGGTAATTTATTTTAGTTCGATTGCGATGAAAGCTTCAAGCTTATTGAATCGCTCTCGAACACTCATTCGAGGTGTTTCACGCGCGCGGGAGAGAGAGGCAGTGGCTTTTACACCACTGCTACCTATTTACATGTACACCTGGGTGGAGTGGGGCACTGTCATTACGTGTCTTGCCCAAGGTCACACCTCGATACCGGTGGCCGGATTCGAACGCACAACCTCTCGATCATAAGTCGAACACGCTAACCACTGCACTATCGAGGCTGACGACATTTACTTTTACATTAATACATATATGACAAGATCCCTAATCTTATTAGGCAGTGATTATTTGCAACTTAGTTTTAATGCATCTTGCAGCCTAACCAAGTCCTGATGCTGTGAGTCCTGCTGAAAATTGTAATAGCTCACAGCATTATTTTCTATAGATTTTTAACAAACTTTGGCAAATCTACAAACTCCCAAAACTAAATTTCATGATACCCACAGAGAAATAATGAGTATACATGTACCTTAAGCAGACCTTGCAGTAACAGAAATCACTGCTAAGGTGGGCAAAAACCAAGATTCTGGAGAAAAACACCAAATGGATAATAAGAATCTTATATGGGTGTGAGGGGTGCATGGAAAAATCCGTTCCAAGGGTCACTGAACAATCCGTCCCTTGGGATCACTGTCCAGCATCACTCGACAAGCCTCGTGATGCCGGACAGTGATCCCAAGGGACGGATTTTTCTATCCACCTCTCACACCCATATTGGATTCTTTTTCTTGCATATCTTCCATTTCTTAGCACGGATTTTTTGATGCTGCAGTCACTTCGGTTACCAACGTCTGCCATATTGTGTTGACACTGCAGGAATGTTTAGTGACATCACGTAACGTGCTGTGACGTCAACCTTAACGATGGCGCATACGAGGTCGTAATCAACCAGTGCATTTATCAAACACAAAATTTTATTCGATTTTGGGTCGGAACACCAGGGTCAGAACATAAATTTCTATCCCAGGGTAAAATCACGGACTTCCTTGTCAGGTGTGCAAGAATTTGCTTTCTTACCCAATTAGTTATAAACACTTACCCGTTCATCATATAATTTTGCTTTTATTTCTTCTTCTTTAATCTGACGATCTCTTTCTCGTGCTTTTGAATTATACTGTGTTGTGCTGTAAAAGAGAGAAATTGAAAAGAAACTGAGCATACCTGCTAACATTAGCATAACAAGCCTCATTCAGGGATGAATTTCCTTATTTTTTGCTAGAAACATGTTTTTGTGTTCTCTGGGATGTTGCGCTGGTGGGTTAGGAGACCTTCATGCAGACTGAACGAATGATTTGTCTAAATCGCAGTGGGGCTGGGGGTTGCGACCCTGTAGGGTCGATTTAAACCCCACAGTGGAACTTGTTTCACTGACCATTCCAAGGCAGTTCTTCTGCCATGATTTATTTTTGTTTTTGTTTGTCTTTGAGTGTGTGTATCACTCCTGCTTTATATATAAGCTGGAAAATTCCATTCAGAACAAAATGGATTTAAGATCATCATTCACAACACATTAGCCAGAAAACAAATACATCACATGCTCCATGACATATGTGGGTATCATTAGAACTGCCACAATGAGGCAGATCTAACAAGTACCATCAACTTATGTTTGCAGTAAAAATAAGAAATATATCACTGATTTTCATCCGGAAAGTAGCCATTTCGGTGATGTGAAAAATGCAATATGTCGCATGGGTGTGTTAAAGTAATGTATATATACAGAGGGCCCGCATTATAGCAACAGTATTTGTTCCCTAATATTGTGCCATTGTAAAGAATTTGCCATTATAAAGAATCCCAGTTAGGAGTAGGATAGGTGATAATAAGCCTTTTCCCCTTCATTACTCCAAGAAACAAATGTTATAGACATTCTAACAAATATCTATAACATTTGTTTCTTGGAGTATAATATTACAAGAATCTTTCATGACTGTGGGCTCGATTTGTGCATTTCCAACCCGAGGGAAGCACACGCCACTTGGAACCGAGGCTAAGCCTTTAGATAAGAAGTCATACCATTGAAACTGCTGTTATAACGAGTTTTGCCGTTATAACGAATGTCAGTTTATCATATGACGTCGCGTCTGAGAGTGGAATAACGCCATGTAATATTTTCGATAATCCACTATTGGATTAAATATGCAAATTAGCTAGATACATCCCGTAACGTTACATGTACGGCGTACTTAACGACGTCGCTTTCACTAATGGCGGAATATTGACATTTTTTATTCAATCGTGAATAAAATGCGTTTTAATTGTCATATGATAAATAGAATCTATTATTCGTGCTTGTGTGTTATTGAATTTATTAAATTCGTTAAGGAAAAGGGATAAAATGCTCGGCAAAGCCTTGCATTTTATCCCTTCTTCTCAACTCGTTTAATAAATTCAATAATACATGAGCACTCATGTAAGCTCCTCTATATCAATAATTTATTAAACTCGTTGAGGAAAAGGGATAAAATGCTCGGCAAAGCCTCGCATTTTATCTCTTTTCCTAAACTGGTTTAATAAATTCAATAATACATGAGCACTCATGTAAGATCCTCTATATAAAGAGGGTTGAGTGTACTTACAGATCTTTAATCCAGTCCTCTGTTATAAATTTGGACTCTCTATAATCTGTTACATTGTGTCTGAAAATAAAGCAACATGTACGAGTAATCATTCCTTAATGTGCCAAGCAAAACTGCTTTGTTTGTTTGATTTGAGGTTTAACATCGCCGTCAACACTGTTAAGGTCATTTGGAGGAGATGTTGCTTCCAATTTTGTGGGACTTTTACCCGACAATGAGATGAAATGACTTCTCAAGCCCTGTGGCCCAGTGAAACCAATAGGGTTTATAAGCATGAACGGTCCAACTCGTGCGCACCGCTTTGCCTGGGCAGGCTTAGATCCTCTTAAGCGGTTTACCAGTACTCGTGTGCGGGTCGAATTCAGCTCTGCATGGAAGCATCATGCAGCCCATATATTTCTTCAAGCCCCGATGGGAGGGGGCCGGCAAAACTGCTTACCAGACAAAACTTTATTACCTAAGAGATGATTTATATGAAATGTTAATCCTTCAACTGCTAATCATGACAAACAGACAGCATTTTCAAAGTATATTTTTCTTATTTTTCAGTGAAAAGAAGGCCTGACATTACAAGTGAACTGTCTGCAAAACTCTGTTCTGGCTCATTTTCATCCTTGCCCACTCTTTACCTTTTTATTAAAGCTGTGAAGTAGTTGAGCCCATCACTGATTTCAGGTGCATGAAAACCGAAGTACCTGTAGAAACTGTTTGAGTTTTAATGTCCGGTCAACACTATTTGGGTCAGTTTGGAGGTGTATTTTCCAAAGTACCTGTTGTAACTAGAATTGTCAGAGGATCAGACTATACCTTTGTTTTAGCACATTTTGTTTCCCACAAAATGCCAAAGCTTCTGATCATCAGTTAGAAAGCCCATTATATCTTGCATCATATGTCATCATCATTGCATAGTGCACAAAGTTTGAGGTTTCTATCTTTAATAGCTCGTGAGAAATCTTAAACTGGCCAATATGGAGAGAAAGAATGAAAGATCAGATATACAAACATGTGGAGAAAGCCAATTGTCTCTCATATGAATCACCGGTACCATCATTGCATAGTACACCAAGTTTGAGGCTTTACATCATAGTGTAGTTTATATTTTCTTTTCCTTTGGGATCACTGATTCCATTTGTGGAATTTTGAAAATATTTGAGGGTCAGTGATGAGGCTTAAATGGCCAAAACTAGCTAGTCTGGCCCAGAAAACATGTACACTCCATATTTTCCAGTTCTGTGGTGTATTTCTTGCTTCCAAAGGATAACCCTTTCTAGAACATTTTTATCTTTTATAGCTCATAAGAAATCTTTTTTTCTTAAAAAAAAAAAAAAAAAGAAGAAAAAAAAAACAAAACACGCACACACATTTCTTCTTCTTCAAAAAAAAAAAAAATAGCACTGAATCAGATATTTTATTTTGTTAGAACAGTTAACATTTTGACCACGAACTTAAGTAGGCCAAGAACAACTGTCTTGATGGAAATTATTATACCTCCTAAATAGCTCCAGACAAGGGGAAGTAACAAGAATAATTAAGGGGAATGGGAACACCTGGCAGATTTTTCCACCATTTTTTAAAGGAATACAACTTTCTGGACTTCCTGTTCACTTTTCTATAAGCCCTGACCCACTGAAAAAAGGGGTCAACTCTTAAAGGAAAGAATTTGCTCCTCAGGAGCAAATTCTTTCCTTTAAGAGTTGACCCCTATTGACATGGGAGACAAAAATACTTTTGCAAAAGTTGGCTCCCCTGAAGGTGTATTCATTCCCTTAAGTGATAATTTTCCTTAATCCTTTTCAGAAACCTCTGTTATAGTTATATGCTACTATTGTCTCAGTGAGGCAATTTTAACAAGTACCAACAACACAGCTTTTTTTATAACAAAAAAAAAAAAAAAAAAATAGAAAAAAAAAAGTCAAAAAATTATTCTTGCTACAGTCCCACCACCCACACCACTTCCTTATTGTATTAAAGTAAAACTACTCACTTATGTTTTGATACAATCTGTACATCATCATCATCTTCTGTTAGGTCTGAAACCACATACAACAGGTTTAAGATGCAACAAGCCAAAATTTGTCTGCAGGCAAGTGAGCACATGAAACATGCACAGCAGTCTGTAAACCCTCGCAGTTTGATCAATATTCAAAGTGTGCTAAATGGATGCCAGTTTACTCAAAACTTCTCCAGGGTTGGAAAATTCAACTTGTCCGCTCGCCATAATGAGCAGATTTGGGAGGACAAGTAAAAATTTTAATTCCTATGAAATTTATCAAAATGTACATGCCCTTGTTCATGCAAGACAAGTGAAATTTTGAATAATTTCACAGCCCTACTTCTCCATGTAAGCTGGGAAGACTGGATTGAAAAAACATCCCCAGTCTGGCATCAGCAGGCTTGCCAAGTGATGCTGGACAGTGATCCCGAGGGATGGATTTTTCTTTTTTCTATCCATCCCTCACACCAATGTAAGGTTCCTTTTCTTGCAGTCACTTCGATTGTTGACTTCCACAATTTTTTTATGACAATAATGGGACATTTTTGACATCATAGAGGGTGCAGTGATGTAAAAGATAACGCCAGCTTACATGACGTCCTATTCAACCAGTACACATGAAACATATGGAAATTCTCCATTTTTATCCTATCCCTGGGTAGGATAACCTGGGCAGGATTATAAGAATCTTATATGGGTGTGAGGGGTGGATTGAAAAATCCGTCCCGAGGGACACTGTCCGGCATCACGAGGCTTTCCGAGTGATGCCGAACAGTGATCCCGAGGGACGGATTTTTCTATCCACCCCTCACACTCATACTGGATTCTTTTTCTTGCATACCTTCCATTCCTTAGGGCGGATTTTTAATGCTGCAGTCACTTCAGTTACCAACGTTTGCCATATTGTTTTTACACTACAGGAATGTTTAGTGACGTCAAGTAACGTGCATGAAGTCAACCTTAACTACGGCGCATACGAGGTTGTAATCAACCAGTGCATTTATCAAACACGCGATTATATTCGATTTGGGGTCGGAACACCAGGGTCAGAACATAAATTTCTATCCCAGGGTAAAATCGCGGATTTCCTTGTCTGGAGTGCAAGAAAAGAATTTCTATTTCACGGTTAAGTCCAAGGTTTCCTTATCTGATGTCCAAGAAAGTCATAGTCTGACTTGAGAGTAAATTCAGGCTGATTTAAGTCTATCCTGAGCTCACATTTCAGACGAGTCCGAAATTTTGTTTTACAGCGACACATTAGGGGAGCCGTAAAACGTAATTTGTGACAGTAAAACAGACAATTTACCTCCCTAAATGAAAATTTTCAATACAGTAATCCCCATTCTAATGCACTTATTTGGTTGTAAGTTAAAAACGTTACTATTTTGCACAAGGCGGCAAGCGCGGTGAGCTGCGTAAAACCAAATGCCAGCCAATGAAAAGCAATGTTACATGGTGACGTTGGGTTTCAGATAGTATATCGCAGAATACATGTATACTATTGCAAATTTTTGACATTATCCAATCAGATGTCGCGTTACATACACAAATGCATTGGAATGAGTGTTTCTCATAGGACCAGGCCTGGGGGCATATCTCTTTGATGTTCTAGAAGAGAAAAGCATAATGCATAGCTCCAGATAAGAGGTAACAAGAATATTTAAGGGGAATGGGAACACCTTCAGGGGAGGCAACTCCTGTAAAAAAATGTTTGTCTCCCATGTCGATAGGGGTCAACTCTTAAAGGAAAGAATTTGCTCCTAAGGAGCAAATTCTTTCCTTTAAGAGTAGACCCCTTTTTCAGATGGACAGGACTTCTAGAAAAGTGAACAGGAAGTCCCGACAGTTGTCTCCCTTTGAAAAATGGTGGAAAATATGCCAGATACTTTTCTTCATTTCATGCTAAATTATACGTTGTAGGAACTCTTAAAAATTGCCTCGATGAGGTGATTCTAATAAGTACCCACATCATATGGTTTGATGGAGATATAAGAAAAATTATCTCCACAATATCCTTTTTACTCCTTATTTGGAGCTATAATGTATGTTGTGGGTACTTTTTAGAATTATATGTGGGGTTCATTTGCATGCAACACAATTTTGTTTATACTTTATCTCACACCAGATCTACAAGTGTACCTATCATGAGGGTTGATAGCCGAGAGCTTCCACTCTCTGCAATCTCTCTCTGTCACCTGCTTCCAGGTCATCTTGGGCCTCCCAGGCCCATGCTTTCCATCAACCTGTATGTCACAGGCTGTCTTGACTGCACTGATGTAGCGTTCCACATGTCCATACCAGCTGAGCGTGTCTCCTTCAGGAAGACAGTCCAGGTCCTCAATGCTAAGCTGCGCAAGTAGCTCATTGGACCTGATGGTGCCATATTTTGCCGCTTTGGATTGCAGATCTGTCTGATCATTGCCCTGTCATTCAGCTGGAGACACTGGTGGTTTGCCAAGTCTCATTGGCACGGAGCCTTGCACTGCGCACACAAGAACTGTACACATGGCAACGTGTCTTAAACAAGAGGTGGTGGGAAGAGAGAACTAGCAGCAGCTACTTGAATTTCTTACAGGCTGTTTTCACACATGATGTTGTCGAAAGATCACTGCCATCGCTGAGAGCATATCTCCTAGGTAGCAAGTCCAACTTGGACTCCCCTCTGTGGTCTATCATCTAAGTTCCTTGGCATGGTGTAACCTGTAATCTGGATCCTCTGTCAAACACTTGAGCCCACAGCATTTCTCTTGCAGTCATTGAAAAAGATACTGTTGCTGCCCACACCAGTGTGACAGACGGCACATGGGAACTGGCTCTAGGTCCAGGCCCGTACCACAGTTCATGATCTTCGTCTTTCCGGCATTTACACTCAGCCCTTTCTCCTCCATTGCTTCTTTCCTAAAGTCAAGAACCTCCCAACACATTCCTCAAGTGATTCAGCTATGATAACAAGGTCATCGGCACTGCAGTCCTCCCAGGGGACTCCAGAGTGGAACTCGCATGACAAGGCTTCAAGCACAATGATGAAAAGCAGTGGGCTGAGTACAGAGCCTTGATGAAAAGTGACCTTCAATTTGAACTCTTCACTGCAACCATCACGAACACGGACACAGCTCCGCACATTAGCATACATTCCCTTGACCAGTCGCACCATCCACTCAAAATTTTCTCAGTGCCCACCAGATCACCTTCCGAGACACTCGATTGAACGCCTTCTCCAGGTCTACAAAAGCCATGTAGTCTTCTTGACAGCCAGATACTTTCCTTGCAGTTGCCTGACAACAAAGTTTGCGTCTGTTGTGCCTCTGCCAGGGACGAAGCCAACTGGGAATCATCAATTGATGTCAACTGTCTGATGAGGCCGTCCACAATCCTCTCCAGGACTTTCATGACCTGCTCAGTCAGCTCGAGAACCTTGAGAAAACCACCTGACCTTTGATTGCAGAACATTAACCTGGATTATGAACATATATCAAGACTTATATCTGATTTCAAGATTATTTCACTTATATCAAGACAATAAATAATCAGGGGTGGGACATTAACCAGAGTTATAAACATAAACCATGACATTTATAGGAATACACGTGTATACTTACCTATACTAACTTTCTTTGATGACCCTGGCAAATTGTTTGTCCGACTATCATGTATAGCAGATATATCATTGACATACAACAAAGACTCATCCTCAGTTCTGTCACCATTGACAACAGGTTCAGATGTTAACCGCTTTTGTGATGTTGTCTTTCTTTGGCTAGGGTGAACTTTTATCCTGGGCCGTGCTGTAACATCTTGCTTCTCAGGTAACTTAAGACTTTTACCGGTAGTCGAACCCAGAATACTATCATTAGATCTAAAATAAAACCTGAAGAAAAATGGAACAACTTACACAGCCTTGCCATTAGTAGGCTGGAGGCTAAATTACCTTATACTCTTCAGGGGTCAGTATCGAGCTTTATAAGAGGAAAGATGGCTCGAACCCCTTTGGGACACAGAAATTTGTTCGAGACAGCGGTAGTTCGAGCCACTGAGGGATACTTCCAGGAAACATAACAAGGGTAAATTTGGAGTTCTTTTTTGTGTTCTATAACATAAATGTATGCTGTGTGTTCTCATTAGAATCGCCTCATTGAGGTGATTCTAATGAGTACATACAGCAAACATTTCCAAGATAGAAGTTGAAAATCTCCTTAATTATGCTACACTACTTCTTATGTAGGGGAATTCCCTAGGGACTCGCAAACTGGTTCGACTCAGCCACGGTAAACGAGTCATCGGTGTTCCAGTCATAGAAGTTCGACTATACTATCCTATACTAATATAGATAAGGACATTTCTAGACATTGTCATTTTTTGATCGATTGATTGATTTGAGGTTTAACGTCCCCGTCAACACTGTATAGGTCATTTTGGAGACGTTGCTTCCAATTTTGTGGGACTTTAACCTGACGTTGAGATGAAATGACATCTCAAGCCAATAGGGTTTATAAGCATGGACGTTCCAACTCGCTTTGCCTGGGCAGTCTTAGATTCTCTAAGCGGTTTACCAGTACTTGTGTGCGGTCGGTTTCAGCTCCGCATGGAAGCCCCGGTAGGCGGGGCCAGACATTCTGTCAGCCGTTGCTCTATACAGTGAAGACTGGATTAAAATAGCAGGTACTATTATATACAAAAATGTGTTAATGACTTTTGACATGTGTGTTACAAACAACCAGAGATTGGGGGGGGGGGGGGTTGGTTTTAGGGCCCTTTCAAGATTATTTCACTCATATCGAGCTGATCGTTAATCAGAGATGGGCGAAAACCCGAGTACCCGGAGAAAAACCAACTCACCTTCCGTTGCAGAACTTGGCATCTCACATGTGACCCGAGCGAGGCTCGAACCACAGCAGTGAGAGATCTAATGACCAAGAGTCAGCGCTCTTAACCACTAGGCCACGGAGGCCCGTTACTGCCAGAGATACACAACCACATTCAGGATTGGTTATATTTTCCTGATGGTGCCCTTGTCTATACTATTATAGGATAGTATATCTTTTTTCCCAAAAAGCTTTATACTGGCCCCTGTGCTTCTCTTCAAGCGCAATCTTCTACTTCTAAGTCTTTTTGTACTAATCCTATGGAGTCTTAATGTAAATAGATACATACAGGGGAGGCAACTCTTTCAATTATTTTGACTAATTACTTAGGGCCTGCTCTTAAAGGAAAGAATTTGCTCCTGAGGAGCAAATTCTTTCCTTTAAGAGCAGGCCCCACTATAATCCACATTTAAAGCTGGAAATCTCCAAAGATGTTTCCCTTGCAAAAAGAGCAGAAAATATGAGAGGTGTACCCATTCTCTTTTATGCCTTTTGAAAGATGATCATTTTTGTGAAATTTATCATCAAATACCTGATTATCCTACAATAAGAGCCAGCCTAACATTTTTGGATATGTTTGCACAGCAAAGACTCAGATCATCATGCACAGTCATGCAATCATGATCCAGTTGTTCAGAACTGAGGATGTCATCAGATAAGGTATTGTTTAAACTTTGACCATTTTATATGGCAATTATGCTTACAATATTTGTCATGAAAAAATGTAACTTTTCACATTTATGAATGTCAATCAGTGTAGATGCTGATCAGATGTCTTCTGGAGAAGCTGTATCTATACTGTTTGTGAATTTTGTTTTGTTTGTTTGATTTGAAGTTTAACATCCCCGTTAACACTGTAAAGGTCATTTTGGAGACGTTGCTTCCAATTTTGTGGGACTTTTACCAGACATTGAGATGAAATGACATCGCAAGCCCTCTCGCCCAATGAAACCAATATGGTTTATAAAAGCATGGACGGGCCGACTCGCACCCCTTTGCCTGGCAGGCTTAAAGCCTCTGAGCTGTATACCAGTACTCGTGTGCAGCCGGTTTCAGCTCTGCATGGAAGCATCACGCAGCCCATATATTTCTTCAAACCCCGATTGGCGGGGGCCCAAGAGAATATCCTAGTTCAGCATGACAAGGATTAAGAAGCCAGCTTTGCTAGTTCAATCGGATGCTTGTCTCACTGGTAATCAGGAGGCCGCAGATTCAATTAATTTCGGGTTCTGTAACACTCTTTCAAGGAGACTGATCTTGGAGATTGACCACTATATCTTTTCTATGGTTGTTCTCTCCATTCCACTGATTCAAGAAGGGAATTTGTCAGTTTCTGACAATTTGATTTTTGATTTTGTTTGTTTGTTTGATTTGAGGTTTAACGGCCCCGTCAATACTGTATAGGTCATTTTGGAGATGTTGCTTCCAATTTTTGTGGGACTTTACCTGACATTGAGATGACAAGACTTCTCAAGCCCTGTCGCCCAATAAAACCAATAGGGTTTATAAGGACGGACAAACTGACTCGCAATGCTTTGCCTGAGCAGACTTAGACCCTCTAAGCGGTTTACCAGTACTCATGTGTGGTCGGTTCCAGCTCTGCGTGGAAGCATCCTGCAGCCCAATCTATTTCTCCAAGCCCCAATGGACGGGGATTTCTGACAAAAGAATGTACATTAGTAATCAGCACTGGTTAACTGCTTAGCCTGTCCAGGAAAAGTGTTCTAACATGCTGGTTATGACTTAAATGGTGTTGACTGGGCCATTAAATTTCGGACAAACGAACTAACAGAAGGGTTAACCTATAAAATTACAATCACAACAATTGTCATCTGCTTTGCCGTCGGCCGGTTACCTTAAAAGAATTTTTTTTGCAAACAGTGTGGACCCATATCAGGCTGCTCCTACAATCAGACTGCTCCTGTAGGAGCAGTCTGATCTGGGCCCACACTGTTTACCTGGCCTACACTGTTTGCCTGTATGCAAAAATATTTTTAACAAGAGGGCCATGATGGCCCTGGATCGCTCACCTGATCCATATTGTACAAATGAAATTGTAGGTAATATATGGTAGTGTTTGAGCAATTTTGGTTGAACCAAGGAGGTTTTTATAATTTTAGCCATCTTGTTCATCCAAGCATAACAGGTTGAGCAATTTTGAAAGAGTGTCACCCAAGGAACATTCCTGTGACATCATGTGAACAAGTCTGTGAAATGAAGACCCCATAAACCTCACTCCATATAGAGAAAACTGGGGTTTATGGGGGTATACATTATCTGTCTTATTTCTACTCCAAGACATAGGTTGTGGGTACTCGTTAGAATGGCCTCAATGAGGCAGTTCTAATAAAGACCAACCTATGTTTTGAGCATTGATAAGAAAAATAACATGGATTTTCATAAAAAAAGTTGCCATTTTGGAGATATGAAAAATGCACTATGTCACACAGGTGTGTTATGATGAAATTAATTCGAAATCCATCCTCTGGTTATTTAGAAGTTTTTCTATTATTAGCTCTAGCGGACACCTTTTTCATCCCAGCAGAGTTGTTTGAACAATTTTAACAGAGGGTCAACCATGAAACATTCCTGTGAAATTATATCGAAATCCATCCACTGGTTAAAGGCCAGAAGTCGTTAAAGTTTTTTTTCTCTATTTTTAGCCCTGGTGGCCATCTTTTCATCCGAGCAGAGCAGTTTGAGCAATTTTGGTAAAGGGTCCATCAAGGATCATTCTTGTGCAGTTATTTCAAAATCCATTCAATAGTTAAGGAAGAGGAGACTTTTAGAGATTTTTCTATTTTTAGCTCTGGCAGCCATCTTGTTCATCCCAGCAGGACATTTTGAGTAATTTTTGTTGAGGGTCACCCAAGGAACATTCCTGTTAAATTATTTTGAAACCCATCCACTGGTTAAGGAGAAGAAGTCATTTAAAGGTTTTTCTATTTTTAGCTCTGGTAGCCATCTTGTTCATCCGAGCATAATTAACGGTTTGAGCAATTTTGGTAGAGGGTCACCCAAGGAACATTCCTGTGAGATTATTTTGAATTCCATCCATTAGTTAAGGAGAAGACGTCGTGTAAAGATTTTTTCTATTTTTAGCTCTGGCGGCCATTTTGTTCATCCGAGCGGAACGGTTTGAGCATTTTTCGTAGAGAGTCACCAAAGGAACCTTCCTGTGAAATTATTTCAAAATCCATGCACCGGTTAAGGAGAAGTCGTTTAAAGGTTTTTCTATTTTTAGCTCTGGTGGCTAGGAACGATTTGAGCAATTTTGGTAGAGGGTCACCTAAAGAACATTCCTGTGAAATTATGTTGAAATCCATTCACTGGTTAAGGAGAGTGAGTGAGTGAGTTTTAGTTTTACGTCCCACCAACAGCTAAGGTCATACGGAGACGGGACCTCGGTTTAAAGACTCATCCGAAAGTCTGGAGAAGCCCGGGATCGATCCTGCGATCCCTGGTTTACAAGGCGAGTAGCGTAACCACTGCACCACGGAGGCTTCTACTGGTTAAGGAGACCGCCGAGGTCGGCAACATTCTTTCGTGGAGATTGATCATGAAATCTTTTCTACGGTCATTCTCTCCCTTCCGCTGATTCAAGAAGGGCAGTTGTCAGTTTCTGGCGAAAGAATGTGCACTGTACTGGTTAACCGCTTACGTATAAGCCTGCCCAGGAAGGTGTTGATAGGTAAACTGACCGGCTCAAAAATGACCTAAATAGTGTTGACTGGGCCGTTAAACTCCAATACAAACAAACAAACAAAAACTGGTTAAGGAGAAGAAGTCGGTTAAAGGTTTTTCTATTTTTAGCTCTGGCCACCATCTTGTTTATCCGAGCGGAACGGTTTGAGCAATTTTTATAGAGAGTCACCAAAGGAACCTTCCTGTGAAATTATTTCAAAATCCATGCACTGGTTAAGGAGGAGAAGTCGTTTAAAGGTTTTTCTATTTTTAGCTCTGGTGGCCATCTTGTTCACCCGAGCAAAACAATTTGAGCAATTTTGGTAGAGGGTCACCCAAGGAAAATTCCTGTGAAATTATTTCAAAATCCATGCACTGGTTAGGGAGAAGAAGTCGTTTAAAGGTTTTTCTATTTTTAGCTCTGGCAGCCATCTTGTTCATCCTAGCGGAACGGTTTGAGCAATTTTAGTAGAGAGTCACCAAAGGAACCTTCCTGTGAAATTATTACAAAATCCATGCACTGGTTAAGGAGGAGAAGTCATTTAAAGGTTTTTCTATTTTTAACTCTGGCAGCCATCTTGTTCACCCGAGCGGAACGATTTGAGCAATTTTGGTAGAGGGTCACCCAAGGAACATTCCTGTGAAATTATTTCAAAATCTGTCCAGCAGTTGTGGAGAAAAAGTCGTTGAAAGCAAAATTTGATGAGGCATGCACACACACACGGACGGACAATGGACGACGGACAAAGACCGATCACAATAGCTCACCTTGAGCACTTCTTGCTCAGGTGAGCTAAAAAGTTTGCCAAGAAACATTCAGCAGACATTTTCATATGTAGTTTTTCTCGGCTTCTTAAGAAAGTGTGACAATACCTCGGTAATGCTGGCGGACAGATTGGCTGTTTCACAGTCTCAGGTTTAGGCTCTGCCGTTGTGTCTGGTTCCAGAGGTAGCGTAGTAAACTGTTGTAGCAGTTGCTTGTAGCGGACTTTATCTTGCAACCGGATGCTCTGGATAAGGACAGAAAACAAAATATATACAGAGTGAAAATATAGTAGTTGCTATCATTTGGGCACACGTAGCACGTAAGAAGACATATTTGCTGAACTTTGCTACAACAAAAGCAAACATCTGGTATCTCTGTTACAATTTTTTTTAGTTATACATATAAAGTCAAATTTCAAGGCTTTGGTCATACTTTTGGACTCAAGAAATTTGTTTTGGACTGAGCTAATTTGACCTACTGAGAGCAAACCAGTTTTGTATCTTTTTATCTACAACTAGAGAAAGCGACCAGTGGGTCAGGTATACCCCCGGACAGGGCCATACTCTGATATAGCTTTCAAGCTTGTATGTAATATGAATGAAGATGTCAAGAAGCTATAAGAATCTATAAATGTGCTTGAAAAAGCAAAACTAAACATAAAATTTCTAAATGGACCAAGGGAGTGAGGGCATCAAAGTTACTGAAGGAGTGGGGGCATCAATGTTACTGAAGCAGCAGGGTGGGTTATGCATCTATGAAATCTCTGAACTGGTATGCAACATCGATGCAAGTATGAATTGAATTTGTCTTAGAGTTTAGAACATACAGGCATCTAAAAACTTTGTCATAAAACTTTAACCAAATGTAAAATTTCTAAGTCCATGACCTTGAGGTCAAGGTCACCCTGGGTGGGGGAAGGGACATACATCACAAAATGTTGGAACTGGTAGATTGATGCAAGTATCAACTGAATTTGTCTTAGAGTTTAGAACATACTGGCATCTATAAACTTTGCCATTAAACTTTAACCAAATGTAAAATTTCAAAGTATGTGTCCTTGACCTCAAGGTCACTGTCGGGGGTAGGACATGCATCAATGAAATCTTAAAACCAGTGTATGTAACTTCAGTGTAAGTATCAATTAAATCTATCAAAGGGTTTAGAAGCTACAATCTCTCAGAAAATTTGACGCAAAACTTTAACCAAATGTAAAATTTCTAGGTCTGTGACCTTGACATCAAGGTCACTGTGGGGGGTGGGACATGCATCAATGAAATCTTTAGACCAGTACGTAACTTCAGTGTAAGTATCAACTAAATCTATCAAAGGATTCAGAAGATACAATCTCCTAGAAACTTTGATGCAAAACTTTAACCAAAATGTTAACGGACGGACAGACGGACGGTCGGACTGATGGTTAGACGGATGGATGGACAGATGGAAAGACGGATGGATGGACAGATGGAAAGACCGACACACGGAAGGAAGGACGGACAAACGGCAGGACGAAAACTATATACCCCCATAGCATACTTCCTATCAAAAATCAAAGAATGTTGTGTTACTCAGGGTCATTAGAATCTCCACAATGAGGCAACTCTAATGAATACATACATTTTCAAAATCATCCTGCTGTTTACAACAACCCCTACCTTTGCAGTGTAATTCCCTATCAGGCGGCTTCTGATCTTTACTGTCACGCAGTTTGCGAATTGAACGAGTACATCATATCAAGTAATTTGATTGTTTTTGTTTCTTTGGAGTTTCACCACCAAGTCAACACTATTTTAGGTCATTTTTTTAGCCAGTCGGTTTACCTATCCACACTTTTCCTGGGCAGGCTTATACGTAGGTGGTTAACCAGTACAGTGCATTTTCTTTTGCCAGAAACTGACAACTGCCCTTCTTGAATCAGCGGAAAGGAGAGAATGACCTTAGACAAAATTTCAGATTATTTGATTGGTGGATAGCCAGAAATGGATGTGGATAAATTAATTTATTCAGCTGGGTTAACTTTTTTGATGTTTCTTACCAAAAACTGTGGGAAGAATTCAGACTCAAATGGGCCCCCCACAAGCGATTTTGGTACTTATCACCTATGTGAGCAGCGAAAGTTCAGGCGAGCCTGCGCATCCGCGCAGTCTCGCCTGAACCTTCGCTGCTCGCTCATACAAGCAGTGAATCAAGAGGAACCTTCAGACAGAAAGCCATATCCCTGGCCTCTCTGAATGGCTGGGCATGCGCAGTTAAAATTTGTCATGACAGAATGCTCGAAGACACAAATTCGCTTGGCGGGGCTCAAATTATTTATCAAATTTATTCCAGAGTCCCTAGGAAATCTTCCCATAGCTCTGGATATGAAAAAGTGAGGGATAATTTCAGGAGATTTTTTTTCTTTTATTCATAAAATGGTATCTTCTGTACTTATTAGAGTTGTCTAACTGAAGAGATTCTAAAGTTATACAAATATACATCTACCTAACCCAAAAGATTATATGCAGTGAAATTCCGCTATTAAGACCACCAAAGTCCATTTCAAAATTTTAGGGGTGTCAGGATGTGTTTTCTTCAAAATCTACTTGAAAATCGGCTGAACATTTTGCAAACAGTGTAGGCCCTGATCAGACGCCGCAGACTGCGGCATCTGATCTGGGCCTGCACTGTTTGCCAACTACCCGTTTTGGGGTTTGGCAGGGCTTGATATCTCAAACAAATCCTGTCAACAACAAATTTTAATGGTCCCAATGGTGTTTATCCCTTTTTGTACCAAATGGAATCTTCCTCCTTATATATAGCAGGAGTCCATTTCAAAATTTAGGGGTGTCAGTTGTGTTTTCTTCAAAATCTACTTGAAAATCGGCTGAACATTTTGCAAACAGTGTAGGCCCTGATCAGACGCCGCAGACTGCGGCATCTGATCTGGGCCTGCACTGTTTGCCAACTACCCGTTTTGGGGTTTGGCAGGGCTTGATATCTCAAACAAATCCTGTCAACAACAAATTTTAATGGTCCCAATGGTGTTTAACCCTTTTTGTACCAAATGGAATCTTTCTCCTTATATATAGCAGGAGTCCATTTCAAAATTTAGGGGTGTCAGGATGTGTTTTCTTCAAAATCTACTTGAAAATCGGCTGAACATTTTGCAAACAGTGTAGGCCCTGATCAGACGCCGCAGACTGCGGCATCTGATCTGGGCCTGCACTGTTTGCCAACTACCCGTTTTCGGGTTTGGCAGGGCTTGAGATGTCATGTCATCTCAATGTTGGGTAAAAGTCCTACAATCTCTAAAATGACCTTTACAGTGTTGACGGGGAGGTTAAACTTCATATCAAACAAACAAACAAAGTGTTGGGATTTCTGGTACAAAATGGGTAAAGCCACTTAAGTTTGACTGTTCAGGGAAAAACTCTAACAATAGCAAGTTTGTTACATGAAATTTGCTACTGGTGCAGTGCCCAGAACATTATGAACTTGAATTAAGTTATGAGTGTCTGCAAGTGTGTGTGTGTGTGTGAATTCGGGTTAAACGTCGCTTTCAACAATTTTTCGGTCATATCACGACGGTGTCTGGTTGCGACAGGGAGCTCACTGCTCACTTTTATAGTGCTGCCTCACTGAAGTATCATGTCTCAGACACATTACATGATACCACACCCAGTCACATTATCCTGACACTGGGTCGACCAGTCCTAGCTCTACCCCGTAAATCTGAGTTCCAAGCGAGGAGCAGCTAGTACCATTCTTAACGACTTTGGTATGTCGTGGCCCAGGATCGAACCCGTGACCTCCCATTCCCTGGAGCGGACACTCTACCAACTGAGCTAACGGGGCGGGTATGAGTGTCTGCAAGACAATGAAAAAATCATCATGCAATTTTTTAATTATTTTTTCATTATTTTTCAGTAAAAATAAGACTTGGCACTTCATGTGGCTCATGTCCCGAGTGTACGATTCATATGTAATACCAATGCTTGTTTTAGCTGAAAAATAATAAAACTTTGAAAATGTCATCTGCTGAACATGCTTAGTGCTTGAATGATTATCTATGGAGGGTAGGGCTGGCTAATCGGAGCTGAAAAGATAATCGATTATCAGTCCTGTCATTGCAATCGATAATCGATTAGTAATCGCTAAGGTTTTTGTCATAATTTTACCTGTCTGGCTTTCTTCTGAGCATGACTTACCATATGTTGCACTTTACCATATGTATATTTGAAAAGACAGGCCTGAGCAAACAGTGGAGACCCAGATGAGATGCTGCAGAATGCGGCGTCTCTTCAGGATCTGCACTGTTTGCCACTCATCCAGCTATTTTAGGCATAACTTTGGGTAGTAAATTGTACCTATCAAGTAATCGATTAAAAGCAAATCAGACATGATAATCATTTTTGTTGAATTTATCGATCGATTAATCGATTATACAATTAATCGTGTCAGCCTTAATGGAGGGTGGGCTCCTACTCGAATAAAACTTTTTACTGCCAAGTAGATGTCTCCTGCTACCATATTTAGAACAGGTATAAAATACTTACAGTCCCCCCCCCCCCCCCCCCCCCCCCCCCCCCCCCATCGGGTCTTGAAGAAAAAGATGGCTGGAAGATGCTTCCACGCAGAGCTGAAACCGACCCATACACCAGTACTGTTAAACCGCTAAGAGGATCTTAGCCTGCCTAGGCAAAGCAGTTCGAGTCAGACCGTCCATGCTTATAAACCCTATTGGTTTCATTGGGCGGCACGGCTCGAGATGTCATTTCATCTCAATGTTGGGTAAAAGTCCCACAAAATTGGAAGCAACGTCTCCAAAATGACCTTTACAGTGTTGATGGGGACGTTAGACCTCAAAAAATCAAATCACTGCTCAAAGCTTACAAGTCAAGTATCACCCTGTAACCCTTATCTTGCTGAATATTCATTTAAGCCACACCCATTTCTGTTTATCAACCAATAAAATTACTTGGTGTAATTAATTGCTACAAATTCATAAACTGAATACCAAACAGTGTAGATCCTGATCAGATGGCTTCTTTGTCGTGAACAGCTTCTTCAGAAGCCATCTGATCGGGATCTACACTGTTTGCAAAGATAGGGGTTGTCGTGAACAGCTTCTTCAGAAGCCATCTGATCAGGATCTACACTGTTTGCAAAGATAGGGGTTGTCGTGAACAGCTTCTTCAGAAGCCATCTGATCTGGATCTACACTGTTTGCAAAGATAGGGGTTGTCGTGAACAGCAAGATAAGGGTTAAAACATTTGGACTGACAGGTTGATTGTTTAAAGAGATGGAATAAATAGTTTATTGTTTGTCTGAGTTCGATGTCCCTCCAACAACTAAGATCATATGGTGACAATACCTCAGTTTTAAGTCTCATCCAAATCTGTAGAAGCCAAGAATTTAACCTACAATTCCTGGATGAGGAAAATAGCCAAGCAACTACACCATGAAGGCTTCAGAGATGGAAGAGATGGTAGAGGAGATTTAACCCTTGATCTGCTGAATATTTAAATATGCCACACCCACAACTGATGATCAACCAATCAGATTTCTTTATGCAAATCATTGTAAGAAATTCTTAAACTGAATGACAAACAATGAAGATCCAGATCAGATGGATCTTCATTGTTTGAAAGATAAGACATATCTGGGCTCAGCAGGACGAGGGTTAAGAGATGGGAAGGGTAGAGACAGGAAAATGAATAAAAAACTAGAAACAGAAGAAATTACAGCATACCCCCTCTACCATTACCTGTGCAAAGACAGCAAGCTTTGCCAAGCTGCAAGCCAATATCAGTTGGATGTCCCTACGATGAATGACCTCTACCGATTTGTTGTTGTTGTTGATTTGAGCTTTCACGTCCATGTCAACACTGTATAGGTCATTTTGGAGATGTTGCTTCCAATTTTGTGGGACTTTTAAGTGACATTGAGATGAAATGACATCTCAAGCCCTGCCGCCCAATGAAACCAATAGGGTTTATAAGCATGGACGGGCCGACTCGTACCACTTTGCCTGGGCAGGCTTAGATCCTCTAAGCGGTTTACCAGTACTCGTGTGTGGGTCGGATTCAGCTCTGCGTGGAAGCATCATGCAGCCCATATATTTCTTCAAGTCCCGATGGGCGGGGGCTGGACCTCTACTGATGCATGAGTCAAACATATTTGGTGTATTCCCTAAAAGTGAATCCATTCCTATCAAGGAGAAAAGATACATCTTCAGGGGAGGCAACGCTTTCAAAACTATTTTTGTCTGCCGAGTTTGTATACAGAGGTCTACTCTTAGAGGGAATAATTTGCTGGATAAGAGAGAATTCTTTTCTTTAAGAGAAAAGCCCTTTTTTATAGGGATTCATTGAACTGAAAAGCAAACAGGAAGTCCCGAAAGTTGTATCCCTTGGAACAAAAATTCCACCAGAGACTACATCTCGCCCGTGTGGGTGCAAAGTCACCAATCTATGAAATGTTGATCAATGTTAAAAATGAATGTTTCGTAAAAACTGTCATCCCCAATTGCAAAATTGTACCGAGCATCATTAATGAAGCTCTTATAGTTAATGAAAAATGGATTAGGGTATATCCAATATATCCCACAAAATTTAATATTAGGGTAAATGCTAGGATTGCTGGCTTGACGCAATAGTTCACGTCAGTGAACCATAAAATGTAGATCAAGGTCAAATACCGATGCCTGCATTAAAGTTGCCATCCCTAGATGCTAGTTTGTACCAAGGTAAAAATAAATAGAAAACCCTGGCTTCTATATCGCACCATGCTTAACCTTAACCCTTGTCCTGCTGAATATTCATATATGCCACACCCACTACCGATTATCAACCAATCAGATTACTTGATGCAAGTAATTACAACAAATTCACAACCTGAATGACAAACAATGTAGATCCTGATCAGATGGCTTCTTCAGAAGCCATCTGATCTGGATCTACATTGTTTCAAAGAAAAGGCATATCCGGGTTCAGCAGGACAAGGGTTAAGATGCTGAGAAAAACTACATCTGAAAATACCCTCCGCTTATATCATCTGCTGAATTTCTTGGCAAACTTTTTAAAAACATTTTTGCATAAAGGCAAACATTGTGGGCTAAGATCAGACTGCTCCTACAGGACAATGAAAAATCATCAAGCAACTTTTTTTTTCATTATTTTTTAGTGAAAATAAAGTTTGGCATGTCATTTGAATCATGTGTCCAGCAGAATCATGTGTCAGAGCAGTCTGATGTGGGTCCACACTGTTTGCAATCAAGAATTCCGACGAAGGCTATGTCGCGCCTGTGGGGGTGCAAAGTCACCAAACGATGACATCTAGGCCAAGATCAAACATAGATGCTTGCATAAAAGGCTTGTACTAAGTATCATTAATGAAGTTCAAATAATTCTTGAGAAATGAACTTAACCATTAGGGTGAACGCTAGGGTGGTGGCAATATTTTACAAAGTTAGTGAACCAGGAAATGTTGGTCAAGGTCAAATACAGATGCTTGCATTTAAGTTGCAATCCCGAGATATAAGTTTGTACCAAGTATCATTTATGAAGCTCTTATGGTTCTTGAGAATTTAACTTGACCAGTAGGGTGAACGCTAGGGTGGTCGTAATATTTTACAAAGTCAGTGATCCATGAAATTTAGGTCAAGGTCAAATATGGATGCTTGCATTGAAGTTGCCATCCACAGATTCAAGTTTGTACCAAATATCATTAAAGAAGCTCTTATAGTTCTTGAGAAATAAACTTGACCATTAGGGTGAACACTAGGTTGGTCGCAAATGTTGACGCCTTGACAAAAGGATGGACGAAAGGATGAACGGATGGAAAACCTGGTGCCTGTATCGTGGCATGCTAATAGCAGGCGTGACAAAAATTACTTTTAATAACGTAACTGGCAGACGGCAAAGCAGACGACATTTGTCATGATTGGCATTTTATGGGTTAAAGCAGGCACAAAAAAATATCGTGAAAAAATGTACTCACTTCCTCAGCTGTGAATTTTTCTTTCTGTTTAACATTAAACATCTTTCTGTAAAGCAAGGAGGAAACACCTTTTCTAGACCCTACACTGGATCCTGCCACTGAACTTTCCCCAATACTCTCTGCACACTCACTTGGAGACTGAGACCGACTCTCATGCAATGGAGGTCTTGTCAAGGACTGCAAATATAAATAATGAATGGTGGTACCCCTCTGGTGCGACATGGCACAAAACAAACTACATGTACTTTTCTATAACCCAAATAACCAGAATTACCGTATGTTTTTGTACTGATAAGCCCGAAAAAAACAGTATAAAACCAGATGCGACACCACAGACCGCTACACTGTCTGCCACTCATCCAGCTATTTTTAGACACAAAATTGGGTAGGAAAATGTACAGTAAAATTCCTATAATAAGACCAACTTTGGGACTGTTCAAAAGTGGTCTTTAAGACCACTTTTGAACAGTCCCAAAGGCGGTCCCTGACGAGAGAACAGTTGATGCAGAAAATATAAAGAATGGCAATTGCAACTTACTAAACAGGCTTTTTATAGCCGAATTAGTCTTAATTTTAGGTGGTCTTAATAGCGGAATTCCACTGTACTTGTTAAATTGTAGAACAAGTATGTATTTTGTTTGTTTGAGGTTTAACGTCCCCGTCAACACTGTATAGGTCATTTTGGAGACACTGTCTCCAATGTTGTGGGACTTTTACCCGACATTGAGATGAAATGACATCTCTAGCCCTGTCGCCCAGTGAAAGCAATAGGGTTTATAAGCATGGACGGTCCGACTCTCACTGCTTTAGCTGGGCAGGCTTAGGTCCTCTTAGCTGTTTACTAGTACTCGTGTGCAGAGTCGGATTTCAGCTTTGCATGGAAGCATCATGCAGCATATCTATTTCTTCAAGCCCTGATGGGGGTGGGGGGGGGGGGGGGGGGTGGGGGGGGGGGGGCGAGAACAAGTATGTAAGGTATTCACGTTATATATTTAGGGAAAATACAGTAGTCATTTTTTTTTCTACACAATCAACTATAAAAATTTGTTTGGATACAATATTATGGGAGTTCTCTCTATATGAAGCTAGCAGCTCTCCCACTGGGAGGTAAGACTTGCACAATTTATTGGACAATGGATTGATTGACCGATATATTTCTCACAAGATTGTCGTTACTGAGCTGCTAATAATCAATTATTTGATTTTTGTGTCATTTACCTTTAAGTATTTCTACACCTTAGTGCCTTACCATACTTAAAGTTTGAACAAGTACAATTTAGTCCCCTATTTTGTTTATTATGAAGTTTAACATCCCCGTCAACACTGTATAGGTCATTTCGGAGACATTGCTTCCAATTTCATGGGACTTTTATCCCGACATTAAGATGAAATGACAACTCAAGCCCTGTCGCCCAATGGAACAAATAGGGTTTATGAGCATAGACGGCCCAACTCACACTGCTTTGCCTGGGCAGGTTTAGATCCTCTAAGTGGTTTCCCAGTACTTGTGTGCTGTCGGTTTCAGCACTGTGTGTAAGCATCATGCAGCCCATCTGTTTCTTCAAGCCCCGATGGGCGGGGGCCTACCCCTATGCTGTGTCTAAAAATTGCTTGATGAGTGACAAAAAGAGTAAACCCAGATGAGATATCGCATTCTGCTGTGTGTCATCTGGGTCTAAACTGTTTGCTAATAGGCCAGTCTGTCGAAAAACATACAGTTAAATTTAACATATGGTAAGAGTCCTACTCAGACAATAAGCCAGAAAGACAATATTACAGCCAATCCTCAGTGATTACTAACCTATTATCAATCACAATGGCACAATGGTTTTAACATTTCACCTTGTTTTGATCTTACATGGCTTCATTCTAACTTGACAGAGATGTTATCAGGCCAATTATTCTCGCAAAGGGTTAAAAAAAATATTGTGGTGTCTAGGGTGCGCACATGATTTTAACAAAATCTGATCTATTTTTTTTTTATCTGAAATGACCCATATTTAAACTTGACTGAGATACCATCATGTCAAGTTTCTAGAAGATTGAAGCAAAACTGTGGCCTCTAGGGTGCACACAAGGTTTTAATGAAATTTGACCTACTGTGGGTTAATTGTATCGATTCCTGATCATTGCCTTCATTTCTGTTTTCATGAGGATTGAAGCAAATCTGTGGTCTCTAGGGTGCACACAAGGTTGTACTGATTTGTTTTTCTTTGTATTGGAAGTATCTGGTGGCCAACAGGAGACTACATGGCTTTTGTAGACCTGGAGAAGGCATTTGATCAAGTGCCTCGGAAAGTCATCTGGTGGGCACTAAGAAAACTTGGAGTGGACGAGTGGATTGTGCGACTGGTCCAAGGGATGTATGCTAATGCTCGGAGCCATGTCCGTGTTGGTGATGGTTACAGTGAAGAATTTGAAGTGAAGGTGGGTGTTCATCAAGGCTTTGTTCTCAGCCCACTGCCT
The DNA here is from genome assembly GCA_963580285.1 of Lucinisca nassula. Classification (NCBI taxonomy): domain Eukaryota; kingdom Metazoa; phylum Mollusca; class Bivalvia; order Lucinida; family Lucinidae; genus Lucinisca; species Lucinisca nassula. Next base: position 60,782,065 of record OY757025.1, read on the forward strand.
TTCATCATTGTTCTTGAAGCCTTGTCATGCGAGTTCCGTTCTTTAGTCCCCTGGGAGGCCCTGTATGCTGATGAGCTTGTCATCATAGCTGAATCCCTTGAGGAATGTGTCAGGAGGCTCTTAACTTGGAAAGATACTGGAGGGAAAAGGGCTGAGAGTGAATGCAGGAAAGACAAAGATCATGATCTGTGGTACAGGTCTGGACCTCCTGCAGAGTACAGGCTAGTCCCAATGTGCTGTATGTTGCACTGGAGTTTGCAGCAACAGTATCTTTTGTAACAGCTGCAAGTTCTTGGTGCACAAGAAATGCAGTGGCCTCAAGCGCTTGGTAGAGGACCCTGATTACAGGTGTACACGATGCCAAGGAACTGCACACCCCCTTAGATGGCAGACCACAGAGGGGAGTCCAAGCTGGAGGTTGTAGCTTCCTTTTGCAACCCTGGTGATATGCTCTCAGCAGCGGGTGGTTGCAACCTTTCAACCAAATCAGTCTGGAAGAAATTCAAGGAGTTGCTACCAGTTCTCTCTTCCCGCCACCTCTCGTTCAAGACATGTGGCCGTGTGTACAGCTTTTGTGTGTGGAGCGCAGTACTCCATGCCAGTGAGACATGGCCATTGACAAAGCCAAACCTCCAACGTTTTCAGCGGAATGACAGGGCAATGATCTGCAATGTCAAGCCACAGGACACTGTCACCATCAGAGCCAGTAAGTTACTTGTGCGTCTTGGCAATGAGGACTTAGACCTCATCCTGAAAGAGAGAAGGCTCAGCTGGTATAGACATGTGGAACGCTCCAACGCTGTGTGCAGCAAGCCAGCTACCTGGAAGGGGGCCCACTTATGTGGACTTTGCCCCTGTACCTGCATGTTAATCAAAAATCTGTTGTTGATGGAGTTTAACGGACCAGTCGACAGTATTTAGGTCATTTTTGAGCTGTTCGGTTTACACTTTTCCTGGGCGGGCTTATACAGTCCAACCTGTGTTAAGCAAGCACCTAAGGAATAACCAAGATGTGCTTGCTTAATACAGGTGCTTGCTTAATACAGGTGAAATTTAACACTTTTGCCTCTTTTGGGATCTAATTGCCTGCTTGCTTAAGACAGGTTGCTTGCTTAATAGAGGTGGACACTATGACAGGTTTTACTGTACCTAAGCGGTAAACCAGTACAGTACACATTCTTTCGCCAGAAACTGACAACTGCCCTTCTTGAAGCAGCAGAAGGGAGATAATAACCATAGAGAAGATTTCATGATCAATCTCCACGAAAGAATGTTGTTGACCCCGGCAGGTATCCATGTCCTCCTGATCACCAGTCAGACACGCATCCAACTGAGTTACCAAGGCCAAGGTTTTAAGGAACTTCAACCTAGTGACCTAATTTTATATTCCACATGATCCATATTCGAACTTGACTAAGACATCATCAAGTCAAACATTCAGGTGAAGATTCATGAAGATTGACGCAAAACTGTGGTCTCTGTGGTGTACACAATCTTTTTTTTTTTTTTACAAAGTTTGACCTACAGACTTAGTTTTTGATCCAACATTACCCAGTTTCAAACTTGATCAAGATATCATCAAGTCAAACATTCAGGTGAACTTTCATGAAGATTAAATCAAAACTGTGGCCTCCAGAGTGCACAAAAATTCTTAACAAAATCTGACCCAGTGACCTAGTTTTTGATCCAACATGACCCTTATTCCAACTTGACTGAGATATTATCAAATCAAACAATCAGGTGAAGTTTAATGAAGATTGAAGCAAAACTGTGGCCTCTAGGGTGCACACAAGGTTTTAACTAAATCTGACCCAGTGACCTAATTTGTGATCCCACATGACCATATTCTAACCTGATCGAGATATCAACCTGATCGAGATATGAATCAAGTCAAAACATTCCAGTGAAGTTTCATGAAGATTGAAGCAAAACTGTGGTCTCTAGGGTGCACACAAGGTTTAACCGAAATTTGACCTGGTGACCTAGTTTCTGATCAGACATGACCCATATTCTAACTTGACAGAGATATCCTCAAATCAAGTGAGTGTGTATCAGTTTTACGTCCCACCAACAGCTAAGGTCATACGGAAACAGGACCTCGGTTTAAAGATGCATCCTAGAGTCTGCAGATGCCCGGGAATCGATCCTGCAATTCCTGGTTTATCAGGTGAGTAGCATAGCCACTACACCACAGAGGCTTCCAAACATTCAGGCGAAGTTTTATGAAGATTAAAGCAAAACTGTGGCCTCTAGGTAGCACACATGGTTTTTAACAAAATCTGACCTAGTGACCTAGTTTTTTATCAGACATGAACCATATTTGAATTTGATTGAGATATTATCAAGACAAACATTTAGGTGAACTTTCATGAAGACTGAAGCAAAACTGCAGTCTCTAGGGTGCACACAAGGTTTTAATGAGATTTGACCTACCGTCACCTAGTGACCCAGGTTTTAATCCCACATGACCCATGCTTGAAGATGACCCAGGCATCATAAAGACAAACATTCTGGTAAATTTCATAAAGATTGAATCAAAACTGTGGCCTCTAGAGGTTGCACAAGGTAAATGTTGACGACGTATGACGCACAACATACGACTGATGTATGACGGACACAGGGCGATCACAATAGCTCACCTAGAGCACTTCATGCTTAGGTGAGCTAAAAAAATCTTATTGTCGTCTACTCTAGGTACTGAACCCATTAAGTACCAGAAACCCCAAAACGGGTACCCTGGCAAACAGTGCAGACAGGCCCAGATCAGACGCCACAGAATGCAGCATCTGATCAGGGCCTGTTTGCTAAAAATTCAGCCATTTTCCAGATAAATTTTGAAGAAAACACAACCTGACACCCCTAAATTATGAAGTGGACTCCTGCTATATATAAAGAGGAAGATTCCATTTGGTACAAAAAGGGTTAATACTCTGTGGTGTTGAACATATACCTGATCTGGCTCTTCTCCATTCATCATTCTGCCTGGAGCCACTCCTGGGGGCTGACTACTACTGTATGACCCTGGGGGTATCCTACCGTAGTGTGATCCTGGAGGCTGACTGGTCTGGAAAAATCCTTGTTGTGCTGTTTGAGGCAAACTGCCCCTGTTTCCATAGGCACCTTTCAAGGCCTCTCTGTGCAAACTCTGACCAGCATGCTTTGAAAATGTTTTTCCTTCTGCCCGACCCTGTGTTTCCTTAGAAGAATCAGCAGTGTCTTGTCTTTGCCTAGCATCTCTGACGCCTTGGTGACCATGAATTCCTTGACCATTGCCATGTGTTAACGCCGGTTTCTTTGACTTTGATTTCCAGTTTAACATGTTAAAACTCGGAATTTTGTTTTGGACCCAATCGGACATACTCTGTATGGCCTTGGTGCTGAAGACACTTGACAATACTGTAAAAGCAAGTAGGCAATTTTTAACTGGTATCAGGTAAGGTGGGTATTTGTAGAAAACTGAAGGATTATTTTCCTTATTTCTCCATATAAACCTATGTTGTAGTTATTCATTTGAACCGCGAGGCGGTTCAAATGAATATCTACAACATAGGTTTTTATGGAAAATTGACAAAAATTATCTTTTAATTATCACCAAGTACTCACCTTATCTATTTCTATGAGTCTGGTGTTATGCATAGTGTCTTAGGATTATGAGATAACTTTTAGTGTTTCTTGTAAGAACATTTTGTGGCTACATGTATGTTTTGGGCTGATTGTTTATCTTGTGACCCAAAGTTACTAACTACAGAAGCTTCCCGCCTATTATTGTCCACATGACTATCGATGACCATGTACAAAGTCATCCAGGTACAAGTACTGTAACGGTTAATTACAGCACCGCTATTCTCCTGGTCATGTAAGACGCTCAGAGCGCTGTGAAAACCGTAAAATCTGGACTGGGCTCATGTAATGGGACTCTGGCAATCAGTGTAGACCGATCAGACGCAGCGTTCTGGAGTGTTTGATCATTGTCTACACCGGTTGCTTAGATAACAGATATATAGAGGATCTTGCATGAGTATTCATGTATTATTGATGCATAGCCTCGCATTTTATCCCTTTTTCCTCAACTAGTTTAATAAATTCAATAATACATGAGCACAAATGCAGGAGTCTACTATGTTTGTTTGTTTGATTTGAGGTTTAACGTCCCCGTCAACACTGTAAAGGTCATTTTGGAGACGTTGCTTCTAATTTTGTGGGACTTTTACCCAACAATGAGATGAAATGACATCTCAAGCCCTGCTGCCCAATGAAACCAAATAGGGTTTATAAGCATGGATGGTCAGCCTGCGCAGGCTTAGATCCTCTAAGAGGTTTACCAGAACTTGTGTGTGGGTCGGTGTGGAAGCATTATGCAGCCCATCTATTTCTTCAAGCCCTGGTGTTTGGGGGCTAAGGATTCTATTTATCATATGACAATCACTTTTAAAACACATTTTATTCAAGATGGTTGTAAACAAATGAGAATGTTCCGCCATTAGTAAATGCAATGTCGTTGAGAACGTCGTACATGTAACGTTTTGTAGATTATTTAAGTAATTAGAATATTTAATTCACTAGACGATTACTGAATTTATTACATGGCATTATTACACTCTCAAATGCTACGTCATATGATAAATTATGGTTAACCCTTGTCCTGCTAATCTTGGATATGCCTTATCTTTGAAACAATGTAGATCCAGATCAGATGGCTTCTGACGAAGCCATCTGATCAGGATCTACATTGTTTGCCATTCAGATTGTGAATTTGTTGCAATAATTTGCATCAAGTGATCTGATTGGCTGATAATCGGTAGTGGGTGTGGCACATATAAATATTCAGCAGGACAAGGGTTAAACAAAACGGTCTCGGTGCACGTTCAGGACCATTTTCCCAGTCTACACTCAGAGACAGTTAACCTACCATGGCTGTCAGTTAAAGGCATTTATTCTTGATTATTGAGGTCTATCATTTCATTGCATTATATAATGTAGCCCTCAGTGCTGACTGAAGAGAAGTCCTCTGTCTTCAACAGGTAAGGGTTCTCCTTGGGGAAAAAATCAATAATTTACTAACTGTTGACCGGAGTGTACATTATTGATTTTCCCCTTATGTACCTCAGTCAGGGGATTCAACAAGAGCTACTAATCACCCTATTAGGGGCCGCCTTTGATCTGCTATAGATAGTATACCACAGGGGGCAATAAAACAATTATGAACACACGGTGTGTTTTACTGTTACAGAATAAATGCCTTTAAAGCTGACACGATTAATCGTATAATCGATTAATCAATTGATAAATTCCACAAAAATGATTATCATTTCTGATTTGATTATTATCGATTACTTGTTAGGTACAATTTACTACCCAAAGTTATTTAAGTTATGCCTAAAATAGCTGGATGAGTAGCAAATAGTGTGTCTCATCTGGGTCTACACTGTTTGCTCAGGCATGTCTGTTCAATAAACATATGATAAAGTGCAACATATGGCAAGAGTCATGCTCAGATAGAAAGCCAGACAGGTAAAATTATGACAAACACTTTAGCGATTACTAATCGATTATCGATTGCAATGACAGGACGCATAATCGATTATCTTTTCACTATGATTAGCCAGCCCTACTGTCAGTGCTTGGATAAGAATCAACTTATCAATGTCATTCTAAAAATTTCCACGCCGGCCTCAGTAGCTCAGTCGGATGTGCGTCTGACTGGTGATCAGGAAGACTCGGGTTCGATACCTGCCAGGGTCAGCAACATTATTTCGTGGATATAGATCATAAAATCTTTTCTACGGTCATTCTCTCCCTTCTGCTGTTTCAGGAAGGGCAGTTGTCAGTTTCTGGTGAAAAAACTGTGCACTGTACTGATTAACCGCTTACAGATAAGCCTGCCAGGAGGAGTGTGGATAGTTAAGACTGATTGGCTCAAAATGACTTAAAAAGTGTTGACTGGGCCATTAAACACCAGTACAATCAATCAAAAACAACCATCAAATCTTGCATAGTGTTTCTCCCAGATGTGCCGACTCTGCAGGTACCTTCACCTGGTGACCTTGACCTATATTTTACACTCAGTGACTTTGACACAATTTACATCAATGTTCCAGATCTTCTCATATAAAAGGCCTGCAACCATCAAATCTTACACAGTGAAGGTACCTGGTACCTATTCACACTTTTCCTGGGCAGACTAATATGTAAGCGGTTAACCAGTACATTGCATATTCTTTTGCAGAAACTGACAACAATTTGATGGCTGTAGGCATTGTATTTGAGGAGATCTTAAGCATCGTCGTAAATTGTGTCAAAAGTCACTGGAGCATAAAATATAGGTCAAGGTCACCAGGTCAAGGTGATAAGTTGCACAAGTTGGACTAGCCGTATGGGCAAATAAATGTGCCATTAGCACTCTGAAGGTTAAGCAAAATAATCGAAGTTTATAATTTAGGGGATAACTGTATTCAAAATTGTCATTTGGGAAGGTAAATCGGAGATTTTACGGTAGGAAATGCGATCCGTAAAACGTAATTTGCGACCGTAAAACCGACGATTTACCTCCCCAAATGACAATTTTCATTACAGTTATCCCCATTCTAATGAAATGATGCACTTGTTTTGTTAAAAAAAAAAATATGTTTTTTTTTTTTTTTCCCCCTAAACGGCAAGGGCAGTGAGCTGCGTAAAACCAAGGGCTAGCGCTGTCAGCTGCGTAAAACCAAATGCCAGCCAATGAAAAGCGACATTACACGATGACATCGGGTTTCCGAAAGTATATCGCAGAATATACTGTGGCAAATGTTTGACGTTATCCAATCAGAAGTCGCGTTACATACGCAAGTGCATTAGAATTTGCATTTATTTTGACTAATTCTACCTCGAAATGCTAAATAATGACAAAAGTCACATTTTTGATTTATTTTTCCGAAACACAATATTAACCCTTATCTTGCTGTTCACGACAACCCCTATCTTTGCAAACAGTGTAGATCCAGATCAGATGGCTTCTGAAGAAGCCATCTGATCAGGATCTACACTGTCTGGCATTCAATTTATGAATTTGTAGGAACAAATTACATCAAGTAATCTGATTGGTTCAAAGACAGAAATGGGTGTGGCTAAACTGAATCTTCAGCAAGAGAAGGGTTAAAGCAAAATAATTGAAAGACAGGGCAGGTTTATGCATAAGCTGTTCACCAGTACAGTGCACATTCTTTTGACAGAAAGTGACAACTGCCCTTCTTGGAAGAGTGGAAAGGCGAGAATAAGCATAGAAAAGATTTCATGACCAATCACTATGAAAGATTGTTGCCACCGAGAAGAATCAAACCTACTACCATATTTACCCCAAAATATTCAGACACCTTAACTTCAAACCAGGCTTGTTATAAAATTTGAGCAAGTACAATTTATTACCTGATATTGTGTCTAAGAATAGCCAGATGAGTGGCAAACAGTCAAGACCCTGATGGCGCGTTATGCAACGTCTCATCTGGGTCTACACTGTTTGCTTAGGCCTGTCTGTCTGAAAATATACACTAAATACGGTACGTCATGGTCATCAGACAGAATGATGCACTTGTAAAATTTGAACAAGTACAATTTACTTTCTGAGGCTGTGACAAAAAAAAATGCTGGATGTGTGGCAAACAGTGTAGGCCCTGATGAAACGCCACATTTTGTGGGGTCTCATCTAGTCTGCACTGTTTGCCGAGGCCTGTCTATCTGAATACAAACGGTAAATAAGAAGCTGCTTCAGCAACACCCATTTCTGTCTATCAACCAATCAAATTACTTAAGGTAATTAATTGGTACAAATTCATAAGCTGAATGCCAAACAGTGTAGATCCTGATCAGATGGCTTCTTCAGCAGCCATCTTATCTGGATCTACACTAAGGCTGACATGATTAATCCTATTATCGATTAATCGATCGATAAATTCCACAAAAATGATTATCATTTCTGATTTGCTTTTAATCAATTACTTGACTTGTACAATTTACCCTAGAAGCCTCCGTGGTGCAGTGGTTACCCTACTCGCCTTGTAAACCAGGGATCGCAGGATCGACCCCGGGCTTCTCCAGACTTTCGGATGAGTCTTTAAACCGAGGTCCCGTCTCCGTATGACCTTAGCTGTTGGTGGGACGTAAAACTAAAACTCACTCACTGTACAATTTACTACCCAAAATTATGCCTAAAATAGTTGGATGAGTGGCAAACAGTGCAGACCCTGATGAGACGCCGCAATCAGCGGCGTCTCATCATGGTCTACACTGTTTGCTCAGGCCTGTCTGTTCAAATATACATATGGTAAAGTGCAACATATGGTAAGAGTCATGCTCAGAGAGAAAGCCAGATAGGTAAAATAATGACAAAAACCTTAGCGATAACTAATCGATTATCGATCGCAATGACATTACTGATGATCGATTATCTTTTCAGCTCCGATTAGCCAGCCCTAATCTACACTGTTTGCAAAGATAGGGGTTGTCGTGAACAGCAAGATAAGGTTTAACAATCGACCAAGGAAAGCAGACTTTTAAGCCATTATAACCAAGCAAAACAGTGCATCATTTTTAATTTGTTTTACAAATAATATATCAAAGTAACCATTATATCATGTGAATTTTCAGCTTAGCGGACAATTCACATGAAATGCCAAATCTGATCCCCATCACACATATTATGTCATTGCGATACAATTTTGCTTGGCAATTTCAAATGTGATAACACATTTACATATTAACTTACAACTTGTCTGTGAAGCAGTTTTCTCCAATCTTGGCTTCTTTTCGGAGACAAACTCAATGTCACCTTCCAAGTTTTCTCTAGAAAAATAATAAAATAAATGTGTATAAAACAAATGAAATCAAAGGGACCCAAGTACGACTAGACATCAGGCCAAGCAGTAAGTCAAACCTAACAATGTTTTAGATTAATTATTCTTGCACACCAGACAAGGAATTCCGCTATTTTACCCTGGGATAGAAATTTATGTTCTGACCCTGGTGTTCCGACCCAAAATCGAATATACTCGTGTGTTTGATAAATGCACTGGTTGATTACGACCTCGTATGCGCCGTCGTTAAGGTTGACGTCACAGCACGTTACGTGACGTCACTAAACGGGGCTCTAGAAATTTTGAAATCCCAATCGGTCCAGAAGGTGACCGATGACGTCATCACTGACTTATTTTTTGCAAGTTTTTTGCTGCATGCTTCGTTTTTCGTTTTGCATGTTTTTTGTTTGATTGTTTGTGCATGTTTCGTTTAGGCATGTTTTGATCATTTGGTGTATATTTATCTGTTGTTCATTATGTAAATAAATAGTTGAAATAAAGAGAAAGTCGTACCACATTTTGCTTTCTATTATCCATGTTATTCCTGAACCAGTACCTGTATTATATTTTGGAAATTCCCCAGGTGTATTTTTAGAATTACTGAATGCAGTAAATTATCCTTGGTACCCAGCATCACAATGTGTTGTGCTGCTGTTAGCCATTACAACAAGTATTGCCTTTCTAAAATGGAGTAATGTTCGCCCCTGTGCCACGTCGAGGCCCAGCACATCCGTCTTCGACAGGTTTTTTTTTTTATTTATTTTTTTATTTATTTTTTTTATTTATGATTCCCAACGTGTTGCATGTATGATACAATCAAAAGCATCAATTATAAAAGATAGAAGAGTAAAAGCTTTTTTGTAGCCTCAATGTGAAGATGAAGGTGACGGCCAACACATCTTTTATATATGTTCAAATAGCTTGTTCTGCTTTTCTTTTAAAGAAGTGGTGCCCTGAACCACCACCTATAAATCGTCTTTTGCATGGTAGATGTGGCGGCTATCACATCTTTTTGTCTATTCAACAAGCTTGCCCTGCTTCTTGGTGTTTTTAAAGACATGGCGCCCTGAACCGCCACCTCTAGAACGCCACATGCGAAATATAGGCAGAGGATCGAACTCCTCTAGCTTTGGGCCATTGATTGATATGCGCATCAGGTGCTCAAGGTTTTCAATTGTGAGACTGCATCTGAGTCGTGTCTTTATTAGATTTTGTTTCGAGAATCCCCTTTCGCCAGGCCGACAGTTTATGCCCTTATCCGGTTCCCCAAGCCGGGTTTTGTCTTAAACCGGGTTGCCAATCCGGTCGTTTGACTTTTTGAACATCGATAAGATGCTACGTTGAGCCATTGCAATAAAATTGAACAGCGAAAACCAAATGAAAATCTGCAACTTATATACCCCAAATTCTTTAATTACTTCCAAACATGATAATGTTTTTTAACTGCTCCAGTGCTATTGATCAATCGAGCCATTTAAAGTGCCGATATAATTAACACACTTTTAATTCTTACAAGGATAGTTTAGTATAACAGTTTACGAAAACAAACAAACAAATTATGTTTGATTGCCATTAGATCAAACACGATCAAGGCTTCTTTGATTTCACAATCACGCACCGCTTAATCACGTTTTGGCTGACTGACTGTCATCAGCCTTAATCCCGCGAGAGTCTGCGATACCTGGCGAGATCTCGAAAACGTGTTTACTGTCAAACTCAAATTCATCCCCGAGAGAGATAATTGGATTATATTACTGGCACAATAAACAGTTTGACACCTAACCAGGTATAATTTCTCTGTTTTTTCACTTCGATTTTAGCTTATTGGGGTTTTTTTTCGGACCGATTTTTCAGCAAAATTTTTCAGCAAAATCGGTTTTCATTTTCAAAAAACGGTCTGGACCGGTGAAAAATCGGACTTCTAGAGCCCTGTCACTAAATATTCCTGCAGTGTCAACACAATATGGCGGACGTTGGTAACCGAAGTGACTGCAGCATTAAAAATCCGCTTTAAGAAATGGAAGGTTTGCAAGAAAAAGAATCCAATATGGGTGTGAGGGGTGGATAGAAAAATCTGTCCCTCAGGATCACTGTCCGGCATCACTCAGCAAGCCTTGTGATGCCGGACAGTGACCCTCGGGACGTATTTTTTCATCCATCCCTCACACCCATATAAGATTGATTAATATCCTATATATATCTGCTCATTCAATATGGCAATTATGCTAATATTATAGCTGAAAGATGTGAATAGCTTATTTGGCCCCTTTTTGACCTTTGACCTCTATGTTTGACCTTGACCTTTGAGGTACCGACCTGCCTCATGGGCACCACAAATGTAGGACAAAACGTCCCATGCCATATTTTGACCAAATGTCCCACGTCATTATTTCAGGGTGGAAAAAACGTCCCACATCATTTTTTCAGGGTGGACAAAACGTGGAAATTAAGAAACAGTCAGAAGATGAAAGATGATATTCATCTTCATCAGCAGCAGCATCATCGGAGTTTAAATTAACATGCAGGTACAGGGGCAACATCCACATAAATGAGCCCCCTTCCAGACTTGCTGCACGCATGGCAGATAGGTTTATAAGCATTGACGGTTCAACTCGTGTGCACCGCTTTTACAGGGCAGGCTAAGATCCTCTAAGTCAGTGGTTTACCAGTACTGGTGTGCGGGTCGGATTCAGCTCTGCGTGAAAGCATCATGCAGCCCATATATTTCTTCAAGAATTGATATCATGTATAAACGATATTCTCTAAAGCGAAGCTTGTGGATACCCGTTAGAACAGCATGGATGTACAGACTTGTGAATGTAATGAATCTCTTGTCGGTATTTACCGATAAGAAGAGAAGGTACATTATGCAAATATATATTATGCACAGATTGTGGGTACCCTTTAGAACCACCTCATTGTACAGACTTGTCGGTATTTACCGATAAGAAGAGAAGGTACATCATGCTATGGTTATGGAGCGTGATAGCTCAGTGGTTAGTGCACTTGCGATCCCCGGCAGCGGCGCTAAAATTTCGGTGTCCGAACACGCTCCATTGGCATCATTTGCAGGGATGAATGTCATAAAGTGCATCGTCCTTCGGATCGGGACGTTAACTGGAGGCCCCCTGTGCAGGGAGAACCATCCCCTGTGCAGGTTAAAGATCCCTACCGTAATTACATGATTACTGTGTAGGCTGTCATCCTGCAAAACCTGGAGTGTATGTAATGTACACCTGCGGTAATGGTCAAATGTGACCGACGCAGTATCAATAGACAGACAGACATGCAAATATATATTATGCTCTAAAACATAGATTGTGGGTACCCGTTAGAACCGCCTCATTGCACAAACTTGGGAATGCAATGACTCTCTTGTCAGTATTTGCTGACAAGGAAAGAATTGATATCATGTATAAACGATATTCTCTAAAACGAAGCTTGTGGATAGCCATTAGAACAGCATGGATGTACAGACTTGTGAACGTAATGATCGAATCTCGTCGGTATTTACCGATAAGAAGAGGAGCTACATCATGCAGATGTATTATGCTCTAAAACATAGATTGTGGGTACCTGTTAGAACCGCTAGAATATTATCTAAAAGGTAGACTGTGGGTTTGCTATAATTACCAACAAGAGAACTGATTTTTTTTTGTATATACATGTAAATCACATTTGCTCACGATGCACGTTCGTAGATGATATCTAAGGACAGAACTGCTGTTTGCTATAAATACCGATATGGGAATTTCCTGACAAGAAAATTTGCAGTCAAGAGCATAGCTCCAGATAATTTTTTATCCCCACTTCGTATTTACTTATCAAAATTAAAACCTTTTCAGTAAACTGAAAAAGTGGGTCAGTAAATATAATGATCAAATCGGGAGGTCGTTTCGTAGTTTTATGAACCTGGTTAACTACCGATTCATTACAATTTAAGCTAGTTAATAGTTCACTGATACTGATTTGGAAGACATATCTAGCCAGTAAACAGAATCACCCTTATGTTTCTGGACAGATGTCTTAGCAAACAGCACACAGCCAGATCAGACTACACTTTCTGAACATATTATGATCAGTGTTTGCGCTAGCGGGAAAGTGGGAGTGGGGCACTCGATATCAGTAGCGTAGATGCGAATAAAAATACCGTCTGTGTCGCAGGACTCTAAGAAACTTTTATGATGCACTGCCAGTTTTTCTGCTTTCATGTTCAAAGACGCCTGTTGCATCCCTAAACGTCCGACATCCCTAAGTGTCCGACAAAATTTTAATTTCTCGCAAAATTGTTGGAAACGGTGGGGAATGTTCAATTATGACATTTTAAGTGAAAATGCGAAAAAATTATTTTTGGAAATATTCGAAATTTAACTTCAATTTTTTCTTGTCGGACATTTCCGGGTGCCCCATGCATCCCCAAGTGTCCGCCATCCCTAAATGTCCAACAACATGTAAATTGACTGAGAAAGCATTTTTATTGTTAATAATCAATCAATAATAAATAAAAAGACAAATTTAACGTTAAACCTATGTTAAAAATGTTAACCTTTGGAAATAAGCATTGCAATATATGGATCCGAATATACCGGCATCCTTAGATGTCCGCCAGCATGACAAAATCTTAGTTTCTCGGGAAGATGTCCGAAACGGTGGGGAATGATCAATTGTGACATTTTAAGTGAAAACTTCGCTTTTTTTTCTCGAAAATATTCAAAATTTAACTTCATTTTTTTTTCTTGTCGGACACTTAGGGATGACCCATGCATCCCTAAGTGTCCGCCATCCCTAAATGTCCGACAACATGAAAATTGACTAAGAAAGCATTTTTATTGTTAATAATCAATCAATGATAAATAAAAAGACAAATTCAACATTAAACCTATGTTAAAAATGTTCACCTTTGGAAATACGGTAATTCTCCTAAAATTTCGAACACCCTAAAATTTCGGACACCAAAAATTATTGTCAAAAATAATTCTCAAAATACCTCTAAAATCTCGAACAGTGGCATTTTTATAAGACAGCAATTTCTAAAATTTCGAACACTGAATTTATTTAAGGAACTACCACTACTGCACAGAAAAACATTAAAATATGTTTAAATCCTGATAAAACCTCATTAATAATTAAATTCCTGTTAGTCATCCATTATTTTTTGTTTGCAAAAATTAATGTATTCCAGCTAAAGCCATTAACGTCCATATTAATGGCCATTAATTAAAGGAAAATGGTCATTAAAAAACAAGTCCAAGCATTTAATTGCTATTTATTTTATTGCCCTCTAAAATTCAATGACCATTAAAAAGTAATGGCCCATTATTTTTAGTTTTGTGATGTTTTAATGCCCGTGTTTTCACAGCATTAATGGTCATAACAGAAAAATGATGGTTATTAAACCCTTCTGTTTCTATCACTGGCAATCAACTACATTTTCATGGTCATAAAAAGACGATTAGATTTTCAATTTTTAATTGTCATTAAATATATTAGCATCAAATTATTCACATTAAAAATGGTTATTTCAAAGGTGTTGACATTTTCATGGCCATTAATTTTTGACCAGGTTGTGTTGCAAGCGAAGAATATTACAACATTGGCAAGATAGGTCGGAACTTTAAAATTTCGAACAGTGAAATTATTTGCCCGTTCGAATTTCTAAAAATTCGAACAGCTGAAAAAATAATTATTTAATTTTGTACGAAATTTTAGGAGAATTACCGTAAGCATTGCAATATATGGATCCGAATATGTCCGCAATCTCTAGATGTCCACCAGCATGACAAGTAACTTGGAAAATAGTTCTTACCGCTAATAATGAATAATGATTTATAAAGAAAAAGGTGAAGTAATTAAACCTATGCTAAAAAAGAATACCTTCGGAAAAATGCATCTTGATTAGGGATCCCAATATGGTTATCCCTAAGTGTCCGCCATCCCTAAATGTCCAACAACGTAAAAATTGGACGAGAACGCATGTTTTTGTTTATTAATTTTCAAATAATATTAAATAAAAAGACGTTAAATCCATGTTAAAAATTTTCACCTTCCGAAATAAGCATTAGAATATATGGATTCGAGTATGTCCGCAATCTCAAGAAGTCGGCCAGCATGACAAGTAACTAAGATCTTTTTTTTTCTTCTTTTTTTTCGCTAATTATCAATTATGATTATAAAAAATAGACATCAGAGTGGTTGGCAAATCCCCCGACCAAAAGGCAATATTGCCTTCAGAAAATTTTTTCACAAATAGAAAGCGCATTACACACATTCTCAACCATGTGAACAATTATGCAAAGTATTGTCAATAGATCTTGAAGGGTTTTGGAGTTATGGTGATCACGAGATAGTCATAGTATTTTATTGGAAGGGGATATAACTCTAAAACCATGGTACCAAGAGTTGTGGTTCTTGCGCATGACACGCCATCTCAACCTTGCCAAATTATTTGTCTAAATTGTCTAATTTGACTGAACAAATTATTTGTCTAAATCGCGACGGAAGTAAGGGCGAGGATTGTGGCCACGTAAAATCGATTTAAGCCCCCCAGTGGAAATCTTCCACTGACCGTTCCAAGGCGGCACTTCTGTGGCGATTTATTTATGTTGTTGTTTGTTACTTACTGTGTGTATCACTTGTGTCTTTTAATTTTGGATGGCCATATGGCCATTTTGTGGGAAAGTAACTGTCCGTATGGCCTTCCTTTGTTTAGGTTTCCATTATGGTCTGGTCGCTTAATGTTTGTATTTCTTTCCCTTTGGTGTCTTTTATGGATGGAGTAAGTTAATTGTATCAATTCCTGATCTTTGTTTTACTTCTACTTTGCCAATATGCCAACTATCATAAATATACCTTGCAGGGTATAGGAGTTATGGCGATCACAAGATAGTCATTCTATTTTATTGAAAGGGAAGATAACTCAAAAACCATTCTTACGCATGACACGCCGTCTCAACCTTGTGTACAAGTATGCCAAGTATCACCAATATATCTCAAAGGGTATTTAAGTTATGGTCATCACAAGATTGCGTATACGGACGGACGCCAGGCTGATCGCTTTATCCCCCGAACCTTTTCGGTCGAGGGATAAAGACAAAAATATGTTATACCTGTGCTAAAAACTTTACCTTAAATTACACAAACGCCTACTTAAACATATTAAAAAATTTACCTGAAACAAAAAAAAAAATGAAAAATTTCTGTTGAAAAAAAAAGGATTTGTTTTTATTTCTGCTCTAAACAGATGTCGCAAGCACTTGTTCGAAACGCCTCGCCGAGACTGTACTAACTAGTACCAACGATCTATGTCAAGAGGGCTCACATTTGGCATGACGCTTATCTTCACAAAAACACACCTCTAAAATTTGGACCCCCTTAAAATCCACTTTTATATGGTACAACTGGGGTTTACAGGGATATACAGTATTTTCCTAATTCCAGCTATAAAACATAATATATTGTTGGTACTCCTTAGAACCGGTTCTAAATGTTACTTGTCATCTAGGATTTGTGAACATATGACATTACGGAAACGCGCCTACACAAATATTTTGGAAAAAAATACCACGAAAAAACAGTACTTTTCTGATTAAAATTGGACACTTTCTTCTACCTGATCTTTCTAAGTTGCACTCATAAGAACCTTATCGCCGAGGTGGTTCTTACGAGTACCCACACCCTCTGCGGGGATTGTGGCCTTTGGTGTGTTCATGCGGTCAGCGAGGACTCTGATCGGACTGCGCGAATGCGCAGGCTGATCTCAGTCTTCGCTGTTCGGCCAGGCCTTCTTTTGTTTTTGTCGTGCGTTTGCTCGTTTGGTACACAGAGGGCAGTAAATTGATCGCAATTCGCGGGCTGCCGGGGGCCACGGGCAGTTTTCGCTTCCCGACGTATTAAGCCGTAGCATTGAATAGTTTGTTCTTTGCATCAAGGTCAGTCTCAGGTCATTTTGTTCGCGCTATACCTGTACACTATCCTTGTATTCTGCCTTGTGTTTCGTTTCGACAAGGCAGAGTCGCGGGATTGTGTGCATGTCTAACAGCTTAAATGATTGGTGTTGCAAGTGGCCTTCTTTGCTTAATAAGGCGAGGTTGCACTAGCCAATTACAGTACTCTGTATGCAATTGTTATGAAAAAGTTAGTAACATAAGAATAACTAGATTGTACATATATAAAGTAACTCTTATATTTAAAAATGTATTAATGCCTAGATGCCGCATCTGGAAAATTGGCAAACAGTGCGGATCAGACACCACAAAACGCGGCGTCTAATCTGGATCTACACTGTTTACTCAAATAAAGATTATTGAACAATGTATGTCGAACAAAACGAAACTGGTACCCCTACAACTGAAAATGGACGACTCCGGGATTAAAAGACCTGGTAAAGTCCATAGAGAGAGAGAGAGAGAGAGAGAGAGAGAGGGGGGGGGCTCTGAAAGTAATAATTCATATTTCACTATTATTCTGTTTATATTTCACTTACCGCTTTATGTTAAATTAATCCATTCATTTTTATTGTTGAGTGTCGATGATACACCTAAACAGATGTCAAACTGAAATTTCGTGCAGAGCATGCTTTGTTACAGTCCGCTACATGCGACCTAGATATTTTTTCACATGTTGTCTACGTCACACGGTTTTATGAATGGAAATAGTTTACCGTTTACCTATGTGCATAAATTATTATTATTATTATTATCATTATTCATTACGGAAACACACCTATACAAGTACATGGTAATTGTATCCGCCCCTCCCCACTTAAAAAGAAATATTGTATTCAGGTTGGAATATGGATTGTGGGTGGGTACACGTAGGACCCGCCTCATCGAGGTTTTGACGATTGCTCTGTTCAGGTCTGTATATAACGGGTGCACATGGTCTGGTCTAGAGCGGGAATAGGATAATATTTCCAGATTTTCTTCAAAAAAGTTTTAAGGGGTTAAAATTGTATAGGCGTGTGTTCGTGATGAGTTAAGTGATCAGTACTTCATTTATTTCTCGAAAACATTTTCAGACCACCAACGTAACAAATTATGATGACCACTACTCTAGCATCCATACTTGTCATATAAAGTAGAAAACTGCGGGCATTCGACGTCTGGTCGGCGTCGCATTAGTCATTAGGTCTCTCACCGCCCTAGGTTCGAGCCTCGTTCGGGTCACGAGTGACGGAAGGTCAGGTGGTGTTTCCCGGGTACTCCGGTTTTTCGCCCACCTCTGATTAACGATCGGCTCGATATGAGTGAAATAATCTTGAAAGGGCCGTACAATCAATTAATTCAATCTTGCATTCGTGATCGTGTATTGTTGAATTTATTAGGCTCGTTGCGGGGAAAGGCATAAAATGCTCGGCAAAGCCTCGCATGTTTTACTTGTTCCTAAACTCGTTTGATAAATTCAGTAATACATGAGCACTCGTTAGATTCTCTATGTATGCCATATGGAACTCCAGTTTTAAATTATAGGTTTCACGTTTTAATTTGACTTTTCAAATTAATAATATTTGATTATTAATGATAAAATTACTTTATCAGCCGTTTTTCATGTTAACGGCCACTTAGGTGTATATCAATCAAGATGCATATGTCCGAAGGTATTCTTTTTTAGCATAGGTTTAATTACTTCACCTTTTTCTTTATAAATCATTATTCATTATTAGCGGTAAGAACTATTCTAGAGATTGCGGACATATTCGGATCCATATATTGCAATGCTTATTTCCAAAGGTGAACATTTTTAACATAGGTTTAACGTTAAATTTGTCTTTTTATTTATCATTGATTGATTATTAACAATAAAAATGCTTTCTTAGTCAATTTTCATGTTGTCGGACATTTAGGGATGGCGGACACTTAGGGATGCAAGGGGAACCCCGAAATGTCCGACAAGAAAGAAATTGAAGTTAAATTTCGAATATTTCCAAAAAAAATTTTTTCGAAATTTTCCCTTTAAATGTCATAATTAAACATTCCCCACCGCTTCCAACAATTTTGCGAGAAATTAAAATTTTGTCGGACACTTAGGGATGTCGGAGGTTTAGGGATGCAACAGACGCCGACGAGACATCTAAGAAGCTTGATAGGACGATAATTCTATTTTCAAATTGAGGTGAATAGTTGTAAATAAGCATGCGCTTCGTGCTGGCCTGGCCACTTGCGATTCACAGATCGATATATGCATGAAAACTAAAGTATTACAAGTTGGTCCTACTAATTGTATTTGGGTTAAATGTGGTATAGAACACGGCAAACAAAGATATCGGTCTGTGCAGCGATAAAGAGTGAAAAAACGGTTCCGTTTGAACTAAAATGTAATAGCACACAACCGTGCATTGATGACAATGTTGTGGGGAAAAAAGCGTCGGAACGATAAAAATATGAATATGGGTCACTGATGAGGCCTAATTGGCCGAAACTAGCTAGGCTGGCCATGAAAACATGTACACTTCATACGTTTCAGTTCTGTGGTGTATTCTTTGCTTCCAAAGGATAACCATTTTATAATACATATTTATTTAATTGTTTCTTTTATCTTCAGAAAAAGATTTAATAAATTCTAACTGTTTCAATTATAACATACATTACATGCGCTGCATCAAATTATGAATAAATACTGGTAATCCCGTGCAAATCAGCTATTATAACCGAGATGTGTGATCATTGCATGCCGCAAAAACTTTATTAACACCTAATACGCCAGTCAATTTACCGGTTTGTGACAAAAATATATATTTTTTAGTGAATAGATACTTGAACCGTATCAGAAGTAAACAACCATCATGATTCAATAATCAAAGGCATTGGAAAACGGCAAGAAACACGTTTTTAAGCGATATGAAACCTTGTGAACAGTGACCGCACATTCAAAGATTTTCAGGAAGTCATTTCATGTGAGAGATGTTGAACAGTCTGATCCAAGTACCTATTCACTTACAACGTAACAGTATGCATTCAGGCGCATTCTACGGTCGAAACAAACAAGGTTAATGAGTCTACGAACAGCCAAAAATTTGTTACTTTTTTACAAAAGACCAGATTAACTAGTGAGTCTAGACAACCCGCTTGCTGCTGTTTTAAAACACCAGAGGCATAAAAGTAGTGTACAGACAGATCAGACTGCACAGGCTTGTCTGTTTTCACCTATCCCACAGTCATATTTTCCGCTAAAGTATTAATGCAACAAACGTACATGCGGGAAATTATGTGCACGGAAAAAAAAAGCAAAACATTTGTGAGACCAGTGAAGTGACTAACTACAGCTGCAGGTGTGAAAACACGTTTCGGATTCTTCTTCTTATTTCTAATCACAGCGGATAGCCGTCGGGTAGAGGAAGGGTATTAATTACATACCCTTTCATTGTCTTTGAGCTGACAATTGTAGATGGTCATGTTACGAAACGTTATGCAAGGATTACTGCGTAAATACACGCCATATCATTGTCTCCTTCGTAACCTAAGAAAGGTCTACCGTAAATGGTACGATTTAAATTTTCAACCACTTCGTATTTTGCATTTTTTAATCCGTAATTTACGAAAATACGAAGCTTATCTGGCTCTCTGCAAGAGAATGTAGACAGCTTTGTTCAAGTACGAAAGGGACCGACTTAACACAATTTATCGGCAAGAGACTTTACCGCGAAGAGAATGTTGACAGCTTTGTTCCAAGGCAAAAGAGACCATGTAAAATACTTAGTTTTTTTTTTAATTATCATGTTTGCTCATGAACGTGGACATCTTTATGCAAGGTGAAAGTGACAATTTCTAATACCCGAAGTGTTTTTTCTCTGAATTAGCCACTAATTCATATTTTAGAGTGAAACAGCTATTATATTATATATATATAGGCTTCCTGTTTAAAGTATGGTTATAAGCTGTTTAGTTTCTTTCGCCTGGGAAATTCTTGTTGGTATTTGTTGTCCACCGTTTTCCAGCCTCTCATGCATGTATAAAAATGATTTAATCACATCGAAATATATAAAAAAATTGGTTTGAATTATCATTTTGAATTATATTTTGTGATAAATAGGAGCTTTTTTCGTGACGTACTTCAGGTTCTAAAAATAGAACGGGAAAAGCCCTGGCCGTCATCTGTCGTATTGCTTCAAAGGCATTGGGACAGATAAAGTGTTAATAACAGCGTAAAACAGTGGAATTCTTTTAAACTTTTGGTGAATTCAAATGTAAGATAATGGGAACAAAAAACACCGATATGCTGCCAGATGTGACACTTCGCATTACGAAAATGATTTATTGTACATAAGACCCAACAGGGTCCTCTCTCTCTCTCTCTCTCTAAGCGAGCACAGGCAAATGTAAATTACAATTTGTCGTTAAATGACGCTACGTCAACCGACATGTAGCGTGTCAACAACGTCGTGTCTACATCAAACGTCACAACGTCGATGAAATGTCACAATGTTTCGTCGGCGATAATACGGCGTTGCTTAATAAAATGTCATTTGCCCAGTGCTCGGACCCATCAAGACTCAGTGGGATTGGAACATTAAATTCAAAACAAACGTAGAACACCCTTTCAGAGCATAAGAATGTTAAACACTCCTTCGCACGTGCATGATTTTGCAGTAAAATCTGGTAGATTTGTAGACTGGTTCAACATTAACCCATTTGGTACCGGAAACCCCAAAATCGGTAAGTGACAAATAGTGCAGGCCCAGATCAGACGCCGCAGAACGCGGTCTGATCAGGGCCTAAACTGTTTGCAAAAAGTTCGGCCATTGTCCAAATAAATTTTGAAGAAAACACAACCTGACTGTGACACCCCTAAATTTTGAAAATGACTCCTGCTATATATAAAAGGAGGAAGATTCCATTTGGTGCAAAAACGGTTATGGGCTTCTTGGATACAGGGATCAGTCAAACCATCTCAACGGTCACGTGCAAGTGAAGTGAGTTGGAGTGGCTGTCGACGCCCGTATGTAAGTCCACTCATTGCTTTTTTTTTGACTGTAAGTATGTTGTTGTCTGTCTAACAGTCCGTCCGTTCGTCTGTTAGTCAGTCATTCAGTCAGTCGGTCTGTGTGTCGTCTGTCTGTCAGTCAAACCTCTCTCTCTCATGCCAATGGTCATGTGACAATGAAGTGAGTTGGAGTGGGTGTCGACGGCATGACGTCGAACCAACATTGACTCAACGCCCCTCCGTCAGTCCACTCATTAGTTTATTTTGACTGTCAGTATGTACATTTAAATTTCACATGTAGACAGATCGTTGGACAGCTTTATCAAGAAAGAAAGAAAAGAAAGATAGAGAGAGAGATGGATAGATAGATAGAGATGGATGGATAGAGAGAGATGGATGGATAGATAGATGGAATGAGAGAGAGAGATAGATAGATAGCGAATAAAACAAAAGTTACGTAAAATCTTATTTCGTGAATAAAGGCAGCTCAAGCCATTTACATGGGTCATTCACGAAAAGATTTTCGTCAATTAAAAACGGATTTAGGATAAATGAATTTTGGTAATGAAAGTAAAATATCATTCTTTCCTTCTCGAGGCATTATTTCAATGAAAACGGGTATATTTTCTCTCAAAATGTCTTAATATTGTTAGCATTTTAAGTTCCGCCAATACATTTGAATAGCGATGGCCGTTTCAATTGACGGCCAGTACTTTACGCATGCGCAAGAATGACGTCATAAACGGAATTCCTAAAATCTCCTATAACTAAATAAATGCTTTTTGTCGGTCCTTGACTGTTCTTGTCTGCAAATAGGTGGACCCGCTGAAGGTGCTGATGATTGTATAGCTAAATTTACCTCTTTGGTTCGAGCTCGGGACTAACTTCCCACATCACAGGTCCTGGTGTATGAATGTTACTTGACATGTCACCAGTAACAATTCTGATTCTGAACACGGGAGGACATGGAAGGCAGTAACAGCAGAGACTGTTATCTGATATGCAAAATTACAATGCAATGCTTTGAAATGGTTAGCAAAAAAAATCGACCCACCAATTTGGCCGAAACCACTCTGGCCGAAGGTATCCGGCTGCAACAACCCAGGGTCTAAAACGACTCCGGGGGAGGGGGTGGGGGGACCGAAACGTCCCAATAGAGAAGTTGACAATCAGTTCTAGAACTTTTCCATTGCGATGTATGTGCCAAAATGATTTTTGAAAGCAAGAAACGAAAAGTCGAGGATTCAAATTTTCTGAACGAAGTTAAAATTATTTTCATGAAAAATTACCCTTCGACTAAATCCCTTTTCCTCTTTCTGTGAAATGTCACATCCAACTCATTCGATCTGTCGCTGGAAACTAATGACTTTATCTTGGAAGAAAATGAATTCAACATTTCAGGCTAGTAAATAAACGATATCTTTCTGGGAAAAGCAATTTTCTTCAACATGCGCGGATTTTACAATTTCTAGAATGACTTTTCTTTGTTTTCAAAATAAAAGAGTTTCTAAATTTCGGCTGTCTTCTGGACGCTTTAACTTTTCATCCTCTTGTATGATTGTTTCATAATGCGCTCGAGCAAAAGACTAACTCAACACCGCGCCGCACCGTAACTTACAAAAAAAAAAAAACACGGTGGGCAGGCAAAACGGAGTGCCCACTCCAGGATATGTATATATTGTACAGCGATTCATAAACGGATAAGCCCTTATTCTGTACGGACCGTGATTTTTAATGTAAATACGCCCATAATATGAACTTTTAAAAAAGTTGTGAGCTCAAGAAGATACAGATACAGGAGCCCTGGTTCCTGGTGTTCCAGAATTGGAAGTTAATACAGAATAACGAACGAACGTCTGTTCGTCCAAAACAGCGTTTCTTGGTTCTGGTCGTCCCCGTAAGGGACTCTGGTCGTCCGATTGGCCAAAACATGATGGACAGCATGGACGAAACATGCCATTTGAGAGGAAAAATAAGGTGAGTTTCAAGAATAAATAAGTTTCATGGACGGCCCCCGCCTACAGGAAAAAAAAAAAAAAAAAAAAAAGGGGACAGGGCTCTTGCTCGTAATTATCGCCCGGTGTCACTGACCTGTGTTCTATGTAAATTGCTTGAACACATAGTCTGCTCAAACATCATGGCCCACTTGGATGAACATAAACTTTTGTCAGACAGACAACATGCATTTAGGAAAAGGCATAGTTGCGAAACTCAGTTGAGCACGGTTATTAATGATTGGGCAAAAATCCTGGACAAAGGGGGGCAGGTGGACACATTTATTCTGGACTTTGAGAAGGCTTTTGACACCCCTCCTCATGAACTACTTAAATCCAAATTATTTGGTTATGGAATTGGTGGGAAGACTTAAATGGATAGATTCCTTCCTTTGCTACAGAAAACAGCGTGTTGTTGTTAATGGTGAATCTTCAGTATGGGCACCAGTTTTGTATGGAGTCCCACAAGGGACCGTTCTTGGTCCTCTATTGTTCTCCCTGTACATCAATGATATTTCCACTGATATTGACTCAGAAATAAGACTGTTCGCAGATGACTGTGTTTGTTACCGGGAAATTAGAGATACAGATGACTCACTGAAACTTCAGGCTGACATAGATAGATTAGGATGTTGGGCCAGAAAATGGGGCATGAGATTTCAACCAGTTAAATGCAATATCATGCAGATAACAAGGAAGAGATCTAATAAAGTTGAGGCTTCTTACACCTTAGAGGGAACGGTCCTCGAAAATGTGAATTCCATTAAATACCTTGGTGTGACAATCACTCACGATTTGAGATGGAATACACACATTAGCAATATGTGTACAAAGGCGAATAGAACACTTGGTTTCCTGAGGCGAAATCTTCATCAGTGTCCTCAGGATGTGAAAGAAACAGCATACAGGGGACTTGTTCGCCCAATCTTGGAATACGGTAGTTGCATCTGGGACCCAAGCGGAGTGGTCCTAAATGAAGAAATTGAAAAAGTTCAGAATAGAGCTGCTAGATTTGTAACTGGAAATTATTGCTTTGAAACTGGGAGCATGACTGGAATTCTAGGAAAATTAAGATGGGAGTCTCTAAAGAAAAGGAGAAGAGACAGTAGGCTCATACTCTTATACAAAGGTCTAAAGGGTGCTGCCAGCATTCCAACAGATGACCTTGTTCCCCCAGCTAGGCATTGTAGAAAACACCATTCAATGACGTTTCAGACCCTTACTGCAAGAACGGATATTTATAAAGAATCGTTTTTCCCCCGAACCATTAGAGATTGGAATGCCCTTCCCGATTCTATTATTTTGACGGCTGAAGGTGCTGAGGATTGTGTAGCTAAGTTTACATCTTTGGTTAGAGCTAGGGACTAACTTCCCATAGCACAGGTCCTGGTGTATGAATGTCATTTGACGTGTCACCAGTAACAATTCTGATTCTGATTCTGATACAGGGGCTTGAAGAAATATATGGACTAATAATAATAATAAATTTATTTAACGAGAAAGCCCAGTTGGACAAGTCCAATCTTCCCTGGGATGCTCGGCTGAGCATAGAATTTATCCTGTTTCCTGTCCTGTGTGCATGTAATATGCGATCAGTTGGGATTCTGATCGGACTGCGCGATTGCGCAGGCTGGTCTGAATCTCCGCTGATCGCTCAAGCCTTCTTGTGGGATTTTTCATGCGCTGGCTCAAATCAGGCCCCGAGGTTTTTAGAACTTTTTTCGTGCTCGGCTCGGCTGGGCATGGAATTTATCCTGTGTCCTGTGGTGTGTGCATGTATATGCGATCGGTGGGGATTCTGATCGGATTGCGCGATTGCACAGGCCGATCTGGGTCTCCGCTGATCGCTCAAAACCTTCTTGTTGGATTTTTCATGCGCTGGCTCAAATCAGGCCCCGTGGTTGTAGAACTTTTTTCGTGCTCGACTCGGCTGAGCGTGAAATTTATCCTGTGTCCTGTGGTGTGTGCATGTATATGCGATCGGTGAGGATTCCGATCGGACTGCGCGATTGCGCAGGCCGATCTGAGTCTCCGCTGAACACTCGGACCTTCTTGTGGGATTTTTCATGACCTGGCTCAAATTAGGCCCCGAGGTTGTAAAACTTTTTTCGTGTTCGGCTCGGCTGAGCATAGAATTTATCCTGTGTCCTGTGGTGTGTGCATGTAATATGCGATCAGTGAAGATTCTGATCGGACTGCGCGATTGCGCAGGCTGATCTGAGTCTCCACTGATCGCTCAAGCCTTCTTGTGGGATTTTTCATGCGCTGGCTCAATCAGGCCCGAGGTTCTGCAACCTTTTTTTCGTGCTCGGCTCGGCTGAGCATGATATTTATCCTGTGTCCTGTGGTGTGTGCATGTATATGCGATCGGTGAAGATTCTGATCGGATTGCGCGATTGCGCGGGCCGATCTGAGTCTCCGCTGATCGCTGTGTCCTGTACTTCATTTGCTTTTTACGCCGTTATCTTACGACGGCTCATATGTAAATACGTAACGTCTCAAAAACACAAAAGCGTCAGCTTTTATTGAGCGTTACAGATGCATTGCCGTTGATGGCGAATTGCACTTGAAATCATGAAAACACGCCCATATGATTCCGATCCCCTCAAACCCCACCTTTAAAAGGTAAAACCGTGGTTTCCAGGGGTAAGCCAAATTCCCCCTGTTACCACCCAAAATAATTGAAAAATTGACAATGTATTTGTATAGGCGTGTTTTCGCAATGATAGGGGCCTTAATAAGAAATAATCCCCCTCCTCCCAAACTTAAGAACTGTTACGTGATAATTAAGAAAGAATGTTCTATCAAATCCTGCTTAAGAGATTATTAAATTGTCAGACCATCCATCAATCATATTAATATAACCGACCTTTGTGAAAAAATGTGTGTGTGTGTGTGTGTGTGTGTGGGGGGGGGGGGGGTTACCCTAAATACCGGCTTTTATTTTGACCAGCGATAAACAGCGCATGACAAATCCCGCAAGAATGCCTGAGCGACCAGCTAAGACCCAGATCAGCCTGCGCATTCGCGCAGCCTGATCAAATTCCTCGCTGATGGTATGTACCCCCACAAGCCACGCCCCATGCAAAGAGACAATCAAACTGCCTCGTCACAGGGGATTTGGTGCGCAGGTTAATTTAAGCCCCCGGTGAACGCACAGGCCACACCATAGGCTCCGCCATGCGCCGGTTCATTTGAAATCAAATTACTTCCTGAGTGATCTCCCTTATAACCTTTTGGTTCTGAGCAGTTCTTAACTGATTCCGACGATTTGTTTGTTTGATTTGATGTTTAACGTCCCCGTCAACACTATTTAGGTCATTTTGGAGACGTCGCTTCCAATTTTGCGGGACTTTTACCCGACATTGAGATGGAATGACTTCTCAATCCCTGCCGCCCAATTAAACCAATAGGGTTTATATGCATGGACGGGCCGACTCGCAGCAGTGTTCCTGGGCAAGCTTAGACCTAAGCAGATTACCAGTACTAATGTGCGGACGGTACTGATTCCGACGAATGCGCATGCATAATCATTCACTGGAAGGAACCACTGATCCCCATCACGAAAACACGCCTATACTGTTTTTTTCTTTTTTTTTTTTCCCTGGCAAAAAATGGAAATTTTCAGATGAAAAATTGTGATACTCCTCCTATCTCCGCACAAAACACAGACCGCTGGGCCCGATAGAACCGCCTCGACGAGGCGGCTCCATCAAATACCAACAATGCATACCCCGAGCAGAAACAAGAAAAATAATGTACACACCCTCAAACCCCCATTTAACGGTTCAAGGGTGTCAAAACTACATAGCATAGGCGTGCCCCCGTGACGCGGCCCAAGGACAAACGCTAGGGACACAAGTAACCCCACATCGGCCTACATACTATGCATATGCAGGCCGATCTGACCTCCCTTGACCAGCACAGAGAGGGTCACGAACGAAGAGCACAACGGAGGACCCAATCAGTCAACACGAGTGTGAAGGCCGGTATGGGCCCTCGCTGCGCGCACAGTCAAACAACAATCCAAATTAACACAAGTGCACAAACCTACCAACATTCACGCCCAAGGGAGACAACCTTAACAAAAACGAACTCTTTTGTAATAGCTCTCTTTGAATTGGTCAGCTCCCAAAGCAAAGAATCCGCTCCCTTCCGGAAGCAAACTCCTCCCCTCAAGAGCAGTCCCATCACCAATAAGAATAATCTTATTCAAATTCTAGTTATCTCCCTTAGTCCCGAACGCGTAGTCCGTGCAATGAGTGTTACTTATGTCCAAGGAAGACAACTTTCAACAACTTTAAACGAATCCCTTTTGTAATATGTCCATTTGAACGGGCCAACTCGTGAAGCAGAACAATCTGCTCCCTCTGCAAGGGAGCAAACTCCTCCCCTCAAGAGCAGTCCCATCAACCATAAGAAATAATTTCATTTAAATCCTAGCTGTCTCCCTTAGTCCCGAATGCGTAGTGTGCACAATGAGCGTTATGCCCTTGTAACAGCCTCGTTAGCTCAACAAACACTTTATAGCCGCGACAATGCATGCAGTATCCACCCACCCATTCACACTTGTGGTCTAGAGGCAACCAAATTCTCAGCGGACGCCTGTTATATACAACATTTACAAACAGTATACATAAGGTAAGCTTGCAGTTAACGTGACAACCATTCATTACTCATATATATATATGAAAACTGGTTTGCATATTAAAATAAATGTCTGATCCATTGGAGATATCCCTTTCTAAAGTATTGGAGTGTGGCACTGGCTCTGATGTTTTCAGGGATGGCATTCCATATCCTGGATCCAAAATATGTTAATGTGTTTCGGTAAACTTCTAGATTTGGCTTAGGTACTGCATGATGCTTCCACGCAGAGCTGAAACCGGCCCGCAAACTAGTACTGGTCAATTGCTAGAAATTGAATCCAGAGCTGGAACTTGGTATTGAAAAGACTGCAAAGCTGATTGTGGTCTTTGGAGTGGTGCTGTCCTTAATGGCCACAAAGCCGTTCAGTGTGATCAATGTGATATATGTGGATACACACTGAATGTTCCTTCATTTCTGATGCGGAATATGGCACAATGGTAAACTCAAACTACCACTGGATATGTCCAAAATGTGAGATTTGCAACTTTTCAGACTCCTTCTTTGATGAATATATAGAACTGAGTAAGTCAACCAGGTTTGAACCTCTGTCAGAGGATAAGAGAGGCAAATCTTCAACTGCTGATGAAAAGAAGTCAAATTTTGTAAAAGGTTTGAAACTTTGCAGTATAAACGTAAATGGAATAAGAGCAAAAATCTTGAACTTTTAGCTTTCCTCGATATATCTCAACCACACATTGTTGCTATTCAGGAAACAAAGACTGACAGTTCAAATACCACATCTGAGCTTTTCCCTGAAGGAAGTGTCTAGAGTGCCGGTACCGGCACTCTAGACCCTGAGGATAGAGTGCCGGGTCCGGCACTCTAGACTCGATGGTTAAAGTGACGGACCCGACATTCTAGCCATTCCTATGTGGCCAGGCTAGAGTGCCGGTAATACAAAACTTGATAGCTATAATCCGCCAGAGAGCATCATACTAAGGACAAATTAAAGAAAGAAAACATTTGCCTGACATAATATCTAAAATTATCAACCATATTGGACTGCAAAACCGCCTCAAGGGAGAATACTTCACATGATTTTGAAACTGTGTATATCAACAACTGCTAAAATTGGACACTAGCAACCCGCAAAGTTATGGGTATTATTATTATTATTATTTTGCAAGTATTAGATACTAAATTGTGCGGGCTTTCATTTTTAAGTTCATTACCCGTTTCTGTTTTACGTCTTCTGGACACCGAGGCGAATACATTCTACGATAGTTCTCATCAGTTATATGATGCGGCTCTCTTAACTAGAGGCTATACTCAGCATACTCTCCGTCCTTACAATGATTCTGAAATTAATCATTAACGCCATTTCTTCAAAATATCCTTCATTAATAAGGGTATGGATTTTATAGATTTGCCCAGTATCTTCCGTGAGAGATCGGTTCTTTCTTCTATTCCTGCTTATTTTCAAAATACTGAAACACCTATAATTTGCTATAAATATAACAAACCTGTTAATCATTTTTAATTTCAACTAGACGAAAGTGCCCAGTGGGGCACGTATACCCCCGGCCAGTGCCATCACCTCAGCTGAAACAAGTAGTCATACTGGTTGTTGCTACCAAATTTTAAGTCTCTATGTACAGTAGTTATTGAGAAATCTTTGACACAAAATAAAAATATACACTATTAAACAGCAAGAACTACAAAGGGAAATAACTCTAAAAGGCCTGACCCCTTGGCCCTTATTTTCTTTCCCACAATACAAGTAGTCATACTGATCATGTTTGCAAAATTTCAAGTTTCTATGTACAGTAGTTATTGAGAAATCTTTGACACAAAATAAAAATATACACTATTAAACAGCAAGAACTACAAAGGGAAATAACTCTAAAAGGCCTGACCCCTTGGCCCTTATTTTCTTTCCCACAATACAAGTAGTCATACTGATCATGTGTGCAAAATTTCAAGTTTCTATGTGAAGCAGTTCTTGAGATATCTTTGACACAAAATATTTGTTTACGGACAAGAACTACAAAGGGAAATAACTGTAAAAGGCCTGACCCCTTGGCCCTTATTTTCTTTCCCACAATACAACTAGTCATACTGATCATGTTTGCAAAATTTCAAGTTTCTATGTACAGTAGTTATTGAGAAATCTTTGACACAAAATAAAAATATACACTATTAAACAGCAAGAACTACAAAGGGAAATAACTCTAAAAGGCCTGACCCCTTGGCCCTTATTTTCTTTCCCACAATACAAGTAGTCATACTGATCATGTGTGCAAAATTTCAAGTTTCTATGTGAAGCAGTTCCTGAGATATCTTTGACACAAAATAATTGTTTACGGACAGACAGACAGACGGAAAAGACAAAAACTATATACCCCCATTGC
This sequence comes from Lucinisca nassula, assembly GCA_963580285.1. NCBI lineage: Eukaryota > Metazoa > Mollusca > Bivalvia > Lucinida > Lucinidae > Lucinisca > Lucinisca nassula. The sequence goes on from OY757025.1 coordinate 60,812,806, forward strand.
ATACTTCGTATGCCGGGGGTATAATAAACTTGTTTCAGATCTTGATATTGATACAACATAGATTTTGAGTACTCGTTAGAACCGAATACAACATTTATGTTAGCCAACGTTTTGTTTTTAACATATATGAAGAAAATATAACTGTGGCACTTACATTTTATTTCCAAACTTTTGTGAACTTACATGATTTCTTATCTACTGCATAGTGCCCATCAGGTTAACACGTCCGTATAATGTACACTGACACATGTCTTAGTATAGCGAATACTGGGGTTTACAGAAATTATTATCATAGACGTCGATAGAAAGCTCTATAGGACTTGTTGGGAATAGGGCAACATGGATTGTACGCACTCGTTGGAGCGGTTCAAATTAACGAGCAGCCATAAGGTATGTCTATGATACAATTCAAAAAATAAAAATCATGGCTGCATGGATATAGGTCCAAATATGTGAAAGGAGCCATTCTAGCGCATGGGCATGTTATCGTAATACACACACAAAATATCGTCTTCATCGTTCGGAAATGGGCCAGGAGTCTTCATAGACTGTAAAGTTGACCTGTATATATGTGTACAAAAGTTCAGCTTATCCAAATATAGATTTTGTTTTAAACTAAGGTACGAGTTGACTTAGGTACGAGTTGAATAAGGTACGAGTTCACCAAAAACAGGTACGAGTTGACTTAGGTACGAGATGACCAGAAACCACCTCAACTTCAGAGACATTGCTTGGCCCGACAGGCTCAGCAAACAAGGCACAATGCCGAGTCAGTCCGAAGGACAAATATTAATTGACAATATGAACGATCATGGCTTGGAGCAAATTGTTAACTTCCCCACTCGTGATAAGAACACATTGGATCAGATCCTTACGACTTTGCCAGGACAATTCGAAGACATGCATTCCCCAGATTCGCCCCCGCCCATAGGGGCTTGAAGAAATATATGGGCTGCACGATGCTTCCACGCAGAGCTGAATCCGGCCCGCACACTAGTACTGGTAAACCTCTTAGAGGATCTAAGCCTGTCAAGGAACCGCGGAGCGAGGCGGACCGTCCATGCTAATAAATCCTATTGGTTTCATTGGGCGACAGGGCTTGAGATGTCATTTCATCTCAATGTCGGGTAAAAGTCCCACAAAATTGGAAGCAACGTCTCCAAAATGACCTTTACAGTGTTGACGGGGACGTTAAACCTCAAATCAAACAAACAAAGCATTCCCCAGATAAACTAAGTGATCACGATATTGTCTCCGGATATTTAAAAATTCACATCCCATCACTAAAGAAACATCGGAGGCAGGTGTTCTCGTATCAGAAAGGTAACTATGAAACTATGAGGAAGGATGTACTCAGATTTGCAAAGGAGAAATACTTTAATGGTCATTCAGATGCTCGGTCAGTACAGGAGAACTTTGATTTGACAACTTCTTTCATTTATACTTCGGCCGAAAATCATATCCCCTCTAAAACTAGATGCTGTTGGGTACGAGTATGATATCTCAGCTGAGCCTCAACTTCCAGGGTCTGGGGCACAAGGTCAATGTCACTGTGGCTATTTTTACAAAAACTTTGTCATCGCTCTAGTGCATACATTTCTTGATGGATTTTAATATGACTTCACACAAATGTTGGGTATGATCGTATCTCGAGCGAGTTTGACTTTCAGGGTCTGGGGCTGCAAAATTGGATTTTTTTTGTTGTTGTTTTTCAAATAAAAACACTTAAAACAATCCTTTCTCTAATGCCCGATCTCTTTGAAGATGGCTTGAGATGGACGATTGCTTGAGAGGAAACGGTCATTGTCAGTTGCTGTCCAGGCCGATCTCACTAAATCGTTGAGAGGGTCTTGGCCTGTCCGGGAACAGTGAAGGTAACTGACCTGGCTGACATGACCTTAACCCTTGTTCTGCTGAATATTCATATATGTCACACGCACTACCGATTATCAACCAATCAGATTACTTGATGCAGATTATTGCAATACATTCACAATCTGAATGGCAAACAATGTAGATCCTGATCAGATGGCTTCGTCTGGATCTACATTGTTTCAAAGATAAGGCATATTCGGGATCAACAGGACAAGGGTTAACTGTAGACTGGGCCGTAAAACCACATTACAACAATAACAACACAGCAAATCCTGTTTGATTTAGCCCAGAATTATATGACACATAGTATCATCCATAGCACTGCAAGGGCAGCTTGGGGTTGTTACAAAAGTCCAATATAGTATAAACATATTTTATTGCATCATAAATCAAGCAACAGGGTCGGGCCACAAGTTCTGCCAACATTAGTTACGGCCGTCCCCTACAAAACTGTATTACAGTAATAGATACATGCACATGATAGTGGCAAATACAGAGACATTTTGAATACTGCATATGGAGTGATATAACAAATAAACATACATCACATTATCCAAAGATGATGAGAAAAAGAAAAAATGGTGAGAAAAAAAAAATGTATAAGATGTATAATGAATAATTAAATAAAGAAAAACAATGTGATAAAAATAATAAAGTGAAAATGGAATGAGATGTCATGCTGGCCTAAGTGAGCCGCAGCCTAGTTGGCGAACCTTCTAGTATCCTTAATAAATGTTTGTACGGCTGTAAAGATGAGAGTGTTATCTTCTATCGACAGACTAACATCTCCAAATAGAAGAATATTAATATTGAGTGGATGAAAAGCTCTAGTTGATTGGAAAAGAATTACTCTTTCGTTAGTGTAATGTGAACAGTGAAAAAAATAATGAGCAGCATCTTCGGCTTCGTCAGAGCAACTACAAGTGAAATTAGGTGATAAGTGATTAATATATAAGTCAAGACATAAATTACTACAATTATTTCTAATTCTTGCGTGTAAAGCAGACACATATCTGTTACCAGTTCTATAGTGTAATGGGACTTTCGAGTTGTTTTGATGCCTTTTCAGTTGATACCTAAAACTTGCCAGAGACGGTGAATTACGTAATTCGACGTCAAGAGAATTCCATGCTAAAATTGAGGATGGAATACAAGATTTGCGAGAGATTTCAGTCCTGCAGAAAGGAGCGGTAACATCTGCTTGGTTTCGGAGATTGTAAGCATTTGCTTCTCCCACTAAAGGGGGAATTAGATCGGATATATATGTAGGAACGAACCCGTTTATTGATTTATACATAAATACAAGTTTTTGCTGTCTGCGCCGTTCCAAAAGTGACACCCAGCCACATTCTCTGTACAGGTTGTCCAGAGAAACTGATCTGGTTAAGCCTGTAACTATGCGGGCAGCTTCATTCTGAAGTTTTTGAAGCGAGTTTATTTCCTCTACAGTACAGCCATCCCACACAACACATGAATATTCGATAATAGGCAACAAGTACGATAAATAAATTTGATTTAATGCAACACGACTAAATATATATTTCAGTTTCCTCATTATGCCAATAACTTTTGATGCACTGTTTTTAATATTCTCAATATGGGAATGCCATTTACCGTTACTACTGAAGGTTAGACCTAAATGTTTATGATCTATAACAAATTTTACGGGAGTTCCATCAAATATTATATTAGGAAGTGATTCAATATGTTTTAAAGTGAAAATCATTGCTTCTGTTTTAAATGGGTTAAATTTTATCAACCACTGAGATGCCCAATTTACTAACATTCGCAAATCATGATTAATGATACCCTCAATGTCATTTAGAGTAGCTGCAGCGCAGAATAGGGAGCTATCGTCGGCAAATATCTAGTAAGGCTAAGCAGAGAATCAGATATATCATTGATGTAAACTAAAAATAACAGGGGGCCTAGAACAGACCCTTGAGGAACGCCGGCATTTACTCTCCTTAAGGTTGAAGAACTGTTTCTTATAACGACTTTTTGCTTCCTATCATTGAGGTAGTCAGTAATCCAATCCAATAATTCACCGTCTATGCCACTTTGTTTTAATTTAAAAACTAGTCCCTTATGCCCGACTCTGTCAAAAGCTTTAGAAACGTCTAAGAAAACCATACATGAAAATTGGTTATTATCAAAAGTCTGGCAGATGTGATGATAGATGTCTATAAGTTGAAAGGTTGTTGAATGATTGGGTAAAAAACCAGATTGGTATTTATAAAGTAAATTATTTTCGTGTAAAAAGTTATAAATGTGTTTAAAAGCTATTCTTTCTTGTAGTTTGCCAACGTTACTTAAGAGAGAAACAGGTCGAAATGTCGAAGGATCGGAATTATCTCCCCCTATTGGGTAAAGGTATAACATTTGAATATTTATAGATCTCTGCAAACATGCCTTCTCTTAAAGATCTATTAAAGAGTGTACACAGAGGCACAGATACTTCATTTGCTACAGATTTTAGCATTTTGGTACTAATACCATCTGGCCCTGTAGCCTTGTTCGGATTTAAAATTTCAATCAAAGATGCTACCTCTTGTGGTGTACATGCAATGCTTGATAACCGACTTTGGCATTTATATTCAAAATCAGGCAAGTCGACGTTTTCATCGTTGACTGTGGAGATAGATGTAAAATATTCGTTTAATAATTCTGCTTTATCTTCTGATGAAAAACAAAAGTCGTTTTGCCCAGTAACTGTGAATGAATTTAGAGGTGGAATTGAAGCGGAGCTGGAATTGCTTTTAACAAAGTGGCGTACCACTTTCCAAAATTGTTTTTTATCATTAAAGTGAAAATCAGAAATAGAAAATTCTAAATTGTTGTAGGATTGCTCTTTTGCGTGTCGCTTTAAATTGTTAACTTTATTACGAAAGAACTTATATCTTGACAGAGTGTTAGCATTACCTGATTTGTTGAATTTCCGTTTTAATCTATCACGTTTTCTAGACACACGTCTTATTTCAGAATCGTACCACGGCTTGTCATCAGGTCTAATAAGTACATTTTTGGATGGAACACAAGAGTTAACAAATTCAAGAAAGGTATCATTAAATTTAGAACAGGCTTCATCTAGAGTACCTTCGCTTAGACATGACCAATCATAATTTGAAATTTTTTGTTTTAAAAGTGTAAAATTAGCCTTTTTATATAAAAATATTAGTCTGTTGAAAGCGCCTTCAGTATCATACTGAAAGGGTAGTGTTATATATGTCGCTTTGTGGTCACTTATATTGGCTGGAATAGTTAAAGAACCAGAATCCAGGAATGGCATGTCGTCTGGAATAATGATCGGGTCAAGAATGGCATGTAGCCTTGTTGGTTCTGTTATAACATTAGTCATCGAGTTAATCAATAAAACATCTTTTAGATTGTGATAATTTGGATTCAGTAGATCTTCGTTGAGGTCTCCAACGATTATCAGATTTTTGGAGTGTTCGAGAGCCCTTTCAATATTTAAGTTTAAATTGTTAAAAAACTGTATGTCAGCTATAGAGGGACTATAAAATAAACCAATTAAATATATCTCATTTTTTACCTTTACTTCAATCCATAAAGACTCTTCACAAAAAATCTCAAGTTCTGGTTTTCTCACGTGAAGTAAGCTTGAATTGATATATCCTAACACCCCACCTCCATGATTTGTTCTGTCCTTTCTGTAAGGTACACTGAAACTGTTTGAAAGAAAAAGCATCTCTGTTGGAAAGTTGACATCTAGATGAGTCTCAGAAAAACATAATATATTAAAATCAGAAAAATTATCAAGAATAAAGTCTAATTTGTTTCTAATGCTTCTAATATTTAAATGCAAAATTGAAAGATCGTGCACATTTTCGGGTCCTGGATTAGTTTCTATGTCACCAGCTTGAACTAGTATATTAAGTAGAATGACAAAAAAGCAGTATATATTGCAAAAATTCAAGACCATGAGAGCATTTGCGTGGTGGCAAATACATGAAAATAGCTTGTAAAGTGTCACCATTATTAAAAAAACTGAATGCATATTTAGAGTGACCTTAAACATTTTCTTGCTGCTTGTGATGCCGTGGTGAAACAAACCAACCAAGACCATCCACTGGTCAAGGGAAATACCCATTATCAACCATAATGATCAGACATTTTGGCATTAGATCTCAGTGGTATGTCCCACAACTGCATCTGACACCGAGGCAGCATGACAGTGATATGTGGAAATAAAATGAGATACATATAATATAGATGAATACATGTATTAATGGAGCATTTGTAGAAAAACATGTGTATGAAGGTAAACTTTGGAAGAAACAGATAAAATTGGTGATAAGTTGTGAACTTAGCTACCATTAGGAAAACACGTCCATGTCAAACAGTAGTGTCCAACATGGTTACTGAACTGACGAATGGTGGGTTAAACTGTAACCCCCTTTCCCTATCCTGCCCCTGACACAGACCATGGCTGACCACAAGAACCGCCTCAGTGAGGCGGCTTCAACGAGCATCCACAATCCATGCTTTTCAACTTTTCAAGCGAAAAAAAAAGGAAAATAATGTATACCCCTATAAAGACCATTTTTACGTGTGTATGTAAAAGTGGGGTTTAAGAGGGTCACAATTACATAGACGTGTTTTCGTAATGTTATTAATCGGTTGATATATCTCGGACAACTTACAAGACATTCATGGTTGAATGCATTGAGCTAACATTGCCTCATTGTTGTATGCAGTGAGCCAACATTACCTCATGTAGGTAGAAGAACAAAATGTAACGAATCTGAACCAAAAAAAAAAAAAAAAAAAAACATGTAGTAGACTATCAAATGTAGCACATTCTTTTTATCAAGTTGACATGTGAAACCAGAAGACAAGCCAGCCAGCAGACCGTGAAGATCAAAGTTAAATGTTCAGTAGTGCTGTCTGACCCAGGTCTGTAAGGTCCACTTTGCTATTGACCTGCCTAGCATTAAACTTACCGAATACTGTAGGACTTTGGTATCCCTAACACCTTCGGGACCATTAAATGTTGTTTGAGGTGGTGGTAGTTCGGACTATAGAGAGTTACACATAGGCCAACTGCCTGTCCATGATCTTTATGGTTTACTTAAAACTTTTTATAGATGTATGTTGTGTCTACTCATTAGTATCGCCAGAATGAGACGATTCTAATGAGTACTCACAACACATATTAAACAAATCTCCATAAATATACCTCAAATCGAATATCTGAAGCTATTAGAACAATTCTATAGGGACCAAAAGTGAGTACGAATTATCCATAGTGAATCCATGTTCAAGTTATCAAATCTTTACCTGAGCAACATGTTTAACCCTTATCCTGTTGAATATTCAGTTTAGCCACACCCATTTCTGACACTGAACTAATTAGTTTTTTTTGATGTAATTTATACTTTCAAATTCATAAACTGGATGTCAAACAGTGTGGATCCTGATCAGGTCGCTTCTTCAGAAGCCATCTGGTCCGGAACCACACTGTTTTCAAAGATAGGGGTTGTCGTGAACAGCAAGATAAGAGTTGACAGAAAATACAAATAAAGTCACACAAATGTATAGATCCCATAATCTAATCTTTTCAGATGATACCAAGTTTTATGCGAACAGTGCAGATCCGGTCAGACAGCTTCCGAAGGAGCGGCCTGATCAAGATCTCCACTGTTCGTCTAGAACCATGGAACACTCATCTGTATGGTAAAATCAAAAGTGTTAAGTGTTTGAGGAAAATTACTTCATTCATAATTGGTGATTCATTACTTCATTCATAATTGGTGATTCAAATTTAACCCCTTTTGTACCAAACGGAATCTTCAACCTAGCACATAGCAGGAGTCCATTTAAAAATGTAGTAGTGTTAGGTTGTGTTTAACCCCAAAAACTACCTGGAAATTTGGCTGATTTTGGGAAATTTGGCTGATTTATTTATTTTTATTTTTTATCATTATTATTATTATTGTTATTATTATTATTTTTTTTTTTGCAAACAGTGTAGGTCCCGATCGGACGCCGCGCTATGTGGCGTCCAATCTGGGTCTGCATTGTTTGCCCATTATGGGTTTTCCGGTGCTAAATGGGTTAGGACTTTCTATCACGTTTTTGTAGAAATTTCAATAATAATGTAAAAATATGAGCTTAGTCCCTGGTATTCAAGGTATGAGTAATCAGTGCTGACCCAGTCAGTCTGCACGTGAAAGATCAGCCTGAACAGTGTCCTCACTGCTTGCATCATGCCAATGGTTGCCAGCACTGTGAGATATTTGACACAATTAACAAAATTTGCGAATGTATTTTAACATCGTCAATGTTTTTGTTTTTTTTCGATGACTTAATAACATAATATATAACGCTCAATTTACATCCAAATCTTACAGCCCGTGAAGGGAAATGACATATGTTTCATAGCCAAGACAACAATAACAATAACAGACGGACGGACGGACGGACAGACGAAAGCAATTCCTATAATCCACACTACGTGGCGGGGATTAATATTTGAATTGATCACAGACGGGTAGGTTTGACTAAGTTCCGAACAAACCGGAACATCTGCTTCGGCGCGGACGCATTGGTGGCAATATGGTATTAAGAACCGCGTGCAGAAGAGAGAGAGAGAGAGAGAGAGAGAGAGAGAGAGAGAGAGAGAGAGAGAGAGATGCCAGTATATCAATACGGCATCAAAATCCGCGTGCAAAGAGAGAGAGGGGAATTAATATTTCAAGCAGTGAATTTTCATGAGAGAGAGAGAGAGAGAGAGAGAGAGAAGAGATGGGGGGGAGGTATTTGCATGCCAATAAACCCTTCTCCCTCGGATAACGAAAGCGAAAGTGCAAGGGAGAATGGAGTGACATACAAAAGCATACCTGACCAATTTATACAAGAATACCATCAAGACCGCTAAAGAACATACCTGAAAACCCCAACCAACCAATCCCGGCTGCCCTAACAACAACAACAACAACGTCAGCATGTCTTCATAAAATGCCAGTGCTGAAGCTGTAGGAGCTGTACACACGGTTGAAAAAAAAAAAAAAAGATAAAAAGAAGAATGAGTGAGTGACAGAATATATCAACGCAGAAAAAGTGCTTTGCCCACTAGACGTGTGTCCATCAACCATAACATCCATATTTCACAATTCAGTGAAAAACTTTTTCAAATCCCAACTCAACCTAAAAAACTGGAGCCTACATGCGTATTTCCTATTGTATCCGTTCCAAAACACAGACCACAATATTCGCTAAAAACGCCTAGCTGATGTAGCCCAAACGAGCACTCACAGTCCAAGGCTGGGACAGACCCTCACACATATAGAACAAATCACCTCGTCCAGGACTTCTGACTGTGGGCAAAACATTAAACAACTAAATACCATATATGCCAGCGTCTGGCAAACTGTTCAGACCCGTATCCTACGCCACAAAACGCGGCGTCCGGTCGGGCTCTACACTGCCTGCTCAAAGTACAAAAAACTAATGAATACCCAGCAGGCACGCGTCGCTAGGGCAACGTCAAATCAACGTCAGTGAAACGTCGCGACGTTGCACCGACGTTGATGTGACATTGCATAAACGTCATGAAATTGAACCGACGTCGATGTGACGTCACAATTACGTCGTGCGCCTGCTGGATAATTTACATCGAAACAAACCTGTCATGGGTTCTCGAACTGGCAACAATAATGTATACCCAGCAGGCGCGCGTCTCTTGGGCAACGTCAAATCAACGTTAGTGCTACGTCACGACGTTGCACCGACGTTGATGTGACGTTGCATAAACGTCATGAAATTGAACCGACGTCGATGTGACGTCACAATTACGTCATGCGCCTACTGGGTAATTTACATCGAAAAAAACCTGTCATGGCTTCTCGAACTGGCAACAATAATGTATACCCAGCAGGCGCGCGTCGCTGTGGCAACGTCAAATCAACGCTAGTGCAACGTCACGACGTTGCACCGACGGTGATGTGACGTTGCATAAACGTCATGAAATTGAACCGACGTCGATGTGACGTTACAATTACGTCATGCGCCTGCTTGGTAATTTACAACGAAACATTACATCGAAACAAACCTGTCATGGGTTCTCGAATTGGCAACATAATATATGGATAAATATAGATGTAGTTATCAAGTTCAATTTGTGAAATGAAGGTGTTATTGGCTACAGGTCAACTAAATGATGAAATTTCAATAAAATCACCAATTCAATTAATTTTACTTACGGTGTGCTTATCTTAATCTAGTAAACGCATGGTGTATCACTCATGAATGAATGTCAAGCGTCTACTATCATCTAGGTAATAGTTTGACAGTTCGGTAGTAAATAAACAATAACACGTGTTCGTGAACAGTAAGTAGTAGGAAACGCATAGAAATCTGATCAAGATGCACTTCGCTATAGAAGCAAGAGAATAGGTCAGCACGGCCAAAAAAAGGCAAGAAAGTTTGAAATAGCGCAAATCTAGAGAATATTTAATGGCAATACCAAATCCGCGCTAGTTCTTCAGCCCGTTTCTGACCGTACCGCTCCATTCACGAGCTCCTGTGAATAAAAGAAAACACATTTGACAGTATGAGTTCTAGTAGACCATAGGGTCTGGTGTTTCAGAAATATGGGTGGCTGCGTCTGCTCCTTCCGGCCTAGGCTCATATTCGATACTCAGCTTGACCGGCAGGCTGTCCTGAGCTGATACACGAACTGGATCACTATTATGGTCTTTTTTGACAAGAATACGACCGTTATTGGTCCAAAAACTGTCAACTTTACTGTCCTTTTAAAGGGTAAGCAGTTGTTTAACCAATGAATGGTTGCTAGCTGTTAAGTCCTCTGTCATGAACGTTTTATCTGGATTGTTCTTCATGTTTGATTTTGCTGAAAACACTCGTTGCTTATCATGGTAATGAATGAACTTGACAATTATTTGTCTAGGTTTGCCATTTATTGCCCTGCCTACATAGTGACAACGATCACTGTCTCGCAACTGGAGCGGTCTAACATCCCGAAGCACATACGTATTAAGGTAATGCATCACCAATCTGGTCAACTCCTCCTCATCTTTAATGGGGAGGGGAGTTTTAAAGTTTTTCAATCGAATGGAGGTCCTGCGTATGTATTGTGCTAGATCATTTAGCTCTGATTTTACTGAATCGAACTCTAGCGTGAGGCAGTCTAGTTGCATTTCCAGCTGCTCAATAGACACACATTTGTCTTCTAGTAACTTAGACTGCTCTCCGATAACCCTTTTCTGATCCACTATAACCTGCTCTTGGGTTTCGATCACCTTGCGTTGCTCTTGGACAATTCTTGACTGCTCAGCCACAGACTCCTGCAACTTTCTATTCGATTCCACTACTTGATCGACAACTTTATCCTGCACCGATTTGACAGCTGCTTCAACTGTCGCTGTCACTGACGCTTCTATTGTTTTTAGGATCAGAGGGCTCATCATGTCATAAAGAACTGGCGTTATTGATTGTGTAAACGAGGCATCATTGAAAGTCAATTTAACCATGTCCGAAAAAGCCATACCACTACCCTTTTTCTCCTTTGCAGATGACATTTTTGGAAGATCAGACAAGGAGTTTTGCCTTCTTAGTCTGCGATCAGATTTACGCTCTGTTAGCACGGATGTGTCCCCGCCAATATCATACTCAAGCAGTCTTTTCACTTCGGTTTTAGTTAGTGGGGAACCCTTTCGTTTCGTACCACCCTCACCAGCCTCAGACTGCAGAGATCCAGATCCAGATCCAGGTTCAACCTCGCTCAAAACTTTCCCCAACTCCGATTCGGACATGACTGACCTTTGCTGTACACAGGTGATATCAGTAAACAATGTCAGGTAAACAGGTAAACACAGGTGAGATCAGGTAAACAATGGCACAATGTCGATAAACCGGTTATACACACATTGCAAAGTTTGAACCTCTAATACTCCAATTTTCAATGTCGTTGTCCTGAGATTTTTATTAAGTTTTACAAAGTGTTCATAAAAGTTTCTCCTTTCACCATTTTTAAAGAGAAATAACACGTAGAAACACAATAACTTCCAAAGTTTTTAGACAACTCCTAACCACCGTTTCTCTCAGCCATTATCACGTGGACTCTTCAATATCAATATCTTCAATAAGACCGTGTAGATCCCGTTCTGCGGCGTCTGATCTGGGTGTTCACTGTTAACCAGTGTCATTTTTTGGGTACACAAGGTTTATATTTGAACAATCCTAAATTGTTGTATGTGTTCGATTTGTAGTTTAACGGGTCTGTGAACACAATTAAGGTCATATCGAGCCGGTGAGATTACATAACCACACTTTCCCGAGCAGGCTTATACATGCAAATGTATAGTGCACATTCTTTCGCCATAAACTGGCAACTGTCATTCTTGAATCATCGGAAGGGTGATGGTGATGGATTTGAGGTTTAACGTTCCCGTTCACACTGTATAGGTCATTTTGGAGACGTTGCTTCCAATTTTGTGGGACTTTTACCCGACATAGAGATGAAATGGCCTCTCAAGCTCTGTCGCCTAAAGAAACCATTAGGGTTTATAAGCATGGACGGTCCAACTCGCACCCTTTGTCTGGGCAGTCTTCAATCCTGTAAGCGGGTTACCAGTAGTTTCAGCTCTGCGTGGATGCATATTTCTTCAAGCCCCGATGGGCGGGGACTGATCGTCGGAAGGGAGCGAATGATAAAAAATTCCTCTGCAGACAAGAAAATTTGAAGTCGTACTATTTATATAATCGTTTCTTGACTTACCGACATCTTAGACAAATCGCCTGGTAGCAAGTCCTACAGTAAAACGTCAGCTCTTCATTCGGATGTTTATCACAGTATGCCGTCGACGTCTGGTAGCGTTTTCCGTCGGGGCCGACAATATTGACGAGCGTGTGGTTCTTGGCAATGTTAAGTCGCAGATGTTGCTAAAATAAGTTTATGCATTGAAATTAGATAGAATTACTCCTGGGCCAGAAAACACAAAATAAACCAGCGCATGGGAAAATATATTATTATTAACGTATAATAGCTCGGCCCCCGCCCATAGGGGCTTGAAGAAACATATGGGTTGCATGATGCTTCCACGCAGAGCTGAATCAGGCCCGCACACTACTACTGGTAAACCGCGTAGAGGATCTAAGCCTGTCCAGGAGTCGCGGTGCGAGGCGGACCGCCCATGCTAACAAACCCTATTGGTTTCATTGGACTTGAGCTGTCATTTCATCTCAATGTTGGGTAAAAGTCCCACAAAATTGGAAGCAACGTCTCCAAAATGACCTTTACAGTGTTGCTGGGTCGTTAAACCTCAAATCAAACAAATAAAACATATAATACCTATTAAGGCGACATTGTTGTTTCAGTTCCACATACAAATATGGTTATTATTTTCCAAAATGCTAATATTTTAAAACTTATGACAGTTATCATGAATTTGAAAATATAAAATTCTGACTACCAGTAGTACCTTGCCATTTTGACGTAGGATAGTGCCAAATAGTAATACGATATCATGTTGTAATAATTGTAGTAATCTCTAGAACCGCCTCATGGAAACGGATCTAACGAGTACCTACAACCTAGGGTTTTTGATCAAAAATAAGGAAACTACTGTTTACTCCTTCAAATCCAACTTTTCTCTTTATAAAAAGAAAGATCATTCCTTAAACCTTTTAACATCATGGTTATATATACTAATTTGAAATATTATTTCTTGCACACCAGACAAGGAAATCCGTGATTTTACCCTGGGATAGAAATTTATGTTCTGACCTGGTGTTCCGACCCCAAATCGAATATAATCGCGTGTTTGATAAATGCACTGGTTGATTACAACCTCATGCGCGGCGTCGTCATGCGTGACGTCACTAAATATTCCTGTTGTGTCATCACAAAATGGCGGACGTCGGTAACCGAAGTGACAGCAGCCTTAAAAATTCGCAATAGAAATGGAAGGTATGCAGGAAAGAGAATCCTATATGGGTGTGAGGGGTGGATAGAAAAATCCGTCCCTCGGAATCACTGTCCGGCATCACTCGGCAAGCCTCGTGATGCCGGGTGTAGCGTGAGATTATTGATCCCGTGAGATTCTTCAGTCGCACCGGAAGTGGCTGAAATCCCTCACGGAGGGGTGTGAGAGAATTCAGCCGTGAGAACTGTAATACGATAACTCTATAAGAGATTGGGGTAACGAAACTCTCTTAGTATATTAAATGATAAATTATGCTGGCACATTAATTAAACTTTGATTTTCTGCTGGAGGCTAGCCTATCTAAGGAAATTAGAAACTGTGTACTAAGTGATTTTATTTATTTATTTATTTATTTATTTATTTATTTATTTACCAAGTCCCGATTGTCGGGGACCCAATGGCAAACAGATACTATAGAATGTAGAAGGATATTATCTTGATAAAAGACAACTCGGTCAAGCTGAACTTGTATTGGGGTCCGACTTGACCAAAGCCAAACTGCAACGCCCGAGATCACTCAGGGCGACTGGACTTAGGGTCGAAATGGTCCTATCAAATTACGAAAAAAAACAACAAAAAAACAAAGAAAAACTGTAGGGACATTACTTGTTTGTTTTGTTTGATTTGAGGTTTAACGTCCCAGTCAACACTGTTTAAGGTCATTTTGGAGACGTTGCTTCCAATTTTTCCTGCCATTGAGATGAAATGACATTTCAAGCCCTGTCGCCCAATGAAACTAATAGGGTTTATGAGCATAGACGGTCCGACTCGCACCGCTTTGCCTGGTCAGGCTTAGATCCTCTAAGCGGTTTACCAGTACTCGTGTGCGGTCGGTTTCAGCTCTGCGTGGAAGCCTCGTGCAGCCCATCTATTTCTTCACGGCCCGATGGGCGGGGGCAAGCTGTCTTCGTACTTCTAACTTCTGCTTTGACGTTGTTTAGGTAGGTAAGTAAGTAAGTAGGTAGGTGGTTTGGTGGCTAGATAGGTAGGTAGATGGATGGCTGGGTAGGTATATAGGTTGGGTTTGAGGTTAAACGTCCCCGCCAATACTATATAGGTCATTCGGAGACGATGCTTCCAATTTCGTGGGACCCGACTTTGAGTTAACATGACATCTCAAGACCTTGCCCAATGAAACTAACAGGTATTTATATGCATGGACGGTCCGACGCGCAACACTTTGCCTGGGCAGGCTTAAGCGGTTTACCAGAACTCATGTGCTGTCGGGCATCATGCAGCCCATCTATTTCTTCAAGTCCCGATGGGCGGGGTAGATTTAAGTAGGTAGGTAAGGAGATGTGTCTTGGTGGGTCGGTAGGTAGGTAGGTAGTTTTGAGGTTTAACGTTCCCGTCAATACTACATAGGTCATTTGGAGACGATGCTTCCAATTTCGTGGGACCCGGCTTTGAGATGAAAAGACATCTCAAGACTTGCCGCCCAATGAAACCAATAGGGTTTTTATTCATGGACTCGCATCACTCGCCTGGGCAGGTTTTTGCGGTTTACCAGTACTAAGGTATGGTAGGGACTCATGCAACCCATCTAGTTCTTCAAGTCCCGATGGGCGGGATAGATTTAGGTAGGCAGGTAAGGGGGGTGTCTTGGTGGGAAGGCAGGGAGGTGTTTGTTTGTGTTTGTTTGTTTGTTTGTTTGACTTGAGGTTTAAAGTCCCCGTCAACACTGCGAAACTCATTTTGGAGACATTGCGACCAATTGCAAACAATTTGTTCGACTTTTACCCGACATTGAGATGAAATGACATCTCAAGTCCTACCGCCTTATGAAACCAATAGGGTACTTAGGTAGGCCGGTAGGCAGGTAGAAATAAGTAAATGTATGTCTGACCGTCCGTTCCCATACGGAAAGAAGCCTCTGTGGTGTAGTGGTTATGTTACTGGCCTCATAGACCTGGGGTCATATATTCGATCCCGGGTTTTCACAGACTTTCGGATGAGTCTTTTAACCGAGGTCCCATCTCCGTAGGTAGGACGTAAAACTGAGTGACAAACCCTTGCTGTCGAGTCCTTACCGTTGTTTCATCGCTGCCGTGGTTTAATTTTTGTGTTCACGGAGATGTTGCACTGATGTGTTAAGAGGCCTTCATGCAGACTGAACATATTATTTGTCTGAATCGCGACGGAACTAAGGGCGATGACTTTGACCACGTTAAATCGATTCAAGCCCCGCCCCGCCACTTCCCCATTGGAATTCGTTTCACTGACCGTTCCAAGGCGCTTCTTCTGTCGCGGTTTATTTTTGTTATGGCATGTCTTTGATTGTGTGCACCGCTTATATTATTTTGTTTTGGCTGGCCAATTGACCATTTTGTAGGAAAGTAACTGTCCTTTTGGCTTTCTGCTATTGATCTTTCCACCAGGGTCTGTGGGTTAATTGTATTGATTCCTGATCATTGCCTTCACTTCTATTTTACGTACGCTCCTACCTACCTACCTACCTATCTATCTACCTGCCTGTCAACATTCTTACCTACCGCACCACCAAGTTAGAAGACGGGAGGTTTGAAGTTAGCGGAAAGAATAAAAAAAAAAATAGAATTTAGAAATAAGAAGTTCGGAATTAGAAAATTAATGTCTGTCTGTCTGTCCGTCCGGCCGTCAGTCCGGACCTACCCACCTATCTATCTATACTTAGCCACTCTACAACTCTACCTACCTACCTAGCTACCTACCTACTTACTTAGCTACATTCCTACCTACCTATCAATGCACCTATCTCATATCGATATACGTACGTACATACTCTATCTACCTATATCCACCGAGCCACGAAGCCACCAGATCATTTCCCTACCTATGTACCTACCTGCCTACCTAGCTACCATGCAGTCCATCTATTTCTTCGAGTCCCGGTGAGCGGGGCCGGACTGCTTACCTACCTGCATACCCCGTCCATCGGGGCTTGGATAAATAGATGGACTGCGTGCTGCTTCCATGCAGGGCTGAAACTGACCTCACATGAGTACTGGTAAGCGCTTAGAAGTACAAAGCTTGCCCAGGCAAAGTGGAATGAGTCAGTCCGTCCAAAGCCTGATGGTTTCATTGGGCGACAGGGCTGGAGCTGTCATTTCATCTCAATGTCGGGTAAAGGTCCCACAAAATTGGAAGCAACGTCTCCAAAATGACCTAATAGTGTTGACGGGGACATTAAACCCCCAATTCAAACAAAAACATACCTGCTTAGTTACATTCCTTCCTACCTATACGTCTGCATACCTTCCTATCGATATACGAGTACGTACGTAATACCTACTTACCTATATTCCTGCCTGCTTACCTACCTAACAAAACATACATATCTACGATCCTACCTACGACTTGTATAATTTTGATACCCTTAAACCCCACTTTTAGATAGTAAAACTTGGGTTTACAGGGATAGTTATTATTTGTCTAATTTCTGCTCAAAAACATAGATTATGGGTACTCGTTAGAACCGACGAGGCGGTTCTAACGAGTACCCACAATCTATGCTTTGTGCAGAAATAGGAAAAAGTATCAAGATTTTTATTTGAAAAATTTCGTTTTTGGTTGTAAAATTTTGTCAATATATTTGAATAGGCGTGTTTTCGTGATATACCTACCTACATGCATACCTCCACTCTATCTACCTGTCGCACCCGCCCATCGGGGCTTCAAGAAATATATGACTGCATGATGTCTTCACGCAGAGCTGAAACCGACCGCATACGAGTACTGGTAAACCGCATAGAGGCTCTAAGCCGGAGTCGGACCGTTCATGCTTACAAACCATATAGGTTTCATTGGGCGACAGGGCTTGAGATGTCATTTCATCTCAATGTCGGACATAAGTCACACAAAAATGAAAGCAACGTCCCCAAAATGACCCGTACCGTGATGACGGGGACGTTAAACCTCAAATCAAACAAACAAACAAAAAGTATCTACCCAACTTCCTACCTATGGGGCGCCGTTTTACTATTCAATCCGTATTTTTTTTTTTTTTTTTTTTGGTTTGGGTTTTACGGCCCTTTCAAGATTATTTCACTCATATCGAGCCGATCGTTAATCAGAGGTGGGCGAAAACCGGAGTACCCGGAGAAAAACCACCTGACCTTCCGTTGCAGAACTTGGCGTCTCACACGTGGCCCGAGCGAGGCTCGAACCTACGGCGGTGAGAGACCTAATGACTAAGAGTCAGCGCTCTTATCCACTAGGCCACGGAGGCCCGTTCAATCCGTATTTATAGATATCAATAATTATTTATGGATATCCATAATTAGAATTATGGATATCCATAATTCGAATTATGGATATCCATTAGTATTTATGGATATCCATAATTATGTATGGATATCCATAATTCGAATTATTGATATCCATAATTAGAATTATGGATATCCATAAAGCGAACTGAATTAATGATATCCATAAATCGAATAATGGATATCCATTATTCGATTTATTGATATCCATATATCGGCTGATTTATGGATATCCATAAATCAAATTATGTATATCCATAAATCGAATTATGGATATCCATCAATCGATTTATGGATATCATTAATTTAGATCGAAATATGGATATCCATTAATCGAATTATGGATATCCTTAAATCGAATTATGGATATCCATTATTCGGCTGATTTATGGATATCCATAAAACGAATTATGGATATCCATAATTCAACTCTGCAAATAAACCTAATAAATAATGACTGCTCCCTATGCCCCCCCCCCCCCCCAAAAAAAAAAAAAAAAAAAAAAAAAATTCGACTATTCGCGTCAGGTTTACGATTTGGGTGTGTAATAAAAGCCGAGATGGAGGTGGAGGTAATGTAGGGTAGGCTTAGTGGTGGCCTATGGTGAAGGAAAGATATGTTTTGTTTGATTTGAGGTTTAACGTCCCCTTCAGTACTATTTATGTCATTTTGGAGATGTCGCATCCAATTATGTTGGGCATTAAGCCTTCACTGAGATGAAATGACATCTCAATCCCGCCGGCCTCGATAGCTCAGTCGGATGCGCGTCCGACTGGTGATCAGCGGGACGCGGGTTCGATACTTGCCAGGGTCGGCAACATTCTTTCGTGAAGATTGGTCATGAAATATTTTCTACGGTCATTCTCTCCCTTTCGCTGATTCAAGAAGGGCAGTTGTCAGTTTCTGGCGAAAGAATGTGCACAGTACTGGTTAACTGCTTACGTATACCGGCCCCGATACCTCAGTTGGTAGATTGTCCGCTCCGGGGAACGGGAGGTCACGGGTTCGATCCCGGGCCGCGACATACCAAAGTCGTTAAAAATGGTACTAGCTGCTCCTCGCTTGGCACTCAGATTTACGGGGAAGAGCTAGGACTGGTCGACCCAGTGTCAGGATAATGTGACTGGGTGTTGTATCATGTAATGTGTCTGGGACATGATACTTCAGTGAGGCAGCACTATAAAAGTGAGCATTTAGCCCCCTGTCGCAACCAGACACCGTCTTGATATGACTGAAAAATTGTTGAAAGCGACATTAAACCCGAATTCACACACACACTGCTTACGTATAAGCCTGCCCAGAAAAAAGTGTGGATAGGTAAACTGACCGGCCCAAAAATGACCTTAATTAGTGTTGACTGGGCCGTTAAACTCAAATACAAACAAACAAACATCTCAATCCCTGTCGCCCAATGACTCGCACGACTTTGTTTAGACAGGCTAAGGCCTTCTAAACGGTTTACCATTACTCTCAGCTCATGGAGCCAAATCTGTTTCTCCAAGCAACAATGGACGGGGGCCAGGATGTATCTCTGAATCTGCCTGGTACTCCATACATCTCAAGTAGAGTATTATATGGATATATGTTAATACTATATACACAGTGGAATTCTGCTATTAAGACCACCTAAAATTAAGACTAATTCTGCTGTAAAAAAAAACCTTATTTAGAAGGGTGCATTTATTCTTTCTTCGTGAATTCTTCACACAATGTCCTCTGGTCAGGGACCACCTTTGGAACTGTTCAGAAGTGGTCTTAATATAGGAATTTTACTGTATAACGACCTTTGGCTTTTTCTCCCGAAAGCATGCACGGATTGCCTATTTGGATCATTATAATCTTACGTCCGACTTTCAGTGCCCTTAGGTGCGCAGTCCTCATATAGGTGATTCCAGAGCGACAGGATGCGTTGGCCGGAATTTCCAGATCTTACGGCTGGTTCCGATATTTAACAGCACACATGGCGGGCGTTCAGCGTATACAAGGCGCAAATCGATCAAATAAACGGTCAAATAGCCAGAGATTGGGAACAAGCAAAATCCCAATCTCAATCATTTAACACCGCGCAAGAAATCAGGAGCTCGGGTGCGGCTCACACCGCACCACCCAGTGCGGCTTATACCGCACCCCCTGCACAAGCCCCTGAAAACCAAAAAGACAACAATAAAGAGACCTACACAAAAATGGAGGTCGAAACTCTCATCGCCGCAGCAATAAAAAAGGCCACGAGCTCAATCCTGCATGAGCTCAACAAACAAAAACTGCTAAGCATAAAGGCGTCAGATGAGGTCATTGACCTCATCATCGAAAACGCCACCACACACAGAGTGGAGACCGACAACATGAACACGTCGGGCACCACAGGGGAAACCGCTGCAAACAATGAGAACCCCCCATCACCATCAGAATCAACGGAAAATAAACAAACCAGCGCCGCACCCGCACCCACACCCGCACAAAACAGGCGGAAAGCGAAAATCACAAGGAGAAAACACAACAAGCGCGACACACAAGAACCCTTAAGGAAAAACGCGGATTACAGCTCCACTGATCCTGGACGAAGGATCAAGGGTGGACGTAAAAACACACGATACTAAAACTTAAAAAACTCTAACTGCCTAATTATGGACCCCAGCACCATTGCGAAAATCCGTGTGTTGCAGTGGAACGCCCGTAGTCTGTCTGGCAGGGAAAATGGAACAAAACTCGGGGCTTTAGGGAATTATCTAGAAACTTTAGGCTACACACCGGAGGTAATAGCTATCCAAGAAACTTTCTCAAAAAAAGATAGTAAACCAACAAAAATTCCAGGATACAAAACTCCGGTCAGTTTCAGTAGGGAAAAGGGGGAGCGCGGGGGAGGGCTAGCCACCTTTATCAAAACAGGATTAGATTCGGAAGAAATCAAATTTAGACACACAAAAAAGATATAGAGGTGGTGATCGTCAGAATTTTTGGACAAAAAGAAAACATAGACATAGTAAACTTCTATGCACCACCTAAAGCAGTAGTAACGTCTGACGATTATGATGAAATTTACAAAAAATTAGGGAAAAAATCAATTTTTCTAGGGGATTTCAATGCCAGACACGAACTATGGGAAACAAACCACAACCCCACATACGAAAAACGACGAGGTCTAGAACTGGTCGATTTCATAAACAGCACCGATTACGTAATCCTTAACACGGGGTGTGGTACACGACTCAACGTCGAGCGCGGTAGCACGAGCGCCATAGACTTAACACTGGTTAGCGCATCACTATGCCAATCTAGTGAGTGGCAAGTGGGAGACGACACGATGGGAAGCGACCACTTCCCCATCCTGACGTCGCTCAACTTCACTCACAAATGCGTAACGCAACGGCCTGCCCGACGTTGGAATTTAGACAAAGCAGACTGGGACCTCTTTAGGCAGAAACTTAAACACATCAACATATCCCTCGAAGGCACGAATATCAATAAAAACAATGAGGATTTTGTTTCGGAAATAATGGCGGCATGTGAAAAATCAATACCAAAAACACAACCAAAAAATAGGCAAAAAAAACACCTTACCATGGTGGGATGAGAATTGTAGCAAGGCAGTCAAAAAGAAAAACAAAATATATTATAAATATAGGAAAAACAAAACAGCCGCCCTTTTGGAGGAATATAGACGTGTAAGAGAGGAAACAAAATTTATTTTAACACAAACGAAACAACAAGCCTGGAGGGATTTTGTATCCACACTCACATACAAAACAAATGCTAAGAAAATTTGGGACACAATAAAAAGGTTTAATGGAAAACCCCTAAAGCCGGTAGAGGTTCTAAAACAAGGAAACAACAGATTTCATGAAAACGAAGAAAAAGTAGAAATCTTAGCACAACACTACCGGAAAGTCTGCAGTAATGAAAATTTAGACCCAAACTTTAGGCGCATTAGGGAAACCCAGGACCCAATGATTGAGCAGGCCGTTCAGGACGCCGATCGCGCTGGCCAGTGCCGTGCATACAATGCGAACTTCTCCCACAGGGAGCTGCAAAGCGCGCTAAATAAGAAAAAGAGCACCGCCCCCGGGGCCGACACCGTTCACTACGACATGTTAAAAAATCTACCAGAAAAGGGAAAAAATCAGCTGCTCGCATTAATAAACAAATCTTGGAACGAGGGGACCCTCCCTACACAATGGAAGGAGAGCACCATCGTTCCAATATTAAAACCGGACAAGGACCCCCATGAGCCGAAATCGTATAGGCCGATTTCACTCACATCAACCATATGTAAAATCATGGAAACCATGGTAGCATCTAGACTAACAGCACACATTGAGAAAAATAAACTCTTAGCAGACGAACAATCAGGTTTTAGGAAACATAGATCTACCATTGACCAAATCACCAGACTAGAATCCGCCATCCGAAAGGCAAAATTAATCAAACACTCACTGGTAGCGGTTTTCTTGGATTTAGAAAAAGCTTTCGACCTACTGTGGACTAGGGGGGTCCTTCTAAAACTGAACAAATTTGGAATTCATGGAAAAATGTTAACCTGGATCAGAGACTTTTTGACTGATAGAAAAATGAACGTAAAAATAGGTAACGATGTGTCCGGTTTTTATGAATGCGAGAATGGTTCCCCCCAGGGGTCGGTGCTATCTCCTATCCTCTTCAGCCTACTAATGAACACACTGCAGGAAACACTTCACTCATTACCGCTGGAAATATCCATGTTCGCAGATGACGGCTTAGTATGGAAAACCGCGAAAAAACCAAACAGTGCCATTCCTGCACTACAAAAAGCGCTACATGCCATACGTGATTGGGCTACAAACTGGGGTTTCAAATTATCAACTGAAAAAACAACAGTGGTGGTTTTCAATAGAAATTTCGCAGACACAAAGGGCATGCCCAGGCTTGCGTATGACGGGCAGGAAATAAAGTACGCCAGTCATGCCAGATTCCTGGGCATGTACTTTGATAGCAATCTAACATGGAGACTGCACATTGAAAATCTGGTGTCCAGGTCCCAGCGGGACCTAAATGTGCTCAGGGCGGTCTCGGGGGGCAAACTTTGGAGCAGACAAGAAAACCCTGATCAAAATGTACACAGCACTCATAAGAAGCAAAATTGATTATGGCTGCCAAGCATACGCGTCTGCTGCGCCATCACACCTGAAAAAACTAGATAGCATACAGGCCGCAGCCCTCAGAATCGCTACTGGGGCATACAGGGGAACGCGGAACCTGGACCTGGAGATTGAATGCAGCGTCATGCCCCTGCACCTGCGGAGGGATGAACTGCAGCTCAAGTACTGGGCCCGCTCAAGCAGTCTTAGGGAAAGTCTCCCCATAAACGAAATGATCGCCGACACGCCCAATCATGTTAACAGAGATAGGTTAAGAGGAAAGATCCCCTATATTATCAAAGTCCAGGACCTAATTAAAAACCATGACCTCGAACAGATCAAAACAGCGGAAAAAACATATCCGGAAGTTTTTAATTTAAGAAGCCTACGCGCAAAAACAACACTAACGGGTGTCATAAAGAAAACTGAAACAACACAGAAAAAATGCAATGAGATCGCAGAATCACACATCAGTGAAAACTATAAGCAAGCGCTTAAAATTTTCACTGATGGAAGCAAAGATGCTGACAAAAAAGAAACAGGGTGCGCTTTCACAATACCAGAATTAAATTTCGACCAAAAATTCAAACTTAACCAGCACCTCACAGTCTACTCTGCAGAACTTATAGCCATACAGAAAGCCTTGGAATGGATACAGGAAGAAAAACCCGATAGTGTTGTTATACTAACGGACTCATTAAGCTCAGTACAAAGCATAAACTCTGGAAACAGCACTACAAGACCGGATATACTGCAGGACATTCATATCCTAATACACAAAATACTGAAACAAGGCATCACCCTGAACATAGATTGGATCCCCTCCCACTGCAACGTGCAGGGGAATGAGCGCGCAGACACGCTGGCCAAAGAAGCTCTGACCCGGGGGGAGGAACTTGACTACCTCCCCACCCCACAAGAAGTCTACACAATCATTAAGGCCAGCATCAAAAAGGAATGGGCGCGCATATGGCAGGGACAACACGGCTTCAGACACTCGATCTGCCAGTCCTTGACCCCGAAAATAGTTCAGTACAGCGACAGCCGAAAGCTCGATCGCATATATACACGACTAAGACTTGGGGTCAACGGACTAAATGCACACAACATCTTCTATAACGCGGCCGATCCATTATGCGGGCACTGTGGCGGGGTTGAGAGTGTTCAACACTACCTCGCAGAGTGCCCCGCACACGGCCCCGCTAGAAGGGAACTAAAGGGAGAACTGACAGCACTAGGATACCAAGGGGAGATAAACGCGATTTCTTTGCTCAATCTAATGTCACAGGAAATGAGGGACGCGGTTTTCAAATTCTTTGAGAAAACAAACTACCTGGACAAAATATAGGGGAAAGCTAAGGGCGCAGACTAAATTTATTGCACTGTTACGAGAGACACACCCCGTACGAGGTTACACACAAACATGCCTGAAACCCAAACCGTTAGAGACCCGATATCAGAAACAATAAATGATTTAACCGCACCTAAGACGCAACCAACCAAAAAGGAGCGTAGTGATCAAAGGGCGGCCGTCTCACGGCGAAAAGGGGAACAAAGTCAACGGTGGGCACTGTGGTTTGCGGCCTCGGCTTTGCACTAAGGAGTGCCTAACGGTGACAGCGATCCCTGGATCACTGTGAGAAGACCATAACAGAACGGGGCATGGACCTACCACAAGGAAAATCCATGGCCCCGACCCACCCTCCAAAGGGGTATGGCAAGCGAGAGGCTAAGACGAGATGTAGCGTTGTGGTTGCGGCCTACTGGCTTTGCACTTATGAGCGCTGCACCAAAATCCTAGCTGATCGGGAGCCACACTGCCCAAAAGAGGATCACACGAGAACACGCCGGGACTGGGCATGGATCCACCACAAGGAAAATCTATCGCCCGGCCTCTCCGGAGGGGGTGAGGCAAACGGGAAATCAGGACGAGATGTAACGCTGGGGTTTGCGGTCTTAGGACTTTGGCACTGAGCAGCGTTGCGTCAAAATCCTGGCTGATCGAGAGCCACACAACCCAAAGGAGAACGGCACACAAACACACTAGCAAACAAAAAGGCTCTCCTTCAGGAATGCACATAGATGAGTGGGACAGAAATAAGAAACAATAGGCCTTATCACATCTCTTTGTTTTTCTCTCTTTTTTTTTTTCTTTTTTTTTTTTTTTTTTTTTCGCAAATTTCGCTTTCGAATAAAGGATGTACATTATAAGGTTACCCAAACGGAATGATCTGGGGGCCCACAAAAGGACATTTTATAAACACCCGACCAGCAGAAAAATCGCAGGAAGGCCCTTTCTAAGCACACATGGTATTGCTTCTGTCCCTCCCTTGACAAATGAATACGGTCCCTATAATAGTGCCTGTGGAGACGACCATCGCTGTCCCAATTTTGCCCCCGGAAAATATGAACCGCTGTCCCACAAGTCAACATCATAGCTCGCCACGCGCATACCACCACGGCCGAAAAACCGAACCTCGCCTGGTACATCAAACAGCCCTCGGTACTGCCCTTGTCGTTTAACATAAGTATCATCAAAGACAGCAAATCGCGCCATGACCGTAATTAAAACGGACGGTCAAGACGGCCAAATATTTATACAGATAAGGGAAATTAACTAACTAACTAGGGTATGACTAAGCGCGACCCTGAAGGAGGGCATCAACACACAACCACCCACGCAAAACTAAAACAACACACATCCACCCACGCAATGCTCAATTAGGTAGATATAGCGATAGTTGTAGAATATTTGTAGAGTAGGAATCCCGTAGAGAGGATAGTATAGGAAAAGAGAGATCAAAAACCTGGAGATAGAAGAAGAAGAAGAAGAGTTTTTTCCCAAAAAGCGATTTCAAACATTGTTAACTGTAAATATGACACATAAGAACAAGATCGCATAGGAGTGCTCGACTGCACACATGCGCTGGCGGACGCTTGTATGCGACCTACATGATTATATGAATTTGTACTAACTACATTGCTAACGAGATCGGCACACGATATCTCGGGCCCTCAAACGACTAGGTAGGAATACAATTCCTCCTATGGTGCCTTCCTTCACGTAGGTTGCGATAATGACATGTAAACATGGCGACTCAGAATGACCCACTTACGGCCCCACAGAATATGACATCCTACGTGGAGGAGGCCTAGCTAGGGGCACCACATTTTCCTAACTTTAACAAAAAAATGCAGAAAGGGGATTGACCTACTTCCACATCCTCCGCGATAGAGGTCACCCACTAACTAAAATAAACACAAACTTGGGCCCGAGACAGCGGAGGCCATCATACTATACTATATGTTGTATGTACAGAATAAACAAAAATCACAAAATATAATCTACAAGCACAACCTTGCAGGTACAAAAACTGTCCTACCCAGCAAAAGAGAGCGGATGGGCTTGCCCCAAAACGGACAACACCATCTTTAAAGCACAAGAAAAACAAACATGACAGGTCCGTGGCGGGGCGAGCACATCCGCCCACATATATACTCAATAAGCTGGGGGCACAGACCAAATAATGTAAAAATGTACATACGTTACAAAAATATGCAAAAATCAAACAAAAAAAAAAAAATACCAATATAAAAATTGATACAAAAAGCGTAGACGACATCCATAGACATGGTGCTGGCGTGAGGGTGTAGATGCGGCTGAAGCTACAAGCTAGAAGAAAGAAATGGATGGACTCTACAATTTTGTTGTGCAAACAAGCACCACAAAATGGCTAAAAACTTTGTCTCGAATCCGCTGATTGGATATAAGGTGCATAACACGTAGCATGGAAACGTGTATAGCAATCTTTAGAAACGTCTTCCAAATTGCAATGAAACTTTCAAATATAATTAACTGCTAAACGATCCCCTTTATGATAAGGTCAAACTCGGAGCCTACCCTGTTACGCAAAACAACCCACACCCCTTTGCGGCAAACCGCAAAAACCCAAGGCACAGCACTGCTATAACTTAAACGCAGTGCAATCACGTAGCCAAACCTTTAGAATGGAGTTCCAAATTACTACAACTAAACTATGTTGCACAAAAACAAAGGCTCACATTGGAACTGTGCAACATATCCACAGCCCTTGAAATATGAAGCACGCCTAGTCCAGAAACTCCTACATTTAAAGATGCCCTTTAGCGACAGGACACATGCACTCCTGAAGCAAACGGGAAGACAAAATATAAGCCCCGCCGAGACCTGGAAAGGTCACGGCACCGTTTCACAAACCTCTCAGGACGGAGCTCGGCGATTGGCTACAGGGCAAGGGGATGCCCGTGGGCTCAGAGACACCTGAGACGTGAGACGACAAACATGGACAGACGGGGCTGGAGCCGAGCGATGGTCTCCCTGTTCACCGGCAACGGGGAATAGGGGTACCACCGAACGGCTACGGTGTAGTTCCAGCATGGATTCGTTCCCTGGGACCCCACCAGCTGACGACCCGCGACACGGGGAAACTGGAAAACAACAACAACAGCGTTCAGCGTATGGCGTCCGTTGCTTTGGAAGCCTTACGGGCTGTAAAGGCTGCACGGCAGAGAGGTCCCTTTGACTGGCCATCATCTCCCAGCGATGATGAAGACCTTAATTTTTTTACATTAAACAATCACGTGTCTTAGGGAGAAATCATTAAACCAAAAGGTTTGGCGGTGATTTATGGATATCCATAATTCGAATTATGGATATCCAAAGATCGATCTGAATTATGGACATCCATAAATCGATTTATGGATATCCATAATTCGGAATTATGGATATCCATAAATCAGAGGAATAATGGATATCCATAAATCGATCTGAATTAATGATATCCATATATCGAATTATAGATAGCCATAATTCTATTTATAAATATCCATAATTCGATTTATGGATATCCCTTATTCTGCTGATTTATGGATATCCATAAATCGAATTATGGATATCCTTAATTCGATTTATGGATATCTATAAATACGGATTAAATTGTAAAACGGCACCCATACCTACCTACCTACAACGTCGAAGGTTGGCCCCCGCCCATCGGGGCTTGAAGAAATAGGTCGGCTGCATGATGCTTCCACGCAAAGCTGAAAATGACCGCACACGAGTACTGGTAAAACGCTTTGAGGATATAAGACTGCCCAGGCAAAGCGGTGCGAGTCGGCCCGTCCATGCTTATAAACCCTATTGGTTTCATTGGGCGACAGGGCTTGAAATGTAATTTCATCCCACAAAATTGGAAGAAATGTCTCCAAAATGACCTATACAGTTTTGACGGGGACTTTAAACCTCAAATCAAACTAAACAAACAACGTCGAAGGAAGAAGTTAAAAGTAAGCCTACCTACCTACGTATATGTCCACCAGACCATTCACCCTATCTACATACCTACCTACCTGGCCACCATGCAGCCCATTTGTTTCTTCAAGCCCCGGTTGGTGGGGTCGATTTTGATTGGTTGAAAGTGAGCAGTGGGTTCGGTAATTACTTCTGAGTTTTGTGTTTTCATTTTTTTTTTCATTGAAACAGTTAAGAGAAAACCTGTTTGGTTGACATTAGGCATTATTACCCCATAAGCAGAAAGGTGTGAAAATTAGTCAGTTTGTTTTGATAAGCATGGGGACAACAGGAAATGTCAAACCATAAATCACACTTATTAATCACCAAAATTTAAATTCCATGACGGTTTCAGTATCCTTTGGAAGCTAGGAATACACCGTAGAACTGAAAAGGTAAGAGTGTACATGTTTTCTCTAAGCCTCGGATTATTATTAATATTATCATTATTATTTATTATAATTGTTATTATTATTGTTATATTATTATTATTATTATTATTATTATTATTATTATTGTAAAAGGGCACTTATATTGAGATCAGGCTTATGCTACAGTGTTCCAATCCATTTAGTAAGAAAAATAATTTTAAAATTTCCACAGAACTTGTTTTTTGAAATTGCGAGAACACGCCCATTAAAAATATATTGAAATTTTACCATCATTTTTTTTAGATAAAATATTCTGATATTTTTCATATTAAACATAGATTGTAGGTACTCGTTAGAATCGCCTCGCCGAGAATCAAATCAAATCAAAACGAGTACCTATATATATACAATCTTAGTTTTCCAGCGGAAATATGAAAATAATATACGCCGCTTTAAACCCCAGTTTTACTGTATAAAAGTGGGGTTTAATGGGGTTTAAAATACACGCGTGTTTTCGTAATAAGTTCAAGGAAATACATGTACCCGCATATATATTTTGTTCTTTTTGAACACATGGAAACCTATTTATGGCATATTTAATACGGGCATCTTTCGAATAAATAAATAAATAAATAAAAATAAAGCCTGTAATAAAAATGTTCCATTTAAAGCTCGTAATGTAAGCAGATTTATTTAGACATTTTAAACAAATGGGGCAGGGGCTAACAGGAAATGGATGAAATTTCTCACGGCCTTCTTGCGCATGCGCAGATATACCTTGGTATTAAGGTTCTCACGGGTTTAAAGATCTCACGCTACACCGGACAGTGACCCTTGGGACGGATTTTTCTATCCACCTCTCACACCCATGGTATAAGATTCTTATAATCTCGGGAACTATTTGAGATCTCAACATTTCTTGTTTTATGGACATCACAACAAAGCGAGGATTCTAATCGCTAAGTTATTCAATGTCAAAGATGGTATTTTTCGGATAAGCCCTATAAGAAGCCAATAGTTTAGGAGTAGGGTATATTTGCAACACACAGCATGATGTCGCTCGTGAGAGCAGTCGTTCGCCGGAACAAAGTGTCCGTGGTGGGGACACTGGAAATTAGCAGTTGTAGATACAGAAAACCATAAAATTTGGGTTATCTTTGCATATTAATTTAAATGTATCGTGTTCTATTCTCTTCATTTGGGTCAAGCGAATAACAGTCGTTTATTAAAAGTTATTTATTTTTATGACTGTTATGAAATTTGATAACGCCTCGCATTTTTGTTGAATAGTTGGCGTGTCATACTAAGTTATTTATAAGACTTTCAAGGGGCGTAACAAATCAAAACAAACAAAAAAAATCAACACTCTGCATATTTTGCAATAGTTTGGTTAATCACTTTAATTTTGATTAAAGGATTTCAATTAAAAAATACATAAAAATATGCCTAACATAAAGTTTTATGAATCTATTCCAGTTTGTATTGGTGACAAAATATTTGCTGGTAATAAACCTTTTCATAGTTGAAATTATTTTGATACTAATAATAAGTTGCGGTCCTCCGCGAAAGAAGTCACCTAACTCCCAATCGGTTAGCTGATAACTGTCAAGCAGACAGGAGTCAGCATATTGGCAGCCTAGGAAAAAGACCTACAACTAATCCCAGCTGGCGAACTGGGGGTAACCCCTATGTGCCCTTGGCGCCCGGTTACCTTAAAAACATCCGTCAGTCATCTATTTATTTTGCATCAGGACAAAGAAGAAGTACAACGTTGAATTCGAAGGGATGTTTTTTTTTATTGTATCGTGATCCCAAATGAATATCAAAGGAGTCAGTAAAATGTCCATTTAAAGAAGCATTTAACCCAGCTAATTAAGAATCAATTAGTCCTTACAAAAGAAACATTCTGACTAAAAGACAAAAACTATTCTATTGTGGAAGCAGGCTACAAACCGCATACAAATCCATGCACTTTCCACTTGTCTGGAGCAAAATAATCCGTAATCAAAATTTGCCGCATGACGTTAAATTAAACTGGAAATTTCTTCTGACGTAACGTCAACTTTCAACGTCATTTTCCACGTTTTACGCTGATACTCGTAACCGCTGATACTCGTTTTCAGCATTTCTTTTAGGGCTACTGATGAGGCCTTGATGGCCGAAACAAGCTTGTCTGGCCCAAACAACAAATGGATTCTGCTATTTTCGTTTTTGAATGCGTTCATGGTTCGTGGTTCTCAAAGGGCATCCCTTTTAGCCTTATTTAATACACATGATTTAAAGCAAACTAGACATTTGAACAATTTCCTGCATTTGTTTTTAGCGATTGGTGGATTCTATACATGGACTCCTTTAATAGATTGTTCCCAGCAAGGACAATTTATATAGGTATGTTTAATAGACTGTTCCCACCAAGGACACTTTCTGTAGGTATGTTTTATAGACTGTTCCAAGCACAGACACTTCTGTAGGTATGTTTATAGACTTTTTAGATATATTAGTAAAGCAGAGAATGATAAACTACTGGTCTCGACTCATACCAGGAAAAGCAACCAAACTTTCTTATAAAATATACTTATTTATGTTTTACAGCGACCGAGTTAACTCTAAATGGATTAACTACATCCAGAAGATTCTAGATAATTCTGGAAGACATGACATATGGGCACGACAACCCACATCTGCAAACCTATCTCAAGGAAAATCTATTAAAATAAATTTACGTGATCAATTTACACAAAATTGGAACTCACAACTGCAAGAATCATCGAAAGGGCGTAATTATAATTTGTTTAAGGATAATACACAATGCGAAAAATACGTAACCACTTTAACTGGCTCTCTGTTTTTTGATATGATCCGCTTTAGGACAGCCAACCATAAATTTCCAGTTGAAATAGGCCGTTGGAACAATATTGAATTGTCGGAAAGGAAGTGCCAACTCTGCGACAAGCAAGACGTGGGTGACGAATATCATTACCTACTATGCTGTACTTATTTTAAAAAAGAAAGAAAATCTTTAATCGACCAGTATTTTTATAAATCCCCAAATGTTCTAAAGTTTAAAGAACTTCTACAGATTACCTACCCAGAAAAACTAGTCTCACTAAGTAGGTTTATGCGAATAGTAATGCAGAAGATCCAGTAACCCGCCAATCTGTGCTTGCCAAATCTTAAGACTAGGTTCGGTCATGTCTCGTATTTACTGCTCTTACTCTCGATGTTACCCACTGTCATCGTTGCATTTCGTTTCGGTAACGTTACCAGTTGGGGACTTCGAGATGGTGCTTAACAGACGCACATAGAATCCTTTGTTCTGGATGGACCCTCGATTGTACTCTCTCGATAGTCCGACACACTGGTGACGGGCTAGTGAGGGGGAACACTAGCGGGGGAATTTGGCGAGTGTGTGTCGCTAACTGACCACCTAGTAGTATAATAGCTGAAACCTAGTTTTACTGAACTCATTGATACTGTTGTGCTA
This sequence comes from Lucinisca nassula, assembly GCA_963580285.1. NCBI lineage: Eukaryota > Metazoa > Mollusca > Bivalvia > Lucinida > Lucinidae > Lucinisca > Lucinisca nassula. The sequence continues at coordinate 60,845,190 of OY757025.1, forward strand.
TATATGTATGATACATTATGCTTGAGGGCCTAGACAGCCATTCACTCATGCACGCATGCACTCACCCACCCACCCACTCACTCATTTACTCACTCACTCACTCACTCACTCACTCATACACTCAATCACGCATTTACTCACTCACTCACTCACTCATTCACTCACTCACCGATTTGTACATTCACTGTCCCACTCACCAATCCATCCATCAAGCCATCCATACAGCCAGCCAGCCAGCCATCGATCCACACATCGATCTATCCACCAAACTCGTTCACTCGTCTATCAGCCAGTCAAAATGGATACATGTAAACACAAATTATATAACCCATTATGCTCTTGTACATGTTCAAAGGCCATGTAATTATTTAACTTGATTTGGCTACTATCTGTCACATAATGACCTATAAGAGTTGACGGACGTTAAAAGTCAAATCAAATAAACCATCTGTCACAAAGGTGAAACGCCACCTGAACCAAATGCCACTAAGAAGGGCGCTGGCCCGACATTACTTTAAACATATAGTCCTCCAAATTGGTTTACCTTATTCACCTTATTTGCATTATCTGCTGGTTCCTAGTCTGAATGTTGTCGGAGTTGAAAAGGCAGGTAACCAGACCCCCATGACCTTTCAAGGTCAGGGGGGTCTGGTTACCTGTTTTTCCAATATTGACAATGTGCAGGCTGGGAGCCGGCAGATTAGTGCAAATACGGTGAATCTACGGGCTTAGATGCCTCCGTGGACGTAAAACTAAACACTCAACCTCCCGCAGTCTACGGGCTTAGACCTAAGGGCATAAGGCGCCCAGCGGGCTTCACGGGGTTAAAACGGCATCGAATCAGCGTCGATCCATGACGTTGATTCGGCGTTGTTACTGCGTTGTTTCACGCATGTGAACCCTCTATGAACCTGTCCTGCACCGTTTTACGGGAAAGTTATGACGTATTCAGCTTTGTGACCCGATGGTATAATCTAAGTATATTATTACGAGTCAAAATATCACTGTAACTTACCCGAAGGTTATAGAATTTCTTATCCAAAAATGGAACCAAGTTATATGTTAAACAAATTTACTATTACACTTTGCACATAGACGCGGCCTGACCGAATTTCTGCATTATCTCGTGCACGCACGGATTATTTCTGCCCCAATTACTACAACCTCTGAATGAAGTAGTATAAATAAAGGTTCCTTTTAAAAGGAAAGGCTTGCCTGGTTTTAAGGGTACTGTTCCTGGTGTAAATGAAGCCATATTGCCGCCACATGGATGTACGAGTTGATGTAGATGAAAGCACTGGTGAGGAAGCAAATTGAACTGTTCTTGTTAATGGGACATAGACTTTTGATCTTACTTTTGACCAACTATGATAGTAAGGGATCATTGTGATGACCCTGTTTTATTGAAATTTGCTCAGTAGTATCTGAATAGTAGCTGGAAGAAGACATTGTTAACAGACAGACAGGAGGAATAATGGACTTATGGAGCACGGACGATATGCGATTTGGCAAGTACAAATGGACAAACAAAACAAAATAAATGTCCCTAACAGATTTATGAGAGACAATAATGTGGTAGAACACATCATACGTACTGTTTGTTTTGCTAGGTTTTACGCCCGTTCAACAATCTTTCAGTCATAGACAGGCGGGTAGTTTCCTAACCATCGTTCCTGGAGAGTACCAGTACTAGACTCCGATCCTCCGACACAAACTACCAAATGTTTTCACATAAACGATCATGGCCGGTAGCGAAGCTCGAACCCATGACCCTCCAGTGATTACAAGTCAGCGACCTTAATCACTGGAGAACGGAGGCGGTCTTCCATACATACTGAGTATACATTCATGTCACGTGGCCAGTTAACATGTAATTGTTTTTTTTTTTTTTTTTTTTTTTTTTGGGTTTGGGTTTTACGGCCCTCCAAGATTATTTCACGCATATCGAGCCGATCGTTAATCATAGGTTGGCGAAAACCGGAGAACCCGGAGAAAAACCACCTGACCTTCCGTTGCAGAAATTGGCGTCTCACACGTGACCCGAGCGAGGCTCGAACCCACGGCGGTGAGAGACCTAATGACTAAGAGTCAGCGCTCTTATCCATTAGGCCACGGAGGCCCGTAACATGTAATTGTTAGGTGACAACACAAATATACATACAAGGGAGTATAAGACGAAGGAGGAAGAGATATTAAATGTTTACATCCTCTATTAGCAAAGTATAAAAATATTATAAACAAGAGACAACCAAACTAAACAATGTTACCAATGTAAACAGTTTTTATCTGAATAAACAGTATAAAGCTATTTAAGGTGAATCTTAATCTTGATAAAAAAAACTGGACCAATTGACTGTTAGTACGCCGTAAACTTTGTTCATTTATTGGTGGCAGTACCTTCAATATAACTAGAGCTGTCAGTGAAACTGACTAGCGCCCCGGCAGCGCTATCAGAGGAGTAGGAAAATGTTGATGTTAAAAAACTATAAAGAACAAGGAAATGAAAGCACATAGCTCAAAGAATCATATTGAACATGATAACTCGGTTTTAGAAACCAACCTGGGTTTTGCGCACAACACATCCTCTCATGATGATTAACATTACTGTCAAGTTATTCTAAAATCAATCCAGGAATAAGAAAGATATTGATCGGACACGATAAAAAAGACGTTTTTTTACCTTTCACCTCTAAGTATGACCTTGACCTTTGGGGTACGGACCCGGGTCTTGCGCGTGACACACTGTCACATTATGGTTAATATTTCTGCTAAGTAATATTTAAATCCATTTAGGTATAAGAAAGTTATAGATTGGACACAATAAAAAGACGCTTATGTGACCTTTTATCTCTAAGTATGACCTTGACCTTTGAGGTACCGCTGTGGGTCTTGCTTGAGACACTCCGTCACATTATGGTTAACATTTCTGCCAAGTAATATTTTAATCCATCCAGGAATAACAAAGTTATTGATCGGACACGACAAAGACCCTTTTATCACCTTTAACCTCTAAGTATGACCTTGGCCTTTGAGGTACGAACCTGAGTCCTGCGCGCAACACTCCATCACATTATGGTTAACATTTCTGCCAAGTATATATTTAAATCCATCCAGGAATAAGAAAGTTATGGAGGATAAAACAAATTGTGGACGGACAGACAGACGAACGGAGAGTGATTACTATAGAGCACCCACACTTTCAGTGCGGGGCCCTAATAAGTTTGTACATATACATTATGATTCAATGGAGGTTTCAGGCAGGCAAATCATAATTTTCAGTAAATGCTATTATTCTAATTTCTCACATGAAAATATTCAATTTCATTCGTGCAGGTAATTGAAAATGTGGAAAGTATAATATTAACGTTTATGTCCAATATGTACTCGCACACGTTATTGAAGGTTTCCATAGTTCAAATATTTCTGAACTCTGTGTGTCCACAATTTATCCATTTTTAGAATGCATTCATCTGTTCGGAAATATTTGAAACATGGAGTGAGTGAGTGAGTTATAGTTTAACGTCCCACCAACAGCTAAGGTCATATGGAGACGGATCCTCGGTTTAAAGACTCATCCGAAAGTCTGGAGAAGCCCGGGATCAAACCTGCGATCCCTGGTTTACAAGGCAAGTAGCATAACCACTGCACCACAGGGGCTTCTAATTTGAAACATGGAAAACGTCAATAACATGTGTGAGTAGACCGTGGCATAGTGGATAAATTCGCTTCGGTGTTTAGTTAAACTTTCGCACAGAAACGATAGCTCTGTCACTAGACCATCTCTAACTAAACTGGTACCCTTATTCTATTAAAATATGCGAAAGCTATTGAGCTATAGGGTGAGGGAACCAGAAAACCGGAAAAAGCTGACTGTATCTCTGATTTTTGTTTAAAAAAAAAAACACCTGAGGATCCAAAATAACATAGAAAGAGAAGTCTAAAACCGGAACTACTTTTCCAATCTAACTCGCTGCAAGCCAATAAACGGGGTCGAGCAAAGAGAATCGAACGCTGACAGCGAAGATTCTAGCGAGCCTGTGCATGTGCACACTTTCTCTAGAACCTCCACTTTCTGCACACATACGCGCCTACAGGCAAAATTCTAATTAATTCAATAACTACCTTATCCCGGAGGAGAATATATATATGACACATTCGAACATGAATGGCGCTGCATCTCGTCTTAGCAGGAAACGTTGACTCAGCGTTGTTTCAATACTGATTCAAAGTTGAGCCAACGCTGAGTGCATGTTGGGAATTATCACATTTATTATATGTCTACTAACAACAGCCCCTCGAAATCTTCTTCTGTCAATGTATGGGATGTAAACCTTTTTATGACTGTATATGACAGCACGAATACATGTGCATAACTCATACTTAGCGTCCCTTTGAGGGACATAAGCAAACAGTGTGGACCTGGATGACACACTACGTAATGCGGCATCTGATCTGGATCCGCGCTGTTTGCACAAAGTACACGGATTTTTGTGGAGCTTACCCCTGACACCCCTATTGTTGGTAGTGGACCACCCCAGTCTTATTTGGTGGAAGATTGTATTGTCATATACGAGTCAAAATATCACTGAATTCCATATCAACCCTATCTTTGCAAGCACCATGAACTAAGGATGATATGTGTAAAGTAATCTATAGTATGAAGTGCACGTTCTCCCTGTGTCCTTGAAATATTAGTCATGATACCAGCAAAGATACTTTGGATCAGCTTGAAACACCCGTGTAAGCCGCACCCCCACAAAATAACCATCATTTCTTATTTAGTTATGTCTAATGTAATTCCGTGTATGTCATTAAGTTGACTTAAGAGAATAAAGTTTTGTCTGTCTGTCTGTCTGTCTGTTCCCAGCCCGGACAATTATATAGGTATGTTAAATAGACTGTTCCCACCAAGGACACTTTTCGTAGTTATGGTTAGTAGACATTTTTCAGCACGGACACTTTCTAAAGCTATCATTTAAAGACTGGTCCCAGCATGGACACTTTCTGTAGGTATATTTAAAAAACTGTTGCCACCAAGGACACTTTCTGTAGTACGCTTCATAGCACCAACGAAACGACATTTAGGGGGCAAAAATTTGGACAGTTTGACACTTAAGTATATATTCGTGAGTCCAAATGCGGTTTATTCCGTTATTTGGGTACTTAAGTGGCAACAATTTGCTCTTGGGTGGCTTGCCGCTTAAGAGAATTTGCCGCTTAAGTAGTCAATATGCCGACGCCTAGCCACTTAAGTATCCGTTCGTGAGAACGTGCGTCTGTTCCCAGCACGGACACTTTCTGTAGCTATGTTTAATAGACTGTTCCCATCAAGGACACTTTCTGTAGGTATGTTTAATAGATTGTTCCCAGCACGGACATTTCTGTAGATATGGTTAATAGACTGTTCACACCAAAGACACTTTCTGAAGGTATTTTAATGGATTGTTTGCAGCACGGATACTTCTGTTGGTATGTTTAATAGACTGTTTCCAACAAGGACACTTTCTATACGTATGTTTAATAAGAAGTTCCCACCAAGCACAGTTTCTGTAGCTATGTTTAATAGACTGTTCCAAGCATAGACACTTACTGTTGCTATGTTTAATAGACTATTCTCACCAATGACACTTTCTGTAGCTATGTTTAATAGAATGTTCCCACCAAGGACACTTTCTGTAGCCATTTTTAACAGACTGTTCCCACCAAGGACACTTCATGTAGTTATGTTTAATAGACTGTTCCCAGCATGGACACTTTTTGTAGCTATGTTTAATAGGCTGTTTCCCGCACGGACACTTCTGTATATATGTTTAATAGACTGTTTCCAACAAGGACTCTTTCTATACGTATGTTTAATAAACTGTTCCCACCAAGGACACTTTCTGTAGCTATGTTTAATAGAATGTCCCCACCAAGGACACTTTCTGTAGCCGTTTTTAACAGACTGTTCCCACCAAGGACACTTCATGTAGCTATGTTTAATAGACTGTTTCCAGCATGGACACTTTTTTGCTATGTTTAATAGGCTGTTTCCAGCACGGACACTTCTGTATATATGTTTAATAGACTGTTTCCAACAAGGACTCTTTCTATACGTATGTTTAATAAACTGTTCCCACCGAGGACGCTTTTTGTAGCTATGTTTAATAGAATGTCCCCACCAAGGACACTTTCTGTAGCCGTTTTTAACAGACTGTTCCCACCGAGGACACTTCATGTAGCTATGTTTAATAGAATGTTCCCAGGATGGACACTTTTCGTAGCTATGTTTAATAGAATGTTCTCACCAAGGACACTTTCTGTAGCCATTTTTAACAGACTGTTCCCACCAAGGACACTTCATGTAGCTATGTTTAATAGACTGTTCCCAGCATGGACACTTTTTGTAGCTATGTTTAATAGGCTGTTTCCAGCACGGACACTTCTGTATATATGTTTAATAGACTGTTTCCAACAAGGACTCTTTCTATACGTATGTTTAATAAACTGTTCCCACCAAGGACACTTTCTGTAGCTATGTTTAATAGAATGTCCCCACCAAGAACACTTTCTGTAGCCGTTTTTAAAAGACTGTTCCCACCAAGGACACTTCATGTAGCTATGTTTAATAGACTGTTCCCAGCATGGACACTTTTTTGTAGCTATGTTTAATAGGCTGTTTCCAGCACGGACACTTCTGTATATATGTTTAATAGACAGTTTCCAACCAGGACTCTTTCTATACGTATGTTTAATAAACTGTTCCCAACAAGGACACTTTTTGTAGCTATGTTTAATAGAATGTCCCCACCAAGGACACTTTCTGTAGCCTTTTTTACAGACTGTTCCCCCCAAGGACACTTCATGTAGCTATGTATAATAGAATGTTCCCAGCATGGACACTTTTTGTAGCTATGTTTTATAGAATGTTCCCACCAAGGACACTTTCTGTAGCCATTTTTAACAGACTGTTCCCACCAAGGACACTTCATGTAGCTATGTTTAATAGACTGTTCCCAGCATGGACACTTTTTGTAGCTATGTTTAATAGGCTGTTTCCAGCACGGACACTTCTGTATATATGTTTAATAGACTGTTTCCAACAAGGACTCTTTCTATACGTATGTTTAATAAACTGTTCCCACCAAGGACACTTTCTGTAGCTATGTTTAATAGAATGTCCCCACCAAGGACACTTTCTGTAGCCGTTTTTAACAGACTGTTCCCACCAAGGACACTTCATGTAGCTATGTTTAATAGACTGTTTCCAGCATGGACACTTTTTTGCTATGTTTAATAGGCTGTTTCCAGCACGGACACTTCTGTATATATGTTTAATAGACTGTTTCCAACAAGGACTCTTTCTATACGTATGTTTAATAAACTGTTCCCACCGAGGACGCTTTTTGTAGCTATGTTTAATAGAATGTCCCCACCAACGACACTTTCTGTAGCCGTTTTTAACAGACTGTTCCCACCGAGGACACTTCATGTAGCTATGTTTAATAGAATGTTCCCAGGATGGACACTTTTCGTAGCTATGTTTAATAGAATGTTCTCACCAAGGACACTTTCTGTAGCCATTTTTAACAGACTGTTCCCACCAAGGACACTTCATGTAGCTATGTTTAATAGACTGTTCCCAGCATGGACACTTTTTGTAGCTATGTTTAATAGGCTGTTTCCAGCACGGACACTTCTGTATATATGTTTAATAGACTGTTTCCAACAAGGACTCTTTCTATACGTATGTTTAATAAACTGTTCCCACCAAGGACACTTTCTGTAGCTATGTTTAATAGAATGTCCCCACCAAGAACACTTTCTGTAGCCGTTTTTAAAAGACTGTTCCCACCAAGGACACTTCATGTAGCTATGTTTAATAGACTGTTCCCAGCATGGACACTTTTTTGTAGCTATGTTTAATAGGCTGTTTCCAGCACGGACACTTCTGTATATATGTTTAATAGACAGTTTCCAACCAGGACTCTTTCTATACGTATGTTTAATAAACTGTTCCCAACAAGGACACTTTTTGTAGCTATGTTTAATAGAATGTCCCCACCAAGGACACTTTCTGTAGCCTTTTTTACAGACTGTTCCCCCCAAGGACACTTCATGTAGCTATGTATAATAGAATGTTCCCAGCATGGACACTTTTTGTAGCTATGTTTTATAGAATGTTCCCACCAAGGACACTTTCTGTAGCCATTTTTAACAGACTGTTCCCACCAAGGACACTTCATGTAGCTATGTTTAATAGACTGTTCCCAGCATGGACACTTTTTGTAGCTATGTTTAATAGGCTGTTTCCAGCACGGACACTTCTGTATATATGTTTAATAGACTGTTTCCAACAAGGACTCTTTCTATACGTATGTTTAATAAACTGTTCCCACCAAGGACACTTTCTGTAGCTATGTTTAATAGAATGTCCCCACCAAGGACACTTTCTGTAGCTATGTTTAATAGAATGTCCCCACCAAGGACACTTTCTGTAGCCGTTTTAACAGACTGTTCCCCCCCAAGGACACTTCATGTAGCTATGTTTAATAGAATGTTCCCAGCATGGACACTTTTTGTAGCTATGTTTAATAGAATGTTCCCACCAAGGACAAATTCTGTAGCCATTTTTAACAGACTGTTCCCACCAAGGACACTTCATGTAGCTATGTTTAATAGACTGTTCCCAGCATGGACACTTTTTGCAGCTATGTTTAATAGGCTGTTTCCAGCACGGACACTTCTGTATATATGTTTAATAGACTGTTTCCAACAAGGACTCTTTCTATACGTATGTTTAATAAACTGTTCCCACCAAGGACACTTTCTGTAGCTATGTTTAATAGAATGTCCCCACCAAGGACACTTTCTGTAGCCGTTTTTAACAGACTGTTCCCACCAAGGACACTTCATGTAGCTATGTTTAATAGACTGTTCCCAGCATGGACACCTTTTGTAGCTATGTTTAATAGGCTGTTTCAAGCACGGACACTTCTGTATATATGTTTAATAGACTATTTCCAACAAGGACTCTTTCTATACGTATGTTTAATAAACTAATCCCACCAAGGACACTTTCTGTAGCTATGTTTAATAGAATGTCCCCACCAAGGACACTTTCTGTAGCCATGTTTAATAGACTGTTGGCACCAAGGACACTTTCTGTAATTATGTTTAATAGACTGTTCCCGACAAGGATACTTTTTGTAGCTATGAATATTAGTCTCTTCGCAGCACGGACACTTCTGAAGGTATGTTCAATAGACGGACGGACACTCCTGTAGGTATGTTTAATAGACTGTTCCCACCAAGGACACTGTCTGAACCTATGTCAGGTAGACTGTTCCCATCACGGAAACTTTCTGGAGCTATCATTTATAGACTGTTCCCAGCACGTACACTTCTGTAGGTATGTTAAATAGACTGTTCCCAGCACGGACAGTTTCTGAAGCTATGTTCAATACACTGTTCCCACCAAAGACACTTGTTTCATATGTCGGGGGCTGGCAAAACGTATATGTGACGGGACAACACAAGGGAACCTCGAATCTATGTCCACTTGTTTGGCATTAACGCAAAGGAAATTCTAAGATACTTAGAATCCTTTACATTATTTATATGGAATAAGTCTAATATTTATAAACAACACTGGTTACATAATTTTACAAAGACAAACTTAAAGGGACAGTTGACTCGCAATCTATTCCACTTAGGTTAAGACAGAATGAAAATTAGTTTGGGCCCAATTAAATTTCTGTCTTAATACAAGTGGAATACACTTGAATCACACTTGAATTACACATGAAGTACACACACTCATTCACACCCTCACATACTTAACATAATGTTCTTTCTCCCTTCCTGTTGATGATAAGGACCTGATGAGTGTTTATGGCACCATAATGTTTTATATAAACTTTATATTAACCAGTATATTCACAGTAATGACTGTTTCATCAACCAGTTTTTGCCTCTGTGTTATACCGTGGCGATTACATCTATAGCTGCTCATCGCCGAATAAAATGTAGTAACAGGGGTGGGGGACACATAAACCCCTTTACATCATTCTATACTCATCATCCATATCATCACTGCCTCATATCACTGATGCCTCATATCACTGATGCCTCGTATCACCGTTGTCTTATATCAACGATGCCTCATATTGACGATGCCTTATATCAACAATGCCTCATATCAATGATTGACGTCAGGTGAGCGATTCAGGCTGCAATGTTGATATTCTATAAGTGTAACTGCAATGTCCCCAACACGGACAGTGTGCGCCCACGAAGGACTGTTCCGGACAAGGTCATAGTGTTGCGTGTTGCAATTATATACTGTAGGAGTTTAGAGGCAAAGTGGCCCGGTAAGGAAGACTCTCCTGCTAAATGAAGGGGCTAGCTATTGAATGCTGCTGCTCCAAGTACGAATACACTTTGTTGCCTGTTGTTGTTTCTTTGAATTGAGGTTTTACGTCCCCGTCAATACTGTTTAGGTCGTTTTGCAGACTTACGTCAGATTTTGTGGGACTTTTACCCGACATTGAGATGAAATTACATCTCAAGCCCTGCCGCCCAAACAAACCAAAAGGGTTAATATAGAGGGACCGTCCGACTCGCACATCTTTGCCTGTGCAGGCTTTGACCCGATAAGCGGTTTACCAGTCATGTGCATTTGGTTTCAGCTTCCGTCGCCCACGCCCATCGGGGCTTGAAGAAATATATGAGCCGCTTGATGCTTCCACGCAGAGCTGATTCCGACCCGCACACGAATACTTGTAAACCGCTTAGAGGATCTAAGCCTGCCCAGGCAAAGCGGTACGTACGAGTTGGACCGTCCGTGCTTATAAACCCTATTGGTTTCATTGGGCGACAGCGCTTGAGATGTCATTTCATCTCAATGTCGGTTAAAAGTCCCACAAAATTGGAAGCAACGTCTCAAAAATGACCTTTACAGTGTTGACGAGGAAATTAAACATCAAATCAAACAAACAAACATCTGCGTGGAAGCATCGTGCAGCCCATTCTATTTCTCCAAACCCTGATGGGCGAGGGCCTATCAACTTTACTGATATTGTTGTAGCAATGATAGCGATAAATAAACCAAGCGTGATGCTCTTAAATTACCTTTCTTAAGGCGAACAGATTCACCTTCATTGGAGGCAATGCTTTCACAAATATTTTTGTCAAACACACATGCCAAAAGGGGTCTACTCTTAAAGAAAAGCATTTGCTTCTTTTGGCCAAAAGGGTTCTACTATTTAAGGAAAGAATTTGCACCGAAAGCAAACTCTTTCCTTTAAGAAAAGACCCCTTTGACAGAGGTTATCGTTCTTGGAAAAATGAACATGAAGTTCGAATGTTGTCTTCCTTTTATAGAGGACGGAAAATGTAGAAGGTTTATTGCAGATTTTCCGTAAGTTGTGGATGAATTTTTTTTATATGCCCAACAATTTACCGAATTGTGATCAGGTGTTATAAATTAATAACCTTATTTTTTGCTCAAAACATAGCTTCTGGGTAGACGTTCAAACAGGCTTATTAAGGTGGTTATAAAGAGCACCCACAATCTATATTTAAACTAGAAATAAGAAACGTATCTTAATGCTAGTTCTAGATATATGAATGTCACCACTATAGCACAATGCTTGCCAGTGACTACATGAGAAGAGTTGGCCACCGCCCATCGGGGCTTGAAGAAATAGATGCTTCCACGCAGAGCTGAAACCGACCCGCACACGAGCACTAATAAACCGCTTAGAGGACCTAAGCCTGCCCAGGCAAAGCGGTACGAGTGTCGGACTGTCCATGCTTATTAACCCTTTTGGTTTTATTGGGCGACAGGGTTTGAGATGTCATTTCATTTCAATGTCGGATAAAAGTACAACAAAATTGGAAGCAACGTCTCCAAAATGAACTTTACAGTGTTGACGGGGACGTTAAACCTCAAACAAACATAAGAAGATTACATACAGAAAACATTAGTCTCGGTTTTAACCCATTTTGTACCAAATGGAATCTTCCTCCTTATATATAGCACATGTCCATTTCAAACTTTAGGGGTGTAAGGCTGTGTTTTCTTCATAATTGATTTGGAAAATGGCTATTTTTTTTGCAAACGGTGTAGGCCCTGATCAGACGCCGCGTTCTGCGGCGTCTAATCTGGACCTGCACTGTTCGCCACTTACCCCATTTTTGGGTTTCCGGTACCAAATGGGTTAATTTACCTTTGACAACACCTGCTGTTGCCAGGATCTGCACCGTTTACCATTCAGTTAACAAATTTGAATGACTACATTGTATTGAGAAGCCTCCGTGGTCGAGTGGTTACGCTACTGGCCTTATAAACCAGGGGTCGCAGGTTCGATCCCGGGCTTCTCCAGACTTTCGGATGAGTCTTTAAACCGAGGTCCCGTCTCCGTATGACCTTAGCTGTTGGTGGGACGTAAAACTGAAACACTCACTCACTCACATTGTATTGAGTACATGCTATATGATTGGTTGATAGACAGAAATGAGTGTGGCTAAATTAGCAGGAATATATTCTTGTTAACGAAACTCTTTCATAAACAGTGAGTGAGTGAGTGAGTGAGTGAGTGCTTGAGTTTTACGTCCCACCAACAGCTAGGGTCATACGGAGTCTTATTTGTTTGATTGTTTGTTTGATTTGAAGTTTAACGTCCCCGTCAACACCGTAAAGGTCATCATGGAGATGTTGCTTCCAATTTTGTGGGACTTTTACCCGACATTGAGATGAAATGACATCTCAAGCTCTGTCGCCCAATGTAACCAATAGGGTTTATAAGCATGGACGGGCCGGCTCGCACCGCATTGCCTGGGCAAGCTTAGATCCTCTAAGCGGTTTACCAGTACTCTTGTGCGGGTCAGTTTTAGCTCTACGTAGAAGCATTATGCAGCCAATCTATTCCTATAATCCCCGATGGGCCATACGGAGTCGGGACCTCGGTTTAAAGTCTCATCCGAAAGTTTGGAGAAGCCCGGGATCGATCCTGCGAGTAACCACTACACCGCGGAGGCTTCCTTTCATAAACTGTTAGACTGTATATATGTATTTTAGGTTTAGTCATAACTTAAGTGATCAAGTGTGGGCGGACTACTGACCTTACTGCAAGACAGACAGAAGTTCTGATCACAGTCTATACACCGTTTAGCAGCTTCCAGTTTTCCCTCACAGACTTCACAGAGTTGTTTTTCAGACCAACTTATGAGTGACTGGTCACCTGGAATTAAGAAACATGGCTAGTCTATAAATTTTATTTCCCAAAGACAAACCCTACAGTTTTTGCTTTAACATTAACTTTCCTATATGTTGTTGTTTGGGCACGTGCACGTGTAAGTTTGTTAAATGGTGGCACCCGGCCTGTGTACTATTCGTATCGTTTCTTTTTTTTTTCAGCAAAATACCCGAGCAATCGATATTGTCTTTGCTAAAATACGAGGGATGTTAAAAAAGAATTGCTTATTTCTATCTGGAGACTTCAAATTTCAAGTTAGCCCAAAAGTGCTCATTCCATGCCCTCGAAGTACTTACTGTGGCTAGAAATGCAAAGTTTCAGCCGATGTACACACTTCTTAAAGGCGTCACGATACGCTGATTTGGGCACATTAATAAGCAGATCCAAGTGCCTGTCGGGACTGGTATTTCCGCCCAGCAAGGAATGATTTCAATTCCGGAAACAAAAAGAAATCACATTGGGCAAGGACTGGGGAATACGTGGGGTGAGGCAAAACAGTTACGTTTTCTTTCTTCAAAAACGCCGCAACTATTGCGGAGGTATGGGCGGTTGCATTGTCATGTAGAAGACGGACATGTTTAAAACCAGTGGCAGGGCGTCGTTTCTGATAATACTTTTTTCAGTTTTTTTTTCAGTACTACGTCTTTGTGGTACTTTCCGGTAATGCTTTTGCCCTTTTTCACCGGCTCTTTTTATTGCGACTCCTTCACCAGAGAAGAAGATTGCATACATAACTTTCTTTGTACTCAAAGAATGTTTGACAAATTATTGGGCGTTTGCTGTGTTTAGTGGCCCAGATCTAATTGCTAACCTTTCTGACGGGCTCAAAATAAGAGTACCACAAGGAAAATCCATAGCCCCGACCCACCCTCCAAAGGGGTGTGGCAAGCGAGAGGTTAAGACGAGGTGTAGCGTTGTGGTTGCGGCCCACTGGCTTTGCACTTATGAGCGCTGCACCAAAATCCTAGCTGATCGGGAGCCACACTGCCCGAAATAGGATCACACGAGAACACGCCGGAACTGGGCATGGATCCATCACAAGGAAAATCCATCGCCCGGCCTCTCCGGAGGGGGGAAGGCAAACGGGAAATCAGGACGAGATGTAACGCTGGGGTTTGCGGTCTTAGGACTTTGGCACTGAGCAGCGTTGCGTCAAAATCCTGGCTGATCGAGAGCCACACAACCCAAAGGAGAACGGCACACCAACACACTAGCAAACAAAAGGCTCTCCTTCAGGAATGCACATAGATTAGTGGGACAGAAATAAGAAACAATAGGCCTTATCACATCTCTTTGTTTTTCTTTTTTTTTCGCTTTCGAATAAAGGATGTACATTATAAGGTTACCCAAACGGAATGATCTGGGGGCCACAAAAGGACCCTTTTATAAACACCTGACTAGCAGAAAAATCACAGGAAGGCTCTCTCTAAGCACACATGGTATTGCTTCTGTCCCTCTCTTGACAAATGAATACGGTCCCTATAATAGTGCCTGTGGAGGCGGCCATCGCTGTCCCAACTTTGCCTTCGGAAAATATGAAACGCTGTCCCACAAGTCAACATCATAGCTCGCCACGCGCATACCACCATGGCCGAAAAACCGAACCTCGCCTGGTACATCAAACAGCCCTCGGTACTGCCCTTGTCGTTTAACATAAGAATCACCAAAAAACAGCAAATCGCGCCATGACCGTAATTAAAACGGACGGTCAAGACGACCATATATTTATACAGATAAGGGAAATAAACTAACTAACTAGGGCATGACTTAGCGCGACCCTGAAGGAGGGCATCAACACACAACCACCCACGCAAAACTAAAACAACATACATCCACCCACGCAATGCTCAATTAGGTAGATAAAGCGATAGTTGTAGAATAGTTGTAGAGTAGGAATGCCGTAGAGAGGATAGTATAGGAAAAGAGAGATCAAAAATCTGGAGATAGAAGAAGAAGAAGAAGAAGAGTTTAGTCCCCAAAAAGCGATTTCAAACATTGTTAACTGTAAATATGACACATAAAAACAAGATCGCATAGGAGTGCTCGACTGCGCACATGCGCAGGCGGACGCTTGTAAGCGACCTATGAATTTGTACTAACTGCATTGCTAACGAGATCGGCACACGATATCTCGGGCCCTCAAACGACTAGGTAGGAATACAATTCCTCCTATGGTGCCTTCCTTCAAGTAGGATGCGATAATGACATGTAAACATGGCGACTCAGAATGACCCACTTACGGTCCCACAGAATATGACATCCTACGTGGAGGAGGGCACCACATTTTCCTAACTTTAACAAAAAAATGCAGAAAAGGAGATTGACCTACTTCCACATCCTCCGCGATAGAGGTCACCCACAAACTAAAATAAACACGAACTTGGGCCCGAGACGGCGGAGGCCGTCACACTATACTATATGTTGTATGTACAGAATAAACAAAAATCACAAAATATAATCTACAAGCACAACCTTGCAGGTACAAAAACTGTCCTACCCAGCATAAGAGAGCGGGTGGGCTTGCCCCAAAACGGACAACACCATCTTTAAAGCACAAGAAAAACAAACACGACAGGTCCGTGGCGGGGCGAGCACATCCGCCCGCATATATACTCAATAAGCTGGGGGCACAGACCAAATAATGTAAAAACGTACATACGTTACAACAATATGCAAAAATCAAACAAAAAAATAAATAAAAAACAAAAATACCAATATCAAAATTGATACAAAAAGCGTAGACGACATCCATAGACATGGTGCTGGCGTGAGGGTGTAGATGCGGCTGAAGCTACAAGCTAGAAGAAAGAAATGGATGGACTCTACAATTTCGTGGTTCAAATAAGCACCACAAAATGGCTAAAAAACTTTGTCTCGAATCCCCTGATTGAATATAAGGTGCATAACACGTAACATGGAAACGTGTATAGCAATCTTTAGAAACGTCTTCCAAATCGCAATGAAACTTCTAAACAAAATTAACTGCTAAACGATCCCCTTAATGATAAGTTCAAACCCTGTTACACAAAACAACCCACACCCCTTTGCGGCAAACCGCAAAACCCCAAGGCACAGCACTGCTATAACTTAAACGCAGTGCAATCACGCAGCCAAACCTTTAGAATGGAGTTTCAAATTACTACAACTAAACTATGTTGCACAAAAACAAAGGCTCACATTGGAACTGTGCAACATATCCACAGCCCTTGAAATATGAAGCACGCCTAGCCCAGAAACTCCTACATTTAAAGATGCCCTTTAGCGACAGGACACATGTACTCCTGAAGCAAACGGGAAGACAAAATATAAGCCCCACCGAGACCTGGAAAGGTCACGGCACCGTTTCACAAACCCCTCAGGACGGAGCTCGGCGATTGGCTACAGGGCAAGGGGATGCCCGTGGGCTCGGAGACACCTGAGACGTGAGACGACAAACATGGACGGACGGGACTGGAGCCGAGCGATGGTCTCCCTGTTCACCGGCAACGGGGAATAGGGGTACCACCGAACGGCTACGGTGTAGTGCCAGCATGGATTCGTTCCCTGGGACCCCACCAGCTGACGACCCGCGACACGGGGAAACTGGAAAACAACAACAATCCGCGAATGAAGTCACCTAACTCCCAATCGGCTAGCTGATAACTGTCAAGCAGACAGGAGTCAGCATATTGGCAGCCTAGGGAAAAGAGCAGTACCTCCAACTAATCCCAGCTGGCGAACTGGGGGTAGCCCCTATGTGCCCTTGGCGCCCGGTTACCTTAAAAACATCCGTCAGTCATCTATTTATTTTGCATCAGGACAAAGAAGAAGAACAACGTTGAATTCGAAGGGATGTTTTTTATTGTATCGTGATCCCAAATGAATATCAAAGGAGTCATTAAAATGTCCATTTAAAGAAGCATTTAACCCAGCTAATTAAAAATCAATTAGTCCTTACAAAAGAAACATTCTGACTAAAATACAAAAATTATTCTATTGTGGAAGCAGGCTACAAACCGCATACAAATCCATGCACTTTCCACTTGTCTGGAGCAAAATAATCCGTAAACAAAATTTGCCGCATGACGTTAAATTAAACTGGAAATTTCTTCTGACGTAACGTCAACTTTCAACGTCATTTTCCACGTTTTACGCTGATACTCGTAACCGCTGATACTCGTTTTCAGCATTTCTTTTAGGGCTACTGATGAGGCCTTGATGGCCGAAACAAGCTTGTCTGGCCCAAACAACAACTGGATTCTGCTATTTTCGTTTTTGAATGCGTTCATGGTTCATGGTTCTCAAAGGGCATCCCTTTTAGCCTTATTTAATACACATGATTTAAAGCAAACTAGACATTTGAACAATTTCCTGCAATTGTTTTTAGCGATTGGTGGATTCCATACATGGACTCCTTTAATAGATTGTTCCCAGCAAGGACAATTTATATAGGTATGTTTAATAGACTGTTCCCACCAAGGACACTTTATGTAGGTATGTTTTATAGACTGTTCCAAGCACAGACACTTCTGTAGGTATGTTTATAGACTGTTCCCAGCCCGGACAATTATATAGGTATGTTAAATAGACTGTTCCCACCAAGGACACTGTTCGTAGTTATGGTTAGTAGACATTTTCCAGCACGGACACTTTCTAGAGCTATCATTAAAAGACTGGTTCTAGCATGGACACTTTCTGTAGGTATATTTAAAAGACTGTTCCCACCACGGACACTTTCTGTAGTACGCTTCATAGTCTGTTCCCAGCAAGGACACTTTCTGTAGGTATGTTTAATATATTGTTCCCAGCACGGATACTTCTGTTGGTATGTTTAATAGACTGTTTCCAACAAGGACACTTTCTATACGTATGATTAATAAGAAGTTCCCACCAAGCACACTTTCTGTAGCTATGTTTAATAGACTGTTCCCAGCATGGACACTTTTTGTAGCTATGTTTAATAGGCTGTTTCCAGCGCGGACACTTCTGTATATATGTTTAATAGACTGTTTCCAACAAGGTCTCTTTCTATACGTATGTTTAATAAACTGTTCCCACCAAGGACACTTTCTGTAGCTATGTTTAATAGAATGTTCCCACCAAGGACACTTTCTGTAGCCATTTTTAACAGACTGTTCCCACTAAGGACACTTTTTGTAGCTATGTTTAATAGGCTGTTTCCAGCACGGACACTTCTGTATATATGTTTAATAGACTGTTTCCAACAAGGGCTCTTTCTATACGTATGTTTAATAAACTGTTCCCACCAAGGACACTTTCTGTAGCTATGTTTAATAGAATGTCCGCACCAAGGACACTTTCTGTAGCCGTTTTTAACAGACTGTTCCCACCAAGGACACTTCATGTAGCTATGTTTAATAGACTGTTCCCAGCATGGACACTTTTTGTAGATATGTTTAATAGAATGTTCCCACCAAGGACACTTTCTGTAGACATTTTTAACAGACTGTTCCCACCAAGGACACTTCATGCAGCTATGTTTAATAGACGGTTCCCAGCATGGACACTTCATGTAGCTATGTTTAATAGACTGTTCCCAGCATGGACACTTTTTGTAGCTATGTTTAATAGAATGTTCCCACCAAGGACACTTCTGTAGCCGTTTTTAACAGACTGTTCCCACCAAGGACACTTCATGTAGCTATGTTTAATAGACTGTTCCCATCATTGACACTTTTTGTAGCTATGTTTAATAGGCTGTTTCCAGCACGGACACTTCTGTATATATGTTTAATAGACTGTTTCCAACAAGGTCTCTTTCTATACGTATGTGTAATAAACTGTTCCCAACAAGGACACTTTCTGTAGCTATGTTTAATAGAATGTTCCCACCAAGGACACTTTCTGTAGCCATTTTTAACAGACTGTTCCCACTAAGGACACTTTTTGTAGCTATGTTTAATAGGCTGTTTCCAGCACGAACACTTCTGTATATATGTTAAATAGACTGTTTCCAACAAGGACTCTTTCTATACGTATGTTTAATAAACTGTCCCCACCAAGGACACTTTCTGTAGCCGTTTTTAACAGACTGTTCCCACCAAGGACACTTCATGTAGCTATGTTTAATAGACTGTTCCCAGCATGGACACTTTTTGTAGTTATGTTTAATAGAATGTTCCCACCAAGGACACTTTCTGTAGACATTTTTAACAGACTGTTCCCACCAAGGACACTTTATGTAGCTATGTTTAATAGACTGTTCCCAGCATGGACACATCATGTAGCTATGTTTAATAGACTGTTCCCAGCATGGACACTTTTTGTAGCTATGTTTAATAGAATGTTCCCACCAAGGACACTATCTGTAGCCGTTTTTAACAGACTGTTACCACCAAGGACACTTCATGTAGCTATGTTTAATAGACTGTTCCCAGCATGGACACTTTTTGTAGCTATGTTTAATAGAATGTTCCCACCAAGGACACTTTCTGTAGCCATTTTAAACAGACTGTTCCCACCAAGGACACTTCATGTAGCTATGTTTAATAGACTGTTCCATGCATGGACACTTTTTGTAGCTATGTTTAATAGGCTGTTTCCAGCACGAACTCTTCTGTATATATGTTTAATAGACTGTTTCCAACAAGGACTCTTTCTATACGTATGTTTAATAAACTGTTCCCACCAAGGACACTTTCTGTAGCTATGTTTAATAGAATGTCCCCACCAAGGACACTTTCTGTAGCCGTTTTTAACAGACTGTTCCCACCAAGGACACTTCATGTAGCTATGTTTAATAGACTGTTCCCAGCATGGACACTTTTTGTAGTTATGTTTGATAGAATGTTCCCACCAAGGACACTTTCTGTAGACATTTTTAACAGACTGTTCCCACCAAGGACACTTCATGTAGCTATGTTTAATAGACTGTTCCCAGCATGGACACTTCATGTAGCTATGTTTAATAGACTGTTCCCAGCATGGACACTTTTTGTAGCTATGTTTAATAGAATGTTCCCATCAAGGACACTTTCTGTAACCCTTTTAAACAGACTGTTCCCACCAAGGACACTTCATGTAGCTATGTTTAATAGACTGTTCCCAGCATGGACACTTTTTGTAGCTATGTTTAATAGAATGTTCCCACCAAGGACACTTTCTGTAGCCATTTTTAACAGACTGTTCCCACCAAGGACACTTCATGTAGCTATGTTTAATAGACTGTTCCGAGCATGGACACTTTTTGTAGCTATGTTTAATAGGCTGTTTCCAGCACGGACACTTCTGTATATATGTTTAATAGACTGTTTCCAACAAGGACTCTTTCTATACGTATGTTTAATAAACTGTTCCCACCAAGGACACTTTCTGTAGCTATGTTTAATAGAATGTTCCCACCAAGGACACTTTCTGTAGCCATTTTTAACAGAATGTTCCCACTAAGGACACTTTTTGTAGCTATGTTTAATAGGCTGTTTCCAGCACGGACACTTCTGTGTATATGTTAAATAGACTGTTTCCAACAAGGACTCTTTCTATACGAATGTTTAATAAACTGTTCCCACCAAGGATACTTTCTGTAGCTATGTTTAATAGAATGTCCCCACCAAGGACACTTTCTGTAGCCGTTTTTAACAGACTGTTCCCACCAAGGACACTTCATGTAGCTTTGTTTAATAGACTGTTCCCAGCATGGACACTTTTTGTAGTTATGTTTAATAGAATGTTCCCACCAAGGACACTTTCTGTAGACATTTTTAACAGACTGTTCCCACCAAGGACACTTTATGTAGCTATGTTTAATAGACTGTTCCCAGCATGGACACTTCATGTAGCTATGTTTAATAGACTGTTCCCAGCATGGACACTTTTTGTAGCTATGTTTAATAGAATGTTCCCACCAAGGACACTTTCTGTAGCCGTTTTTAACAGACTGTTCCCACCAAGGACACTTCATGTAGCTATGTTTAATAGACTGTTCCCAGCATGGACACTTTTTGTAGCTATGTTTAATAGAATGTTCCCACCAAGGACACTTTCTGTAGCCATTTTTAACAGACTGTTCCCACCAAGGACACTTCATGTAGCTATGTTTAATAGACTGTTCCATGCATGGACACTTTTTGTAGCTATGTTTAATAGGCTGTTTCCAGCACGGACACTTCTGTATATATGTTTAATAGACTGTTTCCAACAAGGACTCTTTCTATACGTATGTTTAATAAACTGTTCCCACCAAGGACACTTTCTGTAGCTATGTTTAATAGAATGTCCCCACCAAGGACACTTTCTGTAGCCGTTTTTAACAGACTGTTCCCACCAAGGACACTTCATGTAGCTATGTTTAATAGACTGTTCCCAGCATGGACACTTTTTGTAGTTATGTTTAATAGAATGTTCCCACCAAGGACACTTTCTGTAGACATTTTTAACAGACTGTTCCCACCAAGGACACTTCATGTAGCTATGTTTAATAAACTGTTCCCAGCATGTACACTTTTGTAGCTATGTTTAATAGAATGTTCCCACCAAGGACACTTTCTGTAGCCATTTTTAACAGACTGTTCCCACCAAGGACACTTCATGTAGCTATGTTTAATAGACTGTTCCCAGCATGGACACTTTTTGTAGCTATGTTTAATAGGCTATTTCCAGCACGGACACTTCTGTATATATGTTTAATAGACTGTTTCCAACAAGGACTCTTTCTATACGTATGTTTAATAAACTGTTCCTACCAAGGACACTTTCTGTAGCTATGTTTAATAGAATGTCCCCGCCAAGGACACTTTCTGTAGCCGTTTTTAACAATCTGTTCCCACCAAGGACACTTCATGTAGCTATGTTTGATAGACTGTTCCCAGCATGGACACTGTTTGTTACTATGTTTAATAGAATGTTCCCACCAAGGACACCTTCTGTAGCCATTTTTAACAGACTGTTCCCACCAAGGACACTTCATGTAGCTATGTTTAATAGACTGTTCCCAACATGGACACTTTTTGTAGCTATGTTTAATAGGCTGTTTCCAGCACGGACACTTCTGTATATATGTTTAATAGACTTATTCCAACAAGGTATCTTTCTATACGTATGTTTAATAAACTGTTCCCACCATGGACACTTTCTGTAGCTATGTTTAATAGAATGTTCCCACCAAGGACACTTTCTGTAGCCATTTTTAACAGACTGTTCCCACTAAGGACACTTTTTGTAGCTAGGTTAAATAGGCTGTTTCAAGCACGGACACTTCTGTATATATGTTTAATAGACTGTTTCCAACAAGGACTCTTTCTATACGTATGTTTAATAAACTGTTCCCACCAAGGACACTTTCTGTAGCTATGTTTAATAGAATGTCCCCACCAAGGACACTTTCTGTAGCCGTTTTTAACAGACTGTTCCCACCAAGGACACTTCATGTAGCTATGTTTAATAGACTGTTCCCAGCATGGACACTTTTTGTAGTTATGTTTAATAGAATGTTCCCACCAAGGACACTTTCTGTAGTCATTTTTAACAGACTGTTCCCACCAAGGACACTTCATGTAGCTATGTTTAATAGACTGTTCCCAGCATGGACACTTTTTGTAGTTATGTTTGATAGAATGTTCCCACCAAGGACACTTTCTGTAGACATTTTTAACAGACTGTTCCCACCAAGGACACTTCATGTAGCTATGTTTAATAGACTGTTCCCAGCATGGACACTTCATGTAGCTATGTTTAATAGACTGTTCCCAGCATGGACACTTTTTGTAGCTATGTTTAATAGAATGTTCCCATCAAGGACACTTTCTGTAACCCTTTTAAACAGACTGTTCCCACCAAGGACACTTCATGTAGCTATGTTTAATAGACTGTTCCCAGCATGGACACTTTTTGTAGCTATGTTTAATAGAATGTTCCCACCAAGGACACTTTCTGTAGCCATTTTTAACAGACTGTTCCCACCAAGGACACTTCATGTAGCTATGTTTAATAGACTGTTCCGAGCATGGACACTTTTTGTAGCTATGTTTAATAGGCTGTTTCCAGCACGGATACTTCTGTATATATGTTTAATAGACTGTTTCCAACAAGGACTCTTTCTATACGTATGTTTAATAAACTGTTCCCACCATGGACACTTTCTGTAGCTATGTTTAATAGAATGTTCCCACCAAGGACACTTTCTGTAGCCATTTTTAACAGACTGTTCCCACTAAGGACACTTTTTGTAGCTATGTTTAATAGACTGTTTCCAGCACGGACACTTCTGTGTATATGTTAAATAGACTGTTTCCAACAAGGACTCTTTCTATACGTATGTTTAATAAACTGTTCCCACCAAGGATACTTTCTGTAGCTATGTTTAATAGAATGTCCCCACCAAGGACACTTTCTGTAGCCGTTTTTAACAGACTGTTCCCACCAAGGACACTTCATGTAGCTTTGTTTAATAGACTGTTCCCAGCATGGACACTTTTTGTAGTTATGTTTAATAGAATGTTCCCACCAAGGACACTTTCTGTAGACATTTTTAACAGACTGTTCCCACCAAGGACACTTTATGTAGCTATGTTTAATAGACTGTTCCCAGCATGGACACTTCATGTAGCTATGTTTAATAGACTGTTCCCAGCATGGACACTTTTTGTAGCTATGTTTAATAGAATGTTCCCACCAAGGACACTTTCTGTAGCCGTTTTTAACAGACTGTTCCCACCAAGGACACTTCATGTAGCTATGTTTAATAGACTGTTCCCAGCATGGACACTTTTTGTAGCTATGTTTAATAGAATGTTCCCACCAAGGACACTTTCTGTAGCCATTTTTAACAGACTGTTCCCACCAAGGACACTTCATGTAGCTATGTTTAATAGACTGTTCCATGCATGGACACTTTTTGTAGCTATGTTTAATAGGCTGTTTCCAGCACGGACACTTCTGTGTATATGTTAAATAGACTGTTTCCAACAAGGACTCTTTCTATACGTATGTTTAATAAACTGTTCCCACCAAGGATACTTTCTGTAGCTATGTTTAATAGAATGTCCCCACCAAGGACACTTTCTGTAGCCGTTTTTAACAGACTGTTCCCACCAAGGACACTTCATGTAGCTTTGTTTAATAGACTGTTCCCAGCATGGACACTTTTTGTAGTTATGTTTAATAGAATGTTCCCACCAAGGACACTTTCTGTAGACATTTTTAACAGACTGTTCCCACCAAGGACACTTTATGTAGCTATGTTTAATAGACTGTTCCCAGCATGGACACTTCATGTAGCTATGTTTAATAGACTGTTCCCAGCATGGACACTTTTTGTAGCTATGTTTAATAGAATGTTCCCACCAAGGACACTTTCTGTAGCCGTTTTTAACAGACTGTTCCCACCAAGGACACTTCATGTAGCTATGTTTAATAGACTGTTCCCAGCATGGACACTTTTTGTAGCTATGTTTAATAGAATGTTCCCACCAAGGACACTTTCTGTAGCCATTTTTAACAGACTGTACCCACCAAGGACACTTCATGTAGCTATGTTTAATAGACTGTTCCATGCATGGACACTTTTTGTAGCTATGTTTAATAGGCTGTTTCCAGCACGGACACTTCTGTATATATGTTTAATAGACTGTTTCCAACAAGGACTCTTTCTATACGTATGTTTAATAAACTGTTCCCACCAAGGACACTTTCTGTAGCTATGTTTAATAGAATGTCCCCACCAAGGACACTTTCTGTAGCCGTTTTTAACAGACTGTTCCCACCAAGGACACTTCATGTAGCTATGTTTAATAGACTGTTCCCAGCATGGACACTTTTTGTAGTTATGTTTAATAGAATGTTCCCACCAAGGACACTTTCTGTAGACATTTTTAACAGACTGTTCCCACCAAGGACACTTCATGTAGCTATGTTTAATAAACTGTTCCCAGCATGTACACTTTTTGTAGCTATGTTTAATAGAATGTTCCCACCAAGGACACTTTCTGTAGCCATTTTTAACAGACTGTTCCCACCAAGGACACTTCATGTAGCTATGTTTAATAGACTGTTCCCAGCATGGACACTTTTTGTAGCTATGTTTAATAGGCTGTTTCCAGCACGGACACTTCTGTATATATGTTTAATAGACTGTTTCCAACAAGGACTCTTTCTATACGTATGTTTAATAAACTGTTCCCACCAAGGACACTTTCTGTAGCTATGTTTAATAGAATGTCCCCGCCAAGGACACTTTCTGTAGCCGTTTTTAACAATCTGTTCCCACCAAGGACACTTCATGTAGCTATGTTTGATAGACTGTTCCCAGCATGGACACTGTTTGTTACTATGTTTAATAGAATGTTCCCACCAAGGACACCTTCTGTAGCCATTTTTAACAGACTGTTCCCACCAAGGACACTTCATGTAGCTATGTTTAATAGACTGTTCCCAGCATGGACACTTTTTGTAGCTATGTTTAATAGGCTGTTTCCAGCACGGACACTTCTGTATATATGTTTAATAGACTTATTCCAACAAGGTATCTTTCTATACGTATGTTTAATAAACTGTTCCCACCATGGACACTTTCTGTAGCTATGTTTAATAGAATGTTCCCACCAAGGACACTTTCTGTAGCCATTTTTAACAGACTGTTCCCACTAAGGACACTTTTTGTAGCTAGGTTAAATAGGCTGTTTCAAGCACGGACACTTCTGTATATATGTTTAATAGACTGTTTCCAACAAGGACTCTTTCTATACGTATGTTTAATAAACTGTTCCCACCAAGGACACTTTCTGTAGCTATGTTTAATAGAATGTCCCCACCAAGGACACTTTCTGTAGCCGTTTTTAACAGACTGTTCCCACCAAGGACACTTCATGTAGCTATGTTTAATAGACTGTTCCCAGCATGGACACTTTTTGTAGTTATGTTTAATAGAATGTTCCCACCAAGGACACTTTCTGTAGTCATTTTTAACAGACTGTTCCCACCAAGGACACTTCATGTAGCTATGTTTAATAGACTGTTCCCAGCATGGACACTTCATGTAGCTATGTTTAATAGACTGTTTCCAGCACTGACGCTTATTTAGGTATGTTTAATAGACTGTTTCCAGCACAGACACTTCTTTAGGTATGTTTTATAAACTGTTCTTACCAAGGACACTTTCTGTAGTTATGTTTAATAGACTTTTCCCAGCATGGACACTTCTTTAGGTATGTTTAATAGACTGTTCCCACCAAGGACACTTTCTGTAGTTATGTTTGATAGACTGTTCCCAACACGGACACTTCTTTAGGTATTTTTAATTGACTGTTCCCACCAAGGACACTTCTGTAGGTATGCTTTATAGACTGTTCCCAGCACGGACACTTCTTTAGGTCTGTTTAATAGACTGTTCCCACCAAGGACACTTTCTGTAGTTATGTTTAATAGACTGTTCCCGACAAGGACACTTTTTCTTCCTACGACGGACACTGCTGTAGGTATGTTTAATAGACGGTTCCCATCACAGACACTGCTGTAGTTATGTGAAGGAGAAAGTCCAAATAAGTGTACATTCCTGAAAACGGAGCTTAGGCCATCCATAAAAAATGTTTGCTTGCTGTCCCCCGAACAACCCACTATTTTTCACCCAGACTCCAAAAATTTTATTGAGATCTGGTAAGATTATTTTTTTGAGCACAAACTTTTTTACTTAGAAAAATCTTAAGGATTCAATGTTTATGTTCCCACCAAGGACACTTTCTGCAGCTCTGTTTAATAGACTGTTCCAATCATGGACACTTCCTGTTGCTATGATTAATAGACTGTTCCCACCAAGAACACTTTCTGTAGCTATGTTTTATAGAATGTTCCCACCAAGGACACTTTTTGTAGTTATTATCTCACCTGAGCCGAAAGCTCATTGGTGAACTTATAGGGTGGTCAGAGTTTGTCTGTCGTGTGCCTGTGTGTCCACATTTTTAAATGTCTTCTCCTGTGGAACCGCTGGGCTGACTGACGTCAGGTGAGCGATTCAGGACCAATGGTCCTGTGGTGTTTAATAGACTATTCCCAGCACGGACACTTCTTAAAGTATGTTTAATAGACTGTTCCAAGCACGGACAATTATTTAGGTATGTTTAATAGACTGTTCCCACCATAGACACTTCTTTAGGTATGTTTAATAGACTGTTCCTACCAAGGACACTTTCTGTAGTTATGTTTAATAGACTGCTCCCAGCACGGATACTTCTTTAGGTATGTTTAATAGACTGTTCCCACCAAGGACACTTTCTGTAGTTATGTTTAATAGACTGTTCCCAACACGGACACTTCTTTAGGTATTTTTAATGGACTGTTCCCACCAAGGACACTTCTTTAGGTATGCTTTATAGACTGTTCCCAGCACGGACCCTTCTTTAGGTCTGTTTAATAGACTGTTCCCACCAAGGGCACTTTCTGTAGTTATGTTTAATAGACTGTTCCCGACAAGGACACTTTCTCTTCCTACGACGGAGACAGCTGTAGGTATGTTTAATAGACGGTTCCAAGTTTGATCCAATTCTGTTCATCCATTAAAGAGAATCAGCAGTTTAAAATTTTTCATGATGTCGGCCATTATCACCTAGTTATGCATTGGAGTGGAACCATTTGAATAAATCTGATACAGGTTGATGTAAGGATCTTTCTGACCAAGTTTGATCAAATTCCGTTCAGCCATTAATGAGAATCAGCAATTTGATGTTTTTCACGATGTCAGCCATTATGACCTACTTATGCATCGGAGTGGAACCATTCGAATAAATCTGATACAGGTTGATGTAAGGATGCTTCTGACCATGTTTAATCAAATTCTGTTCATCCATTCACGAGAATCAGCGGTTTGAAGTTTTCCCAACATCGACCATTTTGACCTACTTATGCATCGGAGTGGAACCATTTGAATATATCTAATACTGGTTGATGCATGGATGCTTCTGACCATGTCTGATCAAATCCCTTTCACCAGTTCACGAGAATTAGCAGTTTGAAGTTTTTCCATTATGACCTACTTATGCATCGAGGCGGAACCCTTTGAACAAATCTGAGAAATGCTGATATCAGAATGCTTCAGATCAAGTTTGGTCAAAATCTGAGCATTGGTTTTCGAGGAGATGCCATTTGAACAAAATATATGTCGTAAATATAAAGTAGGTCACCGTGACCTAATTCCACTACAGAGTTTTTGTATATAAATTTGAGAACCTAGTGCCCATCGAAGCTCAATACCAAAAATCAGCCAATTATACCATGCGGTTCTAGAGAAAAGTCGATTTAGTTGTTTTTGCTATTTTTAGTAACGGCGGCCATCTTGGATTGTCGACCGGGATAATTTTCGCAAACTTGTAAGTCTCGAGTCTGATCATGCTGCATATAAATTTTGAGAGTCGTAGGTGCAGTGGTTTCGGAGAAGAAGTCGTTTGAACAAGTGTTTACGGACGACGGACGGACGGACGGACAGACAAAAAGTGATCACAATAGCTACACTGAGACTTCGTCTCAGTGCGCTAAAAATAGCAAAACAACTAAATTGACTTAGTATCCGAAAAAGCTTGGTATAGTTGACTCAAAATTGGTATGAGACATCGTTGGGACCTTGGTTCTCAAGATTATTCATATCATCCAAATCTGTAGTGAAATTAGGTCACAGTGACATAGTTTGTATTTACGAAGTGTATTTTGTTCAAACAACAGCTCCTAAAAAACTAATGTCCAAACTTGACCTGAAGCATCCTGGCATCAACCTTTCTCAGTTTTATTCAAATGAGCCCTCTCCAATAAATAAGTAGGTCATTATGGCCGCCATCTTGAAATAACTTTACATGGCTTTTTTCTCATGAACAGATCAAACTTGGTCAGAAGCATCCTTATTTGGACCAGTCTCAAATTTATGCAAATGGTTCACTTTACTGCATAAGTAGGTCAAAATGGCTGTCATCTTGAAAAAAAATAAAATGGCTTTTTCTCATGAACAGATAAACAGAATTTGATGAAACTTGGTCAGAAGCATCCATATAATTATGGACCAGTCTCAAATTTATGCAAATTTATCCAGTGCATAAGTAGGTCAAAATGACTGACATCATAAAAAACTTCAAACAACTTCTCATGAACCTTTGATTGGAATTTGATCAAACTTGGTCATTAGCATCCTGACATTGATCTTTCTCAGATTTGTTCAAATGTTTCTGCTCCAGCTCATAAGCAGGTCATATTATGGCTGACATGGTGGAAATTTTCAAACGGATTTTTCTCATGGATTTTGATCACACTCGGTCAGATACATCCTGACATCGACCTTGTTCAGATTCGTTAACCTGGTTCCACTATGTAGGTCATAATGGCCAATTGCGGAAAACTTCAAATTGTTTATTCTGAGGAAGTGTTGAACAGACTTGTACTCAGGTTAGCGATACAGGACCATAATGGTCCTCTTGTTGTTTTTTTATTGCACCCCTTACTCTTTTAGTGCAGTATGGTCACGAAACAGTGACAGAATTAATGGAACACCCTATAGACTATATTATATTCTTGTTCCTTATGATAAACCACATATACTGACATAGATCTTGGTTCCCAATGGGTCACCCGTGGGCATGTCCTACCTCTTCATTTCATAAAATGTGCAATAACTCGGAAACTGCTTATGATCCCCACCCATAAACAATGTATTCTTGTTTCTTATGGTAAGATGCATTTAACGACATTGACCTTGGATACACTGGGGTCCCCTGGGGCATGACCCACCCCTCTTATCATGAAAGTCCTTATATAAGAAACCGTTCGGATCCTCAACCTTAAATCATATATTCTCCTGTTCCTTAAGACGCATTCATTGACACGGACCTTAGGTCCCTCTGGGCTCTTCCGAGCCTGATCAGCCTGGCAGAGGGCATGCCTATCCTTTCTTCAAACAATGCGTTCTCTCGGAGTCAGAAAATGTTGCGATATTGTGGGCGGGATTTAGCCCGTTGTTTTATTGTTTTACAACTTCATGTCCATACGTGCTAACATGAAGCACAAAAAAGCAAAACTACAAATGGCATTTGCACTCTGTCAATGTTAAACGTCGAATAGCACGTAATACAGGCTACAGTATATAATTGCAACACGCAACACTATGACCTTGTCCGGAACAGTCCTTCGTGGGCGCCCACTGTCCGTGTTGGAGACATTGCAGTTACACTTATAGAATATCAACATTGCAGCCTGAATCGCTCACCTGACGTCTATCATTGATATGAGGCATTGTTGATATAAGGCATCGTTAATATGAGGCATCGTTGATATAAGACAACGGTGATACGAGGCATCAGTGATATGGGGCATCAGTGATATGAGGCAGTGATGATATGGATGATGAGTAAAGAATGATGTAAAGGGGTTTATGTGTCCCCCACCCCTGTTACTACATTTTATTCGGCGGTGAGCAGCTATAGATGTAATCGCCACGGTATAACACAGAGGCAAAAACTGGTTGGTGAAACAGTCATTACTGTGAATATACTGGTTAATGTAAAGTTTATATAAAACATTATGGTGCCATAAACACTCATCAGGTCCTTATCATCAACAGGAAGGGAGAAAAAACATTATGTTAAGTATTTGAGGGTGTGAATGAGTGTGTGTACTTCATGTGTAATTCAAGTGTGATTCAAGTGTATTCCACTTGTATTAAGACAGAAATTTAATTGGGCCCAGACTAATTTTCATTCTGTCTTAACCTAAGTGGAATAGATTGCGAGTCAACTGTCCCTTTAAGTTTGTCTTTGTAAAATTATGTAACCAGTGTTGTTTATAAATATTAGACTTATTCCATATAAATATTGTAAAGGATTCTAAGTATCTTAGAATTTCCTTTGCGTTAGTGCCCCACAAGTGGACATAGATTCGAGGTTCCCTCGTGTTGTCCCGTCACATATACGTTTTGCCAGCCCCCGACATATGAAACAAGTGTCTTTGGTGGGAACAGTGTATTGAACATAGCTTCAGAAACCGTCCGTGCTGGGAACAGTCTATTAAACATACCTACAGAAGTGTACGTGATGGGAACAGTCTATAAATCATAGCTCCAGTGAGTTTCCGTGATGGGAACAGTCTACCTGACATAGGTTCAGACAGTGTTCTTGGTGGGAACAGTCTATTAAACATACCTACATAGAGTGTCCGTCCGTCCATTGAACATACCTTCAGAAGTGTCCGTGCTGCGAAGAGACAAATATTCATAGCTACAGAAAGTATCCTTGTCGGGAACAGTCTATTAAACATAATTACAGAAAGTGTCCATGGTGCCAACAGTCTATTAAACATGGATACAGAAAGTGTCCTTGATGGGGACATTCTATTAAACATAGCTACAGAAAGTGTCCTTGGTGGGAACAGTTTATTAAACATACGTATAGAAAGAGTCTTTGTTGGAAATAGTCTATTACACATATATACAGAAGTGTCCTAGCTGGAAACTGCCTATTAAACATAGCTACAAAAGGTGTCCATGCTGGGAACAGTCTATTAAACATAGCTACATGAAGTGTCCTTGGTGGGAACAGTCTGTTAAAAACGGCTACAGAAAGAGTCCTTGGTGGGAACATTCTATTAAACATAGCTACAGAAAGTGTCCTTGGTGGGAACAGTTTATTAAACATACGTATAGAAAGAGTCCTTGTTGGAAACAGTCTATTAAACATATATACAGAAGTGTCCGTGCTGGAAACAGCCTATTAAACATAGCTACAAAATGTGTCCATGCTGGGAACAGTCTATTAAACATAACTACATGAAGTGTCCTTGGTGGGAACAGTCTGTTAAAAACGGCTACAGAAAGTGTCCTTGGTGGGGACATTCTATTAAACATAGCTACAGAAAGTGTCCTTGGTGGGAACAGTTTATTAAACATACGTATAGAAAGGGTCCTTGTTGGAAACAGTCTATTAAACATATATACAGAAGTTTCCGTGCTGGAAACAGCCTATTAAACATAGCTACAAAAAGTGTCCTTAGTGGGAACAGTCTGTTAAAAATGGCTACAGAAAGTGTCCTTGGTGGGAACATTCTATTAAACATAGCTACAGAAAGTGTCCTTGGAGGGAACAGTTTATTGAACATACGTATAGAAAGAGACCTTGTTGGAAACAGTCTATTAAACATATATACAGAAGTGTCCGTGCTGGAAACAGCCTATTAAACATAGCTACAAAAAGTGTCCATGCTGGGAACATTCTATTAAACATAGCTACATGAAGTGTCCTTTGTGGGAACAGTCTGTTAAAAACAGCTACAGAAAGTGTCCTTGGTGGGGACATTCTAATAAACATAGCTACAGAAAGTGTCCTTGGTGGGAACAGTTTATTAAACATACGTTTAGAAAGAGTCCTTGTTGGAAACAGTCTATTAAACATATATACAGAAGTGTCCGTGCTGGAAACAGCCTATTAAACATAGCTACAAAAAGTGTCCATGCTGGGAACAGTCTATTAAACATAACTACATGCAGTGTCCTTGGTGTGAAAAGTCTGTTAAAAACGGCTACAGAAAGTGTCCATGAAGGGGACATTCTATTAAACATAGCTACAGAGAGTGTCCTTGGTGGGAACAGTTTATTAAACATACGTATAGAAAGAGTCCTTGTTGGAAACAGTCTATTAAACATATACACAGAAGTGTCCGTGCTGATAACAGTCTATTAAACATACCTACAGAAGTGTACGTGATGGGAACAGTCTATAAATCATAGCTCCAGTGAGTTTCCGTGATGGGAACAGTCTACCTGACATAGGTTCAGACAGTGTTCTTGGTGGGAACAGTCTATTAAACATACCTACATAGAGTGTCCGTCCGTCCATTTAACATACCTTCAGAAATGTCCGTGCTGCGAAGAGACAAATATTCATAGCTACAGAAAATATCCTTGTCGGGAACAGTCTATTAAACATAATTCAAAGTGTCCATGGTGCCAACAGTCTATTAAACATGGATACAGAAAGTGTCCTTGGTGGGGACATTCTATTAAACATAGCTACAGAAAGTGTCCTTGGTGGGAACAGTTTATTAAACATACGTATAGAAAGAGTCTTTGTTGGAAATAGTCTATTACACATATATACAGAAGTGTCCTAGCTGGAAACAGCCTATTAAACATAGCTACAAAAGGTGTCCATGCTGGGAACAGTCTATTAAACATAGCTACATGAAGTGTCCTTGGTGGGAACAGTCTGTTAAAAACGGCTACAGAAAGAGTCCTTGGTGGGGACATTCTATTAAACATAGCTACAGAAAGTGTCCTTGGTGGGAACAGTTTATTAAACATACGTATAGAAAGAGTCCTTGTTGGAAACAGTCTATTAAACATATATACAGAAGTGTCCGTGCTGGAAACAGCCTATTAAACATAGCTACAAAATGTGTCCATGCTGGGAACAGTCTATTAAACATAACTACATGAAGTGTCCTTGGTGGGAACAGTCTGTTAAAAACGGCTACAGAAAGTGTCCTTGGTGGGGACATTCTATTAAACATAGCTACAGAAAGTGTCCTTGGTGGGAACAGTTTATTAAACATACGTATAGAAAGAGTCCTTGTTGGAAACAGTCTATTAAACATATATACAGAAGTTTCCGTGCTGGAAACAGCCTATTAAACATAGCTACAAAAAGTGTCCTTAGTGGGAACAGTCTGTTAAAAATGGCTACAGAAAGTGTCCTTGGTGGGAACATTCTATTAAACATAGCTACAGAAAGTGTCCTTGGAGGGAACAGTTTATTGAACATACGTATTGAAAGAGACCTTGTTGGAAACAGTCTATTAAACATATATACAGAAGTGTCCGTGCTGGAAACAGCCTATTAAACATAGCTACAAAAAGTGTCCATGCTGGGAACATTCTATTAAACATAGCTACATGAAGTGTCCTTTGTGGGAACAGTCTGTTAAAAACGGCTACAGAAAGTGTCCTTGGTGGGGACATTCTATTAAACATAGCTACAGAAAGTGTCCTTGGTGGGAACAGTTTATTAAACATACGTATAGAAAGAGTCCTTGTTGGAAACAGTCTATTAAACATATATACAGAAGTGTCCGTGCTGGAAACAGCCTATTAAACATAGCTACAAAAAGTGTCCATGCTGGGAACAGTCTATTAAACATAGCTACATGCAGTGTCCTTGGTGTGAAAAGTCTGTTAAAAACGGCTACAGAAAGTGTCCATGAAGGGGACATTCTATTAAACATAGCTACAGAGAGTGTCCTTGGTGGGAACAGTTTATTAAACATACGTATAGAAAGAGTCCTTGTTGGAAACAGTCTATTAAACATATACACAGAAGTGTCCGTGCTGGAAACAGCCTATTTAACATAGCTACAAAAAGTGTCAATGCTGGGAACAGTCTA
The DNA here is from genome assembly GCA_963580285.1 of Lucinisca nassula. Taxonomy (NCBI): domain Eukaryota; kingdom Metazoa; phylum Mollusca; class Bivalvia; order Lucinida; family Lucinidae; genus Lucinisca; species Lucinisca nassula. The sequence goes on from OY757025.1 coordinate 60,879,764, forward strand.
TTAAACATAGCTACATGAAGTGTCCTTGGTGGGAACAATCTGTTAAAAATGGCTTCAGAAAGTGTCCTTGGTGGGAACATTCTATTAAACATAGCTACAAAAAGTGTCCATGCTGGGAGCAGTCTATTAAACATAGCTACATGAAGTGTCCTTGGTGGGAACAGTCTGTTAAAAACGGCTACAGAAAGTGTCCTTGGTGGGGACATTCTATTAAACATAGCTACAGAAAGTGTCCTTGGTGGGAACAGTTTATTAATTATATAAACATACGTATAGAAAGAGTCCTTGTTGGAAACAGTCTATTAAACATATATACAGAAGTGTCCGTGCTGGAAACAGCCTATTAAATATAGCTACAAAAAGTGTCCATGCTGGGAACATTCTATTAAACATAGCTAAATGAAGTGTCCTTGGTGGGAACAGTCTGTTAAAACGGCTACAGAAAGTGTCCTTGGTGGGGACATTCTATTAAACATAGCTGCAGAAAGTGTCCTTGGTGGGAACAGTTTATTAAACATACGTATAGAAAGAGTCCTTGTTGGAAACAGTCTATTAAACATATATACAGAAGTGTCCGTGCTGGAAACAGCCTATTAAACATAGCTACAAAAAGTGTCCATGCTGGGAACAGTCTATTAAACATAGCTACATGAAGTGTCTTTGGTGGGAACAGTCTGTTAAAAATGGATACAGAAAGTGTCATTGGTGGGAACATTCTATTAAACATAGCTACAAAAAGTGTCCATGCTGGGAACAGTCTATTAAACATAGCTACATGAAGTGTCCTTGGTGGGAACAGTCTGTTAAAAACGGCTACAGAAAGTGTCCTTGGTGGGGACATTCTATTAAACATAGCTACAGAAAGTGTCCTTGGTGGGAACAGTTTATTAACCATACGTATAGAAAGGTTCCTTGTTTGAAACAGTCTATTAAACATATATACAGAAGTGTCCATGCTGGAAACAGCCTATTAAACATAGCTACAAAAAGTGTCCATGCTGGGAACAGTCTATTAAACATAGCTACATGAAGTGTCCTTTGTGGGAACAGTCTGTTAAAAATGGCTACAGAAAGTGTCCTTGGTGGGAACAGTCTATTAAACATAGCTACAGAAAGTGTCCTTGGAGGGAACAGTTTATTAAACATACGTATAGAAAGAGACCTTGTTGGAAACAGTCTATTAAACATATATACAGAAGTGTCCGTGCTGGAAACAGCCTATTAAACATAGCTACAAAAAGTGTCCATGCTGGGAACAGCCTATTAAACATAGCTACATGAAGTGTCCTTTGTGGGAACAGTCTGTTAAAAACGGCTACAGAAAATATCCTTGGTGGGGACATTTTATTAAACATAGCTACAGAAAGTGTCCTTGGTGGGAACAGTTTATTAAACATACGTATAGAAAGAGTCCTTGTTGGAAACAGTCTATTAAACATATATACAGAAGTGTCCGTGCTGGAAACAGCCTATTAAACATAGCTACAAAAAGGGTCCATGCTGGGAACAGTCTATTAAACATAGCTACATGAAGTGTCCTTGGTGGGAACATTCTATTAAACATAGCTACAAAAAGTGTCCATGCTGGGAGCAGTCTATTAAACATAGCTACATGAAGTGTCCTTGGTGGGAACAGTCTGTTAAAAATGGCTACAGAAAGTGTCCTTGGTGGGGACATTCTATTAAACATAGCTACATGAAGTGTCCTTGGTTGGAACAGTCAGTTAAAAATGGCTACAGAAAGTGTCCTTGGTGGGATTATTCTATTAAACATAGCTACAAAAAGTGTCCATGCTGGGAACATTCTATTAAACATAGCTACATGAAGTGTCCTTTGTGGGATTAGTCTGTTAAAAACGGCTACAGAAAGTGTCCTTGGTGGGGACATTCTATTAAACATAGCTACAGAAAGTTTCCTTGGTGGGAACAGTTTATTAAACATACGTATAGAAAGAGTCCTTGTTGGAAACAGTCTATTAAACATATATACAGAAGTGTCCGTGCTGGAAACAGCCTATTAAACATAGCTACAAAAAGTGTCCATGCTGGGAACAGTCTATTAAACATAGCTACATGAAGTGTCCTTTGTGGGAACAGTCTGTTAAAAACGGCTACAGAAAGTGTCCTTGGTGGGGACATTCTATTAAACATAGCTACAGAAAGTGTCCTTGGTGGGAACAGTTTATTAAACATACGTATAGAAAGAGTCCTTGTCGGAAACAGTCTATTAAACATATATACAGAAGTGTCCGTGCTGGAAACAGCCTATTAAACATAGCTACAAAAAGTGTCAATGCTGGGAACAGTCTATTAAACATAGCTACATGAAGTGTCCTTTGTGGGAACAGTCTGTTAAAAACGGCTACAGAAAGTGTCCTTGGTGGGGACATTCTATTAAACATAGCTACAGAAAGTGTCCTTGGTGGGAACAGTTTATTAAACATACGTATAGAAAGAGTCCTTGTTGGAAACAGTCTATTAAACATATACACAGAAGTGTCCGTGCTGGAAACAGCCTATTTAACATAGCTACAAAAAGTGTCAATGCTGGGAACAGTCTATTAAACATAGCTACATGAAGTGTCCTTGGTGGGAACAATCTGTTAAAAATGGCTTCAGAAAGTGTCCTTGGTGGGAACATTCTATTAAACATAGCTACAAAAAGTGTCCATGCTGGGAGCAGTCTATTAAACATAGCTACATGAAGTGTCCTTGGTGGGAACAGTCTGTTAAAAACGGCTACAGAAAGTGTCCTTGGTGGGGACATTCTATTAAACATAGCTACAGAAAGTGTCCTTGGTGGGAACAGTTTATTAACCATACGTATAGAAAGGTTCCTTGTTTGAAACAGTCTATTAAACATATATACAGAAGTGTCCATGCTGGAAACAGCCTATTAAACATAGCTACAAAAAGTGTCCATGCTGGGAACAGTCAATTAAACATAGCTACGTGAAGTGTCCTTTGTGGGAACAGTCTGTTAAAAATGGCTACAGAAAGTGTCCTTGGTGGGAACAGTCTATTAAACATAGCTACAGAACGTGTCCTTGGAGGGAACAGTTTATTAAACATACGTATAGAAAGAGACCTTGTTGGAAACAGTCTATTAAACATATATACAGAAGTGCCCGTGCTGGAAACAGCCTATTAAACATAGCTACAAAAAGTGTCCATGCTGGGAACATTCTATTAAACATAGCTACATGAAGTGTCCTTTGTGGGAACAGTCTGTTAAAAACGGCTACAGAAAGTGTCCTTGGTGGGGACATTCTATTAAACATAGCTACAGAAAGTGTCCTTGGTGGGAACAGTTTATTAAACATACGTATAGAAAGAGTCCTTGTTCGAAACAGTCTATTAAACATATATACAGAAGTGTCCGTGCTGGAAACAGCCTATTAAACATAGCTACAAAAAGTGTCCATGCTGGGAACAGTCTATTAAACATAGCTACATGAAGTGTCCTTTGTGGGAACAGTCTGTTAAAAACGGCTACAGAAAGTGTCCTTGGTGGGGACATTCTATTAAACATAGCTACAGAAAGTGTCCTTGGTGGGAACAGTTTATTAAACATACGTATAGAAAGAGTCCTTGTTGGAAACAGCCTATTTAACATAGCTACAAAAAGTGTCCTTGCTGGAAACAGCCTATTTAACATAGCTACAAAAAGTGTCAATGCTGGGAACAGTCTATTAAACATAGCTACATGAAGTGTCCTTGGTGGGAACAATCTGTTAAAAATGGCTTCAGAAAGTGTCCTTGGTGGGAACATTCTATTAAACATAGCTACAAAAAGTGTCCATGCTGGGAGCAGTCTATTAAACATAGCTACATGAAGTGTCCTTGGTGGGAACAGTCTGTTAAAAACGGCTACAGAAAGTGTCCTTGGTGGGGACATTCTATTAAACATAGCTACAGAAAGTGTCCTTGGTGGGAACAGTTTATTAAACATACGTATAGAAAGAGTCCTTGTTGGAAACAGTCTATTAAACATATATACAGAAGTGTCAGTGCTGGAAACAGCCTATTAAACATAGCTACAAAAAGTGTCCATGCTGAGAACAGTCTATTAAACATAGCTACATGAAGTGTCCTTGGTTGGAACAGTCAGTTAAAAATGGCTACAGAAAGTGTCCTTGGTGGGATTATTCTATTAAACATAGCTACAAAAAGTGTCCATGCTGGGAACATTCTATTAAACATAGCTACGTGAAGTGTCCTTGGTGGGAACAGTCTGTTAAAAACAGCTACAGAAAGTGTCCTTGGTGGGGACATTCTATTAAACATAGCTACAGAAAGTGTCCTTGGTGGGAACAGTTTATTAAACATACGTATAGAAAGAGTCCTTGTTGGAAACAGTCTATTAAACATATATACAGAAGTGTCCGTGCTGGAAACAGCCTATTAAACATAGCTACAAAAAGTGTCCATGCTGGGAACAGTCTATTAAACATAGCTACATGAAGTGTCCTTGGTGGGAACAATCTGTTAAAAATGGCTTCAGAAAGTGTCCTTGGTGGGAACATTCTATTAAACATAGCTACAAAAAGTGTCCTTGGTGGGAACAGTCTGTTAAAAACGGCTACAGAAAGTGTCCTTGGTGGGGACATTCTATTAAGCATAGCTACAGAAAGTGTCCTTGGTGGGAACAGTTTATTAAACATACGTATAGAAAAAGTCCTTGTTAGAAACAGTCTATTAAACATATATACAGAAGTGTCCGTGCTGGAAACAGCCTATTAAACATAGCTACAAAAAGTGTCCATGCTGGGAACAGTCTATTAAACATAGCTACATGAAGTGTCCTTTGTGGGAACAGTCTGTTAAAAACGGCTACAGAAAGTGTCCTTGGTGGGGACATTCTATTAAACATAGCTACAGAAAGTGTCCTTGGTGGGAACAGTTTATTAAACATACGTATAGAAAGAGTCCTTGTTGGAAACAGTCTATTAAACATATATACATAAGTGTCCGTGCTGGAAACAGCCTATTAAACATAGCTACAAAAAGTGTCCATGCTGGGAACAGTCTATTAAACATAGCTACATGCAGTGCCCTTGGTGTGAAAAGTCTGTTAAAAACGGCTACAGAAAGTGTCCATGAAGGGGACATTCTATTAACATAGCTATAGAGAGTGTCCCTGGTGGGAACAGTTTATTAAACATACGTATAGAAAGAGTCCTTGTTGGAAACAGTCTATTAAACATATATACAGAAGTGTCCGTGCTGGAAACAGCCTATTAAATATAGCTACAAAAAGTGTCCTTGGTGGGGACATTCTATTAAACATAGCTAAATGAAGTGTCCTTGGTGGGAACAGTCTGTTAAAAACGGCTACAGAAAGTGTCCTTGGTGGGGACATTCTATTAAACATAGCTGCAGAAAGTGTCCTTGGTGGGAACAGTTTATTAAACATACGTATAGAAAGAGTCCTTGTTGGAAACAGTCTATTAAACATATATACAGAAGTGTCCGTGCTGGAAACAGCCTATTAAACATAGCTACAAAAAGTGTCCATGCTGGGAACAGTCTATTAAACATAGCTACATGAAGTGTCCTTGGTGGGAACAGTCTGTTAAAAACGGCTACAGAAAGTGTCCTTGGTGGGGCATTCTATTAAACATAGCTGCAGAAAGTGTCCTTGGTGGGAACAGTTTATTAAACATACGTATAGAAAGAGTCCTTGTTGGAAACAGTCTATTAAACATATATACAGAAGTGTCCGTGCTGGAAACAGCCTATTAAACATAGCTACAAAAAGTGTCCATGCTGGGAACAGTCTATTAAACATAGCTACATGAAGTGTCCTTGGTGGGAACAGTCTGTTAAAAACGGCTACAGAAAGTGTCCTTGGTGGGGACATTCTATTAAACATAGCTACAGAAAGTGTCCTTGGTGGGAACAGTTTATTAAACATACGTATAGAAAGTGTCCTTGTTGGAAACATTCAATAAAACATATATACAGAAGTGTCCGTACTGGAAACAGCCTATTAAACATAGCTACAAAAAGTGTCCATGCTTGGAACAGTCTATTAAACATAGCTACATGAAGTGTCTTTGGTGGGAACAGTCTGTTAAAAATGGCTACAGAAAGTGTCCTTGGTGGGAACATTCTATTAAACATAGCTACAAAAAGTGTCCATGCTGGGAACAGTCTATTAAACATAGCTACATGAAGTGTCCTTGGTGGGAACAGTCTGTTAAAAACGGCTACAGAAAGGGTCCTTGGTGGGGACATTCTATTAAACATAGCTACAGAAAGTGTCCTTGGTGGGAACAGTTTATTAAACATACGTATAGAAAGGTTCCTTGTTTGAAACAGTCTATTAAACATATATACAGAAGTGTCCATGCTGGAAACAGCCTATTAAACATAGCTACAAAAAGTGTCCATGCTGGGAACAGTCTATTAAACATAGCTACATGAAGTGTCCTTTGTGGGAACAGTCTGTTAAAAACGGCTACAGAAAGTGTCCTTGGTGGGGACATTCTATTAAACATAGCTACAGAAAGTGTCCTTGGTGGGAACAGTTTAGTAAACATACGTATAGAAAGAGTCCTTGTTGGAAACAGTCTATTAAACATATACACAGAAGTGTCCGTGCTAGAAACAGCCTATTTAACATAGCTACAAAAAGTGTCCATGCTGGGAACAGTCTATTAAACATAGCTACATGAAGTGTCCTTTGTGGGAACAGTCTGTTAAAAACGGCTACAGAAAGTGTCCTTGGTGGGGACATTCTATTAAACATAGCTACAGAAAGTGTCCTTGGTGGGAACAGTTTATTAAACATACGTATAGAAAGAGTCCTTGTTGGAAACAGTCTATTAAACATATACACAGAAGTGTCCGTGCTAGAAACAGCCTATTTAACATAGCTACAAAAATTGTCCATGCTGGGAACAGTCTATTAAACATAGCTACATGAAGTGTCCTTGGTGGGAACAATCTGTTAAAAATGGCTTCAGAAAGTGTCCTTGGTGGGAACATTCTATTAAACATAGCTACAAAAAGTGTCCATGTTGGGAGCAGTCTATTAAACATAGCTACATGAAGTGTCCTTGATGGGAACAGTCTGTTAAAAACGGCTACAGAAAGTGTCCTTGGTGGGGACATTCTATTAAACATAGCTACAGAAAGTGTCCTTGGTGGGAACAGTTTATTAAACATACGTATAGAAAGAGTCCTTGTTGGAAACAGTATATTAAACATATATACAGAAGTGTCAGTGCTGGAAACAGCCTATTAAACATAGCTACAGAAAGTGTCCATGCTGGGAACAGTCTATTAAACATAGCTACATGAAGTGTCCTTGGTTGGAACAGTCAGTTAAAAATGGCTACAGAAAGTGTCCTTGGTGGGATTATTCTATTAAACATAGCTACAAAAAGTGTCCATGTTATGAACATTCTATTAAACATAGCTACATGAAGTGTCCTTGGTGGGAACAGTCTGTTAAAAACAGCTACAGAAAGTGTCCTTGTTGGGGACATTCTATTAAACATAGCTACAGAAAGTGTCCTTGGTGGGAACAGTTTATTAAACATACGTATAGAAAGAGTCCTTGTTGGAAACAGTCTATTAAACATATATACAGAAGTGTCCGTGCTGGAAACAGCCTATTAAACATACCTACAAAAAGTGTCCATGCTGGGAACAGTCTATTAAACATAGCTACATGAAGTGTCCTTGGTGGGAACAGTCTGTTAAAAACGGCTACAGAAAGTGTCCTTGGTGGGGACATTCTATTAAACATAGCTACAGAAAGTGTCCTTGGTGGGAACAGTTTATTAAACATACGTATAGAAAGAGTCCTTGTTGGAAACAGTCTATTAAACATATATACAGAAGTGTCCGTGCTGGAAACAGCCTATTAAACATAGCTACAAAAAGTGTCCATGCTGGGAACAGTCTATTAAACATAGCTACATGAAGTGTCCTTGGTGGGAACAATCTGTTAAAAATGGCTACAGAAAGTGTCCTTAGTGGGAACATTCTATTAAACATAGCTACAGAAAGTGTCCTTGGTGAGAATAGTCTATCAAAAATAGCAACAGTAAGTGTCCATGCTTGGAACAGTCTATTAAACATAGCTACAGAAAGTGTGCTTGGTGGGAACTTCTTATTAAACATACGTATAGAAAGTGTCCTTGTTGGAAACAGTCTATTAAACATACCAATAGAAGTATCCGTGCTGCAAACAATCTATTAAAATACCTTCAGAAAGTGTCCTTGGTGTGAACAGTCTATTAACCATATCTACAGAAATGTCCGTGCTGGGAACAATCTATCAAACATACCTACAGAAAGTGTCCTTGATGGGAACAGTCTATTTAACATAGCTTCAGAAAGTGTCCGTGCTGGGAACAGACTATGAAGCGTACTACAGAAAGTGTCCGTGGTGGGAACAGTCTTTTAAATATACCTACAGAAAGTGTCCATGCTGGGACCAGTCTTTTAATGAAAGCTTTAGAAAGTGTCCGTGCTGGAAAATGTCTACTAACCATAACTACGAAAAGTGTCCTTGGTGGGAACAGTCTATTTAACATACCTATATAATTGTCCGGGCTGGGAACAGTCTATAAACATACCTACAGAAGTGTCTGTGCTTGGGACAGTCTATAAAACATACCTACAGAAAGTGTCCTTGGTGGGAACAGTCTATTAAACATACCTATATAAATTGTCCTTGCTGGGAACAATCTATTAAAGGAGTCCATGTATAGAATCCACCAATCGCTAAAAACAATTGCAGGGAATTGTTCAAATGTCTAGTTTGCTTTAAATCATGTGTATTAAATAAGGCTAAAAGGGATGCCCTTTGAGAACCATGAACGCATTCAAAAACGAAAATAGCAGAATCCATTAGTTGTTTGGGCCAGACAAGCTTGTTTCGGCCATCAAGGCCTCATCAGTAGCCCTAAAAGAAATGCTGAAAACGAGTATCAGCGGTTACCAGTATCAGCGTAAAACGTGGAAAATGACGTTGAAAGTTGACGTTTCGTCAGAAGAAATTTCCAGTTTAATTTAACGTCATGCGGCAAATTTTGATTACGGATTATTTTGCTCCAGACAAGTGGAAAGTGTATGGATTTGTATGCGTTTTGTAGCCTGCTTCCACAATAGAATAATTTTTGTCTTTTAGTCAGAATGTTTCTTTTGTAAGGACTAATTGATTCTTAATTAGCTGGGTTAAATGCTTCTTTAAATGGACATTTTACTGACTCCTTTGATATTCATTTGGGATCACGATACAATAAAAAACATCCCTTCGAATTCAACGTTATTCTTCTTCTTTGTCCTGATGCAAAATAAATAGATGACTTGCCGGATGCTTTAAGGTAACCGGGCGCCAAGGGCACATAGGGGCTACCCCCAGTTCGCCAGCTGGGATTAGTTGTAGGTCTTTTCCCTCGGCTGCCAATATGCTGACTCCTGTATGCTTGACAGTTATCAGCTAGCCGATTGGGAGTTAGGTGACTTCTTTCGCAGAGGACCGCAACTTACTATTAGTATCAAAATAATTTCAACTATGAAAAGGTTTATTACCAGCAAATATTTTGTCACCAATACAAACTGGAATAGATTCATAAAACTTTATGTTAGGCATATTTTTATGTATTTTTTAATTGAAATCATTTAATCAAAATTAAAGTGATTAACCAAACTATTGCAAAATATGCAGAGTGTTGATTTTTTTGTTTGTTTTGATTTGTTACGCCCCTTGAAAGTCTTATAAATAACTTAGTATGACACGCCAACTATTCAACAGAAATGCAATGTCTCCAACACGGACAGTGTGTGCCCACGAAGGACTGTTCCGGACAAGGTCATAGTGTTGCGTGTTGCAATTATATACTGTAGCAAAATAATGGACCTAGGTTTTATCACCTGTGACGACATTGGCAAACTGCTTTTTGTCATATTTTGGAAACATTTGTAGCAGCTTTATGGCCACTTTAACCCGTTACCTCTTTGCTCGTCAGTTAACAGATGTGGCACCCATCTAGCAGAAATCTTTCTGACTTTCAAATGCTTCTTCAAAATAGGGTGAACCGTTGATAGTGATATGCCTACCTTTCGTGCAATATCACGAAATGTAAATCTGGCATCTCCTTCAATGATTTCATTTATTTTGGAAACGGTTTCTTTACTTGATGCAGATTTTGGCCCACCTGATTTCGGTGCATTTTTGATGGACTCTACACCAGACTCAAGTTTCTTTTTCCACCACCGAACTGTGTCATAAGACACACAAGAAGCAGCAGAAATTTCAGTCATCAGCTTCTTCAAAGAACAACCAAGTTTTGAGTAAGCTTTGATGTAAGCCTGTATTGTAGGAGCCTCCGTGGTGCAGTGGTTACGCTACTCGCCTTGTAAACCAGGGATCGCAGGATCGATCCCGGGCTTCTCCAGACTTTCGGATGAGTCTTTAAAACCGAGGTCCCGTCTCCGTATGACCTTAGCTGTTGGTGGGACGTAAAACTCAAACACTCACTCACTCACTAAGCCTGTATTGCATCTTTTACCAACCATTTTTACTGCAGTGGTCCATGACTGTGTGTATTCAAATCTTACACTTATTCTAACATGTACGTTTATACACCATTGTGTACATATTGAATAGCCCTGTACAAGTATTTATTAATTAGTTTAAACTTTATTTCATTCAAATATAATAACACAAAACATATAAACACAATATCATTGGATAAGTACAATTATATCTGAAAGGGATACAGAAAAAAGTCGGTGACTTGTATGATCTGCTTCCCATCATTTATTAATTGACTATCCTGTATTGTACAGAGGTCATCGGTATTACCACTGAGGTAAAAAATCAATAAATCATGTTTTTAATGGTGTCAATGAATAAAATTGTCATTAATCAAGTAATTTCGTATTGCCCAGTTACAGGCCCTCGGTCAGCTGTATTGGCCTCGGCCTTCGGCATCCGGCCAATACAGCAGACCTCGGACCTGTAACTGGGCCAATACGAAATTATTTGATTAATATCATTATAGTATTGGTTTGGATCGTGCCCCACGTGGATATCGAGCTAAAGGACATTAAGCAATTCTTTTCGAACATCCCTCGTAGTTAACATTCCGACATATAAAGAAGCCTTTTGCAAAAGTGAACCCTGGAGATACGAGTAACGAGCTTTAATCTCTATTTGCCAACGTGTGCGCTTTTCCAAAACACATTTTCGTTTGACATGACTCATGAATATATACTCTTCACCTTCCTTCTATGCAAAGTGGCACGGCCCAGTCACTTGCAGTACCAGGCAAAGTCGCTACCGTTGTCTTAGTAAGGAACCGTCTACCTAATTTAAGCAGACAGTAAGAGTCACATGTGTGTTTTACAATTCGCCACCATAAAAACCACAGTTACAGTCAGAATTATGTAGTCATGGACTGTGTTACCGCAAACGGCCATTTGGCGAATTTTAAAATTGCCCAGCAGGCAGGCAACGTCGTATCAACGTAGATCTGACGTTATTTAAGGACAATTGCTGTCATTTTCTGACAATGATCAATTGCTACACCTTCAAAGGAGGCAGATGTTTCAAAAGTATTTTTCTCTCTTTCCGATAAGGGGTTACTCTTAAAAGAAAGAAACTGCTTCTAGTAGCAAATTCTTTACTTTAGGAGTGAACCACTTTTACCCGAGGCACTCCTGAGCCCTCGCCCATCGGGGCTTGAAGAAAACGTCCCACAAAATTGGAAGCAACGTCTCCAAAATGACCTTTATATTGTTGACGGGGGGGGGGGCATTAAACCTCAAATCAAACAAACAAAACCCGAGGCACTCCAAAATCTCTCTCCTTTATCAAAAATTTTAGAAATAATGCCAGATGTGTCCATTCTCTTTCCAGGCGCCCAATTGGAGAATTACTGGCAAAGAAAAGGGAACGTACCTTTTCTATGAAGGTTATCCTCGAAGAGAGTTATCCCTCCTTGTGGCATCGCCAGCACTGTCTGACAGACTGGACACTGGAAAGTGCCATTCTTTCCTTGTTTCAAGACATGTTCATCCAAACATGAAAACATATGGTGTCTAAACAAGGCAGAAGTTTGGGCTTCATATACGGACAGCAACATACAGGACACTGATCCATCTCTTCAGTTTGTTCTTCTTTATGAAAATACAATATTAATATACAGTTAAATTCCTATGTTAAGACCATCTTTGGGACAGTCCCAAAGGTATCACCTCACCAGAGGACACTGAGGCAAAGATTAGGTGCACCTTTAAAAGCAGAATTAGTCTTAATTTTAGGTGGTCTAGATAGCGGAATTTCCCTGTATTACTATTTTAAGCTTTTACCATGATTATTAACTTTCAACATATTGTAGGGAGCCAGGTACACACTGGTAAAGGCAAGCGCACAGGGCACACTGGTAAAGGCAAGCGCACAGGGTAAGGAACAAACCCACAGGATAAGGAATTTTTTCCGCTCAGGATAAGGAAGAAAATGGCGGAATCGGCATCACATGTGCAGATTTGTTGTTGTTCTAGATCTCGTGTTACGGTTACTAATCAATACGGCTGCTTACATTAGCTTCACGGAAGACACATATTATTCACAAATGTATCTTCGTTGGTCCGAATTCGACAGTTACAGCCAGTCAAACGTAGAAACGGACACAATGGAACTCGTACTCAACCACGAAATCTCATTATTTTAAATGAAACGGTCTTCTGGGAAGATGGCATGCACTTTTTTGTTAGTTGTAGACATACACATGATAAATCGGACTGTTGCAAATATGATTTAAGGAAAACAGGAAATTGGAGGGCCCACAGTGAGAAATCCTAGTTCCATTTTCAATACAACGCTCACGGGCAAGGAAATGGGTACAACGCATACGATAAGACACAAACTTTTCCGGGGAAAGTGGTAGTTGTATGGTCGTAGCACTAGTAAATTTCCATCTCAGAATACGTTTTCCGATATTAATAATTAGTCCTACATAGTTTAAAGCACCAATTGTGACCTTTAGGAAACGTTCAAACTTTGTGTGACTGGTCTTGGCATGCGCATTGCTCTGGTTCTACCCATATAATCATAAATGGATTGGGTTCATCGCGATCATGAATTAGAGGAATGATATATATGTCCATGCAGTATTTCTGGTAGAAAATTGTACAGTTGTATGTTTGTTCTTTTGGCTGAAAATAAGGTAGATATAACCTCGCCAAATTCGTGAAACATACCTATTGCATGGTCATTAAAGGGTCTGATATGATTTGGCTCCTTTTTGGCCCCCACTCAAATCCTTTTCAGTGTGCATCGTTTCACTTGCTAACAGGCTTAGTTAATGGAAACATACAGAAACAAATTGTTTCGTTTTCATGTATATTCAGAATTACTTGACTTTTGACGTGTCTGTATTGGGTTAATAAATTATGGCGAAAATAGTAAGAAAAGTGTGATAAAAGTATATACCTTCGAAAGAAAACGACAATAGAAAAAGCCTTTGGAAGCACCTAATTATATAGGTTTTAACTGGAGCATTAATATATCAGGTAGCACTGCTAACCATTTGCACACTAAGGGAGTCGTATCTAGTTACCCCCACCCACTTGCATTATCATGGAGATATACGAAAAATGAAACATTGCAGGATCAAAATGAAACAGATACCAAATTATTCTTTGGATTCTAACTAAGAACATGAGTAAAACAACATATATTTATCTTGACCATGAACGGAGTTATGGCAATTTTTATGTTAAAATTTCTGAGAATGACTAAAAATTAAGTTATGAAAAATTAAAAAATAAACACAGAGGCCACCTTTCATTTTTTTTTTTAATTTTCACCACATGTTAACATATCAAAACTTTATCTGTATACAAAATATAAAATAGGCACAAGCATGGCTAGGCTGGTATACTTTGAAAGCCACAAAGATGGCAAAATTTCCAATTTTGGTCAAAATCAGCTGGGGATATGAGTAAAGTCATGGTAAATAAATACATTATTTGTGAATGACCAAACATTTTTATTGTTTTGTTTTTCTGTGAAGTTGTATATTTTCAATAAACTTAATTTGGCTATCAACATAAAACATTTATGAAACAAATATTCAGTGTGGGGCGGGGGCATATATAATGGGAAATCTTACCAGGCCTTTTGTATAAGGCAAATATTAAAGTATGTACATGTATTGGTAACTGAATTTTTAGGCCGGCCTCAGTAGCTCAGTCGGATGCGCGTCTCACTGGTGATCAGGAGGACGCGAGTTCGATACCTGCCGGGGTCGGTAACATTCTTTCGCGGAGATTGATCATGAAGTCTTTTCTACGGCCATTCTCTACCTTCCGCTGATTCAAGAAGGGCAGTTGTCAATTTCTGGCGAAAGAATTGCACTGAACTGGCTAACCGCTTACATATACGCTTGCCCAGGAAAAACTGACTGACTCAAAAATGAGCAGGTCAGTTTACCTAAACGTAAGCGGTTAACCAGAATGGTGCACATTCTCGATCAATCTCCACGAAAGAATGTTTCCGACCCCGGTAGGTATCGAACCCACGTCCAGTCCGACGTGCACCCGACTGAGCTACCGAGGCCGGCCTAGAGAGATAGGGGAGACAAAAATAAAATAAAACAGAAAATACTCAGATACCTTCAATTCATTTAATGTACAGTCAAACTAAATTGTGTGTATTTCATTCAAACTTGTGGGTGCAGAGTGATCTTGATCCAAACTGTTATTATTCAAAACATTGTTGTGGGTACAGAGTAAACCGTTGCCTCGTCCGAGGCGATTATAACGTGCAGCCACAACATATAATACTGACAAGAAATAAGAAAGTTTATCCCAAATTATCTTTGGAACACATCTTAACAAGGTAGGTATCGAACCCACGTCCAGTCCGACGTGCACCTGACTGAACTACCGAGGCCGGCCAAGAGAGATAGGGGAGACAAAAATAAAATAAAACAGAAACTACTCAGATACCTTCAATTCATTTAATGTACAGTCAAACTAAATTGTGTGTATTTCATTCAAACTTGTGGGTGCATAGTGATCCTGATCCAAACTGTTATTATTCAAAACATTGTTGTGGGTACAGAGTAAACTGTTGCCTCGTCCGAGGCGATTATAACGTGCAGCCACAACATATAATACTGACAAGAAATAAGAAAGTTTATCCCAAATTATCTTTGGAACACATCTTAACAAGGGTTGTTTTACACAATCCTAAAAATATGTTGTGGGTCCATGTTAAGAGTTAATGAAAAATATTGCAATGTATACACAAACAAACAAAACCAACAATTTAAGTGTGAAAAGGGTAATTAAGAAAGCAAGGAAACATGATCAGTCAACAAATCAGCCAGCCAGTTAACCAAGTGCTAATTGATCTTGTCTTCCAACAAGTTTAAACAAAGTAGAAGTAAAACAAAGATCAGGAATTGATACAATTAACTTACTCCATCCATAAAAGACACCAAAGGGAAAGAAATACAAACATTAAGCGACCAGACCATAATGGAAACCTAAACAAAGGAAGGCCATATGGACAGTTACTTTCCCACATAATGGCCATATGGCCATCCAAAATTAAAAGACACAAGTGATACACACAGTAAGTAACAAACAACAACATAAATAAATCGCCACAGAAGAGCCGCCTTGGAACGGTCAGTGGAAGATTTCCACTGGGGGGCTTAAATCGATTTTACGTGGCCACAATCCTCGCCCTTACTTCCGTCGCGATTTAGACAAAAAATTTGTTCAGTCCGCATGAAGGCCTCCTAACTCATCAGTGCAACATCTCCGTGAACACAGAAATCAAAGAACCACAGAGGTGAGAAAAATCATTAATTTTTTCTATTTTTTTTGTATAGTTATCAATTATTATGTCTTTGCTACTAATGATTTTGGACAGTCATAATATCACAGGCTTAAAGATATAGCTTTTGTTTGATTTAAGGTTTAACGTCCACGTCAACACTGTATAGGTCATTTTGGAGACGTTGCTTCCAATTTTGTGGGACTTTACCCGACATTGAGATTAAATGACATCTCAAGCCCTGCCGCCCAATGGAACCAATAGGG
Organism: Lucinisca nassula; assembly: GCA_963580285.1. Taxonomy (NCBI): domain Eukaryota; kingdom Metazoa; phylum Mollusca; class Bivalvia; order Lucinida; family Lucinidae; genus Lucinisca; species Lucinisca nassula. The sequence continues at coordinate 60,895,847 of OY757025.1, forward strand.
TTTATAAGCATAGACGGGCCGACTCGCACTGCCTTGCCTGAGCAGGCTTAGATCCTCTAAGCGGTTTTCCAGTACTCGTGTACGGTCGCTTTCAGCTCTGCGTGGAAGCATCAAGCAGCCCTTCTATTGCTTCAAGCCCCGATGGGCGGGGGCCGTAAAGATATAGTTTAAAAACGAAATAAAATTGCGCGACCCGCAGAAAAAGCGACCGACTGAAGTCGGTTGATTTTCTAAGAGTGCCCTAAAATCACCGTGTCATTCTGTTCGTCCGTAACCCGTTTGTGAAAATTGGTGATAGTGATTTAACCGCTTGTAATATTCAAACAATTTTTGGCATACTGATAGATATCAATGAGATATAACCAATGAATTTGCGAAATATAACATTCCATTTAGTATAGCCTCGCCGAGGCGAAAAATGTGAAAATTTTCGAACTGCTTCTCCTCGGAAACCGTTGGGCCGATTGAAGTCAAATATCATATGGAGCCTCTATGGGGTGGGGGAAACCAAAATTTGCTCATGGGGTCCAGGTCACATGACCAAAATGGCCGCCAAGCCATATATGGTCTGTCTGTCTGTCCGTCCGTAACCCGTTTGTGAAAATTGGTGATAGTGACTTAACCGCTTGGAATATTTAAACAATTATTGGCATACTGATAGATATCAATGAGATCTAACCAATTACCTTGCGAAATATTACATTCCATTTAGTATAGCCTCGCCGAGGCGAAAAATGTGAAAACTTTCGAACTGCTTCTCCTCGGAAAGCGTTTGGCCGATTGAAGTCAAATTTCATATGGAGCCTCTATGGGATGGGGGAAACCAAAATTTGCTCATGGGGTCCAGGTCACATGACCAAAATGGCCGCCAAGCCATATATGGTAAAAACCCTTCAAAAATAGTCTTCTCCAGAACCACTGGGCAGATTTCCACGAAACTTGATAAATAGCATCTGGGACGTAGGCCCATCATAAATTGCTAAAATGGTGACCCTGGGTTGACCTTGACCTTTGTGCCTAGGTCAAACTTTGACACATATGCTTTTGTATTGGAAAAGTGAGAATGCATTTTATCCTGCAAACGATTCAGAATACAGTACTAAAGTATAAGATATATTTTTGCTCTTTACGATAAGGCGCATTTATTGGGGGAACCGTTTTAGGTCCAGGTAACATGATCAAATTGGCCGCCATACCCATATATGGTAACACTCATAAAGCTAAAAGCATCCGGCGGGTCGTGCACTTCAGCTGAAGCACTGGTAGCTAATAGATTTTGATTAAAATCTTCCTTAAAATGTTCCTTCCACAAGTAATACTGAAAACAAACCCAAAACAATAAATTGTCAATTTGAACTGGACGTTATATTAACCTGGTACGACCATACAACTATCATTTTCCCCGGAAAATTTGGTGTCTTATCATATGCGTTGTACCCATTTCCTTGCCCGTGGTCGTTGTATTGAAAATGGAACTAGGATTTCTAACTGTGGGCCTTCCAATTTCCAATTTTCGTTAAATCGTATTTGCAACAGTCCGATTTATCATGTGTATGTCTACAACCAACAAAACAGTGCATGCAATCTTCCCAGAAGTGCGTTTCATGTAAAATAATGAGATTTCGTGGTTGAGTAGCTCCACTGTGTCCGGTTCTCCGTTTGACTGGCTGTAACTGTCGCATTCGCAACATCGAAGATAAATTTGTGAATAATATGTGTCTTTCGTGAAGCTAATGTGAGCAACCGTATTGATTAGTAACCATAACACCAGATCTAGAACAAAAACAAACCTGCACTTGTGATGCCGATTCCGCCATTTTCTTCCTTATCCTGAGCGGAAAAAATTCCTTATCCTGTGGGTTTGTTCCTTACCCTGCGCGCTTGCCTTTACCAGTGTGAGGTAGGACTACCATATATACAGTCGAACTTCAACAACCCGAATACGTTTTGCACCATGGACATAAACTGCTGAGGTTTATAAACCCCAGATCATGACGAATAATGGGTATCATTAACCCTTTTTGTACCAAATGGAATCTTCCATCTTATCTATAGCAGGAGCCCATTTCAAAATTTAGGGGTGTCAGGTTGTGTTTTCTTCAAAAACTATTCGGAAAATATATGATCTTTTTGCAACCAGTGTAGGCCCTGATCAGACGCCACGTGCTGTGGCGTCTGATCTGGGCCTGCACTCTTTGCCAGGGTTTCCAGTACAAAATTGGTTAATGATTCACCTGTGGACACAAATCTGTTCAAACATGGATAAGCCTTATTTTATCGTCATTAGAAACATCATTCTAAACCAGTGCTTCAGCTGAAGTGCACGACCCGCCGGATGCTTTTAGCTTTATGAGTGTTACCATATATGGGTATGGCGGCCATTTTGGTCATGTGTCCTGGACCTAAAACGGTTCCCCCAATAAATGCGCCTTATCGTAAGGAGCAAAAATATATCTTATACTTTAGTACTGTATTCTGAATCGTTTGCTGGAAAAATGCATTCTCACTTTTCCAATACAAAAGCATATGTGTCAAAGTTTGACTTAGGCACAAAGAAGGTCAATGTTAACCCAGGGTCACCATTTTAGCAATTTATGATGGGCCTACGTCCCAGATGCTATTTATCAAGTTTCGTGGAAATCTGCCCAGTGGTTCTGGAGAAGACTATTTTTGAAGGGTTTTTACCATATATGGCTTGGCGGCCATTTTGGTCATGTGACCTGGACCCCATGAGCAAATTTTGGTTTCCCCCATCCCATAGAGGCTCCATATGAAATTTGACTTCAATCGGCCCAACGGTTTCGGAGAAGAAGCAGCTCGAAAATTTTCACATTTTTCGCCTCGGCGAGGCTATCCTAAATGGAATGTAATATTTCGCAAGTTCATTGGTTAGATCTCATTGATATCTATCAGTATGCCAAAAATTGTTTAAATATTCCAAGCGGTTAAGTCACTATCACCAATTTTCACAAACGGGTTACGGACGGACAGACAGACCATATATGGCTTGGCGGCCATTTTGGTCATGTGACCTGGACCCCATGAGCAAATTTTGGTTTCCCCCGTCCCAAAGAGGCTCCATATGAAATTTGACTTCAATCGGCCCAACGGTTTCCGAGGAGAAGCAGTTCGAAAATTTTCACATTTTTCGTCTCGGCGAGGCTATACTAAACGGAATGTAATATTTCGCAAGGTAATTGGTTAGATCTCATTGATATCTATCAGTATGTCAAAAATTGTTTAAGTCACTATCACCAATTTTCACAAACGGGTTACGGACGGACAGACAGACTGACAGAATGACACGGTGATTTTAGGGAACTCTTAGAAAATCAACCGACTTCAGTCGGTCGGTTTTTCTGCGGGTCGTGCAATATCTTAACATCATGTCAATCAACTGTCAGCTAGAAATAAATTCAAAACACACAGAGATGTACATTCCATGGCAGACTCCAGAACTGCCCAATCAGAATATATCTCAAACGTCAATCAGACATAAATATGGAAAAAAGTGCTTGTGCAATGCATATTGCTTGATACAGTTTAAGAATTCTTAATGAATGACATTTGCTTGTCAAACTAACTTGATGCAAAGAAATTAACTGAGTTTTGAACAGATTTGTGTCCACAGGTGTATCTTTACGATCTTCTAAAACATAACTATATTCTGTGTGTACTCATTAGAATCGCCTCCTTTAGGCGATTCTAATGTACTCATTAGAATCGCCTCCGTGAGGCGATTATAATGAGTGCACACAACATACCCTTTAAGGATTAAGTTAATAAAAATCCCCTTAAATGTGCAAATATATGTACATCTGCAGCTAATGAGCCAATAAGAGCATTAGGTTTCTTATCACTGTAGGTTCCCCCCTCGCTCGGGTCACATATGGTATGCAAAGTTCTGCAACGGAAGGTCAGGTTGGTTTTCTCCGGGTACTCCGTGTTTTCGTCTCCCTCTGATTAATGATCGGCTTGAAATAAGTGAACTACATGTTGTGAGCCTCGTTTTGAAGGAGGTTCGTAGGGATGTTCTTTTTAGGCCTTACTATTTTCTGACTATATATGGCCGTGTACCAAAGGACTGGTCTCATCTGGTCAGTTTATATCGACGAGGTAGCACTCTACAGTAAACAAGACAAGCAGCTTTTGCAAAATGGACAAAATTGGTGAACGAGTAGTGATCTAATATTTGAATAAAAAGGTTTAACACCTAAGGATATCCATAATGATATGATGGCAACATTAGTTTTTTTTTTGATTTGAGGTTTAACATCCCCGGCAACACTGTAAAGGTCATTTTGGAGACGTTGCTTCTAATTTTGTGGGACTTTTACCCGACATTGAGATGAAATGACATCTCAAGTCCTGTCAGCCGATGAAACCAATAGGGTTTATACGCATGGACGGGCCGACTCGCACCGCATTGCCTGGCCAGGCTTAGATCCTCTAAGCGGTTTACCAGTACTCGTGTGCAGTCGGTTGCAGCTCTGCGTGGAAGCATCATGCAGCCCATCTATTTCTTCAAGCCCTGATGGGCGGGGGCTGAATGGCAACACTAGCGAAAGGTGCCCCTTTATATGCTACAGTGAAAGAGGTTGGTGGTGGAATTTAATCGTGGCAGACAGGACCTTGAAGGTGACCCCCTGTCCTGGAAGGCCTGTCAGTGTTGCAACCCCAGAAATTGTCAATAAAGTCCATGATATTGTTATGACTGACGGACGAGTCACAGAAAGATATATAACAAGTAGAGGTGGCATTTCACAGGAACGAGTACATCCTATTCTGACTGAGGATCTTGCAGTGAGAAAGCTTTCTGTCAGTTGATCAGAAGCACATCAGGCGCACATTATCGCGTGCTAATCTTAACCTTTTTGAGGAAGATTCAGAGATTTGTCACAATGTTTGAGACAAGGGTCCATCATTTTACCCCAGAGGCTGAACAACAATCAGGACAATGGAAGCACTCTGGCACAACCCGCCAAAGAAGGCAAAGACTGTTCCATCAGCTTGGAAGGTTATGGCCTCGGCTTTTCTGGGATGCAGATGGTATTCTGCTGATAAAACTTAAGCGCCACGGAAAGCTCACTAAAGGTGTGTTGTTCCATCAGGACAATGCTCCTGTTCACAAGTCTGTCATTGCTATGGCTGTCATTCCCGATTGTGGCTTTAACACGGGTGGTAATCAGGGGAACTAGCTCGAAAATGAGTCAATGGAAATTTGTTCCCTCGACACATCCGGGAACTCTCGAGCTAGCTCGATCACGAAGAAACTCGTAAACAATGGTAGGTCTCGAAGAGTTTTATCACCATTTTTTCTTTGTAAGCTATTTGTAAAAAAAAATCCGGCAATACTCTTCCACATAGAAATGATTTAACTTTGTACCCCGCTAGAATTTACCATGGAAATTTGCAGTGCTGGAGTATGAATGAAAGTAAACTTTTTATCACGGACCTGAAAAATTATAAATTTATGTCATTACGGAGATTTTGGCCGACGATTTTTCATTTTCCGTCAAAAGTATGCCCTTCACACCCACAGAAACAATTTCCCTGGTGAAATGAAACATGGAAAGTTTGGAATAAGCAAAAAAAAAATGGCCGTGATTACGTAACTTGCGACTTATGACGAAATTACTGTCCGAGCTAGTCTTCTCGACAAGGAGCTAATTCACTCGACAATGAGATAGTCCCCTCAAAAAAAGAAAATGAAACATTCATCAGATGACTGGGGCCTGATTCGATGTCTTTCTATGGTCCTACCCAGTTTATCCAACTGGTTTCTTTACCTCTGGCTAGTTGGCCTGGTGGTTAAGATTTGACTTTTGAGGAGGAGTTTGAAATGTATCATTATTTCTTTGAAACATTTATGGTACCAGATGAACATGTATGTTGAGATACACTGCTTAGTAATGACTTGCATAGGTCTCCTGTGTTGGTATTTTTGACACCCATATTTGCTTATAAAATTCTATGATCGGATTCTGTGCGGGTTGAAGAAATCTTATGTTGTATGAAGACATGCCTCCTCTACGCCCACAGACTATGTGCACACCCATATGCAATGGCACAACAAAGTCTATTTTACCAAGTGTTGAGTGAGTGAGTGTTTATTTGTTTGTACCGGAGCCATACGGCCCAGTCAACACTATTTTAGGCCATTTTTGAGCCGGTCAGTTTCCCTATCCACACTCAGTCTGGGCAGCCTCATACGTAAGCGGTTAACCAGTACAGTGCACATTCTTTCGCCAGAAACTGACAACTGTCCTTCTTGAATCAGCGGAAGGGCAAAGCATGACCGTAGGAAAGATTCAATGATCAATCTTCACAAGAGAATGTTGCCAACCGCGGCAGGTATCGAACCCGCGTCCTCCTCATCACCAGTCAGACGCGCATCCGACTGAGCTACAGAGGCCGGTGATTGAGTGTTCTCGCGTTTTACATCCTACCAACAGCTACGATCATACGGAGATGAAACATCTGCATAAAGACTCATCCGAATGTCTGGAGAAATCCGGGGTCGAACCCACTACCACTGGTTTATGAGGCGAGTAGCTTATACACTACACAACGGAGGCTTCTAACAAAGTGTTGTAATAGCCTTTACATATGCTGTGTAAAGGCTATTTTAGCAAGTAAACCTATAACATTTTTTTTTTTTTTTTGGTTTTGGGTTTTACGGCCCTTTCAAGATTATTTCACTCATATCGAGCCGATCGTTAATCAGAGGTGGGCGAAAACCGGAGTACCCGGAGAAAAACCACCTGACCTTCCGTTGCAGAACTTGGCGTCTCACACGTGGCCCGAAAACCTATAACATATTCAGGATTTCTGTATTCAATCTTTGTTTTGAGGAGGACAAGCCTTGTAACGGAATAAAATATAAAAATGTATGCAGCTGCATACCTATTGCCTATTTAACATGTTTAAGGAAAGTATTTTCAAATTTACTTTTGAATTTCTATTACGTTTACAATAGACTGGGGTAGACGAAGGCAGAGTGGGGGTACAATAGAGTGGGGTAGACCGAGCCAGGGGTGGGGTCAAGGTTTTATTTTCCATACTCATAGGTGGGGGTCATAGGTTGACACTTCACATGATAGGGGGAGGGGTCAGATGATTGTTTTTAAACGCGAAAAAAAAAAATCACCCAGCCCCTCCGGCTGTTAAATAATGACTGTTCCTTAACCCTTCCCTTGCTGAATATTCAGTTTAGCCACACCCATTTCTGACTTTGAAACAATCAAATTACTTATTGTAATTTTTCCTACCAATTCATAAATTGAATGTCAAACAGTGTAGATCCTGATCAGATGGCTTCTTCAAAAGCTAGAAGCCATCTGATCTGGAACTACACTGTTTGCAAAGGAAAAGGTTGTCGTGAACGGCAGGATAAGTGCTAATACATTGTTATATTGAATATTCGATTTTCTTTCAGATGGTCGCTTTCCAAGGAAAAAGTTGAAAAGGACTATTCCTGTGTAGAAAAAAAACACCGGGCGTGCAGCCAAAAAAAATATATTACTGTGCAGCATAACAGAAACGGGAATTATGGGCTCCAAGAGAAACGCGGACGTTAACTTTAACGTTTGTTAGACTCTGGTTAGGACTCTTGGGCAATGGTATCTGACACTCGGACCCGCCCAGGAGCATGGCCCTGGGACAATCGTATCATGAACTGAAAGGTCACGGTCTGAGTAAGCGTCATGCCAAATTTCAACTTTGTAGCATAACATAAATGGAAGTTATGGGCTCCAAAAGAAATGCAGACGTAAACTTCGAAATTTGTTAGACTCTGTTTCTGAACGTGACTTTCCATTGCAGAACCGGGACATCCATATATGACTCAAGAGAGGCTCGAACCACACCGGAAGGATACCTAATCGAAATAGATTCATGTTGTTAGGTGATAAGTTGCTTAATAGATCACTGTCTGTCGGTCACAAGTGCAGAGATCACTCGCGGTACGCGCCCGTGATCACTCGCGCTTCGTGCTCATGATCTATTCACTTTAACGACTGACTTCCAGTCTGTGATCTATTAAGCAACTAATAACTACCATCTTATCTTTCACCAATATAGTCGAAAACTGTGTTGAGCATTTATGGGTAGGGGAAACGATAGTTTGTTCGCGGCATCTGAGTCACATGACCAAGATGGTTACCACGCCCATATACGGTAAAACCATTAAAATCTTCTCTATAACCAGTGGGCTGATTTCAAGAAACTTGGGTACGTAGTACCTAGGACTGCAGCACAACATAATTTGTTAAAACGATGACTTTAGGTTTATTACAAATAATCAGATCACCTGCGGGAACAATATGTGATTAATGAGTAAAACAAAAATCATCAAAAAGATTACCGGTAGGAATCAAATACTTCATATATTTAATCAATCCTTCACACGACACTGGCATTTGTGTGCATACATTTTTTTCTTTTTCCATCCATCCTTCCATCCATCTACCCACCCACCGACCCACCCATCCATCCGTCCATCCGTCTGTCTGTCCGTCTATATGTTCGTTCGTCCATCCATCCTCCAATGAACCAATCCATCCAAATACCCACTAATCCCTTTCTTTAGTGTACCCATCCATCTATCCATCAATCATTCCATCCATCCAGCCATCCATCAATCCAACATCCATTGATCCGCTCCAAATGGGAGGGGGCGAAGCAACTAGGTTGGCGAAATGACTAAGGGGGCGAAAAGACCAGGCTCTGTTGGCAAAACAACTAGGGGTGCAAAATGGGGGCGAAACGAAAAGGGAGAAACGACTGGGGGACGCCTTTGGGGCATAGCATCTTGTTACCCAACTAGCCAGAGGTAAAGAAACCAGTTGGATAACCTGGGTGGGACCATAGAAAGACATCGAATCTGATGAATGTTTCATTTTCTTTTTCTTTTTTTTTTTTGAGGGGACTATCTCCATGTCGAGTGAACTAGCTCCTTGTCGAGAAGACTAGCTCGGACAGTAATTTCGTCATTAGTCGCAAGTTACGTAATCACGGCCAATTATTTTTGCTTATTTCAAACTTTCCATTTTCATTTCACCAGGGATGTTGTTTCTGTGGGTGTGAAGGGCGTACTTTTGACGGAAAATGAAAAATCGCCGGCCAAAATCTCCGTAATGACATAAATTGACAATTTTTCAGGTCCGTGATAAAAAGTTTACTTTCATTCATACTCCAGCGCTGCAAATTTCCATGGCAAATTCTAGCGGGGTACAAAGTTAAATCAGTTCTATGTGGAACTGTATTGCCGGATTTTTTTTATAAATAGCTTTCAAAGAAAAAAAATGGTGATAAAACTCTTCGAGACCTACCTTTGTTTACGAGTTTCTTGGTGATGGAGCAAGCTCGAGAGTTCCCGGATGTGTCGAGGGAACAAATTTCCATTGACTCATTTTTGAGCTAGTTCCCCTGATTACCACCTGTGTTTAAATTGATTGAACATCCGCCTTATTCACCTGATCTCGCTCCATCAGACTTTCATCTGTTTCTAAAACTGAAAACGGCTATTTCAGGCGCCTAGTATCAATCCGATATATGCAGTGGATGATTTTCTGGACAGCCAAAAAAGGAGTTCTATTAAAGTGGCTTGATGCCCTTAAACACCGCTAACAAAAGTAAGTGTATAGATACCGAAGGGGATTGTGTTGAAAAATAATACAATATATCCAACAAAATTCAAATCCTTCAATACGAGGCTCATAACATATCAATCAGCCCTCGTAATAATTATTTTTAAAGAGCCGTAAAACCTCCAAGACAAAACTTGAGCTATTGCATGTTTTCCCCAGCGAGTTAGAATTGGCCTAGGTAAACGAAATAGCTATATTCGAGATATCGAAGTTTCGCTGTGTTTCCTTTATGTTTTATCACATGACGTCACGTCTGAGAAAGTTATAACGCCAAGTAATACTATAGTTGATTGATGACCATAAAGTTAGTTCCTTTTTCCTTATTCTTTTTTTCCTTTTTTCCTTTTTCCTTATTCGTCTTAGAAACTGAATCAGTGAATTGAAAAAGATTAATGATACCGAGAGTTGTTTCATACAGAAATGTGCCTTATGACATGCACAGATAGTGCGTTTGTGAAAGGCTACATGAAAAATAGACATTTCATGATTGTAAAACGACAAAAGTGAGATAGGTCTAGAATGAATGTCAGAGAAATACTAGTCATAAAAAGCGACAGCAGACATCTGCAACCTAAGAGACTATGGAGTTACAGCGTCAGTGTTTTTCCTTATTCGACCCCGAGACAGAGTAAGTAAACTGAAAACGATTGATGATACTGAGAGTCGTTACATGCAGGAATGTGCCTTATGACATGCAGAGATAGTGTGTTTTTGAATGGCGGCATGAAAAATTGACATTATATGAAGGTTTAACGACAAAAGTCAGATATGTCTAGAATGAATGTCAGAGTACAACTATTCATAAAAAGCGACAGCAGACAGCTGCAAAATAAGAAACTGTGGGGTTACAGCATCTTGAAAATCGAATAAGGAAAAAGGAAAATATTTTTTCCTTGTTCCTTTTTCCTTATTCGACTAAGAAACTGAATCAGTGAATTGAAAAAGATTAATGATACCGAGAGTCGTTACATACAGAAATGTGCCTTATGACATGCACAGATAGTGCGTTTGTGAAAGGCTACATGAAAAATTGATATTTCATGATTGTAAAACGACAAAAGTGAGATATGTCTAGAATGAATGTCAGAGTAATACTAGCCATAAAAAGCGACAGCAGACATCTGCAACCTAAGAAACTATTAAGTTTCAGCGTCATGAAAATCGAATAAGGAAAAAGGAAAAAGGGAAATATTTTTTCCTTATTCCTTTTTCCTTTTCCTTATTCGACTTAGAAACTGAATCAGTGAATTGAAAAAGATGAATGATACCGAGAGTCGTTACATACAGAATGTGCCTTATGACATGCACAGATAGTCCGTTTGTGAAAAGCTACATGAAAAATTGACATTTTATGATTGTAAAACGACAAAAGTGAGATATGTCTAGAATGAATGTCAGAGTAATACTAGTCATAAAAAGCGACAGCAGACATCTGCAACCCAAGAAACTATTAAGTTACAGCGTCATGAAAATCGAATAAGGAAAAAGGAAAATATTTTTTCCTTATTCCTTTTTCCTTTTTCCTTATTCGACTTAGAAACTGAATCAGTGAATTTGAAAAAGATTAATGATACTGAGAGTCGTTATATACAGAAATGTGCCTTATGACATGCACAGATAGTCCGTTTGTGAAAAGCTACATGAAAAATTGACATTTCATGATTGTTAAACGACAAAAGTGAGATATGTCTAGAATGAATGTCAGAGAAATACTAGTCATAAAAAGCGACAGCAGACAACTGCAACCTAAGAAACTATGGAGTTACAACGTCATGAAAATTGAATAAGGAAAAAGGAAAAAGGAAAAATAGTTTTTCCATATTCCTTTTTCCTTATTCGACCCCGAAACAGAGTAAGTAAACTGAAAACGATTGATGATACTGAGAGTCGTTACATGCATGAATGTGCCTTATGACATGCACAGATAGTGCGTTTTTGAACGGCGACATGAAAAATTGACATTATATGAATGTTAAACGACAAAAGTCAGATATGTCTAGAATGAATGTCATAGTAATCCTATTCATAAAAAGCGACAGCAGACAGCTGCAAGATAAGAAACTTTGGAGTTACAGCATCTTGAAAATCGAATAAGGAAAAAGGAAAATATTTTTTCCTTTATTCCTTTTTCGTTTTACCATATTCGACTAAGAAACTGAATCAGTGAATTGAAAAAGATTAATGATACCGAGAGTCGTTACAAACAGAAATGTGCCTTATGACATGCACAGATAGTGCGTTTGTGAAAGGCTGCATGAAAAATTGACATTTCATGATTGTAAAACGACAAAAGTGAGATATGTCTAGAATGAATGTCAGAGTAATACTAGTCATAAAAAGCGACAGCAGACATCTTCAATAAACTTGTTTCAGATCTTGATATTGACACTAATACTCCTGATCCATGTGATTGTATAAACTCAGTGTATTGCTATCTTGCTGCTGGTCATGTAATTACTGGCAATTTGAAAATTATTCCGTATTCTAGGATAAGGAATATAATTTCTAAAGGACCGAAATATCGGTTTCCTTCTAAAATTGATTTCAGTAAATGTAGAGATGAAATTGCTGCTTCCTTGAACGAATTCGGTAATCGATGGTGTAAGCGAGAGTATGTTGAGCATAAAGCCCTTAAGGACTGGAAACTTAGCATTTTAAAACTAGTGAATAAACGCATTTCTTTCTATTCTCAAAATACTAACTTATTACCTCCTAAGCCCAAGACGTCTTTACGTCATCTTAAACTAGGTATTCAAGAATTTCATAAGAAGTTTGTTTTGGCCCCTGCAGACAAGGCCGCTAACAACGTCGTCGTTGTGTGACGGCTCCACTATGTTAACACGCTTAAGCAGGAGCTTGGTGGTACTAAGGCCTATGAACTTCAGCCTTTAGCTGAAGAGAGAGCTTTAGTAGATAAACATGTTTGTCATTCAGCCACCAAGTTTGCTGTGTGTGTTACCGAAAAACGAGACAAGCTTTCTACGCTATACTGGTTACCAAAACTTCATAAAAGACATTACAAAGCACGGTTTATCGCAAATTCTAGCTCTTGCACTACCATTGAACTTTCTAAATTATTAACTTCCTGTCTTACTGCTATTAAAACGCATGTGATTAAATATTGTGATAAAGTCTTTGAAAGATCAGGAAGAAATCTGTTTTGGTCTATAAAAAAATCGAATGAGGTTTTAAATAAATTGAAATTCAGACATTTTCGTGCTTCAAGTCTGTCTACTTACGATTTTTCCACTGTTTACACTATACTTCCTCATAATCTTATAAAAGAAAAGGTTAATGATTTAATCTCTATCTTGCATGTAATGTCAGAAATGCATTTTTCACTTCTAAAGAGCATAAGAATTATACATTTTGGTCATGTCAGAAAGTGTTTGATGCCCTCACCTTTCTACTTGACAATATTTATATTAGATTCGGTACTAAGTCATTTAGACAAATTGTTGGTATTCCGATGGGTACGAATTGCGCACCTCTTGTGGCTGATCTGTTCTTGTATTGTTATGAAAGAGACTTCATGTTGTCGCTTTCCATTGATAACCAATCTGAAATTATTGAAGCTTTTATCTCCACTTCTAGATGTTAAGATGATTTATTAAATATTGATAATACCTATTTCGATGGTTTGATCAGTCAGATTTACCCCCCCCCCCCCCAGAACTTCAGTTAAATAAAGCTAATTCTGATACCGAGGCCCCGTCTTTGGATTTACATCTATCTATTGTAGATGGGTTTGTCTCGTGCAAAATTTATGATAAACGCGTTGACTTTGACTTTGAGATTGTAAATTTCCCTTTTTTGGATGGTGATATTCCTCGTGCGCCATCCTATGGCGTTTATATTTCGCATTTGATTCGATTTGCTAGAGTGTGTAGTCATGTAACTGACTTCAACACCCGTAATAAATTATTAACGGCTAAACTCCTTAATCAGGGTTATCGGTACCATAAACTACGCAAAGCCTTTTCAAAATTTTATAGACGCCATTCTGATTTAATTTCAAAATTCAATATTGGACTTAAATCTCTTTTGCAACAAGGTCTATCGGAGCCCGAATGTTATTGTGACTTAGTATATAAATTCAGAAAAATATATAACCGCAATGACTTCAGCACCCAAAATCATTCTTCGATATAAAAAGATTGGGTACAACATGGATGTTATACGACAGACTGCATGCATGGTAGTTAACCCAATCACGGTTGGCAACTTTGCTTCCCTCTTTAATTGCACGCCGGTGGGTCAGGCCTCAGATTCTATGACGGCTCCAACGTAAAGGCTTATTGAGAATTAGAGAGATCTAATTCTTGGTAATGTTGGTTGGTGCCTGATGCTCTGTCTCTGGTCGGGCCCATCGGAGTCTAAGTGTTGGTTTTCTTTTGCTCCAGCATTTCAGTGGTTTCTTGCTGTCGAGTCCTCACCGTTGTCTCACCTCTGTGGTTCTTTGATTTTTTGTGTTCACGGAGATGTTGCACTGATGAGTTAGGAGGCCTTCATGCGGACTGAACAAATTATTTGTCTAAATCGCGACGGAAGTAAGGGCGAGGATTGTGGCCACGTAAAATCGATTTAAGCCCCCCCCCCCCCCAGTGGAAATCTTTCCACTGACCGTTCCAATGCGGTTCTTCTGTGGCGGTTTATTTGTGTTGTTCTTTGTTACTTACTGTGTATCACTTGTGTCTTTTTATTTTGGATGGCCATATGGCCATTTTGTGGGAAAGTAACTGTCCTTGTGGCATTCCTTTGTTTAGGTTTCCATTATGGTCTGGTCGCTTAATGTTTGTGTTTCTTTCCCTTTGGTGTCTTTGATGGGTGGAGTAAGTTAATTGTATCGATTCCTGATCTTTGTTTTACTTCTACTTTAAACTCAAACACTCACTCCTATGAAGTTTGAATGAAACTGGCCCAATGGTACAGGAGTTGTCGCTTGAATGTTTTTGCTATAGCTCGGGGGGGGGGGGGGGGGTGCATCATGTTCATAAGAGCGGAACAATTTAGCTATTTTGGTATAGAGTCGCCTAATAAAATTCCTGTGAAGTTTGAATAAAATGGCCCAAGGGTTTCGGAGGAGTCCATGTTTGAAACAAATTTACAAGGTTTTTATATTATTAGCTAAGGTGGCCATTTTGCTCACCCGAGCAGGATCGATTTAGCTAATTTGGTAGTCGGTCATCTAAGCGAAACTTCTATGAATTTTGAATGAAATTGGCTCAAGGCTACATGCCAAATTTGAAGGCTCTATCTCATATGGTTCAAAGTTATGATAAAGTGGGTCACAGGTCAAGGTCATAGGTCAAATCTTTATATGAGTGGGAAGCTCTTGTCACAAGGAACCTACATCCCAAATATGATGCTCTATCTCAAACGGTTCAAAAGTTATGACAAAATAACCTACTGATCTACTTTTTGATTTGACAGGACACGTATTCGAACTCAACTGAGATATTTTCCAGATGATAATTCCGAGCAAGTTTAATGATGATTTGACTAAAACTGTGGCCTCTTAGAGTGTTTAAAACGTTTTTTCTATGATTTGACCTGCTGACATACTTTTTGATTCGACATGACCCTTATCCAAACTTGACCCATATATTGTCAAGATGATCATTCTGAGCAAGTTTGATGATGATCGGACCAAAACTGGGGCCTCTAGTATGTTCACAAGGTTTTTCAACAATTTGACCTAACTACCTACTTATTGACCAGACATGACCCATATTCGAAATTAACCGAGATATTATCAAATGATCATTTTGAGCAAGTTTGATGATGATCGGACCAAAACTGTGGCCTCCCGTGTGTTCAGAGGGTTTTTTCTATGATTTGACCTACTGACCTACTTTTTGACCCGACATGACCCAAAATCGAACTTGACTGAGATATTGTCAAGATGATCATTCTAGGCAAGTTTGATGACAATCGGACCAAACCTGTGGCATCTAGTGTGTTCACAAAGTTTTTCTATGATTTGACCTACTGACCTACATTTTGACCCGACATGACCCGTATTCAAACCTGACCGAGAAATTGTCTAGATGATCATTCTGGGCAAGTTTGATGACGATTGAACCAAACCTGTTGCCTCTAGTGTATTCACAAGGTTTTTCTATGATTTGACATACCTACATTGTGACCCAACATAACCCATATTCGAACGTGACCAAGGCATTATCAAGATGATCATTGTGAGCAAGTTTACTGATGATTGGACCAAAACTGTGGCTTCTAGTGTGTTCACAAGGTTTTTCTCTGATTTGACCTACTGACCTATTTTCTGACCCGACATGGCCCATATTCGAACTTTACCGAGATATTGTAAAGATAATCATTCTAAGCAAGTTTGATGATTATCGGACCAAAACTGTGGCCTCTAGTGTATTCACAAGGTTTTTCTATGATTTGACCTACTGACCTATATTTTGACCCGATATGATCTATATTCGAACCTGACCGAGATATTGTCAAGATGATCATTCTGAGCAAGTTTGATGATGATCGGATTAAAACTTTGGCCTCTAGAGTGTTCGCAAGGTTTTTCTTTGATTTGATTATGACCTACTTTTTGGCCTGCCATGACCTATATTCGAATTGACCGAGATATTGTCATGATGATCGTTCTGACCAAGTTTGATGATGATTGGCCAAAACTGTGACCTCTAGTGTGCGCACAAGAAAAGTTTACGCACGGACGGACGCGCGCACGCACGACGGACGACGGACAAAAAGTTACTCCAAAAGCTCACCTCGCCACTACGTGACAGGTCAGCTAAAAATTATAGGGGATGCAGGGGGAGGGGTTGAGGACAGTGTGCTGTCGGGATTTGGGGATGTGAATGTGATTTTTACCCAGCAGGCACACATTTGCTACGGCAGCGTCAAACCACCGCCTGCGAGGCGCTTCAGCGCTGCACCGGCGTCAATATGGCGCTGCATCAGACATCCCGGTGTCGTACCGACGTCGATATGACGTCATAATCTTGCGATGTGCCTGTCGGGTTAGAAAGAAAAAGAAGGAGAGAGAGAGAGAGAGAGGGGGTTTGAGTTTTGTAGAATCCATCCACTTCTTTCTTCTTTCTTCTAGCTTGTAGCTCCTTTGTAATCAGATCAACCGCATCTACACGGTCATCCCAGTACCCTGTCTATGGATGTCGTCTACGCTTTTTGTATAATTTTGATATTGGTATTTTTGTTGTTGATGTAAATTTTACATTATTTGGTCTGTTTCCCCAGCTTATTGGGTGGTCTACTTTTTAAGTATATATGAGGGCGGATGTGCTTACCCCGCCACGGACCTGTCTTGTTTGTTTTTCTTGTACTTTAAAGGTGGTGCTGTCCGTTTTGGGGCAAGCCCACCCGCTCTCTGTTGCTGGGTAGGACATTATTAACTGTAAATAAGAAACTGTATGCGACCTACATGATTAAAAGAATTTGCTAACAAGATATGCACATGTTGTCTCGGGCCCTCAAATGGCTAGGTAGGAATGCAATTCCTCCTATGGCACCTTCCTTCACGTAGGATGCGATAATGATATGCAAACATGGCGATGCAGAATGACCCACTTACGGTCCCACAGAATAAGGCATCCTACGTCAAGGAGAGCACCACATTTTCCTAACTTTAACAAAACATGCAGAAAAGGGGATTGACCTACTTCCACATCCTCCGCGATAGAGGTCACCCACAAACTAAAATAAACACGAACTTGGGCCGAGACGGCGGAGGCCGGCACACTATATTATATGCTGTATGTACAGAAAAACAAAAATCACAACATATAATCTACAAGCACAACCTTGCAGGTACAAAAACTGTCCTTAGGCTGCAGTTGTTGTTGTTTTCCGGTTTTCCCGTGTCGCCGGTCGTCAGCTGGTGGGGTCCCAGGGAACAAATCCATGGTGGCACTACACCGTAGCCGTTCGGTGGTATCCCTGTTCCCCGTTGCCGGTGAACAGGGAGACGAATGCTCGGCTCCAGCCCCGTCCGTCCGTGTTTGTCGTCTCACGTCTCAGGAGTATCCGAGCCAACGGGCATCCCTTTGCCCTGTAGTCATTCGCCGAGCTCCGCCCCGAGGGGTTTGTGAAACGGTGCCTTGACATTTCCAGGTCTCGGTGGGGCTTATATTTTGTCTTCCAGTTTGCTTCAGGAGTGCATGTGTCCTGTCGCTAAAGGGCATATTTATTTGTTGGAGTTTCTGAGCTAGGCGTGCTTCATTTTTCAAGGGCTGTGGATGTGTTGCATAGTTCCAATGTGAGCCTTTGTTTTGGTGCAACGTAGATTAGTTGTAATATTTTGGAACTCCATTCTAAAGGTTTGGCTAAGTGATTACACTGCGTTTAAGTTATAGCAGTGCTGTACCTTGGGTTTTTGCGATTTGCCGCAAAGGGGTGTGGGTTGTTTTATGTTACAGGGTAGGCTCCGAGTTTGAACCTATCATTAAGGGGATCGTTTAGCAGTTAATTTTATTTAAAAGTTTCATTGCGATTTTTCTAAAGATTGTTGTACACGTTTCCATGTTACGTGTTATGCACCATATATCCAATCAGGGGATTCAAAACATAAAGTTTTTAGCCATTTTGTGTTGCTCGTATGCGGGCGGATGTGCTCGCCCCGCCACGTACCTGTCTTATTTGTTCTTCTTGTGCTTTAAAGATGGTGTTGTCCGTTTTGCGGCAAACGCACCCGCTCACAGTTGCTGGGAAGGACGTTTTTGTACCTGCAAGATTGTGCTTGTAGATTGTATTTTTTGAATGTTTTTGTTTGTTCTGTACAGATAACATATAACATAGTGTGCCGGCCTCCGCCATCTCGAGCCCGATTTTGCATCTGTTTTAGTTAGTGGATGACTCCTATCGCGGAGAATGTGATAAATAGGTCAATCCCCTTTTCTGCATTTGCCGTCTTAAGTTATGAAAAAGTGGTGCCCTCCTCGGCGTTGGATGCCGTATTCTGTGGGACCGTATGTGGGTCAATTTGAGCCGCCATGTTTGCATATTATTATCGCATCCTACGTGAAGGAAGGCACCATAGGAGAAATGTGTATTCCTACCTAGCCATTTGGGGACCCGAGACAACGTGTGCCGATCTCGTTAGCAACGTAGTTAGCACAAATTGTTATAATCATGTAGGTCGCATACAGGCGTCCGCCTGCGCACTTGCGCAGTCGAGCGCTCCTATGCGATCTTGTTTTTAATGTTTCATATTTACAGTTAAAATGTTTGAAATCGCTTTTTGGAAGAAAACTATTCTATCTCCAGGTTTTTTTATCTCTCTTTTTCTATACTATCCTCTCTACGGTATTCCTACCATACCACTATCGCTCTATCTACCTATTTGTGCATTGCGTGGGTGGTTGTATGTTGTTTAGTTTTGCGTGGGTGGTTGTGTGTTGATGCCTTCCTTCAGGGTCGTGCTAAGTCATGCCCTAATTATTAGTTAATTGCCCTTATCTGTATAGATATGTGGCCGTCTTAACCGTCTGTTTTAATTACGGTCATGTAGTTTTTCTTATTTCTCCTCATGATATAGATTGTGGGTACTCGTTAGAACCGCCTCATCAATCAATATGTTAGAGCAGACTCTTTCACCCCTGAGTTTCTGAAGTAGATTCTTCCAACTTTGAATGAATTTGGAATCCTCCATACTTGTATATAGGAGTTTTAGCTATGGTCAATAGCAGGATAGCAAACGGTGTTCGTACTGGTGAGACGGCTCATTATGACCGACTTATCTGGATCTATACTGTTTGCAAAGGTATTTGTACTGATCTACAGGGTTGAAAGAGTTAAATGCCGCAAATGTGATGAAAGTATGCTTACCTGCTTTTTGCGATGTGTGTATATGTGTCAAGAAATTTCTAATAATAAATAAATATATAAATGTGATGACGTTTGTTTGTTTTTGTTTTCTTTTTTTAAGGGTAGGCTAGAAAAATGATCCTGACCCATTTCGTTTAACCCTTAAATTCCTGTACTGTAAGCAAACAGTGTAGACATTGATCAGACGTCGCGTTCTGCGATATATAATCTGGGTCTACATTGTCACACGATTCCAGTCCAGGGGTTGGTGACTCGAAGCTCTCTTAAGGCTTACGACGACCATAAGTATAGCTTAATCACCTCGTAGCGATTAGTGTGAGTAACTCGAAAGTACCGTAATTTATGGAGACAACTTAACCATATCGTAAAGTTACGGACAACTCAGGCATGCCGTAGCCTCATCTTAACTATTGCGAAAGAAACAGACACTACATAGAAGCATAAGAAAAGAAGCTGTACATCTATCTACTTTTTTTTCTCGGCACACAGGGTTTCTTTTAGTAATGATATGCGATACATGTAATTGTATGGTATTGTATTAAGGCAGATATATGCTATACATAGCAGAATTACCTGTATAAAAACATGTAAACAAAGATCTATACATCTCCGATAAACATGTATATATGTATAGTTTATCAACGACCTTTGAGAGTTCAACGTTCAAGCGTGACAAGACTAATCCATTTTTTAGGGGAAGCAGGTTTCGGATTTCTTTTTTCAACGGGATTTAAAAATTAAAAAATAAGTTTTTAATAATGCCATTATGTAAAATTCGTGACCAAGAGGTTAATATGATGCAGTACGAATCTCAGTAAAACTAAATCGCCCAATGTAAAATCCCAACTGAAGGCGACTTACCTAAAACACGGGCTAGTCCAAAATTCAAAGTGCAGTCAAGTCTCACTGACTGACGGTTGTTTTTAAGGTAACCGGGCGCCATGGGCACATAGGGGCTACCCCTGTGTCAAGTCTCACTGCGTTTTGAAAGACTATATAGTCATTCAAAACGCAGTGAGACGTGAATGCACTTTTAATTTTGGACTAGTCCGCGTTTTAGGTAAATCGCCTTTAGCTGGGATTTTATACTGGCCGATATAGATTTACTGAGGATCGTATTGCATCATATTAACTATTTGGCCACGAATTCTACATAATTGGCATTATCAAAAAAATTATTTATAATTTTAAAATCCTGTGAAAGAAGAAATCGGAAACCTGCTTCCCCTAAAGCATGGACTAGTCTTAACACGGTTGAACGTTGAACTCTCAAATGTCGTTGATAAACTATAGTACGTAATTATTATGTACAAGTTGTTTATTTGTGTGTGTAATGATCGTGTCAACAAAGGAAGGAAAGAAGAAGAAAAAAGAAATAAAGTAAAAGATAGTATAGCCTGTACAATACGTGTACTACTGACCACAGTCGTCTTGTTTTTGAGAAATAGCGGTCATGACTTTTCAAATAACAATGTCTTCCTTTCATTAACTTCGTCTACAACTGTTTCTAATTATTCCTGTGTATAGTTGGTTTTTGTTTCTTTTTTTTTTTAATTTTTGTCTCTGCCGTTTTTGAAAGATATATATATATTTGGCTGTTGCACAATCTGTTTAAGACACTTTCAAGTAATTGATGTTAATATGAGCTCAGACATGGCAAATCAGGAGGAAATGTAGAGAAGTGGTCGCCAGTTGTTTCATTGTTTCTCATCCCATAGTTTATTTAGAATCTTGCCTATTATGATACCGCTACCGAAGCCTCTTTTTTGGCAGAAAAGGCTCCAACAATGCTGCCTTGTTGTTAAACAAACCCCGGTATTATCATTTATAGTAAGATGTTAAGCGTTATCTTGTTTTGCTATGCCCTAGCTTACACCCCAGTTACACAGACGGTCGGTCCCCAATCGATCATTTTATATTAAATATCTCGCTGTTTTGATCGGTTGTCATGCGTGATTTGATTTCTGGTTTTCTATGTAAACGGCCATCGGTGATGGAAAAGTGTTCAATCGGATAACCAAACATTTCACGGGTTGCTGGTAGGTGACCGAAAGCAACTCAAACGGGGTTGGATCGGTGATAAGGATGTTTTCATCGATAAAAAGCTGAAATACTAATCATTTTTATCGTCTGTAAACCGGAGTTAAATCGGGCGTGTCGCTGATTAAATGGTATTTGATAGCTAGTTATCGGTGGTTAAACACTTTCCGTCAGATATGGTCGGTGATTCATAGTTGGTTATCCTTGTCCGATCGGCGATATCGGTGAATAAGAGCTTGCATATCTCGTGCTATAGGTTGCTGTCGGTTCTTTTATTAAAACCCACCGATGACACGATGGCGGCAACCGATTGATCACAGATTGGGTCCCTATTAACCACCGATCAAAACCGACGAATTCCGACATTTTAGTTCTCATCTTTTTTTCTATCTGTAGTAAGTATAATTGATCGGTTGCTTATCGGTGGCCCATAGGTGATATCGGTTGTAGACAGGTTGGTCTGTCGGTTATTTGTAAAATATTTTCACCGATCGAGAATTTTAAAGTTTTCGAAGCGCTTTGCACGAGATTTAAAATTACACAGGTAAATCGTAAGTGGTAAGATGATCGTAACTTTATGGAAACGATACGACAGGTTTTCAGTTTCCGGCATAACGAGACCATAAATTACGGTGGTCACCTTAAGTATGTCTTAAGTACATCTTAAGTTGATATATTTACGATGGCGTCGAGTTACCGACCCCGGATTCTGAAGGTTACCCTCGAACCCAACATAAGAATAGCGCAGCTATTTTCTATAAATTACCGTTACCCGGATTTATCATGCTAGAAAACCTCCATGCGCATAAATTTGTTATTGGTATACTGTACTGGAACTGAGAGCGAGGCTCGAAATTTCATAAACCCCGGAGTTGACACCCCTCCCCCCGCCCCCAGTAGTTTTACTACTGACCGTCGTGTTTTATGCTTCGTCTGTTTCTGCATCACGAAAACACGCCTATATAATTTTGACCACATTTAACCCCACTTTTATATGGTAAAACTGATGTTTGCAGGGGTATACAATATTTTTCTTATTTCTGGTCTAAAACATAGAGTGAACGTACTCGTTAGAACCGCCTCGTCCAGGCGGTTCTAACGAGTACCCACAATCTATGTTTTGAGCAGAAATCAGAAAAATATCTCAATTTTTCAACTAAAGTTTCCGTTTCTTTCGTAAGTAAAATTTACAATGTATTTGTATAGGCGTGTTTTCGTAATGTGTGTGTGCCTCCGTGTCACTTTCTATAGGTGAATTCAGACGGCTGCGTTCTTAGCTTGTGGCCTTTTCTGAGTGAACTTTTCTTACTAGTGATCATCAACATAAAATGCTACTTTGCTTAACGTTGGGTCGACTGACAAACAATCGACCCAAAAACTGTTATTGTAATAATGATCGGTTATCTACATAATGGTTTTCTGTCATCGACTTTACAAGCCTTATGTTACCTTAGGAATGAGAAATATTTTTTCGTTCGCACGAGGATTTTTCTCGTTCCTACCCGGAAGTTTCTCGTTCGTGCATGATATTTTTTCTCGTTTGGAGAAAGTGTCTCGTTTGTACGCGAAAATCTCCGTTCGTATACGAATAATTCTCGTTTGTACGAGAAAGTTTTTCGATCGTACCATAATTTCTCGTTTGTAAGAGAAAATATTTTTCTCCACTTATTTTAGCCCTATTTGGATTCCGTACGTTACGCAAACGCGCCTATGTAAATTCACTGTGACCTTTATCGCTGAAAAAATGAAAATATTAAGATGAAATATTGTGATACTTTTCTTATTTCTGCTCAATGAAAATAAAATAATCATAAAATGGGGCGGTTCTAACGAGTACCCACAATCTATACTTTGAGCAGAAATAAGAAAAATAAGGTATACCCTCGGAAATCCCAGTTTCACTATATAAAAGTGGGGTTCAAGGGGGTCAAAATTATATAGGCGCGTTTTCGTGATGAGCAGCCTATTGGTCTGTGGCATTGAATTAAAATTGGTGTGATGCTTTTGGTCAGAATTGCTAAAATTGTTTTTTTTTTATTATGATTATTTTATTTTGGTTTCCATATCCACGACGGCAGCCATCTTCAGAGCACATCTATAGTTATTGCAGATAGGATCTGGGCCCAGGATTACAACCGTTGCTTAAGTTAAGGTCGACTTAACGATTTAAGGAGGAATTCTTATCTTAGTAAAGTATTTTCTTAAAAAGTGGATTCGAAAGCCGCCTATTTCATTTACTTAGCTAAGTATTTTACTTCGGATGAATTCGTAATTTTAACAGAAATTTTCACGAAGATTAGCGCGTAAGTGATGTAGGCGGCCCAGAACTTTCCCGCTGTGTGTCAAAAATCACTACTTCTGTTTCATTGAATGGACACAAAAGAACATATGATGGTTTGGCTACCATTTCACTACATAAACCATGAAAGAAATGTTATATATACCATAAAATCTGTCTCATTAAAGAATCACAGTCGATCTCGATTTGTGCGGGCGATCATTGGTCACAATGTAGTACCACATCATCAAAACGCTGTTTCTATGGGGTCGCTTTGGATGCAAAAAATCATGCAATATTTGAATATGCAAAACTCGGTTTTATGGAGTCTATCCATGAGAAGTAATTATAAATGTAGATAGGCGTATAGATAGAAGAATTGCAGATAGCAGAATTGCATATTCAAATCAATCTGGTAGAGTCTCGAATTAAGAAAATATATATATTCTGCGCTATGGTGAAGAACAGGGAAGCCTCCTAGAGAAACCACCGACACTTAACCAAGGCTACAATATTGTTTTCGAATGTCATTAACACATAGATGTAGATGATATAGTCATAGGACACGATCAAACATCGTACCGACAAACACGGAGAAAACCGTTGCCCCAGTCGAAGTAAGAAGAACAGGAAATACCTGTACATTCGATCTCGGATTTCCCCGTTTTATATGAGTGAGGCCCTTATCTGCGTATAAGATTACTGTTTGTGAGACGTAAAGTGCTCACTCACTCACCAACACTCTAAATCGCTCACATTGTTTGTTTGTTTGATTTGAGGTTTAACGTCCCCGTCATAACTGTAAAGGTCATTTTGGAAACATTGCTTCTAATTTTGTAGGACTTTTACCCGACATTGAGATGAAATGACATCTCAAGCACTGCCGCCCAATGAAACCAATTAAATAGGGTTTATGAGCATGGATGGTCCGACACTCGCACCGCTTTGCCTGGGCAGCCTTAGATCCCCTAAGCGGTTTACCAGTACTCGGTGTGCGGTCGGTTTCAGGTCTGCGTGGAAGCATCATGCAGCCCATCTATTTCTACAAGCCCCGATGGGCGGGGGCCACAATCGCTAACATGCAAGAGTTTATAAGGGAGGTGGTACGGCTCAAACTTATTTTGATTGAACATTTCTAGGCAGTAAAGTGAGGGACAGAGGAGAAGAGGCAAATGATTGGATGTGTAGAAACAGGAGAGATAACAACATTCCTCCTCTCCCCTTACCTGTTGCTAGGAAAGCAGGCCTTGTAGCAATATAAGCAATATCAGCAATATCAGTTGGACGCCCCAGTGACGCAAGATACACGTCACCTTTGCCTCAACCAACCAGCACAAGCCGGCCACACGTGACCACCAGTAAACCGCTTAGAAGGTCCAGCAAATTGGTGCAAGTCCATGCATATAAATCTTGTTAGTTTCATTGGACGGCTGGGCTTGGGATGTTATTTCATCTCAATATCAGGTAAAAGTCCCACAAAATTGGAAGCAACGCTTCCAAATAACCTAAATAGTGTTGACGAGCACGCTAAACCTCAAATCAATCAAACGTTGGCGACGACATCGCTGTTCCGCTCTTTTTAGAAAAACAACAGCGTGTAAATGTTTTTCAGCTTTAACAGTTTGCCTTATAAGTTAATTTTTGCCCAGTGATGAGGAAAAAAGACTGTAAATATAAGAAATATTTTTCTGATGTTCATGAAGGTATGAACGACGGCGGGTCGCTAGCAAATTTTACATGAACCTGTTCAGGGTTTATTTACGTTGCAGGCGACCCACCTCATTCATATTTTAATGAACAGCAGAAAAATAAAAATCATTTCTTAAATGCACGTGTCGTCATACTATTTAATGACACGACGTTATCCATTGAATATAAAGACGGCATATGAACGTTGTGAACATTGCATGCGTAAAAATAGCAGTACATGCATAAGCGTAGCAACATGGACACAATGTGCCACATGATCAGTTTTTAAAGAACAGACCACAGTGATATGCGCCGACCCTCCCTCCACCCCCCCCCCACCCCCACCCCCGCCACACACACACCTACCCTGACAAAAACAACAAGTCGTTTAAGGCCTCCTCTCACTTGTAAGAACCTTGCCCTATCACCAGTATTATACAATATTATAAAAGGAGGTTTTTACATCGCTCAAGGGAGAAATGCAGCCCAGTAGCATTATACCTCATCGCCAAGTTGACTGGCGCCATAGAGAGAGAAAAAAAAGACAACATCTCTACTGGGACTCGAACCCGGGGCCTCTCGAATAACGTGCAAACATTCTACCGTCTGAGCTACCGGGCACCACTGGTAATATCGAGCAAATAAAAGCCCTAATGTTTGCCGTTGTTGATATAGAATAGAATAGAATTTATTTACAAACTTCCAGAAGGCTGTAAAGCCCATGAGGATATAATACAAACATACATGATGGCATGCGACAGTGTTGAATAATAAATATATCTTATACATGGTTATACCAACAGGCACACATACAAACGACAGTCTTCAATCTTTTTGGACTAAAACCCAAAAGTTACCCATGGAGAAGGTGTGTACAAAAATACACGACACGTTACATAGCACAGACATAATAATAATAATAATAATAATAATACATGTAATAATAATAATAACAACAACATAATAATAATAATAATAATAATAACAAGTGTTACCATTATCACCATTACCATCATCATCATTACCAGAATTATAACGGACTACCCATTAGCCCGTTATATGGACGCGTAATAATTGTTGCCAGGATTATAACGGACAGCTAAATGTCCTTTATATGGACACCATGGATCAAGCTGAAACCAGATTTGGTCAGTTCCTATCTAAGTAGGAGCCAGCTACATAATGTTTTATGTATGTAAGAGATAAAATGAAATTATATAGATAAATGTATGTACGCACGCACGCATTCGCACGCTCGCGTGGACATACATACATATCAGATAACCGCCAGTTTATTACTGTCCATACATGTATATCAGCAGTACATATCAAACTAAAGATAATTTACACGATAAACTATCTTTCAGTGGAAAAAACAGCAGAATAATACATACAAGCATTAGTTATCCGGAGTGAAAAATATTGTTTACATTGCCTCCCTTACTCCAGCCTTGTCGAAACGAAACACAAGACTGGAGTATAGGACTCACCCATTTCTGTTTACCTAATACACAATATCATACGAATTCACAAGGTATTAATTAAATAATAAAGAAATTCTAATATAAAATACATATTAAATAATTTAACCAGTTCTAAGCAATGAACTTATAAATACATTATGACGTTATTTTATGTTTCACTTCTGTATAATATTTCTGTACGTAGCTTAAATGCCTGAAAAATAAATACGCAGAGTTTACGTATATAAATCGAATTAGTGGTATTAATTAAATCAACAAATTTCATCATACTTGGTCTATTCCAGTAATACTTCGAGATGTATTTTTGTCTCAATTCAACATATAGTGGACATTCCAAAACAAAATGATATTCGTCTTCTATTATATGACATAAAGCACATTTTCTTTCATTAATTGGAATATTATTTGGTTTTACCCACCTGCCCGCTTCTATTTCTAATCTATGCGATGACATTCGTAATCGGCTAAAAGCTTGAATATATTTGTATACATTAATTTTATCTAAGTACGGTTGAAATTGAAATGTGGCAAAAGATTTATAAAATATCGCACGTGAAGAATCATCTAATCTTGCATGCCAATTTTGGATAAAATTATCTGTAACCCTCTGCCTAAATAATGATATGAATGCGTTATAATTGCCCACCCCTTGCTGAAGCAATACCTCATAGAAACCCACAGACATCAATAGGTGGCGCAGTAGTGAGGCCCAGTTAACAGTATTTGGTCTTGATTCCATATCCCTTAACATCATATGATAAATTAGCTTAATATATTTCTTATTATCTGACGCTAAAATTTTAAACCAGTATTTTATTATCAGTGTGTAACGCTTACTTATGCAATTTGTTCGTCCTAGTTCGCCATAAACAAAGTCATTTTGGGTTGTTTTCTTAACTCCTAAAAGACGTTTAGAAAATTGTAGATGTACCCTTTCAATAGAATTTGCTTGTATAAAACCCCATACCTCAGATCCGTAATTCAGTATTGGCATTATTAATTTATCAAATAATTCTAGTTTATGTCTCGGTGAAAGAAAAGTGAACTTGTACACATACTTATTCATTTTAAAAATTGCCTTTTGTGCCTGTCCTGCTAGTGTGTTTTGTGTTTCTGCAAAAGACCCCCCTACAGTAAAGACAACGCCAAGATATCGAAATTTATTGACTATTTCTAGCAATTGGCCATCATAGAAAAATGTTAACCCGCCTTTTCTAAATACCATAACTTTAGATTTAGCCACATTGATTTTTAATTTCCATCTTTTACAGTAATCTGCTAACAAATCCAACCCCTTTTGAAGCTCTTCTGCGGAAGTTGAAAATAACACAATGTCATCGGCGTACAGCAACATTAACATTTTAAACATACTCACATCTAAGTCTGCTAAACCTGCATTTAAAAACTGATCTTCTATATCGTTTAAAAACATAGAAAAAAGTAAAGGCGAGAGACACTCTCCTTGTCTTACTCCTAAATTACAATAAAACTCTGTTCTTAATTTGTTACCATATTTGACTCTCGACTTAACAGAGGCATACATTGACTGTATAATATTTAATATCTTCCCTCTAATACCTAGTTTAATCATTGTGTACCACAGATTTTCTCGAACAACATAGTCAAAGGCCTTAGTGAAATCAATAAAGGCACAATGAAGCTTTTTACCTTGATTAAGTATATGAGACACCAAACCATGCAGAACAAAAATATCACCAATTGTGCTCATATTAACTCTAAATCCTGCTTGGGCCTCTATAAGAACAAAATATTTTTCAGACCAATCTGACAATCTGTTATTAATAACTCTTGTAAATAATTTCCCTAGGGTACTAAGTAAGGTTATACCCCTATAATTTTCAACGTCTGTCATGCTAACTTTTTTATGTAATGGAATAATGTAACCTTCAGACCATTCATCCGGAAAATAACCTTTTTCGAATACAGTGTTGAATATTTTGCACAGTGTAGGCACTAAAATATGTTTACCATGGATGAAGAACTCATTTATGAGCTTATCAGGACCAGCAGATTTATTTGTTTTAAGTTGTTTTATAGATTTCATTATTTCTTCTTGGGTGAAATGGACGTTTAGCTCATCAAACATAATACTAAATTCATTTTTGACATATTGTTCGTTAAAGTATAAAACATCTTCATCAGGTGTATAAAAAGGATCTAAGGGATTATTGACTGATTTGAAATATTCTTCGAATGACGATAATGGTATGTTTGCGGGTTTGACATAGGATAATTCTTTTAACATATTCCAATATAACTTTGCATTCTTATTTTTAGCTTTACAAAATTCATTCGTTTTTACTCTGTCGTATTCATACCTGCATTTTCTCAGTAAGGTTTTGTAACTAGATCTAGCTTTAACCATATTTATCCTGTTTTCGTCTGTTTTAGATTCCCTAAATTTATTCAACATGTGTAAAAAGTAGAATTTTGCCTCGTGGCATGCATCGTTATACCAAGGATTTTCCATCTTAGCTGAAAACGATGTACTTTTTGAGGTATTATCGTTATTTATTTTCTTAAAGATAGGGCCGCACACGCTTTCAAATATACTAACAAAATAGTTAACACAAGACTGAACTTCTTCCTTGTTTGAACAGCTTGAAAGGTTTGTATGCAATAGGTTGAATTGTTCTGTTGTGGACTGATCGCTTAATCGATTTGTGTAATCATCTTTAAAATCATTATTCCAAACATATTTACCATCAACATATTCGCATTCCTCAGTTTCCGTTAATGAGGGATCTATACTACCGAATTCAAAAGAAATGTGTGTGTGTGTGTGTGAATTCGGGTTTAACGTCGCTTTCAACAATTTTTCAGTCATATCACGACGGTGTCTGGTTGCGACAGGGATCTCAATGCTCACGTTTATAGTGCTGCCTCACTGAAGTATCATGTCCCAGACACATTACATGATACCACACCCAGTCACATTATCCTGACACTGGATCGACCAGTCCTAGCTCTACCCCGTAAATCTGAGTGCCAAGCGAGGAGCAGCTAGTACCATTTTTAACGACTTTGGTATGTCGCGGCCCGGGATCGAACCCGAGACCTCCCGTTCCCCGGAGCGGACACTCTACCAACTGAGCTATCGGGGCCGGTGAATTCAAAAGAAAAACTTATCAGACAGTGATCCGTCAATATGTTAGGCTCATGTACATTAAATTCTCTGACGTGATTAAAGAGTGCTTGTGATGAAAGAACATAATCAACAACACTGCTCCCCCTATTACGTACAAAAGTATACCGCCCCACCCCTCTGTCATTCCCTACCCGACCATTCATTATTCTAACGCCAGTTTGTTTACACAGGTCTAATAGTAACACCCCATTATTATTCATGTGCCCTTTATCCTCCGAATAACGATGCATATAACGGTCTGGTATGTACTCATCTGGAAATACGTTCATATGAACGGACTCGTCATCAAGAACGAAATCTGGACTGTCAGAAGTTCTGCTATTGAAGTCGCCACATATCAATATGTCACAAGTGTTCTGCGCTTTAGACTCAACAAAAGAAACAGAATCTAGTAAACGGTCAAAAATGTTCGTTTCGACTAAAGCCTGGCGACTGATTTCGTCAGGAACTACATAGCAGAGACATATGTAAAGATCCTTACTGGACCCTAGTACAGACTTGCTTATTTTAACCCATATATCATCATTTGATGAAAATATATGTGTGTCGTTTGAGACATATCTATCTCTGATATATAGGATAATTCCGCCAGAATTTCTCTTACTGCCTTTTTTCTTTTCACATCTATGCAATACATAATTCACGAAATTACTGACGGTAATATCCGAAAATTGATCCGTCCATGTTTCAGTAAGCAAAATAACATCATGGGAATCAAAAATATTTTTAAATTCAGCCGTTTTTAACTTATTGGAACGTTTGGTCACTAAGCCTTGACAGTTCAGTAAAGCGCATCGTAAATACACCTTCTCCCCTTCTGACTACATATTTTCCCCTGACACGCTTTGGGTATTTTTAACGGTTTCAGTACTTTCATATATACATTCATTTGTCAAGGCCAAATCTTAAAAGTTAAGGTACCTGAGTTACCTTAAATATTTAAGTATTTTCTTTGGCTAAGTAACGACTTAAACGAAATAATTTCTTTGAAGTTCACTTTATACGACAGTTAAGTAAATACTTAGTTTAAATATGTACTTAAGATTTAAGTATGCATTGTAATCCTGGGGTTGGTAACTCGAAGCTCTCTTAAGGCTTAGGACGACCTTAAGTATATCTTAATCAACTCGTAGCGATTAGTGTGAGTAACTCGAAAGTACCGTAATTTATGGAGACAACTTAACCAAATCGTAATGTTACGGACAACTCAGGCATGCCGTAACCTCATCTTAACTATTTCGAAAGAAACAGACACTTCATAGAAGCATATGAAAAGACGTTGTACATCTATCTACTTTTTTCTCGGCACCCAGGGTTTCTTTTAGTAATGATATGCGATACATGTATTGTTTGATTAAGGCAGATATATAATTACCTGTATAAAAATACATGTAAACAAAGATCTATACATCTCCGATAAACATGTATATATGTAGTACGTAATTATTATGTACAAACTGTTTATTTGTGTGTGCAATAGTCTTGTCAACAAAGGAAGAAAAGAAGAAGAAAAAAAAAAGAAATAAGATAGTATAGCCTGTACAATAAGTGTACTACTGACCACAGTCGTCTTGTTTTTGAGAAATAGCGGTCATGACTGCTCACTTCTTATTTCTACTTCCTATTTCAACGCCCCCGCCCATAGGGGCTTGAAGAAATATATGGGCTGCATGATGCTTCCACGCAGAGCTGAGTCCGGCCCGCACACTAGTACTGGTAAACCGCTTAAAGGATCTAAGCCTGCCCAGGGACCGTGGTGCGAGGATGACCGTCCATGCTTATAAACCCTATTGGTTTCATTGCGCGACAGGGCTTGAGATGTCATTTCATCTCAATGTCGGGTAAAAGTCCCACAAAATTGGAAGCAACGTCTCCAAAATGACCTTTACAGTGTTGACGGAGACGTTAAACCTCAAATAAAACAAAAAAATACTCCTTATTTCTCGCTTCCTACTTCACACCTTTTTCTTGCACAAGTAAGTTTTCATGTAATGATAGCGATCAAAAAAGTTTCTCAATGGACCAGGGGATTCCTCGCGTGGGAATTATGTTATTCAAAATCTTCCTCGAGACACCATGTTTAATCCCATATTGTGTCTCACACGTGGGGGAGGGGTGGGGGGGGGGGGGGGTATAATACAGATAAATATATGGTAATGGGAGAAAATTCTTGGTAAGGTGGGAAAGCAAACATGTGTTACCATGAAGTTTCTATATTGTACGCCCTGTCCTGAGGACTGCTGTGCAGGAACCGCAGATCACCTTATGCATTTAAAGATTCGGCTGTATACACGATTCACCAAAGCAAAGATCCGCGCCCCTTGGGGGCTGCATGACAACTATGCAGAAAAGCTGTCAGTAGCTGAACATGACTGGTATAGTGTTGACTAGGACCTCAAATCTCATTTTTGAAAGATATATATTGTTGGCTGTTGCACAATTTGTTTAGACACTTTCAAGTAATTGATGCTAATATGAGCTCAGGCATGGCAAATCAGGGGGAGATGTAGAGAAGGGGTCGCCAGTTGTGTCATTGTTTCTCATCCCATAGTTTATTTAGAACCTTGCCTATTATGATACCGCTACCCAAGCATCCTCTGGCAGAAAAGGCTCCAACAAGGCTGCCTTGTTGTTAAACAAACCCCGGTATTATCATTTATAGTAAGATGTGAAGCGTTATTTTATTTTGCTATGCCCTGGCTTAATAAAAGTTTCCGAAGCGCTTTGCACGAGATTAAAAATTACACAGGTAAATCGTAAGTGGTAAGATATTCATAACTTTATGGAAACGATACGACAGGTTTTCAGTTACCGGCATAACGAGACCATAAATTTTACGGTGGTCACCTTAAGTATGTCTTAAGTACATCTTAAGTTGATATATTTACGATGGCTTCGAGTTACCAACCCCTGGGCCCTGGTCTTTTCATTGTATGTCAACGTCGCTGAGTCCACAAGTGGCTATCGCTTGCTTTTTGCTGGCTTTATTTGTGTCAGTTGAATTTTGGATTACCTATTTGTAAATAAAGCATTCCACACGCAGTTGCAAACGATAGCTCTGACCTGCCAAACTGTTCAACCCCACTCTGCATCAACCGTGAATCATAAATCAAACACTTAATCAACATTCAGTTTCAGAATTGCTAAAAACATTGTGATCTTATTGACAGTTTGACCACCAAGGCACAATGCAATATATGTTCAGCCTCATTCTGACCAAATGGGGTCTCTAATTTAGTTAAGTAATGTTTGTTGTTTGTTTGTTTGTAGTGGAGTTTAACGGCCCAGTCAACACTATTTAGGTCATTGTTGAGCCGATCAATTTACCTATCCACACCTTTCCTGGGCAGGATTTAGAAGCCTCCGTGGTGCAGTGGTTACGCTACTCGCCTTGTAAACCAGGGGTCGCAGGATCGATCCCGGGCTTCTCCAGACTTTCGGATGAGTCTTTAAACCGAGGTCCCGTCTCCGTATGACCTTAGCTGTTGGTGGGACGTAAAACTAAAACTCACTCACTCCTGGGCAGGCTTATACGTCAGCGGTTAAACCAGTACGGTGTAAATTGTTTCGCCAGAAACTGACAACTGCCCTTCTTGAATCACCGAAATGGAGAGAATGGCCGTAGAAAAGATTTCATGATCAATCTCCACGAAAGAATATTGCCGACCCCGGCAGGTATCGAACCCGCGTCCTCCTGATCACAAGTCAGACGCGCATCCGACTGAGCTACCGATGCCGACAGTTATTATAAGTAATGTTACTACAACGACATGTATTTGTTTGTGGAAAGAAAGCTGCTCACTGGACTAGTCGCCCATTAAGATATGTTTCTGTCCGTCGTTCCCTTAAATATTTTTAGTAGTATTTTGTTCTGATTCCATCAGCTCCTGAAATATCTTCAATCATATATTAGAACTCTTAATCAGAATATATACAGTGAAATTCCGCTATTAAGACCACCTACATGTAAATTATGATGAATTCTGCTTTGAAACCCTTATATAGTAGGTTGGTGTTATTCCTTTGCATTTTCTGCAAACAGTGTTTTCTGGTCATAGACCACATTTGAAACTGTTCAAATATGGTCTTAAAGACCATTTTTGAACAGCTCCAAAGGGGGTCTTAATATAGGAATTTTACTGTATAATGTTTTTGTTTTCTTTTTCATTTTCATGTCATTACTGTGAAACATTGTAACAAAGTTCATATTAACAGTTGTTTCGCAGGATATGTATCAAATTCAAGAATCAAAGATTTATCGCACGGGACATGTGGGCCACCAAGTTCTGTCAAGTGTTTTCCTCGGGTAGTCCGGTTTCCGCCCACCTCTGATTAACGAGCGGCACGATATGAGTGAAATAATCCTGAGAGGGCTGTAAAGCAAAAATAAAAAAGGCCTGCAACAGATTTTTTTCTCAGGGTATTCCAATTTTCCCATACATAAGATAAACGATCGGCTCAGAATAAGTGAAATAATCTTGAAAGGGCAGTAAAACCACCTAACATAATTCAAAGGCTTGTTTATGATGTACTCTGCAACCATTCTAAAACGCAAGGATGCGCAAAATGGTATATGCATGTTAACTCTTGTCCTGCTGAGCCCGGATATGTCTTATCTTTCAGAAAATGTAGATCCAGATTAGATGGCTTCGGAAGAAGCCATCTGATCAGGATCTACATTGTTTGTCATTCAGATTGTGAATTAGATGCAATAATTTGCATCAAGTAATCTGATTGGTTGATAATCAGTGGTGGGTGTGGCTTATTTAAATATTCCGCAGGTGAAGGGTTAAAATTCTATTGATTACAATAACAGTTTCTAACAAACAGCTACGACTGAAATTTTGTGAGCATTTATTTATTCAACTTGTTAGCCAACAATGCTGTCAATGTATGATATCTTAAAACATATCTTTAATATTTTTCTTCAAGAACCAAACATAGTGAAACTTCGGTAACTCGAATGCGTTTATAATGGTTGATTTGAACTCATTCTTGGGTCCCTATAAAATTGTTCCCATAGCTCAAGATATCAATATGTTAAGGTTTTATGAAGGTTTGTTTGATTTTAACTTGAAATGTATGTTATGTTACTCGTTGGAATTGCCTCATTAAGGCGATTCCTACGAGTACAGCGAACACACAACATACAATTATCTTTTAAAGGTCAAACATGTATCCCAAGCTCATTCCCATTAGTCCTCATCACGAAAACACGCCTATATAATTTATCCCCCCCCCCTTGAACCCCATTTTTTTTTAGAAAAACTGGGTTTAGAGGGGTATACAGTATTTTCCTTATTTCTGCTCAAAAACATAGATTGTGGGTACTCATTAGAACCGCCTCGCTGAGGTACTCATTAGAACCGCCTCGCTGAGGCGGTTCTAACGAGTACCAACAATCTTTCCTTTGAGCAGAAATGTGAAAAATATCAGTTTTTTTATCTGAAAAAAAAAATCCATTTTTGCTGGTAAAATGTTACCAATATATTTGAATTGGCGTTTTTTCGTAATGTCAGGGAGCGGCACTATGAGTAACTTTCAAAAGTTCGAACTATCCCCTAGCTCGATCAAAAACTCATGGTCCCGAATGTGTTCGTGTTATCGAAGCTCGACTTATGACCGTGTGTTAATATGGGATAAAAATCACGTTACCATCGTCCACACGCCAATCAGGTCTTAGAGAAATATATTGGGCAGCATGGTGCTTCCGTGCAGAGCTGAAACCGACCAAACTTGAGTCTGGTAAACCGCATCGAAGATTTACGCCTGCCAAGGAAAAATGCCGAGAGACTGATCGCATCTTTAACCCTAACAGTGTCTTTGTGGGGTTGTCCTTGAGGCGGTATATCAATTCAATCCGTGGTAAAAATCAAGCAAACTTGGAAACGACGTCTCGCAAAAAAGTCAAATAGTGTTGACGGGGACGTAGAACCTCAACACGAAGAAACAAAATATTTATCAATATTTTATTGTTTGTAATCACTGATGATGTAAAACCACAATTAAACATTCTGGTACATTTATTGCCTATGTGGATTCATTACTTCCTTTTTAGCTCACCTGTCACGTAGTGACAAGGTGAGCTTTTGTGATCACATTTTGTTCGTTATCCGTCGTGCGTGCGTCCGTGCGTGCGTGCTTGCGTCCGTAAACAATTTCAAATAAGTATATCTCTAACACCCCATGGCCAATCTTGATCAAATTTCATGTGAAGCATCATCACGTAGGGGGAAAGGCTGCACAAGGTTTTTGGGCTGATCAGATTGGAATTCTGGTTGCCATGGCAACATAAAGCTCCCATAGACTTATAATGGGAAAATTAAAAAATCTTCTTCTCTGAAACCACAGGGCCCAGAGCTTAGATAATTAGCGTGTAACAAGGTCAAGTGGTCACATACATAAATCCTGCCAATCATGCCCCTGGGGTCCAAACTAGCCACACCCCGGGGCCCCTTAGCTCCAATAGTCTCATAATGGAAAAAAAGCTTAAAAAATCTTCTCTGAAACAATCGGGCCCAGAGCTTAGATATGTAGCATGCAGCAATGGCAAGTGGTCACCTACATAATTCCTGCCAATCATGCCCCTGGGGTCCAAAAGGGCCACGCCCCGGGGCCCCTTAACTCCCGTAGACTCATAATGGAAAAAAATCTTCTTCTCTGAAACCACAAGGCCCAGAGCTTAGATATTTAGCATGTAGCAACGGCAAGTGATCACCTACATAAATCCTGCCAATCATGCCCCGGGTTCCAAATGTGCCACGCCCCAGGCCCTTTAGGTCCCATAAACTCATAATGGAAAAAAAAGCTTCAAACATCTTCTCTGAAACCACAGGGCCCAGAGCTTATATAATTAGCATGTAGCAACGGTAAGTGGTCACATACATAAATCCTGTCCCTGGGATCCAAATTGGCCACACCCCGGGGCCCCTTAGCTCCAATAGACTCATAATGGAAAAAAAAGCTTCAAACATCTTCTCTGAAACCATAGGGCCCAGAGCTTAGATATGAAGCATGTAGCAATGACAAGTGGACACCTACATAATTCCTGCCAATCATGTCCCTGGGGTTCAAACTTGCCACGCCCCGGGGCCCCTTAGCTCCCATAGACTCATAATGGAAAAAGCTTCAAACATCTTCTTCTCTGAAACCACAGGGCCCATAACTTATATATTTAGCAAATAGCAACGGTACGTGGTTACCCACATAAATCTTGCCAATCATGCCCCTGGGTTCCAAATGGGCCTCACCCCGGGGCCCCTTAGCTCCCATAGACTCATAATGGAACAAGAGCACCGCAAGCGGGTGCCAACGCTCGTCTGCAGTTTCTTTTAGAAAACAAAAGTTCTAAGTCAAATCAAATTGCAAGATGGAGTTATAAAACTTGTAGGGAATGTAGCTCTTGTGATGGTGAGTATGTGTATGAAGTTTCATGAAGGTAGGCCAAATACTTTTGGAAATATGGTCAAGGTTAAGTTTTTTGGTTAATTTTTCGAAAAATAGGTCAAAGTTCCAAGATCAAGGTCACAGGTCAAAAAGCGTGGTATGACTGAAAAGGTCTTGTCCCAAGGAACATTCATGTGAAGTTTGAAGGCTCTGTTGTGAATAGTATTGAAATAAGAGACAAAAAAAATTAAAAAAAAACGGAGAGAAAAGGGGAGATAATTCAATCAAATTGCAAGATGGAGTTATAAAACTTGTAGGGAATGTAGCTCTTGTGATGGTGAGTATGTGTATGAAGTTTCATGAAGGTAGGCCAAATACTTTTGGAAATATGGTCAAGGTTAAGGTTTTCGGTTAAATTTTCGAAAAATAGGTCAAAGTTCAAAGGTCAAGGTCACAGATCAAAAAGTGTGGTATCACTGAAAAGGTCTTGTCCCAAGGAACATTCATGTGAAGTTTGAAGGCTCTGTTGTGAATAGTATTAAAATGAGAGCAAAAAATGTGTTTCAGAAAAAAAATTGGAAAAGGGGAGATAATTCAGCCAAAATCAACAATGTTGTTATGGTCCTTGGTCAAAATGTAGCTCTTGTGATGATGAGTGTGTGTATGAAGTTTCATGAGGCTAGGTCTAATACTTTTTAAGTTATAGCCAAGGTTAAGTTTTTTTGGAACGACGCAGGACGCAGGACGACGCAGGACGACTACGCAGACGCCGGAGTGATGACAATAGCTCGAAAGTTTTTTTTTCAAAAAACAGACGAGCTAAAAAAGCTTCAAAAATCCTCTTCTATGAAACCACAGGGCCCAGAACTAAGATATTTAGCATGTAACAACGTAAAGTGGTTACCTACCTAAATCCTACCAATCATGCCCCTGGGGTCCAAATGGGCCACGCCCCGGGGCCCCTTAGCTACCATAGATTCATTCTGGAAAAAAGCTTAAAAACTCTTCTCAAAAACCACAGGGCCCTGAGCTTAGATATTTAGCATTTAGCAATGGCAAGGCGTCACCTACATAAATCCTGCCAATCATGCCCCTGGGGTCCAAATGGGCCATGCCCCAGGGCCCCTTAGCTTCCATAGACTCATAATGGAGAAAAGCTTCAAAAATCTTCTTCTCTGAAACTGTGAAGCACAGAGCTTAGATATTTAGTATCTAGCAACATAAAATAGTCACCTACATAAATCCTGCTAACCCTGCCCCTGGGATCCAAATTAGCCACAACTTGGGGCCCCTTAGCTCCTTTAGACTTATAATGGAAAAAAACTCCCAAAATCTTCTTCTCCGAAGCCGTAAGGCCCAGAGCTTAGATATATAGTGTAGCAATGTTTGAAGAGAGAATTCAGACTCTAGAAATGGTGAATGCAGATTTGAATGCAGAGCTACGCTGGTTGCAGAGCTGTGCATTGGATTGTCGAGTTATTTGTTTGTTTGTTTGTATTGGGGTTTAACGACCCCGTCAACACTATTTAGGTCATTTTCGGGCCGGTCAGTTACCTGTCCACACTTGACCTGAGCAAGCTTATCCATTAGCAGTTAAGCAGTACAGTGCATATTCTTTCGCCAGAAACAGACAACAGTTACTGCCCTTCTTGAATCAGTGGAAGGGAAAGAATAACCGTAGAAAATATTTCATGATCAATCTTTACGAAAGAATGTTGCCGACCCGGCAGGGACCGAACCCGTGTCCTCCTGATCACCACCGACTGAGCTACCACGGCCGGTAACTGTCGAGTTAAGTATCGAAAAAAGCTAGGCTGTTGGACAAGCTCTGCATTGAAATGACTGATTAAATTAAATGCGAAGCTATGCTGATTGCAGAGTTCTGCATTCAAATTGCGATTTCAAAGTTTGACGCAGAGCTAAGCTGATTGAAGAGCTCTGCATTGATGTGGCAATTTCTAAGTGGATGCAGACCTAAGCCGATTGCAGAGCTCTGCAATAAACTGGCGAATTGAAAGTTGTATGCCGAGCTATGTCGAGCTCGGTCGAGCGTAGAGCTGTGCATTACTGTATGCAGAGCTATGTCGATTGCAGAGCTCTGCGTTGAAATGACAAACTCAAAGTTGATTGCAGTGCTAGGTTGTTTGCAGAGCTCTGCATTAGACTGGCGAATTAAAAGTTGTACGCAGAGTTGTGTCGAGCTCTACATTAGACAGGCGAATTAAAAGTTATGTGCAGATATATGTCGAGCGCAGAGCTGTGCATTGATTTTATGATTTCTCTGCACTAAACTGGCGAATTGAAAGTTGTATGCAGAGATATGTCGAGCTATGTCGATCGCAGAACACTGCATTGATGTGGTGATTTCAAAGTTGGATGCAAACCTGAGGCGATTGCAGAGCTCTGCACTAATAGCCCCGCCCATCGGGGCTGGAAGAAATTGATAGGCTGCTTGATGCTTCCACGCAGAAGTGAAACCGACCCGCACACGAGTACTGGTAAACCGCTTAGAGGATCAAAGCCTAACCAGGCAATGCGGTGCGAGTCAGCCCGTCCATGCTTATTAACCCTATTGGTTTCATTGGGCTGCAGGGCTTGAGATGTCATTTCATCTCACTGTCGGGTAAAAGTCCCACAAAATTGGAAGCAACGTCTCCAAAACGACCTTTACAGTGTTTACGGGGACGTTAAACCAAACTCAAACAAACAAACAAACAAACAAGCTCTGCTCTAAACTGGCGAATTGAAAGTTGTATGCAGAGCTATGTCGAGCTATGTCGATTGCAGAGCTCTGCATTGATATGGTGATTTCAAAGTTGGATGCAGACCTAAGCCGATTGCAGCCCTCTGCACTAAACTGGCGAATTGAATGTTGAATGCAGAGCTATGTCCAGTTATGTCGAGCGAAGAGCTGTGCACTTATGTGGTCATTTCAAAGTTGGATACAGACCTAAGCCGATACAGAGCTCTGCACTTAACTGGCGAATTGAAAGTTGTATGCTGAGCTATGTCGAGCAATGTCGATTGCAGACCTAAGCCAATTGCAGAGCTCTGCATTAGACTGGCGGATTCAAATTTGGGTGCCGAGTTATGTCGAGGGCAGAGCTGTGCATTGATATACTGATTTCAGAGTTGGATGCAGACCTAACTCGATTGCAGAGGTCTGCACTAAACTGGTAATGATTGAAAGTTGTATGCAGAACTATGTCGAGCGCAGAGCTGTGCATTGATGTGGTGATTTCAAAGTTGGATACAGACCGAAGCTAATTGCAGAGCTCCGCATTAGACTGGCGAATTCAAATTTGGGTGCCGAGTTATGTCGAGGACAGAGCTGTGCATTGATATACTGATTTCAGAGTTGGATGCAGACCTAACTCGATTGCAGAGCTCTGCACTAAACTAATGAATTGCAATTTGTATGCAGAGCTATGTCGAGCTATGTCGATTGCAGAGATCTGCATTGGTTATATAAAGTTGGATGCAGACCTAAGGCGATTGCAGAGCTCTGCACTAAACTGGCGTTTTGATTTGTTTGATTTGTTTGATTTGAGGTTTAACGTCCCCGTCAACACTGTAAAGGTCATTTTGGAGACGTTGCTTCCAATTTTGTGGGACTTTTACCCGACATTAGGATGAAATGACATCTCAAGCCCTGTCGCCCAATGAAACCAATAGGGTTTATTAGCATGGACGGTCCACCTCGCACCGCGGTTCCTGGGCAGGCTTAGATCCACTAAGCAGTTTACCAGTACTAGTGTGCGGGCCGGATTCAGCTCTGCGTGGAAGCATCCTGCAGCCCATATATTTCTTCAAGCCCCTATGAACTGGCGTTTTGAAAGTTGTATGCAGAGCTATGTCGATTGCGGAGCTCTGCGTTGAAATGACAAACCCATAGTTAATTGCAGTGCTAGGTTGTTTTCAGAGCTCAGCATTGAAATGTCTTATTCATAGTTGACTACAGAGCCAAGCTGATTGCAGAGCTCTGCATTAGACTGGCAAATTCAAATTTGTACGCAGAACTATGTCGAGCTCTGCATTAGACTGGCGAATTAAAAGGTGTATGCAGAGTTTTGTTTGTTTGATTTGAGGTTTAACGCCCCCGTCAACACAGTAAAGACATCTCAAGTCCTGTTGCCCAATGAAACCAAAAGGGTTTATAAGCATTGACGGTCCGCCTCGCACCGCGGTTCCTGGACGGGCTTAGATCCTCTAAGCGGTTTACCAGTACTAATGTGCGGACGGTTTCAGCTCTGCGTGGAAGCATCATGCAGCCTATTTATTTCTTAAAGCCCCAATGTATGCAGAGCTATATCGAGCTATGTCGTGCACAGAGCTGTGCATTGATGTGGTGATTTCAAAGTTTATGCAGACCTAGGTCGATTGCAGAGTTCTGCACGAAACTGGCGAATTGAAAGTTATATGCAGAGCTATGTCGATCTATGTCGATTGCAGAGCTCTGTATTGATATGGTGATTTCAAAGTTGGATGCAGACCTAAGGCGATTGCAGAGCTCTGCACAAAACTGGCGAATTGAAAGTTATATGCAGAGCTATGTCGAGCATTGTCGATTGCAGAGCTCTGCATTGACAATGATTTGAAAGTTGGATGCAGAGCTTAGGCGACTGCAGAGCTTTGCACTAAACTAGCGAATGGAAGATTGTATTCGGATCTATGTCGATTGCAGAACTCTGCGTTGAAATGGCAAACTCAAAGTTGATTGCAGTGCTACGTTGTTTGCAGAGCTCTGCATTGATATATCTTATTCATAGTTGACTGCAGAGCTATGGTAATTGCACAGCTCTGCATTAGACTGGCGAATTCAAATTTGTACGCAGAGCGTTGTCGAGGTATGTCGAGCTCTGCATTAGACTGGCGAATTGAAAGTTGTATGCAGAGCTATATAGAGCTATGTCGAGCGCAGAGCTGTGCCCTGATGTAGGGATTTCAAAGTTTATGCAGAGCTAAGCCGATTGCAGCGCTCTGCACTAAACAGGCGAATTAAAGTTGTATGCAGAGCTGTGTCGAGCTATGTTGATTGCAGAGCTATGCATTGATATGGTGATCGTCCCCGCCCATAGGGGCTTGAAGAAATATATGGGCTGCATGATGCTTCCACGCAGAGCTGAATCCCGTCCCCACACTAGTACTGGTAAACCGCTTAGAGGATCTAAGCCTGTCCAGGAACCGCGGTGCAAGGTGGACCGTCCACGCTAATAAACCCTATTGGTGTCATTGGGCGACAGGGCTTGAAAAGTCATTTGATCTCAATGTCGGGTAAAAGTCCCACAAAATTGGAAGCAGCGCCTCCAAAATGACCTTTACAGTGTTGTCGGGGACGTTAAACCTCAAATCAAACAAACAAACAAAATTGATATGGTGATTTCAAAGTTGAGAGCAGACCTAAGGCGATTGCAGAGCTCTGCACTAAACTGGCGAATTGAAAATTGTATGCAGAGCTTATTAATAGTTGACAGAAGAGCTACGCTGATTGCAGAGCTCTGCATTAGACTGGCGAATTCAAATTTGTACGTAGAGCTATGTCGAGCTATGTCGAGCTATGTCGAGGTCTGCATTAGATTGGCGAATCGAAAGTTGTATGCAGAGCTACATGTACGTCGAGCTATGTCCAGCGTAGAGCTGTGCATTGATGTGCTGATTTGAAAGTTTGTGCAGACCGAAGCCGATTGCAGAGCTCTGCTCTAAACTCGCGAATTGAAAGTTGTACGCAGAGCTATGTCGAGCTATGTCGATTGTAGAGCTCTCCATTGATATGGCGATTTCAAAGTTGGATGCAGACCTAAGGCGGATGCAGAGCTCTGCACTACACTGGCCAATTGAAAGGTGTATGCAGAGCTATTTCGATTGCAGTGCTATGCGTTGAAAAGACAAACTCATAGTTGATTGCAGTGCTAGGCTGTTTGCGGAGCTCTGCATTGAAATGTCTTATTCACAGTTAACTACGTTGATTACAGACCTCTGCATTAGACTGACGAATTCAAATTTGTACACAGAGCTATGTCGAACTCTG
This sequence comes from Lucinisca nassula, assembly GCA_963580285.1. Lineage (NCBI taxonomy): Eukaryota > Metazoa > Mollusca > Bivalvia > Lucinida > Lucinidae > Lucinisca > Lucinisca nassula. The sequence continues at coordinate 60,939,402 of OY757025.1, forward strand.
CATTAGACTTGCAAATTGAAAGTTGTATGCAGAGCTATGTCGAGCTCTGCATTTGACTTGCGAATTGAAAGTTGTATGCAGAGCTATGTCGAGCTATGTCGAGCTATGTCGAGCGCAGAGCTATGCATTGATGTGGTGATTTCAAAGTTAATGAAGACCTCAGCCGATTGCAGAGCTTTGCACTAAACTGGCCAAATGAAATATGTATGCAGAACCATGTCAAGCTTTGTCGATTGCAGAGCTCTGCATTCATTTAAGGATTTCAAGGTTGGATGCCGATCTAAGGCGAATGCAGAGCTCTGCACTAAACTGGCGAATTGAAAATTGTATGCAGAGCTATGTCGATTGCAGAGCTCTGCGTTGAAATGACAAACTCATAGCTGATTGCAGTGCTAGGTTGTTTGCAGAGATCTGCATTAAAATGTCTTATTCATAGTTGACTAAAAAGCTACGCTGATTGCAGAGCTCTGCATTAGACTTGCGAATTCAAATTTGAACGCCGAGCTATGTTGAGTTCTGCATTAGAATGGCAAATTGAAAGTTGTATGCAGAGCTATGTCGAGCGCAGAGGTGTGCACTGATGCGGTGATTTCAAAGTTTATGCAGACCTAAGCCGAGAGCAGATCTCTGCACTAAACTGGCGAATTGAAAGTTGTATGCAGAGCTATGTCGAGCTATGTCGATTGCAGAGTTCGGCACTGATATGGTGATTGCAAAGTTGGATGCAGAACTTAGGCGATTGCAGAGCTCTGCACTAAATTGTCGAATTGAAAGTTGTATGCAGAGCTATGTCGATTGAAGAGCTCTGCGTTGAAACGTCTTATTCATTATTGACTGTAGATCTACGCTTATTGCAGAGCTCTGCATTAGACTGGCGAATTCAAATTTGTACGAAGAGCTATGCCGAGCTATGTCGAGCTCTGCATTAGACTGGCGAATTGAAAGTTGTATGCAGAGCTATGTAGAGCTATGTCGAGCGCCGAGCTGTACATTGATGTGGTGATTTCAAAGTGTCGATTGCAGAGCTTTGCATTGATATTGTGATTTCAAGGTGTGATGCAGACCTAAGGTGATTGCAGAGCTCTGCACTAAACTGGTGAATTGAAAGTGGTTTGCAGAGCTTTGTCGATTGCAGAGCTCTGCTTTGAAATGACAAACTCATAATTGATTGCAATGCTAGATTGTTTGCAGAGCTCTGCATTGAAATGTCTTATACATAGCCGATTGCAGAGCTCTGCATTAGACTGGTGAATTCAATAAAATAAAACTGGGGTTTACAGCGGTATATATGTTTCTCTTATTTCTGCTAAAACAGATAGTGGGACTCGTTAACACCGTCTCGTCGAGATGGTTTAAACGAGTACCCACTTTTTTTGCAGAAATATGAAAAAAAAATATCGGATTTTTTTTTTTTTTTTTTTTTTTGGCGGTAGATTTTTATTACTACGTTACTACGTTTGAATAGGCGTGTTTCCGTAATGCACCGGAAGCTATGCCCTGCCTGTATGGACTTGGACTGTTGTCGTAAATGCTTTTTGTTGTTGTTGTTGTTGTATACATTTTTTATTTCTGCTAAAAACATAGATTGTGGGTATTCGTTAGAACCGCTCCATCGAGGAGGTTCTAACGAGTATCCACAAACTATGTTTTTAGCAGAAATAAGAAAAATATCGAAATTTTTCATCTTAAAAAATTCCTTTTTTCGTTGGTAAAATTTAGATTTTAAAGTATAGGCGTGATTTCGTAATGCCCATTCACTGTAATTAAAACGTCATAAGAGCAAATATCAATATGCATAACGAAAACACTTCCGTGCGAAATAGTGCATGTTTTCCTCATCTCCAAAGGGGCTACTTTTCTGATGAAAATACGTGGTATTTTTCTTATTTATACTGCAAATATAGGTTGACGGTACTCGTTTGAACCGCCTCACTGAGGCGGTTCTAACGAGTACCCTCAACCTATGTATTGGAGCAGAAATAAGTAAAATAATGAATATCCCCGTAACCCCAAAGTTTATTCTATATAAAGTGGTGTCTAAAGGGGTGTTCAATTCACGGACTTGTCAACGTAATGACAGTTACTTTCCAACAAAATGTCCGAAAGGTTATCCAAAATAAAAAGACAACAGCACTACGTACATGCTAAGACGAAGTATGACAATAATAAACCACAACAGACGAACCGCCTTGGAACGATAGGTTAAACAATGCTCTGTCTTATTTCCGCTCAAAAAATAGATTGATGGTACACGTTAGAACCGCCTCATCGAGGCGGTTCTAACGGGTACCCACAATCTAAATGTTTATTTAAGAGCAGAAATAAGGAAAATAAGGTTTACCCTTGTAAATCCCAGTTTTACTTAATAAAATTGGAGTTCAAGGGGGTCAGAATTATATAAGCGTGTTTTCATGATGGGGACTAAAATGGATTTGACGTAACCACAATCCTCACCCTTGGTTCTATCGAACAAAAATCCTTCAGTTCTAACTCAGCGCACGGCCTCCGCCTATCGGGGTTTGAAGAAATATATGGGCTGCATGATGCTTCCACGCAGAGCTCAAACCAACCCGCACACGAGTACTGGTAAACCGCTTAGAGGAGCTATGCCTGCCCAGGGAAAGCGGATAAACCATATGCTTATAATAAAAATCAAAAATGAGTTCCTTTAAGAACAATGAAAACATTCATACGAAAGAAGATGGGTCATACTACGTAGTTTCGGCTAATAAAGCCTCATCAGTGACCCTGTAATGATGCGGCAAAGAAAGCCAGAGGAAACCTGCAATTTTGCGAAATTCGAATAGGCAGTCGATTCAAAGACTGATAAAAATCAAAATGGGGTCCAAATAATTAAAAACCTGTCTAGAATAGGAGTCTAAACCAATAATTTATTTCTAATGTCTCAGAATATTCACGCTGATCTCAAAGGACCAAAAGTAAAATATAAACTGCACTATGGTTGATGTACGGGGAGACTTTTTACGGCCGCCACACGGAACAACACCAGCTGCAGTGAAGGCAAATAAAAATCAAAAATGAGTTCCCTATTGGTTTCATTGAGCGACAGGGCTAGTCATTTCATCTCGATGTCGGGTAAAAGTCCCACAAAAACTGGAAGCAATGTCTCCAAAATGACCTTTACAGTGTTGACGGGGACGTAAAACCTCAAATCAAACAAACAAACAAAACCATATTTTCTTTTTTCTGCCACATAGGTGGCGGGTACTCGTTAGAACCGCCTCAATGAGGCGATTCTAACGAGCACCCACAACCTATATTTGCTGTATTAATAAGATCAAAATCCCAGATTTTCATCACAAAAGTAGCCCTTTTGGAGATGTAAAAAATGTCCTATGTCGCACGGGTGTGTTATCGTAATGGTTCTGTCGAAATATTTCGTTCAGTTCTAACTCAGCGCCACAACTTCGAGAACAAAGTAACTTCATTCCTATCGCCAAAACGGTTAATGTTTTGGCGAAAATTTGTGATAACCCCCCCCCCCCCCCCCAAAAAAAAAAAAAAAAACATAATTAAATAAAACCCAAACAACAAGAACAAAAACAAAAAACTGACAGTAATCGCCAGCCTTTCAGCATCGTCAATTTATAAGAGTGGCCTCCTGGGTAAGATTATTAGTGGTTAAGAGCGCTTACTCGCTCGGGTCACATGTGTATTTTTTCCGGGTACTCCGGGTTTCGCTCACCTCGAAATCAGGGATTAATAATCTTGAAAGTGCCGTAAAAATGCCTTTCAAAATATCCTGTCTCTTAACATGTCTAAGGTATCAATTATGAAAGCATTCGCTACAATTGTTTTACGATGCTCTTATGTTATTATTGAAATATCCAATTTTCTGAAAAATATATAAACAGATGAATTAGAAATTCCAAATGGGCCCTATTAATTACCAACTGCTTCTAAACAACATCACATTAATTTTATAACAGCATCGTAAACAATTGTACCCAGGGACTGGGACGAGGACCCTGCTTTCGTAGTCCCCACGGTCCGGATGCAGGCTGGAAACAGACAGGCCGATGCATTGGCAACTGAGAGCAGTTGCTGGCAACAGAGGGCTGTTGCAATGGCTAAGCAGACTGGTATTAGCCATAAGACCCAGCAGACACTCAGCCTTGAAATGACCTCCTATCGACATCGATGCGATGAGATGACATCACTTCGACGTTGATACGTCATTTCAACGTTATGTGACCGCTGGGGACAGACAAATTCCTTGATGGTGTTCCGTTTTCCAATTCTGACCTCAGAACCCTGACGTGAAGTAAGACCGTCATCAGTAAAGAGAACCCATTTGTAACTATGACACAGGAATTACTGCATTACCTCAAGTAGAACCGCACTGCGAGCTTCGGCGAAAAAGGTAATTAGGAAGTCGCATGCAAGGAAGTGCCCAGCCTCTTTGCAGACATGCACATCTGCAGAAAGCCAGAATGCCTCTGGCTGGTAAGGAGACCAAAAATAGTCGGGCCTACCGGAGCTCAGCTATTGGTTTTCTTTTGTTTCCAGCATTTGTTATTTCATGCTGTGAGGGTGAGGATTGTGGCTATGTAAAATAAATTGAAAAAAATATATAAAACAATTACTGACCGTAGCAAGGTGGTTATTCTTTTGTGGTTTTTTTATTTTTATAGTTCGTCTTTGCATGTTTGTATTGCTAATATATTTTAATTCTGGATAGCCGTTTGGCCATTTTGTGGTAAAGAAACTGTCCTTTTGGCTTTTTGCTTGTGACGTTTTCATTATGGTGAAGTTATTTTATGTTTCTATTTCCCTTTGATGGAGGTGTGAGGTGAGTGAGTGGCTTGAATTTTACGTCTCACCAACAGGTAAGGTCATGTGGAGGCGGGACCTCGGTTTAAAGCCGAGTTATCCGAAAGTTTGGAGAAGCCCTGCTTAGGTGTGAGGTGATTGTATCGATTCCTGATCACTGCCTTCACTTCCATATGGCTACAAAACAACCAAGTATTGTTAAACAAGAAATCCGCATATGGCTATGTTGTGCCTTATGGACTTGAACATTATGCCGAGGAGTTGTCCATTACGATAAGACACCCGTGCACATAGTGCATTTTTCACATCTCCAAAATGGCTGCTTTTCTGATGAAAATACGTGATATTTTTCTTTTTTACAGGGCTATCATAGGTTGTGTGTGCTCGTGGGAACCGCCTCATTGAGGCGGTTCTAACGAGTACCCACAACCTAAGTCTAGGAGCAGAAATAAGAAAAATAATGCATTACGGAAACACACATATACAAATACATTGTAAGATTTTCCGCCAGAAAAACGAAAATTTTATGATGAAAAATTGTGATATTTTTCTAATTTCTGCTCAAACTATAGATTGTTGTTACTCATTAGAACCGCCTCATGGAGGCTGTTCTAACGAGTACCCACAATCTATATTTTAGAACAGAAATAAGAAAAATAGCGTTAACCCCTGTAAACCCAGGTTTTACTATATAAATGTTGAGTTCAATGGGGTCAAAATTATATAGTCGTGTTTTCGTGATGAATATTGACCGCTTGATGAACGAACGGGAGGAAACTGGACTCCTACACAGAGCAATGCTTAAAGCAGATACAAAGGAAAATACAAATACAAGCAGATACAAACAAAATACAAAGAAACAAAATACAAAGAAACAAAATACAAAGAGCCTGAAATGCAAAGATGAATTCAGTAATAATAACAGCTTGTAAAGTTAAGAATTAGAACAAGAACTCCTATTACGAAATCAAGTATATAATATTGACCCCTTGAAACTCCACTTTTATATGAGCCAGCGCATGACAAAACCTACAATAAGACATGTGCGCCCAGCGAAGTCAGATCAGCCTGTGCATCCATATAGTCTAACAAGAGACTTCACTTGTTGCATGGAGGAGAATTGTACCCTTAGCTAGCCTTAAAGCGCGCAACGAAGACTCTGATCAGATTGCGCGGATGCGCAGGGTGATCGGAGTCTTCGTTGGGCGCACATGTCTTATTGAAGGTTTTGTCATGCGCTGGCTCATATGGTAAAACTTGGGTTTACAGCGGTATATATATTTCTCTTATTTCTGCTAAAAACAGATAGTGGGTACTCGTTAACACCGTCTCGTCGAGGCGGTTTAAACGAGTACCCTCGTTTTTGGCAGAAATACGAAAAAATGGACACTTAGGTTGTTGCCAAGGTAAGGGCTAGACGAACAAAAAACATGCATCACGAAAACATGCCTATATAATCTTGACCCCTTAAATCCCACTTTTATATAGTAAAACTGGGGTTTGCAGGGATATTCGTTGTTTTCCTTATTCTTGCTCTAAGACATAGGTTGAGGGTTCTCGATAGAACCGCCTCGACGAGGCGGTTCGAACGAGTGCCTACAATCTATGTTTACAGCAAAAATAATAAAAATATCTGACTTTTTACCAGAAAATTTTCATTTTTTTCGTGGTTAATTTTTCCAATACATTTGTATAGGCGTGTTTTCGGAATGGGATGAACAAATGGATGGAAAGCTCGACTCCGACATGCAATAAATATATGAATGACAAACAAATACATATAAATGACATACAATAAATACATTTAAATGATATAAGTTTTCATTTTGATTACCGGCAAATTAAACAGATGCATAAACACATGTGAACATTAAGAAGAAAAAATCAAAATTAAGCGACTTTTGGATATAACTGAAAACAAGGTAAACAAAATAAAGCCAATTCAACACCGACTGATGAGAAAAGAAAAAAAAAACATTCATGACAGATCAACTCAAAGAAGACATCGTCATAAACAAACACCCGAAATATCAACACATGAAAGACAACCCCAATACACACACCTCTAAGATATACTAAAGAAAAAACAACCTTTCAAAGACCAACTCAAGCAACAAACCACTTTAAACATGCCCGATAAACCAGAAAATAAAACACCAACTAACCAATGGAAAAAAAAAAAACAACCAAAGAAACCTCCACGCTAAATATCAAAAACAAACAAACTTAAAAAGCCACTGAAGCAAAGTGTATCACCTTAAAACCCAAACAAACGGAAAGACCGCGTTACGCACCTAATACACTTATGTTTTTCAAGAAAGACGCACCAACCCCCCGCACACATCAACACCACCACCTCTCCCAAAAAGAAAAGAAAAAGGACAGACGACTTAAGAAAGACCAATTCAATAATAACACAACGACAAATATCAAAGGAGCCCAAAAATGACAAAATAATAACACAACTAACTAAACCAAAGGAGTCAGGAGAAAACATAGCTCGCCGATGGAGGGGGGGGGGGTTAAGTTGGATTGCGAGCTTGTACCGTACGATTATCTAGTTATGGCGCACACAAGGGTAGTCTGAAATCAAAGCACTGAGAGTACTGGTGGGTCGATTGTCTCTGTGTGTAGTTAGTAAAAATGGGCCTGGGCGTGGACTGTTTCGTTTAACCCTTAAACTCCTTTACTGAAAGCAAACCGTGTAGACCATGATCAGACGCTGCGTTTTTCGGCGCCTGACCCTTAAATTCCTATACTCTAAGCAAACAGTGAAGACCCTGATCAGACGCCGCGTTCTGCGGCGTCTGATCGGTGTCTACACTGTTTGCCTCGCCCAACCCATAGTTAACCTTTAACGTAAACACGCTGACCTCACTGCGATAAAATTCTATAAGGTCGAGAATTTGTGCAGGTGAAATAAATATTCTTGAAGGACGTAGAACTGTATTCACGTAGCCTTCGAGCTAAAACACAGCACCATAAAATAAAGGTCGATATTTTGTGAAGGGGAGATTAATATTCTTGAAGGGCATAGAACTGAAATCTTGTAGCCATCTAGATAACATACAGTGCTGCAGCACAATAAAATAAAGGTCGACACTTTGTGAAGGGGAAATTAATATTCTTGAAGGGCGTAGAACTGTATTCATGCAGCCTTCTGGCAAACATACAGCACTACAGCGCAATAAAATAAAGGTTAACATTTTGTGCAGGTGGACTAAACATTTTTGAAAGGCAAATAACTGAAATCATGTAGCCTCCTAGCTAACATACAGTACTGCAGTACAATAAAATAAAGGCAAACACTTTGTGCATGGGGAATTAATATTCTTGAAGGGCGTAGAACTGTATTCATGTAGCCTTCAAGCTAACACACAGAACTGCAGAACAATTAAATAAAGATCGACACTTTGTGAAGGGAAAATTAATATTCTTGAAGGGCGTAGAATTGTACTCATGCAGTCTTCTGGCAAACATACAGCACTACAGAGCAATAAAAAAAGGTTAACACTCTGTGCAGGGGGAATAAACATTTTTGAGGGGCAAATAACTGAAATCATGTACCCTTCTAGCTCACGTACAGTACTGCAGTACAATAAAATATATGTCGATACTTTGTGCAGGGGAAATTAATATTCTTTAAGGGCACAGAGCTGAAATCAAGTAGCCTTCTAACTAACATACATTACTGCGGCACAATAAAATAAAGGTCGAAGTAGGAAAATTAGTATTCTTGGAGGGCAAAGAACTGAAATCTTGTAGCCTTCTGGCTAACATACAGCACTGCAGCACAATAAAACAAATGTCAACACTTTGTGCAGAGGGTATTATTATTCTTGAAGGGTATAGAACTGAAATAATGTATCCTTCTGGCTAACATACAGCTCTGCAGCACAATAAAATAAAGGTCGACACTTTATGCAGGGAAAAATAAAATTCTTGAAGGGCGTAGAACTGTATTCATGTAGCCTTCCAGCTAACACACAGCAATACAGCACAATAAAATGAAGGTCGACATTTTGTGAAGGGGAAATTAGTATTCTTGAAGGGCATAGAACTGAAATATTGTAGCCTTCTAGCTAACATACGGTACTGCAGCACAATAAAATAAAGGTCGACACTTTGGGAAGGGGAATATAATATTCTTGAAGGGCGAAGACCTGTATTCATGCAGCCTTCTGGCAAACATACAACACTGCAGCGCAATGAAATAAAAGTAAACATTTTTTGCAGGGGGAATTAACATTCTTGAAGGGCAAAAACTGAAATGATGTACCTTTCTAGCTAACATTCTGTATTGCAGTGCAATAAAATACATGTCGACACTTTGTGCAGGGGATATTAATATTCTTGAAGGGCATAGCACTGAAATTAGGTAGCCTTCTATCGTGCATACATTACTGCAGCACAATAAAATAAAGGTCAATACTTTGTACAGGAATATTAATATTCTTGGAGTGCATAGAACTGAAACTATGTAGCCTTCTGGCTAACATACAGCACTGCAGTACCATATAATAAAGGTCGACACTTTGTGCAGGGGTATTAATATTCTTGGAGGGCATAAAACTGAAATAATGAACTAAAATCATGTAGCCTTCTAGCTAACATACATTACTGCAGCACAATAAAATAAAGGTCGACACTTTGTACAGGAAAATTAATATTCTTGGAGGGCAAAGAACTGAAATCATGTAGCCATCTGGCTAACATACAGCACTGGTGCACAATACACACTTTGTGAAGGGGAAATTAATATTCTTGAAGGACAAAGAACTGAAATCTTGTAGCCTTCCGTTCCAAGGCTGTTCTTCTGTGGCGGTTTATTTATGTTCTTGTTTGTTACTTACTTCTTCTGTGGCGGTTTATTTATGCTGTTGTTTGTTACTTTCTGTATGTATCACTTGTGTCTTTTTTTTGGATGGCCATTTGGCCATTTTGTGGGAAAGTAACTGTTCTTATAGCCTTCCTTTGTTTTGGTTTCCATTATGGTCTGGTCGCTTCATGTTTGTGTTTCTTTCCCTTTGGTGTCTTTAATGGGTGGAGTAAGTTAATTGTATCGATTCCTGACCTTTGTTTTTTCTTATGCTTTTTCTAGCTAACATACAGTCCTGCATCACAATAAAATTAAGGCCGACACTTTGGGAAGGGGAAATTAATATTCTTGAAGGGCCTAGAACTGTATTCATGCAGCCTTCTGGCAAACATACAGCACTTTGTGTCGGGGGAATAAACATTCTTGAAGGGCAAAGAACTGAAATAATGTACCCTTCTAGCTAACATACTGTACAATAAAATACATGTCGACACTTTGTACAGATGAAATTAATATTCTTGAAGGGCATAGCACTGAAATAATGTAGACTTCTGCCTAACATACAGCACTGCAGCACAATAGAACTGAAATCTTGTAGCCGGCTAGCTAACATACAGTACTGAGCATAATAAAATAAAGGTGTTCATTTTGTGCAGGTGAAATTAATATTCTTGATGAGCATAGGACAGAAATAATGTAGCCTTCTGGCTAACATGCAGCACAATAAAATAAAGGTCGACGTTTTGCTCAGGGGTAATTAATATTCTTGAAGTGCATAGAACTGAAATCATGTAGCTTTCTAGCTAGCACTCAGTACTGCTGCACAATAAAATAAAGGTCGACACTTTGTGCATGGGCATTTAATATTATTGAAGGACAAAGAACTGATATCATGTAGCCTTGTAGCTAACACAATAAAATTAAGGCCGACACTTATGGAAGGGGAAATTAATATTCTTGAAGGGCATAGAACTGTATTCATGCAGCCTTCTGGCAAACATACAGCACTTTGTGTCGGGGAAAAAAACATTCTTGAAGGGCAAAGAACTGAAATAATGTACCCTTCTAGCTAACATACAGTACATCAAATACATGTCGACACTTTGTACAGGTGAAATTAATATTCTTGAAGGGCATAGCACTGAAATAATGTAGACTTCTGGCTAACATAAAGCACTGCAGCACAATATAACAGAGGTCGACATTTTGCGCAGGGGGAATTAATATTCTTGAAGGGCAAAGAACTTAAATCATGTAGCCTTCTAGCAAACATAAAGCACTGTAGCACAATAAAATAAAGGTCGACTCTTTGTGAAGGGGAAATAAATATTCTTGAAGGGCATAGAACTGAAATCATGTAGCCTTCTAGCTAAAACACAGTGCTGCAGCACAATAAAAAAGGTCGACACTTTGTGCGGGGAAATTAATACTTTTGAGGGACATAGAACTGAAATCTTGTAGCCGGCTAGCTAACATACAGTACTGAGCACAATAAAATAAAGGTGTTCATTTTGTGCAGGTGAAATTAATATTCTTGAAGAGCATAGGACTGAAATAATGTCGCCTTCTGGCTTACATGCAGCACAATAAAATAAAGGTCGACATTTTGCGCAGGGGCAATTAATATTCTTGAAGTGCATAGAACTGAAATCATGTAGCTTTCTAGCTAACATTCAGTACTGCTGCACAATAAAATAAAGTTCGACACTTTGTGCATGGGCATTTAATATTATTGAAGGACAAAGAGCTGATATCATGTAGCCTTGTAGCTAACACAGCACTGCAGCACAATAAAATATAGGTCGACACTTTGTACAGAGCTAATTAATATTCTTGAAGGGCATAGAACTGAAATCGTGTAGCCTTCAAGCTAACATACAGTACTGCAGCACAATAAAATAAAGGTAGATAATTTGTGCAGTGGAAATAAATATTCTTGAAGGGAATAAAACTGAAAAATGTAGCCTTCTAGCTAACATACAGTACTGCAGCACAATAATTTGAAGATCCTGACTGATTTAAGCCCCCCAGTGGAAATCTTCCACTGACCGTTCCAAGGCGGCTCTTCTGTGGCGATTTATTTATGTTGTTGTTTGTTACTTACTGTGTGTATCACTTGTGTCTTTTAATTTTGGATGGCCATATGGCCATTTTGTGGGAAAGTAACTGTCCATATGGCCTTCCTTTGTTTAGGTTTCCATTATGGTCTGGTCGCTTAATGTTTGTATTTCTTTCCCTTTGGTGTCTTTTATGGATGGAGTAAGTTAATTTATCAATTCCTGATCTTTGTTTTACTTCTACTTTCTGCAGGTGAAATTAATAATCTTGAAGGGCGTAGAACTGTATTGATGTAGCCTTCCAGTACAGCACAATAAAATAAAGGTCGACACTTTGTGAAGGGGGAATTAATTTTCTCAAGGGCATAGAACTGCAATCTTGTAGCCATCTAGACAACATACAGTACTGCAGCACAATAAAATAAAGGCCAACACTTTGTGAAGGGGAAATTAATATTCTTGAAGGGCATAGAACTGTATTCATGCAGCCTTCTGGCAAACATACAGCACTACAGCGCAATAAAATAAAGGTTAACACTTTGTCCAGGGGGAATAAACATTTTCGAAGGGCAAATAACTGAAATCATGTACCCTTCTAGCTAACCTACAGTACTGCAGTACAATAAAATACATGTCGATACTTTGTGCAGGGGAAATTAATATTTTTGAAGGGCATAGAGTTGGAATCATGCCTTCTAACTAACATACATTACTGCAGCACAATAAAATAAAGGTCGACACTTTGTACAGGAAAATTAATATTCTTTGAGGGCATAGAACTGAAATCATGTACCTTCTGGCTTACATACCGCACTGCAGCACAATACAATAACTGTCGACACTTTGTGCAGGGGATATTAATATTCTTGAAGGGTATAGAACTGAAATAACGTAGCCTTCTGGCTGACATACAGCACTGCAGCACAATAAAATAAAGGTCGACACTTTATGCAGGGAAAAATAAAATTCTTGAAGGGCGTAGAACTGTATTCTTGTGGCCTTCCAGCTAACACACAGCACTACAGCACAATAAAATAAAGATCGACATTTTGTGAAGGGGAAATTAATATTCTTGAAGGGCATAGAACTGAAATCTTGTAGCCTTCTAGCTAACATACAGTACTGCAGCACAATAAAATAAAGGTCGACACTTTAGGAAGGGGAATATAATATTCTTGAAGGGCGAAGGCATGTATTCATGCAGCCTTCTGACAAACATACAGTACTACATCGCAATAAAATAAAGGTTAACACTTTGTGCAGGGGAAATTGACATTCTTGAAGGGCAAAGAACTGAAATCACGTTCCCTTCAACCTAACATACAGTACTGCAGTACAATAATATACATGTCGTCACTTTGTGCAGGGGGAATTAAAATTCTTGAAGGACATAGAACTGAAATAATGTAGCCTTCTGGCAAACATACAGCACTGCGGCACAATAAAATAAAGGTCGACACTTTGTGCAGGGGAAATTAATATTCTTGAAGAGCGTAGAACTGTATTCATGTAGCCTTCCAGCTATCACATAGCACTACATTACAATAAAATAAAGGTCGACACTTTGTGAAGGGGAAATAAATATTCTTTAAGGGCATAGAACTGAAATCTTGTAGCCCTCTAGCTAACATACAGTACTGCAGCACAACAAAATAAAGGTCGACACTTTGGGAAGGGGAAATTAATATTCTGTATTCATGCAGCCTGCTGCAAACATACAGCACTGCAGCGCAATAAAATAAAGGTAAAAACTTTGTGCAGTGTGAATTGACATTCTTGAAGGGCAACGAATTGAAATCATTTACCCTTCTAGCTAACATACAGTACTGCAGTACAATAATATACATGTCAACACTTTGTGCAGGGGAAATTATTATTCTTGAAGGGCATAGAATTGAAATCATGTTGCCATCTAGCTAACATACATTACTGCAACACAATAAAATAAAGGTCGACACTTTGTACAGGAACATTAATATTCTTGGCGGGCAAAGAACTGAAATAATGTAGCCTTCTGGTTAACATACATTACTGCAGCACAATAAAATAAAGGTCGACACTTTGAAAATTAATATCTTGAAGGATATAGAACTGAAATAATGTAGCCTTCTGGCAAACATACAGCGCTGGTGCACAATACAATAAAGGTCGACACTTTGTGCAGGGGTTATTGATTGTCTTGAATGGCAAACCACTCAAACAATGTAACCTTCCGGCAACCATACATCACTGCAGCACAATAAAATAAAGGTCGACACTTTGTGCAGGGGAAATTAATAGCCTTGAATGGCGTAGAACTGTATTCATGTAGCCTTCCAGCTAACACACAGCACTACAGCACAATAAAATAAAAGTCGCCACTTTGTGAAGGGGAATTTAATATTCTTGAAGAGCATAGAACTGAAATCATATAGCCTTCTAGCTAAGATACATAACTGCAGCACAATAAAATGAAGGTCGACACTTAATACAGGAAAATTTATATTCTTTGGAGGGCAAAGAACTGAAATCATGTAGCCTTCTGGCTAACATACAGCATTGTAGCACAATACATAATTAAAGGTCGATACTTGGTGCAGGGGAAATCAATATTCTTGAAGGGCATAAAACTGAAAATATGTAGCTTTCTAGCTAACATACAGTACTGCAGCACAATAAATCGAAGGTCGACACTTTGTGCAGGTGAAATTAATATTCTTGAAGGGCGTAGAACTGTATTCATGTAGCCTTCCAGCTAACCCACAGCACTACAGCACAATAAAATAATGGTCGACATTTTGTGAAGAGGAAATTATTATTCTCGAAGGGCATAGAACTGAAATAGTGTAGCCGTCTAGCTAAAATACAGTCCTGCAGCACAATAAAATAAAGGTCGACATTTTGTGAAGGGGAAATAAATATTCTTGAAGGGCGTAGAGCTGTATTCATGCAGCCTTCTGGCAAATGTACAGCACTGCAGCCCAATAAAATAAAGGTCGACACTTTGTGCAAGGGGCATTTACATTCTTGAAGGACAAAGAACTGAAATCAGGTACCCTTCTAGCTAACATACAGTACTGCAGTACAATAAAATACATGTCGACACTTTGTACAGGAAAATTAATATTCTTGGAGGGCATAGAACTGAAATAATGTACCCTTCTGGCTAACATACAGCACTGCAGCACAATACAATAGAGGTCGACACTTTGTGCAGGGGGGTATTAATATTCTTGAAGGGTATAGAACTGAAATAATGTGGGCTTCTGGCAAACATACAGCACTGCAGCGCAATAAAATAAAGGTCGACACTTTGTGCAGGGGGAAATTTATAGCCTTGAAGGGCGTAGAAATGTATTTATGTAGCCTTCCAGCTTACATACAGCACTACAGCACAATAAAATAAAGATCGACACTTTGTGAAGGGGAAATTAATATTATTGAAGGGCACAGATCTGAAACCTTGTAGCCTTATGGCTTATATACATTACTGCAGCATAATAAAATAAAGGACGTCACTTTGGGAAGGGGAAAATAATATTCTTGAAGAGCGTAGAACTGTATTTATGCAGCCTTCTGGCAAACATACAGCACTGAAGCGCAATAAAAAAAAAAAAAAAAAGATACTACACTTTTATGCAGGGAGAATTGACATTCTTGAAGGGCACGGAACAGAATGCTAACATACAGTTCTGCAGTAAAATAATATACATGTCGACACTATGTGCAAGGGAAATTATTATTCTTAAAGGGCATAGAACTGAAATCATGTAGCCTTCTAGCTAACATACATTACTGCAGCACAATGAAATAAATGTCGATACTTTGTACAGAAAAATAATATTCTTGGAGGGCATAGAACTGAAATAATGTAGCCTTCTAGCTAACATACAGTACTGCAGCATAATAAATTGAAGGTCGACATTTTGTGCAGGGGAAATTAATATTCTTGAAGGGCGTAGAACTGTATTCATGTAGCCTTCAAAATAACACATAGCCAATAAAATAAAGGTCGACACGTTGTGCAGGGGAAATTGACATTCATGAAGGGCAAAGAACAAAAGTCATGTACCCTTCTAGCTACCATACAGTACTGCAGTACAATAAAATAAAGGTCGCCACTTTGTGAAGGGGAATTTAATATTCTTGAACAGCATACAACTGAAATCATATAGACTTCTAGCTAACATACATAACTGCAGCACAATAAAATGAAGGTCGACACTTAATACAGGAAAATTAATATTCATTGGAGGGCAAAGAACTGAAATCATGTAGCCATCTAGATAACATACAGTGCTGCAGCACAATAAAATAAAGGTCGACACTTTGTGAAGGGGAAATTAATATTCTTGAAGGGCGTAGAACTATATTCATGCAGCCTTATGGCAAACATTCAGCACTACAGCGCAATAAAATAAAGGTTAATATGCAGGTGGACTAAACATTTTTGAAAGGCAAATAACTGAAATCATATAGCCTCCTAACTAACATACAGTACTGCAGTACAATAAAATACATGTCGATACTTTGTGCAGGGGAAATTAATATTTTTGAAGGGCATAGAGCTGAAATCATGTAGCATTCTTACTAACATACATGACTGCAGCGCAATAAAATAAAAGTCGACACTGTGTACAAGAAAATTAATATTCTTGGAGGGCAAAGAACTGAAATCTTGTAGCCTTCTTACTAACATACATAACTGTAGCACAATAAAATAAATGTCGACACTTTGTGCATGGGGTATTAATATTCTTGAAGGGTATCGAACTGAAATAATGTAGCCTTCTTGCAAACACACAGCACTGCAGCACAATAAAATAAAGGTCAACACTTTATGCAGGAAAAAATAAAAGTCTTGAAGGTCGTAGAACTGTATTCATGTGGCCTTCCAGTTTACACACAGCACTACAGAACAATAAAATAAAGGTCGACATTTTGTGAAGGGCATAGAACTGAAATCTTGTAGCCTTCTAGCTAACATACAGTACTGCAGCACAATAAAATAAATGTCGACACTTTGGGAAGGGGAATATAATATTCTTGAAGGGCGAAGACCTGTATTCATGCAGCCTTCTGGCAAACATACAGCACTGCAGCACAATAAAATAAAGGCAAACACTTTGTGCATGGGGAATTGACATTCTTGAAGGGCATGTACCCTTCAAGCTAACATACAGTACTGCAGTTCAATAATATACATTTCGTCACTTTGTGCAGGGGAAATTCATATTCTTGAAAGCGCATAGAACTGAAATAATGTAGCCTTCTGGCAAACATACAGCACAGCAGCACAATAAAATAAAGGTCGACATTTTGTGCAGGGGAATTAATATTCTTGAAGGGCGTAGAACTGTATTCAGGTAGTCTTCCAGCTAAAACACTGCACTACAGCACAATGCAATAAAGGTCGACAGTTTGTACAAGACAATTAATATTCTTGAAGTGCAAAGAACTGAAATCATGAAGCCTTCTGGCTAACATACAGTACTGCAGCACAATACAATAAAGATCGATACTTTGTGCAGGGGGTATTAATATTCTTGAAGGGCATAGACAAGAAATAATGTAGCCTTCTGGCAAACTTTATATGTTGTTTTAACATAAATATTTGTGATCTATACTCACGACAATGTAACTTATGCTACCCTCTATTCCCCCAGAAGCGCCGACTTTGACTACCAGCCGTTCAAGACCACCGCAACCTTTATTGCCCACTTGTCACCCAGTGACTGAAAATCACTAACCGTAAAATCACGGACTTCGTGACAACATACCTGTAAAATAACCTCTTTGCGAGGAAATTAAAACAGATAAGCGGGGAGGTTGGGAGTTATATAAATATATATAAATAAGGGCCTTGTCGTTACATTGTCGTGAGTATAGATCACAAATATTTATGTTAAAACAACATATAAAATTTGTTTCTCTAGTACTCACGACAATGTAACTTATGCTAATTAGATTTAATCTTACATGGATGGTGGGGAAATCTGATAAATTCACAATAAAAATAAGAATAAAGGAACTTACCGATTTCTCATGAGGTAACGTTGTGCAACTGAAGGTGGTCCGATTATTAGGACGACAGTGGATCGTATGTAAGGAGACTCCAGGCTGGTAACAGAGCAAAATGCCCGAAAAACCCGGTCATGTCGAATTTGACACTTACAATTAGGACTTTAGAAAAAACATGCGTGCTGTTTTCCCGGAAAGTCCAGACCCAAAGCAGCGTTGCAAAAGCACTCCCCTAAAGAGGAGTGAAACAATAAAACGAAACCTCGAAACAAAATGAGCGAAAAAACGCTCAAAAATGGTCAAAATAAACTTTACTTTCATTTTTTGACCACAAATGTATTAATCCGCTGTGCATATTTATGACGTCACAGAAGGCGGAACTAAATATTTAACACGGTGTACAACCGTACGGTCAATGATCACCGGACAAGAATTAAACAGAAGAGGAAATTACTTTCTGTGATGCCACAACAGGGCCCAGAGAAAATAACTTCCCATTGATCCCAGCTGTATCCTTAGATAAAACTTAATAAAGGAATTCTCAGAGCGCCAAAAACCGGCTCTGAGAACAGCATCCAAGGGGACCCCATTAAGCCAAGCAAAACTTGCACTCAAAGCCCTTAGCTCATGAGCACAAATCTTGTAAGATTTGGAACTGCCTTTTTGATCATAAGCAAAACGAACAGTCTCCACAATCCACCTGGATATAGTAGAAGGACTTATTTCCTTGTCATAATTCTTAACATAGGAAATAAAGAGTCTTTCTCTTTTTCTCCGAAAACTTTTTGTCCTTCTCAAATAAAAACGCAAAGCACGAACTGGACACAGAATTGTGCCAGAACGACCTTTATCCATAGAAAGAGCTGGAATTTCAACGGGAATTCCCGCTACAGAAGGAACCTGATTTTTAGCCAAAAATCCAGGGAAAAAATGAAGTTTAACAGAGTTTCTGTCTGCTGAAAAATTTACAGAGCCGGAAGAGGCAGATAGTGCATGAATTTCACTACGCCTCCGACCTGAAGCAAGGGCGATCAGAAAAACTGTTTTCTGAGTCAAGCATTTGAGTGAACAAGAAGAAATCGGCTCAAAGGGAGACTCTTTGAGACAGTCTAAAACAAGAGAAAGATCCCAATGAGGAACAACCCTGCTTACAACTGGTTTTCCAATTCCATACTCTTTATGATATCAGAGAGTACAGGATCGGAGGAAAAATCGACTGAAGATAAATGCTTCAGCGTGGATGAAATGGCTGACCTGTACCCTTTAACAGATACAGGAGACAGCTTCTTCTCTTCAAACAGGAAGATAAGGAAGTCTGCCAAAACCATTACAGATGGATCGATGGGATCCATCTCCCGTTCGAGACACCAATCCATCCAAGCGTTCCAACGGTAATTGTAGAGAGACTGTGTGGAAGCTCTTTTAGCGGCACAGACTCTCTCGGCAGACCTTTTAGAAAATCCTGCCTTCTCGAGACCTCCCTGCAGCACAACGAAGCGTGCAGGTTGAATATTTCCGGTTTCGGATGAGCCAGACGAGAGTGTGGTTGGATCAAAAGATCCCGCCGACGAGGGAGTTTGATCGCTGGAGCAACCAGCAGAGACAACAGCACTGGAAAGCACGGGTGATTTTCCCAGCATGGAGCTATCAGAATGACCAAGCATGTCTCTTTCTCCATTTTCAATAGCACCTTCAAAAGAAGGGAAATGGGAGGGAATGCGTACGCTAACATTCCCTCCCAGGACTGGGACATAGCATCCACTGCCCAAGCTAGGGGGTCGTGAAATGGAGACATAAAGGTCGGAAGTTGATTGTTTAGTCTCGTTGCAAACAGATCTATATGAGGGACTTCCCAGAAATGAAAAATCTGAGACAGTGTGCCCCTGTGGAGCGTCCACTCTGTATGAATGATCTGCCCTTTCCTCGACAGAGAATCCGCGAGAACGTTCAGTTTGCTTGGAACGAATTTGGCTGTGAGAGACACCTGTCGCTTCGCACACCATGCTAGCAGCTTGGTTGCCATAAACGACAGGGTTCGAGATCTGGCCCCCCCCCCCTCCTTTGTTCAGATAAGCCGCCACGGTTGTGTTGTCTGTCGACAACAACACCTGGCAGCCCGAAATTATCTGACAAAAGGACTTCAGAGCTAACCGAACTGCTCGGAGTTCCAGAACATTTATGTGTTCCTTGCTCCATTGAACAGACCACTGGCCTGAAACTGAGCGATCGTCCAAATGGGCACCCCATCCAACCAGACTCGCATCCGTGAACAGATAGAAGTCTGGTTGTGGCTGAACCAGCGGAACCATAGCATGAAGAAATTCCTTGTTCAGCCATTGCTCTACTGCTTGTCTGAACCAAGGACCCAGCGAAATACGGTAGTCCCAAGACTGAGTTGCCTGAGACCAACGGTCTTTCACATGCCATTGTAGTAAACGTTTGTGAGCCCGGCCATAAGGTAGAAGACGGGCCACAGATTCCATCTGTCCGAGTAAAGAATGAACTTCCCGGGCAGACGCTGACTGAGATGCAAACATCTTCTGTATACTTGCTTGCAATCTTACTATCCTGTCCAGAGAAGGTCCGATCACACCCTTCTCCAGATCGAAACGAGCACCCAGGAAACAGAATATTTGACTGGGAATTAGCTCTGATTTGTCCCAATTCGGGACAAATCCGAGGTTCAAAACCGTCCTCAGTAACCGATCCCGGTGCTGAATGGACAGGAACTGAGAGGCTGAAGGCTGAAGCCAATCGTCCAGGTATGCATGCAAACGCATTCCCTGGAGACGACAGTGCTTCACTACCGTTTTCACTACTCTGGTGAAAACGTAGGGGGCTGGAGAGAGCCCGAACGCTAGAGCTCGAAATTGGTATGTTCTCCCCATAAAATGGAAGCGGAGATACCTCCTGGACTTCCGGTGGATCAGAATGTGGAAGTATGCATCCTTTAAGTCCACTGATATGGCCCAGTCGTTCTTCCGTAATGCAAGACGAACTGAGTCTACAGTTTCCATTTTGAAATGAGGGGCAAGAATGTACCGGTTCAATCTGGAAAGATCGATTACCGGTCTCCATCCTGATTTTTTCTGAACCAGAAATAATCGGCTGTAAAAGCCCCCCTTCGGGTGATGTGAAGTGACTGGTTCTATGGCACGCTTTTCCAGCATAGATTCTATCTCCTCTTGAAGGAGTCGAATTTTCTCTGGATCTGCTGGAGGTTTCCTCAAAAAATGAGGAACTACTCTGGCCAATTTGGGTTGGACACGAAATTGAATACGAAACCCGCTTCTTATCACAGACTGTGTCCACTGGTCTGTGGTGATCTTTTGCCAGGCCTGACAAAAGTGATACAGTCTGCCACCGGTGGGAATGTCCGGTTTTGGCAAACTGTACTTGATCGAGCCCGATGACTCCAAAGAGTCCGGGCAGACCTGGCAGAAGCGGGCACCCCTATTTTTGATTCTTGTTCCTCTTCCCTTTAGGTTTTCTAAACCTGCTGGGATGAGAACTTTGCTGCGGAGCTTGGGTGGAGGCAGCCGGTTTGGAAAAAACCTGACGCTGTCCACTCCCTGAAGAGCTAACAACTAATTTGACATCTTCAGACTTAGCTCCGGTCTTTCTTTTCTTCTTAGGGTGAGGAGGAGCCGCTGCCCTCTGCAGACTTCTCCTTGTCAAGTCCTCCTTATAAGATTTTGCCACTTCTGGAATCTTAGAGCCAAAAAGGGTTGAAGACTCCAAAGGCTGAACTCTAAGTGAGGCTTTTATTGAAGAGTCCAATGCACACTTGTCAAGATACGCATCGCGTCTGGCAAGCAATGGACCACTAGCCAGTCTAACTAATACATCAAACAGATGCATATGTGACTGAGCTAGAGCTTCCAAATACCTACGCACTTCCGCCAGATCTGACTGGGAAGGCGTTGAACTCCCCAATGCTGAAAGAATGCCATACAGAAACATATCAGCATGGGAAGTAACATGTACACCTGCTCTTGCCAATTTCTCCCAAATCTCCAGGTGCGACAGCTGGATATTGTGAGAAGTAGGCAATGATGCCCCCTGCTTAAGAACCTCTCTGAACGATGGATCTATTGGGGGAGGATTTAGTTGTAAAGTAGGATCCGCTATTCTATACGAATCCTGACCAAACACTTTAGGTTTCATCATCAAACTGGGAAACCTATTGGTCCCCATGCCCTTAGGATAACTGTCCAATGGTGATCCTTGAATAGGATTGGGTCCTTGGATTTTCGAATTAATTTTGGAAATTTGCTCCAAAATTAAACGACTTTGAGGAAGGACCGGTTGAACAGTTTCCGTGGATTTCTTAGTAAAGAAGTCCAAGGCTGACGCACCTGATTGGGGTTCAGGTTGAGCCACTTCGGGACAAAGTTGAGGACCTAGCCTTCTGCGTAGAGAGTCCAAGGCCTCAACATATGACAATTGTGCAGCCAATGAAGGTTGTACCAAATTGTCACACTCATTCTCTTGATCACACGATTCATCAGCCGAATCGTCAATTTTCTCTCCAGGTTCCGGCCTGAGAAGTATTTCCGGTTCCTGAATAACAGAGGGAATATTATCAGTGGACTCTGTAACCACTGGGGATTTAGCCCCTGGGCCCTTATCCCCAACGTCAGTACTATCCTCATTACAAGTTGACTGACAGGTTTTATCCACGTTTGATGGATTAGAAAGAGATGAAGAATTTCTTCTAACCCTTCTATCACGATCTTCCGATGAAGAAAGGGATCGAGACCTTTTCCGACTGGCGGTATTGGTACTCAATTCTTCAGACAAAATTTGACGAATCAAATTTCGCATATCCGGTTGTACACTGTGAACTAAATTTTCACTAGTACTAGAACATGAAAACCCACTCGCTGTGCTTACAGAAACCAGCGGGGGATTACTTTCATTCTGGAACCTAAGCCTTCTTGTTGGTTCCAGAAAAGGTTGACTTGAACCGCTCGACCTGGAAGGTGAGCGGGAAATCTGCCTACGACCATGCGATGGGGAGCGTCTGCCCCTATGACGGCTGGTCGTTTTAGAGCGTGAACGTTGGCCTCGAGGAGACCTGTGGACACGCCTGGAGCGACGGCTATGGCTAAGCCTGGAGCGACGGCTATGGCTACGCCTGGAGCGGCGGCCATGGCTACGCATGGAGCGGCGGCTATGGCTACGCTTGGGTCGCGAGCCATGGCTGCTGAAAGAACCCGAGCTTGATCTTGAAAATCTCCGAGAGCAAGATCTAGAGCGACGGTTCTTCGTAGTACTATTTGAGCGGTAACGGCCGCAGCTACGGGAACGAATAGCCGAGCGGCTTTTACCACGGCTTCGAGAGCGGTAGGCTCTTGGACGCCGGTAAGTACTTAAAGACGGGGAACGATGGGCCCGCCTCGAGCGAGAACGGGAGCCATGGACCCTATCATCGTGTCGAATGGCCGGACGTCTCAATGGTGATTGAGAAGGTCTGGGCCGCTGGTCACCTGAATTACCTTCAGATTCCCTTCGACACGTAGACTGGGAAGAGTTTCCAGTACCGTTTCCAGCTGTGGAACACTCAGGAAGAGGAGCCCCAAGGTTTGAACCAGCGGTCAAAGCAAGGGAGGAGGGAACTTCCACATCACTAACCGTTTGGTCAGTGACAACAGGAGTCTCGTTACCCTTTTGCAAGGGTCGGGAGAACTCCCTAGAAGCACCCTCCGTCTGCACCTTTTCCCCAGTCTTGTCTAAGTTAGACCGTCTGGACAACTTAGACACGGCCTTAATAGATTTGGACCATGTCAAAGTTGACCAGTCGGAACAAACATCACAGGGATTATCCTGAGAACAATCCCTGCATGAATGGCAAAGAAGGTGGTTGTCCCACTCCGCGAGGAAGCGTGAACAACCCCTTCCTTGCTTACCTGAACATCTATTTAGCATTTCAAACTGAACTCCAAATTCTGAAATAAAACAGAAAAAAGAGAAAACAGCACGGCAATAATAATAAGTCTAAACAAAATTTGAAAGCAAACCGGGGGTAATAGGGCTGCTCGAGCCTAGGAATAACCTGGATAAATTATCCAACACGTCCTTTCACTTCGAAAAGCGCCAAGCAAAGAGGATATTTTACAGGTATGTTGTCACGAAGTCCGTGATTTTACGGTTAGTGATTTTCAGTCACTGGGTGACAAGTGGGGAATAAAGGTTGCGGTGGTCTTGAACGGCTGGTAGTCAAAGTCTGGGGGAATAGAGGGTAGCATAAGTTACAGTGTCGTGAGTACTAGAGAAACAAATACACAGCACTGCAGCACAATGACATAAAGGTCGACACTTTGTGCTGGGGAAATTAATATTCTTGAAGGGCCTAGAACTATATTCAGGTAGCCTTCCAGCTAAAACACAGCACTACAGCACAATAAAATAAAAGTCGGCACTTTGTGAAGGTGAAATTTATATACTTGAAGGGCATAGAACTGAAATCTTGTAGCCTTCTAGCTAACATACAGTACTGCAGCACAATAAAATAAAGGTCGACACTTTGTGAAGGGGAAATTATTATTCTTGAAGGGCGTAGAACTGTATTAATGCAGCCTTCTGGCAAACATACAGCACTGCAGCGCAATAAAATGAAAGTAAACACTTTGTGCAGGGGGAATTAACATTCTTGAAGGGCAAAGAACTGAAATAATGTACCCTTCTAGCTAACATACATTACTACAGTACAATAAATTACATGTCGACACTTTGTGCAGGGGAAATTAATATTCTTGAAGGGCATAGAACAGAAATAATGAAGCCTTCTAGATAACATACATTACTGCAGCACAAAACATATAGGTTTACAATTTGTACAGGAAAATTAATATTCTTGGAGGGCATAGAACTGAAAGCATGTAGCCTTCTGAATTACATACAGCACTGCAGCACAATAAATAAAGGTCGATACTTTGTGCTGGGGGTATTGATATTTTTGAAGGGCATAGAACTGAAATAATTTAGCCTTCTGGCAAACATACAGCATCGCAGCACAATAAAATAAAGATCAACACTTTGTGCAGGGGACATTAATATTCTTGAAGGGCGTAGAACTGTATTCATGTAGCCTTCAAGCTAACACACAGAACTGCAGAACAATAAAATAACGTTCGACACTTTGTGAAGGGAAAATTAATATTCTTGAAGGGCGTAGAACTGTACTCATGCAGCCTTCTGGCAAACATACAGCACTACAGCACAATAAAAAAAGGTTAACACTTTGTGCAGGGGGAATAAACATTTTTGAGGGGCAAATAACTGAAATCATGTACCATTCTAGCTCACGTACAGTACTGCAGTACAATAAAATATATGTCGATACTTTGTGCAGGGGAAATTAATATTCTTGAAGGGCACAGAGCTGAAATCAAGTAGCCTTCTAACTAACATACATTACTGCGGCACAATAAAATAAAGGTCGACACTTTGTGCAGGAAAATTAATATTCTTGGAGGGCAAAGAACTGAAATCTTGTAGCCTACTGGCTAACATACAGCACTGCAGCACAATAAAACAAATGTCGACACTTGTGCAGAGGGTATTAATATTCTTCAATGGTATAGAACTGAAATAATGTATCCTTCTGGCTAACATACAGCACTGCAGCACAATAAAATAAAGGTCGACACTTTATGCAGGGAAAAATAAAATTCTTGAAGGGCGTAGAACTGTATTCATGTAGCCTTCCAGTTAACACACAGCAATACAGCACAATAAAATGAAGGTCGACATTTTGTGAAGGGGAAATTAGTATTCTTGAAGGGCATAGAACTGAAATCTTGTAGCCTTCTAGCTAACATACAGTACTGCAGCACAATAAAATAAAGGTCGACACTTTTGGAAGGGGAATATAATATTCTTGAAGGGCGAAGACCTGTATTCATGCAGACTTCTGGCAAACATACAATACTGCAGCGCAATAGAATAAAAGTAAACACTTTTGGCAGGGGGAATTAACATTCTTGAAGGGCAAAAACTGAAATGATGTACCTTTCTAGCTAACATTCTGTATTGCAGTACAATAAAATACATGTCAACACTTTGTGCAGGGAATATTAATATTCTTGAAGGGCATAGCACTGAAATCAGGCAGCCTTCTATCTAGCATACATTACTGCAGCACAATAAAATAAAGGTCGATACTTTGTACAGGAATATTAATATTCTTGGAGTGCATAGAACTGAAACTATGTAGCCTTCTGGCTAACATACAGCACTGCAGTACCATATAATAAATGTCGAAACTTTGTGCAGGGGTATTAATATTCTTGGAGGGCATAAAACTGAAATAATGAACTAAAATCATGTAGCCTTCTAGCTAACATACATTACTGCAGCACAATAAAATAAAGGTCGACACTTTGTACAGGAAAATTAATATTCTTGGAGGGCAAAGAACTGAAATCATGTAGCCATCTGGCTAACATACAGCACTGCAGCACAATACACACTTTGTGAAGGGGAAATTAATATTCTTGAAGGACAAAGAACTGAAATCTTGTAGCCTTCCGTTCCAAGGCTGTTCTTCTGTGGCGGTTTATTTATGTTCTTGTTTGTTACTTACTTCTTCTGTGGCGGTTTATTTATGCTGTTGTTTGTTACTTTCTGTATGTATCACTTGTGTCTTTTTTTTGGATGGCCATTTGGCCATTTTGTGGGAAAGTAACTGTTCTTATAGCCTTCCTTTGTTTTGGTTTCCATTATGGTCTGGTCGCTTCATGTTTGTGTTTCTTTCCCTTTGGTGTCTTTGATGGGTGGAGTAAGTTAATTGTATCGATTCCTGACCTTTGTTTTACTTATGCTTTTTCTAGCTAACATACAGTCCTGCATCACAATAAAATTAAGGCCGACACTTTGGGAAGGGGAAATTAATATTCTTGAAGGGCCTAGAACTGTATTCATGCAGCCTTCTGGCAAACATACAGCACTTTGTGTCGGGGGAATAAACATTCTTGAAGGGCAAAGAACTGAAATAATGTACCCTTCTAGCTAACATACAGTACAATAAAATACATGTCGACACTTTGTACAGATGAAATTAATATTCTTGAAGGGCATAGCACGGAAATAATGTAGACTTCTGCCTAACATACAGCACTGCAGCACAATAGAACTGAAATCTTGTAGCCGGCTAGCTAACATACAGTACTGAGCACAATAAAATAAAGGTGTTCATTTTGTGCAGGTGAAATTAATATTCTTGATGAGCATAGGACAGAAATAATGTAGCCTTCTGGCTAACATGCAGCACAATAAAATAAAGGTCGACATTTTGCTCAGGGGTAATTAATATTCTTGAAGTGCATAGAACTGAAATCATGTAGCTTTCTAGCTAACACTCAGTACTGCTGCACAATAAAATAAAGGTCGACACTTTGTGCATGGGCATTTAATATTATTGAAGGACAAAGAACTGATATCATGTAGCCTTGTAGCTAACACAGCACTGCAGCACAATAAAATAAAGGTCGACACTTTGTGGAGGGCTAATTAATATTCTTGAAGTGCATAGAACTGAAATCGTGTAGCCTTCAAGCTACCATACAGTACTGCAGCACAATAAAATATAGGTCAATAATTTGTGCAGTGGAAATAAATATTCTTGAAGGGAATAAAACTGAAAAAATGTAGCCTTCTAGCTAACATACAGTACTCCAGCACAATAAATTGAAGATCCAGACTTTGTGCAGGTGAAATTAATAATCTTGAAGGGCGTAGAACTGTATTGATGTAGCCTTCCAGTACAGCACAATACAATAAAGGTCGACACTTTGTGAAGGGGGAATTAATTTTCTCAAGGGCATAGAACTGTAATCTTGTAGCCATCTAGACAACATACAGTACTGCAGCACAATAAAATAAAGGTCGACACTTTGTGAAGGGGAAATTAATATTCTTGAAGGGCATAGAACTGTATTCATGCAGCCTTCTGGCAAACATACAGCACTACAGCGTAATAAAATAAAGGTTAACGCTTTGTCCAGGGGGAATAAACATTTTCGAAGGGCAAATAACTGAAATCATGTACCCTTCTAGCTAACATAAGTACTGCAGTACAATAAAATACATGTCGATACTTTGTGCAGGGGAAATTAATATTTTTGAAGGGCATATAGTTGGAATCATGCCTTCTAACTAACATACATTACTGCAGCACAATAAAATAAAGGTCGACACTTTGTACCGGAAAATTTATATTCTTGGAGGGCATAGAACTGAAATCATGTACCTTCTGGCTAACATACCGCACTGCAGCACAATACAATAAATGTCGACACTTTGTGCAGGGGGTATTAATATTCTTGAAGGGTATAGAACTGAAATAACGTAGCCTTCTGGCAAACATAAAGCACTGCAGCACAATAAAATAAAGGTCGACACTTTATGCAGGGAAAAATAAAATTCTTGAAGGGCGTAGAACTGTATTCATGTGGCCTTCCAGCTAACACACAGCACTACAGCACAATAAAATAAAGATCGACATTTTGTAAAGGGGAAATTAATATTCTTGAAGGGCATAAAACTGAAATCTTGTAGCCTTCTAGCTAACATACAGTACTGCAGCACAATAAAATAAAGGTCGACACTTTAGGAAGGGGAATATAATATTCCTGAAGGGCGAAGGCATGTATTCATGCAGCCTTCTGACAAACATACAGTACTACATCGCAATAAAATAAAGGTTAAACCTTTGTACAGGGGGAATTGACATTCTTGAAGGGCAATGAACTGAAATCAGGTACCCTTCAACCTAACATACAGTACTGCAGTACAATAATATACATGTCGTCACTTTGTGCAGGGGGAATTAATATTCTTGAAGGACATAGAACTGAAATAATGTAGACTTCTGGCAAACATACAGCACTGCAGCACAATAAAATAAAGGTCGAAACTTTGTGCAGGGGAAAGTAATATTCTTCAAGAGCGTAGAACTGTATTCATGTAGCCTTCCAGCTATCACATAGCACTACAGCACAATAAAATGAAGGTCGACACTTTGTGAAGGGGAAATAAATATTCTTTAAGGGCATAGAACTGAAATCTTGTAGCCTTCTGGCTAACATACAGTACTGCAGCACAACAAAATAAAGGTCGACACTTTGGGAAGGGGAAATTAATATTCTGTATTCATGCAGCCTGCTGCAAACATACAGCACTGCAGCGCAATAAAATAAAGGTAAAAACTTTGTGCAGGGTGAATTGACATTCTTGAAGGGCAACGAACTGACATCATGTACCCTTCTAGCTAACATACAGTACTGCAGTACAATAATATACATGTCAACACTTTGTGCAGGGGAAATTATTATTCTTGAAGGGCATAGAATTGAAATTATGTTGCCATCTAGCTAACATACATTACTGCAGCACAATAAAATAAAGGTCGACACTTTGTACAGGAACATTAATATTCTTGGCGGGCAAAGAACTGAAATAATGTAGCCTTCCGGTTAACATACATAACTGCAGCACAATAAAATAAAGGTCGACACTTTGAAAATTAATATCTTGAAGGATATAGAACTGAAATAATGTAGCATTCTGGCAAACATACAGCGCTGGTGCACAATACAATAAAGGTCGACACTTTGTGCGAGGTTATTGATTGTCTTGAAGGGCAAACCCCTCAAACAATGTAACCTTCCGGCAACCATACAGCACTGCAGCACAATAAAATAAAGGTCGACACTTTGTGCAGGGGAAATTAATAGCCTTGAATGGCGTAGAACTGTATTCATGTAGCCTTCCAGCTAACACACAGCACTACAGCACAATAAAATAAAGGTCGCTACATTGTGAAGGGGAATTTAATATTCTTGAAGAGCATAGAACTGAAATCATATAGCCTTCTAGCTAACATACATAACTGCAGCACAATAAAATGAAGGTCCGCATTTAATACAGGAAAATTAATATTCTTGGGAGGGCAAAGAACTGAAATCATGTAGCCTTCTGGCTAACATACAACAGCACAATACATAATTAAAGGTCGATACTTGGTGCAGGGGAAATAAATATTCTTGAAGGGCATTAAACTGAAAAAATGTAGCTTTCAAGCTAACATACAGCACTGCAGCACAATAAATCGAAGGTCGACACTTTGTGCAGGTGAAATTAATATTCTTGAAGGGCGTAGAACTGTATTCATGTAGCTTTCCAGCTAACCCACAGCACTACAGCACAATAAAATAATGGTCGACATTTTGTGAAGAGGAAATTATTATTCTCGAAGGGCATAGAACTGAATTAGTGAAGCCGTCTAGCTAAAATACAGTACTACAGCACAATAAAATAAAGGTCGACATTTTGTGAAGGGGACATAAATATACTTGTAGGGCGTAGAGCTGTATTCATGCAGCCTTCTGGCAAATGTACAGCACTGCAGCCCAATAAAATAAAGGTAACACTTTGTGCAGGGGGCATTTACATTCTTGAAGGACAAAGAACTGAAATCAGGTACCCTTCTAGCTAACATACAGTACTGCAGTACAATAAAATACATGTCGACACTTTGTACAGAAAAAATTAATATTCTTGGAGGGCATAGAACTGAAATAATGTACCCTTCAGGCTAACATACAGCACTGCAGCACAATACAATAGAGGTCGACACTTTGTGCAGGGGGGTATTAATATTCTTGAAGGGTATAGAACTGAAATAATGTAGCCTTCTGGCAAACATACAGCACTGCAGCGCAATAAAATAAAGGTCGACATTTTGTGCAAGGGAAATTTTACAATAGCCTTGAAGGGCGTAGAACTGTATTCATGTAGCCTTCCAGCTAACATACAGCACTACAGCACAATAAAATAAAGATCGACACTTTGTGAAGGGGAAATTAATATTATTGAAGGGCATAGATCTGAAACCTTGTAGCCTTCTAGCTTACATACATTACTGCAGCATAATAAAATAAAGGACGTCACTTTGGGAAGGGGAAAATAATATTCTTGAAGAGCGTAGAACTGTATTTATGCAGCCTTCTGGCAAACATACAGCACTGAAGCGCAATAAAAAAAAAGATACTACACTTTTATGCAGGAAGAATTGACATTCTTGAAGGGCACGGAACAGAAAGCTAACATACAGTACTGCAGTAAAATAATATACATTTCGACACTGTATGCAAGGGAAATTATTATTCTTAAAGGGCATAGAACTGAAATCATGTAGCCTTCAAGCTAACATACATTACTGCAGCACAATGAAATAAATGTCGATACTTTGTACAGGAAAACTAATATTCTTGGAGGGCATAGAACTGAAATAATGTAGCCTTCTAGCTAACATACAGTACTGCAGCATAATAAATTGAAGGTCGACATTTTGTGCACGGGAAATTAATATTCTTGAAGGGCGTAGAACTGTATTCATGTTGCCTTCCAGCTAACACATA
This sequence comes from Lucinisca nassula, assembly GCA_963580285.1. Classification (NCBI taxonomy): domain Eukaryota; kingdom Metazoa; phylum Mollusca; class Bivalvia; order Lucinida; family Lucinidae; genus Lucinisca; species Lucinisca nassula. The sequence goes on from OY757025.1 coordinate 60,970,499, forward strand.
GCCAATAAAATAAAGGTCGACACGTTGTGCAGGGGAAATTGACATTCATGAAGGGCAAAGAACAAAAGTCATGTACCCTTCTAGCTACCATACAGTACTGCAGTACAATGAAATACCTGTCGACACTTTTTTGCAGGGAAAATTAATATTCTTCAAGGGCATAGAACTAGATTCAAGTAGCCTTCTAGCTAACATACATTACTGCAGCACAATAAAATAAAGGTCGACACTTTGGGAAGGGGAAATTAATATTTTGTAATCATGCAGCCTTCTGCTATTTACATGTCGACACATTGTGCAGGGGAAATTAATATTCTTGAAGGGCATAGAATTGAAATCATGTAGCCTTCTAGCTAACATACATTACTGCAGCACAATAAAATAAAGGTCGACACTTTGTACAGGGAAATTAATATTCTTGGAGGGCAAAGAACTGACATAATGAAGCCTTCTGGCTAACATACATTACTGCCCCACAATAAAATAAAGGTCGATACTTTGAACAGGAAAATAAATATCTTGAAGGGTATGGAACTGAAATAATGTAGCCTTATGGCAAACATACAGCGCAGCAGCACAATCAAATAAACGTCGATACTTTGTGCAGGGGAATTAATATTCTTGAAGGGCGTAGAACTGTATTCAGGTAGCCTTCCAGCTAAAACATAGCACTACAGCACAATTAAATAAAGGTCGACACTTTGTGAAGGTGAAAGTAATATTCTTGAAGGGCGTAGAACTGTATTCAGGTAGCCTTCCAGCTAAAACACTGCACTACAGCAGAATGCAATAAAGGTCGACAGTGTGTACAAGACAATTAATTTTCTTGAAGGGCAAAGAACTGAAATCATGTAGCCTTCTGGCTAACATACAGTACTGCAGCACAATACAATATAGATCGATACTTTGTGCAGGCGGTATAAATATTCTTGAAGGGCATAGACAAGCAATAATGTAGCCTTCTGGCAAACATACAGCACTGCAGCACAATAAAATAAAGGTGGACACTTTGTGCAGGGGAAATTAATATTCTTGAAGGGCCTAGAACTGTATTCAGGTAGCCTTCTTGCTAAAACACAGCACTACAGCATAATAAAATAAAGGTCGACACTTTGTGAAGCTGAAATTAATATACTTGAAAGGCATAGAACTGAAATATTGTAGCCTTCTAGCTAACATACAGTACTGATGCAAAATAAAATAAAGGTCGACACTTTGTGAGGGGGATATTATTATTCTTGAAGGGCGTAGAACTGTGTTTATGCAGCCTTCTGGCAAACATACAGCACTACAGCGCAATAAAATAAAAGTAAACACTTTGTGCAGGGGGAATCAACATTCTTGAAGGGCAAAGAACTGAATAATGTACCCTTCTAGCTAACATACAGTACTAAAGTACAATAAATTACATGCGACACTTTGTGCAGGGGAAATTAATATTCTTGAAGGGCATAGAACAGAAATAATGAAGCCTTCTAGATAACATACATTACTGCAGCACAACAGGAAAATTAATATTCTTAGAGGGCACAGAACTGAAGCAATTGGCCTTCTGAATTACATAAAGCACTGCAGCACATTAAAATAAAGGTCGACACTTTGTGCTGGGGGTATTAATATTTTTAAAGGGCATAGAACTGAAATAATTTAGCCTTCTGGCAAACATACAGCCCGCAGCACAATAAAATAAAGATCGACAATATGTGCAGGGGATATTAATATTCTTTAAGGGCGTAGAATTGTATTCATGTAGCCTTCAAGCTAACACACAGAACTGCAGAACAATAAAGTAAAGGTCGGCACTTTGTGAAGGGGAATTTAATATTCTTGAAGGGCATAGAACTGAAATCATCTAGCCTTCTAGCTAACATACAGTACTGCAGCACAATAAAATAAAGGTCGACACTTGGTGAAGGGGAAATTAATATTCTTGAAGGGCGTAGAACTGTATTGATGCATCCTTCTGGAAACATACAGCACTACAGCGCAATAAAATAAAGGTTAACACTTCGTGCAGTTGGACTAAACATTTTTTGAGGGGCAAATAACTGAAATCATGTACCCTTCTAGCTAACATACAGTACCGCAGTACAATTACATACATGTCGATAGTTTGTGCAGGGGAAATTAATATTCTTGAAGGCCACAGAGCTGGAATCACGTAACCTTCTAACTAACATACATTACTGCGGCACAATAAAATAAAGGTCGACACTTTGTACAGGAAAATTAATATTCTTGGAGGGAATAGAACTGAAATCTTGTAGCCTTCTGGCTAACATACAGCACTGCAGCACAATAAAACAAATGTCGACACTTTGTGCAGGGGGTATTAATATTCTTGAAGGGTATAGAACTGAAATAATGTAGCCGTCTAGCTAACATACAGTATTGCAGCACAATAAAATAAAGGTCGACACTTTATGCAGTGAAACATAAAATTCTTGAAGGGCGTAGAACTGTATTCAAGTGGCCTTCCAGCTAACACACAGCAATACAGCACAATAAAATGAAGGTCGACATTTTGTGAAGGGGAAATTTATATTCTTGAAGGGCATAGATCTAGAACTGAAATCTTGTAGCCTTCTAGCTAACATACAGTACTGCAGCACAATAAAATAAAGGTCGACACTTTAGGAAGGGGAATATAATATTCTTGAAGGGCGATGACCTGTATTCATGCAGCCTTCTGGCAAACATACAACACAGCAGCGCAATAAAATAAAAGTAAACACTTTTTGCAGGGGGAATTAACATTCTTGAAGGGCAAATAACTGAAATCATGTACCCTTCTAGCTCACATACTGTACTGCAGTACAATAAAATACATGTCGACACTTTGTGCAGGGGAAATTTATATTCTTGAAGGGCATAGCAATGAAATCTTGCAGCCTTCTAACATACATTACATTACTGCAGCACAATAAAATAAAGATCGACACTTTGTACAGGAATATTAATATTGTTGGAGTGCATAGAACTGAAACTATGTAGCCTTCTGGCTAACATACAGCACTACAATACCATATTATAAAGGTCGACAGTTTGTGCAGGGGTATTAATATTCTTGGAGGGCATAGAACTGAAATAATGAAGTAAAACCATGTAGCCTTTTAGCTAACATACCTTACTGCAGCACCATAAAATAAAGGTCGACAGTTTGTACAGGAAAATTAATATTCTTGGAGGGCAACGGACTGAAATCATGCAGCCATCTGGCTAACATACAGCACTGCAGCACAATACACAATAAAGGTCGACACTTTGTGAAGGGGAAATTAATATTCTTGAAGGACAAAGAAATGAAATCTTGTAGCCTTCCGTTCCAAGGCGGTTTTTCTGTGGCGGTTTATTTATGTTCATGTTTGTTACTTACTTCTTCTGTGGCGGTTTATTTATGTTGCTGTTTGTTACTTGCTGTGTGTATCACTTGTGTTTTTTTTTTTTTTTTTTTTTTTTTTTTTTTTTGGATGGCCATTTTGTGGGAAAGTAACTGTTCTTATAGCCTTTCTCTGTTTAGGTTTCCATTATGGTCTGGTCGCTTCATGTTTGCGTTTCTTTCCCTTTGGTGTCTTTGATGGGTGGAGTAAATAAATTGTATCGATTCATGATCTGTGTTTTACTTCTACTTTTTCTAGCTAACATACAGTCCTGCAGCACAATAAAATAAAGGCCGACACTTTGGGAAGGGGAAGTTAATATTCTTGAAGGGCCTAGAACTGTTTTCATGTAGCCTTCTGGCAAACATACAGCACTTTGTGTTGGGGGAACTAACATTCTTGAAGGGCAAAGAATTTAAATAATGTACCCTTCTAGCTAACATACAGTACAATCAAATACATGTCGACACTTTTAAAGGTGAAATTAATATTCTTGAAGGGCATAGCACTGAAATAATGTAGACTTCTGGCTAAGATAAAGCACTGCAGCACAATATAATAGAGGTCGACATTTTGCGCAGGGGGAATTAATATTCTTGAAGGGCATAGAACTTAAATCATGTAGCCTTCTAGCAAACATACAGCACTGCAGCACAATAAAATAAAGGTCGACTCTTTGTGAAGGGGAAATAAATATTCTTGAAGGGCATAGAACTGAAAGCATGTAGCCTTCTAGCTTAAACACAGTGCTGCAGCACTATAAAAACAAAGTCGACACTTTGTGCGGGGAAAAAAATAATTTTGAGAGACATAGAACTAAAATCTTTTAGTCGGCTAGCTAACATACAGTACTGGGCAAAATAAAGTAAAGGTGTTCATTTTGTGCAGGTGAAATTAATATTCTTGAAGAGCATAGGACTGAAATAATGTCGCCTTCTGGCTAACATGCAGCACAATAAAATAAAGGTCGACATTTTGCGCAGGGGCAATTAATATTCTTGAAGTGCATAGAACTGAAATCATGTAGCTTTCTAGCTAACATTCAGTACTGCTGCACAATAAAATAAAGGTCGACACTTTGTGCATGGGAATTTAATATTATTGAAGGACAAAGAACTGCTATCATGTAGCCTTGAAGCTAACACAGCACTGCAGCACAATTAAATAAATGTCGACTTTTTGTGCAGGGCAAATTAATATTCTTGAAGGGCATAGAACTGAAATCGTGTAGCCTTCAAGCTAACATACAGTACTGCAGCACGATAAAATAAAGGTCGATAATTTGTGCAGTTGAAATAAATATTTTTGAAGGGAATAAAACTGAAAAAATGTAGCCTTCTAGCTAACATACAGCACTGCAGCGCAATTAATTGAAGATCGAGACTTTGTGCAGGTGAGATTCATAATCTTGAAGGGCGTAGGACTGTATTGATGTAGCCTTCCAGTACAGCATAATAAAATAAAGGTCGACACTTTGTGAAGGGGATATTAATTTTCTTCAAGGGCATAGAACTGCAATCTTGTAGCCATCTAGACAACATACAGTACTGCAGTACAATAAAATAAAGGTCAACACTTTGTGAAGGGGAAATTAATATTCTTGAAGGGCGTAGAACTGTATTCATGCAGCCTTCTGGCAAACATACAGCACTACAGCGCAATAAAATAAAGGTTAACACTTTGTGCAGGTGGAATAAACATTTTTGAAGGGCAAATAACTGAATTCATGTACCCTTCTAGCTAACATACAGTACTACAGTAAAATAAAATACATGTCGATACTTTGTGCAGGGGAATTTAATATTAAGGGCATAGAGTTGAAATCATGTAGCCTTCTAACTAACATACATTACTGCAGCACAATAAAATAAAGGTCGACACTTTGTACAGGAAAAAGAATATTCTTGGAGGGCATTGAACTGAAATCATTACCTTCTGGCTAACATACAGCACTGCAGCACAATACAATAAATGTCGACACTTTGTGCAGGGGGTATTAATATTCTTGAAGGGTATAGAACTTAAATAACGTAGCGTTCTGGCAAACATACAGCACTGCAGCACAATTAAAATAAAGGTCGACACTTTATGCAGAGAAAAATAAAATTCTTGAAGGGCGTAGAACTGTATTCATGTGGTCTTCCAGCTAACACACAGCACAATAAAATAAAGGTCGACATTTTGTGAAGGGGAAATTAATATTCTTGAAGGGCATAGAACTGAAATCTTGTAGCCTTCTAGCTAACATACAGTACTGCAGCACAATAAAATAAAGGTCGACACTTTGGGAAGAGGAATATAATATTCTTGAATGGTAAAGACATGTATTCATGCAGCCTTCTGACAAACATACAGCACTACAGCGCAATAAAATAAAGGTTAACACTTTGTGCAGGGGGAATTGACATTCTTGAAGGGCAAAGAACTGAAATCATGTACCCTTCAACCTAACATACAGTACTGCAGTACAATAATATACATGTCGACACTTTGTGCAGGGGAAATTAATATTCATGAAGGGCATAGAATTGAAATCATGTAGCCTTCTAGATAACATACATTACTGCAGCACAATAAAATAAAGGTCGACACTTTTTACAGGAACATTAATATTCTTGGAGGGCAAAGAACTGAAATAATGTAGCCTTCTGATAACATACATTACTGCAGCACAATAAAATAAAGGTCAACATTTTGAAAATTAATATCTTGAAAGGTATAGAACAGAAATAATGTAGCCTTCCGGCAAACATACAGCACTGCAACACAATACAATAAAGGTCGACATTTGTGCAGGGGGTATTGATTGTCTTGAAGGGCAAAGAACTGAAACAATGTAACCTTCCGGCAACCATACAGCACTGCAGCACAATAAAATAAAGGTCGTCACTTTGTGCAGGGGGAAATTAATAGCCTTGAAGGGCGTAGAACTGTATTCATGTAGCCTTTCTCATAACACTACAGCACAATAAAATAAAGGTCGACACTTTGTGAAGGGGAAATTAATATTCTTGAAAAGCATAGAACTGAAATATTGTAGCCTTCTAGCTAAAATAAAATACTGCAGCACAATAAAATAAAATAATTTGTGCAGTGGAAATACTAGCCTTCTAGCTAACATGCATAACTGCAGCACAGCACTACAGCACAATAAAACAGCACAATAAAATAATGGTCGACACTTTGTGAAGAGGAAATTAATATTCTGAAGGGCATAGAACTGAAATATTGTAGCCTTCCAGCTAAAATAAAATACTACAGCACAATAAAATAAAATAATTTGTGCAGTGGAAATAAATATTCTTGAAGGGAATAAAACTGAAAAAAAAAATGTAGCCTTCTAGCTGACATACAGTACTGAAGTACAATAAATTGAAGATCGAGACTTTGTGCAGGTGAAATTCATAATCTTGAAGGGCGTAGGACTGTAATGATGTAGCCTTCCAGTACAGCACAATAAAATAAAGGTCGACACTTTTTGAAGGGGATATTAATTTTCTTCAAGGGCATAGAACTGCACTCTTGTAGCCATCTAGACAACATACAGTACTGCAGTACAATAAAATAAAGGTCAACACTTTGTGAAAGGGAAATAAATATTCTTGAAGGGCGTAGAACTGTATTCATGCAACTTTCTGGCAAACATACAGCACTGCAGCGCAATAAAATAAAGGTAACACTTGTGCACGGGGCATTAACATTCTTGAAGGACAAAGACCTGAAATCAGGTACCCTTCTAGCTAACATACAGTACTGCAGTACAATAAAATACATGTCGACAGTTTGTGCAGGGGAAAGTTATATTCTTGAAGGGCATAGAATTGAAATCATGAGCCTTCTAGCTCACATACATTACTGCAGCACAATAAAATAAAGGTCGACATTTTGTACAGAAAAATTAATATTCTTGGAGGGCATAGAACTGAAATAATGTACCCTTCTGGCTAACATACAGCACTGCAGCACAATATAATAAAGTTTAACACTTTGTGCAGGGGGTATTAATATTCTTGAAGGGTATAGAACTGAAATAATGTAGCCTTCTGGCAAACATACAGCACTGCAGCACAATAAAATAAAGGTTGGCACTTTGTGCAGGGGAAATTAAAATTCTTGAAGGGCGTAGAACTATTGATGTGGCTTTCCAGCTAACACACAGCACTACAGCTCAATAAAATAAAGATCGACAATTTGTGAAGGGGAAATTAATATTCTTGAAGGGCATAGATCTGAAACCTTGTAGCCTTCTAGCTAACATACATTACTGCAGCACAATAAAATAAAGAACGTCACTTTGGGAAGGGGAAAATAATATTCTTGATGAGCGTAGAACTGTATTTATGCAGCATTCTGGCAAACATACAGCACTGCAGCGCAATAAAAAAATGATACTTCACTTTCATGCAGGGGGAATTGATATTTTTGATGGGCACGGAACTGAAATCATGTACCCTTCAAGCTGACATACAGTATTGCAGTACAATAATATACTTGTCGACACTGTGTGCAGGGGAAATTAATATTCTTAAAGGGCATAGAACTGGAATCATGTAGCCTTCTAGCTAACATACATTACTGCAGCACAATGCAATAAATGTCGACACTTTGTACAGGAAAACTTATATTCTTGGAGGGCATAGAAATGAAATCATGTAGCCTTCTAGCTAACATATAGTACTGTAGCATAACAAATTGAAGGTCGACATTTTGTGCAGGGGAAATTAATATTCTTGAAGGGCGTAGAACTGTATTCATGTAGCCTTCAAGCTAACACATAGCCAATAAAATAAAGGTCGACACTTTGTGCAGGGGGAATTTACATTCATGAAGGGCAAAGCACAGAAACCATGTACCCTTCTAGCTACCATACAGTACTGCAGTACAATAAAATACCTGTCGACACTTTGTGCAGGGGAAATTAATATTCTTGAAGGGCATAGAACTGAAATCATGTAGCTTTCTAGCTAACATACATTACTGCAGCACAATTAAATAAAGGTCGATAATTTGTGCAGTGGAAATAAATATTCTTGAAAGGAATAAAACTGAAAAAATGTAGCCCTCTAGCTAGCATACAGTACTGCAGCACATTAAATTGAAGATCGAGACTTTGTGCAGGTGAAATTAATAATCTTGAAGGGCGTAGAACTGTATTCATGTAGCCTTCCAGTACAGCACAATAAAATAAAGGTCAACACTTTGTGAAGGGGAAATTAATATTCTTGAAGGGCGTAGAACTGTATTCATGCAGCCTTCTGGAAAACATACAGCACTACAGCGCAATAAAATAAAGGTTAACACTTTGTGCAGGGGGAATAAACATTTTTGAAGGGCAAATAACTGAAATCATGTGCCCTTCTAGCTAACATACAGTACTGCAGTACAATAAAGAACATGTCGATACTTTGTGCAGGGGAAATTAATATTCTTGAATGGCATATAGTTGAAATCATGTAGCCTTCTAACTAACATACATTACTGCAGCACAATAAAATAAAGGTCGACACTTTGTACAGGAAAATTAATATTCTTGGTGGGCATAGAACTGAAATCATGTAACTTCTGGCTTACATACAGCACTGCAGCACAATACAATAGATGTCGACACTTTGTGCGGGGGGTATTAATATTCTTGAAGGGTATAGAACTGAAATAATGTAGCCTTCTGGCAAACATACAGCACTGCAGCACAATAAAATAAATGTCGACACTTTATGCAGGGAAAAATAAAATTCTTGAAGGGCGTAGAACTGTATTCATGTGGCCTTCCAGCTAACAGACAGCACTACAGCACAATAAAATAAAGGTCGACATCTTGTGAAGGGGAAATTAATATTTTTGAAGGGCATAGAACTGAAATCTTGTAGCCTTCTAGCTAACATACAGTACTGCAGCACAATAAACTAAAGGTCGACACTTTTGGAAGGGGAATATAATATTCTTGAAGGGCGAAGACATGTATTCATGCAGCCTTCTGGCAAACATACAGCACTACAGCGCAATAAAATAAAGGTGAACACTTTGTGCATGGGGAACTGACATTCTTGAAGGGCAAAGAACTGAAATCACGTACCCTTCAACCTAACATACAGTACTGCAGTACAATAATGTACATTTCGTCACTTTGTGCAGGGGAAATTAATATTCTTGGAAGACATAGAACTGAAATAATGTAGCCTTCTGGCAAACATACAGCACGACAGCACAATAAAATAAAGGTCGACACTTTGTGCAGGGGAAAGTAATATTCTTGAAGAGCGTAGAACTGTTTTCATGAAGCCTTCCAGCTATCACATAGCATACAGCACAATAAAATAAAGGTCGACATTTTGTGAAGGGGAAATAAATATTCTTGAAGGGCATAGAACTGAAATCTTGTAGCCTTCTAGGTAACATACAGTACTGCAGCACAACAAAATAAAGGTCGACATTTTAGGAAGGGGAAATTAATATCCTTGAAGGGCGTAGAACTGTATTCATGTAGCCTTCAAGCTAACACATAGCCAATAAAATAAAGGTCGACACTTTGTGCAGGGGGAATTGACATTCATAAAGGGCAAAGAACAGAAATCATGTACCCTTCTAGCTACCATACAGTACTGCAGTACAATAAAATACCTGTCGACACTTTGTGCAGGGGAAATTAATATTCTTGAAGGGAATAAAACTGAAAAAATGTAGCGCTCTAGCTAGCATACAGTACTGCAGCACATTAAATTGAAGATCGAGAGTTTGTGCAGGTGAAATTAATAATCTTGAAGGGCGTAGAACTGTATTCATGTAGCCTTCCAGTACAGCACAATAAAATAAAGGTCAACACTTTGTGAAGGGGAAATTATTATTCTTGAAGGGCGTAGAACTGTATTCATACAGCCTTCTGGAAAACATACAGCACTACAGCGCAATAAAATAAAGGTTAACATTTTGTGCAGGGGGAATAAACATTTTTGAAGGGCAAATAACTGAAATCATGTGCCCTTCTAGCTAACATACAGTACTGCAGTACAATAAAGAACATGTCGATACTTTGTGCAGGGGAAATTAATATTCTTGAATGGCATAGAGTTTAAATCATGTAGCCTTCTAACTAACATACATTACTGCAGCACAATAAAATAAAGGTCGACACTTTGTACAGGAAAATTAATATTCTTGGACGGCATAGAACTGAAATCATGTACCTTCTGGCTTACATACAGCACTGCAGCACAATACAATAAATGTCGACACTTTGTGCAGGGGGTATTAATATTCTTGAAGGGTATAGAACTGAAATAATGTAGCCTTCTGGCAAACATACAGCACTGCAGCACAATAAAATAAATGTCGATACTTTATGCAGGGAAAAATAAAATTCTTGAAGGGCGTAGAACTGTATTCATGTGGCCTTCCAGCTAACAGACAGCACTACAGCACAATAAAATAAAGGTCAACATCTTGTGAAGGGGAAATTAATATTTTTGAAGGGCATAGAACTGAAATCTTGTAGCCTTCTAGCTAACATACAGTACTGCAACACAATAAACTAAAGGTCGACACTTTTGGAAGGGGAATATAATATTCTTGAAGGGTAAAGACATGTATTCATGCAGCCTTCTTGCAAACATACAGCACTACAGCGCATTAAAATAAAGGTGAACACTTTGTGCATGGGGAACTGACATTCTTGAAGGGCAAAGAACTGAAATCACGTACCCTTCAAGCTAACATACAGTACTGCAGTACAATAATGTACATTTCGTCACTTTGTGCAGGGGAAATTAATATTCTTGGAGGACATAGAACTGAAATAATGTAGCCTTCTGGCAAACATACAGCACGACAGCACAATAAAATAAAGGTCGACACTTTGTGCAGGGGAAAGTAATATTTTTGAAGAGCGTAGAACTGTATTCATGTAGCCTTCCAACTATCACATAGCACTACAGCACAATAAAATAAAGGTCGACACTTTGTGAAGGGGAAATAAATATTCTTGAAGGGCATAGAACTAAAATCTTGTAGCCTTCTAGGTAACATACAGTACTGCAGCACAACAAAATAAAGGTCGACACTTTGAATATTCTTGGAGGGCAAAGAACTTAAATAATGTAGCCTTCTAGTTAACATACATAACTGCAGCACAATAACATCAAGGTCGACATTTTGAAAATTAATATCTTGAAGGCTATAGAACTGAAATAATGTAGCCTTCTGGCTAACATACAGCACTGCAGCACAATACAATAAAGGTCGATATTTGTGCAGGGGGTATTGATATTCTTGAAGGGCACAGAACTGAAACAATGTAATCTTCCGGCAACCATACAGCACTGCAGCCCAATTAAATAAAGGTCGTCAATTTGTGCAGGGAAAATTAATAGTCTTGAAGGGCGTAGAATTGTATTCATGTAGCCTTCCAGCTAACACACAGCACTACACACAATAAAATAAAGGTCGACACTTTGTGAAGGGGAAATTAATATTCTTGAAAAGCATAGAACTGAAATCATATAGCCTTCTAGCTAACATACATAACTGGAGCACAATAAAATGAAGGTCGACACTTAATACAGGAAAATTAATATTCTTGGAGGGCAAAGAACTGAAATCATGTAGCCTTCTGGCTAACATACAGCACTACAGCACCATACAATAAAGGTCGACACTTTGTGCAGGGGTATTAATATTCTTGAAGGACAAAGAACTGAAATAATGAACTGAAATAATGTAGCCTTCTAGCTAACATACATTACTGCAGCACAATGGAATAAATGTCGACACTTTGGGAATGGGTAATTAATATTCTTGAAGGGCGTAGAACTGTATCCATGCAGCCTTCTGGAAAGCATACAGAACTGCAGCGCAATAAAATAAAGGTAAACACTTTGTGCAGGAGGAATTAGCATTCTTGATGGGCATAGAACTGAAATAATGTAGCATTCTGGCTAACATACAGCACTGCAGCACAATATAATAAAGGTCGACATTTTTCGCATAGAACTGAAATAATGAACTAAAATCATGTAGCCTTCTAGCTAACATACATTACTGCAGCACAATAAAATAAAGGTCGACGCTTTGTACAGGCAGAACTAATATTCTTGGAGGGAAAACAACTGAACTAATTTACCCTTCTGGCTAACATACAGCACTGCAGCACGATATAACAAAGGTCAACATTTTCCGCATAGAACTGAAATAATGAACTGAAATCATGTAGCCTTCAACCTAACATACAGTACTGCAGCACAATAAAATAACGGTCGACACTTTGTGCAGGGGGTATTAATGTTCTTGAAGGGTTTAGAACTGAAATAATGTAGCCTTCTGGCAAACATACAGCACTGTAGCACAATAAAATAAAGGTCGACACTTTGTGGAGGGGAAATTAAAATTCTTGAAGGGCGTAGAACTAAATTTATGTGGCCTTCCAGCTAACACACAACACTACAGCACAATAAAATAAAGATCGACACTTTGTGAAGGGGAAATTAATATTCTTGAAGGGCATAGAACTGAAACCTTGTAGCCTTTTAGCTAACATACGGTCCTGTAGCACAATGAAATAAAGGTCGACACTTTGGGAAGGAAAAAATTAATATTCTTGGAGGGCATAGAAATGAAATCATGTAGCTTTCTAGCTAACATTCAGTAATGCTGCACAATAAAAGAAAGGTCGACACTTTGTACAGGGGAAATTAATATTCTTCAAGGGCATATAACTTAAATCATGTAGCCTTCTAGCTAACATACAGCACTGCAGCACAATAAAATAAAGGTCGACATTTTGCGCAGTCCGAAATTAATATTCTTGAAGGGCATAGAACTGAAATCATGTAGCTTTCAAGCTTACATTAAGTACTGCTGCGCAATAAAATAAAGGTTGACACTTTGTACAGGGGCAGGGGAAATTAATATTCTTGAAGGGCATAAAAATGAAAAATGAAGCCTTCTAGCTAACATACAGTACTGCAGCACAATAAATTAAAGGTCGACACCTTGTGCAGGTGAAATTAATATTCTTGAAGGGCCTAGAACTGTATTCATGTAGCCTTCAAGCTTACCCACAGCACTACAGCACAATAAAATGAAGGTCGAAACTTTGTGAAGAGGAAATTAATATTCTTGAAGGGCATAGAACTGAAATATTGTAGCCTTCTAGCTAAAATACAGTACTGCAGCACGATAAAATAAAGGTCGACACTTTGCGAAGGGGAAATAAATATTCTTGAAGTGCGTAGAACTGTATTCATGCAGCCTTCTGGCAAACGTACAGCACTGCAGCGCAATAAAATAAAGGTAACACTTTGTGCAGGGGCATTAACATTCTTGAAGGACAAAGAACTGAAATCAGGTACCCTTCTAGCTAACATACAGTACTGCAGTACAATATAATACATGTCGACACTTTGTGCAGGGGAAATTTATATAGAACTGAAATCATGTAGCCTTCTAGCTAACATACATTACTGCAGCACAATAAAATAAAGGTCGACAATTTGTACAGGAAAATTTATATTCTTGGAGGGCATAGAACTGAAATAATGTGGCCTTCTGGCAAACATACAGCACTGCAGCACAATAAAATAAAGGTCGACACTTTGTGCAGTGGAAATTAAAATTCTTGAAGGGCGTAGAACTGTATTCATGTGGCCTTCCAGCTAACACACAGCACTACAGCACAATAAAATAAAGATCGACACTTTGTGAAGGGGAAATTAATATTCTTAAGGGGCATAGATCTGAAACCTTGTAGCCTTCTAGCTAACAAACATTACTGCATCACAATGAAATAAATGTCGACACTTTGTACAGGAAAACTAATATTCTTGGAGGGCATAGAACTGAAATCATGTAGCCTTCTATCTAACAAACAGTACTGCAGCACAATTAAATAAAGGTCGACACTTTGGGAAGGAAAAATTAATATTCTTGGAGGGCATAGAAATGAAATCATGTAGCTTTCTAGCTAACGTTCAGTAATGCTGCACAATAAAATAAAGGTCGACACTTTGTACAGGGGAAATTAATAATCTTGAAGGGCATATAACTTAAATCATGTAGCCTTTTGGCTAACATACAGCACTGCAGCACAATAAAATAAAGGTCAACACTTTGTGCAACAGGAATAAGTATTCTAATATACAGTTCTGCAGTCCAATAAAATAAATATCGACACTTTGTGCAGTGGAAATTGATATTCTTGACTGGCAAAGAACTGAAATCATTTAGCCTTCTAGCTAACACACAGTGCTGCTGCACAATAAAAAAAGGTCGATACTTTGTGCAGGGGAAATCAATATTCTTGAAGGGCATAAAACTGAAAAATGTAGCCTTCTAGCTAACATACAGTACTGCAGCACAATAAATTGAAGGTCGACACTTTGTGCAGGTGAAATTAATATTCTTGAAGGGCCTAGAACTGTATTCATGTAGCCTTCAAGCTAACCCACAGCACTACAGCACAATACAAGAGTTGTCAGAAGACAACATAGCTCGCCTTTGGGGGCCTAAGATGGATGAGGGCAAGTTATCATTTTTTTTTCTTCTGTGAAAAAGCCCAACAGACTGCAGCAAATGAAAGAGAACCAAAAAGTACCCCTTATCATCCTGTTTTCAAGCCTTTCCACTGTAAAAAAAAAGATGAAAAAGAAATCTATATTCAATAAAAAAAAAAAAAATCTACAAACTTCCAAGTAATAACAAGGCATCACAGCCAATACAAATTCCCTTGTGCACGATAAATTAAAAAAAGCCTAGCCTAGCATTTGCGTAAAATTACATTATATCCATCAATAAATGTCGGTACTTAAGAGTGATGACAAAGTTTTTCTAAAAATTGCCACAGTGACCTTGACGTTGAGCCCCAGGCCCTGAAAGTTGAACCGACTCGAGATATTATCATACCCAACATTTGTATGAAGTTATCTTAAAATCCATCAATAAATGTGGACACTAGAGCAATGATCAAGTTTTTCTAAAAAATAGCCACAGTGACCTTGACGTTCAGCCCCTGACCCGGAAAGTCAAAGTCACTCAAGATATCATCATACCAAACATTTGTGTCAAGTTATATTAAAATCCATCAATAAATGAAGGTGGAAGAGCGATGACAAAGTTTTTCTAAAAATAGCCACAGTGACCTTGACCTTCAGCCCCAGACCCTGAAAGTCGAACTCACTCGAGATATCATCATACCCAACATTTGTCTAAAGTTATATTAAAATCCATTCATAAATGTAGGCACTAGAGCGATCACAAAGTTTTTCTAAAAATAGCCACAGTGACCTTGACCTTCAGCCCCGGAACCTGAACGTCAAAGTCACTTGAGATATCATCATACCCAATATTTGTGTGAAATTATACGAAAATCCATCCATAAATAAAGGCGCAAGAGCGATGAAAAACATTTTCTAAAAATAGCCACAGTGACCTTGACCTTCTGCCCCAGACCCTGAAAGTCGAATCAGCTCGAGATATTATCAAACCCAACGTTTGTGTAAAGTTATATTAAAATCCATCCATAAATGTAGGCACTAGAGTGATCACAAAGTTTTTTCGAAAAATAGCCACAGTGACCTTGACCTTCAGCCCCAGACCCTGAGAGTTGAACTTGCTAGAGATATCATCATACTCAACATTTGTGTGAAGTTATATTAAAATCCATCAATAAATTAAGGTGACAGAGCGATGACAATGTTTTTCTAAAAATAGCCACAGTGACCTTGACCCAGTGACCCTGAAAGTAGTGACCTTGACCTTAAGCCCCCGACCCTGAAAGTCAAAGTCACTCGAGATATCATTATACCCAAGTTATATTTAAATCCATCAATAAATGAAGGCGCTAGAGCGATGACAATGTTTTTCTAAAAACAGCCACAGTGACCTTGACCTTGAGCCCCGGACGCGCTATGTTTTTTAAAAAGAAAAAAAAAAAAAAAAAAAAAAAAACATGCCTCCCCCGGGATTGGAACTCACGCAGCTTGCAGGTAAACTTTAACACAGGAAAGTAAGGGAGGTAATACAGAGGAAAATATTAACTTCTCAAAAAGACCAATTTAAGCCAAAAAATCTGTAACATGAAGTACAATGATAATGTTAAATATTGTTTTTTACCAATTGTTAATTATATATTCAAAAAAACTTGTAAAACATCACATATAAGAGCTTGCAGGTAAACTTTAACCAAATGCGGACGCCGACGCCGACGCTGACACCGACGCCGACGCTGACGCCGACGCTGACGACGGACGCCCGGGGGTATGGCAATAGCTCCCCCTTACTTTCGTAAGGCGAGCTAAAAATGAAGGTCGAAACTTTGTGAAGAGGAAATTAATATTCTTGAAGGGCATAGAACTGAAATATTGTAGCCTTCTAGCTAAAATACAGTACTGCAGCACGATAAAATAAAAGTCGACACTTTGCGAAGGGGAAATAAATATTCTTGAAGTGCGTAGAACTGTATTCATGCAGCCTTCTGGCAAACGTACAGCACTGCAGCGCAATAAAATAAAGGTATCACTTTGTACAGGGGTATTAACATTCTTGAAGGACAAAGAACTGAAATCATGTACCCTTCTAGCTAACATACAGTACTGCAGTACAATATAATACATGTCGACACTTTTTGCAGGGGAAATTTATATTCTTAAATGGCATAGAACTGAAATCATGTAGCCTTCTAGCTAACATACATTACTGCAGCACAATAAAATAAAGGTCGACACTTTGTACAGGAAAATTAATATTCTTGGAGGGCATAGAACTGAAATAATGTACCCTTCTGGCTAACATACAGCACTGCAGCACAATGCAATAAAGGTCGACACTTTGTGCAGGGAGTATTAATATTCTTGAAGGGTATAGAACTGAAATAATGTAGCCTTCTGGCAAATATACAGCACTGCAGCACAATAAAATAAAGGTCGACACTTTGTGCAGGGGAAATTAAAATTTTGGAAGGGCGTAGAACTGTATTCATGTGGCCTTCCAGCTAACACACAGCACAGCAGCACAATAAGATAAAGAATGACACTTTGTGAAGGGGAAATTAATATTCTTAAGGGGCATAGATCTGAAACCTTGTAGCCTTCTTGCTAACATACATTACTGCAGCACAATGAAATAAATTTCGACACTTTGTACAGGAAAACTAATATTCTTGGAGGGCATAGAACTGAAATCATGTAGCCTTCTATCTAACAAGCAGTACTGCAGCACAATAAATTGAAGGTCGACATTTTGTGCAGGGGAAATTAATATTCTTGAAGGGCGTAGAACTGTATTCATGTAGTCTTCCATGATGATGATGATGATGATGATTTCGTGTTTAACGACGCGTCAACCCTCTTTGTGGGTCATAAGCGTCAAACGGTTAATGGTTAAACGGCAAGAATAATTATGATGATATTAAAAGTAAAAAGTCAGAATGATAATGTATAAAAATCTGAAACAGTTAAATCTTATGAAAAAGTCCAATTTCTTTTAAGAATAAAATAATATTATCAACAGGTACATCTCGAAACAGTTGTTGCAAAGTGTCAGCTTTGAAATATAGAATACGTGAGGGTGAAAAGTCAACACAGTCAATTAAGATATGTTTCACAGTGAATGGCTGATCACAACCTACACAAGAAGGCTGATCATCACCATTAAAAATATAAGAATGAGTAACTCTAGTATGGCCGATGCGCAGTCGTGTTAATACTACGTCCTCTTTTCTGGAAAACTGTGGAGGAGAGCATTTTGTACTAACGACAGGTTTAATGGCATGAAGTTTGTTATTTATTGCACGGTCCCATTCGCCTTGCCATTCCGACAAGATGTATCTGTTGATAAATGGCTTAAAATTATTAAAAGGAATTTTAAAAACAGATGGATCAAGATTGAGCGATTCCTTTGCTTTCTTGTCAGCATATTCATTGCCGACAATACCAATATGGCTCGGAAGCCAACAAAACAAGATTTGGTGTGTTTTAGAAATTTCATGATGTTTTTCGATCAATTTTTGAATTTGAGGATTTTTAGATGCTGAATGGTCTAAAGCCTTAAGCACAGAAAGTGAATCAGAAAATAAAATTGCTTTTTGAATTGTTGAAGAACTGATAAAATCTAAAGCTAGGTCTATTGCTTTGGCTTCAGCTGTAAAAATAGATGAACCATCTGGAAGGCGCATGGTTTTGTGCGTATCTTTAGAAACATACGCACAACCAACTTTATCTCCTTCTTTGGAACCATCAGTATAGACTTGCTGGTAATCATCGTAACGTGATTGCAGTACCTGAAAGTTTTGTTTGAGAAGTATCGGATTTGATTCGGATTTTTTGCCATCATGTAAGTCGAACAGAATAGAAGGTTGTTTAATACACCAAGATGGAACTTCGGCGGTTTCATGTTTTTGAATATTTTTAAGGTCGATACCTGAATTTTCCAGCAGTGGTAAAATACGTAATCCAAAAGGTTTAATTGCTGTGGGTTTAGTTTCATACCTCTCTACAAATTGAGGTCGAAATGAAATTTTGGATGCCGGGTTAGATGGATTTGCAGCAAGTCTAATAGCATACTGAAGAGAAAGTTTCTCTCTGCGCGAGGTTAAAGATGGTTCACCTGCTTCTACATAAAGGCTTAATACGGGAGAAGTACGGAAGGCTCCCATGGCCAGACGAAGGCCTTGGTGATGGATAGTATCCAAGGATTTTAAATAGGACTTTCTAGCAGAACCATAAACAACAGACCCATAATCTAATTTAGATCTTATTAAAGACCGGTAAAGATGTAATAAAGTATACCGATCTGCTCCCCAACTTGTATGAGCTAAAACTTTCAAAAGATTCAAAGCTTTTAAGCATTTCGCTTTAAGATATTTAATATGGGGAATAAAAGATAACTTTTGATCAAATATGACCCCAAGAAATTTGGCTTCTTCAACAACAGGAATTTGTGATCCGTATAAAAACAGGGAAGGATGTTCGTGTTTCTTCCGTAGTTTACAAAAATGAACACACTGCGTTTTCGACTTGGAGAACTTGAAACCATTTTTATCAGTCCATTCTTCTATTCTTTTTAAATTTTGTTGTAACTTTCGTTCAATTGTTTTCATATTTTTTGAACGGTAACAGATACAAAAATCATCAACATACAATGAACAATCAGTTTTGTCGTCCAAACATTGTACAATATTGTTTATTTTGATGTTAAATAGCGTAGTTGAAAGAATACTACCCTGTGGGACACCCTGTTCTTGATCATAGAAATCTGACAGGGTAGACCCCACACGCACCTGAAACATGCGCTCCCCTAAAAAGCTTTCAATAAAACTGGGAAGTTTTCCTCTTAAGCCAATGTTATGTAGATCTTTCAATATTCCATAACGCCATGTTGTATCATATGCTTTCTCCAAGTCGAAAAAGACAGCCACTACGTGTTCTTTGTTAATAAAAGCATCTCGTATAAATGTTTCTAGTCTTATTAAATTGTCATTGGTACTACGTTCCGAACGAAAACCCGATTGATATTCTGAAATGAGGTTGTTGGATTCTAAGTACCAGACTAATCTTTTGTTTATCATTCTCTCCAATGTTTTACACAAACAACTTGTCAAAGCTATCGGACGATAATTTGTAGGTTCTGCATGATCTTTCCCTGGTTTCGGAATTGGTACAACTGTAGCTACACGCCAGCTCTCAGGACAGACCCCCGTTTCCCAAATATTATTAAAGATATCTAAAAGTGTTGAAAGAGAACTTTTTGGCAGATGCTTAAGCATCTGGTAATGAATTTCATCGGGGCCGGTTGCCGTATCATGTGATTTTTCAATGGCTTCAACGAGTTCGGATAAGTTAAAAGGTTTGTTGTATTCTTCGTGATTAAGGGATTTAAAGTTTAGATTTCTTTTCTCTTGGTCCTTTTTGAAATTTCTAAAAGTGTCAGAATAATTACGCGATGATGAATTTCTCAAGAATGTGTGCCCAAGAGTATCTGTAATATCTTTTTTTGTTGAAGCTATTGTGTCAAATTCAGTATTTAAATGTGTAAAACTAGGGGACTTTGTTTTTCCTGAAATTTTTCGTACCATATCCCAAACCTTTTTAATGGGGGTTTTGTAGTTCAATTTGGAGACATATTCTCTCCATGACTTTCGTTTGGAAGCTCGGATTGTTCGCCGAGCTTTAGCTCTAAAAACTTTTACGTCGTTTAGTTTTTCTGAAGTGGGACTTTTGCAGAACTTATTTAGAGCCTGTTTACGCTTTTTAATAGCTTCTTTACAGTCATTATTAAACCAGGGCTTGCTTTTCTTAGTATTTGTGGAGGTCTTTGGAATGCATTGTTCTGATATATTAATAAGTGTATCTGTGAAATCAGAAACAATGTCGGAAGATTCATTAAAATGATCAATTGATAACTCTTCTTCACATAAATTATGGAATAATTCCCAGTCGGCTTTATTCATTTTCCACTTCTGGTTACAGTCCTCATCTGGTTCGTTTACGCTCTCAATTATAACAGGGAAGTGATCACTTCCGCACTGATCGTCATGAACAGACCAGTCATAGTCTAAGAAGAGAGATGGGTGACACAAAGAGAGATCTAAAGAAGATAAATGACCTGTCGCAGGGTGAAGGTAAGTATAAGATTTATCATTCATCAAGCAAAGATCGTTCTTTGCAATAAAATCTTCAACAAGTGCTCCTCTGCTATTGATATCTTTACAGCCCCATAGAATATTGTGACCATTGAAGTCGCCAACTAAAAGATATGGCGATGGAAGTTGACTCAGCAATGAGTCAAGATGTTCGGGCTTTAAAGAAAATGAGGGTGGAATATATAAAGAGCATATTGTAGTTTCTTTATCCAGAGAAACCGATACTGCTACAGCTTGTAGGTCTGTTTTTAATTTGATCTCTCTTTGTGGTAAACATGATTTAACAAAAATTGAACTGCCACCAGATGGTTTGTTACCATCAGAATAGATATAGTTGTATGTATTGAAACCCCTGACATCAATGTTGTCATCAGTTTTTAAAAAAGTTTCTTGCAAACAAAAAACCGATGGGTTTAATAACGAAATAAGTAATAACAGTTCGTTATAATTTGATTTAAGACCTCGACAATTCCATTGTATTATTTTGTGTTTTAAATCCATTTTATGAAGAGATTAAGACTAGAAACTATATTGGAGCTGCAATTGGTGATATAGATCTGCTACCACCAGCTCGTGGTGTTGCAGACCTCGATCTGTTATTGCTACTTGGTGATGATGGAGCTTCAAACTCCATATCACTGTCACTCAGAGATCCGAATCTGTTCTGAAATTTTATATTGTCTCTTTCCATTTTACGTTGTCTGTCTGTTTGTTTTTGAGACAAGTGTTGTTTCTTCGGATCTTCTGATCCCTTAGTTCGACCTAAGTCGAGTTTTTCTTTTACATGCGGCGCTGGCTTCGGTACGGTCGCTGTCGACCGATCCGAAGCAACCTGGATTGCGCCATTTGATAAACTGGTTGAACTTTGTGGTGCCGGAGTGGATTTACTCCATGCACCTGATTTTTTCAGTTCAGCTATGTATGATTCAGCAGTCTGTGTTTCGGAGCTAGAAACTTTTACACCAGCACCCTTTGTGATGCTGGCGTAATTAGTGGTTGGTGTTCTGTATCGCTCATCAACAATTTTCCGCGCTTCTGGGAATGTTATCCCCCTTTGGTATTTGACAGTGAGTATTTCTTTTTCTTTTTTCCATGCCGGACAATCTCGAGAGAAAACAGCATGCTTGCCACCACAATTGACGCATTTGGGTTCATTTTTGCAGTTTTGGTGGTTATCGACATGTTTTTCCTCACCACAGTTTGGACAGAGTTGTTTCTTCTGACATCTGCTTTCGTGGTGACCAAAAACCTGACAATGATAACATCTGAGAGGGTTTGGTATATACACCTCTACGTTAACAGATAGATATGCAATTTTTATTTTCTTGGGCAGAACTGGTGTATTAAAAGTCAACACATAAGTACCCGTTGGCTTTAATACACCACCTCTACGAACTTGGATGTTACGTACACCAATGACGCCTTCATCTCTCAAATTCTCAACAATCTCGGTATCGCTGCACGGGCGTAGCTCTGGGCTGCGGATGACACCTTTACATGAATTTAGGGTTTTGTGCAACGATACTTTGACGTTGAGATCGAAGAGCTTTGTGGTACCAAGCAGGTTTTTGACCTGCTGTTCTCTCTCGATTTCCAAGAGGAGATCACCTGACTTCAGTTTCTTGATACTTTTTGGATGTCCGGCAATGGACACTATACTCTTTTCGATCACAAAAGGTGATAAATCTGACACCGTACGTGTATCATCACGTGATGTTATCACCAAGAAGCGTGGAAAATTGTTAAGCTTTTGAGTTTCAGACTGCTGACTAGACTGCTGACTTGACTGCTGACTTGACTGCTGACTTGACTGTTGACTGGGTTCATCCGTTCCGGATGAATCCTCGTCTTTTTTACGTTTAGCTGCGTTGCGGTTATGTTTTTTTCCATGAGGCATAAGGAAAAAATTCTAGTTTCGTCCCAAGTGCTCTCCGCCCTCCGTGGAGCCCTACAAGGGAACACCATAATGGAGTGGTTATCCAACTCGCAGGTGTTAGAGATACACGTGAGATATACTCGCATAAACAAAAATGCCTACACGATTGATCCGTTTAGCCACCGCCTTCTAGAGATAAAAAGACAGAAAAGGGTAAGGTAATGGGCATATGGTTGGTATCAGGAAAGATACAAAAAGAGTTGAAGAGAAAGCAAAGCAGTATCTCTAGGGCTCGGCGTGACCAGCCGATTGACCGTGCCGGACCGCACGGCCACCCGTCTACACCGAAAAGCCAGGCCAAAGAGGCGTGTTGGGTACCTGAAGCACCGCCACCTCAGGTAACCCTCAACCTCCAGGATCCCTTCTTCCGGCTTACAGGACGCCACCCACGGCAAACGGGTGGTACTTCCTTTAGCTCTTCCCAGTGGGCACAGAGACCACAGCGGCAATGTGCCCAGTGGGAATTGAGCCCCCAGGGCCACGGCAAGGCAGGAAGTCTAATACCTGGGGGCATGTAGTCTTCCAGCTAACACATAGCCTATAAATTAAAGGTCGACACTTTGTGCAGGGGGCATTGACATTCATGAAGGGCAAAAAACTGAAATCATGTACCCTTCTAGCTACCATACAGTACTGCAGTACAATTACATATCTGTCGACAGTTTGTGCAGGGGAAATTAATATTCTTGAAGG
Organism: Lucinisca nassula; assembly: GCA_963580285.1. Taxonomy (NCBI): domain Eukaryota; kingdom Metazoa; phylum Mollusca; class Bivalvia; order Lucinida; family Lucinidae; genus Lucinisca; species Lucinisca nassula. The sequence goes on from OY757025.1 coordinate 60,994,131, forward strand.
GCATAGAACTGAAATCATGTAGCCTTCTAGTTAACATACATTACTGCAGCACAATTAAATAAAGGTCGACACTTTGTACAGGAAAATAAATATCCTTGGAGGGCATAGAACTGAAAACATGTAGCCTTCTGGCTAACACACAGCACTGCATTACAATAAAATAAAGGTCGACACTTTGTGCAAGGGAAATTAATATTCTTCTTCGAGCTATCACACAGCACTGCAGAACAATAAAATAAAGGTTGACACTTTTCGAAGGGGAAATTCATATTTTTGAAGGGCATAGAACTGCAATCATGTAGCCTTATAGCTAACACAGTCTTGCAGCACAATAAAATAAAGGTCGACTCTTTGTGAAGGGGAAATAAATATTCTTGAAGGGCTTAGAACTGTATTCATGCAGCCTTCTGGCAAACATACAGCACTGCAGTGCAACTAAATAATGGTCAACACTTTGTGCAGGGGGAATTAACATTCTTGAAGGGCAAAGAAATGTAATCATGTACCCTTCTAGCTAACATACAGTACTGCAACACAATGAAATACATGTCGGCACTTTGTGCAGGGGAAATTAATATTCTTGAAGGGCATAGAACTGAAATATTGTAGCCTTCTAGCTAAAATACAGTAGTGCAGCCCGATAAAATAAAGGTCGACACTTTGCGAAGGGGAAATAAATATTCTTGAAGTACGTAGAACTGTATTCATGCAGCCTTCTAGCTTACATACAGTACTGCAGTACAATATAATACATGTCGACACTTTGTGCAGGGGAAATTTATATTCTTGAAGGGCAAAGAAATGAAATCATATAGCCTTCTAGCTAACATACAATACTGCAGCACAATAAAATAAAGGTCGACAATTTGTACAGGAAAATTAATATTCTTGGAGGGCACAGAACTGAAATGATGAATCCTTCTGGCTAACATACAGCACTGCAGCACAATACAATAAAGGTCGACACTTTGTGCATGGGGTATTAATATTCTCGAAGGGTATAGAACTGAAATAATGTAGCCTTCTGGCAAACATACAGCACTGCAGCACAATAAAATAAAGGTCGACACTTTGTGCAGGGGAAATTAAAATTCTTGAAGGGCGTAGAACTGTATTCATGTGGCCTTCCAGCTAACACACAGCACTACAGCACAATAAAATAAAGATCGACACTTTGTGAAGGGGAAATTAATATTCTTAAGTGGCATAGAACTGAAACCTTGTAGCCTTCCAGCTAACAAACCTTACTGCAGCACAATGAAATAAATGTCGACACTTTGTACAGGAAAACTAATATTCTTGGAGGGCATAGAACTGAAATCATGTAGCCTTCTATCTAACAAACAGTACTGCAGCACAATTAAATAAAGGTCGACACTTTGGGAAGGAAAAAAATAATATTCTTGGAGGGCATAGAAATGAAATCATGTAGCTTTCTAGCTAACGTTCAGTAATGCTGCACAATAAAATAAAGGTCGACACTTTGTACAGGGGAAATTAATAATCTTGAAGGGCATATAACTTAAATCATGTAGCCTTTTGGCTAACATACAGCACTGCAGCACAATAAAATAAAGGTCAACACTTTGTGCAACCGGAATAAGTATTCTTGACGGGCAAAGAATTGAAATCATGTAGCCTTCTAGCTAATATACAGTTCTGCAGTCCAATAAAATAAATATCGACACTTTGTGCAGGGGAAATTGATATTCTTGACTGGCATAGAACTGAAATCATTTAGCCTTCTAGCTAACACTGAATACTGCTGCACAATAAAAAAGGTCGATACTTTGTGCAGGGGAAATCAATATTCTTGAAGGGCATAAAACTGAAAAATGTAGCCTTCTAGCTAACATACAGTACTGCAGCACAACAAATTGAAGGTCGACACTTTGTGCAGGCGAAATTAATATTCTTGAAGGGCCTAGAACTGTATTCATGTAGCCTTCAAGCTAACCCACAGCACTACAGCACAATAAAATGAAGGTCGAAACTTTGTGAAGAGGAAATTAATATTCTTGAAGGGCATAGAACTGAAATATTGTAGCCTTCTAGCTAAAATACAGTACTGCAGCACGATAAAATAAAGGTCGACACTTTGCGAAGGGGAAATAAATATTCTTGAAGGGCATAGAACTGAAATCATGTAGCCTTCTAGCTAACATACATTACTGCAGCACAATTAAATAAAGGTCGACACTTTGTACAGGAAAATTAATATTCTTGGAGGGCATATAACTGAAAACATGTAGCCTTCTGGCTAACACACAGCACTGCAGTACAATAAAATAAAGGTCGACAGTTTTAGCAGGGGGTATTAATATTCTTCTTCGAGCTATCATACAGCACTACAGAACAATAAAATAAAGGTTGACACATTGTGAAGGGGAAATTCATATTTTTGAAGGGCATAGAACTGCAATCATGTAGCCTTCTAGCTAACATACAGTCTTGCAGCACAATAAAATAAAGGTCGACTCTTTGTGAAGGGGAAATAAATATTCTTGAATGGCGTAGAACTATATTCATGCAGCCTTCTGGCAATCATACAGCACTGCAGTGCAACTAAATAATGGTCAACACTGTGCAGGTGGAATTAACATTCTTGAAGGGCAAAGAACTGAAATCATGTACCGTTCTAGCTAACATACAGTACTGCAACACAATGAAATACATGTCGGCACTTTGTGCAGGGGAAATTAATATTCTTGAAGGGCATAGAACTGAAATCATGAAGCCTTCTAGGTACAGTACTGCAGCAAAATTTAAAATTAAGGTCGACACATTGTGCAGTTAAACTAAATACTCTTGGGGGGGCCTAGATTTGAAATCTTGTAGCCGTATAGCTAACATACAGTACTAAGCACAATAAAATTATGGTCGACACATTGTGCGATGAAAATTAATACTCTTGAAGGGCAAAGAACTGAAATACATACAGCACTGCATAAATGTCGAGACTTCGTGCAGGGAAAAATAATATTCTTGAAGGGCATTTATCTAAAATCATATAGCCTACTAGCGAACATACAGTACTGCAGCACAATAAAATAAAAGTCGACACTTTGTGTAGGGGAAATTAATATTCTTAAAGGGAAAAGAACTGGAATCATGAAGTCTCTGACCAACATACAGTACTGCAACACAATAAAATAAAGGTCAACATTGTGTGCAGGGGAGATAAATATTCTTGAAGGGAATAGAACTGAAAACGTGTAGCCTTCTAGCTAACATACAGTTCTGCAGCATGTTAAAATAATGGTTGAGACTTCTAACAGAGGTAATTAATATTCTTGTATGACATATTGCCGCAATCATGTAGCCTTCTAGCCAACATACAGTACTGCAGCACAATAAAATAAATGTCGACACTTTGTGCAGGGAAAATTAATATTCTCAAACGGCACAGAACTAAAATCATGTAGCCTACTAGCAGTACTGCAGCACAATAAAATAAAGGTCGAACTTTGTGTACGGAAAATTAATAGTTTTGAAGGGCGTAGAACTATTTTCATGTAGCCTTCTAGCTAAAATACAGCACTGCAGCACAATAACATAAAGTTCGATACTTTGTGCAGGGGATATTAATATCCTTGAAGGGCATAGAACTGAAATTATGTAGCCTTCTAGCTAACATAGCACTGCAGCACAATAAGATAAAAGTCGACACTTTGTGCATCGCTAATGAATATTCTTGAAGGGCATAGAACTGAAATTGTGTAGCCTTCTAGCTAACATACAGTACTGCAGCACAAGAAAATAAAGGTCGATACTTTGTGCAGGGGAAATAAATATTCTTGAAGGGCATAGAACTGAAAAAATGTAGCCTTCTAGCTAACATAAGTACTGCAGCACAATAAATTGAAGGTAGACACTTTGTGCAGGGGAAATTAATATTCTTGAAAGGCGTAGAACTGTATTCATGTAGGCTTTCATCTAACCCACAGCACTACAGCTTAACAAAATGGCATAGAACTGAAATTGTGTGGCATTCTAGCTAACATACAGTACTGCAGCACAATAAAATAAAGGTCGACACTCTGTGAAGGGGAAATAAATATTCTTGAAGGGCGAAGTTCTGTATTCATGCAGCCTTCTGGCAAGCATACAGCACTGCAGCACAATAAAATAAAGGTAACACTTTCTGCAGGGGGCATTAACATTCTTGAAGGACAAAGAACTGAAATCAGGTACCCTTCTAGCTAACATACAGTACTGCAGTACAATAGAATACATGTCGACACTTTTTGCAGGGGAAATTTATATTCTTGAAGGGCATAGAACTGAAATCATGTAGCCTTCTAGCTAACATACATTACTGCAGCACAATAAAATGAATAATGGTCGACACTTTGTACAGGAAAATTAATATTCTTAGAGGGCATAGAACTGAAATAATGTACCCTTCTGGCTAACATACAGCACTGCAGCACAATAAAATAAAGGTCGAGACTTTGTGCAGGGGGTATTAATATTCTTAAAGGGTATAGAACTGAAATAATGTAGCCTTCCTGCAAACATACAGCACTGCAGTACAATAAAATAAAGGTCGACACTTTGTGCAGGGGAAATTAAAATTCTTGATTGGCATAAAACTGTATTCATGTGGCTTTCCAGCTAACACAAAGCACTACAGCACAATAAAATAAAGATCGACACTTTGTGAAGGGGAAATTAATATTCTTGAAGGGCAAAGATCTGAAACATTGTAGCCTTCTAGCTAACATACATTACTTCAGCACAATAAAATAAAGGTCTCCAGTTTGGGAAGGGGAAAATAATATTCTTGAAGAGCATAGAACTGTATTTATGCAGCCTTCTGGCAAACATACAGCACTGCAGCGCTGGCAAACAAACAGCACTGCAGCGCAATCAAATAAAGATACTACATTTTTATGCAGGGGAATTGACATTCTTGAAGGGCACAGAACTGAAATCATGTACCCTTTAAGCTAACATACAGTACTGCAGTACAATAATATACATGTCTACACTGTGTGCAGGGGAAATTAATATTCTTAAAAGGCATAGAACTGAAATCATGCCGCCTTCTAGCTAACATACATTTCTGGAACACAATGAAATAAATGTCGACACTTTGTACAGGAAAACTAATATTATTGGTGGGCATAGAACTGAAATAATGTAGCCTTCTAGCTAACATACAGTACTGCAGCACAATAAATTGAAGGTCGACATTTTGTGCAGGGGAAATTAAAATTTTTGAAGGGCGTAGAACTGTATTCATGTAGCCCTCCAATTTAACACATAGCCAATAAAATAAAAGTCGACACTTTGTACAGGGGGAATTGACATTCATGAAGGGCAAAGAACTGAAATCATGTACCTTTCTAGCTACCATACATTACTGCAGTACAATAAAATACCTGTCGACACTTTGTGCAGGGGAAATTAATACTCTTGAAGAGCATAGAACTGAAATCACGTAGCCTTCTAGGTAACATACATTACTGCTGCACAATTAAATAAAGGTCGACACTGTGTGCAGGAAAATTAATATTCTTAGAGGGCATAGAACTGCAATCATGTAGCCTTCTAGCTAACATACAGTCTTGCAGCACAATAAAATAAAGGTCGACTCTTTGTGAAGGGGAAATAAATATTCTTGAAGGGCGTAGAACTGTATTCATTCAGCCTTCTGGCAAACATACAGCACTGCAGCGCAACAAAATAATGGTCAACACTTTGTGCAGGGGGAATTGACATTCTTGAAGGGCAAAGAACTGAAATCATGTACCCTTCTAGCTAACATACAGTACTGCAGTACAATGAAATACATGTCGGCACTTTGTGCAGGGGAAATTAATATTATTGAAGGGCATAGAACTGAAATCATGTAGCCTTCTAGCTACCATACAGTACTGCAGCAAATTTAAAATTAAGGTCGACACATTGTGCAGTTAAACTAAATACTCTTGAGGGGCCTAGATTTGAAATCTTGTAGCCGTATAGCTAACATACAGTACTAAGCACAATAAAATTATGGTCGACACATTGTGCGATGAAAATTAATACTCTTGAAGGGCATAGAACTGAAATAAGTACCCTCTGGCTAACATACACCACTGCATAAATGTCAAGACTTCGTGCAGGGAAAAATAATATTCCTGATGGGCATTTATCTAAAATCATATAGCCTACTAGCCAACATACATTACTGCAGCACAATAAAATAAAAGTCGACACTTTGTGTAGGGGAAATTAATATTCTTAAAGGGAAAAGGACTGGAATAATGAGGTCTTCTGGCCAACATACAGTACTGCAGCACAATAAAATAAAGTTCAACATTGTGTGCAGGGGAGATCAATATTCTTGAAGGGAATAGAACTGAAATCATGTAGCCTTCTAGTTAACATACAGTACTGCAGCATGTTAAAATAATGGTTGAGACTTCTAGCAACGGTAATTAATATTCTTGTACGGCCCCCGCCCATAGGGGCTTGAAGAAATATATGGGCTGCATGATGCTTCCACGCAGAGCTGAATCCGGCCCGCACACTAGTACTGGTAAACCACTTAGAGGATCTAAGCCTGTCCAGGAACCACGGTGCGAGGCGGACCGTCCATGCTAATAAACCCTTTTGGTTTCATTGGGCGATAGGGCTTGAGATGTCATTCTATCTCAATGTCGGGTAAAAGTCCCACAAAATTGGAAGCAACGTCTCCAAAATGACCTGTACAGTGTTGACGGGGACGTTAAACCTCAAATCAACCATGACACATTACTGCAATCATGTAGCCTTCTAGCCAACATACAATAAAATAAAGTTCGATACTTTGTGCAGGGGATATTAATATCCTTGAAGGACATAGAACTGAAATCATGTAGCTTCTAGCTAACACAGCACTGCAGCACAATAAAATAAAGGTCGACACTTTGTGCAGTGCTAATGTAAGTTCTTGAATGGCATAGAACTGAAATTGTGTAGCCTTCTAGCTAACATACAGTACTGCAGCACAATAAAATAAAGGTCGATACTTTGTGCAGGGGAAATGAATATTCTTGAAGGGCATAAAACTGAAAAAAAATGTAGCCTTCTAGCTAACATACAGTACTGCAGCACAATACAAACTAGAAAAAGTGTCCATAGGACACGGATGCCCCCGCCAAATGCCATTCATAAAAAATATTACAAATGTACTTCAAATCAATCATAACATATATGCATCAAGGGCAGATAATCCAAAAACCAAAAATGCAAGAGTTGTCTTCCTTGTTCATGACACATCGTCTCAGTGTGATGAATGCACCTGTGAAGCTTCATGAATATATTCCATATGGTTTAGGAGTTATGGCCCAGACACGGTTAATTATATGGTGCCGAGTCAAGGGCAGATAATTCAAAAACCAAAAATGCAAGAGTTGTCTTCCTTGTTCATGACACATCTTCTAAGTGTGATGAATGCACCTGTGAAGTTTCGTGAATATATTCCATACAGTTTAGGAGTTATGGCCCGGACACGACATACCATTTGACTATATATGGATGTAAGTCAAGGGCAGATAATTCAAAAACTAAACAAGCAGGAGTTGTCTTTCTTGTTCATGGCACATCGTCTCAGTGTGATGAATGCACCCGTGAAGTTTCATGAATATATTCCATACGGTTTAGGAGTTATGGCCCGGACACGGTTTACTATATGGTACTAAGTCAAGGGCAGATAATTCAAAAACCAAAAATGCAAGAGTTATCTGCCTTGTTCATGACACATCATCTAAGTGTGATGAATGCACCTGTGAAGTTTCATGAATATATTCCATACGGTTTAGGAGTTATGGCCCGGACACGACATACCATTTGACTATATATGGATGTAAGTCAAGGGCAGATAATTCAAAAACTTAACAAGCAGGAGTTGTCTTCCTTGTTCATGACACATCGTCTCAGTGTGATGAATGCACCTGTGAAGTTTCATGAATATATTCCATACGCTTTAGGAGTTATGGCCCGGACACGGTTTACTATATGGTACTAAGTCAAGGGCAGATAATTCAAAAACCCAAAAAGCAAGAGTTGTCTTCCTTGTTCATGACACATCGTCTCAGTGTGATGAATGCAACTGAAGTTTCATGAATGTATTCCATACGGTTTAGGAGTTATGGCCCGGACACCGGACGAATGAACGAACGCACAGACGAACGGACAGGGGTAACACTTAATGCCCTTCCGGTATTCTCCGAATACGCGGGGGCATAAAAAGATCGATACTTTGTGCAGGGGGTATTAATATTCTTGAAGGGCATAGACAAGAAATAATGTAGCCTTCTGGCAAACACACAGCAATGCAACACAATAAAATAAAGGTCGACACTTTGTGCAGGGGAACTTAATATTCTTGAAGGCCGGATTCAGCTCTGCGTGGAAGCATCATGCAGCCCATATATTTCTTTAAGCCCCAATGGGCGGGGGCTTAGTAGTTAAAGAAGTAGTAGCAGTATTTAAAGAAGTAGAAGTAATTAACACAGTAGTAAAGGCAGTAGTTAAAGTAGTAGTTGTAGTAGAATTTAAAAAAAGTAGTAGTAGTAGATACAGTATTAGTAGTTAAAGTAGTAGTAGTGGTAGTTAGAGTAGTAGTAGCAGTCAAAGCAGTAGTAGTTAAAGTAGTAGTAGTAGTAGCAGTAGTAGTTAAAGTAGTATTACTAGTAGTAGAAGTAGTTAAAGTAGCCATAGCAGGAGTAGTTGAAGGAGTCGTAGTTAAAGTATTCGTACTAGTTAAAGTAGTAGAAGTAGTAGTAGGAGTAGCAGTAGCAGTAAAAGTTAAAGAAGTAGTAGTAATTAAAGTAGTAGGAGAAGTTAAAGCAGTAGTTGTAGTAGTAGTAGTTAAAGTAGTAGTAGTATTTAAAGTAGTAGTAGTAGAATTTAAAGTAGTACTAGTAGTTAAAGTAGTAGTAGAAGTAGTAGTTAAAGTAGTAGTAGTAGTAGCTAAAAGGAGCAGCAGTAGCAGATAAAGTAGTAGTAGTAGTTTAAGTAGTACTTAAAGTAGTAGTAGTGAAAGTAGTAGTAGCAGTTAAAGTAGTAGTAGTTTAAGTAGTAGTAGTAGTTAAAGTAGTAGTAGAAGAAGTTAAAGTAGTAGTAGTAGCAGTGGTAGTAGTAGTAGCAGTTGTAGTAGAAGTTAAAGAATTAGAAGTAGTTAAAGTGTTAGTAGTAGTTAAAGTAGTAATAGCAGTAGTAGTTAAAGTAGTAGTAGAAGTAGTAGTTAAAGTAGTAGTGGTAGTAGTAGTAGTAGTAGATAAAGTAGTAGTAGTTAAAGTAGTAGCAGAATTTAAAGTAGTAGTAGTAGTATTTGATGTTAAAGTAGTAGTAGCATGTAAAGAAGTAGAAGTTAAAGTAGTAATAGTAGCAGTTAAAGTAGTAGTAGAAGTAGTAGTTAAAGTAGTCGTAGTTCAAGTAGTAGTAGTAGTAGATAAAGCAGTAGACGTTAAACCAGTAGTAGTATTTAAAATAGTAGTTGGAGTAGTAGTTAAAGTAGTTGTAGTAGCAGTTAAAGTAGTAGTAGTAGTAGTTATAGTAGTATTAGCAGTAGCAGTTAAAGAAGTTGCAGAAATTGTAGTTAAAGGAGAAGTAGTAGTAGTAGTAGTTGTAGTAGTAGTAGTAGTAGAAGTAGTAGATAAAGTAGCAGTAGAAGTAGTAGATAAAGTAGTAGATAAAGTAGTAGAAGTAGTAATAATTCAAGTAGTAGTAGTAGTAGTAGTAGATAAAGAAGTAGTAGTATAAGAAGTAGTAGTATTTAAAGTAGTAGTAGAAGTAGTAGTATTAGTTAAACAAGTAGTAGTAGCAGTTAAAGAAGTAGTAGTTAAAGTAGTAGAAGTAGTAGTTAAAGTAGTAGTAGCAGTAGTTAAAGTAGTAGTAGCAGTAGTAGTTAAAGAAGTAGTAGAAATTGTAGTTAAAGTAGTAGTAGTAGTAGATAAAATCAGAATAGTTTTAGTTAAAGTAGTAGTAGTTATTAAGTAGTAGCAGTAGTAGAAATTAAAGTAGTAGTACTTAAATTAGTAGTAGCTGTAGTAGAAGTAGTTTACGTAGCAGTAACAGTAGTAGTTAAAGTACTAGTAGTAATATAAGTAGTAGTAGCATTAGTAGTAGTAGTAGTAGTAGTTATTAAGTAGTAGGAGTAGTAGAAATAAAAGTAGTAGTAGTAGTAGTTAAAGTAGTAGTAGTGGTAGCAGAAGTAGTTAACGTAGCAGTAGCAGTTAAAGTACTAGTAGTAATATTAGTAGTAGTAAAAGTAGTTGTAGTTAAAGAAGAAGTAGAAGTAGTAGTTAAAGTAGTAGTAATAGTAGTAGTGGTTGAAGTAGCATTAGTAGTAGTTAAAGTAGTAGTAGCAGTTTTAGTTAAATTAGTAGTAGTAGTAGTAGTAGTAGTTAAAGAAGTAGTAGTAGTAGTAAAAGGAGTAGTAGTAATAAAAGGAGTAGTAGTAGTTAAAGTAGTAGACGTAGTAGCAGTAGTAGTCAAAGTAGGAGTAGTAGAAGTTAAAGTAGTAGAAGTAGTAGTAGTAGAAGTAGTTAACGTATCAGTACCAGTAGAAGTTTAAGTACTAGTAGTAATATAAGTAGTAGTAAAAGTAGTAGTAGTTAAAGAAGTAGTAGAAGTTGTAGTTAAGTAATAGTAATAGTAGTAGTGGTTAAAGTAGCAGAAGTAGTAGTCAAAGTAGCAGTAGTAGCTGTTGTTAAATTAGAAGTAGTAATAGTTAAAGAAGTAGTTGTAATAAAAATAGTTAAAGTAGAAGTAGTAGTAAAAATAGTAGTAGTAGTAATTACAGTAGTAGTAGTAGTAGTAGTAGTAGTAGTAGTTAAAGTAGAAGTAGCAGTAGTTAAAGTAGTAGTAGCAGTATTTAAAGTAGTATTTAAAGTGGTAGTAGAAGTAGTAGTTAAAGTAGTAGTAGTGGTAGTTAAAAGTAGCAGTAGTAGATAAAGAAGTAGCAGTTAAAGTAGTAGTAGCAGTAGAAGAAATTAAAGTAGGAGTAGTAGTTAAAGAAGAAGTAGTAGGTAAAGTAGTTGAAGTAGCAGTAGCAGTAGTAGTTAAAGTAGCAGTAGAAGTGGTTAAAGTAGTAGTAGTAATTGAAGTAGTAGTAGTAGTAGTAGTAGTAGAATTAGAAGTAGAAGAAGTAGAAGTAGTAGTAGTTGTAGTTAAAGTAGAAGTAGTAAAGTAGTAGAAGTTAAAGTAGTAGTTATAGATAAAGCAGTAGTAGTTAAAGTAGCAGTAGTAGTTAAAGTTGTAGTAGTTAAAGTAGTAGTAGCAGTTAAAGTAGTAGTAGTTTAAGTAGTAGTAGCAGTTAAAGTAGTAATGGTAGCAGTGGTAGAAGTAGTAGCAGTTAAAGTAGTAGTAGAAGTTAAAGAATTAATAGTAGTTAAAGTAGTAGTAGCAGTAGTAGTTAAAGTAGTAGTAGAAGTAGTAGTTAAAGCAGTAGTAGTAATAGTTCAAGTAGAAGTTGTAGTAGATAAAGCAGTAGTAGATAAAGTAGTAGTAGAAATCGTAGTTAAAGTACTAGTAGTAGTAGTAGTAGATAAAGTAGAAGTAGAAGTAGTAGTTAAAGTAGTAGTAGTAGTTCAAGTAGTGGTAGTAGGAGTAGATAAAGCAGTAGTGGTTAAAGTAGTAGTAGTTAAAGTAGTAGTAGTTAAAGTAGAAGTAGTTAAAGTAGTAGTAGTAGCAGTTAAAGTAGTAGTTGCAGTATTAGTTAAAGAAGTAGTAGTAGTAGTTCAAGTAATAGTTGTAGTAGATAAAGCAGTAGTAGTTAAAGACGTAGTAGAAATGGTAGTTAAAGCAGTAGTATTAGTAGTAGTTTAAGTAGTAGTTATAATAGATAAAGCATTAGTAGTTAAAGTAGTAGTAGAAATCGTAGTTAAAGTAGTAGTAGTAGATAAAGTAGTAGTAGAAGTAGTAGTTATAGTAGTAGTAGTAGAAGTTCAAGTAGTAGTAGTAATAGATAAAGCAGTAGTGGTTTAAGTAGTAGCAGTAGTAGTAAAAATACTAGTAGTAATATTAGAAATAGTAAAAGTAGTTGTAGTTAAAGAAGAAGTAGAAGTAGTAGTTAAAGTAGTAGTAATAGTAGTAGTGGTGAAAGTAGCATTTGTAGTAGTTAAAGTAGAAGTAGTAGTTTTAGTTAAATAAGTAGTGGTAGTAGTAGTTAAAATAATAGTAGTAGTAGTTAAAGTAGTAGTAGTAGTAGTTAAAGTAGTAGACGTAGTTAAAGTATTAATAGTAGCAGTAGTAGTTAAAGTAGTAGAAGTAGTAGTTAAAGTAGTAGAAGTTGTAGTAGTAGAAGTAGTTAACGTAGCAGTACCAGTAGTAGTAAAAGTACTAGTAGTAATATTATTAGTAATAAAAGTAGTTGTCGTTAAAGAAGTAGTAGTTAAAGTAGTAGTAATAGTAGTAGTGGTTAAAGTAGCAGTAGTAGTAGTTAAAGTAGTAGTAGTAGCTGTAGTTAAATTAGTAGTAGTTATAGTTAAAGAAGTAGCAGTAATAGAAGTAGTTAAAGTAGTAGTAGTAGTTAAAACAGAAGTAGTATTAGTTACAGTAGTAGTAGTAGCAGTAGTAGTTAAAGTAGAGGTAGCAGTAGTTATAGCAGAAGCAGTATTTAAAGTGGTAGTAGTAATTAAAGTGGTGGTAGAAGATGAAGTTAAATTAGAAGTAGTGGTAGTTAAAAGTAGCAGTAGTAGATAAAGTAGTAGTAGTTAAAGTAGATAAAGTAGCAGTAGCAGTAGTAGTTAAAGTAGTAGTAGTAGAAGTAGTTAAAGTAGTAGTAGTATTTGAAGTAGTAGTAGTATTAGTAGTAGAAGTATTAATTAAAGTAGTAGTAGTAGTAGTAATTACAGTAGTAGTAATAAATAAAGTATTAGTAGATAAGTAGTAGTTAAAGTAGTAGCAGTTAAAGTAGTAGTAGTTTATTTACTAGTAGCAATTAAAGTAGTAGTAGAAGTAGGAAAAGTAGTAATAGTAGCAGTTGTAGTAGTAGTAGCAGTTAAAGTAGTAGTAGAAGTTAAAAATTTGTAGTAATTAAAGTAGTAGTAGTAGTTAAAGTAGTAGTAGCAGTAGTAGTTAAAGTAGTAGTAGAAAAAGTAGTTCAAGTAGTAGTTGTAGTAGATAAAGCAGTAGTAGTTAAAGTAGTAGTAGAAATCGTAGTTAAAGTAGTAGTAGTAGTAGATAAAGTAGTAGTAGAAGTAGTAGTTAAAGTAGTAGAAGCAGTAGTTCAAGTAGTAGTAGTAGTATATAAAGCAGTAGTAGTTAAAGTAGTAGAAAAAGTTAAAGAAGTAGAAGTAATTAAAGAAGTAGAAGTTAAAGCAGTAGGAGTAGTAGTAGTAGTTAAAGTAGTAGTAGTAGTAATATTTAAAGTAGTAGTAGTAGAATATAAAGTAGTAGTAGTTAAAGTAGTAGTAGTAGTAGCTAAAAGTAGCAGTAGTAGTATATAAAGTAGTAGTAGATGAAGTAGTAGTAGTTAAACTACTAGTAGTTAAAGTAATAGTAGTAGTTAAAATAGTAGCAGCAGTTAAAGAAATAGTACTTGAAGTAGTAGTAATAGTTAAAGTAGTAGTAGTAACAGTAGTTGTAGCAGTAGTAGTTAAAGTAGTATAAGTAGAAGTAGAAGTAGTTTACGTAGCAGCTGTAGTAGCAGTTTAAGTAGTAGTGGAAATATTTGTAGTAGTAGCAAAAGTAGTTGTAGTTAAAGAAGTACTAGAAGCAGTATTTAAAGTAGTAGCAAAGTAGTAGTGGTTAAAGTAGCAGTAGTAGTAGTTAAAGCAGTAGTAGTAGTTGTAGTTGAATTAGTAGTAGCAGTAGAAGTAGTTAAAGTATGAGTAGTAATTAAAGAAGTACTAGTAGTTAAAGTAGCAGTAGCAGTAGTAGTTAACGTAGTAGTAGAAGTAGTTAAAGTAGTAGTAGTATTTAAAGAAGTAGTAGTAGTAGTAGTAGTAGTAGTAGTCGTTAAAGTAGTAGTAGTAGTAGTAGTTAAAGTAGTAGTAGTAGTAGTTAAAGTAGAAGTAGATAAAGTATTAGTAGTAGTTAAAGTAGTAGTAGTAGTAAAGTAGTAGAAGTTTAAGTAGTAGCAGAAGTAGCAGTTAAAGTAGTAATAGTAGTAGCTAAAAGTAGCAGTAGTAGTAGATAAAGTAGTAGTAGATAAAGTAGTAGTATTTAAAGTAGTAGTAGTAGTTAAAGTAATAGTAGTAGTTAAAGTAGTAGAAGCAGTTAAAGTAAAAGTAGTTAAAGTAGTAGTTAAAGTAGTAGTAGTAACAGTAGTAGTAGCAGTAGTAGTTAAAGTAGTAGTAGTAGTAGTTAAAGTAGTAGTAGTAGTAGTAGTAGTAGTAGAAGTACTTAACGTAGAAGTAGCAGTAGTAGTTAAATCAGTAGTAGTAATATCAGTAGTAGTAGTAGCAAAAGTAGTTGTAGTTAAAGAAGTACTAGAAGTAGTATTTAAAGGAATAGCAAAAGTAATATTGGTTAAAGTAGCAGTAGTAGTAGTTAAAGCAGTAGTAGTAGTTGTAGTTGAATTAGCAGTACTTGTAGTAGTAGTTAAAGAAGTAGTAGCAGTAGTAGTAGTTAAAGTAGGAGTAGTAATTAAAGAAGTAGTAGTAGTTAAAGTAGTTAAAGAAGCAGGAGCAGGACTAGTTTAAGTAGTAGTAGAAGTAGTTAAGTAGTACTAGTATTTAAAGTAGTAGTAGTAGTAGAAGAAGTAGTAGTAGTAGCAGCAGTAGATAAAGTAGTAGTTGTAGTTAAAGTAGTAGTAGTAGCATGTAAAGTAGTAGTAGTTTAAGTAGTAGTAGTAGTTTAAGTAGTAGAAGTAGTTTAAGTAGTAGAAGTAGCAGTGGTAGTAGTGGTAGTAGTTATAGTTGAAGTAGAAGTTGAAGTAGTAGTAGTAGTTAAAGTAGTAGTAGCAGTAATAGATAAAGTAGTGTTAGAAGTAGTAGTTAAAGTAGTAGCAGCAATAGTTCAAGTAGTAATAGTAGTAGATAAAGCAGTAGTGGTTAAAGTAGTAGTAGTATTTAAAGTAGTAGTAGCAGTAGTAGTAGTTCAAGTAGTAGTAGTAGCAGTTAAGGTAGTAGTAGCAGTAGTATTTAAAGAAGTAGTAGTAGTAGTTCAAGAAGTAGTTGTAGTAGATAAAGCAGTAGTAGTTAAAATAGTAGTAGAAATCGTAGTTAAAGTAGTAGTAGTAGATAAAGTAGTAGTAGAGGTAGTAGTTAAAGTAGTAGTAGTAGTAGTAGTTGTAGTAGTTCAAGAAGTAGTAGTAGTAGATAAAGCAGTAGTGGTTAAAGTAGAAGTAGTATTTAAAGTAGTAGTAGCAGTAGTAGTTGTAGTTGAATTAGTAGTACTAGTAGTAGTTAAAGAAGTAGTAGCAGTAGAAGTAGTTAAAGTATGAGTAGTAATTAAAGAATTAGTAGTTGTTAAAGTAGCAGTAGCAGTAGTTGTTAAAGTAGTAGTAGAAGTAGTTAAAGTAGTAGTAGAAGTAGTTAAAGTAGTAATAGTATTTAAAGTAGTAGTAGTAGTAGTAGTAGTAGTAGTAGTAGTAGTAGTCGTTAAAGAAGAAGTAGAAGTTAAAGTAGTAGTAGTAATAGTTAAAGTAGTAGTTAAAGTAGTAGAAGTTAAAGTAGTAGTAGCAGTTAAAGTAGTAGTAGTAGTTAAAGTAGTAGTTAAAGTAGTAGAAGTTTAAGTAGTAGCAGAAGTAGCAGTTAAAGTAGTAATAGTAGTAGCTAAAAGTAGCAGTAGTAGTAGATAAAGTAGTAGTAGATAAAGTAGTAGTATTTAAAGTAGTAGTAGTAGTTAAAGTAATAGTAGTAGTTAAAGTAGTAGAAGCAGTTAAAGTAAAAGTAGTTAAAGTAGTAGTTAAAGTAGTAGTAGTAACAGTAGTAGTAGCAGTAGTAGTTAAAGTAGTAGTAGTAGTAGTTAAAGTAGTAGTAGTAGTAGTAGTAGTAGTAGAAGTACTTAACGTAGAAGTAGCAGTAGTAGTTAAATCAGTAGTAGTAATATCAGTAGTAGTAGTAGCAAAAGTAGTTGTAGTTAAAGAAGTACTAGAAGTAGTATTTAAAGGAATAGCAAAAGTAATATTGGTTAAAGTAGCAGTAGTAGTAGTTAAAGCAGTAGTAGTAGTTGTAGTTGAATTAGCAGTACTTGTAGTAGTAGTTAAAGAAGTAGTAGCAGTAGTAGTAGTTAAAGTAGGAGTAGTAATTAAAGAAGTAGTAGTAGTTAAAGTAGTTAAAGAAGCAGGAGCAGGACTAGTTTAAGTAGTAGTAGAAGTAGTTAAGTAGTACTAGTATTTAAAGTAGTAGTAGTAGTAGAAGAAGTAGTAGTAGTAGCAGCAGTAGATAAAGTAGTAGTTGTAGTTAAAGTAGTAGTAGTAGCATGTAAAGTAGTAGTAGTTTAAGTAGTAGTAGTAGTTTAAGTAGTAGAAGTAGTTTAAGTAGTAGAAGTAGCAGTGGTAGTAGTGGTAGTAGTTATAGTTGAAGTAGAAGTTGAAGTAGTAGTAGTAGTTAAAGTAGTAGTAGCAGTAATAGATAAAGTAGTGTTAGAAGTAGTAGTTAAAGTAGTAGCAGCAATAGTTCAAGTAGTAATAGTAGTAGATAAAGCAGTAGTGGTTAAAGTAGTAGTAGTATTTAAAGTAGTAGTAGCAGTAGTAGTAGTTCAAGTAGTAGTAGTAGCAGTTAAGGTAGTAGTAGCAGTAGTATTTAAAGAAGTAGTAGTAGTAGTTCAAGAAGTAGTTGTAGTAGATAAAGCAGTAGTAGTTAAAATAGTAGTAGAAATCGTAGTTAAAGTAGTAGTAGTAGATAAAGTAGTAGTAGAGGTAGTAGTTAAAGTAGTAGTAGTAGTAGTAGTTGTAGTAGTTCAAGAAGTAGTAGTAGTAGATAAAGCAGTAGTGGTTAAAGTAGAAGTAGTATTTAAAGTAGTAGTAGCAGTAGTAGTTGTAGTTGAATTAGTAGT
This sequence comes from Lucinisca nassula, assembly GCA_963580285.1. NCBI lineage: Eukaryota > Metazoa > Mollusca > Bivalvia > Lucinida > Lucinidae > Lucinisca > Lucinisca nassula. The sequence goes on from OY757025.1 coordinate 61,011,054, forward strand.
ACTAGTAGTAGTTAAAGAAGTAGTAGCAGTAGAAGTAGTTAAAGTATGAGTAGTAATTAAAGAATTAGTAGTTGTTAAAGTAGCAGTAGCAGTAGTTGTTAAAGTAGTAGTAGAAGTAGTTAAAGTAGTAGTAGAAGTAGTTAAAGTAGTAATAGTATTTAAAGTAGTAGTAGTAGTAGTAGTAGTAGTAGTAGTAGTAGTAGTCGTTAAAGAAGAAGTAGAAGTTAAAGTAGTAGTAGTAATAGTTAAAGTAGTAGTTAAAGTAGTAGAAGTTAAAGTAGTAGTAGCAGTTAAAGTAGTAGTAGTAGTTAAAGTAGTAGTTAAAGTAGTAGAAGTTAAAGTAGTAGTAGCAGTTAAAGTAGTAGTAGTTTAAGTAGTAGCAGAAGTAGCAGTTAAAGTAGTAATAGTAGTAGCTTAAAGCAGCAGTAGTAGTAGATAAAGTAGTGGTAGATAAAGTAGTAGTAGTTAAAGTAGTAGTAGTAGTCAAAGTAATAGTAATAGTTAAAGTAGTAGTAGCAGTTAAAGGAATAGTTAAACTAGTAGTAGTTAAAGTAGTAGTAGTAACAGTAGTAGTAGCAGTAGTAGTTAAAGTAGTAGTAGTAGTAGTTAAAGCAGTAGTAGTAGTAGAAGTACTTAACGTAGCAGTAGCAGTAGTAGTTAAAGTAGTAGTAGAAATATCAGTAGTAGTAGTAGCAAAAGTAGTTGTTAAAGAAGTAGTAGAAGTAGTATTTAAAGGAATAGCAAAAGTAATATTGGATAAAGTAGCAGTAGTAGTAGTTAAAGCAGTAGTAGTAGTTGTAGTTGGAATAGTAGTACATGCAGGAGTAGTTAAAGAAGTAGTAGCAGTAGTAGTTAAAGTAGAAGTAGTAATTAAAGAAGTAGTAGTTGTAGTTTAAGTAGTAGTAGAAGTAGTTAAAGAAGTACTAGTATTTAAAGTAGTAGTAGTAGTAGAAATAGTAGTAGTAGTAGTAGTAGTAGTAGTAATAGTAGCAGTAGTTAAAGTAGTAGAAGTAGTAGTTAAAGTAGTAGTAGTAGTAGATAAAGTAGTAGTAGATAAAGTAGTAGATAAAGTAGTAGTAGATAAAGTAGTAGTAGCTGTTAAAGTAGTAGTAGTAGTTAAAGTAGTAGTAGTTAAAGTAGTAGTAGTTAAAGTAGTAGTAGCATGTAAAGTAGTAGTAGTTTAAGTAGTAGTAGTAGTTTAAGTAGTAGAAGAAGTAGTTTAAGTAGTAGAAGTAGCAGTGGTAGGAGTGGTAGCAGTTATAGTTGAAGTAGAAGTTGAAGTAGTAGTTAAAGTAGTAGTAGCAGTAATAGATATATGTGTTAGAAGTAGTAGTTAAAGTAGTAGCAGCAATAGTTCAAGTAGTAATAGTAGTAGATAAAGCAGTAGTGGTTAAAGTAGAAGTAGTATTTAAAGTAGTAGTAGCAGTAGTAGTAGTTCAAGAAGTAGTAGTAGCAGTTAAAGTAGTAGTAGCAGTAGTATTTAAAGAAGTAGTAGTAGTAGTTCAAGTAGTTGTTGTAGTAGATAAAGCAGTAGCAGTTAAAATATTAGTAGAAATCGCAGTTAAAGTAGTAGTAGTAGTAGATAAAGTAGTAGTAGAAGTAGTTCAAGAAGTAGTAGTAGTAGATAAAGCAGTAGTGGTTAAAGTAGTAGTAGTATTTAAAGTAGTAGTAGCAGTAGTAGTAGTTAAAGTAGTAGCAGTTAAAGAAGTAGTAGTTAAAGTAGTAGTAGTAGCAGTTAAAGTAGTAGTAGCTATAGTAGGTAAAGAAGTAGTAAAAATTGTAGTTAAAGTAGTAGTAGTAGTAGTAGTAGGAGTAATTAAGTAGTAGCGTTAGTAGAAATTAAAGTAGTAGTAGTAGATAAAGTAATAGTGGTGGTAGTAGAAGTAGTTAACGTAGCAGTAGCAGTAGTAGTTAAAGTACTAGTAGTAATATTAGTAGCAGTAAGAGTAGTTGTTGTTAAAGAGAAGTAATAGTTAAAGTCGTAGGTATAGTAGTAGTGGTTAAAGTAGCAGTAGTAGTAATTAAATTAGTAGTAGTAGTAGTTGTAGTTAAATTAGTAGTAGTAGTATTAGTAGTAGATAAAGAAGAAGTAGTAGAAGTAGTAGTAGTAGACGTAGTAAAAGTAGTAGTAGTGGTAGTTAAAGTAGTAGTAGCAGTCAAAGTAGTAGTAGTTAAAGTAGTAGTAGTAGTAGCAGTAGTAGTTAAAGTAGTAGTTAAAGAAGTATTAGTAGTAGTAGTAATTAACGAAGCAGTAATAGTTGAAGTAGTAGTAGTTAAAGTAGGTGAAGTAGTAGTAGTAGCAGTAGCAGTTAAAGTAGTAGTAAAAGTTAGTAGTAATTAAAGTAGTAGGAGAAGTTAAAGCAGTAGTAGTAGTATCTAAAGAAGTAGTAGTAGGAGTTAAAGTAGTAGTAGTAGTAGTATTTAAAGTAGTAGTAGTAGAATTTAAAGTAGTAGTAGTAGAATTTAAAGTAGTAGTAGTAGTTCAAGAAGTAGTAGTAGCAGTAGTTAAAGTAGTAGTAGTAGTAGCTAAACGTAGCAGTAGTAGTAGATAAAGTAGTAGTAGTTAAAGTAGTAGTAGTAGTAGTAGTAGTAGTAGTAGTAAAAGTAATAGTTAAAGTAGTAGTAGCAGTTAAAGTAATAGTAGTTTAAGTAGTAGTAGTAGTTAAAGTAGTAGTAGTAACAGTTATAGTAGCAGGTGTAGTTGAAGTAGAAGTAGTAGAAGTTAAAGAAGTATTAGTAGTAGTAGAAGCAGTTAACGTTATCGTAGCAGTAGTAGTTAAAGTAGTAATGGAAATATTAGTAGTAGTAGTAGTAGTAGTAGTAAAAGTAGTAGTAGTTAAAGCAGTAGTAGTAGTTGTAGTTGAATTAGTAGTACTAGTAGTAGTAGTTAAAGAATAAGTAGGAGTAGTAGTAGTTAAAGTAGGAGTAGTAGTTAAAGTAGTAGTAGTAGTTATAATTAAAGTAGCAGTAGTAGTTAAAGTAGTAGAATAAGTAGTTAAAGTAGTAGTAGTATTTAAAGTAGTAGTAGTAGTAGTGGTAGTAGTAGTTAAAGTAGTAGTAGCAGTAGAAGTTAAAGTAGTAGTAGCAGTAGAAGTTAAAGTAGTAGTAGTAGTAGTAGTTAAAGAAGTAGTAGTAGATAAAGTAGTAGTAGTAGTAGTTAAAGTGGTAGTAGTAGTTAAAGTAGTAGTAGTTAAAGTAGAAGTAGCAGTTAAAGTAGTAGTAGTTTAAGTAGAAGTAGTAGTTAAAGTAGTAGTAGAAGTAGTTTAAGTAGTAGAAGTAGCAGTGGTAGTAGAAGTAGCAGTGGTAGTAGAAGTAGCAGTGGTAGTAGTGGTAGCAGTTAAAGTAGTAGTAGAAGTTAAATGTTTAGTAGAAGTTAAAGTAGTAGTAGTAGTAGTTAAAGAAGTAGTAGCAGTAGTAGTTAAAGAAGTAGTAGAAGTAGAATTTAAAGTAGTAATAGTAGTTCAAGTAGTAGTAGTAGTAGTAGTAGAAGTAGTTAAAGTAGTAGTAGAATTTTAAAGTAGTAGTAGTAGTATATGTTAAAGTAGTAGTAGCAGTTAAGTAAGTAGAAGTAAAAATAGTAATAGTAGCAGTTAAAGTAGTAGTAGAAGTAGTATTTTAAGTAGTAGTAGTTCAAGAAGTAGTAGTAGTAGATAAAGCAGTACACGTGAAACCAGTCGTTGTATTCAAAGAAGTAGTTGTAGTAGTAGTTAAAGTAGTTGTAGCAGCAGTTAAAGTAGTAGTAGTTAAAGGAGTAGTAGTGGTAGTAGTAGTAGCAGTTAACGTTATCGTAGCAGTAGTAGTTAAAGTAGTAGTGGAAATATTAGTAGTAGTAGTAGCAAAGTAGTTGTAGATAAAGAAGTATTAGAAGTAGTATTTAAAGTAGTAGCAAAAGTAGTAGTGGTTAAAGTAGCAGTAGTAGTAGTTAAAGCAGTAGTAGTTGTTGTAGTTGAATTAGTAGTACTAGTAGTAGTAGTTAAAGAATTAGTAGCAGTAGTAGTAATTAAAGTAGGAGTAGTAGTTAAAGAAGTAGTAGTAGATATAATTAAAGTAGCAGTAGCAGTAGTAGTTAAAGTAGTATAAGAAGTAGTTAAAGTAGTAGTAGTATTCAAAGTAGAAGTAGTAGTAGTAGTAGTTAAAGTAGTAGCAGTAGTAGTTAAAGAAGTAGTAGTAGTAGTAGTAGTTAAAGAAGTAGTAGTAGATAAAGTCGTAGTAGTAGTTAAAGTTGGTAGCAGAAGTAGCAGTGGTAGTAGTAGTAGCAGTTAAAGTATTAGTAGAAGTTAAATGTTTAGTAGTAGTTAAAGTAGTAGTAGTTAAAGAAGTAGTAGCAGTAGTAGTTAAAGTAGTAGTAGAATTTAAAGTAGTAGTAGTAGTAGATGTTAAAGTAGTAGTAGCAGTTAAAGAAGTAGAAGTTTAAGTAGTAATAGTAGCAGTTAAAGTAATAGTAGAAGTAGTATTTTAAGAAGTAGTTGTTCAAGAAGTAGTAGTAGCAGATAAAGCAGTAGACGTGAAACCAGTGGTAGTACTTAAATAAGTAGTTGTAGTAGTAGTTAAAGTAGTTGTAGCAGCAGTTAGAGTAGAAGTCGTACTTATAGGAGTAGTAGTAGTGGTAGTAGTAGTAGTAGTAGTAGTAGTAGTAGTAGTAGTAGTAGTAGTAGTAGATAAAGTAGTGGTAGAAGTAGTAGTTAAAGTAGTAGAAGTAGTAGTAGTTCAAGTAGTAGTAGTAGATAAAGCAGTAGTAGTTAAGAAGTAGTAGAATTTAAAGTAGTAGTAGTAGTAGTAGTAGTAGTTAAAGTAGTAGTAGTAGTAGTAGAAGTAGTTAACGTAGCAGTAGCAGTAGTACTTAAAGTAGTAGTAAAAATATAAGTAGTAGTAGTAGCAAAAGTAATTGTAGTTAAAGAAGTAGTAGAAGTAGTATTTAAAGGAATAGCAAAAGTAATATTGGTTAAAGTAGCAGTAGTAGTAGTTTAAGCAGTAGTAGTAGTTGTAGTTGAATTAGTAGTACTAGTAGTAGTAGTTAAAGAAGTAGTAGCAGTAATTAAAGAAGTAGTAGTAGTTAAAGTAGTTAAAGTAGCAGTAGTAGTTTAAGTAGTAGTAGAAGTAGTTAAAGTAGTACTAGTATTTAAAGTAGTAGATAAAGTCGGAGTAGTTGTAGTTAAAGTAGTAGTAGTGATAGTAGTAGTAATTAAGTAGTAGCAGTAGTAGAAATTAAAGTAGTAGTAGTAGTTAAAGTAGAAGTAGCTGTAGTAGAAGTAGTTAACGTAGCAGTAGCAGTAGTTGTTAAAGTACTAGTCGTAATATAAGTAGTAGTAAAAGTAGTTGTAGTTAAAGAAGAAGTATAAGTAGTAGTTAAAGTAGTAGTAATAGTAGTAGTGGTTAAAGTAGCATTAGTAGAAGTTAAAGTAGTAGTAGTTGTAGTTAAATTAGTAGTAGTAGAACTAGTAGTAGTTAAAGAAGCAGTAGTAGCAGTTGTAGTTAAAGTAGCAGTAGTTAAAGTAGTAGACGTAGTTAAAGTTAGTAGTAGTAGTAGCAGTAGTAGTTAAAGTAGAAGTGGTTAAAGTAGTAGTAGTGATTGAAGTAGTAGTAGTAGTAGTAGAAGTAGAAGTAGTAGAAGTAGTAGTAGTAGTTGTAGTTAAAGTAGAAGTAGTAAAGTAGTAGTAGAAGTAGTAGTTAAAGTAGTAGAAGTAGTAGTAGTTCAAGTAGACGTTGTAGATAAAGCAGTAGTAGTTAAGAAGTACATGTAGTAGATTTTAAAGTAGTAGTAGTAGTAGTAGTTAAAGTTGTAGTAGTAGTAGTAGAAGTAGTTAACGTAGTAGTAGCAGTAGTAGTTAAAGTAGTAGTAGAAATATTAGTAGCAGTAGTAGCAAAAGTAGTTGTAGTTAAAGAAGTAGTAGAAGTAGTATTTAAAGGAATAGCAAAAGTAATATTGGTTAAAGTAGCAGTAGTAGTAAATAAAGCAGTAGTAGTAGTTGTAGTTGAATTAGTAGTACTAGTAGTAGTAGTTCAAGAAGTAGTAGCAGTAGTAGTAGTTAAAGAAGGAGTAGTAATTAAAGAAGTAGTAGTACTTAAAGTAGTTAAAGTAGCAGTAGCAGTAGTATTTTAAGTAGTAGTAGTAGATAAAGCAGTAGTGGTTAAGAAGTAGTAGAATTTAAAGTAGTAGTAGTAGCAGTAGTAGTAGTAGTAGTAGTAGTAGTTAAAGTAGTAGTAGCAGTTAAAGAAGTAGTAGTTAAAGTAGTAGATGTAGCAGATAAAGTAATAGTAGCAGTAGTTAAAGTAGTAGTAGCAGTAGTAGTTAAAGAAGTAGTAGAAATTGTAGTTGAAGTAGTAGAAGTAGTAGAAGATAAAGATTTTTGATTGATTGATTTAAGGTTTAACGTCCCCGTCAACACTGTAAAGGTCATTTTGGAGACGTTGCTTCCAATTTTGTGGGACTTTTACCCGACATTGAGATGAAATGACATCTCAAGCCCTGCCGCCCAATGAAACCAATAGGGTTTATAAACATGGACTCGCACCACTTTGCCTGGGCAGGCTTAGATCCTTTAAGCAGTTTACCAGTACTCGTGTGAGGGTCGGTTTCAGCTCTGCGTGGAAGCATCATGCAGCCCATCTACTTCGTCAAGCCCCGATGGGCGGGGGCTGCGTAGAAGATAAAGTCAGACTAGTTGTAGTCAAAGTAGTAGTAGTTCAAGTAGTAGTAGTAGCAGTTAAAGTAGAAGTAGCAGTAGTATTTAAAGAAGTAGTAGTTCAAGTAGTAGTTGTAGTAGATAAAGCAGTAGTAGTTCAAGTAGTTGTAGAAATCGTAGTTAAAGCAGTATCAGTAGTAGTTCAAGAAGTAGTTGTAGTAGTTAAAGCAGTATTAGTTAAAGCAGTATTAGTTAAAGTAGTAGTAGAAATCGTAGTTCAAGTAGTAGTAGTAGTAGATAAAGTAGTAGAAGAAGTAGTGGTTAAAGTAGTAGTAGATCAAGTAGTAGTAGTAGTAGTAGTAGTAGATAAAGCAGTAGTGGTTAAAGTAGTAGTAGTATTTAAAGTAGTAGTAGTATTTAAAGTAGCAGTAGCAGTAGTAGTAGTTAAAGTAGTAGTATGAGCAGTTAAAGTAGTAGTAGCAGTAGAAGTTAAAGAAGTAGTAGAAAGTTTAGTTAAAGTTGTAGTAGATAAAGTCGGAGTAGTTGTAGTTAAAGTAGTAGTAGTAGTAGTAATTAAAGTAGTAGGACAGTTAAAGCAGTAGGAGTAGTAGGAGTAGTAGTAGTATCTAAGAAGTAGTAGTAGTAGTTAAAGTAGTAGTAGTAGTAGTTAAAATAGTAGTAGTAGTATTTAAAGTAGTAGTAGTAGAATTTAAAGTAGTAGTAGTTAAAGTAGTAGTAGAAGTAGTAGTTAAAGTAGTAGTAGTAGTAGCTAAAAGTAGCAGTAGTAGTAGATAAAGTAGTAGTAGTTAAGGTAGTAGTAGTAGTAGTTAAAGTAATAGTTAAAGAAGTAGTAGCAGTTAAATTAGTTAAAGTAGTAGTAGTAACAGTAGTAGTAGCAGTAGTAGTTAAAGTAGAAGTAGTAGTAGTTAAAGTAGTATTAGTAGTAGTAGAAACAGTTAACGTTATCGTAGCAGTAGTAGTTAAAGTAGTAGTGGAAATATAAGTAGTAGTGGTAGCAAAGTAGTTGTAGATAAAGAAGTATTAGAAGTAGTATTTAAAGTAGTATTTAAAGTAGTAGTGGTTAAAGTAGCAGTAGTAGTAGTTAAAGCAGTAGTAGTTGCAGTTGAATTAGTAGTACTAGCAGTAGTAGTTAAAGTAGTTGTAGAAATCGTAGTTAAAGCAGTAGCAGTAGTAGTTCAAGAAGTAGTTATAGTAGTTAAAGCAGTAGTAGTTAAAGTAGTAGTAGAAATCGTAGTTCAAGTAGTAGTAGTAGTAGATAAAGTAGTATAAGAAGTAGTGGTTAAAGTAGTAGTAGTAGTAGTAGTTCAAGTAGTAGTAGTAGTAGATAAAGCAGTAGTGGTTAAAGTAAGAGTAGTATTTAAAGTAGTAGTAGCAGTAGTAGTAGTTAAAGTAGTAGTAGTTAAAGTAGAAGTAGGAGCAGTTAAAGTAGTAGTAGCAGTAGTAGTTAAAGAAGTAGTAGAAAGTGTAGTTAAAGTAGTAGTAGATAAAGTCGGAGTAGTTGTAGGTAAAGTAGTAGTAGTAGTAGTAATTAAAGTAGTAGGAAAGTTAAAGCAGTAGGAGTAGTAGGAGTAGTTGTAGTATCTAAAGAAGTATTAATAGTAGTTAAAGTAGTAGTAGTAGTCAAGTAGTAGTAGTAGTATTTAAAGTAGTAGTAGTAGAATTTAAAGTAGTAGTAGTAGTTAAAGTAGTAGTAGAAGTAGTAGTTAAAGTAGTAGTAGTAGTAGCTAAAAGTAGCAGTAGTAGTAGATAAAGTAGTAGTAGTTAAAGTAGTAGTTAAAGTAATAGTTAAAGTAGTAGTAGCAGTTAAAGTAACAGTAGTTAAAGTAGTAGTAGTAGTTAAAGTAGTAGTAGTAACAGTAGTAGTAGCAGGAGTAGTTAAAGTAGTATTAGTAGTAGTAGAAGCAGTTAACGTTATCGTAGCAGTAGTAGTTAAAGTAGTAGTGGAAATATAAGTAGTAGTAGTAGCAAAGTAGTTGTAGATAAAGAAGTATTAGAAGTAGTATTTAAAGTAGTAGCAAAAGTAGTAGTGGTTAAAGTAGCAGTAGTAGTAGTTAAAGCAGTAGTAGTTGTAGTTGAATTAGTAGTAGTAGTTAAAGACTTAGTAGCAGTAGTAGTAGTAAAAGAAGTAGTAGTAGCTAAAGAAGTAGTAGTAGTTATAATTAAAGTAACAGTAGCAGTAGTAGTTAAAGTAGTAGAAGAAGTAGTTAAAGCAGTAGTAGTATTTAAAGTAGTAGTAGTAGTAGTTTAAGAAGTAGTAGTAGATAAAGTAGTAGTAGTAGTTGAAGTAGTAGTAGTAGTAGTTAATTTTGTAGTAGTTAAAGTAGAAGTAGCAGTTAAAGTAGTATTAGTTCAAGTAGAAGTAGTAGTTAAAGTAGTAGTAGAAGTAGTTTAAGTAGTAGAAGTAGCAGTGGTAGTAGAAGTAGCAGTGGTAGTAGAAGTAGCAGTGGTAGTAGTAGTAGCAGTTAAAGTAGTAGTAGAAGTTAAATGTTTAGTAGTAGTTAAACTAGTTAAAGAAGTAGTAGAAGTAGAATTTAAAGTAGTAATAGTAGTTCAAGTAGTAGTAGAAGTAGTTAAAGTAGTAGTAGAATTTAAAGTAGAAGTAGTAGTAGTAGATGTTAAAGTAGTAGTAGCAGTTAAAGAAGTAGAAGTTTAAGTAGTAAAAGTAGCAGTTAAAGTGGTAGTAGAAGCAGTATTTTAAGTAGTAGTAGTTCAATAAGCAGTAGTAGTAGATAAAGGAGTAGACGTGAAACCAGTGGTAGTATTTTAAGAAGTAGTTGTAGTAGTAGTTAAAGTAGTTGTAGCAGCAGTTAAAGTAGTAGTAGTAGTAGTTAAAGGAGTAGTAGTGGTAGTAGTAGTAGTAGTAGGTGAAACCAGTGGTAGTATTTTAAGAAGTAGTTGTAGTAGTAGTTAAAGTAGTTGTAGCAGCAGTTAAAGTAGTAGTAGTAGTAGTTAAAGGAGTAGTAGTGGTAGTAGTAGTAGTATACGTAGTAGATAAAATAGTGGTAGAAGTAGTAGTTTAAGTGGTAGACGTAGTAGTAGTTCAAGTAGTAGTAGTAGATAAAGCAGTAGTAGTTAAGAAGTAGTAGATTTTAAAGTAGTAGTAGAAGTAGAAGTAGTAGTAGTAGTAGTAGTAGTTAAAGTTGAAGTAGTAGTAGTAGAAGTAGCTAACGTAGTAGTAGCAGTAGTAGTTAAAGTAGTAGTAGAAATATTAGTAGTAGTAGTAGTAGCAAAAGTAGTTGTAGTAGATAAAGCAGTAGTAGTTAAGAAGTAGTAGATTTTAAGGTAGTAGTAGAAGTAGTAGTAGTAGTAGTAGTAGTAGTAGTTAAAGTTGAAGTAGTAGTAGTAGAAGTAGCTAACGTAGTAGTAGCAGTAGTAGTTAAAGTAGTAGTAGAAATATTAGTAGTAGTAGTAGCAAAAGTAGTTGTAGTTAAAGAAGTAGTAGAAGTAGTATTTAAAGGAATAGCAAAAGTAATATTGGTTAAAGTAGCAGTAGTAGTAGTTAAAGCAGTAGTAGTAGTTGTAGTTGAATTAGTAGTACTAGTAGTAGTAGTTAAAGAAGTAGTAGCAGTAGTAGTAGTTAAAGAAGGAGTAGTAATTAAAGAAGTAGTAGTTAAAGTGGCAGTAGCAGTAGTAGTTTAAGTAGTAGTAGTAGATTAAGCAGTAGTAGTTAAGAAGTAGTAGAATTTAAAGTAGTAGTAGTAGTAGTAGTAGTAGTTGAAGTAGTAGTAGCAGTTAAAGAAGAAGTAGTTAAAGTAGTAGAAGTAGCAGTTAAAGTAATAGTAGCAGTAGTTAAAGTAGTAGTAGCAGTAGTAGTTAAAGGAGTAGTAATGGTAGTAGTAGTAGAAGTAGATAAAGTAGTGGTAGAAGTAGTAGTTAAAGTAGTAGAAGTAGTAGTAGTTCAAGTAGTAGTAGTAGTAGATAAAGCAGTAGTAGTTAAGAAGTAGTAGAATTTAAAGTAGTAGTAGTAGTTAAAGAAGTAGTAGTTAAAGTAGTAGATGTAGCAGTTAAAGTAATAGTAGCAGTAGTTAAAGTAGTAGTAGCAGTAATAGTTAAAGAAGTAGTAGAAATTGTAGTTAAAGTAGTAGAAGTAGTAGAAGATAAAGATTTTTGATTGATTGATTTAAGGTTTAACGTCCCCTCCAACACTGTAAAGGTCATTTTGGAGACGTTGCTTCCAATTTTGTGGGACTTTTACCCGACATTGAGATGAAATGACATCTCAAGCCCTGTCGCCCAATGAAACCAATAGGGTTTATAAACATGGACTCGCACCACTTTGCCTGGGCAGGCTTAGATCCTTTAAGCAGTTTACCAGTACTCGTGTGAGGGTCGGTTTCAGCTCTGCGTGGAAGCATCATGCAGCCCATCTACTTCGTCAAGCCCCGATGGGCGGGGGCTGCGTAAAAGATAAAGTCAGACTAGTTGTAGTCAAAGTAGTAGTAGTTCAAGTAGTAGTAGTAGCAGTTAAAGTAGAAGTAGCAGTAGTATTTAAAGAAGTAGTAGTAGTAGTTCAAGTATTAGTTGTAGTAGATAAAGCAGTAGTAGTTAAAGTAGTTGTAGAAATCGTAGTTAAAGCAGTAGCAGTAGTAGTTCAAGAAGTAGTTGTAGTAGTTAAAGCAGTAGTAGTTAAAGTAGTAGTAGAAATCGTAGTTAAAGTAGTAGTAGTAGTAGATAAAGTAGTAGAAGAAGTAGTGGTTAAAGTAGTAGTAGTAGTAGTTCAAGTAGTAGTAGTAGTAGATAAAGCAGTAGTGGTTAAAGTAGTAGTAGTATTTAAAGTAGTAGTAGCAGTAGTAGCAGTTAAAGTAGTAGTAGTTAAAGAAGTAGTAGTAGCAGTTAAAGTAGTAGTAGCAGTAGTAGTTAAAGAAGTAGTAGAAAGTGTAGTTAAAGTAGTAGTAGATAAAGTCGGAGTAGTTGTAGTTAAAGTAGTAGTAGTAGTAGTAATTAAAGTAGTAGAAGTTAAAGCAGTAGGAGTAGTAGTAGTAGTAGTATCTAAAGAAGTAGTAGTAGTAGAGTGAGTGAGTGAGTGAGTTTTAGTTTTACGTCCCACCAACAGCTAAGGTCATACGGAGACGGGACCTCGGTTTAAAGACTCATCCGAAAGTCTGGAGAAGCCCGGGATCGATCCTGCGATCCCTGGTTTACAAGGCGAGTAGCGTAACCACTGCACCACGGAGGCTTCTAGAGTAGTAGTAGAAGTTAAAGTAGTAGTAGTTAAAGCAGTAGTAGTAGTATTTAAAGTAGTAGTAGTAGAATTTAAAGTAGTAGTAGTAGTTAAAGTAGTAGTAGAAGTAGTAGTTAAAGTAGTAGTAGAAGTAGTAGTTAAAGTAGTAGTAGTAGCTAAAAGTAGCAGTAGTAGTAGATAAAGTAGTAGTAGTTAAAGTAGTAGTAGTAGTAGTAGTAGTAGTAGTAGTTAAAGTAATAGTTAAAGAAGTAGTAGCAGTTAAATTAATAGTAGTTAAAGTAGTAGTAGTAGTAGTTAAAGTAGAAGTAGTTAAAGTAGTAGTAGCAGGAGAAGTTAAAGTAGAAGTGGTAGTAGTTAAAGTAGTATAAGTAGTAGTAGAAGTAGTTAACGTTATCGTAGCAGTAGTAGTTAAAGTAGTAGTGGAAAGATTAGTAGTAGTAGTGTGTGTGTGTGTGTGTGTGTGTGAATTCGGGTTTAACGTCGCTTTCAACAATTTTTCAGTCATATCACGACGGTGTCTGGTTGCGACAGGGAGCTCAATGCTCACATTTATAGTGCTGCCTCACTGAAGTATCATGTCCCAGACACATTACATGATTCCACACCCAGTCACATTATCCTGACACTTGATCGACCAGTCCTAGCTCTACCCCGTAAATCTGAGTGCCAAACGAGGAGCAGCTAGTACCATTTTTAACGAATTTGGAGTAGTAGTAGTAGCAAAGTACGTAGTTGTAGATAAAGAAGTATTATAAGTAGTATTTAAGGTAGTAGCAAAAGTAGTAGTGGTTAAAGTAGCAGTAGTAGTAGTTAAAGCAGTAGTAGTAGTTGTTTTTTTTTTTTTTTTTTTTGGTTTGGGTTTTACGGCCCTTTCAAGATTATTTCACTCATATCGAGCCGATCGTTAATCATAGGTGGGCGAAAACCGGAGTACCCGGAGAAAAACCACCTGACCTTCCGTTGCAGAACTTGGCGTCTCACACGTGACCCGAGCGAGGCTCGAACCCACGGCGGTGAGAGACCTAATGACTAAGAGTCAGCGCTCTTATCCATTAGGCCACGGAGGCCCGTTTAGTAGTAGTTGTAGTTGAATTAGTAGTACTAGTAGTAGTAGTTAAAGAATTAGTAGCAGTAGTAGTAATTAAAGTAGGAGTAGTAGTTAAAGAAGTAGTAGTAGATATAATTAAAGTAGCAGTAGCATTAGTAGTAAAAGTAGTATAAGAAGTAGTTAAAGTAGTAGTAGTATTCAAAGTAGAAGTAGTTGTAGTAGTAGTAGTAGTAGTTAAAGTAGTAGTAGAAGTAGTAGCAGTAGTAGTTAAAGTAGTAGTAGTAGTAGTAGTAGTAGTTAAAGAAGTAGTAGTAGATAAAGTCGTAGTAGTAGTTAAAGTAGCAGTAGTTTAAGTAGAAGTAGTAGTTAAAGTAGTAGTCGAAGTAGTTTAAGAAGTAGAAATAGCAGTGGTAGCAGAAGTAGCAGTGTTAGTAGTATTAGCAGTTAAAGAATTAGTAGAAGTTAAATGTTTAGTAGTAGTTAAAGAAGTAGTAGCAGTAGTAGTTAAAGTAGTAGTAGAATTTAAAGTAGTAGTAGTAGTAGAAGTAGATGTTAAAGTAGTAGTAGCAGTTAAAGAAGTAGAAGTTTAAGTAGTAAAAGTAGCAGTTAAAGTAGTAGTAGAAGCAGTATTTTAAGTAGTAGTAGTTCAATAAGCAGTAGTAGTAGATAAAGGAGTAGACGTGAAACCAGTGGTAGTATTTTAAGAAGTAGTTGTAGTAGTAGTTAAAGCAGTTTTAGCAGCAGTTAAAGTAGTAGTAGTAGTAGTTAAAGGAGTAGTAGTGGTCGTAGTAGTAGTAGTAGATAAAGTTGTGGTAGAAGTAGTAGTTAAAGTAGTAGAAGTAGTAGTAATTCAAGAAGTAGTAGTAGATAAAGCAGTAGTAGTTAAGAAGTAGTAGATTTTAAAGTAGTAGTAGTAGTAGTAGTAGTAGTTAAAGTTGTAGTAGTAGTAGTAGAAGTAGCTAACGCAGTAGTAGCAGTAGTAGTTAAAGTAGTAGTAGAAATATGAGTAGTAGTAGTAGCAAAAGTAGTTGTAGTTAAAGAAGTAGTAGAAGTAGTATTTAAAGGAATAGCAAAAGTAATATTGGTTAAAGTAGCAGTAGTAGTAGTTAAAGCAGTAGTAGTAGTTGTAGTTGAATTAGTAGTACTAGTAGTAGTAGTTAAAGAAGTAGTAGCAGTAGTAGTAGTTAAAGAAGGAGTAGTAATTAAAGAAGTAGTAGTTAAAGTAGCAGTAGCAGTAGTAGTTTAAGTAGTAGTAGTAGATTAAGCAGTATTAGTTAAGAAGTAGTAGAATTTAAAGTAGTAGTAGTAGTAGTAGTTGAAGTAGTAGTAGCAGTTAAAGAAGTAGTAGTTAAAGTAGTAGAAGTAGCAGTTAAAGTAATAGTAGCAGTAGTTAAAGTAGTAGTAGCAGTAGTAGTTAAAGGAGTAGTAATGGTAGTAGTAGTAGAAGTAGATAAAGTAGTGGTAGAAGTAGTAGTTAAAGTAGTAGAAGTAGTAGTAGTTCAAGTAGTAGATGTAGCAGTTAAAGTAATAGTAGCAGTAGTTAAAGTAGTAGTAGCAGTAGTAGTTAAAGAAGTAGTAAAAATTGTAGTTAAAGTAGTAGAAGTAGTAGAAGATAAAGATTTTTGATTGATTGATTTAAGGTTTAACGTCCCCTCCAACACTGTAAAGGTCATTTTGGAGACGTTGCTTCCAATTTTGTGGGACTTTTACCCGACATTGAGATGAAATGACATCTCAAGCCCTGCCGCCCAATGAAACCAATAGGGTTTATAAACATGGACTCGCACCACTTTGCCTGGGCAGGCTTAGATCCTTTAAGCAGTTTAGCAGTACTCGTGTGAGGGTCGGTTTCAGCTCTGCGTGGGAGCATCATGCAGCCCATCTACTTCGTCAAGCCCCGATGGGCGGGGGCTGCGTAAAAGATAAAGTCAGACTAGTTGTAGTCAAAGTAGTAGTAGTTCAAATAGTAGTAGTAGCAGTTAAAGTAGAAGTAGCAGTAGTATTTAAAGAAGTAGTAGTAGTAGTTCAAGTATTAGTTGTAGAAGATAAAGCAGTAGTAGTTAAAGTAGTTGTAGAAATCGTAGTTAAAGCAGTAGTAGTAGTAGTTCAAGAAGTAGTTGTAGTAGTTAAAGCAGTAGTAGTTAAAGTAGTAGTGGAAATCGTAGTTAAAGTAGTAGTAGTAGTAGATAAAGTAGTAGAAGAAGTAGTGGTTAAAGTAGTAGTAGTAGTAGTTCAAGTAGTAGTAGTAGTAGTAGTAGTAGATAAAGCAGTAGTGGTTAAAGTAGTAGTAGTATTTAAAGTAGTAGTAGCAGTAGTAACAGTTAAAGTAGTAGTAGTTAAAGTAGTAGTAGTAGCAGTTAAAGTAGTAGTAGCAGTAGTAGTTAAAGAAGTAGTAGAAAGTGTAGTTAAAGTAGAAGTAGATAAAGTCGGAGTAGTTGTAGTTAAAGTAGTAGTAGTAGAAGTAATTAAAGTAGTAGGAGAAGTTAAAGCAGTAGGAGTAGTAGTAGTAGTAGTATCTAAAGAAGTAGTAGTAGTAGAAGTTAAAGTAGTAGTAGTAGTAGATAAAGTAGTAGTAGTAGTATTTAAAGTAGTAGTAGCAGAATTTAAAGTAGTAGTAGTAGTTAAAGTAGTAGTAGAAGTAGTAGTTAAAGTAGTAGTAGAAGTAGTAGTTAAAGTAGTAGTAGTAGTAGCTAAAAGTAGCAGTAGTAGTAGATAAAGTAGTAGTAGTGAAAGTAGTAGTAGTAGTAGTAGTAGTAGTAGTAGTAGTAGTTAAAGTAGTAGCAGTAGTAGTTAAAGAAGTAGTAGTAGTAGTAGTAGTAGTAGTAGTAGTAGTTAAAGTAATAGTTAAAGAAGTAGTAGCAGTTAAATTAATAGTAGTTAAAGTAGTAGTAGTAGTTAAAGTAGTAGTAGTAGTTAAAGTAGTAGTAGCAGGAGAAGTTAAAGTAGAAGTGGTAGTAGTTAAAGTAGTATAAGTAGTAGTAGAAGCAGTTAACGTTATCGTAGCAGTAGTAGTTAAAGTAGTAGTGGAAATATTAGTAGTAGTAGTAGCAAAGTAGTTGTAGATAAAGAAGTATTAGAAGTAGTATTTAAAGTAGTAGCAAAAGTAGTAGTGGTTAAAGTAGCAGTAGTAGTAGTTAAAGCAGTAGTAGTAGTTGTAGTTGAATTAGTAGTACTAGTAGTAGTAGTTAAAGAATTAGTAGCAGTAGTAGTAATTAAAGTAGGAGTAGTAGTTAAAGAAGTAGTAGTAGATATAATTAAAGTAGCAGTAGCAGTAGTAGTTAAAGTAGTTTTTTTTGTTTTTTTTTTTGGTTTGGGTTTTTACGGCCCTTTCAAGATTATTTCACTCATATCGAGCCGATCGTTAATCAGAGGTGGGCGAAAACCGGAGTACCCGGAGAAAAACCAGCAGACCTTCAGTTGCAGAACTTGGCGTCTCACACGTGGCCCGAGCGAGGCTCAAAGCTACGGCGGTGAGAGACCTAATGACTAAGAGTCAGCGCTCTTATCCACTAGGCCACGGAGGCCCGTTTAGTTAAAGTAGTATAAGAAGTAGTTAAAGTAGAAGTAGTATTCAAAGTAGAAGTAGTAGTAGTAGTAGTAGTAGTTAAAGTAGTAGCAGTAGTAGTTAAAGAAGTAGTAGTAGTAGTAGTAGTTAAAGAAGTAGTAGTAGATAAAGTCGTAGTATTAGTTAAAGTAGCAGTAGTTTAAGTAGTAGTTAAAGTATTAGTCGAAGTAGTTTAAGTAGTAGAAGTAGCAGTGGTAGCAGAAGTAGCAGTGGTAGTAGTAGTAGCAGTTAAAGTATTAGTAGAAGTTAAATGTTTAGTAGTAGTTAAAGTAGTAGTAGTAGTTAAAAAAGTAGTAGCAGTAGTAGTTAAAGTAGTAGTAGAATTTAAAGTAGTAGTAGTAGTAGTAGTAGATGTTAAAGTAGTAGTAGCAGTTAAAGAAGTAGAAGTTTAAGTAGTAATAGTAGCAGTTAAAGTAATAGTAGAAGTAGTATTTTAAGTAGTAGTTGTTCAAGAAGTAGTAGTAGCAGATAAAGCAGTAGACGTGAAACCAGTGGTAGTATTTAAAGAAGTAGTTGTAGTAGTAGTTAAAGTAGTTGTAGCAGCAGTTAGAGTAGTAGTTATAGGAGTAGTAGTAGTGGTAGTAGTAGTAGTAGTAGTAGTAGTAGTAGTAGTAGATAAAGTAGTGGTAGAAGTAGTAGTTAAAGTAGTAGAAGTAGTAGTAGTTCAAGTAGTAGTAGTAGATAAAGCAGTAGTAGTTAAGAAGTAGTAGAATTTAAAGTAGTAGTAGTAGTAGTAGTTAAAGTAGTAGTAGTAGTAGTAGAAGTAGTTAACGTAGCAGTAGCAGTAGTACTTAAAGTAGTAGTAAAAATATTAGTAGTAGTAGTAGCAAAAGTAGTTGTAGTTAAAGAAGTAGTAGAAGTAGTATTTAAAGGAATAGCAAAAGTAATATTGGTTAAAGTAGCAGTAGTAGTAGTTTAAGCAGTAGTAGTAGTTGTAGTTGAATTAGTAGTACTAGTAGTAGTAGTTAAAGAAGTAGTAGCAGTAGTAGTAGTTAAAGTAGTAGTAACTAGAGCTATCACTAAAGGTGATGAATACCCCCACAAAAACTGCCTTGATAGTACATCAGCGCATTTTGCAAACTGCCTTGATAGTACATCAGCGCATTTTGCAATTTTTTCACTTGAAAGGGGCCATACCTATGTCGAAAATTGACGAATTGTAGTGGAAATCGAACTTGACCTGTATTTTATGATGTTACATCAGTGTACCAAAAATTATAAAAATCGGTGAAGCGCTTTTTGAGTTATCGTCTGGAAACCAAGTCAACAGACCGACCGACCGACCGACTGACAGACAGACAGACCGACAAGCTCACTCCTATATACCCCCCCAAATTTCATTTGTGGGGGTATAATTAAAGAAGTAGTAGTAGTTAAAGTAGTTAAAGTAGCAGTAGTAGTTTAAGTAGTAGTAGAAGTAGTTAAAGTAGTACTAGTATTTAAAGTAGTAGATAAAGTCGGAGTAGTTGTAGTTAAAGTAGTAGTAGTGATAGTAGTAGTAATTAAGTAGTAGCAGTAGTAGAAATTAAAGTAGTAGTAGTAGTTAAAGTAGAAGTAGCTGTAGTAGAAGTAGTTAACGTAGCAGTTGCAGTAGTTGTTAAAGTACTAGTAGTAATATAAGTAGTTGTAAAAGTAGTTGTAGTTAAAGAAGAAGTATAAGTAGTAGTTAAAGTAGTAGTAATAGTAGTAGTGGTTAAAGTAGCATTAGTAGAAGTTAAAGTAGTAGTAGTTGTAGTTAAATTAGTAGTAGTAGAACTAGTAGTAGTTAAAGAAGCAGTAGTAGCAGTAGTAGTTAAAGTAGCAGTAGTTAAAGTAGTAGACGTAGTTAAAGTTAGTAGTAGTAGTAGCGGTAGTAGTTAAAGTAGAAGTAGAAGTGGTTAAAGTAGTAGTAGTGATTGAAGTAGTAGTAGTAGTAGTAGTAGAAGTAGAAGTAGTAGAAGTAGTAGTAGTAGTTGTAGTTAAAGTAGAAGTAGTAAAGTAGTAGTAGAAGTAGTAGTTAAAGTAGTAGAAGTAGTAGTAGTTTAAGTAGACGTTGTAGATAAAGCAGTAGTAGTTAAGAAGTACATGTAGTAGATTTTAAAGTAGTAGTAGTAGTAGTAGTAGTAGTTAAAGTTGTAGTAGTAGTAGTAGAAGTAGTTAACGTAGTAGTAGCAGTAGTAGTTAAAGTAGTAGTAGAAATATTAGTAGCAGTAGTAGCAAAAGTAGTTGTAGTTAAAGAAGTAGTAGAAGTAGTATTTAAAGGAATAGCAAAAGTAATATTGGTTAAAGTAGCAGTAGTAGTAAATAAAGCAGTAGTAGTAGTTGTAGTTGAATTAGAAGTACTAGTAGTAGAAGTTCAAGAAGTAGTAGCAGTAGTAGTAGTTAAAGAAGGAGTAGTAATTAAAGAAGTAGTAGTACTTAAAGTAGTTGAAGTAGCAGTAGCAGTAGTAGTTTAAGTAGTAGTAGTAGATAAAGCAGTAGTGGTTAAGAAGTAGTAGAATTTAAAGTAGTAGTAGTAGCAGTAGTAGTAGTAGTAGTAGTAGTAGTAGTTAAAGTAGTAGTAGCAGTTAAAGAAGTAGTAGTTAAAGTAGTAGATGTAGCAGATAAAGTAGTAGTAGCAGTAGTAGTTAAAGTAGTAGAAGTAGTTGTAGTTAAAGTAGTAGAAGTAGTAGAAGATAAAGATTTTTGATTGATTGATTTAAGGTTTAACGTCCCCGTCAACACTGTAAAGGTAATTTTGGAGACGTTGCTTCCAATTTTGTGGGACTTTTACCCGACATTGAGATGAAATGACATCTCAAGCCCTGCCGCCCAATGAAACCAATAGGGTTTATAAACATGGACTCGCACCACTTTGCCTGGGCAGGCTTAGATCCTTTAAGCAGTTTACCAGTACTCGTGTGAGGGTCGGTTTCAGCTCTGCGTGGAAGCATCATGCAGCCCATCTACTTCGTCAAGCCCCGATGGGCGGGGGCTGCGTAGAAGATAAAGTCAGACTAGTTGTAGTCAAAGTAGTAGTAGTTCAAGTAGTAGTAGTAGCAGTTAAAGTAGAAGTAGCAGTAGTATTTAAAGAAGTAGTAGTAGTAGTTCAAGTAGTAGTTGTAGTAGATAAAGCAGTAGTAGTTCAAGTAGTTGTAGAAATCGTAGTTAAAGCAGTATCAGTAGTAGTTCAAGAAGTAGTTGTAGTAGTTAAAGCAGTATTAGTTAAAGCAGTATTAGTTCAAGTAGTAGTAGAAATCGTAGTTCAAGTAGTAGTAGTAGTAGATAAAGTAGTAGAAGAAGTAGTGGTTAAAGTAGTAGTAGTTCAAGTAGTAGTAGTAGTAGATAAAGCAGTAGTGGTTAAAGTAGTAGTAGTATTTAAAGTAGTAGTAGTATTTAAAGTAGTAGTAGCAGTAGTAGAAGTTAAAGTAGTAGTAGTTAAAGTAGTAGTATGAGCAGTTAAAGTAGTAGTAGCAGTAGAAGTTAAAGAAGTAGTAGAAAGTTTAGTTAAAGTAGTAGTAGATAAAGTCGGAGTAGTTGTAGTTAAAGTAGTAGTAGTAGTAGTAATTAAAGTAGTAGGACAGTTAAAGCAGTAGGAGTAGTAGTAGTATCTAAGAAGTAGTAGTAGTAGTTAAAGTAGTAGTAGTAGTAGTTAAAATAGTAGTAGTAGTAGTATTTAAAGTAGTAGTAGTAGAATTTAAAGTAGTAGTAGTTAAAGTAGTAGTAGAAGTAGTAGTTAAAGTAGTAGTAGTAGTAGCTAAAAGTAGCAGTAGTAGTAGATAAAGTAGTAGTAGTTGAAGTAGTAGTAGTAGTAGTTAAAGTAATAGTTAAAGAAGTAGTATCAGTTAAATTAGTTAAAGTAGTAGTAGTAACAGTAGTAGTAGCAGTAGTAGTTAAAGTAGAAGTAGTAGTAGTTAAAGTAGTATTAGTAGTAGTAGAAGCAGTTAACGTTATCGTAGCAGTAGTAGTTAAAGTAGTAGTGGAAATATAAGTAGTAGTAGTAGCAAAGTAGTTGTAGATAAAGAAGTATTAGAAGTAGTATTTAAAGTAGTAGCAAAAGTAGTAGTGGTTAAAGTAGCAGTAGTAGTAGTTAAAGCAGTAATAGTTGCAGTTGAATTAGTAGTACTAGCAGTAGTAGTTAAAGTAGTTGTAGAAATCGTAGTTAAAGCAGTAGCAGTAGTAGTTCAAGAAGTAGTTGTAGTAGTTAAAGCAGTAGTAGTTAAAGTAGTAGTAGAAATCGTAGTTCAAGTAGTAGTAGTAGTAGATAAAGTAGTATAAGAAGTAGTGGTTAAAGTAGTAGTAGTAGTAGTAGTAGTTCAAGTAGTAGTAGTAGTAGATAAAGCAGTAGTGGTTAAAGTAGTAGTAGTATTTAAAGTAGTAGTAGCAGTAGTAGTAGTTAAAGTAGTAGTAGTTAAAGTAGAAGTAGGAGCAGTTAAAGTAGTAGTAGCAGTAGTAGTTAAAGAAGTAGTAGAAAGTGTAGTTAAAGTAGTAGTAGATAAAGTCGGAGTAGTTGTAGTTAAAGTAGTAGTAGTAGTAGTAATTAAAGTAGTAGGAAAGTTAAAGCAGTAGGAGTAGTAGGAGTAGTTGTAGTATCTAAAGAAGTAGTAATAGTAGTTAAAGAAGTAGTAGTAGTCAAGTAGTAGTAGTAGTATTTAATGTAGTAGTAGTAGAATTTAAAGTAGTAGTTAAAGTAGTAGTAGAAGTAGTAGTTAAAGTAGTAGTAGTAGTAGCTAAAAGTAGCAGTAGTAGTAGATAAAGTAGTAGTATTTAAAGTAGTAGTTAAAGTAATAGTTAAAGTAACAGTAGTTAAAGTAGTAGTAGTAGTTAAAGTAGTAGTAGTAACAGTAGTAGTAGCAGGAGTAGTTAAAGTAGAAGTAGTAGTAGTTAAAGTAGTATTAGTAGTAGTAGAAGCAGTTAACGTTATCGTAGCAGTAGTAGTTAAAGTAGTAGTGGAAATATAAGTAGTAGTAGTAGCAAAGTAGTTGTAGATAAAGAAGTATTAGAAGTAGTATTTAAAGAAGTAGCAAAAGTAGTAGTGGTTAAAGTAGCAGTAGTAGTAGTTAAAGCAGTAGTAGTTGTAGTTGAATTAGTAGTAGTAGTTAAAGAATTAGTAGCAGTAGTAGTAGTAAAAGAAGTAGTAGTAGTTAAAGAAGTAGTAGTAGTTATAATTAAAGTAACAGTAGCAGTAGTAGTTTAAGTAGTAGAAGAAGTAGTTAAAGCAGTAGTAGTATTTAAAGTAGTAGTAGTAGTAGTTTAAGAAGTAGTAGTAGATAAAGTAGTAGTAGTAGTTAAAGTAGTAGTAGTAGTAGTTAATTTTGTAGTAGTTAAAGTAGAAGTAGCAGTTAAAGTAGTATTAGTTCAAGTAGAAGTAGTAGTTAAAGTAGTAGTAGAAGTAGTTTAAGTAGTAGAAGTAGCAGTGGTAGAAGAAGTAGCAGTGGTAGTAGAAGTAGCAGTGGTAGTAGTAGTAGCAGTTAAAGTAGTAGTAGAAGTTAAATGTTTAGTAGTAGTTAAACTAGTTAAAGAAGTAGTAGAAGTAGAATTTAAAGTAGTAATAGTAGTTCAAGTAGTAGTAGAAGTAGTTAAAGTAGTAGTAGAATTTAAAGTAGAAGTAGTAGTAGAAGATGTTAAAGTAGTAGTAGCAGTTAAAGAAGTAGAAGTTTAAGTAGTAAAAGTAGCAGTTAAAGTGGTAGTAGAAGCAGTATTTTAAGTAGTAGTAGTTCAATAAGCAGTAGTAGTAGATAAAGGAGTAGACGTGAAACCAGTGGTAGTATTTTAAGAAGTAGTTGAAGTAGTAGTTAAAGTAGTTGTAGCAGCAGTTAAAGTAGTAGTAGTAGTTAAAGGAGTAGTAGCAGTAGTAGTTAAAGAAGTAGTAAAAATTGTAGTTAAAGTAGTAGAAGTAGTAGAAGATAAAGATTTTTGATTGATTGATTTAAGGTTTAACGTCCCCGTCAACACTGTAAAGGTCATTTTGGAGACTTTGCTTCCAATTTTGTGGGACTTTTACCCGACATTGAGATGAAATGACATCTCAAGCCCTGCCGCCCAATGAAACCAATAGGGTTTATAAACATGGACTCGCACCACTTTGCCTGGGCAGGCTTAGATCCTTTAAGCAGTTTACCAGTACTCGTGTGAGGGTCGGTTTCAGCTCTGCGTGGAAGCATCATGCAGCCCATCTACTTCGTCAAGCCCCGATGGGCGGGGGCTGCGTAAAAGATAAAGTCAGACTAGTTGTAGTCAAAGTAGTAGTAGTTCAAGTAGTAGTAGTAGCAGTTAAAGTAGAAGTAGCAGTAGTATTTAAAGAAGTAGTAGTAGTAGTAGTTCAAGTATTAGTTGTAGTAGATAAAGCAGTAGTAGTTAAAGTAGTTGTAGAAATCGTAGTTAAAGCAGTAGCAGTAGTAGTTCAAGAAGTAGTTGTAGTAGTTAAAGCAGTAGTAGTTAAAGTAGTAGTAGAAATCGTAGTTAAAGTAGTAGTAGTAGTAGATAAAGTAGTAGAAGAAGTAGTGGTTAAAGTAGTAGTAGTATTTAAAGTAGTAGTAGTAGTAGTAGCAGTTAAAGTAGTAGTAGCAGTAGTAGTTAAAGAAGTAGTAGAAAGTGTAGTTAAAGTAGTAGTAGATAAAGTCGGAGTAGTTGTAGATAAAGTGGTAGTAGTAGTAGTAATTAAAGTAGTAGAAGCTAAAGCAGTAGGAGTAGTAGTAGTAGTAGTATCTAAAGAAGTAGTAGTAGTAGAAGTTAAAGTAGTAGTAGTTAAAGCAGTAGTAGTAGTATTTAAAGTAGTAGTAGTAGAATTTAAAGTAGTAGTAGTAGTTAAAGTAGTAGTAGAAGTAGTAGTTAAAGTAGTAGTAGAAGTAGTAGTTAAAGTAGTAGTAGTAGCTAAAAGTAGCAGTAGTAGTAGATAAAGTAGTAGTAGTTAAAGTAGTAGTAGTAGTAGTAGTAGTAGTAGTAGTAGTAGTAGTAGTTAAAGTAATAGTTAAAGAAGTAGTAGCAGTTAAATTAATAGTAGTTAAAGTAGTAGTAGTAGTAGTTAAAGTAGTAGTAGTTAAAGTAGTAGTAGCAGGAGAAGTTAAAGTAGAAGTGGTAGTAGTTAAAGTAGTATAAGTAGTAGTAGAAGCAGTTAACGTTATCGTAGCAGTAGTAGTTAAAGTAGTAGTGGAAATATTAGTAGTAGTAGTAGCAAAGTAGTTGTAGATAAAGAAGTATTAGAAGTAGTATTTAAGGTAGTAGCAAAAGTAGTAGTGGTTAAAGTAGCAGTAGTAGTAGTTAAAGCAGTAGTAGTAGTTGTAGTTGAATTAGTAGTACTAGTAGTAGTAGTTAAAGAATTAGTAGCAGTAGTAGTAATTAAAGTAGGAGTAGTAGTTAAAGAAGTAGTAGTAGATATAATTAAAGTAGCAGTAGCAGTAGTAGTTAAAGTAGTATAAGAAGTAGTTAAAGTAGTAGTAGTATTCAAAGTAGAAGTAGTAGTAGTAGTAGTTAAAGTAGTAGCAGTAGTAGTTAAAGAAGTAGTAGTAGTAGTAGAAGTTAAAGAAGTAGTAGTAGATAAAGTCGTAGTAGTAGTTAAAGTAGCAGTAGTTTAAGTAGAAGTAGTAGTTAAAGTAGTAGTCGAAGTAGTTTAAGTAGTAGAAGTAGCAGTGGTAGCAGAAGTAGCAGTGGTAGTAGAAATAGCAGTTAAAGTATTAGTAGAAGTTAAATGTTTAGTAGTAGTTAAAGTAGTAGTAGTAGTTAAAGAAGTAGTAGCAGTAGAAGTTAAAGTAGTAGTAGAATTTAAAGTAGTAGTAGTAGTAGTAGTAGTAGTAGATGTTAAAGTAGTAGATGTTAAAGTAGTAGTAGCAGTTAAAGTAGTAGTAGCAGTTAAAGAAGTAGAAGTTTAAGTAGTAATAGTAGCAGTTAAAGTAATAGTAGAAGTAGTATTTTAAGTAGAAGTTGTTCAAGAAGTAGTAGTAGCAGATAAAGCAGTAAACGTGAAACCAGTGGTAGTATTTAAAAGAAGTAGTTGTAGTAGTAGTTAAAGTAGTTGTAGCAGCAGTAAGTGTAGAAGTTGTAGTTATAGGAGTAGTAGTTGTGGTAGTAGTAGTAGTAGTAGTAGTAGTAGTAGTAGTAGTAGTAGTAGATAAAGTAGTGGTAGAAGTAGTAGTTAAAGTAGTAGAAGTAGTAGTAGTTCAAGTAGTAGTAGTAGATAAAGCAGTAGTAGTTAAGAAGTAGTAGAATTTAAAGTAGTAGTAGTTAAAGTAGTAGAAGTAGTAGTAGAAGTAGTTAACGTAGCAGTAGCAGTAGTACTTAAAGTAGTAGTAAAAACAGTAGTAGTAGTAGTAGTAGCAAAAGTAGTTGTAGTTAAAGAAGTAGTAGAAGTAGTATTTAAAGGAATAGCAAAAGTAATATTGGTTAAAGTAGCAGTAGTAGTAGTTTAAGCAGTAGTAGTAGTTGTAGTTGAATTAGTAGTACTAGTAGTAGTAGTTAAAGAAGTAGTAGCAGTAGTAGTAGTTAAAGTAGTAGTAATTAAAGAAGTAGTAGTAGTTAAAGTAGTTAAAGTAGCAGTAGTAGTTTAAGTAGTAGTAGAAGTAGTTAAAGTAGTACTAGTATTTAAAGTAGTAGATAAAGTCGGAGTAGTTGTAGTTAAAGTAGTAGTAGTGATAGTAGTAGTAATTAAGTAGTAGCAGTAGTAGAAATTAAAGTAGTAGTAGTAGTTAAAGTAGAAGTAGCTGTAGTAGAAGTAGTTAACGTAGCAGTAGCAGTAGTTGTTAAAGTACTAGTAGTAATATAAGTAGTAGTAAAAGTAGTTGTAGTTAAAGAAGAAGTATAAGTAGTAGTTAAAGTAGTAGTAATAGTAGTAGTGGTTAAAGTAGCATAAGTAGAAGTTAAAGTAGTAGAAGTTGTAGTTAAATTAGTAGTAGTAGAACTAGTAGTAGTTAAAGAAGCAGTAGTAGCAGTAGTAGTTAAAGTAGCAGTAGTTAAAGTAGTAGACGTAGTTAAAGTTAGTAGTAGTAGTAGCAGTAGTAGTTAAAGTAGAAGTAGAAGTGGTTAAAGTAGTAGTAGTGATTGAAGTAGTAGTAGTAGTAGTAGAAGTAGAAGTAGTAGAAGTAGTAGTAGTAGTTGTAGTTAAAGTAGAAGTAGTAAAGTAGTAGTAGTTAAAGTAGTAGTTATATATAAAGCAGTAGTAGTTAAAGTAGTAGTAGTAGTAGTAGTTAAAGTTGTAGAAAATAAAGTAGTAGTAGCAGTTAAAGTAGTAGAAATTTAAGTAGTAGTTGCAGTTAAAGTAGTAGTAGAAGTAGGTAAAGTAGTAGTAGTAGCAGTGGTAGTTAAAGTAGTAGTAGAAATCGTAGTTAAAGTAGTAGTAGTAGATAAAGTAGTAGTAGAAGTAGATAAAGCAGTAGTGGTTAAAGTAGTAGTAGTATTTAAAGTAGTAGTAGAAGCAATAGAAGTAAAAAGATTAGTAGTAATATTAGAAGTAGTTAAAGTAGTTGTAGTTAAAGAAGAAGTAGAAGTAGTAGTTAAAGTAGTAGTAAAAGTAGTAGTAGTATTTAAAGTAGTAGTAGTAGTAGTAGTAGTAATAGTAGTTAAAGTAGTAGTAGAAGTAGTAGTTAATGTAGAAGTAGTTAAGGAAGTAGTAGTAGATAAAGTAGTACTAGTAGTGAAAGAAGTAGTAGTAGTTAAAGTAGAAGTAGCAGTTAAAGTAATAGTAGTTTAAGTAGAAGTAGTAGTAGCAGTAGTTAAAGTAGTAGTAGAAGTAGTTTAAGAAGTAGAAGTAGCAGTGGTAGTAGAAGTTGCAGTGGTAGTAGTAGTAGCAGTTAAAGTAGTAGTAGAAGTTAAATGTTTAGTAGTAGTTAAAGTAGTAGTTAAAGTAGTAGTAGCAGTAATAGTTAAAGAAGTAGCAGTAGTATTTAAAGAAGTAGTAGTAGTAGTTCAAGTAGTAGTTGTAGTAGATAAAGCAGTAGCAGTTAAAGTAGTAGTAGAAATCGTAGTTAAAGCAGTAGCAATAGTAGTTCAAGAAGTAGTTGTAGTAGTTAAAGCAGTAGTAGTTAAAGTAGTAGTAGAAATCGTAGTTCAAGTAGTAGTAGTAGTAGATAAAGTAGTAGAAGAAGTAGTGGTTAAAGTAATAGTAGTAGTAGTAGATAAAGCAGTAGTGGTTAAAGTAGAAGTCGTATTTAAAGTAGTAGTAGCAGTAGTAGTAGTAGTTAAAGTAGTAGTAGTAGCAGTTAAAGTAGTGGTAGCAGTAGTAGTTAAAGAAGTAGCAGAAAGTGTAGTTAAAGTAGTAGTAGTAGATAAAGTCGGAGTAGTTGTATTAAAGTAGTAGAAGTAGTAATTATTAAGTAGTAGCAGTAGTAGAAATTAAAGTAGTTGTAGTAGTAGTTAAAGTAGTAGTAGCTGTAGTAGTTAACGTAGTAGTAATTAAGTAGTAGCAGTAGAAGAAATAAAAGGAGTAGTAGTAGTTAAAGTAGTAGCAGTGGTAGTAGTAGTTAACGTAGCATAAGCAGTAGTAGTTAAAGTACTAGGAGTAATATTAATAGTAGTAAAGTAGTTGTAGTTAAAGAAGAAGTAGAAGTAGTAGTTTAAGTAGTAGAAATAGTAGTAGTGGTTGAAGTAGCATTAATAGTAGTTAAATTAGTAGAAGTAGTAGTAGTAGTAGTAGTAGTAGTAGTAGTAGTAGTAGTTAAAATAGTAGTAGTAGCAGTAGTAGTTAAAGTAGTAGACGTAGTTAAGTATTAGTAGTAGCAGTTGTAGTTAAAGTAGTTGTAGTAGTAGTTAAAGAAGTAGTAGTAATAAAATAGTTAAAGTAGAAGTAGTAGTTTAAACAGTAGTTGTAGTTTAAACAGTAGTAGTAGTAGTTACAGTAGAAGCAGTAGAAGTAGCAGTGGTAGTTAAAGTAGTAGTAGCAGTAGTTAAAGTAGTAGTAGCAGTATTTAACGTAGCAGTAGTAGTTAAAGTGGTAGTAGAAGTAGTAGTTAAAGTAGTAGTAGTGGTAGATAAAAGTAGCAGTAGTAGATAAAGTAGTAGTTGCAGTAGTAGTAGTTAAAGTAGGAGTAGTTGTTATATAGGTAGTAGTAGTAGTATTTAAAACAGTAGTAGTAGTAGTAGTAGTAGTAGTTAAAGTAGTAGTAGTATTATTTAAAGTAGTAGTAGAATTTAAAGTAATTGTAATAGGAGAAGTTAAAGCAGTGGGAGTAGTAGTAGTATTTAAAAGAGTAGAAGTAATAGTAGTAGTTTAAGTAGTAGTAGTAGTATTTAAAGTAGTAGTAGAATTTAAAGTAGTTGTAATAGTAGTAGTTAAAGTAGTAGTAGAAGTAGTATTGTGTGTGAATTCGGGTTTAACGTCGCTTTCAACAATTTTTCAGTCATATCACGACGGTGTCTGGTTGCGACAGGGAGCTCAATGCTCACGTTTATAGTGCTGCCTCACTGAAGTATCATGTCCCAGACACATTACATGATACCACACCCAGTCACATTATCCTGACACTGGATCGACCAGTCCTAACTCTTCCCCGTAAATCTGAGTGCCAAGCGAGGAGCAGCTAGTACCATTTTTAACGACTTTGGTATGTCGCGGCCTGGGATCGAACCCGAGACCTCCCGTTCCCCGGAGCGGACACTCTACCAACTGAGCTATCGGGGCCGGTAGTAGAAGTAGTAGTTAAAGTAGTAGAAGTAGTAGCTAAAAGTAGCAGTAGTAGATAAAATAGTAGTAGTTAAAGTAGTAGTAGTAGTAGTTAAAGTAATAGTAGTAGTTAAAGTAGTAGTAGCAGTTAAAGTAAGTAGCAGTTAAAGTAATAGTAAAGTAGTAGTAGTAGTTAAAGTAGTAGTAGTAACATTAGTAGTAGCAGTAGTATTTAAAGTAGTAGTAGTTAAAGTAGTATTAGTAGCAGTAGAAGTAGTTAACGTAATCGTAGACTTAGTAGTTAAAGTAGTAGTGGAAATATTAGTAGGAGTAGTAGCAAAAGTAGTTGTAGTTAAAGAAGTAGTAGAAGTAGTATTTAAAGTAGTAGCAAAAGTAGTAGTGGTTTAAGAAGCAGTAGTAGTAGTTAAAGCAGTAGTAGTAGGTGTAGTTGAATTAGTAGTACTAGTAGTAGTAGTAAAAGAAGTAGTAGCAGTAGTAGTAGTTAAAGTAGGAGTAGTAGTTAAAGTAGGAGTAGTAGTTAAAGAAGTAGTAGTAGTTAAAGTAGAAGCAGTAGTAGTTAAAGTAGTAGTAGAAGTAGTTAAAGTAGTAGTACTATTTAAAGTAGTAGTAGTAGTAGTAGTAGTAATAGTAGTAGTAGTAGTAGTTAAAGTAGTAGTAGAAGTAGTTGTTAAAGTAGTAGTTGTAGTAGTTAAAGAAGTAGTAGTAGATAAAGTAGTAGTAGTAGTTATTAAAGTAGTTTTTGTTTGTTTGATTTGAGGTTTAACGTCACCGTCAACACTGTAAAGGTCATTTTGGAGACGGTGCTTCCAATTTTGTGGGACTTTAAGCCGACATTGAGATGAAATGACATCTCAAGCCCTGTCGCCCAATAAAACCAATAGGGTTTATTAGCATGGATGGTCCACCTCGCACCACGGTTCCTGGCCAGGCTTAGATCCTCTAAGCGGTTTACCAGTTTACCGGACCGGATTCAGTTCTGCGTGAACGCATCATGCAGCCCATATATTTCTTCAAGCCCCTATGGGCAGTTAAAGTAGTAGTAGTAGTTAAAGTAGTAGTAGTTTAAGTAGTAGTAGCAGTTAAAGTAGCAGTAGATGTTAAAGTAGAAGTAGTAGAAGTTTAAGTGGTAGTAGTAGTTAAAGTAGTAGTAGTAGTAGTAGTAGTAGTCCAAGTAGTAGTAGTAGTAGTTGTAGTAGTAGTGTGTGTGTGTGTGTGTGTGTGTGTGTGTGTGTGTGTGTGTGTGTGTGTGTGTGTGTGTGTGTGTGTGTGTGTGTGTGTGTGTGTGTGTGTGTGAATTCGGGTTTAACGTCGCTTTCAACATTTTTTCAGTCATATCACGACGGTGTCTGGTTGCGACAGGGAGCTCAATGCTCACGTTTATAGTGCTGCCTCACTGAAGTATCATGTCCCAGACACATTACATGATACCACACCCAGTCACATTATCCTGAGACTGGATCGACCAGTCCTAGCTCTACCCCGTAAATCTGAGTGCCAAACGAGGAGCAGCTAGTACCATTTTTAACGACTTTGGTATGTCGCGGCCCGGGATCGAACCCGAGACCTCCCGTTCCCCGGAGCGGACACTCTACAAACTTAGCTATCGGGGCCAGTAAAGTAGTAGTAGTAGTTAAATAAGTATTAGTCGTAGTAGTAGTTAAAGTAGTACTAGTAGCAGTAGTAGTTAAATTAGTAGTAGTAGTTAAAGTAATAGTAGTAGTTAAAGTAGTAGTTAAAGTACTAGTAGTAGTAGTAGAAGTAGTTAAAGTAGCTGTAGTAGTTAAAGTAGTAGTAGCAGTAGAAGTAGTTAAAGTAGTAGTAGTAGTAGAAGTAGCAGTAGTTAAAGTAGTAGTATTATTATTAGTAGTAGTTAAATAAGAAGTAGTAGTAGCAGTAAAAGTAGTGGTAGTAGTAGTAGTAGAAGTATTAAAAGTAGGAGCAGTAGCAGTGGTAGTAGTAGTGTAGTAGTAGTAGTAGTAGTAGTAGTAGTAGTAGTAGTAGTAGTAGTAGTAGTAGTTAAAGTATACTAAGGGAAACAAGAAACGCAACATACATGCGCATTTGAATTTTGGGAAACAAAAAGGGTATCATTTTGTTAGATAAGTAAGAGTTTTATATTATACCATCAAACCGTCACTGAACCATAGCAAGAAAAGCCGGGGAATCGTAAACGTATAGCTGCTGACACTCGCATAAATAACTTACCCCACGGAAAACAACGGCAAAATATGCATCACGGACCCCAAAACATTACTGGAGTCATATTTGCTTCATTCAAAACGCTTCTAGGCTCAATAAACTAATATAGACACGAGTGAAGCCAAAGATCCGCTAATAGTTTTGGCGTTTGACGTCATCGTCACTTTAAAAGATCGCTTTAAAGAGGGTATTTCAATACTGATTCAAAGTCTTGAAAGTTTAAATTAAGCGATAGACTTCCAAAAGAACTTTTGGATACTCTTATCTGATAAAAGTTCACAGTAACGTCAACATAACGTTACATGCACATATAGACAACCTTGAAGTGCGTCGCGATATTTTCGGCACAGTGCACAAGAAACAACAACCTTTCTGATTTAGTCAGAGTATCGATCGTTTACACTATGCAGATCAGTAACCATTTTGCGTCGTAACGCGATGTGCTACGTTTGCGTGACGTCAAGGCAAGCGTTTAGCGGTTCTCTATTGGTTTGTTTGAGGTTTAACGTCCCCGTCAACACTGTAAAGGTCATTTTGGAGACGTTGCTTCCAATTTTGTGGGACTTTTACCGGACATTGAGATGAAATGACATCTCAAGCACTGTCGCCCAATGAAACCAATAGGGTTTATAAGCATGGACGGTCCGCTTCGCATCGCGGTTACTGGACAGGCTTAGATCCTCTGAGCGGTTTACCAGTATTAGTGTGTGGGCCGGATTCAGCTCTGCATGGAAGCATCATGCAGTCCATATATTTCTTCAAGCCCCTATGGGCGGGGGCGAAAAAGGAGTAGTTAAAGTACTACTAGTAGTAGTAGAAGTAGTTAAAGTAGCAGTAGTAGTTAAAGTAGTAGTAGCAGTAGTAGTAGGTAAGTAGTAGCAGTAGTAGAAGTAGCAGTAGTTACAGTAGTACTAGAAGTAGTAGTAGTAGTAGAAGTAGTAGTAGTAGTAGATAAAGTAGAAGTAGTTAGTAGTTAAAAAAGAAGAAGTAGTAGTAGTTAAGTAGTAGCAGTAGCAGCAGTTAAAGTAGTAGTAGTAGAAGTAGTTAAAGGAACAGTAGTAGTAGTAGTAGTAGTTAAAGTAGTAGTAGCAGTAGTAGTTAAAGTAGAAGTAATACTAGTAGTTAAAGTAGAAGTAGTATTACTAGCTAAAATAGAAGTAGAAGTTGTAGTAGTAGTAGTAGTAGTAGTAGTAGTAGTAGTAGTAGTAGTAGTAAAAGTAGTTAAAGTAGTAAAAGTAGCAGTAGCAGTAGTAGCAGTTAAACTAGTAGAATTAGTTAAAGTAGTAGTAGTAGTAGTAGTTAAAGTAGTAGCAGTAGTTAAAGTAGTAGTTGTAGTAGTTGTAGTAGTAGTAGTAGTAGTAGTTAAAGTAGTAGTAGAAGTAGTAGTTAAAGTTGTAGTAGCAGTAGTAGTTAAAGTAGTAGTAGTAGTTAAAGTAGTAGTAGTGGGCGTAGTTAAAGTAGTAGCAGTAGTAGCTTTAAAGTAGTAGTAGTAGTAGTAGTAGTAGTAGTAGTAGTATTGTTTTGTTTGATTTGAGGTTTAACGTCCCCGTCAACACTGTAAAGGTCATTTTGGAGACGTTGCTTCCAATTTTGTGGGACTTTTACCCGACATCGAGATGAAATGACATCAAGCCCTGTCGCCCAATGAAACCAATAGGGTTTATTAGCATGGACGGTCCGCCTCGCACCGCGGTTCCTGGACAGGCTAAGATCCTCTTAAGCGGTTTACCAGTACTAGTGTGCGGGCCGGATTCAGCTCTGCGTGGAAGCATCATGCAGCCCATATATTTCTTCAAGCCCCTGTGGGCGGGGGCTGAGTAGTAGTAGTAGTAGTAGTTAAAGTAGCAGTAGTTAAAGCAGTAGTAGCAGAAGTAGTTAAAGTAATAGTAGTAGTTAAAGTAGTAGTAGTAGTAGTAGTAGTAGTACTTGAAGGAGTAGTAGTAGTTATGGTAGTATCAGTAGCAGTAGTTAAAGTAGTAGCAGTTGCAGTAGTTAAAGTAGTTGTAGTAGGAGAAGTAGTAGTAGCAGTAGTAGCAGTAGTAGTAGTAGTTAAAGTCGGCCCCCGCCCATAGGGGCTTTTAGAAATATATGTGCTGCATGATGCTTCCACGCAGAGCTGAATCCGGCCCGCACACTAGTACTGGTAAACCGTTTAGAGGATCTAAGCCTGTCCAAGAACCGCGGTGCGAGGCGGACCTTCCATGCTAATAAACCCTATTGATTTCATTGGGCGACAGGGCTTGAGAAGTCATTTCATCTCAATGTCGGGTAAAAGTCCCACAAAATGGGAAGCAACGTCTCCAAAATGACCTTTACAGTGTCGACGGGAACGTTAAACCTTAAATCAAACAAACAAACAAAGTAGTAGTTAAAGTAGTAGTAGAAGTAGTTAATTAGTAGTAGTAGTAGTAGTTAAAGTAGTAGTAGTAGTAGTTAAAGTAGCAGTAGTAGTAGTAGTTAAAGTAGTAGTAGTTGAAGAAGTAGTAGTAATAGCAGTTAAAGTACTAGTAGCAGTAGTAGTTAAAGTACTAGTAGTAGTAGCAGTTAAAGTAGTAGTAGCAGTAGTAGTTAAAGTAGTAGTGGTAGTTAAAGTAGAAGTAGTAGTAGTAGCAGCAGTAGAAGTTAAAGTAGTAGAAGTAGTTAAAGAAGTTGTAGCAGTAAAAGTAGTAGTAGTAGTAGTAGTAGTAGTAGTAGTAGTAGTAGTAGTAGTAGTAGTTAAAGCAGTCGTGGTAATAGTAGTTAAAGAAGTAGTCGTAGTAAAAGTAGTAGTAGTAGTAGTTAAAGTAGTAGAAGTAGTTAAAGTAGTAGTAGTAGTAATGGTTAAAGTAGTAGTAGTACTAGTTAAAGTAGTAGTAGTATTAGAAGAAGTAGTTATAGTAGTAGTAGCAGTAGTAGTTAAAGTAGTAGTAGTAGTAATAGTAGTAGCAGTAGTAGCAGTAATAGCAGTAGCAGTAGTAGTAGTAGTAGTAGTAGTTAAAGATAAAGTAGAAGTAGTAGTCTTACTCGCGACGGGCGAGGATTGTGGCCGCGTAAAACTAATTACCCCCCCCCCCCCCAGTGGAATTCGTTTCCGCTGACCGTTCCAAGGCAGTTCTTCTGTCACTGTTTATTTTTGTTATGGTTTGTCTTTGGGTGTTTGTGTCGCTTATATTGTTTTATTTTGGATAGCCTGTTGGTCATTTTGTGGGAAAATGACTGCCGTTTTGGCTTTCCGCTGTTGGTGTTTCCATTAGGTCTGTTGTTTCATGTTTGTGCTTCTTTCCCTTTGATTTCTCTGATGGGAGTTGCGGGTTGATTGTATCGATTCCTGATCATTGCCTCCACTTCTATTTTCCATTACAATCTGGGTTGCAAACACTTCTACTCCAGCTAAGAGATGACCAACAATTGACCATCACATTATCCACAAAACTCACCATGGCCATTACCATGACCATCAAAACGCCACATTATGATTGGCTGTGCTGCACTTATATAATATATATATAAAATAAAAGCATCTGTTAAGATTGATGCTTGGCATTTCATGTAAATTGTTTATTTGACTTTTCACAGCCCAACCAACATTAGCTAGATTATTTAGAGCTAGGCATCCAAGCAATTAGCGGCCAGTTCAAAACTTACATTACATTGAACACATTACATTGAACAGGTTTCACTAGCTCTTAATAAAGATCAATAACAAGTTCATTTATCTAACAAGGCTTTGATGTTAACTGATAGAACATTGAACATAACAACAACTGCCGTTAAACTCCCTGTCCATCACTGTAAAATGTAGTTTCTAGTCCTATCACTATGTGTATTACACTGCCAGAACTACCACTGGACAATATGATATAATGGCCAAGCAATCACATTACATCTACATATAAACACCAATGTCAAAAAAAAAAAAAAAAAAACAGGCTATGTGTGGCATGATCTAGAGTGATGAAAGCATATTTTTTCTAACTTCGTAACTGTCAAACTCATTAATCTAAGACTTCATGATGAAACTATCAATGTGTTTTGTGCCAAACAGATTATTTCGGAGTCATCGTTTTATGCATACGTCTCTCGGTACAAGTTCACACAGAAATTGAAAGAATCCAGTAAGCCAACCTTTACCAAAATAGAAGAAGGCAATATTCCTGGATAAGTTCATTCTAGCAGCATATCAGTCTATACCAATAAACAATTGAACATCATAAAAATAATTAAAATGTGATATAAGTGGCTTGTAACATGACTATCCCACTTTCTATTTGATTGCATTTATTTTGATTTATTATTATTTATCTATTTATATATTTATTTAAGTAATTACATTTTAGTTTATGGCCCCCGCCCATAGAGGCTTGAAGAAATATATGGGCTGCATGATGTTTCCAAGCAGAGCTGAAACCGACCCGCAAACGGGTACTGGTAAACCGCTTAGAGGATCTTAGCCTGCCCAGGCAAAGCAGTCCATGCTTTTAACCCCTATCTGGCTATTGACCGTTTGCACAGGTCTGTCTGTTTAAATACATATGGCAAAGTACAGCATATGGTAGGAGACTTGCCCAGACAAAGCCATTCAGGCTAAAATTATGGCCAAATCTTCAGTGATTTCTAATTGATTATCGATCGCAACGACAGGAATGATAATCGATTATATTTTCAGCTCCAATTAGCCAGCCCTAATTAAGAGAGTGCTCTTATCCACTAGGCCATGAAGGCCTGTTGAAATAGGAAAGGTCTTAAAATGTCACAAAGCAGGATCGACTCTGGGGGGATTTTATTAGGGCCCCTCACTGAAAGTGTGGGTGCCCTATAGTAATCACTCTGTCCGTCCGTCTGTCTGTCTGTCTGTCCGTCCACAAATTTTCCTACTCCTCTGATAGCGCTGCCGGGGCCCTAGTCAGTTTCACTGACAGCTCTAGTTATATCTCAAAAATGACTCTAGATTTAGTTTACTATAGAAATACCTTTTCTAGGCATATGGATGCTGTGCTTAAGTTCTAAATCCCAACAACTTGGTTTTTTAACGATGGACCACCTGAAATACTATAAGGTGACCGAACCCAAACTCCCAGGTAAACATGTCCTGGATGATCCAAAACTCCTGGTAAAACTAGGTCAAGGTCATAAGGCAAAACATTATGGTATCACCAGAAAGGTCTTCTAACAAGGAATGTACATGTGAAATATGACAGCCTTATCACTTAATCAAGTTATGGCCAATTTTAGAGTCATTTTAAAAGTAGGTCATATGTCAAGGACTAGGAAATTATGGTACCATTGGATAGGTATTTTGTCAAGAAATGCACATGCGAGTTATGCAAGTCCAATCACTTAACAATAAAAAGTTATGGCCAATGTTATTTTAAAAAGGTCAAACATCAAGGTCAAGGTCATGAGGTAAAAATATATCACCGGAAAGATCTTGTGACTAAGTATGCACACGTGAAATATAAAAGTTCCATCACTCAACAGTTGAAAATAACGTCCAACGTTAAAGTTTTGAAAAAGGAAGTCGAAAATCATGTTCAAGGTATCAGGTCAAAAATCGTCAAATCACCAGTAGGGTCTTGTGGCAGGAATGCAGAGGTGAAATGCAAAATCCCTATCACCAATCGTAAATTATGGCCAAGTTTTTAAAAAGTAGGAGAAAGAAGAATTCCTTGCCACTTCAAATCTTGTGCAGTGGAATTCACAAGTTATCCTTGTGCAGTGGAATCACTAAGATAAGTCCTTAAAGAACAAGAGGCCCATTGGCCACAATGCTCACCAGAGCTCAGGCGGGCACTGCCCACTGGCAGCCATGTATTGTTTCCGGTTTTAATTTATTGATTATAAGTCTCCCAAACAAACCCTCATTTCCAAATGAGCACCCATGTTGACTCTGTATCTGAAATATTAGGCCTTTTATAAGAAGGGATGAGATATGGACCCAACAGAGCCCAGGCTGGTATCACTGAATCCATCTTATCATAAGGCACAAGAATATATATGGTTTTGGGGTTGGGATGTGTACTGTTCTTGAGATATAAGGCCTTTAAAGCTGCGGAGGGGTTGGAGCATGGCCCTGGCAGACCCCAGGAAAGCCAAGATTGTTGTCGCTGAATGTGTCTTATAATAAGGACCAAAAATATATTGTTTAGGGGTGTGGATATGAACAGTTTCAAAGATATGAGGTCCTCTTATGAAATGATGAGGAGTGGACCACCAAGTTGGTGTGACTGAATGTGTCTAATCATAAGAAACAAGAATATATATGATTATGAGGTGGGAATCTTAATGGTGTGTGAGATATATGGCCTTTTATGAAGTGGAGGAGTGGGCCATGGCATCAGCATGTTGCCCTAGCACATAGAGACTCCACGTTGATGTGCGTGAATGAGTCTTATTGTAGGGAACACAAATATACATATTTCAGGGATGGGGATCTGAACAGTTTCTGAGATATATGGCATTTTATGAAGTGGAAGGGGTGGGCATAGCCCCAGCAAATCCCCAGAGACCCCTAGGTTGGTATCACTGAGTGTTTTTTTTTTTTTTTGGTTTGGGTTTTACGGCCCTTTCAAGATTATTTCACTCATATCGAGCCTATCGTTAATCAGAGGTGGGCGAAAACCGGAGTACCCGGAGAAAAACCACCTGACCTTCCGTTGCAGAACTTGGCGTCTCACACGTGGCCAGAGCGAGGCTCGAACCTACGGCGGTGAGAGACCTAATGACTAAGAGTCAGCGCTCTTATCCACTAGGCCACGGAGGCCCGTATCACTGAGTGTGTCTCATCATAAGGAACAAGAATATATATGGTTTAGGAGTGGGGGTTCTGAATGGTTTCTGAGATATTGAGCCTTTGACGAAGTGGAGGGGGTTTGGCATGGCCCGGGCACATCCCAGGGGACCCCCAGGTTGGTTTCAATGTATGCGTCTTATCATAAGAAACAAGAATATATATGGTTTTGGGGTGGGGATCTGAATGGTTTCCGAGACATATCACCTTTTATGAAGTGGAGTTGTGGGGCACAGCCCCCGCGCGGCCTGGGAGACCGTTAGGTCATCACTGAATGCTTCTTATCATAAGGAACAAGAATTTATAGGATAGGCAGTTGCCCGCCGTCGTCTTTTGTGTCCGCTCTATCTCTTGCAGATCCGGAACGATTTTCAGTAAACTTTGGACAAACATACCCCTCGAGTCTGAATCCCGGAATCCTGTGCCTGCTCCACACCCCGTAAGACCCCCATAGGCCTAATTGAGTATGTGCAAAACCCCTAACTCAACCACGCCAACCCTATGTGAAGCCCCAACTTAAGGTCATCATTTTAGCCTTGAATTTCCTATACATTATATCTCTTTAACCCCTGATTCCCACCAGCCCTGGTCAATTATCCGCCACAGTTAGATGTGCAGAACGCATAACACCACCATGACAATACAAGTTGAAGGCCATAGCTGAGAAACATGTGTCCGAGCACCTAACCCCATGTCCGCTCCTTATCTGTTTCACTCCCCTGAAAGATTTTCAATCAACTCCGGCCAAACACTTGCCCCAGTGAGAAGATGTGCAGAAACTGCAACTCAGTCATGCAGACACATGATCATGGTCACAAATGAAGGTTAAGAGCCAGATCCAAACTTTGCCTCCTCTCCATATCTCCCTACCCATAGAAGGACCCTCAATCAACTTTGGTCCAATGAAGATCTGAATATGATATGCTGAACCCACAGCTCAACCATACAGACTCCAGGTGAAGGTCACAAATGAAGGTCACAAGCTCCAGCCATGAATTTCCTGTCAGCTCCACATCCCCCGCCCCCCACCCATGGAAAAATTCTCACCCACCTAGGTCAAATGAGGGCCCAAAAAAGATGAGCAGAACCTGCAACTCAAACATCCAGGGCCAAACTGCGTTGGGAGACAGCTGTCCCTCAGCCTGCCGTGTTCAATTTTGTAACTGTGCCAAACACATTGCTTCGAAATCTTAAAGAAATATTTGTTTGCACTAGTCATTAGGTATTTAGTAACTTTTCAACGGAAAACACCAAATTGAATAAGTACACACTAGCAGCATATCAATAGAATATATTTTAGATCATTAAATAAATGAGTTGAAATGATTCAAAAGTAACTTGCAGCATGACTTTCCTGCCCACTTCCTAACAGAATTTATCTTATTTATATCTATTTTAATCATTTAATAACTATTCATTTATTTATTTATTTACTAAGCTATTGATTTTTTACTTTATTAACTATTGTTTTATATTTATTTGTTTATTTTTACTTATTTATTTTATACTTATTTATTTATTTATTTCTTATTTATTTATTCATTATTTACTTATTTTAATGTTAAGAAGTCAACAAACAGTCATTCTACAAGTTCACAAAGATATCAAAAATTGCACAAGAAAGCAATCCAAAGGACAGCTGTATCGCCCTGCCACAGACCAACCCAGAATGCTCAAGCCACAGGTTACACTCATCCCACCTAGGCCATAATTTGAGCAAAGTTCAATGAAAATTCCTCCATGGGCAAAAGGGATAGAGAGCTGACAGGAAACCCCACGGCTCAACCATATGACCCTCATCTGCAATCCTCACCCAGAGACTGCATGACTCAGTTACGGGTTCAGCATACCATCCCACTCTGTACAACACTCCCAATCAAAATCCTTCCAATGGCAATGAGATATAGCGGAGAAACAAATCCTGAGGCCCAAACACCCAACCTCAAACCGTGACAAAGACCAAGTGCCAACACGGTCAAGTCACAGGCCCCGCACAACATCCCAATGGGGCAAACGTTCAACCAAAGTCAAACAAAAACCCACCAAGGGGCAAATGAGACAGCGCCGACATGAAACACAACGTCCAAACTCCCGATCCCAAACCAGGACCCCCACCCCGAGCCGCCACGGTGCAATTAGGGGCCTGCGCACCAGTGTACCGAGGCAAATATTTGACCAAAGCTCAATTAAAACTGCTCAAGTGGTATAAGAGATATAGTTACAGGAATTTCAAGGATCAAACTACTGACCCTCAATTGAGGCCTTCACCTTGAAGCCGAGTCAGGTATCACACATCCACTCAATTAGGCCAACATTTGTCCGAAGTTTAATGAAAATCCCTCAAGGGCAAAGGAGATATGGAACGGGCACAAAACCCAACAAGAGGCCCATGGGCCACTATGCTCACCAGAGCTCAGGTGGGCACTGCCCACTGGCAGCCATGTATAGTTTCAATTTATCGATTATAAAGTCCCCAAAACAAAGCCTCATTCCTTGTGGACTTTGTATCTAAAATATTAGGCCTTTTATGAAGTGGAGGGGTGGGACATGGATCCAACAGAGCCTAGGTTGGTATCACTGAATGTATCTTATCATATGGAACAAGAATATGTATGGTTTAGGGATGGGGATGTGTACATTTCCAGAGATATAAGGCCGTTTAAGCTGTGCTGGGGTTGCAGCATGGCCCTGACAGACACCAGGAACTCCAAGACTGTTGTCCTTGAATGTGTCTTATCATTAGGAGCAAGAAAATATAGTGTTTAGAAGTGGGGATCTGAACTGTTTCTGAGATATGAGGCCTTCTTATGAAGTGAAAATGAGAGGAATGGCCCCTGTGGACTGCCAAGTTGGTGTAACTGATTGTGTCTAATCACAAGGGACAAGAATATATTATATGATTATGAGGTTTTATTTGTTTGACTTGAGGTTTAACGTCCCGTCAATACTGTAAAGGTCATTTTGGAGACGTTGCTTCCAATTTTGTGGGACTTTTACCCGACATTGACATCTCAAGCCCTATCGCCAAACGAAACCAATAGGGTTTATAAGCACATGATTATGAGGTGGAGATCTTAATGGTGTCTGAGATATATGGCCTTTTATAAAGTAGAAGGGTGGGCCATGGCATCGACACATTGCCCTAGCACAAATACACCCAAAGTTGATGTGACTAAATGAGTCTTATCAAAAGAAACACAAATATACATGCCTTAGGGGTGGGGATCTGAACAGTTTCTGAGATATATGGCATTTTATGAAGAGGATGATCGGGGCATGGTCAGCGCACCCTAGGAGACCCCTAGGTTGGTATTAGTGAATGTGTCTTATCAAAAGGAACAAGAGTATATATGGTTTAGGGATGGGCACCTAAATGGTTTCTGAGATATTGGGCCTTTTACAAAGTGGAGGGGTTGGACATGGCCAGGGCACATCCCAGGGGACACCCAAGTTGGTGTCACTGAATGCGTCTTATCGTAAAAAAACAAGAATATAATATATGGTTTTGGGGTGGAGATCTGAATGGTTTCTGAGATAACTCGCCTTTTATGAAGTGGAGGGGTCTGGCATGGCCCCGCCGCACCGTTGGAGACCCCTAGGTTGGTATCACTGAATGTCTCTTATCATAAGGAACAAGAATTTATATGGTTATGGAGTGGGGATCTAAACAGTTTCTGAGATATTGGTTTCGTTTTTGTTTGATTTGAGTTTTAATGTCCCCGTCAACACGGTAAAGGTCCTTTTGGAGACGTTGCTTCCAATTTTGTGGGACTTTTACCCGACGTTGAGATGAAATGACATCTCAAGCCCTTTCACCAAATGAAACCAATAGGGTTTGTAAGCATGGACGGTACGACTCGCACCGCTTTGCCAGGGCAGGCTTAGATCCTCAAAGCGGTTTACCAGTAATCGTGTGCGGGTCGGATTTAGCTCTGCGTGGAAGCATTGTGCAGCCCATATATTTCTTCAAGCGGGGGCCTAATCCGAGATATTGGGCCTTTTATGAAGTGGAGGGGGTGGGGCATGGCCTAGGCAAATCCCAGGGGACCCCAAGGTTGGTGTCACTGAATGCGTCTTATCATAAGAAACCAGAATATGTATGGCTTTGGGTGGGGATCTGAAAGGTTTCTGAGATATATCGCCTTTTATGAAGTGGAGGGGTGGGGCATGGCCCCGGCACACCCCGGATGACCCCTAGGTTAAAATCACTGAATACGTCTTATCATAAGTTACAAGAATATATATATGGTTTATGGGTGGGTATCTGAACGGTTTCTGAGATATTGGGCCTTTTATGGGGAGGAGGGGGTGAGGCAAGGCCAATGCACATCCCAGGGGACCTCCAGGTTGGTGTCACTGAATGCGTCTTATCATAAGAAACAAGAATATATATGGTTTTGGGTGGGGATCAGGTTGGTTTCTGAGATATATCGCCTTTTATGAAGTCGAGGGGTGGGGCATGGCCCCGACGCACCCTGGGAGACCCCTGGGTTGGTATCACTGAATGCGTCTTATCATAAGAAAAAAGAATATATATGGTTTAAGTGTGGGGATATGAATGGTTTCTGAGATATATGGCCTTTTATGCACTGGAGGGGTGGGGCATGGCCCCGGCACACCCTGGGGGACCCCAAGGTTGGCATAAAAGCATGTGGCTGAAAGAAGTTCACTCAAGGAATACTTCTATAAAAGTTTTGTCAAAATATCTGCAATGGCTAGACAGTAAATGCCATTTTTCTGCTTTCCCCCCATTGAAGATTTTAATTAAAAACACAAACTTTCAATCCCCCAACCCAAGGATGCTACAGATGAAATTCAAGCTGAATCGGCCCTATGGCTTCAGAGGAGATGTCGTTTGAAAGTGTTGACGCCAGACGATGCAGACGATGACGACGTACAACTGCCTATCCTATAAGCTCCACCGGAGCCTTCGGCCCTGGTGAGCTAAAAACCCAAACAAGTGACCCTCAACTATGCACCTGACCTTAAGCGACATAGCCCATCCATTGGCCCCGCGAACCAGCTCACCGTGGGAACATTTGACCAAAGTCTTATGAAAAACCATCAAAGGTCTAGGAGATATGGAGCAGACAAGAACGTGTTATTGACAGACAGGCAAAGGGCACTTCCATCATCTCCCATCTGCCTTGCCCAAGGGGATTAATGGGCACTGCCCAGTGGCCGCCATGTTTTTTAACGTGATATCATTTTAATCTACCAAATGAATCCCCGTGTCCAAATGAGCACCTATGTGGACTCAGTATCTGAAACATTAGGCCTTTTATGAAGTAGAGGGGTGGGGCTTGGACCCAATGGAGCCCTGGTTGGTGTCACGAAATGCGTCTTATCATAAGGAACGAGAATATATATGGTTTAGCAGTGGGGATCTGTAAGGCCTCTTAAGTGGGGGAGAAGTTGGGGCATGCCCTGTTGATCCCAGGAAAGCCCAAGATTGTTGTCCCTAAATGTTTCTTATCATAAGGACCCAGTATATATATGGTTTAGGGGTGGGAATCTGAACGGTTTCTGAGATTTGAGGCCCTTTTATGAAGTGGAAAGGATAGGAATGCGGACCCCGCTACAGTGGGTGTGCTAATAATAAGGAATAAGAATATATATGACTATCGGGCTGGGATTTGAATGGTTTCAGAAATACAAAGCCCTTTATGAAGTGGAAGGGCGGGGCACATTGCCTCAGCACAAAGAGACCCCCAGGTTGGTGTGATTGAACGAGTCTTATCATAAGGAACAAGTATATGGTTTAGGGGTGGGGATCTGAACTATTTCTGAGATATATGGCTTTTAATGAAGTACAGTGATGGGGCATGGCCTAGGCATGCCCCGGGGACTCCCAAGCTGGTGTCACTGAATGCGTCTTATCATAAGGACGATGAATATATATGGTTTAGGGTGGGGCTAAGAACAGTTTCTGCGATATAAGGCCTATTGTGAAGTGGAGGGGTGGGGCAAGGCCCCGGGAGACTCCCAGGTTGGTGTCAATGAATGTGCCTTATCATAGTGAACAAGAATATATATGGTTTAGGGGTAGCCATCTGTAGGGTTTCCGATATATTGTGAGATTATGAAATAGAGGGGTGGGGCATGGCCCCAGCACATCCCTGGGAACCCCCAGGTTGGTGTCAATGAATGCGTCTTATCATAATGAACAAGAATATATATGGTTTAGGGGTGAGGATCTGAACAGTTTCTGAGATATATGGCCTTTTGTGAAGTGAAAGGGGGGGGGGGGGCAAGGACCCGGCGCATTCCCTGAGGACCCCCAGGTTGGTGTCAATGAATGTGTCTTATCATAAGGACCACGAATATATATGGTTTAGGGGCGGGGATCTGTAAGGTTTCCGAGATATTGGGCCTTTTTTATGAAATTGAGGGGGTGGGGCATGGCCCCGGCGCATCCCGGGGACTCCCAGGCTCATGTCATTGAATGTGTCTTATCATAAGGAATAAGAATATATATGGTTTAGGGGTGGGGATCTGAATGTTTTCCAAGTTATTGAGCCCTTTATTAAGTGGAGGGGATGGGCATGGCCTCGGCGCATCCCTGAGGACCCCCGGTTGGTGTCACTGAATGCGTCTTATCAATAGGAACAAGAATATATATGGTTTAGGGGTAGGGATCTGAATGGTTTCTCTGATTTATGGCCTTTTATGAAGTGGAGGGGGTGGGGCATGGCCCCGGCACAACCTGGGGGACCCTCAGGTTGGCATAAAAGCATATGGCTGAGAGAAGTTTACTCAAGAAACATTTCTATAAAAGTTTTGTCAAAATATCTGCAATGACTTGGCAGTAAATGCTATTTTTTTCAATTTTTCCCAGTATAAGTCTATGGAAACTAAGTTGCCATAACAACCAAACTAATGAGCCGATTTTGATAAAAAACACAAACTTTCAATCCCCCAGCCCAAGGATGCTACAGATAAAATTTGGGCCACATCGGCCTAGTGGCTTCAGAGAAGAAGATGTTTAAAAGTGTTGACGACGCAGACGATGCAGACGCAGACGACGACGGACAACTGCCTATCCTATAAGCTTCCCCGGAGCCTTCGGCTCTGGTGAGCTAAAAATAAGTCTTACACTCATGACACAGA
This sequence comes from Lucinisca nassula, assembly GCA_963580285.1. Classification (NCBI taxonomy): domain Eukaryota; kingdom Metazoa; phylum Mollusca; class Bivalvia; order Lucinida; family Lucinidae; genus Lucinisca; species Lucinisca nassula. The sequence continues at coordinate 61,055,137 of OY757025.1, forward strand.
AATTATAAATCCAAAACACAATGTTTTTCTGATTACAATAGGCAGTAAAATCCAAACAAGTTGTCATGGAATTCCAAGACCAATAACACATGAAAAGAATGGCCATATACTTACTTTTTAGTAAAGATTTGTCAATGAAGGAATACAGTTCGAACAAATTGACATGAGACTGGTGAACTCTATTAACATAATTTCACACCCAACTGAATGCATGTATTTATCTTCGCCGTCTCCCGAAAATGGCGATATTGTTATTCAATATTTAGAGGTCGGTAAATGGATCGCAATTCAAGGGATGCCGAAAATTCGAGTGAATGTGTGAATGTGTGAATTCAACTGTAACACAAGCATAGCTGTGGCGTATATGACCATTTCGTCCGCTTGTAGAAAGTGTGCGAAAGGCACTCTACCGAATCTTCTGGTGGACTCAGTGAATTTGACGTATATTAAACAACACCTAAACAGCTCCGCCTAGTCAATCTTATCTGCGACTACTATACAAGCCACTTATATCACATTTTAATGAACTTTATGTTTGATTATCTATTGATATAAACTGATATGCTGCTAGAATAAATTAATCCAGGAACACTGCGATCACTTCTATTTTGGTAAAGGTTGGCTTACTGGATTCTTTCAATTTCTGTGTGAACTAGTTCCGAGAGACGTATGCATAAAACGATGACTCCGAAATAATCTTTTTGGCAAAGAACATTGATAGTTTCATCATGAAGTCTTAGATTAGTGAGTTTGACAGTTACGAAATAAGAAAAAAAATTGCTGTCATCATGCCACACTTAGCCTGTTTTTTTTTTGACATTGGTCATTTTGACATTGGTCATTGTATTTTGACATTGGTCATTATATGTAGATGTAATGTGATAGATGAGTGGACTGTGATAGACTGGAGATTGCTTGGTCATTATATCAGGTTGTCCAGTGGTAGTTCTGGCAGTGTAATACACATAGTGATAGAACTAGAAGTACATTTTACAGTGATGGACGGAGTTTAACAGAAGCTGTTGTGATGTTCAATGTTCTATCAGTTAACCTCAAAGCCGTGTTAGAAAAATGAACTTGTTATTGATCTGTATTAAGAGCTAGTGAAATTTGTTCAAAGTAATATAAGTTTTGAACTGGCCGCTAATTGCTTGGATGCCTAGCTCTAAATAACCTAGCTAATGTTGGTTGGGCTGTGAAAAGTCAAACAAACAATTTACATGAAATGCCAAGCATCAATCTTAACAGACGTTTTAATTTTTTTATCATTCTAGTGCAGCACAGCCAATCATAATGAGGCGTATGATGGTCATGGTAATGGTAATAGTGATAGTCTTGTGGAGTATGAGATGGTCATGCGTAGTCTTTCAAAGCGCAGTGAGACGTGACTGCACATTTAATTTTTGACTAGTCCGTGTTTTAGGTAAATCGCCTTCAGTTGGAATCTTTCATTGGGCGATATAGTTTTAGGTAAGTCGCCTACATTGGGCGATATAGTTTTACTGAGGTTCGTACTGCATTAGATTAACCACTTGGCCACAAATTTTATATATTGACATAATCATAAATCTTATTTTTAATTCTTAAGTCCCGTGAAAAAAGCAATCCGAAACCTGCTACCCCTTACACATGAAATAGTCATGTCACGCTTGAACGTTGAACTCTCAAAGGTCGTTGATAAAATATATAGTGATCTGATGGTCAATTGTTGGTCATCTCTTAGAGGTGTCTGCATTCCAGATTGTAATAGAGTCTGAGGTTATCATAGCAAAAAAAAAAAAATAGTTGTATTAAACTGCACAGCATGTGAAGTTGGTAGGTATTCTATTAATCTCACATCTGGAGCTAAGAATTAGTTGCCATTGTCATTCTTATTATTTTTGTTGTATATCAAATGTCCGTATAAAGAGGGTCGATTGCAGCAAGTATTCTACTAAAATCAGGATTTAAAATATGAACTTTAATTTAAAATTACGTAGATAATACACACACACTGAATATAAGGTGAGGCTAGTAATATTGATGAGCAACTTATCCTGACACTGGGTCGACCAGTCCTAGCTCTACCCCGTAAATCTGAGTGCCAAGCGAGGAGCAGCTAGTACCATTTTTAACGCCTTTGGTATGTCGCAGCCCGGGATCGAACCCGTGACCTCCCGTTCCCCGGAGCGGACACTCTAGCAACTGAGCTATCGGGGCCGGTAGTAGTAGTAGCAGTAGTATCAGTTAAGTAGTAGCAGTAGTATCAGTTAAAGTATTAGAAGTAGTAGCAGTTAAAGTAGTAGTAGTAGCAGCAGTAGTTAAAGTAATAGTAAAAGTAGTAAAAGTAGTTAAAGTAGCAGTAGCAGTAGAAGTTAAAGTAGTAGTAGTTAAAGAAGTAGTAGCAGTAGTAGTAGTTGAAGTAGCAGTAGTAGTAGAAATTAAAGTAGGAGTAGTAGTAGCAGTTAAAGTAGTAGTAGTTAAAGTACTAGTTAAAGTAGCAGTAGTTAAAGTAGCAGTTGTAGTTAAAATAGTAGTAGTAGTAGTAGTAGTAGTAGTAGTAGTAGTAGTTAAAGAAGTAAAGTAGTAGTTAAAGTAGTAGTAGTAGGTAAAGTAGTAGTTAAAGTAGTAGTTAAAGTACTTCTAACAGTAGTAGAAGTAGTTAAAGTAGCAGTAGTAGTTAAAGTAGTAGTAGCAGTAGTAGTAGTTTAAGAAGTAGTATAAGTGGTAGTAGTAGTAGTAGTAGTAGTAGTAGTAGTAGTAGAAGTTGTAGAAGTAGTAGCTAAAGTAGTAGTAGCAGTAAAAGTAGTAGTATAAGTAGTAGTAGAAGTACTTAAAGAAGGAGTGGTAGTAGAAGTACTTAAAGAAGGAGTGGTAGTTGAAATAGTAGTAGCAGTAGTAGTAGTAAAAGTAGTAGTAGTAGAAGTTAAAGTAGTAGTAGGAGTAATTGTAGTTAATCTAGTAGTAGGAGTAGTTGTAGTTATTTAAGTAGTAGTAGCAGTTAAAGTAGTAGCAGTTGTTAAAGTAGTAGTAGTAGTAGAAATTAAAGTAGTAGTAGTAGTAGTAGTAGTTAAAGTAGTAGTAGTAGTAGTAAAGTAGTAATAGTAGTAGTTAAAGTAGTACTAGTAGAAGTAGTAGTAGTAGTAGATAAAGTAGTAGTAGTAGTAGTAGTAGTTAAACTAGTAGCAGTAGTAGAAATTAAAGTAGTTGCAGTAGTAGCGGTAGCAGTAGTTAAAGTAGTGGTAGTAGTCGTAGTTAAAGTAGTAATAGTAGTTAAAGTAGTAGTAGAAGCAGTAGTAGGTAAAGTAGAAGTAGTAGTTGTTAAAGAAGTAGGAGTAGTGAAAGTAGTAGTAGAAGTAGTAGTTAAAGTAGTAGTAGGAGTTAAAGCAGTAGTAGTAGTAGTAGTTTAAGTAGATGTTGTAGTTAAAGTAGTAGTAGTAGTAGTAGTAGTAGTAGTAGTAGTAGTAGTTAAAGATGAAGTACTTGTTAAAGTAGTAGAAGTAGTAGTAGTAGTAGATAAAGGAGTAGTAGTAGTAGTTTAAGTAGTAGCAGTTGAAGTAGTTAAAGTAGTAGCAGTAGTAGAAATTAAAGTATTAGAAGTAGTAGTAGTTAAAGAAGTAGTGGTAGAAGTAGTTAAAGTAGTAGTAGTAGTAGAAGTAGTTAAAATAGTAGTAGTAGTAGTAGTATTTAAAGTAGTAGTAGTAGTAGTAGTTAAACAAGTAGTAGAAGTAGTAGTTAAAATAGTAGTAGTAGTTAAAGTAGTAGTAGTAGCTAAAGTAGTGGTGGTAGTAGTTATAGTAGCAGAAGTATTTAAAGTAGTTGAAGCAGTAGTAGTAATTAAAGTAGTAGTAGTAGTAGTAGTAGGAGGAGTAAAGAAGTTGTGGTAGAAGTCGTTAAAGAAGCAGTAGTAATTAAAGTTGTAGTAGCAGTAGTTAAAGTAGCAGTAGAAGTTAAAGTAGTAGTTGTCGTAGTAGTTAAAGTAGTAGTAGTAGTAGTTAAAGTAGAAGTAGTAGTAGTAGCAGTTAAAGTAGTAGTAGTATTTTAGTTGGTAGTAGTAGTAGTAGATTAGTAGTAGTAGTAGTAGTAGTTGTAGTAGTAGTAGTAGTGGTAGTAGTTAATGTAGTAGTAGTTAAAAGTAGTAGTAGTAGTTAAATTAGTAGTACTAGTAGTAGTAGTAGTAGCCTCCGTGGCCTTATGGATAAGAGCGCTGACTCTTAGTCATTAGGTCTCTCACCGCAGTAGGTTCGAGCCTCGCTCGGGCCACGTGTGAGACGCCAAGTTCTGCAACGGAAGGTCAGGTGGTTTTTCTCCGGGTATTCCGGTTTTCGCCCACCTCTGATTAACGATCGGCTCGATATGAGTGAAATAATCTTGAAAGGGCCGTAAAACCCAAACCAAAAAAAAAAAAAAGTACTAGTAGTAGTAGTAGAAGAAGTTAAAGTTGTAGTACTAGTAGTTAAAGTAGTAGCAGTAGTAGTACTAGTTAATTGATTGATTGATTTGAGGTTTAACGTCCCCGTCAACACTGTAAAGGTCATTTTGGAGACGTTGCTTCCAATTTTGTGGGACTTTTACCCGACATTGAGATGAAATGACATCTCAAGCCCTGTCGCCCAATGAAACCAAAAGGGTTTATAAGCATGGACGGTCCGCCTCGCAGCGCGGTTCCTGGACAGGCTTAGATCCTCTAAGTGGTTTACCAGTACTATAGTGTGCGGACGGATCAGCTCTGCGTGGAAGCATCATGCAGCCCATATATTTCTTCAAGCCCCTATGGGCGGGGGCCGAGTAGTAGTAGTTAAAGTAGTAGTAGTAGAAGTAGTAGTTAAAGAAAATGTGGAAGTGGAAGTTAAAGTAGTAGCAGTAGTAGTTAAAGTAATAGCAGTAGTAGTAGTAGTTAAAGTATTAGTAGTAGTATTTAAAGTAGTAGTAGAAGTAGAAGTAGTTATCTTAGCAGTAGTAGTTAAAAGTATTATTATTATTATTTATAGTAGTAGTAGTAAAAGTATTTGTAGTTAAAGAAGAAGTAGAAGAAGTAGTTAAAGTACTTGTAATAGTGAGTTTTAGTTTTACGTCCCACCAACAGCTAAGGTCATACGGAGACAGGACCTCGGTGAAAAGACTCATCCGAAAGTCTGGAGAAGCCCGGGATCGATCCTACGATCCCTGGTTTACAAGGCGAGCAGCATAACCTCTGCGCCACAGGGGATTCTAAGTACTTCTAATAGTAGTAGTGGTAAAAGTAGCAGTAGTAGTAGTTAAAGTAGTAGTATTAATTGTAGTTAAATTAGTAGTAGCAGTTGTTAAAGTAGTAGTAGTAGTAGTTAAAGGTGTAGAAGAAGTTAAAGTAGTAGTAGTAGTAGTAGTAGTTAAAGTAGTAGTAGCAGAAGTAGTTAAAGTAGTAGTAGTAGTTAAAGTAGTAGTAGTAGTTAAAGTCGTAGAAGAAGCTAAAGTAGTAGTAGCAGAACTAGTTAAAGTAGCAGTAGAAGAAGAAGTTAAAGTAGTAGTAGAAGATAAAGTAGTAGTAGAAGTAGTAGTTTAAGAAGAAGAAGTAGTAGTAGTTAAAGTAGTAGCAGTAACAGAAGTAAAAGTAGTAGTAGAAGTAGTTTAAGTAGCAGCAGTAGTAGAAGTAGTAGTAGTAGTTAAAGTAGTAGTAGCAGTAGTTAAAGTAGTAGTACTAGTAGTAGTTAAAGTAGTAGTAGTACTAGCTAATATAGAAGTAGAAGTTGTAGTAGTAGTAGTTAAAGTAGTAGTAGTAGTAGTAGCAGAAGTTAAAGTAGTAGTAGATGTAGTAGTAGTAGTTAAAGTAGAAGTAGTAGTAGCAGTAAAAGTAGTAGTAGAAGTACTAGTAGAAGTAGTTAAAGTAGGAGTAGTAGTTGAACTAGTAGCAGCAGGACTAGTAGTTAAATAATAGTAGTAGTAAGTAAAGTAGTAGTAGGAGTAATAGCAGTTAAAGTAACAGTAGGAGTAGTTGTAGTTAAAGTAGTAGTACTAGCAGTTAAAAGAGTAGCAGTAGTCAAAGTAGTAGTAGTAATAGTAGTAGTTTAAGTAGTAGAAGTAGTACTAGCTAAAATATTAGTAAAGGTTCTAGTAGTAGTAGTAGCAGTAGTAGTAGTTCAAGTAGTAGTAGTAGTAGCAGCAGTTAAAGTAGTTGTAGTTAAAGTAGCAGTTGTAGTTAAAGAAGTAATAGTAGTAGTAGTTAAAGTAGTAGTAGTAGTTAAAGTAGAAGTTAAAGTACTTGTAGTAGCAGTAGAAATAGTTAAAGTAGCAGTAGTAGCTAAAATTGTTGTAACAGTAGTGGTAGTTAAAGTAGATGTAGTAGTAGAAGTAGCAGTTGCTGTAGTATAAGAAGTAGTAGTAGTAGTAGTAGAAGAAGTAGTAGTAGTAGTTAAAGTAGTTGCAGTAGTAGTAGTAGTAAAAGTAGCAGTAGTAGTAGCAGTATGAGTAGAAGAAGAAGAAGAAGTAGTTAAAGTAGGAGTAGTAGTTGAACTAGTAGCAGCAGTAGTAGTAGTAGTAGTAGTAGTAGTAGTAGTAGTAGTAGTAGTTAAAGTAGTAGTAGGAATAGTTGCAGTTAAAGTAGTAGCAGTTAAAGTAGTAGCAGTAGTCACACTAATAGTAATAGTAGTAGTTTAAGTAGTCGTAGTAGTACTAGCTAAAATAGAAGTAGAAGTTGTAGCAGTAGAAGTAGTAGTAGTTAAAGTAGTTGCAGTAGTAGTAGAAGTTAAAGTAGTAGTAGTAGTGAGTGAGTGAGTGAGTTTTAGTTTTACGTCCCACCAACAGCTAAGGTCATACGGAGACGGGACCTCGGTTTAAAGACTCATCCGAAAGTCTTGAGAAGCCCGGGATCGATCCTGCGATCCCTGGTTTACAAGGCGAGTAGCGTAACCACTGCGCCACGGAGGCTTCTAGTAGTAGTAGTAGTAGTAGTTAAAGTAAAAGTAGTAGTTGAAGAAGTATTAGTAGTAGTAGCATTTAAAGAAGTGACAGTAGTAGTAAAAGTAGTAGGAGCAGTTAAAGTAGTAGGAGTAGTACTAGCAGTTGTTGTTATAGTAGGACTAGAAGTAGCAGTTAAAGAAGCAGTAGTAGTAGTAGTTAATGTAGTAATAGAAGTAGTAGAAGTAGTAGTTCATGTAAAAATAGTAGTAGTTGAAGTAGATAATGTAGTAGTAGCAGTAGTAGTTAAAGAAGTAGAAGCAATTGTAATAATTAAAGTAGTAGCAGATGTAGTAGTAGTTATAGTAGTAGTAGAAGAATGCGTTAAATAGTAGTAGTAGTAGTTAAAGAAGTAGTAGTAGTAATAGAAGGTAAAATCGTAAAAAAGTAGTAGTAGTTGTTGGAGTAGTAGTAGTAGAAGTAGTAGTTAGAGTAGTAGTAGTAGTAGTAGTTAGAGTAGTATTAGTATTAGTAATTGAAGTAGTAGTAGTAGAAGTATTAGTTAAAGTAGCAGTAGTAGTAGTAGTAGAAGTAGTAGTAATGGTTAAAGTAGCAGAAGTAGGAGTTAAAGTTGTAGTAGAAGTAGTAGTTAAATTATTAGCAGTAGAAGTAGAAGTTAAAGAAGTAGTAGATGTAGTAGTTAAAGTAGTAGTAGTAGTATAGCAGAAGTGGTTAAAGTAGTAGTATCAGTAGTATTGTTAGCAGTAGTAGTTAAAGTAGTAGTAGCGCTAGCGAAAATAGTAGTAGAACTTGTAGAAGCAGTAGTAGTTAAAGTAGTAGTAGTGGTAGTAGTTAAAGTAGTAGTAGTAGTTAAAGCAGAAGTAGTTAAAGAAGTTGTAGCAGTAGTATTGGTAGCAGTAGTAGTTAAAGTAGTAGAAGCCCTTAAAGTAGTAGAAAGAGTTAAAGATGTAGTAGTAGAAGTAGTAGTTAAGGTAGTAATAGTAGTAGTAGTTAAAGTAGTAGTAGTTGGAGTAGTTAAAGTAGAAGTAGTAGTAGTAATAGTAGTAGTAGTAGTAGCAATAGCAGTTGTTAAAGTAGAAGTAGTAGTAGTTAAAGTAGTAGTAGGAGTAGTAGCAGTTAAAGTAATAGTATGAGTATTTGTAGTTAAAATAGTAGTAGTAGCAGTTAAAAGAGGAGCAGTAGTCAAAGTAGTGGTAGTAATAGTAGTAGTTTAAGTAGTAGCAGTAGTACTAGCTAAAATAGTAGTAGAAATTCTAGTAGTTGTAGTAGCAGTAGAAGTAGTAGTTAAAGTAGTAGTAGTAGTAGTAGCAGTAGTTGTGTCTCAAGCCCTGACGTGCAATAAACCAATAGTAGTTAAAGTAGTAGTAGTTGGAGTAGTTAAAGTAGAAGTAGTAGTAGTAATAGTAGTAGTAGTAGTAGCAATAGCAGTTGTTAAAGTAGAAGTAGTAGTAGTTAAAGTAGTAGTAGGAGTAGTAGCAGTTAAAGTAATAGTATGAGTATTTGTAGTTAAAATAGTAGTAGTAGCAGTTAAAAGAGGAGCAGTAGTCAAAGTAGTGGTAGTAATAGTAGTAGTTTAAGTAGTAGCAGTAGTACTAGCTAAAATAGTAGTAGAAATTCTAGTAGTTGTAGTAGCAGTAGTAGTAGTAGTTAAAGTAGTAGTAGTAGTAGCAGTAGTTAAAGTAGTTGTAGTAGTAGTAGAAGTTAAAAAAGTAGTTGTAGTTAAAGTAGTAGTAGTAGTAGTAGTAGTTAAAGTAAAAGTTGTAGTTGAAGAAGTATTAGTAGTTGAAGCATTTAAAGAAGTGGCAGTAGTAGTAGTTAAAGTAGTAGGAGCAGTTAAAGTAGTAGTAGTAGTACTAGCAGTAGTTGTTAAAGTAGTACTAGTAGTCGTAGTTAAAGTAGCAGTAGCAGTAGTAGTTAATGTAGTAATAGTAGTAGTAGTAGTAGTAGTAGCCGTAGTTAATGTCGTAATAGTAGTAGTAGAAGTAGATCATGTAGTAGTAGCAGTAGAAGTTAATGAAGTAGTAGCAATAGTAATAGTTAAAGTAGTAGTAGTTGTAGTAGTAGTTATAGTAGTAGAAGAAGTAGTCGTTAAAATAGTAGTAGAAGTTAAAATAGTAGTAGTAGTAGAAGTAGAAGGTTAAGTCGCAGTAGGAAAAGTAGTAGTAGTAGTAGTAGTAGTAGTAGTAGTAGTTAGAGTAGTAGTATTAATAGTAATTGAAGTAGTAGTAGTAGAAGTATTAGTTAAAGTTGTAGTAGTAGTAGTTGTTAAAGTAGCAGAGTGAGTGAGTGAATTTTAGTTTAACGTCCCACCAACAGCTAAGGTCATACGGAGACGGGACCTCGGTTTAAAGACTCATCCGAAAGTCTGGAGAAGCCCGGGATCGATCCTGCGATCCCTGGTTTACAAGGCGAGTAGCGTAACCACTGCACCACGGAGGCTTCTGTTAAAGTAGCAGAAGTAGTAGTTAAAGTTGTAGTAGTAGTTGTAGTTAAATTTTTAGCAGTAGAAGTAGAAGTTAAAGAAGTAGTAGTAGTAGTAGTTAAAGTAGTAGTAGTAGTTAAAGCAGAAGTTGTTAAAGTAGTAGTAGCAGTAGTATTGGTAGCAGTAGTAGTTAAAGTAGAAGTAGCCCTTAAAGTAGTAGTAAGAGCTAAAGTTGTAGTAGTAGTAGTTAAAGTAGTATTAGTAGTAGTAGTAGTAGTTAAAGTAGTGGTGGTTGGAGTAGTTAAAGTAGTAGTAGTAGTAGTAGTAGCAGTCAAAGTAGTAGTAGCAGTAGTAGTTAAAGTGGTAGTAGTAATAAGAGTTAAAGTGTTAGAAGTTGAAGTAGTAGCAGTAGTTAAAGAAGTAGGAGTAGAGGTATTTAAAGTATTACTAGTAGAAGCTGTTAAAGTAGTAGCAGTAGAAGTAGTTAAAGTAGTAGTAGCAGTAGTAGTAAAAGTAGTAGCAGCAGTTAAAGTAGTAGTAGTAGAAGTATTTAAAGTAGTAGTAGTAGAAGTAGTTAAAGTAGTAGTAGTAGAAGTAGTTAAAGTAGTAGTAGCAGTACTAGTTAAAGTAGTAGTAATAGTTGTTGTTAAAGCAGTAGGAGTAGTGCTAGCGAAAAAAGTAGAAGTTGTAGTAATAGTATTAGTTAAAGTAGTAGTAGTAGTAGTAGTAGTAGTAGTAGTAGTAGTAGTAGTAGGTAGTAGTAGTAGTAGTAGTAGTAGGTAGTAGTAGGAGTAGTAGCAGTTAAAGTAATAGTAGGAGTAGTTGTAGTTGAAGTAGTAGTAGTAGCGGTTAAACGAGTAGCAGTTGTCAAAGTAGTACTAGTAATAGTAGTAGTTTAAGTAGTAGTAGTAGTACTAGCCAAAATATTAGTAAAGGTTCTAGTAGTAGTAGTTCAAGTAGTAGTAGTAGTAGCAGCAGTTAAAGTAGTTGTAGTTAAAGTAGCAGTAGTAGTTAAAGAAGTAATAGTAGTAGTGTGTGTGTGAATTCGGGTTTAACGTCGCTTTCAACAATTTTTCAGTCATATCACGACGGTGTCTGGTTGCGACAGGGAGCTCAATGCTCACGTTTATAGTGCTGCCTCACTGAAGTATCATGTCCCAGACACATTACATGATACCACACCCAGTCACATTATCCTGACACTGGATCGACCAGTCCTAGCTCTACCCCGTAAATCTGAGTGCCAAGCGAGGAGCAGCTAGTACCATTTTAACGACTTTGGTATGTCGCGGCCCGGGATCGAACCCGAGACCTCCCGTTCCCCGGAGCGGACACTCTACCAACTGAGCTATCGGGGCCGGTATAATAGTAGTAGTAGTTAAAGAAGAAGTAGTGGTTAAAGTAGAAGTTTAAGTACTTGTAGTAGAAGATGTTAAAGTAGCAGTAGTAGCTAAAGTAGTTGTAACAGTAGTGGTAGTTAAAGTAGATGTAGTAGTAGAAGTAGCAGCTGTTGTAGTATAAGAAGTAGTAGTAGTAGTAGAAGAAGTAGTAGTAGTAGTAGTTAAAGTAGTTGCAGTAGTAGTAGTAAAAGTAAGAATAGTAGTAGTAGAAGAAGTAGTTAAAGTACGAGTAGTAGTTGAACCAGTAGCAGCAGTAGCAGTAGTAAAAGTAGTAGTAGTAGTAGTTGAAGTAGTAGTATTTAAGTAGTAGTAGGAATAGTTGCAGTTAAAGTAGTAGCCGTTAAAGTAGTAGCAGTAGTCAAACTAATAGTAATAGTAGAAGTTTAAGTAGTAGTAGTAGTACTACTTAAAATAGAAGTAGAAGTTGTAGCAGTAGTAGTAGTAGTTAAAGTAGTAGTAGCAGTAGTTTAAGTAGTTGTAGCAGTAGTAGTAAAAGTAGTAGCAGTAGTTAAAGTAGTAGTAATAGAAGTATTAATTAGTAGTGATAGTAGTTAATAAGTAGTAGAAGTAGCAGTAGTAGTTGTAGTGGTAGTTAAAGTAGTAACAGTAGTAGTAGTAGTAGTAATAGTAGCAGTAGTTAAAGTAGTAACAGTAGTAGTAGTAGTAGTAGTTTTAGTAGAAGTAGTAGTGGTAGTTATAGTAGTAGTAGCAGCAGTAGTTAAAGAAGTTGTAGTAGTGGTAGAAGTTAAAGTAGTAGTTGTAGTTAAAGTAGTAGTAGAAGTAGTAGTAGTATTAGTAGTTAAAGTAAAAGTAGTAGTTGAAGAAGTATTAGTAGTAGTAGCATTTAAAGAAGTGGCAGTGGTAGTAGTTAAAGTAGTAGGAGCAGTTAAAGTAGTAGTAGTAGTAGTAGTACTAGCAGTAGTTGTTAAAGTAGTACACGTAGTAGTAGTTAAAGTAGTAGCAGTAGTAGTAGTAGTTAATGTAGTAAAAGTAGTAGTAGTTAATGTAGTAATAGTAGTAGTAGAAGCAGATAATGTGGTAGCAGCAGTAGTAGTTAAAGAAGTTGTAGCAATAGTAGTAGTTAAAGTAGTAGTAGATGTAGTAGTAGTTATAGCAGTAGTAGAAGTAGTCGTTAAAATAGTAGTAGTAGTAAAGTAGTAGTAGTAGTAGTAGTAGAAGGTAAAATCGTAGTACAAAAAGTAGTAGTAGTAGTTAGAGTAGTAGTTAGAGTAGTAGTATTAGTAGTAATTGAAGTCGTAGTAGTAGAAGTATTAGTTAAAGTAGTAGTAGTAGTAGTAGTAGTAGTAGAGTGTAAAGTAGCAGAAGTAGTAGTTAAAGTTGCAGTAGTTGTTGTAGTTAAATTATTAGCAGTAGAAGTAGAAGTTAAAGAAGTAGTAGTAGTTAAAGTAGTTGTAGTAGTTAAAGCAGAAGTGGTTAATGTAGTAGTAGACCTTAAAGTAGTAGTAAGAGCTAAAGTTGTAGTAGTAGTAATAGTTAATGTATTAGTAATAGTAGTTAAAGTAGTAGTAGGTGGAGAAGTTAAAGTAGTAGTAGTAGAAGTAGCAGTTAAAGTAGTAGTAGTAGTAGTAGTAGTAGTGAAAGTGGTAGTAGTAATAGTAGTTAAAGTAGTAGTAGTAGTTAAAGTAGTAGCAGTTAAAGTAGTAGCAGTAGTTAAAATAGAAGGAGTAGAGGTATTCTGTTTAAAGTAGAAGTATTTTATTTAAAGTAGTAGTAGTAGAAGTTGTTAAAGTAGTAGTAGTAGAAGTAGTTAAAGTAGGAGAAGGAGTAGTAGTAAAAGTAGTAGTAGCAATAGTAATAGTTAAAGTAGTAGTAGATGTAGAATTAGTTACAGTAGTAGTAGAAGTAGTCGTTAAAATAGTAGTAGTAGTTTAAGTAGTAGTAGTAGAAGTAGAAGGTATAGTCGTAGTAGTAAAAGTAGTAGTAGTTAGTGTAGTAGTAGTTACAGTAGTAGTATCAGTAATAATTGAAGTAGTAGTAGTAGAAGTATTAAAGAAGTAGTAGTAGTAGTAGTTAAAGTAGTAGTAGTAGTCAAAACAGAAGTGGTTAAAGTAGTAGTAGCAGTAGTATTGGTAGCAGGAGTAGTTAAAGTAGCAGTAGCCCTTAAAGTAGTAGTAAGAGATAAAGTTGTAGTAGTCGTAGTAGTTAAAGTAGTAGTAGTAGTAGTTAAAGTAGTAGTAGTTGGAGTGGTGAGTAGTAGTAGTAGTAGTAGCAGTTAAAGTAGTAGCAGTAGTAGCAGTAGTAATTAAAGTGGTAGTAGTAATAGTAGTTAAAGTAGTAGTAGTTAAAGTGGTAGTAGTAATAGTAGTTAAAGTAGTAGTAGTTAAAGTGGTAGTAGTAATAGTAGTTAAAGTAGTAGTAGTTAAAGTGGTAGTAGTAATAGTAGTTAAAGTAGTAGCAGTAGTTAAAGTAGTAGTAGAAGTTGTTAAAGTAGTAGTAGTAGTAGCAGTAGTAGTAAAAAAAGTAGCAGTAGTTAAAGTAGTAGTAGTAGAAGTATTTAAAGTAGTAGTAGTAGAAGTAGTTAAAGTAGTCGTAGTATAAATAGTTAAAGTAGTAGTGCATTAGTAGTTAAAGTAGTAGTAATAGTAGTAGTTAAAGTAGTAGGAGTAGTGCTAGCGAAAATAGTAGTAGAAGTTGTAGTAGTAGTAGTAGTTAATGTAGTAGTAGTAGAAGTAGTAGTAGGTAGTAGTAGTAGTAGTAGTTAAAGTAGATATAGTAGTAATAGTAACTAAAGAAGTAGTAGTAGTTAAAGTAGTATTAGTAGTAGAAGTAGTAGTTAAATAAGTAGTCTGTGTGTGTGTGAATTCAGGTTTAACGTCGCTTTTAACAATTTTTCAGTCATATCTCGACGGTGTCTGGTTGCGACAGGGAGCTCAATGCTCACGTTTATAGTGCTGCCTCACTGAAGTATCATGTCCCAGACACATTACATGATACCACACCCAGTCACATTATCCTGACACTGGATCGACCAGTCCTAGCTCTACCCCGTAAATCTGAGTGCCAAGCGAGGAGCAGCTAGTACCATTTTTAACGACTTTGGTATGTCGCGGCCCGGGATCGAACCCGAGACCTCCCGTTCTCCGGAGCGGACACTCTACCAACTGAGCTATCGGGGCCGGTAAATAAGTAGTAGCAGTAGTAGTAGTTAAAGTAGTAGCAGCTGTTAATGTAGTAGTAGTAGTAGTTTGTTTGTGTGTTTGATTTGAGGTTTAACGTCCCCGTCAACACTGTAAAGGTCATTTTTGAGACGTTGCTTCCAATTTTGTGGGACTTTTACCCGACATTGAGATAAAATGACATCTCAAGCCCTGTCGCCCAATGAAACCAATAGGGTTGATCAGCATGGACGGTCTGCCTCGCACCGCGGTTCCTGGACAGGCTTAGATCCTCTAAGCGGTTTACCAGTACTAGTGTGCGGTCGGATTCAGCTCTGCGTGGAAGCATCATGCAGCCCATATATTATTTCAAGCCCCTATGGGCGGGGGCTTGTAGTAGTAGTAGTAGTAGTAGTAGTAGTAGAGCAGTAGTAGTTGTTAATGTAGTAATAGTAGTAGTAGATGTAGTTAACGTAGTAGTAGCAGTAGTAGTTAACGTAGTAGTAGCAGTAGCAGTAGTTAAAGTAGTAGAAGATGTAGTACTAGTTATGTTAGTAGTAGTAGTAGAAGTAGTAGTAGTTAAAATAGTAGTAGTAGTTAAAGTATCAGAAGTAGTAGTAGTTGCAATTAAAGTAGTAGTAGTAGTAGTTTTAGTAGTAGTATTAGTATAAGTTAAAGTAGTAGAAGTAGTGAAAGTAGTAGTAGTTGTTGTAGTTAAAGTTGTTGTAGTAGTAGTAGTTAAAGTATTAGTAGTAGTAACAGTAGTTAAAGTAGTAGGAGTAGAAGTATTTAAAGTAGTAGTAGTAGAAGTTGTTAAAGTAGTAGTAGAAGAAGTTAAAGTAGTAGAAGCAGTAGAAGTAAAAGTAGTAGCAGTAGTTAAAGTAGTAGTAGTAGAAGTAGTAAAAGTAGTACTAGCAGTAGAAGTAAAAGTAGTAGTAGTTAAATAGGTAGTAGAAGTAGTAATTAAAGAAGTAGTCGTAGCAGTAGATAAAGTAGTATAAGTAGTAGTAGTAGTAGCAGTAGTAGATAAATTAGCCGTAGTTGTAGTTAAAGTAGTAAGAGTAGTAGTAGCAGTAGTAGTAGTAGTTAAAGTGGTAGTAGAAGTTAAAGTAGTATTAGTAGTAGTAGTTGTACTTAAAAAAGTAGAAGTAGTCGTTAAAATAGTAACAGTAGTAGTAGCTAAAGTAGTTGTAGTAGTATTAGTTAAAGTAGTAGCTGTCGTAGTCGTTAAAGTAGTAGTAGAGTTAAAGTAGTAGTAGTGGTAGTAGTTAAATTAGTAGTAGAAGTAGCAGTATTAGTTGTTGTAGTAGCTAAAGTAGTAGTAGTAGAAGTAGTAGTAGTAGTAGTAGCAGTAGTTAAAGTACTAGTAGTTTTTTGTTTGTTTGTTTGATTTGAAGTTTAACGTCCCCGTCAACACTGTAAAGATCATTTTGGAGACGTTGCTTCCAATTTTGTGGGACTTTTACCCAACATGGAGATGAATGACAACTCAAGCCCTGCCGCCCAATGAAACCAATATAAGCATGGACGGGCCGACTCGCACCGCAATACCTGGGCAGGCTTAGCTCCTCTAAGGGACTTACCAGTACTCGTGTGCAGGTTGGTTTAAGCTCTGCCTGGAAGCATCATGCAGCCCATCTATTTCTTCAAGCCCCGATGGGGGGGGGGGGCTAAAAAGGACTAGTAGTAGTAGAACTAGTAGTAGTAGTTACAGTAGTACTAGTAATAGCAGTTAAAGAAGTAGTAATAGAGTAGAAGTAGTCAAAGTAATAGTAGTAGTAGAAGAAGTTAAAGTAGAAGTAGTAGTTAAAGTAGTAGTAGTAGAAGTTAAAGTAGTAGTAGTAGTTAAAGCAATAGTAGAAGTAGTTAAAGTAGTAGTAGTAGAAGTTAAAGTAGTAGTAGTAGTAGCAGTAGTTAAAGCAATAATAGTAGTAGTAGTATTAGTTTAAGAAGTAGTTGTAGTAGTAGTTAAAGTAGTAGTAGTAGTAGTAGTAGTAGTAGTAGTAGTAGAAGTAGTAGTAGTAGTAGATAAAGCAGTAGTAGTAGTAGTTAAAGTAGTAGTAAAAGTAGTATTTAAAGAAGTAGTCGTAGCAGTATTTAAAGAAGCAGTACTAAACTCCGTTCAGAAAATCTGAATCATCGATTTTTTCGTTTCTTCCTTTTAATACTCATTTTAGCCCATACATCACTATGGGAAAGTTGTAGGCCTCACCCTCCGCCGATTTCTCCAATAAGTCGTTTGCCTCTGCGACAGCCAGGAAAGGCTGTGATTATTTGGAGAAAATTGCAAAATCTAAATTTTCGTTCACAGACCAAGACATTCTGACAGGTTCGACACACCCTTTTAAACCATATATAGAAGTGGTTACTGCTCTTGTTAATTACAAGGGCGTCTATATTTTATTTGCACGATCACTTCATGGAAAATCATTAGCTGTGACACCACATCTGATATCGGTATAATTCATTTTGACCACTGTTGACAGCACATCGCGCTAGTGGCTCCCCGTTCCTAGTGAGCTTCCATCTAGCCATTCGAATGTAAGGTATGTCGTAATTGCCTATCTATTTATAAAGTGCATCACATGGATTTGAATATGTATTATTTTACCTGACAATCATCATCAAATGGACTTAGTCTGTGGTCTCATTTCTTTGTTTTGCATTTTTCTCCAAATAATCACAGCCTTTGCTGACTGTTGCAGAGGCATACGACTTGCTGGAGAAGTCGGCGGAGAGTCAGGTCTAAAACTTTCCCATAACGATATATGGGCTAAAATGAGTATTAAAAGGAAGAAACGAAAAAATCAATGATTCAGATTTTCTGAACGGAGTTTAGAAGTAGTTGAAGTAGTAGCAGTAGTAGTAGTTAAATTAGTAGTAGTAGTATTTGTTAAGTAGTAGTAGTAGTAGTGGTAATAGGAGTAGTAGTAGTTAAAGTAGAAGTAGTAGTAGTTAAAGTGGTAGTAGTAGTAGTTAAAGTAGTAGTAGCAGTAGTAGTATTAGTAGTAGTTAAAGTAGTACTAGTAGTAGAAGTTAAAGAAGTGGTAGTAGTAGTAGAAGTTAAAGAAGTAGTAGTAGTAGTAGAAGTAGTTAACGTAGTAGTAGCAATAGTAGTTAAAGTCATAGTAGAAGTAGTAGTAGTAATAGTTGTAGTAGTTGTAGTAAAAGAAGTAGTAGTAGTAGTTAAAGAAGTAGTAGAAGTAGTAGAACTAGTTAAAGTAATAGTAGTTTTTAAAGTAGTAACAGTTAAAGTAGTAGTAGAAGTAGTTAAAGTAGTAGTAGAAGTAGTAGTAGTAGTTAAAGTAGTAGTAGTTGTAGTAGTTAAATTAGTAGTAGTAGTAGCAGTTTAAGAAGTAGTAAAAGTTAAATTAGTAGTAGTAGTAGATTAGGTAGTAGTAGCAGTAGTGGTTAAAGAAGTAACAGTTGCAGTAGTAGTAGTAGTAAAAGTAGTAGAAGTAGTAGTTAAAGTAGTAGTAGTAGTAGTTCTTGTAGTAAAAGTAGTAGTAGCAGTAGTTAAAGTAGTATTAGTAATAGCAGTTAAAGTAGAAGTAAGTGCAGTAGTTAAAGCAGTTGTAGAAGTAATAGTAGTTAAAGTGGTAGTTGTAGAAGTAGATAAAGTTGTAGTAGTAGTTCTGGTTAAAATAGTAGCAGTGTGTGTGAATTCGGGTTTAACGTCGCTTTCAACAATTTTTCAGTCATATCTCGACGGTGTCTGGCTGCGACAGGGAGCTCAATGCTCACGTTTATAGTGCTGCCTCACTGAAGTATCATGTCCCAGACACATTACATGATACCACACCCAGTCACATTATCCTGACACTGGATCGACCAGTCCTAGCTCTACCCCGTAAATCTGAGTGCCAAGCGAGGAGCAGCTAGTACCATTTTTAACGACTTTGGTATGTTGCGGCCCGGGATCGAACTCGAGACCTCCCGTTCCCCGGAGCGGACACTCTACCAACTGAGCTATCGGGGCCGGTATAAATAGTAGTAGTAGTTGTAGTTAAAGTAGTAGTTGTAGCAGTAGTTGTAGTAGTAGTAGTAGTAGTTAAAGTAGTAGTTGTAGTTGTAGTTAAAGTAGAAGTAATAGTAGTAGTAGTAGTAGTAGTAGTTATAGTAGTAGTAGTAGTAGTAGTAGTAGTAGTAGTAGTAGTAGTAGAAGTTAAAGTAGCAGTAGAAGTTAAAGTTGTAGTTGTAGAAGTTAAAGTAGCAGTAGTAGTAGTTCAAGCAGTAGTAGTTGAAGTAGTAGTTGTAGTAGTAGTTAAAGCAGAAGTAGTAGTTTTAGTAGTTGTAGTAGTAGTAGTAGTTAAAGTAGTAGTAGTAGTACTAGTAGTAGTAGTAGTAGTAGTTCAAGTGGTAGTAATAGAGAAGTAGTAGTTAAAGTAGTACGAGTAGAAGTAGAAGTTAAAGTAGCAGTGGTAGTTAAATTAGTAGTAGTAGAAGTTAAAGTAGTAGTAGTAGTAGTTAAAGCAGTAGTAGTAGTTAAATTAGTAGTAGAAGTAGTAGTTAAAGAAGTAGTCGTAGCAGTAGATAAAGTAGTAGTGGTAGTAGTAGCAGTTGTAGATAAATTAGCCGTAGTTGTAGTTTTAGTAGTAAGAGTAGTAGTAGCAGTAGTTTCGCTTTTAACAATTTTTCAGTCATATCTCGACGGTGTCTGGTTGCGACAGGGAGCTCAATGCTCACGTTTATAGTGCTGCCACACTGAAGTATCATGTCCCAGACACATTACATGATACCACACCCAGTCACATTATCCTGACACTGGATCGACCAGTCCTAGCTCTACCCCGTAAATCTGAGTGCCAAGCGAGGAGCAACTAGTACCATTTTAACGACTTTGGTATGTCGCGGCCCGGGATCGAACCCGAAACCTCCCGTTCCCCGGAGCGGACACTCTACCAACTGAGCTATTGGGGCCGGTGTAGTAGTAGTTAAAGTAGTAGTAGTTTTAGTAGTTGTAGTAGCAGTAGTGAAAGTAGTAGTAGTAGTAGTAGTAGTTAAAGTGGCAGTAATAGAGTAGTAGTAGTTAAAGTAGTAGTAGTAGGAATAGAAGTTGAAGTAGAAGTAGTAGTAGTTAAAGCAGCATTAGTAATAGTTAAATAAGTAGAAGAAGTAGTAGTTAAGGAAGTAGTCGTAACAGTAGATAAAGTAGTAGCAGTAGTAGATAAATTAGCCGTAGTTGTAGTTAAAGTAGTAAGAGTAGTAGTAGCAAAAGTAGTAGTAGTTAAAGTGGTAGTAGTTATAGTAGTTAAATTAGTAGTAGTAGTAGCAGTTTAAGAAGTAGTAATAGTTAATGAAGTAGTAGTAGTAGATTAAGTAGTCACAGCAGTAGTGGTTAAAGTAGTAGCAGTAGTAGTAGTAGTAAAAGTAGCAGAAGTAGTAGTTAAAGTAGAAGTAGTAGTAGTAGTTAAAGTACTAGTAGTTAAAGAAGTAGAAGTAGTAGTAGTTAAAGTAGTAGAAGTAGTTAAAGCAGTAGTTTTGTTTGATTTGAGGTTTAACGTCCCTGTCAACACTGTAAAGGTCATTTTGGAGACGTTGCTTCCAATTTTGTGGGACTTTTACCCGACATTGAGATGAAATGACATCTTAAGCCCTGTAGCCCAATAAAACCAATAGAGTTTATTAGCATGGAGGTCCGGTCCGCCTCGCACTGCGGTTCCTGGACAGGCTTAGATCCTCTAAGCGGTTTACCAGTACTAGTGTACGGGCTGGATTCAGCTCTGCGTGGAAGCATCATGCAGCCCATATATTTCTTCAAGCCCCTATGGGCGGGGGCTTTAAAGTAGTAATAGTTGTAGTTAAATTAATAGTAGTTGTAGTTAAAAAATACTAGTAGAAGTAGTAGTTAAAGTAGTAGTAGTAGTTAAAGTAGTGGTAGTAGTAGTAGTAGTTTAAGAAATAATAGTTAAAGTAGCAGTAGTAGTAGTAGTAGTAGTAGTAGTAGTAGTAGTAGTAGTAGTAGTCATCAACACTGATAACACATATCTACCTCAAACTGGAATCTCTATAAATCATCTAGGAAAGGCTGTGGCTGATATTCTCATAATTACTGTATTCCATACATACAAGCTACAATCTGATAATATTATAAATATCAACAAATGTTATCAATAAGAAAATATGGTATCTATAGCCATGTTGGCACTGATTGCATTAGAATATAAAAATGTGATATCCATACCCATGTTGGTATTGAACTCATTGCAGTGTGTATATTTGATTGCCAGTAGTCACACGATAAAAACTCATTGAATTTTTTTATTTACCACTGCTTGCTATTGACATTAACAAGTAGTCATATAATAAATAAGATATATGTCTGAAAAGAAGCCTCCCCAAGACCAGGGATAAAATATAATGAACATGAAAATTCAGCTTGCAAATCAGACCATTCTCCTATCCCTAGCAGGATATTTTATTTCATTTAAAACAATGTTGATGGAAGCAGTGGTATATAGAAAATAAGAGATTACACAAATATATGTGGAGTTCCTATTTATGCCGCTACTAGGCATTTTATTGTAGGAGTATCTAGTCGATATGATGCAGTTATTAACCTCAGTTTGAAAACTTTATAAGCCATCTAGGAAATGTCATTGTTGTCATTCTAAAACAAATTACAACATTCTATACAAAGAAACTACTATTTGATCATATTATAAATACCATTTTGTTGGAAAACCACCCTCATCAGGACCAGAGAGAATTAAGCATAGTCCTACCTATAAACTAGTATTTTACTTGAATAGATCATCTGACTGAAAGTTTCCAATGACATAAACCCATTGCTCTGTTCAAGGAGAGGGTACTTTGCAGTATGTTTAGATACAATAACACCTCTCTCCCTCCCGCTTGATAATTTGTACTCAGAAATTTCCACTTCTTGGATAAAGTTGTCTGAAGGGAAAACATTCTGATGAGGGTACTTTTCACAATTGTTTATATTTTTAATATGTAGCAACAAAAGTTAATAATAAGAAAATATGGCATTCATACGCATGTTGACACTGATTGCATTAATTAGAAGATATATTATGTGGTATCCATACCTATACTGGTACTGAATTCATTGCAGTGTGTACATTTGATTGTCAGCAGTCGCAAGATATAAATTCATTGAACTAAAATGTTTTTGATTTACCATGATATGAACAAGTAGTCATATAGGAAATGATAAATATGTCTAAAAAGGAGCCTCCCAAAGGCCAGGGATCAAATATACTGGACAGGAAAATTTTAGTCTTTTCTTGTCCCTGGGGAGGATATTATAGTCAATTTAAAATAATGTTGATGGAAGCCTTTGTATATAAAATATAAGAGATGACACACATATATGTGAAAATTCTTATCTCTGCTGCTACTGGGAATGTTATTGTGTGAGTATTTGGTTGATATGATACAGTTATTTACCTCAAATTGAAAAAGTCATCTAAGGGATGTCCTTGTTGATGTTCTAAAAACAATTACTGTATTCCACATATACAAGCTACAATTTGATCATATAATAAATATCATTTTGTTGGAAAACCTTCCTCATCAGGACCAGAGAGAATTTTGCTTAGTTCTAAAAACTTGTATTTACCTAAAAATACCATTCGACTAGAAAGTTTTGATGACTTATAAAGCCATTGTCTTGTTCAAGGAGAAGGTGTGATGCAGTTTGTGGACATAATACTTTCCATCTCCTTGACAAGTATAATCTTGAAATACCATTAACCTGGATAAATTTGTTAAAGAGATGACATGGAAGTTGATTTTACTTTAAAAATGTTGTCCAAAAGTAGGGAATATTATTCCCTTAAACGTGTTATTGTGTCTATAAATCACAAAACTTCCCTGTACCTGATGAAGGAAGTCCAAATCAAATAAATAAGCTATGATATATTATAAATGTTCTTATGCTTGAAGAGTACAATAATCATGGACAGAGAAAGTTAAGTTTGGTTTGAAAATAATGTCCACACGTAACAAATAATGCCCCTATAACTGGTTATTATGTCTATATATTAAAAATAACTTCCATGTCCCTGATGAGGGGGTTTTCATATATCAATTTAGGCAAAAAGCACATCAAAAAGAAATGTTAGAACATGAATGAATTTAATGCCCGGTTCCAGCTGAGGATCTCTGCCAGAATAATAGAAGTTTTTTTTATGAAAGGAGTAATTAAGTATAGCATTAAAAGGTAACATAAACAAAATGTCTATGTTGCCATTGAATATACTGGTGTATATGTTACTGATTGTCAGTGTTGATATTATTCAACCCTTTATGTGTCGGATGGAGTCTTCCTTTTTGTTTGTAGCAGGAGACCATTTCAGACGGACTGAACCTTTAGCAGGTGGCGGGGGCCCTGATCGGGCGCCGCATTCTGTGGCGTCTGATCGGGGCCTGCAGTATTTGCCAGGGTACCCGTTTTGGGGTTTCTGTTACTAAATGGGCTAAGTAGTCTTATATTCTACCAATGTAAAATGATACTGCAGACTACAGTATGTGTCTTGATTAACAGTTATCTGTTACTACATTTTCTATACTTGTCCTGAGAAGTTGTAAATATGTTTGAATTGAAGATTGAGACAACTAGACAGTGATATGTAAGAGTAAGATTGACAATGGCTGGTATGAACATATATAAATTACAGCTGGATTACATTCCAAACGGTCTCGTTGAAAAAATAGATTCATCAGGGCCAGGGAAGTTTGAATTGGCTTCGAAAATCAAGTTTAGATGTAAAGAAGAGTAATCCTTTTACTGGATTAATACTGTCCAAAAATTAAAACATCTTGTCCCTGACACAGGATCGTTTTAAAATAATCTAAAAGTGGTTGGAAACAAGACTAATCAGGGCCAGGATACTTTTATTCTGTACTGAAATTTGGTTCAAACGTAATGAATAAAGGCGTAACTATACCAAATTTAGTGACACAGAGGCCTTTCTGATATTTAATCTTCATCAGTGTGTCTCAACCCAAAAGTTTTGAAACCGAAACGGATGATGGACAAGACCCGGCAAACACATCACTATATAACATTATAACACAGAATATTATAACTTTTTACTTGGACATTGTATATAGAACAAAGCATTTCCCTGTCCTTTATGATAATACTACTTTTAACTTTCGAAAGCAAAAATATGTGTAGCATATACAGGATACCACTAAATATTCTATAGCAAATGTATTTTTATTGATGATTGTTGTACTGCTACACTTTACAAGAGACCTATAACATTTTTAAGTGAAAGTACATGGAGTAAGAAATAGTAAGCATTATGCAGTATCATTTGATTGGCGCCATTTGTTTATTGAATAATAATCATTATCTTGCAAACTTAAAAATGGGAACACTATAAATATCTTTCTTGGTTGAAAACTAACCTCTGCTGGACCAGTGATTTTAGATGCATTTTTTATATTTAAATATTGTATCAAAGGTTAAAAACCAAATTTCTGGCAGAGTTACCAATTCCCTGTCTCTGTTGTGGATACTTTTCAAATTGGTACACATGCTTGATAAGAGTAGTAATATGCCTATGAAGACACATTGTCATACATAAAAATGTCAAGTTTATCCATACTGCCACTGAACGGTATGTGGTATAAATATATGTATCTGAATTACCCAAAATTTTACCTTGTGTAAAACGACACACATTTCTTTTGCGGAGACATATTCATGACCAGGAATGCGCAAGTTGAAGTGGTGAAACTCCAGGAAACTCTGCAATCTTGTTGGACTGGTTCTGGCTTTTTGGGGGTCTAGAAATAAAAATAAATAACTCTCATGTATATTATTACCTTGTCAGAGCCTGCAAAAACAGAACTTTAAAGTATACACCTAATTTAGTATAATACACGTATTTAAGTGCCAGAAGCTACAATAGGCACTTACTTAAATGACCAGAAAGGAAAACAATTAATATACTAGTAAGCGAGAAGCCTCTAGTGTGAATTGGAAGCTACAATAATCCAAAAACCAGGCGTCGTAGCTCTGATTTCAGACCTCTTTAGATGTGTTTGCTTAAACTGGAATCGAAGGCCGTTTCCGCATGACCTTAGTTAAATGTGGAACATAAAGCTTCACATTAATACAATATTAATTCACAATAGAATTAGCACCTTGCTAATCTTAATTATGTGTCCCTGTTCCAGGCCAAACAGAGAAGTCGTTTACTATTACTTACATCCCTAGCACAATCAGGACAACTGTAGAACATCATTCCAATATTCTTCGGAAGTATGTTGTACCGGTAACAACCTATAATAAAACAGAAAACAAAGTCAGATTATGTTTGAATACAGCAAATGTAAAATACAAAGTAAATAGGCCCATTGCTAAAAGCTATTTAATTAAAACCAGAGATACCTTTTGAAACTGTTCCCCGAAGCTCTTTCACAAAGTCTCCTTTAAGTTGACGTCATATGTATTTGTTTGGCACTATGTCAATGGTGCATCCATGCATCCACGGAATGTTCAAGTTATTTTATGTTTTTATGTATGTATATTTGTTTGTTTTGTCGTTTCACATATTTTAAACCTGACGCAATAGCACAAATACGTCCTGAAAGAGATGACACTGTAGTAACTACAGTAGCCTACTTATTGGTTAGGTATATATCAAGCTGCTATAATTATAGAACATATAAAAAAGTGTTGCGGGAGACTTGCATAATGGAATGCCATAGTCTAATTCAAATTTCATCTACTAATTGCCGGAGTTTAGGGGACTATTTAAAGAGGAAAGACGTCTTTAATTACCTAAGGGATAAAAAGTTTGGTATTTATTGCTTACAAGACACGCATTTCACCGAAGCTCTAGAACCCTTCATCAGGTCTGAATGGGGAGGGGAAGTATATTTCAATTCTTTTTCATCTTATGCCGGGCGGGTGGGGGGGGGGGGTATGTAAATTATTTAGTAATACAATTGCATATAAAGTATATAGATCTAAAACGGACCAAAGTGGTAAAATGTTAGTTTTAGACATAGAATTGGAAGACAAGAGACTAACTTTGGCAAACATATATGGACCGAATGATGACTCGCCCGATTTTTTTTCTAAAATTACATAAAATTATTGAAGAATTTGAAAATGAATGTGTTATCATATGTGGCGATTTCCATTTGGTACAAAATCAGGAATTTGACTCTTAATTACATTAATATAAATAATCCAAATGCAAAAGAAGCTGTTCTTAACCTTAAGGAAGACCTGAACTTAGTTGACCCATTTAGAGAACTTTTTGAAAATTCCAGTATACATGGCGTAAAAGGAATCCAGTGAAGCAGGCACGTTTGGACTTTTTTCTGTTATCTGAAGCAATCATGACAAGCGTAATGGACATACAAATTATATCGAGTTATAGGTCTGATCATTCATCCGTCGTGTTGTCCTTGAAAATTAATGAATTCCAAAAAGGTAAAGGGCTTTGGAAATTCAATACTAGCCTATTAAAGGATAAAACATATATTGAGGAGGTAACAAAATGTATAAATAAAGTTAAAGAACAATATATACTACCTGTCTACGATTTAGAATATATCAAAAATAATTTAAATATCGAGTCTTTGGAATTCACAATTTCAAATCAACTATTTTTAGAAATGCTACTTATGGAAATTAGAGGAAAAACTATATCATATTCAACATTTAAAAAGAAACAAAAACAAGAAACAGAAAATAATCTGATTAAAAGAAATACAGACTTTAGAAAACTCTCCAGATTCAGATTTAGATTTAATAAATACTAAGAAAGACGAATTGGAGAACTTAAGAAAGGAAAAGCTAAATGGAGTTATAGTTCGAACTAAAATGAGATGGGCAGAGGTAGGGGAAAAGCCAACGAGATATTTTTGTAGCTTAGAGTCGCGAAACTATGTAAATAAAATAATACATTTACATAGTTTCGCGACTCTAAGCTACAAAAATATCTCGTTGGCTTTTCCCCTGCCTCTGCCCATCTCATTTTAGATCGAACTATAACTCCATTTAGCTTTTCCTTTCTTAAGTTCTCCAATTCGTCTTAATACAATAGCTTCAAATCCAAATTTAGAAGAAGAAGAAAAGGGTTTATTAGAAGGAGAATTGTCGGATAAAGAAATTTTATCAGTATTGAAGAAAATGAAAAATAATAAATCCCCAGGGAGTGACGGTTTTACGGTGGAATTTTTTAAATTTTTCTATAGTGATCTAAAGGTTTTCATTCAAAAAGCAATAAATGAAGGTTATAGAAATGGCAAACTCTCGTTAACACAGAGGTAAGGAGTAATAACCTGTTAGCAAAAGGGAGATAAACCCAAACAAGTTTTTAAAAATTGGAGACCAATCACCTTACTCAACGTAACTTATAAACTCGCATCGGGCAGTATAGCTGAAAGAATAAAGCAGGTACTAAATAAACTTATATCTAAGGAACAAACAGGATTTATGAGTGGGAGATATATTGGCTTATACCAGACTTATATATGACATTCTTCATATTACAGACGAGTTAGATATACCCGGTCTATTATTAATTATAAACTTCGAAAAAGCTTTTGATTCGATCTCCTGGAAATTTATAGCAAAAGTGTTAAGTAGAAGTAAAACAAAGATCAGGAATCGATACAATTAACTTACTCCACCCACCAAAGACACCAAAGGGAAAGAAATACAAACATTAAGCGACCAGACCATAATGGAAACCTAAACAAAAGAAGGCCATAAGGACAGTTACTTTCCCACAAAATGGCC
This sequence comes from Lucinisca nassula, assembly GCA_963580285.1. NCBI lineage: Eukaryota > Metazoa > Mollusca > Bivalvia > Lucinida > Lucinidae > Lucinisca > Lucinisca nassula. Next base: position 61,081,687 of record OY757025.1, read on the forward strand.
ATATGGCCATCCAAAATTAAAAGACACAAGTGATACACACAATAAGTAACAAACAACAGCATAAATAAATCGCCACAGAAGAACCGCCTTGGAACAGTCAGTGGAAAGATTTCCACTGGGGGGCTTAAATCGATTTTACGTGGCCACAATCCTCGCCCTTACTTCCGTCGAGATTTAGACAAATAATTTGTTCAGTCCGCATGAAGGCCTCCTAACTCATCAGTGCAACATCTCCGTGAACACAAAAAATCAAAGAACCACAGAGGTGAGACAACTACTTAGGCGATTCTATTAAACAATGGTTAAACGTATTTTATAATGACATTTCCGCTTCAGTAGTACAATGTGGATTTCTGTCGGAATCTTTCACAGTACAAAGAGGCTGTAGACAAGGGGACCCTTTGTCTCCATATATATTTTTACTATGTGCAGAAATTTTGTCTAGACTTATTAATTAAATCAAATAAAGATATAAAAGGCATAAAAATTGCAGGCATTAATATAAGCTGTCTCAATTTGCGGACGATACAACTCTACTTCTAGATGGATCCGACTTATCTTTAAACGAAAGCTTAAAGGTTTTGAAATTTTTTGCAGCAGCATCGGGGCTAAAGGTCAATGCATCAAAAACCAGAGCAGTTTGGATTGGGAGCAAGAAATTTAGTGGGGAGACATTCAATCACAGACTTAAATTAGACTGGAGTCAAGAAGACTTTACTATATTAGGAATTGAATTTTCTTGTAATCTAGTTACGGTTCTTGAAATAAATTATACTGAAAAAATAAGAGACATTGAAAGAGAAATTAAACGGTGGTCGAAAAGAATATTAACACCTCTGGAACGAATAACCATACTTAAATCACTGCTTATAGCTAAACTAAACCACCCGTTCATTGCTTTACCGAACCCTAGTAACGCCACAATTTTAAAATTAAATAAAATGTTTTTTAGATTTATTTGGCAATCGCCTACTGATAGAATTAAAAGACTGATAGAATTAAAACAGACGTGTTATGTCAAGAATATCATAAGGGCGGATTAAAAATGATACAACTTACTAATTATATAAATGCCCTGAAAATTAGTTGGATTCGAAGGTTAATAGTGGCGAGTACACAATATAAAATTCTGTTTGAAACGATACATACAACCGTAAATGATTTACTGAAAAGAGGCGAATCTCATGTTACAGAAATTACAGCACGTTGCACAAATAAATTTTTGGAGGATGTCCTTGAGGCAAGGAAGGTGCTTATTTCACACCTCAAGCCTCGGACGTTATGGGTATTACAATAGGGAATAATGAAAATATAAGAATAAATAATAAGTCCGTGTTTTATCGTAGATGGTATGACAAAAAAGTACATTTCGTGAAAGATATGGCCGATATAAATGGTAACTTGCTTACCTTTGAACAATTTCAAGAAAGATATACTGTTAGAACAAATTTCATAGAATTTATGGGAATTAGAACTTCGATAGAGAGATATCTCCGGCGAATTCAAATCGACATTGGAACTGAAGCTTCATTTAATTGTCACTGGCCGTTTAACATAAAACTAATAATGAAATCACCCAAAGGAAGCAAAGATATGTATACGTTATTAAATAGTTTAAATATTATTCCAAATAGTCAGCGGAAATGGGACCTATGTTTCGAAAATAATCATCTAAATTGTGAGGAAATTTACACTTTACCTGCTAAATGTTGTCACAATACAAAATTACACTGGTTCCAGTACAGGATAATGCATAGAATCATAGCAACAAATGATCTACTAACGAAAATGAGCATTCGACAAGATAATCTATGTACGTTTTGTAACCTAGTTCCAGAGAAAATAGAACATCTCTTTTGGCACTGTAACGTGGTGAACCAGTTTTGGGGCACTATCGAACAGTGGATTTTTGAAACAGCCGAATACATGATAAATATCGGTAAGTATAGAGCGATTTTCGGAACTCCAGACACATCTCCAGCGATGATACCAATAAATCACATATTAACAGTAACACGTCATTTTATATATAAATGTAGAGTAGGCGCCTCAATTTTAAATATTCTGTCTTGGAAACAGCACATCAAAAAGTCTCTCGAGGTTGAAAAAATTATCGCTATTAAAACAACACATATTATAAGATAAAAAATCAATGGGAAAAGTGGTTAAATGTTTTCGAGGCTTAACCTTTTTATAGAACATATAACCCTTTTATAGAACATATTTAACTTCACTACAGCTGGTGTGTGGGAATGTGTGGCGGCGGTTAAACGTCTCCCTGCCCTACATCATAGTGTAGATTATATTTTCTTGTCCTTTGGGATCATTGATTCCATTGTGGAATTTTGATAATATCTGAGGGTCACTGATGAGGCCTAATTGGCCGAAACTAGCTAGTCTGGCCCAGAACACATGTACACTCCATATTTTTGGTTCTGTGGTGTATTCCTTGCTTCCAAAGGATAACCCTTTTATAGAACATATTTAACTCATTTTCATGTTTTGTTCTCTTTGCGTGTGATTTTAATGCGGTTTACCCCTGGTCGTGTTAATAAATTATTATTTTTAAGAGGGTTCTCATAGCCTAAGGGGTAAAACGCTGACTCCTTTGATGTTTCTAGCATGATCACTTTGTCATATATCTTGATAACACGGCTCTTAATTTAAGTCGATTGTGACCTTGACATTTGCCCTTGACCCTGGGAATCAATGGGAAACAATTGTGGAAGGCTGGATGCGTCTGTGATTCGGTTATGATTATTGCTTTGTCTACTACCCTTTTAACAAAGTGTTAAATGTCAAATCCCTTGTGACCTTGACCTGTGACATATGCCCCCCCCCCCGAAAAAAAATGATAAGCTTCATCTTCTCTCTATGGGGAACGTCATGGGGAGTTTGGTGCTTCTATGACTATAGCTTTGCCTACTGTATATTTATAGGGTTTTGAGTGTCGAGTTTGTTTGGGGGTCGGTGGGCCTCATTCTCTCTCCATGGGGAGCACTTGTGGGCGGATTGTTGATTCTGTGATGGGGACTCCATTTTCTTTCCTGCTCATAATGTTTTAATGTTAATTCCGCTATGTCCTTGACCTTGACCCTTGGCCTTCGTAACCTCCCACCGTGAGGGACATTTGTAGAAGGTTAAATGCTTCTAGGGTGATAGCTATATTTTATTTTCAGTTCTCAAGGTTTCTGGTGTCGGATCCATTATGACCTTGACATTTTACTCTTCGGTTTGAAAATCAGTATGTTCATCCGCTTTCCGTGTGGAACTCGTTTAGAGGGTTTAGTGTTTCAATGATGATAGCTGTTCACAAGATTTTGTTTTTACTGTAACACCATTTAGGCCTTGACATTTGGCCCTTGACCTTGAAAATCATTAAGGTCCATCTCTCCTTTGAGGACATTTGTGGGTATTTGGTGCTTCTGTGATTGGGACATTGTCTTCTATCCTATTCACAAGGTTCTGGAAGAAAACCCACATATAGTGACCAAGGCACCCACGGACGCAGGGCAGTGAGGATGCTACAACCCAAATGTATCGTTGTGGCGAGGGGAAAATAAGCATAATTTACAAAAGCTGTGATCAAATGGTGCAAACGAGGTCAGATGTCCGAATCGGGTATGTCCCAGCGGACATGCGGTGATGTTGGCAGCACTGTGTCGGCGTCGATACGGCGTCGCGACGTTACACCGACGTAGATACATTAAATTAACGTTGATGCGGCGTCGTGGCGGTGCTACGTTGTATGGACGTCACTTGCCCGGCTGGAGGTCACTTGAAATCGAACTACCGTGGATTTAGTTTGTTGATAAACTAGTTCAAATGTTCCATACATGCGGAATTACAGTACAACAACAATTCACTCGAAGAGAAAACTCTAGATAACCCCACTCCAGCCTCTCAACATGACATAGTTTGATAAAACACCTGTATTAACCGAATCCATTTCCATGAAAATTAGGTTATTTTATTTGTTTTGTTGCGGACACGGGTTGTGGGTGCTCGTTAGAACTGTCCTACTTAGGCTGTTCTAACGAGTACCCGTGGATGGTGTCTTGGGACGGATGATGAGGAAGATAATATATACTCCTGTATACCATAATTGTCCTGTATCTAGAGGGTGTGTGTGTGGGGGGGGGGGGTGCGTTTAGGACCCAGGCTTGTGATCAGGCGGTAAGGCAACCCACTCCCAATAATTTAAATAATTAGCAACCTATATGTCTGATGAGACAAGGTTTAGTTTCATGTATACATTGAATATTTCCTACGAAACGACATCTCGGGCCCTGCCGCCCGGTGGGGCCGGTGAGGTTAGTGGGCATGGACGTGCCTACTCGCACCGCCTACCTAGGCAAAGCGGCGCGAGTCGGCCCGTTCATGCTTGTGGGGCCCTATTGGTTTCGTTGTGCGGCGGGGCTTGAGATGTCATTTCATCTCAATGTCGGGTAAAAGTCCCACAAAATTGGAAGCAACGACTCCAAAATGACCTTTACAGTGTTGACGGGGTCGTTAAAGCTCAAATCAAACAAACAAGACAAAAACTTTTAGTCTGTATGCAAGTCTCCAACCACTTATGAAGATAATACATGCTTTCGCAGAGACTGGTCATGAAATCTTTTTATGTGGTCCTTCTCTCCCTTCCGCTGATTCAGGAAGGGAAAATGCCAGTTTCTGGCGAAACAATTTGCACTGTACTTGTTATTAACTGCTTACGTATAAGCTTGCCCAGGAAAAGTGTGAATAGATAAACCGACCTGCTCAAAAATGACCTAAAATAGGGTTGACTGTGCCGTTAAATCCAAGTACAAACAAACAAACTTACGAAGGTGCACGATAGCTGTAGTTGACGTGGTTCATCTATGTATATAACTGAAATTCAGTGAAGCGTATTTGCCGACAATGTACAGTTTTTTTTTTTTTTTTTTTTTTGGTTTGGGTTTTACGGCCCTTTCAAGATTATTTCACTCATATCGAGCCGATCGTTAATCAGAGGTGGGCGAAAACCGGAGTACCCGGAGAAAAACCACCTGACCTTCCGTTGCAGAACTTGGCGTCTCACACGTGGCCCGAGCGAGGCTCGAACCTACGGCGGTGATGACGTGGTTCATCTATGTATATAACTGAAATTCAGTGAAGCGTATTTGTCGACAATGTACAGTTACTATTCAAAAATATTATTATGACTGTGTAGACATTATGTATGAAAGGTTAAATTGTTAGTCCTACGTTAGTTTGGAAATAGGCCACGATAATTCTAGGCTAGTAGTTACACATTCAAAATGTATTTGTACACATGTATTCATACGAAATAATGTATTTGTATCAGGAAACAAAAAATAAATTAAAAAAAAACTAGATTTGCAGTCGATGGTATACCATCGCAAATACCCGCTTTTTCTATTAATAACACTAATGACTATGTATTAGCTAGCCAAAACTACATGTAAGTTAAAAAAATTGCAAAGAGGATTCTAACTGATAAGCAAAGTTTCAGAAGTGTAACTCTTATAGTTTAGAAGATATGGCAAAGTCATACTTTTTGACCTTTGACCTTGGGGTTATGTTGAGGTCCACCTAAAGTATCCCAATTTATTCTATATTCCAACAGCCACCCAATAACCAAATTTAAGAAGTGTAACTCCAATAGTTTAGAAGATATGGCATAGTCATACTTTTTGACCTTTGACCTTGGGGGTCGAGTCACACCAAAAGTAGCCCAACATATTCTTTATTCCAAGGACCATCCAAAAAGCAAAGTTCAGAAGTGTAACTCCAATAGTTTAGGAAATATGGCATATCATAATTTTTGACCTTTGACCTTGGGGTCATGTTGAGGTCAAGGTCACAAAAAAGTTGCCCACTGCCATCTACATTCCATGTACTATCCACATGCAAAGTTTCAAAAGTGTAACTTCAGTGGTTGCAGAGGAGATCCATTTACAAGAAACGTGACGGACGGACGGACGGACGGACGGACGGACAGACAGACAGACAGACGGACGGACGGACTGACAGACAGACGGACTGACGCCGGATCGTACTGTGGTACGAAAACAATATACCCGATTTTTCTTTGAAAAAGCGGGTATTAACCCTTGTTCTGCTGAGCCCGGATATGCCTTTTCTTTGAAACAATGTAGATCCAGATCAGATGGCTTCTGAAGAAGCCATCTGATCAGGATCTACATTGTTTGTCATCCAGATTGTGAATTTTTTGTAATAATTTGCAACAGGTAATCTGATTGGTTGATAATCGGTTGTGGGTGTGGCATATATGAATATTCAGCAGGACAAGGGTTAAAAAAACACTGATAAGAAGGAATGCCAAGGTAATGTGCGATAGTCTTACCCTAAATAAAGCTGAGATGAATACTTAACTGGGATGACGTATTTTCAATGTTCAAAGGGCCTTGGCTCCAAAAGATACAGTTCTAATTTTGTGCAGAATCCCTCAAGATGCTTCACCTTTGTGTGGAGTTTATGGAAAATGTCTCCAAATAATTTTCTATTTTCACAGTAGATACAAATATATCACAGAAACCGTTACTTTCAATGTTCAAACAGCCATAACTTAGCTAAGCCTGAGTTAGGGTTCTTGTGTTTTTCATGTCATCTTATTTTGCTTTTTACATTTTTGTAAAGCTTCAAGAAACATTCATACAATTGTAGAAAGAACACAAATGGGTGACTAGGACCACTATTTACAATTTTCAAAGAGACGTGATTCCAAAAGCAGGTAATTCGGAGTAATGGTTCTTGCATTATGGAAACATGCCTGTTCAAATACCCTTAAAATTTTACCGCCGAAAAAATGAAAATTTTCCGATAAAAATTGTGATATTTGTTTCTTATTTATGCTCAAAATATAGATTGTGGTTACTCATTAGAACCGCCTCGATGAGGTGGTTCTAAGGAGTACTCACAGTCTATATTTTAGAACAGAATTAAGAAAAATAAGATTTCCCCTCTAAACCCCAGTTTTACTATATAAAGGGGTTCAAGGGGTTCAACATTATATAGGCGTGTTTGCGTGATGTCTTCTGTATAACATATCATTTTGATGTACGTTTGCATCAACTTTCAATAAAATGTCTCCAACAATTTTCAAATTATATGGCCCGTTACGCAAACACGACTATACAAATACATTGCCACCTTTATCCCCGAAAAAAATGAAAAATTTATGATGAAAAATTGTGATATTTATCTCATTTCTGCTCAAAATATAGATTGTGGGCACTACGAGGCGGTTCTAACGAGTATCCACAATCTATATTTTAGAGCAGAAATAAGAAAAATAAGGTATACCCCCGGAAACCCCAGTTTTACTTTATAAAACTGGGGTTCAAGGGGGCCCAAATTATATAGGAATGTTTTGGTGATGAAACAAATTCACTACAGAACTCACTTTTTCAATGTTTCAAGAGCCATAACACCAGATGTAAATAAGATACAATTACGGTCATAATGTGTTAAATTTTAGTGAAATTCATCAAAATATTTGAAATAGTTTCCAACTTACAGAGCAAACGCGAGTAAACTGTAAGTAGAAATGGCTAATTTCAATATTTACTAGATTCAGAGGGCTACAACTTAGGAAGTAGGTTAACCAGAGTTATGGTGCTTGTGTCTGCATGTTGTCTCTTTGTGATAGATTACATGGAAATATCTCGAACAGTTTTGAACTTACAGAGAGGACATGAGTACAAGGTAGAAATGGCTATGTTCAATGTTGAAAGGACGATGACTCCAAAAGTAGACAACTCAGAGTTATGGTTCATATGTCCTGCACGTCGTCTTATGGTGTTTCAAATGTGTATGAAGTTTCATGAAGATCTGTTCAACGGTGCCAAAGTTATGGAGCGGGCACAAAAACATGGCACAGGGATGAGACTGGAGGACTGCTCAGAAAATGTGAAACCTGAGTGAAAAATCTGTAACCCTGTCATTTTGCAACTTTCAGAAAAAAAGAACTATGCAAAACACTTTTTAAAACCAAACAATCTGAAATCTGCCAAAAAATCTGAAAAGTCATGCCTAATCATCACGAAAACACACCTATATAATTTTGACCCCTTTGAACCCCACTTTTATACAGTAAAACCGGGATTTACAGGGGTAGGCATTATTTTTCTTATTCCTCTATATTTTGAGCAGCAATAAGAAAAATATCACAATTTTTCATCTTAAAATTTTCTTTTTTTCGGAGCTAAAATTTACAATGTACATGTTTTTGTACAGGCCTTTTTTTCTTAATGCACTCAACTGTATACTACCAGCAAATATACAAGTCAAAGAGAAGACGTAAAGCAAAACACGTCCGCACATGCGTAGTGTCCCGCGACATGGGAGAATTCTAGGAAGGCTAGCCTTTTATAGGGATGACTAATATTCTTGAAGGGGCCGTGTCACTCAAATCAGACACAAACTACCAGCATATGTACAGGGCTCCAGCACAAATCAAAGCACTGAAATTACGTGTGGGTCAACTGTCTCTGAGTGAAGGCTGAGAAAATAGTCCTGGACTTAGACATTTCGTTCAACCCTTAAATTCCAGAATTTTAACCCTTATCTTGCTGTTCACGACAATCCTTATCTTTGCAAACAGTGTAGATCCAGATCAGATAGCCATCTGATCAGGATCTAAACTGTTGAAGCCATCTGATCAGGGTCCACACTGTTTGGCATTTAGTTTATGAATTTTTAGCAATAAATTACATCAAGTAATTTGATTGGTTGATAGACAGAAATGGGTGTGGCTTAAATGCATATTCAGCAGCAAGATAAGGGTTAAGTGTAGGCTTCATCAGACGCCGCGTTATGTTGCCTGGTGTGGCGTCTGTCGGTTTGCTAAGTCGATGTTGCACTCGGATAGCATTTTGAATGTTCTCCAGTACATTTATCTTTCATTTTATATGCATTTATTTATTTACTTTCTTGACCTAGCCCAAAATCTTATCAGCTGCATCGTATGCCCTCCTGTATACATGTATGTACTTAATAAGAGCAACACAATAGATTCATCTTACTGCATTTACAATATTTTATTGATAGTGCTCAAGCGCAAATGCAAAACAAGCTAAACTGGAAAGGGTAAAATATGGAACGCCTCAACTATCTTATGTCGAGATATGACATCATGTTCTGTTGACATACCATTATGTTATCTTCATCTGGTAAATTTGGGATGCTGTTTTGTGAACTGGTCATCCTGTTTACTTCAATAACATTAGTATATAACTTCACAGAACGATTTTGTCTGGTCACTTTGTAATATTCGTAGTTAACTCGGCATCCTGTTTGCTTCAAGTGAGGTATTATTCTATCAAAATTGATATATCTGGTCATGTAGCCATGCTATGTTGTTAGCTTGTCATTATGTTGGCTTCAAGTGCGGATATTTATTTGTCAGAAATCGTTTTATGTGATTCATTAGTAATGCTGTTTTGTTAACTTGTCATTTTGTTTGATTCAGTTGCAGTAATATTCTGTCAGACAAGTAATAAGATAGTCCATTAGTAATGCTGTATTGTTAACCCGCCGTTCTGTTCGCTTCAGGTGCAGTTATAATTTATATTCAGAAAATCGTTTCATTTGGTCGGCTTGTAAACCCGCATTTCCATTGTCTTCAGTGGTAATTTTTATGTCAGAAAAGAAATATATCTGTTGTCGAATTAAACCATCATTGTATTATTTCAGTTGATCGTTTCATGCTGTTGAAAACTCATTATGTTGTTGTGACCTTTGTTTGTTTGTTTGATTTGTGGTTTAACGTCCCCTTCAACACTGTAAAGGTCATTTTGGAGACGTTGCTTCCAATTTTGTGGGACTTTTACCCGACATTGAGATGAAATGACATCTCAAGCCCTGTCGCCCAATGAAACCAATAGGGTTTATTAGCATGGACGGTCCGCCTGGCACCGCGGTTCCTGGACTGTTGTGACCTATATCTGGTAAAACCCAGTACCACCCGGTCACTTCGGTCTCAGTCGTTTCGGCCCAATTAGGTTATCCGTTTTCATCCGTATTACTGTTCCGCTCTTGAGTGTAGTTTTAATTTTTAGTAGGGTAGGATAGGGGTTTCCAAGCAAGACTGGCACTGTCGTAGTAGTAGTAGTAGAAGTGGTGGTAGTAGAAATAGTAGCAGCAGTAGTACTAGAAGTAGTAGCCTTTGTGGTAGTAGAACCATGCAATCTAATCTGTTTCTCAACATCACGAAAACAGGCCTATATAATTTTGACCCCTTGAGCCCCACTTTTATAAAGTAAAACTGGCGTTTACAGGGGTTAGCTTTTATTTTTATTATTTCTGCTCTAAAGTATTAATTGAGGGTACTCGTTAGAACCACCTCGACGAGGCGGCACAATCTATATTTTAAGCAGAAATAAGAAAAATATCACACTTTTTCACCGTGAAAGTTTCCTTTTTTCGGCGGTTAAGTTGACAATGCATTTGAATGGGCGTGTTTTCGTAATGAAGCACCGAAGGGTGGGACGCAGAAATAGCAGCAGTAGTAGTAATAGTAGTAGTAGTAGTGGTGGTGGTGGTGCAGGTGGTGGTATGGTAATATAAATTGTTGAAGAAGCACTGTCAGAAGTAGTAGTAAAAGCAGCAGCAGTAGCAGTACTAGAAGTTGTAGTAGTAGTAGTAGTAGCAGTAGTAGTGGTAGTAGTAGTAGTAGTAGTAGTAGTAGTAGTAGTAGTAGTAGTAGTAGTAGTAGTAGTAGAAGTAATAATAGGAAAATTAATAATAGTAGCCTTTGAAGTAGATGTAGTACAAGTAAAGTAGTAGTAGTAGTAGTAGTAATAGTAGTAGTAATAGTAGTAGACATAGTAGTAGTAGTTGTAGTAGTAATAGCAGGAGTAGTAGCAGTAGTAATATCAGTAGTAGTTGTAGTAATAGCAGTAGTAGTAGTAGACGAGGTAGTAGTGGTGGCCTTTGTAGTAGTAGAATCATGCAACCATATCTGTTCCTCAGAGTCCCGATTGGTGGGGCGCAGAAATAGCGGCAGTAGTAGTAGTAGCACTAGTAGTAGTAATAGTAGTAGCAGTAGTTAAAGTAGAAGTAGTAGAATTGTTTGTTTCATTTGAGGTTTAACGTCCCCGTTCACACTGTATAGGTCATTTTGGAGACGTTGTTTCCAATTTTGCGGGACTTTTACCCATTGAGATAAAATGACTTCTCAAGCCCTGCCGCCCATTGAAACCAATAGAGTTTATATGCAGGGATGGTCTGACTCACACCACTTTTCCTGGGAAGGCTTAAGCGGTTTACCAGTACTCATGTGCGGTCAGTTTCAGCTCTGCGTGGAAACATCATGCAGCCAAATCTATTTCTTCAAGACCATGAAGTAGTAGTAGTATTAATAGTGGAAGTAGTAGTAGTTGTTGTAGTAGTAGTAGAAGTAGTAGTAGTAGGTTAAGTAGAAGTAGTAGTATAAGTAGTGGTTTAGTAGTAGAAGTAGCAGTAGCAACAGAAGAAGTAGTAGCAGTAGTGGTAATAATAGCAAAAGTAACATAAGTAGTAGTAGAAGTAGCAATTATAGTAATAGTAGTAGTAGCCTGTGTAGTAGTAGAACCATGCAACCTAATCTTTTTTTCAAAGCCCCAATGGGAGGCGGATGAAAAGCACCACCGTAAGTAATAGTAACAGTAGTAGTAGTAACAGTAGTAGTAGTAGCAGTAGTAGTAGTAATAAAAGTAGTTGTAGTTAAAGTAGTTGTAGTCGATGTTGTAATAGTAGCAGAAGCAGTTAAAGTAGTAGTAGTAGTAGTAGTAGTAGTAGTAGTAGTAGTAGTATAAGCAGTAGTAGTTAAAGTAGTTGTTTGTTTGAGTGTTTGTTTTGGAGTTTAACGGCCCAATCAACACTATTTAGGTCATTTTTGAGCCGGCCAGTTTACCCTATACACACTTTTCCTGGGTAAGCTTATACGTAAGCGGTTAACCGGTACAGTGCGCATTCTTTCGCCAGAAACTGACAATTGTCCTTCTTGAATCAGCTGAAGGGAGAGAATGACCGTAGAAAAGATTTCATAATCAATCTTCACGAAAGAATGTTGCCGACCCCGGCAGGTATTGAACCCGCGTCCTCCTGATCACCAGTCAGACGCGCATCCGACTGAGCTAACGAGTCCGGTTAAAGTAGTTGTAGTGGAAGTAAAAGTAGTAGTACCATAGTGGTAGTAATAGTAGGACAGGTAATAGGGGTAGCCTTTGACGTAGTAGTAGTAGTAATAGTAGTAGTAGCAGTAGAAGCAGCAGCAGTAACAGTAGCAACAGGAGCTGTAAAAGAAGTAGTAGTAGTAGAAACAGTATAAGTAGTAGCAACAGCAGCAGCAGAGTTAGTATTTGTATTAGTAGTAGCAGTAGTTGCAGTAATAATAATAATAATAATAATATTAATAATAACAATAATAATAACAATAGCAAATGTAGCAACAATAGAAGCAGTATTAATGGTAGTAGTTGTAGCAGGTGTAGTAGTAGTAGCAGTAGTAGTTGTTGTTTTAGTAGTTGTAATAGAAGTAGTAGTGGTGGTGGTATGGCAATATGAATTGTTGAAGAAGCAGTGGCAGACGTTGTAATAAAAGCAGCAGCGACAGCAGCAGTACAAGTAGTTTTAGTAGTAGAAGTAGTAGTAGTAGTAGTAGCAGTGGTAGTAGTAGTCGTTGTAGGAGGTTAAGTATTAGTTGTAAAAATCGTAGGAAAATTGGGCCGCGTCAAGCGATTGTGGTACTTTTCGCCTATGCGAACAGCGAAGGTTCAGGCGAGCCTGCGCATCCGCGCAGTCTCGCCAGAACCTTCGCTGCTCGCTCATACAAGCAGTTAATCAAGAGGAACCTTCAGACAGAAAGCCATATCCCTGACCCCTTTGAACGGCTGGGCATGCGCAGTTAAAATTTGTCATGACGGAATGCTCGAAGACCCAAATTCGCTTGGCGGGGCTCAATTAATTGTAGTAGCCTTGGAAGTAGATGTAGTACTAGAGACAGCGACCAGTAGATCACGTATACCCCCGGCCAGCGCCACCCTCTAATATGAGCCCCGCCAAGCGAATTTGTGTCTTCGAGCATTCCGTCATGACAAATTTTAACATACAAGCAGTGAATCAAGAGGAACCTTCAGACAGAAAGCCATATCCCTGACCCCTTTGAACGGCTGGGCATGCGCAGTTAAAATGCCCAGCCATTCAGAGGGGCCAGGGATATGGCTTTCTGTCTGAAGGTTCCTCTTGATTCACTGCTTGTACGAGCGAGCAGCGAAGGTTCTGGCGAGACTGCGCGGATGCGCAGGCTCGCCTGAACCTTCGCTGCTCGCATAGGCGATAAGTACCAAAATCGCTTGACGGGGCCCATATATCTTTAGAGCTTAATTGTATATAATATGGTATCTATAAGAATCTATAAATGTGCTAGTAAAAGCTAAACCAAAGATAAAATTTCTATATGGACCTAGGGATTGAGGGCATCAAAGTTACTGAAGGAGTGGGGGCATCAATGTTACTGAAGCAGCAGGGTGGGGTATGCATCAATGAAATATTTGTACTGGTATGCAAGATCGATGCAAGTATCAATTGGATTTGTCTTTGAGTTTAGGACATACAGGGATCTATAAACTTTGTCTTAAAACTTTAACCAAATGTAAAATTTCTAAGTCTGTGACATTGATCTCAAGGTCACTGTAGGGGTGGGACATATATCAACGAAATCTTTAGACCAGTATGTAAGTTAAGTGTAAGTATCAACTAAATCTAACAAAGGGTTCAGAAGATACAATCTTTTAGACTAGAAACTTTGACGTAAAACTTTAACCAAACATACAATTTCTAAGTCTGTGACCTTGACCCCAAGTGTGGGGGTGGACATGCATCAATGAAATCTTTGGACCAGTATGTAACTTCCGTGTAAGTATCAACTAAATTTTGCAAAGGGTTCAGAACATATAATCTCTAAGAAACTTTGACGTAAAACTTTAACCAAAATATTAACGGACGGACAGACGGAAAGACGGACACACAGACGGACGGACGGACGGACGAACGAACGGACAAACGGCAGGACGAAAACTATATACCCCCATAGCATACTTCGTATGCCGGGGGTATAATTAGTATAGTACAGGTAGTAGTAGAAGTAGGGGAGGAGAAAGAGAAGGAGAAGGAGAAGGAGAAGTACTAGGAGGAGGAGTAGTACTAGGAGGAGGTGCAGTAATAGTAGCAGCAGAGTACTAGTAGTAGCAGTGTTAGTAGTAGCCACAATAATAATTATAATAATATTAATAATAATAATAATAATAATAATAACTAGAAAAAGTGTCCATAGGACACGGATGCCCCCGCCAAATGCCATTCATAAAAATATTACAAATGTACTTCAAATCAATCATAAAATATATGCATCGAGGGCAGATAATCCAAAAACCAAAAATGCAAGAGTTGTCTTCCTTGTTCAAGACACATAGTCTCAGTGTGATGAATGCACCCGTGAAGTTTCATGAATATATTCCATACGGTTTAGGAGTTATGGCCCGGACACGGTTTACTATATGGTACTAAGTCAAGGGCAGATAATCCAAAAACCAAAAATGCAAGAGTTGTCTTCCTTGTTCATGACACATCGTCTCAGTGTGGTGAATGCACCTGTGAAGTTTCATGATATTCCATACGGTTTAGGAGTTATGGCCCGGACACGGTTTACTATATGGTACTAAGTCAAGGGCAGATAATCCAAAAACCAAAAATGCAAGAGTTGTCTTCCTTGTTCATGACACATCGTCTCAGTGTGGTGAATGCACCTGTGAAGTTTCATGAATATATTCCATACGGTTTAGGAGTTATGGCCCGGACATGGTTTATTATATGGTACTAAGTCAAGGGCAGATAATCCAAAAACCAAAATGCAAGAGTTGTATTCCTTGTTTATGACACATCGTCTGTGTGATGAATGCACCTGTGAAGTTTCATGAATATATTCCATACGGTTTAGGAGTTATGGCCCGGACACGGTTTACTATATGGTACTAGGTCAAGGGCAGATAATCCAAAATCAAAAATGCAAGAGTTGTCTTCTTTGTTCATGACACATCGTCTCAGTGTAATGAATGCACCTGTGAAGTTTCATGAATATATTCCGTACGGTTTAGGAGTTATGGCCCGGACACGATGTCGGGACGGACGGACGGACGAACGGACGGACAGGGGTAAAACTTAATGCCCTTCCGCTATTCTCCGAATAGGCGGGGCATAATAAAAGTAGTAGTAGTAGTAGTGGTGGTAGTAGTAGTAGTAGTAGTAGTAGTAGTAGAAGTAGTAGTTGTCTTTCTTGTAGTAGATCCATGCAATCCGTTTCGGTTTCAGAACTTTGGGGTTGAGACACACTGATGAAGATTAAATATCAGAAAGGCCTCTGTGCCACTAAATTAGGTATAGCTACGCCTTAACAGTCATTTCTACGTTGTACTCATGTCCTCTCTGTAATTTGAAAACTTGACCCCGCCCATTGAAGAAAAAGATTGGGCTGCACGATTCTTCTACGCAGAGCTGAAGCCGACCGCACATGAGTACTGATAAACCGCTTAAAGGTTCTAAGCCTGCCCAGAAAAGTTGTGCGAGTCGGACCGTCCATGCATATAAACCCTATTGGTTTCATTAGACGACAGGCTTGAGATGTCATTTCACCTCAGTGTGGGGTAAAAGTCCGACAAAATTGGAAGCAGCGTCTCCAAAATGACCCATACAGTGTTGACTGGGACGATAAACCTCAAATAAAACAAAAACAAAATAAGTTGAAAATGTTCTAGATATTTTCATGAAATCTCTCAAAAATGTAAAGCACTATGAGACGACATACAGAACCCAAGAACCATAACTCTGGTTAACCTACTTTTGAAATTTTTGCCTTTAGACCCTATTAAATACTGAAAATAGCCGTTTCTCTGTGTTTGCTCTGTAAGTTGGAAACCGTTTCAAAATATTTTGATGAAACTTCACAAAAATGTAGCGCATTATGAGTTGAAGTTCAGAACACAATGACGTAACTGTATCTCATCTACGTATACGTCTGGAGTTACGGCCCTTTGAATGCTGAAAAGGTGATTTCTGTAATATATTTGTGTCCGCTCCATAACTTCTTTTGGGACATTTTCTTGAAAGTTTATGCAAACGTTCATCACCATGATATGTTATACAGATAACAAGAACCATAATTCTGAATTATTAGCGTTGGACATTGAAAATAGTGCGCTTGGTCACAAACTTGTGCCCTTTCTACAATAAGAAATTTTCTTGAAGCCTTGCAAAAATGTGAAAAACAATATAAGATAACATGAACACAAGAACCAAAAGTCCGGCTTAGTCATGTTTTAAGTTACGGTTCTTTGAACATTGAAAGAAACATTTTCTGTGATATATTTGTATCTCTTCTGTAAACAGAAAACTGTTCGGAGACATTTTCCATAAACCCCACACGAAGGTGAAACACCATGAGGGTTCTGCAGAAAATGAGAACTAATTCTGGTGTGCTTCCTTTTGGAGGCAAGGTCCTTTGAATATAGAAAAACGTCATCTCAGCCATGTATTCATGTCAGCTTTATTTAGCACATTCACTTTGAAGTCCTCCTTATCAGTGCTATGGCTATGGTACTTGCTTGATGTATGTGTTGTGGCAGGGCATGATACAGTGCTTGCAGCTTTTTGTTTATTTATTTAATTACATCTATTTTTTATTATTTTGAGGTGGCTGGGTTTTGTTTGTTTGATTTGAGGTTTAACGTCCCCGTCAACACTGTAAAGGTCATTTTGGAGACGTTGCTTCCAATTTTGTGGGACTTTTACCCGACACTGAGATGAAATGACATCTCAAGTCCTGTCGCCCAATGGAACCAATAGGGTTTATTAGCATGGACGGTCCGCCTCGCATCGCGGTTCCTGGACAGGCTTAGATCCTCTAAGCGGTTTACCAGTACTAGTGTGTGGGCCGGGTTCCGCTCTGCGTGGAAGCATAATGCAGCCCATATATTTCTTCAAGCCCCTATGGGCGGGGCCGAAGAGGTGGCTGGGTAAAGCATACCAGTACCAAGCTGTAATGGAATTTGGAAGCGCAATGCATCAACGTAAACAAGTCCGTGAAATGAACACCCCCTTAAACCCCACTTTATATAGAGAAAACTGGGGTTTATGGGGGCAAACATTAATTTTCTAATTTCTGCTCAAAGACATAGGTAGTGGGTACACGTTAGAACCGCCTCATTGAGGCGGTTCTAACGAGCAGCCACAACCTATGTTTGCAGTATGAAGTAGAAAAATATCATGCATTTTTATAAAAAAGTAGCCATTTTGGAGGTAAGAAAAATATGCACTATGTGGCACGGGGGTATAATCGTAATGGAAACAATAAGAACACCGCACATTACGAAAACACGCCTATACAAATACATTGCCACCTTTATCGCCGAAAAAATGAAAATTTTAAGATGGAAAATTGCGATATTTTTCTTATTTCTGCTCAAAATATAGATTGTGGGTATTCGTTAGAACCGCCTCGATGAGGCGGTTCTAACGAGTACCCACAATCTATATGTTAGAGCAGAAATAAGAATAATTAGGTTTACCCCTGGAAACCCCAGTTTTACTATATAAAAGTGGGGTTCAAGGGGGTCAAAATTATATAGGCGTGTTTTCGTGATGAGCGGTGCCATTCTCGTCTGTTTTGCCAGGTCACAGATACAAATCAGTCAAATTGCTTGATAGGGTTACGGAACTTCGTCAAAATATACCGTATTCACCCTAATTACCTCACCATGCTCTAATTTTTTTTTTTTTTTTTTTTTTCAAAATTGTGTCAAAACTTGTAGTGAAATGTTTCAGAAAAAAGAATCGGAAAGGGGTGAATATTCAGCCAAAATCAACAAGATAGTTGTAGCTCTTGTGATGGTGAGTTCGTCTATGAAGTTTCATGAAGGTGCATTTGGAAATATGTTCACAGTTAAGGTTTTTGGTTAAATTTTTGAAAAATAGGCCAAAGTTCAGAGGTCAAAGTCACAGGTCAAAAGGTTGATATCAGTGAAAAGGTCATGTCCCCAGGAGCATCCATGTGAAGTATGAAGGCTCTGTTACAAATAGTATTGGGATGCGAGTAAAAAACGTGTATAAAAAATCAGGTCAAAGTTCAAAGGTTAAGGTCACATGTCAAAAAAAGGTTGGTATCTGTCCCAAGAAACATCCATGTGAAGTTTGAAGACTCTGTTACAAATTGTATTGGAATGGGAGTAAACAATGTGTATAAAAAAATCAGGTTAATGGTCACATGGCAAAAATGTTGGTATCGGTGAAAAGGTCTTGTCGCAAGGAACATCCATGTGAAGTTTGAGGGCTCAGTTACAAATAGCATTGGAATGGGAGTCGTTATGCATATGAATTTATTTTTCTGATTCCCACTGGGTGACCTAATAGTGCTATAAATATCTTGCTAATCTTCTTATAGAAGATTCTCGAAAACTGAGTCACAGATTAATTTCATTTTTGAAAACAAAATGTTTACAAGGAAAAGTACTTCAGAACTTTCCAGAAAGTTCAGGTTTGCATTATTTTTAGAAAAATTACATCACCTTATTCCACAGCCCTTTGGAACATTCAAGAGAAATCTTAGGGTCTATAAAAGAGCTTGATTTTTCTCATTAGTCAGACTTTGGAGTTTGAAGTTTGGGCTTAAAAGAAAAGTTATTTCTAAATTCTGTGTTGGATTGTTAAAGGATATTTCTTTTCATTTTGGACTGTGAATTCTGTGGGATCAAGGAAAATAGATTCATTCAGGATATTTCATAACAGAGCTAAGTACATTTAATTTTCTTACTTCTACAGGTTAAAGTTAACTTGTAAATAAATTTTGTTAAATTTTTCCAAAAGGCTTGTTGCTTTTTCTTTCTGCTACGCCTGGCTCGTAACAGAGTAAAAATGTGTTTCAGAAAAAAAAAACGGAAAAGGGGAGTTAATTCAACCATAATCAATACTATAGTTATGGCCCTTTGTCAGAATGTAGCTCTTGTCATGGTGAGTATGTGAATGATGCTTCATAGGTAGGCCAAATATTTTTGGAAATATGGTCAAGGTAAAGGTTTCTGGTTATTTTTTTTAAATAGGTCAAAGACCAAAGGACAAGGTCCCAGGTCAAAAAGGTTGGTATCACTGGAAAGATCTTGTCCCACGGAACATCCATGTGAAGTCTGAAGGCTCTGTTACAAATACACGTAGTATTGGGATGTGTGTGTGTGCGTGCGTGTGTGCGTGTGTTAATTCGGGTTTAACGTCGCTTTCAACAATTTTTCAGTCATATCACGACGGTATCTGGTTGCGACAGGGAGCTCAATGCTCACTTTTATAGTGCTGCCTCACTGAAGTATTATGTCCCAGACACATTACATGATACCACACCCAGTCACATTATCCTGACACTGGGTCGACCAGTCCTAGCTCTACCCCGTAAACCTGAGTGCCAAGCGAGGAGCAGCTAGTACCATTCTTAACGACTTTGGTATGTCGCAGCCCGGGATCGAACGCGTGACCTCCCGTTCCCCGGAGCGGACACTCTACCAACTGAGCTATCGGGGCCGGTATAGTAGTATTGGAATGAGAGTAAAATATGTGTTTTAGAAAAGTGGAGATAATCAATAATATAGTTTTGGCTCTTGGTCAGAATGTAGGTCTTGTCATGGAGAGTATGTGTATGAAGTTTCATGAGGCTAGGTCTAATTCTTTTGAAGTTATAGCCAATGTTTAGTTGTTTTCGGAACAACTATCATCACGAAATCACGCCTATATAATTTTGACCCACTCGAATATAGGGATCAACCATGGTTTTTCATGCATTAACATTTGCCGGATCCCGAGGAAGCTGTTTGAAAATAAGGCCGCTAGGCCGAATGTTCAAATACCTTCCGAGGGATCCGGCAAATGTTAATGCAATGAAATAACCATGGATGATCGTTGTTCTTGCATAACTTACGAATCCGACAACAAATTTTGACGAAAACGCCCAAAAGCTCCATATAAATTCCATATAAACTCTTCAAATGCAACAGGCAAACCAAAATGGCGGCCAGTTCAGACTGTTGTTTACAATGACGTTGTCCAGTGACGTCATCATAGAGCCCTAAAACGCTACGCTCAGGGCGATAATGTTACGTCGCTCAACGTAACGCAAACAAAGCAAGGCCCGTCTTGTGATATCAAAAGTTCAAAATCCATGTTCAAACAGCACGCGAATTTCATGATTTGAACATGGTTTTTGCTGTTTGAGCACGGCTTTCGGTCCATTTGACAACGGCTTCAAACAGCCATGCGCATAGGTTTTTATGCAAGAACCCCACTTTTATACAGTAAAACTGGGGTTTGTAGGAGTAAACCTTATTTTTCTAATTTCTACTCCAAGATATATATTGTGGGTACTCGTTAGAACCGCCTCATCGAGGCGGTTCTAACGAGTACCTACAATCTATATTTTGAGCTGAATTAATAAAATATCACATTTTTTTTTTATCTCAAAATGTTCATTTTTTCGGCGATAAAGGTTTCAATGTTTTGGTATAGGCGTGTTTTCGTAACGTACGACGCAGACGCTGGAGTGATGACAATCGCTCGAAGATGTTTCTTCGAAAAAACAGACGAGCTAAAAATGGGTTTCTATTCATAGGCATGTTTGACAGATTATCTTCCGATCTGTTGCACTGATTTTGAAATGCAGCAGAGTAATTGCAGCTATCTCAGCAGTGGGCTAAGATTATTGTATTGTGATTTTATGGCAATTTTCAAGATTGTTTCTGTTATATCGGGCGATTGTCACTTCTTCTTCTTCTTCTTCTTCTTCTTCTTATTCTTCTTCTTCTTCTAAACTGTAGACGCAAAACATCCATTGGGGCATGTCAAAATGCGCTCAAATTTTGTTCAGATGAGTCTCAGTAACTACTCGACAGATTTTTCTGAAATTACGGGGATATGATAGATGCCAGTATGAAGTTTAACAAAAGAGTTTCAAATTGTCGCCCGAATGCGACAGGCCATGTCCAACCCCTCCACCACCTCAATTTCATTAAAGGCTTAATATCTTAGAAACCTTTCAGATCCCCACCCTTAAACCAACCATATATCCTTAAGATAAGCCACAATTATTGAGACCTACCTTGGGGTCCCCTGGGATGTGTGAGGGCCATGCCCCACCCCTCAACTTCATATGAGGGCAAATACTTCAGAAACCGTTCAGATCCCTACCCCAAAACCATATAATTTTGTTCCGTATGCCACAACACATTCAATGACACCAAGATGGGGTTCCCCTTGGATGCGCCAGATCAATGCCCCCCCCCCCACCTCCCTCCACACACACAGCTTCTCTACTTCATGAAATGCCTAATAAACCCAGCCCTAAGCTTATAAATATTCTTTTTTCCATATCATAAGACACATTCAGTGATGACAACCTTGGCGTCCCATGTGATGCGCTGTAGCCCCTTCACTTCATTAAAGCCCTAATCTCTCTGAAACCGGGCATATCCCCAACCGTAAACCAAACAAATTCCGGTTCCTTACGATAAGATGCATTCAGTGACATCAACCTTCGGGTCCCCCGAGATGCCCAGCCCCTCCACTTTATAAAAGGCCATATATATCTCAAAGCATTCAAATTACCACTCCTAAACTAGATCATACAGTTGCATCAACCTAGGGACGCATCTGGGCAATCATCAGCCCACCCCTTCACTTCATAAAGCGTTTAGGGGTTATGGTCCGGACACAATTTACTATAACGTTCTAAGTCAAGGATAAATAATTCAAAAAACCCCAAAACAAGAGTTGTCTTCCTTGTTCATGGCACCTCGTTTCAATGCCATGCATTTGTTTGTTTGATTTGATGTTTAACGTCCCCATCTACACTGTAAAGGTCATTTTGGGGACGCTGCTTCCAATTTTGTGGGACTTTTACCCGACATTGAGATGAAATGACATCTCAAGCCCTGTGACCCAATGAAACAAATAGGGTTTATTAGCATGGACGGTCCGCCTCGCACCGCGGTTCCTGGACAGGCTTAGATCCTCTAAGCGGTTTACCAACTAGCGTGCGGGCCGGATTCAGCTCTGCGTGGAAGCATCATGCAGCCCAACATATTTCTTCAAGCCCCTATTGGCGGGGCCGTAATGCCATGAATACACCTGTAGTTTCATAAATAAATTCCATAGGTTTTGGGGGGTATGGCCCGGACACAGTTTACTATAAGGAACTAAGTTATGTAAAGATAATTAAAAAAAAACCCAAGAAGCAAGAGTTGTCTTCCTTGTTCATGACACCTCGTCTCAATGTCATGCATGCACCTGTAAATTCCATAGGGTTTGGGAGTTATGGTCCGGACACGGTTTACTATAAGAAACTAAGTCATGTCAGATAATTCAGAAACAAAAAGAGCAAGAGTTGTCTTCCTTGTTCATGACACCTCGTCCCAATGCCATTCATGCACCTGTAAATTCCATAGGGTTTGGGAGTTATGGTCCGGACAGGGTTTACTATAAGGGACTAAGTCAAGGGCAGATAATTCAAAAACAAAGAGCAAGAGTTGTCTTCCTTGTTCATGGCATATCGTCTCAATGTCATGCATGCACCTGTAAAGTTTCATAAATATATTCCATACGATTTTGGAGTTATTGCCCGGACACATTCTACTATAAGGAACTCAGTCAATGGGCAGATAATTCAAAAACCAAAAAAGCAAAAGATGTCTTCCTTGTTCATGACACATCGTCTCTATGACATGCATGCACCTGTGAAGTTTCGAAACTATATTCCATTCGGTTTAGGAGTTAGGGCCCGGGCACGAAGTGGGACGGACGTACGGACGGACATGACCAATCTTCTAATTGCCATGCAGACACCTCTAAAGTTTCATAAATATATTCCATACGGTTTAGGAGTTACGGCCCGGACACAGTTAACGATAAGGAACAAAGTCAAGGGCGGATAATTAAAAAAACATAAAAGCAAGGTTTGTCTTCCTTGTTCATTACACATCGTCTCAATGCCATGTATGCACCTATAAAGTTTCAAAAATATATTCCATTCGGTTTAGGAGTTATTGACCGGACACAAAGTGGGACGGACGGATGGACCAGGGGTTACATTGAATTCCCCTTCCACCATTCGGACGGACGGACGGACGAACAGGGGTAACAGTTAATACCATTCCGCTATTCTTCGAATAGGCGGGGGCAGAATAAAGAAATGGAAGGGTCCACTAGCATACAATGGAATTAAATGAGACTAGTCCATTACGCAAACACGCCTATACAAATACATTGCCACCTTTATCGCCGAAAAAAAATGAAAATTCTATGATGAAAAATTGTGATATTTTTCTTATTTCTGCTCAAAATATAGATTGTGGGCACTCGTTACAACCGCCTCTATGAGGCGGTTCTAACGAGTACCAACAATCTTTATTTTATAGCAGAAATAAGAAAAACTAGAACTGTCAGAGGATCTGACTATAGCCCCGCTATAGCCCTGTCAGAGGAGAAAGACTCATGAATTAAAGGTAAAGACTTGTGAGAGGGTTAAATCCCTAACAAGGTACCTACACCTTATAGACTTTTCGCGTTATTAGATCTGAAAAACAGTCTAAGTTAAAAAAAAAAGTTTTGGATAATGAAAAAACCATATGCACATCTTAAGACCTCTTTGAAAACACCTGAAAAGTTTCAAAGGATCGGCCTAGAACTGTAAGAGGAGTTGCGTTCACAAGGTAGCTACTCCCTATACATTTTAACATTAGAAGATCTCAAAAATTGTCATAGTTAAAAAAGTGAAATAAGTGGGAAAAAAAATTTAAGGATAATGAAAAAAGCACATGCACATCTTCAGACCTATATGAAAACACCTGTAAAGTTTCAAAAGGATTGACCTAGAACTGTAAGAGTAGTTGCGGTCACAAGGTAGCTACTCCCTATACATTTTAACATTAGTAGATCTCAAATATTGTCTAAGTTAAAAAAGGTGAAATAAGTGAAAAAAAATTAATTAAGGATAATGAAAAAAGAATATGCACATCTTCAGACCTATATGAAAACATCTGTAAAGTTTCAAAAGGATAAACATAGAGCTGTAAGAGGAGTTGCGGTCACAAGGTAGCTACTCCCTATACATTTTAACATTAGTAGATCTCAAAAATTGTCTAAGTTAAAAAAGGTGAAATAAGTAAAAACTAGAAATGTGTCCAGACGACACAGATGCCCCCGCCAAGGGCCCCACCTCACCCCCAAAATCCATGTTGCAACAAAATTTTCTAAGTGTGTGACCTTGTTATCAGGAACATTTGTGAGAAGTTATATTGAAACTGGTGAAAAAATGTAAGCGCTAGAGCAATGACATAGTTTTTCTAAAAATAGCCACAGTGACCTTGACCTTGAAAGTCGAACTCGCTCGAGGTATTGTCATAAGGAACATTTGTGTGAAGTTATATTGAAATCAGTGAAGAAATATAGACGCTGAGCTATGTTGTGCGAGGGGATAATTAAACATTTTTTAAGTCTGTGACCTTGACCTTGAGCTCATGGGCATGGGTGGGGGGATCGCTGAATAAAATGGACAGGTATCTAACATCATACCAAATATCAACTCAATCCATCGCACGATTTGGAAAATATCAACTCTTAAAATATCTAATTAAAAATTTCTAAGTCTGTGACCTTGACCTTGAAGCCATAGGCATGAGTGGGGGTATAGCCAAATAAACATTTGGACCGGTATCTATCATCATAGCATACATAAGCCAAATCCATAATACAGTTTGGAAAATTTACGCTCTTTAAAATCTTTCACATTAAAATTGTCTAAGTCTGTGACCTTGACCTTGAGGTCATAGGCATGGGTGGGGGTATTGCTGAATAAAACATTGTACCTATATCTATCATCATATGAACCAAAGCCATCATAAAAGTTCAGGTTCTACCAGGTACAAATACCTTAACTGGAGTCTTTAACATGGAAAATTTCTAAGTCCATGACCTTGACCTTGAGGTCACAGGCATGGGTGGGGTATTGCTTAATAAAACTTTGGACCTATACCTATCATCATACCAAAGATGAACCAGTTCCATCAAATGGTTAGGAAAATATGAGTTCTAAAAGTTCAGGCTCCTCTACCTGTTACAAAAACTTTAACCTGAGGTTACAGGATCACGTACGTACATATGTACGTACGTACGTACACACACACGTACAGACGGACGTACACATGTACGCACGTACACACGTACGCACGTACGGTAAACCGAAAAACTATGTGCCCCCAGCATCATATGATACGGGGGCATAAAAATTATTTAAGGATAATGAAAAACGAATATGCACATCTTCAGACCTATATGAAAACACCTGTAAAGTTTCAAAAGGATTGACCTAGAACTGTAAGAGAAGTTGCGGTCACAAGGTAGCTACTCCCTATACATTTTAACATTAGTAGATCTCAAAAATTGTCTAAGTTAAAAAGGTGTGATAAGTGAAAAAAAATTATTTAAGGATAATGAAAAAAGAATATGCACATCTTCAGACCTATAAGAAAACACCTGTAAAGTTTCAAAAGGATTGACCTAGAACTGTAAGAGGAGTTGCGGTCACAAGGTACCCACTATCAAATATTACAGACAGACAGACAGACGGAATTCCGGACAAGCCAAATCCAATATAGCCCCGACTTTTTCAAAGCGGGGCTATAATAAGGTATACCCCGGAAACCCCAGTTTTACTATATAAAAGTGGGGTTCAAGGGAGGCAAAATTATATAGGCGTGTTTTCGTGATGTCATATACTAGAGTTTGCAATAAACAATTCGCACCTTTTTGATGGCTCGATTGTCTCTAAGTGTAGGATGAAAATTCTCTTTAATGGGTACTTAAACTGTTTTTAAGCAGTGTGGATCCTGATCAGACGCAACGTACTGCGATGTCTGATCTCAGTGTACATTGCTTGTCTATGTCCCTACGGATATCCCTTTCACGCAGCACCCTGATGTCTCAGCGACCAGAATACCATGGCTATAAATAACCACTGCCAGGATTTCATAGACGGTCAGTGATAGTCACGTGGGCACTCGCTGAGAACAGCAACTTCAGGTTGATCATAAAACAGTCGATCACAAAACAGTTTGTTTATTCAGTTGTTCATTTAATTATTTATGCGTTTCCATTGTTTACGACCCCAAAATATATAGCATCTGATATCTTACAGTTAAGTCAGTATATACAGTAAGAAAGTAGATAGCCTACAAGTCAAAGAAGTGTCAAGTGGCATTTGTTTATTTAATGATAAGACTAGTTGCTGGCTGTACAAAAATTGATCAATATTTGATGGTGTTGTATGCTAGAATGGCTTGGTTTCGTGAGGCGAAATCTTCATCAGTGTTCTCAAGATGCAACAGAGGCGACATATAAAGAACTTGTTCGCCCAATCTTGGAATATGGTAATTGTATCTGGTACCCCAGTGGAGTGGTCCTTAATGTAGAAATTGAAAAAAAAATCTGAACAGAGCTGCTAGATATGTAACTAGCTTTGAATCTTGGAGCAGGGCTGGAATACTAGGAAATTAAGATGGGAGTCTCTCAAGAAAAGGATAAAAGCCGGTAGGCTCATGGTTTTATACAGAGGTCTAAATGGTGCTGCCAGCATTCAAACAGATACCTTATTCCCCAAGCTAGGCACTATAGAAATCACCATTCATTGGCGTTCCAGACTCTTACTACAAGAATACTCGTTCTTCCCCAGAACAATTAGAGATTGGTATGTCCTTCCCGATGCGATTATTTTGACAGCTGATGGTGCGATGATTGTGTAGCTAAGTTTATCTCTTTGGTTAGAGCTAGGGACTAACTTCCCATATCGTAGGTCATGGTGTATGAATGCCATTTGACCTAACAATTCTGATTCTAACAAACAGGGTAACATTATTTCTATTCCAGGCTAAAACTACGGATATCATTAGCTGGTGTGCTAGAATCGACCATATATAGTTTAAGGGGGTAAACATTATTTTCCTTATTCCTGCTCCAAGACATTGTCTTAATGAAGTCCATTCTTACGCTTTCGAAAGACATCCTAAAATTTGCCATTACCTTGAAAATAAGTCAGTCAACACAAACACTATTCCATAGTTCTGGTCAACCATTTCATATAGTCTTCATAGGTTTGCATTCAATCAGCGAGCACGTATCCTGAAATTGAAACTAAACACTTATAATATCAAACAAACTGATACATTTCAAAAGACAATTTGCTTGACACGTCAGGCGAAAGTCATATTGCCATACAGGTGAAGAAAATGCGGAATGCCTGAACGATTATTTTTCGTGGATATCCACAATAAATGACACTGGAGATGCCTAATTTTGAATCTAAAACTAGAAACTCGTTAAGTGATATAACATGTTCAGTTCTAGAAATTTCAAATCTAATTAATTTATTAAATCCAAATAAAGCGACCGGCCCTGATCTAATTAGTAACAGAATGTAGAAGACACTATCAAACGAGATTCCAGTTTCGTTGGAAATCCTGTTTAATAGGTTGTTTAGAGAGGGGTGTTTGGAGATATATGGAAAGGGTCTCATGTCTTGCCTTTGCCTAAAAAGGGGGACTTAACAAAAGTAGCAAACTTCAGATCGGTCTCTCTACTTAGCGGAATAGGTAAATGACAAGAAAGAAAAGTACATAAAAACATTAACAACTTTCTACATGATACATTACGAAAACACGCCTATACAAATACACAGCAATACTTTTAGCCAAAACATGAAGATTTAAAGATGAAAATCTGTGATATTTTTCTTATTTCTGCTCAAAATATAGATCGTGGGTACTCGTTAGAACCGCCTCATCGAGGCGGTTCTAACGGGTACCCACAATCTATATTTTAGAGCAGAAATAAGAAAAATAAGGTTCACACCCTGTAAACCCCAGTTGTACTATATAAAAGAGGGGTTCAAGGGGGTCAAAATTATATAGGTGTGTTTTCGTGGAGAATCTTTTATACAAATACCAGTCTGGCTTTCTACCTAATCACTCCACTACTTATCAACTTGTAGATATATATCAGCATATATCACTTATTTTTCTATGAAATTCTTGTGTAACTAAGCTTACCTCTTTGGTTAGAGCTAGGGACTAACTTCCCATATCACAGGTCCTGGTGTATGAATGTCATTTGACGTGTCACAAATAACAATTCTGACCAGTAACAATTCTAATTCTGATTCTGATCAGCATATCTGTCAAACGTTCGATAATATTAAATTTTCCTGTATGATATTCCTCTACTTCCACGGCCAGGTAAAGTAATGCTGGGGTATCCCAGGTTCTGTTCTTGGGCCCCTATTGTTCTTAGTTTATGTAAACGATATTACAGATTTCCCTATTAAGCTTACCCAGACTTTTTGCTGAAGATAGTTCTTTATTCTATTCAGCTTCATCATTGGAAGATCTTCTTATTTTATCGGCATGGGAAAAACAATGTCTAGTTGCTTTTAATTCACTAAATACAGAAGCAGTTCTTTTTACTTTAAAACCTTTTGAGCAGTTTCCAGATATAGTTTTTGACGGAACCCCAATAAAATTTGTCCCGGAAAGTAAGCATTTAGGTCTAACATTAAGTTGTTATGGTCAATGGTGAAAACATTATCTCAAGCGCAGCGTAAGTAACTGGGATAATGCGTAAACTTAAATATACATTTCCTAGGGTTGCACTTAACCAAATTTATTTATCGTTATGTACTTCCCATTATTGAGTAGTCTTGCATTGTTTGTGATGGGTGGTCAGCCCAAGACTCCCAGTCTTTGGAAAAACTACAGCACGAAGCAGCTCCCATTGCAACGTGTCTTACTAGGTCGATATCCCTAGAAAAACTTTAGGAAAGGGCTATTGCCAGTTAACTAGCAATAGCGGTTTTACGTATAATGGCTATTGCCAGTAGCGGTTTTACGTTAAAATGGCTATTGCCATTTAACTGGCAATAACATATTTAACGTAAAACCGCTATTGCCAGTTGGCTTTCATAATTATTTCATTCCTGTCATTACGTGTTCAGTAACTGATGTTATGACTGTAAAAGCTTACATTACTTGTTGGTCTTGTGTAACTCGGCTAAGATACGAATCGTTGCTGTATGACCAAGCATTTCCATATCTTGCACTTGTCGACTTAATTTAGTATTTTAATGACCTCTTTTTGGGGCAGATGTGGATATTTTTTCTGATTGTTTCTGCTATGGCCAACATCAATTTTCTATTTCTATTTTTCTAATTGCTGTTCAAAACATAGATCATGGATACTATTTAACCCGGAATGCCTTTTTATGGCGTTATAAAAAGCCATCTTCAAACATAGCCACTGGACACACAACGTGAATGTATCACCATAGCAACGTCTCATCGATGTTTGTGCGACGTTACCTAGACGCCATGTGCCCGCTGTGATTAAACTGATCTGCCTTATTGGTGACACGGGCCACATTTATATGTTGGTGGCTTTCATACGAGTATACACGACCTACGTTTTTGAACAGAAACTAGATCAACATGGTATATCATCACAAATACCCGTTTTTTCTATGAATAACACTAATGACTATGTATTAGCTAGCCAAAACTACATGTATGTAAAAAAAGTTGTAAAGAACATTCTAACTGATAAGCAAAGTTTCAGAAGTGTAACTCTTATAGTTTAGAACATATGGCAAAGTTATACATTTTGACCTGTTGACCTTGGTGTTATGTTGAGGTCCACCAACAATATCCAAATTTATTCCATATTCCAACAGCCATCCAATAACCACGTTTCAGAAGTGTAACTCCAATAGTTTAGACGATATGGCAAAGTCATACTTTTTACCTTTGACCTTGGTGTCATGTTGAGGTCAAGGTCACACCAAAAGTATCCACATTTATTCTATATTCCAAGTGCCATCCAATAACCAAAGTTTCAGACGTGTAACTCCAATAGTTTAGAAGATTTGGCAAAATCATACTTTTTGACCTTTGACCTTGGGGTCGAGGTCTCACCAAAAGTAGCCCGACATTCTATATTCCAAGAACCATCCAATAAACAAAGTTTCAGAAGTGTAACTCCATTATTTTAGGGGTTATGGCAAATCATACGTTTTGACCTTTGACCTTGGGGTCATGTTGAGGTCAAGGTCACAAAAAGTAGCCCACTGCCATCTACATTACATGTACTATCCACACGCAAAGTTTCAAAAGTTTTACTTCAGTGGTTGCAGAGGAGATCCATTTACAAGAAACGTGACGGACGGACGGACGGACAGACGGACGGACTGACGCCCACTCACCTCTGGTACGAAAACAATATACACGATTTTTCTCCGAAAAAGCGGGTAAAATAAGAAATAATGTAATCTCTGTAATCCCAACTTCATTACAGAAACATGCAACATACAGAAAACCATTCTTGAACTCTCTAGTAACAAATATTTTGCATGGTAATAAATTTCTTTGCTCAGGTAGACTAACGTTGTTGTTAAATATCTAAGTTAACGAAGACAGCTATACATGGTTAAGTGTAATACATAGCAGAACTTGGGTTTAAAGGGATATACATTATTTTCCTTATTTCTGCACAAAAACAGAGATTAGAGATACTCGTTAGTTCCTTGAGTCTATGTGGAGCAGAAATATGAAAACTATCGAAATTTTCCTTTTTTTTTCGGTAGTAAAAGTTTCCACTATATTTGAATTGGGCTCCTTTGGTAATGAATATTTCATTGCAATGAATAGTTGTGTTTTAATAATGTTATGTTTTTAGCGAGTGGAAAATAATGGAAACATAAAGAGAGCCTTTAATCCATTCGCATACATGTAGAACTACAACAGACAACTGATCTATGCAAGCTGCATTTTTTTAGCATATCGCTTATTATATTAGATGGGTATATGCCACTTGTTTTTGTTATAACCTTTTAACTGGTAATAGCGGTTTTACGTTAAAATGACTATTGCTAGTTATCTGGCAATAGCAATTTTAACGTAAAACTGCTATTGCCATTTAACTGGCAACAGCAATTTTTACGTAAAACCGCTATTGCCAGTTAACTGTCAATAGCCACTTCGTAAACTTTAGAAAGAATATGGCTTGCTTACTCGTAAGCAAAGAAGGCACAAACATAAGCTATCATTTATGTATGTCGTACATGAAAATGTACCATCATATATTTCAGACATAAATCCTACTTTGGTAAGTTTGTTTGATTTGGGGTTCAACGGCCGAGTCAACACTATTTTAGGTCATTTTGAGCCGGTCAGTTTATCTATCCACACTTTCCTTGGCAGGCTTATACGTAAGTGGTTAACCAGTACAGTGCACATTCTTTCGCCAGAAACTGACAACTGCCCTTCTTGAATCAGCGGAAGGGAGAGAATGATCGTAGAAAAGATTTTATGATCAATCTCAACGAAATAATGTTGCCGACCCCGACAGGCATCGAACTCGCGTCCTCCTGATCACCAGCCAGACGCGCATTCAACTGAGCTAGCGAGGCCGGTCATCCCATCTTCTGTCCCTTGACAATAACCTTCGTGAAGCACCTAATCTAAATTCTTGAAATACCAAGTTAAGAATTTTTATTTTTCAAACACATACGTGCCAACCTATTTCATGGAAGGCGAACGGTACATTTCACCACTGCACGGCAGAATATGAAATAATTGTAGTTATCTGAAAAACGATCTGTATACACATCACTTGGCTCAAAGCCCTAACTGCAACTGCAAAGAAGTTAGCGAGGATACTGAGCATTTCTTCTTTGCTTGTTCCAATTTTACAAGAGAACGAATTACTTTCTTTCATTCGACACGGACATTTCATCCGTTCAATTTAAACAAGGTTCTGTTTGATGATGATACATTATCAGCTCAAGATAACGGTATTCTTTTTAAAGCCGTGCAAACGTATATTAAAAACACAGAGATTTAGTCAAAATGCTTAATTTTACTTATCTCATATTGTATAACACCTTTATAGGTTTCTTGAAGACATGCAATTAGCAATTTATTTATTTAAGTTGTTGGTTTATCTATCTGATATAAATCTGCGTTTTATGTAGTTTGCTTGTATGTGTCATAACCCAGCAGGCACATGACGTAATTGTGACGTCACATTAACGTCGGTTAAACGTCATGACGTTTATGCAACGTCACATCAACGTCGTGACGTTGCACCGACGTTGATTTGACGTTGCCTTAGCGACGTGTGCCTGCTGGGAAATAGCTTTGTTCACACGTGTATGTTCTACATGTATTGAGCCCCGCCAAGCGAATTTGCGTCTTCGAGCATTCCGTCATGACAAATTTTAACTGCGCATGCCCAGCCATTCAGAGGGGCCAGGGATATGGCTTTCTGTCTGAAGGTTCCTCTTGATTCCATGATTGTATGAGCGAGAAGCGAAGGTTCTGGCGAGACTGCGCGGATGCGCAGGCTCGCCTGAACCTTCGCTGCTCGCATAGGCGGTAAGTACCAAAATCGCTTGACGGGGCCCTATTAGTGTCAACCTTGTATGGTGAGGGCCGTAACTAATGTTGTGAGAACTTGTGGCCCGACCCATTTGCTTTGTTGTAGCAACAAAATATGATTAAACTAAACTAAACTATCTATGTTTTTGAGCAGAAATAAGAAAAATAATGTATTCTCCTGTAGACCCAGTTCTAGTGAGTGTTAGAGTTTTACGTCCCACCAACAGCTCAGGTCATACGGGGACCCGACTTCGGTTTAAAGACTCATCCGAAAGTCTGGAGAAGCCCGGGATCGATCCTGCGATAAACCAAGTTCTATTATATTACACTATACCATGCCTAGGTGTCCTCATTTACTTTGATATTTAATAACAACTTTATCAGCCGGAGCAATCTTTGTTCCATGCAAAATAGAAATAGAAAATTGATGCTGTCCGTGGCAGAAACGAGGTGATTTACCCTTATCTTGCTGAATATTCATTTAAGCCACACCCATTTCTGTCTAGCAACCAATCAAATTACTTGATGTAATTTATTGCTACAAATTCATAAACTGAATACCAAGCAGTGTAGCTCCTGATCAGATTCAGAAGCCATCTGATCTGGATCTACACTGTTTGCAAAGATAGGGTTGTCGTGAACGGCAAGATAAGGGTTAAAATACATGTACTAAATTAAGTCAACAATGCAGAACATGTTACAAACTAGAATAGCGCAGTCGATGGCACGCCATCGCATATCCCCACGCTTCCCCACGGGCCCAACCCCGTGGGCCCACCTATAGGGGTGTGTTCAAAATTCCCAAAGGGTCATGCACTCCCCTGACCAAAGATCTATCCATTACGAAAACACGCCTATACAAATACATTGTAGCCTTTTTCGCCGAAAAATGATTATTTTTAAGGTGAAATTTTCTTATTTCTGCTCTAAATATAGCCTGTAGGTACTCGTTAGAACCACCTCATCGAGGCGGTTCTATCGAGTACCTACAATCTATATTTTAGAGCAGAAATAAGAAAAATAAGTTTTACCCCTGTAAACCCCAGTTTTACTATATAAAAGTGGGGTTCTAGGGGGTCAAACTTATATAGGCGCGTTTTCGTGATGAGTTCCCAAAGTTTCAAGTTTCTATCTATAACCGTCTAGGGTGAGTTATCATTAATGTATACGGGTTTAGGGGTCAAATCAGTTTTTGACCTCTGGTGACCTCCAAATTGACCCCAATGGTCAAATTTTGGTTGTAATGTTTTCTACTCATCATGCCGTTTGCTTTGATATGTCACACGACCATGTTCTGGAAATTTTGATTTTTGACCCCCGACCGCGGGCCCCACCCCCTGGGCCCAAAATTGATCCCAGGTATCAAATGTTGGTTTTAATGTTTTCTAATCATGCCGTTCGCTTTGATATGTCACACGACAATGTTCTGGAAATTTTGATTTTTGATCCCCCGCGGGCCCCACCCCCTGGGCCCACCACTAGGGGTGTGATCAAAATTCAAAATGTGTCATGCACTCCTCAGACCAAAGATGTATCAGTTCCCAAAGTTTCAAGTTTCTATCTATAACCGTCTAGGAGGAGTTGTCCGGTAAGACGGACGGACGGACGTACGGACATACGTACGGACGAACGACGAAGACCATTACAATATCCCCACTTTTTCTTCGAAAAACGTGGGGATAAAAATATGGAAATGCTTGGTCTTTGAGTACTTGAGTTTTACGTCTCACCAACAGCTTCGGTCATACGGAGACGGGACCTCGGTTTAAAAACTCATCCTAAAGTCTGGAGGAAATGCATGGTATAAGTAATAACCAGAATGAAATAATATTCTGCAAGCCAGCTGGCAAGATGTTCTGGAAATTTTGAAGCGAGTTTAACGTAAATTCACTATTGCCAGTTAACACACATTTAAACGTAAAACCGCTATCCTTTCCTAAATTTTATCATATCTTATACATTATGTTGTTCGCACAAGATATTATCTTGTGTGCACACAATGCCCCCGCCCATCGGGGCTTGAAGAAATAGATGGGCTGCATGATGCTTCCGACGCAGAGCTGAAACCGACCGCACACGAGTACTGGTAAACCGCTAAGATGATCTTAGCCTGCCCAGGCAAAGCTGTGGGAGTCGGACCGTCCATGCTTATATACCCTATTGGTTTCACAAAATTGGAAGCAACGTCTCCAAAATGACCTTTATAGTGTTGACGGGGACGTTAAACCTCAAATCAAACAAACAAACTTGTGCACACACAAGATATTATCTTGTGCGCAAAAGATAATATCTTGTTCGCACAACTTAATATCTTGTTCGCACAACATATTAAAACAAAAGGCCCATGGACCATGCTCACCAGAACTCAGGGGTGCACTGCCCACTGGTAGCAATGTGTTATATTTTACCATGTAAGCTCTGTACCCAAGGATGCAACAGATAAAATTTGGACCCAATCAGCCT
Source organism: Lucinisca nassula (assembly GCA_963580285.1). NCBI lineage: Eukaryota > Metazoa > Mollusca > Bivalvia > Lucinida > Lucinidae > Lucinisca > Lucinisca nassula. Next base: position 61,116,696 of record OY757025.1, read on the forward strand.
AGTGGCTTCAGAGGTCTGATGTCGCTTGAATGTCTGGTTGCAGGACAACAGATGACAACTGACAATTTCCCATCTGTGGCAACTAATGGGCCTATAAGAAAATCATTTCAGGAACATTTCTATGAAATTTGACAAAATATTTCAAAAAGCAAACATGAATGTCATTTTTCAATTTTCCTCAGTGGAAACTCTTAACTTGCCAAACAAACAAAAGAACCAAATTTCATAAACCAGAGCTCAGGTGGGCACTGCCCAATGGCAACCATATATTTTAACATGATATGATTTTAATCTACCAATTGTAAACTCTCTCAAACAAACCCATACCAGTGGACTCTGTATCTGAAATATTAGGGTTTTTTTTATAAAGTAGAGGGTGGGGCATGGACCCAATGGAGCCCAGGTTGGTATCACTAAACGCGTCTTATTACAAGATTTCCGCAGAAGGCGGCGTCGCACCTGCTGGGGGCAAAAGTCATAGAAGTCACAATCAGAATGTTGTTATTAATTAAGTAAATTACAAAGCAGTTGATAGTTGATGTAAAATGTGTCAAAGTCACTGGACCAAAACATATAGGCCATGGTCACCAGGTCAAGGTACGTGCTAAATCAGTTCAATGAGGAGAAGTACTATGAAAAGTTTGGTGGCTGTAGGCCATTTATTTTAGGACAAATTGAACATTGACATATAAGTCGCTGGAGTGCATGATATAGGTTAAGGTCAACAGGTCAAGGTACCCACAGAGTAAGTAAATGTAGGAGAAGCACTATGCAAGGTTTGGTGGTTGTATGCCTTATAGTTAAGAAGATATGGAATGTTGACCTTAAATGTGTTAAAGTCAATGGAGTGCAAAAAAATAGGTCAAGGTCATCAAGTCAAGGTACCTGCATAGTCAGTACATCCAGGAGAACCACTATGCAAGATTTGGTGGTTGCAGGCCTTTTATTTGAGAAAATCTGGAACATTGACGCAAATTGTGTCAAAGTCAATGGAGTGTAAAATATAGGTCAAGGTCACCAGGTCAAGGTACCTGCAGAATCAGTACATCCAGGAGCAGCATTATGCAAGATTTGATGGTTGTAGGCCTTTTATTTGCAGAGCTCTAGAACTTCGACATAAAAATTTGTCATAGTCGCCGGAGCGTAAAATATAGGTCAAGGTCACCGGGTCAAGGTACCTGCAGAGTCAGTACATTTAGGAGAAGCACTATGCAAGATTAGATGGTTGTGGGCCTTTTATTTGAGGAGATCTGGAACTTCGACGTAAAATGTGCCAAAGTCAGTGGAGCGTAAAATATAGGTCAAGGTCACCATGTCAAGGTACCTGCAGAGTCAATACATCTAGGAGAAACACTATTCAAGATTTTATTGTTGTAGGCCTTTTATTTGAGACGATCTGGAACATTGACGTAATTTGTGTCAAACTCACTGAAGCGTAAAATATAGGTCAAGGTCACCGGGTCAAGGTGCTTGCCTAGTCAGGAGCTCAGAGTGATGTTTCATGAAAGGTTTGATGGTTGTTTAGTCTTATAGTTGATTACAATACAAACTGCGGCGTAAATGTCGAACTTCGACGTAATGGTAAAATCCACTGGAGCGCAAAATATGGGTCAAATTCACCAGGTCAAGGTGCTTACAAAGAGAGAAGGTCTATGAGATGTTTCATGTAAGGTTTGATGGTAGCTGAGGTTTGTAAATAAAAACTTTGACGTAAATGTCGAACTTCGACGTAAATGTCGAACTTCGACGTAATGGACAAAGTTACTGGAGCGCAAAATATAGGCCAAAGTCACCAGGTCAAGGTGCTTACAAAGTGAGAAGGTCTATGAGATGTTTCATGTAAGGTTTGATGGTAGCTGAGGTTTGTAAAATAAAAAAACTTTGACGTAAATGTCGAACTTCGACGTAAATGTTAACAGACGATCGGACGCACGGACGGAAAATCGGACGCCTATGTCGCACCCTGCTACAAGCAGGTGCGACAAAAAGGAACAGACATATATATGGTTTAGCGATCGGGATATTTATGATTCCTGAGATGTAAGGCCTTTTATAAGCAGTGGAGGAATCGGGGCATGGACAATCTCAGAAAAGCCCAAGATTGTTGTCACTGTTTTATCATAAGGACCAAGAATATATATACGGTTAAAGGGAGGGGATCTGAACGGTCTCTGAGATATGCGTCTCTTTTATGAAGTAGAGGGTTGGGTCATGGCCCCAGCACATTGCCCCATTGCAAAGGGACCCCGTGCTGGTGTGAATAAATGGGTCTTATCATAAGGAACACGAATACATATGGTTAAGTGGTGGGGATCTGAACGGTTTCTGAGATATATGGCTTTTAATGAAGTAAAGAGGTGGGGCATGGCCTGTGGCACCCTGGGGGTGGGACCACATACTGGTGTCACTGATTGTCTTTTATAATACGGAACATGAACATACATGGTTTAGGGCGGGGCTCTTAACAGTTTCTCATATATGGCCTGTTCTAAAGTCGAGGCGTGGAGCATAGCCCAGGCGCTCCCTGTGTGATCCGTAGGTTGGTGTCACTGAATGTGTCTTATCAAAAGGAACGAGAATATGTATGTTTGTTTGATTTGAGATTTAACGTCCCCGCCAAAACTGTAAAGGTCATTTTGGAGACGTTGCTTCCAATTTTGTGGGACTTTTACCCGACCTTGAGATGAAACGACATCTCAAACCCTGTCGCCCAATGAAACCAATAGGGTTTATAAGCATGGACGGTCCGACACTCGAAACGCTTTGCCTGGGCAGGCTTAAATCCTCTAAGCGGTTTACCAGTATTCGTGTACGGGTCGGATTCAGCTCTGCGTGGAAGCATCATGCAGCCCATCTATTTCTTAAAGCCCCGACGGGCGGCGGCCGAAAGAATATGTATGGTTTAGGGGTGGGGATCTGTAAGGTTTCTGTGATAGTGTGCCTTTTGTGAAGTAGAGGGAGTGGGACATGGCCCCCGCACATCATGGGGAACCCCAAGGTTGGCGGCACTTAATGCAAATTATCATAAGGAACAAGAATATATATGGTTTATGGTCGGGGATCTGTAAGGTTTCAGGGATACTGGGCCTTTTATGAAGTGAAAGTTGTGGGCAAAGCTCTGGCGCCTCCCATGAACACCCAGGTTGGTGTCTCTGAAGGCGACTTATCAAAAGGAACAAGAATATATTTGGATCAGGGTGGGATCTGAATGACTTCTGAGATAAATGGCATTTTAAGAAGTGGAGGGGGTGGGGCATGTCCCCGGCACATCCCTGTGGATGCTCAGGTAGGTGTCAATTAATGGGTCTTATCATAAGGAACAAGAATATTTATGGTTTAGGGGTGGGGATCTGTAATATTTCTGAGATTTATGAAGTGGAGGGGCGGGGCATGGTCCTGGACAACCTTGAGGACCCCCAGGTTGATATAAAAGCATATGGCTGAGAGAAGTTTACTCAAGGAACATTTCAAAATATCTGCCATGACTTTGCAGTAAATCCAATTTTTCAATTTTCCCCATTATAAGACTGTGGGAACTAAGAGTTGCCATAGCAACCAAACTAAAATGCCGAATTTCATGAAAAGACACAAACTTCCAATCCCCCAGCCCAAATATGCTACAAATGAAATTTGGACCCACTCGGCCGAGTGGCTTCTGAGATGTCGTTTGAAAATGTTAGTTATAAACATATTTTATTGCTACATGATAAGCAATGGGGTTGGACCACAAGTTTTCACAACATTAGTTACGGCCCTCCCCCTACAGATACTTACACCAATAGACATGCAGTAATGGCAAATATGTAGTATTTTTTTTTTTTCAAAAAAAAAAAAAAAAAACAAACAACTAATAAGTGATGTGTAGAGGAGAGTAAATGATGGAATAATGTAAATTACTATAAGAAAAAAAAAATACACTAGAGCAAAGTCGATTGGGGGCCAATCGCAAATATCCGCACTTTTACAATAAGACCTTTGACCCCGGAGGTCACAGCCAGCATCCGAAACCTTATGTGTAATCTACACATCACAGGCACTCATCCTGTCAAATATGAACACCATCCGACGACCGGTGTAGGAGGAGTTCGCGTTACGATGAAATGTGCACTGACTGACGGACGGACTGACTGACGGACTAACCTTTTGCTTTCTGTTATCCAAATAATCACTGACCCAGTTTAATAAATCTCCTTCTATACCTACTTGTTTAAGTTTGAATATAATTCCCTTATGCCATACTCTATCAAAAGCTTTAGATACATCTAGGAAAACCATGCATGAATATTGGCTATTGTCAAAGGTTTGGCAAATATATTGGTATATATATCTATCAGCTGAAAAATTGTAGAATGGTTAGGTAAAAACCCAGGTACTTGTATAGTATGTCATTTTCATGCAAAAAATTATAAATGTTTTTAAAAGCAATTCTTTCTTGAAGTTTTCCAACATTAGTTAAGAGTGAAACAGGGCGAAAGCTAGAAGGAACAGAGCTGTCTCCCTTTTTGGGTAACGGTATAACAGAGTGTTTATAAATATCTGGAAATTTACCTTCTCTAAAGAATCTATTGAAAAGAATACCCAAAGGTACCGCTACCTCATCATTTGCCACCGCTTTGAGCATTTTATTACTAATTCCATCAGGTCCTGTTGCCTTGTTAGGGTTCAGTAGTTCAACAAGTGATGATACTTCTTGAGAGGTGCAAGAAATACTAGTTTTGTTTGTTTTATTTTATTTGAGGTTTAACGTCCCCGTCAACACTGTAAAGGTCATTTTGGAGACGTTGCTCCCAATTCTGTGGGGGTTTTACCCGACATTGAGATGAAATGACATCTCAAGCCCTGTCGCCCAATGAAACCAATAGGGTTTATAAGTTGGACGGGCCAACTCGCACCGCTTTGCCTGGGCAGGCTTCGATCCTCTAAGCGGTTTACCAATATACTCGTGTGCGGGTCGGTTTCAGCTCTGCGTGGAAGCATCATGCAGCCCATATAGCAAGAAATACTTGATATTCTATTCTGACACTTATATTCCAAAGCAGTTAAAACAGCATTTTCATTGTTATAGTAGAAATAGAGGTGAAATATTTGTTAAACAGATCGGCTTTTTCTTCAGAAGAAAAACAAAATTCATTTTGGCCAGTAACAGGGTGGGGAACGCACGTGACCATTTGATATAGTAAACGGAATTTTATGAGGAAAATCGCTCGCTTCAGGTACGGGTTTTCCCCAATATTTTGGTTATTACAGCACGCATTTTTACGGGTCATATACCAAAGTACTCTGCTCAACTTCCGATTTTTTATGAAGTTTGCTTTGAAGGTAGAAACTGCCTGGTTTTCGAGAAATGCTCGCCCAAATTTTTTCTCCGAGCCCCGACAGATCGTGATAAAGACCACGGCAAACAGAAGAAATCTTTGATTTATTGCAAATAGAGTGTTTTAGATGATCCTACCGCATCCGAAATTGCAAATATTACCGCTAGCTTGTTTCCATGTAACAATTAACACCGATACACCGTTTGTTTGCCTGGTATGCAAAATTTTATAAAATGATCCAGTTCACGGTACAAAATCGGGAAGGTAAAGTTCACGGTAATTTCCAACATTGTGATAACGTAAACGCCATACTGATAATGCTTTTCACGATATCGCAACCACAAGATGACAATTCACGTGATGTTGGTCATGGGAAATACATTTTCGTTGATACATTATGTATTCCTTTTTTTCCAGATGACTTCCGCATGCCAGACATGTATAGTAAAGACTTAAGATTGAAAATATCTAAACAAACAAACGCGAAAACACATGGGCACGGTTGCCTACGTTTGTTGTGAAAAGAGCTTTTTCTCTCAGACTTATTGGAAGATACATCAATGCAGTACACATGTAGCGGCAAAGGAGTTTTTGTGTTCAAAAGGTCAGAAAGCGTTTTCCATAAAAGCGAACTCAGACCCTGAGGGTGAAGGTTGGGATCCCGTAAAGTATACTTAAGATAGAAGTGGAGGCAATGATCAGGAATCGATACAATCAACCCACAGCTCCCATCAGAGACACCAAAGGGAGAGAAACACAAACATGAAACAACAGACCCTAATGGAAACATAAATAGCGGAAAGCCAAAAGGACAGTTACTTTCCGACAAAATGGCCAATAGGCTATCCAAAATAAAACAATATAAGCGACAGAAACACCCAAAGACAAACCATAACAAAACCGCGACAATAAAACCGCCTTGGAACGGTCGGCGGAAACGAATACCACTAGGCGCTTAAATCAATTTTACGTTGCCACAATCCTCGCCCTTACTTCCGTCGCGATTTAGACAAATAATTTGTTCAGTCCGCATGAAGGCCTCCTAACTCATCAAAGCACGCCAGTAACTGTTACTGTCCGTTTCGAGTCGGTGCTCTTGCTGTGGTGTTGGTGAGTCTGATAATTTCCTCAGTAATGTATATTAATTTATTTTTAATGACATATTCATTCTGTGATTGTTCGCTGTGCTGCAAGTTTTAAAGTAGTTCCCCCACTCTGTCCCCCCCCCCCGGCATAAAAATGTGTCAGCACAAAATGTAGTCCAGCTTTTTTCAGTTTTATGCTCAGATTCATTCATTCCGGTGATTGTTTTGAACATTTTCTCGCGCATGTTTGTATATATGCACTGACTTAAGTTGAAAAAATTCCAGGAATGATCAGACGACACATGCTTTTTGAAAAACTAACAATGAATATCTACACAAGCGTACTGGCGTGTTAGTGTCTTAAAAGCGCCATACAAAAACTGAAGGCAGACGACTTTAAAATTTTATCTTATTTTTCAGAGATTGGATTCAGCATTCCATATGAACAAGCTGCCTGCAGATTAGTCATAAGAAATGTGAAATTGTGGCGAAATATAAAAATAAAAGACGAAATATCCTCTGCAACGTTTAAAAATGGTCAGGTTAAGATTTTACAGCTTCCACACGAGTTTCTCAATTTCAGTCTCCAATCACTGTATTTGTACACGCCCGTTCTACACATGTAAACTTGGCTTATAGTCAATAATAGTCAACAACAGTGCAAACCATGTAGAACAGAATGAGATTTCTCATTATGAGCCATTTCACCAGGAGCTACACTGTTTGTAAAGGTATCTGTACTTGACTATAAAGGGCTGAAAGGGTACAAAATCATAACGCTTACATGCTAAGAACGTGACGCAAGAAACTTTAACAGTACGGTAGCATGCCAGTAAAATACACTTCAAACAGTTGTCACTGTCCAACAATATGTTATTAGTAACACGCCGCAAAACTTCAAACATCGCACAAAAAGCGCTTTAATTGATTGTTGTGCACGACGATAAGATAGGTTGTTGACTGAGCCGCGCAGTTGGCTATATAGTTGAGTCTGCACTTAGCATCTTTTTTATTTGTGTTGTCGTTAAACTGGCAATTTGTTTGTTTGTTTGATTAAGGCGTAACTATACCAAATTTAGTGACACAGAGGCCTTTCTGATATTGCATCTTCATCAGTGTGTCTCAACCCCAAAGTTTTGAAACCGAAACGGATGACGGACAAGACCCGGCAAACACAGCACATCCCCGTCTGAGCACACACCAACAGGCTACCTCATGAGACAGGTCAACTGGAGGCATCTGGCAAGAGACGCCTACCCGCGGACTTAAAGGCGTCCCCCACCGACCCAACATCAGTTTACATGGCCCACACACCGCGAAAATTCCGGTCATCAGGTAGATGTACAAAGTAGCGAGACTTGCAAAATTTAAAATATTACAAAATATTCAAAAAAGTGGCAACCAAATCCGCTAAGATACATGTGACCTGACAAGCCAGTGTTATTTTTAGAAAAAAAAAATAGAAATTTATACTGCAAAAATTAAATATATAATAAAGTTATTTAAATCAGTACTTGAGTACGAGGACTGTTCAAATATGAATGCAACTAAACACATAAAAATGATTCCGTGATAGATTTCGATGAAAAATTTATTTTGTCCCTTCAAATTCCCCTTTAACAGATATACAAACTTTCAGTCTTCTGATCCAATCATTGAATTCATTTTGGTAGTCTTTTCGAGGTATACTATGAAGGCACTGGAATATTGCAGAACCGAGGTGTTTGCGCTGTACAAATTTTCGACCAGAAAGGTATTTTTTTCAGCCGCGGGAACAAAACAAAAAGTCACACGGGGCAAGGTCAGCGGAATACGGGGGCCGAGGGAGTTCAACAACCTTTTCCTGCTTCAGATAGTCTTGCACAATGAACGCCTTGTGCGATGACGCATTGTCATGTAGCAATCTGACATTGGCCAAACCAGTTGCGGGTCTTCGTTCTTTGAAATATTTCTTCAATTTTCGAAGAACTTTATTCTTGTAAAACTTCGCATTTACAGATTATCCTTTAGGCACAGCAACCTGAATAGCAGGGCCCTGGTTTGAAAAAAATATGGCATACATTACCTTCTTGATGCTCATGGTCCGCTTTGCAATGCATGGTCTTTTGCAATACTTTGTTGCCCACATTTTGTTCTGAATCTTTCGTTTTGGCTCAAAAAAGTGAACCCATGTCTCGTCACCTGTGACGACATTAGCGAAAGACCGTGCATTGTAATTTGGAAACTTTTTAGCAACTTCTTGGCGCACTGAATGCGTGTCTTTTTCTGCTCATCTGTCAACAGATGGGGAATCCATCTAGCACAGATCTTTCTCATTTTCAAATCCCGTTTCAGAATTGTATGAGCTGCTCCTAATGAGATGCCAACCATATTAGCTATTTGCCTAGTGGTGTACCGTGCATCGGAAGCAACTATTTCTTTCACTCTAGCAACCATCTTGGCAGATGTTGCTCGTTTCGGCCGACGATCATGTGGTGCATCTTCTTTTGAGCCTAGCCCACAGTAGAATTTCTTACACAAACGAAAAACTGTCAGAAAAGACATTTCATTATGCCCATAAACCGAACATATTTCATCAAAAATGTCTTTGCACCGTATACCAAGAATACAACGATTCTTAATAAAGGACCGTATTTCAACGGCGTACTCTGACCTTCTTCCAACCATGTTTTGTATTAGTATACAAGAGTAGACAGTGTTTATCGAACGGTATACGTGACTAAAGTGGACGGATTTTAACAGGTTTGGTATCGATGTATAGGTAAAATGTTTTTCTACGCTGTAATATTTATTTCCAGGTGATTTTCGCATTAGTGCATGAGAAAACGATCTACTTGCATTCATATTTGAACAGTCCTCGTACTGACATCAACATTGCAGTTTCAACCTCAGCACTGAGGAGCTGATCTGAGGTTTAACGTCCCCATCAACACTGTATAGGCCATTATGGATACGTTGCTTCCAATTTTGTCGGACTTTTACCCGTCGTTGAGATGAAATGACATCTCAAAATCCGTCGTCCATTGAAACCAATAGGGTTTATGAGCATGGGCGGTCCGACTGGTACCGCTTTGTCTTGACAGGCTTAGATCCTCTAAGCGGTTTACCAGTACTCGTGTGCGGTCGTATTCAGCTCTGCGTGGGAGCATTATGCAGCCCATCTTTTCTTCAAGCCACGATGAGCGGGTGCGGACCGGTAATTTGTATGTTGTATTAATGTGCAAGTAAAATTAAAGTGTATAACAGCCGACGATTCGTAATGTTCTTCTGAGTGTTGTGAACCAAACTACAAAAAGCTCTCCAGCGCTTATAGAGAATTTTTTCTTTTGCTCATCACTTTAGAAAATAAGTCCGAAACCTCCTCACAAAGGCCTAGATATTCATGAATGTTTCACAGAATCTGCCATTTTAGTGCCTTATGGCGCTTTGATTAGTAACGTGAATCTATTTCTTTACCTCATAATGTTTGTTTCTCCTTTACTTATGTAATAAATGTTTGTTTGTACCACACTGAAAATGAGGGCGATGGTTGATATCCTGTGATATCCACCAGTATCGTTTACTGACCGTTCTAAGTCGGTACTTTTGCTGTGGTTCCTTTCTATTTTATGTTGGTGGTTATGGTTCTTCCGCTAATTATATATGTTGATGATTCTGATTATGTCCAACACTAAAGGAGAGCTGGGTGCATATTGTTTATGGTGCGGATCCTGTTGGCGTCGTCGTATGCGTCGGCGTGACAGTTTCTCATGAACTTCTTGTTGGATATTGATAAAATTTGCAAGGATATAAAATTGGGACATGATGAAGAACTGATTAGGTTTTGGTGACCCTGACTTTATTTTCAATGTCACATCCATGCTAAATAGGTACACTTTTGCCAAAATTTAGGTTAACCGCATTATATCTCATGCATGGACATTTTATGGGAAACGCTTTCTGACCTTTTGAACACAAAAACTCCTTTGCCGCTCCATGTGTACTGCATCGATGTATCTTCCAATAAGTCTGAGAGAAAAGCTCTTTTCACAACAAACGTAGGCGGCCGTGCCCATGTGATTTAGCGTATGTTCGTTTAGATGTTATCAATCTTAAGTCTGAAATATATATGTCTGGCATGCGGAAGTCATTTGGAAAAAAGGAATACATTATGTATCAACGAAAATGTATTTCCCATGGCCAAAATCACGTGAATTGCCATCTTGTTGTTGCAATATCGTGAAAAGCATTATCAGTATAGCGTTTACGTTATCACACTGGAGGAAATTACCGTGAACTTTACCTTCCCGATTTTGTTCCGTGAACTGGATCATTTTATAAAATTTTGCATACCAGGCAACCAAACGGCGTATCGGTGTTAATTTTTACATGGAAACATGCTGGACGTTATATTTGCCATTTCGGATGCGATAGGATCATCTGAAACACTCTATTTGCAATAAATTAAAGATTTCTTCTGTTTGCCGTGGTCTTTATCACGATCTGTCGGGGCTCGTGAAAAAAATTTGGGCGAGCATTTCTCGAAAACCAGGCAGTTTCTACCTTCAAGGCAAACGTCATAAAAATCGGAAGTTGAGCAGAGTACTTTGGTATATGACTCGTAAAAATGCGTGCTGTAATAACCAAAATATCGGGGAAAAACCGTACCTGAAGCGAGCGATTTTCCTCATAAAATTCCGTTTACTATATCAAATGGTCACGTGGGTTCCCCACCCTGAGTAACCGGGAAAGAGTTTAATGGTGGTATTGAAGCAGAGCTAGAGTTATCTTTAACAAAATGGCACGAACTGTCCGAAACTGTTTTTTATCATTTGAATGAAAATCAGATATAGACACTTCCAAATCGTTATAGAACTGTTCTTTTGCATGACGCTTTAGATTGTTCACTTTGTTGCGGAGCAACCTGTACTTAGCCAAGATGTGTTGATTGCCTGATTGGTTATATTTACGTTTTAGTCTATCCGTTTTTCTTGACACTCTTCTTATTTCAGAGTCATACCATGGTTTATCATCAGGTCTAATTAGTACATGTTTAGATGGTATACAAGTATTAACAAAATCAACAAGAGTAGTATTGGATTTCGAACAGGCTTCATCCAAAGTTCCCTCCCTCAAGCAATCCCAATCATAGTTAGATACCTTTTGTTTTAACAATGGAATATTGGCTTTTTATATAAGAAAACTGATCTACTGAAAGCACCCTTTGTGTCGTAATGAAAGGGTAATGAAATATATGTTGCTTTATGATCGCTAATAATGTTTGGGACGTCTAAAACCCCAGAACCCAAAAACGGCAAGTCGTCCGGAATTATAATTGGGTCTAAAATTGCTAGCTGGCGAGTGGGTTCTGTTATTACATTATGCATTGAGTTAATTAATAATACATCTTTTAGATTGTGAAAATTGGGATTCAGCAGGTCCTCGTTAAGATCTCCAACAATTATCAGGTTTTTTAAATATTCAAGTGCCCTTTCTATGTTCAAATTAAAACTATAAAAAAATTGAGCGTCAGCAGTAGATGGGCTATAGAACAAACCGTTGAGAAAAGGTTCATTTTTACCTTTATCTCTATCCAAATCGACTCATCACAAAATATTTCAAGATCTGGTCGTCTGATGTGCAATAAATTTGTATTTATATAAGCCAATAGACCATCACCATGATTGGTTCTATCTTTTCTGTAAAGTAGACTGTAAAAATTTGGAAGAATATAAGAATCTTATATGGGTGTGAGGGGTGGATGGGAAAATCCGTCCCGAGGGACACTGTCCGGCATCACGAGGCTTGCCGAGTGATGCCGGACAGTGATCCCTCGGGACGGATTTTTCTATCCACCCCGCACACCCATACTGGATTCTTTTCCATTTCTTAGCGCGGAATTTTAATGCTGCAGTCACTTCGGTTACCAACGTCCGCCATATTGTGTTGACACTGCAGGAATGTAAAGTGACGTCACGGATTGTGCATGACGTCAACCTTAACGACGGCGCATACAAGGTCGTAATCAACCAGTGCATTTTTCAAACACGCGATTATATTCGATTTTGGGTCGGAACACCAGGGTCAGAAGATAAATTTCTATCCCAGGGTAAAATCACGAATTTCCTTGACTGGTGTGCAAGAAAAAGCATATCTGTAGAAACATTAACATCTAGGTCAGTCTCAGTAAAGCATAAAATGTTTAATCTTAGAAATAGTCTCTTATATAATATAAGAATCTGATATGGGGTTCTATTGTAGATGAGCGTTTCCAACCCGAGAGATGACCGTGCTGAGCGGAACCGAGGCTACGCCGAGGTTCCGCTCAGCACGATCATCCCGAGGGTTGGAAACGCCCATCTACAACAGAATCCCATATCAGATTCTTTTTCTTGCACAACATTTGACAGCTCGCACATGTATATTGTTTACAAAATAAAAGTAGTGCGGAAGTAGTTCCGGCAGTTGAATAGAATTGAAGCGCATTTATGTTAGTTGCCTGGGTCGGAACACCAGGGTCAGAACATAAATTTCTATCCCAGGGTAAAATCACGGATTTCCTTGTCTGGTGTGCAAGAATCTATTTTATTTCTAATGCTTCTTGTGTTGAAAATGTTGACGTCATAGGACAGACGACGACGACGACGACGACGACGAACAACTGCCTATCTTATAAGCTCCCCCGGAGCCTTCCGCACACAAAATATTCAGTGGTTCTTGAAAAAAATGACCCAATTTTGAAAATACCCTGTTGCTAATGTTTGTCCCTTCATGGTGGCTAAACAACGCAGTCTATGGGTGTAAATAAGCCATATAAGCCAAGAGGCATATTCAGGATCTTACTTCCAATTCTAAAACCAATGCCTTCTAGTACGATTACTGAGTTAGCACCGTTAATATACCAGTGGGGTATGCGTTTTTGCCATGTCACAAGGTATGGTTACATACTGGAGTGCAAATATCTAACCTTTTATTGTTTAGATGGAATGGGATTGCAATTGCCGTTCAACGATACGATGCTTAGGAAACACTTAGCAGAATTTAAAGACTTATTAGACCTGTGCAAGCTAAGGTGGCATTTGGCATGGCACTGGCTGACAATTCCAGCATGATGATTAAAGAATGGTTTAATTTATGCCTTTGTCAACTACTTGATGGGTGTCAATACATAGATAACATTTAGACTTCTGTGATGTTGCAATACAATTTTATGTGTATGCAAATGCCCCAAAAATGGCCAAAAAGTACTGTTACCAGTGGCCAACTGTATTTTCACTCCTTTTTAAATTAGCATTTCACTCTCAGGTTAACAACACATTTACTTTACAGATGTACATTTGATACAGCAATGACTGACGGTCAAGCTGATGCATAGTTCATATACGTATAATGCATATCCTTGTCTAGCCTGCAATTTGAACAAAATCAGACATGTGTAACTTTTTTCCACTAAAGTCTTTCAAAACGCAGTGAGACATGACTGCACTTTTAATTTTAGACTAGTCTGTGTTTTGTGTAAGTCGCCTTCGGTTGGGATTTTACATTGGACGATATAGTTTTACTGAGATTCGTACTGCATTATATTAACCTCGTGACCACGGCTTTTACATAATGGCATTATCAAAATACGTATTTATAATTTCAAAATCCCATGAAAAAAGAAATCCGAAACCTGATTCCCCTAAAACATGGAATAGTCTTGTCACGCTTGAACGTTGAACTCTCAAAGGTCGTTGATAAACTATAAATATAATACCCCTTAATGACACAGCCTGAAACAATATAAATACAGGGGTTTCCACAAGGTATATGTTTATTAATCACATACTGGTTTTCCTTCTTTCAATTTACCATAGTAAAATCTGGATACCAGTGATAATATTTACACAGTTTCATTTTACGTCGATGTACCAAATTTTCCGAAACGAGACTGTCCCATACGTAAGATGGGCATACTTTTTAATCCAGGCATCTACAAGTAATTTAATAGTCTTAAGTTATAGAGCTCCACAGTCACACAACCCATATATACAAAGTGTATCTTAACTTCATGATCTTGCCGAGTTGTAAAACAACAAATAAGAATGAAACGTCCCATACGTAAGACAATTTTTGTCCCATAGGTAAGAAACTTCACTAGCATGCCATATTTTTAGCATGAAGAGCTAATAGCTGTATAGAGCTGATATGAGCAATTAAATTAATGCCGCTTAAACTCCTTAGTCACTTTTTGTCTGAGAAACTAAGAATGAAGTGTTTCGAAGTCTAGATGCTGTTAGGGGATAAAATCATCCTAAAATCCAATTTGGTATGTTTTTGTCACCAGAAACATAAATGGTAGTGATTTTTTACCTTGTGTCTATCCAAAAAGGTTACACACGACATATAAAAGCATCTTGCTATTATTTTCTCTTAAAACTATACTTATAGTCATGAAATTGTGCTTATGACCCATACGTAAGATTTTTGGCTTTGTATACCTGCGATAATACGAGTCAAAATAAAATGTCTTTGCTGATGGTATGCACTTTATTGTATTCAAATCCAGTACTTGTAACCTTCTCTGCTTTACTGGAGTTTGGTTCTAACGTGATTTTGTGCAGATATGCAGCTGAGGACAGAAGTTAACCAACGTTGGAGTTCTGCTAAAAATATTTGAGAAATCAAAAGGATTTGCATTCAAAGCAATTTTATCTATTTGTATGCATCATAATAACTTAAAACATGGCTACCAGTTTTACTATATCTCTCTTGATAGAATATTACACCAAAAATATATTTTGAAAAATACAGTATTTTGTCCCAAGATTTTTGGCTATGTATTCTAGTAACATAACTTTGGTTTCCATGACCTGAAATCACGTCTTAATCAATTTCAGATAGAACTTGAAGACAACTTAAAGGTCAATTACAACTGTTATCATTGGTAGATTGGCTTTAAGCATTTGGCATACTATCATGGAAATTACAATGGAATACCATAATATTCTATTTTGGGTTAACTGTGAACACACCCGCACCCCCAACCTCAAAAAAAAAAAAAAGTTTTGACAACAAAGTATATCATTGTCCCACAAAATATTAACCATATAAAAACACAAGTCTTGTGAAAGTTGTAAAAGAAAAGCAAGATGTGACTGCGCTAGGCCTAAACAGTTTTAGCTGCTCAGCTAGTCTGTAAGACAATTACCTATGAAACATTCCTATGAAGTTTAAATGAAGGTAGCCCTGATAACTAGGGGTGTAGGAGTAGTCACTTAAAGATTTTTCTAGTTTGACCTATGGTGGTCATCTTGTTCATCAGTGTTACACTTTTAGCTGCTTTGGTGGAGAATCACCTAAATTCCCATCCAATGAAGTTTGAATCAAACTGACCCAGGCGTATGGGAGGAGTAGTCGTTTAAAGATGATTCTATGTTAAATGTTTAAAGATTATTCTATGTTAAGCTCTGGTGGCTATCTTGTAAAGCCATGCAGAATGATTTTGTCTATTTGGTAGAGAGCCATCTAGGCAACATTCTTCTGAAGTTTACGTGGAATTTGTCCAACAACTTCGAATAGCATTTTGAGGACAATGTTGATGTTTTCTTTTTTAGCTATTAGGGCCATCTTGTTCATCAAACCCAAACCATTTTCGCTATTTAGGAAGAGAGCCACCAGAGCAACATTCCTATGGAGTTCGAATAAAATTGGCTGTCTGCATCTGAATTGTTACTGGTGATATGTCTTTTAATGGAATCCAATCATTCATTTGCCTTGGGGTATGGGAAGAGTAGTAATTTAAAGATTTTTTTTTTCTATTTTTAACTGTAGTGGCCATCTTGTTTCTTGCAGCAGAACTATCTTAGCTAGTTTATTGGAGGGTCAACTAAGCAAGATTTCTTTAAAAGTTGAATGGAACTGGCTCAGGGGTATAGGAGGATTAGTCATTAAAAGGTTTTTCCTTTTTTTAGCTTGTTAGCCATTTTCTGCATCCAAGCAAAACGATTTAGGTATTTAGCTAGATAACCACCTAGGCAACATTTCCTGTGAAGTTTAAATAAAATTGGCCAAAGGGCTAAAGAGAAGTCTTTTAAAGCTAATTGTGTACGTCAGACAACACATGAGAGAGGACATACATTGAATAATCACTGGCTCACCAAAAGCATTCCATGCTCAGGTGAATTAAAAATGGATTTGGGCAATGCAGTGAGGTAATTTTGACACAAATTCAACTCCAAGGGAATTTTTATTTTTGGAATGGATGGGAGGGGGGGGGGGGAGAAATAGGCAGGGGAAGAATTCAGCAGTGGAAGGGGCAAGCAAGGTAGCGAATTTTCTTAATGCAGCAAAAACCAGGAAACTTTTCCTTTAAAAAGGGTGGGGTACAGGACAGGGAGATACAGCACGAAGGGGTGTAAAGTTGAAATCTTATGTATGGAACACTTTTTTGTATGTTTTTTTTTTTTTTTTTTTTTTTTGTCTTCTAAACTACTGTCGGGTAATGCTCCAATATTTTGATTTCTGGATATCAAAAGTGGAATAAATGGTGTACATTATGATAAAACCGATGCAGTTTCAGTCTCTATGCATCTTCAGATCTGCAGTGTCTCTTAAATTGTGACCCATGCCAGTCTTAATCTGATAAATGTAGCCAGAAACAGGTTGTTACGTTTTATTTTCAAGTCTTTGCAATTTGTTTTAAGCTTTTCTGGTGACACAATCAAAAAAGCATATTTGGCGATGAAGTGATTCACATATATTAAAGACTTGACAATTGTTTTGAACATTATTTTTTTTTTTTTTTTTTTTTTTGTCATTTCATCCCATACGTAAGATTTAATTAATATTGTTGTTTCATAAATTTTGGCTTTACATATTATTGTGTTAATGTTTCACAGTTTCAAGTACCTGTTCTGTTTTACTATATGATACAATTCAGACTCATTAAACTTGGACATAATTACCCTGATACCAAGTATTTTTGTTCGCTTTTTTTTCAGGGAAAACTCCTTTTTGTCACACATTTAATGTATGTATACACATTAATAAACTTCGGCAAAAAGAGCATTTTCATACATTTTCCTATTGGTCTAACACTTCATTATGTTTGAAACAGCATTTAAGAATTCAGTTCAGGTAAAAGCAGCAAAATTAAAGCCCTTGTAAAATCTTACGTATGGGACAATTTTGCTTCTGTTTGAGATCATTTTTGCCGGTCATTGTTATTTTCATTACTCGAGTAGTTCTACCAGTAGCAAGATTTATGAACATGAGGTTCAAAACTATGTCCTGAAATATGATGTTCTGGTCATTCTGAACCTAATTTTCTTAGATTAAATAGTAATAAATGACATTTTTTGTTTAAATTTTTACCCCTTATAAGCTTTAGGCATAATTTTTATCTAAAATGTGTGTTCAAACATCATTTTTTTACCAGAATCTATTATGTCTGCTAATTTCACGTAAATTACAACATTTCAATGGTTTCTACTGTTAACTTTCCAAACAATTAGTTTGCTTATAATCATACTGTCCTATACGTAAGATTTTTCCACCTAAATATTGCTTGAACAAATTTTCATGATTTCCTCCAATAAAGTTATCCTCTTATTGACAGAAAATCAATCCTAAGATATCATTGTTTTGAAATAACCATGAATTCATTATGGCTGTCTTACTTTATTTTTTCACCCATGTGGCCACAAAAGTGCCACCTTAGCTTGCACAGGTCCTATTGCATTCAGTGTCTGGACACAATGCCGTAAAAATAGGGTGTCGCTAAAACAGCACTCACCTAGCGTAACGGATCTATATCTGGTCACAGTGTGCAGAAAGGAATAATTTTCTGCGTATAACTATGTCTTATATTCCACCAAAGAAATATTCTGACAAATAAACCATTAAGTGTTTGATATTCTTTCGAAATAAACATAATATGAAATCTGAACGTGGATAATTTGTCACTTTTCAGAGCCTCACCTCCGTAACGGTGCTTTCAAAAGGTCAATGGTTGGAAAGGAACACTTTAAGCTGATTGCCATATATTTTGCATAAGATTGTACTGATATGAAACATGATATTGACCATTGGTCCAACAACAACGGTTTGATTGATAAAAAACAAACTGTCATCCACCTCCGTAACTTCTCTCCTCCGTAACGTAAAAACCTAAGCCGATATACGTATCGGAACATCTTTGTGTGCATCGAGTGCTATTTGTGCTAGTAATATCAAATCACTAAATCTAAGCATCGGATTTTGGTATAGCTACGGACTGTGGGGAGAAATTTATCGTTACGGAAGAGATGTTACGTAGGGGAGTTAAAATGTTACGGAGGCGAGCAATTTTATAAGTGAGCGTTACTTATTCAGACAATCAGTAGCCGAACGAAGTGTTATTTGTTGGCAAAAGCTATGAGTTTAACTTCATAAATATACTCATTGGGTTAGCATAGACTGTTGGATGAAACAGACACATGGGCTTACAAATATAAACTCTCTTCCGTAACGAGCAGGTTTTACTGTCAAAAACTCAAAAACTATTGTAATGGTGTGGGTAAAAGTTTGGGTCAAATGTTAAAATGTGGATTTGTTTGTTTGATTTGAGGTTTAACGTCCCCGTCAACACTGTTAAGGTCATTTTGGAGACGTTGCTTCCAATTTTATGGGACTTTTACCCGACATTGAGTTGAAATGACATCTCAAGCCCTGTCGCCCAATGAAACAAATAGGGTTTATTAGCATGGACGGTCCGCCTCGCACCGCGGTTCCTGGACAGGCTTAGATCCTCTAAGCGGTTTACCAGTACTAGTGTGCGGACCAGATGCAGCTCTACGTGGAAGCATCATGCAGCCCATATATTTCTTGGTGTAAACACTATTTATTAACTTCTTTTGAATTACAAGAATACAAATACACGTTGTATGAAAAAAAAAGTTCCACAGGATTTGAAAACAAGCATAAATGCTTATACTAATCATCTCCTGCAATAAAGGAGCAGGTATATCCGTTTCCGATAATCTGAAAGTAATAAATTACATTACTGGATACTTATACGCTTGAATGATATCAAAGAGAGAGAGAGAGAGAGAGAGAGAGAGAGAGAGAGAGAGAGAGAGAGAGAGAGAGAGAGAGAGAGAGGGGGGGGGAAGTGAAGTGCTGCACGCAATATGATAGGCTCATAGACAGTAGTACTCATGACGTAAACCGCTTCGTCCTACGATTATAAGCATGAACAGCCTTGAAAATTTCTTCGTTTACACGAACAGGAAAGTCCATATTTCCAAACAAAAGAATGTCAACTGATATGATGTTTGAGTATCTGTTAACTATGTTTAACATCTCCATTCTGGCATTGGCATACCGATGGCAAACTAAAAGATAATGTTTGTTGTCTTCTATCGAGCCACAAACGCAATTAGGACTAGGTACTAGGTTTCGCTGATGTAGGTAGTAGTGTAAAGAACTACATTCAGTACGAAGCCTTGTATGTAAAATTTGATCATGTCGATTTCCACAATAATAGTAATGTGGGGTTTTAACGTTAGTTTGCGTCAGTAATCGTTTGAAAGCCTCCTGTGAGTCCGCATTTCTGTGGTCATTGTCAAGTTTATTCCACTCGCGCAATGTTGAGGGTAGAAATGAGCTTCCATAAAGTGCAGTCCTTGCATTGACTTGAGCATAATTGTCTGCATTACGAAGTGGATATGAGGAGACCTCACCAATATGAGGTGGTAATAAATTACATAAATATGTAGGAGCTAAGTGGTGATCCATTTTGTAAAGCATTTGGAGTTTATGAAGTTTTCGTCTGTCAGAAAGTTTGTCCCATGCAAGTTCTTCATATAATTTTTGGATGCTTATTAATTTTGTTGTGCCTGTTACGATTCGCCCTGCCTCTAATTGTATCTTTTCTAGATCATTCTTTTGTTGCTGAGTGCAATTATCCCATACTACATCAGCGTATTCAAGTATAGGGCGAATAAACGTAAAATATATCTTTTGTAGGGATTTACGGGAAAGTGAAAATTTTAACGATCGCAGTAAATTCAGACGGGTTAGGGTCTTATCTTTGATATATTCCATATGAACATGCCAATCACATAAGGAGGTGAGATTTAATCCAAGATGTTTATGAGAAGTTACTTCTTTAATTGGTTCATTAGAAAGATAAAGAGTTGGATGGTTGACTCTGTTCCGTTTACGCGAGCATAACATTGTTTCTGTTTTCTTTGGGTTAAACTTGACAAGCCATAGATCGGACCACGATGATATTCGGTGGAGGTCATTATTTAAAATCTGGGCGGCAGATTCAGGCAAGTCAACAATAATATAAAGGGTAGTATCGTCGGCAAACAGACGAATAGAAGATTGAATTTCATTTACAATGTCATTAATGTAAATAATGAACAGAAGCGGGCCTAAAATAGAACCCTGTGGCACCCCAGCTTCGATTTCCTTCCAGTCTGAGTTACCACCCGGAATTACTACTCTCTGACATCTATTAGACAGGTAACTTTTAAACCAATCCAAGAGAGGACCACTGATACCATAGTGATGTAATTTAGCTATAAGACTACGGTGCCAGACCCTGTCGAAGGCTTTACTAATATCACAGAAAACTGCACGGACTTCCTTGCCTTCATCCAGGGCCCGGCAAAAAGTGTTATAGATATCTACAAGTTGATTAATGGTGGAATCTCCACGAGTAAACCCAGACTGGAATGGGGTTATAATTTGATTATCAAGTAGATGGTTATGTACATGTTTATAAATAGCCTTTTCAAATGTTTTGCCAACCGAACTAATCAGTGATATCGGTCTGTAATTTTCGACAGAATTTTTATCATCTTTCTTATGGATAGGGCTCACGTTTGCCCTTTTCCAAGTATCAGGGACTGTCGAAGTTCTAAGAGAACTATTAAAGAGGATGACATATAGTTTCAGCTGTTGCCTTTAGAATTCTATTATTAATAAAGTCGTGGCCACTAGCCTTACCGACAACAAGTGACTTTAAAATACCGAGTATTTCTTCTGCGTTTAAATGAATCATATCAAGAGTGTTTATCGGCGGATCAAGATAGGGTACTTCCTTCCCTTGGTCATCTAATTGCGTTTGAGACTCAAAAAACATGTTAAATAACGCAGCTTTGTCACCGGGGTCATTTATAATCCTACCATTGTAATTTAAGGGTGGCAGATTTTCATTCGACCTACCTATCAAAGATTTGAATGTCTTCCACCAGTCTCTAGAAGAAAGAGTGTTTGAGTCGATTTTTGACGTTAACTTATTTTTATAATCTTGCTTTAGTTTTTTCAGAATATTCACACTCTCATTACGAAGAGTCCTAAATTTTCTCCATGCGTCTGGCGAGTTGATGCGTTTAGCCTTTCTATGCGCTCGTTTGCGCTTCCGTATTGCTTTCCTAAGTGCATTAGTTACCCACGGGGGATCAGAAGGACGGATGGTCACAACTTTATTTGGTATAGCTCGATCACAAAAATCTAATATTTTACTAGTAAAATTTTCAGCATATGTATTTATGTCATCATTTTCTACAGTAGTCCAATCGAAATCGCTTATTAGTAGATTCAACAAGTCATAATCTCCAGATTCGTATGTCCAAATTTTCCGTTTAAAACACGATTGCTTATACTTGCTAAATCTAAAAACGGCGAATACCGGGCAATGATATCTAACTGTTTGGTCGAGTATAGCTTCTCCAACACCAGAGTAAATTACAGCCGGTATGTTATTTGTAGCAATTAAGTCAATTAAGGAAGATGAAAATTCTGTAAAATGCGTAGGTTCTTGAATAATTTGATTTAAATCATAAGGTCGATAAATAGAATTAATTTTCCGTCGACAGGATTCGTTTAGGTAATTCAAGTTGAAGTCCCCTGTGATAATTATGTTTTGAATGTTTGAGTCAAATGCTAAGTCAATTGACGTTTCGATGTCGTCTATTGCTGATGCAGGAGAATTCGGCGGTCTATAAAATAGACCAAGTAAGACTGATTTGGTTTTGAGGGTTATTTCAAGCCATATTGATTCAATTCGATCAATTTCAAGGTCTTGTCGCCTTTTACAAGCAATGTTTTCTTTGACGTACACAATGACGCCACCGTAATTATTATGCAGTCTATCTTTACGGAAAGGCTTTTGAAAATTATGAAACGAAATCTCTTCATCACTTATATTGGGATTTAGCCACGTTTCTGAAAGTGCTATAACGTCAAAATGAGAAAGCTCCACCTGCAGTTGGTCTACTTTGTTGACTAGACTCTGAATGTTGTAGTGAACAATAGAGAAGTTATTTTCAAATATCGATAAGTCAATAGAGTCATTTGATATTGAACTACCAGACAAGGAATCTGAGGAGTCCGTGTCAAAAGGCCCTGGATTTTCACTAATATCACCAGCAAGCAAGATTAATAAAAACAGCCATGTATAAAATATGGTGAAGTAATATAACATGTGATAAATATGTCTCATGAAACAAAATGAACTAGAAATGTGTCCAGACGACACAGATGCCCCCGCCAAGGGCCCTGCCTCACCCCGAAAATCCATGTTGCAACAAAATTGTCTAAGTGTGTGACCTTGTCATCAGGAACATTTGTGAGAAGTTATATTGAAATTGGTGAAAAAATGTAAGCGCTAGAGCAATGACAAAGTTTTTCTAAAAATAGCCACAGTGTCCTTGACCTTGAAAGTCAAACTTGCTCGAGGTATTGTCATAAGGAACATTTGTGTGAAGTTATATTGAAATCAGTGAAGAAATGTAGTGGCTAGAGCGATGACAAAAGTTTTCAAAAAATAGCCACAGTGACCTTGACCTTGAAGGTCGAAATCGCTCGAGATATTGTCATAAGGAACATTTGTGTGAAGTTATACAGAAATCGGTGAAGAAATGTAAGTGCTAGAGCGATGACAAAGTTTTTCTAAAAATAGCCACAGTGACCTTGACCTTGAAAGTGGAACTTGCTAGAGATATTGTCATAAGGAACATTTGTGTGAAGTAATATTGAAATTGGTGAAAAAATGTAAGTGCTAGAGCAATGACAAAGTTTTCCTAAAAATAGCCACAGTGACCTTGACCTTGAAAGTCAAACTCGTTCGAGGTATTGTCATAAGGAACATTTGTGTGAAGTTATTTTGAAACCAGTGAAGAAATGCAGGCGCTAGAGCGATGACAAAGTTTTTCTAAAAATAGCCACAGTGACCTTGACCTTGAAAGTCGAAATCGCTCGAGATATTGTCATAAGGAACATTTGTGTGAAGTTATATTAAAATCGGTGAAGAAAAGTAAGCGCTAGAGCGATGACAAAGTTTTTCTAAAAATAGCCACAGTGACCTTGACCTTGAGGTCATGACCTTGAAAGTCAAACTCGCTTGAGATATTGTCATAAGGAACATTTGTGTGAAGTTATATTGAAATCAGTGAAGAAATATAGACGCTAGAGCTATGTTGTGCTAGGGGATAATTAAAATTTTTTAAGTCTGTGACCTTGACCTCATGGGCATGGGTGGGGGTATAGCTGAATAAAATGGACAGGTATCTAACATCATACCAAATATCAACTCAATCCATCACACAATTTGGAAAATATCAACTCTTAAAATATCTAATTAAAAATTTCTAAGTCTGTGACCTTGACCTTGAAGCCATGAGTGGGGGTATTGCCAAATAAACATTTGGACCTGTATCTATCATCATAGCATACATAAGCCAAATCCATAATACAGTTTGGAAAATTAGAGCTCTTTAAAATCTTTCACATTAAAATTGTCTAAGTCTGTGACCTTGACCTTGAGGTCATAGGCATGGGTGGGGGTATTGCTGAATAAAACATTGTACCTATATCTATCATCATATGAACCAAAGCCATCATAAAAGTTCAGGTTCTACCAGGTACAAATACCTTAACTGGAGTGTTTAACATGGAAAATTTCTAAGTCCATGACCTTGACCTTGAGGCCATGGGCATGGGTGGGGGTATCGCTGAATAAACTTTGGACCTATATCTCTAATCATACCAAATATGAACCAATTCCATCAAATGGTTTGGAAAATATGAGTTCTAAAATGTTCAAGTCTACCTGTTACAAAAACCTTAACCCGAGTCTTTAACATTGAAAATTTCTTTCTAAGTCTGTGACCTTGACCTTGAGGTCACAGGCATGGGTGGGGGTATTACTTAATAAAACTTTGGACCTTTATCTATCATCATACCAAAGATGAACCAGTTCCATCAAATGGTTAGGAAAATATGAGTTCTAAAAGTTCAGGCTCTACCTGTTACAAAAACTTTAACCTGAGGTTACAGGATCACGTACGTACGTACGTACGTACGTACGTACGTACACACACACGTACAGACGGACGTACACATGTACGCACGTACGCACGTACGCACGTACGGAAAACCCAAAAACTATATGCCCCCGGCATCATATGATGCGGGGGCATAAAAAGTGTTTTGCAATCTACGGTATGGATATCGAATATATTTGGCATGCATACAGTCAGACTGGAGAGTTAAACTCAGACTAAAACTATTTGTTGCGAAAATTTCACAGTTTGCGAATATGGTTAAATATACAAGAGGTGCAACTAGAAAGAGCACTGTCCTGAAATAATGAACAGTTCTGCGACTTTGAAACTGGTATGCTATGGATGAAGCCAGGTATCCACCCAAGCAGTGTGAGTTTCTTTAAGAAGTGTTTACCGTGATTGAATAGAGAGCAAGAAAATCAAACACTGCATGGGTGGCCACCAGGTCACAAATATCCGCAAACGAAGCCATTCTATGAGTGTTGTTATCATTATTTTGCGCACTTCAAAGACAGAAGACAGGAAGAAGGAGTAGAGAGTCAACATTTTATGACAACAAAACGTACAAATAAACTGGGCATGTCTTTCGGTACCTGGCAAGACATCACGAAAGCACGCCTATACAATTATGATTATCACCCGCCTCAAACCCCACCTTTATAGTAAAACTGGGATCTAAGGGGGTAAAAACCATCCCTTTCATACCCGACCAAAACGCACACCGGGGACACTCGATAGAAGCGCCTCGTCGAGTACCCACAATCCATGCCTGGGCAGATATAAGAAAAATATCACAATTTCAAACCTCAAAACCCTTGATTTTTGGGCCTTAAAATTTACAATGTATTTGTATAGGCGTGCCCTCGCAATGGAAAGTTTGCATATACGTTTCAGAAAATATCTATGTTGCAAAGTAACACACACACACACACACACACACACACACACACACACACACACACACACACACACACACACACACACACACACGTGCGTGCGCACACACGCGCGTACGCGCGCTAATAACTCACAAAATGTACAAGTATATACATAAGCTGAATAGGGCAGATCCACATCAAACACCGTAATTATACTGTGTTTGATCGAGGTATGCGACCATTCTTGCAATTAAAAAAGTTGAGCCTCGAATTTCATGAATTTAGGGCGTTAAGACCCACAGGTCACAAGTTGGTCAACATCCTCAATACACAGCCGGACCTCGACGGCCCGAACCAAAGCCCGCCCGAAACAGGGACAGCGCGAGCCAAGAAGGGTTACTAATAGTGCCATAACAGTAGGTATAATGTAGATTTGGGATATCCTATTGTATGCTGTATGTACTCAATGGAATCACCTCGTTCCTCGTTGAGGCGATTCTAATAACATTTGCAAAATAAAATATAAAAAATCTCCTAAATTTTTCCCACCAACCCACAAGCAATGCAATTCTCCTGGGACTCAAGAAGTTGTTCGACTCAGCCTTGGTATTCGAGCAATCGGAGTTCGAGCCATCGAAGTTCTACTGTAGTACCATCAAGACAGTTGTTGAGCTAGTGCATATAGTAAATATGTACATCAAATACCTAGTCTATTTACCTATCAATGCATATAGCATTTTATCAATGAAATAATACGATCAATAAGTACTAGAATAGGAATACAACCGTGTCTCATTCATACATGTGCGACAACGCGACTTGATATGTCAGTCGTAATTAGACACGAGAGCACGTACAATTTAGTGATAAAAATCATAAATTGCCCAAACCACTGTTTAAGACATAAACGAGAAAACGCAAAGAAACAAATGCGAATGACACACAGGCATGAATAAAACACAAACACAGACATCAATATTTAAAACATGAAATCAAGCGCTAAGCACCCTTGATCGCACTTTGCCATTCATCACGAAAAGACGCCTATACAAATGTACTGAGAATTCCACCACCAAAAAATGAAAAAAAAAAAAAAAATCTGGTTTTTCTGATTTAGATCCTGACAGTCCTCATATCCCCGCCCAAAACACAGACCGCGGGGACCCGGTAGAACCGCCTCAACACCTCGTCTCTAACGAGTACCCACAAGCCATGCCTCCGAGCAGCATCAAGAAAAAATGATATATACCTCAAACTCCAGTTTTAGTAAATAAAAGTGTAGTTTAAGGGGATCAGGACAATACAGGCGCGTTTACGTGATGTCTATTTGGCAGCCCGCTGTAAGGGTTAAATAGTTTGGGCATTTGATGACTGTCGAGTTGACTCTATCCTGGTTTTTGAGTTGGTGTTTCTTTTCAGCAACCTTGGTGGACTCTAACAAGTCGCCGCATGGTGCGTCGCTTTGTCAGTGTCTGCAATGTTTGCCTAGTTTGTGTTTTACACTATGCTCAGTTTGGATATGGGCCCCCGCCCATAGAGGCGCGAAGAAACACATGGGCCGCACGATGCCCCCACGCAGAGCCGAACCCGGCCCGCACACCAGTACTGGCAAACCGCTTAGGGAACCCAAGCCCGCCCAGGAACCGCGGCGCGAGGCGGACCGTCCATGCCAACAAACCCCACCGGCCTCACTGGGCGACAGGGCCCGAGATGCCACTCCATCTCAGCGTCGGGCAAAAGCCCCACAAAACCGGAAGCAACTTCTCCAAAATGACCCTCACAGCGTTGACGGGGACGTTAAACCTCAAATCAACCAACCAATTGAGTACGAAGTTGATAATGTGTCATAACACATAGGCCTCGTCATGAGAAAACACTGCGTTTGATCAGGTATGATTCGACAAATGTGCTTTAATCTCAGAGCCTATTCTGAGACTTATAGCGTAGAATGGTTATCTAAGCTTCGAACAATAAAGTCGCGGGTCAGGCTGTTATGTAAATATACAGTCTGCTCAGCTTCTTCATCGTTATGGATAATCGGTAAACAGGTTTTCTACCGGCGAGGTCAAATATTCATGTTCTAACCGTTATAGTGGATAAAGTATATATATTTCTTCAAGCCCCTATGGGCGGGGGCCAATTTAAAATTTGGAAATAAAGCAAAAGAAAACATATCCGTCGAAATTCCATAAGGTTCATTTTTCTAACTTTTGGGTTTCATAATTGGGTCATTTTTTCAAGAATCACTGATTATCTTATCTATCTATCTCCTTAGACTGAGTCGGTCATATTTGGCCATTACCTCAGTTGGATGCGTAGCTAAATTTAAAATTTAGCTAAATAAAAAAATGCGAAGTTACTGGATGAGTCCTTAAAACTATTATCAATCTGAATAACAGAGGTATACTAAAACGCATACCTCTGAATCTCAATCTTACACTGTATGGGCTATGAACTCCTCTACAGTCTTAGCATTCACCACAGAAGAGGAAAGACTATTCAATAGTCCTAGGAAAAAAAGGAATTTTTCAGGGCATCACTGTAGGACTGGTACCTATGATACTGTGAGTTGTTTACTTTTGATGCCCTTGTTCGGGTTGAAACTGTCACAGGGGTCAAGTATTTGTCTTTATTAACGGCCACTGTACCTGAATGTATCTTATAGAAGAATGTTAAAGAGGACTGCTCACGACGGGCCTCTAGGGACCGCCATTCTAGCTCGTTAAGCATGTCACCGACGCTACTTCTATTGCACAACATCGATCTTGTGCGGGCAACATAATATCTTGTGCGCACAACTTATTATCCTGTTCGCACAACATATATTGTGCGCGCAAGATAGATGTTGTGTAAACCGGATAATATCTTTTGCGCACAAGATATCTTGTTCGGACAACTTAATATCTTGTTCGCTTGTTAATCAGACGAATAAGATATTATGTTGTCCATACGAGATCTATGTTGTGCAAACTAGAGCTGCCGCCTAACGGGCGCCAATTATACCCCCGCATGCGTTGTCAGACAAATTTTTACAAGTATTTGACCTTGAGGAAGGTCAACGTAAAGGTCAAGGTCAGGTTTGTGTATATCAATCTGAAGTACTAGTGGCAAGGTGTGTGGTGTGTGAATATTAAAGAAATCGGTCAAAGAATAAGGAAGTTATGAACAATGTTAAAGTTTTTTGTAACGGACCGACGAAGACAGACGACGACGACGACAGACGACAAGCTGACTCCTATATACCCCCTTCAAACTTCGTTTGCGGGGGTATGTATTTGACCTTGAAGAAGGTCAACGTAAAGGTCAAGGTCAGGTTTGTGTATATCAATCTTAAGTACTAGTGGCAAGGTGTGTGGTGTGTGAATATTAAAGAAATCGGTCAAAGAATATGGAAGTTATGAGCAATGTTAAAGTTTTTTGTAACGGACCGACGACGACGACGACAGACGACAAGCTGACTCCTATGTACCCCCTTCAAACTTCGTTTGCGGGGGTATAATAAGATAATATCTTGTGCGCACAAGATATCAAGTGGTGGAAACAAGATATTATATTGCACAAGATAATATCTTGTGCGCACAATATATTATGTTGTCCGCACAAGGTTTTTTATGTTGTGTGCACAAGATAATGTCTTGTGCACAATCTTGTGCACTCAACGTATTATTTTGTGCTCACAAGATTATATCTTGTTCAGACACAATTAATATCCTGTTCGCACAACATATTAAAACAAGAGTTGTCAGAAGACAACATAGCTCGCCTTTGGGGGCCTAAGATGGATGAGGGCAAGTTATCCAAATTTTTTCTTCTGTAAAAAAGCCCAACAGACTGCAGCAAATGAAAGAGAACCAAAAAGGACCCCTAATCATCCTGTTTTCAAGCCTTTCCACTGTACAAAAAGATGAAAAAGAAATCTATATTTAATAAAAAAAAAATTCTACAAACTTCGAAGGAAAAACAAGACATTATTACAAATCCCCTCATGCAAGACAAATTAAAAAAAGCCTAGCCTAGCATTTGTGTAAAAATACATAATATCCATCAATAAATTTAGGTACTTAAGAGTGATGACAAAGTTTTTCTAAAAATTGTCACAGTGACCTTGACTTTGAGCCATAGGCCCTGAAAGTTGAACTGACTCGAGATATTATCATACCCAACATTTGTATGGAGTTACCTTTAATTCCATCAATAAATGTGGGCACTAGAGCAATGATCAAGTTTTTTCTAAAAAATAGCCACAATGACCTTGACCTTCAGCCCCTGACCCGGAAAGTCAAAGTCACTCAAGATATCATCATACCAAACATTTGTGTCAAGTAATATTAAAATCCACCAATAAATGAAGGCGTAAGAGCGATGACAAAGTTTTTCTAAAAAAAAGCCACAGTGACCTTGACCTTCAGCCCCAGACCCTGAAAGTCAAACTCGCTCGAGATATCATCATACCCAACATTTGTGTAAAGTTATATTAAACTCCATCCATAAATGTAGGCACTAGAGTGATCACAAAGCTTTTCTAAAATAGCCACAGTGACCTTGACCTTCAGCCCCAGACCCTGAAAGTCAAACTCGCTCGAGATATCATGATACCCAACATTTGTGTAAAGTTATATTAAAATCCATCCATAAATGTAGGCACTAGAGCGATAACAAAGTTTTTCTAAAAATAGCCACAGTGACCTTGGCCTTCAGCCCCGGAACCTAAAAGTCAAAGTCACTCGAAATATCATCAGACCCAATATTTTTGTGAAGTTATATTAAAATCCATCCATTAATAAAGGCGTAAGAGCGATGAATAAGATTTTCTAAAAATAGCCATAGTGACCTTGACCTTCAGCCCCAGATCCTGAAAGTCGAACCCGCTCGAGATATCATCATACCCAACATTTGTGTGAAGTTATATTAAAATCCATCCATAAATCTAGGCACTAGAGCGATCACAAAGTTTTTCGAAAAATAGCCACAGTGACCTTGACCTTCAGCCCCATACCCTGAAAGTCGAACTTGCTAGAGATATCATTATACCCAACATTTGTGTGAAGTTATATTAAAATCCATCAATAAATTAAGGTGCAAGAGCGATGACAATGTTTTTTCTAAAAATAGCCACAGTGACCTTGACCCCGTGACCATGAAACTAGTGACCTTGACCTTAAGCCCCGGACCCTGAAAGTCAAAGTCACTCGAGATATCATTATACCCAACATTTGAGTGCAGTAATATTAAAATCCATCAATAAATGAAGGCGCTAGAGCGATGACAATGTTTTTCTAAAAATAGCCACAATGACCTTGACCCCCAGACCCGCTTTGTTTTTAAAAAGAAAAAAAAAAACATGCCTCCCCCGGGATTTGAACTCACGCAGCTCGCAGGTAATCTTTAACACAGAGAAATAAAAGAGGTAATACAGAGGAAAATATTAACTTCTCAAAAAGTCCAATTAAAGCCAAAACACCTGGAAAATGAAGTACAATGATAATGTTAAATATTGTTTTTTATCAATTGTTAATTATATATTCAAAATAAACTTGTAAAACATCACATATAAGAGGTTGCAGGTAAACTTTAACCAAATGCGGACGCCGACGCTGACGCAGGACGCCCGGGGGTATGGCAATAGCTCCCCCTTACTTTCGTAAGGCGAGCTAACAAGAAAGATGTGTTTGTGAAACACGAACATGTCCCCGGGCAAGGTCTTTTTTCAAAGTTAGTCCCACATCAAGGTCAAGGCCACAGGTCAAAACTGTTTGCATGAATGTGAAGCTCTTGTCACAACGAACCTACATGCCATATGTGAATGCTCTACCTCAAACGGTTCAAAAGTTATGACCAACGTTTAAGTTGTCCAAACCAACAAACAAACAGACAGGGCAAAACAATATGACCCCGCTATCGCTACCAGGGACATAAAAAGAAAATGTATGTCCCTTCCCGGATTCCGATATGGCCGACTCAGTTTAAGAAGACAGATAGTTCTTGCACACCAGACAAGCAAATCCGTGATTTTACCCTGGGATAGAAATTTATGTTCTGACCCTGGTGTTCCGACCCAAAATCGAATATAATCGCGTGTTTGATAAATACACTGGTTGATTACGACCTTGTATGTGCCGTCGTTAAGGTTGACGTCATGCACAATACGTGACGTCACTAAACATTCCTGCAGTGTCAACACAATATGGCGGACGTTGGTAACCGAAGTGACTGCAGCATTAAAATCCGCGCTAAGAAATGGAAGGTATGCAAGAAAAAGAATCATATATGGGTGTGAGGGGTGGATAGAAAAATCCGTCCCTCGGATTCACTGTCCGGCATCAGTCGGCAAGCCTCGTGATGCCGGACAGTGCCCCTCGGGGCGGATTTTTTCATCCACCCCTCACACCCATATAAGATTTTTATAATATATTTCAGTATGAAAGCTTACATTATGATCGGGATGTTTAACCTCATGATTCTCTCTGCACAGGGGCTCGATTCGAACGACGCTCTATTTGCTGCATTTGTGGAAACGATGCCAAAGGAGCATGTTCAGACAAAGTTTTCATGCACACCAGACAAGGAAATCCGTGATTTTACCCTGGGATAGAAATTTATGTTCTGTCCCTGGTGTTCCGACCCAATATCGAATATTCCCGCGTGTTTGATAAATGTACTGGTTGAATACGATCTCGTACGCGCCGTTGTATAGATTGACGTCATGCACGTTACGTGACGTCACTAAAAATTCCTGTAGTGGCATCACAATATGGCGGACGTTGGTAACCGAAGTGACTGCAGCATTAAAATTCTGCGCTAAAATGGAAGGTATGCAAGAAAAAGAATCCTTTATGGGTGTGAGGGGCGGATAGAAAAATCCGTCCCTCGGCAAGCCTCGTGATGCCGGACAGTGACCCTCGGGACGGATTTTTCCATCCACCCCTTACACCCATATAAGATTCCTATATTATCACCACTTTTGGGGATCCAACCGGCACCTCTAGCATCAGAGGCAAGTGCACTAACCACACTTTTGCTTATTGGTTAGTGCACTTGCCTCTGATGCTAGAGATCCCGGGTTCGATCCCCGGCAGCGGCGATAAAATTGCGGTGTCCGAACACGCTCCATTGGCATCATTTGCAGGGATGAAAGGCCCCCTGTGCAGAGAGAACCATCCCCTATGCAGGTTAAAGAACCCTACCATAATTACATGATAACTGTGCAAAAGCTGGAGTGTATGTAATGTACACCTGCGGTAATGGTCAAATGTGACGGACGCAGTATCAGTAGAAAGGAAAGAAAGATACCATGCTCGATCACTGATAAAAAAACAACCTAGCCAACTTACTAAGACATACCTCCACCCTCATCTCTCGGAATATCTTCTGTCTTCTACACAAACGAATACATTTATTTTTTCTTTCTTTTTGTACTGAATCTTGCCTAAACATTGAAAAAAAATACATGTACAAGTACGCATGTATCACCAAAAATCATGCAGTCATTGACAAATGTCATGAAAAGATCAATCAACAAACAGTTCACTTGCTCACTTGACAATGCATGGACTATTTAACCCTTTGTGTACCGAATGGAATCTTCTTCTTTATATATAGCAGGAGTTCATTTGAAAATTCAGGGGTGTCAGATTGTATTTTTATCAAAATGCTTTTGGAAAATGACTGAACTTTCAACAAAAAGTGGAGGCCCTGATCAGACGCCGCGTTCTGCGGCTCCTGATCTGGGCCTGCACTGTTTGCCGAGGTACCACTTTAGGGGTTTCTGGTACTGAATGGGTTAGGTCGAATGGAAACACACACAACAGGAGGTAACTCTAGGCGGAAGTAAGTCATTGTAAACCGCACTTTATCAACCTCCGCCTCGGCCCCCGCCCATAAGGGCTTGAAGAAATATATGGGCTGCATGATGCTTCCACGCAGAGCTGAATTCGGCCCGCACCCTAGTACTGGTAAACCGCTTGGAGGATCTAAGCCTGTCCAGGAACCGCGGTACGAGGCGGACCGTCCATGCTTATAAACCCTATTGGTTTCATTGGGCGACAGGGCTTGAGATGTCATTTCATCTCAATGTCGGGTAAAAGCCCCACAAAATTGGAAGCAACGTCTCCAAAATGACCTTTACAGTGTTGACGGGGACGTTAAACCTCAAATCAAACAAACAAACAAAATCAACCTCCGCCCGTTGGGCCTTGGGCAAATAGATCGAGCTGCACGGTGCTTCCATGCAGAACTGAAATCGACTGTGCACATGAGTACTTGTAAACCGCTTAGAAGGTCCAAACCTGCCTAGGCAAAGTTGTGCAAGCATGCTCAGGCAAAGTGTTCATGCCTATAAACACTTTTGTTTTTTTTTTTCCCACAAAAATGGAAGCAACGTCTTCAAAATGACTGGACAGTTTGTTTGTATGATTTGATTTGATGTTTAACGTCCCCGCTGACACTATAAAGGTCATTTTGGAGATTTCATTCGGCGAAAGGGCTTGAGCTGTCATTTCATCTCAATGTCGGGTAAAAGTCCCACAAAATTGGAAGCAACGTCTCAAAAATGACATTTATAGTGTTGACGGGGACGTTAAACATCAAATCAAACAAAGACCAGTCCATTTTGGAGATAAGAAAAAATGCACTACATGAATGCCGCACGGATACGTTATTAGCCCCCGCCCATAGGGGCTTGAAGAAATATATGGGCTGCATGATGCTTCCACGCAGAGCTGAATCCGGCCCGCACACTGGTACACATTCTGACTTGATCGTCGTGGACTTCGCAACGGCCTTTGACAAGTTGGTTGGTTGATTTGAGATTTAACGTCCCCATCAACACGGTATATGTCATTCTGGAGACGTTGCTTCCAATTTCGTGGGACTTTTATCCGACCTTGAGATGAAATGACATCTCAAGCCCTGCCGCCCGATGAAAACAATAAGGTTTATGTGCAGGGATGGTCCGACTCGCGCAACTTTATCTGGGCATGCTTAGAACCTTTAAGCGGTTTACCAGAACTTATATGTGGTCGTTTTCAGCTCTGCGCGGAAGCATCATGCAGCCGAATTTATTTCTTTAAGCACCGATGGGGAGTGGGGGCGGCCTTTGACAAGGTACCTCACAGAAGGCTATTGTATAAATTTGACTGCTATGGGATAAGAGGATCCACACATAGGTGGATTAGTTCATGGCTCTCTTGGTGCTCAAGCGTCTGATCCGGTCCCTGTTTTATCTGGTGTCCCCCAAAATTCGGTCCTTGGACCGGTCCTTATCTTGGTATTCATTAATATCAGGTCATCTGTGCGTTTGTTTGCTGTTAACTGTGCCATGTATATGAACATATTATCTCCGTCTAACTCCGTCTTATTTTACAGGATGAGCGGGATCGACTAGCACATGGAGAGGCCGATTAAAACACGAAGTTCAATGTGGCCAAATGTCATTTAATGAAGGCGTCACGGCACCATCCGGACAAGCAAATTATGTTTGATCATACACTACACCAGCAGATTTTGGAGCAGGTTCATTCTGCCAAATATTCTCCGATTCAATGGCACTATACCCCCAGATTTTCATTGATTCACAATACTTTAAACATTTGATCACGTTTAACGAAATATAAGTAGTATAGGGGGGCACTTGAGCGTCACTTTTATAGCGTCAATTTTATAGCGTCTTTTTGTGTGGTGTTTGACGCTATAAAAATGACGCTCAATCGGCCCCACTGATCTGAACTTGACTGGGCTAGGTTTGGGGCCTGTGGACTTAGGTATAGTTTCCGGCTAAAATTGAAATAACATATTTGCTTCCAAATGACGCTATAATTTCTCAGTTTTGAGGGATTATAGCGTCATCTTGAACTGTTTCATAATGACGCTATAAATTTTCAATTTTGTGGGATTATAGCGTCATTTAGAACTGTTTCATAATGACGCTATAAATTTTCAATTTTGTGTGATTATAGCGCCATCTCGAACTGTTTCATAATGACGCTATAAATTTTCCATTTTGTGGGATTATAGCGTCATCATAATGACGTTATAAATTTTCAATTTTATAGCGTCATCTAGAATAACTTAAGTCTTATGGTGTTTGTTGCTGGAAATGTGTTAAACTGTCAAGAGGTCCAGGGATACCACAAGATGACATTATGCTGTTCTTTGGAAATAACTTAGTTTCTGGTGTGCAAAAAATGTTTGGCACGAATAGGGCTCGAACCTATGACCTCCTGCTTATCAGACAGGCGCCCTACCAACTGAGCTAAAGTGCCTAGATATATTTTGTATGTAATATAATTGTTTTAAACTTAAGACATTATAGTTATTCTTTCTTAACTGTTTGGTAGCCCTTAAAAGGGCTGTTTTGGTTTTGTATCTAAGACCTTATCTGGTTTTCTTTTTCCGTATGGTTTTGGTAGCAGCTCCAAGTCCAATAGCTGGTGGCAAAGACTGCATCAGTTGTTCATCTTCATTTGTGAAGATATTGAAGTGGAGTGGAATCCTAATAGGATTCATTTCCAGTGATGATGGTTGTTGAGGACGATCTTCTAACTGTTTGACTCTATTTTTGAGCTCATTGATTTCCTTCACTAAGACTTCAATAACTTTGGGCTGGGGTTTAGATTGTTGTAATGGGGGCTGTGCATAGATCAGTTGGTTACATGGTATTGTTGCTGTAAGGTAGCATCACTGCCAAAATATTCATTGACAGCGGTTGTTAAAAGATCTAGATTTTGCAAGAGATCATCGAATGATATTGACTGTTCCATTGTTTTTTTTTAAGAAATCTGAAGAAGGTCAAGTCCTATTCATACTCTGAGGAGGGATTGACCTACTTGAAAAAAATACTTTCTTTCACGTCCGTGTTCAGTGAATAAATACCAATGCATTGGTCTACTTCGCTGCACAGCTGTGTACAAGACAAAATGGCTCACAACAGTGAAATATACTTTAAAGCGTTGGAGCAGCAGATGGAGTCTGTTAGGAGTGGGGTGAGAGACCTGATGGTCTCTTTTGATTTAGGCAAGAGAAAAGTAGAAGGATTGTTTTCCTCGCTTGACAATTTGGATCAAGTGATAGAGATAACTAAGAGGGCTGCAGAGTTGAGCCATGGACAACAGATGAATGGTGAGGTGTCTGGGCCCTCTGCTGCCACACCGACAGAAGACTGGAGCCAAGAAGCTACAGAGCCCCCGTTCTACCTGTCCACGGGGTCCAGGATTACGTATGAGTCCTGGGCAACCAGATGTCCAGCATGCGGTGGGAGAACCAGCTTTCATAGTTTTATAAACTAACAAAACCCAACGGCCCTTTTCAGGGCCACCATTTATTCCTGATTGAATACCTTTGATATTGCTATATCATACATAAGAATTCTAAGTCCGGTATTTGCTATGATGTTGTATGTTTCGAAAGAACAGACATCATTACTACACCAAAACGAAGAATTCTCTGATCATGATTGGCTGTGTATTCGGTCAATTTGATTGGCTGTTCGATTTAAGAAGGTCAATCCTATGTCACTTATATATATATATATAAAGAATACTTCATAACCATGGATGAATACCCAAAGTCTGGTATCTGCAGTGAGTGTAATGCTCCAACATACATTGAATGTGGTAAGTGTTACTGCATTCTAAGGTATGTTGGAGAGGAGCACAACTGGCCTGACTCTGGCGATGGATTCTTTGAAGATGACACTATGTCCATATGTGATCAGTGTCTAGAACGAAAACTGAACCTCTGATGGTTCTCTAGACCAAATGGCCCTTTTCAGGGCCACAACTTATTCTTCAAAGAGTGCCTTTTAATGATCATTCAAAAAATTTCTAAGTCTGGTATTTGCTATAATGATTTATGTTTCTTTTCTTGTGAAACATAGACCATCATTGCGAGACCAAAGACGAAGAATCCTCTAAGGATGATCAGGATTGGTTATTTCATTAGCCAATTTCATTGGTTGTTCGATTAAATGTAGGTCAATCCGCCTACATTGTATAAAAGCCCTTCTGCCTTTGAGTTCCAGTATGAGTTGGGTCAAGAAATTACATGCTGTCTTCCACCGAAGGACTCGTCCTGAGATGGAACACAACAACAGTCTACTGAGGGAGAGAACTGGAAGAAAGTGGAGAGGCTGCAAAGCAGACTGGCTTTCCAGCAGTTCCTGGCTAGAAGAGGAGTGGGAACGGTTACGATTAAACCGATCGCTATAGTGGAGCCATTCCGTGGTTAGTAACTGTTTAAGTTACCAGCAACATAGAACAGTCCTTTTCAGGGCTAACCCATAAATTTCGTCAAAGAATAACCTTTTCATAATAAACAAACAAAGACTCGTAAACTTTTACATTTTTAATGTGTTTTAAAATTTTCTTAATACAATACTATATTTCTCTTAACTGTAACTAATGTCTTTGTTTTATTCAAATGTCTATTTTGTCTTTGGTTTCTTAACTCCACGAGTGTTAGAACAAGTCCGCCTTCGTTTTCTTGATTTCTTAACACTAGTCTGGGATTGTTTCTCCTCCGTAGAAGATTGTTTCTCCTCCGTACAAGACTGTTTCTCCTCGACACAAGACTGTTTTTCCTGAGGATTGTCAGATAATATTTCTACAGAAGTCTCAGAAGGTAATGCAGGTGGTATGTCTAATTCATCTTGTATCAACTGCTTCTGTGGACATGCGGGTGCCCAATGATCTGGAAGTCAACATATGTAACAGTGTCTGTAGGGTAGCTTGAAGCCCGATGTACAATATCTTGACCAGTTTGTCGTAGCATTACATCTGAAGCAATTCCCATAAGGTGTTTTCATCAGTTGTTGATCTAGAAGTGATTTTTCCAATGTTAGTAGAAAATGGATATCATATTGTTGTTTCAATAACTTCTTTAAACTTGAACAATGGTAGTAGATGCTCTCAGGATCACTATATTTCTTTGTTCTTGGATGTCTATTGTATGACATCTTGATATTTTGTTCTGAAGTTTTCACTGTGGTAGTCGGAAGTAGAATGACGCTCTATTCAAGATCGCTTCATTTTATATCACCCTTGCCTCGTGTCTTCGAATGTAGAAACTCGATCACCTTTGGATTGTCAGCTACAGATGTTTCCAGTTCTCAAATGTGATGACGGAAACTTCTAACAGTTTGTACTTAGCACAAGTCCACCACAACTTCTTGAAATCTTCAAAAGTTTCTTTTTCATTTAATTTCATCTGGATTTCTTCCATAGAAATATCTTCATGAGAAAACAGTATGTAGATGCAAAGAAGTAATCTCCTGTAAGGTTTGAATTTGACCACTTGTGTCAGAGGTATTTCTAACCACTTCTTCTCCATTTTGTTGGAACAATACTGGGTTGTGCATGGATCAGGTCAATTTCTATGGTCTAGGATCCATCTGTTTGATCAAATCGTCGATATCAGTTTCCATTGGTTCCTCCTGACGGCTTTCAGAGCAGTCCATCTGTTGTTCTGATGAAGCTCTTTCAACATCCATTATCATGTTGAAAATGTAGCTGATCACCTCATCGTTGTTAACTACATGCAAACGCCATTGATCCAGTTTCACGAGTGTATCAGCCAGTATGTTACTCATGAGCCAAGCTGTTCTTTTCATCTCATGTCGAAAAGAGAAAAATGTATCATATCTTCTCACCAACATCTGGATGTCATCTTTAGTTTTCAAGAAATCTACATTATCTGGCTCTAATGACAAAGTTTGTTCAAGTGCAAGTCTGTAGATATCAAAGTTCAGAATTTGATCTAATGACACAGGTAGACATCTTTTGAGGGTCTTAATCATGATTTTTAGTTCAGTATGCAATTTGAATGTTTAGTTGGGAACTTCAATACGATCTTAGGCTCTTTTCTCAACTGTTCGTTTCCTAATGTCACTTTATATCCTTCTTTGGCATTTGCATATTCCGACCAATTGTCATTGAAAGTCAAACATCCCGCCGAATGATCCCGATGGTAATATCATAAGATCTGGATTGTCCCGACTTAAGAATAACTGTTTGACTTGAGCTTTGGTATATTCCTCATTCAGTATCAGATATCCCCAAAACGTATCTTTATAGAAAGCTAGATGACACATTACCATGTAGGAAGTGTTGATAAAATTTCTCAGACATGTAACAAAAGTCCCATGAGGTAAAGTCAAAGAATGTGACCAGCCATCTTTTTGCTTTCTTAAGTGTAAGCTGACGTTGGTGATGAAAACAGCTAATCTGTCTATGAAACTCTAATCGTTTCTTATCACACAGTTTGGGAAGTTCATCAATGAGCCATAGTCAACGAACCATTTCATCTTTGAAAGTTACTTGAGAACCAGTGTTCTTCAAAATCTTCATTCTCATTTTAAACCAACTGTCTTGGATGAGTTCTGTAAATGCTTGGCCTTTTCCACAGTTGTACATGTTGTATGTCAAAATCATCTCTATGATTTCCAAGGGTAGAATACAGCTGGTAGTCATGATTAATCTGAAACAAGAATTTGGAATTTCCAAAGTCTGTGGGTCAGTATAAAAACGGATTTTTCAGGTTGACGCTTCATAGATCAGCATTGAATACCAAACAATCAACATGCCTGAGAGACATTGGAAGCGAATAGGAACTCCATCCAGTTCGGCTGAAGAGATGCCACCTATACCTAAGAGACCTAAGCTTGTAGACTACTCTGATACGGATTTGTTTGTTTGTTTGATTTGAGGTTTAACGTCCCCGTCAACACTGTAAAGGTCATTTTGGAGACGTTGCTTCCAATTTTGTGGGACTTTTACCCGACATTGAGATGAAATGACATCTCAAGCCCTGTCGCCCAATGAAACCAATAGGGTTTATTAGCATGGACGGTCCGCCTCGCACCGCGGTTCCTGGACAGGCTTAGATCTTCTAAGCGGTTTACCAGTACTAGTGTGCGGGCCGGATTCAGCTCTGCGTGGAAGCATCATGCAGCCCATATATTTCTTCAAGCCCCTACTCTGATACGGAAGATGAAGATGAAGAATATGAACAATATAATACTTTGAAGCCAGTAAAACAGAAGGAGTCGAGACGCTTAAGAACAAGAGCTAATGTATACAGTGTTGACATGAGAAAGTTTCCTGAAAAGACATCACCACTTGAGTTTGTACCACGACCATTTCAACAATTGGTGGATGACATCAAGAGACATAACGAGGCACATGTCAATGATAGAATAAGAGTTAGTATCTACCATCCTGGACTTAAACTTGGTGTCTTCATACCCTTCACAGATGTGTCTTCATTAACTGGAGAATCCCTGTCACAAGAAATTGAGAAAGTCTTACAGTCTAACGAAGACTTCAGAATCGATGATGGTCAGATGTCCATGGAAGTAACCCATACAAGACTCCCTGTAGGAAGTGGAAGAAAACCACTACACTATGGACTCTACTTCGATGCTCAAAATATGAGAAAGATGAAAAGAGGTATGTTAATATCAACAATACAAAAGACTCCATGTGTTTAGCAAGAGCAGTGGTTGTCGGCAAATGTCATGCCGACAAAGATGAATCCCCGACTTGGAAGTAGACATGTAAATATATCTCAAACTCTAGGAGACCAATGCAGACAAGTGAAGCTAAGAAGTTGTTGGATCGAGCTCAAGTTCCATATACCAAACCTTGTGAACTTGATGAATACAAGAAGATCCAAGCTGTTTTAGCTCCTGACTACCTGATCAAAGTACATTCGCAACATGCGAAAGATGACCTTCTCTTTAAATAAAAATAAAAAATGAGTTCCTTTAAGAGCAATGAAAACATTCATAAGAAAGAAGATGGGTCATACTACGTAGTTTCGGCTACTAAAGCCTCATCAGTGACCCTGTAATGATCCGGCAAAGAAAGCCAGAGGAAACATACTGCAATTTTGCGAATTTCGAATAGGCAGTCGATTGAAAGACTGATATAAATCAAAATGGGGTCCAAATAAATAAAAACCTGTCTAGAATATGATTCTTAATCTATATTTTTTCTGATTTCTCAGAATATTCACGCTGATCTCAAAGGGCCAAAAGTAAAATACAAACTGCACTATGATTGATGTACGGGGAGACGTTGTACGTCGGCCACACGGCACAACACTAGCTGCAGTGAAGGCAAATAAAAATAAAAAATGAGTTCCTTTACGAGCAATGAAAACATTCATTCAAACCTGAATTTGAGATGACAAAACAGACTAAAGTGATACATATATACTATGATGTGGGCAATCATTATGATACAATCACAGGTGTAACTGGATTCTTAGGATGTCTTTACTTCTGTGAACTTTGGGACAAAGGCTATAAACAGAGAGGTGATCATATGTGTCCCCATGGACGTGACAAATGTTACAATGACACATTATGTGATGCAGGAAAAACTTGTTTCTGTAGGGATTGTAAAAGAAATTTTACAGTCCTCAATGTTTTGCTAATCATAAAAGAATCAAACCTGGACAGAAAAAGTCCATGTGTCAGTTAGTGTATAATTGTGGAAATTGTTTCACTAGAATCATTGGGAGTAAGAAAAATCATACTTATCCAGGGAATCGAAAATGTAGATTTTGTAAAGAGATCGTGGGTGCAAATCATCAGTGTTACAAACGACCTTATGTTTGTAAGACTGATGGTGATGCAGATTCTGATGATGAAGAAGAAACAAGTTGTTCCTCCTCCAAGTACATTTTCTTTGATTTGAATCTTCACAAAATACTGGTGAACATAAAATTAATTTCTGTGTAGCACATAGAGCCTGTGACCAGTGGACCTATCAATGAAAAGTGTCAAAAGTGTAGTAAGTTCCCAGATCAAGGACGAGAAATGATCTATGGAGGTCCTGGTACTTTACATGAGTTTTGTACTTGATTATTTCAACCCTATAATGAAGGCTCAATTTGTATTGCACACAACTTTGGTGGATATGATGGTCAGTTTATTTTGAGATATCTCTTAGAGAATGGAACTTACAAACTAGATATGATTATGAATTGGCATACCATCATAACCATGAAAGCTGGAAAACTTGAGTTCAAAGATTCGTTTCAGTTCATGCACATACGTTTGGCTAGTTTCCCTGATACCTTTGGACTTAAAGAAATGAAGAAAGGCTATTTCCTCATTTGGCAAATACTGAAACTAACCAAAATTATGTGGGCCCATACTTTCCAGTTGAAATGTATAATCCTGGCCAGATGTCTAGCAAAGACAGAGACGACTTTTTGCAATGGCATACGTCTAAAGTAGAATCCAATGCTATCCTTAACTTCAGGCAAGAAATGGAAGAGTATAGTCGGAGTGATGTCGATATCTTGAGGAGAGGCTGTGCTTGCTTTAAGCAGCAGTTGATGGAAACTAGTGGAATTGACC
The DNA here is from genome assembly GCA_963580285.1 of Lucinisca nassula. Lineage (NCBI taxonomy): Eukaryota > Metazoa > Mollusca > Bivalvia > Lucinida > Lucinidae > Lucinisca > Lucinisca nassula. The sequence continues at coordinate 61,159,635 of OY757025.1, forward strand.
CCTTTAAAGAAGCATGTACGGTGGCTCAAACTTGTTCACTAGTTTGGAGAAAGGGTCATATGCCAGAAAACTCAGTAGCTATCATTCCTCCTGAAGGCTATCCAAACCAAAATAAATATTCGATCAAGGCTGTAAGATGGTTGCAAGTAATGGCTAAGAAAACAAACACACACATTCAACATGCATTGAATGGTGAGGAACAGAAAATTGGCGAGTTTTATGTTGATGGATTTGATAAAGACAACAATAAAATCTATGAATTTCAAGGATGTTATTGGCATGGCTGTCCAAGATGTTATCCTGACAGACATAAGATCAATACATACTACTGTTTGAAGATGGACACTGTTTATTGTTCCACTTTGAGAAAGATTGAAACTCTAAAAGCTGCAGGGTATGAGGTCATGGAATGCTGCTAATGTGATATTGACAAACGGTGTGGCGATGACAAAGAATTCCAAACTTTAGTAGAGGCTGAATTTACTAACTTGGATCCCTTGAAACCCAGAGATGCTTTATCAGGGGTAGAACTAATGCTACCAAATTGTACCATGAGATAGATGTGCGTTCAGATAAAAAAAATCAAGTACATTGATGTCTGTTCTCTGTACCCATATATTTGTAAATATGGTGTCTTTCCACTAGGTCATCCAGACATTGATTCTCTAGAAGAAATTGACAAAGACAATATGCAACAATATTGTGGCCTGATCAAATGTAAAGTTCTTCCACCAAGAAACTTGTATCATCCAGTACTCCATTAAAAGTGTGACACTAAACTTCTGTTTCCACTCTGTAGAACATGTGCAGAGAAGTCAGACAACTCTAAACTTTGAAACCACACTAACGCAGAAGATAGAGAATTTGTTGGAACTTGGGTCAGTATAGAATTGTTTGAAGCTTTGAAACTTGGTTATCAACTTACAGAAATTTATGAAGTTTGACATTTCCCCGAGACAACACAGTATGATAAAGAAACTGGTCAAGGTGGAATCTTTGCTTGGTACATTAACACATTCCTGAAAATAAAGCAAGAGGCCAGTGGGTATCCTGACTGGTGTAAAACTGAGTCAGACAAAGAAAAGTTCAAATAAGATTACTTTGAGGCAGAGGGAATTAAATTGGATCATATTGAAAAGAATAAGGGTCGTAGGGCTACGGCAAAGACAGAGTTGAATAATTTGTGGGGAAAATTTGCACAAAGAGTTTTGAAAGAGATAATATGAATAACATTGAAAACATCTCGGAACCATCAACATACTTTGAGTTGGTCAATAATCCCATGAAAAATGTCAAGTATGTTGATGTCTATGGTGAACAGTTTTTACATGTCAACTGGGAAGAAACAGACTCTATCATTGTACCACACGGTTGCAGTAATGCAGTAGTAGCATCTTCTGTCACAGCACAAGCCAGATTGAAATTGTACAGTGTGTTACACAAACTTGATACACGTGTCCTTTACTTTGACACTGACTCTGCAATCTATGTCCACAATCCCAAACTTTGGAATCCCACCATTTTGAACAACCGACTTGGGGAATGGCCCAATGCAAAAAAAAAAACACAAAATTTGTTGGTATGGGTCCAAAGAACTATGGTTATGAGTATGTTGAAAACAATGGTGATAGAAAATCCACTTGTACAGTGAAAGGACTGACTTTGGATTTTAACCTTTCTCAAATCATACATTTTGAAAAGATGTTAAAATCGGCAAAATCCAAAGATAGAGATTTCCGTGAAACTGTGCAGTATCAACATAAAATCAGAAAACATCTCAATAGAAAAGTAACCACTGAAAAACTTTCAAAGATTTATAGATTTACATATGACAAACGTGTGATAGTAAAAATGGGTACACTGTGCCATATGGATATGAATAAAATAATGAATTGTTTTAGTAGATAGTTGAATAGCAATAAAAATCTATATAAATATAAATGTTGTTCGTTGTTCTTTCTCATTATTCATCATGTCAAGTATTCAGACACCAGAAATGCAAAGCCATCAAGATATTAACAGTTTGTTTTTCAAACATCCTGCTAATCTCTTTTTATCAGGTCCAAGTGGATCTGGAAAAACAGATTTTGTAAGAAAAGTGATTGAATACAAACACGATTTGTTTGATATTCAACCACAAGGTATCGTGTGGTGCTATACAGAATGGTTAAAAACATTTCAGATGACATTCTTGTATTCGGTAAAACTCAAGAAGGACAAGATATTGCTCTTGACAGAACATTTAAGCGCCTGAAAGAGAAAGGACTCACTCTGAACCAACAGAAATGTGAACTAAATAAAAATAAAATAACGTTCTTTGGTGTTGTTTTGAGTGATCAAGGGGTGTCACCTGATCCATTCAAAGTGTAGTCAATCAAAGAAGCAAGTAAGTCGCCCAAAAATGTATCGGAACTTAGAAGTTTTTAGGCATGACCAGTTACTGTTCTTGGTTCATATCAGACTATGCAACCATATGTGAGCCATTAAGGGGACTTACCCGACACAATGAAGAGTGGAACTGGTCATAAGAACAAGAAATAGCCTTTGAAACTCTGAAATCAAAGCTATCAAGTGAAACTGTCATTGCATACGAGTACTTTGATGCTCAGAAAGACACAGAAGTTATTGTTGGTGCGAGTCCAGTAGGTCTGGCAGGTATATTATTCCAAGGTAAAGTAGTGGCATATGTCAGTAGAGTACTGAGTGACACAAAGTCAAGATACAGTCAAACTGATCGTGAAGCCCTAGCTATCGTTTGGGCTTGTGGACATTTTTACATATATCTAAGAGGAACCAAATCATTCACTTTTATAACGGATCATAAGCCATTGGAAAATATATGGCAAAAGCAGAAACCTACATTAAAAATTGGACGCTGGGGCTTAAGGCTTCAACCATATAAGCTTACCATAAAGTACAGGCCTGGAGCAGAAAATCCAGCTGATTACACGTCAAGGCCTCCAATAAGTGACAGTAAGAATATAGAAAGTAAATTTGCTGAAGAGTATTTAAACTTTATCGCGGATGAAGCAATCATGAAAGCTATGGACATTGATGAAGTAAAAAGTGAAACTAGTATGGACTGTACATTGCAAAAGGCAATTTCATATGTTAGATCAGGATCTTGGTATGAAATGAAAAAATTGAATGATGAAATCTTAACATGAAAGAACTTACTTTCATACGCAGTGTCAAAGATGAACTAACAGTTCATACTGACAATATTCTTCGTGATAAAAGGATAATCTTGCCTAAGTCATTGTGAGATAGAGCTGTTCAAATTGCACACGAAGGGCATCAGGGAATTACTAAAACGAAATCGTTCTTGAGGTCGTAAGTGTGGTTTCCAAATCTGAGTGACAGAGTTGAACGAGCAATAATTGGACGTATTGCATGTCAAACCCTTAGTCCTAGACCGAATGTGGAACTCATCATGGCCATGGAAAGACTTGAGTGGTGACCTTTGTGTTCCATTGCAAACAAATATTTGTTTGATATAATTGATGAGTAGTCAAGATATCCAATAGCAGAGACAATACGGTCAATATCAGCTTTTAGATAAAGTTCTATCAGAATTTGGCTATCCACAAACAATTAAAACTGATAATGAAAGTCCATTTAATTCATATCAGTTTGAACAGTATGCAAAACATAGTGGTTTTCGTCACAGAAAGATTACACCGAGATGGCCAAGAGCAAACTCTCAAGCAGAATCGTTCAACAAGCCACTAATGAAATTAATCAGAGCAGCACATGTCTCAAAATCTAATTGGAAACAAGAAATGTATCAATTTCTGAGACAATATCAAAGCACACCACGTGTCTACAGGATTCACACCATATCGACTAATGTTCCAACGCGAACCTAAACCAAAATTTCTCAGGTAAATGAGCGAACTGCAGAGAAGAAAATCGACGGACTTGTGAGACGAAATGATGAAAAGGCGAAATCTCATGCGAACGAATATGGGGACATAAGAAATAATGCTAAAGATTCCAATGTTCAGATAGGCGATACTATGTTGGTGAAAAAGGATATTAAAGAAAATATACTGTCAGTTAAGTTCAACGAAACTCCTCATGTTGTCATAGAAAAGAAAAGTAGCATGATAACAGCAACTACAGATAATCGCGACATAACGAGTAGTTCAACCAGTTTCAAGAAGATCACACAACGCGATTCGATTAACATTCAAGAGGAAGAGGAAGATGATAAACTGGTACCAGGTGAAAGTGTTACGAAAAGTTCAGATACCTCTGCACCTCCAACATCAGTGAGCCGTCCAGTCAGACCCAGACATACGCCAGTTCGTTTTAAGGATTATATGAGATATTAGGCTATAGCTATGTAAGGCACTATGATTACTCTCTATTTGGAGCAAAAATAATCCTCGAGTAATCATGAAGACCATATAGGTCTTCCATTTCGAATTTCTTTCATCTTAATTTAGATGAGAACCAGTATTTTACATTTAGCATAATATTAGATAATTTGTTTGTCTAGTCAGATTATTTCTAGTCAATTTGATTTATTCGAACATTTATAATTTTTATGACAGCATAGATATGCATCAAGGCTTTTTAAAGGAACATATTCGTGTTTATATCATAGCTGTCATACTTTAAAACAATAACTCCAAGATATTAGTGTTTAATGCAAGTTCTCAGTGGCAATGACGTTTTCAAGTGGATTTGAATTTTGACTTGCATAAGCTTAATGCTATTTCATACCTTTTGTAACAAACTTTATTGACACTTTGGCATTGTCTAAATTGGGGAGGGATGTGGTGACTAACTCTCTATATCTACATCTACCGAGTTCGGAACCGGCTTCTAAATAACACTCGGATAAAAACTTGATAAGTATTTTTAGGTTGCACCACTTTATGCTAATTAACCTCTTCCTTTATGACCGTAAAACAATAAACCATGACACACTAAAGCTTTGTCGTTTCTTTTATAAAATAACACGTCTAACTCGACGAGACATACATACATACATATATACATACATACATAAGAAGAATGTTCAGAAGCCACAGGATCCAAGCCTATATTAATCATGTCCTGGAAGAAGTATAATTTACATAGGTAAAACATGAATGGTGTTATGACAGTACATATGTATCATATTTCTTTAGAAGAAGAAGAAAGAAAAAAAAAGAAAGAAAGAAAGATAGAAAATGATGCTCCTTTATACATCTAGTTTTAAGCAGGATACTAGACATATCGAGAACGAGATACTGCCAACATGGAGGATCGTACAAACGAATGTGAAATGATTGATAACCACGGTCAAGATTACATTCGAGATGGCTGGAATATACATGTCTAATTTTGTCTATATCTCTAATATCCTTTTTAAATCATAGCCCCGCAGGGGACAATGTACACATAAAAGATGAGAGATACAGGCTAAGGTTTAGGCAGAGGCGGGGCAAGGTTATAGACAGCTGTCAGACTTAATGATGAAATCTTACGCCTGTTTAAAGAATGATTCGTTTTCTTGCTCAGTGAAACAGAAGTAGAGGCAATGATCAGGAATCGATACAATCAATCCACAGCTCCCATCAGAGACACCAAAGGGAAAGAAACACAAACATGAAACAACAGACCCTAATGGAAACATCAATAGCGGAAAGCCAAAAGGACAGTTACTTTCCAACAAAATGGCCAATAGGCTATCCAAAATAAATAAACCATAACAAAAATAAACCGCGACAGAAGAACCGCATTGGAACGGTCAGCGGAAACGAATTCCAAGGGGTATGTGTGTGTGTGTGTGTGTGTGGGGGGGCTTAAATCGATTTTACGTGGCCAAAAGCTTTCCATTCCAAATAAGAGATCACTGACGGTGTAGATGTGGAGATCATCAGGTAAGTATCTTAATCTAATTTCATTATAATTTGGACAGTTGAAGAAAAATGAGAAGCACTTTCAAAATGTCCACGCTGACAAGAAGGATTTGGAACTATATGCTTACGATTTGTCAGAATTCAGGGAACTACATCTCATTCTAAGTCTTGCATGGAGGATTTGGCTTTTACGTGTACTAGACCTGAAATATTTAGGAGGTGCATTTAGGTCGCTAATCAAACTAAATTTGAATGCTGCTACAGACGATACCTGTTGTACTTCGCTGGGGAGGCTGTTCCATGCATGAATAGTTGATGGAAAGAAGAAATCAAGAAACAAGTTACAATTCGCTCAGTAGGGCTTGAAAAGTCATTGCATCTCAATGACGGGTAAAAGTCCCACAAAATTGGAAGCATTGTCTCCAAAATGACCTTTAAAGTGTTGACAGGAACGTTAAACCTCAAATCAAATAAACAAAATGCCCGGAATTTTGAACACTATATGCTGTTATTTCTTGTACGGTGGGAGGAACTAGGTCGGAAAGATAGTTTGGAGTGAGCCCAAAAAAATTACCAGCATATGTTTGTTTCGTCGACTCTGGAGTGACGCCAAACCAAGCTCATAAAAAAGTTTTTCAATGCTACAGAGTGTTGTCGCACTGGTTATTATTCCAGCTGCCTCTATGTGGATATGTATGCTACATGCATTCTTTCTAATGACTTCCTGCGAACTTAAGCGCTCGCAAGAGATTAAGTCTTGTCCATGCTTTTTCGGTAATACTCGTAACGTGTTCTGTCCAGTTACAGGTATTGGAGAAAGTAAGACCTAAGTGTTTGTGGCTTGCTGTCTTCTTTATCGTCGTGCTATTTATGAAGAGGGGAGGATGTATCAAGGGGTTTTGTTTCCGTGTAAAGACCATGGACAAGATTTTGCTGGCATTGAATGTTACTCGCCATGCGTCTGCCCACCTAGAAATAGTGCTTAGGTCAGCGTTTAGAAGAGAAGCCGAATGTGTGGGGCAGTCGACAATAATGTATAAACAGTTACTAGTGTCGTCAGCGAAAAGTCGAATAGAGCATCCAATGGCCCTGACGATATTAATATACAACAAGAATAAAAGGGAGGAAGCTGTTTAGTGACTGTGTGTATACGCAGGCTGGTTGGAGTTAATGCCAAGTGTTGTATGGATGCCCGCTGATATAAAGCTTCTTCGTGTGATCTGTTGTTTAGTTACTGTGTGTATACACAGGCTATCCCGAGCTTACTCTGCGCCGTTGTATAGGCGTCCGCTAAAATCAATGTAAACAAAATCATTCAGCTTGCCTCCGCGAATCACCTTCTATGGCGGCATATAAATGACATCTCAATGTCGGGTAAAAGTCCCACAAAATTATGGATATCCATAATTCGATTTATGGATATACATAATTCAGAACGATTTAGGGACATTACTAATTCGAATTATGGATATCCATAAATCACCGCCAAAATTTTTGGTTTAATGATTTCTCCCTAAGACACGTGATTGTTTAATGGGTCTTCGTCATCGCTGGAAGATGAGGGTCAGTCAAAGGGACCTCTCTGCCGTGCAGTCTTTAAAGCCCGTAAGTTTTCCAAAGCAACGGACGCCATACGCTGAACGCCCGCTACGTGTGCAGTTAATGTCGGAACCAGCCGTGAGATCTGGAAATTCCGGCCAATGCATCCTGTCCCTCGGAATCACCTCTATGAGGAATGCGCACCTAAGGACACTGAAAGTCGGACGTAAGATTGTAATGATCCAAAGCATGTTTTCTGGAGAAAAATGCACATGGTCGTTATACAGTGAAATTTCTATATTAAAACCACTTTTGAACAGTTCCAAAGGTGGTCCCTGACCAGAGGACATTGTGTGCAGAATTCACGAAGAAAAAATAACTGCATCTTTCTTACTAAGCTTTTTAAAGCAGAATTGGTCTTAATTTTAGATGGTCTTAATAGCAGAATTTCATTGTGTATAGTATTAACATATATCCATTTAATACTCTACTTGAGATGTATGGAGTACCAGGCAAATTCAGATATACCTCCTGGCCCCGCCTATTGCGGCTTGGAGGAATAGATTTGGCTGCATGAGCTGAGAGTACTGGTTTAGAAGGTCTAAGCCTGTCCGAACAAAGTCGTGCGAGTCAATGGGCGACAGGGATTGAGATGTTGTATGTTTGTATTTGAGGTTAACGACCCAGTCAACATTTATTTAGGTCATTTTTGGGCCGGTTCGTTTACCTATCCACACTTTTTCTGGGCAGGCTTATACGCAAGCAGTTTACCAGTACAGTGCACATTCTTTCGCCAGAAACTGACAAATGCCCTTCTTGAATCAGCGAAATGGAGAGAATGACCGTAGGAAATATTTAATGATCAATCTCCACGAAACAATGTTGCCGACCCTGGCAGGTATCGAACCCGCGTCCTCCTGATCACCAGTCAAACGCGCATCCGACTGAGCCACCGAGGCCGGTGGGATTGAGATGTCATTTCATCTCAATGAAGGTTTAATGCCCAACATAATTGGAAGCAACGTCTTCAAAATGACCTAAATAGTATTTAAGGGGACGTTAAACCTCAAATCAAACAAAACATATCTCTCCTACCCCATAGGCCATTACTCAGCCTACCCTACATTACCGCCACCTTCATCCCGGCTTTTATCACACAACTAAATCGGAAACCTGACGCGAATTGTCGAGTTTTTTTTTATTTTATTTTGCAAAGGGAGCAGACATTATTCATTAGGTTTATTTTCGTAGTTGAATAATGGATATCCATAATTCGATTTATGGAAATCCATAAATTTCGATTTATGGATATCCATAAATCAACCGAAAAATGGATATCCATAATTCGAATTAAGGATATCCATAATTCGATTTATGGATATCCATATTTCGATCTAAATTAATGATATCTATAAATCGAATTATGGATATCCTTAATTCGAATTATGGATATCCATAATTTGATTTATGGATATCCATAAATCAGCCGAATAATGGATATTCATTTATGGATATCCATAAATCGGATAATGGATATCCATTATTCGATTAATGGATATCATTTATTCAGTTCGATTTATGGATATCCATTTATAATTATGGATATCTATAAAAACGGATTAAATAGTAAAACGGCGCCCCAAATATATCGACTATACATTACGACCTGCAGACGCGATAATATTTATCTAGAATCAGGTCATTCATTGTAAGCCGACTTATAAGCAGAAAAAAGCCGACATTTGAATTCATTGTTGAATTTTGAAAATATTTGAGGGTCACTGATGAGGCCTAATTGGCCGAAACTAGCAAGCCTGGCACAGAAAATATGCACACCTCATGTTTTCCAGTTGTGTGGTCTATTCATTGCTTCCAAAGGATAACCCTTTCTAGAACATATTTAACGTCACTACAGCTGGGAATGTGTGGCGGCCGTAAAAGTCTCCCTGTCCTACATCATAGTGTAGTTTTTATTTTCTTGTCCAAAGGATCATTTTTCCATTGTTGAATTTTGAAAATATTTGAGGGTCACAGATGAGGCCTTATTGGCCGAAACTAGCTAGTCTGGCCCAGAAAACATGCACACTTCATATTTTCCAGTTCTGTGGTCTATTCCTTGCTTCCAAAATATTACAAAATTTTTACGAACATATTTAACGTCACTACAGCTGGTGTCTTGGAATGTGTGGCGGTCGTAAAAAGTCTCCCTTCCCTACATCATAGTGTGGTTTATATTGTCTTGTCCTTTGGGCTCATTGATTCCATTGTTGAATTTTGAAAATATTTGAGGGTCACTGATGAGGCCTAATTGGCCGAAACTAGCTAGTCAGGCCCAGAAAACATGCACACTTCATATTTTCCAGTCCTGTGGTCTATTCCTTGCTTCCAAAGGATAACCCTTTCTAGAACATTTTTAAAGTAACCGTCCTTTTGGCTTTCCGCTATTGTAGTTTCAGTTAAGTCTTTTTATTTCATGTTTGTGTTTCTTACCCTTTGGTGTCTCTGATGGGAGCTGTAGGTTAATTGTATCGATTCCTGGTCGTTGCCTTTACTTTTACTTTACTATCTCGTCTATCGTGTGGCAGTTATATGCACCATACCTGTCCCTAGTCTGGAGACTGCCATTGACAATTTTACCTTCAATCAATAATATAGCAGGGTACAAACTTTGACAGTCAGTTTTCTAGTTGCTTGCAATGACACGCTTATCCTCGCCAGGCGTCACTGATCTCCTTTGGAAGGTCGTACCCAATGCTGAAAGTCGTGTTTGTTTTTTAATTAATGTGCTCGACTCATCATCTTCTCTGTGTCACAGTACTTCCAAAAATTAACAATTATTGGCAAGAGTGGATTACTCTTGACCACTTTGCTTTGACCAAGCCTGTGGGTACGGGCTAGGTAGAATTTGGTATAAGAATATGTTCCGAATCATGTGAAGCAAATTTCTTGGTAATTTTCAAGTATACCCCCAAAATATCTTGCTGCACGGTCTATAGATTTATGGACCAATGTTCATAGGACAATTGTGTTTTATTTGTGACTTATATAACGTCACACATTTTGTCATTTACACAGCGAAACCGCTGCTGGAAACTAAACACACATCTGATAGTCTGGTCTTGGCCCCTTTAACAAGAGGGCCCAATGGCCCTATATCGCTCACCTGTGTACCAAAAAATCATTAGTGGAGGAGACCACTTGACATTGCTACATACTAAATATCTAAGCTCTGAGCCTTATGGTCACGGAGAAGAAGATTTGTGATTTTTTTCCAGTATAAGTCTATAGGAGCTAATGACCCCTGGGGAATGGTCAATTTTGACCCAAAGGGCATGGTTGGCAGGATTTATGTAGGCGACAATTTTATGTTGCTTTATGCTAAATATCTAAGGTCTGTACTTCATGGTTTCAGAGAAGAAGATTTTTGAAGCTTTTTGTTTACATTATAAGTTTATTGGCGCAAAGGGGCCACGGGATTTGGCCAATTTGGACCCCAGGGGCATGATTGGCAGGATTTATGTAGGTGACCACTTGCCGTTGCTACATGCTAAATATCTTAGCTCTGGGCCCTGCGGATTCAGAGAAGAAGATTTTTGAAGATTTTCCCATTATGAGTCTTTGGGAGCTAAGGGACCCCAAGGGCGTGGCCCATTTTGACCTTAGGGACATTTTGTTTGTTTGATTTGAGGTTTAACGTCCCCGTCAACACTGTAAAGGTCATTTTGGAGACGTTGCTTCCAATTTCCTTAGGGACATGGTTGGCAGGATATATATAGGTGACCACTTACCGGTGCTACATGCTAAATATCTAAGCTTTGGGCCCTGTGGTTTCAGAGAGATTTTTGAAGCTTTTTTCATTATGAGTCTATGGGGGCTACATGTAAGAGGCCCCGGGGCGTTGTGCATTTGGACCCCAGGGGCATGATTGGCAGGATTTATGTAGGTGACCATTTGCCGTTGCTCTGTGCTAAATATATTAGCTCTGGGCCCTGTGATTTCAGAGAAGAAGATTTTTGAAGCTTTTTTCCATTATGAGTCTATGGGAGCTAAGGGGCCCCGGGGCGTGGTCCATTTGGACCCCAGGGGCATGATTGGCAGGATTTATGTAGGTGACCACTTGCCGTTGCAACATGCTAAATATCTAAGCTCTGGGCCCTGTGGTTTCAGAGAAGAAAATTTTTGAATCTTTTTTTCCATTATTAGTCTATGGGAGCTAAGGGGCCCCGGGCGTAGCCCATATGGACCTCACCGGCATGATTGGCAGGATTTATGTAGGTGACCACTTGACGTTGATACATACTTAATATCTAAGCTCTGGGCCTTATGGTTTCAGAGAAGAAGCTTTTTTTAAGTTTACTTCCATTCCAAGTCTACAGGAGCTAGGGGTCCAGGGTGTGGCCCATTTGGACCCCAGGGGCAGGGTTAGCAGGATTTATGTAGGTGACTATTTAATGTTGCTAGATACTAAATATCTAAGCTCTGTGCTTTACAATATCCGAGAGAAGAAGGTTTTTTTTAAGCTTTTCTCCATAATGAGTCTCTGGGAGCTAAGGGGCCCGGGGGTGGCCCATTTGGACCCCAGAGGCATGATTGGCATGATTTATGAAGGTGACCACTTGCCGTTGCTGCATGCTAAATATCTAAGCTCTCGGCCCTGTGGTTTCAGTGAGGAAGATTTTTGAAGCTTTTTTTTCCATTATGAGTCTATGGAAGCTAAGGGGCCCCAGGGCGTGGCCCATTTGGACCCCAGGGGCATGATGGGCAGGATTTTTGTAGGTGACCACTTGTCATTGCTACATGCTAAATATCAAAGCTCTGGGCCTTATGGTTTCAGAGAGGACGCTTTTTTTCCATTATGAGTCTACGGCAGCTAAGGGGCCCCGGGGCGTGGCCCATTTGGACCTCAAGGGCACGATTGGCAGGATTTATGAAGGTGACCACTTGACGTTGATACATACTAAATATCAAAGCTCTGGGCCCTGTGGTTTCGGAGAAGAAGGTTTTTGAAGCTTTTTTTCCATTATGTGTCTATGGGAGCTAAGAGGCCCCAGGGCGTGGCCCATTTGGACCCCAGGGGCATGATTGGCAGGATTTATGTAGATGACCACTTGCTGTTGCTACATGCTAAATATCTAAGCTCTGGGCCCTGTGGTTTCAGAGAAGATGTTTTAAGCTGTTTTTCCAATATGAGTCTATGGGAGCTAAGGGGTTCCCTGGGCGTGGCCCATATGGACCCCAGGGGCATGATTTGCAGGAATTATGTATGTGACCACTTGCCAATGCTACATGCTAAATATCTAAGCTCTGGGCCCCGTGGTTTTAATGAGGAAGATTTTTGAAGCTTTTTTTTCCATTATGAGTCTATGGGAGCTAAGGCGCCCCGTTGCGTGGTCCATTTGGACCCAAGGGGAATGATTGGCAGGATTTATGTAGGTGACCACTTACCATTGTTACATGCTAAATATCAAAGCTCTGGGCCCCGTGGTTTCGGAGAAGATTTTTGAACCTTTTTTCCATTATGAGTCTATGGCAGCTAAGGCGCGTGGTCCATTTGGACCCCAGGGGCATGATTGGCAGGATTTATGTAAGTGACCACTTGCCGTTGCTACATGCTTAATATCTAAGCTCTGTGCCCTGTGGTTTCAGAGAAGATTTTTGAAGCTTTTTATGCCCCCGCCTGCCTCGCCGTGATGTTACTTGCGAACGTTTGTATGTCACACCTCGGGCTGAAATGTCGAGCTCAAACCTCGGGCTCACATTGGAGCTCATATTGTTTTACCTGTTGTGCTACAAAGTTTAAATTTGGTATGGCATTTACTCAGACCAAGACCTATCAGTTCATGTTCAAGTTGACCCAGGGTCGTGCCCCTGGGTGGGCCCAGGGGTCAGATTGCGTAACAGGTCCGCTGAAATGTCGAGCTCAAACCTCGGGCTCACATTGGAGCTCATATTTTTTACCTGTTGTGCTACAAAGTTGAAAGTTGGTATGACATTTACTCAGACCAAGACCTATCAGTTCATGTTCAAGTTGACCCAGGGTCGTGCCCCTGGGTGGGCCCAGGGGTCAGATTGCGTAACAGGTCAAAATTGCCATATAGGAATTTGTATGCAACACTGTCAAAATATCTCATTATCTTGAAAATTAATCAGATTCGAACACCTAAACCTATATATTATTGTTCCTTATGATATGACACATTCCATGACACAGACTTTGGGTCCCTACGGTAACCCCTGGACCATGCCCCGCCCCCTTTGCTTCATCAAAGTCTTTATATCTCAGAAACTATCCATATCCCCACCCCTTAACCATATATAGTATTGTCTGACTGATACAGACATTGGGTCCATCCCGACATCCCCGCTCAAGGTCAAGGTTACTGTGGCTATTTTTAGAAATACTTTGTAATCGCTCTAGCGCCTACTTTTCTTCATCAATTTCAATATAACTTCACACAAATGTTCCTTATAAAAATATCTCGAGCGAGTTCTACTTTCAAGGTCATGGCCAAAAGGCCAAGGTCACTCTGGCTATTTTTTAGAAAAACTTTGTAATCGCTCTAGCGCCAACATTTCTTTACTGATTTCAATATAACTTCACACAATTGTTCCTCATGACAATATCTCGACAGAGTTCGACTTTTAAGATCATGACCTCAAGGTCAAGGTCACTGTGGCTATTTTTAGAAAAACTTTGTCATCGCTCTAGCGCCAACATTTCTACACTAATTTCAATATCCTTACAAAAATATCTCGAGCGAGTTCGACTTTCAAGGTCATTGCCTCACTGTCAAGGTCACTGTGGCTATTTTTAGAAAAACGTTGTCATTCCTCTAGCGCCGACATTTCGTCACTGATTTCAATATATCTTCTCACAAATGTTCCTTATGACAATATCTCGAGCGAGTTCGACTTTCAAGGTCATGACCTCAAGGTAACGGTCAGTGTGGCTATTTTTGGAAAAACTTTGTCATCGCACTAGCGCCTACATTTTTTCACCAGTTTCAATATAACTTCACACAAATGTTCCTCATGACAATATCTCGACAGAGTTCGACTTTTAAGATCATGACCTCAAGGTCAAGGTCACTGTGGCTATTTTTAGAAAAACTTTGTAATCGCTCTAGCGCCAACATTTCTACACCAATTTCAATATCCTTACAAAAATACCTCGAGCGAGTTCGACTTTCAAGGTCATTGCCTCAAGGTCAAGGTCACTGGCTATTTTTAGAAAAACGTTGTCATTCCTCTAGCGCCGACATTTCTTCACTGATTTCAATATTACTTCTCACAAATGTTCCTTATGACAATTTCTCGAGCGAGTTCGACTTTCAAGGTCATGACCTCAAGGTAAAGGTCAGTGTGGCTATTTTTGGAAAAACTTTGTCATCGCACTAACGCCTACATTTTTTACCAGTTTAATATAACTTCACACAAATGTTCCTTATAAAAATATCTTGAGCGAGTTCGACTTTCAAGGTCATGGTCTCAAGGTCAAGGTCACTGTTGCTATTTTTAGAATAATTTTGTCATCGCTCTAGCGCCCAATATTTCTACACTGATTTCAATATAAGTTCACACAAATGTTCCTTATGACAATATCTCGAGCGAGTTCGACTTTCAAGGTCATGACCTCAAGGTCAAGGTCAATGTGGCTATTTGTAGAAAAACTTTGTCATTGCACTAGCGCCTACATTTTTTTTCACCAATTGCAATATATCTTCACACAAATGTTCCTTATAAAACTATCTTGAGCGTGTTCGACTTACAAGGTCATGGCCTCAATGTCAAGGTCACTGTGGCTATTTTTAGAAAACTTTCTCATCGTTCTAGCGCCTACATTTCTTCACTGATTTCAATATAACTTCACACAAATGTTCCTTATCACAATATCTCGAGCGAGTTCGACTTTCAAGGTCATGACCTCAAGGTCAAGGTCAACGTGGCTATTTATAGAAAAACTTGGTCATCGCACTAGCGCCTACATTTTTTCACCAATTTCAAAATAGCATCGTTCAAATGTCCTATATAAAAAATATCTTGAGCGTGTTCGACTTACAAGGTCATGACCTTAAGGTCAAGGTCACTGTGGCTATTTTCAGAAAAACTTTGTCATCGCTCTAGCGCCTACATTTCTTCACTGATTTCAATATAACTTCACACAAATGTTCCTTATGACAATATCTCGAGCGAGTTCGACTTTCAATGTCATGACCTCCAGGTCAAG
Organism: Lucinisca nassula; assembly: GCA_963580285.1. Taxonomy (NCBI): domain Eukaryota; kingdom Metazoa; phylum Mollusca; class Bivalvia; order Lucinida; family Lucinidae; genus Lucinisca; species Lucinisca nassula. The sequence goes on from OY757025.1 coordinate 61,175,256, forward strand.
GTCAATGTGGCTATTTTTAGATCGCATTAGCGCCAACATTTTTTCACCAATTCCAATATAAATTTACACAAATGTTCCTTATAAAAATATCTTGAGCGCGTTCGACTGACAAGGTCATGGCCTCAAGGTCAAGGTCACTGTGTTTATTTTTAGAAGAAACATTGTCATCGCTCTAGCGCTTACGTTTCTTCACCGATTTCAATATGACTTCACACAAATGTTCCTTATGACAATATCAACGATTCCACTTTCAAGGTCAAGGTCACTGTGGCTATTTTTAGAAAAACTTTGTCATCGCACTAGCGCCTACATTTTTCCACCAATTTCAATATAACTTCACACAAATGTTCCTTATAAAAATATCTTGATCGTGTTCGACTTACAAGGTCATGGCCTCAAGGTCAAGGTCACTGTGGCTTTTTTTTAGAAAAAACTTTGTCATCGCTCTAGCGCCTACATTTCTTCACTGATTTCAATATAACTTCACACAAATGTTCCTTATGACAATATCTCGAGCGAGTTCGACTTTCAAGGTCATGACCTTAAGGTCAAGGTCAATGTGGCTATTTTTAGATCGCACTAGAGCCTACATTTTTCCACAAATTTCAATATAACTTCAAAGAAATGTTCCTTATAAAAATATCTTTAGGTAGTTCGACTTTCCAGGTCTTGGCCTCAAGGTCAAGGTCAGTGTGGCTATTTTAGAAAACACTTTGTCATCGCTCTGGCGCTTACATTTCTTCGCCGATTTCAATATGACTTCACACAAATGTTCCTTATGACAATATCAACGATTCCACTTTCAAGGTCAAGATTACTGTGGCTATTTTTAGAAAAAACTTTGTCATCGCTCTAGCGACTACATTTCTTCACTGATTTCAATATAACTTCAAAAAATGTTCCTTATGACAACACCTCGAACGAGTTCGACTTTCAAGGTCATGGTCACTTTGGCTATTTTTAGAAAAACTTTGTCATCTCTCTAGCGCTTACATTTCTTCACTGATTTCATTATGACTTCACACAAATGTTCCTTATGACAAATATCAACGATTCCACTTTCAAGGTCAAGGTCACTGTGGCTATTTTTAGAAAAACTTTATCATCGCTCTAGCACTTACATTTCTTCACCGATTTCAATATAACTTCACACAAATGATCCTTATTATAATATCTCGAGCGATTTCGACTTTCAAGGTCAAGATTACTGTGGCTTTTTTAGCTCACCAGAGCCGAAGGCTCCGGGGGAGCTTATAGGATAGGCAGTTGTCCGTCGGCGTCTGCGTCTGCGTCGTCTGCGTCTGCGTCTGCGTCGTCGTGTGACGTCAACACTTTTAAACGACATCTCCTCTGAAGCCGCTAGGCCCATTGGGCCCAAATTTCATCTGTAGCATCCTTGGGTTGGGGGATTGAAAGTTTGTGTTTTTTATGAAATTCGGCTTATTAGTTTGGTTGCTATGGCAACTTAGAGTTTCCATAGACTTATAATGGGGAAAATTGAAAAATGGCATTTACTGCTAAGCCGCTGCAGATATTTTGACAAAACTTTCATAGAAATATTCCTTAGGCAATCTACTATCTGCCATATGATTTTAGGCCTACTGCTCATTTGTATTGGTTGCCATGGAAACCAAAATGAAAAAAATAGAAAAAAATACTTAAAAAATCATCTCCTCAGAAACCGTATGCTCTATGAGGCTGAGAGTTTATGGAAATATTCACCATATTTGCCTTTACAGGTTTTGTGTTTTTTATGAAATTCGGCTCTTTAGTTTGGTTGCTATGGCAACTTAGATTTTCCATAGACTTATAATGGGGAAAATTGAAAAATGGCATTAACTACAAAGCCTTTGCAGATATTTTATCAAAACTTTCATAGAAATGTTCCTTTAGCAAACTTCTCTCAGCCATATGCTTTTATGTCAACCTGGGGGTCCAGTAGGTTGTGCCGGGGCCATGCGCCGCCCCCCAGTACTTCATAAAATGCCTTATATCTCAGAAACCTTACAGATCCCTACCCCTAAACCATATATATTCTTGTTTCTATTGATAAGACGCATTCATTGACACCAACCTGGAGGTCCTCCGGGATGCGCCGAGGCCATGCCCCACCCCCTCCACTTCATAAAAGGCCCAATATCTCGGAAACCATTCAGATCCCCACCCCTGAACCCTATATACTCTTGTTCCTTATGATAAGACCCATTCAGTGACATCAAACTGGGGGTCCCCCGGGATGCGCCGGGGCCATGTCCCGCCCCTCCATTTCATAAAAGGCCCAATATCTCGGAAACCATACAGATCTCCACCCCTAAACCATATATATTCTTGCTCCTTATGATAAGACACATTCATTGACCCCAAATTGGGGGTCTTCCGGGGTGCGCCGGAGCCATGCCCCACCCCTTCACTTCACAAAAGGCCATATATCTCAGAAACTGTTCAGATCCCTACCCCTAAACCATATATGTTCTTGTTCATTATGATGAGACACATTCAGTGACACCAACCTGGGGGTCCCCAGGGATGTGCTGGGGCCATGCCCCACCCCCTCCATTTCATAATATCACAATATCTCGGAAACCTTACAGATCTCCACCCCTAAACAATATATATATTCTTGTACCTTATGATAAGACACATTCATTGACACCAACCTGGGAGTCTCCCTGGGCCGTGCCCCACCCCTGCACTTCACAAAATGCCTTTTATCTCATAAACTGTTCAGAGCCCCACCCCTAAACCATATATATTCATCTTCCTTATGATAAGGCACATTCATTAACACCAGCTTGTGAGTCCCCGGGGCATGCCCGGGCCTTGCTCCACCGCTTGACTTCATTAAAAGCCACATATCTCAGAAATAGTTCAGATCCCCACCCCTAAACCATATATATTCTTGTTCCTTATGACAAGACTCATTCAGTCACACCAACTTGGGGGTCTCTTTGTGCTGAGGCAATGTGCCCCGCCCTTCCACTTCATAAAAGGCCATATATTTCAGAAACCATTCAAATCCCCACCCCATATTCATATATGTTCTTGTTCCTTATTATTAGCACACCTACTGTAGGGGTGTCCGCAGGGGCCAGTCCTCTCCTTTCCACTTCATGAAAGGATATCTTGGATACCGTTCAGATTCCCACCCCTAAACCATATATATACTTGGTCCTTATGATAAGACACATTTAGGGACAACAATCTTGGGCTTTCCTGGGAACGACAGGACATGCTCCAACCCCTCCACTTATATCTCCAGCCATGCAGATCCCCACTGCTAAACCATATATATTCTTGTTCTTTGTGATAAGACACATTTAGTGACACCAACCAGGGCTCCATTGGGTCCATGCCCCACCCCCTGTACTTCATAAAAGGCCTAATGTTTCATATACTGAGTCCACATGGGTGCTCATTTGGATATGGGGGGTTCATTTGGCAGATTAAAATGATATCATGTTAAAATACATGGCTGCAATTGGGCAGTGCCCACCTGAGCTCTGGTGAGCATAGTGGCCCATGGGCCTCTTGTTTAGAAAAACTTTGTCATCGCTCTAGCGACTGCATTTCTTCACTGATTTCAATATACCTTCAAACAAATGTTCCTTATGACAATACCTCGAACGAGTTCGACTTTCAAGGTCACTGTCACTGTGGCTATTTTTAGAAAAACTTTGTCATTGCTCTAGCGCTTACATTTTTTCACCGATTTCAATATAACTTCACACAAATGTTCCTTATGACAATATCTCAAGCGAGTCCCACTTTCAAGGTCAAGGTCACTGTGGCTATTTTAGAAAAACTTTGTCATCGCTCTAGCGCTTACATTTCTTCACCGATTTCAATATAACTTCACACAAATGTTCCTTATGACAATATCTCAAGCGATTTCGACTCTCAAGGTCAAGGTCACTGTGGCTTTTTTTAAGAAAACTTTGTCATCGCTCTAGCGACTACATTTCTTCACCGATTTCAGTAGAACTTCACACAAATGTTCCTTATGACAATATCTCTAGCTGGTTCCACTTTCATGGTCAAGGTCACTGTGGCTATTTTTAGAAAAAACTTTTTCATCGCTCTAGCGCTTACATTTCTTCACCGATTTCAATATAACTTCACCCAAATGTTCCTTCTGACAATATCTCAAGCGATTTTGACTTTCAAGGTCAAGGTCACTGTGGCTATTTTTAGAAAACTTTGTCATCGCTCTAGCGTCTACACTTCTTCACCGATTTCAATAGAACTTCACACAAATGTTCCTTATGACAATATCTCTAGTGAGTTCCACTTTCAAGGTCAAGGTCACTAAGGCTATTTTTTAGAAAAAACTTTGTCATCGCTCTAACACCTACGTTTATTGATGGATTTTAATAGATCTTCACACAAATGTTTCTTATGATGATATCTCGAGTTGCTTTGACTTTCAAGATCATGACCTCAAGGTCAAGGTCACTGTGGCTATTTTTAGAAAAACTTTGTCATCGCTCTACTACCTACATTTATTAACAGATTTTAATATAACTTCACACAAAAGATGCTTATAATAATATCTTGAGCAAGATCTACTTTCGCGGTCAAGGTCACTATGCCTATTTTTAGAGAAACATTGTCATCACTCTAGAACCTACATTTATTGATGGATTTTTAACAAATTTTACACAAATATTGCATATGAAAATACCTCAAGCAAGTTGGACTTTTGCCAGTTCAGTGTTTTCCACACACGAAGTTGTCTTGTGCGAGGGGATTTGTATCGCATGCGATGCCTTGTTGTAACTTATGATATGACACATTCCAAGACCAGACTTTGGGTCCCTCTGGACATCCCCCGGGGAATTCTAGAGGATGGGTACAAGCCATATCGACAAAGATATATGGCGGGGGCATCTGTATACTTTGGGCACATGTCTAGTTTCCATTATGAGTCTATTGGAGCTAAGGGGCCCCGGGGCGTAGCCCATTTGGACCCCAGGGGCATGATTGGCAGGAATTGTGAAGGTGACAACTTGTCGTTGCTACATGCTTAATATCTAAGCTCTGGGCCCTGTGGTTTCAGAGAAGAAGATTTTTGAAGCTTTTATCCCATTATAAGTCTATGGGAGCTAAGAGGCCCTGAGGTGTGGCCAATTTGGACCCCAGGACCATGATTGGCAGGATTTATGTAGGTGACCACTTGACATTGTTACAAGCTAAATATCTAAGCTCTGGGCCATGTGGTTTCAGAGAAGATTTTTTTAATTTTTCCCACTGTAAGTCTATGGGGGCTTTATGTTGCCATGACAACCAGAATTCCAATCTGATCAGCCCAAAAACCTTATGCAGCCTTTCCCCTTACCTGATGATGCTTCTTATGAAATTTGATCAAGATTGGCCATGGGGTATTAGAGATCTACTTATTTGAAATTGTTTACGGTCGCACACACGCACGCACGGACGGACGCACGCTCGACGGACGACGGACAAATTATGATCACAAAAGCTCACCTTGTCACTACGTGACAGATGAGCTAATAAAACGTAACTCATCAACAATAAAATTCAACTTCTCATCTGTTGATTTTTTATTTGAGATTTGCGTCCCCTTCAGCGCTAGTTAGGTCATTTTGGAGACGTTGCTTCCTCTTTTGTGGAAAGTCTACCTGACATTGAGATGGAATGACATCTCAAGCCCTGTGGCCAAAACAAACCAAAATGGTTTATCCCTGTTAATGGAATTACATAAATTGTTATATTGCCGGGTGCAATGCGGTGTAAGTTATTAACAGAACAGATACCAAATATCTAACGAGAAGAGACCGATCTAGAGAATATTTCAGGTGAGTGAGTGAGTGTTTCAGTTTTACGTCCCACCAACAGCTAAGGTCATACGTAGACGGGACCTCGGTTTAAAGACTCATCCGAAAGTCTGGAGAAGCCCGGGATCGAACCTGCGACCCCTGGTTTACAAGGCGAGTAGCGTAACCACTCGACCACGGAGGCTTCTATGAATATTTCAGGTATATACACCGCTATTTCATGTAGCGTTTGAAATGAGAGGAAACGGCTAAATAGTTAACTAGTTAACTATTTGTGATTTCTGTCTTTCCCAATGTGATATGGGCAAGAGAATTTAAGTATCTGGAAATGGCGTTAATGCTGTTGTCTCCGGCCAAAGTTTCCGGTCCCTCGTGGTTTTAGATATCGACAGTTGACTGTATTTGTTAAAAAGTGAACTTTTTGATTGTTCCACTACCACTAAAACATCAAAGAGTAATACATGGTGTCCAAGAGTACATATATACCGTGGAACTTCAATGTCTCGAACACGATTATTCGTTTACCACGGACAATCCGAACTCGCTCTGCTACAATTCCTAGATAATTTTTCGATCTGCTGCAGATGTCCATATATTCCAGGACCCTGTTGACCTTTTTCTGCTTTCATCACGAAAAAGTATGTAGAATGCGCTCATTAGAATCGCCGCCTGAGAATGCGCTCATTAGAATCGCCTCAGGAAGCGACTGGAAGGAGTGCACAAAACATTCGTTAATTCTAGAGAGCGAAGATATACTCACTACGTACGCCTAATGGTTTGGTACTGTGGTTTACACTTCGAGGCTCGAGCTACTCCTGTCTCGAAAAAAAATAAGAGTTCAATGTGGTCGTTGTTTGACGGCTTCACTATGTCAACACTCTTAAGCAAGAACTTGGTGGTACTAAGGCCTGTGAACTTCAGTCTTTAGCTGAAGAGAGGGCTAAAGTTGATGACCACATTTGTCATTCAGCCACCAAGTTTGCTGTCTGTGTTACAGAAAGCCAAGACAACCTTCCACCGTTTTATTGGTTACCTTAACTTCATAAAAGACCATACAAAGCCCGGTTTATTGCAAATTCAAGCTCTTGTACCACCATTGAACTCTCCAAATTATTAACTTCATATTAACATCAAAAAGCACGTGATAAAATATTGTGACAAAGTCTTTGAAAGATCAGGTAGAAATCTGTTTTGGTCTATAAAAATATATTGAAGTTTTAAATAAATTGAAATCCAGGCGTTTTCGTGCTTCAAGTCTTGTCTACTTATGATTTTTCCACCCTTTACACTACACTTCCTCATAACCTTATAAAAGAAAAACTTAATGATTTAATTGAATGAACATTTCATAGGGAAGAAGGTGGGTGGGAATGTGTGGCGGCGGTAAAACGTCTCCCTGCCCTACATCATAGTGTAGATTATATTTTCTTGTCCTTTGGGATCATTTATTCCATTGAGGAATTTTGAAAATATCTGAGGGTCACTGATGAGGCCTACTTGGCCGAAACTAACTAGTCTGGCCCAGAAAACAGGCACAATCCATATTTTTCAGTTCTGTGGGGTATTCCTTGCTTCAAAAGGATAACCCTTTTTTAGAACATATTTAACTTCACTACAGCAGGTGTGTGGGAATGTGTGGCGGCGCTAAAACGTCTCCCTGCCCTACATCATAGTGTAGATTATATTTTCTTGTCCTTTGGGATCATTGATTCCATTGTGGAATTTTGAAAATATCTGAGGGTCACTGATGAGGCCAAATTGGCCGAAACTAGCTAGTATGGCCCAGAAAACATGCACACTCCATATTTTTCAGTTCTGTTGTGTATTCCTTGCTTCCAAAGGATAACCCTTTTTTAGAACATATCCCTCTATCTTGCATATATGTAAGAAATGCCTTTTTCACTTCTGAAGAGCATAAAAAATTATACTTTATGGTCATGTCAGAAAGTGTGTGAAGCTCTCACATTTCTACTTGATAATATTTATATAAGATTTGGTACTAAGTTATTTAGACAAGTTGTGGGTATTCCGATGGGTACTAGTTGCGCACCACTCGTGGCTGATTTGTTTTTGTTTTGTTATGAGAGACTTCATGATGTCCCTTTCTGCTGAAAACCAGTCTGAAATCATTGAAACTTTTAGCTCCACTTCTAGATACTTGGATGATTTATTAATATTGATCATACCTATTTCGATGGTTTGATCAGTAAAATTATCCCCCAGAACTTCAGTTAAATAAAGCAAATTCTTCTGCTACCGAGGCCCCGTTTTTGGATTTACATCTGTCTATTTTAGATGGGTTTGTTTCGTGCAAAATTTATGATAAACGCGATGATTTTGATTTTGAGGTTGTAAATTTTCCTTTTTTTGAATGGTGATGTTCCTCGTGCGCCATCCTATGGCGTTTATATTTCGCAATTAATTCGATTTGCTAGAGTGTGTAGTCATGTAACTGACTTCAACACTCGTAATAAATTGTTAACGGCTAAACTTCTTAATCAGGGTTATCGGTACCATAAACTACGCAAAGCCTTTTTCAAAATTTTATAGACGTCATTCTGATTTAATTTCAAAATTCAATATTGGATTTAAATCTCTTCTGCAACAAGGTCTATCGGAACCCGAATTTTATGGTGACTTAGTATACAAGTTCAGAAAAATATATAACCGCAATTACTTCAGCACCCAATTTCGTAAAATTATTCTTCGATATTAAAAGATTGGGTACAGCATAAATGTTATACGACAGACTGCATGCATGGTAGTTAACCCAATCACGGTTGACAACTTTGCTTCCCTCTTTAATTGCACGTCGGTGGGTCAGGCCTCTGATTCTATGACGGTTCCAGTGTAAAGGCTTATTGAGAGTTAGAGAGATCTAATTCAAGGTAATGTTGACTAGTGCCTGACCCATCGGAGTCTAACTGTTGGTTTTCTTTTGCTTCAGCGTTTCAGTGGTTTCTTGCTGTCGAGTCCTCACCGTTGTTTCATCTCTGTGGTTGTTTGATTATTTGTGTTCACGGAGATGTTGCACTGATGAGTTAGGAGGCCTTCATGCGGATTGAACAAATTATTTGTCTAAATCGCGACGGAAGTAAGGACGAGGATTGTGGCCACGTAAAATCGATTTAAGCCCCAGCCCCCACCCCATCGGAGTCTAACTGTTGGTTTTCTTTTGCTTCAGCGTTTCAGTGGTTTCTTGCTGTCGAGTCCTCACCGTTGTTTCATCTCTGTGGTTGTTTGATTATTTGTGTTCACGGAGATGTTGCACTGATGAGTTAGGAGGCCTTCATGCGGATTGAACAGATTATTTGTCTAAATCGCGACGGAAGTAAGGACGAGGATTGTGGCCACGTAAAATCGATTTAAGCCCCACCCCCCACCCCATCGGAGTCTAACTGTTGGTTTTCTTTTGCTTCAGCGTTTCAGTGGTTTCTTGCTGTCGAGTCCTCACCGTTGTTTCATCTCTGTGGTTGTTTGATTATTTGTGTTCACGGAGATGTTGCACTGATGAGTTAGGAGGCCTTCATGCGGATTGAACAAATTATTTGTCTAAATCGCGACGGAAGTAAGGACGAGGATTGTGGCCACGTAAAATCGATTTAAGCCCCACCCCCCCACCCCATCGGAGTCTAACTGTTGGTTTTCTTTTGCTTCAGCGTTTCAGTGGTTTCTTGCTGTCGAGTCCTCACCGTTGTTTCATCTCTGTGGTTGTTTGATTATTTGTGTTCACGGAGATGTTGCACTGATGAGTTAGGAGGCCTTCATGCGGATTGAACAAATTATTTGTCTAAATCGCGACGGAAGTAAGGACGAGGATTGGGGCCACGTAAAATCGATTTAAGCCCCCCCCCCCCCCCCCCCCAGTGGAATTCGTTTCCGCTGACCGTTCCAAGGCGGTTCTTCTGTCGCGGTTTATTTTTGTAATGGTTGGTCTTTGGGTGTTTGTGATGCTTATATTATTTTTTTGGGATAGCCTATTGGCCATTTTGTGGGAAAGTAACTGTCCTTTTGGATTTCCGCTATTGATGTTTTCGTTAGGTCTGTTGTTTCATGTTTGTGCTTCTTTTCCTTTGGTGCCTCTGATGGGAGCTGTGGGTTGATTGTATCGATTCCTGATCATTGCCTTCACTTCTTTTTTTCAAAAAGTATTCGAGTTATTGAGGATCGCTGCGTGTACTTTCTTCCATAAGAACACATCCGTAACAATTTAGATGAATACAAGGATAGCTTAAAAAACTGAAACGGCCCGCCTAGCATTTTATTCTCATGCTTTGGCAATAAACATAACAGCTGTTAATGATTTTTTTTTTTTCATCTTTTTCTTCAGCTTTTTTTTTTCTCTTGGAACATTTTGTATGAACAATGCAGTTCGTTTAATGTAGAATAAAAACAAAATTAGCACATTTATTAATGGTGGACAACATTAATTAGGTGGGACTAAATCTGCATTTTTTTTAAAAAGTGCCTTTAGATATGGGCAAACAAAAGTCACGGATATTATAAAGACTCTTAAAGAGCATCAATTTATGTCGCAGGACTGCTTACGCGCTTCAACGATTATTCGAGAAGTATTTCATTTATTTTGAAAGACATCGAAACTGGCTCAGTGATTTCATTTGAAATAGAAATATAATCTGCACTATGATGAAGCATTGGGAAACGTTCGATCGCTACCACACGACGCTTAATACAAGCTGCAATTAAAGAAGTGAAAATGAAACTGCTTGTATTGATACCTTCGGAAAATATTCATTGTTTTGCCACTTTCCCATTAAAATACATTTGATCTTGACTTAAAATCAGGCAAGCTAAACCAAGTGTCAACAAATTCGGTAGGGCTACAGTTTCCCAGCATACCAAGTTTCAAGCTTCCTGAAAGAAGATTTGCAAATTCTTACCGGGTATGGGCATAGTTGCCGTCTTGATCATGAGATCAGGGTTTTATGAACAACTTTCAATTCCCGATCCCGGGGACTCCATGTGTAATTTCGCTCAGTCAGCACAGTAGTTTCAGAGGCGGCGGAAATAAAATAACTAAATCGGTAGTATTCAGGACAAAGGTCTGTAAATGACCTTAAACTTTGTTACATATAAAATTTCATTCATCTGAGCGCACAATTCTATTTTCATGTCATAGGCTACGATAGCATAAGAAAATGCATTGTTTTTGCTTTTATTTCAGTGGAAAGTGTATTCTAGCCAGAATGAATTTGACGAAATGCCATAGAATGGCAGTACTTTGAAATCCTATGAGTACGGGACTGGATAAAATCAGGAAGCTGCATAGCTACAAGGTCACTGACTATCTTGTAGAAAAGACAAAGACGTGCCACTGAACGTCTTTCTTCAAGGGGTTGCCAGTCCGACTTGTGCAACAATGAAGAGACGCTAGTTGATCTGGCATAGTCATTCAGTGTCCAACAGGCTGCACGTCTTTGGACTACCCGATAAGTGTTCCTTTTCTGTATGGAGGTCCAATATGGTTGAAGCATACTCCTGGGGACATACAAGGGTACTCTGTCTTCTTTGACCTTCCAAACACGAACATCGAGTCAATAAAAGACGTTACCAGAAGATAAAACGGCTCGACCGATCTAAACTCTGCCTCTCGAAAGAAAATTTGTTTCACTAAGACTTCAAAAAGATAAGTTGATCCCAACAAAGGTGGATTGGCGCATCGTTCTCCGGGCGCTCGCAACAAGTAACTTGAGCCAGATGACCAAGCGTAAACTATTTAAAGTCTCATTCCCTGTTAACTGGTGTACCCCAAGGGTCCGTACTTGAACCGGTCCTTTACTTGGTGTTCATTAATGATCTCCATGATTTAATCAAGTCATCTATCCGTCTATTATGGGCCACACTGTTTGCCTCTATATATTCGCATGACTGTTTCAATCTACAAGACATCCTTTAAAGGATGGCGGATGAATGCCTTAAAGTGCACTGTCCTTCGGATCGGGGCGTTAATGGGAGGCACCCCTGTGCAGGGAGAACCATCCCAAGTGCAGCTAAAAGATCCCTTCCGTAATTACAATATTACTGTGTATGGTTTCATCCTGCAAATCTGGAGTGCATGTAATGTAAATCTGCCGAAAATGTCCGCGAGGGCGTAGGCAGTATACGAAGAAAAATTAAGTTTCATGTGGCCAAATATCCAACGAGGTTGTCACAGCATCTCTCAAACTACTCACTTAACCAGCAAACGCAAGGCCAGAGTAAATTCGCCAATATTTTGCTCTCGACATTGTTGATCATATACATGTATACTGATTGTTGTCTTCTTGACCTTCTCAATCTGTTGTATTTGAAATAAGATTGGGATGCCAAATCGCCAATACATACCTCAGTTTAGAGAGAAACAATGTTTCGACTGCATTATCCTTTGACTGCCTGGATGCAAAAGCCAAATTAAATCTAATTAATGCTAATGTCCTAATTGTTTCGAATGTGATACAGACCCCAGTTCGATGGACACATAGGTGGACTCATTCATTCTGGACTTTGAGAAGGCTTTTGACACCACCCCCTCATGAGCTGCAATCCAAATTATTTAGCTACGGCATTGGGAATATTACTCTAAAATAGATATTTTCCTTTTTTTATTTTTTTTTTTTGCTAAAAAAAGCGATTTTTGCTAATGGTGACTCTTCGGCGTGGGCGCCAGTTTTGTCTGGGGTTCCACAAGGGACTGTTCTTGGTCCACTGTTATTCTCCCTGAACATAAGTGATATTTCCACTGACATTAACTCAGTAATAAGACTACTGTGTTTGCTACCGTGAAATTAGAGATACAAAGAGCTTAGGTAAACTGCAGAATGATATAGATAGACTAAGCTGTTGGGCAAGAAAACGGGACATGAGATTTCCGCCCGTTAAATGCAATATTATTCAGATGACTAAGAAGAAAACCAATAAAAATGTGGCTTCTTACACTTTGGAGGAAACGGCCTTCCCGAATGTGGGTTCCATTAAATACCTTAGTCTGATAATGACACACGATTTGAGATTGACTACACACATTAGCAACATGTATATCAAGGCAAATAGGCGAAATCTTCATTAGTGTTCTCAATATGTAAAAGAGGCAGCATACTAAGGACTTGTTCGCCCTATCTTGGAATACGGTAGATGTACCAGGGACCCTAATGCAGAAATTGAAATGTTTCAAAATAGAGTTACTAGATAACAAGCAATTATTACTGCTTCGAAACCGGGGATATGACTTGAATACTAGGAAAACTAAGATGGGAGTCTTTCAAGAAAAGGAGAAGACACAGTAGGCTCATACTGTTATACAAAGGTCCAAAGGGTGCTGCCAGCATTCCAACAGATGACATTGTCCGCTCAGCTAGGCGCTGTAGGAATTACCATTCACTGGCTTTACAGACCCCTACTGTCAGAAGTAACATTTACAAATAATTTTTCATATCTCAGACCATTGGAATTCCCTTCCAGATCCAATCATTTCCACAGCTGAAAGTGCTGAGGATGCTGTAACTAAGCTTATCTCTTTGGTTAGAGATTGGGACCAACTTTCCATATCACAGGTCCTGGTGTATGAATGTTGGTGATGATGGAACAAATTAGCATCTGTGACATGCTAAACGAATTGGAGAGGCCATCCGTGGATTCGGGGCCTGTCGTTAATAGTTCTCCTGAAACATTCTTTAAAACATAACTATTGATACATTGTCTCAGCCTGTTTAAGATACCAATGCTAAGACCCCATCAACGCTTTTAACGTCATTTTGAAGACGTTCCTTCCGATTTTGTGGGACTCTTACCCGACATTGAGATGAAATGACATCTCAAGCAATATCGCCGAAAGAATCTGCTATGACTTTGCCGCTGTAGTGTAAAAAGATGCATCAGAATTAAACAACGCACTGTTCTTAGGTGCTTGTACGTGTACCAACCAGTCCTCAGATGCATCAGACTGTTTCTTAGGTGCTTGTACGTGTACAAACCAGTCCTCTACAGGGTCGCTGAAAAATGCACCCCCGAACTGTTCTTCATTATGATTACCTTACTTCTTTAGTAGATGCAAAGACTGCAAAAGGTCCTATGATGTAGATTTGTGAAAGCATACCTCTGCTAAATAATTATTTATTCGAAATAGTTTCAAGGACTCATCCAGTGATTTTAGCTAAAACCTAAATGTAGCCACCCACTTAACCGACGAAATGGTCATAGACCGACTCAAGATAGGACAGAATAAGAAAAACAAACGAACCTTACCGCCTACTGATAAACCCACAATGCACTTACAAAAACGAAACAAGCTCTTATAAAGTTTTTGTAAAAACATCTTTCTGTTAAAACATAATATCTGTATTGTGACAATTTCTCCATCATCTGTTAAAACAAAAAATAGCTGACTTAATTGCGTAAAAGAGACACCATTCCAGGCTATAAAGACGTCTACGAGGCCTGGAATGATGTCTCTTATATGCAATTAAGTCAGCTATTTTTTGTTTAAACAGATGATGGAGAAATTGTCACAATACAGATATTGTGTTTTAACAGAAACATGTTTTTACAAAAACTTTATAAGAGCTTGTTTCGTTTTTCGTAGTTGAGTTTTTTTTTTCTCTAGTCTGGGATTTTCGTTTCATTATTGACCTAAGGCTACGAGAAATGCACCACAGAACTGAAAATTATGAAGTGTACATGTTTTTATGGCCAGACTAGTTAAGCATGACCAACCGCTTCTGAGTCACCTGAAGAGAACCAATGATTGCTTCATGTGCGTTATGCAGTTGTAACCTGGTAACGGCTACAGTTTTAACCATCGTGATGTCTACAGAACCTCCGCTAGGTGGCTGCAGACATAACCCTAAACCTTTTAGAAAGATCATAATTCATCGGCTGAGCTTAACATAGCCAATGACTACCTGAGTTTCAAAAGTGGCAGGTTTTCAGGAGCAACAGAAGTGAAAGAGACTGAGCCAGGAAACAACTCCTTTTGCCAATTGGAACGTTTTTGTGTTCTTCGCTATTTCTTTGCGAAATTCCTATCATATATCGGAAAATTATAACACAGGCCAGCGCACGACAAAACCTACAATAAACATGTGCGCCCAGCGAACACTCATATATCTTATTTATATTTGTATATAAGATATCTTAATTGGTATATCAGATATCTTATTTAACATATAAGATATCTTATATAGCATATAAGATATCTTATATAGCATATAAGATATCTTATTTAACATATAGGATATCTTATATACGTTTGATAAATAAGATATCTTAATTAACATATAAGATATCTTATATAAATTGGAAAGAAAAGACAAATAACAGTCACTCCCTCTCCATTAGACTGCTACAGAGGACTGGAGAAAATTGATTATAAACTGTAATCGTACATATGTGTTTATAAATCAAACGAGGTTCCCAAACAGGTGCGACCGCCCCCGCCCATAGGGCTTGAAGAAATATATGGGCTGCATGATGCTTCCGCGCAGACCTGAATCCGGCCCGCACACTAGTACTGGTTAACCGCTTAGAGGATATAAGCCTGTCCAGGAACCGCGGTGCGAGGCAGACCGTCCATGCTAATAAACCCTATTGGTTTCATTGGGCGACAGGGCTTGAGATATCATTTCATCTCAATGTCGGGTAAAAGTCCCACAAAATTGGAAGCAGCGTCTCCAAAATGACCTTTACAGTGTTGACGGGGACGTTAAACCCCAAATCAAACAAACAAACAAACAAACAAACAAACAGGTGCGATCAGATAAAAGTCTGCATCTTTTTTATGAGATAGAGAGAGAGAATAAATCCAGCTTGCTTTTGTTTGTATAATTTAATAACCCTCCCTTACAAGATCGTAGAATTGTTAATTGAACTTCAAACTTGAGTTATGTCAAGCACTGCTCGTTGCATGTATTTTGACAAAAAAAAAAAAAAAAACAACAACAAAAAACAACAAAATAACAAAGACTCTCACCAGACTGTGCATATATTCAGTCTGGTTTCTGCCTCTACTCGTCGCATAATTAGTTCATTTTTTCTTTGTCCCTTTTATCCTTGCTTTTTTTTTTTTTTTTTTTTTTGAAAAAGAATCTTCCTTTTTTTATATGGCACGAGCCAATTTCGAAAATTAGGTATGACACATGATAAGAGGTTGTGTAATCTGAAAATAGCTGAACGTTTTACAAACAGTGTAGGCCCTGTTCTGATCTGGGCCTGCACTGTTTGCCAGGGTTTCCGGTACAAAATGGGTCATGGAATGTTAGGCATAAATGGGGGTAGTCATTTCCAGATGAATATCCGTTGGCAGTTTTGGGGAGACTTCATTATTTTTTTTTGTGTAAAATATATTAGATATTGTCAAATAAGATATGCTATATAAGATATCTGATAGATTAAATAAGATTTGTATAGGATATAAGATATCTTATTTACTGGAATATATTAGATATCTGATATGCTAAATAAGATATCTTATATACCAAATAAGATATCTACTATAACATATAAGATATCTTAGATAATATATCAGATATCTTATATATCATATAATATATCTTATTTCCATTATTAAATAAGATATCTTATATATTATATAAGCTATCTTATATAATATTTACTGGAATATATAAGATATCTGATATGCTAAATAAGATATCTAATATACCAAATAAGATTTCTAATATAACATATAAGATATCTTATATAATATATCATATATTTTATATATCATATAAGAGATCTTATTTCCATTATTAAATAGGATATCTTATATATTATATAAGCTATCTAATATAAAATATAAGATATCTGATATGCTATATAAAATATCTTATATGCTATATTAGATATCTTATTAAGCATAAAAGATATCTTAAATATTTTGGTAAATAAGATATCATATATCATACTAGATATCTTATATCCTATATTAGATATCTTATACCCTATATAAGATATCTAATAAAGCATATAAGATATCTTATATTACATATCAGATATCTTATATGCTATATAAGATATATTATAAAACATATCAGATATCTTATATGCTATATATATATATATCTAATATAATAAATAAGATATCTAATATAATATATAAGATATCTTATATAATAAATAATATATTTAGGCCCGCGCCCATAGGGGCTTGAAGAAATATATGGGCTGCATGATGCTTCCATGCAGAGCTGAATCCGGCCCGTACACTAGTACTGGTAAACCGCTTAAAGGATCTAAGCCTGTCCAGGAACGGCGGTGCGAGGCGGACCGTCCATGCTTATAAACCCTATTGGTTTCATTGGGCGACAGGGCTTGAGATGTCATTTCATCTCAATGTCGGGTAAAAATCCCATAAAATTGGAAGCAACGTCTCCAAAATGACCTTTACAGTGTTGACGGGGACGTTAAACCTCAAATCAACCAAAATAATATATCTACATTCCATAATAAATAGTAAAATGGCTTGCCATATGCGTTAGCTAGCCAAAACTACATGTAAGTTTGAAAAAAAAGTTGCAAAGAACATTGTAACTGATAAGCAAAGTTTCAGAAATGTAACTCCTATAGTTTAGAAGATGAGGCAAAGTCATACTTTTTGACCTTTGACCTTGGGGTCAGGTTGAGATCAAGGTCACACCAAAAGTAGCCCAATTTATTCTATATTCCAAGGGCCATCCAATGATCAAAGTTTCAGAAGGGTAGCTCCAATAGTTTAGAAGATATGGCAAAATAATACTTTTTGACCTTTGACCTTGGGGTCATGTTAAGGTCGAGGTCACACCAAAAGTAGCCTTATATATTCTATATTCCAAGGGCCATCCAATAAACAAAGTTTCGAAAGTTTAACTCCAATAGTTAGAAGATATGGCAAAATCATACATTTTGACCTTGACCTTGCGGTCATGCTGAGGTCAAGGACATCCCAAAAGTAGCGCAATTAATCTATATTCCAAGGGCCATCCAATAAGCAAAGTTTCAGAAGTGTAACTCGAATAGTTTAGGCGAAATGGCAAAATCATACTTTTTTGACCTTAGACCTTGGGGCCAAGTTGGGGTCAAGGTCACAAAAAGTAGCCCATTGCCATCTACATACCATGTACTATCCACATGCAAAGTTTCAAAAGTGTAACTTCAGTAGTTGCAGAGATCCATTTACAAGAAACGTGACGGACGGACGGACAGACAGACCGACGGACTGACGCCCACTCAACTCCGTTATGAAAACGATATACCCGATTTTTCTTCGAAAAAGCGGATATAGTAAAACCTAGGATACACTTGGAACTGCAAATTATGGGAAGTGTTTTTATGTTTATCATCATATATATTACTAATGCATAATTCTGCATAATTATACATTATAACTTCACATATATTTTTTGAAAACTACCAAATTTGATCATTTTAATAATGAGATAAAATATTTCTTTTGAAAAGTCGAAACATAGAATTACACTTCGTAGTACCATCGCTCCATCATTTATAACTGAAATTGTAGTACGGCTTTTTATAATGTTGAAGCCTTTTTAATCACCATAATAAGATTTTCATGAACTTCTCATAGAATCTGTCATAACCGTGCCTTTGGTGCTTTGATTAGAATATCCTCTGGTCAAATTAACGCTCTTTCTCCGCTGTTCTTTTATCCTGTCCAGTAGGTAACAATCACACCTATCAGCTCATTTCGAATTCCATCTTTATCTGTACTATATTATAAGAATCTTACCTGGATGTGAGGGCTGGTGGCAAAAATCCGTCCAGAGGGTCACTGTCTGGCATCACGAGGCCTGCCGAGGGACGGATTTTCCATCCACCCCTCATTCCAATGTAGGATTCTTTTTCTTGCATACCTTCCATTTATGAGCGTGGGTTTTTAATACTGCAGTCACTTCGAAGGCCGACGTCCGCCATATTGTGATGACACTACTGTGATGACACTACTGTGATGTTTAACCTTAACGACGGTGCATATAAGGTCGTACACAACCAGTGCATGCATCAAGCACACGACAATATTCGATTTGGGGTAAGAACACCACGATTAGAACAGAATTTTGATCCAAAGCTTAAACTACGGATTTCCTATTCTTGTGTGCAAGCAATTTATTTCTACCATAATATATCTTAGTTTACTGAATGATAAAGAACCCACTATACTTCAATATTGTAATCGAAGCATCTTAAGATCTCTAACAATTCTATACTGTATTTCAGCCACGTCATGAGAAACGGGTACTTACTGGATAGGCGACCAGCAAAGGCTCGGGCCAGCCTACGCAAAAGTGCAGTCTCCTCAGACCCTTTCCTGCTTGTCGGTATCCATGAAGCACGAGGTCTCATTTCAAGAAATCTTGGGTAACTTCATGCATAACTCACAGAAAAAGATAAAGTGCTGATAATTGAATGTTTTTTTTTTTTTTTTTACAATTCTCCATTAACTCCTTTGCTTCGGGTATTCAAAAGGACCGTCTCGGTGAGGCGGTTCTTATGAATACCCACAACAAGTGTTTATATGGAGAAATAAGGAAAACGGTATATTTAAATTATCAACAGATACTCACCTTATCTGTTGCTATGAGAACTTAAATCGTAGTATGCTAAGGACCTTTTCTCATGTTTCAGCTTTTTTTTGTTTCCTAGCACTGTTTATTTCAGAATAGGCACTTGAGCTTTCTCTGTCGTATTACTCCCCAAATACAACATATATTGACCTTTCACTTCTTGCAAAGTCGGTTTGATCTATCGAAATCCTCAGTTGTTGCCATTACGATAACACACCCGTGCAACATAGTGCATTTTTTCACTTCTCCAAAATGGCAATTTTTCTGGTGAAAATCCGTGATATTTTTCTTATAAATACTGCAAACATAGGTTGTGGGTGCTCGTTAGAACCGCCTCATTGAGGCGGTTCCAACGAGTACCCACAACCTATGTCTTGGAGTAAAAATAAGAAAAATAGTGGTTACCCCCGTAAACCCCAGTTTTCTCTATATAATAATGGGTATAGGAGGGTCTTCATTTCACGGACTTGTTCACGTGATGCTTAGTCTGTTTGATCACATTCAATCATAACTACTTAGTCAGTTTGATCCATGGCAATCCTAAGAGTTACTTTGCTGCCAAGTTCTAACCAAGTTCCTCAGGTGCTTGCTGTATGTAACTCCTATTGCGGCCTTTATATGCTTCACAACAGTCTTAAGTTTCATTTGAACTTTCTGAATTTTCCAGTTTTGTTCATAATGCAGAAGGACGAAATTTTCTGACTTTATGGTGATAACAAATTTACTTAGCGGTGCAGATGATATTGCAGTATTGTCAATATCAACAACCATGAAACCAGCTTTCGATAAGCTCCCAATTAAATAAGCCACAGTTTCAAGTTCGGCTCGAATAGCTTTCCTGTATATAACAACAATATCTGGATTTTTATGAGAAGAGTACGTATTGTTTTTCAGTTTTTCAGGAGCTATTCCAATGAAAAGAAATAGTTTTCTTTCACTTTCACTTGACAAGTCTGTTTCAATTTTGTAGCACCCACCTTCAGCTACGCTTTCTATATTTCCTGCATCCTTTGGTTGTAAACGGAGTTTAACCCCAGACTCGGAGACACCAAAAGGGTTTCTCATAAACATATCTACCCGAACACTGAACTGGATTCTAAATTGCTCCAACATTTCCTTTACACGCCCCAGGAACTTTAAACAACTGAGTACACTGTTCATATCGCGCACGATTTCCTCTTTACCAGCGTTAACTCTCTTTTCATTCAGTTTTAGTAAAATCTTTCTTACCTTTGCTACCAACTTTGAGTCAAGATCTACAGGAGTAACGAAGAATTTTGGAACAGATTGGTTTACGTTTTCCTCATCAATTATCGTATTTAGTAAGGCAAGTCTTTCACTGGCATCTGCAAGATTCCCACAAACAAGTTTCAGTAGTTCATAGATTTCATTCAACTCATATATTTTTATAAGTCCAAGTTCAATATTTTTGTGTGTGATATACAACACATAATCTTCTATTTTCGGATCAGCTGCAGATATCGTTTCTTGAAGTACTAAACACGCTCTTCCAATGTCAAGTACATTCTCTTTTCTAGACACAAAGAATAAGCTCAACTGGGGATGTCCCTCAATGATTCCCTTTGCGTTATTCTTCCGATAAACTGCCTCTGTACTGTAATATCTGCGGTCTTCATAAGATCTCCATTTCTTTGTTTCATATAAAAATGCAGTTGCTGAACTTTCGCATAATGTTACCGGGTTGCCCCTATTATCCAAAAATGACAAAGTTTCAAGAGATCTTTGTGTACCTTGCAAGACATTTTCTGACAGCGAAAGATATAATGGGAGGCCAATACGTTCTGCATTTTGAGTTTCTGCTGCACGTTTAAAAGCTGCTGTAGCTACACTTATATCCACTGGACAGGTTCGAATCTGATCATCCAAACCCGGACCAACAGCTCTGTTGTTTCTGTTAAATAGCTGTCGCAACATGTAGTTATGTAATTCACTCTCTGGCTTTGCCACTACTTGTTGCAGCACTGTTTTGAACTGTATCTCTTCCTGTGGCTCGGGAGGTAGATACTCACTGCTCAGCAGCGACATCAAGGAGACTCTTTCTTTCGGTTCGGCGTTCAGAAGCTCATTGATAATGGTCTCCTGTCTCTGAAACTTTGAACTGTCAAAACTTGCTGGAAAAGTTCTACTGTTACGAAGTGGTTCAAATATCTTGGCTTTCTCTTGTTCTGTGTTTACAGGACTATGACACATTTCAAATAATATTAATCCAAGACTGAACAAATCACTTTCCGGACCATATTTTATATTTGATTTGTTTAAGACTTCAGGAGCACAATACCATCTTGTCCCAATACCGCAAGTTAGACTTGACGATTGGCTATGTGAATCCTGGTTGGTAGGTTGCAAAGACATTCCTTCAGAACCAGTTTCACCTCTTTTACCTTCATCCTTAATCCTCGAAAGACCAAAATCGCCGATCTTTACTATGGCACCAGCAGCAATGAAAATATTCCTTGGATTGAGGTCCCTATGAATAATATGTTGGGAATGTATATAGTTAAGCCCTCTTACTATCTGCCGAAAGAAGTTCCAACTTTTTGCCGTGTCATTTATAAGCTCTCCTGCATCTATATCTTCTTTTAAGGTTGAGTCGCAAAATTCCATTTTAATGTATAAATCATAGAATCTTGGCATGTCTGTATTATCACATGTATCAATGGATTTTCGTTGGTTTTCGACTTTAGGCAATTTATCTGAACGTTCAGCATTTTGTGCAAACTCTAATGCATCATAAACATCACCCATATCGAAATTGAAACGAAATGTTCGACGATCCTGGTCACCTAATTGTTCTGGTGAATATACGTCACCAAATGTATCATTTAGATCTGATTTACTTTCATTGTCGGTGTCGAAATCTGTATCACTGTCCTTTTCAGTCTGAACGACTTGCTCTTTCTCGTTCTGAATCTGTGTGTCATGGGCGATAAGATCAAATTTCGGCACTTTAAGATGCAACCCTTGTTTGGAGTTTCTATCATTGTTGCTGGAAACATCTGCCGTGTTTTCAATATCGAAATCATCAATATCAGACTTGCCCGCATATGATCCTGGCAATTCGGCAGTATCTGACTGACATTCCATGTTTCGCTCAGTTACGTCAGTTGGTGAAATGTCAAAAATACCATTGTTCCATAATTTGAGTTGTTTTTGTTTTTCTGCAGACTTTATTGATTGATTAATTCCTGTGGCAAAATCAAAAGAGGTGTTTTTCAAATTATACCTGGGGTCTGTCAAACTAGCTTCTTTATCAGCACTGCTGTGCTCTTCCGCATTGGAAGACTCTTCCTCAGATGAATCAACCTCAACAGTTTGATCGTCACTGACCTCAACCCATGAATGATGATAACGCACAACATTTTCATGTGCTAGTTTAGCATGACTAACCAGTTCCCTCTTTATCAGCTGCAACTGATCTTTATACTTAATCTGGTCAAACCGTACTTTCTTTACTGCGTATACACAATCATCATGTTTGTCCTTGACTTTAAAAACGTCACCAAACCCTCCTTTGCCAACTGTTGCAATATTCTCGTAGTCATTTTTAAATGTCCCAGTGTTGGACGTTCTAAGAAAATCTGATACTACGGAGATGTCCATGCTTGATCAGGGTGAAGATAGTCTTTTACCCCTGAAACAATAAAGTGTTTTAAGTATCATCCGGAATAATAAATATGTCGACTTAAGACTGGCGCACAGAAAAGGCTCAGGCTAGCCTGTACATAGTCTCAGTTTCGCAAGAGCCTTTGCTGCTCGTGGACATTTTGAGGAGACTTTAAACATAACTGGTACATGTGACGGTAAGTGGATGCCTTTATGAAAAGTAGAAGTAAAACAAAGATCAGGAATCGATACAATTAACTTACTCCACCCATCAAAGACACCAAAGGGAAAGAAACACAAACATGAAGCGACCAGACCATAATGGAAACCTAAGCAAAGGAATGCCATAAGGACAGTTACTTTCCCACAAAATGGCAAAATGGCCATCCAAAATAAAAAGACACAAGTGATACATATAGTAAGTAACAAACAACAACATAAGTAAACCGCCACAGAAGAACCGCCTTGGAACGGTCAGTGGAAATAATTCCACGGGGTGGGGGGGGGCTTAAATCGATTTTACATGGCCATAATCCTCGCCCTCACCCTTGTCGCGGTATACACTTATTTTGTTTAGTCCGCATGAAGGCTTCCTAACTCATCAGTGTAACATCTCCGAGAACATACAAATAAAAAAAGAGGCCCATGGGCCACTATGCTCACCAGAGCTCAGGTGGGCACTGCCCAATGGCAGCCATGTATTTTAACATGATATCATTTTAATCTACCAAATTAACCCCATGTCCAAATGAGCACCCATGTGGACTCAGTATCTGAAACATTAGGCCTTTTATGAAGTAGAGGGGGTGGGGCATGGGCCCAATGGAGCCCTTGTTGTTATCACTAAATGCGTCTTATCATAAGAAACAAAAATATTTATGGTTTAGCAGTGGGGATCTGTAAGGCCTCTTAAACAGTGGAGGGGTTGGGGCATGCCCTGTTGATCCAAGGAAAGCCCAAATTGTTGTCCCTAAATGTGTCTTATCATAAGGACCAAGTATATATATGGTTGAGTACTGGGAATCTGAACGGTTTCGGAGATTTGATGCCCTTTTATGAAGTGGAAAGGATAGGAATGGCCCCTGCGGACCCCCCTTCAGTAGGTGTGCTAATAATAAGGAACAAGAACATATATAATTATGGGGTGGGGATTTGAATGGTTTCTGAAATATAAAGCCTTTTATTAAGTGGAAGGGCGGGGTACATTGCCTCAGCACAAAGAGACCCCCAGGTTGGTGTCAATGAATGTGTCTTATCATAAGGAACAAGAATATATGGTTCAGGGGTGGCCATCTGTAAGGTTTCCGAGATATTGTAATATTATGAAATGGTGGGGGTGGGGCATGGCCCCAGCACATCCCTGGGGACCCCTAGGTTGGTGTCACTGAATGCGTCTTATCATAATGAACAAGATTATATATGATTTAGGGGGATGGATCTGAACAGTTTCTGAGATATATGGCCTTTTGTGAAGTGGAGGGGGGGCGGGCAAGGACCCAGCGCATCCCTGAGGACCCCCAGGTTGGTGTCAATGAATGTGTCTTATCATAAGAAGCAAGAATATATATGGTTTAGGAGCGGGGATCTGTAAAGCTTCCGAGATATTGGGCCTTTTATGAAATGGAGGGGGTGGGGCATGGCCCCGGCGCATCCCGGGGACTCCCAGGTTGATGTCCCTGAATGGGTCTTATCATAAGGAACAAGAATATATATGGTTAAGGGGTGGGGATCTGAATGGTTTCCGAGATATTGGGCCTTTTAGTAAGTGGAGGGGGTGGGGCATGACCTCGGTGCATCCCTGAGGACCCCCAGGTTGGTGTTACTGTATGCGTCTTATCAATAGGAACAAGAATATATATGGTTTAGGGGTCGGGATCTGAATGGTTTCTGAGATATATGACCTTTTATGAAGTGGAGGGGTTGGGGCATGGCCCCGGCACAACCTGGGGGACCCTCAGGTTGGCATAAAAGCATATGGCTGAGAGAAGTTTACTCAAGAAACATTTCTATAAAAGTTTTGTCAAATATCTGCAATGACTTGGCAGTAAACGCCCTTTTTCAAATTTCCCCATTATAAGTCTATGGAAACTCTAAGTTGCCATAGCAAAAAAACTAATGAGCCGATTTTCATAAAAAACACAAACTTTCAACCCCCAGCCCAAGGATGCTACAGATAAAAATTTGGGCCCAATCGGCCCAGTGGCTTCAGAGGAGAAGATGTTTAAAAGTGTTGACGCCAGACATACGACAACGACGACGAGGACGACGACGACGGACAACTGCCTAGCCTATAAGCTCCCCCGGAGCCTTCGGCTCTGGTGAGCTAAAACCTACAGAGATGAACCAAGGTTGAGGACTCGACAGCATACAACAACAGAATTGCTGGAGCAAAAGAAAACCAACAGTTAGCCTCCGAGGGGCCCGACCAAAGACGGAGCATCAGGCCCCAACCAACATAAAGCATACTAAAGTAAAAGAAACTTCCATTTATGTTTTTACGCTGGAACCGTCATATAATCTTAGGTCCGACCCACCGGTGTGCAATCAAAGAGGGAAGCAAAGTTGCCAACCGTGATTGCGTTAACCACCATGCATGCAGTCTGTTTTATAACATTTATGTTGTACTCAATCTTTATATATCGACGAACGATTTTACGAAATTGGGTACTAAAGCCATTACAGGCATGTATTTTTCTAAATTTATATACTAAGTCACCATAGAATTCGGGTTCCAAAGGCCTTGTTGCAGAAGTGTTTTAAGCCCAACATTGAATTTTGAAACCAAATCAGAATGACGTCTATAAAACTTAGAAAAGGCTTTACGTAGTTTATGATACCGATACCCCTGATTAAGAAGATTAGCGGTTAATAATTTATTACGAGTGTTGAAGTCGGATACATATACATGACTAGACACTCTAGCGAATCGAATTAACTGGGAAATATGATGTCGCACGAGGAACATCACCGTCCAAAAAAGGAAAATTTACAATCGCGAAATCAAAATCATCACATTTATCATAAATTTTGCAAGAAACAAATCCATCTACAATAGATAAATGTAAATCCAAAAAGGGGACCTCGGTATCAGAGGAATTTGCCTTGTTTAACTGAAGTTCTAGGGGGTAAATCTGACTGATCAAACCATCGAAGTGAGTATTGTCAATATTTAATTAATCATCTAAATATCTAGAAGTAGAGTGGCCCCCGCCCACTGAGGCTTGAAGAAATATATGGGCTGCATGATGCTTCCACGCAAAAACTGAAACCGACCCGCACACGAGTACTGGTAAACAGCTTTGAGGATCTAAGCTTGCCCGGGCAAAGCGGTGCGAGTCCGCCCGTCCATGCTTATAAACCCTATTGGTTTTATTGGGCGACAGGGCTTGAGATGTCATTTCATCTCAAGGTCGGGTAAAAGTCCCACAAAAAATTGGAAGCAACGTCTCCAAAATGACCTTTACAGTGTTGACGGGGACGTTAAACCTCAAATCAAACAAACAAACAAACAAACAAATCTAGAAGTAGAGCTACAAGCTTCAATAATTTCAGATTGGTTATCAATGGAAAATGACAACATGAATATGTTCTATAAAAGGGTTATCCTTTGGAAGCAAGGAATACACCACAGAATTGAAAAATAAAAATATGGAGTGTACATGTTTTCTGGGCCAGACTAGCTAGTTTCGGCCAATTAGGCCTCATCAGTGAGCCGCAGATATTTTCAAATTCCACAATGGAATCAATGATCCCAAAGGACAAGAAAATATAATCTACACTATAATGTAGGGCAGGGAGACGTTTTACCGCCGCCACACATTCCCACACACCAGCCATAGTGAAGTAAAATATGTTCTATAAAAGGGTTATCCTTTGGAAGCAAGGAATACACCACAGAATTGAAAAATATGGAGTGTAAACGTTTTCTGGGCCAGACTAGCTAGTTCCGGCCAATTAGGCCTCATCAGTGACCCTCAGATATTTTTAAATTTCCACAATGGAATCAATGATCCCAAAGGAAAAGAAAATATAATCTACACTATGATGTAGGGCAGGGAGACGTTTACCGCCGCTGCACCTTCCCACACACCAGCTGTAGTGTAGTAAAATATGTTCTATAAAAGGTTTATCCTTTGGAAGCAAGGAATACACCACAGAATTGAAAAATATGGAGTGTACATGTTTTCTTTTTCATAACAATACAAGAACAGATCAGCCACAAGAGGTGCGCAATTCGTACCCATCGGAATACCCACAGTTTGTCTAAATAACTTAGTACCGAATCTAATATAAATAATGTCAAGAAGAAAGGTGAGGGCATCACACACTTTCTGACATGACCAAAGTGTATACTTCTTATGCTCTTTAGAAGTGAAATATGTATTTTTGACATTACATGCAAGATAGAGAGAATCTTCTCTGTGAAAAGCCCATTCAATTAAATCATTAAGCTTTTCTTTTATAAGATTATGAGGAAGCGTAGTGTAAAAAGTGGAAAAATCGTAAGTAGACAGACTTGAAGCACGAAAACGTCTGGATTTATATTTATTTAAATATGTTCTATAAAAGGGTTATGGTTTGGAAGCAAGGAATACACCACAGAAGTGAAAAATATGGAGTGTACATGTTTTCTTGGCCTGACTAGCTAGTTTCGGCCAATAAGGCCTCATCAGTGACCCTCAGATATTTTCAAAAATCCACAATGGAATCAATGATCCAAAAGGACAAGAAAATATAATCTACACTATGGTGTAGGGCAGGGAGACATTTTACCGCCGCCACCTATTCCCACACACCAACTGTAGTTAAGTTAAATATATTCTGTAAAAGGGTTATCCTTTGGAAGCAAGGAATCCACTACAGAAGTGAAAAATATGGAGTGTACATGTTTTCTGAGCCAGACTAGCTAGTTTCGGCCAATTAGGCCCCATCAGTGACCCTCAGATATTTTCAAAAATCCACAATGGAATCAATGATCCCAAAGGACAAGAAAATATAATCTACACTATGATGAAGGGTAGAAAGACGTTTTACCGCCGCCACACATTCCCACACATCAGCTGTAGTGAAGTTAAATATGTTCTATAAAAGGGTTATCCTTTGGAAGCAAGGAATACACCACAGAAGTGAAAAATATGGAGTGTACATGTTTTCTGGGCCAGACTAGCTAGTTTCGGCCAATTAGGCCTCATCAGTGACCCTCAGATATTTTCAAAAATCCACAATGGAATCAAACCTCATTCGATTTTTTTATAGACCAAAACAGATTTCTTCCTGATCTTTCAAAGACCTTATCACAATATTTAATCACATGCGTTTTAATAGCAGTAAGACAGGACGTTAATAATTAAGAAAGTTCAGTGGTAGTGCAAGAGCTAGCATTACCGTGCTTTGTAAGGTCTTTTATGAAGTTTTGGTAACCAGTATAGCGTAGGAAGCTGTTCTTGGCCTTCTGTAACACACACAGCAAACTTGGTGGCTGAATGACAAATATGTTCATCTACTTTAGCTCGTTCTTCAGCTAAAGGCTGAAGTTCATAGGCCTTAGTACCACCAAGCTCTTGCTTAAGCGTGTTAACATAGTGGAGCCGTCACACAACGTCGACGTTGTTAACGGCCTTGTCTGCAGGGGCCAAAACAAACTTCTTATGAAATTCTTGATTACCTAGTTTAAGATGACGTAAAGACGTCTTAGGCTTAGGAGGTAATAAGTTAGTATTTTGAGAATAGAGAGAAATGCGTTCATTCATTAGTTTTAAAATGCTAAGGTTCCAGTCCTTAAGGGCTTTATGCTCAACATACTCTCGCTTACACCATCGATTACCGAATTCATTCAAGGCAGCAGCAATTTCATCTCTGCATTTACTGAAATCAATTTTAGAAGGAAACCGATATTTTGATCCTTTAGAAATTATATTACTAATCCTAGAATCAGGAATAATTTTCAAATTGCCAGTAATTACATGACCAGCAGCAGAATAGCAATACACTGAGTTTTTACAATCACATGAATCAGGAGTATTAGTCCACTCCTGAGACAATGTGGAAGCGATCGTAAAATAAATGTATTTTAATATATTATCTGCGAACCTAGGACAAAACATAAGAAATGTTAGGCACTCTCAAAACTCCCTAACTTGCACGTTTAGTATGCCTATCTTGAACGTAGTGTAAGAAATGTTTTTTTTTTCAGTTCTGGGGGTCATGAAGGTTGTACTTTATGGTCATGTCAGAAAGTGTGAAGCTCTCACCTTTCTACTTGACAATATTTACATAAGATGTGGTGCTAAGTTGTTTGGGGGGATTATTGATGTTCCGATGGGTACGAATTGCGCACCCATTGCAGCTGGTGCTGTGCCGTGTGGCGGCCGTAAAAAGTCTCCCCGTACTTCCATCATAGTGCAGATTATATTTTCTGGTCCTTTGGGATCATTGAGTTCATTTAGAATCATTTTGAAAATAGAGTTCTGCTTAAGCCGGTGCTAGGGGGCGTGGCCGGTGTAGCACATTTCAGTACTGGTCATGAACAGACTCAATTAAACCGAGTCTGCTATTTTCGTTTATTTGGTGTATTCTTTGCTTCCAAAGGATCTTACTATTCAGAACTTATTCATGAGTTCGCTTTCCGTTGGAAACCAATCTGACATCATTGAAGCCTTTAGCTCGACTTCTGGGTGTTTGGATAATTTAGTAAATGTGGACAATACCTATTTTGATGAAGGCGGTTCTTCTGTCGCGATTTAGTTTTGTTATGGTTTGTCATTAGGTGTTTGCGTCGCTTGTGTTATTTTATTTTGGATAGCTTATTGGCCATTTTGTGGGAAAGTAACTGTCCTTTGGGCTTTCCGCTGTTGGTGTTTCCATTAGGTCTGTTGTTGCATGTTTGTGTTTCTTTCCATTTGGTGTCTCTGATGGGAGCTATGGGTTGATTGTATCGATTCCTGATCATTGCCTCTACTTCTATTTTACATGTCGAATCGGACATGTTAACTATAAAAAAGCGTCTACCGTCTACAGATGAAGAAACGGTAGACGCAGTGTTTGCGAACAGCACCTGCACCTCTTAGAATTGCACCTAGAAATACTAGGGTACATTCCACTTCTTTTGAATGGATCTGTATAATTTCGAAGGATGGGCGATTTGATAGGAGATAATCTAACTCTAAGATTACATTTAAACAAATTAATATTGACTGCTCCACTGAAATTAACGGAAGCCACAGAAAACAAATTTATAGGTCTGACCGATACCGACGGCAACATAGGTCTTAAGTTATTAATAGAATGGGGAATCCGTACAGAAGAAGCAGAATGTAACCTATTGCAATTTTAAATTTATTTGTGATTCTCATGTGTATGTAAAGTGGTGATACCGTCAAAAGCGATATCTGGCGCCAGTTGTTCAAAGCATCATTAGCTTAACGAGCTCGTTAGTGGTCAAATTGTTAACTCTTCTAGCAAGAAAAATATCAAAAATTTTGGTATTTTAGCTGAAAAAATGTGAGCAGCTTTTGCATACGCAAAAGCTGCTCACATTTTTTCAGCAAAATTTTAGCATATTTGCCATATTTAATTATCAAAGTTTTAATGATACGTTAACTAACGACGTCGTTAGTTTTGAACAACTGGCCCCTGGTCATTAAGTTAAACAGTACACGAATGAACTGAAGGTATATCCTTCAAATAGAAGGACGGTACAACAAAAGCCTACAAAACAGCTATGCCTACAAAAAGTCCATAGATATCAAACAAGCAATTTTATACAACGAGGTACGAACGTCTGTCTAATTAAGACATTCAACGGGTATCCAAAGGATGTCAAATTAAGGAACGGTGAAAAGCAATTGTAAATGCAATCCCTGTGGACTGAAAAAAAAAACAAGAGCATTAAATCTATGTACGGGGAAAGTTTTTACAGCCAACACAAGGCACAAACACCACAGCCCTGGTTTGCAAAATAGAAGTGAAGGCAATGATCAGGAATCGATACAGTTAACCCGCAGCTCCCATCAGAGACACCAAAGAGAAAGAAACACAAACATGAAATAAATGGACGCTAATGGAAAGCCAAAAGGACAGTTACTTTCCCACAAAATGTCCAATTGGCTATCTAAAACAAGAATATAAGCGATACACACACTCAAAGACAAACCATAAAATAAACCGCGGCAGAAGAACCGCCTTAAAAGCTACATTTCCGTATTACCATTGAATCTAATAACACTCCCATGTTTAGATGGTACTTGAATGCGGAAACAAATGCTGCTTGCTAAGTCTCTTCAGAAGGGTTATTCCATGCACGAACAGATGATGTAGTGAAAAACACGTAGAACAGATTTTTACTAGCTGCACATAGCTAGGAGTAAGACCTTTTACTATTTTATAAAAAGTGATAAGATGTGCTACGGTTTTGAAATGGTTCCAAGCAGACTAAAAAGTGACTTTTCTATAAGACTCAATTTTGTGGCACCAGTAATAACATTTCTCTCCGCTTCGGTTAATACTGCCGCCACGGTCTACCAGTTTTATTGTTCTGCTGCGAAAAAAAGTTAAAGAAATCAAGATTGGTCTGATCGACAAAACTTAGACATAATATGTTTTCTCTTCTCTCTTAACTAGAACGCAAGGCAAGGAATTGGGTCAAATGAAGAGAGAGAGAGAGAGAGAGAGAGAGAGAGAGAGAGAGAGAGAGAGAGAGAGAGAGAGAGAGAGAGAGAGAGAGAGAGAGAGAGAGGAGAGAGAGAGAGACTCTTTAACAGAACATAAGGCGAGGTAATCGGTCAAATGGAGAGAGAATGAGAGATAATCGCTTAATTAGTACACAAGACAGGGAAATTGGTCAAACGAAGAGAGACGGGCCTCCGTGGCCTACTAGATATAAGCGCTGACTCTTAATCATTAGGTCTCGCAACGTAAGGTCAGGTGCTTTTTCTCCTGCTACTCCGTTTTTCGCCCACCTCTGTTTAACGATCGGCTCGATATATGGGAAATAATTTTGAAAGGGCCGTGAAGCCAAAAGCCGAAAAAAGAAGAACCAAGAGGCCTATGGGCCATTTTCTCACCAGAGCTCAGAGGGGCACTGCCCATTGGCAGCCAAGTATTTTAATAAACAATGGAAGCCCTGAGCCCAAGGACCCTGCAGATAAAATTTTGACACAATCAGTCTAGAGGCTTCAGATGTCTGATGTCGCTGCAAGACAACAGATGACAATTGGCAAATTCCCATCTGTGCAAGCAATGGGTCTAAAAAATATGGCAGATAGAGCACTGTTTAAGGAACATTTCAATGAAAGTTTGACAAACTATTTTGAAAGGTGTTAATGTCATTTTCCAATTTTCCTCATTATAAGTCTATGAAAACTCTTTAACTTGCCATAGCAGCCAGACAAAAGAGGAAAAGTTCATAAAAAACAAAACGAATGAAGGCAAATATGGTGAATATTTGCCTCATAGACCGTAGTGTTTCTGAGGAGATGATGTGTTTTAAGTATTTTTTTTTTAAGTTTTGGTTTCCATTGGCAACCAATAACAAGAGGGCCATGGTGGCCCTGGCTCGCTCACCTGAACCATAGGGTAACGAGTGGGCCCCGAGGAGAGTCATTATTGGCCCCAGGGCTATAATTTGAACAATCTTTGTAATGGTCTAAAAGGTGAAACTTCAAACCAAATATCAAAGACAGACAAGATGGTTTCAGACAAGAAGATTTTTAAAGGCTTTCCTTATATAAGTATATATAA
The DNA here is from genome assembly GCA_963580285.1 of Lucinisca nassula. Taxonomy (NCBI): domain Eukaryota; kingdom Metazoa; phylum Mollusca; class Bivalvia; order Lucinida; family Lucinidae; genus Lucinisca; species Lucinisca nassula. Next base: position 61,207,966 of record OY757025.1, read on the forward strand.
AACCTACGGGTCCCGGGGAAGGGCCATTTGTGGTCCCGGGGCTATAATTTGAACAAGACCTAGGCCTTCTGGTTTCAGACAAGAAGGTTTTCCCAATATAAGTCTAGGTAAAACCAGTGAGTACCAGGGTGGGCCCATTTTTGGACCCAGGGCTATAATTTGAACCATCTTGATAGAGGTCCACTAGACGAAGCTTATACAAAATATAAAAGACCTGAGCCCTTTCGTTTCAGACACGAAGATGTTAAAAGATTTTCCCTATATAAGGCTATGTAAAAACAAAGGGCCCCATGGCAGGGGCATTTTTGACCCTATGGCTATAATTTGAACAATCTTGATAGAGGTCCTTTAGGTGAAGCTTTACACCAAATATCAAAGACCTGGGCTGCAGTTTCAGAATATGAGATTTTAAAAGATTTTCCCAATATAAGTCTATGTAAAAACAAAGGGCCCAATGGCAGGGGCATTTTTGACCCTATGGCTATAATTTGAACAATCTTGATAGAGGTTCTTTATGTGAAGCTTTACACCAAATATCAAAGATCTGGGCCTTGCGGTTTCAGAGAATGAAATTTTAACAGATTTTCCAAAATATAAGTCAATGTAAAGGGCCCCGGCGAGGAGGCATTTTTGACCCTAGGGCCATAATTTGAACAATCTTGATAGATGTCCACTAGATGAAGCTTCACGCCAAATATCAAAGACCTGGGACTTGCGGTTTCAGAGAAGCTGATTTTTTTTTAATTTTCCCTATATAAGTCAGTGTAAAACCAAAGTGCCCAAGGGCGGAGGCATTTTGGCCCTAGGGATATAATTTGAACAATCTTGGCAGAGGTCCACTAGATGAAGCTTCACCCCAAGTAGTAAACACCTCGGCCTTGCGGTTTCAGAGAAGAAAAAGATATTCCCTATATAAGCCTATGTAAAACCAAAGGGCCCCGGAGCAGGGGCATTTTTGGCCCTCGGGCTATAATTTAAATAATCTTGATAGAGGTCCACTAGATGAGGCTTCACACCAAATATCACAGACCTAGCTAGCTGAGCATTGCGGTTTTAGAGAAGAAGAGTTTTTTTTTTTAATTTTCCCTATGAAAGTTTCTGTAAAACCAAAGTGCCCCGGGAAGGGGGCATTTTTGGCCCAGGGCTATAATTTGAACAATCTTGGTACAGATCTACTAGATAAAGCTTCATATCAAAGACCTGGACCATGCAGTTTCAGAGAAGAAGATTTTCCCTATAAGTCAATGTAAACCAAATGGTCCTGGAGGTTGGGGCAGTCTTGGTCCTAGGGCTATAATTTGAACAATCTTGATAGAGGTCGACTAGATGAAAAGCTTCAAACCAAATATCAAAGACCTGGGCTTTGTGGTTTCAGAGAAGATGATTTTTAAAGATTTTCCCAATATAAGTCTATATAAAAACAAAGGGCCCGGGGAGAGGGCATTTTGGCCCCAGGGCTATAATTTGAATAATCTGGGTAGAAGTCCACTAGATGAAGCTTCATACCATGATACCAAATATCAAAGACCTGGGCCTTGCGGTTACAGGAAATAAGATTTTTAAAAGTTTTCCCTACATGTATATAAGCCTATGTAAAACCAAAGGGCCCCGGGGCGGGGGCATTTTGGTCCCAGGTCTAAAATTTGAACAATCTTTGCAGAAGTCCGCCAGATGAAGCTTCATACCAAATATCAAAGACTTGGGTCTTGGGGTTGTAGAGATTAAGATTTTTTAAAAGATTTTCCCGATATAAGCCTATATGAAACCAAAGGTCCCCCCGGGGGGGGGGGGGGGGGGTTGCCCTAGGGCTATAGTTTTAACAATCTTGGTAGAGGACCAATAGATGAAGCTTCATACCGAATATCAAAGACATGGGCCTTGCGGTTTCAGAGAAGAAGATTTTTAAAGATTTTCCCTATATATAAGCCTATGTAAAACCAAAGCGCCCGGGTCGGGGGCATTTTTAGAGGTCCACTAGATGAAGCTTCACACCAAAAATCAAAGACCTGGGCCTTCCAGTTTCAGAGAAGATTTTGAAAGAGTTTCCCTATATAAGTCTATGTAAAACCAAAGGGTCCTGGGTTGGGGGAAATTTTTGCCCTAGGGCTATAATTTGAAAATCTTGATAGAGGTCCACTAGATGAAGCTTTACACCAAATATCAAAGACATGGCCCCTGTGGTTTCAGAGAAGAAGATTTTTAAAGATTTTTCCTTTATAAGTCTATGTAAAACTAAAGGGCCCGGGGCGGGGGCATTTTTGCTCCTCGGCTACAATTGGAACAATCTTGGTAGAAGACCACCAGATGAAGCTTCAAACCAAATATAAAAGACCTGGTCCATACGGTTTCAGAGAAGACTTTTTTTTTGTTTTCAGTAAAAAAATCTACTTTTTAGCACCTGTGACCTAGATGTGCAACGGACCGGAACCATTTAAACAACTTTGAAAGGGGACCACATAAGAATCATTCATGTGAAGTTTGGTCAAAATCCGATCAGTGGTTTAGGAGGAGATGTTGTTTGAAGAAAACGTTTACGCACCCACTCAGGACGGACGATGGACAAAAAGTGATCCCAAAAGCTCACCTCGTCACTACGTGACAGGTGAGCTAAAATGGTAGAAGGCCTAAAATCATATCGCATAAAGAATATTTCTGTGTAAGTTTTGACAAATAACTGCTAAGGCTTGGCAGTAAATGCGAATTTTCATTTTCCCCCCATTACAAGTCTATGGAAACTCTTAATTGCCATAACAACTTACCTAAATAGCCGAATTTCACGCACACACACACACACACACACACACACACACACACACACACCCACACACACACACACACACACACACACACACACACACACACACACACACACACGTGCACGCACGCACGCACGCAAAACTGTTAAGGCAAATATGGTGATTTTTTATAAAGTCTTAGCCTCATAGAGCATCTGGTTTCTGAGACGATGTTTTTTTTTTATTATTATTTTTGGAGGCATTTTTGTTTCCATGCTAACCGATAAAAGTGAGTAATTGGCCTATATGTTCAAAGAATTAGATTTTATGCAGAACTCTGGTTGCGATGGCAATGAAAACGGAAAAATAAGAGAAAAAATAAATTAAACTTTTCTTCTCTGAAACAAGACAGTCCAGGATTTTGATATTTGATATGAAGCTTCTTCTAGTGGACCTCTACCAAGATTATTCAAAGTATAGCCCTGGGGCCAAAATAGCCCCGCATCGGTGCCCACTGGTTTTACATAAGCTTATATAGGGAAAACATCTTGTCTGAAACCAGAAGGCCCAGGTCTTTCAAATTTGGAATGAAGCTTCACCTAGCAGACCTCTACCAAGATTGTCCAAATTATAGCTCTCGGGCCGATTGGCCCCGTCCCAGGGCCCGTTGGTTTTAGAAAGGCTTATAAAGGGAACGCATTTGAGACTCTTCTTGTCTGAAACAAAGGCCAAGGTTTTTGATATTAGGTATGAATCTTCATCTAGTGCACCTTTACCAAGGTTGTTCAAATTATCGCCCAAGGGCCAAACATCGCCCCGCCCAGGGCCCCACGTGTTTAACAGAGTCATATAGGGAAAACCTTTAAAAATCTTCTTGCCTAAAACCGGAAGGCCCAGGTCTTTGATATTTGTTACACATCTTCGTCTAGTGGCACTCTAGCAGGATTGTTCAATTTATAGCCCTGGGGCCAAAAATGGCCCCGTCTAGGGGGGCCCACAAGTTTTACATAGAGTTATATAGAGAAAACCTTTAAAAATGTTCTTGTCTGAACCCAGAAAGCCCACACCTTTGATATTTGGTACACAGCCTTGTCTGGTGGACTGGTAGATTCTGGTGACACTCTATCAGTGAAATCATTTTCACTGACCGTTCCAAGGCGGTTCTTCGTTTGTTTGTTTGAATTAAGGTTTATCGTTCCCGTCAACACTATTTAGGTCATTTTGGACACGTTGCTTCCAATTTTGTGGGCTTTTTTTCCGACAATGAGATGACATGACATCTCAAGCCCTGCCGCCCAACGAAACCAAAAGGTTTATATGCACTGGACTGTCTGACTCACGCCACATTGCCTGGGCAGGCTTAGTCCTTCTAAGCGGTTAACCAGTAGTCATGTGTAGTCAGTTTCAGCTCTGCGTGGAATCACCATGCAGCCCATCTATTTCTCCAAGCCCTGATGGGCGGGGGCGAATCCAAGGCGGTTCTTAGGTCGCGTATTAATTTTTGTTATGGTTTGTCTTTAAGCGTGCATATTGCTTACTTGCTTACATATCTTTGTTTTGGATAGCCAACTGACCATTTTGTGGGAAAGCAACTCTCTTTTTTGGTTTCCCGCTATTGATAGTTCCATTGGAGTCTCGTTATTTTAATGCTTGTGTTTCCCTTTGGTGTCTCTTGAGAGAGAGAGAGAGAGAGAGAGAGAGAGACAGAGAGAGACACAGAGAGAGAGAGAGAGAGAGAGAGAGAGACTTAACTTGGAATATTAAATATCACACAATTGGAACTTGATTTGTTTGGAATTTAACTTGGAATATTAAATATCACACAATTGGAACTTGATTTGTTTGTATGTTTGCATGATTTGTGGTTTAACGTCCCCGTCAACACTGTATAGGTCATTCCTGAGACGTAACTTCAACTTTTGTGGGACTTTTACCCGACATTGAGATGAAATAAAATCTCAAGCCCCGTTGCCCAATGAAATCCAATAGGATTTATAAGCATAGACGGTCCCTCTCACATCGCTTTGCCTGGGCAGGCTTAGATTCTCTAAGTGGTTTACCAGAAGGTCGGTTTCAGCTCTGTGTGGAGCCTATCTATTATTTCAAGCCCCGATGGGCTCGGGCCAGTCTTCTCATCTGAAACCAGGAGGCCGTAGTCTTTGATATTTGGTATACAGCTTTATCTAGTGAACATCTGCCAAGATTGCTCTAATTATCTGGGGACAAAAATGGCCCCGCCCACTTATTTTAATCCTATTACAACAAGAGTCGACACTCTAAGCGACCAAATCCCCCCCCCCCCCACACCCCCGTGGGAGTTATGGCCAAGGTTAGAGTTTTTGTGACGGACTGGCAGACAAACAAACAAACAGACAGACAGGGCAAAAACTATACCCCCCCCCCCCCCCGAATCAAAGATTCTCGGGGGGGGGGGGCATAAAAAAATTTGACTGTTACAGAAAACCTAGTGTTTTGAAATTTGGTCCATAGGTGCATCTAGTGGGCCTCTGCCAAGAATGTTCAGGTTTAAGTCATAGCCCAGTGGCTATATTCATGAACATAAAATTTAAAACAAGGTTTTAAAGCAATCTATCTTGTGAAACTTCAATATTTAGTCTGTAAAACGCTAAGATCATGGTCATGTTGTTGCAGAAATGCAAAACATCTTGATCACCAGTTAGAAAGTCCACGATACAAGTAATCATTGCTGCATTGCATACTAAGTCGATGGCTTCCAGAACAGATTGACAAAACAAGGAGAAAGCCAGTCATCTTTACCATGATATGAATATTCATTATTGCATTGCATACCAAGTTTGAGGCTTCAGCTTCAAGCTTTCTTATTTGCTGAAAATTTTAACATATGGAGAGAAAGAAGAACGAAAAACAAGTAAGCCGAGAAAGCCCATTGCCTCTAACACAATATATGCTATCATTATTGGATGACAAACCAAGTTTGAGGCTTCTACAAGACAACTTTACATCGGCTTGTACGGAGAAAAAAGAACTAGAGCTGGTGTTTGTAAAACACTATGCCCCCAACCATATGCTTGACTCTAAATGCCAAATTTTCAAAGGGCCGTAAGTGGACAAGAGTTGCCAGAAGGCAACATGACTTGCCAATAGGGGCCTAAGTTGAACAAGTTATGTGTGAGCGCATGCCTGCATTGATACGTGTGTGCATGTATGCTTGCCTAAGTGTGTGCATGCATACATGCATGGGAGTGTGTGTACATACATGCATGTGTGAATGCATGTATGCACGAGTGTGTGCATGCCCAAATGCATGAGTGTGATGTGTGTGTATGCCTGCATGCATGCATGAGTGTCTGTCTGTCTGTCTGTCTATATGTATGTATGTATGTATGTATGTATGTATTGTGTGTGTGTGTGTGTGTGTGTGTGTGTGCGTGCATGCATACGTCACGTGTGTATGTGTATGCGTGCATGTTTGTATGTATGTATGTATGAATACATGTAAACATGTGCATGTGCATGCATGTATGCATGGGTGCATGCATGTGTGAATGTATATGTGCATGCGTGTGTGCATGCATGAGTGAGTGCACATGTGCATGCATGTATGCATGCATTTGTGAGTGCATGCATGCATGTATGAGTACATGTGGGAGTGCATGCATGCATGTGTGAGTGCATACATGCATGTGAGTGTGCATATATGCATGAGTGTGTGCATGCATGCAAAAGTGTGTGCATTCATGTGCATGCATGCGTATGTGCATGTATGCATGCATGACTGTATGCGAGCATGCATGTGAAAATAGATGCACGAGCAAGCATGTGTGTGCATACATGCAAGCATGTGTTAGTGCAAGCATGTGCGCATGCATGAGTGCACATGTGGGTGTGCATGCATGTGTGTCCATGCATGCATGTATGATGCAAGTATGTGTGTATACATGCATGTGTGTTAAATGCATGTGTGTTTGCAAACATTCGTGAGTGCATGCACGCATGTGTGTATGTTTGTGCATGCGTGCATTAGTGTGTGTCCATGTATGTATGCATGCATACTTGGGTGAGTGTGTGCATGAATGAATGAATGTGCATGCATGCATGAGTGTGCCCATGCATGCATGTGTGACCGCATACATGTTCGAAAGAATGAATGAATGTGTGGATGCATGCATGCATGTGTGTGCATGTGGACGTGCATACATACGTGTGTTCTTGCATGCATGCATGCACGTGTGTGTGTGCCTGCATGCATGTGTGTGAATGGAAGTGTTCATACATGCACGTATTTGTGAGTCCATGCAAGCATTTGTGCATGTATGCATGAGTGTGTGCATCCATGTATGTATGTATGCATGCATGCATACATGCGTGAGTGTACATGCATGTTTGCATGTAAAAATGAATGCATGTTTGCATGCATGCACGTGTTAGTGAATACATGCATGTGTTAGTGCACGTGTGCATGTATGTGGGAGCGCATGTTCAAAACCCTAGCAAACAGGCTTCTTAAGTAATGTTATGCATCACTTTTATCATACATTACAATGGACAAAAATTACCAAAGTGACAAAGGGCCATAACTCACAAATTATTCTTCAGAATTTTGTCAAAAGTTAATCAGGTCATCTACTTATCACCACCGATCTTTTCACCAACTTTCAAGGCTCTAGCTTTAATAGTTTTTGAGATATTATGCTGACACGATTTTATCAAAAAAAATTCAAAGGACAATAACTCTTGAAATTGGCATAATCCGGATGATAAATAAGATACGCGTCAGCTAATTTTCCACGAGGAATCCATATATGAAATTTCAAAACCCTAGCATATACGGTTCTTAAGAGATGCTATGCATCACTTTTACCATACATAACAGTGGACAAAAATTACCAAAGTGACAAAGGGCCTATCTATTCACGAACTTTACTTTCAAGGTTCTAACTCCAATAGATTTTGAGATATTTTGCTGGCAAGATTTTATAAAAAAAAATAAAAGGGCTATAACTCTTGAAAGGGGCATAATCCGGATGAGAAAAAAAAACACGTCAGCTAATTTTCCATGAGGAATCCATATATGAAATTTCGCAAACCGTAGCATACACGGTTCCTAAGTTATGCCATGCATCACTTTTACCATACATTACAATGGACACAAATTACCAAAGTGACAAAGGGCCATAACTCACAAAGTATTTTTCAGAATTTTGTCATAAATTAATCAGGTCATCTACTCATCATCACCAATCTATTAACCAACTTTCAAGGTTCTAGCTAAAATAGTTTTTGAGATATTTTGCTGACAAGATTTTATAAAAAAAAATCAAAAGGCAATAACTCTTGAAAAGGGCATAATGCGGAAGAGAAGAAAAATACGCGTCCCCTAATTTTCCATGAGGAATCCATATATGAAATTTCAAAACCCAAGCATACACGGTTCTTATGTTATGCAATGCATCAAAAGCGGACGAACGAACGGACGAACGAAGCAGAAGCAATATGCCCCTCCAACTTCTTCGAAGTTGGGGGCATAATGAAAGGACAAACAAATACGACAGGAAAGCCTATTGTTACTACACAAAATAAGCCATCATTATTGCATTGCATACAAAGTCTGAGGCCTCCAGCTTTTGCAGTTTCTTAGAAATCTTTGACAAAAGACTTGAAAGTGATAGAGGGTGCAAGTTTTGTTGTTTCAAATGTGAAAAACTTGTATCATATATGATAGAAGGATCAATTTAATAAATTACCATGCAGAGGTTTTCATGAATAAAAACAAGTTGTTTTTTTGTAACGATTATGGATAAATACCACTTCTACAGCCTTGCTGTAGGAGCCGGCTCTTTTAGCGACGCGGGTAGAGTGGTTGGCTTATTAAAGAAGTTAAGCAACAGAGATTGCGGCTAGTACCTGGATGGGTGACCGCGTTGCTTGGTGGCAGTGGTGGGATAGAAACAGTGCCGCTGGTTTGTTACATAGTCTCCGCCCTCGGGTTTAGCCTTGTGAGGCATGTGTGACTTCGGGGAGATGAGGGGGAGAAATGTAACGATTATAGATAAATACCACTTCTACAGCATTGCTGTAGGAGCCGGCTCTTTTAGCGACGCGGGTAAAGCAACGGAGATTGCGGTTAGTACCTGGATGGGTGACCGCGTTGCTTGACTTCGTGGACAACCCGGCTTACGCTACACTTTCAAAAGAAGCCAATGTGAGGATTGCAACATAATACTGCAAGAAAATTATGTACATTGATAAAGTAGAAGTAAAACAAAGATCAGGAATCGATACAATTAACTTACTCCACCCATCAAAGATACCAAAGGGAAAGAAACACAAACATGAAGCGACCAAACCATAATTGAAACCTAAACAAAGGAAGGCCATAAGCACAGTTACTTTCCCATAAAATGGCCATATGGCCATCCAAAATAAAAAGACACAAGTGATACACACAGTAAGTAACAAACAACAACATAAATAAACCGCCACAGAAGAACCGCCTTGGAACGGTCAGTGGAAAGATTTCCACTGGCGGGCTTAAATCTATTTTACGTGGCCACAATCCTCGCCCTTACTTCCGTCGCGATTTAGACAAATAATTCGTTCAGTCCGCATGAAGGTCTCCTAACTCATCAGTGCAACATCTTCTTGAACACAAATAATCAAAGAACCACAGAGGTGAGACAACGGTGAGGACTCGACAGCAAGAAACCACTGAAATGCTGGAGCAAAAGAAAACCAACCGTTAGATTCCGATGGGCCCGACCTGAGACAGAGCATCAGGCACCAACCAACATTTCCTTAAATTAGATCTCTCTAATTATCAATAAGCTTTTACGTTGGAACCGTCATAAAATCTGAGGCCTGAACCACTGGCGTGCAATTAAAGAGGGAAGCAAAGTTGCCAACCGTGATTGGGTTAACTACCATGCATGCAGTCTGTCGTATAACATACATGTAGTACCCAATATTTTTATATCGAAGAATGATTTTACGAAATTGGGTGCTGAAATCATTGCGGTTATATATTTTTCTGAATTTATATACTAAGTCACCATAAAATTCGGGTTCCGATAGACCTTGTTGCAGAAGAGATTTAAGCCCAATATTGAATTTTGAAATTAAATCAGAATGGCGTCTATAAAATTTTGAAAAGGCGTTGCGTAGTTTATGGTGCCGATAACCCTGATTAAGAAGTTTAGCCGTTAATTATTTATTACGAGTGTTGAAATCAGTTACATGACTACACATTCTAGCAAATCGAATTAATTGCGAAATATAAATGCCATAGGATGGCGCACGAGGAACAGCACCATCCAAAAAAGAAAAATTTACAATCTCAAAATCAAAGTCATCGCGTTTATCATAAATTTTGCACGAAACAAATCCATCTAAAGTAGAAAGATGTAAATCCACAAACGGGGCCTCGGTATCAGAAGAATAAGCTTTATTTAACTGAAGTTCAAGGAGGGGGGGGGTAAATCTGACTGATCAAACCATCGAAATAGGTATTGTCAATATTTAATAAATCATCTAAATATCTAGAAGTGGAGCTAAAAGCTTCAATAATTTCAGATTGGTTATCAATGGAAAGCGACAACATGAAGTCTCTTTCATAACAATACAAGAACAGATCAGCCACAAGAGGTGCGCAATTCGTACCGATCGGAATACCCACAATCTGTCTAAATAACTTAGTACCGAATCTGATATAAATATTGTCAAGTAGAAAGGTGATGGCATCACACACTTTCTGATATGACCAAAGTGTATAATTCTTATGCTCTACAGAAGTGAAAAATGCATTTCTGACATTACATGCAAGATAGGAGGAATCTTCTCTTTGAAAAGCCTATTCAATTAAATCATTAAGCTTTTCTTTTATAAGATTATGAGAAAGTGTAGTGTAAAGAGTGAAAAAATCGTAAGTAGACAGACTTGAAGCACGAAAACGTCTGGATTTCAATTTATTTAAAACCTCATTCGAATTTTTATAGACCAAAACAGATTTGTTCCAGATCTTTCAAAGACTTTATCACACTATTTAATTACATGCGTATTAACAGCAGTAAGACAGGAAGTCAATAATTTAGAAAGTTCAGTGGTAGCGCAAGAGCTAGAATTTGCAATAAACCGTGCTTTGTAAGGTCTTTTATGAAGTTTTGGTAACCAGTATAGCGTAGGAAGCTTGTCTTGGCCTTCGGTAACACACACAGCAAACTTGGTTGCTGAATGACAAATATGTTAATCTACTATAGCTCTCTCTTCAGCTAAAGGCTGAAAGTCTTTGGGTAAAGTGCACGACATGCATTGAATCACATGCCATTGTTTGATTCTAGGACACCCAATTTGCGACGTCAGGTTGTTTTATATATAGGTCATATCGAGCCGGTCGGTTTACCTACCACAACTCCTGTGCAGGCTTAAACATAAGCGGTTAACCAGAACAGTGCACAGTCTTTGGAGAATTTTGCATATCACAACACTGTGAACAATGATTTATTAGCAGCCTCATCTGGGCGGGTATAGTCCTGTTTGGCCTGAATCTTATTTTTTATGGTGACAACTCCAAGTTTCAACATTGCACTGGGATCTTAAATGTTACTGGACTAAATTTCTTCACCGAGGTGATAGATATAGAAACAGAATCCTCTGTCCTCTGTACCTTCACTGGAGACAAGAAGATTGGAAGTTTATTCCAATCTACAGTTCTTGTTCAGTAGAAATTAAACTGAAGTCCCGAAGGAAGAAGATAAGTAGTACACTGGTTCTGCTTTATACACACGTTTAGACACTAGATACCTAATTTAGGTATAACTTTATCGAACTAATTTTTTCCAGTGACAGATGTTAACTAGTGCATCTTCTTGCAAAAGAGATATAATGCATCTGATAAGTGCACCTTGTTACAAAAGAGACATAATACTTATGGTAAGACTTTGGTTTTAAGCTTGCTGTCTAAAGGCAGCTAAATTGTCTTGGCTGTGTCTGCATTTGTCACTTGTACCAGTATACACTGAAGCAACAAATGTACGACACTGTGAAATATAGCTATATGGATGGCCTTCACAATAGAGGCATTTTGCAAGTAGAAAATTAGAGTCTAAGTTTTATTGAGTGTCTTCAAAATATGTATTGAATTTGAAACACCGCTTGCGCCTGTAGCGAAAACTTGAGCACAACTCGATTTTCGAATCTACTAAATATGAGACAAAACGCCAAAAGATGGCATTGAAGACAAGCTAAGTAAAGTGAAATGAGTTAATAAGCGGTATTGGTTAAATAGAATACTTTAACAACCTAGTTATCCAAGTTTCAACATTGCACTGGGAACTTAACTGTTGGTTCGAATACCACATTTTAAATAACATTTTTGTTTTTCGTGTTTTTGTTTTGTGTGTGTGTGTGGGAGGGGGGGGGGGGGTCCGTTTAATACACAATTTTTCGTCATATTGCAGATTATATTTTCTGGTTCTTTGGAACCAGTGAGTTCATTAAGAATCATTTTGAAAATCGGGTCCTGCTCAAACCGGTGCTATAGGGGGTGGCCGGTGTTGCCATTTCAGTACTGATCATGAACAGACTCAATGAAACCGTGTCTGCTATTTACGTTTATTTGGTGTATTTTTGCTTCAAAAGGATCTAATTATTCAGAACTTATTTATGCAGCATGTGGCAAGAAATGCTCATCATATCTGAGCTTTTGGAACTTTTCAAACGAAGTAAGCCAGCTCCCTCTTATCGAGTTGACCAGCTTTTGAAGAGACACGGGCACACACTCCTGCAGCTATCATCATACCATCCAGATATGAATGCCATTGAGGTGATATCGGTAAATTTGAAAGGTTATGTTCATTATATTGGCCGGCGAAATTTACAGCTTCGCATGACAGATATCAAGGATCTGATCGAAGAAAGCATTGAAAGCATTGTTGAACTAGAAATGTTTTCAGAGGAAAAAAATGTCCCCACACCATAAATATATCTTAAACACCCATTTGATATTAATAACTAGGTTAAAGTCACCAAAATGTAAGATGCAAACAAGCCATTTTGGCCAAAAACTGACAGTTTTCCTCGGAGCCTGTGACCTTAACCCCACCCCAAACAAAAAAAAATCACTCATTAATAAGCTCAGATCACCAGACAAATTTGGGAAACTGTAATTTAATATTGTACCGATTTTGACCAACATTCATAAATTTTTACATGATATAGGTTATAGATAAGCCAATTTTTGGCCCCAAAAGAACAGGTTTCGGAAGATCTTGGCTTTAGAGTGCAGACAAGCCATTTTTTGGCCCAAAACTGACTGTTTTAAGGGGGGGGTCTGTGACCTTGTAAAAAGGTCAAGGTCACCAAAAACTAAACAAAACAGCATTATGTTGTAATGATATAATGTACCAAGTTTGAATGTCATTAATTAATTTGTTTATGAGAAATGGTACAGGCAAACCTTTTTGTCCCAAAACCATCTGTTTTTGGCAGCCTGTGACCTTGAAAAAATGTCAAGGTCACCAAAATATAATCATATATGCGTCATGTTGTAAAGATATGTTCTACCGAGTTTGACTAAAATTAATCAATTCGTTAAGGTGAAGAATACGGAAATGACGTCGCCGCCAAATTTTACGCGCGTTTACCGGCGACGTCATTGGATGCCAAACAAACGTCCTCATTTGTCCATTTCCATGCCGGCTAAATGATAAAAATCTTTTAACATGTTGTATTTATTTATTTATTTATTTATTTATCAACCTTTCAAATAAATTAGCCTAGATAAAACGTTAATAGTCATGAGAAAATGTAACATAGTACGAACATTTACGATTTAGCGGCAACTGAAATCAGTTTGCATACTCCCGCTTAAGGCTGACACGATTAATCGTGTAATCGATTAATCGATCGATAATTCAAACAAAAAAGATTATCATTTTTGATACGCTTTTAATTGATTACTTGATAGGTACAATGTACTACCCAAACTTATGCCTAAAATAGCTGGATGAGTGGCAAACAGTGCAGACCCTGATGAGGCGCCGCAGTCTGCGGCGTCTCATCTGGGTCTACACTGTTTGCTCAGGTCTGTCTGTTCAAATATACATATGGTAAAGTGCAACATATGGTAAAGAGTCATGCTCAGACAGAAAGCCAGACAGGTAAAATTATGACAAAAACCTTAGCGATTACTGATCGATTATCGATCGCAATGACAGGACCGATAATCGATTATCTTTTCAGCTCCGATTAGCCAGCCCTACGAGTCCCGCTGTCTATTCACAGTCTTCACTGTACCAAATAATACGCTGGTCATTTTACATAACTTGATCAAATCCTCCGAATTAAATGTAAATGTATATGTCAAGAAAACAAGGCGAAGTGATGTATGCAGTGATCTACTGATTACTTTCATTATTTTTTGCTAAAACTATTATTGTAGACATACGTAGAAAACATTATACCGAGCCTCTCTCACAGGCACACAGTGAGAATAGAGGTTTTTTTTTACCTCGAATTTAAATACAGAAAAATGCCTCAACTGGCGTCTAAAGGGGCTGTTGACATATTTGCTAATGCATGATGACTCGGAAATTATGTTCATTAGGCTACAGCTTAACGACAAGTTGACGGCGCACTTCCGAAACGCCGTTTACAAATTACGTCAAAATGCGCCTAAATTATACATATCCGCTACTATAGCTCATAAACTAACCTGGTAGTCAAGGACCTTTTTCATCTCATTCCAATCAACAATAAATACGACACAAAATATCAGTTTTTTGAAAAATTCTGTGGGCCAGTTTATTTTCTATTGGCCAAAAAGATTGAAAATTAGACAATTTTCATCGGATTCCCATTGCTTTCTTTACAAATGATTTTGGTATTTTTGCTACATGGCACCGAAAGGAACATAGTAACATATCATTTTTATTGCATGTACCCGTGCAGAATGTTGAGACGTACTCGCATGCAAAATTAAAAAAAAAAAAAAAACTATGGGAGAGCCCATTTACGTATTCTTGACCTAAATGAGAGCCGGGCTTCTCCAGACTTTCGGATGAGTCTTTAAACCGAGGTCCCGTCTCCGTATGACCTTAGCTGTTGGTGGGACGTAAAACGCAAGCACTCACTCACTCACTCGTTAATGAGTCTGAAAAAGCCATTTTTGGCCCTAAATTGACTGTCTTTGGGGCGCTGTGACCTTGAAAAAAGGTCAATGTCACCAAAATCTAATCAAATCTGCGGTATGTTGTAATGATATGTTGTACCAAGTTTGATGGAAATCAATCAATTCGTTACTGTGCTAGAGTGCAGACAAGCTTTTTTTGACCCAAAATTGACTTGTTTGGGGGCCTGTGACCTTGAAAATGAGGTCAAGGTCAACAATATACAATCAAATCTGTGGTATGTTGTAGTAGATATAATGTATCAAGTTTGACTAAAATTAATTGATTCGTTAAGGAGATAGAGTGTAGAAAAATCATTTTTGGTCCAAAAATGACTGTTTTGGGTCACTGTGATCTTGAAAATGGGGCCTAGGTTACCAAAATTTAGGCAAATCTGCGATATGATGAACTGATAATATGTACCAAGTTTGACGAAAATTAATCAATTTGTTAATGATACAGAGTGCAGACAAACCATTTTTGGCTCAAAAATGAGTGTTTTGGGGTCCCTGTGACTTTGAAATGATATCAAGGTCACCAAAATTTAATCAAATCTGCAGCATGTTGTATTGATATATTGTACCAAGTTTGACTACAATTAATCGATTCGTTAAGGAGATAGAGTGCAGAAAAGCCATTTTTGCCCAAATATGTCAGTGAGAGATACAGAGGACTCGCTGAAACTTCAGAATGATATAGATAGATTAGGACGTTGGGCACGAAAATGGGGCATGAGATTTCAGCCTGTTAAATGCAATATTATGAAGATAACGAGGAAAAGAACAAATAAAATTGAGGCTTTTCACACCTTAGAGGGAACTGTCCTCGAGAACGTGGATTCCATTAAATACCTTGGGGTGACACTCACACATGATTTGAGATGGAATACATATATTAGCAACATGTGTACAAAGGCAAATAGAACGCTTGGTTTCCTGGGGTGAAATCTTCGAGGTAAAAGAGACAGCATATAAAGGACTTGTTCGCCCAGTCTTGGAATATGGTAGTTGTATCTGGGACCCCAGCGGAGACCTTAATGAAGAAATTGAAAACGTTCCGAATATGGCTGCTAGATTTGGCCCAAAATTTGAAACTGGGAGCAGACTGGAATACTTGGAAAATTAAAATGGGAGTCTCTCAAGAAAAGGAGAAAAGACAGTAGGCCCATTCTTTTATACAAAGGTCTAAAGGGTGCTGCCAGCATCCCAACAGATGACCTTGTTCCCCCAGCTAGGCACTGCAGAAATCATCATTCATTGGCGTTTCAGACCCTTGCTGCAAGAACTGATATTTATAAAGAATCGTTCTTCCCCCGAACCATTAGAGATTTGGAATGCCCTTCCCGATTCGAACAGGCCTACTATCGATAAAACTTGTTTGAAGAACTTAAAACAATGTTTTTAAAAAGGTCCCCATCACTGATAGGCTCTGCAATGTTTTAAAAATGGTCCCCATCACTGATAGGCTCTATATATTAGAGCCTATCAGCGATGGGGACTTTTTTAAAAACATTGTTTTAAGGTCTTCAAACAAGTTTTATGGATAGTAGGCCTGTTCTGTCGGGCTAGAAAGCTAATCAGACCTGACCCCAAGCATCTGTGTGAACATCAACAACGAAAATCTGCTATGCTTAGTAACGTTGGGTTAAATGACAATCGAATTTATTTATTTTGCTGTATTTGTTGGTGTTGTGTCTGCTCACTATAGGCAATTAAAGAAGACGTGTTTGCACAAGTCCAAGCATCTTCGCAAGCCAAGGGTACTAAGCCGGTAACGTAATTGACTAAGTACCTTTAGTTTGCGAAGATGATGTCCAAATAACGATCACCGTTTCTTCCCAGCAGGCGTATGGCGCAATTATGACGTCGGATCAACGTCGTTGCGACGTCATGACCTAAATGCAACGTCTAATCTACGTCGGTGCACCGACGTTGATTTGGCGTTGCCCAAGCGACGTGTGCCTGCTGGGTTATCATCGTCTCTTTATATAAGTCTACAATGTACAATCCGTAAAGTCGAAAATCTGAAGCGCCAGTCACAAGGCTGGCAGGTAGAAGTTTTCTGGTAGTAGGAAAGCAACGGTATGTGCGATTAGAATCTAGTTTTCGGCATCGGATGAAGAAATGTGTGCATTTTATTCCTTTGATCTTCATTTGTTTTAGTAGGCCTAAACTTGTACGGATCAATCAGTGATTTTGCAATCTCTGTCGCCCGTCAACACGATGTATCCAGGAAGTAAGACAAACCTCCCACTTACTGGTCATTATTTTCACATAAGAGACGTCGCAAACGCACGAGTAACGGCTGACAAACGATCGAGGAACGGCTTTTCGGGTCGACTATTTATCAATCGACACAAAGTTACAAAGGAAAATATATCTTTCTGTGTGGCTATCACTGATTTTGTGGGATATCAAAGAACCGGTTATTAATAGAAAATAGCCGATCTGTTATTAACCTGAGGTCATAGAATCTAGACTGGAATCGTGTGTTGAGTTTGACAAACAATGTACACAAAGACAGATGCTGCAGCACGCGGCCTGTGAACAGGGTCTACACTGATGTGGCGTCTGATCATGGTCTACATTGTTTGACTAAAATGCTGATGTTCCAGGGTTAAACGTTTATGGTATTAAACTCAGTTCAGAATATCGACGGATCAGTGCTGTCAATTTTAATTTTTGAAAGCGGGTTTATAAAATAAGGTTTAAAGATTTGGTCTACACACAAAAATGCACCACCGTCAGAGGTAATGATAATCATATGACTAAAATACATTTCTTCATCGGATGCCGAACACTGTACTCTAATCACACATTCCTTTTCTTTCCTACCGACAGAAAAATTCCTGCCAGCCTTGTTTTTCTGGCGCTAGCGATTTTTCAGTGTACCCCGAGTTCTGAGTCTACAGTCTTAGGACGCTTCCGATTTGGCAACTGTACGGTTATGTAGTGTAAACTTGACTTTGACTTGTTATTTATATTTTTCAGCCATAATCGCCTGGCTGAGTGAATGAGTGAATGTTAGAGTCCCACCAACAGCTATGGCCATACAGAAACAGGACCTCGGTTTAAGGACTCATCCGAAAGTCTGGAGAAGCCCGGGATCGATACTGTGATCCCTGGTTTACAAGGCGAGTAGCGTAACCACTACACCACAAAGGCTTCTAATCGCCTCGCTGACTCTCTTGGCGGATCGATGTCCTGCAAAAAAAAAAAAAAAAAAAAAAAAAAAGAAAGAGAGAGAGAAAAAGAATTACAATAATTACAAACCTGGACAGGTATGAACTTGAAATGTTCACGAAAATTCGATCAATAGGCTTTTCCGGAAGTGGTTGAGACAGTCCGAAATTTGAAGCATTTTACTGAAACCGACCCAATGAGAACACGACTTCACCGTCAGAATGACTGGTAGCAGCCATGGCGAGACATCCCCACAATCCAGTCTCTACAACAACCCCATCCAGGCTGGAAGGTCTCCACGTGAAAAAGTCAACGAAATAGAGTCTCTAAAGGATACTGAAGCACAATAAAGTCTCTTCAACGCAAATTGCTTACACCATCTCAGACACAGACCCAGGTGGGTGTGTGGTGGTGGTGGGGGTGGGAGTGGGGGTGGGGGTGAGAGCGTTATCTGATTTTACTATCTGGGGGGGGGGGGGGGTCGACGGAAAACACGCTATTTATTTAATTCGTGTAGCAGGTATATATTTTGGGATCACTTCTAAAACAAACAGACATTTTGGGGGAAAGCCTTTCTAATCCCGATATCCGTGACGGTGTTTTCCTAAATATTCCGGTTTTCTTACTGCCTCTTCAGACAGGTGTGGATAAAATAGGAAAAAATCAGGAAATCTACACCAAATGGATGGACTCTTCCAAAATATTTGGTATTTTGAGTGCTATCAGTGAAAATAAGTGTATTGGTGACCTTTATCCACACATTGTATCACATCACGAAAACACGTCTATATAATTTTGACCCCCTTGAACCCCACTTTTATATAGTAAAACTGGGGTTTCCGGGGGTATACCTTATTTTTCTTATTCTGCTCTAAAATATATATTGTGGGCACTCGTTAGAACCGCCTCGATGAGGCGGTTCTAACGAGTGCCCACAATCTATATTTTGGGCAGAAATAAGAAAAATATCACAATTTTTCATCCTAAAATTTTCATTGTTTCGGCGATAAAGGTGGCAATGTATTTGTTTGATTTTGTTTGTTTGTTTGTTTGATTTGAGGTTTAACGTCCCCGTCAACACTGTAAAGGTCATTTTGGAGACGTTGCTTCCAATTTTGTGGGACTTTTACCCGACATTGAGATGAAATGACATCTCAAGCCCTGTCACCCAATGAAACCAATAGGATTTATTAGCATGGACGGTCTCGCACCGCGGTTCCTGGACAGGCTTAGATCCTCTTAGCGGTTTACCAGTACTAGTGTGTGGGCCGGATTCAGCTCTGCGTTGAAGCATCATGCAGCCCGTATATTTCTTCAAGCCCCTATGGGCGGGGGCTTAACACAATGTATTTGTATAGGCGTGTTTTCGTAATGAGAATTTCTGAGCAACAGTTCAGTGGCATGTTATAGTAATTAAGGGGAATGGATACACCTTCAGGGGAGGCAACTCCCGCAAAAGATTTTTTGTTTGTTTGTTTGATTTGAGGTTAAACGTCCCCGTCAACATTGTATAGGTCATTTTGGAGACGTTGCTTCTAGTTTTGCGGGGCTTTTACGGTTTTACCCGACAATGAGATTCCACTGTTCCTCAGTGGAATAGTCTTCCCTCCTCTATGGTAAATGCCAAAACTGCAGAGGAGTTCAAAGCCCGCATGGTGTAGATCGGGACCCAGAGGTGCATGTTTAACGCACCGCCCAACTGAGGTAATGGCCAAGTATGACCGACTCAACATATGAAGATAGAAATGACATCTCAAGCCCTGCCGCCCAATTAAACTAATAGGGTTTATATGCATGGACGGTCCAACTCGCATCACTTTTCCTTGGCATGCTTAGAACCTCTAAGCAGTTTACCAGTACTCATGTGCGGTTGGTTTCAGCTCTGCTTGGAAGCATCATACTTCTTCAAGCCCCGATGGGCGTTGGCGGGAAAGTATTTTTGTCCTATGTCAATAGGCGTCAACTCTTAAAGGAAAGAATTTGCTCCAGGGGAGCAAATTCTATCCTGTAAGAGTAGACCCCTCTTTCAGTGGAACAGGGCTTATAGAAAAGCGAACAGGAAGTTCCAAAAGTTGTCTCCGTTTGAAAAAAAATGGCGGGAATCTGCCGGGTCTTCCAATTCCTCTTAAAGAGCGCTTTGGTGCAGTGGTAGTGCATCGGATTAGTGATCAAGAGGTTGCGGGTTCGAGCCTCACGCTAACCAAAGTGTTGTGCCCTTGAGCAAGGCACTTCATCCACATTGCTTAAAAAAACAACAACTGAAAGTATTGGTTACCACCCAGAAAATCCTGCTCGTAATGCTCAGATGTGAGCGAGTAGCAGTAATAGGAGAAAAGAAAAAAAAAAAGGTTATACTATTAAGAGCTGTTCAAAGCACTTTTATTACCAGTATGATGTGGGAATATTTTTGGCTGTTACAATTGGGAGATATTTTGTGGTTATTGATGATATACTGAATATTTCTAGGGTACATTGCCAATCTTATTATTATTTTTTTTGTGAGCACTAGATGATTGGAAGCAGTCTATGTAGCAGGAAAAAATCAGAGTACCCTTCTGGGGAAACGACGCGGACGGAGACGGACGTAGGTAGGACAGGGGTCACAATATATGCCCCTTCCATCATTCTTCGAATAGCGGAGTTATACAATGCGCCTTCCTTATTTGACTGGTCATATGAATGTACATAGATCAAGTACGTGGAAACACGCGAGGACGTGTATCAATGGGCGTGCCTTATATGTGTTTGCTTAAGGGCAGAAGCTCATAAGTTTAATTTAATTTGACTGCATGGCCCAGGTGGTTCAGTCTGTTGTGCGCCTTGACTGTTGGACTATGAGGTGGAGTTTTACTATAAATCCCCTATTTTGTGATATTACTAAATCGAATAAGTGATATCACTTATTCTGTGTAGTGATATCATTAAACAGCGATGAATTGCTCATAATTATAGTGATGATCTAGTAACAGGATGAACCCTATAAGAATTCATCAACTTATCCGCACACATATATGACGTCGTTTCGGCTCCAGTATTTGTCTAGTTTGGTTTTAAAGTCATTCACATCCGTGGCTTGTACAAAAATTTCTGGTAGAGCATTCCAATCATTTATGACTCGTTGAGAAAAGTGTCGCTGTCTTTCAGATGTTTTCAATTTTTTAGCCTGCGTCCTCTTGTTGATGTCAAACCTGGTATCTTGAAAAATCTGTCCGCATGGATATACTCCAGTCCTCTATTTATTCATGTCTCCGCGTCTCCTGCGATGTACTAGACTTGGCAATTTTAGTTTTTTTTTTTTTGTTTTTTTTTTTTTTTCAATCTTTCGAATTTGCGATATCACAAAATCAAGTTAGTTATCTCATAAAATAGAATCAGCGATATTACATAGTCAAAACTATTTAGTGATATCACAAAATCGAATTTGTGTTATCACTAAACTGATCGGCCAAACATCTACAGTAGAAATGCGATGGGTCGAACACCGATGGCTCGTTTACCATGGATGTGTCGGACCCATTCTTGAGCCCCTAGCGAAATCCTCTACATAAGACATGGGGGGATAATTAAGGAGAATTTAGTCTTTTATCTTGCAAATATATGCTGTGTGTACTCATTAGAATCGTCTCGATGAGGCGATTCTAATGATTACACACAGCATACATTTCCATTATAGAACACCGAAAAGATATCTAAAAGTATCTCGTTACGCCTCCTGACAGTAACCTCAGGGGCTCGAACTCCCCCTGTCTCGAACAGATTTTCGAGGTCCCAAAGGTGTTCGAGCCATTGAAGTTCCACTTTATTTTCAAAATTTTAAAACATTTTGCGTCGAATGAAAAATAAAGCTCGACGCAATATGAAGAAGTGGATCGTAAAAATACGGGTATTAGGATGTTTGGGCTTAAAATCGACGTGTTGGTACTGAACACATCTTTTCTCACTTCGTCTGCCTTACCGAGGCGAAAATTTGCTGGAAAAATAATCATAAAAGTTTTATAACATTTTGCGTTGAGAGACAAATTAAGACTGACGAAAAGTGTTATAACTTTTACATTACGAAAACACGCCTATACTAATACATTGTAAACTTTACCGCCGAAAAAAATGACATTTTAAGATGAAAAATTGCTCAAAAGATCGAGGCGGTTCTAACGAGTACCAACAATTTATATTTTATAGCAGAAATAATAGTAATAAGGTTTACCCCTGTAAACCCCAGTTTTACTTCATAAAGTGGGGTTCAATGGGGTCAAAATTATATAGGCATGTTTTCGTGATGAGGAAGACCAGAATCGTTAAAATCGATTTTAGGCCAATGACGTTGGCAGAAAAAGTGGGTTCAATGCAAAATGTTATAAATTTTATAAAAGTATTAATCGTACTAATAGTTGAACTTGATGCATTTGCACTTTTCATGTCTAATGTCATTTCCTATTCCTCGGCAAGGCAGTGATTGGCCTAAAATCTATCTTCAAAATTTTATAACATTTTGCGTCGGATGAAAATCTGAGCTTAAAGGTGCATTATTGAGCTATCTGGAAAAAATGCTTCCAAAAATAAAATACATATAGCCGGTATTTTTCTTTGAAACAATACAAATGAATGCATTTTATGCAAAAATGCGAACAATTATGATGACAGGTAAACGAGTTTGAGAGGGATTCCCTAACTAGGTTTCGAACACTAGTTAGCTCTATTTTTAGTTCGTCACAAAAATAGAATCCCCATATATGACATTATGCGACGTTCATTTTTGGCCTTGTTTGCTTAGGCCATGCCTGAATCGGAAAAAAATGACGCTGAATACCATGCCATAAGTAACGACACTCAGAGACGATACTGTCGCCATGAATGTAAGTGACAGATTTATTTTTAGAACAGAAATTCAGAACACATGTTCAGAGCGAAGGGTAAACACGAATGAAAACGACCATTTTCACAAAGTTCTGAAGCTGTATTTGGCTCCAAAAGTGTACACGTGACAAAGGAGTATGCATTGAAGATTCAGAAAAAAATTGAGACCCGGTAGCTCAATAATGCACCTTTAAACCTTTATTTTGAAATGCCGACCAGTTTCTCATCCTGCTGTCCTGCCATCCTACTATCTTAACAGGTTCCAGCAGGATGAAAATTGATATTTTTGAGTACTACGTTTGAAAGGACGAATTGGACCACATTTGACTTCTATTCTTTGACATAGTTTTCATCACGAAAACACTCCTATAAAATTTTTGAACCCCCTTAAACCCCACTTTTATATTTCTGCTCTAAAATATAGACTGTGGGCACTCGTTAGAACCGTCTCAATGAGGCGGTTCTAACGAGTACCCACAATCTATATATTGAGCAGAAATAATAACAAGAGGACCATGGTGGTCCTATATCACTCACCTGAGCTAAGAGATTAATATGTGCGTGTCGGGCCAGGGCAATTTTTGGCTTCAGGTCCATAATTTGAACAATTTTGGTAGAGGTCCACTAATAAAACTTAATAACAAATATCAAAATCCTGTGCCTTCTGGTTTCAGATAAGAAGATTTCTAAAAGTTTCCTTATATAAGTCTATGTAAGAACAGCGGGCCCCATGATGGGGTAAACAATCATGGTAAAGGTCCACTAGATGAAGCTTCATACCAAATATCAAAGACCTGAGCCTTCTGGTTTCAGACAAGAAGTTTTTTAAAGGTTTCCCTGTAATGCCTTTGTAAAACCAGGTGGGGGGGGGGGGGGGGGGGGGGCCTGGTGCGGGGACTTTTTCGGCCCCAGGGCTCATAATATGAACAATCGTGGTAGAGGTCCACTAGATGAAGCTTCATACCAAACATCAAAGATCTGGGCCTTCTGGTTTCAAAAAAAAAGTTTTTTAAAGATTTTTCCTGTATATGCCGTTGTAAAACCAGGGGGCCCTGGTGCGGGGGCATTTTGGCACAGGGCTATAATTTGAACAATCTTGGTAGAGGTTCACTAGATGAAGCTTCATACAAAATATCAAAGACACAGGCCTTCCGGTTTCAGATAAGAAGATTTTTAAAGGTTTTCCCTATATATGCCTATGTAAAAGCAGGGGGTCCTGTGGCAGGAGCATTTTTGGCACCAGGGCTATAATTTGAACAATCTTGGTAGAGGTCCACTAGATGAAGCTTCATACCAAATATCAAAGACATGGGCCCTCTGGTTTCCGACAAGAAGATTTTTAAAGATTTTCCCTATATAAGCCTATGTAAAACCAGTGGGCCCTGGTGCGGGGGCATTTTTTGCTCCAGGGCTATAATTTGAACAATCTTGGTAGAGGTCCATTAGATGAAGCTTCATACCAAATATCAAAGACATGGGCCTTCTGGTCTCAGACAAGAAGATTTTTAAATGTTTTCCCTCATAACATAAGCCTATGTCAAACCAGTAGGTCCTCGTGGGTGGGCGGGGCATTTTTGGCTCCAGTGCTATAATTTGAAAAATCTTGGTAGAGGTCCACTAGATGAAGCTTCATACCAAATATCAAAGACCTGGGCCTTCTGGTACCAGAGAAGAAGATTTTTAAGGGTTTTCCCTATATGTAAAATATGTGTTTTCGTTATGTTCTGTTTGGTGCCTACCACAAAATGGTTAAAGATTCGAAATCCCGATCAACTTTTCATCATGCTGTATTACCAGCAGCATGAAAATTGACCTTTAACAGCCGTACACTTTAAACAAGTAGCCAAATTCGATTTCTACTTTTTTACATAGTTTTAGGTGCCTACAATATGGTGGTGAAAGTTTTGTAATTCGTAACAATTTTTCATTAAAATGGTAAAAATTTACTATCAAAAATGATTTTGTTTCTGATGAAAATCCTGATAGTTTTCATATTTCTGCTCAAAACATAGATTGTTGGTACTCGTTAGAACCGCCTCGGCGAAACGAGTACGCACACTCTATTAATTTGAGCGAAATAAGAAAAATAAAGTCTTCCCCCGAAAACCCAAGATTAACTATATAAAAGTGGGGTTCAATGGGGTCAACATTATCGTGATGTCGTCCTGGTGTACTTCGAGCAGGACGAAAAATGCGTTCTCACAGCCGTATGCGTTAATAAAGGGAGGGGCACAATTTGTTTGCCAATTTGCTACATAGTTTTAGGTTAATACAATTTGGAAGTTCAGAACAATTTAGCATCCTGCTGTCCTGCCATCCTGCTATCTTAACAGGTTCCAGCGGGATGAAAATTGATATTTTTAATACTATACGCTTGAAAGAACGAACTGGACCGCATTTGACTTCTTCACTTTACCATAGTGTTTTGTTGTTGTTGTTGTTGTTGTTTTGGTGCTACCAAAGTCGTTAAAGTTTTGAAATGCCAATCAACTGTTTATCATATGGTGTATTTCCAGCAGAATGAAAATCACGCTTTAACAGCCGTACAATTTAAACAAGTAGCTAAATTTGATTTCTACTTTCTTACATAGTTTTAGGTGCCTACAATATGAATATGGTGGAATTTTCTATTTTTTTATTTTTATAATTCGGAACAATTTTTCATCCTGGTGTACTAGCTTCGAGCAGGACGAAACTGCTTTAAAGAAGGAAAGTGGTGACTTTCGTACATAGTCAACTGCAAATAGCCAAAAAACGTTGAAATGGCTATTTGCAGTCAACTGCAAATAGCTAAAAAACGTTAAAATGGCTATTTGCAGTTGACTGCAAATAGCCAAAAAACGTTAAAATGGCTATTTGCAGTCAACTGCAAATAGCCAGAAAACGTTAAAATGGCTATTTGCAGTCATTCTATTAGCGTTAGAAAGGCCACCTGGAGATGTTAAAAATATTTTAAAATGGAACGGGCCTCTGCGGCCTAGTAGTTAATTAGAGCTCGGACTTTTAATCATTAAGACTCTCACCGTTATGACTATGTTTGTTTGATTTGATGTATTACGTGCTCTGCAACACTATTTAGGACATTTTAGAGACGCTACTTCCATTTTTGTTCGACTTTTTCCACAGATTGAGACGTATGTGTGTGTGTGTGTGTGAATTCGGGTTTAACGTCGCTTTCAACAATTTTTCAGTCATATCACGACGGTGTCTGGTTGCGACAGGGAGCTCAATGCTCACGTTTATAGTGCTGCCTCACTGAAGTATCATGTCCCAGACACATTACATGATACCACACCCAGTCACATTATCCTGACACTGGATCGACCAGTCCTAGCTCTACCCCGTAAATCTGAATGCCAAGCGAGGAGCAGCTAGTACCATTTTTAACGACTTTGGTATGTCGCGGCCCGGGATCGAACCCGAGACCTCCCGTTCCCCCAGAATGAGACGTAAAGACATCTCAAGCCGATGACACCTATAGGGCCTAGGATGCACCGACTCGCACCACTTGGCCTTAGCAGGCTTAGTTTTTCTAAACGGTTTACCAGTATTCATGTGCAGGCAGTTTCTGCTCTGTAAGGTAAGCTTTATGCGGCCAATCTATTTCTCAAAGCCCCGCGATGGGGGGGGGGGGGGGGGGGGGGGGAACTATAAAATGGCTATATAGAGTCTATATTTTGTGTGAACATATGACACCAATAGTTTTAAATCACATATTGTTTCCATTTTTGTTTCACTATTTAGCAATGTACTCTGCTTATTTAAATGAAATATCTATTTTGTAAAGCCCATGAGAGGTTGGTGGGGAGTGGGGGTGGGGGTGGGGGGGGGGGTGAGGCAAAGTTGACGTGTGTCTTGCGTCACTTGGGCGTCCATCTGATATTGGCTTACAGTTGGTTAAGATAATGGTAGAGAGGGGATGATGTTATTTGTTTCTGATGATGTTATTTCTTCTGTTTCTACACTTCCATTTGTTTTCCTCTTACTCCTCCGTCTCTCATTTTCATCTCTGCTATCTCTTCTATCTCCCCCCCCCCACCTTTCTTAGGGACAGGACACAAAATTACTCACTGAATGAGACCGTCCAATGCATATAAGCATTTTGGTTTCATTGGTCGACAGGACTTGAGTTGTCATTTCATCTCAATGTCGCCGAGTAGAAGTCCCACAAAATTGGAAGCAACGCCTCCAAAATGCCCTAAATGGTGTTGACGGGGACGTTAATCCTCAATTCAAACAAACAAATGATCCGCCCCCGTCCATCGGGGCTTAGAGAAATAGAATGCGCTGAATGGTGTACACCAGGTACTCAATGTGCCGGTAACGTCAAAGTAACGTCGATGCAACGTAGTGGCAAACACTCACTATAAAATGAACGGGCGTGGTGTGGTATTTAACCATTATCATGCTGGACAAGTCAACCCTACCTTTGCAAACAATATATATTCAGATCAGGAAGCCATCTGATCAGGATCTACAGTGTTTGTCATGAAGATTTTTGTTTGTTTGATTTGAGGTTTAACGTCCCCGTCAACACTGTAAAGGTCATTTTGGAGACGTTGCTTCCAATTTTGTGGGACTTTTACCCGACATTGAGATGAAATGACATCTCAAGCCCTGTCGCCCAATGAAACCAGTAGGGCTTATTAGCATGGACGGTCCGCCTGGCACTGCGGTTCCTGGACAGACTTAGATCCTCTAAGCGGTTTACCAGTACTAGTGTGCGGGCCGGATTCAGCTCTGCGTGGAAGCATCATGCAGCCCATATATTTCTTCAAGCCCCTATGGGCGGGGGCCGTTGTCATGAAGAAGTGAACTGAATAAATACAGTAATGTCATTCTTTGATATTCTGCAATGGGCGTGGCTAAAATAAGTGTAATTGTTGTGGTATTTAACACTTATAATGCTTTTTAAGACAACCGCTTCCTTTGCAAACAATGTCGATTCAGATCAGGAAGTCATCTGATCAGGATCTTCAGTGTTTGTTATAAATTTGTGAATAGAATGCAGAAAACCATTTTTTTTTAAATAATGTATGGGCTGCATATACTGTTTGATATCAATTTTCAGTGAAAATTTAAAGCCTTTGTTTTAATTTGTAGGGGCAATATTCACTCGTTGTGTCATTATATTTTTCTCGACTGTTTTAACCCCTTAATATGCCAGTCACAACAATTGTCATCTGAATTGCTGTGTGCTGATTACATTAAAAAGTCATTGTTGTAGACAGTGTGGATCCAGATCAAACTGCTGTGAACAATCTGATCGGGGTCCACCCTGTTTGCTTGTATGCCTAAACATTCTTTTAGATAGCAAAAATGTGAAATAGATGAGATACGCAGACGACATTTTCAGATGCATTTTTTCTTAGCACCTCAAGGGTTGAATTAATAAATGTCATCAATAGGATTATAAAATCGTTCAATAGGATTACAATAGATATGCGGTCAACATTACAGCCCCGGGGGTCTCCACACGCCTTTATACAAACTCAATTGTATAATGAACCACACCATGAGTAAAACTGTCTTTGCGAAGATCTGGTCAAATACCATACATAAAGAGTTTCCTATTTTGCTATGTGACCCATATTAAAGAAAGTTTTATCATTGCAAAAATGGACTGGCTCATATTTACAGAATTCGAATTTTGACATGCACGTTTATATCACACATATAGTGAAACTTTTACCACCAAAAAGTGGAAGTTTTCAGATACTAAATTTTGATATCTTTCATACTCATGCTCAAAACATAAAATTGTAGGAACTCGTTAGAACCGCCTCGGCGAGGCGGCTCTAATAAGGACCCACAATATATGTTTTGACTAGAAGTAAGAAAAATAATGTATTAATACAAACTGGAAGAAAATGAAACAAATTACACTGAAAGAAAATATATTCTGCTACTGTAGGGGCTTGTACGATAGCGAAATGATACAGTGTTGCCAGTGCCCCTTGGGTCAAAATTGGCTATGCCTATGTGCCTAGTAGCTACCATGGACTTAAAATGGAAAACAAAAACTTAAAATTAAAAAAAAAAAAAAAAATCAAAAATCTTCTTCCGTGAAACCATAAGGCCCAGAGCTTAGGTATTTAGCATGTAGCAACGTCGAGTAGATAGTGACATACAAGTTAGCTCTGTATTGTCGAATGGATGGATACCGCCCCCACCGTGGCCCTTGTCACCATGAGTTATTGTTAGTTAGTTAGAATGAGTCCGTTCATTTCCGTCTGGTGCACTAGGTCCTGACAGGTGCCCAGATAGTGACATACAAGTCAGCGATGACTTCTTCCTCAAAAAAAGAAAACAATTTTGAAGGAATGTTCCATGAGTGCCACTCTGACAATTTTCCAATCCAGAAAAAAATATATAACCCTTAAAATGACTTAAGTTCTGATCATCATGGCCCTCTTATTTGAATGAAGATGCTGTATATTTCCTTATTTCTAGTCTAAACATAGATTAAATGTGCTCGTTAGAACAGACTCAATGAGGCGGTTCAAAAATATGTGTTTGCACCAAAATAAGGAATGGTTATAATTACCCCTTAAACCCCGCTTTTCTCTATATAAAGTGGGGTTTAGAGGAGCCATAATTTCATGGACGTGTTAACCTGATGCGAAGAGCACACAACGAAGACTATGAATAGACAGCGCGGTTGCGCAGACTGATCTGAATTTCGATGGGCGCACGTGTAAAAGGCAGGAATATAAAATGACTGCAAATAGCCATTTTAACGGTTTTTGGCTATTTGCAGTTGACTGCAAATAGCCATTTTAACGTATTTTGGCTATTTGCAGTTGACTGCAAACAGACTCTTCCTTTTATAATTCGGAACAATTTCTCATCCTGGTGTATTAGCTTCCATCAGGACGAAAACTGCTTTAAAGAAGGATATGGGTCAAATTTGATTTAAGAAATAGATCAGCTCTAACTGTGATTTGTTGAGTAATAAATCACAGTTTGGAGGTCAGTTGAAAAGTAGACAAATCACAAGCGCGTAGCGCGCGTGATTTGTCTACTTACAACTGACCGACAAACTGTGATTTATTGCTCAACAAATCACAGACTAGAGCTGATATATTTCGATTCTAACACGCTTAAAATCGGCAATAATGTTGTTGTTTCTGTCAAAATCTCCCAACTTTTCGCCATTGTTAGAAGAAATCCCGCTAAAATTACCGACTGAAACACACGCATTTATATCCTTTTTTAACGTTTTCGATGCGAGAATATGACGTTACACCGTCTAACGTCAAGGAAATCGACAAGTGACGTCATAAATTTGCAGTTTTTAATGACGTCACTCGTCACGCTCTTCCGAGCTGTGATTTGTTGCAGAATAAAACACAGTTATTTTCCATTGCCTATATAGGCGCGCTGTGTTAGAATTCTAGTTTAGGTGCATACAACATAGGAAAAATTTTGAAATTTCGAACAAAATACGAAAACGTGCCTATAATAATGCATTGTAAACTTTATTGCCGAAAAACTTTAACTTTGTAAACTTTAACATAGTAAACTTTATCGCCTAAAATATAGATTGTGGGTACTCGTTAGAACCGCCTCGATGAGGCGGTTCTAACGAGTACTGACAATCTATATTTTAAAGCAGAAATGAGAAAAATAAGGTTTGTCCCTGTAAACCCCAGCTTTACTATATAAAAGTGGGGTCCAGGGGTGTTTAAATCATATAGGCGTGTTTTCGTGATGTTTTCATCCTAGTGTCCTGCAATCCTAGTAACTTAACAGTTTCATCCTGCTGTCCTGCTTTTCTGCTGACCTCGGATGTTGCGGGTTTCGAGTTTAATCCAATGATCAGCCCGCTTATGGATTACAACGGTTTCGAATATCATATTTGTTTGTTTGCATTATGGAGATGTTGCTCCTAGCTATTTAATTACATCTCCAGCCCTATATCCGATAGGGTTTATATATGCAGAGACGGTTCGACTCGCACAGCTTTAGTTTGCCTGTGCGATCGGTTTCACCATGCAGCCGGGCGGGAACCGCTCAAATTTCTTGTAATGTTAGAGCGTACCCCCATGGAGTTGAAATCAAGCACCGAAGTTCAAAATATGGAAATAGCTAGGCGCCTGTTCCATTGGTTTCCAGGAATAGTAACTTCTGTATATGCAAAGCCGTTGCTACAAGAATAATATGTGAGAAAATGGCTTCCACCATGCCATATACACGACTTACTTCTTCCGATCGAGTTTCGGCCGTTAGTACAAACTCTGTGTACAAACTTTCGGCCACTAACAACAGGCAGGAGATCAAGAGTTAGTAAAAATAAACATTCTTTATATACGAAGGAATACAACAAATAAACCGGTCACGGTTACGATGGTGTGTGTGTGTGTGTGTGTGTGTGTGTGTGTGTGTGTGTTAGTGATTTTCTACGGTCATCCTCTCCCTCCCGCTGATTCAAGAAGGGCAGTTGTCAGTTTCTGGTGAAAGAATGTGCACTGTACTGGTTAACCGCTTACGTATAAGTCTGCCCAGGAAAAGTGTGGATAGGTAAACTGACCGGCTCAAAAATGACCTAAAATAGTGTTGACTGGGCTGCTAAACTCCAGTACAAACAAATAAACGATTGTGTGTTTCTTTGGAAGTGGAGGTGTTGAGTTGGCGAGGCGGAGGTGCCGCGTTCCTTTTGCCACCAACTTGTTTGTTTGTTTGTTTGTATTGGAGTTTAACGACCCAGTCAACACTATTTTAGGTCCTTTTTGAGCCGGTCGGTTTACTTATCCACGATTTTCCTGGACAGGCTTGTACGTAAGCTGTTAACTAGCAGAGTGCTTTGTTTTGTTTGTTTGATTTGAGGTTTAACGTCTCCGTCAACACTGTAAAGGTCTTTTTGGACACGTTGCTTACAATTTTGTGGGACTTTTATCAGACATTGAGATGAAATGACGTCTCAATCCATGCCGCCCAATCAAAACAATAGGGTTTATAAGCATGAACGGGCCTACTCGCACCGCTTTGCCTGGGCAGGCTTAGATCCTCTAAGTGATTACCAGTACTCGTGTGCGGGTCGGTTTCAGCTCTGTGTGAAAGCATCGTGCAGCCCATCTATTTCTTCAAGCCCCGATGGACGGGGGCAAAGAACCATTAGAGTGCACATTCTTTCTCCAGACACTGACAACTGTCCTTCTTGAATCAGCGGATTGGAGAGAATGACCGTAGAAAAGATTTCATGATCAATCTCCACGAAAGAATGTTGCCGACCCAGGCGGGTATCGAACCCCTATGTGTTCACAGTTTCACAAGTCAGTATTGTCCTTGCAGCAGGTTAGGGAAGATGGGAGTGTTTTTTTTTTTATTTATTTTTTTTGTTTGTTTCACCATTTTCATTCCTTTTAACCTCATTCTCTCTTATCCATCACTATTATCTTCTCATCTACCTTTTCTATTGCTTACAATTGTTTACAAATGGTTACATTAACCTGTTGTCCAGGAAACAGCGAAAATCGTTGAACTTATTTTCTCCTATGCGTATCGTGTAAAACAAACGTAGCTCATTCACACAATAATCACAAAAAGTCCACTGTTGTGTATGAAGTATATTTTAAGACGAGGGGAGATTTAATTAAGGAGAATGGGAACACATTCAGGAGAGGCAACTCCTCCAAAAGTATTTTTGCCTCCCATGTCAATTTCTAATAGGGGCCAACTCTTAAAGGAAATAATTAGATCCTCAGGAGCAAATTCTTTCCTTTAAGAGTTGACCCCCTGTTGACATGGGACAGAGCTCAGGAAGTCCCGAAAGGTGTTTCCCTTTGAAAAATGGCGGAAAAACCTGTCAGGTTTTCCCATTCCCCTCAAGAGCTTCTCAGATTGTCGACTCTCTAAAATATAATTTTGTCGAAATACTGGTATGGTAAATTGTCAACCAGGGGTTAGTTCAAATAAAATATTCGTTAGTTATATTTAACGATGGCTTAACGAAGATATTAACGAAGAGATAACGAAGACGTAACGATTACGAAATGTCATTTCAAATATAAAGTCGTTAGTACTTCGTTAGCTAGTCCTTACCGAAGTTTCGTTAGTTAAAGTAACAAAAACAACGCGTCTGTGTAGAAAACGTGTAGAAAGAAAACACGCCAGAGATCAGCGGTAAACAAAGCGAAAAGAAGCTGAAAAGGCCCCACTGTTTCAGCAAAAGTGGCAGAAAAGAGTCTAGACGACCATAATTTGCTGTTTTGTCGCATGTAAATTGCTTCTTAAGCTTGTTTGCTTATAATGTACCCAGAAATGCTTGAAATGGTCATGTAATTTTATATGCATTTGGTTGATACGTGAATTTTGTATCAATATTGCCTCAGCTCTTCATGTTTGATTTGAAGTTTAACGTACCCGTCAACACTGTAAAGATCTTTTTGGAGACGTTGCTTCCCTTTGTATGGGACTTTTACCTGACATAGAGATGAAATTACCTATCAAGCCCTGTCGCCCATAAAACCTATACGGTTCATATGCATGGACGGTCCGACTCGCACTTCTTTTACTGGGCAGTATTAAAACCTCTAAGCAGTTCGTGGTCAGTTTCAACAAGTCCATGAATATAAACCCTATTAGTTTCATTGGCAGCAGGGCTTTAAATGTCACTTCATCTCAATGTCGGGTAAAATTCTACAAAAGTGGAAGCAACGTCTCCAGAATGACCTTTAAAGTGTTGACGGGAACGTTAAACATCAAATCAAATAAAACTTCTGGAATTCAACTAATTTTAGGGGCAGAACTCACATCCGCCACAGACCTATCTCTGCGAAAAAGCAGTGTTGATTAGATAATCACTCATGCAGATTAACATCATCGTCATCCACTCATCTTTTTCATGGTCAACGTCAGCATCATATAGCAAAGGTATGTTTCTCCGCATACATTAGTTGTGCAGTATTCCCGTTGATACGATAATATCCACGTTCCCGTTGATACGATAATATTCACGTTACGATTAGGGGAAAAGGTCAAACATCCGCCAGTTTTGTATTGGAATAAAAGTCCCATCAACAGCACCTTACACTCTGTAAAAATTAGCAATAGTGTAGAATCCTTGTTGAATATCCCTTATGGCATTTAACGTAATTGGAAAGTGTATAAACAATGATGCCCGCCTTGCCAGGTGATAGGAAACGGCGTGATGTTATCTGTCAGCTAACACAGACAAGAATTATAAGCCTCCGTGGTGTAGTCGTTACGCTACTCGCCTTGTAAACCAGAGGTTGCAGGATCGATCCCGGGCTTCTCCAGACTTTCGGATATGTCTTTTAACCTAGGTCCCGTCTCCGTATGATCTTAGCTGTTGGTGGGACGTAAAACTCAAACACTCACTCACAGACAAGAAGTTCCCTGATGCGTAGTATCTCTAGGCAATGCAAATTTGTGGAGACGTTAGTAATGCATTATTCCGCCGAAAAGGATGGTTTTAAGTCATTATGGAGAAGCCGGCATAATTCAAGGATGCCATCAAATCTGTACTGCTTGAGCAACTCTTATTGCATGTATTCAAAAGGATTAAGCCGGTCTCACATTAAGGGACGTAATATGGGCTGGCGTCGACGCCGTTGTCTCGCAAGAAAAAGAGCGATTTCTGCGAAAATGGAATAACATAGACTATATGTTGATTATAATTCGAACTCCTGCGCCCACTCTTCGGGGCTTGAAGAAGTAGATGGGCTGCATGATGCTTTCACGCAGAGCTGAATCAGGCCACACACGAGTACTGTGGTCAACGGCTTGGAGGATCTAAGCCTGTCCAGGTAAAGCTCGGTGAGTCGGACCGTCCATGCTTATAAACCCTGTTGGTTTAATTGGACGACAGGGCTTGCGGTGTCATTTCATCTTAATGTCGGGTAAAAGTCCGACAGAATTGGGGGGGGGGGGGCGTTGAACCTAAAAAAAAAAAAAAAAAAAAAAGAAATAGTTCGAACTCAAGCTATTTTAGTAAACGCCTTTGGATTTTATCTGGGAAAATCATGGGGGGGGGGGGGGAGGGGGGTCACTGATGACGCCGAATTGGCCGAAACTAGGAACAGTGATTATCGATGCTCGAGCTCATGTCGCCATCTATCACACCCAGAGAAAAGCATCACTCTCAAAACGTTGAATTTCAATATTTGACCGTGATTTTACCAAACATGAAAGACCCTGGGAACGAAATAATCAATAGTTTCGATATTTGACCTTTACCTTAATTGATAAAAAATCAAGTTTATATTTTACCCCTCCTCTTCTATTTAATTAGAATTATCTGACTGAGTGATGATAAGAATAATAGAAATTGATTGTTACAATCATTTATTTATTTATTTTTATTTATTCTTTTATTTTATTTATTTATTTATCATCATACTCGCAATGTCATAGACTTTCCAAAATATCTATCTGAACTAACCATTTTCTTCCCAGATAGATACTCGGAAATTCCTACTTAACGAATGCCTTACGACGACCCTAGAGTCATCGTTAAATTCTGTCGCATTAATACGAAAATCTGTTAACTGTTCGTTATTAACGATGGGTACTTTGAAATCAAATTTTAGCTAACGAAGGCTTAACGAAGACTTAACGAATAACACAAGGCTTACGAAGCTTATTTGAACTGGCCCGCTCGCTGACTTGCTGTTTTGGTCTGTGCACGCTTGCGTTTGTAGTTTGTATAATTTCGTTCGTGCTCATAAAATAGTAATGAGCATTATGGAAATCGCCAAATATGCGTTCAAATGAACATTACGGAAATAGCTCGATAACGTAGTTAACTACCAATTTTGGATTTCTTTCTTTCTTTTTTTCTTTCTTTCTTTTCTTCCATTTCGCTTTAACTCCAGGAGGGGGGGGGGGGTTGTTTGTTTGTATTGGAGTTTTACGGCCCAGTCAACACTATTTAGGTCATTTTGAGCCGGTCAGTTTACCTATCAACACTTTCCTGGTCAGGCTTATACGTAAGCGGTTAACCAGTACAGTGCACATTCTTTCGCCAGAAACTGACAACTGCCCTTCTTGAATCAGCGGAAGAGAGAGAATGACCGTAGAAAAGATTTCATGATCAATCTCCACGAAAGAATGTTGCCGACCCCGGCGGGAGTCGAACCCGCGTCCTCCTGATCACCAGTCAGACGCGCATCCGACTGAGCCACTGAGGCCGGCGTTCCAGGAGGGGGGTCGTCCCGATCCGATGAACGGTGCACTTAACGACACGCATACCTGCAAATGATGCCAATGGGCGTGTTTGGACACCGATATCTCATCACCCCTGCCGGGGATCGAACTGGGGGCCTCTAGCATCAAAGGCAAGTGCACAAACGACTGAGCTTTCACGCTCCTAGAAGGGAATACTAGATATAATGTCCTGTCTCATCCCGTCCTGTCTACTGTACATTTGATAAAACAAACCGGCTTCCCATATATATTGTGTGGGCCATGACCGATTGTGTAACGGTTTTTCATGGCATTGTTTTCAGTCTCACTTGGATTCATAGAGACACAGTTTAAAAGGCTTTCAAAATTTAATGTAAGTACTTATAGGATGATTCACTCATTGTTGATAACTTTTTGTGAGAAGAAAAGAAAATTTCGTTTCAATTAGTTTTGTTTCCGGCTTAATCTACAAGTATCAGTTTTCATAAAATCTTCATATTCATTACGATCGGGGGAGGAACTTCCCTTAATTGCCAATACGGGGATGTGCCGCTGGAATAGGTATACTTTTTCACACTACCATTATCTGATTAGGTCTCATTTCCAATGAAGTATTATGTGAATGACCCTGCTTTTCAATATTCCCATTATATCAATAACTCCAATTTTCCAGCATCCAGGCTGTAGATCAATTTTCTCAGGTTTTCTCTGAAACGAAACCGTCTGTCAATGGAAACATCTGCAGCCTGTAGAAATACCTGCACTGTGCTCTTATCAAGGCTCCCAGTGCTTATCAGAACAGCTATAACCTTACAAATGAGCACTATCAAGAAAAAAATGGCATTAGGCCCTGCAAAATTAAACTTTTAAATGCACATGCACCGCTCCTCGAAGGTCACATTCTTTAGCTTGTAATATGATTATTTAAATAGGTATATATTTGCAATACAGTTTATGGCAATAGGTTATGATTTCATGTAAAATTATATGAATAGGTATCGTTTTTTTGGATTTCAAATTATATGAATAGGGTGTGGGGGTGGGGGGGGGGGGGTTCTAATATTCCAGCCGCACAACCCGTACAATAAATCCTTGAGTTACCCCCCCCCCCCACGGGATTCTTTCATATCTCCAAAATTTAAATGGTCATTTTTTTCTGTTGATAATATTCTTATTGATACTCTTTACATAGATTGTTGGTGCTCGTTAGAACCGTCTAATTGAGGCGGTTCTAACGAGTAACCGCTGCCTATGTCTTTGAGCAGAAATAAGAAAAATGATGTTTTATACCCATGTAAACCCCAGTTTTCTCTGTATAAAGTTTATAGGGGTGTTCATTACATGGCTTTGTTAACGTAACGTGCTGTTAATGAGGTGTTCAAAGAAAATCTTACATACATGTAACCTATCTTTCTCTCTTCGAAACTCTATATCTAATTCCTACATTATTTCTCCATTTGTTTCTCGCTATTCTTTTTGTCCTTTCTTTTACATTATCTATATATATAGTCATTTGAAGCTTGAAGTGTTTTTATTATTGTTATTATTTTCAGTCGCATTAATCTATAAAGTGCTTTATAATCAAGAAATAAATCGGCTCTAGCAGTTTAGCAGATTTGTTGATCACGGTTAAGTTTGGAGTGTCCGTGTCTCTTAATAAAGATAAATACTTGACCCCTGTGACTACTTCAACGCAAACAAGGGCATCAAAATTAAACAACAGTCAGCATCGTAATTACAAGGCCCTGATAAATCCTTTTTCCCTAGAACTATTCCTCATTGGAATAGTCTTCCCTTCTCTCTGGTAAATGCCAAAACTGCAGAGGAGTTCAAATCGCAAATGTAGATTGGGACCCAGAGGTATGCGTTTTAGTACACCTCTGAAAGCATATTGTAAAAAGTTTTAAGAACTCATCCAGTGATTTTTTTTTGTGTTTTTGTTTTTGCTAAATCCTGAATTTAGCGCATCACCCAACTGAGGTAAAAATTGAGCCCCGCCAAGCGAATTTGTGTCTTCGAGCATTCCGCCATGACACATTTCAACTGCGCATGCCCAGCCATTCAGAGGATAGGGATATGGCTTTCTGTCTGAAGGTTCCTCTTGATTCACTGCTTGTATGCGCGAGCAGCGAAGGTTCTGGCGAGACTGCGCGGATGCGCAGGCTCGCCTGAACCTTCGCTGCTCGCATAGGCGATAAGTACCAAAATCGCTTGACGGGGCCCATATATATGAAGAAAGAAAGGTCAGATGAAAAGTAGACCAGATCACGAGCGCAACAGTAATCAAATTCGCCATTGTTAGAAAAAATCCCGCCGACATCCCAGCCAGCACAAAATAGCGGGCCAATGTAGGGTCGACAGCGATTTGACAATGTCGCGTTGAATCGCTGTCGGCCCGACATTTGACCGGCATTCTTTGCTGGCCGGGTCGGATTGTTGACTGTATCACACACAGGGAAATTATGTTCTTTTGTAATGTTTTTGATGCGAGTAAATACCGTTTCACCGTCTAACGTCACAGAGAGTCTTCGAGTGACATCATGAAATGGCGGTTCTTTCGATATGTCCGTCCAGTGATTTTTTTGTGCAGAATAAATCAGTTCCTTTCGTTCGCCTATAATCAGGCGCGCTGTGTAATTATATGAATTTATACAGCATTCACATCACTGATTCGCAATAGAAGATGATTCATATAGCGCTTCGCTTGTCTTCAGGCCCTGTCCTTTAAGAAATGAGTGTAATTATTTAAAGTTCATTGCAGTTAGAATAACATATACAACCGCGCACCCAGCAAGTTAGCAATACGCCATGTCCCGTCGGTTCATTAAAGAGCAGATACGTCAAAAAACACTGACACGCTACACCAGAATAGGTGTATCAAGAGACAAGAATGTCAAACTGACCGTAATCAATACTTAAAGGCATTTATTCTGTAACAGTAAAACACACCGTGTGTCCATAATTGTTTTATTGTCCCCATTGATATACTGACTATAGTAGATCAAAGGCGGCCCTTAATAGGGTGATTAGTAGCTCTTGTTGAATCCCCTGACTGAGGCACTTAAGGGGAAAATCAATTATGTACACCAGTCAACAGTAAGTAATTTATTGATTTTCCCCAAGGCGGCCCCTTACCTGTTGAAGACAGAGGACTTCTCTCCAGTGAGCACTGAGGGCTACATAATATTATGTAATGAAATGATAGTCCTCAATAATCAAGAATAAATGCCTTTA
This sequence comes from Lucinisca nassula, assembly GCA_963580285.1. Classification (NCBI taxonomy): domain Eukaryota; kingdom Metazoa; phylum Mollusca; class Bivalvia; order Lucinida; family Lucinidae; genus Lucinisca; species Lucinisca nassula. The sequence goes on from OY757025.1 coordinate 61,247,263, forward strand.
ACATCACCATCCAATACAGGTTAACCCACAGGAGAGGGCGGAGCTAAGCGATTGTCAAAAATCTACTGCATGACGCCACGGGTCATGTAAAAAATCATTCACCAATTAGCGTATATGATTTCAGTAGAGAATGTTCGCTGTGAGAGGCTTGGCAAGCAATGGAGACTCAGATCAGGTGCCACAGAACGCACCGTCTGATCGGGGTCTACACTGTTTACAAAGAAAGTGGAATTTAGGGCTTGAACGAAAGTTTGGATCTCAGTCCGGGACTATTTTCCCAGTCTACACGGGCCTCCGTGGCCTAGTGGTTAAGAGCGCTGACTCTGGATCATTTGGTCTCTCACCGCTGTGGTTCGAGCCTCGCTCGGGTCACATGTGAGACGCCATGTTCTGCAACGGAAGGTCAGGTGATTTTTCTCCGGGTACTCCGGTTTTCGCCCACCTTTGATTAACGATCGGCTCGATATGAGTGAAATAATTTTGAAAGGGCCGTAAAACCAAAAAAAAAAAAAAAAAAAAAAAATCCCAGCCTACACTCGGTGGCAGTCGGGAACGCTTCCCCTTTCCGCTGGTCGCCTTTGTCGTCCGCTCGCGACTGCCGACGACTGTCCGGTCTGATTACATACATGTGCATACCTTTATCTATAATGGTTGAGTTTAGTCCTTTGCATCTCGCCTTGATTTAGTGCTTATCATACAACAGCTTGTTGAGAACTGATATATAATTACTATTGCCTAATATTTTAAACCTCCATGAAAGAATTAACCCTTTGTCCTACATTTTGCTTTCACAAAACAACTTCTTTATACACAATGTATTTTTGACACGAATCCTTGTAATTTACCCTCCCTGTGCAATTCCAATGCATACAGAAATGGTCGGCCCCCGCCCATCGGGGCTTGAAGATAAAGATGGGCTGCACGAGGCTACCACGCAGACTACACGAGTACTGGTAAAGCGCTTAGAGGATCTAAGCCTGCCCATACAAAGCGATGCGAGGCAGCCCGCCCATACTTATAAACCCTATTGGTTTCATTGGGTGACAGGGCTTGAGATGTCATTCCATCTCAATGACGGGTAAAAGTCCCACAAAATTGGAAGCAACGTCTCCAAAATGACCTATACAGTGTTGAAGGTGACGTTAAACCTCAAATCAAACAAACAAACAGAAATGGGCACAACAGGAGGCTCAGTTATAAAGTGGCTTTAGTGTATATTTAACCCATAACAACTCCTACTTTTGCAAACAGAGATGAGGTCCTACACTGTTTGCCATGCAGCTTGTGAATAATGTTAAGAAATTTTCATGTTTGACAGTCGGCAATTGCTGAGGCTAAATATATATATTCAGCAGGATAAGGGTTAAGACTTATTGGGTTTTCTGGGTTTCTTTTTCCCGCCCATTTTTGGTCCAGTTGTGAGGAAGGTTTCAAAATTTAAAAGGGTGGGCCCCTAAAATCACGAAATAACACGCAAAAATCCGCCCAAATATTTTACTAATCGTCGAGTCGAGCAATTAAGTGACAAATATATTTTTTCAGACTTTCAGTGGAATGCATACACCTTCAGGGGAGGCAACTCTTTGAAGCGTATTTTAGTCTCCCATGTCAATGAGGGTCAACTCTAAACGAAAGAATTTGCTCCTAAGGAGCAAATTCTTTCCTTTAAGAGTAGACCCCTTTTTCGTGGGACAAAGCTTATAGAAAAGCAAACAGGAAGTTCCGAAAGTTGCCCCCTTTTGAAAAATGTGGAAAATCTGCCAAGTCATTCCCATCAGATTTCATGTGACCATTAACGGACTTTCGCCCCCGCCCATAGGGGCTTGAAGAAATATATGGGCTGCATGATGCTTCCACGCAGAGCTGAATCCGGCCCGCACACTAGTACTGGTAAACAGCTTAGAGGATCTAAGCCTCTCCAGGAACCGCGGTGCGAGGCGGACCGTCCATGCTAATAAACCCTATTGGTTTCATTGGGCGACAGGGCTTGAGATGTCATTTCATCTCAGTGCCGGGTAAAAATCCCACAAAATTGGAAGCAACGTCTCCAAAATGACCTTTACAGTGTTGACGGGGACGTTAAACCTCAAATCAAACAAAACCAATAACGGACTTTAATTGACCAATAGTTCTGCTTTTCTGTTAGATTGTTTGTTTACATGATTTGAGGTTAAACATCCCCATTAACATTATTTAGGTCATTTTGGAGACATTACTTCCAGTTTTGTGTGAAAGTTTTACCCGACGTTTAGATAAAATGACATTTCAATCCCTGCCGCCCAGTTAAACCGATATGGTTTATATGCTCGGATGGTCCGACTCGCCAGGGCAGGCTTTGGGAGTTTATGGCTAAAGTTAACAGACATCTGAAGCGTTGCATGTCCGACTCGCCAGGGCAGGCTTTGGGAGTTTATGGCTAAAGTTTACAGACATCTGAAGCGCCAGTATTATAGGCTGTTGTGTCAGGCAGCACCATGAACATGTGTCGCGTAAGGATCCGAAAGACTTTGGGGCTTGAACCATATGTAATTCGGGTCATTTCTCCGGTCAGTCGCAATGGCGAACTTCCACATAAAAAATGTTTATTTTCGAATCAATTTTTAAAATTCAAACTAATGCATCTGATAAAATAAAGTTCAGTTATGATTAGTTTGGTTATTCTATTTTTAAAGTTTAATAGCCAAAAATTGATTTATTTGCCAGTTTAACGCATTTTGTTATTTGTTGATGGTATGGATAATGGTGTTAGATAGGGAATCGCAATATCGACGATTCTGTTTTTTTTTTGTTGTTTTTTTTTTTTAATCAAAATATAGGTAATGAGCGCTTTCTTTAATTATACCCCGACATTTTCTCAACAATCAAATTACCGATAATCCAAGTGTGTGTACAAAAATCCGGGAAGCAAAACATTCAATAAGTGTTAATCAGCCACATGCTTGATTTGTCACAGCACACCCGAGTGTCGCAAGATGGACCTGTCATTTTTTTCCGCAGTCGCGATAGGCAATACCCACCAGCCTACAGACCTGAGACTGTTAAATCCTTTGATCAATTGAGCACTCGCTGTCATTTACAAAGACGAACGCGACAGGAGAAAAAATACTGGCCACGACTGGAAACTTTACGCAAAATCTGGCGTAAAAAATGCCCATAGGGGCTTGAAGAAATATATGGGCTGCACGATGCTTCCACGCAGAGCTGAATCCGGCCCGCACACTAGTACTGGTAAACGGCTTTGAGGATCTAAGTCTGTCCAGGAACCGCGGTGCGAGGCGGACCGTCCATGCTAATAAACCCTATTGGTTTCATTGGGCGACAGGGCTTGAGATGTCATTTCATCTCAATGTCGGGTAAAAGTCCCACAAAATTGGGAGCAACGTCTCCAAAATGACCTTTACAGTGTTGACGGGGACGTTAAACTTCAAATCAAACAAACAAAACTGGCGTAAAAAATACGCCGGATCCGGCATTTCCCATCATTGATGCTCAATAAAGTTCTGTTCCCAACACTGTGATTACATCTTCATAGTCTCGTAGTTGATACGAACCATACAAACACACCTTTTTAATTCTGACCCCTACCGCTCAAAGTTGGAACTTCCTACTGTTTCTGTGAATAGCCCCGCCCATCATGGCTTGCAAAAATAGACTGGGCTGCATGATGTTTCCACGCAAAGCTGACCGAACACGAGTACTGGTAAACAGCTTAGAGGTTCTGAGCCTGCCTAGGAAATGTGTTGCGAGTCAGACCGTCCATGTATATAAACCCTATAGGTTTCATTGGGCGACAGGGCTTGAGAAGTCATTTCATCTCAATGTCTGGTAAAAGTCCCACGAAATTGGAAGTGACGTCTCCAAAATGACCTTTACAGTGTTGCGGCCCCCGCCCATCTGGGCTTGAAGAAATACATGGGCTGCATGATGCTTTGGTAGCCAACAATGGGTGTGGCTAAATTAATTTATTCAGCAGGATAAGGGTTAAGTCTCCAAGACAAGACATTAGTTTTTCTGGGTTTCTTCTCTTTTTTTCCGCCCAATTTTTGTCCCGATAAGTTCTCAGTAACCACTAGACAGATATGAAAATGAAGTTGTGCAGGAAGATTTCAAGATTTAAAAGTGTGGACCCAACAGGTCTCCTGGGGGGCACGCAAAAATCAGTAACCGTCGAGTCGAGCAATTAAGTGACAAATATTTTTTTTATTTATTTATTTTCTGATTTTTTTATTTATTTATTTTCTTTTCTTAAAGGAAAGAATTTGCTCCTCTCCAATTCATTCTTTCTACTATTTCTATCTATATCGGTCGAATCAACGTTTTCAATTTTTTTTTGGAGCGTTTTCAATTCTAGTGTGATCGGTCATTGCCGATCCAGGTCTGCAGGATGAAAACATACACAGTAATCATGTAATAACGAAGAAATCTTTAAACTGCACAGAATGGGCCTCCCAGTTAACGTCCCGATGCGGAGGACGGTGCACTTTGTGGCATTCACCCGGAGCATGTTCGGACACCGCAGTTTTATTACCGCTGCCGGGAATCAAACCGGGGGCCTCTAGCATCACAGGCAGGTACACTATACCATAGAGCTACCACGCTTGATTCAATGTCGAGTGCCGACTCGACCACTTTAATACATGTATATACAGGGGTTCATCCATTGTTCTTTCTTGTTTCTGCTACAGCCTCGAGGTTTAAACGAGTATCCACAATCTGTTTTGAGATGAATATATATTCGCTTGTGGGTACTGCTGGTCAGAACCGCCTCGAGGTTTTGTGTATTTTGTTTGATTTGAGGTTTAACGTCCCCGTCAACACTGTATAGGTCATTTTGGAGACGTTGCTTCCAATTTTGTGGGACTTTTACCCAACATTGAGATGAAATGACATCTCAAGCCATGTCGCCACCTAGAGGTTTTAACGAGTATCCACAATCTCTGTTTTGAGCAGACTATAGATTGTGGGTACTGCTGGTTAGAACCGCTTCGAGGTTTTAACGAGTATCCACAATCTTCTTTTGAGCAGTATTAAAATCGATTGTAACATTAACTGACAGCGCTATTATCCCGCCCACGCTTAAAACGTCCAAAGACGTGTGTCAATCATCTAAAATACCGGTTCAGAAGCACGTGATGGAAAGTTCAAAACGGTGCAACAAAGCTTTCGGCACGTATTTGATATTCGTCTCAAACAACATCAAAAGTACGTCTGGGAGAAGACCGATTGCTAACTTGCCGATTGCGTTGTTGTAATCACTAACGAACTAAGTGAATTCACCTAGCGGCTTTTCTGCCATTTTTCAGAGGGAGACAACTTCCTGTTCGCTTTCCTACAAGCCTTGTCCTGCTGAAAAAGGGTCTACTCTTAAAGGCAAGTATTTGCTTCTCAGGAGCAAACTCTTTCCTTTAAGAGTTGACCCCCTATTGGCATAGGGGACAAAATACTTTTGCAGGAGTTGCCTTCCCTGAAGGTGTATCCATTCCCTGCTTGTGAGCCGATTTTGTTTATGCTTCTATGAACTTTAAATAAATTACATGTATTACGTATTGATTGATAGTGGCCTGATCATCTAGGCCCATTTTTAGCTCACCGTCACGTAGTGGCGAGGTGAGCTTTTGGGATCACTTTTTGTCCGTCGTGCGTCCGTGTGTGCGTGCGTAAACAATTTCTTCAAACGACATCTCCTCCTAAACCACTGATAGGATTTTGACCAAACTTCACAGGAATGATCCTTAGGTGGTCCCCTTTCAAAATTGTTCAAATGGTTCCGGTCCGTTGCACATCTAGGTCACAGGAGCCAAAAATAGATTTTTTTTCACCGAAAACTTAAAAAATCTTCTTCTCTGAAACCACAAGGCCCAGGTCTTTGATATTTGGTATGAAGCTTCATCTAGTGGACCCGTACCAAGATTGTTCAAATTATAGTGTTGGGACAAAAAATGCCCCCGCCCCGGGGCCCTTTGGTTTTACATAGGCTTATATAGGGAAAATCTTTAAAAATCTTCTTCTCTGAAACCGCAAGGCCCAGGACTTTGATATTTGGTATGAAGCTTCATCTAATAGACCTCTACCAAGATTGTTCAAATTATAGCCCTTGGGCCAAAAATGCCCCCGCTCCGGGGCCCTTTGGTTTTACATTTATTTTAAAATCTATTTTAAAATCTTCTTCTCTGAAACCAAAAGGCCTAGGTCTTTGATATTTGGTATGAAGCTTCATCTAAAGGACCCCTACCAAGATTATTCAAATTATAGTGCTGGGACGAAAAATGCCCCCGCCCAGGGGCCCTTTGGTTTTACATAAGCTTATATAGGGATAATCTTTAAAAATCTTCTTCTCTGAAACCGCAAGGCCAAGGACTTTGATATTTGGTAGGCAGCTTCATCTAGTGGACCTCTACCAAGATTGTTCAAATTATAGCCCTGGGGCCAAAAATGCCCTCGCTCCGGGGCCCTTTGGTTTTACATAGACTAATATAGGGAAAATCTTTAAAAATCTTCTTCTCTGAAACCCCAAGGCCTAGGTCTTTGACATTTGGTATGAAGCTTCATCTAATGAACCTCTATCAAGATTGTTCAAATTTTAGTCCTGAAACCAAAAATGCCCCAGCTCCAGGGCCTTTTGGTTTTACATAGACTTATATAGGGAAAATCGTAAAAAATCTTCTTCTGTGAAACCACAAGGCCTATGTCTTTGATATTTCGTGTGAAATTTCATCTAGTGGACCTCTATCACGATTGTGCAAATTATAGCCCTGGGGTCAATAATGTTGCGGCCCCGAGACCCTTTGGTTTTACATTCACTTATAAAGGGAAATCTTTAAAAATCTTCTTCTCTGAAACTGCAAGGCCCAGGTCTTTGATATTTGGTATGGAGCTTCATCTAGTGGACCTGTACCAAGATTGTTCAAATTATAGCCCTGGGGCCACAAATGCCCCGCCCAGGGGCCCTTTGGTTTTACATTAACTTATATAGCCCCAGGGCCATTTGGTTTTGCATAGGCTTGTGTAGGGAATATCTTTAAAAAAATCTTCTTCTCTGAAACCGCAAGGCCCAGGTCTTTGATAGTTGGTGTGTAGCTTCATCTAGTGGACCTTTGCCAAAATTGATCAAATTATAGCCTTTGTTGATGTTTGGTATGAAGCTTCACCTTTAAGACCTCCCTCAACATTATGCACATTAAAGCCCTTTGGCCAATAATGGCCCTCCCTGGGGCCCACTTGTTACACTATGGATCAGGTGAGCGATCCAGGGCCATCGTGGCCCTCTTGTTAATGTAACCGGGCACTGAAAGCACTTGGCCCACCTTTCATATTATTTTCCAACCATTATCTGATTATGTGACGAAAATTTCTGGTTTAAAGGCAGAAATTGAAACAAGAAAAACAAATGCGCGTTGTTTTCTTATTGACAAAAAAGGCTAAAGATAGGTTTACAATGGCATTCGTGATGTTGTCTCGACCAAACAACTAGCCCAAAAAAATCATCTTTTGCTGAGTTTGAATAATGGTATAGGTCATGCATTTCTGTCAGAGTTAAGTTTTTGTTTCAGAGAAACTTACACGCTTGTAGATTTACTGAGAATTATGAAGACGTTTCAACTCCATCTAGTGATATCAGCTGTACGTCATATTTCTATGGCTGGTCAAACATGCTAAACGACATAGATAATGCATACATAGAAACAAAGGCTTGCCATTGGTGGACGGAGGAGGCTTGGCTATGGCTATATCCAATGAGACTTCGGCCAGAATTCTCGCCAACCTGAGGAACGAGTTTATAGAACGGGTGATTCCGTCCCATATGATCGATTGTCTGTCAGAAATCTTGGATCTACGAGAAGAGGTAGGATACTAGGACACACCCATGTAATTACGAAAACACGCCAATACAAATACATTATAAATTTAATCGAAAATTTTGAGAAGAAAAAGTATATCTTCCATATTTCTGCTCAAAATATAGATTGTGGGTACTCGATAGAACCGCCTCATCGAGGCGGTTCTAAGGAGTACACACAATCTTAATATTAGAACGGAAATAAGAAAAATAAGGTTTACCCCTGCAAACCCCAGTTTTTATGCCCCCCCCCCCCTCCCCCCGCCTGCCTTGGCAGGAGTGGGGCATATAGCGTTTCGCCTAGATTTTACATGCGTACGTTTGTATGTCACGTTCGTAACCACCTCGGGCTGAAATGTCGAGCTCAAACCTCGGGCTAGCACGTGTCGCGCATACGTTGCATAACGTGACGCCAAAATAAGCCACACCATGTCATCATGCCATAAAGACGTCAGAAACAACATTGTTTGTTTGTTTGTCTTGTAGTTTAACGGCCCAGTCAACATTATTTTAGGTCGTGTTTGAGCCGGTCAGTTTACCTACCAACACGTTTCCTGCGCAGGCTTATACCGTTGCACTGTACTGGTTAACCGCTTACGTATAAGGCTTATACGTAAGCGGTTATCCAGTACAGTGCACTTGTTTTCGCCAAAAACTGACAACTGCCCTTCTAGAATCAGCGGAAGGGAGAGAATGACCGTAGAAAAGAGTTCATGATCAATCTCGACTGAAATGTCGAGCTCAAACCTCGGGCTCGCATTGGAGCTCATAATTTTTTACCTGTTGTGCTACAAAGTTGAAATTTGGTATGACATTTACTCAGACCAAGACCTATCAGTTCATGTTCAAGTTGACTCAGGGTCGTGCCCCTGGGTGGGCCCAGGGGTCAGATTGCGTAACAGGTCAAAATTGTCATAGGAATTAGTATGCAAAACTGTCAAAATGTCTAATTATTATGAATATTGATCGGATTCGAACACCTAAACCATATATATTATTGTTCCTTATGATATGACACATTCCATGACACAGACTTTGGGTCCCAACGGTCACCCCTGGGCCATGCCTCGCCCCCTTTGCTTTATTAAAGTCTTTATATCTCAGAAACTATCCATATCTCCATCCCTTAACCATATATAGTATTGTTCCTTATGATAAGATGCATTGACTGATACAGACATTGGGTCCATCCCGCCCCCCCCCCCCCCCCCCCCCTCCGCCCTCAAGGTCAAGATCACTGATGTTTTTTGGAAAAACTTTGTCATCGCTGTAGCGCCTACATTTCTTCACCAATTTCAATACAACTTCATACAAATGTTCCTAATAAAAATATCTCGAGCGAGTTTTACCTTCAAGGTCATGGCCTCAAGGTCAAGGTCACTGTGGCTATTTTTAGATAAGCTTTGTCATCGCTCTAGCGCCAACATTTCTTTACTGATTTCAATATAACTTCACACAAATGTTCCTTATGACAATAACTCGACCGAGTTCGACTTTCAAGGTCATGACCTCAAGGTCAATGTCACTATGGATATTTTTAGAAAAAACTTGGCATCGCTCTAGCGCCTACATTTCTCCACCAATTTCAATATAACTTCACGCAAATGCTCCTTACAAAAATATCTCGAGAGAGTTCGAGTTTCAAGGTCATTGCCTCAAGGTCAATGTCACTATGGCTTTATATAGAAAAAAAACTTGGCATCGTTCTAGCGCCTACATTTCTCCACCAATTTCAATATAACTTCACACAAATGTTCCTTACAAAAATATCTCGAGAGAGTTCGAGTTTCAAGGTCATTGCCTCAAGGTCAAGGTCACTGAGGCTATGTTTTAGAAAAACTTTGTCATCCCTCTAGCGCCTACATTTCTTTACTGATTTCAATATAACTTCATACAAATGTTCCTTACAAAAATATCTCGAGCGTGTTCGACTTTCAAGGTCATGGCCTCAAGGTCAAGGTCACTGTGGCTATTCTTAGAAAAACTTTGTCATCCCTCTAGCGCCTACATTTCTTCACTGATTTCAATATTACTTCACACAAATGTTCCTTATGACAATATCTCGAGCGTGTTAGACTTTCAAGGTCATGACCTCAAGGTCAAGGTCACTGTGGCTATTTTTGGATAAACTTTGTCATCGCACTAGCGCCTACATTATTTCACAAATTTTAATATAACTTCACACAAATGTTCCTTATAAAAATATCTTGAGCGAGTTCGACTTACAAGGTCATGGCCTCAAGGTCAAGGTCACTGTGGCTATTTTAAGAAAAACTTTGTCATCCCTCTAGCGCCTACATTTCTTCACTGATTTCAATATAACTTCACACAAATGTTCCTTTTGACAATATCTCGAGCGAGTTCGACTTTCAAGGTAATGACCTCAAGGTCAATGTGGCTTTGTCATCGCACTAGCGCCTACATTTCTTCACCGATTTCAATATAACTTCACACAAATGTTCCTAATGACAATATCTCGAGTGAGTTCGACTTTCAGGTCATGATCTCAAGGTCAAGGTCAATGTGGCTATTTTTAGAAAAAACTTTGTAATCGCACTAGCGCCTACATTTTTTCACCAATTACAATATAACTTCACACAAATGTTCCTTATAAAAATATCTTGAGCGAGTTCGACTTTAAAGGTCATGACCTCAAGGTCAAGGTCACTGTGGCTATTTTTAGAAAAACTTTGTCATCGCTCTAGCGCTTATATTTCTTCACCGATTTCAATATAACTTCACACAAATGTTCCTTATGACAACATCTCAAGCGATTTCGGCTTTCAAGGTCAAGGTCACTGTGGATATTTGTAGAAAAAACTTTGTAATCGCTCTAGCGACTACATTTCTTCACTAATTTCAATATAACTTCACACAAATGTTCCTTATGACAATACCTCTAGCGAGTTTGACTTTCAAGGTCAAGGTAACTGTGGCTATTTTTAGAAAAACTTTGTCATTGCTCTAGCGCTTACATTTTTTCACCAATTTCAATATAATTTCACATAAATGTTCCTTATGACAATATCTCGAGCGATTTTGACTTTCAAGGTCAAGGTTACTGTGGCTATTTTTAGAAAAACATTGTCATCGCTCTAGCACCTACATTTATTGATGGATTTTAATAGAACTTCACACAAATGTTTCTTATGATGATATCTCGAGTTGCTTTGACTTTCAAGGTCATGACCTCAAGGTCAATGTTACTGTGGCTATTTTTAGAAAAACTTTGTCATCGCTCTACCGCCTACATTTTTTAACAGATTTTAATATAACTTCACACAAAAGATGCTTATGGTAACATCTTGAGCAAGATCTACTTTCGCGGTCAAGGTCACAATGGCTATTTTTAGAGAAACATTGTCATCACTCTAGAACCTACATTTATTGATGGATTTTAAACAAACTTTACACAAATGTTGCATATGATAATATCTCAAGCAAGTTGGACTTTTGCCAGTTCAGTGTTTTCCACACACGAAGTTGTCTTGTGCGAGGGGATTTTATCGCATGCGATGCTTTGTTGTAACTTTTGATATGACACATTCCAAGACACAGACTTTGGGTCCCTCCGGACACCCCCGGGCCATTCTAGAGGATGGGTACAAGCCATATCGACAAAGATATATGGCGGGAGCATCTGTGTACTTTGGACACATGTCTAGTTTCATATATAAATGGGGTTCAGGGTGGGTGTGGGGGTGGGGGTGGGGGTGGGGGCGGGGTCAGAATTGAATAGGCGTATTTTCGTTATGTGGTGAAATGCTTTCTTTCAGAGTTGTATTAACAGTTTTCGTATGACAAAGTGTGATACAGTAGAACTTCGATGGCTCGAACAACGATGGCTCGTTTACCATGGATGAGTCGAACCCATTCTTGAGTCCCTAGCGAAATCCTCTACATAAGAAAGAGTGGGAGATAATTAAGGAGATTTTAGTCTTTTATCTTGCAAATGTATGCTGTGTGTACTCATTAGAATCGCCTCAATGAGGCGATTCTAATGAGTACACTCAGCATACATATTCATTATAGAACACCGAAAAGATGTCTAAAAGTATCTCATTATGTCTCCTGACAGTAGCCTGAGTGGCTCGAACTACCCCTGTCTCGAACAGATTTTCGAGGTCCCAAAGGTGTTCGAGCCATTGAAGTTTGACTGTTTTTGTTATGTCTGTTTCAAACATACATGTAGTTTTGGGTACTCGTTAGAACCGCCCCAATGAGGCCCTTCTAACGAGTACCCTAAGTCTAGGTTTAGAGCAAGAATATAGTATGTTTTATAATAAGATATAATCGGCGAGCCATAGACAATTTTATAGGGGCGTGCTTTAGTGAGCCCTATAAAATTTCGCGCGAACCGATTTTATTTTATGAGTAAAGACACTCTACCTGTATTTTTATACACTAATCCAAAAAATCAAGGGTTTTGCAATAATTTAACAAATTTTACCCAAACCGATTGCAGACAGTGTGGCATGTTTAACGACATCCGCGCACGTGTCGCGCATACGTTGCATAACGTGACGCCAAAATATGCCACACCATGTCATCATGCCATAAAGACGTCAGAAACAACATTGTTTGTTTGTTTGTCTTGTAGTTTAACGGCCCAGTCAACATTATTTTAGGTCGTGTTTGAGCCGGTCAGTTTACCTACCAACACGTTTCCTGCGCAGGCTTATACCGTTGCACTGTACTGGTTAACCGCTTACGTATAAGGCTTATACGTAAGCGGTTAACCAGTACAGTGCACTTGTTTTCGCCAAAAACTGACAACTTCCCTTCTAGAATCAGCGGAAGGGAGAGAATGACCGTAGAAAAGAGTTCATGATCAATCTCGACGAAAGAATGTTGCCGACCCCGGCAGGTATCGAGCCTGGCCAGCGTCCGCCTGATCGCCAGTCAGACGCGCATCCGACTGAGCGACCGAGGCCAGCCCAGAAACAACATAGTCGCTCGAATAATAGCCATCATATTCGTGTCCCGGTGACGTCATAGTGCTGTGTTCTCGGACTGTAAAATCTTTATTGTGGCATAACAAATAGTCTAGACCCAGATCAGACGCCACATGCCATCTGCACTATGCTGGAATTCTGTAATTTAAGGGTTAAACATAATCTAAGTCTCAGTCTATATGCTCTGAGATAGTCTATTCACAATTTGCATTTCACGAAATAATACTAAAAAAAGTTCGGAATATATTCTTCAATTACGTGCTGTGATATTCTATTCTGAATATCTCTCTCTCTCTCTCTCTCTCTCTCTCTCTCTCTCTCTCTCTCTCTCTCTCTCTCTCTCTCTCTCTCTCTCTCTCTCTCTCTCTCTCTCTCTCTCTCTCTTCACATGTGTACAAATCTCGCATGGGTGTGAGAGTGGATAGAAAAAAAAATCCGTACCGAGGGTCATTGTCCGGTATCACGAGGCTTACACTAAGATGAAATATGGAGAGGCTTTCTACCGCCACCACATGTCACCATTAAACACTGAAGAACACCCTAAAATCCTGTAAGTTCACACCTTGAGAACTTGTTGTAATTCTCCAAAAAATTAACAAATTTGTTTCTCAATCCAGCAAGGAGTCAGAATGTGCAGACGGAATGTCAACAGTATATACCCTGATCAAACCGCTCCTTGAGAAGAAATTTGATCTGGGTTTGCACTGTTTGCTTAATATGCCTGTATGCCCCAATACTTGGGATCATCATGGTACATATGATTTCAGGAAGAAGTGCGGGCTAAGGTGAGAGAATATGGTGAGACACAAGGTGCTGAGCATCTCTGGGCAATATTAACTAAGAAGCCAAACTGGTTTGAAGATGTTGTAAAGGCCCTATATCACGAACATATTGACTTACCAGACTTGGCGGAAAAGTTCATCAAAGAAAGAGGTGGGTCTACGAAGTGTGTTCATTCCGTGTAAAAAGTATTTACAGCCAAACTTCTATGGCTCAAACATCTTCGAGACCAATAAAATCAGTTCGAGACAGGGGTGGTTCGCACTTGGACAGGAAAAAATCATAGCGGAATGATTTGCGGTTTACTAAGAGATAAAGGGTATGTTGCGTCTGACTGGTGATCAGAAGGACGCGGGTTCGATACCTGCTGGGGTCGGCAACATTCTTTCCTGGAGATTGATCATGAAAACCTTTCAACGGTCATTATCTTCCTTCCGCTGATTCAAGAAGGGCAGTTGTCAGTTTTTGTCGAAAGAATGTGCACTGTACTGGTTAACCACTTACGTATAAACCTGCCCAGGAAAAATATGGATAAGTAAACTGGCCGGCTCAAAAATGACCTAACTAGTGTTGACTGAGCCGTTAAACTACAATACAAACAAACAAACAAACAAACAAAGGGTATATCGTGTGTATTCGTTAGAATCGTTTCATTGAGGCGATTCTAATGAGTACACAAAACATACCTTAAAAAAAAAAAAAAAAAAGACAGAAAAATCCCCATAATTTACCCCATAATCTCTAAATATTTGTGATCTACAGCTAAAAGAAGGATTTTCTAGGGACTCAAGATCTAGTTCGAATGAGCCTTTGTGAACGAGCCATCGACATTCGAACCGTTGAAGTTCGACTGTATTAGAACCCGGGTTCATATGTTTAAATTCTAAACGGAAAACCCACGAAAGGGACACTGGCTTTGTGCAGGTCCAGAGCAGACGCCGCGACTGATCAGGGCTTTCATTGTTTGCAAAAAAAAAAAAAAAGAAAAAAAAAGAACCATCCTTCCCCCTAGTCCACGTAACTATCCCTTCACCATATACAAAGTCCATTTGCCGGGACACTGGCGAACAGTGTAGTCCCTGATCTATCGCCGCGTTCTTATGCGTCGGGTCTGGATCTGCACTGTTAGCCCAAACAGATGAAATTAATGGTTAAACGAAAAAATCTAAATCCCCGTCCAGGACCATTTTCCTAGCCTACAACCTATCGTACTGTCAGAGTTTTGATTTTGAAAGGGGTATAACACGGGTCGCGACCCCAGGGGCGGGGGTTCACTGAATTTTGCCTGCTACGTAGACAGGGCCCCATCATCGAATGTGCACCCCTTGACATTGTACCTAACAAATACCAAGTATTCCCAAATAATCAATACCTCCAAAATATCTACAAATTTTAGCATAACTACGGAACCCGGGAAGGGACATTTTTTTTATTTTTATTATGTTGTGCGAACAAGATATCTTGAGCGGACAAGATATTATCTTGTTCGGACAACATATTATCTTGTGCGGACAAGATATTATCTTGTGCGGACAAGATATGATCTTGTTCGCACAACATAATATCTTGTGCGCACAAGATATTATCTTGTTCGCACAACATATTATCTTGTTTACACAACATAGATCTTGGGAAGTTGTGCGGACAAGATATTATCTTGTGCGGACAAGATAATATCTTGTTCGCACAACTTAATATCTTGTGCGGACAAGATAATATCTTATCTGCACAAGATAATATGTTGTCCGCACAAGATAATATCTTGTGCGCACAAGATAATATCTTGTCCACACAAGATAATATCTTGTCCACACAAGACAATATCTTGTCCGCACTAGTTTGTTTGTTTTTTTTTTCGTTTTTTTTTTTCTCCAGGTTTAATGATTGTAGTGCTTTGAACAGTTACTAACAGTTCACTTCTGTAATTATACGCCCTTTTCAAATAAGTTCTTATTATGCTGTGCCCCTCGGCGTCCGTCCGTCCGTCCGTCCATCCGTACATCTGTCCCTCCGTCCGTCCATCTGTATTTTTTTTTCGGATAACTCCTCCTACATATTACATCCGATCAAGCTGAAACTTGATATATAATTAGACCACGATGTGGAGCATTGCATATTGTTTCGAGGTTGCGGTCCACCGAATATTAACAGAGTTATGCCCCTTTGAAAATTTCTGTAACCATTTTGTTTCCGGCTAACTCCTACAACTAACATTCGATCAAGCTGAAACTTGATATACAGTTAGACCATGATGTGGAGCAATGCATACTGTTTTGGGGTTACAGTCCACCAAATAGAGATATGCCCATTTGAAAATTCATGGTAACTTTTCGTTTCAGGCTAACCCCTCCTACAATTTACATCCCATCCAGCTGAAACTAGATTAATAGTTAGACCGTGATGTGGAGCAATGTATATTTTTTTCAAGAACGCAGTTCACCAAATATTAACAGTGTTATGCTCCCTTGATGACTTCGGTAAACTTCTCCTGCAAGTTAAATCTGATAAAGCTGAACATTCTTGATTTATAGTTACACATATTGTTTTGAGATTCAGTCCACAAATATCAACAGTAATGGCCCTTTGAAAATTGTATAAGCTAACTCTTCCTATAGTGTACCTTAGATCAAGCTGAAACATCTAAAAATAGACCATGATGTGGAGAAGCATATACCATTTTGAGGTTACAATCCACCAAATATTAGCAATGAAGAAATGCAGTTTTTGTTTAGAGGTTACACTCCACCAGTTATTAGCAGAATTAGGTCCAGCTGTCCGTCCATGAACTTTTCTTTTTCGGCAGACCCCACCTACTATTTGTCAATATACATGTATGTGTTACAGCCGATTACTTGCCAAGGACGTATAATGCCCCGTTTGCGGAGCTCTTGTTACTATAATGCCAATGAACTCTTGCTAAAAATAACAATAATAAAACAGCTTCTGATATAATTGTGTGGGAATATGTGCCAACAATACTCTTTAAGCATTAGTTACAACGGGGAACGGACAAAAACCCACTGGAACAATAGCTCTCTAAGACATTACCCACTGGGCAAAATCTTACTGGACAATATCCCGCTGCTAAATTTGGCAGGAGGTCAAAAGCCCACTGCTTATAAAAAGGGTTCAAAATCATATTTTGAACACTGTCATGAATACTCACTTCGGCTGTAAAATCAAACCAATATCTTATGATTTTCACCTTTGGGTGGCATTTAGTACATGGGATTAGTAAATTATGGTAAGAAGCTTCATTTAGTATTGTGGAGCTCTACCAATTTTGTTCAAATTATAGCCTTTGGGCCAAAAATGGCCCCGACCCGGGCCCACATATTTTACATACAATTAGTTCGTCTTTGAATTTGTGTATTGCTTTTTTTTCTTTTTTGATAGCCAATTGACCATTTTGGGAAAGTACTCGTCATTTTCCGCTATTGATGTTTTCATTAGGATCTAGTTATTTCATGTTTGTGGTTTTCCCTTTTGTGTCGTGTGTTCATTGTATTGACTCCTGATCATTGTCTTCACTTCTATTTTATATAGGGAAAAACTTTAAAAATCTTCTTGTCTGAAACAAGAAGGTCCAGGTCTGTGATATTTGGTATGAAGCTTCATCTAGTGGACCTCTACCAAGATTTTCAAATTATAGCCTTAGGGCCAAAAATGGACAGGGGTTCAACTGGTTCAATCGATTTACATCTATATTGACAACCTCATAACAAAAATAAACCGCTCTATAAGCATTTTTCGCCCAGTGATGAGGGGAAAAGAATGTAAATATAAAAAATAAACTTATTTTTTTTCTGCTTTTTATGAAAAAATGAACGACAGCGGGTCGCTAGCAAAGTTTACACGAACCCCTTCGGGGCTCATCTACTTTGCAGGAGACACACTGGGTTCATACGTTCATGAACAGCAGAAAAATAAAATTCTCTGTTTAATGGCTTACAGTTGGCCAAGACCTGCTGTCCTTGTAGCAGACACGGGTAGAAGAGGGGGTTGTTGTTTCCTTTGTTTCTACACTTCCGTTTGAGCCAGCGCATGACAAAACCTACAATAAGATATGTGCGCCCAACGAAGACTCAGATCAGCCTGAGCATCCGTGCAGTCTGATCAGAGTATTCGTTGTGCGCTCTAAGGATAGCTAAGGGCCCAATGTTACTTCATGCAGCAAGAAAAGTCTCTGGTTAGACTATATGGATGCGCCGGCTGATCTGAGCCTTCGATGGGCGCACATGTCTTATTGTAGGTTTTGTCGTGCGCTGGCTCATTTGTTTTCCTCCTTCTCCTCTGTGCCACACTTTCTCCTCTTCTTTATCTCTGTTCCCCCTTTCTCTGGGAGACGATACTAAATAAGGGTAACCCCTACCCCGCCCGCCATAGAAAATACTTAAGATAATTTAGTGAGTTTTTTTCTGATTCTGTCTCGAAAAGAAATGTTGCGTGTACTCATCAAAATCGCCGAATCGAGGTCATTCTAATGAGTACATAGAACAGTGCTTTATTACAGCCGAACTTCAATGGCTCGAACACCTTTGGGACCTCGAAAATCAGTTCGAGACAGGAGTAGTTCGAGCCACTGAGGGTTAATGTCAGGAGGCATAACGAGATACTTGTAGACAACTTTTCGGTGTTCTATACTGAAAATGTATGCTGTGTGTACTCATTAGAATCGCCTCATCGAGGCGATTCTGATAAGTACACACAACATACATTTGCAAGATTAAAGACTAAAATCTCCTTAATTAACCCCCACTATTTCTTATGTAGAGGATTTCGCTAGGGACTCAAGAATGGGTCCGACACATCCATGGTAAACGAGCCATCACTGTTCGAGCCATCGAAGTTCTACTGTATATAGAAAATCGAAAAGATATCCTCAAGACATCCTTATTACCTGGCGCTATGAACAGTAGTTCGAACAACCCGTATATCGAACGATTTTTCATGGTTCCAGATGTATTCGAGCTATCAACGTTCGACTGTATGTTTTACAAATCTAAAATGCCCAGATTTGGAGGAAAGAAACAAGAATGAGTGAGTGAGTGTTTGAGTTTTACGTCCCACCAACAGCTAAGGTAATACGGAGACGGGACCTCGGTTTAAAGACTCATCCGAAAGTCTGGAGAAGCCCGGGATCGATCCTGCGATCCCTAGTTTACAAGGCGAGTAGCGTAACCACTACACCACGGAGGCTTCTAAAGAAACAAGAGAACTGTAGGATAGTTTGTTCAGTTTTTTTTTATTCTTTCAAGATTATTTCACTTATTTCGAGCTATCAGAGGTGGCCGAAAACCGGACTCCCTGATGGAAACATGACCCTCCGTTTAGGATAGGTTACAAATGTTTTTTTTTTGTTTTGTTTTTTTCTTGAAACCAGCAGTAACGACCACTTCGCAGTTTCCTGTCCAAAAATGAAATAGCACTGATTTGAAGTAACGTCTGATGGTGTCATTTTTCGTGGTGGTTAGGAGATAAAAATGAGGCACAGTTCTCTGGTCACCTCTCAAATCTGCGAGTTTTAAAATTGGCCCAACCTCATATAAATCACAGAAAAAGTCACGTTTTTTGTGTCTGCAAATACATGAAAGCAGCGATGTTGCTTTATGAACCATAAATTAACCTTTAACCTTTTTTGTACCAAATGGAAATCTAGGGATGTCAGGTTGTGTTTTCTTCAAACTTTATTTAGAAAATGGCTGAACTTTTTGCAAGAAGTGTAGGCACTGATCAGTCGCCGCGTTCTGCGGCGTCTGATCTGGGCATTCACTGTTTGCCAATAACCCATTTTTGGGTTTCCGGTACAAAATGGGTTAACTTGATATCAAATACGCATGTGTGCAATCTACGGAATTTTGTGAAGATGTCTAACACCATGCAGTGCACATTTTGACTGAGCATAGTTGTCATAAAAACATTTGATGTTTTGAATCTTCTGTATTTCTCTCCATTCTGTGCGCCCCCGCCCATCGGGGCTAGGAGAAATAGATTGGGCTGCTACGTTTCCAAAATGACCCAACTAGTGTTGACGGGGACGTAAAACCTCAACGCAAACAAACAAACTCCCCCTCCTGCTTGCTGTCAGTTACAGGTTCACTGGGGTCTTTGACTTCAAACCTGTATAATAACCAACAAACAGATATGCATGTTATATTGTTGCATGTTTTATCATATGACGTCGCGTCATAGCGTCATGTAATAAATTCGTTAATCCACTAGTGGATTAAATATGCAAACTACTTAGTTACGTCTCGTAACGTTACACGTACGACGTCCTTGACGACGTCGCGTTAACTAATGGCGGAATATTGACATATTTGTTGAAAAACCGTGCATAAAATGACTTTCAATGTCAAATGATAAATAGAATCTTGCATTCGTGTTCATGTATTATTGATTTGTTTGTTTGATTTGAGGTTTAACGTTGCCGTCAACACAGTATAGGTCATTTTGGAGACGTTGCTTCCAATTGTGTGGGACTTTTACCCGACATTGAGATGAAATGACATCTCAAGCCCTGTCGCCAAATGAAACCAATAAGGTTTATAAGCATGGACGGTCCGCCTCGCACCGCGGTTCCTGGACAGGCTTAGATCCTCTAAGCGGTTTACCAGTACTAGTGTGCGGACGGTTTCAGCTCTGCGTGGAAGCATCATGCAGCCCATTTATTCTTCAAGCCCCAATGCATGTATTATTGAATTTATGAAACTCGTTGAGGAAAAGGGATAAAATACTCGGCTAAGCCTCGCATTTTATCCCTTTTACTCAGCTCGTTTAATAAATTCAAAAATACATGAACACTTATATAAGCTCCTCTATGTTCAGTCTTAAGGGAAATAGATGCACATTTAGGTGTGGTATGTTTTAAAACAATGTGTTTAATTCTATTATCAATACGGGCCTACCCTTAAAGGAAACCATTTGAGCCCCGCCAAGCGAATTTGTGTCTTCGAGCATTCCGTCATGACAAATTTTAACTGCGCATGCCCAGCCATTCAGAGGGGCCAGGGATATGGCTTTCTGGCCGAAGGTTCCTCTTGATTCACTGCTTGTATGAGCGAGCAGCGAAGGTTCTGGCGAGACTGCGCGGATGCGCAGGCTCGCCTGAACCTTCGCTGCTCGCAAAGGCGATAAGTACCAAAATCGCTTGACGGGGCCCATTTGCATATTTAGACTTAACTATTTAGTATAGACCCCATTTTCAGAGGGGATGATTTTCTGGAAAGCAAACGAGTAAGGCCAGAAAGGTGTTTCCTTTTACAAATTAGTGAAAACGCGAGGTGTGTCAATTCCCCCTAGCAACAACTTATGTATTTTAATTTTAACGTAGGATGTCTACCTGTCCATGTCAACATTCGGGCGATTTCCCACCAGCAAGGTACTACCATCTTTCAACAACCGTGTAATGAAGAATCTCCAATGGACATTGATGATGGAAGATATTATTCTGAACCTGATGAAGACATCACTGAGGCACCTCTTGAAGGTGGTGCTGGTCCACCTTTACAAGAACATGCTGTACAGCATCATCCCGCGGCCACTTCTCAGCTAGGCAAGGTTCCATTTCAGGCAGGTGGGATGCTGTCCGCTGAAGACAATATGGCGCTTCTCGGTCGATTTAACGTAATATTGCAAGGTGCTGTTAACGTTGAAAGCAGGCTTGTTATAGAAGAGACACTAAGGAATTTGGAATTGCAGCTAATGGCAGTGCGAAATGGTAGCATTATATTTTTGATTGAGGCGCCAACGCTTGAATTGTTAGAAAATATTTTGGAAATGCATAAAAGCGGAGTCCTTGCAAAGATTATTAGCCAAAAGGTTGTGACAGAAACACTAATGCAAAAGCTGAGAAAAGAGGCTGCAGGTCTGGGAATTGAACTTAAACATGTGCAATTGACGACGCTAATACAGGAAATGGAGTATGTATCACTGAAAGCATGGCTGACCGAAGAGAATGGTAAGTTAAAGAGAACTGGATACACTGCCCGGCGAGACAGTTTTGTTTTCCTTTTATTTATTTACCTCCCATGAAGATGTGGCCATTTCCCTTAGGGATAAAACACCTTTAAAAGGTGTTTTACCCCTAAGGGAAATGGCTACATCTTCATGGGAGGTAACTTCTTCAAAATATTTTGTCTCCCTCATCTGTAAGGGAATACTCTTAACAGTAAGCATTTTTCATGGGGAGCAGATTCTGTTGTTTAAGAGGAGATCCCTTTTCAAGAGGGACTGGGTTTTAGGGAATCGAACAGACACCCCTTAAAGTTGTCTCTCTTGTGACTGTCTCGGAAAACTGACCTGATTACAGAAAAATATTCCTGTCCCAGCCCAGTTTTCCGATGTAGTCTTTTGGCTCAGTGACCTAGGATCTTACACGAGTGGTCATTTCATATGAAATGTATGAAACGAGCTTTCTCCGGGTGTCAAAAAGTTCATATTAAATGACCGCGAATGTAAGATTCTTGCACACCAGACAAGCAAATCCGTGATTTCATCCTGGGATAAAAAATTTATGTTCCGACCCTAAATCGAATATAATCGCGTGTTTGAAAAATGCACTGGTTGACTACGACCTTTTATCATATGACGTGAAGTCTGAGAGTGTAATAACGCCATGTAATATTTTCGATAATCCACTAGTGGATTAAATATGCAAATTAGCTAGATACGTCCCTTAACGTTACATGTACGACGTCCTTAACGACGATGCTTTTACTAAAGGCGGAATATTGACATTTTTGTAAACAATCGAGAATAAAATGCGTTTTAAATGTCATATGATAAATAAAATCTTGCATTCGTGCTCATGTATTATTGAATTTATTAAACTCGTTAAGGAAAAGGGATAAAATGCTCGACAAAGCCACGCATTTTATCCCTTTTCCGCAACTCATTTAATAAATTCAATAATACATGAACACTCATGTAAGATCCTCTATGTATGCGCCGTCGTTAAGGTTGACGTCACAACACGTTACGTGACGTTACTCAAGTCATCACAATATGGCGGACGTCGTATTCGAAGTGATTGCAGCATTAAAATTCCGCGCTAAGAAATGGAAGGTATGCAAGAAAAAGAATCATATATGGGTGTTAGGGGCGGAAAGAAAAATCCGTCCCTCGTGATGCCGGACAGTGACCATTGGGACGGATTTTTCCGTCCACCCCTCACACCCATATAAGATTCTTATATTCTCTTCATCATATAACGATTTTAAATTGGATTTTGTTGCAGAGGAATTTCAAAAGAAATCATAGGGTTGTCACGGACAGCGTCATGACGTTACGCCCCAGTAACCATGTGTTATTACACGTGTGGTCATATGATGTTTATGACATGACGTTATCCACTAAATATCAGCGACATTAAGCTATAGTTCGCCAACAAATAGCTGGCAGTGACGTAGCTGACTATTTGAGCTATTTAACCCCATAAGCTTTGCATTGTTTAGAACAAAAACAAGTCCTGACGTCACTGTCAACTATTCCTCGACGGACAGTACAAATTATTTGTCTAAATCGCGACGGAAGTAAGGGCGAGGATCGCGGCCACGTAAAATCGATTTTAGCCTCGATCGTACTCGAAGTATCTATCTATAAATCTGTGTATGTCACGGGAATTCTAGGCATTTTCAAAGTGTATTTTTCTCATTTTGCAATAGAAATAATGCTTAACATTGCATTTGAGTGGTCTGCCGAAAACGATTCTTATTTAATGTTAAGCCTTATTTACTAGGAAAATTGTTTTTAAAAATCTGATTGTCGTCTGCTCCTGGAATTTATTAAGCAGTTAAGCGCTGATAATCATACTTGCAAACGCCGCACTAGCGTATACATGAGCAGAACTCCATTTTCAAAGATGGACTCCATATTTCCAAATTAAATGAAAAATACAATAAAACCTTTTCCAAGAGAAACTCAACTCGTATATTTATTATTCGCATTAATTCTCCACCATCTCCGACGTTTCGGCTTTTGACAGCCTTTATCACGGAATTGTTCTTTCAACTGTCACATATTGTTAAATTTCTGCTTTCCACCATATTGAATGTATTTGCACATATGTGACAGTTGAAAGAGCAATTCCATTATAAAGGCTGTCAAAAGCTGAAACGTCGGAGATGTTGGAGAATTAATGCGAATAATTAATGTAATAAAATTGTTTGTGCGCCAAAGATATTCATGTCATATAAGTTGGTTTAAACAGTATTTATTGAATAACAATACCATACATTGAACAATACAAGCAAAATGAGAACAGGATTGGACAGAAAGCACTTTGGCTTATATCGGTCATCTCCTGATATATAACGGGCCCCGCCCATCGGGGCTTGAAGAAATATATGGGCCGCATGTTGCTTCCACACAAAGCTGAATCCGACTCCACACGAGTTTTGGTTAACCGCAAAGTCCCACAAAATTGGAAGCAATGTCTCAAAAAAGGACCTGTATAGTGTTGACGGGAACGTTAAACATCAAATCAAATAAAAATCTCCTGATATATAATTGGATTGACCCGTCGCAGGTATTCAATTAATTTTCAATCAAATCGAGACTTCCATGTATTCTTTCTTTTCACCTTATATCTCACCTGTCACGTAGTGAAAAGGTGAGCTTTTGTGATCACATTTTGTCCGTCGTCCGTGCGTGCGTCCGCGCGTTCGTTCGTTCGTCCGTAAACAATTTCTTCAAACGACATCTCCTAAACCACTAATTAACGGGCCTCCGTGGCCTATTGGATAAGAGCGCTGACTCTAAATCATTAGGTCTCTCACCGCTGTGGGTTCGAGCCTCGCTCGGGTCACATGTGAGACGCCAAGTTCTGCAACGGAAGGTGTGGTGGTTTTTCTCCGGGTACTCCGGTTTTCGCCCACCTCTGATTAACGATGAGTGAAATAATCTTGAAAGGGCCGTAAAACCAAACCCAATAAAAATAAATGAATAAAAAATACCACTGATTGAATTTTTACCAAACTTCACAGGAATGATCCTTGGTTGGTCCTCTTTCAAAGTTGTTCAAATAGTTCCGGTCCGTTGCACATCTGGGTCAATGGAGCCAAACATAGATATTTTTAAACTGAAAACTTAAAATCTTCTTCTCTGAAACCGCAAAGCCCAGGTCTCTGATATTTGGTAAGAAGCTTCATCTAGTGAACTTTTATCAAAATTGTTCAAAGTATTGCATTGGGGCCAACTAGACATATATTGGGAAAGCCTTTAAAAGCCTTCTTGTCTGAAAACCAGAAGGCCCAGGTCTAAGATTGTTCATATTATAGCCTTGGGGCCAAACATGGCCCCGCACCAGAGCCCTACATGTTTTACATAGACTTATACAGGGAAAACCTTTAAAATCTTCTTGTTTGAAACTTTGTAACCAGAAGGCCTAGGTCTTTGATATTTGGTATAAAGCTTCATTCACTGGACCTCTAACAAGATTTGTAAAATATATAGGCCTGGGACCAAAAATGGCTCCGCCCGGGTCCCACATGTTTTAAATAGACGTATATAGGGAAAATCTTTAAAAGCTTCTCGTCTGAAATCAGAAGGCCAAGTTCTTTGATATTTTGTATGAACCTTCATGTAGTGGACCTTTATCAAGATTATTCAAATTATAGTTTTGGGACAAAATGGCCCCGCTCGTGGGCCCGCATGTTTTACATAGACTTATGCGGAGAAATCCTATACAAATCTTCTTCTCTGGGATCAGAAGGCCCAGGTCTTTGTTACTTGGTAGGAAGCCTTATCTAGTGGACCTCTAACAAGGTTGTTAAAATTAGAGCATTGGGGCCAAAATGGCCCCGCCCCGGGCCCACATGTTTTACATGGAGTGGGAATAGCATCCATGTTATAACCATTTTTTGTATATCGCAACAATTTTCCAGAACTGACCAGAAAAAAATTATCACTACCTAGTATTCTTCTGAATTTATAAACTAAACCTCCATTAAATTCAGGTTCCGATAGTCTCTGTTGCAGAAGTGTCTTCAAAGAAACATCATATTTAGAAATAATGTCATAATATCGACAATAAAATTTTGAAAATTTTTTGTGGAGTTTATGGTCCGATAGTCTTGTTTTAGAAGTTTAGCTGTTAAAATTCTGGTACGATCATTAAAGTCATCAACGTGACATACAAGCTCTAGCTAAACGAATAAGCTGTGACAAATAAACCCCATAAGACATAGCCTTAGGGACGTCACCATCCAAGAAAGGAAAAGTTACAATTCCAAAATTAAAATCATGTCGTTTATCATAAATTTTGTTCTTTCGGGTAGATTCTACCAACCATTTAATCAAAATAAATATTAACAATATTTAAAAGATAATCCAAATGTCGAGAGGTGGAGTTAAACGCCTCAGTTACGTCGGTTATTTATTTTTCAGAAAGGGACAGCATGAATTCTTTTCCATAACACGCATAACACAACAGAAACAAATCTGTGACAAGAGGAACACCGTTTGTACCCATCAGAATACCAACTTCAATCACAAGGCCCAGGTATTTGATATTTGTTATGAAGCTTCATCAAGTGGACATCTACCAAGATTGTTCATTATAGTCTTGGAATAAAAATGGCCCCGCCACAGGGCCCACATGTTTTACATAGACTTTTGTAGGGAAAACTGTTACAAGCGTCTTGTTGAAACCGGAAGGTGAAGGTCTTTGATATATGGTAAGCAGCTTCATCTAGTGGACTCTTCCATTATAGCCTTGAACTAAAAATGGCCCCACCCCTTGGCCCACATATTTTACATATAGGGAAAACCCTTAAAAATCTTCTTGTCTGAAATCAGAAGGCCCAGGTCTTTGATATTTGGTATGAACAATCATCTAATGCACCTCTACCAAGATTTTCAAATTATAACCTTGGGGCCAAAAATGACCCTGGCCAGAGGTTCAACTGGTTCAATAGTTGACAACCTTGGATCGATGAAAATATTTAGGTAAATCAGGTTAGCAGCATGGCTTGCAATACTTCACAGTTTCTTTTTTTTTTCTAAACATCGCTGATGATTTTCAGGTCCACAGGTGAGCGGTACGGGGTAAGCTTTGTCCTCTTGTTATAGCTTTATTTCAGACTGAAAATTAATAATAATAATAATAATAATAATATTAACAATACACAACAATCCCTTTGTAACACTATTCTTTAGTTAAACATCCGTGTTATATACGGACAAAAATGTTCACATTATATTAAATGACTTTTCATTTATAGTCCTTTTTATGCCCCGCCATTCAAAAAATGGCGGGATATAATGTTATACCCTCCGAAGTTTTTAGTGTCCGTCTGTCCGTCCGTCAGCGCCCCATAGTCCAGTGTCCGCTCCATAACTCTGATATTCACAAAACTTCACAGATATGTAAAGCACTATCAGACTTTTTGCAGAATATATAAACTGTAACTCTGATTTGCCTACCTTTGGAATTGTTGCCCTTTGAACATAGGCATTTCTATCATAGTTTCGTGTCTGCACCATATCTTTGATACCATTTGAGATGTTTCCATGAAGCTTCACAGATATGTAGAGCACCAGGAGACGACGTGCAGAACGCATGAACCGTAACTCTGATTTTCCTACTTTTGGAGTTATTGCCCTTTGAACTTTGAATGTAGCTCTTGCTGTCAGTTTTGTGTCCACTCCACTTTTGGAGTTATTGCCCTTTGAAAATTTGAAATTGCCATTTCTATCGTAGTTTCGTGTCCGCTCCATAACTTCGATACCATTTGAGTGTTTCCGTGAAATTTCACAGATATGTAGAACACCATAAATCGACATGCAGAATATATGAACCATAACTTTAATTTTCCTACTTCTGGAGTTATTGCCCTTTGAACTTTGAAAATAGCAGTTGCTATCAGTTTCGAGTCCGCTCCATAACTTGATACCAGTTGAGATATTTCCACGAAACTTCACAGATATGTAGAGCAGCCTGGTGCGACATGCAGAACATATGAACCATAACTCTGATTTTCCTATTTTTGGAGTTATCGCCCCTTGAACATTGAACACAGCCATTTCTGTCATGTAGTCTGTTTGAAGCACTATATCTCCTGAACTTAATGACTGATTCTGACCAAACTTGCATGATTACATCACTAGGATAGGGGGAAACAGCCATTAGGTTTTTGTTTCAATGTGATATGGCACTTTTCTATGTAATTGTAGCGGCGGGGCATCATGCAGTGCTTGCAGTTTTATTCTTTATTATGTAACATTTCTTGGCATCCATCTTTAAACCATGTTGTGTTATCAAAAGCCGTGTTACAACGAAGTGTTATAAAGAGGTTATGCTGTAATTATAATAAGATTAATACATATGGGCCAGCGCATGACAAAATCTACAATAAGACGTGCGTGGATACACAGGCTGATCTGAGTCTTCGTTGGGCCTACAATTCTTATTGTTGGTTTGTCATGCGCTGGCTCAATTATAATAGTGCATGTAAAAAATTAATGCTTTCCTAGAAATAATGTATAATTCAACTATAAACAGAGTGCATTGCGATCCAGACTCCGCTTGAATCATTTGTTCTTTATGGGAAGGCGACAAAGAACGTTCCGATAAGAGGCTTGAAAGATAGAAAAGTACGCCAGCTGAAGTCTTTGAGAAAGCATCTTCCACAATCTGTCAGACTGATGGTAGAAGATCCATTCATTAGAGATGACTTTATTGACAATGCTGTTGAAGCTATTTTTAGACCAGGTAAGTACAGTGAATTTCCGCTATTAAGACCACGTAAAATTAAGACAAATTATGCATTTTAAAGCATATTTATAAGGCTTCTGGTACACGTTCTTTGTGTTTTCTACATACAGTGGGCTCTATTGCGAGACAACCTTTGGGACTGCTCAAACATAGTCTTAAAGACCACCTTTGGGACTGCTCAATAGGTGGTCTAATTATACGAATTTTACTGTATAATATAATTGAACCAGAGAACGAAAAAGCCTACTTAAGCGACCAACAGACTCAGACTGAATACCAAGTTAGTCTAGCCATAGCTTTTCCACTGTTGGATAGTTTAGATGCTATATAAGGCCCACTTGAACAAGATTCTGAAGCACAGGCTGATTTGAGTCATGGTTGGTCAGGCTGTCGCCCGCGGGTTTATTTCTTTTAGTTTCACTGCATTTTACTAATTTTTGTTTCGTTCCGAAAACAGATGTAAAATGACTTTATATGCTAGCTTTTAAAAGGACATGCATAACACACTTGTAAATTAACCTTATTCCCTTAATATAAAAACGAAAAAATAACGCTTATTGGTGCTTTTTTGCTCGGACCCAATTGACACGGACTAGTAACTAATTGGATTTTGAAAATATGCTATCGTGTTATTCGTTCATGATCGTACAACCATTTTAAAGGTTTACAGTCAATGTAAACTAATTTGGCAGTAATTAAATGTTAGTTGTCCGATTTTCCGATAAATACATTCACTTATAACGTAGTGACTGTCCGTGTGTATTCAATTGCTTGAACACCTTTGGGAACAACAATTTGTCAGCGTTATTTCGAGCCACTGAGGGTATTCTTAGCGCTAGGTCAAGTCACTGACGTGTATAATGGGAGATTTTTAGGTGAAGTGAATATTCCATAACTTAAACACTGATAGCTCGGTTACCCCGGCTAATCCGAACTCTCTATGGAGTGCCTAAAGAATTCAACCAGTAGCTGAAGATATCCTGTTATTTGGCTATCATTAGGGAGATATTGTGTGTGCTCATTAGATTCGCCTCAATCAGGCGATTCTAATAAGCACACACAATATACCCTTTTTAATAAAAAATCTTTAGTGAATCCCATTATGCCTCATGGCTTGACACTGTGTTTAAACCTCAGTATTTCGAACTACTACTATCTCGAACAATTTATTAAAGAATTCGAGTTATTGACGTTCGACTGTATATAATTTTGATGTTCTGTATAATAAAGGTATTCCAGGCTGACACAGAACAGACACTTTCTAGATTAAAGTAAGAGCCATTAAAACTCATTTCAAGTTTTGAATTAAATTCTTTAATGTTGATTATATACAG
The DNA here is from genome assembly GCA_963580285.1 of Lucinisca nassula. Taxonomy (NCBI): domain Eukaryota; kingdom Metazoa; phylum Mollusca; class Bivalvia; order Lucinida; family Lucinidae; genus Lucinisca; species Lucinisca nassula. Next base: position 61,276,885 of record OY757025.1, read on the forward strand.
ATGAGGAGGAGGGGACATTTCATTCTATAAATCACCTATTCCGCAGACATCTACCAGATAAAGATGGGCGAAGACTCGTTTCTGAAATAATGAACTGGATCAGCACTATTTACGACGATCGACTGTCAAAATTAGAGCAAAACATGCAGGACATATTGAATACATTGACTCTCGTTGTGATGGGTAATATCTGTATATGCGATGATGAATCTCTACATGTTGAGGAAGAAACTAGTTTATTCAGAGTATTTTTAGAAGAAGACGTGAAACTATTTCTTAAAGAGGAGCTGGTACATTTAACCAGGCGCATGCATTTTGATGTTCCAAATGCTTTATTGATTGGCCTTGAGACTGGAGTTGTTGCTGTGCCAGTAAATATTGAACAGCTTGTTATTCAAAATATTTTATATAGTGTACCAACGAGAAAAGGCCAGTATAAGTTTGTTTCTGCAATTCTGAGAGATTTTCTTATAGGAGCATCAATTTGTTATAAGACTATCCCAGCAGTTCAAAGGGATGTCAAAACGACACTGTTACAGTATTTTCACAAATTCAAATATCTTCACATCCCAGTGTGCAATCCCGTTACTTGCCAAGCCGCACATGCTCATAGTCAAGTAGTTATTAATATATACAAAGAACTAGAGAAAACTGATCCCGCTATGGCTGATGAATTTGCTTATACCTTACTTTGTTCTTTAGAATTTTGTAAGAGACCAGAAGCTAAGGGTTGGCTAGAATACTTTGGAAGCAAATTAAAACTTGTCCACTTGGATGGCATTTTTAAACGGCTTGGAGTTTTAACGAAACAGACAAAGCAGTTGTTGGCCGCCATTGTTGACCATGACATGCTCTACAGATTCATGATTTGTGACACAGACGTTGGTACGAAAACAAAATTATTGATCAAATCTAAATTAGAAGAGTCCATACATGGCAGAAACTTTCGGTACAAAGCTGATGGAACATTTTCAGGCACACCAGAGGCTGATATTATGTATATTATTCGCAGTATACAGGTTTTGGATCTCATTAATTGTTATGCAGATATAGAGATTTCAGACAATGACAAACTTATTTGTGAATTAGAGAAGAAATCAACAGTTTTGGACAATAGTATTACCCTTGATCTCAGCCATAATGTGTTGACCTCTGGACGTTTACAAAATCTAGCTATTTGTTTTAGCACAGTGCAAAACATTGTTAGTCTGTCTCTAGTCAATGTTTCCAATTTAAGTTTAAATTGGCTGAAAGGAGTTTTGATAAGTGGATGTTTGTCCAACTTGAAAGCCCTTGATTTATCGGAGAACAGAATTTTTGAGAATACCAACATGGTATTAGGGATAAGTTTTTGCCCTGACCTTTCACAGCTGACACTTGCAAAATGTTGTATTGGAGACAAAGAATTTGAACGGGTCTGTAAAGAGATTGCATCGCTGTCAAAATTGAGAAAACTGGATGTCAGTGACAATGAAATCTCCACTTCTGGCCTTCTATCATTAAATAAAGCTGTTGTGGGAAAACATAATATTACACACATTAGCCTGTCAGGAAATAAACTCCTTGGACTAACCAAAGGCTGTGGACTTGTATTTTCAATGATTCTAAATAACACCACATTGCTTGAAGTACTGGGGCTATCTAATGCTGGTTTAGAAGAGCAGGACGTAGTAACCATTCTTCAGAATGTGCCGTCTACTATTAGATGCGTCGATCTAGGAGGAAATAATATCTCTGAACAAGCGACGTTAAAAGATATTCAGATGAGATTTCCCAATTTGCAAATAGCGGGTTTAGGCTAAAAATTTGCAAATACATGTAGCAGGTTTAGTCTAAAATGATATTTTAGATCACTTTTTGTGTATGCTATTGTGGATTTATTTTTATGACATTTGTTAAACAAACATGGTAACATTTATTATAAAATCAAATATGGTTATTTTTTCTTATGTACACAACATGTAATGGAATTGCTCGGATCTGAAAGGATTCCAGTCTTTAATGGCATGCAAAAGGTAAGAGCTCCGCTGTTAAAAACCCACCCCTAGCGCATCACGTTAACAAATCCGTGAAACGAAGACGCCTCTGAAATAGAAGTAAAGACAATGATCAGGAATCGATACAATCAACCCACAGCTCCCCTCAGAGACACCAAAGGGAAAGAAGCACAAACATGAAACAACCAGACCCTAATGGAAACACCAATAGCGGAAAAGCCAAAAGGACAGTTACTTTCCCACAAAATGGACAATTGGCTATCCAAAACAATATAATACAAATGACACACACACCCAAAGACAAACCACAACAAAAATAAACCACGACAGAAGAACCGCCTTTGAACGGTCAGAATAACGAATTCCATCGGGGGAAAATATATTTTAAGTGACCACAATCCTCCCCCTTATTTCCGTCGGGCGACTTAGACAAATAATTTGTTCAGTCTGCATGGAGACTACCTAACTCATCAGTGAACACAAAAATCAAACAACCACAGAGATGAAACAACGGTGAGGACTCGACAGAAAGAAACCACTGAAATGCTAGACAGTTAGACTCCGATGGGCCCGACCAGAGACAGAGCATCAGGCACCAACCAACATTAAACCTATTCATTTCTTTGAATAGAGAAAAACTGGATTTACGGGGTTATTCATCATTCTCCTTATTTTTGCTCGAAACATAGATTGTGGGTACTCGTTAGAACCGCCCTTTTCAAAGAGGCGGTTCTAATGAGGATTCACAATCCATCTTTGAACTAGAAATAAGAAAAATATCAATCATTTTCATCTGAAAAATGCTAATTCTATTGATGAGATTGGCGCCATTTTAGCCTATCGTAATGAGTTTTTTTTTTCTACTGCACATCCCAAGTTGGTTGTACGTTTGCAGTGTCTTAAAATATTATATGGCTTTGTATAGCTGGTGCACATGATGTTTTGTGTTCATATCATTGTTCAGCCCCGTCCATTGGGGCTTGAAGATATAGATAGGCTGCATGATGCTTCCACTCAGTGCTGACATTTTAGATAGACATTGATATGGTCATTTTATCGGTCCTTCACAGTACATTTCCACCTTCGGCCCGGGCCATCGGGCTTGAAGAAATCGATGGGCTGCACGCAGAGCTGAAACCAACCGCACACGGGTATTGGTAAACCGCTTAGAGGATCTTAACCTGCTCAGTCAAAGTGGTGCCAGTCGGACCGGCCATGCATATAAACCCTATTGGTTTCATTGGGTGGCAGGGCTTGTGATGTCTTTTCATCTCAGTGTCGGGTAAAAGTCATACAAAATTGGAAGCAACGTCGTCTCCAAACTGACCTAAATAGTGTTGAAGGGGACGTTAAACCTCAAATCAAACAAACAAACATTTCCACCTACTTTGTGGTTCAGTGTTGTCTTTGTTGGTCTTTGCATATATGTATTGCAAATTCATTTTTTAATTGGATCGCCGGTTGACCGTTTTGTCTTTTTGGCTTTCCGCTTGTGACGTTTTAATTACTGTAAAGTTGTTTCATATTGGTGTTTCTTTCCTTGGTGTCTTGAATGGGAGGTGTAAGGTAATTTTATGGATTTCAGATCATCGCCTTAACTTCCATTTTGATCTCAAGGTCTTTTGAATTTTAATCTGGTTATTTTTAATGGAGTAATAGCACTTTTCGTAGTCGAGTTCCCTTTTTCAAAGCTTGCGTTTGCCATTCAGACTTCGTCTTCTGATTAAAAGAGGGCCACGGCTCTTGATCGTTTATCGGAGACACCTATAGAGTTCAATCATGTTGAAAAAAATATGACCTAGTGACCTAGTTTTTGACCCAACGACCCATACTGACACTTAACTAAGATGTCATTAAACAAATATTCTGGTGAAGGCTCATGGATAAATGAGTTTGAATCCATTTTAATCCCTCTATCTTGCATGAAAATGTAAGAAATGCTTCTTTTTCACTTCTGAAGAGCATCAAAATATACTTAATGGTCATGTCAGAAAGTGTGTGAAGCTCTCGCCTTTCTAAATAAGATTTGGTACTAAGCTATTTAGACAAATTGTGGGTATTCCGATGGGTACGAATTGCGCACCCCATGTGGCTGATCTGTTCTTGTTTTGTTATGAAAGAGACTTCATGATGTCCCTTTCCGTTTGAAAACCCAATCTTAAATCATTGAAGCATTTAGCTCGAATCCTAGATATTTGGATGATTTATTAAATATTGACAATGCTTATTTCGATGGATTGATCAGTCAAATTTACCCCGCAGAACTTCCACTAAATAAAACAAATTCTTCTGACTACTTTTATTCTGACTAGAGTTTCTAAATAGAAGTGGAGGCAATGACCAGGAATCGATACAATCATCCCACAGCTCCCATCCGAGACACCAAAGGGAAAGAAACACAAACACGAAACAACAGACCCTAATGGAAACATCAGTAGCGGAAAGCCAAAAGGACAGTAACATTACCACAAAATGGCCAATAGGCTATCCAAAATAAAATAATATAAGCGACACATACACCTAAAGACAAACCATAACAAAAATAAACCGTGACAGAAGAACCGCCTTGGAACGGTCAGCGATAACGAATTCCACTTGGGGGCTTAAATCGATTTTACGTGGCCACAATCCTCGCCCTTACTTCCGTCGCGATTTAGACAAATACTTTGTTCAGTCCTCATGAAGGCCTCCTATCTCATCAGTGCAACATCTCCGTGAACACAAATAATCAAACAACCACAGAGATGAAACAACGGTGAGTATTCGACAGCAAGAAACCACTGAAATGCGGGAGCAAAAGAAAATTAATAGTTAGAGTCTGATGGGCCCGACCAGAGGCAGAGCATCGGGCACCAACCAACATTCCCTTAGATCTCTCTAATTCTCAATAAGCCTTTACGCTGGAACCGTCATAGAATCTGAGGCCTGACCCACCGGCGTGCAATTAAAGTTGTCAACCGTAATCGGGTTAACTTCCATGCATGCAGTCTGTCGTAAAACATTTATGTTGTACCCAATCTTTTTATATCGAAGAATGATTTTACGAAATTGGGTGCTGAAGTCATTGTGATTATATATTTTTCTGAATTTATATACTAAGTCACAATAAAATTCGGGTTCCGATAGACCTTGTTGCAGAAGAGATTTAAGTTCAATATTAAGCCTGCCTATGTTTGATTTGATTTGTTTGATTTGATGTTTAACGTCCCCGTCAACACTTTAAAGGTCATTTTGGAGACTTTGCTTCCACTTTTGTGGGACTTTTACCCGACTTTGAGATGAAATGACTTCTCAAGCCCTGTCGCCCAATGAAACAAATAGGGTTTATTTGCATGGATGGTCCGCCTCGCACCGCCGTTCCTGGAAGGCTTAGATCCTTTAAGCGCTTTACCAGTACTAGTGTGTGGGCCGGATTCAGCTCTGCGTGGAAGCATCATGCAGCCCATATATTTCTTCAAGCCCCTATGGGAAGCCTGCCTAAAAAAAGTAGTTCGAGTCGGACTGCCCATGTATATGAACCCTATTGGTTTCATTGGACGGCAGGGCTTGAGATGTCATTTTATCTCAATGTCGGGTAAATGTCCCACAAAATTGGAAGCGACATCTCCAAAAAATGACCTATACAGTGTTGACGGGGACGTTAAACTGCAAATCAAACAAAAATCAAACAAATCCTGACACGACCCAAATTCGAACTTGACCAAGCTATCATCAGAGAATATTTTGTTGAAGGGTATTTAAGGTATAAGCAAATTTCCATTTTTAAAGTGCACAGAATGTTTTAACAAAGGCAGTGATGCGAGTCAGACCGTCCAATGCATATAAGCCTTTTGTTTTCACTGGGCAGAAGGGCTTGAGATGTCATTTCATTTCATTGTCGGGTAAAAGTCCCACACAATTGTTTCAAAATGACCTAAATAGTGTTGACGGGCACGTTAAACCTCATTTTAAACAAAACAAACAAAAAAATAGAGAGGGTGAACGTATTGTTTGATCATGCATGACCCATTTTTAAATTTGACCAGGTTATCATTAAGACAAACTTTTTGAGAAAGTTTCATGAAGACCGAAGCATACTGTGGTCTATGGATGATGAACATAATTTTGTCAAAATACACTCACTTTTGATATTAATTTTTCGAAATGTCGACAAATTATCGCAGATTCCTTAAATGAATTCTCTAAGCGCTGGTGTCAGAGGGAGTATGTTGAATCTACTTCTTTAAGTAACTTTGCATCCTTAAAACTGTTGATCGACGTATATCGTTTCATTCTGAAATAATACGAATCTTTTACCACTCAAACCAAAAGTTTCATTTAGGCACCACAAGCAAGTCCAATTATTCCAAAATAAGTACGTATTGGTTCCTGCTGACAAGGCTACAAACAGTGTAATTATTAGACGGCTGCACTACTCTTAGACAAGAACTTGGTAGTACAAAGACCAACGCCTAGGTTCCTGAAGATGAAATTACTACAAAGTAGAAGTGGAGGCAATGATCATGAATCGATACAATTAACCCACAGCTCCCACCAGAGACACCAAGGGAAAAAAATACAAACATGAAACAACTAGACCCTAATGGAAACATCACTAGCGGAAAGCCAAAAGGACAGTTTTTGTTTGTTTGATTTGAGGTTTAACGTCCCCGTCAACACTGTAAAGGTCATTTTGGAGACGTTGCTTCCAATTTTGTGGGACTTTTACCCGACATTGAGATGAAATGACATCTCAAGCCCTGTCGCCCAATGAAACCAATAGGGTTTATTATCATGGACAGTCCGCCTCGCATCGCGGTTCCTGGACAGGCTTAGCTCCTCTAAGCGGTTTACCAGTACTAGTGTGCGGGCTGGATTCAGCTCTGCCTCGGAAGGTCAGTGAAACGAATTCCACGGGGGCGGGGGGTCGTAAATCGATTCTACGTGGTGGCCATTCGGCCCCCGCCCGTTCGGGCTTGAAGAAATAAATGGGCTACATGATGCTTCCACGCAGAGCTGAAACCGACTGCACACGAGTACTGGAATCTAAGCCTGCCCAGGTAAAGCGGTGCGAGTTGGCCCGTCCATGCTTATAAACCCTACTGGTTTCATTGGGTGATTGGGCTTGAGATTTCATTTCATCTCAATGTCGGGTAAAATCCCACAAAATTGGAAGCAACGTCTCCAAAATGGCCTATACAGTGTTGACGGCGACGTGAAACCTCAATTCAAACAAAACAAACAAACAAAAGTGGCCACAATCCTCGTCCTTACTTCCGTCGCGATTTACGGTCCGCATGAAGGCCTCCTAGCTCATCAGTGCAACATCTCCGTGAACAGAAAAAATCAATCAACCACAGAGATGAAACAACGATGAGGACTCGACAGCAAGAAACCACTGAAATGCTGGAGCAAAAGAAAACCAACAGTTATCTTCAACGCATACCAAGTTTCTATGTAAGTATAACGGTAAGCCAAGAAAAACTTCCTACATTATACTGGTTACCGCAGCTTCACAAAAGTCCACAGAAAGCTCGTTTATAGCCAATTCTAGTTTGTGTACGATAATCGAACTTCTTAAATTGCAATGTACTTACATCGTGTTTAACAGCTATTAAAATCATGTTTCTAGGTGTGAAAAGGCTTACGAAAATTCTGGAATTAACTTATAAGTTTTTCGGGTGCCCTATAGTAATCATCTGTCCGTCCGCCCGTCGACATTTTCATGTTTTTTTTCCTTAATAACTTGCAAACCGTCAAACGCATCAGCTTCAATCTTTAAACATAAGGTCATAACAACAATGCACAATTTCATGGCAACATACGTAATTCTAGCTACAATATTGTCCGAGTTATGGCTCTTTGAAAAATACACACTTTCATCATTTTAATTTCATCTTTTTTTCGTCATAATTTCAAAACCGTTATAGATATTCCAATGAAACTTGCTGTAGTTATTGACAGTGGCAGTACACACAAGTGTAGCAAAAGGCAACAACTCTAGCTTAAATACGTTTGGACTTATGCCCCTCTATCCGCCCTTCTGTTCGTTCACATTGTTCATGTTTTTGTTTTCTTAATAACTTGCAAACCGTGAAACACATCACTTCAAACGTTTAACATGAGGTCACAACACCAATACACTGTTTTAAATCAAGCAATGTTACTCTAGCTATAATATTATTAGAGTTATGGCCCTTTGTAAAAGTCAAATTGTTGGCATTTATCATCTTTTTTTTTCGTCGTGATTTCAAAACCGTTGTAGGTGTTTCAATGACACTTGCTTTACATATTGACAGTTACAATACACATATGTGTAGCAACGGGCAACGTCTCTAGCTTTAATAAATTCTGACTTATGCCGCTTTATCGCCTTAGATTTTTTTTTTTACTTTGGCCGCAGTTCTAAAACCGTACAATCAATGTTTAAAATAAGCAAGAAACAGCCAGCGTACCGACTGAGACTGCTGCCAGGGCACCCCCATTTTATGTATAAACCTTTCTACCAATTTGTCTCTCCCACACACAAACACACCCGTCCACGGCCCTTTAAACATGCTATGGTGTGGCCCTGATCACGACTGTGAAGGTTGTAGGTTTTGTCTTTAAAAATGCAAGTGAAGTTTTGAATAAACTGAAAGCAAGGGGTTTTCGTGGATCTAGTTTATCAACCTAAGATCTTTCTACCCTTTACACTATATTACCTCATAATATGATTTAAAAATTTTTAGTTTAACTGAAATATTTTTTTCTTCGGGAAAAGTGTCTCTATTTGGCCTGCAATTATAAAAATGCTTATTTTGCTTCTTGAGATGCCAGTGGTCGTTATAAATATTGGATATGTCAAGAGGTTTGCGAATCTCTTTTCTTTTTAGTGGATAATATATTTATATAAGGTTTGGAACTAAATTATATAGACAAGTAGTTGGTATTCCGATGGTCATAACTGTGCTCCTCTTGTTGCAGATTTGTTTCTTGTTTGTTATGAAAAAGACTTCATATTGCCATTTTCAAAATAAACAAACCGATGTTATTGAGGCGTTTAACTCTACCTCGCGATATTTGGATGATCTGTTTGAATACTGACAATATTTATTATGAGCACTTGGTTGGTAGAATTTATCTTTAAGAATTGCAGTTAAATAAGGCTCATTCTGATGCCTCCGAAGTCCGATTTATCTTACATTTGACTGTATCTAATGGTACTGTCTCTTCAAAAAAGTTATGATAAAAGAGATGATTTTAATTTTGGAATTGTAAATTTTCCTTTATGGGATGGTGTCGTCCCTATGTCTTATGGGCTTTATATGTCATAGCTTATTCGTTTTGCTTGAGCTTGTTTGTCATCGAAAATAATTTAAACAGAAACACTTCTACAACAGGGCTATCGGTATCATAAACTGCGCAAAACATTTTCAAAATTTTATCGTCGACAATATGACACTATTTCTAAATATGATGTTTCTTTGAAGACACTTCTGCAACATAGACTGTCAGAACCTGATATTTATGGAATTTTTTAGTTTATAAATTCAGAAAAATACCAGGTAGTGATACAAATTTTCTGGTCAGTTCAGGAAAATTGTTGCGAAATACAATAAAATTGGTTATAGTATCGATATTATGCAACAGACCGCGTGTTTGGTAATCGACCATTTTACAATGGACAGCTTTGCTTCGCTCTTCGGTTGCATGTCTGTGGGCTGGACTTCGGACTCTTATGATGGCCCCATCGTAAATCTTTTGAATTCAAGAGGGTGGAGCCTGATATTTCCTAGGCTCGACCCTCCGTGAGCTAACTGGAGGTTTTCTTCTGCTCTGACGTTGGATTGTTGTTGAGTCCTCAACCCTGATCCATGATCAAGTATTAATCTATACATGACCATTTTACTATGTATTTTATTTTGACTCACTGTTGAGCTAGAAAGCCTCCATGCAGATCAATTAGTTATTACTATTATTATGTTTGATATTGCACTGGAACTGAGGGCTGAAAGTTCATAAACTCCTGAGGTGAAGTCCCCCAATAGTTTTACGACCGCCCCAAGGCGGTCGTTCTCTTGCTGTCTTATTTGCTAATAATTGGCTTCATGTTTCGTCTGTTTTTCTGTGTGTCTTTCTTTAGATGACTTGAGATGGCTGCGTTCTTTGATTGTGACCTATCCTGGGTGACCTTTTCTTAGTCGTTCTTCTGCTGTGATGTCGGATTGTTGTTGGGTCCTCAACCCTGATTAATGATTGCATTTATCTATACATGACCGTATTACTGTGAATTTTATTGTTGAGCTAGGAAGTCACCATCGGATCAATTTGGTATTGTTATTGTTTGATACTGCACTGGAACTGAGGGCGAGTGTTGAAATCCCCGAGCCGGTCGTTCTATTTGTTTATTGGCTTTGTGAACATAGTTTTAAAGAAGTTTGACCTAGTGACCTAATTTTTGACCAATATTCAAACTTTATCGAGGTTTTATCAAGACAAACATTCTGGTAAAGTTCATAAGTGTTGTCTTATAGTATGAACATGGTAAGTACATGTATTAACAACAGACGACGTACATATAACGAACTTAGTAGCTCACCTTTAGCACTTTTTGCACAGGTTTTCTTGCTGTTGTATGAAGTGTATGAATATGTTATTATATGTAGACGCACTACATTAACATGCCCAGGTGATGAATGCAGATACAAATGAGGTTAATAGGGGTATATACACAAACTATTTTCCTTATTTTTTTCAAGAACACATTTATTGTGTACTCGTCAGAAAATCCTTAGGCGTAAACTAGAAATGCGACCATAGGACACGGATGCCCCCGCCTGAAAAATCCATCCATGAACAACAAAGATATTGAGCAGACACAAGAAAAAACGCTTTTCTTTACCTTTGATCTGTAAGTATGACACAATGACTCGTGATGGTTAACATTTCTACCAAGTAATTTCCAATGACATTTTTCTTTACCGTTTACGTCTAAGTATGACATTGACCTCGTAGGTACCAGCCTGGGTCTTGGGCACGACACATCGTCTCATGAAGGTTAACATTTCTGCCAAGTAATTTCAAAATCCATCCAGAAAAAAAACTAAGTTATTGACTGTGTTTAAGATTTGAACCCTTTTTTAATTTTTGACCTCTAAGTATGACCTTGACCTTGGAGGTAAGGTCATTGGCTTTGTGTGAGGCAGATTGTCTCCTGATGGCTAACATTTCTGCCTAGTAATTTCAAAATCCATTCAGAAATAAGAAAGTTATTGACCATGTTTAAGTTTTGGACACTTATTTTTACCATTGATCTCTGTTGACCTTGATCTTGGAGGTATGGATATGGATTTTGTGCACGACTCCTCGTCTAATGATGGTTAACATTTCTGCCAAGTAATTTCAAAATCCATGCAGAAATAAGAAAGTTATTGACCATGTTTAAGTTTCAGACCCTTTTTTTGACTTTGACATCTAAGTATGACCTTGACCTTTGCGGTATGGACCTGGGTTTTGCGCGTGACACATCGTCTCATGATGGTTAACATTTCTACAAAGTTATTTCAAAATCTATCCAGACATAAGAAAGTTATTGACTGCGTTTTAGTTTCGGACGGACGGACGAACGAACGAACGAACGGACGGACGGACAGGGGCAACGCTATATGCCCTTCCACCATTCTTCGAATGGCGGGGCGGGGGCATAAAAAATAGCTGTGTTTCTACGAACATGCACTAACATGCATACGTACTAACATGCTGAAAAAAATTTTGGTCGGTAGGTAGGAGAATCTTTTTTTTATTATTATTTTTCCCAAGAAAAAAAACAGGGTCGGGCCTGTATTTTTTATGTGTTTTTGTTTTTGTACATGTTTTTTTTTTTTTAAATAAAATTGCCATGTTGAGACTTGGAGTCTAACTGTTGATTTTCTTTTGCTCCAGCATATCAGTGGTTTCTTGCTGTCGAGTCTTCGCCGTTGTTTCATCTCTGTGGTTGTTTGATTTATGTGTCCACTGATGAGTGATGAGGCCTTCATGCGGACTGAACAAATTGTCTAAATCGCGACGGAAGGGCGAGGATTCTGGCCACGTAAAATCGATTAAACTCCCAGTGGAATTCGTTTCACTGATCGTTCCAAGGCGGTTCTTCTGTCGCGGTTTATATTTGTTATGGCTTGTCGTTGAGTGTGTGTATCGCTTATATTATTTTTTTTTGGATAGCCAATTGGCCATTTTGTGGGAAAGAAACTGTCCTTTAGTCTTTCCGATATTGGCGTTTCCATTAGGGTCTGGTTGTTTCATGTTTGTGTTTCTTTCCCTTTGGTGTCTTTGATTGGAGCTGATGGTTAATTGTATCGATTCCTGGTCATTGCCTTCACTTCTCTTTTGCACTGCATATCATAATTCATTTTAGATGCTAAAAAAGTCAGCTCTGTATTTTGGAAGGTACTAAATGCCGCAATCTAAAAACAATGTACTCAAAACCCGAAATTACTATGGGAAAATGCCAAGACGACACTGGTTAGGGTCGGAAATTGAAAATGGTAGGGTCGGTGTTGTTTTTATTTTGTTCTTATATTCGGTCCTGCTAAACATTGCCGGGACTGACAAGGGCAGACAAGTGTGGTACAATGACTGCAAGGATACAAGGACACGACGAGCTGGTTGTGATGTTAATGTTAACATTATAAGCACCATTCATTTTTTATCTACATGCGCACGTATGGATATTATATCATGGGCGTGTTGCCCCCCTTCAGGGCTTGAAGAAATAGATTTGGCTGCATGATGCTTCCACGCAGAGCTGAAACTGCTGGTAAACTGCTAAGTGGTTCTAAGTCTGCCCAGGAAAGTGGTGCGAGTCGGACCATCCAGGCATTTAAACCATGGTGGTTTCATTGGGTGGAGGGCTTGAGATATCATCTCGTTGTCGGGTACATTACCAAATCACGTCTATTCAAATATATTAAAAAAAAAAACAATACCACCAAAAATGAAAATTTCAGACAAAAAAGGGAGAAATTTTCCATATTTCTGCTCCAAGTAAAGATTGTCGGAACACGCCTGAACCGTTCTAACGAGTACCTACAATCTATGTTTTTTTTTTTTTTTTGTTTTTTTTTTGCAAACATAAATTATGGGTGCTCTTAAGCACTGCCTCTAAAGAGCACTCCCGATTTTTGTTTTTGCTTTCAAACTTAAACATGTTTGTACTCTTAATAAAAGCCTCGTTGAGGCGGTTCTAACGAGTCCCCGCAAGCTAACAGGAGTGTGACACAGATTGTGTTGCTCTTTAGAACTGCCTCAATGAGTACACACAATCAGACAGGAATCTAACATAGATTGTGGATGTTCTTTAGATCCGCATCGAATGACGTCTTTCATATATATGTAGGACTCAGATCGTGGGTTGGTCCCTGATCGTGGGCCGATTTCCAAATCGTGGGCCGATTTCATACCGGGGGCCGATTATGACAATGTAATTCCACAACGAGGGCCGATTCACATGCGGAGCTGTTTATCGTATCACAGCAGTGTTGACAACTCGCCGTTTGTTTTTTTTTTTCTCTCTACATGTCGTGTGAATCGGTACTTTGAGAGTACTTTGAGAAATAGGTTGGGCTGCATGATGGCTCCGTGTAGAGTCACGGAGATTCGAAACCGATCGCACATGACTTTGGTTTTACGGCCTTTTCAAGACTAACTCACTCAAGTTCTACTCAAGGCTTTCAAGACTAATTCACTCCAGTTCTACTCTGGACTAGTTCTACTCAAGGCTTCTACGACCGACTGCATGCATGGTAGTTAACCTCAATCACAATGACGGTTCCAACGTAAAGGCTTACTGAGAATTAGAGGGAAACTAATTTCATGTAATGTTGGTTGGTGCCGGATGCTATGTGTCTTGTTGGGCCCATCGGAGTCGAACTGTTGGTTTTCGTTTGCTCCAGCATTTCAGTGGTGTCTTGCTGTTGAGTCATCACCGTATTTTCATCTCTGCGGTTGATTGATTTTTGTGTTCACCGAGATGTTGCACTGATGAGTTAGGAGACCTTCATGCGGACTGAACAAATTATTTGTCTAAACCGCTACGGAAGTAAGGGCAAGAATTGTGGCCACGTAAAATCTATTTAAGCACCCCCACACCCCCTCCCCCCTACGAGTGGAATTGGTATCACTGACCGTTCCGAGGCGGTTCTTCTGTCGCGGTTTATTTTTGTTATGGCTTGTCTTTGAGTGTGTGCTTTGCTTTGGATAGCAAATTGGCCATTATGTGGGAAAGTAACTGTCCTATTGGGTTTCCGCTAGTGATGGTTCAATTAGAGTCTAGTTTATTCATGTTTGTGTTTCTTTCCCGTGGTGTCTCTGATGGGAGCTGTGGGTTAATTGTATCCGGATTCCTGATCGTTGCTTTCACTTCTGTTTCGTAGATTGTGTCGTCTGTGGTAGATTGAGCTTCGACAGAAAACAGATGGTCCGACAGAAAACAGATGGTTAAACTTGGGCAACACCACAGTGCTTCACTTACCATTTTGAAGGGTGTCCCACAGGGGTCCATTTTAGGACCTCTTTTGTTCAACATTTTCCTAAACGATATTTTCTATTTCGTTAAGGAACCAGTGTTATATAATTATGCAGACGATAATACCTTGTCTTACAGCCATCCAGATCTTGCAACTACCAAGGCAGTGCTTGAGACTGAGACTGTTAACGTCATAAATTGGTTTGACTTTAACAGTATGCAAGCCAATCCCGACAAGTTTCAGGCCATTGTCTTGGGGGAAAAAAGGTTTTGATGGTTGTACCAGCTTTCAAATTGGTGACACAGAAGTTAAATGTGAACAATCAGTCAAACTATTAGGTGTCACGATTGATTATTTATTAAACTTTGAAATTCATATTGCTAACATTTGTAAGAAAGCAGCAAAACAAATAAATGTGCTCTTGAGATTAAGTAAATACATCAATGTTGATACAAAGTTATTAGTATATAAATCCTTCATAAGGTCTAACTTTAGTTACTGTCCACTAGTCTGGCATTTTTGCTCTAAATCAAGCACAGCTAAATTAGAAAGGCTTCAATACAGAGCCCTCAGGCTGGTGTACGGTGACTATGTTAGTTCTTATGAAGACCTTTTAAAACAAGCAAATATGCCTACATTGCAATTAGGAAGATTAAGAAAATTAGCTTCAGAAGTCTTCAAAATATTACATAAACAATCACCCAGTTATCTACATGACCTTGTTTCATTTAAAAATTCAAACTATTCTTTCAGATATCAAAATTTGGCTGCTGTTCCAAGGGTGAGAACCACCTCTTACGGTAAAAATTCTTTTTACTTTGAGGCCGCTCACGTCTGGAACAGTCTCTCCAACGAAATGAGGACTACTACAGACTTCAAGGAGTTCGGGAGACTGATTCAGACCTGGGGAGGTATCTCATGTAAGTGTTCATTATGTAAGTTCAGGTTATAGTTTTTCAGCTTTTCATCACGAAGACACGCCTATTTAGTTCTGACCTCACTACAGTCCCATCATGGGTTCATAGCGGGGGGGGGGGGGGGGGGGGTAAAACTTTGTTTATGCTCGGAGCATGAGTTTGGGGTGCTTCTTGGAGCCGCCTCGTTGAGGCGTTTTCAGAAGTATCCATGATCAGTGTTTTTGGGCACGGACGGAAGGAATATCTGAACTTCACGAAACTTCACAGATATGTAGAGCAGCCTGGTGCGACATGCAGAACATATGAACCATAACTCTGATTTTCCTATTTTTGGAGTTATCGCCCCTTGAACATTGAACACAGCCATTTCTGTCATGTAGTCTGTTTGAAGCACTATATCTCCTGAACTTAATGACTGATTCTGACCAAACGTGCATGATTACATCACTAGGATAGGGGGAAACAGCCATTAGGTTTTTGTTTCAATGTGATATGGCACTTTTCTATGTAATTGTAGCGGCGGGGCATCATGCAGTGCTTGCAGTTTTATTCTTTATTATGTAACATTTCTTTGCATCCATCTTTAAACCATGTTGTGTTATCAAAAGCCGTGTTACAACGAAGTGTTATAAAGAGGTTATGCTGTAATTATAATAAGATTAATACATATGGGCCAGCGCATGACAAAATCTACAATAAGACGTGCGTGGATACACAGGCTGATCTGAGTCTTCGTTGGGCCTACAATTCTTATTGTTGGTTTGTCATGCGCTGGCTCAATTATAATAGTGCATGTAAAAAATTAATGCTTTCCTAGAAATAATGTATAATTCAACTATAAACAGAGTGCATTGCGATCCAGACTCCGCTTGAATCATTTGTTCTTTATGGGAAGGCGACAAAGAACGTTCAGATAAGAGGCTTGAAAGATAGAAAAGTACGCCAGCTGAAGTCTTTGAGAAAGCATCTTCCACAATCTGTCAGACTGATGGTAGAAGATCCATTCATTAGAGATGACTTTATTGACAATGCTGTTGAAGCTATTTTTAGACCAGGTAAGTACAGTGAATTTCCGCTATTAAGACCACGTAAAATTAAGACAAATTATGCATTTTAAAGCATATTTATAAGGCTTCTGGTACACGTTCTTTGTGTTTTCTACATACAGTGGGCTCTATTGCGAGACAACCTTTGGGACTGCTCAAACATAGTCTTAAAGACCACCTTTGGGACTGCTCAATAGGTGGTCTAATTATACGAATTTTACTGTATAATATAATTGAACCAGAGAACGAAAAAGCCTACTTAAGCGACCAACAGACTCAGACTGAATACCAAGTTAGTCTAGCCATAGCTTTTCCACTGTTGGATAGTTCAGATGCTATATAAGGCCCACTTGAACAAGATTCTGAAGCACAGGCTGATTTGAGTCATGGTTGGTCAGGCTGTCGCCCGCGGGTTTATTTCTTTTAGTTTCACTGCATTTTACTAATTTTTGTTTCGTTCCGAAAACAGATGTAAAATGACTTTATATGCTAGCTTTTAAAAGGACATGCATAACACACTTGTAAATTAACCTTATTCCCTTAATATAAAAACGAAAAAATAACGCTTATTGGTGCCTTTTTGCTCGGACCCAATTGACACGGACTAGTAACTAATTGGATTTTGAAAATATGCTATCGTGTTATTCGTTCATGATCCTACAACCATTTTAAAGGTTTACAGTCAATGTAAACTAATTTGGCAGTAATTAAATGTTAGTTGTCCGATTTTCCGATAAAAACATTCACTTATAACGTAGTGACTGTCCGTGTGTATTCAATTGCTTGAACACCTTTGGGAACAACAATTTGTTCTGGACAGCGTTATTTCGAGCCACTGAGGGTATTCTTAGCGCTAGGTCAAGTCACTGACGTGTATAATGGGAGATTTTTAGGTGAAGTGAATATTCCATAACTTAAACACTGATAGCTCGGTTACCCCGGCTAATCCGAACTCTCTATGGAGTGCCTAAAGAATTCAACCAGTAGCTGAAGATATCCTGTTATTTGGCTATCATTAGGGAGATATTGTGTGTGCTCATTAGATTCGCCTCAATCAGGCGATTCTAATAAGCACACACAATATACCCTTTTTAATAAAAAATCTTTAGTGAATCCCATTATGCCTCATGGCTTGACACTGTGTTTAAACCTCAGTATTTCGAACTACTACTATCTCGAACAATTTATTAAAGAATTCGAGTTATTGACGTTCGACTGTATATAATTTTGATGTTCTGTATAATAAAGGTATTCCAGGCTGACACAGAACAGACACTTTCTAGATTAAAGTAAGAGCCATTAAAACTCATTTCAAGTTTTGAATTAAATTCTTTAATGTTGATTATATACAGATGAGGATGAGGGGACATTTCATTCTATAAATCACCTATTCCGCAGACATCTACCAGATAAAGATGGGCGAAGACTCGTTTCTGAAATAATGAACTGGATCAGCACTATTTACGACGATCGACTGTCAAAATTAGAGCAAAACATGCAGGACATATTGAATACATTGACTCTCGTTGTGATGGGTAATATCTGTATATGCGATGATGAATCTCTACATGTTGAGGAAGAAACTAGTTTATTCAGAGTATTTTTAGAAGAAGACGTGAAACTATTTCTTAAAGAGGAGCTGGTACATTTAACCAGGCGCATGCATTTTGATGTTCCAAATGCTTTATTGATTGGCCTTGAGACTGGAGTTGTTGCTGTGCCAGTAAATATTGAACAGCTTGTTATTCAAAATATTTTATATAGTGTACCAACGAGAAAAGGCCAGTATAAGTTTGTTTCTGCAATTCTGAGAGATTTTCTTATAGGAGCATCAATTTGTTATAAGACTATCCCAGCAGTTCAAAGGGATGTCAAAACGACACTGTTACAGTATTTTCACAAATTCAAATATCTTCACATCCCAGTGTGCAATCCCGTTACTTGCCAAGCCGCACATGCTCATAGTCAAGTAGTTATTAATATATACAAAGAACTAGAGAAAACTGATCCCGCTATGGCTGATGAATTTGCTTATACCTTACTTTGTTCTTTAGAATTTTGTAAGAGACCAGAAGCTAAGGGTTGGCTAGAATACTTTGGAAGCAAATTAAAACTTGTCCACTTGGATGGCATTTTTAAACGGCTTGGAGTTTTAACGAAACAGAGAAAGCAGTTGTTGGCCGCCATTGTTGACCATGACATGCTCTACAGATTCATGATTTGTGACACAGACGTTGGTACGAAAACAAAATTATTGATCAAATCTAAATTAGAAGAGTCCATACATGGCAGAAACTTTCGGTACAAAGCTGATGGAACATTTTCAGGCACACCAGAGGCTGATATTATGTATATTATTCGCAGTATACAGGTTTTGGATCTCATTAATTGTTATGCAGATATAGAGATTTCAGACAATGACAAACTTATTTGTGAATTAGAGAAGAAATCAACAGTTTTGGACAATAGTATTACCCTTGATCTCAGCCATAATGTGTTGACCTCTGGACTTTTACAAAATCTAGCTATTTGTTTTAGCACAGTGCAAAACATTGTTAGTCTGTCTCTAGTCAATGTTTCCAATTTAAGTTTAAATTGGCTGAAAGGAGTTTTGATAAGTGGATGTTTGTCCAACTTGAAAGCCCTTGATTTATCGGAGAACAGAATTTTTGAGAATACCAACATGGTATTAGGGATAAGTTTTTGCCCTGACCTTTCACAGCTGACACTTGCAAAATGTTGTATTGGAGACAAAGAATTTGAACGGGTCTGTAAAGAGATTGCATCGCTGTCAAAATTGAGAAAACTGGATGTCAGTGACAATGAAATCTCCACTTCTGGCCTTCTATCATTAAATAAAGCTGTTGTGGGAAAACATAATATTACACACATTAGCCTGTCAGGAAATAAACTCCTTGGACTAACCAAAGGCTGTGGACTTGTATTTTCAATGATTCTAAATAACACCACATTGCTTGAAGTACTGGGGCTATCTAATGCTGGTTTAGAAGAGCAGGACGTAGTAACCATTCTTCAGAATGTGCCGTCTACTATTAGATGCGTCGATCTAGGAGGAAATAATATCTCTGAACAAGCGACGTTAAAAGATATTCAGATGAGATTTCCCAATTTGCAAATAGCGGGTTTAGGCTAAAAATTTGCAAATACATGTAGCAGGTTTAGGCTAAAATGATATTTTAGATCACTTTTTGTGTATGCTATTGTGGATTTATTTTTATGACATTGGTTTAACAAACATGGTAACATTTATTATAAAATCAAATATGGTTATTTTTTCTTATGTACACAACATGTAATGGAATTGGTCGGATCTGAAAGGATTCCAGTCTTTAATGGCATGCAAAAGGTAAGAGCTCCGCTGTTAAAAACCCACCCCTAGCGCATCACGTTAACAAATCCGTGAAACGAAGACGCCTCTGAAATAGAAGTAAAGACAATGATCAGGAATCGATACAATCAACCCACAGCTCCCCTCAGAGACACCAAAGGGAAAGAAGCACAAACATGAAACAACCAGACCCTAATGGAAACACCAATAGCGGAAAAGCCAAAAGGACAGTTACTTTCCCACAAAATGGACAATTGGCTATCCAAAACAATATAATACAAATGACACACACACCCAAAGACAAACCACAACAAAAATAAACCACGACAGAAGAACCGCCTTTGAACGGTCAGAATAACGAATTCCATCGGGGGAAAATATATTTTAAGTGACCACAATCCTCCCCCTTATTTCCGTCGGGCGACTTAGACAAATAATTTGTTCAGTCTGCATGGAGACTACCTAACTCATCAGTGAACACAAAAATCAAACAACCACAGAGATGAAACAACGGTGAGGACTCGACAGAAAGAAACCACTGAAATTCTAGACAGTTAGACTCCGATGGGCCCGACCAGAGACAGAGCATCAGGCACCAACCAACATTAAACCTATTCATTTCTTTGAATAGAGAAAAACTGGATTTACGGGGTTATTCATCATTCTCCTTATTTTTGCTCGAAACATAGATTGTGGGTACTCGTTAGAACCGCCCTTTTCAAAGAGGCGGTTCTAATGAGGATTCACAATCCATCTTTGAACTAGAAATAAGAAAAATATCAATCATTTTCATCTGAAAAATGCTAATTCTATTGATGAGATTGGCGCCATTTTAGCCTATCGTAATGAGTTTTTTTTTCTACTGCACATCCCAAGTTGGTTGTACGTTTGCAGTGTCTTAAATATTATATGGCTTTGTATAGCTGGTGCACATGATGTTTTGTGTTCATATCATTGTTCAGCCCCGTCCATTGGGGCTTGAAGATATAGATAGGCTGCATGATGCTTCCACTCAGTGCTGACATTTTAGATAGACATTGATATGGTCATTTTATCGGTCCTTCACAGTACATTTCCACCTTCGGCCCGGGCCATCGGGCTTGAAGAAATCGATGGGCTGCACGCAGAGCTGAAACCAACCGCACACGGGTATTGGTAAACCGCTTAGAGGATCTTAACCTGCTCAGTCAAAGTGGTGCCAGTCGGACCGGCCATGCATATAAACCCTATTGGTTTCATTGGGTGGCAGGGCTTGTGATGTCTTTTCATCTCAGTGTCGGGTAAAAGTCATACAAAATTGGAAGCAACGTCGTCTCCAAACTGACCTAAATAGTGTTGAAGGGGACGTTAAACCTCAAATCAAACAAACAAACATTTCCACCTACTTTGTGGTTCAGTGTTGTCTTTGTTGGTCTTTGCATATATGTATTGCAAATTCATTTTTTAATTGGATCGCCGGTTGACCGTTTTGTCTTTTTGGCTTTCCGCTTGTGACGTTTTAATTACTGTAAAGTTGTTTCATATTGGTGTTTCTTTCCTTGGTGTCTTGAATGGGAGGTGTAAGGTAATTTTATGGATTTCAGATCATCGCCTTAACTTCCATTTTGTTGCTATGATCTCAAGGTCTTTTGAATTTTAATCTGGTTATTTTTAATGGAGTAATAGCACTTTTCGTAGTCGAGTTCCCTTTTTCAAAGCTTGCGTTTGCCATTCAGACTTCGTCTTCTGATTAAAAGAGGGCCACGGCTCTTGATCGTTTATCGGAGACACCTATAGAGTTCAATCATGTTGAAAAAAATATGACCTAGTGACCTAGTTTTTGACCCAACGACCCATACTGACACTTAACTAAGATGTCATTAAACAAATATTCTGGTGAAGGCTCATGGATAAATGAGTTTGAATCCATTTTAATCCCTCTATCTTGCATGAAAATGTAAGAAATGCTTCTTTTTCACTTCTGAAGAGCATCAAAATATACTTAATGGTCATGTCAGAAAGTGTGTGAAGCTCTCGCCTTTCTAAATAAGATTTGGTACTAAGCTATTTAGACAAATTGTGGGTATTCCGATGGGTACGAATTGCGCACCCCATGTGGCTGATCTGTTCTTGTTTTGTTATGAAAGAGACTTCATGATGTCCCTTTCCGTTTGAAAACCCAATCTTAAATCATCGAATCCTAGATATTTGGATGATTTATTAAATATTGACAATGCTTATTTCGATGGATTGATCAGTCAAATTTACCCCGCAGAACTTCCACTAAATAAAACAAATTCTTCTGACTACTTTTATTCTGACTAGAGTTTCTAAATAGAAGTGGAGGCAATGACCAGGAATCGATACAATCATCCCACAGCTCCCATCCGAGACACCAAAGGGAAAGAAACACAAACACGAAACAACAGACCCTAATGGAAACATCAGTAGCGGAAAGCCAAAAGGACAGTAACATTACCACAAAATGGCCAATAGGCTATCCAAAATAAAATAATATAAGCGACACATACACCTAAAGACAAACCATAACAAAAATAAACCGTGACAGAAGAACCGCCTTGGAACGGTCAGCGATAACGAATTCCACTTGGGGGCTTAAATCGATTTAACGTGGCCACAATCCTCGCCCTTACTTCCGTCGCGATTTAGACAAATACTTTGTTCAGTCCTCATGAAGGCCTCCTATCTCATCAGTGCAACATCTCCGTGAACACAAATAATCAAACAACCACAGAGATGAAACAACGGTGAGTATTCGACAGCAAGAAACCACTGAAATGCGGGAGCAAAAGAAAATTAATAGTTAGAGTCTGATGGGCCCGACCAGAGGCAGAGCATCGGGCACCAACCAACATTCCCTTAGATCTCTCTAATTCTCAATAAGCCTTTACGCTGGAACCGTCATAGAATCTGAGGCCTGACCCACCGGCGTGCAATTAAAGTTGTCAACCGTAATCGGGTTAACTTCCATGCATGCAGTCTGTCGTAAAACATTTATGTTGTACCCAATCTTTTTATATCGAAGAATGATTTTACGAAATTGGGTGCTGAAGTCATTGTGATTATATATTTTTCTGAATTTATATACTAAGTCACAATAAAATTCGGGTTCCGATAGACCTTGTTGCAGAAGAGATTTAAGTTCAATATTAAGCCTGCCTATGTTTGATTTGATTTGTTTGATTTGATGTTTAACGTCCCCGTCAACACTTTAAAGGTCATTTTGGAGACTTTGCTTCCACTTTTGTGGGACTTTTACCCGACTTTGAGATGAAATGACTTCTCAAGCCCTGTCGCCCAATGAAACAAATAGGGTTTATTTGCATGGATGGTCCGCCTCGCACCGCCGTTCCTGGAAGGCTTAGACCCTTTAAGCGGTTTACCAGTACTAGTGTGTGGGCCGGATTCAGCTCTGCGTGGAAGCATCATGCAGCCCATATATTTCTTCAAGCCCCTATGGGAAGCCTGCCTAAGAAAAGTAGTTCGAGTCGGACTGCCCATGTATATGAACCCTATTGGTTTCATTGGACGGCAGGGCTTGAGATGTCATTTTATCTCAATGTCGGGTAAATGTCCCACAAAATTGGAAGCGACATCTCCAAAAAATGACCTATACAGTGTTGACGGGGACGTTAAACTGCAAATCAAACAAAAATCAAACAAAACCTGACACGACCCAAATTCGAACTTGACCAAGCTATCATCAGAGAATATTTTGTTGAAGGGTATTTAAGGTATAAGCAAATTTCCATTTTTAAAGTGCACAGAATGTTTTAACAAAGGCAGTGATGCGAGTCAGACCGTCCAATGCATATAAGCCTTTTGTTTTCACTGGGCAGAAGGGCTTGAGATGTCATTTCATTTCATTGTCGGGTAAAAGTCCCACACAATTGTTTCAAAATGACCTAAATAGTGTTGACGGGCACGTTAAACCTCATTTTAAACAAAACAAACAAAAAAATAGAGAGGGTGAACGTATTGTTTGATCATGCATGACCCATTTTTAAATTTGACCAGGTTATCATTAAGACAAACTTTTTGAGAAAGTTTCATGAAGACCGAAGCATACTGTGGTCTATGGATGATGAACATAATTTTGTCAAAATACACTCACTTTTGATATTAATTTTTCGAAATGTCGACAAATTATCGCAGATTCCTTAAATGAATTCTCTAAGCGCTGGTGTCAGAGGGAGTATGTTGAATCTACTTCTTTAAGTAACTTTGCATCCTTAAAACTGTTGATCGACGTATATCGTTTCATTCTGAAATAATACGAATCTTTTACCACTCAAACCAAAAGTTTCATTTAGGCACCACAAGCAAGTCCAATTATTCCAAAATAAGTACGTATTGGTTCCTGCTGACAAGGCTACAAACAGTGTAATTATTAGACGGCTGCACTACTCTTAGACAAGAACTTGGTAGTACAAAGACCAACGCCTAGGTTCCTGAAGATGAAATTACTACAAAGTAGAAGTGGAGGCAATGATCATGAATCGATACAATTAACCCACAGCTCCCACCAGAGACACCAAGGGAAAAAAATACAAACATGAAACAACTAGACCCTAATGGAAACATCACTAGCGGAAAGCCAAAAGGACAGTTTTTGTTTGTTTGATTTGAGGTTTAACGTCCCCGTCAACACTGTAAAGGTCATTTTGGAGACGTTGCTTCCAATTTTGTGGGACTTTTACCCGACTTTGAGATGAAATGACATCTCAAGCCCTGTCGCCCAATGAAACCAATAGGGTTTATTATCATGGACAGTCCGCCTCGCATCGCGGTTCCTGGACAGGCTTAGATCCTCTAAGCGGTTTACCAGTACTAGTGTGCGGGCTGGATTCAGCTCTGCGTGGAAGCATAATGCAGCCAATATATTTCTTCAAACCCCTATGGGCGGGGGCCGCCAAAAGGACAGTTACTTTCCCACAAAATGACCAATTGGCTATCCAAAACAAAACAATATAAGTGATACACACAATCAAAGACAAGCCATAACATAAAGAACCGCCTCGGAAGGTCAGTGAAACGAATTCCACGGGGGCGGGGGGTCGTAAATCGATTCTACGTGGTGGCCATTCGGCCCCCGCCCGTTCGGGCTTGAAGAAATAAATGGGCTACATGATGCTTCCACGCAGAGCTGAAACCGACTGCACACGAGTACTAGAATCTAAGCCTGCCCAGGTAAAGCGGTGCGAGTTGGCCCGTCCATGTTTATAAACCCTACTGGTTTCATTGGGTGATTGGGCTTGAGATTTCATTTCATCTCAATGTCGGGTAAAATCCCACAAAATTGGAAGCAACGTCTCCAAAATGGCCTATACAGTGTTGACGGCGACGTGAAACCTCAATTCAAACAAAACAAACAAACAAAAGTGGCCACAATCCTCGTCCTTACTTCCGTCGCGATTTACGGTCCGCATGAAGGCCTCCTAGCTCATCAGTGCAACATCTCCGTGAACAGAAAAAATCAATCAACCACAGAGATGAAACAACGATGAGGACTCGACAGCAAGAAACCACTGAAATGCTGGAGCAAAAGAAAACCAACAGTTATCTTCAACGCATACCAAGTTTCTATGTAAGTATAACGGTAAGCCAAGAAAAACTTCCTACATTATACTGGTTACCGCAGCTTCACAAAAGTCCACAGAAAGCTCGTTTATAGCCAATTCTAGTTTGTGTACGATAATCGAACTTCTTAAATTGCAATGTACTTACATCGTGTTTAACAGCTATTAAAATCATGTTTCTAGATGTGAAAAGGCTTACGAAAATTCTGGAATTAACTTATAAGTTTTTCGGGTGCCCTATAGTAATCATCTGTCCGTCCGCCCGTCGACATTTTCATGTTTTTTTTTTCCTTAATAACTTGCAAACCGTCAAACGCATCAGCTTCAATCTTTAAACATAAGGTTATAACAACAATGCACAATTTCATGGCAACATACGTAATTCTAGCTACAATATTGTCCGAGTTATGGCTCTTTGAAAAATACACACTTTCATCATTTTAATTTCATCTTTTTTTCGTCATAATTTCAAAACCGTTATAGATATTCCAATGAAACTTGCTGTAGTTATTGACAGTGGCAGTACACACAAGTGTAGCAAAAGGCAACAACTCTAGCTTAAATACGTTTCGACTTATGCCCCTCTATCCGCTCTTCTGTTCGTTCACATTGTTCATGTTTTTGTTTTCTTAATAACTTGCAAACCGTGAAACACATCACTTCAAACGTTTAACATGAGGTCACAACACCAATACACTGTTTTAAATCAAGCAATGTTACTCTAGCTACAATATTATTAGAGTTATGGCCCTTTGTAAAAGTCAAATTGTTGGCATTTATCATCTTTTTTTTTTCGTCGTGATTTCAAAACCGTTGTAGGTGTTTCAATGACACTTGCTTTACATATTGACAGTTACAATACACATATGTGTAGCAACGGGCAACGTCTCTAGCTTTAATAAATTCTGACTTATGCCGCTTTATCGCCTTAGATTTTTTTTTTTACTTTGGCCGCAGTTCTAAAACCGTACAATCAATGTTTAAAATAAGCAAGAAACAGCCAGCGTACCGACTGAGACTGCTGCCAGGGCACCCCCATTTTATGTATAAACCTTTCTACCAATTTGTCTCTCCCACACACAAACACACCCGTCCACGGCCCTTTAAACATGCTATGGTGTGGCCCTGATCACGACTGTGATGGTTGTAGTTTTTGTCTTTAAAAATGCTAGTGAAGTTTTGAATAAACTGAAAGCAAGGGGTTTTCGTGGATCTAGTTTATCAACCTAAGATCTTTCTACCCTTTACACTATATTACCTCATAATATGATTTAAAAATTTTTAGTTTAACTGAAATATTTTTTTCTTCGGGAAAAGTGTCTCTATTTGGCCTGCAATTATAAAAATGCTTATTTTGCTTCTTGAGATGCCAGTGGTCGTTATAAATATTGGATATGCCAAGAGGTTTGCGAATCTCTTTTCTTTTTAGTGGATAATATTTATATAAGGTTTGGAACTAAATTATATAGACAAGTAGTTGGTATTCCGATGGTCATAACTGTGCTCCTCTTGTTGCAGATTTGTTTCTTGTTTGTTATGAAAAAGACTTCATATTGCCATTTTCAAAATAAACAAACCGATGTTATTGAGGCGTTTAACTCTACCTCGCGATATTTGGATGATCTGTTTGAATACTGACAATATTTATTATGAGCACTTGGTTGGTAGAATTTATCTTTAAGAATTGCAGTTAAATAAGGCTCATTCTGATGCCTCCGAAGTCCGATTTATCTTACATTTGACTGTATCTAATGGTACTGTCTCTTCAAAAAAGTTATGATAAAAGAGATGATTTTAATTTTGGAATTGTAAATTTTCCTTTATGGGATGGTGTCGTCCCTATGTCTTATGGGCTTTATATGTCATAGCTTATTCGTTTTGCTTGAGCTTGTTTGTCATCGAAAATAATTTAAACAGAAACACTTCTACAACAGGGCTATCGGTATCATAAACTGCGCAAAACATTTTCAAAATTTTATCGTCGACAATATGACACTATTTCTAAATATGATGTTTCTTTGAAGACACTTCTGCAACATAGACTGTCAGAACCTGATATTTATGGAATTTTTTAGTTTATAAATTCAGAAAAATACCAGGTAGTGATACAAATTTTCTGGTCAGTTCAGGAAAATTGTTGCGAAATACAATAAAATTGGTTATAGTATCGATATTATGCAACAGACCGTGTGTTTGGTAATCGACCATTTTACAATGGACAGCTTTGCTTCGCTCTTCGGTTGCATGTCTGTGGGCTGGACTTCGGACTCTTATGATGGCCCCATCGTAAATCTTTTGAATTCAAGAGGGTGGAGCCTGATATTTCCTAGGCTCGACCCTCCGTGAGCTAACTGGAGGTTTTCTTCTGCTCTGACGTTGGATTGTTGTTGAGTCCTCAACCCTGATTCATGATCAAGTATTAATCTATACATGACCATTTTACTATGTATTTTATTTTGACTCACTGTTGAGCTAGAAAGCCTCCATGCAGATCAATTAGTTATTACTATTATTATGTTTGATATTGCACTGGAACTGAGGGCCGAAAGTTCATAAACTCCTGAGGTGAAGTCCCCCAATAGTTTTACGACCGCCCCAAGGCGGTCGTTCTCTTGCTGTCTTATTTGCTAATAATTGGCTTCATGTTTCGTCTGTTTTTCTGTGTGTCTTTCTTTAGATGACTTGAGATGGCTGCGTTCTTTGATTGTGACCTATCCTGGGTGACCTTTTCTTAGTCGTTCTTCTGCTGTGATGTCGGATTGTTGTTGGGTCCTCAACCCTGATTAATGATTGCATTTATCTATACATGACCGTATTACTGTGAATTTTATTGTTGAGCTAGGAAGTCACCATCGGATCAATTTGGTATTGTTATTGTTTGATACTGCACTGGAACTGAGGGCGAGTGTTGAAATCCCCGAGCCGGTCGTTCTATTTGTTTATTGGCTTTGTGAACATAGTTTTAAAGAAGTTTGACCTAGTGACCTAATTTTTGACCAATATTCAAACTTTATCGAGGTTTTATCAAGACAAACATTCTGGTAAAGTTCATAAGTGTTGTCTTATAGTATGAACATGGTAAGTACATGTATTAACAACAGACGACGTACATATAACGAACTTAGTAGCTCACCTTTAGCACTTTTTGCACAGGTTTTCTTGCTGTTGTATGAAGTGTATGAATATGTTATTATATGTAGACGCACTACATTAACATGCCCAGGTGATGAATGCAGATACAAATGAGGTTAATAGGGGTATATACACAAACTATTTTCCTTATTTTTTTCAAGAACACATTTATTGTGTACTCGTCAGAAAATCCTTAGGCGTAAACTAGAAATGCGACCATAGGACACGGATGCCCCCGCCTGAAAAATCCATCCATGAACAACAAAGATATTGAGCAGACACAAGAAAAAACGCTTTTCTTTACCTTTGATCTGTAAGTATGACACAATGACTCGTGATGGTTAACATTTCTACCAAGTAATTTCCAATGACATTTTTCTTTACCGTTTACGTCTAAGTATGACATTGACCTTGTAGGTACCAGCCTGGGTCTTGGGCACGACACATCGTCTCATGAAGGTTAACATTTCTGCCAAGTAATTTCAAAATCCATCCAGAAAAAAAACTAAGTTATTGACTGTGTTTAAGATTTGAACCCTTTTTTTAATTTTTGACCTCTAAGTATGACCTTGACCTTGGAGGTAAGGTCATTGGCTTTGTGTGAGGCAGATTGTCTCCTGATGGCTAACATTTCTGCCTAGTAATTTCAAAATCCATTCAGAAATAAGAAAGTTATTGACCATGTTTAAGTTTTGGACACTTATTTTTACCATTGATCTCTATTGACCTTGATCTTGGAGGTATGGATATGGATTTTGTGCACGACTCCTCGTCTAATGATGGTTAACATTTCTGCCAAGTAATTTCAAAATCCATCCAGAAATAAGAAAGTTATTGACCATGTTTAAGTTTCAGACCCTTTTTTTTGACTTTGACATCTAAGTATGACCTTGACCTTTGCGGTATGGACCTGGGTTTTGCGCGTGACACATCGTCTCATGATGGTTAACATTTCTACAAAGTTATTTCAAAATCTATCCAGACATAAGAAAGTTATTGACTGCGTTTTAGTTTCGGACGGACGGACGAACGAACGAACGAACGGACGGACGGACAGGGGCAACGCTATATGCCCTTCCACCATTCTTCGAATGGCGGGGCGGGGGCATAAAAAATAGCTGTGTTTCTACGAACATGCACTAACATGCATACGTACTAACATGCTGAAAAAAATTTTGGTCGGTAGGTAGGAGAATCTTTTTTATTATTATTATTTTTCCCAAGAAAAAAAACAGGGTCGGGCCTGTATTTTTTATTTTTTTTTTAGTTTTTGTACATGTTTTTTTTTTAAATAAAATTGCCATGTTGAGACTTGGAGTCTAACTGTTGATTTTCTTTTGCTCCAGCATATCAGTGGTTTCTTGCTGTCGAGTCTTCGCCGTTGTTTCATCTCTGTGGTTGTTTGATTTATGTGTCCACTGATGAGTGATGAGGCCTTCATGCGGACTGAACAAATTGTCTAAATCGCGACGGAAGGGCGAGGATTCTGGCCACGTAAAATCGATTAAACTCCCAGTGGAATTCGTTTCACTGATCGTTCCAAGGCGGTTCTTCTGTCGCGGTTTATATTTGTTATGGCTTGTCGTTGAGTGTGTGTATCGCTTATATTATTTTTTTTTTGGATAGCCAATTGGCCATTTTGTGGGAAAGAAACTGTCCTTTAGTCTTTCCGATATTGGCGTTTCCATTAGGGTCTGGTTGTTTCATGTTTGTGTTTCTTTCCCTTTGGTGTCTTTGATTGGAGCTGATGGTTAATTGTATCGATTCCTGATCATTGCCTTCACTTCTCTTTTGCACTGTATATCATAATTCATTTTAGATGCTAAAAAAGTCAGCTCTGTATTTTGGAAGGTACTAAATGCCGAAATCTAAAAACAATGTACTCAAAACCCGAAATTACTATGGGAAAATGCCATGACGACACTGGTTAGGGTCGGAAATTGAAAATGGTAGGGTCGGTGTTGTTTTTATTTTGTTCTTATATTCGGTCCTGCTAAACATTGCCGGGACTGACAAGGGCAGACAAGTGTGGTACAATGACTGCAAGGATACAAGGACACGACGAGCTGGTTGTGATGTTAATGTTAACATTATAAGCACCATTCATTTTTTATCTACATGCGCACGTATGGATATCATAACATGGGCGTGTTGCCCCCCTTCAGGGCTTGAAGAAATAGATTTGGCTGCATGATGCTTCCACGCAGAGCTGAAACTGCTGGTAAACTGCTAAGTGGTTCTAAGTCTGCCCAGGAAAGTGGTGCGAGTCGGACCATCCAGGCATTTAAACCATGGTGGTTTCATTGGGTGGAGGGCTTGAGATATCATCTCGTTGTCGGGTACATTACCAAATCACGTCTATTCAAATATATTAAAAAAAAACAATACCACCAAAAATGAAAATTTCAGACAAAAAAGGGAGAAATTTTCCATATTTCTGCTCCAAGTAAAGATTGTCGGAACACGCCTGAACCGTTCTAACGAGTACCTACAATCTATGTTTTTTTTTTTTTTTTTGTTTGTTTTTTTTTGCAAACATAAATTATGGGTGCTCTTAAGCACTGCCTCTAAAGAGCACTCCAGATTTTTGTTTTTGCTTTCAAACTTAAACATGTTTGTACTCTTAATAAAAGCCTCGTTGAGGCGGTTCTAACGAGTCCCCGCAAGCTAACAGGAGTGTGACACAGATTGTGTTGCTCTTTAGAACCGCCTCAATGAGTACACACAATCAGACAGGAATCTAACATAGATTGTGGATGTTCTTTAGATCCGCATCGAATGACGTCTTTCATATATATGTAGGACTCAGATCGTGGGTTGGTCCCTGATCGTGGGCCGATTTCCAAATCGTGGGCCGATTTCATAACGGGGGCCGATTATGACAATGTAATTCCACAACGAGGGCCGATTCACATGCGGAGCTGTTTATCGTATCACAGCAGTGTTGACAACTCGCCGTTTGTTTTTTTTTTTTTTTTTTTCTCTCTACATGTCGTGTGAATCGGTACTTTGAGAAATAGGTTGGGCTGCATGATGGCTCCGTGTAGAGTCACGGAGATTCGAAACCGATCGCACATGACTTTGGTTTTACGGCCTTTTCAAGACTAACTCACTCAAGTTCTACTCAAGGCTTTCAAGACTAATTCACTCCAGTTCTACTCTGGACTAGTTCTACTCAAGGCTTCTACGACCGACTGCATGCATGGTAGTTAACCTCAATCACAATGACGGTTCCAACGTAAAGGCTTACTGAGAATTAGAGGGAAACTAATTTCATGTAATGTTGGTTGGTGCCTGATGCTATGTGTCTTGTTGGGCCCATCGGAGTCGAACTGTTGGTTTTCGTTTGCTCCAGCATTTCAGTGGTGTCTTGCTGTTGAGTCATCACCGTATTTTCATCTCTGCGGTTGATTGATTTTTGTGTTCACCGAGATGTTGCACTGATGAGTTAGGAGACCTTCATGCGGACTGAACAAATTATTTGTCTAAACCGCTACGGAAGTAAGGGCAAGAATTGTGGCCACGTAAAATCTATTTAAGCACCCCCACACCCCCTCCCCCCTACGAGTGGAATTCGTATCACTGACCGTTCCGAGGCGGTTCTTCTGTCGCGGTTTATTTTTGTTATGGCTTGTCTTTGAGTGTGTGCTTTGCTTTGGATAGCAAATTGGCCATTATGTGGGAAAGTAACTGTCCTATTGGGTTTCCGCTAGTGATGGTTCAATTAGAGTCTAGTTTATTCATGTTTGTGTTTCTTTCCCGTGGTGTCTCTGATGGGAGCTGTGGGTTAATTGTATCCGGATTCCTGATCGTTGCTTTCACTTCTGTTTCGTAGATTGTGTCGTCTGTGGTAGATTGAGCTTCGACAGAAAACAGATGGTCCGACAGAAAACAGATGGTTAAACTTGGGCAACACCACAGTGCTTCACTTACCATTTTGAAGGGTGTCCCACAGGGGTCCATTTTAGGACCTCTTTTGTTCAACATTTTCCTAAACGATATTTTCTATTTCGTTAAGGAACCAGTGTTATATAATTATGCAGACGATAATACCTTGTCTTACAGCCATCCAGATCTTGCAACTACCAAGGCAGTGCTTGAGACTGAGACTGTTAACGTCATAAATTGGTTTGACTTTAACAGTATGCAAGCCAATCCCGACAAGTTTCAGGCCATTGTCTTGGGGAAAAAAGGTTTTGACGGTTGTACCAGCTTTCAAATTGGTGACACAGAAGTTAAATGTGAACAATCAGTCAAACTATTAGGTGTCACGATTGATTATTTATTAAACTTTGAAATTCATATTGCTAACATTTGTAAGAAAGCAGCAAAACAAATAAATGTGCTCTTGAGATTAAGTAAATACATCAATGTTGATACAAAGTTATTAGTATATAAATCCTTCATAAGGTCTAACTTTAGTTACTGTCCACTAGTCTGGCATTTTTGCTCTAAATCAAGCACAGCTAAATTAGAAAGGCTTCAATACAGAGCCCTCAGGCTGGTGTACGGTGACTATGTTAGTTCTTATGAAGACCTTTTAAAACAAGCAAATATGCCTACATTGCAATTAGGAAGATTAAGAAAATTAGCTTCAGAAGTCTTCAAAATATTACATAAACAATCACCCAGTTATCTACATGACCTTGTTTCATTTAAAAATTCAAACTATTCTTTCAGATATCAAAATTTGGCTGCTGTTCCAAGGGTGAGAACCACCTCTTACGGTAAAAATTCTTTTTACTTTGAGGCCGCTCACGTCTGGAACAGTCTCTCCAACGAAATGAGGACTACTACAGACTTCAAGGAGTTCGGGAGACTGATTCAGACCTGGGGAGGTATCTCATGTAAGTGTTCATTATGTAAGTTCAGGTTATAGTTTTTCAGCTTTTCATCACGAAGACACGCCTATTTAGTTCTGACCTCACTACAGTCCCATCATGGGTTCATAGCGGGGGGGGGGGGGGGGGGGTAAAACTTTGTTTATGCTCGGAGCATGAGTTTGGGGTGCTTCTTGGAGCCGCCTCGTTGAGGCGTTTTCAGAAGTATCCATGATCAGTGTTTTTGGGCACGGACGGAAGGAATATCTGAACTTCACGAAACTTCACAGATATGTAGAGCAGCCTGGTGCGACATGCAGAACATATGAACCATAACTCTGATTTTCCTATTTTTGGAGTTATCGCCCCTTGAACATTGAACACAGCCATTTCTGTCATGTAGTCTGTTTGAAGCACTATATCTCCTGAACTTAATGACTGATTCTGACCAAACTTGCATGATTACATCACTAGGATAGGGGGAAACAGCCATTAGGTTTTTGTTTCAATGTGATATGGCACTTTTCTATGTAATTGTAGCGGCGGGGCATCATGCAGTGCTTGCAGTTTTATTCTTTATTATGTAACATTTCTTGGCATCCATCTTTAAACCATGTTGTGTTATCAAAAGATGTGTTACAACGAAGTGTTATAAAGAGGTTATGCTGTAATTATAATAAGATTAATACATATGGGCCAGCGCATGACAAAATCTACAATAAGACGTGCGTGGATACACAGGCTGATCTGAGTCTTCGTTGGGCCTACAATTCTTATTGTTGGTTTGTCATGCGCTGGCTCAATTATAATAGTGCGTGTAAAAATTAATGCTTTCCTAGAAATAATGTATAATTCAACTATAAACAGAGTGCATTGCGATCCAGACTCCGCTTGAATCATTTGTTCTTTATGGGAAGGCGACAAAGAACGTTCAGATAAGAGGCTTGAAAGATAGAAAAGTACGCCAGCTGAAGTCTTTGAGAAAGCATCTTCCACAATCTGTCAGACTGATGGTAGAAGATCCATTCATTAGAGATGACTTTATTGACAATGCTGTTGAAGCTATTTTTAGACCAGGTAAGTACAGTGAATTTCCGCTATTAAGACCACGTAAAATTAAGACAAATTATGCATTTTAAAGCATATTTATAAGGCTTCTGGTACACGTTCTTTGTGTTTTCTACATACAGTGGGCTCTATTGCGAGACAACCTTTGGGACTGCTCAAACATAGTCTTAAAGACCACCTTTGGGACTGCTCAATAGGTGGTCTAATTATACGAATTTTACTGTATAATATAATTGAACCAGAGAACGAAAAAGCCTACTTAAGCGACCAACAGACTCAGACTGAATACCAAGTTAGTCTAGCCATAGCTTTTCCACTGTTGGATAGTTCAGATGCTATATAAGGCCCACTTGAACAAGATTCTGAAGCACAGGCTGATTTGAGTCATGGTTGGTCAGGCTGTCGCCCGCGGGTTTATTTCTTTTAGTTTCACTGCATTTTACTAATTTTTGTTTCGTTCCGAAAACAGATGTAAAATGACTTTATATGCTAGCTTTTAAAAGGACATGCAAAACACACTTGTAAATTAACCTTATTCCCTTAATATAAAAACGAAAAAATAACGCTTATTGGTGCCTTTTTGCTCGGACCCAATTGACACGGACTAGTAACTAATTGGATTTTGAAAATATGCTATCGTGTTATTCGTTCATGATCCTACAACCATTTTAAAGGTTTACAGTCAGTGTAAACTAATTTGGCAGTAATTAAATGATAGTTGTCCGATTTTCCGATAAATACATTCACTTATAACGTAGTGACTGTCCGTGTGTATTCAATTGCTTGAACACCTTTGGGAACAACAATTTGTTCGGGACAGCGGTATTTCGAGCCACTGAGGGTATTCTTAGCGCTAGGTCAAGTCTCTGACGTGTATAATGGGAGATTTTTAGGTGAAGTGAATATTCCATAACTTAAACACTGATAGCTCGTTTACCCCGGCTAATCCGAACTCTCTATGGAGTGCCTAAAGAATTCAACCAGTAGCTCAAGATATCCAATTATTTGGCTATCATTAGGGAGATATTGTGTGTGCTCATTAGATTCGCCTCAATCAGGCGATTCTAATAAGCACACACAATATACCCTTTTTAATAAAAAATCTTTAGTGAATCCCATTATGCCTCATGGCTTGACACTGTGTTTAAACCTCAGTATTTCGAACCACTACTATCTCGAACAATTTATTAAAGAAATTCGAGTTATTGACGTTCGACTGTATATAATTTTGATGTTCTGTATAATAAAGGTATTCCAGGCTGACACAGAACAGACACTTTCTAGATTAAAGTAAGAGCCATTAAAACTCATTTCAAGTTTTGAATTAAATTCTTTAATGTTGATTATATACAGATGAGGATGAGGGGACATTTCATTCTACAAATCACCTATTCCGCAGACATCTACCAGATAAAGATGGGCGAAGACTCGTTTCTGAAATAATGAACTGGATCAGCACTATTTACGACGATCGACTGTCAAAATTAGAGCAAAACATGCAGGACATATTGAATACATTGACTCTCGTTGTGATGGGTAATATCTGTATATGCGATGATGAATCTCTACATGTTGAGGAAGAAACTAGTTTATTCAGAGTATTTTTAGAAGAAGACGTGAAACTATTTCTTAAAGAGGAGCTGGTACATTTAACCAGGCGCATGCATTTTGATGTTCCAAATGCTTTATTGATTGGCCTTGAGACTGGAGTTGTTGCTGTGCCAGTAAATATTGAACAGCTTGTTATTCAAAATATTTTATATAGTGTACCAACGAGAAAAGGCCAGTATAAGTTTGTTTCTGCAATTCTGAGAGATTTTCTTATAGGAGCATCGATTTGTTATAAGACTATCCCAGCAGTTCAAAGGGATGTCAAAACGACACTGTTACAGTATTTTCACAAATTCAAATATCTTCACATCCCAGTGTGCAATCCCGTTACTTGCCAAGCCGCACATGCTCATAGTCAAGTAGTTATTAATATATACAAAGAACTAGAGAAAACTGATCCCGCTATGGCTGATGAATTTGCTTATACCTTACTTTGTTCTTTAGAATTTTGTAAGAGACCAGAAGCTAAGGGTTGGCTAGAATACTTTGGAAGCAAATTAAAACTTGTCCACTTGGATGGCATTTTTAAACGGCTTGGAGTTTTAACGAAACAGACAAAGCAGTTGTTGGCCGCCATTGTTGACCATGACATGCTCTACAGATTCATGATTTGTGACACAGACGTTGGTACGAAAACAAAATTATTGATCAAATCTAAATTAGAAGAGTCCATACATGGCAGAAACTTTCGGTACAAAGCTGATGGAACATTTTCAGGCACACCAGAGGCTGATATTATGTATATTATTCGCAGTATACAGGTTTTGGATCTCATTAATTGTTATGCAGATATAGAGATTTCAGACAATGACAAACTTATTTGTGAATTAGAGAAGAAATCAACAGTTTTGGACAATAGTATTACCCTTGATCTCAGCCATAATGTGCTGACCTCTGGACTTTTACAAAATCTAGCTATTTGTTTTAGCACAGTGCAAAACATTGTTAGTCTGTCTCTAGTCAATGTTTCCAATTTAAGTTTAAATTGGCTGAAAGGAGTTTTGATAAGTGGATGTTTGTCCAACTTGAAAGCCCTTGATTTATCGGAGAACAGAATTTTTGAGAATACCAACATGGTATTAGGGATAAGTTTTTGCCCTGACCTTTCACAGCTGACACTTGCAAAATGTTGTATTGGAGACAAAGAATTTGAACGGGTCTGTAAAGAGATTGCATCGCTGTCAAAATTGAGAAAACTGGATGTCAGTGACAATGAAATCTCCACTTCTGGCCTTCTATCATTAAATAAAGCTGTTGTGGGAAAACATAATATTACACACATTAGCCTGTCAGGAAATAAACTCCTTGGACTAACCAAAGGCTGTGGACTTGTATTTTCAATGATTCTAAATAACACCACATTGCTTGAAGTACTGGGGCTATCTAATGCTGGTTTAGAAGAGCAGGACGTAGTAACCATTCTTCAGAATGTGCCGTCTACTATTAGATGCGTCGATCTAGGAGGAAATAATATCTCTGAACAAGCGACGTTAAAAGATATTCAGATGAGATTTCCCAATTTGCAAATAGCGGGTTTAGGCTAAAAATTTGCAAATACATGTAGCAGGTTTAGGCTAAAATGATATTTTAGAT
Organism: Lucinisca nassula; assembly: GCA_963580285.1. Classification (NCBI taxonomy): domain Eukaryota; kingdom Metazoa; phylum Mollusca; class Bivalvia; order Lucinida; family Lucinidae; genus Lucinisca; species Lucinisca nassula. The sequence continues at coordinate 61,314,482 of OY757025.1, forward strand.
CACTTTTTGTGTATGCTATTGTGGATTTATTTTTATGACATTTGTTAAACAAACATGGTAACATTTATTATAAAATCAAATATGGTTATTTTTTCTTATGTACACAACATGTAATGGAATTGCTCGGATCTGAAAGGATTCCAGTCTTTAATGGCATGCAAAAGGTAAGAGCTCCGCTGTTAAAAACCCACCCCTAGCGCATCACGTTAACAAATCCGTGAAACGAAGACGCCTCTGAAATAGAAGTAAAGACAATGATCAGGAATCGATACAATCAACCCACAGCTCCCCTCAGAGACACCAAAGGGAAAGAAGTACAAACATGAAACAACCAGACCCTAATGTAAACACCAATAGCGGAAAAGCCAAAAGGACAGTTACTTTCCCACAAAATGGACAATTGGCTATCCAAAACAATATAATACAAATGACACACACACCCAAAGACAAACCACAACAAAAATAAACCACGACAGAAGAACCGCCTTTGAACGGTCAGAATAACGAATTCCATCGGGGGAAAATATATTTTAAGTGACCACAATCCTCCCCCTTATTTCCGTCGGGCGACTTAGACAAATAATTTGTTCAGTCTGCATGGAGACTACCTAACTCATCAGTGAACACAAAAATCAAACAACCACATAGATGAAACAACGGTGAGGACTCGACAGAAAGAAACCACTGAAATGCTAGACAGTTAGACTCCGATGGGCCCGACCAGAGACAGAGCATCAGGCACCAACCAACATTAAACCTATTCATTTCTTTGAATAGAGAAAAACTGGATTTACGGGGTTATTCATCATTCTCCTTATTTTTGCTCGAAACATAGATTGTGGGTACTCGTTAGAACCGCCCTTTTCAAAGAGGCGGTTCTAATGAGGATTCACAATCCATCTTTGAACTAGAAATAAGAAAAATATCAATCATTTTCATCTGAAAAATGCTAATTCTATTGATGAGATTGGCGCCATTTTAGCCTATCGTAATGAGTTTTTTTTTCTACTGCACATCCCAAGTTGGTTGTACGTTTGCAGTGTCTTAAAATATTATATGGCTTTGTATAGCTGGTGCACATGATGTTTTGTGTTCATATCATTGTTCAGCCCCGTCCATTGGGGCTTGAAGATATAGATAGGCTGCATGATGCTTCCACTCAGTGCTGACATTTTAGATAGACATTGAGATGGTTATTTTATCGGTCCTTCACAGTACATTTCCACCTTCGGCCCGGGCCATCGGGCTTGAAGAAATCGATGGGCTGCACGCAGAGCTGAAACCAACCGCACACGGGTATTGGTAAACCGCTTAGAGGATCTTAACCTGCTCAGTCAAAGTGGTGCCAGTCGGACCGGCCATGCATATAAACCCTATTGGTTTCATTTGGTGGCAGGGCTTGTGATGTCTTTTCATCTCAGTGTCGGGTAAAAGTCATACAAAATTGGAAGCAACGTCGTCTCCAAACTGACCTAAATAGTGTTGAAGGGGACGTTAAACCTCAAATCAAACAAACAAACATTTCCACCTACTTTGTGGTTCAGTGTTGTCTTTGTTGGTCTTTGCATATATGTATTGCAAATTCATTTTTTAATTGGATCGCCGGTTGACCGTTTTGTCTTTTTGGCTTTCCGCTTGTGACGTTTTAATTACTGTAAAGTTGTTTCATATTGGTGTTTCTTTCCTTGGTGTCTTGAATGGGAGGTGTAAGGTAATTTTATGGATTTCAGATCATCGCCTTAACTTCCATTTTGTTGCTATGATCTCAAGGTCTTTTGAATTTTAATCTGGTTATTTTTAATGGAGTAATAGCACTTTTCGTAGTCGAGTTCCCTTTTTCAAAGCTTGCGTTTGCCATTCAGACTTCGTCTTCTGATTAAAAGAGGGCCACGGCTCTTGATCGTTTATCGGAGACACCTATAGAGTTCAATCATGTTGAAAAAAATATGACCTAGTGACCTAGTTTTTGACCCAACGACCCATACTGACACTTAACTAAGATGTCATTAAACAAATATTCTGGTGAAGGCTCATGGATAAATGAGTTTGAATCCATTTTAATCCCTCTATCTTGCATGAAAATGTAAGAAATGCTTCTTTTTCACTTCTGAAGAGCATCAAAATATACTTAATGGTCATGTCAGAAAGTGTGTGAAGCTCTCGCCTTTCTAAATAAGATTTGGTACTAAGCTATTTAGACAAATTGTGGGTATTCCGATGGGTACGAATTGCGCACCCCATGTGGCTGATCTGTTCTTGTTTTGTTATGAAAGAGACTTCATGATGTCCCTTTCCGTTTGAAAACCCAATCTTAAATCATTGAAGCATTTAGCTCGAATCCTAGATATTTGGATGATTTATTAAATATTGACAATGCTTATTTCGATGGATTGATCAGTCAAATTTACCCCGCAGAACTTCCACTAAATAAAACAAATTCTTCTGACTACTTTTATTCTGACTAGAGTTTCTAAATAGAAGTGGAGGCAATGACCAGGAATCAATACAATCAACCCACAGCTCCCATCCGAGACACCAAAGGGAAAGAAACACAAACACGAAACAACAGACCCTAATGGAAACATCAGTAGCGGAAAGCCAAAAGGACAGTAACATTACCACAAAATGGCCAATAGGCTATCCAAAATAAAATAATAAAAATAAACCACGACAGAACCGCCTTGGAACGGTCAGCGATAACGAATTCCACTTGGGGGCTTAAATCGATTTTACGTGGCCACAATCCTCGCCCTTACTTCCGTCGCGATTTAGACAAATACTTTGTTCAGTCCTCATGAAGGCCTCCTATCTCATCAGTGCAACATCTCCGTGAACACAAATAATCAAACAACCACAGAGATGAAACAACGGTGAGGATTCGACAGCAAGAAACCACTGAAATGCGGGAGCAAAAGAAAATTAATAGTTAGAGTCTGATGGGCCCGACCAGAGGCAGAGCATCGGGCACCAACCAACATTCCCTTAGATCTCTCTAATTCTCAATAAGCCTTTACGCTGGAACCGTCATAGAATCTGAGGCCTGACCCACCGGCGTGCAATTAAAGTTGTCAACCGTAATCGGGTTAACTTCCATGCATGCAGTCTGTCGTAAAACATTTATGTTGTACCCAATCTTTTTATATCGAAGAATGATTTTACGAAATTGGGTGCTGAAGTCATTGTGATTATATATTTTTCTGAATTTATATACTAAGTCACAATAAAATTCGGGTTCCAATAGACCTTGTTGCAGAAGAGATTTAAGTTCAATATTAAGCCTGCCTATGTTTGATTTGATTTGTTTGATTTGATGTTTAACGTCCCCGTCAACACTGTAAAGGTCATTTTGGAGACATTGCTTCCACTTTTGTGGGACTTTTACCCGACTTTGAGATGAAATGACTTCTCAAGCCCTGTCGCCCAATGAAACCAATAGGGTTTATTTGCATGGATGGTCCGCCTCGCACCGCCGTTCCTGGAAGGCTTAGATCCTTTAAGCGGTTTACCAGTACTAGTGTGCGGGCCGGATTCAGCTCTGCGTGGAAGCATCATGCAGCCCATATATTTCTTCAAGCCCCTATGGGAAGCCTGCCTAAGAAAAGTAGTTCGAGTCGGACTGCCCATGTATATGAACCCTATTGGTTTCATTGGACGGCAGGGCTTGAGATGTCATTTTATCTCAATGTCGGGTAAATGTCCCACAAAATTGGAAGCGACATCTCCAAAAAAATGACCTATACAGTGTTGACGGGGACGTTAAACTGCAAATCAAACAAAAATCAAACAAAACCTGATACAACCCAAATTCGAACTTGACCAAGCTATCATCAGAGAATATTTTGTTGAAGGGTATTTAAGGTATAAGCAAATTTCCATTTTTAAAGTGCACAGAATGTTTTAACAAAGGCAGTGATGCAAGTCCGACCGTCCAATGCATATAAGCCTTTTGTTTTCACTGGGCAGAAGGGCTTGAGGGGTCATTTCATTTCATTGTCGGGTAAAAGTCCCACACAATTATTTCAAAATGACCTAAATAGTGTTGACGGGCACGTTAAACCTCATTTTAAACAAAACAAACAAAAAATAGAGAGGGTGAACGTATTGTTTGATCATGCATGACCCATTTTTAAATTTGACCCAGTTATCATTAAGACAAACTTTTTGAGAAAGTTTCATGAAGACCGAAGCATACTGTGGTCTATGGATGATGAACATAATTTTGTCAAAATACACTCCCTTTTGATATTAATTTTTCGAAATGTCGACAAATTATCGCAGATTCCTTAAATGAATTCTCTAAGCGCTGGTGTCAGAGGGAGTATGTTGAATCTACTTCTTTAAGTAACTTTGCATCCTTAAAACTGTTGATCGACGTATATCGTTTCATTCTGAAATAATACGAATCTTTTACCACTCAAACCAAAAGTTTCATTTAGGCACCACAAGCAAGTCCAATTATTCCAAAATAAGTACGTATTGGTTCCTGCTGACAAGGCTACAAACAGTGTAATTATTAGACGGCTGCACTACTCTTAGACAAGAACTTGGTAGTACAAAGACCAACGCCTAGGTTCCTGAAGATGAAATTACTACAAAGTAGAAGTGGAGGCAATGATCATGAATCGATACAATTAACCCACAGCTCCCACCAGAGACACCAAGGGAAAAAAATACAAACATGAAACAACTAGACCCTAATGGAAACATCACTAGCGGAAAGCCAAAATGACAGTTTTTTGTTTGTTTGATTTGAGGTTTAACGTCCCCGTCAACACTGTAAAGGTCATTTTGGAGACGTTGCTTCCAATTTTGTGGGACTTTTACCCGACATTGAGATGAAATGACATCTCAAGCCCTGTCGCCCAATGAAACCAATAGGGTTTATTATCATGGACAGTCCGCCTCGCACCGCGGTTCCTGGACAGGCTTCGATCCTCTAAGCGGTTTACCAGTACTAGTGTGCGGGCCGGATTCAGCTCTGCGTGGAAGCATAATGCAGCCAAAATATTTCTTCAAACCCCTATGGGCGGGGCCGCCAAAAGGACAGTTACTTTCCCACAAAATGACAAATTGGCTATCCAAAACAAAACAATATAAGCGATACACACAATCAAAGACAAGCCATAACATAAAGAACCGCCTCGGAAGGTCAGTGAAACGAATTCCACGGGGGCGGGGGGTCGTAAATCGATTCTACGTGGTGGCCATTCGGCCCCCGCCCGTTCGGGCTTGAAGAAATAAATGGGCTACATGATGCTTCCACGCAGAGCTGAAACCGACTGCACACGAGTACTAGAATCTAAGCCTGCCCAGGTAAAGCGGTGCGAGTTGGCCCGTCCATGCTTATAAACCCTACTGGTTTCATTGGGTGATTGGGCATGTGTTGCACTGATGAGTTAGGAGGCCTTCATGCGGACTGAACTAATTATTTGTCTAAATCGCGACGGAAGTAAGGGCGAGGATTGTGCCCACGTAAAATCGATTTAAGCCCCCCAGTGGAAATCTTCCACTGACCGTTCCAAGGCGGCTCTTCTGTGGCGATTTATTTATGTTGTTGTTTGTTACTTACTGTGTGTATCACTTGTGTCTTTTAATTTTGGATGGCCATATGGCCATTTTGTGGGAAAGTAACTGTCCATATGGCCTTCCTTTGTTTAGGTTTCCATTATGGTCTGGTCGCTTAATGTTTGTGTTTCTTTCCCTTTGGTGTCTTTTATGGATGGAGTAAGTTAATTGTATCAATTCCTGATCTTTGTTTTACTTCTACTTTGAGGTGTCATTTCATCTCAATGTCGGGTAAAATCCCACAAAATTGGAAGCAACGTCTCCAAAATGGCCTATACAGTGTTGACGGCGACGTGAAACCTCAATTCAAACAAAACAAACAAACAAAAGTGGCCACAATCCTCGTCCTTACTTCCGTCGCGATTTAGGGTCCGCATGAAGGCCTCCTAGCTCATCAGTGCAACATCTCCGTGAACAGACAAAATCGATCTACCACAGAGATGAAACAACGATGAGGACTCGACAGCAAGAAACCACTGAAATGCTGGAGCAAAAGAAAACCAACAGTTATCTTCAACGCATACCAAGTTTCTATGTAAGTATAACGGTAAGCCAAGAAAAACTTCCTACATTATACTGGTTACCGAAGCTTCACAAAAGTCCACAGAAAGCTCGTTTATAGCCAATTCTAGTTTGTGTACTATAATCGAACTTCTTAAATTGCAATGTACTTACATCGTGTTTAACAGCTATTAAAATCATGTTTCTAGATGTGAAAAGGCTTACGAAAATTCTGGAATTAACTTATAAGTTTTTCGGGTGCCCTATAGTAATCATCTGTCCGTCCGCCCGTCGACATTTTCATGTTTTTTTTCCTTAATAACTTGCAAACCGTCAAACGCATCAGCTTCAATCTTTAAACATAAGGTCATAACAACAATGCACAATTTCATGGCAACATACGTAATTCTAGCTACAATATTGTCCGAGTTGTGGCTCTTTGAAAAATACACACTTTCATCATTTTAATTTCATCTTTTTTTCGTCATAATTTCAAAACCGTTATAGATATTCCAATGAAACTTGCTGTAGTTATTGACAGTGGCAGTACACACAATTGTAGCAAAAGGCAACAACTATAGCTTAAATACGTTTGGACTTATGCCCCTCTATCCGCCCTTCTGTTCGTTCACATTGTTCATGTTTTTGTTTTCTTAATAACTTGCAAACCGTGAAACACATCACTTCAAACGTTTAACATGAGGTCACAACACCAATACACTGTTTTAAATCAAGCAATGTTACTCTAGCTACAATATTATTAGAGTTATGGCCCTTTGTAAAAGTCAAATTGTTGGCATTTATCATCTTTTTTTTTTTCGTCGTGATTTCAAAACCGTTGTAGGTGTTTCAATGACACTTGCTTTACATATTGACAGTTACAATACACATATGTGTAGCAACGGGCAACGTCTCTAGCTTTAATAAATTCTGACTTATGCCGCTTTATCGCCTTAGATTTTTTTTTACATTGGCCGCAGTTCTAAAACCGTACAATCAATGTTTAAAATAAGCAAGAAACAGCCAGCGTACCGACTGAGACTGCTGCCAGGGCACCCCCATTTTATGTATAAACCTTTCTACCAATTTGTCTCTCCCACACACAAACACACCCGTCCACGGCCCTTTAAACATGCTATGGTGTGGCCCTGATCACGACTGTGATGGTTGTAGGTTTTGTCTTTAAAAATGCAAGTGAAGTTTTGAATAAACTGAAAGCAAGGGGTTTTCGTGGATCTAGTTTATCAACCTAAGATCTTTCTACCCTTTACACTATATTACCTCATAATCTGATTTAAAAATTTTTAGTTTAACCGAAATAATTTTTTCTTCGGGAAAAGTGTCTCTATTTGGCCTGCAATTATAAAAATGCTTATTTTGCTTCTTGAGATGCCAGTGGTCGTTATAAATATTGGATATGTCAAGAGGTTTGCGAATCTCTTTTCTTTTTAGTGGATAATATTTATATAAGGTTTGGAACTAAATTATATAGACAAGTAGTTGGTATTCCGATGGTCATAACTGTGCTCCTCTTGTTGCAGATTTGTTTCTTGTTTGTTATGAAAAAGACTTCATATTGCCATTTTCAAAATAAACAAACCGATGTTATTGAGGCGTTTAACTCTACCTCGCGATATTTGGATGATCTGTTTGAATACTGACAATATTTATTATGAGCACTTGGTTGGTAGAATTTATCTTTAAGAATTGCAGTTAAATAAGGCTCATTCTGATGCCTCCGAAGCCCGATTTATCTTACATTTGACTGTATCTAATGGTACTGTCTCTTCAAAAAAGTTATGATAAAAGAGATGATTTTAATTTTGGAATTGTAAATTTTCCTTTATGGGATGGTGTCGTCCCTATGTCTTATGGGCTTTATATGTCATAGCTTATTCGTTTTGCTTGAGCTTGCTTGTCATCGAAAATAATTTAAACAGAAACACTTCTACAACAGGGATATCGGTATCATAAACTGCGCAAAACATTTTCAAAATTTTGTCGTCGACAATATGACACTATTTCTAAATATGATGTTTCTTTGAAGACACTTCTGCAACATAGACTGTCAGAACCTGATATTTATGGAATTTTTTAGTTTATAAATTCAGAAAAATACCAGGTAGTGATACAAATTTTCTGGTCAGTTCAGGAAAATTGTTGCGAAATACAATAAAATTGGTTATAGTATCGATATTATGCAACAGACCGCGTGTTTGGTAATCGACCATTTTACAATGGACAGCTTTGCTTCGCTCTTCGGTTGCATGTCTGTGGGCTGGACTTCGGACTCTTATGATGGCCCCATCGTAAATCTTTTGAATTCAAGAGGGTGGAGCCTGATATTTCCTAGGCTCGACCCTCCGTGAGCTAACTGGAGGTTTTCTTCTGCTCTGACGTTGGATTGTTGTTGAGTCCTCAACCCTGATTCATGATCAAGTATTAATATATACATGACCATTTTACTATGTATTTTATTTTGACTCACTGTTGAGCTAGAAAGCCTCCATGCAGATCAAATAGTTATTACTATTATTATGTTTGATATTGCACTGGAACTGAGGGCTGAAAGTTCATAAACTCCGTGAAGTCCCCCAATAGTTTTAATACTGACCGCCCCAAGGCGGTCGTTCTCTTGCTGTCTTATTTGCTAATAATTGGCTTCATGTTTCGTCTGTTTTTCTGTGTGTCTTTCTTTAGATGACTTGAGATGGCTGCGTTCTTTGATTGTGACCTATCCTGGGTGACCTTTTCTTAGTCGTTCTTCTGCTGTGATGTCGGATTGTTGTTGGGTCCTCAACCCTGATTAATGATTGCATTTATCTATACATGACCGTTTTACTGTGAATTTTATTGTTGAGCTAGGAAGTCACCATCGGATCAATTTGGTATTGTTATTGTTTGATACTGCACTGGAACTGAGGGCAAGTGTTGAAATCCCCGAGCCGGTCGTTCTATTTGTTTATTGGCTTTGTGAACATAGTTTTAAAGAAGTTTGACCTAGTGACCTAATTTTTGACCAATATTCAAACTTTATCGAGGTTTTATCAAGACAAACATTCTGGTAAAGTTCATAAGTGTTGTCTTATAGTATGAACAAGGTAAGTACATGTATTAACAACAGACGACGTACATATAACGAACTTAGTAGCTCACCTTTAGCACTTTTTGCACAGGTTTTCTTGCTGTTGTATGAACTGTATGAATATGTTATTATATGTAGACGCACTACATTAACATGCCCAGGTGATGAATGCAGATACAAATGAGGTTAATAGGGGTATATACACAAACTATTTTCCTTATTTTTTTCAAGAACACATTTATTGTGTACTCGTCAGAAAATCCTTAGGCGTAAACTAGAAATGCGACCATAGGACACGGATGCCCCCGCCTGAAAAATCCATCCATGAACAACAAAGATATTGAGCAGAAACAAGAAAAAACGCTTTTCTTTACCTTTGATCTGTAAGTATGACACAATGACTCGTGATGGTTAACATTTCTACCAAGTAATTTCCAATGACATTTTTCTTTACCGTTTACGTCTAAGTATGACATTGACCTTGGAGGTACCAGCCTGGGTCTTGGGCACGACACATCGTCTCATGAAGGTTAACATTTCTGCCAAGTAATTTCAAAATCCATCCAGAAAAAAACTAAGTTATTAAGTGTTTAAGTGTTTAAGATTTGAACCCTTTTTTTAATCTTTGACCTCTAAGTATGACCTTGACCTTGGAGGTAAGGTCATTGGCTTTGTGTGAGGCAGATTGTCTCCTGATGGCTAACATTTCTGCCTAGTAATTTCAAAATCCATTCAGAAATAAGAAAGTTATTGACCATGTTTAAGTTTTGGACACTTATTTTTACCATTGATCTCTATTGACCTTGATCTTGGAGGTATGGATATGGATTTTGTGCACGACTCCTCGTCTAATGATGGTTAACATTTCTGCCAAGTAATTTCAAAATCCATCCAGAAATAAGAAAGTTATTGACCATGTTTAAGTTTCAGACCCTTTTTTTGACTTTGACATCTACTAATGATGGTTAAAATTTCTGCCAAGTAATTTCAAAATCCATCCAGAAATAAGAAAGTTATTGACCATGTTTAAGTTTCAGACCCTTTTTTTGACTTTGACATCGAAGTATGACCTTGACCTTTGAGGTATGGACCTGGGTTTTGCGCGTGACACATCGTCTCATGATGGTTAACATTTCTACAAAGTTATTTCAAAATCTATCCAGACATAAGAAAGTTATTGACTGCGTTTTAGTTTCGGACGGACGGACGAACGAACGAACGGACGGACGGACAGGGGCATCGCTATATGCCCTTCCACCATTCTTCGAATGGCGGGGCGGGGGCATAAAAAATAGCTGTGTTTCTACGAACATGCACTAACATGCATACGTACTAACATGCTGAAAAAAATTTTGGTCGGTAGGTAGGAGAATCTTTTTTTTTATTATTATATTTCCCCAGAAAAAAACAGGGTCGGGCCTGTATTTTTTATGTGTTTTTGTTTTTGTACATGTTTTTTTTTTTTTTTAAATAAAATTGCCATGTTGAGACTTGGAGTCTAACTGTTGATTTTCTTTTGCTCCAGCATATCAGTGGTTTCTTGCTGTCGAGTCTTCGCCGTTGTTTCATCTCTGTGGTTGTTTGATTTATGTGTCCACTGATGAGTGATGAGGCCTTCATGCGGACTGAACAAATTGTCTAAATCGCGACGGAAGGGCGAGGATTCTGGCCACGTAAAATCGATTAAACTCCCAGTGGAATTCGTTTCACTGATCGTTCCAAGGCGGTTCTTCTGTCGCGGTTAATTTTTGTTATGGCTTGTCGTTGAGTGTGTGTATCGCTTATATTATATTTTTTTTGGATAGTCAATTGGCCATTTTGTGGGAAAGAAACTGTCCTTTAGTCTTTCCGATATTGGCGTTTCCATTAGGGTCTGGTTGTTTCATGTTTGTGTTTCTTTCCCTTTGGTGTCTTTGATTGGAGCTGATGGTTAATTGTATCGATTCCTGATCATTGCCTTCACTTCTCTTTTGCACTGTATATCATAATTCATTTTAGATGCTAAAAAAGTCAGCTCTGTATTTTGGAAGGTACTAAATGCCGAAATCTAAAAAAAAATGTACTCAAAACCCGAAATTACTATGGGAAAATGCCAAGACGACACTGGTTAGGGTCGGAAATTGAAAATGGTAGGGTCGGTGTTGTTTTTATTTTGTTCTTATATTCGGTCCTGCTAAACATTGCCGGGACTGACAAGGGCAGACAAGTGTGGTACAATGACTGCAAGGATACAAGGACACGACGAGCTGGTTGTGATGTTAATGTTAACATTATAAGCACCATTCATTTTTTATCTACATGCGCACGCATGGATATTATAACATGGGCGTGTTGCCCCCCTTCAGGGCTTGAAGAAATAGATTTGGCTGCATGATGCTTCCACGCAGAGCTGAAACTGCTGGTAAACTGCTAAGTGGTTCTAAGTCTGCCCAGGAAAGTGGTGCGAGTCGGACCATCCAGGCATTTAAACCATGGTGGTTCCATTGGGTGGAGGGCTTGAGATATCATCTCGTCGGGTACATTACCAAATCACGTCTATTCAAATATATTAAAAAAAAACAATACCACCAAAAATGAAAATTTCAGACAAAAAAGGGAGAAATTTTCCATATTTCTGCTCCAAGTAAAGATTGTCGGAACACGCCTGAACCGTTCTAACGAGTACCTACAATCTATGTTTTTTTTGTTTTTTTTTTGCAAACATAAATTATGGGTGCTCTTAAGCACTGCCTCTAAAGAGCACTCCCGATTTTTGTTTTTGCTTTCAAACTTAAACATGTTTGTACTCTTAATAAAAGCCTCGTTGAGGCGGTTCTAACGAGTCCCCGCAAGCTAACAGGAGTGTGACACAGATAGTGTTGCTCTTTAGAACCGCCTCAATGAGTACACACAATCAGACAGGAATCTAACATAGATTGTGGATGTTCTTTAGATCCGCATCGAATGACGTCTTTCATATATATGTAGGACTCAGATCGTGGGTTGGTCCCTGGTCGTGGGCCGATTTCCAAATCGTGGGCCGATTTCATAACGGGGGCCGATTATGACATTGTAATACCACAACGAGAGCCGATTCACATGCGGAGCTGTTTATCGTATCACAGCAGTGTTGACAACTCGCCGTTTTTTTTTTTCTCTCTACATGTCGTGTGAATCGGTACTTTGAGAAATAGGTTGGGCTGCATGATGGCTCCGTGTAGAGTCACGGAGATTCGAAACCGATCGCACATGACTTTGGTTTTACGGCCTTTTCAAGACTAACTCACTCAAGTTCTACTCAAGGCTTTCAAGACTAATTCACTCCAGTTCTACTCTGGACTAGTTCTACTCAAGGCTTCTACGACCGACTGCATGCATGGTAGTTAACCTCAATCACAATGACGGTTCCAACGTAAAGGCTTACTGAGAATTAGAGGGAAACTAATTTCATGTAATGTTGGTTGGTGCCTGATGCTATGTGTCTTGTTGGGCCCATCGGAGTCGAACTGTTGGTTTTCTTTTGCTCCAGCATTTCAGTGGTGTCTTGCTGTTGAGTCATCACCGTATTTTCATCTCTGCGGTTGATTGATTTTTGTGTTCACCGAGATGTTGCACTGATGAGTTAGGAGACCTTCATGCGGACTGAACAAATTATTTGTCTAAACCGCTACGGAAGTAAGGGCAAGAATTGTGGCCACGTAAAATCTATTTAAGCACCCCCACACCCCCTCCCCCCTACGAGTGGAATTCGTATCACTGACCGTTCCGAGGCGGTTCTTCTGTCGCGGTTTATTTTTGATATGGCTTGTCTTTGAGTGTGTGCTTTGCTTTGGATAGCAAATTGGCCATTATGTGGGAAAGTAACTGTCCTATTGGGTTTCCGCTAGTGATGGTTCAATTAGAGTCTAGTTTATTCATGTTTGTGTTTCTTTCCCGTGGTGTCTCTGATGGGAGCTGTGGGTTAATTGTATCCGGATTCCTGATCGTTTCGTAGATTGTGTCGTTTGTGGTAGATTGAGCTTCGAAACCTCAACGTCCGTCAAACAGTATTGGGATTAATTTTACTAAGCCTTCTAACTTTATTTTTCAGCTGAAACCCTGCGACGCCAGCTTCCATTTTGTTCATTTGTTGTTGTTGTTGTTGTTGATCTTTAAGCAATATCATGCTGCTTATGGCCTCCTTGTGCTTTTCTTCTTCTCATATGTACCAAAACACGTTGTACCATATACTAATGTTGCTCCTGTGCATGCGTAACTCAGCTTAAATTTTGAAAATTAATTATTAAACCTATTAGTGCACTTTATATACTCTAGCAGTGCACCAATAAGATCGTTTTGTCCATCCTTGCTTATGTCCTCAACACAGCCATTTAGTACTCGCATATCAATATCTCCAATTTTATTCAGACCTTCTCTATTTAATATTCCCTCCACAGTACTTTGTAAAACCTCTCTCTGTTCTTTGTATGCTTCACATTGGAATATATAGTGGTTCAAGTCTTCAGTTTCCTGGCACTCACTACACATTTTAGATTTGGTCCTATCTCTCCTTGCTTTATGGCTGTTTAGGTTCGAATGGCCTGACAACAGTTGATTCAAAATACAAAAATTTTGTCTATCACCCTCTCCATAACAGTTTCTCTTTCCTGCCTCTTTAAACACATCTTGTACATAATCCACCTTCTCAGACAACTGGTACTTTCTATTCCACTTCTCTTTCATCTGTTTCTTGATTTCCTGCACAGCTTCCTTCTTATCCATACTGATTGGCACCTCCACATTCTCTCCTGTCATCTCCATAGCCCCTTCTTTTGCTTGTCTATCTGCCAATTCATTCCCTTCAATGTTCTTGTGTCCTGGGACCCAGTGTGCAGTGATTTCGTTCCTGTTTGCTCTTAGTTTCTCTGATGCTTCTTTAATACGGAGTATGATATCCACTTTATTCTTTGGAATCTGGTTCGCAAATGCAGAAATTATTGCAGATTGACAGTCGGTGAAAATGTGTATACTCCTGTCAACTAGTTGTCTCGCATCTAACAGCTCTGCTAGGAACTCCAATGCTAGCTGAATACCTACAAGTTCACCAGTGTAGTTATTGCTCAGTGGACTAACCCCTCTCTTTAAAAGAACTGGGGAGGAACCATAGCCTTCCAAATAGATCACTGCCCCTGCTCCTGTAGGTCCTGGGTTGCTTAATGCTGAACCATCTGTAAACACCACAATCTCATCTTCTCTTATCTGACTTAAAATGTCTCTGACTCGCTGTTCTTGAATTTCTTTGGTATTATTGAATTCCTCTGTCTCCGCTTTCGCCATAACTTTCATCAATCCCATCATATCCTTTTCATACCTAAAATCCTTCTCTATACTGTCAACTTCTAGCTTTCCACTCATCTCTCTGAATCGCGTCATCAGTAAATGCAGGATTGTGGGTTTACGTCCTGTTGGTTTATCTCCCGCAATCCAATTGTCAAAATCTTCTCTCAGGGGATCATCACCATGCTTGGCACTAATCCTTACCATCTCTTGTGCCTGTCTCAATTTAAGTTCAAGGTCAATTGGCGGATTGTTGGTTAAAATTTCTAAAGTCTCTGTACTGGTGCTGTTAAGACAGCCTGATGCTTTTAACATGGCACACCTGTGAACTTTACCAAATTCATTATAGCATTCTGTATCAGCAGCAATAGTGACTGCAGCACCATACTCCATCACTGGCAAAACTAGGGACTTGTAAAGTTTCATGTAAATTGACTGACTGCAACCCCTCTGGCCCTGAACAAAACTGTCTATACATCTTAAGGCTCCAAATCCTGCTCGAGTTCTTTCCTGTACCTGTTCCTTGAAATTCAACTTACTGTCTAATGTAATGCCAAGCACTTTCTTTGACTGTGTTATCTTCAGGACCTCTTCCCCATATTTAACTGTAACCTCTTCTTCAGGATCCTTTCCATCATGTGATATCACCACAACATCTGTCTTGTCTGAGGCGACATTCATGTTCCACTTCATGCACCATTCTTTCTCCCTGGCAAGGTCCTCACTAACGCATACACAGGCTTCCTTCAAAGAAACATTGCTCTCCCATATAGTCGCATCATCAGCATACTCTGCATGTTTCCCCTTCACCCTGTCCATCGCATCACTGGTGTATAAGTTACATAGTACAGGGCTAATGACTGACCCTTGGGGTATGCCAACTGCTGACTGAAATAATGGAGACTTATAGTCATTGACCTGAATGAAGTACTGTCTGTCCTTGAGAAAATTGAACAAATATAGCCACATCCTACCACAAATACCTTTTTCAAACGCCTTATGCAGCAGACCAGCTCTCCAGATCCTTTCATAGCAGCTTTCATAGTCTAGCACAGCCATAACTGTATGTTCTTTCCTGTTCCTTGCCTCTGATATAGAATTGCATACTCTAATCACTGTTTGGACACATGACTTCTGCCTCCTATAAGCATTCTGTGTTTTAGCTATGCCTCCTTCAACTTCTAATTTCCATACTAGTCTGTAGCATACCACCCTTTCCAATAATTTGCCAATTACACTCTCAAGGGTTATGGGCCGATATGATCTAACTGTGTTGTAATCCAATTTTGAAGGTTTGGGTAGCATTACTTTTGGGTCTAATTTGAAAGCATCTGGAAGACAACCTTTCCGCCAACATTTCTGAAAGATGTAAAATAGGCCCTTAACCATTGAATCGCCTCCTCTCTTTATCATCACATTGAATACCTTCTCCTCTGGGCTTGGTGCACTGTTTTTACTGAGTGATGCTATAGCTGCCTCCACCTCTTCCACATACAAGTCGCTATTTTCATGTCCACATGTATCATGGAAGCCTCTCTTCTGGATCTCCAATTGTTCACTAGCCAATCTCTGACCTATTTCACCTTCCACCAACTGGAACCATTCTTCGTCGTATTCCTTAACATCTAGTGACTCCTTCCCATATCTTTTCTTCATTTCTTCAAATATCTCCTCGTCCGACACTGCCAAAGAACCATCCTCCCTTCTTATGGGTTGCACTACACTTTTTGTTTCATGTTTCCTTTCTCGATTAACTACTTTCCAAAACTGGCTTGGTTTAGATGGGTCCATCATTCTCACTACCTCATCCAGGTACTGTTTTCTCGCCCTTTCCTCCTCTTCTTTGAACAACTGTCTTATTTCAATTATCTTATTTTCATTTGCCTCATCACTCCTTTTAGCAAAATGTCTTTTAGCATTTCTATAGTCCTTTGAAAGGCATGATAAGGTTTCATTCCACCAGCCTTTACTGTGTCTACATATTTGTTTCACTGGAATTACTTTACTAGCTGTCTCATGTATTACCGTAACAAAAATTTCGTAGTCTTCATTCACATCTATATTGTCTCTCCTATCTTCCAACCACTCCTCTATTGCTACTGAGCAGGCTTGTTCCCATTCTAACCAGTTGGTCCTTCTAAAATCCAGCCGTTCAAACACTTCATCTCTCTCCTTATCACCTATACAGAATGATATTAAACTGTGATCCGTATTTAAGTAAATTTCATGCTGAACCTTCCACTTGCATATCTTGTTCACAATTCTGGAGCTAGCAATAGTCAGATCAATAATTCTATCCTTCCTAGTTGGGACCTCATTATTCACTACCACCAACTCTTTGTCCACTAAAAATTCAAATAGTTGTGAACCCAATTTATTTGCATCCCTGTCCAGCCAATATTGATGATGAGCATTAAAATCACCTACTAAAATCACTGGAAGTGGTCCGGCTAATAATTCCTCTACTACCTTTAATAATGCCTTCATTCCCTTTGAATCACCAGGGGGGGATATAAACTGACCCCAGTACAAAGTTCTGTCCTTTGCCATAGACATTACACCATACAGCCTCAACTTCTTTACATTGCAACTCTTTCCTTTCGAAAACCTTCACATTCTTTGAAATCATAAGGGCTGCTCCACCCCCTCTTTCCTCTATCCTTTCTGTTGAAATCCAGTGCCATGATTTCTTTACATTCTCTTTCACAGTGATAGTTGGATGCCATATCTCAGACAAACCTAGAATTTCTATCTGTTGCTTCTTACATGCAGTTTCCACTAATCTAAACGATGTGTTCAGTGACCGCACATTAGCATAGGCAATTTTCATTATTACTCAGATTCATTTACACTAAAGAACATCAACTTTATCTAAACACTACTTTTCTTGTGTAAAAAGCCACTATCTGATCACAACTTAGTATCAATATTTGGATATACAGCCTGTATCCGTACACAGTTTTTTAATACAGTATTTTCTGTACACCTCCGTTGAAAGGATTTATTTTAATACAGTCTTTTCTGTACACAATTGTTGGAATAATTTATTTTAATACAGTCTTTTCTGTACACAATTGTTGAAATAATGTATTTTAATACAGTCTTTCCTGTACACATTTGTTGAAAAATTTTATTTTAATACAGTCTTTCCTGTACGCATTTGTTGAAATATTTTATTTTAATACAGTCTTTTCTGTACACAATAATTGGAATATTTTATTTTAATACAGTCTCTTTCTGTACAATATTACACCAACTCATCCACTTTAACTTAAATATGACGGCTTTGAAGCCGTTCTTTGATAGCTAGATAAACTGGGCACGATGGCGAGCTGGCTGGATGTTTATTGCCACAATTCACACATTTACAATCTCCAGTACATTGACCTGAATGGTGTTCTGCACAAAATTCACACTTTTTTGAGTTTTTGCACAGTCCTGCTACATGACCATACTGCTGACAGTGGTAACATCTAGTTGGAGTATTTCTCTTGCTATGATATGCTGTGATTCTGGCAGTCTTTTTGCAAAATATCAGTGTAGATTTTAGTAATATTTGTAAATCTTCAAAAGACTTGCAGGTGATGATCACAATAGGCATAGGCCTACCTGTGTCCCTATATTTGAGCCTCCTTGCTGAAACCACTAAACCTGTTTGTTTCTCTATTTCACTAATTATCACTTCACTCTGGAGATGGGGTAACACATTTTTTAAAACACACCTAGGAAACACAGCATTTTCATGAAAAGTGATGGATGAACCCCCTTCGAAAGCATCATCTGGCCACTCTTTTTTCAGCAATGTAAAATCATCATCAGATTCAACATGAATTGCAATTCCGCCCCTATTCAAAGGATAAGCATATTTAATTGGAACATTTCCTTTGTATTTCTTGATTTCTTTTTTTATATCTCTACTATTCTGATAATTTTGGGGATTTTTGATACCATCAACAATCAAAATATTTTTTGATTTCTTCTGTAAGTCTGTTTTCTGACTATCATCTAACTCCTGGCTTCTAACTTCATCCTCCTTTATATTTAAAGATGTGTTTTGATTTTCATCCAGTCTTTCAAGGTTATTCACCTCTTCTTTGTTTCCAGAGTCTTTCAGCTTAGAAACTGTGCACTCAGGACACACATAGGGCAATTTTTTAGCTTTGAAGATTCTACAGATTTCAGCTGTTAAACTAACACACTTAGCATGCCACCACTGCTCACAATCGTCACAGGCTATCCAAGCAGGCCTCCCCTTTAGAGCTTCACCACATGGGCACTTATTACTTACAGATTAGGCTGTTTACTTTTCCTCATGGCAACAATATGTGAGATACCACTCAATCAGGTCCGGAACAACATTTTTGCTCATTTCAAAACCACTCATATTGTTTACATTACTTGGATACGGTTGCTAAGAAGAGTCAACAAGTCTTGGATCTGTCTCTAGCAATAATATACATATAAAATTAAGTAAATTATACTTTCCTGGTCGCAGAAATCTTCTCCTTTTCACTCCTTCTTGTAGTCCCGCCTTGTTAGACTTCCATTTTCATCCTTGACATTGTTGACATTTGAATCACTGAACCGCAACCGTTGATCTCCATACAACACAATGTTCAATCTTCGAATTTCTCTGTTTTCACAAAAGTCCGTGAATCAAAACATCGAACCACTACAGCAAATATTTAAATACTCATCCTTGACAATTTTCAAAGCCCAAGAATTTTGATAACACGAAAAATTTAAATTAAACTGATTTATTTTGCCCTTTGTTTTGTAAGAACAGCTGATTCGTTACGCATTTGTTTTGATATTAACGTTTTGTGACGTCATATTCAAGCGTAACGTTAACGGGAAACGTAAGCCTAACACCAAGAAGATAGATATCGGCCCAGGATTTGGGGAAAACAATATCGGCCCTCGATGTGCTATACAATCGGCCAACGATTTGGAAATCAGCCCACGAGCTGGGACCGGCCCTCGATCTGAGTCCTACTAGTTTAAATCGCGACGGAAGTAACGGCGAGGATTGTGGCCACGTAAAGTCGATTTAAGCCCAACCCCCACCCCCAATTTGTTTCACCGACAGTTCCAAGGCGGTTCTTCTGTCGCGGTTTATTTTTGTTATGGTTTGACTTTGAGTGTTTGTATCGCTTATATTGTTTTGTTTTGGATAGCCAATTGACCATGTTGTGTTTCTTTCCCTTTGTTGTCTCTGATTGGAGCTGTGGGTTAATTGTATCGATTCCTGATCATTGCCTTCACTTCTATTTTGAGAGAAGACCACCCAAAGATAATTTCTGCCAAGGTTCAGTGGTTTAGGATAGAAATTGTGAACGGACGGACGTCGACGGACGGTGGGTGATCATAATAGCTCCCCCGGAGCCTTCGGCTCATGCGAGTTAAAAAAAGAGTCACCCAACATATTAGTTACATATTTGAGGCATCTCAACTCTTTGATGTGGTCATGGGGTATGTTAGTGGCGAAACAAGGACCCAAGCACTTTCCAAATAAGTTAACCCGTCGAATAAAAATAACTCTTTCCAAATAGCACAATTCTATACGTGTCTAAATGTATATGTACTTTTACTGTATTTAAGTTTGACCCGATAAAATATCCCCCTAGAAGTGACTTTAATGTCACAAAATGAAACAAATATTGATGCCTGCAAAATAAACCTTATTTAAAGTGTCTCTATGCTGTTCTTGTCAGTCCTTGTGCAGTCCCTGTCTGTCCTTGTCAGTCAGTGTCTGCCCTTGTCAGTCCTAGCAGTGTTTAGTAGGACCCCTTATATTTTATATAAATGGTAAAGTCGGGAGGTCTGAAGCAGGGTCAGTCGGGTTAGCGGAAACACGTCTATTTTTTAGGCCTTAATGAGGGATTCTAATGACTCGTAACAAGCAGTTTTTGAAGCAGAAATAGAAATTAAGTTCATCAGAAAAGTGTTTTACTTTTGTCACATGGGTGTGTTTGTTTGTTGTGTTTGATATGAGGTCTAACTACCCCGTTAACACTGTAAAGGACATTTTGGAGACGTTGCTTCCAATTCTTATGGGACTTTTACCCAACATTGAGATGAAATGACTTCTCAATCCTTGTCGCCCAAAGAAACCAATAAGGTTTATAAGCATGGACGGTCCGTCCGACTCACACCGCTTTGCCTGGGCAGGATTAGATCCTCTAAGCAGTTTACCAGTACTCCTGTGCGTGGAAACATGGGTGTGTTGTTGTAATGTCAGATATTTTTAGAGCATTGTATGCCTTTAGACATTGTACCTTTACCCACATTATAAATCAAGGTTTTTGTTAGGTTGGGATTTTAAAGAACCAGTCAACACTGATTAGGTCATATTTAGCTACAGATAACCACAAGTTTCCAGGGCAGGCTTATTTAAAAATACAGTGCATTCTTTCTTTTTACCTCAAGCCAAAATCAAATTGTCCAGGATCATGAAGCAGTTGAAGGGTTAAGTTTTCAAAATGCTAAAATTTTCTATAGCACAGAGGAACATTTTCTAAAAAAATATCACAGCTATGGAAATAAAATGAAATAACAACATACTTCTTGACTTGTTACTTTATTTCTACATGATAACAAGTGAGTATATGGGTGTTGTATATAAAAAATATAAGAAACATTCCTAGCCGTTGTAGAAAAATAAATGTTAGTAAATATTTTAGTAACGGTATAAATGAAATAAACAAATAACAAGTATACAAATAACAGTGATCTAAAATACACTGTACCCTACTATTTACCACATGTATTTGGACAGACAGGCTTGAGCAAGTAGTGCAGACCCAGATGAGATGCTGCATAACATGTCCCATCAGTGTATACACTGTTTGCCACTCGTACAACTATTTTTAGACACAACATCGGGTAGTGAACTGTACATCAGGTTAACAAGTCCGTGAAATGAAGACCCCCCCCCCCCCCAAGGCCCACATTATATAGAGAAAACTGGGGTTTACGGAGGACTAAAACAATTTTATTTATTTCTGCTCCAAGACATAAGTTGTGGGTACTCGTTAGAACCGCCTCAATGAGGCGGTTCTAACGAGCACCCACAACCTATGTTTGCAGTTTAAATCAGAATAATATCACGGTTTTTCATGAGAAAAGTTTCCATTTTGGAGAGATGAAAAATGCACTGTGTCACACAGGTGTGTTATTGTAATGAATTGCTCAAATTTTAGAATAGGTATGGCAAGGATTTGAGGTGTCCGAATATTTAGGGTAAATAATGCACTCTTTTTTATTACAATACTATCAGTTGGTTAGTTGGGTTGGAGTTTAATCTTTAAGATGCCGAGAAAATCTACATCAGAAAATGTCTTCTGCTTATGAATGTCATCTGCTGATTTTTTTTTGCAAACTTTTTAAAAATATTTTTGCAAACAGGCAAACAGTGTGAGCCGAGATCAGACTGCTCCTCTAGGAGCAGTCTGATCTGGGTCCACATTGTTTGCAAAAAAATTACTTTCAAGTTAACTTGCAGATGACAAAGCAGACGACAATTGTCATGATTCACATTCTATGGGTTAAATAATAATGTCAGGTTGAGCCAGTCAGTTTTCTCAACTACATTTTCCTGGGCAGGCTTATACTTAAACAGTTGAGGTAAACAAGAAGCCGATATTAGCCCTTCTAAGGGGAAGACTAACTGAAGAAAATATTTCATAACCTACACAAAAGAATCTTGCCAACCCAACTGGTCTGAATACTATGATTTCCTGGGCCCAGTAATTCAAAGCTAACAAAGTCATTTGATAATGTTTTGTTAAATTTTTTAGTCATTTTAATAATATGGCAAATAATTGATTTTTTTTTTCACCGAAAAATATGAGTTTTTTTTTTTCACTGAAAAATATGAGTAGCTTTGGTATTTTTTGCAAAAGTTCATATTTTTCAGGAAAAATACCTTTGTTGTAATGTAGATATTATAATTGCTGGATCATTTCATGTCTTGGTCACTAACGAGTTAGTTAAGCGAAAAATGCTTTGAACAACTGTGTCAGACTGTTGTTAGGATCCACAGAGAAATCAGTTTTAGCAAAACAATCCTTTTGTATTATCCAAATGAAAATGTCAAGGCTTATAAGAACAGGACACTTGCAAACAGCGAATGTCAAGAATTTTAAAAATTAATTAAAATTTTAAATTTTAAATTCAAATTTCATGCTCATGTGAGATGAGCATGAACAAACAGTGCAGACCCAGATCAGACGTCGCGTTCTGCGGCATCTGATCAGGGCCTCCACTGTTTGCTAAAAGTTCAGTCATTTTCCAAATAAATTTTGATGAAAACACAACCTCACACCCCTAAATTTCGAAATTTCATGCTCATGTCACATGAGCATGAAAAAGTTTCATAACCTTGGGCCCTGTTCTGTGTGATTGTATTGTATTTTGTTAGTTATGAGCAGTACAGAGACTTGAGCATGAAAAAAGTTTAACCCTTTTTTGTACCAAATGGAAACTTCCTCCTTATATATAGCAGTTCATTTCAAAATTTAGGGGTGTCAGGTTGTGTTTTCATCAAAATTTATTTGGAAAATGACTGAACTTTAAGCAAACAGTGGAGGCCCTAATCAGACACCGCATTCTGCGGCGTCTGATCTGGGTCTGCACTGTTTGCCAGGGTACCCGTTTTGGGGTTTCTGGTACTAAATGGGTTAATAACCATGGGGCCTTTTTTTTTATAAATTTAACTAATTTTTATTGTATTTTGTAAGTTATTAGCAGTACAGAGACTTGAGCATGAAATAAGTTTAATAACCTTGGGGCCCATTTTTTTATCAATTTAACTCATTTTATATCCAAAGACATTCTATGATAAACATTGTTACAAAAAGGTCGGCTTACTAAATGTTTACAGCAAGTGTGATCATATAAAGATTCTGAATAGATAGGGTCCAGGGTCCAGTTGTTCAAAGCATTTGTAGCTAAACCCTTTTTGTACCAAATGGAATCTTCCTCTTTATATATAGCAGGAGTCCATTTCAAAATTTAGGGGTGTCAGGTTTTGTTTTCTTCAAAATTTATTTGGAAAATGGCTGAATTTATAGCAAACAGTGGAGGCCCTGATCAGATGCCGCGTTCTGCGGCGTCTGTTCTGGGCCTGTACTGTTTGCCAGGGTACCCATTTTGGGGTTTCTGGTACTAAATGGGTTAATGAGCTTGTTAGTGGGCAAAATGTTAACTGTACTATCAACAAAATCCCAAAAATTTGGACTTAATGTAATTCTCCTAAACTTCTGACGAAATTGTTTCAAGATCCAGCAAGGAGTCAAAAAGGTGCAGATGGACTGGCAAACAGTGTAGATCCTGATCAGACTGCTCCTGAACAGTGTAGATCCTGATCAGACTTCAGGAGCAGTCTGATCTGGGTCTGCACTGTCTGCTTATGCCTATCTGTCCCAATACTTAGGATTATTAAGGTAGTTGGTAAAATATCTAAAATAGGGACCATTTTTTTGTGAGTAGCTTTTGCATTTACACATCACAAAAATACGCCTATTAATTTTGACCCCCTTGAACCTGACTTTTATATAGTAAAACTGGGGTTTACAGCAGTTTACCTATTTTTCTTATTTCTGCTCAAACTATAGACTGTTGGTACTCGTTAGAACCGCCTCAATGAGGCGGTTCTAACATATACCCACAATCTATAAAATTAAGAAAAATATTACAATGTTTCATTTTAATATGTTTGTTTTTTCGGCGGTAAAGTTTACAATGTATTTGTATAGTCATGTTTTCCTATTTGTTGGAATACATATGGTAAATACGGTAAAGGTCATCAAAGCGTGAAGGTGTTCAATCTACAGAGCAACTATGCATTCATGCTAGGGTAATCAAGTGTTGCTCCTAGCATTGTGTGTGGGGTGGTGGGGTGGGGGTGGAGGGGGATGAGGGTCATTTTCCCTTTCTCTATAAAATATGGAGTCTGAAATTACCCTCAAAAATCAAGCACTTTGCTTTTATTTCAAAGGAAATTTTATAATATGATTTTGATTAAACTGAAAGCTCGTCTGATACACGCATTTTCAATAGTGATACCTTTGGGGTAGTCTAGTCATACACAGTGGAAGAAATGGGAGTATCCAGAAAAAAATTCTGATCTTTGATATTGTGCAAAATACCCTGTCACCTACAGATGGCGGGAATTCAACCTGGACTGTAGTGGTGACAAGGGGCATAACCCTGAACTATCAAGTACTTTCATGTACTGAGATCACTATAAAATATGTCACTCTTTTAAAGGTGCATTATTGAGCTACCGGGTCTCAAATTTTTTTTTTCTGGTTTTTATCTTCAATGCATACTCCTTTGTCATGTGTACACTTTTGGAGCCAAATACAGCTTCAGAACTTTGTGAAAATGGTCGTTTTCATTCGTGTTTACCCTTCGATCTGAACATGTGTTCGGAATTTCTGTTCTAAAAATAAATCTGTCACTTTACACATTCATGGCGACAGTATCGTCTCTGAGTGTCGTTACTTATGGCATGGTATTCAGCGTCATATTTTTTTCCGATTCAGGCATGGCCTAAGCAAACAAGGCCAAAAATGAACGTTGCATAACGTCATATATGGAGATTCTATTTTTGTCACAAACTAAAAATAGATCTAACTAGTGTTCGAAACCTAGTTAGGGAATCCCTCTCAAACTCGTTTACCTGTCATCATAATTGTTCGCATTTTTGCATAAAATGCATTCATTTGTATTGTTTTAAAGAAAAATACCGGCTATATGTATTTTATTTTTGGAAGCATTTTTCCGGATAGCTCAATAATGCACCTTTAAAAATACCTTTAAATCTATTTCAACTGAAAAAAAAAAAATTGCAATGCTCATAAATACCATACACACACACAATAAAAAGATGTGATTTTCCCGTTCAGAACAGCAGAGAACATAATTTGTCCTGCTCACAAACAATAAAATGACAACAAATGTTGGCATAATGCCAACAAATGTTGGCAATTTAATATTTATAAGCAGGACAAAATTAATGCTCAGCTTAGTTGAGTTTACAATCTCTAGGCCTGAGACTAAGCAAAACACTGGTGATCACATATTACAGGTGGGCTAAAAGAGCTTATTTATTTGATAAGGCTAAATAATACAAATAATACATGTAATTATGCAATGAGACATATCATATGTCGCTGTTTATAGTTAATGGATAACATCTTGTCCAAACAATCATTATGAAAACACGCAATACAATGTAAATTTTACCGCCGGAAAAAAAAGAGAAAAATTGTATTTTTTTCTTATTCCTGCTCAAAATATAGATTGTGGATACTTGTTAGGTTCTAACAAGTACCCCCAATCTATATTTTTGAGCAGAAATAAGAAAAATAATGTTTACCCTTGTAAACCCCAATTTTTCTATATAAAAGTGGGGTTTAAGGGGGTAAAAATTATATAGGTGTGTTTTCTTGATGGACATGATCACACATATAACAACAAACATTTACTGACGCATAACATCTATTGAAACCAGCTTTTGAAGCTACACACAGTCCAAGACCAATGAAAAACAGAGATTTTCTAGAGGACCAATAACTGGATGTTTCTTCAAAACCAATAAAAAGTACCGCCCCCGCCCATCTGGGCCTGAAGAAAGGGATGGGCTGCATGATGCTTCCACGCAGAGCTGAAACTGACCACACACAATGGTAAACTGCTTACAGGATCTATGCCTGACCAATCATTATATGATAAACAGGATCTTATCCTCATAGTCATTTCATATAAAATTTATGTGAAGTCTTTGTGAGTTTCATAAATTTCATATGAAATGACCACTTGTGTGTGTGTGTGAATTCAGGTTTAACGTCGCTTTCAACAATTTTTCAGTCATATCACGACGGTGTCTGGTTGTGACAGGGAGCTCAATGCTCACGTTTATAGTGCTGCCTCACTAAAGTATCGTGTCCCAGACACATTACATGATACCACACCCAGTCACATTATCCTGACACTGGATCGACCAGTCCTAGCTCTACCCCGTAAATCTGAGTGCCAAACGAGGAGCAACTAGTACCATTTTTAACGACTTTGGTATGTCGCGGCCCGGGATCGAACCCGAGACCTCCCGTTCCCCGGAGCGGACACTCTACCAACTGAGCTATCGGGGCCGGTGACCACTTGTGTAAAATCCTCTATTTATAATATAAGAACAGATCTGTCATCAGACTTTACAGGGTATCACTGGACTTGAGAGGTAGCTAGCCTAGACAGGATCTATATCAAGGTCATAAGCAGCTGTGAGGAAAATAAGGCTGACACGATTAACCGTATTATGGATTAATCGATCGATAAATTCCACAAAAATGATTCTCATTTCTTAGTTACTTTTAATCGATTACTTGATAGGTACAATTTACTACCCAAAGTTAAGCCTAAAATAGCTGGATGAGTGGCAAACAGTGCAGACCCTGATGAGACGCCGCATTATGTGGCGTCTCATCTGGGTCTACACTGTTTGCCCAGGCCTGTCTGTTCAAATATACATATGGTAAAGTGCAACATATGGTAAGAGTCATGCTCAGACAGAAAGCCAGACAGGTAAAATAATGAAAAAAATCTTAGCGATTACTAATTGATTATCTATCCCAATGACAGGACTGATAATCGATTATCTTTTCAGCTCCGATTAGCCAGCCCTGGAGGCAAACAGTGCTGAATAGAATATTTGGGTCATATCTCCCGTCATGCTTAGTCTTACGTTATCCATCTAAGGGCTGAAAAATATCATCACAATAATACATCCATGTGCTAAAATGGCATCTTTCATACCTGTTGAACTAGCATTTTTCAGGTAACTTTAGTTTCCTTATTTCTGCACCAGATATACTGTGCATGCTCATTAGAACCACCTCATTGAGGCAGCTAGTTCTAACGGGTACCCACAATCTACATTTACAAGCAAAAAAATAAGATAAACAGGGCATCACAGGTGATACAAATCCCCTCGCACAAGACTACTTTTTGTGTGGAAAACACTGAACTGACAAAAGTCCAACTTGCTTGAGATATTATCATAAGCAACATTTGTGTGAAGTTTTATTAAAATCCATCAATAAATGTAGGCTCTAGAGCGCCGACAATGTTTTTCTAAAAATAGCCATAGTGACCGTGACCTTGCCCAGGACCCCAAAGACAAACTCGCTCGAGATATTAACATTTCCAATATTTATGCAAAGTTATAGCAAAATTCATCAATAAAATGACAAAGTTTCTCTAAAAATAGCCCCAGTGACCTTGACCTCAGGACCCTGAGTCCAACTTGATCAAGATATCACCCAAAGACATACCCAAAGTTTGTCTGAAGTTAATTAAAATCTATCAATAAATGTAGGCACTAGAGCAGTGGCAAAGTTTTTTTAAAAAATAGCCACAGTGACCATGACCTTGAGCGGAGGACCCTGAAAGTCAAATTAGTTGGGAGATATTATCATACACAACATTTGTTGGGTATGATTTTTCTTATTTCTGCTCCAAGAGTTAGACATAGCTTGTGGAACTCGTTAGAACCACCTCATTGAGGTGGTTCTAACGAGCACCCACAACCTATGTTTGCAGTATAAACAAGAAAAATATCGAGGATTTTCATAAGAAAAGTAGTCATTATGGTGATATGAAAAAAAAACCTATGTTGGACAGGTTTGGTATCCTAATTTGTCTAGCCTGAATAAGGCCTGACTGTACTGCTTTAAGGATGTGTGTATCAAATTCTTGCATAACAAAACACTTAACTCATTTTATATGGGGAACTCCAAAATGGGTCATTGGCAAACAGACTGGCCGGGATTGGACACCCAAACAATCCAGCATCTGATCAGGCCCTTCACTTGACTGTTCATAAAACAAAAAACAACAAAAGGTTCAGACATATTCCTAGATGATTTTCAAAAATTACTCAAACTGACACCTCTAAATTTTAAACTTGACTCATGCTTTATAGTAGATGGGAGATTCCCATCAGTAAAAAATGGGTCAGCATGTAGTGGACACTCAACAAACTGAAGCGTTAATTTCCTCTACATGAGTCATCACCTGTTGCACATGCCATTCAAACTGAAGTCTTAACACTCTGCATGCTGGGTATTTTTTTTTAGCAGACGACATTTTGAAATATTTTTTCTTATTTGTCCAAGAAAACAGGATTTGACATTTCATGCAAATTGTCTCCTATGGAGACAATTTGCATGAAATATCAGCTCCTGTTTTGGGGAATAATAAGAAGAAAATCATCAATTTCTTGTCTGCTGTTTCAGCCCATGGCATGCTAAAGGTTAATTTTCTCTAAATGAGTCATCGCCTGTTGCACATGCAATTTCAATGATAGTTATTGACTGGTACTTTTTCATGGACTTTGGCATAAGAGCCAGTGAAATGATGGTAACAGTTAGTAACTGCTCCAATCAAACAAACCAGCTCATGAGAAATTGACACTTATCCCGTAAGCGACCAGAAAATGCTCAGACAATAATGTACATAGAGATACCAGGTTCATGTCTTTTGATATCAAGTTTATCAGGCAAGGCTTTGAGAACTCACCCGAAAGTCTTGAGAAGCCCGGAATGAGGCAAGAAGCTTAATCACTAAACCACAAGGCCTCTCCCTTTCTTTCTGAGGCCTCTCCCTGTCTTTCTGAGGCCTCTCCCTTTCTTTCTGAGGCCTCTCCCTTTCTTTCTGAGGCCTCTCCCTTTCTTTCTGAGACCTCTCCCTTTCTTTCTGAGGCCTCTCCCTTTCTTTCTACCAAATGCAATCTTCCTAATTATACATGTCTACGGCAGGAGTCCATTTTAAAATTTAGGGGTATAAGGTTGTGTTTTCTTCAAAATTTATTTGGAAAATGACTAAACTTTTAGCAAACAGTGGAGGCCCTGATCAGATGCCGCTTTCTGCGGCATCTGATCTGGGCCTGCACTGTTTGCCAATTACCCGTTTTGGGGTTTCCGGTACAAAATGGGTTAATAGCAGAACTGGCAGCCCCAAAACCCTCCACCCCCACCCTGATAACATTGTCTCCTTTATGAGAATGGCATGTATCCATTAACAAAAGCCTTAACAACTGTATTTGTTCAATATGTAGAAAGAGATAAATGATAAAGTGTCAAAATTGTACAAAATGTAAGTGAAAAATATAGAAGTAACAAAACCTTACACAAATATGTACATAATAAAAACAGGCAAGCAATATATATTAACAGGATCAATTGGAGGTAAAATGGGGCTAACTCGACTCTGATATGTGAAATGTTTTCAATAAATATCATTGCTATATACCATATATAAGTATTGTCTTACCAATAACCTGCTTTGCTCTACCTATTAACAAGAGACTGTATCTGTACTAGATATTCTTCAGGATTTATATATGCAGTAAAATTTCTATATTAAGACTACCTTTGGGGCTGTTCAAAAGTTTGGACAGTCCCAAAAGTGGTCTCTTAAAAGAAGACACTGGGTGTAGAAAACATAAGAAAGGATGACTGAAAACTTCTCAATAAGCTTTCAAATGGAGATTTAGTCTTAAGTTTAGGCGGTCTTAACAGCGGGATTTTACTGTATACAACAAGAGGACCAATGCAAGATGGTCCTGTATCGCTCACCTGAGCTAACAGATTCAAAGTTTCAGGAAGTGCCAACCTTTACTGAAGAATTTATTGGAGGACAAGGTGATGACATGGTAAGCATTTTCTGCAATCAAGTAGAATGTAACTCTATGATAAATCGGCTGACCTCACCAGTTTTCAAACTCATTCAAGCTTTTATTCCTGACTTGCTTATATGTAACTTTCAAGAGGATCCGATATAAACTGAAGGGGCTATGGTGATGACAAGGTCAAAAATAAGCATTTAACTGCTGCAATCAAAGGGGTATAACTGTATGATAAATAGGCAAACCTCATCAGTTTTCAAACTCCTCTGAGCTTTTCTGCCTGACTTACTTGTTCCTAAGTTTCATGAAGATCCGATCAAAACTGAAGGGGCTGCAGTGATGACAAGGTTGAATATAAACATTTTCTGCCAAGCAGGGGACATAACTCCATGATTAATTGACAGGCATTGCTAGTTTTCAAACTTGTCTGAGCTTTTATCTCTAACTTACTAACATATAAATTTCAAGAAGATCTGATGAAAACTGAAGGAGTTACGTTAAAAAAAAAAACAAGGTCAAAAATAAGCATTTTCAGCAAAGGAGGGGAGCTTTTAAATTGGACTTATTTGTATGTAAATTTCAAGAAGATCCGATCAAAAGGGGCTACGGTGATGACAAGGTAAAAAATCGGCATTTACAGCAATCAAAGGGATGTAACTCTATGAAAAATGGGCCGATTTAGCCGGTTTTCGAACTCATTCGAGTTTTTATCCCAAGCCACATTACATTTAAGTTTCAGAAAGAGCCGATCAAAACTGAAAGAGTTACAGTGATGACAAGGTCAAAAATAGGCATTTTCAGCAATCAAAGAGACGTTACTCTACGATAAATGGGCCGACTTGGCCGGTATTCGAACTCATCCGAGGTTTTTTCCCCAGCCACATTACATATAATTTTCAGAAAGATCCAATCAAAACTGAAGCAGCTAGGGTGTGACAAGGTCAAAAATCGACATTTTCAGCAATCAAAGGGACGCTACTCTATGATAAATAGGCCGACTTGGCTGGTATTCGAACTCATCCGAGGTTTCATCCCCAGCCACCTTACATGTAAGTTTCAGAAAGATCCTATCAAAACTGAAGGGTCTACCGTGATGACAAGGTCAAAAATCAGTATTTTCAGCAATCAATGGGGATGTAACTCTATGATCAATGGCCTGACTTGGCCGGTTTTCAACATCTTCCAAATTTTTATCCCCAGCCACCTTATATATATGTTTCAGAAAAATCTGATCAAAACTGAAGGGGCTACGGTGATGACAAGGTCAAAAATCAACATTTTCAGCAATCAAAGGGATGCTACTCTATTATAAAAGGGCCGACTTGGCCGGTTTTCGAACTCATCTTAGGTTTTATGCCCAGCCACCTTATGTATAAGTTTCATAAAGATTCCATCAAAACTGAAGAGGCTACGGTGATGACAAAGTCAAAAATCAACATTTTCAGCAGTCAAAGGGACGTAACTCTATGATAAATGGGCCGACTTGGCTGGTTTTCGAACTCATCTGAGTTTTTATCCCCAGCCACCTTACATATAAGTTTCAGAAAGATCCGATCAAAACGAAGGCGCTACGGTGATGACAAGCATTTTCCCATAGTAAGTCTATGGGACCTTGTGGTTGCCATAACAACAAAAGTTTTAGAGCGATTTCGAAAAAAGTTTGTTATCAAAGCCCCACCAGAGGCATGCTACAGATGAGAAATGATTGAGATCAGCCTGTAGGCTGCAGAGATATAGCTGCTCAAAAGTGTGGACGGACGGACGACGGAGGACCCACTATACTATAAGCTCCCCTGGAGCCTTCGGCCCAGGTGAGCTAAAAATTGGTGCAGAGGTTAGCTGCAATAGCAACACCATTGACCCACCTATTGCTGTTCAAAATCTGACAAAAGGTCAGGATCTCACTGATGAATTAATTTACTACTGGACATTAAAGCATAAAACTTGATTACATGTAATTCAAAACTGAGCTATTCACAAGGATAATAGGTGTATCTAAACACACAGATGCATTCATAGTTAATTTGGCACCATTCACTTGTACGTAATGATCTTAAGTATTTGGACAGACAGGCCTAATAAACAGACAGTGCAGACCCAGATTAGTGTAGGAGCAGTCTGATCAGGCTCTACACTGTTTGCCATTCTGCCTGCACTTTTTGGACACCATGCTCAATCCTGAAACAAAATATCATCACGAAAACACGTCTACATAATTCTGACCCACTTGAACCCCACTTTTATATAGTAAAACTGGGGTTTACAGGTGTAAACCATATTTTTCTTATTCCTGCTCTAACATATAGATTGTGGGTAACGTGGACCCACAATCGATATTTTGAGCAGAAATAAGCAAAATATCACAATTTTCATCTTAAAATTTTAGTTTTTTCAATGGTAAATTTTTCCATGTATTTGTATACTGTAGGCGTGTTTTCGTAACGTGGTGAAAATTTTAGTAGAATAACAGCAAGTACGCCACGTGACCCAATGTTTAGGATTTTTATGGCAAGCTTGCTGCGCCAGTGCATGACAAACCCTACAATATGACTTGGGCAACCAGCAAAGCCTAAGACCAGTCTGTGCAGTCTGATCAGAGCCGTTTGTCATGCTCTGGCTCAATTGTTTTTGAGACATTATCAATATTTTGAGACATATTATGTTTCTTGTAACATGAATTTCAGGCCCCCGCCCATCGGGGCTTGAAGAAATATATGGGCTGAATGATGCTTCCACACAGAGCTGAAACCGAACGCACACGAGGACTGGTAAACCACTAAGCGTATCTAAGCCTGCCCAGGCAAAACTGTCCATGCTTATAAACCCTATTGTTTTCATTGGGGGACAGAATTTGAAATGTCTTTTCATCTCAATGCCGGGTAAAAGTCCAGCAAAACTGGAAGCAACGTCTCCAAAATGACCTATACAGTGTTGACGGGGACGTTTAACCACAAATCAAACAAAGTTAACAAAGGATCATTCCTTCAAACATTACACCCATGCAGGCCCCCCCCCTCCATTAGGGCTTGTAGAAATAGACTGGGCTGCATGGTGCTTCCACACAGAGCTAAAACCAACAGCGGTGAGTACTCGTATGCCGTTAAGAAGGTCTAAGCCTGCCCAGGCAAAGTGGTGCAAGTTGGACCATCCATGCATATAATAAACCCTATTGGTTTCACTGGGTGGCAGGGCTTGAGATGTCATTTCATCTCAATGTCAGGGAAAATGTCTCCAAAATGATGATGGTGTTGAAGGGGATGGTAAACCTCAAATCAAACAAACAACACACATGCACACATTGGTACAATGTTTTTGAATGTTTTAAAATATATCAATAGGAAAAATCCTTACGAAGATAAAAATAATACACTATGTTCTCTTAATAAATACAGCTGGGGCCAGTTCTTCAAAACTTACCATGTCGTTAGTTAACGTATCATTAAATCTTTGATCATTTAATATATTTGCTGAAAAAATGTGAGCAGATTTGCAAATCTGCTCACAAATTTTTTTCAACAAGAAAAAATAAAATTTTAGATATTTTGTCACTGGGGTTTTATTTCCTAAACACTCCATTTAATATTTATTTCCCTATTGCAGGCCCTCAAAGTACCCCCCAACCCCACACTCCCCACTCTGCCGAATTGCATTTTCCTAACCTTCAGATCCAATTTCTAAAAGCTACTTGGTAGTCGTCTTTGGGTACCTGTTGGAGGCACTGATAAACTTAGCTGCCAAGTGCTCTTCTGGACTTTCTTTTCAGAAAGCATCTTCTTGAGCCTTTGGAAACAAGAAAAATTCACATGGGCACAGGAGGATGATTTACAACCTCAACCTTTTCAGCACCAAATACGACCTCACAATCTCAGACTTGAGAGAGGAGGCATTGTCATGGATCAGGTGCAATCCTGACCAACCTTTGCTTGGACACTTCTTATTGTAGAATGCATTGACTTTCTTTAGCATCGCATTCTTATAGAATTGCTCAGTGACTGTATGACCAGAAGGAAAAGCCACTTGAACCACTGGCCCACTAGAATTTAAGAAGACTGCATACAACATCTTATTGGAGCTCTCTTGGCAATACAGGGCCACTGTTTGTTATCAGCTCTTCTTTGTGATTCAAACATATGCACCCAGGTTTTGTCACCTGTTAGCAAGTTAGAACTAATGCGGTTGTCATAGTTATTGTATTTTTTTCAAGACCTGTTTGGCACATTTAAGGCGCTGCTTCTTTTGCTCCTCAGTGAGCTAATGGGGCACTCTACTTCATCCGCTGCCTTTACAGCAGCTATGGTTGCCTTGGTGATGGAGGTCTTGGGCCTACCAACATAGGCATCATCTTTGACTAATGATTTACCAGCTTTAAAAGCTTTGACCCATCGATAAAATGTGCGCTTTGAAATGGCAAGAGGTTCATATATGCCACAAAATTCATCAAATATCTTGAACCTATGTCAACCATAATGCGGCCAATTTCAGCCTTTCTGTCCATTTTACAATGTAACTCATAAATTGGCCGATGTATATGACTGCATATATTTCATTTTGACATATCTCGGTCATTATAAAAGCAATTTGCATGAAATAAACTGTTATCGGTAGCTATTTGAAAGGCTATTCAAGTGCAATGAAGAGTTATCAGAAATACATATGATATTAACTACACAACAAAAAAACTTGTTTTGGTTTGATTTGAGGTTTAACGTCCCCGTCAACACTGTAAAGGTCATTTTGGAGACGTTGCTTCCAATTTTGTGGGACTTCTACCCGACATTGAGATGAAATGACACCTCAAGCCCTGCCGCCCAAGGAAACCAATAGGGTTTATAAGCATGGACGGTCCGACTCGGACCGCTTTGCCTGGGCAGGCTTAGATCCTCTTAGCGGTTTACCAGTACTCGTGTGCGGGTCTATTTCAGCTCTGCGTGGAAGCATCATGCAGCCCATCTATTTCTTCAAGCCCCTATGGGCAGGGGCCGCAAAAAACTTGTAAGTAATACAAAATATTTACACGGTACTCACCCTCCACCTCAACATTACTCAAATACATCTATACCAATAAATATGCAATATCCATAAATACTTAAGCATTAAAATGCCACTCATGACCTGCAGAAAAAGACTTTCAAATACAATAACTTTTTTTTTAATTTTCAGAGTTAATAAGGCTTGCAGCAATTCACATGGAAAGTCAAGTCATATTTCCCCTGAAAAAAAAAGTTTGAATTCTGTCTTGTGTACAATTTTGCTTGGCATTTTTAGAGTTAACCAGTAACAAAACCAGCCTTCAGACTATGCACATGAAAGATCATCTGATTTACCCTGAAAAATAAATTGTCTGGTGAATGTTTTGCTTGGCCTTCTAAGGGTTAAACCAATAACTCAAAAACAAAACAAGCCTTGTAGACAATTTACAGCTCAATTCTGATTTCCCCTGGAAAAAAGTTGACTGTTGTCTGTTTGTACTATTTTTAGGCTTAAACCAATAACAAAACAAGCCTTGCAGACTATTCAAATGAAATCTGAAGTTTGATTATTTCTGGTGCAAAAAAAGGGAATGATGTCTGCTGTGCTATTTTGCTTGACATTTCAAGGTCAATCTAATATCAAAACAAGCATTCTATCAAAAACTATTATAATATATATGTACATGTAATCTTATAAATATTGACTATACCCTTCTGAAAGCAGTAAAGCACCAACTGTTCACTAGTGTTCAACTTAATCACAGTAACCAGAAAATGATATGCATTTATTTTATAAAAACATTTTTATAGTAGAAAAGGGTTACCTTTTGAGAAAATCAGCACCAAAACACATGACCACCAAATATGCAAAACAGCCTGCACAACTTGCAGAGTCTCAGTCTTCACTGTTCGCTTAAGGGGAATGGGAACACATGACATATTTTTCCCACCATTTTTCAAAGGGAGACAACTTTCGGGACTTCCTGTTTACTTTTCTATCAGCCCTGTCTCACTGAAAAAGGAGTCTACTCTTAACCCTTTCCCACTCAGATACGTGTTTTTACATGTCTGCACCACCCCCCCCCCCATTTTAAGCCCCAGAAGCACCTAAAATCTGCATTTCTACCCCTGGATAGTTATGTTTGCTTTAGGATTTGTAGGGCAAAAAAGTGACCTGTTTTTTCGCGCGCCTCCCTGCTAAAAATATTCTAGGGGGGATTGAAGGGGGGCAACGCCCCCCTCACATCCCAAAAAATTTTGGGTGTATGGCCCAACTGGCCGCTAATATTTATATCTGAGGGTGTCTGGGGTCAAAAATGCCTGAAAATTGCTGCTGATAAAACATGCTGCAAACAGTGAAAATGGCCAGTGCCAAACACCTTAATTGTTGCCTTGACAGCAGTGTGAAGATCAAAATGTGGTCAAAAATTCATGTGAAAACACACTTTTTGCCAACTTTGAGATGCCCCCTTTTTACCATGACAACGATGATCAAGTCATGAAAGGTTGCATTTGAAAGGCTACTGCCCAATGAACATTCATACCGAGTTTGGTGTAAAACAGACCATCCATTATGAAACAATGGCTAGTTGAAGTTTCTGTCAGGTGCAACACTGTGAAAATCAGCGAAATTCACAAAATCCCTGAGTGGTAAAGGGTTATAGGAAAGAATTTGCTCCTCAGGAGCAAATTCTTTCCTTTAAGAGTTGACTCCTATTGACATGGGAGACAAAAATACTTTTGCAAAAGTTACCTCCCCTGAAAGTGTTCCCATTCCCCAGAAAGTCTCAAGGTATCCCAATCCAACCTTTGGGCAA
The DNA here is from genome assembly GCA_963580285.1 of Lucinisca nassula. Taxonomy (NCBI): domain Eukaryota; kingdom Metazoa; phylum Mollusca; class Bivalvia; order Lucinida; family Lucinidae; genus Lucinisca; species Lucinisca nassula. The sequence continues at coordinate 61,351,406 of OY757025.1, forward strand.
CAGTAATCCCCTGCAAACCCCACTTTACACAGAGGAAATTGGGGTTAACAGGGGTATACATTACTTTTCTTATTTCTGCTCCAAGATATAGGTTGTTGGTACTTGTTAGCACCACCTCAAAGAGGCAGTTCTAACAAACACCTACTACCTATATTAAGAGTATAAATAAGCATAAATTCAAAATTTTCATCAGGTATTTTTGTCTGGCTGATAAATATTAAAATGTTAACAACTGATCTAAGGTTAAAGTCAATGTCAAAAGATCAAAAACATGGCAACAAGGTCTTGTCACCCAATATGAAAACTGCATGACAAATGGTTAAAAAGTTATGGTCAAAAAGTCTTTTGTGTTTTTTTGACACTAAACAGACAGACCAACAGACATACAGAGAGGGGATAAAACCATAAGTTCAGATCAACTTCTACATGCCTCTTTGGAGATTCATCTCTACACCAGATAATTCCTGTCTCCAGTTGTTCATAGCATCATTTGCTTAACAGGCAAATGAATATTCTGAGAAATCAGAAATAAATTATTGGTTTGGACTCGTATTCTAGACAGGTTTTTAATTATTTGGACCCCATTTTGATTTATATCAGTCTTTGAATCGACTGCCTATTCTAAATTCGCAAAATTGCAGTATGTTTCCTCTGGCTATCTTTGCCGGATCATTACAGGGTCACTGATGAGGCTTTTTTAGCCGAAACTACGTAGTATAACCCATCTTCTTTCTTATGAATGTTTTCATTGCTCTTAAAGGAACTCATTTTTGATTTTTATTTGTGAGTGGTCAAAACGTTCACTGTGCTATATATAGCAAGCACCATATTTAAAACTGGTGTGAGTAGCTTTTGAGTGAGTAGCTTTTGCAATGGAAATGCAAAAAATTCTCACTTTTTTCTGCAAAAAAAAATCAATTTTTGGACATAGTGAATAATTGCAGTTCTAAAGTTATGTTTACCAATGACTGTAAGCTTTGAACAACTAGGGCCCAGTTGTTAAAATTAACCATGTTGTTGTTGGTTTATGACTTACTGTTAAAACTTTTATCTTTAAATAAGGCAAATATTCGAATATTTTTGCTGGAAAAATGTGAGTAGCTTTTGCAATTGCAAAAGCTACTCACATTTTTCCCCGTTGAAATATCACAGTACTGAATATTGTATTTGCTAGAACAGTTCACAGTTGGACCATCCACAAGCTTGTTAAGTCTAGCAATGCTTTGAACAACTGGGCCCTCCCTGGTCACATTCAAAATTCAAGAGAAATGGATTCCCTTCTGGGAGGTTGTTGTATTTGGTATAAAAATAATTCTAACATGATGTTAATGCTTTCTCTATAGAACTGACAGCTGAATGTGAGAAAATTTACAAAAAAAAACAATACTAACATACTGCGTGCACAAGCACAAAGTTAATAAAATCTGGGGTCAACAACATCATTGGTTAACAAAACTGCAAATGCAAAAGCTGCCCACATTTTTCAGCAAAAATACCAAAATGTTTGGTATTGTACTTGCTAGAACACTTAACAATATGACCACTAATGAACTTGTTAATATACCAATGCTTTGAACAACTGGACCCAGATGTAACATTTTCGTTTGGTGTCATCCTCTTTCAAGGTCTTCGAAAGTATTGCTATTTTGATATATTTTTGGGGACCAGTTATTTGAATTAGCTGTAGCTTAATGAGCTTGCTAGTGATCAAATATTTAACTGTTCTAGTAAGCAAAATACCAATATACACTCCATACAACAAATATTTAGGGGAAATTTAAGATTTTTCATTTACATATATTATCACGAAAATGTCTGTGGTATGTGTTCATGAGACAATTCTAGTGAGCACACACAGCATATACATATTTTATAGAAGATAAAAGATAAGCCTAATTTATTCCCAAAGTGCCTCAAACCTGGCACAACGGCTCAAACTACCCCCACCTTGAACAAATTTTCATGATCCCAAGGGTGTGTGAGCCACTGAAATTGGACTGTAGTTTCTTGGGAAGAAAAGTTAAAGACATCTGGGGACAGTTGTTCAAAGCATCTTTAGCTAAATGAGCTCATTGTTAACTATTAATTGTTCTAGTAAGTACAATATTAATTGTTCTAGTAAGTACAATATCTGATACTGTGGTATTTTTGTTGAAAAAATGTGAGCAGCTTTTGCATTTGCAAAAGCTGCTCACATTTTTTTCTGCAAAAATATTGGTATATTTGCCATATTTAATGAACAAAATTTTAACAGTACATTAACTAACAACACCGTTAGTTTTGAACAACTGGCCCCTCATAAGTTGGGAGAGAAAACATTAAACAGCCTCAACTGCTTCCCCACCTAAGTTTGGAACATACTCAACAATCGGGTACCAGAAGAAATTGAAAGCTACTTTGAAAGATTCATGGAATAAGTTAATATAAAAGTCCTCATCCTCATCTGAAACCATTTGCATTACTGCCAATTCTCGATTCATACATTTTATGTCCTTCAGTTTCAATTTTGGAGCAGCAGTTCCAAGACCATCTGAAAGTGAACCTTTGATCAAAACTGTGTCACCCGGTTGTAGAGCCAACAAAGTCTCACGGAAATGGTTGCCTGCTTCTGCTGTGAGTGAAAGTGAATGCTGACCATCAGACACAGTAACAGCAACACTGAATGTGAATTTATCATGCTCTGCAACATGACAGTCACGCCCCAGGGAAGTCATCAGCCGGCAATATTTTGCATCATCTTCACTCAATGACTCATCTTCACAGTCATAATATGTGCCATAAAAACACCTCAATGGGTTTCCAATGAATGTTGGGAAGACATCAACCATCTTAGCAATCTCATTATTAACACCAGTGACCATAACATTCACTAATGTCCCAGTCCAGTTTACCTTAGTTCCAGTGAAACGATGACATCTAATCTGAGTCCCAGCTTCAATGCCTTCAACTGGCAGACACAAGTCAGTGTAAGTTGGCAAGTCCAACTGTACCACTTTCTTTTCCGTGGCTGTAGGTAACCTCACAAAGATCAGGGGTATAAGCGCCAACAAAGCAAACATAACCATAATCACTTTCTTTAAAGAACCAAGTTTCTTATCAAATTTCCCGCCAAACATTTTTTTTGTCTGGGTAAGCAGTATAGGTATGCATGCAAGCAGAAGTGTGACCACGACTTTTCCAAACATATCAGAAGACATAAGTTTTATGAAAAGATAAATAAGCCCAAATACAGCAATGAAAGCACTCAAGGGAATCAGTATTGGTAAGAGAACATAGCCCACTGTTGCTCTGGCCAGCCCAAACCATGTTGTGAAAGGATACAAAGTAGATATCAAGTTGAACCAAAAATAGCAGACAAGATGAGGAACTAACACCCTGTACATACCTTGGAAAGACTGCCGAATGGCCATCTGAATGAAGAAGACTGGTATCAGACAATAGCAGATGGACGGTATGCCAATATTAATCTTCAAACCTCCATACAGATCAATGGACAATAAGGAGCCAGAGAAAAAATGCAGCAATGATGTGAGCAAAGGAATATCAGGAAAGTTATGCAAAAACACGGGTAAGGCAGCTAGGAAATTACAAAACAATGCCAGAAGCGTGATAAGATCATGGGAATCACTAATAGCAACAAAACACAACCCACTCAATACAGCAGACAAAACACAAAGCTCTGAGCAAGGTATATATGTTTTGTCAGCCAATGAAAAACTCATTACAACCAATGGTATTGTCAAGAAGTAAACAATATACGGGGTGAGGGTGTTCCATGTGTACTGAGACTGGGTCTGATCTACGTCCACAGCTACATCGTACTGCTTCAAAACCTCTGCCAGGGCATTAGCCTCCTGACGCTTTTTCTTCTTGTAAAACATCTGAAGTGTGGTAATGAGAAGTGTCAAGAATGCTATGTAGAACACTAACAAAGGCACGACCATCAGCAGAAACTTTGCGGACAGAAAGCCATAGACAAAGAACAGCGCAAGAAAATAGATCTGGTCAGTGGGCACACACGATATCACCAAACCAAGCCCATCTCTTGAAGCAAACTCCAGAGCTTGATCAGCAACAGCCATTGCAGTTTCTTTTGGAAACCTCACAACCTGAAATAATAAGCAGAATTTAACCCATAATATGCCAATCATGCCAATCGTCGTCTGCTTTGTCGTCTGCTGGTTACTTTAAAAGTCATTTTTGCAAACAGTGTGGACCCAAATCAGACTGCTCCTCTAGGAGCAGTCTGATTTGGGTCCACACTGTTTGCTTGTAAGAAAAAATATTTCTTTCAACATTTGCAAACAAGTGGCCAAATGGGCCGCTTCACTCACCAGAGGTCAAGCGGTTTTTACCATATACATGCATGGCGCCCTTCTTGGTCATGTGAGATTACAATCCCATGAATAACTTTTCACTGAGGCTCCACATGCAATTTGGTTTCAATCAGCAGTTTTAGTGGAGAAGAAGATAAGAATACTGAATCTGAGCAATCCAGGACAAAAGTCAGTAAATGACCTTGACCTTTGGAATTGATAGACTTCCATTCAGCTGATTGCAAATATCATTTCTGATGCCACAGGTTACCATGCAATCACAAAAATCCACTCTTTTGCCTTCGTTCTATACAAAAGTCAAAGTGACCAAATTTGACCTTGATATAAAACAGGCCAAGGTCAAAGTTCATCATATGAACAACTGGTAGGGCCAAAGTCCCCAATGCTGCATACCAAGTTTCGAGGTCATCATCCATTTGGTTCCTGAGGAGAAGATTTTTTAATTTTTTTTTTTTTTCATATATGGGAATGGTACCGGTGGCCATATTGGTCATGCGACCCAGTCCTTACGAACAAACTTTCGTTCCCCCCTTCCCGTAGAGGCTCCATAGTTATTATTATGTAATTTGGTTTAAGTGGAGAAGAAGATAAGAATACTGAATCTGAGCAATCCAGGACAAAGGTCAGTAAATGACCTTGACCTTTGGAATTGATAAACTTCCATTCAGCTGATTGCAAATATCATTTCTGATGCCACAGCTTACCATGCAATCACAAAAACCCACTCTTTTGCCTTCTTTCTATACAAAAGTCAAAGTGACCAAATTTGACCTTGATATAAAACAGGCCAAGGTCAAAGTTCATCATATGAACAACTTTGGTAGGGCCAAAGTCCCCAATGCTACATACCAAGTTTCAAGGTCATCAGCCATTTGGTTCCTGAGGAGAAGATTTTTTAATTTTTTTTTTTTCATATATGGGCATGGTGGCCATATTGGTCATGTGAGATGATTTGACCCAGTCCTTACGAACAAACTTTGGTTCCCCCTTCCTGTAGAGGCTCCATAGTTATTATTATGTAATTTGGTTTAAGTGGAGAAGATAAGAATACTGAATCTGAGCCATCCAGGACAAAGGTCAGTAAATGACCTTGACCTTTGGAATTGATATACTTCCATTCAGCTGTTTGCAAATATCATTTCTAATGCCATAGGCTACCATGCAATCAGAAAAATCCACTGTTGTGCCCTTTTTTTCGATGCAAAAGACAAAGTTACCAAATTTGACCTTGAATTAAAACAGGTCAAGGTCAACCAAGGGTCATCATTTGAGCAAACTTGGTAGGGCCCAAGTCCCTGATGCTGCATACCAAGTTTCAATGTCATCCGCAATTTGATTTCTGATATGAAGATTATTAAAGGTTTTTACAATATATGGACATGGCGGCCCTATAGGTTATGTGACCCAGTCCTAACGAACAAACTTTTGTGCCCCCTTTCCATAGAGACTCCACATGTAACTTGGTTTCAATCAACACACAGTTTAAGTGGAAAAGAACATAAATATATACTCAATCTGAGCCATCCAGGATTAAGGTCTGTAAATGACCTTGACCTATGGAATGGATAAACTTTCATTCAGCTGATTGTAAATATCATTTCTGATGCCATAGGCTTTCATGCAATCAGAAAAATCCACTGTTCTGCCTTTTTTTTCATTCGAAAGACTACATGTAAATGTCGAAATTTGACCTTGACATAAAACAGGTCTTGGTCAACCAAAGGTCATCATTTAAAAAAAAAAATTGGTAAGGCCAGAGTCCCCGATGCTGCATACCATGTTTCAAGGTCATCAGCCATTTTGTACTCAAGAAGAAGATTTTTAAAGGTTTTTACCACATTTGGTCATGGTGGCCGGCTGGCCATATTGGTCATGTGACCCAGTCCGCAAGAACAAACTTTCATTCCCCCTTCCCATAGAGGCTCCACATGTAATTTGGTTTTAATTGGCCAAGTAGTTTCAGAGGAGATATCGTTTGAAAATGTTAATGACACAGACGATGATGATGATGGACGATGGATCACTGCCTATACTATAAAGGGGCATTTACTAGGGTTGGCTGGTTGGTTTGACGTTTAATACCTCTATCAACATTATTAAATTCATATTGAGCCTATCAGTTTACCTAACCAGACTTTTTCTGGGCAGACTGATACTGATAATAATTGTCCTTCCTGAATCAGCCTAAGGTAGAGATTGACTAAAACAAAGATTTCATGGTCAATTTCCATGAAAAACTGTTGCCAAACCCGGGTGGGGTGATTGAGCCCGCCGGTCCAGTTGTTCAAAACTAACAATATTGTTGGTTAATATATCGCTAAAATTTGATAATTTAATATTTTTGCCGAAAAAATGTGACCAGCTACATTTTTTCAGCAAAAATATCTAAATTTTTAGATATTGTACTTGCTAGAACAGTTAACAATACGACCACTGACAAGCTCATTAACATAACAATGTTTTCAACAACTGGGCCCAGATGTCCTTATCACCAGTCAAGACAGGCATTCTACTGAGCCACCAAGACTGGTGCCTTTACCTGGCTTTTTTTCAGCAAAAACATTAGTATATTTACCATACATTAATTAACCCACTGCATGCAGGAAAACCCTAAAGGGGCACCTTGGCAAACAGTGCAGGCCCAGATCAGATGATTCTGCGGCATCTACTCAGTGCCTGCACTATTTGCTAACAGAATTTTCCATAAAAAAAAAAAAAAACAGAATAAAAACGAAAAAATAGGCCTGACACCCCTTATATGACAAATGGAGCTGTCCAACATATAGAAAGGGAAGAATCCACTGGTATACAATGGGTTAAAGACATTGTTAACTGCCCTTCTTGAATCAGCAGAAGGAAGCGAATGATCATAGCAAAGATTTCATGATCAATCTCCACGAAAGGAATGTTGCCGACCCTGGCAGGTATCGAAACCACAAGTCAGACACGCATCTTGCTGAGCTACTGAGCCGGTGCTACAGTCTTGAAATTTCAGATACAGAAACTATATGGGCCCTGTCAAGCGAGTTTGGTACTTATCGCCTATGCGAGCATTGAAGGTTCAGGCGAGCCTGGGCATCTGCACAGTCTCGCCAGAACCTTCGCTGCTCGCTCATACAAGCAGTGAATCAAGAGGAACCTTCAGACAGAAAGCCATATCCCTGGCTCCTCTGAATGGCTGGGCATGCGCAGTTAAAATTTGTCATGACGGAATGCTCGAAGACACAAATTCGCTTGGCGGGGCTCATATTGTACTGTTCAAGCAGAGAATACAAAGATGCTAATCGGGCTGTGCAGATGCACAGGCTGATCAACACCTGTGTTGTTTGCAAACTGCATAAAGCAGCCATTTCAAATTGTGTGTCTCATGCGGAAATTTCATCTATTTTTGATTGCACTGTATGCCTTTTCATCATATGACGTCGCGTCTGAGAGTGTAATAACGTCATGTAATAAATTCGATAATCCACTAGTGGATTAAATTAGCAAATTAGCTGGATATGTACCGTAACATTACTTATACACGTACTTAACAACGTCACGCTTACTAAGGCGGAATATTGACATTTTTGTAAACAATTGTGAATAAAATGCGTTTTAAATGTCATATGATAAATAGAATATTACATTCGTGCTCATGTATTATTGAATTTATTAAACTCGTTGAGAAAAAGAGATAAAATACTTGGTAAAGCCTCGCTTTTTATCCCTTTTCCTCAACTCATTTAATAAATTCAATAATACATGAAAACTCATGTAAGATCCTCTATATACTTCAGAATGTGACTCATTTTATATGAGCAGGGTATATTGTTTAACCCTTATCTTGCTGAATATTCAGTTTAGCCACCCCAATTTCTGTCTGTCAACCAATCAACTTACTTGATGTAATTTATTGCTACAAATTCATAAACTGAATGCCAAACAGTATAGATTCTGATCAGATGGCTTCTTCAGAAGCCATCTGATCTGGATCTTCACTGTTTCTTCAGAAGCCATCTGATCTGGATCTACACTGTTTCTTCAGAAGCCATCTGATCTGGATCTACACTGTTTCTTCAGAAGCCATCTGATCTGGATCTACACTGTTTGCAAAGATAGGGGTTAAGTTAAACTGTCTTTTTGTGTGTGTTATTGTTTACCTTCTGTAATGGTCCTGCTGCTTCATAAGCATCTGACCTGTCTGAAGAGGTCAAGGTCATGGTGCCCTGAACCTTCTTCGTCAAAACCTTGACAAAGTCATTCTCTGAGATGTTTTCTCCTATCTTCTTACCTGCAAAACATGAAGTATTATCCACGGGCATGCTTAAGAATTTTTTTCAGGATGATTCAGAAACTATCCTATCTTACCTGTTCTATATCTTAACCACCAAAAAATTAGTATTAGCCCTCACCATACTAAATGCGTGTACAGTCGACCTTCAATGGCTTGAACACCTTTGGGACCATGAAAATCTGTTCGACACAGGGGTAGTTCGAGCCACTGAGGGCTAGTGCCAGGAGGCATAACAACATACTTTAAGACATCTTTTTCTGTGTTCTATAATGAAAAATGTATGTTGTGTGTACTCATTAGAATCGCCTCATCGAGGCGATTCTAATGAGTACACACAGCATACATTTGCAAGATAAAAGACGAAAATATCCTAATTTATACCCTCCCTATTTCTTATGTACAGAAATTCCATAGGGACTCAAGAACGGGTTCGACTCAGCCATTGTAAACGAGCCATCGGTGTCCGAGCCATCGAAGTTCTACTGTACATGCATTTCAATATGCTTAAAGGGATTAAACGTTTTTGGAACATGGTCATGTGGCATATCAAATCAAAGGGGATGATTAGTAGAATATAATACAAGTAAAATTTTGACCCTGGGGTTAAATTGGGGCCCTGGGGAGGGGTCAAATGGTGAAAATTAAATTTTATCAGACATAGTCATGTGGCATAACAAATTGAAGGGGATGATTAGTAGAACAGAATACAAGTAAAATTTGATCCTGAGGTCAGATTTTGGGTCCTGGGGGAGTGGTCAAAATGTCACATGTCAGTCAAATTAAATCACAAATACATTTTGTTTTGTTTGTTTGATTTGAGGTTTAGCGTCCCCATCAACAATATTTAGGTCATTTTGGAGACGTTGCTTCCAGTTTCGTCGGACTTTTTCCCGACATTGAGATGAAGTAACATCTCAAGCCCTGCCTCCCAATGAAACCAATTGGGTCAATACATATGGACGGTCCAACTCGCACTAATTTGCCTGGGCAGGCTTGGACATTCTAAGCAGTTTTCTAGTACTATGTGTGGTCAGTATCAGCTCTGCGGGGAAGCATGATGCATCCCAGTCTATTTCTCCAAGGAGTCCAAGCCCAGATGGGCAGGGGATGGAAAAACATGTTGTTATTTGGTACTTAGTCCCTGTTGGGGATTTGCGATGGCATGCCATTGACTGCATTCTAGTTGAATTTAATTTACATTTGACCTTTTGACCCCTCCCCAGGGCCCCAATCTGATTCCAGGGTCAAAAGTTTACTTGCATAATATTCTACCTATCATCCCCTTCGATTTGATATGCCACATGACTATGTTCCGAAAAACTTGCATTTTGACCCCCAAGTCCAGCCCCTTGGGCATGACCCAGGGGTCACAGCTTAAATCTCTTTTAGTATATTTTACATATTTCATTTCTCATTAACTCTGCAAAGTTTGTATCAAAATCTATAAAATTGACCTTGTAATTGAATTTTATTGATATTTGACCTTTTGACCCCTCCCCAGGGCCACTGGCGGCAGTTCCCAAAATAAATGTGCTCTTGCAAACCCCACTCATGTAAGCAAATCACAAACAAAATTTGGCTGGATTCAGACTAATGGTTTAGGAGGAGATAGCATAACAGACAGACGGACATAGGCGATTACAGTATCCCCTACACTACGATAATTAGTTAAACAAGAGGCCCATGGGCCACTACGCTCACCAGAGGTCATGTGGTTTATACCATATACAGGCAAGGTGCCATCTTGGTCATGTGACAACAATACCACGAATAATGTTTAATTGCCTCACCCCCATAGAGGCTTTTCATGTAATTTGGTTTCAATCAGCACAGCTCTTTTATTGGTGAAAAAGATAAAAATACTGAATCTGAGCCATCCAAGACAAAGGTCAGTAATGACCTTGACCTTTGGAATTAATAAACTTCCATTCAGCTAACTGTAAATATCATTTTTGATGTCACAGCCTACCAGGCAATCAGAAATATCCACTACTTTGCAATTTTTCCATACAAATGTCTAAGTGACCAAATTTGACCTTGACATAAAACAGGTCAAGGTCAACCAAAGGTCATCATTTGAACAAACTTGGTAGGGCCAGAGTCCCTGATGCTGCATACCAAGTTTCAAGATCATCGGCCATTCAGTTCTTGAGAAGAAGATTTTTAAAGGTTTTTACCATATATGGGCATGGCGGCCATATTGGTCATGTGACCAAGTCCTCATGAAAAAACATTCGTTCCCTCATTCCATAGAGGCTCCACATGTAATTTGGTTTCAATTTGCCAAGTAGTTTAAGTGAAGAAGAAGATAAAAATACTGAATCTGAGCCATCCTGGACAAAGGTCGGTAAATGACCTTGACCTTTGGAACTGATAAATCTCCATTCAGCTGATTGAAAATTCCATTTCTGATGCCACTAGCTAATATATGATCAGAAAAATCCACTGTTTTGCTATTTTTCCATACAAATGTCTAAATGACTAAATTTGACCTTGACGTAAAACAGGTCAAGGTCAACCAAAGGTCATTATTTGAACAAACTTGGTAGGGCCAGAGTCCCTGATGCTGCATACCAAGTTTCAAGATCATCGGCGGTTCGGTTCTTGAGAAGAAGATTTTTAAAGGTTTTTATCATATATGGGCATGGCGGCCATATTGGTCATGTTACCCAGTCCTCACGAACAAACTTTCGTTCCCTCGTTCTATAGAGTATAATTGAAGAAGAAGATAAAAAAACTGAATCTGAGCCGTCCTGGACAAAGGTCGGTAAATGACCTTGTAGGCCAGTACATTTAGCTCGAAATGACCCTTGACCCACAACTAATTCCTTGAGAAATGTTATCAGCAGTTTTAGTATCAGGAAGGTGTCCTGATTTATAGAAAAAAAGTCCTCAAAAAAAATCCGAGGGGAAAGGGTATTTTTGGGGGTGAAAAATTACGAAAAATGAAGAAAAATCACAAAAACCAGGACAAAATTAATATTACTGGCGTATGTTAAACAATTAATACTTGACTTCATTAAATCATCCAAAATGAATATTTCTATTTGGGGAAAATACTAAAAATTCTGAAGATAAAAGTTTTCTTTTCTTTTTTTTTTTTTATATATTTTTGTGTGAAATATATGGAAAAACAAGTATTAGATTTTTCAAAAAGCTTGAGTCTATGCTAAGCACACATTAATTTGTGTAGAACTAAAATGTGTCAGTTACCATAAAGTGTAAAAAGAGTCACAGACATCAAATAAGGATTTCCAAATCTTATCAACAATGTCACATAAAACAAAATCAAAAAAGGAAAATCAAAAGCAAACTGTGGCACATCACAAAACATGCCTATGTAATTTTGACCCCCACTAACCCATTTTTATATAACACTTGAGGTTTAGGGGTTATACATTATGTTTCTGCTCAAAAACATAGCTTCTGAGATTGTTGATACTCAATAGAACCGCCTCATCTATGTTTTGAGCAGAAACAAGTGAGTGAGTGTGTTTGAGGTTTACGTCCCGTCAACAGCAAATGTCATATGCAGTGGTTTCAAAAACATTTTGGCATCCAGATTTCAAGGAAAAATAGGATTGTGATTTTCAATGTTATCTGAATAAAGCCAAATTTATGAAGCATAGCAGGGGAATAATGTCTAAGTAAACGGGAAAACCCCCAGTACCCGTCTATTGATGAAACCCTGCATACGGAGACCGGACCTCGGTTTAAAGACTCATCTGAGAGTCTGGAGAAGCCTTTGGATCGAACCCACGACTCCTGGTTAATGAGGTGAGTAGCTTAACCACTACACCATGGAGGCTTCATTGAGCAGAAATAAGAAAAATTATGTACATGTATACGCCCTAAAACTCCCCACTGCCCCACCCCACCCAGGTGTATATGGGTAGCAGTGGTGTAAAAGTCAACTGCCTCTCCCTCGCGCACGTGAAAACATGGGTGATTAAGTTTGAGACTTTCATCGCAATCGAACAAAAATAAATTAGTATAAACTAAAACTCGATGAGGAAGGGGTTTCTATCGAGTACCCACAATCTATGCTTTTGAGTAGACATTACGAAACACGCCTTAACAAAAACATTGTCAATTTTTCAGCCCCAAAATGGAATTTTAAGATTAAAAAAATGATGTTTTTCTTATTTCTGCTCAAAACATAGATTGCAGAGGTCGACTAAGAATCGCCTGAACTTGGCGGTTCTGCCGAGTACCCACAATTATGTTTTTGCACTGATATAAGAAATTTAATGTTTATCCCTGTAAACCAGTTTTACAATATAAAAGTGGGGTTGGAGGGGTCAAAATGATATAGGCTTGTTTTTCGACCCCACCCATCTGGGCTTGGTTTGGTTGATTTGAGGTTTAACGCACCAACAAATGTATAGTTAGGTGGCTATGTAGATGGACAGAATCAATGTAAGTCAATGGGATTTATTCCGTTAGACACCGCAAAATACTTCTTTTCTGTGGCTAAAAGTAGCCACTTAAGTATCGATCCTGCCAAAAATAGCCACATAACTATCCATTTGTGAGAACATCCGTCCCCGTCAACACTGTAAAGGTCATGTCCCCGTCAACACTGTAAAGGTCATTTTGGAGACGTTGCTTCCAATTTTGTGGGAATTTTACCCGACATTGAGATGAAATGACATCTCAAGCCCTGTCGCCCACTGAAACCAATAGGGTTTATAAGCATGGATGGTCCGCCTCGCACCGCTGTTCCTGGACAGGCTTAGATCCTCTAAGCGGTTTACCAGTACTAGTGTGCGGGCCGGATTCAGCTCTGCGTGGAAGCATCATGCAGCCCATATATTTCTTCCCCTATGGGCGGGGCCGATCTGGGCTTGGAGTAATAGATTGGGCTGCATGATGCTTCCGCACAGAACTGATACCGACCGCACATGAGTACTTTTAAACCGCTGAGAATGTCTAAAGCTGCGCAGAAAAGTTGCTGCGAGTCAGCCTGTCCATGCATGTAAACTCTTTTGGATTCATTGGGCGGCAGGGACTGAGATGTCATTTCATCTCAATGTCAGGTAAAAGTCCCACAAAATTGGAAGCAACGTCTCGTTTTCGTGATGAATAAGAAAAACATCAGAATTTTCTCTGGAAATTTTTTGGGTGATCAAATCTTCCAATAGATTTCAATATGTGTGTTTTCGTTATGTTTTTTTTTATGACCCCAGCTTTTTTGGAGGGGCATGTTGCTTCTGGTTGGTCCATTAGAACTTCCGTTACGCCTTTGATGCATAGCATAACGCAAGAACCGTGCATGCTAGGGTTTTGAAATTTCATATGTGGATTCTTCATGGAAATTTAGCTAACCCGTATTTTTTTCTTATCCGGATTATGCCCCTTTCAAAAGTTATTGCCCTTTGAATTTTTGTTTTTATAAAATCTTGTCAGCAACATATCTCAAAATCTATTGTAGCTAGAACCTTGTAAGTTGGTGAAAAGATTGGTGCTGATGAGTAGATGTCCTGATTAACTTTTGACTAAATTCCGAAAAATACTTTGTGGCTAATGGCCCTTTGTCACTTTCGGTACATTGTATGCATTGTGATGCATAACATAACTTTAAAAGCTTGTATGCTAGGGTTTTGAAATTTCATATATGGATTCCTCATGGAAAGTTAGCTGAAAGATATTTTTCTCATCCGGAATTTGCCCCTTTAAGGTTGTTTGAGTCAACCTTTATGTTCAATCAGCTCAAAACAGTTATTGTGAGCAATGTTGGGAGACAAAATTTGTAAATCAATTTCAAGGGGGTATCCCTTTTCTTAGTATTATTTTTCCTGCCTGTTTAAAATTCAGCGGCCAATTTCTATTGCAGTAAGTAGATAGGACAGTGTTGCAATTGTTCTGATTGTGATTTTTGAATGGTTGCTTCCACAAAGTCACACATAGCTTTCAAAATCTTATGTGCGCAATGTTACCAGAATACACCGTATACACATATTTATGATATTAATTGATTTGATTCTGATGGCACAAATCGTCACCTTAGCGCAAAAAGTCAATAACTCCAATACAAATGTATTGGAGTTATTGACTTTTTGCGCTAAGGTGACGAAATGTGCTTCCATACACTAAATTTTTGTCATGAGACCCCCCCCCCCCCCCACCAAAAAAAAAAAAATGTTTATTTTTACAACTTGAACATAGATCTTGTATATCAATAGCATACAAGGGAAATATAAATGGCATCTATACAAAAAAAAAAATAGAATATAGAAAGCAGCGGGAGTCTACATCGTCTGCTTGTGTCCGCCAAACCTTCAACTGGATTTCCTTTTGATTTTGTGGATTCCAACACATATAGATGGATAGATTTGGGAAAATGCATAGCCTCCGTGTACCACATCTCGAACGATTTTGAGCAAATATTTCCATTTTTCAATCAAGAGAAAGCTTCTTCGTTCTCTTTTTAATAATAAATTACAGACTGCACATTAACAATTTGTGACGTATATTTTGTTTTTAATGACGTCATTTGTTTGCGCGTGAGGAGAGCTAGCCTTACAGCCGGTAAAACAGTGTATGGTGCTATTATTGGACCATTACTTATTTAATTTTTTTCTGCGGATTAAATCCTAATTTTCTCAGAACTGGCACGGATATTTTTTGAGGACTTTTTTTTGGTAATTAATATAACATAGCCCTGTGTTTTGGTGTTAAAAGAATTTCTCAAGGAATTATCTTGACCATAAAAATTAAAGTGCCTCGCCTACTTGACCTTTGGAACTGACAAACTTCCATTCAGCTGATTGTAAATACCATTTCTGATGCCACTAGCTAATATACAATCAGAAAAATCCACTGTTTTGCTATTTTTCCATACAAATGTCAAAGTGACCAAATTTGACCTTGACGTAAAACAGGTCAAGGTCAACCAAAGGTCATCATTTGAACAAACTTGGTAGGGCAAGAGTCCCTGATGCTGCATACCAAGTTTCAAGATCATCAGCAACTCGGTTCTTGAGAAGAAGATTTTTAAAGGTTTTTACCATATATGGGCATGGCGGCCATATTGGTCATGTGACCCAGTCCCCACGAACAAACTTTCGTTCCCTCATTCCATACAGGCTCCACATGTAATTTGGTTTGGATTGGCCAAGTAGTTTAAGTGAAGAAGAAGATAAAAATACTGAATCTGAGCCATCCTGGACAAAGGTCGGTAAATGACCTTGACCTTTGTAACTGATAAACTTCCATTCAGCTGATTGTAAATACCATTTCTGATGCCACTAGCTAATATACCATTTGAAAAATCCACTGTTTTGCCATTTTTCCATACAAATGTCTAAGTGACCAAATTTGACCTTGACATAAAACAGGTCAAGGTCAACCAAAGGTCATCATTTGAACAAACTTGGTAGGGCCAGAGTCCCTGATGCTGCATACCAAGTTTCAAGATCATCGGCGGTTCGGTTCTTGAGAAGAAGATTTTTAAAGGTTTTTACCATATATGGGCATGGCGGCCATATTGGTCATGTGACCCAGTCCTCACGAACAAACTTTTGTTCCCCCTTCCCATAGAGGCTCCACATGTAATTTGGTTTCAATTGGCCAAGTAGTTTCAGAGGAGATGTTGTTTGAAAATGTTGACGACGCAGACGCAGACGACGACGACGGACGACGGACCAATGCCTATACTATAAGCTCCCCCGGAGCCTTCGGCTCTGGTGAGCTAAAAATGCATAATGAGGAACAGATATGACTCGCATATTTTACACCTTTTTGTTAAAAAGAACATTTTTGTGACTTTTGGTTAGTTTTCCTATTGACCAAGTCCTTACAAACACCGGGAAGAAGTCCAGTTGTTCAAAGCATCATTAGCTTAACAACAAGCTAGTCAGCTGTCAATATGCCATGTTAACATTCTAGCAAGAACAATACCTGGTACAGTGTTATTTTTGCTGAAAATTGTGAATGCTTGTAAAAGCTACATACACTTTTTTATCAGCATATTTGCATTATTTTTACAATCATGAAACATTGTTAGTTTTGAGCAACTGGGTCAGGACTACTCTTTTGGAGTACCGTATTTTATTTACGTATGTATTCAGACAGACAGGCCTTTGCAAACAGTGTAAACCCAGATGAGATGCTGCAAAATGGAGAGGATAGTTTGAGCAATTTTGGTTGACAGGGACCCAAGGAACATTTCTAACTAACTGTGCACCTTCTGGGCATTGAGGGTCAGGTCCTAGTACATGGGGATGGACTTCCTCTGGTGAAAAAGGGGGTGGGGCAATAGTTTGCATAAGCTGCTAGACATATGAATCAGTGGTTCCCTTTGACAATACTGAGCTGACTTGTATGTCACTAACTGCACACCTTATGGGCATTGAGAGTCAGGACCTAGTGCACCAGAAGGAGATGAACCAACTCAGTCTTACTTACAATGTCACATGGAGACAAGCCAAGAGAAGAGAAGTGTGAGTGTGTGTGGGGGGGGGGGGGTTGAGGAGCCTGTGGTTCCCTTTGACAACACAGAGCTGACTTGTATGTCACTGTTTTGGGCACCTTTTTGGACATTGAGGGTCAGGTCCTAGTGTACCAGAGATGAAGTGTGTGTGTGTGTGGGGGGGGGGGGGGGGGTTGAGGAGCCTGTGGTTCCCTTTGACAACACAGAGCTGACTTGTATGTCACTGTTTTGGGCACCTTTTTGGACATTGAGGGTCAGGTCCTAGTGTACCAGAGATGAACTGGCTCAGTCTTACATACAATGCCTTGTGGTAGCAGGGCTGGGCTGTGGCTGAGGGGAGAGTGGGTGGCCATTGACAATACAAGACTGACTTGTATTTCACTATCTGGGCACCTTGTGGGCATTGAGGGTCAGCTCCTAGGGCACCTGAGGCCGAGATGAACCAGCTCACTCAAACTAACAATGCATTAACTCTATATAAAACCAGTAGGTCCCAGGGCAGGTCCATATTTGGCCTCAGGGCCATATTTCGAACAATCTTGGTAGATAAAGCTTCATAACAAATATCAAAGACTTTGGCTTTCTGGTTTCAGACAAGAAGATTTTTAAAGGTTTCCCTATATAAGTCTATGTAAAATCATTGGGCCTCCGGGTGGGGCCATTTTTGGCCCCAGGGCCAAAATTTGAATAATCTTGGTAGATGTTCCCTACATGAAGCTTCATGCCAAATATCAAAGACTGAGCCTTGTGGTTTCAGAGAAAAGTCAATGTAAAACCAGTGGGCCCCTCGGCAGGGCCACCTTTGGTCCCAGGGCTAAAATCTAAACAATCATGGTAGAGGTCAACCAGATGAAGCTTCATACCAAATGTCAAAGACCTTGACCTTCTGGTTTCAGACAAGAAGATTTTTAAAAATTTCCCCATATAAGTCGATGTAAAAGCTGTAGGAGCCCAGGGCGGGGGCCATTTTTGACTCCAGGGCCATAATTTGAACAATCTTGGTAGAGGTCCACTAGATCAAACTTCATACCAAATATCAATTCCTGAACCTACTGGTTCAGACAAGAAGATCTGTAATGGTTTTCCCTATATAATTCTATGTAAAACCAGTAGGCCCCATGGCGGGGCCAGTTTGGGCTCCAGGGCTATAATTTGAACCTTGGTAGAGGTCCCCTAGATGAAGCTTCATACCAAACATCAAAGACCTGGATCTTCTGGTTCAAGACGATGAGATTTTTAATGGGTTTCTCGGGTCAGGTCCTAGTGCACCTGAGATGGAGAGGAACCAGCTCACTGTAACTAATAATGCGTTAACTCTATATAAAACCAGTGGGCCCAGGGGCAGGTCCATTTTTGGCCCCAGGGCCACGATTTGAACAATCTTGGTAGAGATCCACTAGATGAAATGTCATACCAAATATCAAAGACCTGGGCATTCTGGTTTCAGACAAGAAGATTTTTAAAGATTTTTCCTATATAATGTAAAACCTCTAACAGATGCTCAGGCATTTATCAGAATGACTGCCTTTCATGAGAAGGGGGTGGGCATTTGTTAGAGGCTACAGTTCTCAGGAAAAGTCATTAAAGCATCTCCCCAAACTGCAATTTCTCATAAATGACCGCTATCTTGAAATATACAATGTAACTGTGGGCTAGTGACGCTTAATCTGTGGAAGACTGTTGAACCTGAAGATCAGCACAGTGATAGTATTATCCTTGTAAAAAAAGGAGATACTACTTTTGGACATATTCCAGAAGGTTTGTGTCTGTTTGTTTGTAATGGAGATTAACAGTCCAGACAACACTATTTTGGGTCATTTTTGTGCCTGTCAGTTCACCTATCCACACTTTTCCTGGGCAGGCTTATACATAAGCCGTTAACCACTTCAGTGCACATACTTTCGCCAGAAACTGACAACTGCCCTTCTTGAATCAGTGGATGGGTGGGAAAGACTGTAGAAAAGATTTCATGATCAATCTCCATGAAAGACCCCGGCAGGTATCGAACCCACGTCCTCCTGATCACCAGATGCGCATCCGACTGAGCTACCGAGGCAGGTGGTTTGCGTCAGCCTTTGACACAATTATTTAGGATTGGAAGTATTGTTCAGTTATCAAACAACAAATTCAGGAACTTAGTGCATAAGATACTGCTGATCATTTTTCTACATTCTATAATAGGTGTTTGTTAGAGGCTTGTGTTTTTTTTTAGAAAAAATTGCTAAAAAATCGACAGTTTTTGTATCCAAATCGAGTGATTGGCATTTATTAAAGCATGGGCATCTAACAGAGAGTTTGTGGTAAGTTTACGTAAAACCGGTGGGCCCTGAGGTGTAGCCATTTTTGGCCACAGGACTATACCTGTGATTTGAACGAATTTGGAAGAGGTCCACTAGATGAAGCTTCATCCCAAATATCAAAGACCTGGGCCTTGCAGTTTCTGAAGTTTTTTTTTTTTAAGTTTTCTGTAAAACAATCTATTTTTGGCTCCTGTGACCTCGATGTGCAATGGACAGGAACCATTTGAACAACTTTGAATTGGGACTACCTAAGGATCATTCCTGTGAAGTTTGGTCAAAATGCGATCAGTGGTTTAGGGGGAGATTCGTATGAAGAAATTGTAAACGGATGCACGACAGGCACAAAGTGATCACAAAAGCTCACTTTGTCACTATGTGACAGGTGAGCGAAAAAAAACAATAATCCCAAAACGTGTTTTGCACATGCAAAAGCTACTCACATTTTTGCTTTAATAAATGATTGAAGTTTTAATGTACAGTTAACCCTTAGCATGCTGTTCACGGCAAATAGTGTAGATCCAGATCAGATGAAGAAGCCATCTGATCAGGATCTACACTGTTTGACATTCAGTTTATGAATTTGAAGAAATAAATTACATCAAGTAATCTGATTGGTTCAAAGTCAGAAATGGGTGTGGCTAAATTGAATATTCAGCAAGAGAAGGGTTAACTAACAACATTGTTAGCTCTGTTCAACTGGATCCAGGGGAGTAAAACTTACCAGCAGCAAGCAGAAGCTTCTGTTCTTTGCCTCCTGTGAGATTCTTGATTGCAGCACTGTATTCTTCTGGGGACAGAACCTCCTTCTGGGCTGTGTTAATGGAGTGAAACATGTTTCGTGCAGCATAGCGAATACGTCTCTCCAAGGATGAGGTACTGACACACCACTTCACATCATCTCTGTTCTCATCAACTATACCTGTGGAAAAAAAGAATTTGAATTTTGTCACAAGGAATAAAGGTGGTTTAAATATAACATATTCAGCAGTAAAAAAATTCTTTCATAAATAATCTGTGAGAAGTGCATTTAACAGGACTGATCATTTCCCTAACCCTTACAATATATGACCATTTTTTTTCCTTCTGCGGATTGTTTGTTTGTTTTGATGTTTAATCTCCCCATCAACAGCATATAGGTCATTTTGGATACGTTGCTTCCAATTTTGTGGGATTTTTACCCGACACCGAGATGAAATGACATCTCAAGCCCTGTCGCCCAATTTCCTTCTGTGGAACCATAACCATTGGTACTTAACCCATATCTTGCTGTTCACAACAACCCCCATCTTTGCAAACAGTGTAGATCCAGATCAGATGGCTTCTAAAGAAGCCTTATCTTGCTGTTCACGACAACCCCCATCTTTGCAAACAGTGTAGATCCAGATCAGATGGCTTCTGAAGAAGCCTTATCTTGCTGTTCATGACAACCCCCATCTTTGCAAACAGTGTAGATCCAGATCAGGATCTACACTGTTTGGCATTCAGTTTATGAATTTGTAGCAATAAATTACATAGAGTAATTTGATTAGTTGATAGACAGAAATGGGTGTGGCTTTAATGAATATTCAGCAAGATAAGGGTTAAGATCATCTGCTTTTTGAGTTGCCTGTGTCTATCATTTTAAAGTAGTACAGTCAATCCTCTTTATACCGACATTCTTTATAACAGCAAAACTCGTTATAACGACAAAACTCGTTATAACGGCAAATTGAATGGAATGACTACTTAACAAAAGGCTTAGACTCGGTTCCGAGCAGCGTGGGCTCCCCTTGGGATGGAAATACACAAATCGTGTCCATAGTCATGACAGGGTCTTGTAATCTAATACTCCAAGAAACAAATGTTATAGACATTTGTTAGAATCGCCTCACCCAGGTGATTCTAACAAATGTCTATAACATTTAATTTTTGGAGTAATAATGGGGAAAAGGCCTTTTACTACCTATCATACACCTAGCTCGGATTCTTTATAACGGAAAATTCTTTATAACAGCACAATAACAGGGAACAAATACTGTCGATATAACGAGGGTCCTTTTGACCTCTTCAGTGTTGACGGGGACGTTAAACCTCAAATCAAACAAAAAACGAGGGTCCTTTGTAATGATAACCATTTTTGTGGCTTTTAAATTACTGGCATCACTAGATTATCCAATTCATTGCCAGCCTTAATTATCTTTTCCACAACTTTAGCTATTAAAGTACATATACATGTACTTAGTCTCTTACTCTCTCAATTGTTTACTGGGACGTTCATCACACTGACAAAGCCAAAGTGCATGTACTGATTTATATACCGCATCATGTGAACAAGTCCATGAAATGAACATCCCACTAAACCCCACTTTTATAGGGAAAACTGGGGTTATGGGGTTATACATTATTTTTCTTATTTCTGTTCAAAGACAAAGGTTATAGGTACTCGTTAGATCTGCCTTGGTGAGGCGGTTCTAACAAGCACCGACAACCTACATGTATGTTTGCAGTGTAAATAAGAAAACTATCACGGATGTTCATCAGAAAAGTAGCCTTTTTGGAGATGTATAAAAAAAATGCACTATGTCACATGGGTGTGTTATCGAAATGGGTAAGTGGAGTTTTCCAGTGTAAGTATACGATTTTCCTTATTCTTGTTCAAATACAACATGCATGTAGATTGTGGGTAAAAAACATAATTATTCAGAGCCCAATATACTCTAATATATATAATACATATGAAGCTAGCCAACAAAACTATGTAAACCACAGTGGAAGATGAGGTTATGTTTTCATTCTTACACTTCTGTGTGTTCAAATTATTTGGGAGGGGGGGGGGGGGAAGCTGCTTACTCGGCTTCTCGCCTGTGATTTTGTTATTCATCTTTGTCCAGCTCTCCCTTTAATGTTTGGGACAGGCTTTGGGTTCTGATTCGATCAGTTCAAGGTTGGGCGGTCAAAACCAGGGGCGGTTTAACTAGTGGTTTTAAGCGGTTAAAACCGTCCTGGTCAATACTCCCAAAGTGGTCAATACTGGTCAATTGAAATGTTCGAGTGGTCAATTGAATAATTTTAGTGTTGAAAAGGAAAGCTAGTGAAACTATTTATAGTTTTGCTCTCTTTGCTGGAGGCTGATCATTTGATATAGTTTCAGCAGGTTCAGATGTTATTTCTTCAAGTGGCCTCTTGGCAATACTTTCTGGCCTTTTAGCCCTAGGCATTTTTGTCTATGACTCATCAGTCTTAAGACCTTAGCACTAACTTCAACACCTTGCACTGTTTTTTTTTTTTTTGTTGTTTTTGTTGTTATTTTCCAAAATAGTGAAGAAGTTACAAATTGGGTCTTAAGGTTTCATTCATTTTTGACACCTTCAGTAATAGCTTGATGATAAGATACTGTCTATATTGCATATAAATCAAAATTTCACACATTAGGAATAAAGCCTGGTGTCAGTTTATAATATCCCTTTTAGGGACATGTACATGTAATTGGTCAATTTAGCAAATAGATCTTTGCCACACCCACTGCAGTGGCATGGGTTAGTCTGTTTTGACAGCAATTTACAGGTGTTGCAGATACTTTTAAATATTCAAAGACATCAGTAAATCTTCAAATATTGTTTGGTTAATAAATAAAGGACCTTGCTTTCATAAATCCTTTAAAATCCATGATACATTCAGCTTATTCATATTCCTGTAAATCAAAATATGAACAATCAATCTAACAGAATAATTATAAAGATTGTTTGATTGAAAAGAACAGGCCTGTCTACAGTTCAGTGAGTCAGTCCAACCTCTTCATTTGACCAGCAATAATGTTCTTTGACTTTTGATGAAATAAAAAACACCTCAAATAATTACTGTTATCAAAAAAAAACTATTTTGTCTTGTTCAGTGATGAAAATATAGTCTAACACTATATACATGATGTAGGGGGCAAGCTTTCAAAACCAGTTTAGCAACAGGACAGAGGCATATACTCCACTGATTAAATTGACCACAATCGACCAGTAATGACCGGTTAAAACTGGTTTTAACCACCGGCCCGGTCAATATGAGTATTGACCGGCTTTTTGCCAACCTTGGATCAGTTGCCGAAGTTTCTATACTCATTTAATTTTAACCCTCATCCTGCTGTTCACGACAACCCTTATCTTTGCAAACAGTGTAGATCCAGATCCGATAAGGATCTGCGTTTCATCAGAAAAATGCCCTAGAATAGGAATGCTCTAAATCATACTTGTAACAAGGGGCTGCAAATCTTTTCACCAGGGCTGTGAAAATACCATGCCTGTCCCATTTCACTATTACCAAGACAAGTAAAGAGAATGTTTATGATCAGGTATTCAGGCACTGTCTTCTTAACCCTTGAGCTTCTGAATATTTATATATGCCACACCCACTACTGATTATCAACCAATCAGATTACTTGATGCAAATTATTGCACCAAATTCATGAGCTGAATCAGCCTGAATGACAATGAAGATCCTGATCAGATGGCTTCTTCAGAAGCCATTCTGATCTGGATCTTCATTGTTTGAAAGATAAGGCATATCCTGGCTCAGCAGGATCACCCATTTGAAACAAGGTTTTTGTTTGCTTGAAAGTTTTATGTCCCCGTTAACACAATGTCGCTTCCAATTTTGCGGGACTTCTACCCGACATTAAAATCAAATGACAGCTCAAACCCTACTGGCTGTAACCCAAACAAATTAAAATTGCCAGGGTTTATATGCAGGGATGGTCCAACTCGCACCACTGGAGGCTTAGACCTTCGAAGTAGTTTACCAGTACTCATGTGTGGTTGGTTTCAGCTCTGTATGGAAGCCCAATCTATTTCTCCAAGCCCCTATGGGCAGGGGTGGTGGGGTGGGGGCATGGGGGTGCCAAAACAAGAAGGTATGTTTGCATAAAAAATTTCTATCCTAAGTGAGCAAATTCTTTCCTTTAAGAGTAAGTACCATTTTGAAAGGATTTTAACCCATTTAGTACCGGAAACCCCAAAACGGGTACCAGGGCAAAAAGTGCAGGCCCAGATCAGCTGCCGCAGTACACGGCGCCTGATCAGGGCCTCCACTGTTTGCTAAAAGTTCAGTCATTTTCCAAATAAATTTTGATGAAAACACAACCTGACACCCCTAAATTTAGAAATGGACTCCTGCTATATACATGTATAAGGAGGAAGATTCCATTTGGTACAAAAAGGGTTAAATATTACAAAAGTCAGTTCTGTCTGTTTCAGGTGGTATACTTCCTTGACATACCCATTCATCATTTTCTCAGAATGAGTTCTCAATTTCATATGAAAATTTAAGACACATATTCAAATATACTGAGAATTTTCCCACCAAAAATGAAAAATTTTTGATAAAAATTCTGATATAATTCATATTTCTGTCAAAAACATAGATTGTGGGTTCTGGTACTCATTAGAACTGCCTCGGTTTTAGAGCAGAAATAAGAAAAAGAAAATTCGGTGAAACCGAAGGATGCTCCCCGAAGATGCGCAGTAGTAGGAGGGTTATGTTAGTTATGGTGGTCCTATACACTTTGAAGTGTGGTATGCATTCTGGGGTTTTTGATGTTGAAAGGGGTGTAAATGTTACAGCTTCCATCCACACTATTTTGCCGCCTTAACCCTTATCCTGTTGAACACAAGAACCATTACCTTGGCAAACAGTGTAGATCCAGATCAAATGGCTTCTAAAGAAGTCATCTGATCAGGATCTACATTGTTTGTAATGCAGTCTGTGAACTGAATAGATACATTATATCAAGCAATTATCTTGGCTGATAGTCAGGAATGGGTGTGGATAAATAAATTTATTCAGCAGGAGAAGGGTTAAATAGTCATTTAAAAAGTTATTTGGAGAAAAATTACAATCTAAAAGCCTGAAATCCTGCAAATGCCTGAAAAATATGAGGCCTGTAGTAAGTGATTTTCAATGAAGAATCTCACAAGAAATACACATGGTTATGAAATAACAGGAGATATTTTTTTGAAAACGGGGAGATAATTCAGTGAAAATAAGCAATACAGTTATGGCCCTTTGTCAGAATGTAGGTTTTGTGATGGTAAGTGTGTTTGTGAAGTTTCATGAGAGTAGGATAAATTGTTTGTTTGTTTGATTTGAGGTTGAAGTCCCTGTCAACACTGTAAAGGTCATTTTGGAGATGTTGCTTCCAATTTTGTGCGACTTTTACCCGACACTGAGATGAAATGACATCTCAAGCCCTGCCGCCCAATGAAACCAATAGGGTTTATAAGCATGGACGGGCTGACTCGCACCACTTTGCCTGGGCAGGCTTAGATCCTCTAAGCCGTTTACCAGTACTTGTATGCGGGTCGGTTTCAGCTCTGCGTGGACGCATCATGCAGCCAATATGTTTCTTCAAGCCCCGATGGGCGGGGGCCGGTAGGATAAATACTTTTAAAATTTTGACAGAATTTAAGTTGTTTGGTTATGGCCTGACAAACACACACCCCAAAGCAATATAATTATGGCTCTTTGTCAGAATGTAGGTCTTGAGATGGTAAGTATGTGTGTGATGTTTCATGAGAGTAGGGAAAATACTTTTGAAGTTACCATCCAGGTAAAGTTTTTTGGTTAAGGCGTGACAAACAGATGAACAAAAGCAATATAGTTCTGGCCCTTTGTCAGATTGTAGGTCTTTTGATTGTTAGCACGTGTATATCGTTTCATGAGAGTTGGGCACATACTTTTGAAGTTATGAATGAGGTTAAGTTTTTTCGTTAAGGCGTGACAAACACACAGACAAAAGCAATATAGTTCTGGCCCGGTCTTGTGATTGTTAGTACATGTATGTGTGTGAAGTTTCATGAGAGTAGGGATAATACTTTTGAAGCTATGAACAAGGTTAAATATTTTGGTTTAGATGTGACAAACTGACTGACAAGGTGATTACTAAACTACTGTGTGGGGCCCTAATTAAGAAGGCAAGTAACTCCGTAAATACAGTTGGCAGGGTTATTGTTCTTGCATCCACAATTTCTTTCATGGCCCGTATCAAGTTTCACTAAATTACCTTTAAAACTTTTAGAGCTATGCTCCGGACAAGCTTAATATAGAAAAAACTAAAAAGGGAAATAACTCTGTAATTACTTGTGACAGAGTTATGATTCTTGCACTCTGCACTTCCTCTGATGGCCATCTATCAATGTATCAAGTTCCACTTAATTCCCTTCTATGCTTTCAGAGATATGCTCTGGACAAGCTTTTCATTGAAATAGTTAAGAAGGGAAGTAACTCCATAAATGCTGGTGACAGAGATATGGTTCTTGCCTTCTGCGATTTCCCTCATGGCCCTCTATCAGTATATCAAGTTTCACTTAATTAACTTTGATACTTTTAGAGATATAGAGTGTGACGGACGGAAGGACATACTTACGAGAGGAACATTGTAGGGTTCACAATGTTAAGTCTATGGAGATTTTAATCCAATACTGTAGCATTGTACAGCCACTAACCCCACAAACAGGCATGTTTGGTGTTATGGGGTTGAAAATTTACGGAATAAACCTCATTAAGTATGAATTGTACAGAACATAAACCCCATTATGTATCTGGCCTATGTACGGACGGACAAAGCGGCGACTATATGCTCTCCCTTCGGGGAGCATAAAAATAATGTATGCCCCTGTAAACCTCAGTTTTACTGCAGGTGTATAAAAGTGGGGTTTGAGGGGGGTTAAAATTATATAGGCATGCTTTCTTGATGTAATGTTTGATTTCAATATCATTCATTTACATTTTGTATGTTTGTTTATTTTTTTGGGGGGTAGGGGTGGGGGGGTTGGGTGGGGGGGGGGTCGGTCGGAGGACAAGTGACATGTAATTTTTCCAAGTGGATTATTATTACACCAAAACTCTTAATAACTCTTTTAATATGGTCTGGGGCAGAAATGGCTTTTGTTTAACAATCATTATTATATCCAAACAAAAATGTATAGATTATATAGAACCAGAATTCAACCAGCAATATATCACAAAAGTATTGCAGTTATGGCCATCACAAGATTATACTGTCAGGGGAGATAACTAACAAACCAGGGCACTCAGAAATGTGGTTCTTGCGCATGACATGCCTGCTTAAGCTCATGTATTTCTGTACAAAGTACCATCAATATGTCTCAAAA
Source organism: Lucinisca nassula (assembly GCA_963580285.1). NCBI lineage: Eukaryota > Metazoa > Mollusca > Bivalvia > Lucinida > Lucinidae > Lucinisca > Lucinisca nassula. The sequence continues at coordinate 61,378,888 of OY757025.1, forward strand.
GGTATTGGAGATATGGTGATCACAGGCTGGTCATATTGTTATATTGGAAGGGTAGATAACTCAAATACCACAGCACCAACAGTTGTGGTTCTTGCACATGACATCCCTTCTGTACCTTGTATACAATTGTGCCAAGTTCCTTCAATATATCTCAAAGGGTGTTGGACTTATGGCCATCACAAGGGTTATATTGCCAGGGGAGATAACTAAAAAAACCAGAGCACCAAGAGTTGTAATTCTTGAGCATGACACACCTGCTTAACCTCATGTACATCTGCATGAAGTACCACCAATATGTCTCAAAGGGTATTGGAGGTACGATGATCACAAGGTTGTCATACTGTTATATTGGAAGGGGAGATAACTCAAATATCATAGCACCCAGAGTTGTGGTTCTAAGGCATGAAGCGCCGTCTCAACATTGTATACAATTGTGCCATGTATCATCAATATATCTCAAAGGGTATTGGAGTTATGGCCATCACAAGGTTATATTGTCAGGGGAGATAATTAAAAAAAACAGGGCACCAAGAGTTGTGGTTCTTGCATGTGACACACCTGCTTAACCTCGTGTACAACTGTACCAAGTATCATCAATATATCTCAAAGAGTGTTGGAGATGTGGCCCTCACAAAGTAGTGATTCTGTATTATTGGAAGGGGAGATAACTCAAAAACCATGGCACCAAGAGTTGTGGTTCTTGTGCATGAGACACTGTCTCGGCCTTGTGAACAACTGTGCCAGGTATCATCAATATATTTTAAAGGGTATTGGAATTATGGCCATCACAAGGTTGTCACTCTATTCTATTGGAAGGGGAGATAACTCCAAAACCATGGCAACCAGAGTTGTGGTTCTTGTGCATGACACGCCGTCTCAGCCTTGTGAACAACTGTGCCAGGTACCATCAATATATCTCAAAGGGTATTGGAGTTATGGCCATCACAAAGTAGTCATTCTATTTTATTAAACGGGGAGATAACTAAAAAAGTATGGCATCCAGAGTTCTGGTTCTTGCGCATGACACGCTGTCTCAGCCTTGTGAACAATTATGCCAAGAACCATCAATGAATCTCAAAGGGTATAGGAGTTATGGCCATCACAAGGTTGTCACTCTATTTTATTGGAAGGGGAAATAACTCCAAAACCATGGCAACCAGAGTTGTGGTTCTTGTGCATGACACGCCCTCTCAGGCTTGTGAACAACTGTGCCAGGTACCATCAATATATCTCAAAGGGTATTGGAGTTATGGCCATCACAAAGTAGTCATTCTATTTTATTAAAAGGGGAGATAACTAAAAAAGTATGGCATCCAGAGTTCTGGTTCTTGTGCATGACACGTCGTCTCGGCCTTGTGAACAATTGTGCCAAGAACCATCAATGAATCTCAAAGGGTATAGGAGTTATGGCCATCACAAGGTTGCGTCTACGGACGGACGGACGGACGGACGGACGTTCTCACGGATGTATACTTATGTGGCTATTTTTGGCAGGATTGATACTTAAGTGGCTACTTTTAGCCACAGAAAAGAAGTATTTTCGGTGTCTAACGGAATAAATCCCATAGACTTACATTGATTCTGTCCATTTACATAGCCACCTAACTATACATTTGTTGGTGCGGACAGACGGACGGACGGACGGACGGACGCCAGGCTGATCGCTATATCCCCCGAACCTATTCGGTCGGGGGATAAAAATGACCATGGTCATTTTTCTATATATCTATACATTTTTGGGATCGATCTTGAAACCGTGTAATATCCAAAACCGTGTTATAACGAACTGTGTTATAATGAGGTTGTGGTGTATGCACTTACCCAAGGACAAGAGAAATTTGTTCTTTCCACTTACCTGTTCCCGTCTCTAAACATTGTTCAAGGGTTTCAGTGGCTTTATCATTCCCCTGCTTGGAGGCCTTTGTCAGCCAAAAGATTGCAAGTTTGGCATTGTTCTCTTTGTCTACATCAGAGTCGGCAAGAGTGAGGAAATGTTGTCCAAGCTTGGCTTGATACTCTTCAACACCTTCATTTGCCTTCAACGTCCATTCCTCGACTTCAGGATTTACTGTGAAAAAATAAATAAATAAATATATAAAAATTATTATTTATAACATTTCTCTAAATTTCTTCCATCATTATGGTTATTTCCCTCATCTGCCTAGCAAACTTTGTCTTCAAAACCACAGCAGAATTATAAATCAAGGATAAATATATAGTTGATCTTCAATGGCTTGAAAACCTTTGTATTACGATAACACACTCATGCGACATCGTGCATTTTTCCACATTGCTAAAATGGATACTTTTCTGATAAAAATCTGTGATATTTTTCTTACTTTTACTGCAAACATAGGTTGTGGGTGCTCATTAGAACAACCTCATTGAGGTGGTTCTAATGAGTACCAACAACCTATGTATGTCTTAAAGATAAAGATAAAAGATAAAGAAGATTATTTAATGTTGCATATTCGAAACAAATAACATAAGCTCTGTAGAGCTTTTATTGCAACAAACAAAGTATCCTCTAACAAATACTTACCTGCCTTCATTTATCTTCCTAGGACTACCCTGATAATGCGAGCGTCAGCCAAGGGAGCTCCTAGTACCATTTTTCACGCCTTTGGTATGGCCGGGGATCAAACCCGCGACCTCCCATTCCCGAAGCAGACGCTCTACCACTGAGCTACCGGGGCCGGAGCAGAAAAAAGAAAAATAATGTATACCCCGTAAAAACCAGTTTCCTCTATATAAAGTGGGGTTTAACGGGGTGTTCATTTCACGGACTTAGTCACGTGATGGGAAGTCCCGAACCATGAAAAACTGTTCCAGATATAGTCCGGTATATCCTAAGCCTAAGTCCTAAGCAAACAGTGAAGGAGCAGTCTGATCGGGGTTCTACTCTGATTGCCATTCCGTCTGCTGGATCATGAAATAAATTTGTTAAAATTTTAGGAGCATTACAGCAAGGCCTCAAGGTTTTCTAATTTTTTTGGATTTTTACGGTAAACCAGAATATGTAGTCCAACAAGGTACACACTCATTCTCAAATGAATTGGGATATTGCAGTCGCCGTATATTTTCTGAAATCAAGCAGTCATTTTTAACCAATGCATACGTTTATATGGCAGAACAACAGGTCCCGAAGATATCATGATAAACCTCCTGTAGAAAAGTACCTTTTCAGAGAAAATGAGCCACGGGAAAACCTGGTTTTGTAATGTTCGAGACTGTCGCTTTTCGAATTCTCTTTGTTAGCGCACTTACAAATTTGAAATTCCACTAGTAAGGAAAGGATTAGGTGGTTTCCGTAAATTCTACATATTCTGAGTAGGGAAATAACTACCATTAGCAGGACCACATGGAGTCTTACTAAGTATTTTTCCCCGATTATGGCTGTCGCCGAAATTTAATTAAATATTGTAATGTACGAGACGACGTTTTTCTTCTTGTTATTTCAAAACAGCGTTCAGGTTTTTATACACGGAAACATGACCAAATGGAGATTCTATATTTTATTAAGCATACAGGGTTGTTTGATGTTACCTGTACAATAGGAAATGAAAAATACTTGCCATACAAAAATGTGCATGGATTTGTTGTAAAAATGCAGGTAATGTTCGCGATCATTATACCAGGCTTATTACGTATGTATGGACAAAAAATGCTAGATTGAGTTAAACTCCCGCAATGTGTGACTGTCACAAATACATCATCTGGAACGAGAATAATATTTTGATGTTGAAATTCCCTCATTTCCAGTGTTTTGTAATGTTCGAGACCTGTAATGTTCAATACCGAAAATTGTTAGTCTAACAGCTTGATCACATTGCTCTCACGTGGCACAGTTTTCCGTTACCAGATTTCGTAGTAGAAAGTATCTGCAGACGACATGGTTGCCTTTTCCGGTGTTTGATGGGTAAGGGAGTTGGCAGACAATACCACAGTTAAGGGAAAACAGAAGCCATATTTTGTTTTTAAATACCTGCATAGAAATTTTTTATCTTTTTCCAATATTATTTGTCACAATTAATATTTTACAAATAAGAATATGCCACTAAACATCATTATTAATGAACAACATTTGCATGCTTGGAAGATCATTATTCTATTGCAATAAGCAGTGGATGTATGCGATGAAATGTCCACTACATTTGGTATCGAACATGACAGGTTTGCTATGTTGACCGTCCAGGGATAATGACTGCAAATAAATGAACAATTTTGAATTGTGCAACCTTAGTTGTGTAAAATGAACACGTTTAGTGATATACATCTTTGCTACATTTCTATCAATAGCTGCAAACGGTAACAATGCAAATTTATTACTTATTTTCGATTTTGGATTTGAGTCCCATAGCTTAAAACATTTTCCCAAATTTTATTTGCCAGAATGAATATTTTCAATATAAAATGTGCACTGTTAGGAAGGCACTTCAACTCTCAAATTTGTATTTCCAAATGCATATTTTGAATGTTAAAAACATTGTAAGGGCAGTTTATGTTACTAACATTATTGTATCGAACATTACAAATTGTATCGAACATCCCCACCTAAAATAAATGTGTATATTTTAGGGTATGCTGGTTTACTCTTGATTATGTTCCTAGATACAACAAATACAATACTAGATTCATTTTCAATTTTACAGGTAGAAATGGTAAAGTGGCATAGCATGTCCCTTTACCGTGTATGGTAATGTCCGAGACCATCATAGCTGCCATTTACAAACATGTATTTGTTTACATTTCTGAGAACGTATTTACAACCTTCACAAAACGTGTTACTTTCTTCCAGCTGGTAGACAAAATTGGTTACACTTTGAAGACTTTTGTGTAGACAAATATTATTCTGGAATGCACTGTAATGTTCGATACTGTATTCTCGCGGTTGCAATATTAATTTTAGATACTTGATTATCGAGAACATAAGGCCATGCGGTTGTTGTGTGTTAATATGTGATAAATATGTCTTTTAATGTTTCGGCTGCCTTAAGAAAGCAGTTTATCTGTCAGGAGAGCATTTTTTATGCATAAAAGTATATACCGAGGCTTTTTTGCGTAATAGTGACACCATGTTTTAAAAGCATGTGACTGAACATGCACTGTTACATTAGTTAGATCCAAAATATGAATGAAAACGACACTATCAGCTATATTGTCAGTTTATCGTGTAAGTAAACTACTTGACTTATAGAAACAAAATCACTGTAATGTCCGCGACTTTTTACATATAATCAAAAAAACCTATTGCTTATGTTGATCGTTTATCTAAAGTAATATTACTTGTGTTCCTTATTTACCACTCAATACCTGTTCAAATGCAATAGTCGTAAGTGATCTAGCTATTATGTGTTTTTCTTAAAACAAAACGAAAGTTGTATGTTTTCAGAAAACTATTTCTTTTTCTGTATTCTCTAACCAACCCTGAATTTTATTCTAAATGGCTATTCATTTCTTTACCATATACATGACCATATGTTCAATTTTGTCCCCGCTTAATAACCCGGTCGTAAGTTTCTGTCATTGCGAGCTGCGGTCTCTTGATTTTTTGTGATGTTATAGACGGGGGCAACAAAAAAGTAGATTGTAGCGTACATTTCTCACAATAAAAATTTATCAAAATACAGACATATTTCTAGCTGTTGGGGTGAAATAACTTTTGATTTCTTGATCAAGGAATTTTAACTGAGTATAGGTACATGTTAATACTTTATTTTGAACATATCGGTGATTGAATCTAAGTAACTTTATAATTTGACTTTTTAAACGGCTAAAATCCCAATTCATTTGAGAATGGGTGACATTGCAGATGCACCCATTAATAGATTTGTTTTCGTAGTTGTGCATTCGCGTTCTGCATGAAGAATAACAAAAAAAAAAACATGAATAAAATCATACAAATGTAAAATATGAACACATCTCATGATCTGGAACACAGAACCCCCATGCATGGGAGTACATGCTATCGTGATACATCAAAATTTAATGATAGTTTCATACCTTTTAGGATAAAGCCGTACAGTACTTATCCTGCCATATAAGTCATAACTTGACCAAGTTATTTGTGGGTCTATCAGGATTTAAAATTTTCTTTTAAATTTTTGTACCATCAATTGTATATACACAAACTGAGGTAATGGCCAAACGCAACCGACTCAGTATATGAAGATAGATCTATAGATAGAATAGTGGAGCATGTTGCTCAGCAGTTAGTGCATCTGATGCTAAAGGCCCTGGTTCAATCCCTGCTCCATTGGCATCATTTGCAGGGATGACTGAAAGCCACAAAGTGAACCATTGTTCGGATCGGGATGTTAACTGGAGACCACCAGTGCAGAGAAAATTATCCCCTGTGCAGGTTAAAGAATCCTACCGCTGTGCAGGCTTTCATCCTGCAAATCTGTGATGTGTATAATGTTATTTTGTTTGTTTGATTTGAGGTTTAAAGTCCCCGTCAACACTGTATAGGTCATTTTGGAGACGTTGCTTCCAATTTGGTGGGACTTTTACCCGACATTGAGATGAAATGACATCTCAAGCCCTGTCACCCAATGAAACCAATAGGATTTATAAGCATGGACGGTTTGCCTGGGCAGGCTTAGATCCTCTAAGCGGTTTACCAGTACTCGTGTGCGGGCCGGATTCAGCTCTGCGTGTAAGCATCATGCAGCCCATATATTTCTTCAAGCCCCTATGGGCGGGGCCGGGTTTATATGCATGGGTGGTCAGACTTGCACCACTTTTCCTGGGCAGGCTTAGAAACTCCAAGCTGTTTACCAATACTCAAGTGCAACCGGTTTCAGTTGATGTGCGTGGAAGCATCATGCAGCCAATCTATTTCGTCAAGCCCCAATGGGTGGGGGCTGTCTTCAAGGAAGTCATCATTTAAGATACTATGAAGCCACTTTCGGTGAAACAAAAGTTTGATCCCCAGACGATAGCTCAGTGGTTAGTGCAATTGCCTCTGATGCTAGAGGCCCCAGGTTCGATTTCCGGCCGTGGTGATAATTTTGGTGTCCAAACACGCTCCATTGTCATCATTTGCAGGGATGAATGTCATAAAGTGCGCTGTCCTTCGAATCAGGATTAACTGGAGTCTGGAGGCCCCCTTCGCAGGGAGAACAATCCACTGTGCAGGTTAAAGAACCCTACTGTAATTACATGATTACTATGTAGACTTTCATCCTGCAAAACTGGAGTGTATGTAATATTCACCATCTGTGTTCCCTCCTGGGGTTAAGGTGAAATGGGAAGAAAAAAAGAGCCCCCATCTTAAACCTTATCTTGCTGTTTGCGACAACCCCTATCTTTGCAAACAGTGTAGATCCAGATCAGATGGCTTCTGAAGAAGCCATCTGATCAGGATCTACACTGTTTGGCATTCAGTTTATGAATTTGTAGCAATAAATTACATCAAGAAATATGATTGGTTCAAAGACAGAAATAGGTGCGGCTTATCTGAATATTCAGCAAGAGAAGGGTTAAGACATGAAAGCCATAAATAAAGGAAAGAAGCATAGGTAGCTGAAGAAAAATCCCGCCTATGGTAGGATTCGAACACAGGCTGCTTGGGTGAATGTCAAATTCTCTAACCACTGAGCCAAAGAGTCGACTCCATGATGCAGTTGTCAGTAAGGCTGACAGGATTAATCGTATAATCGCTTGATAAATTCCACAAAAATGATTTGCATCTCTGATTTGCTTTTAATCGATTACTTGATGGGTACAATTTACTCGCCAAAGTTATGCCTAAAATAGCTGGATGAGTGGCAAACAAAGCATTCTGCGGCATCTCACCTGGGTCTACACTGTTTGCTCAGGCCTGTCTGTTCAAATATACATATGATAAAGTGCAACATATGGTAAGAGTCATGCTCACAGACAGAAAGCCAGGCAGGTAAAATTATGACAAAAAATCAGCGATTACTAATCAATTATCGATCGCAATGACAGGACTGATAATCGATTATATTTTCAGCTCCGATTAGCCAGCCCCAGTCAGAGAGTGGTGATAAACCTATGAGCTATGCATAATCTACCAGTACTTTTTTGTATCTTATTTCTTCATTATTACTATGATTCTTCTCTCTGTCTACATTCGCTTGATTTCATCTCCTAGCATGACCCACTATGAAACCAGCCTGTTGTATAAGGGTTCCTAGAAATATCAGAACACACCAAAACACCGGAACACGCTTGTAATTACCGGAACCTACTTGTATTTTTTATTTTTATGTTATTAGAAATGTTATTTTTGACTTATTTGCATTGTTTTACTGTGTAAGATGTTGTTGATAACATTTCTGATATAAAAAGTATAAATTAATTAATTTTATTTCAGTGTTTTATCAAATATGTTCCGGTCCTCATCTATGGCCATGTTGCCATTCAAATACCCTCGTACTTTGAAAAACCCTGAAATTTACACTCGCCACATACACTCTTGTCTTCAAACAGATCCATACCTATGCATGTTATTACCAACAGTCACTCTATCTGGCTTCAATCAAACCTTTGGAATAACCTCTCAGGAGAGACTGTCCTTATTATTATTTCTTATATCAAAGAAAGAGTCAGGACAATCCATTATTCCTCACCTTAAAGGTGCATTATTGAGCTATCTGGAAAAAATGCTTCCAAAAATAAAATACATATAGCCGGTATTTTTCTTTAAAACAATACATATGAATGCATTTTATGCAAAAATGCAAACAATTATGATGACAGGTAAACGAGTTTGAGAGGGATTCCCTAACTAGGTTTCGAACACTAGTTAGATCTACCGTATTCTCCCTAATTACCGCACTGTGCGCTTAGTTTTTTCAAAATCGTGTCATAAAATCATGGTGGACGGTTTCTGGTCAACTCGTACCTAAGTCAACTCGTACCTTAGTCAACTCATACCCGAATTTGGTCAACTCGTACCTTAGTCAACTCGTACCTAAGTCAACTCGTACCTTAGTAAAAATAAAATTTGTTTTGGGGTAAGTTTGGCTTAAGACCACATATATACAGGTCAACTTTATGGTATATGCAGACTCCTATCCTTTTCCCGATGATGAAGACGATACATAGTGTGTGCATGACGCCATTACGCACGTGCGCCAAAATGGCACCTTTCATGTGTATGACCCCCATATCCCTTTGGCCAGACATAATTTATGGGTGCTCTTTAGAACTATCCCTGTGGGGCAGCTCTAACGAGTGCCAACTATCTATGCTCCAGAGGGATGTGATTGGTACATAACACCATGCTCAACATAAGACGAACTTCATATGTAAATATGTAAATGAAAATAACGAGAAAAATATAATTGTAGAACTTACATTTCATGCTCAGTTGCAAATAAAGTGAGTGAGTGAGTATTTGAGTTTAACGTCCCACCAACAGCTTAGGTCATACGGAGACGGGGCCTCGGTTTAAAGACTCATCCGAAAGTCTGGAGAAGCCCGGGATCGATCCTGCGACCCCTGGTTTACAAGGCGAGTAGCGTAACCACTACACCACGGGGGCTTCAAAGTTGCAAATAAAATGTAGTTATACAATTATAATTTGTTCTCATATATGCTCAAAACACAAATGTTGGCTAACATAAATGTTGCATATTCCTTATTACTGTTACTTTACGATAACACACCCGTGCAATATAGTGCGTTTTTCACATCTCCACAATGGCAATTTTTCTTACGAAAATCCGTGTTTTTTTTATTTATACTTCAAAAACATATGCTGTAAGATGGAAGATTCCATTTTGGTTAATTTAATTAACACTTTAGTTAATCGTGTATACCGATTAATGTGGGTGTAAAAAAAACGATTATCGGTACTAGTTTAATCTAATCGTCCTTCATTAAAGACTGTATTTAATTGCTTTAATTTTGCCGGCGAGAGGCTGTTTTTGTTCTGACAAAACTTAAAACTAAATCCCAGTTTTACTATTTTTATATAAAAGTGGGTTTTAAGAGGGACAAATTCATATAGGCTTGCATTCGTGATGATTGTTTTTATTTAAGAGTTTGTTAGTTAAACGGTATAACAAATGTTTATAATTTAAGCAATAAGATTATATAAATAACTGAATTTATTTTTATTGTGCTACCTGTACATCCCGCTGTGTTTATACTCGCCGACATGTAACCGGTTTTGTCTGTGCAATGGACACAACCCTAAACCTCACTTTATATAGAGAAACTTGGGTTTACGGGGGTATACATTATCTTTCTTTATTTATGCTCCAATACATATACCGTTTAACTAACAAACTCTTAAATAAAAACAATCATCACGAATGCAAGCCTATATGAATTTGTCCCTCTTAAAACCCACTTTTATATATAAATAGTAAAACTGGGATTTAGTTTTAAATTTTGTCAGGACAAAAACAGACGCTCGCCGGCAAAATTAAAGCAATTAAAACAGTCTTTAATGAAGGACGATTAGATTAAACTAGTACCGATAATCGTTTTTTTACACCTACATTAATCGGTATACACGATTAACAAAAGTGTTAATTAAATTAACCAAAATAGAATCTTCCATCTTATATATTTCGAAATTTAGTGGTGTCAGGTTGTGTTTTCTTCCAAATTTATTCGGGAAGTTGCTAAACGTTTTCAAACAGCGTCCGCCCTGATCAGACGACGCCGCGTTCTGTGGCGTCTGATCTGGGCATGCAGTGTTTGACAACCCAAATGGAATCTTCAATCTTATATATTTCAAAATTTAGGGGTGTCAGGTTGTGTTTTCTTCAAAATTTATTCGGGAAGTGGCTAAACTTTTTCAAACAGCGTAGGCCCTGATCATACGACGCCGCGTTCTGCAGCGTCTGATCTGGGCCTGCAGTGTTTGACCAGGCATCCCTTTGTGGGTTTCTGGTACTGAATGGGTTAAAAGTGAATAATAATAAAATAATAGTATTGATAATAATAATAATAACAATAATGAAAATAATAATAACTAGAGCAGGTTGATGGCGCGCCAGCGCATATCCCCGCGTTCTGCGGCGTCGGATCTGGGCTTGCAGTGTTTGACAAGGCATCCCTTTGTGGGTTTCTGGTACTGAATGGGCTAAAAGTGAATAATAATAAAATAATAATAATGATGATAATAATAATAATAATAACAATAATAACTAGAAATGTGTCAATACAACACAAATGCCCCCGCCCAGGGGCCTACCTCACTCCCCCCCACCTTAAGTCACGGGGTGGGGTTATGGTTGAATGAAATTTTTTACCTGTATCTATCATCATTCCAAATATGTAGCAAATCCATCACATGATTCAGGAAATATGAACTCTCAAAAAATGTAATATAAAAAATTTCTCTGTCTGTGACCTTGACTTTGTGGTAAGGGGTGGGGGTATGGCTCAATGAAACTTTGGACCTGCAACTATTGTCATACCAACTGTGAAGCAAATCTATTATAAAGGTTGGAAAATATAAGCTATTAACATAAGTATTAATATAAGCTGAATTTGAAAATTTCTATGTCTGCGACCTTGACCTTGAAGTCATAGGCATGGGTGGGGGTATTACTGAATATCACTTTGGACGTTTATCTATCATCAAACCAAAAATATGAACGAAATGAATTATAAAAGTTCAGGTTGTATCTGGTACAAATACCTTAACCTGAGTCTGAAACATTAAAAATTTCTAAGTACGTGACCTTGACCTTGAAGTCATGGGTATGGGTGTGGGCATTGCTGAATAAAACTTCGAACCTATATCTATCATCATACCAAACATGAACCAAATTCATTACATTGTTTGGAAAATATGAGCTCAAACTCTACCTGGTACAAATACCTTAACCTGGTTCTTAAACATTAAAAATTTCTTAGTCCGTGACCTTGACCTTGAGTCCATGGTTATGTGTGGGGGTATTGCTCGATAAAACTTTGGACCTATATCTATCATCATACTAAATATAAACCAAATCCATTGCATGGTTTGAAAAATATGAGCTCAAGTTCTACCTGGTACAAAAACCTTAACCTGGGTCTAACAGGATTACGTACGTACGTACACACGTACGGAAAACCTAAAAACTATATGCCCCCGGCATCTTCGATGCGGGGGCATAAAAATAATAATAACTAGAGCAGGTTGATGGCGCGCAATCGCATATCCCCGCATTCTGCGGCGTCGGATCTGGGCCTGCAGTGTTTGACAAGGTACCCCTCTGTGGGTTTCAGGGACGGAATGGGTTAAAAGTGAATAAGACTAATAAAATAATAATAATAATAATAAAAATGATAATAACTAGAGCAGGTTGATGGCGCGCCATCGCATATCCCCGCGCTGTGAAAACCATGTTACAATAAAAGGACCCAAAGTACTTCTTTCTGGCCTCCGGTGAACTCAAGACATGTCTCAGGGCAAGTTATAACCCATTTTTCGGCAAAAAAAATAGAGTACCCCACCTACCCCTGGGGTACGAGTTGACCAAAATAGGTACGAGTTGACTAGGGGGTACGAGTTGACCAAAGAACGGGTACGAGTTGACCAAAAACAGGTACGAGTTGACTCAGGTACGAGTTGACTTAGGTACAAGTTGACCAGTTACCCGAGTGGACCAGAAACCTTGGCTTTTATACCCCTCGATTTCGGAAAAACGGTTATTACAAAAAATTAAACAATGTGGAGATATAAACCTTTGTGCAGTTATCAAATATGTAATTTATAACAATTTGATATCCAACTGACTACAATATATATCTTAATCATAACAAGTGACGAAATATAAAATATTCGGATCGGCATTTTTGGCTCTGCGGTATGGCCTGGCCTTGGCTTTTATACCCGACCTTCATTCTGAGAGAGGTTCTGTAAAATGTAGTGACTAGAATTAGGACTGGAGATTCCTTGCATTTATTTCTTTTTAACGAGACAGAAAGGATACTAAAGCTTTGCCTTCACTGTTGAAGAAATAACAGTCAGTTTTTATAGAGTTCCTGTGAGAGCTTCAAGGGAGGTTACTTTAAAGTGTGCACTTATGCATTTTTTTTTTTCAACCAGAAATTCAACTTCGGTGAAGTTGATGTCGCACCTGCTCCCCACCTGCCCCACACAAAAAAATAAAAGTTTATTTAAGGCAGAAGAAATGAATATAGGGCTTTGAGAAGAATCCATAGCCTATATATGTGAGGTAAAAAACTGACTAAGTTCACAATGTGGAAAAAGTGATAAAAATTGATCCCAAGATAAAGTCAAAACCACATGCACAACCTCATACCATGGCGAAAGCACACGCAAAGTTTCAAAATGATCGGTATAAAACTGCAAGAGGAGTTGCGATGACAAGAGGTACCTATCATATATCAATTGAAGGTTAAAAATGACTAAGTTCACAATGTGGAAAAAGTGAAAAAAAAATGATCCGACAATAAAGTCCAAACCACATGCGCATCCTCATACCATAGCGAAAGCACACGCAAAGTTTCAAAATGATCGGTATAAAACTGCAAGAGGAGTTGCGATGACAAGAGGTACCTATCATATACCAATCGAAGGTTAAAAATGACTAAGTTCACAATGTGGAAAAAGTGACAAAAATTTATCCGAAGATAAAGTCCAAACCACATGCGCATCCTCATAGCATGGCAAAATCACACACAAAGTTTCAAAATCATCGGTATGAAACTGTAGGAGGAGTTGCGATGACAAGAGGTACCTATCGTATATCAAATGAAGCTTAAAAGTGGCTAAGTTCATAATGTGCAAAAAGCGGAAAAAAATATTCTGAAAATTATGTCGAAACCACATGCACATCCTCATACCATGGTGAAAGCACATGCAAAGTTTCAAAATGATCGGTATAAAACTGCAAGAGGAGTTGCGATGACAAGAGGTACGTATCGCATACCTAAAAATGACTAAGTTCACAATATGGAAAAAGTGACAAAAATTGATTCGAAGATTAAGTCCAAACCACATGCGCATCCTCATACCATGGCGAAAGCACATGCAAAGTTTCCAAATGATCGGTCTAAAAGTGTAGGAGGAGTTGCGATGACAAGACATCCAGTGTAAAATGTTGACGGACGGACGGACGAACGGACGGACGAACGGACGGACGGACGGACGGACGGACGGACGGACGGAAACTTGCACGCCTATGTCTTCCTGCTAAAGCAGGTGCGACAAAAATAGCTTATAGGAGCATGTGGGGTAAGTAGGGCAAATACGGTATTTGATGCGTTTTCGCAGGGCTTTATCCAGGTATTCTGGGAAAAGGCCCCTGACTTAAATTGGGGATAAATGGCAAGAAAATTGCTAAATTTGGGAATTTAAAGACAAAAGTAGTGAACTTGGGAACAAGAATTACTGCTTCATTCAAGCAACCATATCTTTCTTCTGTGACTATCTATCTATCTCCAGAGTAATTGATAAGGGTCGTATCGTCGTAAATACGACTCTAAAATCGAGCAAATACGACTAGAAATGAAGAAACAGTCGTACCAAATACGACCGTCTAATTGGCGATACGCCAAGGTCGATCCATTGCAGTCGTATCGGCAATGGAAAAACAAAAACAAAAAATAAATGTGAGGCCTGACAAAAAGCAATCGAAATCGCGGTAATTTTCGCCGCATCATAATCTTCAACAAAAACTGTTCCAATCTTCAAGAACGATTCGAAATTCATCCATTTATGAATGATGCATTTGTTTTAATTACGCTGAAACCCTACAACCTTACCTTTTGACCATCATATATTGAGCTTATATTTAATCTGCCTCAAGTTATGACAACTATCAACATGATTAGGAAACCGATTATTGATGCGTGATTACATAACGGTATTATATTATCTAAGGGAAAGCCGCCGCATTATTAACTTTATTAACAACGCCTGAAACATGAACAGTAACTTTATGACAAGCGTGCATAAAAATACGATCCTGAATATTGTTAGGCAACCACATTGACTTCGACGGAGTGTCATCTTCGAGAAAAAAAAATGGGTTGGACAGATCTACAGTTTCACATTGTCATGTAGTTAGGAATTAAATATCAAAACAGATGCGCAGACGATTAAAAGTTAAGTTTGTGGAGAACCTGACAAAGTTTCTCCGGAAAAGCGCAAGAAAAAAAAATCAAATGCATGGCTCTTTCTACTTGAGCCAAGGTTACTAAAATAGCTCAATGGCATATTCAGTGTCAGAGAGCTAACTGTGGTGACTCATTCTGCTGGTCAGTGTAGCTTGTGCTAACATTGTCGTCAATGCACATCTGAGATAGAACCACCGCTGCACCGCCGTGTTCCATATACATTTGACCAAAATTATATTTATTGAGTCACAATGGCAGGATTAACATATAATACTTGGGTACTCATATATCTAAATGTGAATCACAGGTGGTAAGGTCAGCATGCAGTGCATGCTTATTTACCGCTATCTCTCAAGTAGCCGATTAAATTAACACCCTAAGATGTCTCGCCGGCGTCTTTCAACATTAAGCAGAATGACTGGCAGCGTACATAAAAGAACGCAAACACAGCAACTGGGACGGACTGATTAGCTTTCACAGATGCGCTTGCTGATCTGAGTCTTCACTGGTCGCACGTTTTATTGTATTTTTGCTGGGCGCTGAATTTCTCGCCTTTTACCAATCGCATGCAGTTGCTACAATTAGTGGAGATTTTCCCTCGCCTTTGAATGCGTAGCACTTAAGGCCGCTGCAGACACAAAACATGGGTTTGAAAACGTTTTGATGACAGTATGATCTGTGTGACAGCTGAACACTCCGACCAGCCTGCACAATCTGATCAAAACGAGCCTTCAATAGCATCTGGGAAATTCCAAAGACACATGCGAAGAATATGACCAGATTGGCTGGATTTACATTCTTTAGAAGAAAAAGTAATTTATCATTTTGCTGTCCGCCACCTTATAAACATGAAAATGATATCGGTATGTTACGATGATAGAATATGTGTTTAGCGTCTTTTACATATGGCCATTGCCACGTCTGAAATTAATATAAGTGCACTTAGCAGCCATCCTGTGATGACAGATGAAGATACGACCCTAGTTTCGAATTTAGGAGTACCGATACTCTCAAAGAATTACAGGATACGCCTATGTCTTTGGTTGAAGGAGTAACAGTACTCCTCGGGCAAAAGCTTATCAATAACACTGTATCTCTATATACTGCAACACCCTCTTGCGAGTATTATGTGCAGGTGCGCTGTCAGTGCAAGGATAAAAGCAAGATTGTAGGAGATATAAAAGTGTGAAAGTGAGACATGATAAAAGGTTGAAAGTGTTAATGCAGAGTGAGTGTAGTTAAAAGCAGGTTAAAAACAGTGTTGGGGCTTAGGGTGACTGGTGGGAGATTGCCCTAACTCTATCCTTGAAAGAGTTTGGGTCACTGGTAAGGACAATCTCTGCATCAAGTTTATTCCAAAGGACAATTGTTGCCGGGAAGAATGAAAACTGATAATACGAAGCATATGTATGAATACGTCTGAAGGCAAGAGGGTGCATGTGACGAGTTAAAACCTCTGGTCTCTCAAAATATGAGGGTACTTGGATGGCTACATAGCCATATATGATTTTGGCTGTTTACTAGTCTGATGTTTCAGAAATGACTGTTTGAAGTTTCAGTTAGCAGTGCAGTGTCTTAGATGATTCTTTGTGTTGATTTTTTTCTCTCATCAATTTAGGAATTTTTTAATTAAATTGGGAAAAATAAAGGCTATTTTCAGTTGGGAATGGGGCCCTTTTTCGGCCCCTGAGGAATAGTAGAAAATCGCCTGTTTCGTGATACAGTTGTTCAAACTAAGACATACCAAATATATATTATTTGTATACTCCACCAAAAAAAACATTTATTTAGCCAAATAAAATCTTTTTTTTTTAGTGTGTTCTGGTTATCACTAGTGTGTTCCGGTGTTTTGCTGTGTTTCTACGAGCCGGTTGTATAATAGTCAAATTTGAGGGCTAATCGTAACGATGTAGACCCAAACAAATTATAGTTTAAATAATATCTGGGCCCTTATTTGTGAATACCGACTCATCATGGCTACTTTTCAGCTGTATTTTTACCGATTTCTGATTCCTTTGCTTCAAGTTGAACGTCATCTAAATCTACCTTGTCCGCCATTTTGTTCAGGATACCTGACATGTAGTCACATGATCAAGTCATGTGACATTTCAGCTGCCGGCGGTATAACTAAACAGCGAAAGGAAGCTATCTATCTATCTATCTATCTATCTATCTATCTATCTATCTATCTATCTATCTATCTATCTATCTATCTATCTATCTATCTATCTATCTATCTATCTATCTATCCACCCATCCACCCATCCATCCATCTATCCATCTATCTATCTATATATCTATCTATGGTGCTGCATATTCAAGTTGAGGGCGAACCAATGTTTTATATGCAACATCCTTTGTCTGCCTAGGTGCAAAGGCCAAGTTACGTCTAATAAATCCTAAAGTCGTAGTTATAATTTCAGAGATATGTTGACCCCAATTAAGATCGTCAGTGATGGTGATACCAAGATATTTGGCGGATTGAACATGCTCAGATATATGTTGACCCCAATTAAGATCGTCAGTGATGGTGATACCAAGATATTTGGCGGATTGAACATGCTCCAAAATTTGTAGGTGAAGTGTATAGTCAAACTTAATTTGCTTGTCCGGAGGGTGTCGTGACACCCTCATTGAGTGACATTTGGCCACACTGAACTTCATCTGCCAATCGGCCTCCCACTGTGCAAGTTGATCCAGGTCATCTTGTAAAATAAGACAGTCAGAAGGAGAATATATGTTCCAATACAGGACACAATCATCAGCAAACAAACGGACCGATGGCCTGATATTATCGGGGAGATCATTGATGAAAACCAAGAAGAGGACCGGTCCAAGGACCGAACCTTGGGGGACTCCAGATAAAACAGGGACTGGACCAGACGCTTGGTCATCAAGTACAACTTGTTGTGAGCGCCCAGAGAGCCATGAGCTAATCCACCTATGTGTGGATCCTCTTATCCCAAAGTACTCCAGTTTATATAATAGCCTTCTGTGAGGTACCTTGTCAAAGGCCTTAGCGAAGTCCATGATGATCAAGTCAGTCTGTTTGTGGCCACGGTTTATGGCCCCATCCAGATTGCTCACAATGTCATGGAAAAATTGAACATTTTGCGTTTCGCAAGACCTTTGTCTCCGGAAACCATGTTGACAGTCAGCAAGAATGCTCTCAAAGGCTAAGCGCTTGTTGATGTTGCTTACTAATATATGCTCCAGGGTTTTGACACAGATGCATGTTAGCGACACTGGTCTATAATTTGCTGCATCATATTTTTCCCCTTTTTATAGACCGGGGTAACATTTGCTTGTCGCTAGTCATCTGATACAGTGCCCTGGGCAAGTGATTCATTGAAGATAAAGGCCAACAAAGGAGAGATTTCAGCACTACATTCCTTAAGTACCCTGGCATTCAGGTCGTCGGGCCCAGATGCCTTATGTATCTTGAGCTTCCCTAACAGTTTAGTGATCCCCTTGGGGTCAACTGTTATGTCTCCCATAGAGGGGAACGGACTTTTACCTTTAGATGGTAGCTCACCATCAGTTTCACGCGAAAGGAAGATTCCTTTCGCGACAAAAACTTCATTTCCTTCCTTCCTACTGACTCTTAAAATTTTTCGACGACGTGTTTATCTAAAGTGTAAAGTATACCTATCGAGTGTTAATTGAATTACCATTATGAAAAGACAGACACGAGTACTGGATAAACAGAAGCGCGTTTTGCTTTCTGAATATTTTTATCATATAACGTCGCAGGAGAACATTCTGATGTTTTCAACACAATCGATGAAACATTTTCGGTAATCACCTCAACGATAAAAAATGCCTTACGAAAACACTCCTATTCAAATACACTGCAAAGTTTACCGCCAAAAAAAATTTAAGATGAAAAAAAAAAATGTGATATTTTTCTTATTTCTGCTCACAATATAGGTTGTGGGTACTCGTTAGAACCGCCTCATCGAGTGTTCAAAATGGTGATCTGCCTCGTCGTCCTAAAATACCAATCGTGCCATGCTGCCAGGCACTGGTGAAGGATCATGCGCAGTTTGACTTCCGCTACCATAGTCCGGTCGATGACCGAACTTACTCAATACCGGAGGAAGTTCGATCAAGTTTAGTTTAGTTTGGTTGCTGTTACTTTCATTGTACCTTCCTCCTGCATCATTTTAACAACCAATCAATGTATACGAAAGAAATTACTGGTTCTAATGTTCTGCGGCGTTTTAAGGGAAAACTAGGAACCAGTCAACAATGGTTCGAACCAACCTATCCTCGTTGGTTGAACCTCGGAAACTAAACTGACGTCATTTCCTCTAACCAAATAAAGTTCGGCATTACTTTAGTCACAGATTAATGACCGCGGTTCTTACATCGAACCGCTCCACCTTGTTTCCTCACGTCGAGAAGGGCCGACTTCTCCTGGAGTGAAGGCTACTTTGGTTGATGTCCCATTTTCCTACATCACACCTACGGCAAGGGTCAAAGTTAGGCAAATCCATAAACAGCCAATCAAAAACGAAGACTGCTACCTCCATTTTAAAGAGTGCTTGTCAGTGCACATGCGTGGAAAACCGGACTAACCATTCCTCAAGGCACGGTTTCATTGGTTTCAATGACATGCACAGATACTGATCACATGACCTGCTAATAGTACTGACCATCTATGTTCAACTAATACCGTCGTTGCTATTTGACGTACTGTAGTTCAGCGATATGACTGCAGCTAGCAAATTGTCTGCACTGGAGCAAAAATGCTTCAACTGTGGAAAGGGTCCTGGGGGACATTTCCAAAACACGAATGATTGGCTTTTAGCATGCCAGATGCAAATGTAAGAGACTAAACTGCCGACGATATTATACCAAAAGAGGCTACATGATTTTAATTCAGGAATTTACGAGAATAAATGGTTACCGTGTATCAGAGATGTCGTTCGTTTAGATTTTCACAAAGATTTCATTGGTAATATAGTCAATAACCCGAACTCTATTTGACTTACACATACAAGCATGGGTTAAACAACTTAATAAATACATGTTATACGACAGACTGCATGCATGGTAGTTAACCCAATCACGATTGACAACTTTGCTTCCCTTCCCTAATTGCACGCCGGTGGGTCAGGCCCCAGATTCTATGACGGTTCCAGCGTAAAAGCTTATGTTGGTTGGTACCTGATGCTCTGTCTCTGGTCGGGCCCATCTGAGTCTGTCTGTTGGTTTTCTTTTGCTTCAGCATTTCAGTGGTATCTTGCTGTCGAGTCCTCACCGTTGTTTCATCTCTGTGGGTGTTTTATTTTTGTGTTCACGGAGATGTTGCACTGATAAGTTAGGAGGCCTTCATGCGAACTGAACAAATTATTTGTCTTAATCGCGACGGAAGTAACGGCGAGGATTGTGGCCACGTAAAATCGATTTAAGCCCCCAAGTGGAATTCGTTTCCGCTGACCGTTCAAAGGCGGTTCTTCTGTCGCGGTTTATTTTTGTTATGGTTTGTCTTTGGGTGTTTGTGTCGCTTATATTATCTTATTTTCGATAGCCTATTGGCCATTTTGAAGGACAGTAACTGTCCTTTTGGCTTTCCGCTATTGATGTTTCCATTAGGGTCTGTTGTTTCATGTTTGTGTTTCTTTCCCTTTGATGTCTCTGATGGGAGCTGTGGGTTAAATGTATCGATTCCTGATCATTGCCTGCACTTCTGTTTTTTAATGACTCGTCAAAAGTTAGATTTTATTCAAGTGTTTTAAGCAAGTTGTCACTTTTCAAAATTACTTTCAAAACATATATATTACATATGCATTTATCCATTATAAAGTTCAGAACAAGTAATCATAAATTATCCGTCGAGACGGTCGGTAGGAAAATGTCACACTAGATGAAAGGAAATGCAAATTATATACAAATCAAGTACTGAAAGTACTGAGGAAAGTTTCAAATTTTTTATGTTTCAAAACGTTATGATGAATAGTTAACATGATTACAGAGTAGGGCTGGCTAATCGGAGCTGAAAAGATAATCGGTTATCATTCCTGTCATTGCGATCGATTATCGATTATTCTAACATGACGTTAACGTTTTTCCATTGAACCCAGTGGAAACGTCAGCGTTTGCAAATATGCGATAATTCACGTCGTCAACGTGGTGCGTGCAATTTGGCGTCATCGTGACGTTGCATGTAAACATTTCCTTCTGTCGACATCCGCTGCAAAATAGTCCCCAAGATAACGCTTTGTTACTACTGTATTTCAGTTTAGCATCATGTTAGAATCGAAATAATTTCCACGCACCCGGTGTGTTATCGTGATTAACACACGGTGTTGTCGGGCAGATGCGAATATTAATTCACTCCGGCTTCGCCGTCGTGAATTAATATTTCGCAATCTGCCCTCCAACACCGTGTGTTAATCACGATAACACACGGTACATGGAGATTATTTCTTAAGTAATCACTGAAAATTTGGTCATAATTTTACCTGTCTGGCTTTCTTTCTGAGCATGACTCCCACTTTATGATGTACTTTGCCAAATGTATTTGAACAGACGACCCTGCGCAAACAGTGTAGACCCAGATGAGACGCCTGCACTGTTTGCCACTCATACAGCTATTTTAGGCGCAACTTTGGCTAGTAAATTATACTTATTAAAAAATCGATTGCAAGCAAATCAGTAATGATAATCATTTCAGTGGAATTTATCGATTGGATAATCGATTATCCTATTAATCGTGCCAGCCTTATTGCAGAGTCAGTAGTAGATCAATACATAAATCTTTGAGAGATGAAGTTGAAAAAATGCGACCAGAACCGGTCTCGAGCCGGCAACCCCTTGCTTACAAGGCAAGTGCTCTACCGACTGAGCTATCCGGGCGCTGATCACATTTCTTCAACTTCGAAGCTTTATAAATAAACAACACTATTGATGAAACACGGGGAACCCTTTTACAGCCTCCACAACTGCACTTAACACCGGCTGTTGCAAACAAATACATAAATCTTTAAGAAATGAAGTTGAAAATATGCAACCAGAACCGGACTCGAACCGGCGACCCCTTGCTTACAAGGCAAACTTGTGCTCTACCGACTGAGTTATCTGGGCGCTGATAACATTTCTTCTACTTCGAAGTTTTATAAAGCAGTTCTCCAGACATTTTGTTGGCTAGGTCGCAGAGGGTTAAAATGGCAAAGTTATTATACACCAAGTTTGCAAAGAAAAACCAAAAGAAAAAAAAAGAAAGAAAGATAAACGTTCTGTTCATTTTTAATTTAAATTAGTTCAAAGATTTCTGTGCTGTTCCATCTGCAAAAAATGTAACAGACAAGTTCTATATTCTTCTGTAGTGGGGATGTAAAAAGTAGAATAACTGGACGAAAAAAAGGTTATTTCTTAAAAACTGTTAATTTCGACATGATAAGCTAATAAAGTAGACCCTGATCAGACGCCGACTTCGACTGACTGATTCATCTAACTGAAGGCGAATAAAAACACGTTTATTCCCACTAAAATAAACGGTATACGAAACATACGGGTCCTGAAATTATTTACCCATAAATATCAATCGTTCCAATACTTTGACATTCGGAAACAGTAAAGACTCTGATTAGAGGCCACAGAATGTAGCGTCTGATCGGTGTCTTCACTGTTTGTTTAAAGTACGGAACTTAATTTAAAACTCACAACTTATGGAATAAACGTGACAACACATATTTTGTATTTAGAGCTCTCCAAAGCGGGTGAATTACTTTGTTCGCTGTCGATCAGTAAAGGGTTGTCAAATGTTGTCGATTTTATTGGTCACTGATAATCACAGAGAAGCGTACACAAGCTGTTTAACCATTTCAATTCTGTAGAACGGTGTAGAAACCGATGTGCAAATACCAATGCAAATCTTGTTGATCCATATAAGACGGCGCGTAACGAGCAGTCTCGTCAGGATCTACATGTACTGTCAATGAACTAGACACAAACCCCGTTCTATAAGAATAAATTTATACACCCAATGTCAAAGCTAGAAGAGTCCTGTTCAAGAACTCAGGGATGAAAGGGTAATATTTCAAGGAAATAGTTCAGGGTATTGGTTTCTTTTCAGAACTCGTCTTTCAGCACCAGTTTATTTGTAAAAATCAATTAACATGTTAAAAATGTTTTATGTTATCAAATATTTCTAACCTTTTCGACGATCCATGATCATCCCAGTACTGTCATGTTGGGTCTTAAGGACTATTTTTATTAAGTGAATGAAGAAGCGAAAGCACTGTGGTTGGGTCTAGTACCGGATCTGGAATCGCGTTGACATAGAAACTTGATATTACATATCAACTTTCAAAAACAGACATAGGCGACGAGTTTTAGCCCTGTTGAGTCTGCTTGACGACTGGCGTCTAGCCTTGGACAACCGAAACTTTGTTGCACCAATATTAATGCACCTTTCTAAGGTATTTCACTGTCTCCTCCACAATCTACTGATTGCCAAATTGAAGGCATATGGGCTGTCGGAGGGGGCAGTCAAACTCCTGGAAAACTACCTCAGCAACAAATCTCAACAGGTTAGACTAGGCACATGCACATGTACTTGGGGAAAACTAACTAAAGGAGTCCCAGAAGGTTCATTTTGAGGACCTTTACCTTTTTATGTTTTTTTAAATGACATATTCTATTTTATTTAAATTCCTTTTTATACAACTATGCTGATGATATTACTTTAGCTTATATACATAAGGATTTTAATACTCTTGAGACAGTTTCAGAAACTCATTTCATGGTTTCCTGTAAACTTCATGAAGGCAAATCCTGATAAATTGCAGGCTATATGCCTAGTCCAGAGCACTCACGATCACATAAAGTCTTTCCAAATTGGCAGCACTTCAATAAAATGTGAGGATAATGTCCCACTGCTTGGTGTCAACATAAACTACATACTAAAAATTGACAACCATGTGACAGACATCTGTAGGAAAGCATCCAAACCTTTAGCTGTTTTAAAAAGACTTGGTAGATTTTTAACCAAACAAGGAGAATTGGTTATTTATAATTCTTTTGTTGCATCAAATTTTAGCTACTGCCCTCTATCTTGGCATTTTTGCAGTGCCTCAAGTACAAACAAGCTTGAAAAAAAAATCAAGAGAGGGCCCTGAGATTTATATTTAATGATTATTTTTCTTCGCTGGACGAGTTATTAACCCTATCATATACTCAGCCTTTGCCTTTGAGAAGAATTAAACACTTGGCCAGTGAGGTATACAAGATCGTAAATGGTCTTTCACCAAATTATATTCAAGATCTTGTTACCATAATAGAATCTTAAATGTTATATGACAGACTTCATGCAAAATATATAAGTCCACTTCGGTTGGACTATGACGACGCGCTGGTACACCCGTATTTTATTAGAATAATTTATCACAGTCAACTATGTTGACACTTTCTTCTTTCTATCACAAATCGTACGATTTAATCTCTGGATACTGAAGAATATATCTCAGTCCAGTAAAACATGAGATCTCAATAACTGGTCTGTACGGTCCGCAATCTGGTTTTGCCCGCCTCTACGGGGCACTACTACCATACGACTCGTCGTACCAATACCTGCTATGTCGACCAGGGAGCAGCAGGTCACATCACGTTATCTCGACATAATATGCCTAGAAATTACGACACTCAACTAAAATGCGGTTCAGGTAACGTATACACTAAATCGTGATCCCTGCCCCGGAGAAGTCTGAATATGTTCATGCATATACCGTTATTGCGCATGCACCGACCAGACAAACAGGTTGATGAGTGCATGCGACAAATAACCGCACAGCAGAACTCAGCTTGGCTGTGTAACAAAATATCAGCACCCAGCGCTTGAAACAAGAATACTCAAAATTTATGCTTCCTTACTGAGCACTACCGAAATCAATTAATGCTCACTACAACTGAGCATAATACACATCAAATTCGTGTTCACTACATGAGTACAGGTAAGAGGCAACTGAACAGACCGCGCCTTTGTGCTACCCGGGCATTCGCCAATTACAGGAAACAAATAACAAAAACTCAAGTTTCATATCCTTCTCCACGACACGGCTCACAAATATAGCTATTCACAATTTCATTACATTAACAACAGCTAGAAACTAAAAACAAAACATGAAAATTTTCATGTAACTAAAAACAAAACATGAAGATTTTTATCTATTCTACATAACGTATTTGATATGGAACAAATGCCGTATCAAAATCATGAACAGACCTGTACTCTTTACCGTCCAATACTAAGCTAAAATCATTTCCGTAATTGGTAGACACAGCGTCAGAACTATCTTTGCGACGTCGATGACGTTGTTGTCGTCATCTACGCCGCTCAGGCCGTTATAATGTGTGACGACCAAATACCCCCCCCCCCCCCCCCCAAAAAAAAAAATGAAATTCTTCCCACACAACATGAACATGCTTGCAATACCAATCCATCACGGTTCCTCATCACGGATAACCCGAAAGGCTCTTGTCTAAGAGTTCGCCCTGATGATGAAGACATGGTTTAACCTGTCTTAAATTTTACGTCCCCTCAACACCTAATGTCATATAAAGACGGGACCACGGTTTTCTAACAACCGGTAGCCAAAAGCTATGGATCGAACAAGTGACCCGACGTGAATAAATATATTTATAAAAGGGTTCTATATAAAGCCTAAATGAATCCAGAACGAGCGAGTGTCCGAGTTTTACGTCTCACCAACATCTAGGGTCAGACGGAGACATGACCTCGATTAAAGACTCATTCGAATTCTGGAGAAGCCCGGGATCGATCCTGCAATCCCTGTTTATAAGGCAAATAGCATAATCACTACACCACGGAAGCTTCTATAGTGAATCCAGAATAGGCTTCAGACAGTTGGGGTATACTAGGAAGAAAACCCCTCCAAAACCTACAAGCATGTTCATACAAAAAAATATATACTTAACATAGATTTAACATACCGTCAAATCTTCGGCGTCTGGCTCGGCACGATGTTGTGGGTATTCCTTTACCTCTGACCTGCTGCTAACATTACAATAATTTTCCAGCGTATTTATATCTATAAAACTACAGGAAAACCATGCATACCCGTGCTAGATCGCTAAAATTGTGAGAAGTATAGATACTAGCCACAATTATAGCCATGCAGCAAACTTCAGTAGAAAATTGATCTCCGTTACAAATGCATTTCCTTTGGAGAAAAAAAATGATGAAACTTCCCTACAGATTACTGGTATAACTCCCGTTAGTACGAACATCCACAACAATGCGATTGGTATGAAAACTATATATGGCACTATTTGGCACTTGGTGACTTTTTAGGCAAACTACATGAAAGTCAGACTTATAGCGGCCAACTGTATGGCGAATAATTTCCTCACAAACCACTCATGCATACATCGCATGATATATGCACGATACATCGCATGATATATGCACGATTGGTGCGTGGAGCTGCATATTTTGCCTACCATATTTCATCTAAAATACTTTAGTCGCGCTGCTTTGCCATATACCTGCTAAAAATAATTTAGACGTGCATAATCACCGGATAGGTTTTCTATTCCATCTAGTAACAGTTGTTGTTTTTTCTGTAATTGGCGAATGACCAGGTAGCGCAAAGGCGAAGTCTGTTCAGTTGCCTCTTACCTGTGCTGATGCAGTGAGCACAAATATGATGAGTATTATGCTCAGTTATAGTGAGCATTAAATTGATTTCTGTAGTGCTCAGTAAGGGAGCATTAATCTTGAGTACTCTTGTTTCAAGCACTGGGTGCTGATATTTTATTGCACAGTCAAGCGTTGTTCTGCTGTGCGGTTATTAGTGAATGCGCTGATCAGTCCGTTTGTCTGGTCAGCGCATGCGCAATAACGGTATATGCATGAACATGTTATTGTTTCAAGAACTGGGTGCTGATATTTTGTTGCACAGTCAAGCGAAGTACTCCTGTGCGGTTATTGTTGCATGCAATGATCAGCCCGTTTGTCTGGTCGGCGCATGCGCAATAACGGTATATGCATGAACATGTTCAGATTTCTCCGGGGCAGGGCTCATGAAGTAGTGTATACGTTCGTGAACCGTACTTTAGTTGTTCGTTATTGTTTTAGGCACTTCGTGGTTAATGACCAGACTCGCTGCTCACCGCTTAACGTGAGCAAGCGTTGAAGGGACAACGATCCAGAGGGTTGTAATATACAGCACCGGCGGATAAAGCTCAAATCACGGAACGCCGTCGCCTGGACTTCGTCCACCTAAGAGAACATATTTACCATAAAGTGTTACAAATAGGACATGAAGTCCACAAAGTGTTACAATAGGACATGAAGAACACAGAGTGTTACAATAGGACATGATGTTCACACTCGCATACGCCATCTTATGAGACGCAACGTGAGAAGTGCACTATTGAAATAACAAGGTCCATCCAAAGTGCACATATCTTTTTTTTGTCTGCATATTTTTTTCTCTTTGATTGCTTCGTTTTCCTTTATTCGTGTGCTTTGTGTTATTAGTTTCTATATAGTTTTCACGTCACAATCCCTAGCACAAAACATAGTTTTGCCTTCGAGACAGCGCCGTGAAATGTTATAGAAACAAATATAGTGTTAAGGGTTTATATTGTTGTATATAGTTATTGTTAATAATTTATGTCTTGTATCACAGTTGACCATTGTACAGTATCTGAAATCGGAAGCTGCTACTGTACGCTCAAAAATCGTTAGCTGCTTTACACGATATTTATGAAAAACACTAAAAATCAATACAATTCGGTATTAACACCCGGAAAGGACACATGCTTGGGAAGTTAAGAGTCATCCCCTTTTCAAATATGCTTCGATTTGGAATCATAAGGCACCCTGTTCTGCACAGTAAAATGATTATCGTGCTGCATCAGTGTTTTTTTTTTTTTTTTTTTTTTCATTCTCGCTCACAGCGACTATTTTTTCACATTTTGTCTATCTTATGGCCATTTTACACTTATTCTAAATAAGCGTAGACATAAAATTATCATTAACCAGCAAATCTCAGTACCCATTTGTTAGTTCTGCCTGCCTCCCTTCAAAAAAGAACTGCTTTATTCAGGGCCCATCAAACTAGCGACTGTACGATTAGCTGCATCTGGACGCAATCATTAGATGCAAAAGTCGAAAATAAAACTGTACGCTTAGCTGCAGCATTCAAAAGTGAACTTGTGAAGGTATTGACTTCATGCTATTTAAACGTTGTGGTTCACCGCCATGCATGAGAAATTTGAACAACCATCTTTCTGACAAAACAAAATAAATGTTCTGATAGATTCAACGTTTTTGCGATGATTAAAATAGTTCTCAAATCGCCTATCTATTTTAACAGCTGTCTAAGCATTATGAAAACACGCCTATATAATTCTGACCCCTTTGAACCACACTTTTATATAGTAAAACGAGGGTTTACAGGGGTAAACCTTATTTTTCATTATTTCTACACTAAAAATATATATTGAACCGCCTCGACTTGTACTCTCAATATGTATTTTGAGCAGAGATAAGAAAAATACCTCATCAGAAAATTGTCATCTTTGGTAGTTAAATTTTCAGTATATTTAAACAGGCGTGTTTTCGTAATGCATAATCAGGTCATTACGGAAACACGCCCATACAATTTAAATGAACTGAAAACTTTACAACCCGAAATTGAAAAAAAAAAATATTTGACATTTTGAATGTTTTGAATATTTCTGCACAAAACATAGAATATGGGTACTCGTTAGAACCGCATCGGCAAGACGGTTCTATTGAGTACACCCACTATCTATGTTTTAAGCGGAAATAAGAAAAACAATGTATACCTCGTTAAAACCCTGGTTTTACTTTATAAAAGGGGGGGGGGTGAAGGGGTTCAAAATTACATAGGTGTGTTTTCGTGATATTCATTTTATGGCACGGAGGCTTGGCCTGAAAGTATTACGTCGTATATTAAATGGTCTAATATCATGACATTGTATCTGAAAAAGCATAGCCGTGAAACTCAGTTGAGCATGGTTATGAATGATCTGGTGAAAATAAAATCTTGGAAGAAGGACACATTAATCCTGAATTTCTAGAATGCTTTTGATTCGATAGCCCTCCACCCCACTCGAGAACTAATGATCTGCCAGGTATTTTGTATTTTGTTTCAGCATTGGGGTGGTGGAGAGGCTCTGATTTGGATAGGTTACTGCTAAAAACAAAACAAACAGCGAGTTGTTTTTAATGTGAGCTACATTTTTTGTCTGGGGTCCTACAAAGGACTGTTCTTGGTCCAATGTTATTCTCCATGTACATTAATGATATTTCCACTGAGACAGACTCTGAAGTATGACTGTTTGCAGACGACTGTGTTTGCTACCGGGAAATTAGATTTAGAGGACCCCCTGAAACTTCAGAATAATATAGATAAGACTAGGGTGTTGGGCACAGAAATGGGGATGGGGTTTATGTCCGTTAACTGCAATATGCAGATAACTAAGAAGAGAAATTAAAATTAAGGCTTCTTACACAAGGCTTAGAGGGAATATTCCTCGAGAGTGTGTAACTGTATCTGGGACCCCAATATATATTAGAGGGGTTCTTAATGAAGAAAGTTCAGAATTGTGACAAGGATTACTGCGTTGAAAGTGAAAGTATAACGGAAATACTATGAAAATTAGAATATGATTCTCTCCGTCCATTCATTTACTTGTGCGTTTGAGAGAGAGAGAGAGAGAGAGAGAGAGAGAGAGAGAGAGAGAGAGAGAGAGAGAGAGACAACTAAGGTCATACGGAGACGGGACCTCGGTTTAATGACTCACCAGAGAGAGAGAGAGAGAGAGAGAGAGAGAGAGAGAGAGAGAGTGTGTGTGTGTGTGTGTGTGTGTACGGGTGGTAATATTATTTTATTCTTAAAAGACGCTGGACTTTTTCATAAGATTTAACTCTCACATTTTTGTACATATCATACCAACTTTTTTTTGCTTTTAATATCCTCATAATTCTTTATACCGTTTAACCATTAGCCGCTTGACGCTTATGACCCACAAAGAGGGTTGACGCGTCGTAAAACACGAAATCATCATTTCTTTATTGGAGCCTTGCTTCCAATTTTTTTTTGGAATTTTACCCGACACTGAGCTGGAATTGCATCTCAACCCCTGCCACCCAATGAAACCAATAGGGTGGTCCGACATGCACCACTTTTCCTGGGCAGGGTTTGAACCTCTAAGCGATTTACCAGTACTCGCGTGCGGTTGGTGTCAGCTCTACGTGGAAGCATCATGCAGCCCAATCTATTTCTTCAAGCCCCGATGGGCGGGGGCCTCCCAGAGAAAGGATGAATAAAGATAGAAGAGATAGTAGAGGAGAAGAAAACGAGGGAGAGAGGAGAAAGAGGAAAATGAATGGAAGTGTAGAAACTAGAAGAAGCTCTACCTTTGCCTGCTGCAAGGACAACAGGCCTCGCACAACTGTAAACCAATATCAGTTGGAGGTACACATCACCTTTGCCTCGCCCAAACACCCAAAAGAAATGTAAACAAAAATAAATATGTTCTATAAAAGGGTTATCCTTTGGAAGCAAGGAATACACCACAGAAGTGAAAAATATGGAGTGTACATGTTTTCTGGGCCAGACTAGCTAGTTTCGGCCAATTAGGCCTCATCAGTGACCCTCAGATAATTTTCGAAATTCCACAATGGAATCGATGACCCCAAAGGACAAGAAAATATAATCTACACTATGATGTAGGGCAGGGAGACGTTTTACCGCCGCCACACATTCCCACACACCAGCTGTAGTGAAGTTAAATATGTTCTATAAAAGGGTTATCCTTTGGAAGCAAGGAATACACCACAGAAGTGAAAAATATGGAGTGCTTATATATCGCGCGACTCTATTAATGAATAATGACGAAACGTGATTTCTTAAAACGACGTCATCCACCCAACTCGCCCCTTTTCGCGTGACGGGTCACAATTATAGATACATGCAACATGAAAAAAAAAAATAGTTAGTATTCAAATAAGGTGGATGAGGACTGTTAGCTATAGACTGTGGCTATTTTTATAAAGACGCAGAAACCAGCCTCTGTCCTTTGGCAAACATGCTGCAGACTGCCGTCTGATCAGGTCCACACTATTTGCTTAAATTCTTGGTTAAACGAGACCATGTAAGTATCAGTATAATTGTAATGTTTTGTGACTGTTGCAATGACAAGCCCTTTGGTTTGTTTTTTATTGTTTTATTTTAAGCATCCCTTCTACTCCAAGTTCCAACCAAGTATATCATGTGCCTTCATATAATTACTGACGAATACGAAGCTCCACCTATTAAAAAATTCATTGGCAGCTGCCAGCACAAAACAGCGGGCCAACGTCGGGCCGATAGCGATACGACGTTGCCACCACGTCGTATCGCTATCTGCCCGACATTCTTTGCTGGCTGGGTATAAGTCTCAAGTCGCACATGTCAAGTTCGAAACCTGTTGCGATCGGCAGCATTATTTCATGAGACTGATCATGAGATCTTCCGGCCCCCGCCCATCGGGGCTTGAAGAGATAGACTAGGCTGCACAATGCTTCCACGCAGAGCTGAAACCGACTGCACATGAGTACTTGTTAACCGACCGCTAAGATGTTATAAGCCTGTTGATGAAAAGTGGTGAGAGTCGGACCGTCCATGCACATACACCCTATTGGTTTCATTGAGCGACAGGGCTTGAGAAGTCATTTCATCTCAATATCAGGTAAAAAAGCAACTTCTCCAGAGTTACCTATACAGTGTTGACGGGGACGTAAAACCTCAATTCAAATAAACAAATCATGAAATCTATCCTACGGTCATTCTCTCCCTTCCGGTGTTTCAAGAAAGGCAGTTTCAGGTGAAGATATGTACACCGTACTGGTTAATAGCTTACGTAGAAGCGTGTCCCGGAAAAGTGTGGAAAATTACCTAAATTGCGTTGCATCGGTCGTTGAACTCAAATAACAACAATCAAACAAACCCAAGTGTGTGCTGTCTGCTGTCGACCAGTAGAGGTGCTGTCAATTTGACCCTCTTAAGATGCGAAGAAAAATACTTCACCTGAAAATGTCTACGGTTTAGGTCGTCTGCTTCCCATTCTTGCCAACTTTAAACATATTTGAAAGTTGATTTTTAAAATCAAGTTTCTATGTCATTACATTTCTACTTCCGGTACTGGACCGCGTTACTCCACTTCCGCTGTTCGTACTCTGCATAAAATAGTCCAAATGAACTCTTGAAAATTAATTTTGCAGGCATGGAACGTCTTTCAAAATATTTCAGTTTTCGGGACTTTATATAGTGACGTCATGCAACTTCGAGGGTGACGAAAGTTCGATGACGTCATTTGTATGTAAATATATCGATTACTACTGATGTTATTCTCTCGTGAATCAAAAAAAAAAAAAAAAAAAACACAAATACAAGCCAACATTTTGGCAGTATAATATTCTTGCGATGCCGATTAGATAGGCAAATATTGCTTGAGACATTAAAAAGTTACAAAAATCCGCCATTTTTGCTAATACTTTTACACCCAACATTAACCCAATGATTCCTTCATTCACACACATTCTGGCAGAAATATCAAGCTGCTTTGTTTACTGTTGAAACATATCAGCAGACCTGTTTATCCATTCTTTTCGTATGAGGATCAATGTGAGAAAATTCTTTAACTAAACATACCTGCTGTCCTTATTACTTCAGAGGCTTATTTTTTCTTCTGGGAAACGGAGAGCAGTAGTTAATGTGATGCTCTTAAGAAATATTAAAACCTTAATAATCAAAACTTTAGGTAATTGTTCTTGTTCTTGGGACATCTAATTCTCGTTTGAAGTAGATATCAATGAACAAATTATAAAATGGAGCTAAATTTTTGGGCTCGTATGGAATAGAACAGAATGAACTAAACAGATATCTAGAAGAAGAATAAACTTTTGAGCACTCATGGAGAATGAGTGGAAAAATTCATCATTTTCCACATGATTTCCAGTAAAATTTATGTGATTTACAATAAAAATATCTTGTTATCAATTACTTGCCTTCATTTTGTTTTAACCCCGCAAAGCACCTTAATAATCCTCATGACCACTGCATCCTCGAACTTAAATTCCATTTTGAAAATGACTAGGAAATGGGTCATTCAATCAATAATAAGCTCTGTCGAAGTTTGCTCGTTTATTTTCATGTTTGTTTCTGACAGTTTATTCATCAAAAGTTGTTTGACTATTTTGTTACCAACTTTTTAAATATATTGCTATTTATAGAAATATAAACCGACCAAGTCGCTTACGTCCTCGAACTTCGGTCCTCCCAGTATACGGATTTAATATAAATTGGCACAGAAAGCCGAATTCTGAAAAGAAAATAGTACTCTGTGACTATTTTCCTTCGCGCTTTCCAATGATATTTATGATTTACTCTTTCATCCCCGAGTTTCTAAACAGGACTCTTTTCGCATTAAATATATTCTTATAGAAAGGGATTTCTGATTAGTTCACTGACATGATGACAAACAGTGTACATGTAGATTCTGGCGAGACGTTCTCGCTACGTGCCGTCTTATCAGGATCTACAAGGTTTGCATAGATAGAGTGTATTTCTACCTCGGCGTCTGCACAGGTCTACAGGGTTAAAAGGGTTAGCTTATCAGTGACCAACTAATTAAATAACCCTTTACTGACTTACAATTTGCCTGCTTTCGAGAGCTCTAATTGTAAGCTGTGTCCCGTACTTTAGCAAATAGTGAAGACACCGATCAGACGCAACATTCTGTGGCCTCTAATCTATCTTAACTGTTTCAGAATGTCCCAGTATTGAAACAATTAATTGGCATTTATGGGTTAATGTTTTAGCACCCCGTACAGGTTGGAAT
Source organism: Lucinisca nassula (assembly GCA_963580285.1). Classification (NCBI taxonomy): domain Eukaryota; kingdom Metazoa; phylum Mollusca; class Bivalvia; order Lucinida; family Lucinidae; genus Lucinisca; species Lucinisca nassula. The sequence continues at coordinate 61,412,839 of OY757025.1, forward strand.
AAACGTATTTAATTCGCCTTTGGTAAACGCGACGTCTGATCAGGGTTATGATCAAATGGTCTTAATCAAATGGTTTAAAATGATATTTTTTGTCAAGTTACTCTCCTTTTTATGTCCCGACGCCCGAAGGAACATAGTTCCAAGCGGCTGCACAATGTATGTGCATCGTCGTATCAATGCGACGTTAATGCGAAGTTGCTAAGACATCATGTGCCCGCTAGGAGAACTTCTCTGTAAGATTATTAGCGGATATGTACTGAGCTAATTTAGAAATTTATGGTTTGACCATGATGAAATTGGCAGACACGTTTATCTTTCTTTCTTCCGTATTTATTACGTCGGGGTAGTTGAGTGAGGCAATGGCGATGTGTATCTTGTGTCACTGGGGAGTCCAGCTGATACTGACTTACAGTTGGTAACACCTGCTGTCCTTGCAGCAGGTAACGGTAGAGTGGGGGGGGGGGGGGGTGTTATTTCTTCTGTTTCTACACTTCCATTCATTTTCCTCTTTCTCCTCTGTCCCTTACTTTCATCTCCTCTACAACGACTAATCGTACAGTCGCCAACAGGATAGGCCCTGAACAAAGAGGTTATTATTTTGATTGCAGGAATATAGAACTAGCAAACGGGCATGAGTTATGCTGGTTTATAACCGTATTTGGCTTTCGCTAATTTAATACATGTGTAAACTGACCACATGACAGACAAAATATAAAATAGTAACGATCGCCGCAAGCGAGGACGAGATAAATCACTGATGCAGCATCAGAATCGTTTTCTTGTGAAGAACAGGACGCATTATGATTGTAAATCGAATCAAATTTGAAAATAAAACGCCTCTTACCTTCCAAAACATGTGTTCAAAAGTGCCATTAATGAATTTTATTGATTTTTGTGTTATTTCTAAATATCAAGTAAAGCAGCTAACGATTTTTGGGCGTACAGTACCAGCAGCTTACGATTCCAGATACTGTACGATGGTCAACTGTGTGTATATAACAGCTTCCTTGTGTCTTGCCCTTCAATTGGCCGTTCACCTGTCAGGGATCACCCTTGGTCGTTTTGTCAGCATGTGGGTTTACGGGACGCCGTAACCCTATATATATATATATATATATATATATATATATATATATATATATATATATATATATATATATATATATATATATATATATATATATATATATATATATGTGTGTGTGTGTGTGTGTGTGTGTGTGTGTGTGTGTGTGTGTGTGTGTTTGTGCATTCGGATTTAACGTCGCTTTCAACAATTTTTCAGTGATATCACGACGGTGTCTGGTTTCTCAGTGCTCACTTTTATAGTGCTGCCTCACTGAAGTTTCATGTCCCAGACACATTACATGATACCACACCCAGTCACATTATCCTGACACTGGGTCGACCAGTCCTAGTTCTACCCCGTAAATCTGAGTGCCCAGCAAGGAGCAGCTAGTACCATTTTTAACGATTTTGGTATGTCGCGGCCCGGGATCGAACCCGTGACATCCCTTTCCCCGGAGCAGACAATCTACCAACTGAGAAATCGGGGCCGGTCGTTAAAGTGGGACGGTTGATCTCTGAGGGGAGTTATCGGCTGTGGGACAGCACATTGATGTTCTAAACATCAATTGTTCTAGACAATTCCATCCCTCTTGTTTCTTTTCTAATATAGCATTAATTGCCACACTTGGAAATTAATTTGAATCTTCCTACCTGCGTTGATGAAGTGCGAAACCCGTGTATTCAATTAAATGGATACCGACAAGTTCACAGTTTCTGAGCAGGAAGGCAAAGCAAACCCCGCGTTTTCTTGGTGACGAAAATTTTAAGTAGACCCCACTTAATTGTGTTATTCGGCATTCTACTAAGTTAAACTTGAGATACTTATTGATTTTACCCACACATGGTTCTGACATGGTAACGTTAACAATTTCCTGACGTTAACATTTTCCTTACGGTAGCGTTAACACATACGATATGGCTTGACGTTAGGTATGGCGTAATAGAAACATTGATGGTAACATGTCATGATCTGAGTTTTGTAATGTGATGGAACTGCAGATTGTAGCCTTTTACTGTAAACGTCGTCATTTTATGACGTCATATTAGACTACCATTACGTAATGCCACACTATACCGAGAGTATTGACATTTCCAATCGCGTATGCATTAATAAATATCATTTTAGTTAGATTAACGCGTATAACGCATATCTTAACGTTTAAGTTAAGCCCATTCAATCATCACTGATCAGTTTACAGATTTTTTTAGTAACGTGAGATTTACGTTATCAATAATGGAGCGTTTAATACAAACGGGAAACTAGTTAGGTTATGAGGGGAGGGATTTGCAAGATTTTGTTAAGCAGCAGCAAGATATTGAGGGTCAGGAAGGCAAGCTCAAAGGGATTTAGAAAGGTAAAGGTCTGAATAAAAGGAAAGGGCACATGAACTAGTTAAGTTGAAGGTTGATAAGGAGCATGAAATGGCACGCATTGAAAGCGAACGGGAGGCAAACGAGAGTAGTGAAGCCCATTCAGAAAAGATAAGGTATGGGTTTGATATGCAACATCAAGAATTAAGGAATCAGTTAGAAGTGCAGGCGAAACCGGAAGAAAGAAAGAAAGAAAGAAAGAAAGAAAGAAAGAAAGAAAGAAAGAAAGAAAGAAAGAAAGAAAGAAAGAAAGCAAAGCTCGAGTTAGAATTTGAAAGGCAAAAGGTTGAAAAGTTGGCGCATGCCCGGGATCCTAAGTTACCTTAGTTTGAAGAGGGTAAAGACAAGATGGATAGTTACTTTTCGAGGTTTGAGAAAAATGCTACGGCTAACAAATGGAATAAAAGCGTTTGTGCCGCATATTTAAGTGTATTACTTATAGGGCGCACACTTGATGTATATGACTGGTTATCAAATGACGATGCCGTTGATTATGATAAGTTAAAGGATGCCCTATTAAAGAATTTTGATATGACAGAGCGCGGATTTAGGAAGAGGTTTCGTTATAGTAGGCCCGAGAAATCGGAAACGTTCATACAGTTCAGTAGAAGATTGAGAAGTTATTTAGAGAAATGGCTTAATGTGGCAAAGATAGAAAAAAAATATTTTCCGGCTGTCTGTGATTTCATGGCAAAGGATCAGTTCCTGGAGTCATGTAATAGGGAACTGTATGTACATGTGAAGCCAAAACAGTTTGGAAATTTAGATTAAATGGCTAGAGAGGCAGATTTGTTTGCAGAAGCACGCGGAGGCGTATTTAGTTGCATTAATAAGGGGCAACGCGATAATTGAGGCGCAGTGCAGTGTAAGCAGGACAAAGTTGACTCAAATAAACCGAGTGGAAAACGGATATTAGGTTTAGCATATGCAGTAAGTGGCATTTAACAATTAGATGTTTTAAGAACCCCGACAGAAAATAATTATATAGTGCAGAGGTAGGAGCAACTGGAGGTGGAGACAGCTGTATTAAGGAAGTTTTAACACGCGCGTAGAGGCTCAAGGTACTCAGATTAAGAATGAGAATACGCAGAATGTAGGCCGTGGTTATGCACGTGGTCGTGGTAATTTGAGAGGGTCTTTTCGCGGACGCGGTAAGAATAACGGCACACCACGTGGCGCCGCGCATCAAAATAGAAGTGAAGGCAATCAGAAACGATACAATTAACCCATAGCTCCCACCAGAGAAACCAAGGGAAAGAAACACAAACATGAAACAACTAGACCCTAATGGAAACATCAATAGCGGAAAGCGAAAAGGACAGTTACTTTCCCACAAAATCGCCAATTGGCTATCCAAAGCAAAATGATATAAGCGATACAAGTCAAGTCAGTTTTTGTCAATCGGAAGTAACTAGGAATGTGATGAGATTGGAAGAATTTTTGAAGATAAGGCTGATGGTCCTTTGATTTCGGATGGGGAGGAGTGCTATAAGGAAATTAGGGAATGTGTTTGTTACTTCTGAAAGGCAAGGTTACCGACGGCAGAAGGGTTGTTTAATAATAAGGTGGTTGTATTAAGAGATACGAGGTGTACAGGTTGTGTCGTTCGGATCAGTTATTAGGGAAAGAATCAGATGTTACGTTGATTGATGAATCCACAAAAAGGTATCCTTTGACAATGATTGGCATTGGTTGTCCTTTTTTCACTTTGAAAACTGAAGCTTTGTGTAGGGATGATACGTTGTACGATTTGGTCATCGGTAACATTGATGGGTCAAAACGTCCTTATATATCTCATTTCTCTGCTGCGGCTGTAACCAGGTCTCCGACTAGGCAGGATGAGAAATAAAAAATAGAAGTGGAGGCAATAATCAGGAGTCGATACAATCAACCCACAGCTCCCATCAGAGACACCAAAGGGAAAGACGCAGACATGAAACAACAGATCCCAATGGAAACATCAATAGCGGAAAGGTAAAAGGACAGTTACTTTCCCACAAAATGGCCAATAGGCTATCCAAAATAAACTAATATAAGCGACACAAACACCCAAAGACAAACCATAACAAAAACAAACCGCGACAGAAGAACCGCCTTGAAGCCTTAAAGAAAACTTAAGGTTTCCGATCAGATCATTAACGATGACAAGGAGGCTTTGAAGCAAGCTCAGGTTGATGAAAAAGGGTTGCATCTGGAAAAGGGTTGCATCATGGAACAAGACTGTGAGTCGTGGTTTAAACCGAGGTGAAACTAGGTTTATTGAGAAAAAAAATTTGATATATAGGGAGCTCTCTAAGGACAAAAAGTCTCTTTTCAACTTGTGGTCCCACAAAGTTTCCGAGGAAAGGTTTTAAAACTGGCTCATGAAACGCTTATGTCTGGACATATGGGCATTAGGAAGACATTGGATAGAGTTGTAACTGAATTTTACTGGCCGGTATTTGCGGAGATGTCGCTACATTTTGTAAATCTTGTGATATTTGTCAGAGATCCATTCAGAAAGGTCTGGGCACAAAAGTACCTCTGGGAAAAATGCCATTGATTGACACCAGGCTTGGGGTAATCATTATCTGTCATCGTAATCAGCTGTAATCGATTACATATTTTCAAGTAATCTGATGTAATCAGTAATCAGACATTTTTCTGATTACAAGTAATTTAATTTAATCAATTACTTCCATATTTTGGCTTGTAATCATGATTATTTTCTGATTACAATTTTATTACATTTCAGTTCATATAGATGTATAAATTGTGAATTGGTGCAAAAATACCAGGTTTCTGGACATCAGACCAATTCTTTTGCTATACTTTTGCTAGCGTGTATACTCATCATAATATCAGTAATTCCTAATAAACTGCAATTAAACATTTCAAACTGTTACCTTTCATAAAAGTTAATGGATTTGCTGATTTTTTTTTCAAATCAGTTTATAAAGACTGCACAAGTGCAAGTAAAGTTGATTATATAGTTGTCTCCCTTTAAAGTGTGTAAGGTATGGATAGAACAGAGAATGGGGTAAAGCTGTGCAGTCATAGTATTTTTATCAACTACCATAATGATCCTAAGGTATTGGACAGACAGGCCTGGTCAAACAGTGCATACTCAGATAAGACTGTCTAGATGAGCACTCTGATCTGGGTACACACTGTTTGCCTTTTAATTTATTTTTTTTTATGGATTTCTCCTTAGAAAAGATATCTTTTTGTAAATTTCTAGGTGATTATAACAAACTTTTCAGATGTCTATTTTTTATATATAAATTGTACAATGTATGAGTATCTATAATTTATCTATTGTTCTGTTGAGTAACCATCTACATTCAGGTGTGAAAAAATATCTAACTATTGGCAGTTACTCTTTGTTTGTCATGTAACTGTGAAAAACAATATCGACTCTAAATTTTGTCTATAGGTTCTTGTTGATAAATTTAGTTTTAATCACATATTGACCATTCAGACTGATTTACAAACTGAAATCCTAACACTTCACACAGATCATCTGAAAATATTAATTGCATTTTATTAATTGTGCCCAAATTATGTAGACAGGTTGGGCAAAAAGTCAAGGCATTGATCAAACTGCTCCTACAATGACGACTGCTCCTCCATGAGCAGCCTGATCTGGGTCTACACTTTTTGTCCAGCCTGTCTGGCTGTGTAGACAGAAAGATGCAACTTTTGAAAAGCATGCTGGTGAGGATAAAGGGTAATTCGGATAGTTAATTGAGAACTAGAGCATTGTTCACAATCGATGCACTTACTATATCAACTCAAAAGTACTGGTAGAAATTGACAGAAGCTAAAAGAGAGCTTACAGAAATTCAGTTTTGAATTTAGTTTGTTTGAGATTGTGCTTCATTTTAAACATGTAGTTTCAATGAACATCTATTAATTATTATTAGTAGTAATTGTTTAACGTGAGTTATAGTGTCATACCTGTAGTACTTCTAGATAACACATTGCAAAAGTAATTGTACTTTAATCAATTACATTGCAAAAGTAATTGTAATTTAATCAATTACATTCATATGATGTTGTAATTGTAATTTAATCAACTACATTTTTAGGGCAAAGTAATTGTAATTTAATCAATTACTTTCAAATGTAATTGGCCCCAAGCCTGATTGACACGCCATTTAAAAGGGTGGCAGTAGATATAGTTGGTCCAATTGAGACTCGATCTGGTAGGAAATCTCGGTATATTTAAACAACGATAGACTATGCGACGAGGTATCCAGAAGCAATAGCTTTACCGAGTATAGAAAGGGAACGTGTCGCGGAAGCGCTTGTTGAAATGTTTAGCAGGGTTGGCATCCCTGTCGAAATGTTGACTGATTGGGGATCACAGTTCACTACTGATGTAAGGAAAGAAGTCAGCAGACTGCTTTCTCTTCAGCAGTTAACTACAAGTCCAAGGCATCCGATGTGTAACGGATTAATTGAACGTTTTCATGCTACATTAAAGCAGGTGTTAGGTCGCATATGTGCTGAACGGCCAAAAGACTGGGATAAATTTCTGCCAGCTTTGTTATTTGCGCTTAGGGAAGTCCCACAAGAGTCATTAGGATTCCCTTTCGAATTGTTATACGAACGTAACGCCAGAGGTCCAATGGCAATATCAAGAGAATCATGGGCTGATGAGGTACGCGATGAGTGACTTCTTTCGACGTATCAGTACGTTATCGAACTCAGAGTACGGTTAGAGCAGACATGCAAATTAGCGCTTGATAATTTAGAGAAGGTTCAGATTAAGCAGAAAGCTTTATACGACGAAGGCGCGAGGTCGCGTAAATTTGACGTCGGAGATAAAGTACTCTTGTTACTACCGACTGACAGTAATAAATTATTCCTTCAATGGAAAGGTCCCTATGAAGTAGTTGAGGTAGTAAACAGAATGGAAAATAAAATTGGCGTCAATGGTAATGTTAATACATATCACGCTAACATGCTGAAGCAATATGTGGAGCGTCAGAATGTGACGTCACATTGTTTGCTTTCTGTAGAGTCCGTGCTATCAACTGATGACGTTGACGAGTTCTCATTGGTCGATTGCGTTTTTCCGTCGGCAAAGCAACCTGAGACGTTTAAGGACGTCAATATTTCAGAAACGTTAACGCAAGAACAACTGTCAACTGTACCGGGACGAGCTGGCCAAATACAACATGACATAAAGTTATTAACGTCAGAAAAGGTGAGGTCAAAAGGATATGCCATACCATTTAAAGTACGGGATGTAATGGAAAAAAAGAAATACAAGACATGTTAGATTTTGGAGTATTCGAACCATCAATATCTCCATATTCATCCCCTGTAGTACTTGTTCCTCAAAAAGACGGTACGGTGCGGTTCTGCATTGACTTCCGTAAACTTAACAAAACAACGAAGTTCGATGCAGAACGATGAGGTTATAAATAGAATGTCGGAGCACAAATACTTCAGTAAATTAGATTTATCGAAGGGTTATTCGCAAGTGAGAATGACGTCTAAGACAAAACCCCTTACGGTGCTTCAAACTCCTAAAGGCTTGTTTCAATTCAAAACTATGCCCTTCGGTTTGGTAAACTCAGGAGCAACATTTTGCAGGTTGATGAGAAAGATTCTGTCCGATCTTTCTATCGTTGAAAGCTTTGTCGATGATATGTGGATCTTTACCGAAACTCGGAAAGACCACTTAACGTCATTTAGAGAAGTTCTGGATAGACTTAAGACAGCCAAGTTGACGGCAAAACCTTCAAAATGTATGATTGGGTATAGCAGTATCGAGTATCTTTGTCATAGTGTAGCTGCTCAGTCAGTTAGACCACAAGAGGACAATATACAAGCTATAAAGGATGCTTCTCAACTTCTACTAAAAGACAAATGAAGCCATTTCTTGCATTAGCTGGTTTCTACCGCCGTTTCATTCCGAATTTCTCATCAATAGCTTCCCCTTCGACAGATTTAACAAAGAAAAATAGACCAAACAAGATCACAGATTGGCCGGACCATCATGAAAAAGCTTTCCAGACCCTGAAGACTAGACACGTCTAGTTCTATTTTTCGCCTTCCTATCTTTCATGGTGGGAATCCGTTCATACTCCGGACGCACGCTTCTGATATTGATAAAGGAGCCGTTTGGCTCCAAGAATTTGCAGGTGAAAGACGACTTCCCATTGCTTATGCCAGCAAGAAATTTCTGCCTCGCTTAAGAAACTATTCTGTGAATGAAAAAGAGTGCTTGGCCATTATCTGGGGGTATTGAGAAATTTCGCAAGTACCCTCGCGGAGTAGAATTTTTGCTTGAGACTGATCACAAGCCTTTGTCTTTCTATACCCCCGGCATACGAAGTATGTCAAGGGGTATATAGTTTTTGTCTTTCCGTCCGTTCGTTCGTTCGTTACTTCGTTCGTTCATTCGTTTCTTCGTTGGTACTTCCGTCCGTTCGTCAACGTCAAAGTTTTGCGTTAAACCTTTTTGATTGCTCATATCTCCTTAACCACATGTTAGATTCGCTTCATTTTTGGTAAAAAATATCTCTATAGCATTACCTTTCATATGGAATATCTAAACCTCTGGGTCAAGCCCCTGGGTGGCTTGTCCGTCCGTTTGTCAAAGTTTACGTCAAAGTTTTGTATTGAACCTTTTTGATTGCTCATATCTCTGTAACCACATGTTGCATTCTCTTCATATTTGGTACAGGATATCTCTATAGCTTTACATTTTATTTGGATTATCTAATTTTCCGGGTCAAGCCCCTGGTAGGGCTGTCCGTCCGTCTGTCCTTTCATCAACGTTTACGTCAAAGTTTTGCGCTAAACCTTTTTCATTGCTCATATCTCTGTAACCACTTGTTGGATTCTCTTCCTATTTGGTAAGAAATATCTCTATGTCATTACCTTTCATATGGAATATCTAAGTCCCTGGGTCACCCAGAAGTCCGTCCGTTTGTCAACTTTTTTGTTAAACCTTTTTGATTGCTCATATCTCTGTAACCACATGTAGGATTCTCTTCATATTTGGTACAGGATATCTCTATAGCATTACCTTTTATTTGAAATATCTAAGCTCCTGGGTCAAGCCCAATGTGGACTGTCTGTCCGTCTGTCCATCAACTTATACGTCAAAGTTTTGCGTCAAACCTTTTTCATTGTTCATATCTCTGTAACCACATGTTACATTCTATTCATATTTGGTAAAGGATATCTCTATAACATTATCTTTCATATGGAGTATCTAAGCCCCTGGGTCAAGCCCATGGGTGGACTGTCCGTCCGTTTGTCAACTTTTACGTCAAAGTTTTTGATTCCTTATATCCAAAATAAGAAGAAAAAATGCTTCTGAAAGATTTAACAATAAATTTCAATAATGAAGACTTCCTCATAATCTTATAAAAGAAAAGCTTAATGATTTAATTGAATGGGCTTTTCACAGAGAAGATTCTCTCTATCTTGCATGTAATGTCAGAAATGCATTTTTAACTTCTAAAGAGCATAAAAATTATACACTTTGGTCATGTCAGAAAGTGTGTGATGCCCTCACCTTTCTACTTGATAATATTTATATTAGATTCGGTACTAAGTTATTTAGACATATTGTGGGTATTCCGATGGGTACGAATTGCGCACCTCTTGTGGCTGATCTGTTCTTGTATTGTTATGAAAGAGACTTCATGTTGTCGCTTTCCATTGATAACCAATCTGAAATTATTGAAGCTTTTAGCTTCACTTCTAGATATTTAGATGATTTATTAAATATTGATAATACCTATTTCGATGGTTTGATCAGTCAGATTTCCCCCCAGAACTTCAGTTAAATAAAGCAAATTCTTCTGATACCGAGGCCCCGTTTTTGGATTTATATCTATCTATTGTAGATGGGTTTGTTTCGTGTAAAATTTATGATAAACGCGATGACTTTGATTTTGAGATTGTAAATTTTTCTTTTTTGGATGGTAATGTTCCTCGTGCGCCATCCTATGGCGTTTATATATCGCAATTAATTCGAATTGCTAGAGTGTGTAGTCATATAACTGACTTCAACACTCGTAATAAATTATTAACGGCTAAACTTCTTAATCAGGGTTATCGTTACCATAAACTACGCAAAGCCTTTTCAAAATTTTATAGACGCCATTCTGATTTAATTTCAAAATTCAATATTAGACTTAAATCTCTTCTGCAACAAGGTCTATCGGAATCCGAATTTTATGGTGACTTAGTATATAAATTCAGAAAAATATATAACCCTAATGACTTCAGCACCCAATGTCGTAAAATCATTCTTCGATATAAAAAGTTTGGGTACAACGTGGATGTTATACGACAGACTGCATGCATGGTAGTTAACCCAATCACGGTTGGCAACTTTGCTTCCCTCTTTAATTGCACGCCGGTGGGTCAGGCCTCAGATTCTATGCCGGTTCCCACGTAAAAGCTTATTGAGAATTAGAGAGATCTAATTCAAGGTAATGTTGTTTGGTGCCTGATGCTCTGTCTCTGGTCGGGCCCATCGGAGTCTAACTGTTGGTTTTCTTTTGCTCCAGCATTTCAGTGGTTTCTTGCTGTCGAGTCCTCACCGTTGGCTCACCTCTGTGGTTCTTTGATTATGTGTGTTCATGTTGCACTGATGAGTTAGGAGGCCTTCATGCGGACTGAACAAAGTATTTGTCTAAATCGCGACGGAAGTAAGGGCGAGGATTGTGGCCACGTAAAATCGATTTAAGCTCCCCCTCACCCCCCCCCCCCAGTGGAAATCTTTCCACTGACCGTTCCAAGGCGGTTCTTCTGTGGCGGTTTATTTATGCTGTTGTCTGTTACTTACTGTGTGTATCACTTGTGTCTTTTTATTTTGGATGGCCATATGTCCATTTTGTGGGAAAGTAACTGTCCTTATGGCCTTCCTTTGTTTAGGTTTCCATTATGGTCTGGTCGCTTAATGTTTGTGTTTTTTTTCCCTTTGGTGTCTTTGATGGGTGGAGTAAGTTAATTGTATCGATTCTTGATCTTTGTTTTACTTCTACTTTTCATTTATTTGCAAAATCACAACCTGATCATAGGCTTACAACCATTGTCTGACAGAATGGCAAACAGTGAAGACCCTGATCAGACTGCTCCCTTTGCGCTATTTTCTCAGGCCTGTCTGTCCCAATACTTTGCTTGCCGACTTGTTCTTGTACTCGTATGAGACGGAGTTTGTACAAGGTCTCCTCAAAGCAGGCAAGAAACGCCTTGTACAACAATTCAATTTCACCTATAGATATATAGATGATTTACTGTCTCTGAAAAATGCTAAATTCGCAGAGTACTTGGAATTCATCTATCCTCGTGAACTTGAAATTAAGGACACAACAGAGACTGCAACCTCCTCCTCATACTTGGATTGTTATCTCTATATTGACAACGGGAAGCTTTCTACTAGGCTCTACGATAAACGAGATGACTTCAATTTTCCCATTGTTAACTTTCCCTGAGCAATAATAGCCCGTCTTAACCAGCATATGGCGTTTACGTTTCACTGTTAATCCGTTATGCTAGAGCTTGTTCCAAGTATCAGGACTTTATGGAACGTGGGAAGGTGCTCACTACCAGGTTGTTATGCCAGGGGTATCAAAAAAAAAAACAAACTGGTACCAACACTATTTTAATACTCATTCTCAAATGAATTGGGATTTTAGCCGTATAAAAAGTCAAATTATAAAGTTTCTTAGATTCAGTCAGCGATATGTTCAAAATAAAGTATTAACATGTACCTATACTCAGTTAAAATTCCTTGATCAAGAAATGAAAAGTTATCTCACCCCAACAGCTGGAAATATGTCGGTATTTTGATAAATTTTGATTGTGAGAAACGTACGCTACAATCTACTTTTTCATTACCCCCTTCTATAACATCACAAAAATCAAAAGACCGCAGCTCGCAATGACAGAAACTTACGACCGGGTTATTAAGCGGGGACAAAATTGAACATATGGTCGTATATATGGTAAAGAAATGAATATACATTTTGAATAAAATTCAGGGTTGGTTAGAGAATACAGAAAAAGAAATAGTTTTTTTGAAAACATACAACTTTCATTTTGTTTTTAGAGAAGCACATAAGAGCTAGATCACTTACGACTATTGCATTTGAACAGGTACTGAGTGGTAAATAAGGAACACAAGTAATATTACTTTAGATAAACGATCAACATAAGCAATAAGTTTATTTGAATTATATGTAAAAAGTCGCGGACATTACAGTGATTTTGTTTCTATAAGTCAAGTAGTTTACTAAGGTGAATAACTGATAATATAGCTGTTAGTGTCATTTCCATTCATGTTTTGGATCTAACTAATGTAACAGTGCATGTTCAGTCATATGTTTTTAAAACATGGTGTCGCTATTACGCAGAAAATCCTCGGTATATACTTTTATGCATAAAAATGCTCTCCTGACAGATAAACTGCTTTCTATAGGCAGCCGAAACATTAAAAGACATATCTATCACATATAAACACACAGCAACTGCATGGCCTTATGTTCTCAACAATCAAGAATCTAAAATTAATGATGCAACCGCGATAATACAGTATCGAACATTACAGTGCATTCCAAAGTAATATTTTTCTATACAAAAATCTTCAAAGCGTAACCAATTTTGTCTACCAGCTGGAAGAAAGTAACACGTTTTGTGAAGTTTGTAAATAAGTTTTCAGAAATGTAAACAGATGCATGTCTGTAAATGGCAGCTATGATGGTCTCGGACATTACCATACACGGTAAAGGGACATGCTATGCCACTTTACCATTTCTACCTGTAAAATTGAAAAGGAATCTGATATTGTATTTGTTGTATCTAGTTAAAATAATCAAGAGTAAACCAGCATACTCTAAAATATACATATTTATTTTAGGTGGGGATGTTCGATACAATTTGTAATGTTCGATACAATAATTTTAGTAACACAAACTGCACTTGCAATGTTTTTTAACATTCAAAATATGCAATATTAAATACAAATTGGAGAGTCGAAGTGCCTTCTTAACATTGCACATTTTATATTGAAACTATTCATTCTGGCAAATAAAATTTGGGTGAAGATTATAAGCTACAGGACTCAAATCCAAAATCGAAAATAAGTAATAAATTTGAAATCAACATTGTTACCGTTTGCAGCTATTGGTAGAAATGTAGCAAACATGTATACCACTAAACGTGTTCATTCTACACAACTAAGGTTGCACAATTCAAAATAGTTCCTTTAATTTGCAGTTTTTATCCCTGGACGGTCAACATAGCAAACCTGTCATGTTCGATACCAAATGTAGCGGATATTTCATCGCATACATCCACTGCTTATTGCAATAGAATAGTAATCTTGTAAGCGTGCAAATGTTGTTCATTAATAATGATTTTGATGGCAAATTCTTAATTGAACAATATTAATTGTGACAAATAATATTGGAAAAAAGATGAAAAGTTTCTATGCAGGTATTTAAAAACAAAATATGACTTCTGATTTCCCTTAACTGTGGTATTGTCTGCCGACTCCCTCACCCATCAAACACCGGAAAAGGCAACCATGTCGTCTGCAGATACTTTCTACTGCGTAATCTGGTAACGGAAAACTGTGCCACGTGAGAGCAATGTGATCAAGCTGTTAGACTAACAATTTTCGGTATTGAACATTACCGGTCTCGAACATTACAAACCACGGGAAATGAGAGAATTTCAACATCAAAATATTATTTTCGTTCCAGATGATGTATTTGTGTTAGTCATACATTGCGGGAGTTTAATTCAATATACCATTTTTTGCCGATACATACGTAATTAGCCTGGTATAATGATCGCGAACATTACATGCATTTTTGCAACAAATCTATGCACATTTTTGTATGGCATTTATTTTTCATTTCGTATTGTACAGGTTACATCAAACGACCTTGTATGCTTAATATAATATAGAATCTCCATTTGGTCACGTTTCCGTGTATAAAAACCAAAACGTTGTTTTGAAATATCAAGAAGAAAAACGTCGTCTCGTACATTTCAATGCTTAATTAAATTTCGGCGACAGCCATAATCGGGGGCAAATACTTAGTACTCCACGTGGTCCTGCTTTTGGTAGTTATTTGCCTACCCAGAATATGTAAAATTTATGGGAACCACCTAACCCTTTCCTTTCTTGTGTATTTGCAAATTTGTAAGTGCGCAAACAAAGAGAATTCGAAAAGCGACAGTCTCGAACATTACAAAACCGGGTTTTCCCGTGGCTCATTTTCCCTGAAAAGGTACTTTTCTATAGGAGGTTTATCATGATACCTTTGGGACCTGTTGTTCTGTCATATAAACGTATGCATTGGTTAAAAATGACTGCTTGATTTCAGAAAATATACGCCGACTGCAATATCCCAATTCATTTGAGAATGCTGATAAAGCAGTGCTATGGCAGGCACCATGATCTTGTTGATCCGTACAGTGTGGCCATTTCCAGAATTAATTCTGATGTGTTTGCCGATGGAAAACCAAATGAAGACTTCCAAAATCTCGGACATACCCTTCTCGGCATTTACTCCCTTTCTTCGTTCAGGTCGATAGGCATGGTGGGCGAAACTTGCTTACCAAGTAATGCTTACTATCCTAGGACGCCTGATTACACTCTTCTGGAGTCCATGTCTGTTGGTCTGAACATTGATATTTGTCATTTGTCTATTGATTTATGATTTTGGATTAACGCTTTGGTACTACGACCTAAACTACTTTGGATCACTTCGGTAGATTATATAGAAAAATGGCCATTTATGGTCACTTTCGTATGTAATCACTTTTGTATGTAATCTTTTTAGTTTGGGGATCCATTTTGAAACTGTGTTATATCTAAAATAATGACATAATGAACAGTGTTATGATGAGGTTGTGGTGTATATTTCTGCTTCTGACATTGATTGCTAATGTGCATTAGAACATAGAGACATTTTAATGCTTAGCCATGATCTATGTGTGAATGTAAAGGCATAGCATATACCTGTTCGCATTAACACAAAGTAGGGTTAAAATGGTCTTCATTGCATGAACTGGTCATTATGATAAAATTCTGATAAAATGTTTGGAGTTTAATGGCCAGTCAACACTATTTAGGTCATATTGGTTTCGCTGACTTAAGAAGCTTAAGGACAGTTGCCATTCTTTCTGGTGAAAGAAGTTGCACTGTCTGAAATATAAACTCACCCATAAGGCTGCCCAGGAAAAGTTAGTTTATTTATACTGATCAGCTCAATATTACCTAACGAAGGTTCTCTTGGCCTTTAAACTCAAAATAAACGAACAGATCATGAATAGTACATAGACAAAGTTGGCATGTCGCAAAATGGCAAGTGATGTATGTCCAGATCATACATCTTCAGCTGCATGGTTTGCTCCAGATCTGCACCATCTGCCCATATGTTTTCCCCCATAACTATTAAGAACGTTTGCCTTAATTGATAGTTTTATCCACCAGTAAGTTAACAAAATACAAGCAAAGTTATATTGTTGAAGTCTGTGTGACTATCACTGACCAAATGCTAATATCCAGGTAATAGTTATTTATAGCTATACTATAATTCTTATTGTTGTGACAGACTGCTGTGTACAGAATGAGATCTTTAAAACATGGACTAGGTTTATATGCTGGAATACTGGCAAACAGTGTAGACCCAGATAAAATGTCATAAACGGCACAACTACGGGCCTCAAAACCTTGTCAATATACATAACGTTAGTCCACGTCCCCCGCCACCATTTTGAAAATTCAGAAACACAGGTTGTGTTCGCGTTCCATACGCTATTCCTCCACACATCAAAACGTTAGGACCGCCAAACCAATCTTTTACCAGAACATATGCATCACTAAGTCTCTCGCCGTCACGTCTCCAAACCACCGTACGTCCATCGACGTGATCGATGCAAAAACGTGATTCGTCGCTAAAATGAACATTTCTACAACCTCCTATTTTGATAGTGCCCGCACCACCTAAGCCGAGCTTGCCTGTGGCGTACTGTCAGATTTGGACCATGGTAAGGTTTGTGTCCTTTAATGTCAGCGCTACGGAGGCGACGTCGAACCACCTGAGCGCTGATTCGAGGGTTGTTCCGACCCGGCGCCTCTCTTGTAGTTACAGATGCAGGCCGATTCCGTTGTCGCAAGTGAGTAAGGCGAATGTACCGGTCTTGTCTTTCTGAAGTCCCCCGTGGACGTCCACTACGTCGATGATCGTCACGTGTGCCCGTATCACGTTCCCATTCGATCAAACGAT
This sequence comes from Lucinisca nassula, assembly GCA_963580285.1. Lineage (NCBI taxonomy): Eukaryota > Metazoa > Mollusca > Bivalvia > Lucinida > Lucinidae > Lucinisca > Lucinisca nassula. Next base: position 61,429,539 of record OY757025.1, read on the forward strand.
AAATTGTCGAAATGTGACATCCAAAGTCCAAAGCAACATCCCATGCACGCCGACCACTTTGCAATTGTCCCAACACACGTTCCAGTCTCGTAAAGACAGGCGTTGCATCACGTTAACATTGAAGATATTGACTCGGATTCTTTTGGTTTTGCGTTCGCTTTGGTCACACTTTCTTTCCTGGCACTGCGTCGGTCACATTTGCCCATTATTGCAGTTGTACATTACATACACTCCAGGTTTGCAGGATGAAAGCCTACACAGTAATCATGTAATTACGGATTCTCCCTGCACAGAGTGTGTGTGTGTGTGTGGGGGGGGGGGGCAGTTAACGTCCCGATCTGAAGGACGGTGCACTTTATGACATTCATCCCTGCAAACGATGCCAATGGAGCGTGTTCGGACACCGAAATTTTATTGCCGCTGCCGGGGCTCCAACCCGGAACCTCTAGCACCAGAGGCAAGTGCACTAACCACTGTGCTATCACGCTCCACCACTGTCCATCGATAAACGAGGCGTAAATTTGAACGGCGGCAGTATTTTTTTTTTATAAATTTAAGTACATACATACCCGATTTTGTGTTATGAAACACATTTTTGAAATGTCTCTGTGAGCTTTGAAAAATGAAGTTAAAAATGATATTAAAAATTTCGCGTTTCTTTTGTGGTCCAGTATATATAGGTGTGTTAGCCCCCGCCCACCGGGACTTGAAGAAATAGATGGACTGCATGATGCTTCCACGCAGAGCTGAAACCGATCCGCACAAGAGCACTGGCAAACCGCTTAAAGGATCTATGCCTGCGCAGGCAATGCGGTGTGAGTCCATGCTTATAAACCTATTGGTTTCAATGGGCTGCAGGGCTTGAGATGTCATTTCATCTCAAAGTCGAGTACAAGTCCCACAAAATTGGAAGCAACGTCTTCAAAAAATGACGGGGACGTTAAACTTCAAATCAAACAAACAAACAAAATATACAGGTGTGTTTGCGTGATGATGTTATATTACTTCCCTTATCCCGTTGATGGCTGGTTCAAATTGACAGTTTGATGTTTTGGGTTTGTAAAGCTTGAATATGTTAAGAAGAGTTCAATCAGTTAGAAATTATATACATTTATTAAAGCTTCATTCCCGAACAATGGCATATTGCATCTTAGCAGCTAACGATTTTCTAAAAGTTTGCGGCCAATGGATATATTGCTCAAATGATTCTATGACAGTTGCTCACATTACAATTAATCTATTTGAACTGAAATAAATAATCGTATCTTAAGATACGGTAGGCGTTACAAAGATAATTCAGGTATAAACTTCCTTATCTCCTATCAGAAGTATATGTTGTGGTACTTGTTAGGATCACCTCCGATGAGGCAACTCTTAACAAGTACCCCAAATATATATATTTATACCATAACAATCCTTGGTAGGAGGTGTAACGAATAAACCATCTTATTCTTCTTTTCAGAAGTATATGCTGTGGCTACTTGTTGTGGCCTCGGATAAAGCCACTCCTACAGTAGTACTCACAACATATGATTTCTTATCTTCTTTCTTATGGATGTTTTCATTGCTCTTAAAGGAACTCATTTTTTATTTTTATGATGTCATAACCCTTGTTTCGCCTCCTTATCTGGAGCAATGAAATATGTTTGCAAACAGTGTGGATTAAGATCACTTTGCACACACAAGATTCAATTATACAGACACAATTTGCATTCTTTCCTATCTCCAAAATGGCTCCTTTTCCAATGAAAAAATGTTATATTTATCTTATCCATACTCTAAACATAGGTTGTGGGTGCTCGCTATGTCTAGGAGCAGAAAATTGGAAATTAATGTATACCCCTGTAACCCCAGTTTTCTCTATATATAAACTGTGGCTTAGAGGGGTGTTCAATGCACGCACTTGTTATCATAATGAGGAGCAGAAAATATATATAAAGGATCTTACATGAGTGTTCATGTATTATTGAATTTATTAAACGAGTTGAGGAAAGGGGATAAAATGCGAGGCTTTGCCGAGCTTTTTATCCCTTTTCCTCAATAATATATTAGCACGATTGCAAGATTCTATTTATCATATGACATTTAAAACGACTTTCATTCACGATTGTTTACAAAAAATGTCAGTATTTCGTCATTAGTAAACGCAACGTCGTTAAGGACGTCATACATGTAACGTTACGGGACGTATCTAGCTAATTTGCATATTTAATCCACTCGTGGATTATCGAAAATAATACATGGCGTTATTACACTCTCAGACGCGACGTCATATGATAAGAAAACGTATGTGATAAAAACATGTTGTCAAAAGAAGAAACTGCTCAAATTGATTGTGCAATTTACTCTTATGGCAAAATTTGTTTTTCGCTAATCAAAGCCAAGAACTGACAGATAAAATCACTGAACAAACAAGAAATATATGATGAAAATGAAATGAAAAAAAAAAAAATAATAAAATAAAAAAAAAAAATGAAATGAAATGAAAAAAAAAATGCCATTACCGGCAATAAAATGATTGATAGAATAGGAATAGGTCAAACCACTAGGAAAAATTAGCCAATTTGTCCTACATTTTTTTTTATCCTAGTAGAGAAATTTCCATTAGAACTGAACATATTTTAAAAGAGTCACAAGATGCTTAAAATATGTTTCATTTATATTTATATGGTGAAAAATTTCTTTACAGCATTTTTTCCATTTATCTATTTTTCCCCTTATCCAGCTGAACAAGACAACCCCTATATATGCAAACGCTTTAGCTCCAGATAAGCCATCTGATCAGGATCTTCATTGTTCATCACGCAGTTTGTGACAGGTTAGAGAAATTTTTATATCAAATAAACATTGTTAAAAGAGTAACAATATGCCAAAAAACATATTTCATAAAATTCTATAGTGAAACACTTCCTGAGCATAATAACATGTTTTTCCTTGTATTTATTTTTTTCCTTCCTTTTTTCAGTATATGTCCATGAGGTGATATACCATACCAGCAGCTGACATTTTCAATAAACATTAATTATTTTCAATTATCATAGCCATGATATGGCTTATTAAAGCACTGGTCCTCCTTTATTTGGTCCTCAAATTATACCCCTGGTCCTCTAGAGGACTTGGTCCTCAGTCCTCTGGACCTCCAGTAAAAGTCCTCAAATTATACCTTCCTCAATAGGTCTGCCGGACCTGGTCCATCGCTTATAGTGTTTGTCTCTCCTACGTATAAGGTCTTGGTTGAACCATGGGAGACCATTTCGTGACCTGGCCTTACATATTGGGATGCAGGTGTCAATACCATGTTGGTTTTTGTTTGTTTGTTTGATTTGACATCCCCGTTAAACACTATATAGGTCATTTTGAAGACGTTGCTTCCAATTTTGTGGGACTTTTACCCGACACTGAGATGAAATGACATCTCAAGCCCTGTCGCCCAATGAAACCAATAGGGTTTATAAGCATGGACGGTCCGACTCGTATGCCCACGCCCATAGGGGCTTGAAGAAATATATGGGCTGCATGATGCTTCCACGCAGAGCTGAATCCGGCCCGCACACTAGTACTGGTAAACCGCTTAGAGGATCTAAGCCTGTCCAGGAACAGCGGTGCGAGGCGGACCGTCCATGCTAATTAATCCTATTGGTTTCATTGGGCGACAGGGCTTGAGATGTCATTTCATTATTGATAATTTTACCTAAAAAAAAAAACATAAGTATTTATCCCCAATCCTCTAGGGTATTGTCAGAATGACATGTCATTATCAAGAATTACACATTGCTATCTATATCTATCTTAATATACTGCAGCAACCTATTGAGAGTATTATGTGCAGTTTAAGGAACTTGAACCAGACCGTTCGGAATACATTGGTAAAATAATGTCGTCTTTATGGTTTGATTGAATGGTCTTTTCGCAAGGGGGATCCTCTCTGTCTTGTATGTATTGTCAGAAATGCATTTTTAACTTCTAAAGAGCATAAGAATTATACACTTTGGTCGTGTCAGGGTGTGTGTGGTGCCCTCGCCTTTCTGCTTGACAGTATTTATATTAGATTCGGTACTAAGTTATTTAGACAAATTGTGGGTATTCCGATGGGTACGAATTGCGCACCTCTTGTGGCTGATCTGTTCTTGTATTGTTATGAAAGAGACTTCATGTTGTCGCTTTCGATTGATAACCAATCTGAAATTATTGAAGCTTTTAGCTCCACTTCTAGATATTTAGATGATTTATTAAATATTGATAATACCTATTGCGATGGTTTGATCAGTCAGATTTACCCCCCAGAACTTCAGTTAAATAAAGCAAATTCTTCTAATACCGAGGCCCCGTTTTTGGATTTACATCTATCTATTGTAGATGGATTTGTTTCGTGCAAAATTTATGATAAACGCGATGACTTTGATTTTGAGATTGTAAATTTTTCCTTTTTTGGATGGTGATGTTCCTCGTGCGCCATCCTATGGCGATTATATTTCGCAGTTAATTCGATTTGCTAGAGTGTGTAGTCATGTAACTGACTTCAACACTCGTAATAAATTATTAACGGCTAAACTCCTTAATCAGGGTTATCGGTACCAAAACTACGCAAAGCCTTTTCAAAATTTTATAGACGCCATTCTGATTTAATTTCAAAATTCAATATTGGACTTAAATCTCTTCTGCAACAAGGTCTTTCGGAACCCGAATTTTATGGTGACTTAGTATATAAATTCAGAAAAATATATAATCGTAATGACTTCAGCACCCAATTTCGTAAAATCATTCTTCGATATAAAAAGATTGGGAACAACATGGATGTTATACGACAGACTGCATGCATGGTAGTTAACCCAATCACGGTTGGCAACTTTGCTTCCCTCTTTAATTGCACGCCGGTGGGTCAGGCCTCAGATTCTATGACGGCTCCAACGTAAAGGCTTATTGAGAATTAGAGAGATCTAATTCAAGGTAATGTTGGTTGGTGCCTGATGCTCTGTCTCTTGTCGGGCCCATCGGAGTCTAACTGTTGGTTTTCTTTTGCTCCAGCATTTCAGTGGTTTCTTGCTGTCGAGTCCTCACCGTTGTCTCACCTCTGTCGTTCTTTGATTTTTGTGTTCACGGAGATGTTGCACTGATGAGTTAGGAGGCCTTCATGCGGACTGAACAAATTATTTATCTAAATCGCGACGGAAGTAAGGGCGAGGATTGTGGCCACTTAAAATCGATTTAAGCCCCCCAGTGGAAATCATTCCACTGACCGTTCCAAGGCGGTTCTTCTGTGGCGGTTTATTTATGTTGTTGTTTGTTACTTACTGTGTGTATCACTTGTGTCTTTTTATTTTGGATGGCCATATGGCCATTTTGTGGGAAAGTAGCTGTCCTTATGGCTTTCCTTTGTTTAGGTTTCCATTATTGTCTTGTCGCTTAATGTTTGTGTTTCTTTCCCTTTGGTGTCTTTGCTGGGTGGAGTAAGTTAATTGTATCGATTCCTGATCTTTGTTTTACTTCTACTTTGAAGTTATTTCAACATAGTATGACTATATGGAGGTCAACAACAAGTGACCATGTGAGGTTTAACAGGGTTTCCATTGCTAGAGCGGATGTGGCGTCTTTGACTAATTACAGTCTATAACACATCTGTTAACAATTCACGTGAAAATTAGCTGTTTAGCGGGTGGTGGGGGCTAAACAGCCCTTTCAAGATAATTTTAACATATATCAAGCCGATCGTTCGGGATGGCAAAAATGGTAGAACATAATGCAGAACTTGTATTTCCAACATGTTTCTTGAGCGGGATGCGAGTCACATATTAAGGGAGTGAGATCTCGGAGAAAAACCAAGCAGAACTTGTCTTTCCACAAGTGAACTGAGCGGGGCGCGAACCACGGCGGTGAGCGACCTAATGAGTAAGACTCAGCGCTCCTAACCACTAGGCCACCGAGACCCGTTGAAAACAATGTATATGTACAATGCAATGACAATGTTAAAGTGATGTTACGTGCATTATAGAAGCAGTGTTCGTCTTTATTACATTGGAAATACAGAGAAAAAAATCAAATTTTATCAATTTTTTTATTCTGTTGCCAAGATAGTTCAATGAATAAAGAATAAAAATCAGAGAGAATGAACAACAAACATTAAAATATACAAACATACAAGTAATAACAGCTTGCTTTCAGGTAGTAATAAGTAGTATAGAGAATTGTACATCGTCCCGCCCATCGGGGCTCTTGAAGAAACAGATTGGGCTGTATGGTGCTTCCACGCAGAGCTGAAACAGGCCGCGCACATGAGTACTGAAAAACCGCTTAGAAGGGCTAAACGGCCCAGGCAAATTGGTGCGAGTCGGACCGTCCATGCATACAAACCCTGTTGTTTTCATTGGGCAGCAGGGCTGAGTTGTCATTTAATCTCAAAGTCGGGTAAATTCTTTCTTTCTTTCTTCCGGTTTCGCCTTAGCCCCATGAGGGGACACAGACGGTGTATATTACATACACTCCAGTTTTGCAGGGTAAAAGCCTACACAGTAATCATGTAATTGCGGTAGGGTTCTTTAACCTGCACAGAGGATGTTCTCTCCGCACATGGATGGGGGGGGGGGGGGTGGAGGGTGCTAAAGTTAACGTCCCGATCCGAAGGACGGTGCACTTTATGATATTCATCCCTGCAAATGATGCCAATGGGGCGTGTTCGGACACCGAAATTTTCATACCGCTGCCGGGAATCGAACCCGGGACCTGTAGCATCAGAGGCAAGTGCACTAACCACTGAGCTAACGCTTTTTGTCCGGCGTCCATCCGACCGTCTGTCCGTCAACAATTTCTTCAAATGACATCTCCTCCGAAACCACAGTGCCAATTTTAAAATAATTTTACAGGCATGTCCAACAAAATTGGAAGCAACGTCTCCAAAAATGACATAAACAGTGGTATGATGCTTGAATTAACAAGTCGATGTGGTGTTGCTCCAATCGTAGATAGTTGCATTAATAGGAAGATATGATCTGGGACCACACTGTTTGCAGCTTTGACTTTGAAAGTAAATAGCAGACGACAATTGTTGTGATTGGCATGTTAAAGAGTTCAAGTGACATAAGGCACGTGCCAACAATTGATCCAATTGTCTAAATGCGCTGAAACTTTAACAGGTATTCATTCAAGGTATAACACAATGAGCACGACAATTTCTTCTCTTTAATTACCTGTGCGTCTGATCAGACCCGTAGCAATGGATGATTTCTGTCAGTTGGTTTGATTTATGATCAGACTGCGCGAAACCAGACAGACAAGAGACCTTCATGGGCGCCCATGTAAATTATAGAGCATTTGTCTTGTGCACTGGATTCGCGGTTGGTGTTGTTAAGTTGTCACGGATACAAAACATTTTATAGCTCAGATCAACCAAGCATAAATTAAAACTGCCCATAAGTTATCAGACTCAACAGACTTTTAATACTCAAAGATATACAGATCGTTTTCATTTTTATGCATTTACTGGTATTTTGTTTGGGTTTTGTATTAGCTTGGTAGACATATCTTTACAGTGTAGATCCAAATGAAATCGCTCATCATGAGCTATCGCATTTGGATCGACATTTTAGCTCACTTGAGCTATTGTGATTGCTTTTTGTCCGGCGTCCATCCGTCCGTCTGTCCGTCAACAATTATTTCAAATGACATATCCTCCGAAACCACAGTGCCAATTTTAAAATAATTTCACAGGAATATTCCTTGGGTGACCCTCTACCGAAATTGCTAAAACAGTTCCGCTCCGGCTGAACAAAATGGCCACCAGAGCTAAAAATAGAAAAATCTGTAAACGACATCTCCTCCTAGGCTGATGGTCTGGTTTCAAAATAATTTCACTGGAAAATTTATTAGGTGACCCGCTCCCAAAACTGCTAAAATGGTTCTGCTCCGCTGAACAAAATGGCCACCAGAGCTAAAAAAAAAAAATATAGCGACATCTCCTCCTAGGCTAATGGTCCGATTTCAAAATAATTTCACAAGAATGTTCCTTGGATGACCCTCTATCAACATTGCTAAAATAGTTCCGCTGAACAAAATGGCCACCAGAGCTAAAAATGGAAAAACCTTAGAAAACCTTTAAACCACATCACCTCCTAGGCTAATGGTCCGATTTCAACATAATTTCACTGGAATATTTATTAGATGACCCTCTATCAAAATTGCTTAAATGGTTCTACTCTGCTGAACAAAATGGCTGCCAGAGCTAAAAATAGAGAAAAAAAATTAACAACATCTCCTCCTAGACTAATGCTCCGATTTCAAAGTTGCTGTTCTTGTTTCAGTTGCAATTATTTTTTCCACGAAATGACAACTCCTGCAAAATAATGCTCATGCCCGCATATAGGCTGTGCCTAAGTTCATATTAAAAGATGTTATAGCAAACACACGAAACTGTAGAGAGGCTGGAACAACATACTTAGGCACCCAAATCTCGCCTGGAATCTCGTTCAATTTCTCGCGATAATCCACCATCTTTACAGAGTTCATAAGAATTGTATTCACATCCAAAAGTGTCACGACAAGGTTTCTTATTTTCAACCCGAAACTTATAGGCATGTAATTACTTGTTCTCTTACAAGAGAGCAATACTGACATGTTTTTTTTATATTGTTTTGTGCTACGGTAGCTAGGCCTTGTCAAGAAAACTTTCCAATTATGTTTTTCTTGATAAACGTAGGTTTCTTCGTTCTTTTCGGACGGTTTCGGACCTGCACACACCTAAACATATGTTCTTGATGGAAGTTACGTCTGTCAAATTAGACAGATCTTGTTAAGAGGGCGTATTTTCTAACCAACTAACCTTCTTGAACCCTCTGTTATTCTCTGCTGGCTGGCCAATGTGGTCCTCCATACAGGTGGCGTGTCGATCAGGCGACCCGACTTTGCGAGCTATTATGGCAAGGCCATCGCATGATCGTACACGTGTACTGACCCATCCCTATATAAGTAACTGACCGCTCAACATCGGGTGTGGGACATTATTTCCAGAGCCGACGTTGCAGTATCGAGCATAGGCCGATAGCAGTGAGTAAAATGATTTTTTGTTTATTTATTATCTTTGATTCTTAGATGCAGCGCTACTCTTGCTTGTCAGTATCCTTCTTGTGTTAATATTGCCATTTCTTTTCCCTGTACAGCACATAAGGGGGGGGGGGGGCACCTTAGTGTTGGGCAGAGAAGAAATGGAACGTAAGCGCTGGATCTATTGCTTACATGGATCGCCATCTATTGTAAAGGTAGATAATTTTGGCGATTTATGTACCCGCGTTCATAGTAGGGGAGATAACTGCGTTAGGATTAAAAGATACCGTGTAAGACGGCGTTTGTTCATAGGGCACGCACGCACGCATCTTTTTTCAATATAATTTGTTTAGATTCTGATCAGGCGCAGTTTAAGGTCACACATACCATCATTATCGGCGCTTCATTGCATTGAAGGTCCTGATCAGACGCAGCACTGAATTTTCGCAATAATGTTATTGTACATGTTTTTTTTTCTTTCGTTGGAAGACTGTTCAGATCCAATGGAAGTTTTAATAAAATAGTGCCAGGGTGCATTTTCTGTAGACCCTGATCAGACGCCACCTGCGTCTACGCGCGATATGTTTTTTTTATCAATCATATGGCTCCAAGCAGATTTTCCAAATATTTTGAGGGGAGTACATTTTGCTCACCGGTCTAGCCTGTAAGACTGGGCGAGCATACTGTACTCGATGATGGATGACAAAATAATTTCCTTTACTCGCCGTCTATTGGCAAGGCGAGGAGTCCCAGCATCTACGGCTGGTTGTCATCATGAGTTAGTACCCTTTATCCTTAGTTTAGAGTCGGTGTACTTATATCAGAGTACTCCGAGCTGCAGTGTTAAAATAACGGTGGTGCACTCATTTTTTCGTGTTTCTGCTTTGGCATGCGGATTGTGGGTACTCGTTAGAACGGCCTCACGCAGTGATACTGTTCTAACGTGTGGGCGCGGTCCGTATTCTGGGCAGAAGTAGGGAACAATGGCAATCTTTTGCACCGTCCTTTTCAGCCATATGTTTTGTTAGAAGAACATTATATTTATGGTAACGCATTGGTTGTTTGCGCAATGGCGTTCTAAGGGACAAATTCCAATCATTTAAAAGTGTAATGTTTCTGTATTTTTATTTGTACATGTATAAGCTCGTTTCTTAAGTGTAATAGTTTTGTCTTAAAATGTAGTAAGCTTTGGTGCACTGAGGTTATATCAGTCCCACCACGTGTATTCGGCCGCAACGTCGTGACGTCAAATTGACGTTGACGTCGAATATACGTTGATATAACGCTCGCTTGCCCGCTCCTAGTGATCTGTTATGCAGGTTTCCCGTGCAATGAGGGGTGGCTTTCATTTATCGCATTTGTCAAAGGTCAAATTATCCTGAAAGTTTCACAACCCCCCACTTGCGCGGGCATGGCATCACACATCAGGGAGAGAATTTGAAAAGTTGAGGTTAGCAGAGATTATTATGAGATGTTCGTTAATTTCAGACATCTGCAAGGCTTTATGATCTACCAATGGCCTGTGGCCCGTAGTAGCATCTAATCGACTATTTTGTCAAGCCAAGAGGGTAATCCATACTTGACGTAGTCAGAAACGAATCTTTTATATGAAGGAAGAATCTCCAACATGAAGGACGTGTGAAGGAGGCATACAGGCGTCCCGTGTATCAGAGAGATCTCCTTAAACGTGTATGGTTCAAAAAATGAACACATCTCGTATATTACAATCCTAAAAATGGGAACAGAAAAGGAATTCTCTTATTGCTCCTAAGAGCATTGTGTCTTAAATGTAAGACATAAGTAACTGTTGTTTCTCATAAGTGAGTGTGTGTTGTCTACTGTTTTATTGAAGTGACGTGTACTGTTTTATTGAAGTGATGTTGTAAATAAATATTTGTGTTACTTGGACCTTGTTCCTTCTCGATTAGACCACCCCTCGTCTATCTTGACGCACGCTGCCTTTGGGTGTGTGTGAGGCTGAACGGAGCCGCGGGCTAGCTCAACCTCCCACTCACCGGAAGTCACGTGACATTGGTGTCAGAAGTGGGATAAGGTCTTTGAAAGAAAGTGCAGATCTTAAGTTATTAACGGGCTCATTTGCATGTGTTGTTCTCATAGTCCAAGAGCCCATTCATTTATATTTTTGTCGATGTAGCGGTTTGTGATATGAAGCTACATGTATGTTCAAGTATTGTTATAGTACTGTGAAATCAAATCATGTGAATGAAAATCATGTAAGGAGTTAGTAACTTAAGGGAATACTGAGATACAGCTTCATCCTTTTCTCGGATGGTGGTTAGAGTTTCCAATTATTTACGTCAGCCTAGTGTTACCGCTCAATGTTCCGTTGTGTATGTCCCTTGTAGCTTCCCGTTGTCGTGGTGCTTTTTGTTGAGTCTTCCTCTTTTGAATTATGTTTCTTGTCCGTGACGTCACGTAGGTCTAACGTCAATATGACGTCAGAATAACGTTGTTATTGACGTTCATCAGTGATATTGTGTTAATACGCGAGGCGTAGCTTCAATGGTAATAATCATTTGGAGTCACGTTCCTGTTGGTGAGTTATGATAAACGTAACGCCAATTGTGACGTTCAAATTTTGACGTTTTTATGAATAAGCTTGCTTAACAACATTAAGTAGCTTGTTTGATCAGTATTTTATCTGGTCTTGTTCACAAGATATCTAACTGGTGAAATATTGTGCTAGTTTTATAGCATTTGCCATTTATATTTTTGACCGACGTGTAATTATACATCATTCCAAAATGGACAAGTTATTGGAACAAGGAACCCGCTTAGGTTATGAGGGGCAGGAACTCCAAAATTGGGTTAAGGAACAGCAGGCATTTGAAAGGGAGGAAAGGGTCCGTGTAAGGGAGTTGGAGTGGCTAAATTAGCTCAGGTAGAGAAGGATAGAGAATTGGAGTTAGCTAAGGTAGAGAAGGATAAAGAATTAGAGATAGCTAAAGTAGCTCAGGTAGAGAAGGATAGAGAATTGGAGTTGGCTAAGGTAGAGAAGGATAAAGAATAAGAATTGGCTAAATTAGCTCAGGTAGAGAAGGATAGAGAGAAGGATAGAGAATTGGAGTTGGCTAAAGTAGCTCAGGTAGAGAAGGATAGAGAATTGGAGTTGGCTAGAATAGCTCAGGTAGAGAAGGAAAGAGAATTAGAGTTGTCTAAATTGGCCCATGAGAAGGAAATAGCGGAGTTGAACATAAGGTTAGAACGCGAACGTTTGACGGCAAACGTTAAAATCGCGCATGAACAGACTGAGAAAGCAGCGCGGGCTAAGGATCCTAAGTTGCCTTACTTTGACGAGGCAAAGGATAAGATGGATAGTTACATTTCGCGGTTTGAGAAATACGCGACCGCGAATAAGTGGGAAACGGATCGTTGGGCTATAAATTTGAGTGCATTATTAAAAGGCCGTGCCCTGGAAGTTTATGATAGGCTCTCAAATGAAGATGCAAATGATTATGTTAAGCTCAAAGAAGCATTGCTGAAAAACTTTGACATGACTGAAAGAGGTTTCCGTAAAAAGTTTCGTTACGAGAGACCAGTTAAGAGTGAAACTTTTATACAGTTCAGTGGCAGACTGAGAAGTTATTTTGATAAGTGGTTGTCCCTTGGTAATGTAACAAAATCATATGACGCAGTCTGTGATTTTATGGCAAGGGATCAATTTTTGGAATGTTGCAATAGGGAATTGTAGGTTCATTTGAAGCCTAGGGAATTTGAAAGTGTATCCGACATGGCTAAGGAGGCCGATCTCTTTGCGGAAGCGAGAGGCGGTGTCCTTAGCTGTGTGTCGAAGGCAGCTCAAGGCGGAAAAGGGGGGCCTCAAAATAAGACCAACGATCTGAACAAAAATAATGATACCACCTCCGTTAAGAAACCGGACATAAAGTGTGGTATATGCGGTAAGGCGCACTTAACATTTAAGTGCTGGAACCATCCCAGCCGTAAGATGGTTTCGAGCGCGAATATAGAGGAAAATAAAACGGTTGACAATACGGCTGACCATAATATTGGTCGTGGTGCTAACCGCGGACGCGGGAGAGGTAGAGGAGATTATCGCGGACGCGGTAGAGGAATGCATCAGAATCAAAACAGTAGTGCAGCTAAGGGAGATCATCAGATAAGCTTTTGTAGAGCAAATAGAAATAACAATGACTCTATTATTGATAGTGATATACAGAGTGCTTATCCAATGAAAGATGGTATTGATACTTCTTTGAGTAAGGATAAGGAAGGGGTTTGTTATTTCTTGAAGTCTAGGCTACCCACAGCTCCCGGTTTGGTGAATGGAAAAAAGGTAGTGGTATTACGAGATACTGGGTGTACTGGTGTGGTAATCCGTAGATGTTTGGTATCTGATGATCAGTTGATTGATAAGGAATCTGAGGTCACATTGATTGATCAGACTTCCAATGTTTGTCCTATGGCACTAATTGATATAGATTGTCCCTTTTTCAAAGGTACTACTGAGGCATTATGCATGGATGATACACTTTACGACTTGGTTATTGGTAATATTGACGGTTCTAAGCTGCCTGATATGTCACATTTCTCGGCAGATAATGCAGCTAGTGTGGTTACCAGGTCACAAGCTAGGAAAGAAGAAAAAGTGTATAGAAAACTTAAGGTCCCGGAACAGATTTTGAGTGGTGACAGGGAAGCTTTCAAACTTGCTCAGCAGAGTGATTCTAGTTTGCACTTGATCAGGCGTAGGGTACAATCTGGGACAGTTTCGGTCACTAGAGGCTTGAATAGGGGTGAAGCTAAGTTTGTCAGTAAGAAAGACTTGATGTATAGGCAGTTCACTCTCGGCAATAAGACCTCATTACAACTTATTGTTCCTTCTGGTTATAGAGAAAAGGTTCTTAAGCTTGCCCATGAATCTTTATTGGCAGGACACTTGGGTATCAGAAAAACCTTGGACAGAGTTGTATCAAGGTTTTATTGGCCTGGTGTTTGTGCCGATGTATCTAGGTTTTGTAAGTCGTGCGACATTTGCCAGAGAACCATACCAAAGGGTCGTGTCCCTTAGGTACCTTTAGGTAGAATGCCGATTATTGATACACTATTCAAGAGGGTGGCTGTTGATATTGTCGGTCCCATTGAACCTCGGTCTGATCGGAAGGCCCGGTACATTTTGACCTTAATTGATTATGCCACGCGATATCCTGAGGCGGTGGCATTGCCTAGTATTGAAACTGAGCGGGTAGCGGAGGCCCTTGTCGAGATGTTCAGTAGAGTTGGTGTACCTGATGAGTTGCTTTCAGACTGTGGTACCCAGTTTACGTCTGAGGTCTTGAAGGTCAGTAGGTTGCTTTCATTACAGCAATTAACGACATCGATTTATCATCCGATGACAAATGGCTTAATTGAAAAATTCCATGCTTGCCTGAAGCAGATGCTGCGCAAGTTGAGTGCTGAACGACCCAGAGACTGGGATAAGTATTTACCCGCATTGTTGTTTGCTGTAAGAGAAGTTCCTTAAGAGAGTCTTGGTTTCTCGCCTTTTGAACTATTGTTTGGTCGTAATGTCAAAGGCCCAATGTCTATTTTGAGGTAACTTTGGTCAGAGAAGGTAGAGGATGAACAGGTGCATTCAACTTATCAATATGTTATTGATTTGAGGAATAGAATTGGGGAAACGTGTAAATTAGCACATGAAAACCTTAGGAAGGCTCAAATCAGGCAAAAAAGTACTATGATACGCGCGCGAAGTCGCGCCAGTTTAAAGTGGGAGATAAAGTTCTCATCTTACTTCCCCTTAGTAGCAACAAGTTGCTATTACAATGGAAAGGCCGGTATGTAGTTGAGGAGAGAACCATACCAAAGGGTCGTGTCCCTAAGGTACCTTTAGGTAGAATGCCGATTATTGATACACCATTCAAGAGGGTGGCTGTTGATATTGTCGGTCCCATTGAACCTCGGTCTGATCGGAAGTCCCGGTACATTTTGACCTTAATTGATTATGCCACGCGATATCCTGAGGCGGTGGTATTGCCTAGTATTGAAACTGAGCGGGTAGCGGAGGCCCTTGTCGAGATGTTCAGTAGAGTTGGTGTACCTGATGAGTTGCTTTCAGACTGTGGTACCCAGTTTACATCTGAGGTCATGAAGGTCAGTAGGTTGCTTTCATTACAGCAATTAACGACATCGATTTATCATCCGATGACAAATGGCTTAATTGAAAAATTCCATGCTTGCCTGAAGCAGATGCTGCGCAAGTTGAGTGCTGAACGACCCAGAGACTGGGATAAGTATTTACCCGCATTGTTGTTTGCTGTAAGAGAAGTTCCTTAAGAGAGTCTTGGTTTCTCGCCTTTCGAACTGTTGTTTGGTCGTAATGTCAAAGGCCAAATGTCTATTTTGAGGGAACTTTGGTCAGAGAAGGTAGAGGACGAACAGGTGCATTCAACTTATCAATATGTTATTGATTTGAGGAATAGAATTGAGGAAACGTGTAAATTAGCACATGAAAACCTTAGGAAGGCTCAAATCAGGCAAAAAAAGTACTATGATACGCGCGCGAAGTCGCGCCAGTTTAAAGTGGGAGATAAAGTTCTCATCTTACTTCCCACTAGTAGCAACAAGTTGCTATTACAATGGAAAGGCCGGTATGTAGTTGAGGAGGTAGTTAATAAAATGGACTACAGAATTGATGTAGACGGGGTAGTGAAGACATATCATGCAAATATGGTAAAGCAGTACGTCGAACGGCATACTGCGTCACATTGCCTTTTGTCAGCAGAATCGGTATGTTCCACTGAGGACGATGAGAGCGACGTACTATCATTAAATGATTGTATTTTCCCATTAGGATCTGATAATGAATCATTTGAAGAAGTCCAAGTTTCGGACAAGTTAACGCAGAAACAACAAGATGAAATCAAGTCGCTCATAAGTCAGTATCCGGACGTATTGACGAGTATACCGGGTCGTACTGACCTAATCAAACATGATATAAAACTGCTGACGACTGAACCAGTAAGGTCTAAGGGTTATCCTATCCCGTATAAGACGCGTGACGTCATGGAAAAGGAACTTCAGGAAATGCTTGAGTTCGATGTTATTGAGCCCTCGGTTTCGCCATATTCCTCGCCGATCGTTCTTGTACCAAAGAAGGACGGATCGATACGGTTTTGTATCGATTTCCGTAAGCTAAATAAGATTACGGAATTCGATGCAGAACCTATGCCGAATATGGAGGAAGTTATCAATAGAATGTCTGGCCATAGGTACTTCACGAAAATGGATTTTTGTAAAGGTTATTGGCAGTTAGTCCTCGCCGAGGCGGCAAAACCTCTAACTGCATTTGAAACTCCTAAAGGGCTTTTCCAATTCAAAACCATGCCGTTTGGATTGGTATATGCCAGTGCTTCTTTCTGTAGGCTGATGCGTAAGGTTTTGCGTGACCTTTCCAATGTTGACAGTTTTGTTGATGATATGTGGATTTTTACCCAAACATGGAGGGAGCAATTGACGTCTCTACGTCAGGTTCTTGACCGCCTCAGGTCAGCTGGTTTGACGGCGAAACCTTCTAAATGTATGATTGGGTTTGATAAGATTGAGTGTCTTGGTCACAGTATCGTCGAGCAGACGTTAAGACCGCAAGAAGACAAAATTCATGCCATTAAGGAGGCACCCAGACCCTAAACTAAGAAGCAGATCAGATCTTTCCTTGGCTTGGCAGGCTTTTATCGGAGGTTTATCCCTAATTTCGCCACCATTGCTTCCCCGTTAACTGATTTGACAAAGAAGGACAGACCTAACAACATCAAGGATTGGCAAGACTGTCATGAGAAAGCTTTTCAGACGCTGAAGAATAGGCTCACGTCTAGCCCTATTCTTCGCCTGCCCTTGTTTAATGACAGTCATCCCTTTATTCTTAGAACCGATGCGTCAGACACGGGCATTGGTGCTGTCCGTCTGCAAGAGTTTGAGGATGAAGGTAAACTTCCAATAGCGTATGCTAGTAGGAAACTTCTACCTAGGGAACGCAACTACTCTGTCATTGAGAAGGAATGTTCAGCCATTGTATGGGGAATTGAGAAGTTCCACAAGTATCTTTTTGGGGTAGAGTTTTGGCTTGAAACTGACCATAAGCCTCTGTCGTACATGCAGTCCGCCAAGGGACTTAACCCTCGTATAATGAGATGGGCATTAAAGATCCAGCCCTATCGATTCAGAATCATAGCCATCCGAGGACCGGATAATGTAGGGGCTGATTATCTCAGTAGATCATAAACATAGTTCTATGTATATTGTTGTATATAGCTGTGTGCAGGTTAACAAGAACCTCTTGTCGATAGTTAAGAAAAAGGAAATCTTTCATATCCTTTTCCTCCCAAAAGGGGGACTTTTGTCACGACAAGGTTTCTTATTTTCAACCCGAAACTTATAGGCATGTAATTACTTGTTCTCTTACAAGAGAGCAATACTGACATGTTTACAAGTTAACCGAATTTTTATTGGACGGGTATTTAAAAAAAATCCGTCCTTTAAAATAGCGATGTCCGGGCGGGCGGGCGTCCTGCGGGCGGGCGGGCGTCGTCCCAGGTTTACCTTTTGGTTAACCTTTTTTTCAAAGTGATATTTTTCATCTATTCTGCAGCAGATTGTTTTAATATCAGGACTGATGCATAAGTGGAGGTACCGCTTTCATGTATTATCCCCTTTTGGTTAACCTTTTTTTCAAATGCCAGTGTAGTGGATAGAGTGCTGGACTACGAATCCTATTGTTGACTATGAATCTGAGGGGCGTGAGTTCAAACCCAGGTGGAGACATTTTTTTTTTTTTTTTTTTTTTTTTTTCTTTCATTTTTCATTCTTTTTTTTCTTTATTTTTCTTTTCTTCTCCATAAACACATATGAACAATTATTATCTTCCTCCCCTGATAGTTGCTAGTAATAATACATACATGAATGCACAGGCATGGAATTTTTTTTTTTTTTTTTCGTTTTTTTTTAGCTCACCTGAGCAGAGTTGATGTCCGTCGTCCGTCAACAATTTCTTTAAACGACATCTCCTCCTGGGATAATGGCCCGATTTCAAAATTATTTTACAGAAATGTTCATTAGGTGACCCTTTTTCAAAATTGCTAAAATCAGTGGCCACTAGAGCTAAAATAGAAAAAAGCTTTATTTTTTTTTTTCTTCGTAAAACAAATAAACAAATCAACCCCCCCCCCCCCCGCCTCCACAAAAAGTTGTTACTGGGTTAGGATATTGCATTTGTTCTGTACATACATGCATACATAGTTTTACATACATACAGAAATGTTCATTAGGTGACCCTTTTTCAAAATCGCTAAAATCAGTGTCCACCAGAGCTAAAAATAGAAAAAAAAAACTTTATTTTTTTTCTTCTTAAAACACATAAACAAATCATACCCCCCCCCCCCCACCTCCACAAAAAGTTGTTACTGGGTTAGGATATTGCATTTGTTCTGTACATACATGCATACTTAGTTTTACATACATACCCTACTCGTCCCACCCTAACCTAGCATACCTTACCCCACAACCCCACCCAACCCCCATCCCAAAAACAACCCCAATCCACCCCAACCCCACCCCATCCCACCACTCCCCACCTTACCCGACCTCACCCCATCCCACCCACCCAAGCCCACCCCACCCCTCAACCCCACAACACCCCATCCCACCCCACACCCCACCCCACCACAAATTCCACCCCGTCCCACCCGACTCCTAACCCATCCCACCCCACCCTACCCCACACCAGCACACCCCACCCTACCCCACCCATGCCACCACCATCCTAACCGTACTGAAAAAAAACGTCCATAATGCCATTAGGCATTTTTCTTGTATTGTTTTGTGCTACGGTAGCTAGGCCTTGTCAAGAAAACTGTCCAATTATGTTTTTCTTGATAAACATAGGTTTCTTCGTTCTTTTCGGATGGTTTCGGACCTGCACACACCTAAACATATGTTCTTGATGGAAGTTACGTCTGTCATATCAGACAGATCTTGTTAAGAGGGCGTATTTTCTAACCAACTAACCTTCTTGAACCCTCTGTTATTCTCTGCTGGCTGGCCTATGTGGTCCTCCATACAAGTGGCGTGTCGATCAGGCGACCCGACTTTGCGAGCTATTGTGGCAAGGCCATCGCATGATCGTACACGTGTACTGACCCATCCCTATATAAGTAACTGACCGCTCAACATCGGGTGTGGGACATTATTTCCAGTGCCGATGTTGCAGTATCGAGCATAGGCCGATAGCAGTGAGTAAAATGATTTTTTTTTTTATTTATTATCTTTGATTCTTAGATGCAGCGCTATTCTTGCTTGTCAGTATCCTTCTTGTGTAAATATTGCCATTTCTTTTCCCTGTACAGCACATAAGGGGGGCACCTTAGTGTTGGGCAGAGAAGAAATGGAACTTAAGCGCTGGATCTATTGCTTACATGGATCGCCATCTATTGTAAGGGTAGATAATTTTGGCGATTTATGTACCCGCGTTCATAGTAGGGGAGATAACTGCGTTAGGATTAAAAGATACCGTGTAAGACGGCGTTTGTTCATAGGGCACGCACGCACGCATCTTTTTGCAATATAATTTGTGTAGATTCTGATCAGGCGCAGTTTAAGGTCACACATACCATCATTATCGGCGCTTCATTGCATTGAAGGTCCTGATCAGACGCAGCACTGAATTTTCGCAATAATGTTATTGTACATGTTTTTGTTTTTTTTTTTTTCTTTCGTTGGAAGACTGTTCAGATTCAATGAAAGTTTTAATAAAATAGTGCCAGGGTGCATTTTCTGTAGACCCTGATCAGACGCCACCTGCGTCTACGCGCGATATTTTTTTTTTATCAATCATATGGCTCCAAGCAGATTTTCCAAATATTTTGAGGGGAGTACATTTTGCTCCCCGTCTAGCCTGTAAGACTGGGCGAGCATACTGTACTCGATGATGGATGACAAAATAATTTCCTTTACTCGCCGTCTGTTGGCAAGGCGAGGAGTCCCAGCATCTACGGCTGGTTGTCATTATGAGTTAGTACCCTTTATCCTTAGTTTAGAGTCGGTGTACTTATATCAGAGTACTCCGAGCGATACATTGTCGCTGCAGTGTTAAAATAACGGTGGTGCACTCATTTTTTCGTGTTTCTGCTTTGGCATGCGGATTGTGGGTACTCGTTAGAACGGCCTCACGCAGTGATACTGTTCCAACGTGTGGGCGCGGTCCGTATTCTGGGCAGAAGTAGGGAACAATGGCAAACTTTTGCACCGTCATTTTCAGCCATATGTGTTGTTAGAACAACATTATATTTATGGTAACGCATTGGTTGTTTGCGTGGTGGGGGCTATATAGCCCTTTCAAAATTTTCACATATATCGAGCCGATCGTTTGGGTTGGCTAAAAATGGGAGAACCAGGAGAAAATCAGGCAAAACTTGTCTTTCACACATGTTTTTTGAGCGGGATGCGAGCCACCAATTAAGCGAGTGTAACTCGTGGAATTACCAAACAGAACTTGTCTCTTGCCACAAGTGAACTGAGCGGGGGCGCGAACCACAGCGATGAGCGACCTATTGAGAAAGAGTCAGCGCTCCTAACCACTAGGCCGCCGAGACCCGTTGAAAACAATGTATATGTACAATGCAATGACAATGGCATGTTAAAGTGATGCTACATGCATTATAGAAGCAGTATTCATCTTTATTATATTGGAAAGTACACGTTAGAACACTCTATATTTTAGAGCAAAATTAAGAAAAATAAGGTTTACCCCTGCAAACCCAAGTTTTTATATATAAAACAGGGGTTCAGGGAGGTCAAAATTATATAGGCGTGTTTTCGTGATGCCGTGTGTTTTCAGGTTTCCCTATCCTTATGTGTAGCATCACGTGATCAGGCCGGTGTAATGAACACCCACTAAACCCGACTTATATAGAGAAAATTTGGGTTTACGGGGAAAACAATACTATACATATTTCCGTTCTTAGGCAAAGGTTCTGGGTACTCGTTATAACCGTCTCAAAGGGGCGGTTCTAACGAGCCCCACGACGTTTTAATAAGAAAAATTTCATCCTGAGTTTTCATAAGAAAAGTAGTTATTTTGGAGAAATGAAAAATGCACTTTGTCGCACGTGTGTGTTATCTTAATTTCTATTGGTAAGAACGTCTCATTGAGACGGTTATAACGAGTACCCACAATATTTTTAAGGACGAAGAAGGGAAAGATAATATTTTCTTTTATGACTGGCTTGTTCTTATTTCATTTATATTTGGGTCAATGTTAAACATATATATTTTCATCTTCACTTATATTTTTGCACACAAAAATCACTATCATCCTTAAAGGAGCCGTCTGATCTTGAACCGCACTGTTTGCAACTTTGAAAGTAAACAGCAGACGACAATGGTTGTGATTGACATGCAAAAGGGATAAATGACATCTGGCACGTACCAACAATTGATCCAATTATCTAAATGTGGTGAAACTTCAACAGGTATTCATTCATTAATCAACAATCAAGGGTTTATGTAATGAGCCGGAATACGACAATTTCTTCTCTTTAATCTGATCAGACCCGTAGCAATGGATGATTTTTGTCACTTGATTTGACTTCAGACCAGACTGCGCAAATCATTACGAAAACATGTTTATACAAATACATGAAAAAAAATACGATTAAGAATTGTGATATTATTTTCTTATTCCTGTTCGGGTTGGACATACTTACCATTGCAATAAAATCGCAAGTTATATGTCCAGAGAGCAACCATAATTGTTCCAGATATGTTATATATTGCATTCAAATACAATTTTCTAATGTTTTCCAGTATATATAAGTGCTTTTTGGTATTTATATGTGCTTTCCGGTATTTTGGTTTGCTTTCCGGTATTTTGGTGTTTTCCGGTAAATGTATGCACCGCTTTTCACAAACTATAACTCGGGGGTACAAAATAAAGCCTTGGGAATAGTAAAAGACACAATGAGCTATCTGGCTACCTGTGGAGTTTTTGATGTTCTACACCACCATTAACTACCTAAGGGGTGTTAATGAGTGTGTTTGCTCAAAACGCAGTGCCTTTATTTCATATTATATTGCACTTAAATATAATTTTCTAATGTTTTCTTTTTTTATTTTTCTCCTATTACTGCTACTCGCTCACATCTGAGCATTACGAGCAGGATTTCCTGGGTGGTAACCAATACTTTTTTTAAAAAAAAGCAATGTGGATGAAGTGCCTTGCTCAAGGGCACAACACTTTGGTCAGCGTGAGGCTCGAATCCGCAACCTCTTGATCACAAATCCGATGCGTTACCACTGCACCAAAGCGCTCCAGTATATATAAGTGCTTTTTGGTATTTCTATGTGCTTTTCGGTATTTTGGTTGCTTTCCGGTACTTCATTGCTCAGCCCCTGTGCACTGATCCAAATCTGGAGTGTATCCCGGGGAAGTCAGTTTGGCGTCTGCAGCTATTTTTAGATATGTGGTGCACGCCGGCATATTGTTTTTTCCAGTATGGAAATGTTTCCAACTGAAATTGATGGCGCCTTTTCATCAATGAGTTTTCTGTTCTTTTTCAACGAAGTTATGCCTACCTGTGAAGCTACTATGAAGTTATGCCTGTATGTGTTGCTTCTATTTTCAATTTTGATGACGTCACAAATTTGGGATGTAACAATTATTCATTAGGCCTATCCCAATATCGGGCTATTGACGTGGCATGTGCAACGAAATTTAGACCACGTCCGCCATTTTGACAGATAGATCGACATTGTTGCCAAGGAAAATTTGTTATAACGCTCAAACTATACTGTCTTATACAGCTCATTCGTTCATACAGAGGGACCAATACCTATAGGTATTTGTTTTATATGGAGATTTTGTTTTTAAACAAGAATATGTCTGGAGTCACGCTACGAAAATCATTAGTTCCTGCTTTTTGACGTCTGGAATTTGTGGGTGGGGTAGACAGCAGCTTTGACAGTCATTCACTTTGTACACAACGATTATATTTCACTATTTTGAATTTCCGATGTTTGTATTATTCTGTCTGGAATAGTAAGATAAACGACCTGTAGTTGTTTGCTTAGTTCACAGGAATTTTTATCCATCTTCTTCAGAATCGGAATTGTTACTGACGACACGTCAAATGACATTCATACACTAGGACCTGTGATGTGGGAAGTTAGTCCCGCTACAGTCCCTAGCTCTAACCAAAGAGGTAAAGGATTTAGCTACACAATCATCAGCACCTTCAGCTGTCGAAATAATCAAATTGGGAAGGGGGTATCGGGACAACACATAGCCGACGCGGCACATAACCAACTCGGCACATAGCAAACTCGCCCACAATAGTTATAATAATTATAGACGGATCCAATGTTTTGACACGTGACCTTGTTTACCTGTCATTGCGCGTGCGCAAAATTACTTTTCTTTCCGATAACGATCTTTCGTGGTTGGCAAAAAGCCCCTGGTCCCATATAAACACATTGTAAATTGGTTTAAAATTACGGGCATATTTTAGTTGACTGTCACAGAAAATCGATCGAATTACACTTTAAATGGGTAGATATATATATTTTAGAGTTAATTCATGCATCTTCCGAATATTGTCATTCGTTTTACGCATTTTTATTACAAATAATTAAGACCGTCCCGCCTCGTTACCTGCATAAGTTTAACAGGTAATTATCATCAAAAACATCCTCAAATCTTCTAGAAACCAATAATTACTAGCTAAGAAATGTCTATTTTAAAAGTTTAAAGCTCAAATTTGTCGTTTCGAGTCCAAACAAAATACAAGTTTACAGAAAATAACATTGCGTTTACAATGGCGATAAACGGCCAAATACGTTTTTTGCCCACCACCGGTACGTCCCGGCAAATAGTATAATTGAGCGATGACGTAGTGTTTGGATGTGTCTATATACATGCTTATTAAATAATAAAAAAAAAAATTATCTAAATTAATAAGCTCTGGATATGACTTAATTCAGGGCCTGACAAATCCAAAAATTTTCCACTTGTCCACCAGGCAAGTAAAATATTTTGCACTTACCCAGCTCAAAATCCTACTTGCCCAGGATTTTGGAACTCAAACTGGGGTTGGATGTGGGTGGGTGGAGGTTAATGGTGACGATGATGACGACCAACATGAATAAATATAATCCGTGGTTTCTGTCAAGTATCAAGCACAACCATTTTCCATTAGGGTCTAGTTATTTCATGTTTGTGTTTATTTCCCTTTGGTGTCTCTGATGGGAGCTCAGGGTTAATTGTATCGATCCCTGATCATTGTATTCACTTCTATTTATTTCCCTCTGTGCGGTAAAACGGTAGAAAATACTGTTGTTGTACAGTCAATAACGATACCTTTCAAGTTAATAGGAGTTTTTAGGAATTCCGTTTATGACGTCATTCTTGCGCATGCGCAGAGTACTGGCCGTCAATTGAAACGGCCATCACTATTCAAATGTATTGGCCGAACGTAAAATGCTAACAATATTCAGACATTTTGAAAGAAAATATACCCGTTTTCATTGAAATAATATGCCTCGAGAAGGAAAGAATGATATTTCGCTTCTATTACCGAAATTCATTTATCCCAAATCCGTTTTTAATTGACGAAAATCTTTTCGTGAGTGACCCATGTCAAGGGCTTGAGATACCGTTATTCACCAAAGCTTACTTGCAAAATAAGTTTTTACGCAATTTTCGTTTTATCTATCTAATCTATCTATCTATCTATGTCAGGTTGTGTTGTCTTCAAAATTTATTTGGGAAATGGCCGAACTTTTTGCAAACAGTGTAGGCCCTGATCAGATCTGGGCCTGCACTGTTTGTCACTTACCCCTTTTGGGGTTTCCGGTATCAAACGGGTTAATGTAGACCTAAGGGTTGGGCAAGTTGAACCAATCTACAAATCCACCAGATTTTACAGTAAAATCTTGCACTTGCGAAGGAGTGTTTCATTCTTATGCACTGAAATGGTGTTCTACGTTTGTTTTGAATTTAATGTTCCAATCCCACTGAGTCTTGATGGGTCCGAACACTGGACAAATGACATTTTATTAAGCAAGCCGTATTATCGCCAACGCAACGTTCTGACGTTTCATCGACGTTGCAATGTCAAATTCAATGAATTGCTTTGAAGTTGGTTTGATGTAGACACGAAGTTGTTGACACGCTACATGTCGGTTGACGTGGCGTCATTTAACGACAAACTGCAATTTACATTTGTCTGCGCTCGCAAATTGTTGGTGCGCTAAGAGAGAGAGAGAGAGAGAGGCCCTGTTGGGTCGTATGTACAAGATATCATTTTCGTAATGCGAAATTTCACATCTGGCAGCATATCGGTGTTTCTCCCTTTATCTTTCATTAGAATTCGCCAAAAGTTTAAAGGAATTCCACTGTTTTACGCAGTAATTAACACTTTATCTGTCCCACTGCCTTTGAAGCAATACGACAGATGACGGCCAGGGCTTTTCCCGTTCTATTTTTAGAACCGGAAGTACGTCAGGAAAAAAGCTCCTATTGCTGACATAAGCTTTTGATGTGCACTATGGTCCGAAGGAAATGTTTATTGGAGATCATTAGACAGGCCACCCCTTTTATAGAAGGAAAAAAAGTGTCTTTAACCGATTAGCAATTTAAGACACAGTTATATGAACTCAATTAGCTTGACATGCACGATAAACACGAGCTGCAGCCGATATAGATCTACTCAAAAGATCAGAAGTGTCGGGGCAGCAAGATAAAAGATTAAAAGAATGCAGTTTATTTAACTTGCAATTAAATGATCCAACCAGAAGACGAAGACCCCCTACATCTAAAACGAACCAAAACTTTCACACCCGCCCTACAAGTAGAGGTGTGCGGTAAAACCGGTAAATACCGCGGTTTTGTCTCTTGTGGTACGAACCGCGGTATATTGCCTAGTACCGGTACGGTACTCCGGCAATCTCTTTGACTCCGGAATTGTGCATTTTTAAGCATATTGAAATGGTTATATAACTTTTATTTCAAAACAAACACTTTAGCAATGAAGTGTGCTTATCAGTAGTGCTAAAAATCCAAACATAAAAAATTATACTGGATTGGACCTCCTCATACCATAACCAGTCACTGAAAAATGCGACCAAAAATTTGGCCCGAGAAATTCTGGATATGGTAGTTGACTGTTGCAGGCATGAAAGCATGCAAATAAATGCATGGTCAAGCTGTTTATTGTCATGACTGCAATCCGATATAATTTATCAAACGACACGCTATCCAAGTTAAAAATAAGTCTGGCGAAATATCAGTAGACACTGGTGGTTCAATGGCACGTGCACAGAATCAATGACATGGTTAACTTTACGCTTTTTGTCACATGTATTTGAAAACACACTGTGTTAATTATTATACCCCCGGCATACGAAGTATGTCAGGGGGTATATAGTTTTCGTCTTTCCGTCCGTTCGTTGGTTTGTATGTTCGTTGGTTCGTTAGTTTGTTCGTTCGTACGTTCGTTCGTCAACCTTTACGTCAAAGTTTTTCGTTAAACCTTTTTGATTGCTCATATCTCTGTAACCACAGGTTGGATTCTCTTCATATTTGGTACAGGATATCTCTATAGCATTACCTTTCATATGGAATATCTAAGCCCTTGGGTGGGTTGTCTGTCTGTCCGTCTGTCTGTTCATCTACTTTTACGTCAAAGTTTTGTGTTAAACCTTTTTCATTGCTGATATCTCTGTAACCACATGTTAGATTCTCTTCATATTTGGTATAGGATATCTCTATAGCATTACCTTTCATATGGAATATCTAAGCCCCTGGGTCAAGCCCCTGGGTGGGCTGTCTGTCTGTTCATCTAATTTTACATCAAAGTTTTGTGTTAAACCTTTTTCATTGCTGATATCTCTGTAACCACATGTTAGATTCTCTTCATATTTGGTATAGGATATCTCTATAGCATTACCTTTCATATGGAATATCTAAGCCCCTGGGTCAAGCCCCTGGGTGGGCTGTCTGTCTGTCTGTTCATCTAATTTTACGTCAAAGTTTTGTGTTAAACCTTTTTCATGGCTGATATCTCTGTAACCACATCTTAGATTCTCTTCATGTTTGATAAATGATTTCATGATGCATGTCCATTCCCCCACCCATGGTGACCTTGACCTCAAGGTCACGGACTTAGAAATTTTACATTTGGTTAAAGTTTTATGTCAAAATTTATAGATGCCTGTGTGTTCTATTTGATGCCCTCACTCCCTTGGTCCATTTAGAAATTTTATGTTTGGTTTAGCTTTTACAAGCACATTTATAGATTCTTATAGCTTCTTGACTTCATTCATATTACATACAAGCTCGAAAGATATATCAGAGGGTGATGCTGGCCGGGGGTATACGTGACCCACTGGTCACTTTCTCTAGTTGTTTAAAAAAATGGATTATAGTTAATTTGCTGATTAATGTAAGCAAGAAATATGATTAGAGATGGACTAGAGTCAGTATATATCACACCATGATCCGACTCGATAGATGCAAATGTCACAGATTTCCGAGACTATAAATTTTTTTTTTTTTTTTTTTTTTTGTTGATAAGATTGGATGATTGTTGAGAGATTTACTGGTTATAAAATGCCAGGGATTTTCCTACCCTTCTAAATCAGGGTCCAGGGGCCGTTGGGTTTGGGAAAAACAGCTCGCTAATATTTAAAGTTGGGAATTTAAATCAGCTGTAACTTAGTCAATTTTGGTTCAATTTTCACGAAATTTTCATCAAAATGTAGCACTAAATCAGAAATTGAGAAATTTGTTGTAAAATTTGGGAATATCTGTCTCTAAATTGGGAAAAATAGGGGCCGATTACTGGCCCCAAATTTGCACTAGGAAAATCCCTGAATGCTTTTATTCTTCGTAAAACAATTATTAGAATTAAAAGACTTTGCAGTCGGGTACCAAGTATTAAACCACTGAGCACCAAGTAAATCTAAAATGCACAGGGAAATACAGCGTAAAAGAAAGAAACCATATTTTCTGTTTTTTTTTTTTTTTTTTTTTTAATATTTTACCAAGCCATCCATTAGCAACAAAACTATCATACTATTGAAACATGAAACAATTTATATTTGAAATGACAAAACTCAGTGGTAAACAATCACTATCTACCTATCTCTACATAATTCTAAACCATCTTTCGGGTGTTATTAGAATGTTACTTGCGCGTGGCATGCTAGTAGTAGTAACAGAATTAAAAAGTATCCTTATAGTGCAGTGTTTAAAAATGTAAAAGAAAAGGCTATAAATCAAAGATAGAAAGGTTGGGTAAGTTAAAAAGTAGTTTAGTAGCATATATACACATTTAGTCATATATTGGCAGAGACAAACTTTCACAGATACTAAGCCCATGAAAAAACATGTTTGGACCTGATTAAAAAAAAAAATACATGTATATCACCTTTTCCAAACTAAAAATATCACTACAAGATCCAAATATCACTACAAGATCCAAAGAGGAAGGTCATTTTTCAAATGGGCAAGTGGATGTATTTTCTTCAGCCTACTAAGATACTGAGAAAGCTAGGTATATGGCTGCTTCTTTGAAAGTTTCAGTGTGTGGTACACCACGGTATGGGCAAGTGGATGTATTTTCCTCAGCCTAGTAAGATACTGAGAAAGCTAGGTATATGGCTGCTTCTTTGAAAGTTTCAGTGTGTGGTACACCACGGTACATACCGTGGTATTTAGCTAAAAACCGTGGTACTTCATTTTCTGTGGTACCCAACTCTACCTACAAGCAAGTTCAATGCGGTCATCATTTTCACCATCCAAATCGTCGTCCACAAACCACCACTCCCATTTGTCTGCACGCGATTGGAAATGACGTCATCCGACCCCAGCAACCCCACACATGTTTATCGGCATTGTTTTATTTTAATGGGGCGTATCTCTTTCGTGAAAAAAAATGTTTGGAACCAGTAAAAAACTTTAAAGTATTTTCTCGATAGCTAAACGGTTGTGGATGTAGGTGTGTCTAATCCGCGGTTACAAACATTATAACATTCGACTTTTTTCCGCCAGCGTCTGCAGAGCTCTCACTAGGATTTTGAAAACAGGATTCCAGGAATCCTTCCTTGAAAAAAGTTGGATTCCCACATAAAAAGTTGGATTCCCACATAAAAAGTTGGAGTTCCGATCTTGATCGCACATAGAACATAGACAAAAACTCCTTATTACCAGGCTACACGTCCGTATGAAAAACTGTATACTTTCATGGCTCCCAAACTCTTTTTTTTTTTTTTTTTTTTTGATAAATGCATTTAATAACTTCGTTCCAAACATGTAGATTGTGGGTACTAGTTAGAAATATTTCACTGATGTGTCTATCCCCCCCCCCCCACAAACACACACACACACACACAATGCAGTTGCTCAGATTTATTCTCACACTTCTAGTCAAATAATGCCACATAAAAATAAGGTAGTATTAGGAGAACAGCAGATATAATGTAAACCCAGATCAGAAAAGCAGCATTCTATTTAGCTATATTTGTGCTTTCCAATTCGGACGTATATGTACGTGACAGTAGCTCAATTCTTTTTAATTGGTGAAAACAAATACGTAGGGGAAGCATCCTTACCACGTCTGACTTCCTGTAATTGTTAAAAATGATGGTATTTTGAAGAATTACATACATTTTCGTCACCAGTAAACGTCGAAACACACTTTGACCGAGCGATAAAAAGTACGATCGTGTAGTCGCGAAAACACATGACATTGGTAATTCGTCAATTATATCGTCTTCGCCGTAACCCTGGTTTAACTAAACGTGATATTTTACCTACTCATGCTAATCCGTTGATAATATGAGCTTACATCAATTAGTAAACTAATTAATTGTAATCCGTAATAACACGGGGATTAGCGCTGCGAGATTAAACAGGTACAATCATTTTTAACACGTGCCGCAAACCGACCACTTTCCAATATCGTCTCTCCCACTGACAGGTGCAAAAATACCTGTCAATATAGGTCACGCCTACTGATTTGTGGCACGTGCGCTTTCAACATAAAAAGCGGCGTCGCATTTGATCTTTTATTGGTATTGCATAAGCGGCCTAAACTAGCTTCTGAATTTACCGCTTCTGTAATTTTGGACGCGTGTCGCAATAAAAACATGCATACACAAGAATCGTCGGTTGTGAATTTTACGCGTACAACGGCAAAAGTTGGCGTAAAATACGCAGAATCCAGCGTTTCCGAGAGCTCTGGTCTGTTATTTGGCGCCAAAACATAACCATTCACGCGATAGTAGAATAGTCCGTCTTTACTAACGTAAGATGTAGCAAATCGTCTTTGGAGCTATTACCGTAAAAAATCGGCTATAAGACGAGGATTTTTCCCTCCAAAATGAGCCCAAAAAAACGACCCCGTCTTATAGCCGAGGTCATGGACTGCAGGCTTTTTTCCGGCAATGTCCGGCGAAGACCAGACATACGGAAAAAGCCGATCGGTGATTTATGAATTGATATAAATCGCCG
The DNA here is from genome assembly GCA_963580285.1 of Lucinisca nassula. Taxonomy (NCBI): domain Eukaryota; kingdom Metazoa; phylum Mollusca; class Bivalvia; order Lucinida; family Lucinidae; genus Lucinisca; species Lucinisca nassula. Next base: position 61,460,110 of record OY757025.1, read on the forward strand.
CCCACAAACCACCACTACTATTTTTATGCACGCGATCGGAAAATGATGTCATCCGACGCCATTACCCCCACACGTGTTTAATGTCATTGCATGTATCTCTTTCATAAAAAAAAATGTTTGGAACCGGTAAAAAAATATTTTCCAGATAGCTAAGCGGTTGTGAATAGCGGTGGATAGAAAATCAGTGCTTTGCACAGCTCCAGAATTATCCCCAGAAGCTCCGTGTCAATAACCAACAACAGCGTTCGACTTTTCCCGCCAACATCTGCTATTTGGCGCCAAAACATAACCATTCATGAGATCGTAGAAAAGTCCGATTTTATAATGCAAACATCTACCGTTAGAGCAATTAAATCAGTTTCACACTGATTGTGGATTAAATTTTATGACTGGAGGATAAACGCAAATTAGAGACATAACTTGACCATATTTTCACACCTTATCGACACGCACCACAGGGTGGCAATTATACAACAGGGATTAACAATAGTGTCATACTTGAACCGTAATAAATACACAGATGGTTTGTCTCTGAATTGACAGCGATTTACTTACTGGGTTAGTTTTACCGTATTTAAGGACTCAAAAAGACTTCTTTTTTTTTGCACTTGTCCCGACTGAGCGTCATAAGGTCAAAGTGCACCTGCCCGGCGTGATTTCGGTCTTGTCCCGGACGGCCGGGAAATTGATTTGTCAGCCCCTGTCGTCTATTAAATAGAAGTCTGTGTAGCCTAAGCCAGCAAAGCATGTACTGGGCCGACAGCGATACGACATATCGGCCCGATGTTTGCCGCTATTTTGTGCTAGCTGGGGCGTTGGTTCTGAAACTGAATAGCTAGGTGTTGTGTTCCCCGATAAAAAAAACAAAAAAAAAAACGATCAGTTACTTGTAAAAAATCTGCAACAAATATTTCTAAATTTTGTGGCTGGAAATGAGGGGTAAGTAGAGGGGTTTTCTGACAAAAAAAGGCCGATTTCTCACATCTAAATGGCATCTGGCGGTAGCAGATAGGCCCCGACAGATATGGCAAAAATCTGACCCGTCTTATAAAAGAGTATAAGCAAAATCCCACTTTAGAATAAGGCCAAAAAAAAATATATGTGTGGTTCCGGTTTCCCGACCGTGCCTAGCTTTTTCCCGCCGACCCTAATTATTTTTTCTGTCATGAATATTCCAAACATTTTATGTGCAAAAACGATCTTTCATTTTTTCATGGTCCAAGTATTTAAGTACATATTCACTAAAAAGCGCTATCATTAAAAGACAATCTGGTCGTATTTACGCATGAAAATGATGTGCGTCTGTCAAAAACAACATCAAAACATCCGTGTTTGCCTCTACAACATATAACTGTGAGCCTAGAAAAAAAATGCATATCGTAAACATCGGTATTTAAAAGCTGTTTTTTATCAATTGCCACGAGCTGTCATTTAACAGTAAGTGGCCTGTGCTAATCAATAATAATTAACCAATTGCAGTTCAAATGGGTCAGGGATGTGACACGTGGCTACTTCTGAAGAAGCCGATGCTTTGAAGTAACCCATAATTAAAATTCAAAATCTCCAGTACCTAGCACATGCAAGCCAGCCAATAGAACCACCACCGGAAAGAAAATAAATAATAATAATAAAAAACTACTACCAGCGGGTAAAACGTTTGTTGTCTCCTGTGATCAACAGGTATTTTGCATGGACCGGTAAGAGAAGGCAGCAAAATTAGGAAGCAGTTAGAACCCACAAATTTTGAGTGCAATTTGTTTTCGGAAGCGCAAGATGCATAAAACCTATGTCTCGGATGCATTAAAAAAGACAATGGAGCACAATATTTCTTGCGGTATAATGACGGTATGACCCCTCTCAATAATCAGATTAATTTTGTAACGATAAAAATTATCCAAAACATGTTTTACCACCTGTAGCGATAATTAGACACATCTACACGCTTCAACAAACATAAATAATGCCTACAGCTTGTGTCAATCTCTCAAGTATTTTCACTATCTCCATGAACAGAGAGCTAAGCCTTCACAGATGCGCAGGATGATCGTAGTCTTCGCTGGTCACACATGTATAGTTTTTGGTCGTTCAACGCTTAATTTCCCGCCGTCATTTCTGAACGTGCATTTGTTGCAATCTGAAATTTTCCCACGTTTTTCAACAACACGTCATCGATGGTTTGCACACAAAGTCTTCGCATGCAACCTTTGGAAAACATGACAGTAAAACTGTGCGACAGGTGAAGGCACAGATCAGCCTGCGCAGTCTTATCAGTCTTTGCGCTTTCTACAAACCTTTTATAGTATGGCTTCTGGTATATTCAGAGAGAAGCAAACGAAGAACTCGATGTACAGGCTGATCTTTCGTTAAAAGAAAAGTTTTTTCCCCGAGTCCTGGATGCAGTTTTACGTGTTGTAAAATATAAGGCCCTTTCACGGTCTGACAAACACGGTAGCTAATGAGATCTAGTATGCCATATGGTAGTGGCATCAGAAATGCTTACGGAGAAAAATGCACTGAATGCGTATGCGCACACAGAAAATACTCAGATCAGCTGGAAGTTCTGCACAGTCTGATCTGAGTTTATTGTTCATAAGGTTTCATTTCTCGGAAAACTTAAGACAATGTCCCTGACCAGACTGCCCGAATATGGCATTGTCTTCGCTACACGCACATGATTACACTGGTCAGGTAACTTTTCACACCTAATCGTTTAATTGGTATCACTTTCATGCACTCGTTATCAAAACACTATTATGGTTTCTTAAAGTGAGATAATTTGGAACAATAAACAGCGGGATTAGCGGTAAACCATCAAACAGGCAACAATTTATTGCTAAAAAAATGTCTAAAATATCCATTCTTTAAACAGACATGACGTTGTTATTTTTTTGTCAATTTCAGAGATTTTTGTTCCAAAATGTAAGGCAACATTTGCTCTTATCTGCAAAAAGGGTATGGTGCCAGAAAAAAGATCTTGGCGCTAGTGAAAATGGGTCTGGAGCCACGCCATCATAAAAAGGCTGGGAAAACAAATTAAAATAATAATTTGTGCAGTGTGTCTGCATTCTCTGGTTCTTGAAACGAAATCAGCTGTCAGTTTTTAGATTCATGTCAGCGTGTCTAAAAGATTGGCTTTACCGGGTGACAATAAAGGTACCATGATGAGGCACGGAGGATACACCATGATCTGTGGCGGGAAAAGAAGCTAAGCGTACCAAGAGTAAACAGAAAATGGAAAGGAAATTTGTCCCACTGCGTCTTGGAAGTGTGTGTAAGGGGTAGGGGGGTTAGAAAGAAATTAATCAGCCATACTGTAGCTCAACTTATTTATTTTAATCGCATATGATCAAAATAAAAATCCAACCTACCGATGCTAATTTGGTTTTAAAAAAAAAACGTACCTAGGTTTTAATTTGTAGGTCTTATCTAAGAGCCAAAATATTTGAAAATGCTGAAAGTTCTGGTGACAGACAGATAAAGCTCTAATGTTTTGGCACCTAGCCAGTTTTTCAGTCACTATGGGTGACTGTCAGTCTTTATCCCTGCTCGCCCTTGTACGCACCTAGTTAAATGGGAAAGCAGGCTTAACCGGGGATATATCTTTTCCCAATCTCTGCCCCAGAACATACATGTACATTGTGGTTTCTTATTACAACCGCCTCAATGGGATCATCCGATGCTTCTATTGAGTTTCCACACTGTACAAGTTTGGATTGAAGTCCGGAAATGCACTTTTCAGAAAAAGAGGCAGTTTGGGAAACATGCAACTATGCAGTAGTGCACACATGTGTCTAGAAATTTTGTCTATGTTTTGTTTGCAATCAAGATCAGGGACTTAACTTTTCAAAATGAAAGATTTTGGACTCCTGTTTTCAGTATCTATCTATCTATCTATCTATCTATCATGTTAAGACCTAAGGACTACAATTTGAAAAGACTATATAAAATAAGTTTCTGCTGGTGCTAATTACTGGATGTTTAATTTGCAGCATTAACTATGTTCTATAAAAGGGATATCCTTTGGAAGCAAGGAAAAGAAACTTTCTGATCTCGGTCTACTCTGTCATTTCATCTTGATATTTTTTGAACTTTTACATTTATCTTCAATGTATATATGGTACAATAACAGTTACAACACTATTCAAGATAAAGCAACCTTCACTAGAACAGCAAGTCCCAAAGGCTGACCTTTTGTAAAAGGCAAACACATACACAGGATGTCCAATCAAAATACTTTGTTCTGACTGAAGAACACCCTTATTTTATAACAAGTAGGACAATATGGATGAAAACTAAGCATTATTTATTATACTTTTATTTGCATTTCATAAATTGTTTACAATGTTTTGAAGTACAATTATACAACAAATTAGCACGGCCCCCGCCCATCAGGGCTTGAAGAAATATATGGGCTGCATGATGCTTCCATGCAGAGCTTAATCTGACCCTCACACGAGTACTGGTAAACCGCCTAGAGGATCTAAGCCTGCCCAGGCAAAGCGTTATATGTGTCGGACGGCCCATGCTTATAACCCCTATTGGGTTCATTGGCGACAGGGCTTGAGATGTCATTTCATCTTAATGTCGGGTAAAAGTCCCACAAAATAGGAAGCAGTATCTCCAAATGACCTTTTCAGTGTTGATGGGAAATTTTACCTCAAATCAAACAACAACAAAAGCAAAACAATATAACAAAAATAAGTGCAATGTGTAACATACTATAAATAAAAATAAAAAATAAAATAATTTTCCTACCTACAGTACAGGTCGCGCAGAACAGCCGAAAGACTCTTTATTCCAAATTTCTTCATTTCGCATGATTCTTTTGGCCCTCTAAAACATTACGAATCTGAAAATTATTCGGAGTGTTTTACTCGCAAACACTCCGCGAACCGTTGTCGTTCGCGATTCGCGGAGCATATTCCAAGTCTTTGCCGCAGGCTATCTTTGCCGCGAAATCCATGCGAAAGTTACGTGGAGTGTATTTAATTATTACCTGTGTGTACAACTGATAATTAATTATGAAAAAAAAGAAGAAGAAGAAAAAAGAAAAAAAAAAAAATAATAAAAAAATAACGAAAGTTATTGGAAATGAAAAAGGGAAAAGGTTTAAAACAGACACGGTTGAATGGCGCAGTGTATCAGTGTTGAAGAATTTATCTTTTATATGCTCATGTGTTTTCCCGGTCCATTTTCTGTATACCAAAAAAGACGATTTTTTCGATGTTTTGTCTTTGTGTATGTGTGTGTGTCTGCGTGTGTGACATTCAAGATGTTTTGTCTTCCGATGTTTGGTCGCATGTTGTTTGATGTTTCTATTTGATGTCGCATTAGATGTTTTGAAGTTTCCATGTTTTTTTGCCTTTCGATCAAAATTCGGACATCCGTCTTGGACATTGGTCGACCGACCGACAGACAAACAGATAGGCACAGACAGACAAGATAGACCAATGGACAGACAGACAGATAGAGTTTAGAAAATGCAAGATTGCATCTCGTAAACACTCCTAAATTGACCCATCTTTTTTGGTAGGTGGAGTGTAATATGGCTCTTTCAAGATGTCGATCGTTGATCAAAGGTGGGCGAAACTCCGTTTACCCGGAGAAAATCCGCTTGACCTTTCGGTGCAGAACTTAGCATGTTTTTACTTCCCTCTTTTCATTCCTCAGATGCTGCAGATGAGACTGCGCAAATGCGCAGGCTGGTCCAGATGAGGCTGAGCGGGTGCACAGGCTGTGAGGTCTTTACTGCTCGTTCAGGACTTAATGGCTCAAACTACAGTTAGCGAGGCGATTCCATTTTTTGTAGTGTTTATTCGTCGCTGCGATACATGTAAACGTATCTATGACATGACCACCGTTATCCCAATCTGAATGCCCGATGATTGTCTCTGATCAGACCTCGCGGTTGTGCAGGCTGATCAACTCTAGTCAGGCTCCAATCAACGTCTTTAACGGTCATGTGAATCTTATTGTATTTGGCTGGCGCTCGCTCGAACTTAGCTTCGTGTTTAACGAGGCGATTCCATTATTTATAATAAAAATCATGACATTTATATATATAGCATAACTTGTAATAACTCCTGTTTGTGTGTGTGCGTGTTTTTTTTTTTTTTTTTTTTGAAACCTTGTAGATCATGATCTGATCAGATGCCTACAAAACGGAAATGCTAATCAAACTGCGCATACGGAAAGGCTGATCTTCGCTGGTTAGGCAGGATTTGCAGGTTAATCTTGAGTTTTTGCATATCGTGCAAGCACTGGGTCTGATGGGTTAAAGTGACGTTCACAAGAATGATCAGTCATGACTTTAGCATACATAATTACGCCCCGCCCATCGGGGCTTGAAGAAATAGATGGGCTACGCAGAGCTGAAACCGACCACACACGAGTACTTGTTTGTTTATAATGGCCAAATCGAAATCGCTCTTGAGCACATAGCGAATTGTTCCCAAAGCTCTAGATATCTATATACACCACAACCTCTTGGCCCCCGCCAATCAGGGCTCAAAAAAATAAATGGGATGCATGATGCTTCCACCCAGAGCTGTATCCGACCGCACACGGGTAATAAACCGCTTAGAGGATCTAAGCCTGCCCAGGCAAAGCAGTGCGAGTAGGACCGTCCATGATTATAAACCCTAATGGTTTCATTGGGCGCCAGGGCTTGAGATATCATTTCATCTCAATGTCGGGTAAGAGTCCCACAAAATTGGAAGCAACGTCTCCAAAATGACCTATACAGTGTTGACGGGGACGTTAACCCTCAAAATCAAACAAACAAAACATACATAATTTTTGTTATTTGCGTAAACAGTTCAGTTCCTTATCCGAGTACCTGATGAGGTTTTCATAGACTGATCAGTCACAACTTTTCTGGCTACACAGCTATCTCTATCACCTCACCGAGGCGTTTCAAAAGGAGCGGGCCGGCGCTAGGTACTGGGTCGGATTTACAAACACTGATCAGTCAGAATCTTTCTCACTACACGGCTTACTTTATCCACTCACCGAGGCGTTTGAAATATGAGCGCGCAGGTTTTTTTCCTGTCTACAAGTCCCGAGTCTTTGCAGTTCGTGCGAGTTTTACAGTCCAGTTTGGTCACCATAGGCTAAGATATTACTAAAACACGCCTATTGAAATACTTCGGCAAAATTTTACCTCCAAAAATGGATGTTTTTCAGATAAAAATCCTGATAATTTTTCGTATTTCTACTCAAAACATAGATTGTGGGTACTCGTTAGCACAATCTCGACGAGGCGGTTGTAACGGTTACCCACAATCTATATAGGGAACATAAAGATTAACCCCTGTAAACCCCAGCTTCGCTATATAAAAGTGGGGTTGAAGGGGGTCAAAACTATATAGGCATGTTTGCGTGATGAATAAAAAAAGTAGTTGCATTCACAATGTTTGTGACAGTTGGAAGGACGGACGGACGGACGGACGAACACCAGTGACGAAAATAATATACCCCCAAAAAAAAATAACCAGTGACACCACCCAATGAATCGTATACCCTTTAGCTGAAAAATAAAATGTCGTAGCCGAAGCTGACTGGTTTTGACCGTCGGTCTCATGTTCAGCATGTTTTAAAACAAACCATTGAGATTGTACATTAGCTGGCGCTTAGCATGAACAAAGACCTAGAATAGCATGCACTGTCAAAGGTAAGTGTTTTCGCTCATTTCACCATGGATAGAACTGCGGCCACTTATGACGGACGGACGAACAACAATGACGAAAATAATATGTCCATGTTTTTTTCTTCAAAAAAAAAAAAAAAAACCCAAAAATCGGGGTATATTAAAATCAACAACACACCCCTATTTTAATCAGTAGACTCGACCAAGGAATTGTATACCCTTTTACTGAAAATAAATTCGCAGCCGGCCTCATGTTCAGCATGTAACAAAACACTGAGATCGTACATTAGTTAGCGCTCGACATAGAACCGGTGCTACTACAAAGACCGAGACGGCCCCCTCCCATCGGGGCTTGAAGAAATATATGGGCTGCAGGATGCTTCCACGCAGAGCTGAAACCGACCCGCACACGAGTACTGGTAAACCGCTTAGAGGATCTAAGCCTGTCCATGCAAAGCGGTGCGAGCCGGCCCGTCCATGCATATAAACCCTATTGGTTTCATTGGGCAACAGGGCTTGAGATGTCATTTCATCTCATTGTCGGGTAAAAGACAAAAAGTCCCAAAAAATTTGAAGCGGCGTCTCCAAAATGACCTTTACAGTGTTGACGGGGACGTTAAACCTCAATCAAACTAACAAACAAAACAAAAACCCAGAATAACAGAACTGTCAAAGGTAAGTGTATCATTTCACCATGGGTAGAACTGCGACCACTTGTGATTGCTGAATATTGATCAGACTGCATGGATGCGCACGCCAACCTGGAAAAACCGTCCATGAAAGGTGGGTGCGTGTCTTATTCCAGCGACTTCCAGTGTATTCATAGGCGAAAGGCTCATCAGACATATTACGCATGTGCGTAAAGTAAAAAAAAATACTTGCCTTTCGGGAGCAAATTCTTTCCTTCAAGAGTAGCATTGATTGATTGAATTGTGGTTTAACGTCCCCGTCAACACTGTAAAGGTCATTTTGGAGACGTTGCTTTCAATTTTGTGGGACTTTTACCCGACATTGAGATGAAATGACATCTCAAGCCCTGTCGCCAAATGAAACCAATAGGGTTTATTAGCATTGACGGTCCGCCTCGCACCGCGGTTCCTGGACAGGCTTAGATCCTCTAAGCGGTTTACCAGTACTAGTGTGCGGGCCGGATTCAGCTCTGCGTGAAAGCATCATGCAGCCCATATATTTCTTCAAGCCCCTATGGGCGGGGGCGAATTCAAGAGTAGCATACCATCTCGGAAAAGGTTTTTATTATTACACAGCACCATAGAAAGTTTTCGGTAGATTGACAGTCGACCAAAACTTACGAAGTGCAGTAGCTTTACGATACTAATTCTAAATGAGTGTCACTTATTTGTATGAAATCCAGGTAGCGGTTTATTAAAGCCGCGCTGTTCGTATCAGTGAGGCCAGAGTAGTGTGTAAAGGTTTACCTGTAGAATCGATCTGGTCTGGAAATGGCAAACATGGTAGATCCCGGCCAGAAGCCAAATAAAGGGCCTCTGATTAGAGTCTGCATTGTTTAGAGTTAAGGCATTTAAGGGATTAACGAACGAATGTCTGAGCTCCCATCCAGGGCCATTTTCCCAAATCATCAATGCCTCGATTAAACCATCTAATTGTAATGCTGTTTTCATTATTTCTCCATTAACCCATTTCAGACTGGAAACCCCTAAGCGGGTACCCTGGCAAACAGTGCAGGCCCAGATCAGACGCCGAAGAATGCGGCGTCTGATCATGGCCTACACTGTTTGCAAAAAGTTCAGCCCTTTTCTTAATCAATTTTGAAGAAAACATAACCTGACGCCCCTAAATTTTCAAATGGACTCCTGCCATATATAAGCTGGAAGATTCCATTTGGTACAAAAAGGGTTAAACATATCTCGCTTCTCGTGAACAACCAATGTGACAGATTGCTTTTTATCCCCCGACCGAATAGGTTCGGGGGATATAGCGATCAGCCTGGCGTCTGCCGTCTGTCCGTCCGTCTGTCCGTCCGTAGACGCAACCTTGTGATGGCCATAAATCCTATACCCTTTGAGATTCATTGATGGTTCTTGGCACAATTGTTCACAAGGCCGAGACGGCGTGTCATGCGCAAGAACCAGAACTCTGGATGCCATACTTCATTAGTTATCTCCCCTTTCAATAAAATAGAATGACTACTTTGTGATGGCCATAACTCCAATACCCTTTGAGATATATTGATGGTACCTGGCACAGTTGTTCACAAGGCTGAGACGGCGTGTCATGCACAAGAACCACAACTCTGGTTGCCATGGTTTTGGAGTTATCTCCCCTTCCAATAAAATAGAGTGACAACCTTGTGATGGCCATAACTCCTATACCCTTTGAAATTCATTGATGGTTCTTGGCACAATTGTTCACAAGGCTGAGATGGCGTGTCATGCGCAAGAACCAGAACTCTGGATGCCATACTTTTTTAGTTATCTCCCCTTTTAATAAAATAGAATGACTACTTTGTGATGTCCATAACTCCAATACCCTTTGAGATATATTGATGGTAACTGGCACAGTTGTTCACAAGGCTGAGACGGCATGTCATGCACAAGAACCACAACTCTGGTTGCCATGGTTTTGGAGTTATCTCCCCTTCCAATAAAATAGAGTGACAACCTTGTTATGGCCATAATTCCAATACCCTTTAAGATATATTGATGATACCTGGCACAATTGTTCTCAAGGCAGAGACGGTGTGTCATGCACAAGAACCACAACTCTGGGTGCCATGGTTTTTTAGTTATCTCCCCTTCCAATAATATAGAATCACTACCTTGTGATGGCCACATCTCCAACACTCTTTGAGATATATTGATGATACAGTACAGTTGCCGCGAAGCCTCGACGGTTTTCGCATCATGCGTGGATGAATTTTATTTTCCGCGTTTCTGTTACGTAATTTTTGCGTGGATTTTGCGTGAATTTTGCGCGAATTTTGCGTGGAAGTCGTAGGCTTCACGCGCGAATTTTATCTCGAGTTGCGCGGAGTTTCCGCGGTTAAAACAAGGTGTCCACGCATGATACGTGAAACATCCCGCGTAGTTTATCTTTAGTCCTGAAAGATCGATTTTTTCTTCACGCGTGGATGCGTGAAAATAGTGGGTAAAATTTAAGACCGTGTGGCATCTACATGTACATGTATATTAAACAGAAACGACATATGTTCTTACATAGCATATCCCGTTAAAATTACTATTAAAATATAGAAATTTATTGCCATAAAATTGGACGTAACTGAGCATTCAGACCAAATCCTCAGATCAACTATAAAATTTAGACTTTAGTCACACGTACTTGTATGTAACATCAACTACATGAACATGTACTGTACAGTGTAGCTTTCGCCAGTAAATCATTCTTATTCGGAAAAAAACTTGATTGTTGTAATCATCCAGCTGTAAAAACCACCGTAACCTTTCCCTTTCTCCACCATGCATATTGTATAGATTACGACATTTTGCTCCACGTCCAACACGATCCCAGGTACAGCAATACTTACACAGTTCATGCGTGCGCCTAGCATAGACCAAGAAGACCATGCATCTGCATCCCTAATTAGAGTCTATGTCGTACTCATCGAAAACTTTCGGAATTCCAAATACCAGTAGACCCATAACTAGGCTGCGCGAATGCACAGGCCCATCCAACCCTTCACGGGGAACCCATCTACCGGCATCGCGTCTCATATAAGCCTGAGCACAGCAACACCTGTGTGCGGCCCAGGCAAAAAAAACAAAACAAAAAAAACCAAACAAACAAACAGCACCTTGATTGACTCGGTAATAAACCCAACTTTTCTTTTCATAAAGCGGGGTTTAGACGTGTGAACAGGTCTGTACCCCACTTTATATGAAGAAAAACTGGATTTATTGGCAGGTTCGCTACCCTCTTTTTCCGCAAGAACATAGAGTGTGGGTACTCGTCACAACCGCCTCTCAGAGGCAGTTTTTCCAAGCATCCGAAATTTGAATGTCGGGCAAAATTTTCATTTAAACATATGAAAATTTCTTTAGCCTATGTAGCCGCTGAGTCCCTCAAGCATACAAAATGTCGCCCCAGCATTGGACTGACATTGGGGTAGACCATATTTAATTTTCTCAGTCTTAGATCGATTTTTATTTCACAACATGAACATGAAATGTTGATCTATTTTCATTCAAAAATTGTCCACAGTTGCTATGTTGACCTGGTGCCACGTGCAGTATTTACATTGTATTGATGCTAAAAGTGACGTCACCAACAGCTGAATGGCGTGCAAGTTTGCATGACCCAATTTCTGACACACATTAGTAACGTTTGGCTTCTAACAGACAGACAGGGTTATTAGAAATAAATTGTGCTGCTTGATGCTTCCTCGCAGAGCTGATAATGAGTAGTGGTAAACAGCTTAGAAGGTCTAAGTCTGTCCAGGGAAAGTGATGGGAGTCGATCCATCCAGACCCTATTGGATTTATTGGTTGGCAGGGTTTGAGATGTCATTTTATCTCTTTGTCGGGTAAAAGTCCCACAAAATTGGAAGCAACGTCTCCTAAACAGCGTTGACGGGGACCTCAGTTCAAACAAACTAACAGATAGAGAATGTAGATGTCAGTTTTCGATTTTATACCAGCAGTTTGTTTGTCAGTTTGTATTGGAGTTTAACGGCCCAGTCAACACTATTTCAGGTCATTTTTGATCCGGTCAGTTTACCTATCCGCACTTTTACTGGGCAGGCTTATACGTTGGCGGTTAACCAGTGCAGTGCACCTTCTTTCACCAGAAACTGACAACTGCCCTTCTTGAATCAGCGGAAGGGAGAGAATAACCGTAGAAAAGATTTCATGATCAATCTCCACGAAAGAATGTTGCCGACCTCGGCAGGTATCGAACCCGCGTCATCCTGATTACCAGTCAGATGCGCATCCGACTGAGGTTCCGATGCTGCCCATATACCAGCAGTGAAAATCACTGGTTGTGACAGTGATAATATCAATTTCGAATTCACTTAAAATTTCTATATCTATATCACTGAAAAGCATAGCACTGAACTAATTAAACACAAGAAAGCAGTCTGAAGGACAACCAAATCCCCCGCCGCATTTTGTATAAAGGCTCAACCTTGTGACCTTCACCTGTGACCTTCACCTTATGTTGGCATGGTTTATTTATGGTTCTGCACATCATCTCACTGTGGGGTATATTTCACAAAAGTTTTATGAAAATCAATCCAGGGGTAAAGGAGATATGGAACGGACACAAAATTCAAAGTTTCAAACTCGTGACCTTCAACCGTGACCTTGACCTTAAGTCGGCATGGTTCATTTATGGGTTCTGCACACCAGCTCACTGAGACAAATTATTGACCAAAGTTTAATGAAAATCTATCAAAGGGTTCAGGAGATATGCAGCGGACAAGAAAGTGTTACGGACAGACAGACGGACGGACTTACAGACGGACGGATGGACATGGGTTCTGCACATCAGCTCGCTGAGATGACTATTTGACCAAAGTTTAATGAAAACCCTTCCAAGGGTAAAGGAGATATGGAACGGACACAAAATTCCGAGTTTCAGACTCGCGACCTTCAACCGTGACCTTGACCTTAAGTCGGCATGGTTTATTTTATGGGTTCTGCACACCAGCTCACTGAGGCGAATAATTGACCAAAGTTAAATTAAAATCTATCAAAGGGTTCAGGAGATATGGAGCGGGCGAGAAAGTGTTACGGACGGACAAACGGACATGGGTTCTGCACATCAGCTCACTGAGAAGAATATTTGAAATTTAATGAAATCCAGAGTAAAGGAGATACGGAACAGACAAAAAATTCCAAGTTTCAAACTCGTGACCTTCAACAGTGACCTTGACCTTGAGTTGGCATGGCTCATGTATGGGTTCTGCACACCGGCTCATTGAGACGAATAATTGACCAAAGTTTAATGAAAATCTACCAAAGGGTTCAGGAGATATGGAGCGGACAAGAAAGTGTTACGGACAGAGAGACGGACAGACGAAGTCCATTCCTATAATCCCCGCTCCGCTTCGCGGCGGGGGATGAAAAACAGGGACGGTAAAAAACAAAAAAAAAAAAACAAATAGATTTTGTGTTTTTTTTTTGTTCTTTTTTTTTATTATTAACTTATCCAACATCACTACTAACAAAGATCATACATTAGTTAAACTACGGAGTCCGTGACATTATTTCATTTAAGGGAAATGGATACACATGTCCGATTTTCCGCCATTTTTCTAAGGGAGGCAACATTCGGGACTTTCTATTCGATTATTATAAACTATGTCCCACAGAAAAAGAGACTCTCTTAAAGGAAAGAATTTGCTCCTAATGCACACATTCTTTCCTAGAGTCTACTCTTAAAGGAAAGAATTTACTCCAAAGGAGCAAGTTCTTTCCTGTAAGAGTCTACTCTTAAAGGAAAGAATTTGCTCCTAAGGAGCAAGTTCTTTCCTTTTAGTGACAGGGGAAACATCTTTGAAGGATTTTCAACAACGGAGGGCATTGCGAAAGCACGCCTATTCAAATATATTAGAAAATTTTACAAAGAAAATCTTCAGATAAAAAGTTCTGATGTTTTCCTTATTTTGGCTCGAAACATAGATTGTGGGTACTCCTTAGAACCGCCTCGTCGAGACGTACCCATAATATATATTTTGGAACAGAAATTATAAAAATATACGCCTGAAACCCTGGTTTTACATATATAAAACTGGGGTTTACCGGGGTTAAAATTGTATAGGCGTCTTTTCGAGATGGTGTATCTATTCCCCTTGAAAGATTTACAAAACTAGAGCTATCACTAAAGGTGATGAATACCCCCACAAAAACTGCCTTGATAGTACAACAGCGCCATTTTGCAATTTTTTTCACTTGAAAGGGGCCATAACTATGTCGAAAATTGACGAATTGTAGTGGAAATCGAACTTGACCTGTATTTTATGATGTTACATCAGTGTACCAAAAATTATAAAAATCGGTGAAGCGCTTTTTGAGTTATCGTCCGGAAACCAAGTCAACAGACCGACCGACCAACCGACAGACAGACCGACAAGCTCACTCCTATATACCCCCCCCCCCCCCCCCCCCAATTTCATTTGTGGGGGGGGGGGGTATAAATAATCTATTTATTATTATTATTTTTTTATTAAAGTAAAACTGGGGTTACGGGGATACGCATTGTTTTTCTTATTTCTGCTCAAAAACATAGATTATGGGTACTCGGTAGAACCGCCTCGCCGATGCGGTTCTAACGAGTGCCCACAACCTATGTTTTGAGCAGAAATTTCATTTTTTGGTGAAAAGGAATCTATATTTGAGTAAGCGTGTTTTCGAAAAGCAAGTATGACCTTACCTGTTGGTGGGACGAAAAACTGAAACACACATTCTTATTTTCCATATGAGCTGGCGCACGACAAGGATTTTTCTACTACAGAAGTATCTGACCAGCCTGTGCAACTAGATAGCATGACCAGTCATCGCTCTTCGAATAGCCCCCACAGGAGATTCATACGAACAGCAAAGGCTTTGATCAGACTGCGCGGATGCGTAGGCTAATCTGAGTCTTCAATGGTTACATGTGTTCATCAATTTTGGCCAGTCTTCACTTGTTGTTGAAATAGCCCAGAGATCGGAATGCTCACAGGAACAGCAAATGCTCTGATCAGACTGCGTATATCAGTTACCAAACGAGCGATAGCTCATTTGTGTTTGTGACGAACTGCGGTATATCGTGGCAATCATGGGCTCGCAGCGCATGAGAAAAGGCTATGTGTCACATTAAAACACTGTTAGCCACCAAGAAGGGGAGGCTTAAGATAGACTTCCTAATACAGTATAACGGCCCCCGCCCATCGGGGCTTGAAGAAATTGATGGGCGACATGATGCTTCCACGCCCGCACACGAGTACTTGTAAACCGCTTAAGAGAATCTAAGCTTGCCCTGGCAAAGTATCAACATTGGGGCTTGAAGAAATAGATGAGCTGCATGATGCTTCTACGCAGAGCTTAAACCGACCCGCACACGACTACTGGTAAACCGCTTATAGGATCTAAGCCTGCCCAGGCAATGCGGTGCGAGTTGGTCCGTCCATGCTTATAAACCCTATTGATTTCATTGGTTGGCAGGGCTTGAGATGTGTCATTTCATGTCAATGTCGAGTAAAACACCCACAAAGTTGGCAGCAACGTCTCCAAAATGATCAGTGTTGACGGGGAGTTAAACCTCAAATCAAACAAACAAAACAGAAGTATCAGATCAGCCTGTGCATCTAGATAACGTGACTAGTCTTCGCTTGTTGCTCTTCGAATAGCCCACATAGAAGGTTATTGCGAACAGCAAGGGCTCTGATCAGGCTGTACGGATACGCAGGCTGATCTGAGTCTTCAATGGTCACTCGTCTTATCGAATTACGTGTTCATTCATTTTTACCAGTCTTCACTTGTTGCTCTTTGAATAGCCCAGAGATCGGAATGCTCACAGGAACAGCAAATGCTCTGACCAGACTGCGCAGTTCATCTCAATGTCGGGTAAAAGTCCCACAAAGTTGGAAGCAACGTCTCCAAAAATGACCTATACAGTCTTTACGGGGACGTTAAACCTCAAACAAATACCTTTACATGTAGTAAGTTACGGAGGAATAATTAATAATAGCCACATTTTCAAGAGGAGAAGACCCCGTGCTGTATTTGTTTCGTTACTCTGGCCTCATAAACCAGGGATCGTGGGGTCAATCCCCGGCTTCTCCAGACTTTCGGTTGAGTCTTTAAACCTAGGACCCGTCTCTGTGTGACCTTACCTGTTGGTGGGACGAAACTAAGACTGCATTCTTATCCATTTTCCATGTATATGAGCCGGCGCACAACAAGTCTTCAAGGCTCTGATCAGACTGCGCGGACACGCAGGCTGATCTGAGTCTTCAATTGTCACTCGTCTTATCGAATAACGTGTTCATCCATTTTGACCAGTCTTCACTTGTTGCTCTTTGAATAGCCACGAGATCGGAATGCTCACAGGAACAGCAAATGCTCTGACCAGACTGCGCAGTTCATCTCAATTTCGGGTAAAAGTCCCACAAAGTTGGAAGCAACGTCTCCAATCCCCGGCTTCTCCAGACTTTCGGTTGAGTCTTTAAACCTAGGACCCGTCTCTGTATGACCTTACCTGTTGGTGGGACGAAACTAAGACTGCATTCTTATCCATTTTCCATGTATATGAGCCGGTGCACGACAAGTCCAGACTGCGCGGACACGCAGGCTGATCTGAGTCTTCAATTGTCACTCGTCTTATCGAATAACGTGTTCATCCATTTTGACCAGTCTTCACTTGTTGCTCTTTGAATAGCCACGAGATCGGAATGCTCACAGGAACAGCAAATGCTCTGACCAGACTGCGCAGTTCATCTCAATTTCGGGTAAAAGTCCCACAAAGTTGGAAGCAACGTCTCCAATCCCCGGCTTCTCCAGACTTTCGGTTGAGTCTTTAAACCTAGGACCCGTCTCTGTATGACCTTACCTGTTGGTGGGACGAAACTAAGACTGCATTCTTATCCATTTTCCATGTATATGAGCCGGTGCACGACAAGTCCAGACTGCGCGGACACGCAGGCTGATCTGAGTCTTCAATTGTCACTCGTCTTATCGAATAACGTGTTCATCCATTTTGACCAGTCTTCACTTGTTGCTCTTTGAATAGCCCAGAGAGATCGGAATGCTCACAGGAACAGCAAAGGCTCTGATCAGACTGCGCAGATCAGTTACCAAACGAGCGACAGCATATTTGCGTTTGTGATTGCTGTAAGTGCCTTTTCACACGCAACAAAGGCGCGTGCTCTCTTATGACGTAGTGTTTTAAAACAGCACGTGCTAACATGACAAATTGTGGTAAATCCAGGGAATCAAAGACAGCGCATGGAAAAAGCTATCTGTCACATAAGAACATGCCGTTAGCTACAATGTGCTGCAAGCTTAAGATAGATAGGTGGGCCGGCTTCGGATGTTCAGTCGAATGCGCGTCTGACTGGTGATCAGCAGGACGCCGGTTCGATACCTGCTGGGGTCGGCAACATTCTTTCGTGAAGTGCACCGTCCTTCGGATCGGGACGTTAACTGGAGGCCCCCTGTGCAGGGAGAACCATCCCCTGTGCAGATTTAAGATCCCTAAAATAATTACATGATAACTGTGTAGGCTTTCATCCTGCAAAACCTGGAGTGTATGTTATATACACCTGCGGTAATGGTCAAGTGTGACCGACGCAGTATCAGTAGATAGATAGATAGATAGAAGATTGATCATGAAATCTTTTTTACGGTCATTCTCTTCCTTCCGCTGATTCAAGAAGGGCAGTTGTCAGATTCTGGCGAAAGAATGTGCACTTTACTGGTTAACCGCTTACGTATAAGCCTGCCCAGGAAAAACTGACCGGCTCAAAAATAACCTTAAATAGTGTTCACTGGGCCGTTAAACTCCAATACAAACAATCTGTAAGTTGTTTGATTTGAGGTTTAACGTCCCCGTCTACACTGTAAAGGTAATTTTGGAGACGTTGCTTCCAATTTTGTGGGACTTCTACCCGACATTGAGATGAAATGACATCTCAAACCCTGCCAACCAATGAAACCAATAGCGTTTATAAGCATGGGCGATCAGACTCGCACCGCTTTGCTGGGCAGGCTTAGATCTTCTAAGCGGTTTACCAGTACTCGTTTGCGTAAAAGCATCATGCAGCCCAACTATTTCTTTAAGCCCGATGGGCGGGGGCCGCCGATACAAAAAAAACAAGACAGATAAGGTGAGTGATGTTTAATGGTGAAATAAGGAAACCAGCATCACGACAAAGCAATTACAGCACTGGGCAGGTCGATTGTCTCTGAGTGTAACCTGGATGGACGCTAAGACTGTTTCGTTTAACCTTTAAATGCCGGTATTTTAAACAATGTAGACCTTGAACAGAGGCTTTTTATGTGGCGTCTGACCTGGATCTACACTGCCATTTCAAGTCCAGATCGAATCTACATGTAATCCTCTTTACACACCACTCTGGTCTCAATCGGATAAGAACAGGGCGGTGATAATAAACCGTTACCTGGCTTTCGTACAAATCAGTGACAGTCATTTGGACATTAGCAGAGTAAAGCTACTGCGCTCCGTAACTTTTGGTCGACAATCGACTCAAAACTTTTGTGGTGCTTTAAGGTTAAAAGTCAGCCAGCATAAGGAGGTACGGAAGAAATGGACCAGCCTCGATAATAATTGCCGCCTAGTGAGTGAGCACCATTGCTGATCCAAGACTATAACTGGCCCAAATGTGTCGCTGGGATTGCGCTTGAAAAGTTCACAGTCAGACCGTCTCTCGCCAATACCAGTGGCGTAGCCAGAACCAAAATATTACACACAGCAAGGAAACTTTATGTAACAACATCTTTCTCCGAGATGGGATGCTACTCTTAAAGGAAAGAATTTGCTCCCGAAGGGAAAATATTTTTAACATGTGCATTACGCACATGCGTAAGACGTCTGATGGCGTTACGCCTATCATTCACTGGAAGTCGCTGCACCCCTTCCATGGGCGTTTTTTTTTTTTTTAAGGTTACAAGCCAGCGCCGGATGAAAACACATCCAAGTGCCTGATCGAGTGTCTTTGATGATCAATCAAGCCTTACATGGTAAAGGGATAATGCAAAAGATAATCGAAAACTCGGCTGTGCATATTGATCTGAATCTATGCAGGTCGCTGAGCAAGCGAAGACGCAGCTCAGAGTGCGCATCCATGCAGTCTGATCAGTATTCAGCCATGTAGCAAACTGAGATGAGCGAAAACACTTACCTTTGACAGTGCATCTGGGTCTTTGTGTGTAGCATAGGTTTTATGGTTAACTTTGTCTTGCGCTAGCTAATGTACGATCAGTGGTTTGTTTTAAAATAAGAGATATCTGCAACATGATTCCTCCATGCTGAACATGGCGCCGGAGTTTTGCATTACAAATAGACCAAAAAGAATCAGTTCTTTTTCCTTTACCCCGCAAGTGAGGGTGGGGATACCGCATTATTTTAAAGTTAAAGGGGTGTATAGGATTCATTGGGTGTGTCCACTGGCTAAAATATGGATGTGCGGTTGAGTTTATCTCTGTTATTATACCCGCTTTTGTTTTGCATAAAAAAGGGTATATTATTTTCTTTCCGTCTGTTACAATCAGAATGCAACTTCTTTTTTTTTTATTTCGTGGCCTATGGTGACCAAACTTGGTATACATATCGGACGGCGTATTCAAAGTTTTATCTGACCCACTGGAGTCATGAGGGTGGTCAAAGGTTGAATTTCAAGAAACTGCTTGTGAATGCAACTACTTTTTTATTCCTTGACCTATGGTGACCAAACTTGATACACATATTGCATAGGGACTGCAGATGTATCCAAATTTCGATCTCTCCCACCCCACCCCCGGTCATGGGTTGCGATCAAAGGTCAAATAATTTTTTAAGGGTTTTGCCATTATATAGAAGAAAGCGGGTATTTTGCGATGGTGCAACAAAACTTGCACGGTCAGCTGTCTAACCAGTGTAGATCAGCCGGCCTGTCTGGTCTGCGCAGTCTGAGTAGCTTTTCCGTTTTGTAGGCATCTGACCAGTAGCTGCACGGTTTGAAAAAAAAAAACGGGTACTGTGCACGCATGCGTCATGCTACAAATTACGTTAAATGTATAATTGTGATGGACATTATTATAAATAATGGCGGGCGGTGCCCGTCATTTGGTCAAATGTAGATTTCGTTCGAATACAACATTTGGTTGGAAAAAGAAACTATTTAAATTGGACAATTGGTCGAAATTTTTGTTTAGAAATGCGACACTTGCTCGATTTTATTTAACCATGATCTGCTTATCCCGACCGGTTGTTATTGAGTCACTCGATTATTTTTAAAACCTTTTTTTTAGCTCACCTGACCGAAGGTCATGGTGAGCTTTTGTGACAGTAAGATGTCCGGCGTCGTCGTGCGTCGTGCGTCGTCCGTCGTGCGTCGTCCGTGCGTAAACTTTTTCTTGTGAACACACTAGAGGCCACAGTTTTGGTCCAATTATCATCAAACTTGCTCAGAATGATAATCATGACAATATCTCGGTCAAGTTCGAATTTGGGTCATGTCGGGTAAAAAAGTAGGTCAGTAGGTCAAATCATAGAAAAACCTTGTGAACACTCGAGAGGCCACAATTTTGGTCCAATCATCATCAAACTTGCTCAGAATGATCATTGTGACAATATTTTAGTGAAGTTTGAATATGGATCATGTCGGCTTAAAAAGTAGGTCAGCGGGTCAAATCATAGAAAAACCTTGTGAACACCCTAGAGGCCACAATTTTGGTCCAATCATAATCAAACTTGCTCAGAATGATCATCATGACAATATCTTGGTCAAGTTCGAATATGGGTCATGTCCGGTCAAAAAGTAGGTCAGTAGGTCAAATCATAGAAAAACCTTGTGAACACTCTGAAGGCCACTGTTTTGGTCCAATTATCATGAAACTTGCTCAGAATGACCATTGTGACAATATTTCAGTCCAGTTCGAATATGGGTCATATCGGGTTAAAAAGTAGGTCAGCGGGTCAAATCATATAAAAACCTTGTGAACACCCTAGGGGCCACAATTTTGGTCCAATCATAATCAAACTTGCTCAGAATGATCATCATGAAAATATCTCGGTCAAGTTTGAATATGGGTCATGTCCGGTTGAAAAGTAGGTCAGTAGGTCAAATCATAGAAAAACCTTGTGAATACTCAGGAGGCCACAAGTTTGGTTAAATCATTAATCTTGCTCAGAATGGTCATTGTGACAATATCTTGGCTAAGTTTGAATAAAGGTCTTTTCGGGTCAAAAAGTAGGTCAGTAGGTCAAATTAAAGAAAAAACTTGTGAACACTCTAGTTTTACATAGACTTATATAGGGAAAATCTTTAAAAATCCTTTTCTCTGAAACCACAAGGCCTAGGTCTTTTATATTTGGTATGAAGCTTCATCTAAAAGACCCCTAACAAGATTATTCAAATGATAGTGCTGAGGCCAAAAATGTCCCCGCCCCCGGGCCCTTTGGTTTTACATAGGCTTATATAGGGAAAATCTTTAAAAATCTTCTGCTCTGAAGCTGCAAGGCCCAGGACTTTGATATTTGGTATTAAGCTTTATCTAGTGGACCCCTACCAAGATTGTTCAAATTATAGTGCTGGGGCAAAAAATGCCCCCGTTCCGGGGCCCTTTGGTTTTACATGGCCTTATATAGGGAAAATCTTTAAAAATCTTCTTCTCTGAAACCGCAAGGTCCAGGACTTTGATATTTAGAATGAAGCTTCATCCATTGGACCTCTACCAAGATTGTTCAAATTATCGCCCTTGGGCCAAAAATGCCCCCGCTCAGGGGCCCTTTGTTTTTACATAGACTTATATAGGGAAAATCTTTAAAAATCCTTTTCTCTGAAACCACAAGGCCTAGGTCTTTTATATTTGGTATGAAGCTTCATCTAAAAGACCCCTAACAAGATTATTCAAATGATAGTGCTGAGGCCAAAAATGTCCCCACCCCCGGGCCCTTTGGTTTTACATAGGCTTATATAGGGAAAATCTTTAAAAATCTTCTGCTCTGAAACTGCAAGGCCCAGGACTTTGATATTTGGTATTAAGCTTTATCTAGTGGACCCCTACCAAGATTGTTCAAATTATAGTGCTGGGGCGAAAAAAGCCTCCACCTGGGGCCCTTTGGTTTTACATAGGCTTATATAGGGAAAATCTTTAAAAATCTTCTTCTCTGAAACCGCAAGGCCCAGGACTTTGATATTTTGTATGAAGCTTCATCTAGTGGACCCCTACCAAGATTGTTCAAATTATAGCCCTTGGGCCAAAAATCCCCCTGCTCAGGGGCCCTTTGGTTTTACATAGACTTATATAGGGAAAATCTTTAAAAATCTTCTTCTCTGAAACCGCAAGGTCCAGGACTTTGATATTTAGAATGAAGCTTCATCCAATGGACCTCTACCAAGATTGTTCAAACTATCGCCCTTGGGCCAAAAATGCCCCCGCTCAGGGGCCCTTTGTTTTTACATAGACTTATATAGGGAAAATCTTTAAAAATCCTTTTCTCTGAAACCACAAGGCCTAGGTCTTTTATATTTGGTATGAAGCTTCATCTAAAAGACCCCTAACAAGATTATTCAAATGATAGTGCTGAGGCCAAAAATGTCCCCGCCGCCGGGCCCTTTGGTTTTACATAGGCTTATATAGGGAAAATCTTTAAAAATCTTCTGCTCTGAAACTGCAAGGCCCAGGACTTTGATATTTGGAATTAAGCTTTATCTAGTGGACCCCTACCAAGATTGTTCAAATTATAGTGCTGGGGCAAAAAAAGCCTCCGACTGGGACCCTTTGGTTTTACATGGCCTTATATAGGGAAAATCTTTAAAAATCTTCTTCTCTGAAACCGCAAGGCCCAGGACTTTGATATTTTGTATGAAGCTTCATCTAGTGGACCCCTACCAAGATTGTTCAAATTATAGCCCTTGGGCCAAAAATGCCCCCGCTCAGGGGCCCTTTGGTTTTACATAGACTTATATAGGGAAAATCTTTAAAAATCTTCTTCTCTGAAACCACAAGGCCTAGGTCTTTTATATTTGGTATGAAGCTTCTTCTAAAGGACCCCTACCAAGATGATTCAAATTATAGTGCTGGGGCCAAAAGTGGCCCCGTCCCGGGGCCCTTTGGTTTTACATAGACTTATATAGGGATAATCTTTAAAAATCTTCTCTGAAACCACAAGGCCCAGGACTTTGAAATTTGGTATGAAGTTGCATCTAATGGACCTCTACCAAGATTGTTAAAATTATAGCCCTGGGGCCAAAAATGCCCCCACTCTGGGGCCCTATGGTTTTACATAGACTTACATGGGGAAAATCTTCAAAAATCTTCTTCTCTGAAACCACAAGGCCTGGGTCTTTGATATTTGGTATGAAGCTGCATCTAGTGGACCTCTATCAAAATTATTCAAATTATAGCCCTGGTACCAAAAATGTCCCCGCTCCGGGGCCCTTTGGTTTTGCATAGACTTATATAGGGAAATCTTTAAAAATCTTCTCTGAAACTGCAAGGCCAAGGCCTTTGATATTTAGTATGGAGCTTTATCTAGTGGACCTCTACCAAGATTGTTCAAATTATAGCCCTGGGGCCACAAATGCCCCCACCCCGGGCCGGGGCCCTTTGTTTTTAGCTCACCTGACCGAAGGTCATGGTGAGCTTTTGTGACAGTAAGATGTCCGGCGTCGTCGTGCGTCGTCCGTCGTCCGTCGTGCGTCGTCCGTGCGTAAACTTTTTCTTGTGAACACACTAGAGGCCACAGTTTTGGTCCAATTATCATCAAACTTGCTCAGAATGATAATCATGACAATATCTCGGTCAAGTTCGAATTTGGGTCATGTCGGGTAAAAAAGTAGGTCAGTAGGTCAAATCATAGAAAAACCTTGTGAACACTCGAGAGGCCACAATTTTGGTCCAATCATCATCAAACTTGCTCAGAATGATCATTGTGACAATATTTTAGTGAAGTTTGAATATGGATCATGTCGGCTTAAAAAGTAGGTCAGCGGTGCAAATCATAGAAAAACCTTGTGAACACCCTAGAGGCCACAATTTTGGTCCAATCATAATGTAACTTGCTCAGAATGATCATCATGACAATATCTTGGTCAAGTTCGAATATGGGTCATGTCCGGTCAAAAAGTAGGTCAGTAGGTCAAATCATAGAAAAACCTTGTGAACACTCTGAAGGCCACTGTTTTGGTCCAATTATCATGAAACTTGCTCAGAATGACCATTGTGACAATATTTCAGTCCAGTTCGAATATGGGTCATATCGGGTTAAAAAGTAGGTCAGCGGGTCAAATCATATAAAAACCTTGTGAACACCCTAGGGGCCACAATTTTGGTCCAATCTTAATCAAACTTGCTCAGAATGATCATCATGACAATATCTCGGTCAAGTTTGAATATGGGTCAAATGGTTCCGGTCCGTTGCACATCTAGGTCACAGGAGCCAAAACAGATTTTTTTCACCAAAAACTTAAAAAATCTTCTTCTCTGAAACCACAAGGCCCAGGTCTTTGTTATTTGGTGTGAAGCTTCATCTAGTGGACCCCTACCAAGATTGTTCAAATTATAGTGCTGGGGCCAAAAATGCCCCCGCACGGGGGCCCTTTGGTTTTACATAGGCTTATATAGGGAAAATCTTTAAAAATCTTCTTCTCTGAAACCACAAGGCCCAGGACTTTGATATTTGGTATGAAGCTTCATCTAGTGGACCCCTACCAAGATTGTTCAAATTTGAGTGCTGGGACGAAAAATGCCCCCGCCACGGGGCCCTTTGGTTTTACATTGGCTTATATAGGGAAAATCTTTAAAAATCTTCTTCTCTGAAACCACAAGGCCCAGGTCTTTGATATTTGGTATGAAGCTTCATCTAGTGGACCCCTACCAAGATTGTTCAAATTATAGTGCTGGGGCCAAAAATGCCCCCGCCCCAGGGCCCTTTGGTTTTACATAGGCTTATATAGGGAAAATCTTCAAAACTCTTCTACTCTGAAACCACAAGGCCCAGGACTTTGATATTTGGTATGAAGCTTCATCTAGTGGACCCCTACCAAGATTGTTCAAATTATAGTGCTGGGACAAAAAATGCCCCCGCCACGGGGCCCTTTGGTTTTACATTGGCTTATATAGGGAAAATCTTTAAAAATCTTCTTCTCTGAAACCACAAGGCCCAGGTCTTTGATATTTGGTATGAAGCTTCATCTAGTTGACCCCTACCAAGATTGTTCAAATTACAGTGCTGGGGCCAAAAATGCCCCCGCCCCGGGGCCCTTTGGTTTTACATAGGCTTATATAGGGAAAATCTTAAAAAATCTTCTTCTCTGAAACCACAAGGCCCAGGTCTTTGATATTTGGTATGAAGCTTCATCTAGTGGACCCCTACCAAGATTGTTCAAATTTTAGTGCTGGGACAAAAAATGCCCCCGCCACGGGGCCCTTTGGTTTTACATGGGCTTATATAGGGAAAATCTTTAAAAATTTTCTTTTCTGAAACCACAAGGCCCAGGACTTTGATATTTGGTATGAAGCTTCATCTAGTGGACCCCTACCAAGATTGTTCAAATTTTAGTGCTGGGACAAAAATGCCCCCGCCACGGGGCCCTTTGCTTTTACATTGGCTTATATAGGGAAAATTTTTAAAAATCTTCTTCTCTGAAACCACAAGGCCCAGGTCTTATATATTTGGTATGAAGCTTCATCTAGTGGACCCCTACCAAGATTGTTCAAATTATAGTGCTGGGGCCAAAAATGCCCCCGCCACGGGGCCCTTTGGTTTTACATAGGCTTATATAGGGAAAATCTTTAAAAATTTTCTTCTCTAAAACCACAAGGCCCAGGACTTTGATATTTGGTATGAAGCTTCATCTAGTGGACCCCTACCAAGATTGTTCCAATTTTAGTGCTGGGGCCAAAAATGCCCTGCCCCGGGGCCCTTTGGTTTTACATAGGCTTATATAGGGAAAATCTTTAAAAATCTTCTTCTCTGAAACCACAAGGCCCAGGACTTTGATATTTGGTATGAAGCTTCGTCTAGTGGACCCCTACCAAGATTGTTCAAATTATAGTGCTGGGACAAAAAATCCCCCCCTGCCACGGGGCCCTTTGGTTTTACATAGGCTTATATAGGGAAAATCTTTAAAAATCTTCTTCTCTGAAACCACAAGGCCCAGAACTTTGATATTTGGTATGAAGCTTCATCTAGTGGACCCCTACCAAGATTGTTCAAACTATAGTGCTGGGGCAAAAAATGCCCCTGTCCCGGGGCCCTTTGATTTTACATAGGCTTATATAGGCAAAATCTTTAAAAATCTTCTTCTCTGAAACCGCTAGGCCCAGGTCTTTGATATTTGATGTGTAGCTTCATCTAGTGGACCTTTGACAAGATTGTTCAAATTTTAGCCTTTGTTGATGTTTGGTATGAAGCTTCACCTTTACGACCTCCCTCAACATTATGTACATTAAAGCCCTGGGGCCAATAATGGCCCTCTCTGGGGCCCACTTGTTACACTATGGATCAGGTGAGCGATCCAGGGCCATCATGGCCCTCTTGTTTTTTTTTTTTGGTTTTGGTTTTACGGCCCTTTCAAGATTATTTGACTCGTTCGTTAATCTGAGGTGGGCGAAAACAGGATTACCCGGAGAAAAACCACCTGACCTTCCGTTACAGAACTTGGCGTCTTACATGTGACCCGAGCGGGGCTCGAACCACAGCGGTGAGAGACCTAATGACCAAGAGTCAGCGCTCTTAACCACTAGGCCATGGAGTCCCGTTTTAAAACAATAGGTCGGTCATAATATAATGACCTGAACGTTATGTTTTCCAGCAGTTCTGATATATTGGGTTTCTTAAATGTATATATTTATTTGAAATACATTAAGGAGAAGACAATTAGTGGTCAATTAATAAGAACAAATACATTTGCATTTGTTTGTTTGATTTGAGGTTTAACGTCCCCGTCAACACTGTAAAGGTCATTTTGGAGACGTTGCTTCCAATTTTGTGGGATTTATACCCGACATTGAGATGAAAAGACATCTCAAGCCCTGTCGCCCAATGAAAAATACATTTACATAGAAGGGGAACAAGCATAGAACCCTGGGTGACGCCAACACAGACTTTGTGTCCAGGTTGTTCCGTAACACCTCAATGCACTTGTGATTTAAACAAAATCATGCGCAATAGGGTGATTTGGGGTAAATTACTTTCGTTTCAGCTTCTTTCAGTTTTGACGAAAAACTTCGGCAAAATGTTAATTTGACGCATTTTTTTTTTTAGCTCACCTGACCGAAGGTCATGGTGAGCTTTTGTGACCGTAAGATGTCCGGCGTCGTCGTGCGTCGTCCGTCGTCCGTCGTCCGTCGTGCGTAAACTTTTTCTTGTGAACAAACTAGAGGCCACAGTTTTGGTCCAATCATCATCAAACTTGCTCAGAATGATCATCATGACAATATCTCGGTCAAGTTCGAATATGGGTCATGTCGGGTGAAAAAGTAGGTCAGTAGGTCAAATCATAGAAAAACCTTGTGAACACTCTAGAGGGCACAGTTTTGGTCCAATCATCATCAAACTTGCTCAGAATAATTATCATGACAATATCTCGGTCAGGTTCGAATATGGATCATGTAGGGTCAAAAAGTAGGTCAGTAGGTCAAACCATAGATAGTCCTTGTGAACACTCTAGAGGGCACAGTTATGGTTCAATTATCATCAAACTTGCTCAGAATGATCATTGTGACAATATCTCGGTCAAGTTTGAATATGGGTCATGTCGGGTCAAAAAGTAGGTCAGTAGGTCAAATCATAGAAAAACCTTGTGAACACTCTGAAGGCCACTGTTTTGGTCCAATTATCATGAAACTTGCTCAGAATGACCATTGTGACAATATTTCAGTCCAGTTCGAATATGGGTCATATCGGGTTAAAAAGTAGGTCAGCGGGTCAAATCATATAAAAACCTTGTGAACACCCTAGGGGCCACAATTTTGGTCCAATCTTAATCAAACTTGCTCAGAATGATCATCATGACAATATCTCGGTCAAGTTTGAATATGGGTCAAATGGTTCCGGTCCGTTGCACATCTAGGTCACAGGAGCCAAAAACAGATTTTTTTCACCAAAAACTTAAAAAATCTTCTTCTCTGAAACCACAAGGCCCAGGTCTTTGTTATTTGGTATGAAGCTTCATCTAGTGGACCCCTACCAAGATTGTTCAAATTATAGTGCTGGGGCCAAAAATGCCCCCGCACGGGGGCCCTTTGGTTTTACATAGGCTTATATAGGGAAAATCTTTAAAAATCTTCTTCTCTGAAACCACAAGGCCCAGGACTTTGATATTTGGTATGAAGCTTCATCTAGTGGACCCCTACCAAGATTGTTCAAATTTGAGTGCTGGGACGAAAAATGCCCCCGCCACGGGGCCCTTTGGTTTTACATTGGCTTATATAGGGAAAATCTTTAAAAATCTTCTTCTCTGAAACCACAAGGCCCAGGTCTTTGATATTTGGTATGAAGCTTCATCTAGTGGACCCCTACCAAGATTGTTCAAATTATAGTGCTGGGGCCAAAAATGCCCCCGCCCCAGGGCCCTTTGGTTTTACATAGGCTTATATAGGGAAAATCTTCAAAAATCTTCTACTCTGAAACCACAAGGCCCAGGACTTTGATATTTGGTATGAAGCTTCATCTAGTGGACCCCTACCAAGATTGTTCAAATTATAGTGCTGGGACAAAAAATGCCCCCGCCACGGGGCCCTTTGGTTTTACATTGGCTTATATAGGGAAAATCTTTAAAAATCTTCTTCTCTGAAACCACAAGGCCCAGGTCTTTGATATTTGGTATGAAGCTTCATCTAGTTGACCCCTACCAAGATTGTTCAAATTACAGTGCTGGGGCCAAAAATGCCCCCGCCCCGGGGCCCTTTGGTTTTACATAGGCTTATATAGGGAAAATCTTAAAAAATCTTCTTCTCTGAAACCACAAGGCCCAGGTCTTTGATATTTGGTATGAAGCTTCATCTAGTGGACCCCTACCAAGATTGTTCAAATTTTAGTGCTGGGACAAAAAATGCCCCCGCCACGGGGCCCTTTGGTTTTACATGGGCTTATATAGGGAAAATCTTTAAAAATTTTCTTTTCTGAAACCACAAGGCCCAGGACTTTGATATTTGGTATGAAGCTTCATCTAGTGGACCCCTACCAAGATTGTTCAAATTTTAGTGCTGGGACAAAAATGCCCCCGCCACGGGGCCCTTTGCTTTTACATTGGCTTATATAGGGAAAATTTTTAAAAATCTTCTTCTCTGAAACCACAAGGCCCAGGTCTTATATATTTGGTATGAAGCTTCATCTAGTGGACCCCTACCAAGATTGTTCAAATTATAGTGCTGGGGCCAAAAATGCCCCCGCCACGGGGCCCTTTGGTTTTACATAGGCTTATATAGGGAAAATCTTTAAAAATTTTCTTCTCTAAAACCACAAGGCCCAGGACTTTGATATTTGGTATGAAGCTTCATCTAGTGGACCCCTACCAAGATTGTTCCAATTTTAGTGCTGGGGCCAAAAATGCCCCTGCCCCGGGGCCCTTTGGTTTTACATAGGCTTATATAGGGAAAATCTTTAAAAATCTTCTTCTCTGAAACCACAAGGCCCAGGACTTTGATATTTGGTATGAAGCTTCGTCTAGTGGACCCCTACCAAGATTGTTCAAATTATAGTGCTGGGACAAAAAATCCCCCCCTGCCACGGGGCCCTTTGGTTTTACATAGGCTTATATAGGGAAAATCTTTAAAAATCTTCTTCTCTGAAACCACAAGGCCCAGAACTTTGATATTTGGTATGAAGCTTCATCTAGTGGACCCCTACCAAGATTGTTCAAACTATAGTGCTGGGGCAAAAAATGCCCCTGTCCCGGGGCCCTTTGATTTTACATAGGCTTATATAGGCAAAATCTTTAAAAATCTTCTTCTCTGAAACCGCTAGGCCCAGGTCTTTGATATTTGATGTGTAGCTTCATCTAGTGGACCTTTGACAAGATTGTTCAAATTTTAGCCTTTGTTGATGTTTGGTATGAAGCTTCACCTTTAAGACCTCCCTCAACATTATGTACATTAAAGCCCTGGGGCCAATAATGGCCCTCTCTGGGGCCCACTTGTTACACTATGGATCAGGTGAGCGATCCAGGGCCATCATGGCCCTCTTGTTTTTTTTTTTTTTTCGACGAAAATTCGACCAAATATTTGTTCAACGGAAGGTACCATTCGAACGAAAAATACATTCGACCAAGTGGTTTTCAATGAAATGGCATAGAAGCAAATAATGGAATCTCCCCGTTAAACCAGAAGCAAACTCATAAGTTTGAGCCAGCGCCAGCCAAATACAATAAGTTGGGCACGACCGGCAAAGACACTCAGATCGGAGCCTGACCAGTGTTGATCAGCCTGCACAGCTGCGCATCTGATCAGCGTATTATTGTTGTCAGATTAGGATCTGAACTGTTTACGTTACAGGTATGCTATAAGTTATCGCTACGATGAGAAAACACTACAAAAATGGAATCGCCTCGCTAACTGTAGTTTGAGCCAGCACATGGTAATAAGACCTACACGAGCAGTAAAGACCTTAAGCCTGTGTACCCGCTCGGTCTGATCTTAACCAGCCTGTGCTTTCGCACAGTTAAACCTACAGCATCTGGGCAATCAAAAGAGGGAAATGAAAGCTCAGGCCATTTCAGGTGGATGTAATCATGGGTCATAGCAATGCCAATGGCATTTTGCAGGTCTGGTCATGCACTGCCTCTTTGGAAATTTTACGTCAACAATTTTGCTGTAACAGGAAACGTCCTGATATGGCTAAATAATCCTTGACGGCGACGAGAAAACTACTCAATTTAAATTCAAGGAATAAAAATGGTGTATGTTCAGTGCACATGTAGGATTCTCCGACCTAAACTGTTGCAATAAATAACGTGATAAGAGCTGTTTCAAATCTATTCAATAAAAACATGTAGAACTACACACGAATAAAAAACTTTGAAAGATAAAAGTGAGATTATTGATTGTTTGTGGATTGATTGTTTGTGGATGATTTTGTGTCATCTCCCTGAGAAAGGGAGAAAAGAGAGGGAAGAGATAACAGTGGAGATGCAGGTGAAAGACAGAGGAGGAAAATGAACGAAAGTGTAAAAAAAAAAAGAAAAAAGCTGAGATGAAAGAAAACAATTTCATTTAGAAATCAATGCCCGAATTCATATTTTACAAAGAATCTATATTGATGCACAATAGATCTTCTTAATTTATTGTCCTCAGTAAATAATTGGCCAGGCTTTTATAGAACATTGTTAACCATAAACAGATATGTGATTATTTATAATTGCAATTTAATCAAATTGTACATCAATATAGCGTAATTGGATAATCACTTTTTCAACAGATATAATTAGTCTGATGAGGACAAAAAAAAGCCATCAAAATAATGGCGTTTGTTGCCATCTATCAACTAGTGAAAATCTTGCATCGGCTTAATAATAAAGATTGATCTTAATTTGCTACACAAGTAGCTGTTTTCCCGTGTCATGCGCGGATTTACCGTGGAATTTTCACGTGAAGTTTTAATCGTCCACGCGTGATATGCGGGGAGGCTATCTGTTCACGCGTGAAGTAAGACATGCAAGCGCGAATTTTGCGGGGATTTTGCGTGGTTCATGCATGGAAGTTAATCCTTTCCACGCATTTCCACGCATCATGCGTGTACGCGAACCATCGAGGCTTCGCGGCAACTGTACTGTACTTGGTACAGTTGTACATGAGGTTAAGCAGGTTTATCACGTGCAAGAACCACAACTCTGGGTGCCCTGGTTTTTTAATTATCTCCCCTGACAATATAACCATGTGATGGCCATAACTCCAATACCCTTTGAGATATGTTGATTGCACTTGGCACAATTGTATACAACGTTGAGACGGCGCTTCGTGCCTAAGAACCACAACTCTGGGTGCTATGATATATAATTTATCTCCCTTTCCAATATAACAGTATGACAACCTTGTGATCATCGTACCTCCAATACCCTTTGAGACATATTGGTGGTACTTGATGCAGATATACATGAGGTTAAGCAGGTGTGTCATGCTCAAGAATTACAACTCTGGGTGCTCTGGTTTTTTAGTTATCTCCCCTGGCAATATAACCTTGTGATGGCCATAGCTCCAACACCCTTTGAGATATATTGAAGGAACTTGGCACAATTGTATACAAGGTACAGAAGGGATGTCATGTGCAAGAACCACAACTGTTGGTGCTGTGGTATTTGAGTTATCTACCCTTCCAATATAACAGTATGACCAGCTTGTGATCACCATATCTCCAATACCTTTTGAGACATATTGATGGTACTCTGTATAGAAATATATGAGCTTAAGCAGACATGTCATGTGCAAGAACCACATTTCTGAGTGCCCTGTTTTTTTAGTTGTCTCCCCTGACAGTATAATCTTGTGATGGCCATAACTGCAATACTTTTGTGATATATTGCTGGTTTAATTCTGGTGCACTTTCTATTGGTGAACAATCTTCTGAAGGCCATATTGGCTTTTGGTCGGGGGATTTGCCATCTCTTCCGATGGCTATTTTTTCCATGCGCTGTCTCCGACTGAGCACATGATTCCCACGATTTACCGCAGTTCGTCATGAAAGCACGTGCAGATTAAACATACTACGTCATACTAGTGAGTACGCGCACAGTTATTGCGTGTGAAAAGGCACTTACAGGAAACATAATTGCTCGTTTGAGAATTGATCTGTGCAGTCTGATCAGAGCATTTGCTGTTCCTGTGAGCATTCTGATCTCTGGGCTATTCAAAGAGCAACAAGTGAAGACCTTGACCAAAGTGGATGCATAGACTGGGGAACACGTAATTCGATAAGACGTGTAACCATTGAAGACTCAGATCAGCCTGCGCATCCGTGCAGTCTGATCAGAGCCTTTGCTGTTCGAATAAGCCTACTATGTGGGCTATTCAAAGAGCAACAAGCGAAGACTGGACATGTTGTCTAGATGCAAATGCTGATCAGATACTTCTGTAGTAGAAAAAAAAGTCTTTGTCGTGCGCTGGCTCATGTACAAGGAAAATGTATAAGAATGCGGTCTACATATGTGTCTGTTTTAGTTTTTCGTCCCACCAACAGCTAATGTCATACAGAGCCGGGTCCTCTGTTAAAAGACGCATCCGAAAGTCTGGAGAGGCCCGGGATTGATCCGACAATCCCTGGTTTATGAGGCGAGTAACGTAACAACTATACACCGGCTATTATAATTTATTCCTCAATGACAATTAAGTGACTACAGATAAAGGTATGTAATAGTGGCAAATCATTATTATTTTAAATTTCTTTACTTCCAATTTCATGCGGCGTCTGATCTGGGTCTTCAAACCCGACAACAGGATTCCAGTCCAGATTCTAGAGATAATTAACCCATTTGCGCAACACTCTGACCTCACAGCGATTAGAATAGCGCGGCTATCAATACCAGGATTTGTGAAATCAACAATTTTTAAGCCCCAACCGCGAAGCGGAGCGGGGATTATAGGAATGTCTTTCGTCTATCCGTCCTTCACGGCGGGATAATAGGAATGTCCGTCCGTCTGTCTGTCCGTAACACTTTCTTGTCCGCCCCATATCTCCTTTACCCTTTGATAGATTTTCATTAAACTTTGGTCAAGTGTTAGTCTCAGTGAGCTGATGTTCAGAACCCATAACGAACCATGCCGACTCAAGGTCAAGGTCACAGTTGAAGGTCATGAGTTTGAAACTTGGTATTTTTTGTCCGTTTTATATCTCCTTTACCCTTAGAACGATTTTCATTAAACTTTGGTCAAATATTCTTTTGAGTGAGCTCATGTGAAGAACCCATAAATGAACCATGCCGACTCAAGGTCAAGGTCATAGCCGAAGGTCAAGAGTTTGAAACTTTGATTTTTGTGTCCGTTCCATATCTCTTTTACCCCATTCTTTTACCTCAGTGAGCTTATGTGCAGAACCAATAAATGAACCATGCCGACACAAGGTCAAGGTCACATTTGAAGGTCAAGACTTTGAAACATTGAATTTTGTGTCCGTTCCATATCTCCTAGACCCGTCAAAGGATTTTCATTAAACTTTGATCAATTATCCCCCTCGGTGAGCTCATGTGCAGAGTTCATAAATGAATCTTGCTGACACCAGGTCAAGGTCACATTGGAAGGTTACTACGCCGTATGGCTTTCCGGTCATACATTTTTGATGGCTACGTTGCTCATCCTGGAATGTTCAAAACCAACAAACACAATTTCTTCTATAATCATTTTATTCTAGTACATCACGCCCATTGCCAGCCTCGGTATCTCATTCGGATGCGTGTCTGACTTGGGATCAGGAGAACGTGGGTCCGATACTTGCCGGGGTCGGCAACATTCTGTTGTGGAGACTGATCATGAAATTTGTTCTGGTCTTTCTCTCCTTTCCGCTGTTATCAAGAAGGGCAGTTGTCATTCTCTGGCGAAAGAATACGCACTGTGCTGGTTAACCGTTACCGTAAAAGACTGCCCAGGAATAGTGCTGATGGGTAAACTGATCAGTTAAAAAATGACGCCCATAACGGCAATGGATATGGAGTGTTTTATTGTGCAATAAATCTCAGCGAAGAAGAGCGTGACCGAACAGCCGCAGTTGTAGAACGTCACTCCTTTTTTTATGCCCCCAACTTCGAAGAAGTTGTGGGGGCATATTGGTTTTGCCCTGTTCGTCCGTCCGTCCTTCCGTCCTTACGTCCGTCCCACTTTTTACTGCATAGCATAACTTTAGAACCATGGGTGCTAGGTTTTTGAAATTTCATATATGGATTCCTCATGAAAAAATAATTGACCCGTGTTTTTTTTCTCGTCAGGATTATGCCCCTTTTTTGAGTTATGCCCCTTTGCAAAAAATACTATGAAATCTTGTAAGCAAGATATCTCAAAAACTGTTTGAGCTATTGCCCTGAAACTTTACATGCTGGTTGGGGATGATGAGTAGATGAACTGATTAACTTTTGAAAAAAATCCGAAATTCTTTTCTTGAGTTATGGCCCTTTGAAATTTTTCGCGTTTTAAGTTTGTAAGCAAGATATCTAAAAAAACTATTTGAGGTTTTTCCCCGAAACTTCACAGACTTGTCGGGGATGATGAGTAGATGAACTGATCAACTTTTGAAAAAAATCCGATTTTTTTTTCTTGAGTTATGGCCCTTAGATTTTTTTCGTGTTTTCAGCTTGTAAGCAAGATATCTCAATAATTGTTTGAGCGATTGCCCTGCAACTTTACAAGCTGGTTTGGGATGATGTGTAGATGAACTGATTAACTGTTGAAAAAAAATCCTATATTTTTTTCTTGAGTTATGGCCCTTTGAAATTTTTCGCGTTTTAAGTTTGTAAGCAAGATATCTCAAAAACTATATGAGGTTTTTCCCCAAAACTTCACAGACTGGTTGGGTATGATGAGTAGATGAACTGATTAACTTTTGAAAAAAATCCAATTTTTTTTTCTTGAGTTATGGCCCTTTGATTTTTTTCGTGTTTTCAGCTTGTAAGCAAGATATCTCAAAAATTGTTTGAGCTATTGCCCTGAAACTTTACAGGCTGGTTGGGGATGATGAGTAGATGAACTGATTAACTTTTGAAAAAAAATCCGAAATATTTTTCTTGAGTTATGGCCCTTTGAAATTTTTCGCGTTTTGGCGTCCTTCCGTCCTTACGTCCGTCCCACTTTTTACTGCATAGCATAACTTTAGAACCATGGGTGCTAGGTTTTTGAAATTTCATATATGGATTCCTCATGAAAAAATAATTGACCCGTGTTTTTTTTCTCGTCAGGATTATGCCCCTTTTTTGAGTTATGCCCCTTTGCAAAAAATACTATGAAATCTTGTAAGCAAGATATCTCAAAAACTGTTTGAGCTATTGCCCTGAAACTTTACATGCTGGTTGGGGATGATGAGTAGATGAACTGATTAACTTTTGAAAAAAATCCGAAATTTTTTTCTTGAGTTATGGCCCTTTGAAATTTTTCGCGTTTTAAGTTTGTAAGCAAGATATCTAAAAAAACTATTTGAGGTTTTTCCCCAAACTTCACAGACTTGTCGGGGATGATGAGTAGATGAACTGATCAACTTTTGAAAAAAATCCGATTTTTTTTTCTTGAGTTATGGCCCTTAGATTTTTTTCGTGTTTTCAGCTTGTAAGCAAGATATCTCAATAATTGTTTGAGCGATTGCCCTGCAACTTTACAAGCTGGTTTGGGATGATGTGTAGATGAACTGATTAACTGTTGAAAAAAAATCCTATATTTTTTTCTTGAGTTATGGCCCTTTGAAATTTTTCGCGTTTTAAGTTTGTAAGCAAGATATCTCAAAAACTATATGAGGTTTTTCCCCAAAACTTCACAGACTGGTTGGGTATGATGAGTAGATGAACTGATTAACTTTTGAAAAAAATCCAATTTTTTTTTCTTGAGTTATGGCCCTTTGATTTTTTTCGTGTTTTCAGCTTGTAAGCAAGATATCTCAAAAATTGTTTGAGCTATTGCCCTGAAACTTTACAGGCTGGTTGGGGATGATGAGTAGATGAACTGATTAACTTTTGAAAAAAATCCGAAATGTTTTTCTTGAGTTATGGCCCTTTGAAATTTTTCGCGTTTTGGCGTCCTTCCGTCCTTACGTCCGTCCCACTTTTTACTGCATAGCATAACTTTAGAACCATGGGTGCTAGGTTTTTGAAATTTCATATATGGATTCCTCATGAAAAAATAATTGACCCGTGTTTTTTTTCTCGTCAGGATTATGCCCCTTTTTTGAGTTATGCCCCTTTGCAAAAAATACTATGAAATCTTGTAAGCAAGATATCTCAAAAACTGTTTGAGCTATTGCCCTGAAACTTTACATGCTGGTTGGGGATGATGAGTAGATGAACTGATTAACTTTTGAAATAAATCCGAAATTTTTTTCTTGAGTTATGGCCCTTTGAAATTTTTCGCGTTTTAAGTTTGTAAGCAAGATATCTAAAAAAACTATTTGAGGTTTTTCCCCGAAACTTCACAGACTTGTCGGGGATGATGAGTAGATGAACTGATCAACTTTTGAAAAAAATCCGATTTTTTTTTCTTGAGTTATGGCCCTTAGATTTTTTTCGTGTTTTCAGCTTGTAAGCAAGATATCTCAATAATTGTTTGAGCGATTGCCCTGCAACTTTACAAGCTGGTTTGGGATGATGTGTAGATGAACTGATTAACTGTTGAAAAAAAATCCTATATTTTTTTCTTGAGTTATGGCCCTTTGAAATTTTTCGCGTTTTAAGTTTGTAAGCAAGATATCTCAAAAACTATATGAGGTTTTTCCCCAAAACTTCACAGACTGGTTGGGTATGATGAGTAGATGAACTGATTAACTTTTGAAAAAAATCCAATTTTTTTTTCTTGAGTTATGGCCCTTTGATTTTTTTCGTGTTTTCAGCTTGTAAGCAAGATATCTCAAAAATTGTTTGAGCTATTGCCCTGAAACTTTACAGGCTGGTTGGGGATGATGAGTAGATGAACTGATTAACTTTTGAAAAAAATCCGAAATTTTTTTCTTGAGTTATGGCCCTTTGAAATTTTTCGCGTTTTGGCATATTGGTTTTGCCCTGTTCGTCCGTCCGTCCTTCCGTCCTTACGTCCGTCCCACTTTTTACTGCATAGCATAACTTTAGAACCATGGGTGCTAGGTTTTTGAAATTTCATATATGGATTCCTCATGAAAAAATAATTGACCCGTGTTTTTTTTCTCGTCAGGATTATGCCCCTTTTTTGAGTTATGCCCCTTTGCAAAAAATACTATGAAATCTTGTAAGCAAGATATCTCAAAAACTGTTCGAGCTATTGCCCTGAAACTTTACATGCTGGTTGGGGATGATGAGTAGATGAACTGATTAACTTTTGAAAAAAATCCGAAATTTTTTTCTTGAGTTATGGCCCTTTGAAATTTTTCGCGTTTTAAGTTTGTAAGCAAGATATCTAAAAAACTATTTGAGGTTTTTCCCCGAAACTTCACAGACTTGTCGGGGATGATGAGTAGATGAACTGATCAACTTTTGAAAAAAATCCGATTTTTTTTCTTGAGATATGGCCCTTAGATTTTTTTCGTGTTTTCAGCTTGTAAGCAAGATATCTCAATAATTGTTTGAGCGATTGCCCTGCAACTTTACAAGCTGGTTTGGGATGATGTGTAGATGAACTGATTAACTGTTGAAAAAAAATCCTATATTTTTTTCTTGAGTTATGGCCCTTTGAAATTTTTCGCGTTTTAAGTTTGTAAGCAAGATATCTCAAAAACTATATGAGGTTTTTCCCCAAAACTTCACAGACTGGTTGGGTATGATGAGTAGATGAACTGATTAACTTTTGAAAAAAATCCAATTTTTTTTTCTTGAGTTATGGCCCTTTGATTTTTTTCGTGTTTTCAGCTTGTAAGCAAGATATCTCAAAAATTGTTTGAGCTATTGCCCTGAAACTTTACAGGCTGGTTGGGGATGATGAGTAGATGAACTGATTAACTTTTGAAAAAAATCCGAAATTTTTTTCTTGAGTTATGGCCCTTTGAAATTTTTCGCGTTTTAAGTTTGTAAGCAAGATATCTAAAAAACTATTTTAGGTTTTTCCCCGAAACTTCACAGACTGGTCAGGGATGATGAGTAGATGATTAACTACAGCTTTTCTTGTGTAATTTCAGCATTACAGCCACATAAAAACAAGATATCTCAATTACTGTTAGGGACAAGCAGTGTTAGGGTCAAGCAGTTGGGGGCATTGTGTTTCATAAACACTGGCTCTAGTTTGTATAAGAGTTTGACGGTCCAGTCAATACTATTTTAGGTCATTCTTTTAGCTGTCAACACTTCCTGTGCAGACCTATTGGCTACGTAAGCGTTTAACTAATAGGCTGCAGTGTGCAAATTCTTTCACCAGAAACAGGCAAGTGCCCTTGACTCAGCGGAATGGATTTGTTTGTTTGTTTGATTTGATGTTTACGTCCCCGTTAACACTTTATAGGTCATTTTGGAGACGTTGCTTCCAATTTTGTGGGACTTTTACCCGACATTGAGATGAAATGACATCTCAAGCCCTGTCGGCCAATGAAACCAATACGGTTTACAAGCATGGACGGTCCGACTCGCACTGCTTTGCCTGGGCAGGCTTAGATCCTCTAAGCAGTCAACCAGTACTAGTGTGCGGTTGGTTTCAGTTCTGCATGGAAGCACCTTGCATCCCATCTATTTCTTCAAGCCCCGATGGCGGGGGCCGTCAGCGGAATGGAGAGAATGACTGTAGAAAAGTTGTAATGATCGATTTCCACGACAGAAAGCTACCGACTCCTGGCAGGTATTGAATCCGCACCCCCCTGAATCACTTAATTTGCCGGGATTCCTTTTAACATATTACGTGCCTTGATAGCTCGGTGGTTAGTGCACTTGCATTTGATGCTAGAGGTCCCAGGTTCGATCCCCGGCAGCGGCGATAAAATTTCGATGTCCGAACACGCTCCATTGGCATCATTTGCAGGGATGAATGTCATAAAGGGCATCGTCCTTCGGATCGATTGTCGAATATGAGTGTGTTAGAATCCAAATAGATCAGCTCCAGTTTGTGAACCATTGCAAAAAAAAAAAAATCACAGTTCAAGCTGTCGGTTACTTTAAAGTAGATACACCAATCGTGGTTTAGTCTTCTTTACAAATGCCTCCAAACTGTGATTAATTACTCAACAAATCACAAAGAATATGATAAAATAGAGTCATTTCTCATATAACTTGTCTTGACGATAACAAGACTGTGAGCTAAGGGGTGGGAGTGTTTCGCGGCCCTCTCAAGATTATTTCATTTATTTCTATCAAAATGCTAATCTGAGATGGGCGAAAACTGGAGTACCCAGATAAGAACCTGATAGCCGTTGTTTTTTTACATGCCCGAGTGAGACCCAACAGCGGTGAGAGACCAAATCATTGCTCTTGCAGGGGAGGCTCTCATCGTCTTCCTTATCTGTAGAACTAACGTTTTTTTTTTTTTTTTTAGCTCACCTGAGCACGAAGTGCTCAAGGTGAGCTTTTGGGATCAGTCTTTGTCCGTCGTCCGTCGTCCGTCGTCCGTGCGTGCGTGCGTGCGTCCGTCCGTCGTCAACTTTTGCTTTAAACAACTTCTCCTCCAAAACTGCTGGACAGATTTTGATCTAATTTCACAGGAATGCTCCTTGGGTGATCCTCTACCAAAATTGCTCAAACTGTTCCGCTCGGGTGAACAAGATGGCCGCCAGAGCTAAAAATAGAAAATTCTTTAAACGACTTCTCCTGCTTAACCAGTGGATGGATTTTGAAATTGTTTCACAGGAATGTTCCTTGGATGACCTTCTACCAAAATTGCTCAAACCGTTCAGCTCGGGTGAACAAAATGGCCGCCAGAGCTAAAAATAGAAAAACCTTTAAACAACTTCTTCTCCTTAACCAGTGGATGGATTTTGAAATTATTGCACAGGAAGGTTTCTTGGGTGCCCCTCTACCAAAATTGCTCAAACCATTCCGCTCGGGTGAACAAAATGGCCACCAGAGCTAAAAATAGAAAAACCTTTAAAGGACTTCTTCTCCTTAACCAGTGGATGGATTTCGAAATTACTTGACAGGAATGTTCCTTGGGTGACCCTAAACCAAAATTGCTCAAACCGTTCCGCTCGGGTGAACAAAATGGCCGCCAGAGCTAAAAATAGAAAAAGCTTTAAACGACTTTTTCTCCTTAACTAGTGGATGGATTTTGAAATTAGTTCACAGGAATGTTCCTTCGGTGACCCTCTACCAAAATTACCCAAACCGTTCCGCTCGGGTCAACAAAATGGCCGCCAGAGCTAAAAATAGAAAAAGCTTTAAACGACTTTTTCTCCTTAACCAGTGGATGGATTTTGAAATTATTACACTGGAATGTTCCTTGGGGGATCCTCTACCAAAATTGCTCAAACAGTTCCGCTAGGGTGAACAAAATGGCCACCAGAGCTAAAAATAGAACAAACCTGTAAACACCTTCTACTCCTTAAACAGTGGATGGATTTTGAAATTATTTCGAAGGAATGTTCCTTTGGTAAACCTCTACAAAAATTGCTCATACTGTTCCCCTCGGGTGAACAAAA
Organism: Lucinisca nassula; assembly: GCA_963580285.1. Classification (NCBI taxonomy): domain Eukaryota; kingdom Metazoa; phylum Mollusca; class Bivalvia; order Lucinida; family Lucinidae; genus Lucinisca; species Lucinisca nassula. The sequence continues at coordinate 61,501,607 of OY757025.1, forward strand.
TGGCCGCCAGAGCTAAAAATAGAAAAACCTTTAAACGACTTCTTCTCCATAACCAGTGGATGGATTTTGAAATTATTTCACAGGAATGTTTGTTTGGTGACCCTCTACCAAAATTGCTCATACTGTTCCGCTCTGGTGAACAAAATGGCCGCCAGAGCTTAAAATAGAAAAACCTTTAAACGACTTCTCCTTTACCAGCGGATGGATTTTGAAATCACTTAACAGGAATGTTCCTTGGGTGGCCCTCCACCAAAATTGCTCAGACTGTTCAGCTCGGGTTAACAAAATGGCCGCCAGAGCTAAAAATAGAATAACCTTCAAACGCACTTTTCTCCTTCACCAGTGGATGGATTTTGAAATTATTTCACCAGAATGTTCCTTGGGTGACCCTCTACCAAAATTGCTCAAACCGTTCCGCTCAGGTCAACAAAATGACCGCCAGAGCTAAAAATAGAAAAACCTTTAAATGACTTCTCCTTAACAAGTGGATGGATTTTGAAATTATTTCACAGGAATGTTCCTTCGGTGACCCTCTACCACAATTGCTCAAACCGTTCTGCTCGGTTGAATAAAATGGCCACCAGAGCTAAAAATAGAAAAAACTTTAAACAACTTCTTCTCCTTAATCCGTAGATGGATTTTGAAATAACTTCACAGGAATGTTCCTTGGGTGACCCTCTACAAAAAGTTCTCAAACCATTCTGCTCTGGTGAACAAGATGGCTGCCAGAGCTAAAAATAGAAAAACCTTTAAACGACTTCTTCTCCTTAACCAGTGGATGGATTTTGAAATTACTTGACAGGAATGTTCCTTGGGTGACCCTCCACCAAAATTGCTCAAACTATGCCGCTCTGGTGAACAAAACCTTTAAACAACTTCTTTTCCTTAACCAGTGGATTGATTATGAAATTATTTGACAGGAATGAGGTTTGAGGTTTTTAGCTGTGGTGGCCATCATGCTCAGTTAAGCAAAATATTTTTAGCAATTTTGTTAGAGGGTCACTCATGGAACATTCCTATAAAATTGCTTCCTTTTAGAGACAGATGTCTTTTGAAATTTTTGGCCCCCACCCACCTTGGCTGCAAGGTGCTTCTACAGGAGTTTTGGTAAACCACTTTGAAGGTTTTAGCCTGTCTAGGCAAAGTGGTGCAAGTGGAACCATCAATACATTTAAACCCCATTGGTTTCATTGGGCGGCAGGGCTTGAGATGTCATTTCATCAAAAATGACTTCTACTTCTCAAAATGTCTTCTACTCCATATATTACCCACAATTCCGTTTGTACAATAGGATCAGGTGAGCGATCCAGGGCCATCATGGCCCTCTTGTTTTAAGATGACATAGTTCGGTATCATCGCGAAAACATGTCTAAATAATTCTGACCCCCTTTAACCCCACTTTTATACAGTAAAACTGGGGTTTAGAGGGGTAAACGTTATTTTCTTTATTCTGCTCTATAACACAGCCAGTGGTACTCGTTAGAACCGCCTCGATCAGGCGGTTCCAATGTGTATCCATAATCCATATTTTGAGCAGAAATATGAAAACTATCACGTTTTTACACTGAAAAATTTCAATTTGGTGGTAAAATTATCCTATATATTTGAATAGGCGTGCTTCCGTAATGTTTTTACAAATCTAGTTCAAATGTAAACTACTGGTGCTCGTAGGAACAGCCACAATTAGCCGATCCTTACGAGATCCATAAATCGGTACATGTAAGCTTCTGTCTAAAAATAAGAGAACTAATGAATATCCCCAATCCTCGTAAGCCCCACTGCTTTATATAAGCTAGGTGTTCATCTCACGGACCTGTCCACCTGACAGACACGTGCTCGGCTACGGTTGCTGTAGATGCTGATTCGGATGTTTTCCGTTTTCCCTTCCTCTCCTTGAAATTTGGATTCCGCCAGCCTTTAAAACAACGATCTGGTCGAAAGAAGTGAATTCTTCAACAGAACATCAAACCAAAAAAAAGAAAAAATATATAAATATATATATTGCATTTGGGAACATATCACGAGGAGTACCTTATACTCATTATATGCCTGTTTATTACAACTTCAAGTAAGGCATTTTACCGTAATGGTCCCGTTTCCGTGCTGGGGTATATTAGTTGCACGTGCAAATTGAAAATCCAACCGGCATGAAAAAAGATTGGGTCAAATGATACATGTTAGGCTGCGCGAAAGTTGGCGAGGCAAGAAAAATTGTCAGTAAAATAATAATAATAATACTAATAATAACAATTAATATACAACCAATATCATATGAATAAATATAAACTTGAACCACTCGGACTATTTCTACCGACATTCGGAATATTAGCCCTGGGCATTATTGACCAAACATTACCTGTATAGTCGTTCGGAAAACTCCGAGTATACTCGATATTTCGCGGAGTGTCTGCGAGTGGTTTGTTTCCTCATTCCGAGTGTTTTGATGAAAATATGCGGAGTGGTTTGGAGTACTGTGAAAATTGCATTCGGAGTGAAAAAGAAAACTGGCTTTTATGCGCGACCTGTAGTGTACCTACCTACCCTATTTTTGAAAACCATGTAATAGGAACCACACATATAATTTGTTTTGGCCTAACTGAAAAAGGGGTCCCGTCTTATAGCCGAATCGCCTTATAGCCGAATTTTTACGGTAAATCATTTTCGCATTGATTGTGGATTAAATTTTATGGCAGGGATAAACGTCGATTAGAGACATAACTTAATCTTATTTTCACACCTTGTCACACTTATCAAGAGCGCTGGCGGTACACACTACACCAGTAATGAAAGACACGCACCGCCGGGTAATCATGTTTAATTGGTAATTATATCACAGGGATTAACAATAGTGTCATAATTGAACCGTTATAAAAACATGGATGGTTTTGTCTGTGAATTGCCAACACAGCGGGAATAATTGTGATTTACTTACTGGTCTTGTTTTACTGTATTTTAGGACTCAAAAGACAGACAGTTGTAGACAATTTTTTGCACTTGCCCGACCGGACGTCGAAAGGTCTAAGTGCACTTGCCCGGCGCGATTTCGGACTTGTCCTGGGCGGCCGCTCAATGGATTTGTCAGCCCCTGTGAATTGCTACACTAATTATCTGATTAATCAGGCGATGACTAAAGCTGTGAATATGATATTTTGGACTCATTGCCACACACTGATATGAGAACGTCTTTTCTTATTTCAGCTCTATAACATAGACCGTTTGTATATCATTTTCAAAGGTGTGCTAACATAAGCAAAGTTCTCATGGTATCTGTATGTCTGTGCTAAGGGTATACATGAAACTTGTTATTTCTGCTCTAAACGATCCAGCACACGAGATTTTGGTACTTATCGCATATGCACACTGGAATGCTCAGGCGCGACTGCATTACGATAACACACACCTAGTGCATTTTTTCACATCCCCAAAACTGCTAATTTTCTGGTGAAAATCAGTGATATTTTTCCTTGTTTTCAGTAGGTTGTGGGTGCTTGTTAGAACCGCGTCACTTTTTTTTTTTTTTTTTAAAGATTTATTCGCTGGTAAATTTAAGAAACAACTTAAACAGTGATTTTTTTTCAAATTTTTAACTATGCGTCCTGGGACTCGCTCAACCAAAAAACTGTGCGTCCCAAATCTGAAAGTATGAGTCCCAATATTTGGAGGGAAAAAAAGGAAGTACAAAAAAGATCGGTTCAGTATATATTGTGGTCTATTATCTTTTATTTGCAATGAACAGAATCAATCAACTTGTGTTGTTTACTAGCCCAAAGAAATCCTGCTAAAGTGTACGTTTTTTAGTCTACTTTCCGTAATGTTTTCTACTTTCGTTTTCGATAAATGCGCACCGCACATGTGCGTGAAATTTACTCCATGCACAATGGAGATAATATTCCGAACCATTATCGACAAACGTTTCCTTCCCTGATTGGGACACCAGCTATCTAGGTTCAGGGGCTGGCAAATCCATTGCCCGACCACCCGGTACAAGTCCGAAATCGCGCATGGCAGGTGCACTTTGACCTTAGGACGCCCGGTCGGGCAAGTGCAAAAAAAAAATTGTCTACAGCTGTCAGTCTTTTGAGCCCTTAATTACAGTAAAACTAAAGTAAGTAAATCACAATAATTGTGCTACACTGTCCTGCTTTGTCGACAATTCAGAGACAAACCGTCTGTGTATTTATAACAGTTCAATTATGACACTTTTGTTAATCCCTGTCATATAATTGCCAAGTAAACATGATTGCCCTGCGGTGCGTGTCTTTCATTTCTGGCGATAAGCCAACTTGAATGAGGTGTGAAAATATGGTCAAGTTATGTCTCTAATTTGCGTTTATTCCCCAATCATAAAATTTAATCCACAATCAATGTGAAAATGATTTACTCGCACCTCAGACAATTAGCTACATCTAACGGTAGATGTATGCATTATAAAAACGGATCGTGAATGGTTATGTTTTGGCGCCAAATAGCAGACGCTCGGCTTGGAGGGAAAAGTCGAACGCTGTTGTTGGAGCTGCTGGGGATAATTCGGGGGCTGTGCAAAGCGCTGTTTTCTATATACCACCATTCACAACCGTTTAGCTATCGAGAAAATATTTTTTACCGGTTCCAAACATTGTTTTTAAGAACGGGATACAGCCCATTAAAATAAAACAATGGCATTAAACACGTGCAGGGTTGCTGGCAACGGGTGACGTCATTTGACACATTTACCGATCACATTCAGAAAAATGGTAGAGTTGGTTTGTGGGCGGCTATTTGGATGGCGGAAAACTTTGATGTTCGCATTGAACTTGCTTTTGTGAATGTTTGGGCTCATTTTGGATGGAGGGGATTCTAGTCTTGTGGTTGGATCATTAAATTGTACCTGTATCGATTTTTCGGTGACTCGTTGGGCAGTTGAAGGTTCGGTAAAAGTGCGGTATTTTATCACTTCCGCCGATATTTACAGCAGTGAAAACGAAAGTTGGATTTTTCGCCCATGAAATATTTGCGTCCGACGGACGCACATATTTTATGATCGTGCGTCCTCAGTCCTATTTGTGCGTCCTGGACGCAGGACGCAGGGGTAAAAAAATCACTGCTTAAATATATGGAACTTGTGAGTGAGTTTTAGTTTTACGTCCCACCAACAGCTAAGGTCATACGGAGACGGGACCTCGGTTTAGAGACTCATCCGAAAGTCTTGAGAAGCCCGGGATCGATCCTGCGATCCCTGGTTTACAAGGCGAGTAGCGTAACCACTGCACCACGGAGGCTTCTTATATGGAACTTAAATACTTGAAATTTTATTGAAAAAAAAAAATCTTCATTTTTTTTTTTTTTAATAAAGATCTACTCCATTAAATATTGATGTTTGGTTCCTATTTAGTTGATCCCTATTTCACAGGTAACTTTAATTTGATTGTTTGTTTGGTTATGACTTATATAATTATCATTACCAAGTGAACAATAGATAATTGGCACAAACAGCTAATTATGTGCCGAGTTTGTATAGGCCGAGTTTGTCATGTGACGAGTTTGCTATGTGCCGAGTTGTCCCACAACCGAGAAGGGCATTCCAATCTCTAATAGTTCTGGGGAAGAATGACTCTTTATAAATGTCAGTTCTTGCAGTAAGGGTCTGAAACGCCAACGAATGGTGATTTCTACAGTGTCTAGCTGGGGGAACAAGGTCATCTGTTGGAATGCTAGCAGCACCCTTTAGACCTTTGTCGGATAGGAGAACGACCGGAAAGGCTTGGAGAACGAGGCTTTCGTGTATCCTGGTGCTGCTCCCGAAACCCCAGCACAATCCACCTATCCGGTTGGAGGCTAGATATCTTGCTGGTCTGCATGGAAGATAGGATCCCCACCATCTCCTCCTCGGTTTTTCTTGAAGCAGCCATGTACTCCCGATGCTCTTAGCCAAGCTTGGATATCTGTTCTAGCTCCTGTCGCCTGTACCGCCTTTCTTTCCATTTCTTCCAGCCGTTTTTGGGTCTCCCTCTTCCACTTCTCTATGTCGGCGGCTTGGAACAGATCCTAAAGCCTCTGTCTTGCGTAGAGAGCTTTGAGACCATTTGCTATCTCCGGCATTTCCACAATCTGGAACTGCGAGGTCTCCACACCGATCAGATGGGTCTTCTTTTCCCTCCACACCAAGGAGACCTTGTCGGTCGGTGGAAGAAGGGTGGATGGCTCCGGCCCCTTTGGCTGCAGGGCTGTCGGTTTCTTGCAGGTGGCCAGGATCGTCGTGGAGCCAGCATCATTGGTGTAGCAGCAAGCGTAGAGAATAGGAAAGAATCATCGCCGTCCTCCGGCGCACCTTGCCAGGTTTCCAGTATATCCGTCCGAAATTTCGGGCAATCCCAGAATCCAAAGTCTGCTGCGGCCCATTCCACAGCCCTCTCCAAGCTGTCATCGTTGTCCACGGTTTGTAGCCTGGGGCGTATCCGCATGCCGGCCACCCTACAAGGCCACAAAGATTGTCCCTTGGGGTCTGTCGGCTAGGACAAGGCACCTATCCAGGCTGCCGGCCAGGTTTGTCCACAACCTAGAAGGCGGCTGTACGACAAACAGATCTTCTTCCTCCGGAGACACAACGCCAAGCGCCTCCTCGACCACCTCTTTTGCCGTGTCCATGGAAAGATCCCTGCCCCTGCACGCATAGAGGGAGACCTCGATCCTTGTGCATCCTCTTTCTTGCACATCCGGGTGCGAGAAAGTCCTCCGCAGGTGCTCGTTCGGACAGTCCACATAGTCTGCGAGATGGCCCCTCATGTGCTCCCGAACCTCCCCGACCTCGAAGTTGGAGACGACCTTGTTGTAGAGCTTTGTTTGCACCGTGTACCTGCTCGTGCCTGTTCCTATCCAGGTGCAGACATGGTTCCCCACGGACTTGGTGTTGTCAGGGACAGTCAGTGCATCCCTATTCGCGAGCGCACCTCCGGTAGTGAGAAAGTCCTCCGCAGGTGCTCGTTCGGACAGTCCACATAGTCGGCGAGATGGCCCCTCATGTGCTCCCGAACCTCCCCGGCCTCGAAGTTGGAGACGACCTTGTTGTAGAGCTTTGTTTGCACCGTGTACCTGCTCGTGCCCGTTCCTATCCAGGTGCAGACATGGTTCCCCACGGACTTGGTGTTGTTCGGGACAGTCAGTGCATCCCTATTTGCGAGCGCGCCGTTGGGATCTTCTTGTATCCTGTACCTGAGCTTCTCCAGGTGGGCCACGAGAGCTTTCCAGTCCAACGTCTCGGAAAAATCCTGGGTGTAGTCGATCGAAAAGATGCCGTAGCCTTTCCCCAGAAGCAGTTTCTGGAGCTTTGGAAGCTATGCCTGTAGGCTGTCTATCTCCACCTCTGAAACAACCACCTTCGCCACGAAGATCGCGAATGGGTCTTTCCCGTGCAGCTCCTTCCAACTTTTCTCCAGGAGCCTGTTGGTATCCACCTCTATTCTTTCCACCGTGGCCAAAATCGTGCTGCTGCGTGCGTCGGACCGAGTTGCGATCGTGTGCACAATATTCGTCTGCATGTGCTTCTCGTCGTCCAGAGCCTCACGAATGCTCCAAGGAATACAGGCCACAACCACATGCGCCGACCCACCTTCTCCGGTTGTGCACTAGGCTCTGCCGGCCCTGGACACACAATCCTCCCTACATAAGTATTCGTACACATACACATCGTCCACGAAGGTTGGGAGGCCTTCGAGGGGGTGCAGCCGCGTCCTCCCCGAGTGCCCCTCCAAGTAGTCCACCTCCGAGATGTCGGGAACAAGGTTGCTCTCAAATGCGTTTTCCAGGAGAAGATGGGTTGCCACAGATTTCCCGGAAAAGAGCCCTATCTCTCGAAAGGTTCGTTCTACAACATTCATTTTTTCTATTGTAGTATGTGATATGTCTACACTATTGACGGTGTTCTCGATGTTATGCACTACCAATTGTCTAATTCGAAATGGCTTCGGATCGTGCTTGCTTTGCGTCGTCCTTGGCTTTGGCTCACTCTTTCTCTGCGTCGTCCTTGGCTTCGGCTCGCGCTTGCTCTGCGTCGTCCTTTGCTTCCTCGTTCTCTTGGGAACAAGAATTACTGCTTCATTCAAGCAACCATATCTTTCTTCTGTGACTGTTTACTCGTCTGATGTTTCAGAAATGACTGTTTGAAGTTTCAGTTAGCAATGCAGTGTCTTAGAAGATGTTTCTTTGTGTTGATTTTTTTTTCTCTCTTCAATTTGGAAATTTTTTGATTAAATTGTAAAAAATAAAGGCTATTTTCATTTGGGAATGGGGCCCTTTTTCGGCCCCTGAGGGATAGTAGATAATCACCTGCTATCTGTGTGTATGACTGAGTGTCCCTACCCTGTCCCTATCTGTGCGTGCATACTATAGGTGTCCCTTTCTGTGTGCATGCTGGGTATCCCTACCTGTGTCTGGTGTGCGCATGCTGAAAAAAGTAGCCCAAAATTCTGGTAGAGCAGGGGAAAAATGCGCTCTCCTAAAAGAAATGTCCTCAGCATCCCCACTCGGAGGGGCCGACCTGGGGGTTGGGGGGTTGTCCCAGAACTCCTGTTTTGTATACTACTCCACTTGGGTCCCAGATACACTACCATATTCCAAGATTGGGCGAACAAGACCTTTATATGCTGCCTCTTTTACATCCTGAGGGCACTGATGAAGATTCCGCCTCAGGAAACCAAGCGTTCTATTTGCCTTAGTACACATGTTGCTAATATGAGTATTCCATCTCAAGTTGTGTGAGATAGTCACTCCAAGGTATTTAATGGAGTCCACATTCTCGAGGACCGTTCCCTATAAGGTGTAAGAAGCCTAAACTTTATTAGATCTCTTCCTAGTTATCTGCATAATATTGCATTTAACTGGCTGAAATTTCATGCCCCGTTTTCGGGCCCAACATCCTAATCTATCTATGTCGGCCTGAAGTTTCACCGAGTCATCTGTATCTCTAATTTCCCGGTAACAAACACAGTCATCTGCAAACAGTCTTATTTCCGGGTCAATGTCAGTGGAAATATCATTGATGTACAGGGAGAACAAAAGTGGACCAAGAACGGCCCCTTGTGGGACTCCAGACAAAACTGGAGCTCACTCCGAAGATTCACCATTAACAACAGCCCGTTGTTTTCTGTAGCAAAGAAAGGAATCTATCCATTTGAGGGTCTTTCCCTTAATTCCATAACCAAAATATAGCGATGTGGCTAAGTTTTTGAACATAAAATTTAAACAAAGTCTTAAAGCAGTCGTCCGTTCGAAACTTCAATATTAAGTTAATAAAACGCTTAGCTCAGGTGAGCGATAAAGGACCATCATGGTCCTTTTGTATTTCTTATCATTTGAAGGGTAAATTTGCTGGTGGATAACCTTTAAATTTGGTCATTGAAAACCGCATGGACAACCAGTGACAGGGATATTTCTAGGATGGTCCCCGAGCCTTTTATCATGTTTATGAGAAAACTATTACGTATTAGTTATAGACTAAATCTGATTTAATTTTTGTTTGGGTCCCATATATAAGCTATTCAAATTTGTTGTGAATTTTGCTGTAAGGTATGCTTGAAGGATTCTTTGGCCCATCAATTTTTCCAAAAGGCCCATGAAAATTCAAAAAGGCCCATCAAAGTCTTGATTTTTTCATGTAAATTAATTGGAGATGGGCCCTTGCCCTTTTTTGAGCCCATCATTTTTTTGGGGCCAAAAATATCCCTGTTGTGAACGTCTGCTTGATCAGTTGACAAACTTTTGTAACCAGTCATTCAGAATGTTTCCATATTAACTTTTTCAGGTAGTTTCAACTTCAACCTGCCAAGATGGGAAATGTGTTTGCAAGTTTATTTAAAGGACTGTTTGGTAAAAAGGAGATGAGAATATTGATGGTGGGGTTAGATGCCGCTGGAAAAACAACTATACTATACAAGCTTAAATTAGGAGAAATTGTTACCACTATTCCTACCATAGGTAAGATCATTCCAAGGTTTGCAAGTTGTTTTGCTATGTTACTCTCTCTGAAGCCACTTCTACTTATCCTTAATCTGGTACTACAAGGTGAGCTATTGTGGTCAGTCTCTGTCCGTCAACTTTTACTTTAAACAACTTCTCCAAAACTGCTGGGCAGATTCACAGGAATGTTCCTTGGGTCATTACGATAACACACACGTGCAACATCGCATATTTTTCACATCTCCAGAATCTCCAGAATAGCTATTTTTCTGATGAAAATCCATGATATTTTGCTTATTTATACTGCAAACATAGGTTGTGGGTGCTTGTTAGAACCGCCTCTTGGAGAAGAAATATGGTAAATAATGTATACCCCATTAAACCCTAGTTATCTCTATAAAAAATGGGGTTAGGAGGGGTCTTTATTTCATGGACTTGTTCACGTGATGGTGACCCTCTGCCAAAAGACCCTCTGCCAAAATTGCTCAGGGTGAAAAAGATGGTGCCAGAGCTAAAAATAGAAAAACCTTTAAACAGCCATCCCTAACCAGTGGATGAACTTTGAAATTGTTTTACAGGAATCTTCCCTGGGTGACCCTCTACCAAAATTGCTCAAACCGTTCTGTTCAGATAAAAAAAATGGCTAAACTCCGTTCAGAAAATCTGAATCATCGATTTTTTCGTTTCTTCCTTTTAATACTCATTTTAGCCCATACATCACTATGGGAAAGTTTTAGACCTGACCCTCCGCCGATTTCTCCAGCAAGTCGTATGCCTCTGCGACAGTCGGGAAAGGCTGTGATTATTTGGCGAAAATTGCAAAACAAAGAAATGTGAGCACAGACTAAGTCCATTTGACGATGATTGTCAGGTAAAATAATAAATATTCAAATCCACGTGATGCACTTTATAAATAGATGTGCAATTGCGACACACCTTATACTCAAATGGCTAAATAGAGGTTCAATGGAAACGGGGAGCCACTAGCGAGATGTGCTGTCAACAGTGGTCAAAAAGAATTATACCGATATCATATGTGGTGTCACAGTTAATGATTTTCCATGGATAGATCGTGCAAATAAAACATAGACGCCCTTGTAATTTACAAGAGCAGTGACCACTTCTATATATGGTTTAAAGGGGTGTATCGAACCTGTCAGAATGTCTTAGTCTGTGAAAGAAAATTTAGATTTTGCAATTTTCGCCAAATAATCACAGCCTTTCCTGGCTGTCGGAGAGGCATACGACTTGCTGGAGAAATCGGCGCAGTGTGAGGTCTAAAACTTTCTCATAGTGATGAATGGGCTAAAATGAGTATTAAAAGCGAGAAACGAAAAAATCGATGATTCAGATTTTCTGAACGGAGTTTACCATAGCTAAAAATAGAAAAACCTTTTATTAAACAACTCCTCCTTAACCATGGCTGGATTTGAAATGATTTCACAGGATTAATCCTTGGATGACTCTCCAACAAAATTGCTTAAAGGTGAACAAGATGGATGTCAGAGCTAAAAATAGAAAAACCTTTAAACAGCTTCTCCTTTAAGTAACAAGTGGATGAATTTTGAAATAATTTCACAGGAATGTTCCTTGGATGACCTACCAAAATTGCTCAAACCCTTCTGCTTGGATGAATGAAATGGCCGCCACAGCTTAAAATAGAAAAAATAACCTTTCAACAACTTCTTAACCAGTGGATGGATTTCGAAATAGTTTCACAGGAGTGTTCCTTGGGTGACCTCTACCAAAATGGCTCAAAACAGTCAACAAGATGGCTGCCAGAGCTAAAAATAGAACTAGAGCGAGTCGATGGTGCACCATCGCAAATACATCTAAATTTAAACTTTGACATGACCCCATAGATCAAAGTTAAGATCACTACATGCACATCTCAGTCCCTAGGCAGTATGTGCACCAAGCTTGGTCATCATAGGCCAAAAATACAGAAGTAATTACATTCACAGGCATTTTCTTAAAAATATGACCTTTGCCTCACCCAATGACCACAGGGGGTCAGTTCAAAATTTGGAAACACTCATGCACATCTGCAGTCCCTATCAAGTTTGTTTGGTTTGATTTGATGTTTAACACTATATAGGTCATTTTGGAGACGTAGCTTCCAATTTTGTGGGACTTTTACCCAACGTTGAGATGAACTAGGGCCATCAATAAAAAGTCATACTTTTTGACCTTTGACCTTGAGGTCATGTTGAGGTAGAGGTCACACCAAAAGTAGCCCAATTTATTCTATATCCCAAGGGCCATCCAATAACCCAAGTTCCAGAAGTGTTAACTCCAATAGTTTAGAAGATAAGGGCCTGGCCAAGTCGTGCTTTTTGACCTTTGACCTTGTGGTCATGTTGAGGCCAAGGTCATACGAAAAGTAGCCCAGAGCCATCTATATCCCATGTATTACTTCTTCCCACATGCAAAGTTTCGAAAGTCTAACTTTACTGGTTGCAGAGGAGAATCATTTACAAGAAATCTCCTTTACCAGTGGATTTTGAAATAATTTCACAGGAAATGTTCCTTGGGTGACCTTCTGCCAAGATTGCTTAGAGTTCCGCTCGAACAAACAAGATGGCCGACAGAGGGCTTTGGACGACTTCACCTCCTTAACCAGTAGATGGATTTTGAAATAATTTCAAAGTAATGTTCCTTGGGTAACCCCCTACCAAAATTGCTCAAACCGTTCTGCTTTGATGAACAATGGCCACCAGAGCTAAAAATAGAAAAAAACCTTTAGACAACTTTTCCTGCTTAACCAGTGGATGGATTTTGAAATAATTTCACAGGAATGTTCCTTGGATGACCATCTACCGAAATTGCTCAAACCATTCTGCTTGGATGAACAAGATAGCCACCAGAGCTTAGGCTAAAAAATTCTTTTAAACGACTTTCCTCCTTTGTTCAAATTGTGCCACTCTGCTGAACAAGATGGTCACAAGAACTTAAAATAGAAAACCTCTTTCTCTAAAAGGAAGCAATTTTATAGGAATGTTCCATTAGTTACCCTCTAACAAAATTGCTCAAAATATTTTGCTTCACTAAGCTTGATGGCCACCAGAGCTAAAAATCTTAAACCTCGAAAACATTTTGAAATAATTTTAATAATTCCTTGGGTCAATCAAAATTGCTCAAACCATTTGCTCCACCATATTACCTACAATTTCATTTGTACAATATTGATCAGGTGAGCGATCCAGGGCCATCATGGCCCTCTTGTTTTCTCCAGGTACTGCAGTTCTCATCCACCTCTGATTAATGATTGGCTAAAAATACTTGTGAAATAATCTTGAAAGTGTTCTAAAAGGCTAAAACCAAATAATGATTTCTGTGCAAGCTGTTCTTTGCTTTGTAAAGAAAAGCAGACAACTGTATATACCACAACCTCTTTTATATCAGTACTTAGTCATTTAACACATCTATTTAAAGTTTTATTGTGCAGGGATTTTAAAGTAAAAAAAATGCCCATAATGGTGATCATAAGTTGCGAGTTCAATTCCATTATTTTGCAGATATTGATCATAAAATCTTTATTAATGTCATTTTTTCCCCTCCCATTGCTTTGAGATAGCCCCTGCCCATCAAGGCTTGAAGAAGTAGATGGGCTGCATGATGCTTCCACACAGAGCTGAAACTGACCCGCACAGGAGTACTGGTAAACCACCTAGAGGATCTAAGCCTGCATACCTGCCAACATTGAGAAAATCCAAAGAGTGAGACTGCGCGCGGCGGACCCTTTTTCACCTTCTTTTTTAGTATTTGGCTCGCGGGGAATTTTCAGGAAAAATTTGAAAGAGTGAGATTTTTTTCCCTAACCGTATGGGGATGGGGATGGGTGCTACCTTTTTCAAAGACCCATCACCCATAAAAAAAATAAATTGAACCCTACTACCAATAAATTTCAATTTTTAACCAGACCAAGCACCCATTGAAAAAGGAAGTGCTAGCTCACCCACCTAGCATAAAACATGTGCATTTTTAGCAGGGGTGAAATGTATGAAACTGTGTACTGTCCAAATATATGTTACTTAGTTTCAAAGGTCACTTTACAAGTCAGATACAATGATTCATTTTACCACAGAACGTCATCAAATCTTATTAAAAACTGAACATATTTATGCCAAAATAAATAAATGATCAATACTTTGAGCGTTTTTTGCTAATGTTTACGTTTTCATAGATTCATAAACAAAATGCAAGATAGGCCATAGGTCGCCACACAACATTTTGGGTACCTTGTAAAGTGCCAAAACAAGAGAAAAAGATCGTTTTTATGGAAGATTATTAGTATGTAATGAAGAAATTAAATGGCTAAATATAATTTCTGTAATATTTTTGTAACGCAGGGATGCCTTGATATCTGATTATTCTGAGGACTGAACTTAGAAATTTACCGATAGATAGATTATAGACAAGATGGATAGTTTTGTTTATTTACCTGTCCAATAATAGATTTGCTAATAATAGTCCAAATATACCTGTGACCTGAGGTGATTTTCCAATAGTTCTGTATCCCGGCTCTAATTGCATATATTAGCGATTCAGAAAAGCCGATAATAACCAGTTTGCATATGTAAATATCCGGTATGGCAAATTTGGTGAATTTCTAAGCGTGAGATGCATTGAAATTCGTGAGATTTGGGCCATTTTCAAAAAAACGATCGTGGGGGAGTGAGACACACAATAAATCGTGAGAGTCACGCTCAAATCGGGAGTGTTGGCAGGTATGAGCCTGCCCAGGCAATGCGGTGCGAGTTTGCCAGCCCATGTCTATAAACCCTGTTGGTTTCATTGGGTGGCAGGGCTTGAGATGTCATTTCATCTCAATGTCTGGTAAAAGTCCCACAAAATTGGAAGCAACGTCTCCAAAATGACCTTTACAGCGTTGATGAGGATGTTAAACTACAAATCAACAAACATTGCTTCGGGAAGAGCAGATGTGACCTAAATAGTGTTGATTGGGACATTAAACTTCCAGCAATGGAACACTGGTGTACTGCTGTATCATTCAAAATGACTACTGCAGTACACCACAACCTTTAATTTTTAACTTAACCAGGGGTCTTGGGTTTGATCCCAGGCTTCTCCAGACTTTTGATGAGTCTTTAAACGGAGGTCCAATC
The DNA here is from genome assembly GCA_963580285.1 of Lucinisca nassula. Taxonomy (NCBI): domain Eukaryota; kingdom Metazoa; phylum Mollusca; class Bivalvia; order Lucinida; family Lucinidae; genus Lucinisca; species Lucinisca nassula. The sequence continues at coordinate 61,516,666 of OY757025.1, forward strand.
TTTGTATGACCTTAGATGTTGGTAGGACGTAAAACTAAAACACACAGACACACATATTTTGGGATCCATTATCATCACATCTATTGTAAGATCTGAAACTGTTTCATTACAGGTTTTAATGTAGAGACTGTTGAATACAAAAACATTAGTTTCACAGTGTGGGATGTTGGAGGTCAGGATAAAATTCGACCACTCTGGAGACATTATTTCCAAAACACACAAGGTAAGATACTTTTTAGAGATACTCAACCTGACTAAAATTTCTACCTTTCTAAATGTGTGGGTCAACTTCCATGGCTTCCTGTTTGCTTATCTGCAAACTGAACCCCTCCAGAAAAGGGATTTAAAGGGAAAGAATGACCAGTTCTCACCTTTAAGGTTAGACCTTTGGTTGATATTCTCAAGGAGTTGACTCCATAATGCGAATCAATGCAGCAACAGGTAAGTATTTTGTGATAATTGAAGGATAGTTAGCTCACCTAGAGCATGGGCCTCCGTGGCCTAGTGGTTAAGAGCGCTAACTCTTGATCATTAGGTCTCTCACCACTGTGGTTCGAGCCTCGCTCGGGTCACGTGAGACGCCAAGTTCTGCAACAGAAGGTCAGGTGGTTTTTCTCCGGGTACTCCGGTTTTCGCCCACCTCTGATTAACGATCGGCTCGATATGAGTGAAATAATCTTGAAAGGGCCGTAAAATCAACCCCCCCCCCCCAAAAAAAAATGAAAAAACCCTAGCTCACCTGGAGCAATAGTTATGCTTATGCTGTGGCCTGTTGTACGTCGTCTGTCGTCCATCCATCCGTCCGTCGTTAACTTCACATTGGGAGTGACATGGAGATTCTGATTTGCTAAAATGTTTCCTTTCTGATATCATGATGGCCACCATATGGAGGCCATCATGGATTTCTTCAAACGACATCTCGCGAACCAAAGGTCAGATTGAGCTGAAACTTGATGGGAGGCATCAGGATGATATGAGCCCCGCCAAGCGAATTTGTGTCTTCGAGCATTCCGTCATGACAAATTTTAACTGCACATGCCCAGCCATTCAGAGGGGCCAGGGATATATATCGTGGAGCGCTGTGGTGCAGTGGTAAAGCATCGGATTCGAGACCGAGAGGTAGCCGGTTCGATCCTCGCAAGTGCCACGTGTTGTTTCCTTGAGCAAGACACTTTATCCACATTGCTTAGTACTGGTTCTTACCCAGGAAAAGAGGGCCACATGGAAGATTAGTACCAGTACTAAATGTGTTACCCTCTATAAATAAGGTTGATTATTATTTTATTATTATTATTATTATTATTATTATGGCTTTCTGTCTGAAGGTTCCTCTTGATTCACTGCTTGTATGAGCGAGCAGCGAAGGTTCTGGCGAGACTGCGCGGATGCGCAGGCTCGCCTGAACCTTCGCTGCTCGCATAGGCGATAAGTACCAAAATCGCTTGACGGGGCCCAGATACAGATTTGCTAAAATTGTTTTGTTCCGATATGCAAGATGGCCGCCATGGTGGCCATCTTGAAATCCTTGAAAACCAAAGGTTTCATTGAAACTTGATGGGAGACATCGGGATTCAGATCTGCTAAAATAGTTCCGTTCGGATCACCCGAACCAAAAGTCTTATTGAGCTGAAGCTTGATTGGAGGCACCGGGGTTGTATGGAGATTCAGATTTGCTAAAACCATTCCAATATCCAAGATGGCCTGCATGCCTGCCATCCAGAAAAAAAAACAAAAAAACATCCAAGATGGCCACCAGTGGGGCACCATAATTTTTTACCTCATGACCTTGACGTTTGACCTACTTTTTAAAAACTTTAACATTAACTTTCGATTGATAAGTGGTAGGGCTTTCATATTTCACATGTGCATTTCTTGTCACAAGACCGTTCTAGTGGTACCATAATTTTTGACCTCGTGACCTTGAAGTTTGACCTACTTTTTAAAAACTAACATAGTCCATAACTTTTGATTGGACTTTCATATTTCACATGTGCATTCTTTTTCACAAGACCTTTCCAGTGGTACCATAATTTTTTTAACTCGTGACCTTGATGTTTGACCTACTTTTTAAAAACTTTAACGTTGGCCATAACTTTCAATTGGTAAGTGATGGGGCTTTCATATTTCACCAAGGTTGGTCGGTAAATACCGGTGGTGGCGTCCTGGGAAATACTCCAAATTTCAGCAAAAGTGGGAAATAGAGGGAAATATGAAATTTGTTCAGTTATTTCACAGAATAACACCATTAATATTTGTGTAATTTAATTGAAATAATGAACAGTTAGCTGTTTTGCAATATGCCTCCCCATACATATATGCCATAAGTCTGCTTTTACTCAACCAAACACATGCATAACTATAGTCGTTCAAAACGCAGTGAGACGTGACTGCACTTTTAATTTTGGACTCGTCCATATTTTAGGTAAAACGCCTTCAATTGGTATTTTCACACTTGGCGATAGCTACCGTCCTATTCTTAATCTTATGTATCATAGAAGTTTAGTCGAGAGGGTCTATTAACGCGTCTGTCAACATGGAGGTCTAAGGTTCAAGTCTAGGGGGAGGTTTTTATTTATGTATTATTACTTTTTTTTTCTTTTCCTAAACAGTTTTCGTAAATTTGATCACGCGTTTACCGCGTAAATCATATAAGTGGGTCACACAAGATATTGGTTTGTTTGTTTGATTGGCGGTTTATCGTCCCCGTCCATTTTTGAGACGTTTTTACCAATTCTACGGGGTTCTACCTGACATTGAGATGACACACAAAAACAGGCCAATATAATTTTGACATCACCAAACCCGACGTTCATATGGTTAAACTTGGAGGTAAACAATATTTTCTTTATATATGTACCTGCTCTAATTAATAGATTGTGGATACTCGTTAGAACTGCTTCGTCAGGGCGGTTCTAACGAGTGCCCACAATCTATGTTTGGAACAAAAATAAGAAATAAATATTGTAATTTTTTATAAAAATTTTCGTTCATTTGGTAGTAAATATTTCCAATATTTTTGTATAGGCATGCTTTTGTAATGAAATGACATCTCAAACGAAACCAAAAGGGGTTATATGAATGTACGGGCCAACTCACAACACTTTGCCTGCATTAGATTTACTAAGAGATTTACCATTATTCATGTGCGATCAATTCCAGCTCTGTTAAAAAGCATCTTACAGCCCGATCTGTTTCTCAAAACACCGATGGACGTGGGCCATCACACTAGATGTATATATTTGAAACTAGCGCAAGGGAATCGTTGTGGCTCGGATTCTAGTAAAATTATCAAAAATGTTACTAAGATGGATACCATCATGATATACTGTCAGTGAAGGCGAAGCTGCATGTTTGAATGCTTTGTTGAAATGTATCTTAACATTATAAAATGAAATGAAATAAAATATAATTGTTTAAAATAATTAGGGAACCGAAAGATAAAATATGAAAAATACAAATAAAGAAACTAACTATAAACATTAGAAATTAAGCACATAAAGATGAAAATTAAATAGAAAATAATAAAGAAAAATATGTATGCCACTGGGACTCGAACCCGACTCGGCTAAAAGGTTCTAGTTTGACTCGCAGTGCTAAGCATCACACGAAACCACTAAGCCAAGACTTTTACATGATGGCAATGTCAAAACATTTACCTATGTATTTAAAATCAAGTGTAAATGTTGTCCGAAACCTGCTTCCCCTAAAACATGGAATAGTCTTGTCACGCTTAATCTTTGAACTCTCAAGAGTCGTTGATGAACTATATTAAGTTATCTGTTGTTATGTAGGGTGCTGAGAGTTATTTAAAATCACTCATGTGCTTAAGAAGATTAAATGCCATAATGATCCCAATATTTGGGACAGACATGCCTGGGCAAACAGTGCAGACCCAGATCAGAATCACTTAGCTTCTTTAAGAGAGTTTGCCATTGGAACTACATGCTTTGTATGCTTTAGTCTAATACTAAACCAGATGGTTCAACTTTTTTATGTCTCCCCCGAAAAAATTTTTTTCGGAGAGACATATTGTTTTTCCCCCGGGCGTCTGTCTGTCTGTCTGTCCGTCTGTCCGTCTGTCACACTTTCGTGTCCGCTCTGTAACTTGAAAACCGTTAGAGCTATCGTCACGAAACTTCGTATAAATATCAATCAGCATTAGACGACGTGCAGTGCGCAAGAACCATAACTCTCGCATTTATACTTTTTGAATTATCTCCCTTGGAAGTTTGTTGGTATGTATATATGTATGGGCAAATCGTGTCCGGTCAATAACTTTCTTATTTTTTGATGGATTTTAAAATTACTCGGCAGAAATATTAACAACCATAAGACGATGTGTGGTGCGCATGAGGCAGGTCGGTACCTCAAAGGTCAAGGTCATACTTAGAGGTCAAAGGTCAAAAAAGGGGCCTTTTTTTTGTATTTGGTCAGTAACTTTCTAATTTTGAGATGGATTTTAAAATTACTTGGCATAATTATTAACAACCATAAGACAATGTGTGGTGCGCATGAGGCAGGTCGGTTCCTCAAAGGTCAAGGTCATACTTAGAGGTCAAAGGTCAAAAAAGGGGCCTTTTTTTCGTATTTGGTCAATAACTTTCTAATTTTGAGATGGATTTTAAAATTACTTGGCATAATTATTAACAATCATGAGACGATGTGTGGTGCACATGAGGCAGGTTGGTACCTCAAAGGTCAAGGTCATACTTAGAGGTCAAAGGTCAAAAAGTGGGCCTTTTTTTCGTATTTGGTCAATAACTTTCTTATTTTGAGATGGATTTTGAAATCACATGGCAGAAATGTGAACCAATATAAGGCGATGTGTTGCGCGCATGACCCAGGTTGGTACCTCAAAGGTCAAGGTCATACTTAGAGGTCAAAGGTAAAAAAGGGGCCTTTTTTCGGGTTTTGTCAATAACTTGCCTATTTTTAAATAGAATTTGAAGTTACTTGGCAAACATGTTAACTATCATGGGACGATGTGTTGCATGCATGATTCAGTTTGGTACCTAAAATGTCAAGGTCATACATAGAGGTCAAAGGTAAAAAAGGGGCCTTTTTTCGTGTTTGGTCAATAACTTTCTTATTTTTAGATGGATTTTGAAATTGCTAGGCAGAAATGTTAACCACCATGAGATGATGTGTTGCACGCATGACCCAGTTTAATACCTGAAAGGTCAAGGTCATACATAGAGGTTAAAGGTAAAAAAAGGGCCTTTTTTTTGTTCTGTCAATAACTTTCTTATTATGCCCCCAACTTTGAAAAAGTTTGAGGGGCATATTGGTTCTGGTTCGTTCGTCCGTTCGTCCGTCCATTACGCTTTTGATGCATAGAATAACTAAAGAACCGTGTATGCTAGGGTTTTGAAATTTCATATATGGATTCCTCATGGAAAATTAGCTGACGCGTATTTTTTTTCTCGTCCGGATTATGCCCCCTTCAAGAGTTATTGCCCTTTGAATTTTTTTTTTAATAAAATCTTGTCAGCAAGTTATCTCAAAAATTATTGGAGCTAGAGCCTTGAAAGTTGGTGATTATATTGATGGTGATGAGTAGATGAACTGATTAACTTTTGACAAAATTCCGAAAAATACTTTGTGAGTTATGGCCCTTTGTCATTTTGGTAATTTGTGCCCATTGTAATGTATGCTAAAAGTGATGCATAGCATAACTTTAGAACGGTGTATGCTATAATTTTGAAATTTCATATATGCATTTCTGATGGAAAATAAGCTGACGCGTATTTTTTTTCTCGTCAGGATTATGCCCCTTTCAAGAGTTATTGCCCTTTGAATTTTTTTTAATAAAATCTTGTCAGCAAGATATCTCAAAAACTATTGGAGCTAGAGGCTTGAAAGTTGGTGAATATATTGGTGGTGATGAGTAGATGAACTGATTAACTTTTGACAAAATTCCAAAAAATACTTTGTGAGTTATGGCCCTTTGTCATTTTGGTAATTTGTGCCCATTGTAATGTATGCTAAAAGTGATGCATAGCATAACTTTAGAACCGTGTATGCTAGGGTTTTGAAATTTCATATATGGGTTCCTCATGAAAAATTAGCTGACGCGTATTTTTTTTCTCGTCCGGATTATGCCCCTTTCAAGAGTTATTGCCCTTTGAAATTTTTTTAATAAAATCTTGTCACCAAAATATCTCAAACACTATTGGAGCTAGAGCCTTGAAAGTTGTTGAGTATATTGGTGGTGATGAGTATATGAACTGATTAACTTTTGACAAAATTCCGAAAAATACTTTGCGAGTTATGGCCCTTTGTCATTTTGGTAATTTGTGCCCATTGTAATGAATCCTAAAAGTGATGCATAGCATAACTTTAGAACTGTGTATGCTATGGTTTTGAAATTTCATATATGCATTCCTAATGGAAAATAAGCTGACACGTATTTTTTTCTCATCCGGATTATGCCCCTTTCAAGAGTTATTGCCCTTTGAATTTTTTTTTAATAAAATCTTGTCAGCAAGATATCTCAAAAACTGTTGGAGCTAGAGGCTTGAAAGTTGGACCATGAGTCATGTGCAAGACCAAGGTCCATACCTCCAATGTCAAGGTCATACCTAGAGGTCAAAGGTAAAAAAAGGACAGTCAGTAACTTCCTTATTCTTTGATGGATTATGAAATTACTTTGCAGAAATGTTAACCATCATGACACGATGTGTTGTACCGCAAAGGTCTGGACCATACTTAGAGGTCAAAGGTAAAAAAGTGCTTTTTTTGTTTACGGCCAATAACTTTTTTATTTTTCTATGAACATTTTTAAAGTTACTATGCAGAAATGTTCATCTTCATTAGATGATGTGTTGCACACAAGACCCAGCTCAATACCTCCAATGTCAAGGTTATACTTAGCAGTCAAAAACGGGGGGAGACATCTGTGTTTTTGTAGAAAAACAAATTCTAGTTTTAGATTTATAACAACTCTTTGGATGTTTGAATGTTAAGGATGTTTACACTAAAAAAAAGTTTTTTTTGCAAGTTTGTCATGTAATCATACTACTAATGCTAAAAGGTGTGATACTTTAATTGTTTGTTTGAGACAGGTATTAAAAGAACACAGTTAGTTAAAAGGTTTCATAAATTATCTACAGGCACTCACCTAAGTATTAAAATTACATGTATTTACAAGTCAATGGAAATAGCTGAAGGGAAATAGCTGAAAGTTAAAAACTAATATTTTAGAATCACATTTGAAAAGAAATTACATATATTCCATATGAAGGTAAGGGTCTATAGATCTGTGTAAAAAGGGCAAAAAATTCTTCAAAATTTCACTTGTCCCTCACATTGTGTGGCCGGGGGGGGGGGGGGGGGGGGGGGGATTTATGAAAATTTCGGCATAGCGGCCCCTAGCCTAGGCCTTTTTTTAATTCAACAAGCGGGGCTTTGATAGCTAGGGGCAAGGCAGAAATTTTATGAAAATTTCGGCATAGCGGCCCCTAGCCTAGGCCTTTTTTTAATTCAACAAGCGGGGCTTTGATAGCTAGGGGCAAGGCAGAAAGGAAAAGAGCTGGGAATGGTAACAATGACTCCTAATTCAGAGCGTTCATATTACCACCCTTTTCCATACTAGACAGTCACAGTGTAACAAAACAAGACAGAAAAAAGGAAAAGAGCTGAGAATGGTAACTATGATTCATAATGAACAAGTGTTCCGCGTTCATAGGACCGCTCTTTTCCAAACTAGACAGAGTAATAAAATATGCTTACCTGGAGGGCCACTCAAAAAATAAAAAATAAAATAAATATATATATTATATATTTACCCTGTGCATCAGGATCGAGCACTTCATTGAGATCCAGGTGATCTTGATTGTTGTTCAAATCAGCGCCGATCTCAGTGATCTGCCTCTGACCAGATGGTTGTTTTACAAAGTACCGTTTGATGTCAAACTGTTTTGCCATCATGTACTGTACAATGGTTTTTTTTTTTGCTGAGTCATAAGGTTAAAAATAAACTGCCAGCTGGATCCACTCATTACCGTTATATAATAGTAGAATGTGGTAACCAGCGCACTTCTTTCGGCAATTCCCGATAACAGTATACGTAAATGTCCGTGATAACTAGGTAGAAAAACAATAATAGTATTACGGAACTTGCCCATCATAAAAGGGTTTGGATTTTACCGGTGTTCTATTAAAAGATCTGATGAAAAAAAAAAAAAAAAAAACACAAACACAGAAGAAAAAGATAGCAAGAAAAAGACAAGTTAAAAACTTTTTTGCATCAACATAAAACAGAACAGAATTTTCGCGAGTCCCGACGGATGCATATCGTATTTTTGAGCGTCCGAGACACGTTTTTAGGGGTCTCAGACGCAATATCCTGTGTCCGGGAAAACCCTGTTGACCTACTTTTTTAAGACTTGAACAAGGGTGGTTTCAAATGTGGCATTGTTTCATTTATCCCCCCCCCCACCACCACCTACAACTGCATCAACATCATCTATTCCTGAATCCTAAATCAGACTGAGCTGTTCAGAAACTTAAACAGAGGCATCAAGGCAACATAGAGATTCAGAGTCGTTAAAGGCCATGTGATCTGATGGACAGACTGGCCACTGAGGCACAATGTAACATGATCAGTCTCCTCCAGGTGAGCGATTTGTGGCCCACTAGGGCCTCTAGTTTTCATTATTTCTCAATATAAAACCAATGTTGTTGGTATTTATTAGAACCGCCTCGGTACCCACAATATAGGTGACAAAAACTATGCTTCAGTTATCACAAAATACTTAACCTTATCTCTTGCTATGTGGCACAATCAGTTCAGTCTCTTTGATTGATAAGCTTATATACTATAGTCTATACTCGCAAGCAAAAACCCTTGCATTACTGGGTGGATGCACAATCTGATCTGTGTGCAGGTTGCACAGGTCTTATTGTAGACTAGTTCTCACCAGATAGCCTTATTTTCTGTGGTACAGCTGTAGCATCTGCAATTGTTCTTTGGTGAATAGTGGTAAAGTTGTAGAGTGGCATTTTGAGTGTAGCATGGAGTTCAGTGTCGTGGTATCTAGGTGTCAGAGATACTTAATATCTTGCCGAATCACCTTACACAGTACTCTGCCCAGTATTCTACACAGCGCGCCTTTATAGGCAACGAAAAATAACTGTGTTTTATTCTGCAACAAATCACGACAAGGAAGCGTGTGACGAGTGACGTCATTTAAAACTGCCAATTTATGACATCACTAGTTGATTTCCTTGACGTTAGACAGTGAAACATTTTCATTGAAAACATTAGAAAGGGATATAAATGCATGTGTTACAGTCGCTAATTTTAGCTGGATCTCTTCAAACAATGGCGAAAAGTTGAGATTTTGAAGGAAACAATTAGAATCGAAATAGATCAGCTCTAGTTTGTGATTTGTTGAGTAATAAATCACAGTTTGTCGGTCAGTGTAAGTAGACAAATCACTCGCGCTACACGCACGTGATTTGATGTACTTTACAACTGACCTCTAAACTGTGATTTATTACTCAACATATCACAGCTAGAGCTGATCTATTTCTTAAAAATCCTTATACCAAGTTGACAATAATGTGTGTCTGTCACTAAGTTTATGACTCGGGAAGGGATCTAGCCACTGTTTTATTCTGGGACTGGAGACCAAAGTCATGGTCAGACCAACAGCCAGTGGCTTCCAAGGCAGACATCTAATCACTTTTTCTAGGCAGACTCTTTGTATAAACTGTATACATTGTACTCGGTCAGGTGTTTATTAAGAGACCAGACAAGATGGCCAATTGATACGTATGTGCTTACATGGCCTCTACCAAACTTTGATGCATTAACATTCTGGACTATAAGTGACTGTTTAATATTTTGCTTCTGTCAGTTTCAACTGAAAAACTATTTTGACTTTACCTGTTACATGAAAGATACACAACTTGAAATAATAAAAAAAAAACTATACTTTTTAGCTCACCATTCGGCTCCGGGGGAACTTATAGGATAAGGCAGTTATCCGTCGTTGTTGTCCCTTAACACTTTTAAATGACATCTCTGAAGCCACTGGGCCGATTGAGCTCAGATTTGATTTGTAGCATCCTTGGGCTGGGGGATTGAAAGTTTTTTGTTGTTTTTATGCCCCCGCCTGCCTTGGCAGGAGTGGGGCATATAACGTTTCGCCGTGATGTTACGTGCGTACGTGCGTTCGTGCGTATGTCACGTTCGTAACCTCCTCGGGCTGAAATGTCGAGCTGAAACCTCGGACTCGCATTAGAGCTCATAATTTTTTTACCTGTTGTGCTACAAAGTTGAAATTTGGTATGACATTTACTCAGACCAAGACCTATCAGTTCATCTTCAAGTTGACCCAAAGTCGTGCCCCTGGGTGGGCCTAGGGGTCAGATTGCATAACAGGTCAATATTGTCATATAGGAATTTGCATGCAAAACTGTCAAAATGTCTAATTATCTTGAAAATTTATCAGATTCGAACACCTAAACCATATATATTATTGTTCCTTATGATATGACACATTCCATGACACAGACTTTGGGTCCCTACAGTCGACCCTGGGCCATGCCCCGCCCTCTTTGCTTCATTAAAGTCTTTATATCTTAGAAACTATCCATATCCCCACCCCTTAACTATATATATTATTGTTCCTTATGATAAGATGCATTGACTGATACAGACATTGGGAGCCCCCCCCCCCCCCCCCCCCCTGTTTTGTATTCAAAACTAAAACTGTCAAAAATGTCTGTCTTGAAAATTAATCGGTTTCGTCGAACCCCCTAAACCATATATATTATTTTTCCTTATGATATGACACATTCCATGACACAGACTTTGGAGCCCTAAGGTCACCCCTGGGCCATGCCTTGCCCCCTTTGCTTCATTAAAGTCTATATCTCAGAAACTATGGATATTAAAAAGTTGAAATTTGGTATGACATCTACTCAGACCAAGACCTATCAGTTCATCTTCAAGTTGACCCAAAGTCGTGCCCCTGGGTGGGCCCAGGGGTCAGATTGCATTACAAGTCAAAATTGTCATATAGGAATTTGCATGCAAAACTGTCAAAATGTCTAATTATCTTGAAAATTACTCAGATTTGAACACCTAAACCATATATATTATTGTTCCTTATGATATGACACATTCCAAGACCCAGACTTTGGGTCCCTCCGTGCACTGCCCCCTTCATAAAAGGCTTTATATCTCAGAAACTATCCATGTCCTCACCCCTAAACCATATATATTATTGTTCCTTATGATAAGATGCATTGACTGACACAGACTTAATCAGATTCGAACACCTAAACCATACATATTATTGGTTCTTATGATATGACTCATTCTAAGACACAGACTTTGTCTCCCTCTGGTCAACCCCGGACCATGCCCCCACCCCTTCAATTCATAAAAGGCTTTATATCTCAGAAACAAATTCATATCCCCACCACTTAACCATATATTATATTATTGTTCCTTATGATAAGATGCATTCACTGACACAGACCTTGGGTCCCTGTGGACAGCTCCGGGTCCCTCCTGACACCCCCGTGCCATTCTAGAGAATGGGTACAAGCCATATCGACAAAGATATATGGCGGGGGCATCTGTGTACTTTGGACACATGTCTAGTTTTTTTTTATGAAATTCGGCTCATTTCTGTGGTTGCTATGGCAACTTAAGTTTCCCCAGACTTATAATGGGGAAAAATTGAAAAAATAACATTCAACACCTTTCAAGATATCATGGAAATGTTACTTAAACAATGTTCTGTGTGCCATATGATTTTAGGCCTATTGGTTGCCACAGATGAGCAGTTGTCAATTGTCTTCTGTTGCCTTGCAACAACAATTTCAAGCAGTATCAGACCTAGGCTTATTGGGTCCAAAATAGAAGTGGAGGCAATGATCAGGAATCAATACAATTAACTCACAGCTCCGGTAAGAGACATCAAAGGGAAAGAAACACAAACATGAAACAACAGACCCCAATGGAAACATCAACAGCAGAAAGCCAAAAGGACAGTCACCTTCCCACAAAACGGCCAACAGGCCATCCAAAACAAAACAACCCAAGCGACACAAACACCCAAAGACAGACTTCAACAAAAATAAACCGAGACAGAAGAACCGCCTTGGAACCAAACCTTACCTGTAGCATCCTTGGGCGCAGGGTTTCCATGGTTTGTTAAAATGCATGGCTGCCAATGGGCAGTCCCCCCCCCCCCCCCCCCCTTGAGCTCTGGTGAGCATAGTGGTCCATGGGCCTCTTGTTTTAATTGGATGGAAAGGAAAAATCAATGATAGGCCTGAGGCCTTGACAAGGAAATTTCAGGCTTGTTTCCAGATTAATTAAGTCTCGTGCTGGACATAGCCTCAACTGGGATATCCTCGTCCCAGTGCATACCCCAGCACAGCTTTCTTTATATCTGTATGACAGCGGAATAAGTAATTCAAGCTTTTGTACATGTAGAGTCAAAAACAAAAAAAAAGAACTGACAATTTGTGTGACAACATTTAATAACAGTAGTATTTTCCATTTCTATGCAGCTTCTACAATGCTTTTTTTTTTCTGCTCTCTTTCAATTTTTTCTCAACGTCTCCAAAATGACTTTTACAGTGTTGACAGAGACGTTAAACCTCAAATCAAACAAAAGCAAACAAAAACTCAACAATTCCAATTATCTCAAAAATATAAAAGGGGGAGTGGGGGGGGGGGGAAAGAAACATGTTTGTTAATCTCATGGATCAATGTTCAGAGCACTGACAGCGCTGGTATGTAGCTTTAAACTACATGATTGTTATAGCAGTGTGAAGGTGCCATGATAGTTATGTCAAGGTGTGCCAAACATCTCTATTGTTAAACATGGATAGTCAAACACACCAAGTGACTTTGTAGGAAAATCTGTGCCCAGTTGTTCAAAGCCCGGTTACCCTTACTTGCACATGTAAGTGATCAAAATGTAGCTATTCGTGCAAGTACAATATATATACTATGGTTTCTTTGTGGAAAAAATTGTAGTAAAAGCTACTCAATTTTTTTTTTCACAAGGTTATTTGCCAAATTGGGTGGTTAAACTTTTAAACTGCCGTATTCCTCCCATATAGCAACCCTGCTCCTATAAGCGCCCCTTCACTGTTTTTCCAAGAACAAAATAATAAGAGCCCTTTTGCTGTCACAGGAAAAAATATTTTGGATTACCATAGTAAAGATAAGACTTTCAATTATAGGTCATGTGTATTTGCTGTAAATCGTATCATGCAATGTATTTCTAAACTTCCTGGTATCACAGAGGATCTGTGTTGACCACTTGATACTTTACATGTCATGTTTCCACCATATTCTAATGGAAAACCACCTCATGTAATGGGTTTTAAACTTTCAGTTCTGGTTAGATTTTTCTCCCAAATAAGTGCCCCCTCTTTTTCCAACTTTTTAACCACCCCTGGCGCTAAATGGGAGAAATACGGTATTAAACATCAGCTAATGACTTTGGTAGCATTGAACAACTGAAAATTTGAGGGAAAACCTAACTTGAACCTAGTGCTCTTTATTATGTCTCCCCCCTTTTCGGGGAGACAAATTGTTTGTTCCAAGGCAGGTACCTCAAAGGTCAAGGTCATACTTAGAGGTCAAAGGTAAAAAAAGGGGGGGGGTGGCCTTTTTTCGTGTTTGGTCAATTCCTTTTTTTTTTCGATGGATTTTGAAGTTACTTGCCAGAAATGTTAACCACCATGAGACTGTGTCACGTGCATGACCCAGGTTGGTACCTCAAAGGTCAAGGTCATACTTAGGGGTCAAAGGTAAAAAAAAAGCTGTTTTTTCCGTGTCCAGTCAATAACTTAATTATTTCTGGATGGACATTTTAAAGTAACCTTGCAGAAATGTTCACCTTCATTGGACAATGTGTCGTGTGCAAGACGAAGGTCCTTACACCTGTGGACACAAAAGCGTTCAAACTCCTATGAAATAACTTTCAATGAATCTCTTTGTATCAAGTTAGTTTTGACAAGCAAATGTCATTCGTCAAAGAATTCTAAAACTAGATCAAGCCATTGATTGGTCTCATTTTGGAAAACAATATCTGATTGACATTTGAGATGTATTTTGATTGGACAGTGCAGGAGTCAGCAATGAAATGTACACCACCTTGTGTTTTGAATTTATTTCTGTTGATAGGATGTTAGGATATATTGAATGATGTTTCAAGTCAGAATGAAATGAAGCTCATCAAAGTTTGAACGCTTTTGTGTCCACAGGTGTACCTCCAATGTCAAGGTCATACTTAGAGGTAAAAAGGTAAAAAAGGGCACCTTTTTTCATGTACAATCAGCAACTTTCTTATTCTTTGATGGATTATGAAATAATTGCTTGGCAGAAATGTTAACCATCATGAGACGATGTGTTGAACCCAAGAGCCTAGTCAGTACCTGAAAGGTCAAGGCCATACTTAGAGGTCAAAGGTAAAAAAAGGGCTTTTTTTAGTGTACAGTCAATAACTTGCTTATTTCTCAAACTTTTTGAAGTTACTTTGCAGAAATGTTCACCTTCATTAGATGTGTTGCACACAAGACCCAGGTCAATACCTCCAATGTCAAGGTCATACTTAAGAGGTCAAAAAAGGGGGGAGACGTCTGTGTTTTTTGTAGAAAAACAAATTCTAGTTTAGTCATTTGCTTTCATATTTGTCACTGTTGAATAGCGCTGTGTATTGATCAACATTTTCAATCAGATATTTGGATCAATAGAAAATGATTGATATTCGATAACATTTGATACTTCTTTGAAGTTTAATAGAAGAATAATAAGTCAGTCTTTAAAGAAAGATTTCTATTATTTTTATTACAAAATATACTTAGAAATTATTGATCAATATTTTGTCTGATACAGCAAGGATCCTTTTGATATATAGCTGTTTAACCACAAAAACCAGTTTTCGATATATATTGCGATATGATACACAGCCCTACTGTGGCAGTATAGACAACACGGGGTGTTTGTTTAACACAGTTGTAAAATGATTCTTGAAAGGCGTATGATTGCAGGCTACTCGATAGTTTTGGCCGAGGATTTTGTTTTTCAAAGAGTTTCAAACGCGTCGCCAAGAATGGAGCTGCACATGAGGATTTTTGAAATCAAGATTTGTATGGTGAGTGATACTTTATAATTCCCCTAAATTTAATTAAGCTTTGTCACAAGAAAAAGTATCTTATTTATGCCCCTAGATAAATACAGATGAATGAATAATTCATATTTCTTCTATGGGAGCCTACTCAGGGAAAAGTGCAGGTTGATGAATCTTTTTTTTTGTAAGACGGTATACTTAAAGAAAAAGGATTAACTCTGTTTTGGTGCAAATTCATTTCTAAGTGGTAAGTGGCAAATATGTTTGTTAAGCCTTGTCCTGTTGAACCACATTAACCCCTTCATTTATGGTCTAGATCAGCAGTCTGATCAGGTCCATCAATCTGATTGAAAATTTTGGCATTTTGGGGCAAGCATATACAGCACCATTTCCAGTTTATCATTAGTAGCGGGGAGATATTGCCTAACTAGAAGTGGAAAATCCCGCCCTTGCCTCTAAATGAAACTACTGCATTAGAGACAAAAGTATCATTTAAGAAGCCTCCCCAGAAGAATAAAGATACATGTATTCATTCCCCTTAACCCTTTCAGTACCAAATGGAATCTTCCTCCTTATATATAACAGGAGTTCATATCAAAATTTAGGGGTGACAGGTTGTGTTTTCATCAAAATTTATTTGGAAAATAGCTGAACTTTTAGCAAACAGTGGAGGTCCTGATCAGACGCCGGGTTCTGCGGCGTCTGATCTGGGCCTGCACTGTTTGCCAGGCTACCTGTTTTGGGGTTTCCGGTACAAAATTGGTTAAATTAGAGAGATAGTGATATGTTCACTAGTGTACCATCCGACAGTTACTAGTTGATGATGCGTTCTTGTGACAGGGCTCGTCATAGCTAAAGATAAGGAGGCATAACAAGGATAGTAGAGGGATAGTTTTTTCTTATTTCTGCATAAAAACATGTTGTAGGAACTTGTTAGAAGCACCTCAATGAGGGATTCTAACAAGTCCCCCTCAATATTTTCTTCTGACAAAAATATAAGGAAAACTATCCCATAAGTGTCTATGTAATGCCGCCTTATCTGGAGCTATGGCTCATGATCCGAACAGTTCAAGCTACATGCATTATGATTTTACTGTACTAAAGTAGAGGATGATATGCCTTTCAAGAATTATACTGTATGAATGTTGCTTTTAACCTTTTTTGTACCAAATTGAATCTTCCTTGTTATCTATAGCCATAGTCCATTTCAAAATTTAGTGGTGTTAGATTGTGTCTTCTCCAAAATTTATTTGCAAAGCGGCTGAACTTTTTATATCACCTGAGCCAGAGGCTCTAGGGGAGCTATTGTGATCGGTCACTGTTCGTCGTCGTTGTCGTCCGTTCGTTCACAGTTTCTTTAAACGACATCTCCTCCTAAACCACTGAACATATTTTGAAAATCTTGGCAGATATGATCTTTGGGTGGTCCTCTCACAAAGTTGTTCAAAGAATTCCATTCCATGCAGAACTCTGGTTGCCATGGCAAGGAAAAGGGGAACATAAGAAAAAAACTTTAAAAATCCTCTTCTCTGAAACTAGAAGGCCCAGGTCTTATATATTTGGTATGAAGCTTCATGCAGTGGATCTCTATCAAGTTTGTTCAAATTATAGCCTTGGGGCCAAAAATGGTCCCGTGGCGGGGCCCACTGGTTTTACATAGGCTTATATAGGGAAAACCTTTATAAATCTTCTTGTCTGAAACCAGAATGCCCAGGTCTTTGACATTTGGTATGAAGCTTCATCTAGTGGTCCTCTATCAAGATTGTTCAAATTATAGCCTTAGGGCCGAAAATGGCCCGGACCCGGGGCCCAATGGTTTTACAAAGGCTTATATAAGGAAAATCTTTAAAAATCTTCGTCTGAAACCAGAAGGCCCAGGTCTTTGGTATTTGGTATGAAGCTTTGTCTAGTGGACCTCTACTAAGATTGTTCAAATTATAGCCCTAGGGCCGAACATGGCCCCGCCCTGGGGCTGAACATGGCCCCGCCCAGGCACCACAGTCCACTGGTTTTACATAGGCATATATAGGGAAAACATTTAAAAATCTTCTTGTCTGAAACCAGAAGGGTCAGTTCTTTGATATTTGGTATGAAGCTAAAATGTCTAGTGGCCAAGCTAGTTCAAATAATAGCCCAGGGCCCACTGGTTTTACATAGACTTATATAGGGAAAACTTTTAAAAATCTTCTTGCCTGAAACCAGAAGGCTCAGGTTTTTGATACTGGTTTGAAGCTTCATCTTGTGGACCTCCAACAAGATTGTTCAAATTATAGCCCTTGGGCCAAAATTGGCCCCTCTCTGGGGTCCACTGGTTTTACATACTTGCACATGGAAAACCTTTAAAATTCTTCTTGTCTGAAATTACAAGGCCTAGGTTTTTGATATTTGGAATGAAGCTTTGCCAAGTAGACTGCTAACAAGATTGTTCAAATTATAGCCCCGGGGAGAGGGGTGGGGGTGAGGGGGGATGGTGCCCACTGGTTTTACATAGATTAATTTAGGGAAAACCTTTCAAAATGTTCTTGTCTGAAACCAGGAGGTCAAGGTCTTTGATATTTGGTATGAAACTTCATCTAGTGGACCTCTATCAAAATTGTTCAAATTATAGCCCTCGGGCCAAAAGTGGGCCCACCCCGGGGCCCACATGTTTTACATAGACTTATATTAGGAAAACCTTTGAAAATTTTCTTGTCTGAAAGGTCTTTGATATGTGGTATGAAGCTTCGTCTTGTGAATTTGACCAAGATTTTCAAATTATAGCCCTGGGGCCAAAAATGGCCCTGCTCTGGGGCCCACAGGTTTTATATAGACTATATAAGGAAAACCTTTAAAAATCTCCTTGTGTGAAACCAGAAGGCTCTGGTCTCTGATATTTGGTATGACCCTTCACCTATTATACCTCCCTTAAGATTATGCAAATTATAACCCTGGGGCCAATAATGGTCCTCCTAGGGGCCCACTTGTTTAACTATGGACCATCATGGCCCTCTGGTTTTGTTTTTATTCATTTTTCTAGGGAAAATGTTAGCAAATAGTGCTAGGGGTCTGAATCAAGGACACATTTGTAATACTGTGTTGAAGATTTTCAAATTCTTATACCATGACAATCACTCACCACAAAGCATTCATATTAAATGGAACTTGAGTACCTGGGAGGGTCTTCTTAGACTCCAAAAGAAACACCCCTGGGTTCATGCCTGGGGATGGGGCTAGGGGTCAAAATCTAGGACACGTTTGTAATATGTTATATGCTTTTCCATTATTCTAACATGGTATAGACACAACATGTTATACATCAGCCAACTATCTGACATTGGTTTGACGGTTATGGTGACCTACATTTCACAGTCCAGTTCACCTACATTTCACATTTCAGTGACTTTAGCTTATATCTTGAAGAGAAGCCTCCGTGGTGCAGTGGTTACGCTACTCGCCTTGTAAACCAGGGATCGCAGGATTGATCCCGGGCTTCTCCAGACTTTCGGATGAGTCTTTAAAGCGAGGTCCCGTCTCTGTATGACCTAAGCTGTTGGTGGGACGTAAAACTCGAACACTCACTCACTCACTTATATCTTGAAGAGTGTTTATTGGATAAATGTCATATTTGGGATGTAATTCCATGTGACCCAATGAATGACTTCAAAGTATATCTCAGCCAGTGGTACCTATATTTCGTATTCAGTGTTTGTTTGTTTGATTTGAGGTTTAACGTCCCCGTCAACACTTTATAGGTCATTTTGGAGATGTTAATTCCAATTTTGTGGGACTTTTCCCCCAATACCCCCCCCTCCCTCTCCGACATGAAATGACAACTCAAGCCCTGTCCCCCAATGAAACCAATAGGGTTTATAAGCATGGACGGACCTTCTCGCATCGCTTTGCCTGGGCAGGCTTAGATCCTCTAAGCGGTTTACCAGTACTCGTGTGCGGTCGGTTTTAGCTCTGCATGGAAGCATTATGCAACCCATATATTTCTTCAAGCTCCGATGGGTGGGGGTGACTCATGTTCAGTGACTTTGCCTTAGATCTTGAATACTGTTTGATAGAAAAATGTCATACCAGGAATATAACTTTCATGTGACCTAATGACTGACATCAAAATATATCTAGGTCAGTGTGACCTATGTTGCATAGTTCAATGCTTTTGCCTTATAACTCCAAACAGGGAGCTGTGCTGTCATGTGACAGCTCTTGTTAGCTCACCTGAGCCGTAGGCTCATTGGTGAGCTCATAGGGTGGTCATGCTGTCTGTATGTATGTATGTATGTATGTCAACATTTTCAAACATCTTCTCCTCTGGAGCCGCTGGGCGGACTGAAGCCAAATTTCATGTGGGGCTTCAGTGGGATGGGGGAACGAAAGTTTGTTCGCGGGGTCCAGGTCACATGACCAAGATGGCCGCCATGCCCATATATGGTAAAAACCCTTCAAAAATCTTCTTCTCCGGAACCGCTGGTCCGATTTTCACCAAACTTTATATGTGGCCTTGGGTACTCTGGCCTATCATAGTTTCTTCAAATAATGGCCCTTGGATGACCTTGACCTATTTTATGCCAAGGTCAAATTTGGTAATATAGGCTTTTGAATGGCAAAAAGTGAAAACGGTGGATTTTTCGAAAACTGTTGCAGCCTTTGGCCTGAAAGTTGGTAGATGACATCAGCTAAATGAGTTAATAAGTATATATGAGATTTATAGGTCAAGGTCATTCCGTGACCTTGGGTCAAGTTTTTTAATATGTCAACTTATTTTTCAGGGAAACTACTTGGTCAATTTTGACCAAATTTCATATGCAAGCTTTATGGGAGAAGGACATGTAAATTAAGTTGATGATGTTGGGTCACATAACCAAGATGGCCGCCATGCCCATATATGGTTAAAACCCTTCAAAAATCTTCTTCTCTGAAACTACTGGACGGATTTTCATGAAACTTGGTATGTAGCATCTGGGACGCGGGCACATCATAAATTCTTAAAATGGTGACCCTCGGATGACCTTAACCTATTTTATGCCAGGGTAAAATTTAGTCACATATGCATTTGTATGGGAAAAAGTGAAAATGCATTATATCTAACAAACCGTTCAATATTCCACCACTAAATCATATATATTCTTGTTCCTTAAGATAGGGCGCATTTATTGACATGGGGTCCACCAGGTCCCTTAAAAAAAAAACTTCAAAAATCTTCTTCTCCGGAACCGCTGGGCCGATTTCCACCAAACTTGGTATGTAGCCTCGGGACTCGGGGCCCATCATAGTTTGTTCAAATAATTGCCCTGGGATGACCTTGACCTATTTTATGCCAAGGTCAAATTTGGTCACATTGGCATTTGTATGGGAAAAAGTCTAAATGGCTGATAGCTTGCAAATGGTTGAGAATTCCACCCCTAAACCATATGTATATTCTTGTTCCTTGTGATTAAGCATGTTAAATGACATGGACCTTGGGAGTCTAGGGGTCCCCCGGGGACATGCCCCACCCCCTTCATTTCAAAAAGTGCCCAATATCTTGGAAACTGTCCAGATCCCCACCCATAAACAATATATATTCTAAGGGGCTTTAAGTGACATGCATCTTGAGACCCTGGGGGCATGCCCCACCGCTGCATTACATAAAATGCATCAAATCTCAGAAACTGTTCAGATCCCCTCCCATAAATCATATATTTTCTTGTTTCTTGTGATAAGGGGCATTTAGTTACATGGATCTTTGAACACCATAGGTTAAATTGGGGGCCGACACCCCCTTTAGAAATGGTTAAGCTCTCCACCCATTAACCATATATTTTCTTGTTCCTGACCTTTTAGCTCATCTAAGGCTTTATCTTGGCTAAATATAACTGAAAATTCAAACAAGTTTTCCAACTGATCTTCAAGAGTCAGGAATGTGATTAAGGACCACTTGGTCATACAGCCAGATGCATTTAGTGACATGGACCTTAATTTGGGCCCCTGGGGGCATGCCCTACCCACATCATTTAATAAAATGCGTAATATTTCCCCACCCATTAACCATATATATTCTTTCTCTATATACTAATGTGGACATTTTCTCTTTTGATAATGGGTTTTCAGAAAAAACTTAATAAAAATTACATCAGGATAAAGAACAAGGTTTAAAACAACTAACGTTGCAATAATTTAGAAAATCTGTTGACAAATAAAGATTTTATAACCAAAAACACATTTGAATAGGGAAATTTCCTTTGTTAAATTGCTAGCAAGGGGAGGTAAATATTTCCCCGCAAACTTTCAATTTCTTCATACACTGTTACTAAATAACTGAAATAATCATAAATGATGCAAAACACATCATGAACTTCAAAACATTTAAATCGAGGCCAAAAAGATTCCAGAATCAAAACTTTATGATCATGGATTATCTCCCCTTTCAATGTAAAATCTCTATTCAAATCTTATTTTGGTCATAATTTTTTAAATAGTGAACCGATTTTCAAAATTTTTGTGGCACATGTTTCAAGAAATTTATAAGCAACTTTTGCTAAAGAAATCATCAATCCTTGTCTTTGTTTACTATAACAAATCTCCGAAATATCATTATCAGAGGACAAAAACACGTTTGGTGACATGGATCTTAGATCATAAGAGGTCTAGAGGGACCTTGGGTGCATGTCCCTTAGCCCTTTAGACCTAAGGCTGTCAGGTGAGCGTCTTCAGTACCAATGGTCCTCTGGTTTTCTAATGAATACACACAGCAAGCCTACATTTGCTGTGTAGAAGATCGAAAAGATATCCTCAAGTCATTCCCGTTGTGATTTACCCTTAGTAATTCAAACTACAAATACTGGTACACCTATTTCGAACAAATTTTCATGGCCCCAAAGGTATTCAGGTTATTGACTATATATACTAGTACTAGTGAAGACTTGAACCCTCCGTGGTGTAGTGGATAAGCTTCTCGCCTCATAAACCAGGTGCCGTGGGTTTGATCCCAGGCTTCACCAGACTTTGGGATGAATCATTAAACCGAGGTCTGGTCTCCATATGACCTTAGCTGTTGTCGGGATGTAAAACTCAAACATACTCACTCACTAGTGAAGATTAAGCATGTAATTCACCAGAACCACCCATGTTTTCAGGTCTGATTTTTGTGGTGGACAGTAATGACAGAGAGCGAGTAGGAGAATCAAGGGAAGAACTAATGAGAATGTTAGCAGAAGATGAACTCAGAGATGCTGTTTTACTCGTCTTTGCTAACAAACAGGTATATTGTTTATATATTTGAGGATGGCCCCCGCCCATCGGGGTTTGAAGAAATAGATGGGCTGCATGATGCTTCCACCCAGAGCTGAAATCTGACCACACACGGACACTGGTAAACCGCTTAAAGGATCTAAGCCTGCCCAGGCAAAGCGGTGCGAGTCGGACCGTCCATGCTTATAAACCCTATTGGTTTCCTTAGGCGACAGGGCTCGAGATGTTATTTCATCTCAATGTCTGGTAAAAGTCCCACAAAATTGGAAGCAACGTCTCCAAAATGACCTACACAGTGTTGACGTGGATGTTAAAACTCAAATCAAACAAAATATATATTTGAGGAGTCATGGCTGGAAAATTATTCAAAATTTCACTGGTCCTGCATGACCAAGGACATGTAGATTTTGACGAGTTTCATTGGGACCAGACAAAATTCTAGCTGCCCTGGAGGAGCTTATAGGATGGTAGGCCTCTGTCGTCAGTCCGTCATACTTCAACCATTTTTAGCTCACCTGAGCCGAAGGCTCCGGGGCAGCTATTGCGATCGGTCTTTCGTCCGTCGTCGTCGTCTGTCTGGATGTTTGTCCACAATTTCTATAAATGACATCTACTCCTAAACCACTGAACAGATTTTGACCAAACTTAGCAGAAATGATCAGTGGGTGGTCCTCTCTAGAAGTTGTTCAAAGAATTCCATTCTATGCAGAATTCTGGTTGCCATGGCAACAAAAAGGAGAAAATAAGAAAAAACATTTAAAAAACTTCTTTTCCGAAACCAGAAGGCCCAGGTCTTTGGTATTTGGTATGAAGCTTCATCTAGAGGACCTCTACCAAGAATGTTCAAATTATAGCCCTGGGGCCAAAAATGGCCCCGCGCCGGGACCCACTGGTTTTGTATAGGCTTATATAGGGAACCCCTTTAAAAAATCTTCTTGTCTGAAACCAGAAGGCCCAGGTCTTTGATATTTTGATGATGCTTTGTCTAGTGGACCTCCACCAAGATTGTTCAAATTATAGCCCTGGGGCCAAAAATGCCCCACGCCGGGGCCCACTTGTTTTTCATAGGCTTAAATAGGAGAAAACATTTAAAAATCTTCCTGTCTGAAATGTGAAGGCCCAGAACTTTGATATTTGGTATGAAGCTTCGTCTAGTGGACCTCAACCAAGGTTGTTCAAATTATAGCCCTGGGGCCAAAAATGCCCCCGCGCTTGGGCCCACTGGTTTTACATTGACTTATAATGGGGAAAACATTTAAGTCTTCTTGTCTGAAACCAGAAGGCCCAGCTCTTTGATATTTGGTATGAAGCTTCTTCTAGTGGACCTCTATCAAGATTGTTCAAATTATAGCCCTGGGGCCAAATATGCCCCCTCTAAGGGGCCCACTTGTTTTACATAGGTTTATATAGGGAAAATCTTTAAAAATCTTCTTGTCTGAAACCAGGAGGCCCAGGTCTTTGATATTTGGTATGAAGCTTTGTCTAGTGGACCTCTACCAAGATTGTTCAAATGATAGCCATAGGGCCAAAAAATGCCCCCGCGCCGGGGCTCACTGGTTTTACATAGACTTATAATGGGGGGAAACCTTTAAAAATCTTCTTGTCTAGACCAGAAGACCCAGGTCTTTTATATTTTGTATGAAGCTTCGTCTAGTGGACCTCTACCAACATTCTTCAAATTATAGCCCTGGGGCCAAAAATGCCCCCGCGCCGGGGCCCATTTGTTTTGACATAGGCTTATATAGGGAAAACCTTTAAAAATTTTCTTGTCAGACACCAGAAGGCCCAGGTCTTTGTTATTTGGTATGAAGCTTTGTCTAGTGGACCGATACCAAAATTATTCAAATTATTTCCCTTTGGCCAAAAATACCCCCTCGTGGGACCCCACTGATTTTACATAGGCTTAAATGGGGAGAACCTTTAAAAGTCTTCTTGTCTGAAACCGGAAGGCCCAGGTCTTTGATATTTGGTATGAAGCTTCATGTAGTGAACCTCTACCAAGGTTGTTCAAATTATAGCCCTAGGGCCAAAAATGCCCCCGCGCCAGTGGGCCCACTGGTTTTGTATAGACTTATATAGGGAAAACCTTTAAAAATCTTCTTGTCAGAAACCAGAAGGCCCAGGTATTTGGTATTTGGTATGAAGCTTTGTCTAGTGGACCGATACTAGGATTGTTCAAATTATAGCCCTGGGGCCAAAAATGCCCAGAACCGAAGGCTCCAGGGGAGCTTATAATTTATGATGGACATTGTCCGTCGTCGTCGTCATCATTAACACTTTCAAACGACATCTCCTCTGAAGCCACTGGGCCGATTTGGCCCAAATTTTATCTGTGGTATCCTTGGGCTGGGGGATTGAAAGTTTATGAAAATCGGCTTTTTAGTTTGGTTGCTATGGCAACTTAGTTTCCATAGACTTATAATGGGTAAAAATGAAAAATGGCATTTACTGCCAAGTCATTGCAGATATTTTGACAAAACTTTCATAGAAATGTGACATATGCAATCTACTATCTGCCATATGATTTTAGGCCTACTGCTTATTTTTATTGGTTGCTATGGAAACCAAAATGCAAAAAAAAAAAAAGAAAAAAAAATACTTAAAAAATCATCTCCTCAGAAACCATATGCTCTAGGAGGCTGAGGCTTTATGAAAATATTCACCATTTTTGCCTTTACAGGTTTTGTACTTTTAGCTCACCAGAGCGGAAGGCTTCGGGGGAGCTTATAGTATAGGCATTGGTCCGTGTTCCGTCGTCGTCTGCATCGTCAACATTTTCAAACATCTCCTCTGAAACTACTGGGCCAAATGAAACCAAATTACATGTGGAGTCTGTATGGAAAGGGGGAACGAAAGTTGATAAGTGAGGACTGGGTCACATGACCAATATGGCCGCCATGCCCATATATGGTAAAAACCTTAAAAATCTTCTTCTCAAGAACCGAATGGCCTATGATCTTGAAACTTGGTATGCAGCATCGGGGACTCTGGCCCTACCAAGTTTGTACAAATGATGACCTTTGGTTGACCTTGACCTGTTTTACGTCAAGGTCAAATTTGGTCACCTAGACATTTGTATGGAAAAATGGCAAAACTGTGGATTTTTCTGACTGTGTGTTAGTTAGTGGCATCAGAAATGGTATTTACCTTCAGCTGAATGGAAGTTTATCAGTTCCAAAGCTCAAGGTATTTACCGACCTTTGTCCAGGACGCCTCGGATTCAGTATTTTTATCTTCTTCAATTAAACTACTTTGCCAGTTGAAACCAAATTACATGTGGAGCCTCTATGGAATGAGTGAACGAAAGATTGTTCGTGATGACTGGGTCACATGACCAATATAGGCCGCCTTGCCCATATATGGTAAAAACCTTTAAAAATCTTCTTCTCAAGAACCGAATGGCTGATGATCTTGAAACTTGGTATGCAGCATCAGGGACTCTGGCCCTACCAAGTTTGTTCAAATGATGACCTTTGGTTGACCTTGACCTGTTTTATGTCAAGGTCAAATTTGGTCACTAAGACATTTGTATGGAAAAATGGCAAAGTAGTGGATATTTCTGATTGCCTGGTAGGCTGTGACATCAAAAATGATATTTGCAGTTAGCTGAATGGAAGTTTATCAATTCTAAAGGTCAAGGTCATTACTGACCTTTGTCTTGGATGGCTCTGATTCAGTATTTTTATCTTCTCCAGTAAAAGAGCTCTGCTGATTGAAACCAAATTACATGAAAAGCCTCTGTGGGTGAGGCAGTTAAACATTATTCGTGGTATTGTTGTCACATGACCAAGATGGGCACCTTGCCTGTATATGGTATAAACCAAATGACCTCTGGTGAGCTTAGTGGCCCATGGGCCTCTTGTTTATTATGAAATTTGGCCTTTCAGTCCCATTGACTTATAATGTGGAAAACTGAAAAATGGCATTTTCTGCCAAGTCATTGCAGATATTTTGACAAAATTTACATAGAAATGTTCCTTGAGTAAACTTCTCTTAGCCATATGCTTTTATGTCAACCCGGGAGTCCCCTAGGTTGTGCCGGGCCATGCCTCAACCCCCTCCACTTCATAAAATGCCTTATATCTCAGAAACCTTACAGATCCCCACCCCTAAACCATCTATATTTTTGTTCCTGATGATAAGATGCATTAAGTGACACCAACCTGGGGGTCCCCCGGGATGTGCCGGGGACATGCCCCATCCACTCCACTTCATAAAAGACCATTTATCTCAGAAACCATTCAGATCCCCACCCCTAAACCTTATATATTTTTGTTCCTTATGATAAGACGCATTAAGTGACACCAACCTGTAGGTCCCCCAGGATGTGCCGGGGACATTCCCCACCCCCTCCACTTCATAAAATGCCATTTATTTCAGAATCCATTGAGATCCCCACCCCTAAACCATATATATTCTCATTCCTTATAAATAATAAATGGAAGTTACAGTCAGTGACACCAACTTGGTGATCCCCTGGGATGTGCGGCATGTGCCACGGCCATGCCCAACCCCCTCCACTTTATAAAAGGCCAAATATTCCAGAAACCTTACAGATCCCCATCTCTAAACCATATGTATTCTTGTTCCTTATGATAAGACACATTCAGTGACACCAACCTAGGGGTCACGCAGTTCGTGCCTGGGGCATGCTCCACCCCTCGACTTCACAAAGACCATATATCTGAGAAACTGTTCAGAGCCCCACCCCGAAACGATATATATTCTTGTTCCTTATGATAAGACGCAATCAGTGACACCAGCATGCGGGCCGCCCCAGGGTGCCACGGGCCATTCCCCGTCCCTTTACTTCATTAAAATCCATTTATCTCAGAAACCGTTCAGATCCCCACCCTTAACCATAGATATTCTTGTTCCTTATGATAAGACTCCACTTCATAATAGGCCATATATCTCAGAAACCATTCAAATCCCCATCCTATAATCACATACATGTATATTCTTGTTCATTGTTATTAGACACATTCAGTTTGCCCACCCCACCTGGGGGGGTTTGCAGGGACCATTTTTCTCTCTGCGACTTCATAAAAGGGCCTCATATTTCAGAAACCATTCATATCCCCACCGTTTAACCACACTGTATGTACTTTTGGTCCTTAAAGTGACAACAATCTTGGGGTTTTTTTGCTCACCTGTCACGTAGTGACGAGGTGAGCTTTTGGGATCACATTTCGTCTGTCGTGCGTGCGTCCGTCGGTCTGTGCGTGCATGCGTAAACAATTTCTTCGAACGACATCTCCTAAACCACTGATCGGATTTTGACCAAACTTCACAGGAATGATCCTCAGGTGGCCCCCTTTCAAAGTTGTTCAAATGGTTCCGGTCCGCTGCACATCAAGGTCACAGGGGCCAAAAATAGATTTTTTAATGAAAAATTAAAAAAATCTTCTCTGAAACCACAAGGTCCAGGTCTTTGATATTTGGTATGAAGCTTCATCTAGTGGACCCCTACCAAGATTGTTCAAATTATAGTGCTGGGGCCAAAGATGCCCCTGCCCCGGGTCCCTTTGGTTTTACATAGGATTATTTAGGGAAAATCTTTAAAAATCTTCTCTGAAACTGCAAGGCCCAGGTCTTTGATATTTGGTATGAAGCTTCATCTAGTGGACCCCTACCAAGATTGTTCAAATTATAGTGCTGGGGCCAAAAATGCCCCCACCCCGGGGCCTTTTGGTTTTACTTGGGCTTATATAGGGAAAATCTTTGAAAGTCTTCATCTCTGAAACTGCAAGGCCCAGGTCTTTGATATTTGGTATGAAGCTTCATCTTGTGGACCTCTACCATGATTGTTCAAATTTTAGCCCTGGGGCTCAAAATGCCCCCGCTCTTGGGCCCTTTGGTTTTACATGGGCTTATATAGGAAAAATCTTGAAAAATCTTCTTCTCTGAAACCACAAGGCCTTGGTATTTGGTATGAAGCTTCTTCTAGTGGACCTCTACAAAGATTGTTCAAATTATGGCCCTGAGACCAAAAATGCCCTGCCTCGGGGCCCTCTGGTTTTACATAGACTTATATAGGGAAAATCTTGAATCTGTGAAGCCACAAGGCCTAGGTATATGATATTTGGTGTGAAATTTCATCTAGTGGACCTCTCTATAGCCCTGGGGCCAAAAATGCCCCCGCCTTGAGACCCTTTGGTTTTACATAGACTTATTTATATATGGAATTCTTTTCTGAAACTGCAAGGCCCATGTCTTTGACATTTGGTATGGAGCTTCATCTAGTGGACCTCTACCAAGATTGTTCAAATTATAGCTCTCGGGTCACAAATGCCCCGCCCCGGGGCCCTTTGATTTTATATAGACTTATATAAACATGAGATAATCTTTGAAAATCTTCTCTGAAACAGCAAGGCCCAGGTCTTTAATATTTGGTGTGAAGCTTCATCTAGTGGACCTCTATCAAGATTGTTGAAATTATAGCCCTGAGGCCAAAAATTCCGCCACCCCGGGGCCATTTGGTTTTGCATAGGCTTATAAATGTAGGGAATATCTTTAAAAAAATCTTCTCTGAAACCGCAAGGCCTAGGTCTTTGATATTTGGTGTGTAGCTTCATCTAGCGGACCTTTGCCAAGATTTTTCAAATTATAGCCTTTGTTGATATTTGGTATGAAGCTTCACCTTTTATGACCTCCCTCAACATTATGCACATTATAGCCCTGGAGTCAATAATGGCCCTCCCCTGGGCCCACTTGTTACTCTATGGATCAGGTGAGCGATCCAGGGCCATCATGGCCCTCTTGTTTGGATCTGCCATGCCCGAATCCCTCCATTGCTTAAAAGGCCTTACATCTCAGGAACCATACATATCCCCCCTGCTTAACCATATAAGTCTCTGTTCCTTTTGATAAGACACATTTAGTGACACCAACCGGGGCTCCATTGGGTCCATGCCTCACCCTTTCTTCTTTATAAAACACCTAATATTTCAGATACAGTCGACATGGGTGCTCATTTGGGTCTGGGGTTTGTTTGGGAGACTTTATAATTTGTAGATTAAAATCATATCATGTTATAATACATGGCTGCCATTGGGCGGTGTCCACCTGAGCTCTGGTTTATGAAATTTGGCTCTTTGGTTTGTTTGCTATGGCAAGTTAAGAGTTTCCATTGACTTTTAATGGGGAAAATTGAAAAATGACATTAATGCCTGTCAAGGTATTTTGTCACAAATTCATAGAAATGTTCCTTTAATAATGTTCTTTTTGGCCTATTTGTTGCCACAGATGGGAAATTGTCAATTGTCATCTGTTGTTCAGCATCAACACATTCTAGCGACATCATAATCTAAAGCCATTAGGCTGATTGGGTCCAAATTTTATCTGTAACATCCTTGGGCATAGGGCTTCCATGCCAGTTAGCAGTGGCCCCCTGAGCTCTGGTGAGCATTGTGGCCCATGGGCCTCTTGTTTTACATAGGCTTATATAGGGAAAACCTTTGAAAATCTTCTTGTCAGAAACCAGAAGGCCCATGTCTTTGATATTTGGTATAAAGCTTTGTCTAGTGGACCGGTACCAAATTATTCAAATTATTACCCTTTGGCCAAAAATACCCCCACATGGGGCCCCACTGATTTTACATAGGCTTATATGGGGCAAACCTTTAAAAGTCTTCTTGTCTGAAACCGGAAGGCCCCGGTCTTTGATATTTGGTATGAAGCTTCATGCAGTGTTGGGCAAAAATTGCCTGATCCCATGGTGCACTGGTTTTACATAGGCTTATACAGGGAAAACCTTTAAAAATCTTCTGGTCTGAAACCAGAAGGCCCAGGTTTTTGATGTTTGGTATGAAGTTTCAGCTGATGGCCCTCTACCAAGATTGTTCCAATTATAGCCCTGGGGCCAAAAATGGCGCTGTCCCAGGTTTTATGTAGGCAAATATAGGGAATACCTTTAAAAGTATTCTTGTCTGAAACCAAAAGGTCTAGATCTTTGATATTTGGGATGAGGCTTGCTGCTTCATCTAGCGGACCTCTTCCAAGATTGTTCAAATTCTAGCCTAGGGGCCAAATATGGTAAAAACCTTAAAAAAATCTTCTGATCCTTAGGTGGTCACCTTTCAAATTGTTCAAATGGTTATGGTCCATTGCACATCAGTGTCAGCCAAAAATAGATTTTTAGCTCACCTGGGCCGAAGGCTCCAGGGGAGCTTATAGGATGGTAGTCCGTCGTCGTCCATCCGTCCACACTTTTGACCAGCTATATCTCTGCAGCCTGCAGGCTGATCTCAATCGTTTCTCATCTGTAACATGCCTCTGGTGGGGCATTGATGATATAAGGTTTTTTTTTTCAAAATCGCTCTAAAACTATAGTTGCTATGGCAGTCACAAGGTCCCTTAGACTTACAATTGGAAAATGCTTGTCATCACCGTAGCGCCTTCAGTTTTGATCGAATCTTTCTGTAACTTATATATTAGGTGGCTGGGGATATAAACTCGGATGAGTTCAAAAACCGGCTAAGTCGGCCCATTTATCGTAGAGTTACGTCCCTTTGATTGCTGAAAATGCCTATTTTTGACCTTATCACTGTAGCCCCTTCAGTTTTGATCGAATCATTCTGAAACTTATATGTAAGGTGGCTGGGAACAAAACCTTGGATGGTTCGAAAACCGGCCAAGTCGGCCCATTTATCATAAAGTTACGTCCCTTTGATTGCTTAAAATGCCAATTTTTGACCTTGTCATCACTGTAGCCCCTTCAGTTTTGATCAGATTTTTCTGAAACTTATATGTAAGGTGGCTGGGGATAAAACCTCGGATGAGTTCAAAAACCGGCCGAGTCAGCCCATTTATTATAGAGTTACGTCCCTTTGATTGCTGAAAATGCCGATTTTTGACCTTGTCATCACTGTAGCCCCTTCAGATTTGATCGGATTTTTCTGAAACTTATATGTACGGTGGCTGGGGATAAAAGCTTGGATGAGTTCGAAAACCAGCCAACTGGGCCCATTTATCATAGAGTTCCATCTCTTTGTTTGCTGAAAATGCCGATTTTTTACCTGTGGAGCATATTATTTCGAGGTTACGGCACACCAAATATTAGAACTATGTCATTTTGAAAATTTGTTACTGTTTTGTTTCTGGCTACAGTCCAGACCAAGCTGAGGCTTTATAAATAGTGGCACCATGATGTAGAGCAGTGCATATTATTTCTTGGTCACAGTCCACCAAATATTAGCAGATTGTGCCAATTTGAAAATTGATGTAAACTTTTAAGTTTCAGACTAACCCAGCTGAAACTTGTTTTATTAGCTCACCGTCACGTAGTGAGCTGGTGAGCTTTTGGGATTACTTTTTGTCCGTTGTGTGTCCGTCCGTGCATCCTTCCGTGCATCCTTCCGTGCGTGCATTAAACAATTTCTTCAAACGACATCTCCTAAACCACTGATCAGATTTTGACCAAACTTCACAGGAATGATCCTTAGGTGGTCCCCTTTCAAAGTTGTTCAAATATTTCCGGTCCTTTACACATCTAGGTCACAGGAGCCAAAAATAGATTTTTTTCACTGAAAACTTAAAAAATCATCTTCTCTGAAACAACAAGGCCCAGGTCTTTGATATTTGGTATGAAGCTTCATCTAGTGGACCCCTACCAAGATTGTTCAAATTAGAGCCCTTGGGCCAAAAATGCCCCCGCTCCAGGGCCCTTTGGTTTTACATATTTTTATATAGGAAAAATCTTTAAAAATCTTCTTCTCTGAAACCACAAGGCCTAGGTCTTTGATATTTGGTATGAAGCTTCATCTAATGGACCTCTACCAAGATTGTTCAAATAATAGCCCTTGGGCCAAAAATGCCCCCACTCCGAGGCCCTTTGGTTTAACATAGACTTATATAGGAAAAATCTTTAAAAATCTTCTTCTCTGAAACCATAAGGCCTAGGTCTTTGATATTTGGTATGAAGCTTCATCTAAAGGACCTCTACCAAGATTCTTCAAATTATAGTGCTGGGGCCAAAAATGCCCCTGCCCTTTGGCCCTTAGGTTTTACATAGGCTTATATAGGGATAATCTTTAAATATCTTCTTCTCTGAAACCGCAAGGCCCAGGACTTTGATATTTGGTATGAAGCTTCATCTAATGGACCTCTACCAAGATTGTTCAAATTATAGTCCTGGGGCCAAAAATGCCCCCGCTCCGAGGCCCTTTGGTTTTACATTGACTTATATAGGGAAAATCATAAAAAATCATCTTCTCTGAAACCGCATGGCCCAGGACTTTGATATATGGTATGAAGCTTCATCTAATGGGCCTCTGCCAAGATTGTTCAAATTATAGCCCTTGGGCCAAAAATGCCCCCACTCCGGGGCCCTTTGGTTTTACATAGACTGATATAGGGAAAATCTTTAAAAATCTTCTCTGAAACCACAAGGCCTAGGTCTTTGATATTTGGTGTGAAATTTCAGATAGTGGACCTCTATCAAGATTGTTCAAATTATAGCCCTGAAACCAAAAATGCCCCCGCTCCGGGGCCCTTTGGTTTTACGTAGACTTATATAGGGAAAATCTTAAAAAAAATCTTCTTCTGTGAAACCACAAGGCCTAGGTCTTTGATATATGGTGTGAAATTTCATCTAGTGGACCTCTATCAACTTTGGTTTTACATAGACTTATAATAGGAAATCTTTAAAAATCTTCTCCTCTGAAACTGCAAGGCCCAGGTCTTTGATATTTGGTATGGAGCTTCATCTAGTGGACCTCTACCAAGATTATTAAAATTAAAGCCCTGGGGCCACAAATGCCCCCACCCCGGGACCCTTGGGTTTTACATAGACTTATATAGCCCCCGGGCCATTTGGTTTTGCATAGGCTTATGTAGGGAATATCTTTAAAAAAAATCTTCTTCTCTGAAACCGGAAGGCCCAGATTTTTGATATTTGGTGTGTAGCTTCATCTAGTTGACCTTTGCCAAGATTGTTCAAATTATAGCCTTTGTTGATATTTGGTATGAAGCTTCACCTTTTTAGACCTCCCTCAACATTATGCACATTACAGCCCTGGGGCCAATATTGACCCTCCCTGGGGCCCACTTGTTACAATATGAATCAGGTGAGTGATCCAGGGCCATCATGGCCCTCTTGTAGGCAGACCATGATGTGAAGTAGTGCATAGTGTTTCAAGTATGCAGAACTTCACCAAATATAAACAGAGTTATGCTCCTTTGAAAACTGCTGTAAACTTTTCGTTTGCAGCTAACTCCTCCTCGAATTTACTACCATCTACACACCTACCGTATTTACCCTAAACATTTTG
Source organism: Lucinisca nassula (assembly GCA_963580285.1). Classification (NCBI taxonomy): domain Eukaryota; kingdom Metazoa; phylum Mollusca; class Bivalvia; order Lucinida; family Lucinidae; genus Lucinisca; species Lucinisca nassula. The sequence continues at coordinate 61,550,267 of OY757025.1, forward strand.
ACACCTCGACTCCTCACCATACTTGTTCTAAAATTTAAACATGTGCAATTTACTACCCGATAATGTGTATTAAGATAGCCAGATGAGTAGCAAATTGTGCCAACCCTGATGAGATGCCACATTTTGTGGCATCTCATCTGGGTTGACACTGTTTGCTCATAATACATACAGTTAATACGGTATAATGACATTATAATGACATTACGGGGTATGTGATCTAATTTCAGGATTTACCCAATGTGATGAATGCAGCTGAAATAACAGACAAGCTCGGTCTTCACAGTTTGAGAAACAGGAATTGGTACATTCAAGCAACATGTGCAACAAGTGGAGATGGATTATATGAAGGACTTGATTGGCTCTCAACTAACCTGAAAAATAAGAAATGAGACTTCTGTAGATGACATGCATAGTCTGGTTTTAATGTGTGAGTGGGGGAGGTGCATAGGATTGGGGTGGGGGGGGGGGGGGGGTAGAGACTTGGTATGGGGTTGGGGTTCAGACTGGGAGTCATTCAGAGATCTGTGTGTAATGTAGCTATTAAGAGTCTGAGAGGATGTGTAAATGTGAGAAAAAAAGAATTCCACTTTTTCAGTTCACAACAAAACCTGCTGAGCTGGAGCATCATAAAACCTACAGTAAAATCTGTACAACCTGCAAAGAGTCATCAGCCTATGCATCTGAAAAGTATGGCCAGAGTCTTGGCTTGTAACTACTTGAACAGCCCGGGGAGTCCAGAGTGTTGGCTTATCACACTGACTAGCACAGAGGCAAACAGTAGATCTTTGATGGCTGGAACAATGATGGTTCATTTACCATGGCTGAGTCCTTAGGGAATTTCTCTATATAATAAATAGTGAGAGAAAATTTAGGATATTTATTAGCTCACCTGACCGAAGGTCATGGTGAGCTTTTGTGACTGTGAGATGTCCGGCGTCGTCGTGCGTCGTTAGTCGTGCGTGTGTAAACTTTTCTTGTTAACACTTAGAGGCCACAGTTTTGATCCAATCATCATCAAACTTGGTCAGAATGATCATCATGACAATATGTCGGTCAAGTTCGAATATGGGTCATGTCGGGTCAAAAAGTAGGTCACCAGGTCAAATCAAAGGAAAACCTTGTTAACACTCTAGAGGCCACAATTTTGGTCTAATCATCCTCAAACTTTCTCAGGATAATCATCTTGATAATATCTTGGTCAAGTTGGAATATGGGTCTTGTCGGGTCAAAAAGTAGGTCACCAGGTCAGATCAAAGGAAAACCTTGTTAACACTCTAGAGGCCACAGTTTTGGTCCAATCATCATCAAACTTGCTCAGAATGATCATCGTGACAATATCTCGGTCAAGGTCGAATATGTATCATGTCGGGTCAAAAAGTAGGTCAGTAGGTCAAATCATAGAAAAACCTTGTTAGCACTCTAGAGGCCACAGTTTTGGTCCAATAGTCCTCAAACTTGCTCAGAATGATCATCCTGACAATATCTCGGTCAAGTTCGAATATGGGTCATGTCGGGTCAAAATGTAGGTCACCAAGTCAGATCAAAGGAAAACCTTGTTAACACTCTAGAGGCCACAGTTTTGGTCCAATCTTCCTCAAACTTGGTCAAAATGTTCATCCTGACAATATCTCGGTCAAGTTTGAATATGGGTCATTTCAGGTCAAAAAGGTCAGTAGGTCAGATCATAGATAAACCTTGTTACCACTCTAGAGGCTAAAGTTTTGGTCCAGTCATCCTCAAACTTACTCAGAATGATCTTCCTGACAATATCTCGGTCAAGTTCGAATATGGGTCAGTTCGGGTCAAAAAGTCAGTAGGTCAAATCATAGAAAAACCTTGTTAACACTCTAGAGGCCACAGTTTTGGTCGAATCATCATCAAACTTGCTCAGAATGATCATCGTGACAATATCTCGGTCAAGTTCGAATATGTGTCATGTCGGGTCAAAACGTAGGTCAGTAGGTCAAATCATAGAAAAACCTTGTTAACACTAGAGGCCACAGTTTTGGTCAAATCATCATCAAACTTGTTCAGAATGATCATCTCTACAATATCTAGGTCAAATTCGAATATGGGTCATGTGGGGTCAAAAGTAGGTCAAATCATAGAAAAACCTTGTTTACACTCGAGACTGCAATTTTAGTCTAATTATCATCAAACTTACTCAGAATGATCATCTTGACAATATATAGGTCAGATTCGAATATGGGTCATGTGGGGTCAAAAAGTAGGTCAGTAGGTTAAATCATAGAAAAACCTTGTTAACACTCTAAGAGGCCACAGTTTTAGTCCAATCATCATCAAACTTGCTCAGAATTGTCTTCTTTTTGTAATACCTTTGTCAGGAGGGGTATTTTATTTGACAGAAAATGCTGTTAGCAAATAGTGCAGACCCTGATCAGATGCCATGGTCTGCGACGTCTGATCTGGGCCTATGTTGTTTGCCAGGCTACCCCTTCAGGGTTTTCCCGCCTTTTAGTGGTTATTATAACTTTAAACAAATATTCTGTATGATAATACAGTATCTCAAGCAATTCAGACTTTCAGGGTGTTTGGATCATGGTCAAAGTTCTTTTGGCTATTTTTAGAAAACACATTGTCATCACTCGACCTACTTTTATTTCATAATTTCCCCACCATAAGCATGCTACAGATTAGAAATGATTGAAATCAACCTTCAGGCTGCAGAAATATAAATGCTGTCGGACATGAAGGGGCGGACCTTTCATCTTAATGTCGGGTAAAAGTCCCACAAAATTGGAAGCAACGTCTCCAAAATGACCTAAATAGTATAAACCTCAAATCAAACAAACAAAATTGGTCAAATCATACTTGAAACTGCATGTTAGGTTCAAGCTTCATGAAACTTGCCAAGAATGTTTGCTTTTATAAAATCTGGAATATGTTTGAATATGGGTCATGTGGGATCAAAAACAAGGTGATGAATAGATTCAGGTGAGCGATACAGGACCATCATGGTCCTCTTGTCTTGCAAATGTATGGTGTGTGTTCTCATTAGAGGCGATTCCAATGAGTACACACAGTGTACATTTATATTATAGAACACTGAAAGTAGGTTCCATAATTATCCCCTTTATGCCTCCTGGCAGTATCCCTCCATTTCTCCAACTACCGATGTCTCGAACAAATTTTCATGGTCATTTCGAGCCTTAAAACATCGACTGTAGAAAATTCATGGAAACACTGAAGACAGATGAGACTGTGGATCACAGGCTGATCTTGGTCTCTTGTCTGTTGACACAGACCTTTGCCATAGGTATTGTCATGCCCTGGCTCTTTTGCTTTCACATTTATATGAACATACATATATATATTTATCAGTTAAAGTCACTGTTATTTAGGGGACATTGTCATGTCATAAAAATAATACACCAACACTTGTAATGACACTTGTTTTCTGGGGCGTAAACTCATGATGCCATCCGTGACAACATTTTGTTTTCTATTCAAATCTTTTTGGCAATAAAATCTGGTTTAAAATTGTTGTATGATAAACAGAATCTTACACTTGTGGTCATTGCATATGTAACTTGGGGGAAAATCACCAGATGCTCATTTCATAAATTCATATGAATTGTTTTGTTTGTTTGATTTGAAGTTTAACATCCCCGTCAACACTGTTAAGGTCATTTTGGAGATGTTGCTTCCAATTTTGTGGGACTTTTACCCAACATTGAGATGAAATTACATCTCAAGCCCTGTCGCCCAATGAAACCAATAGGGTTTATAAGCATGGACATGCGGAGTCAAACCGCATTGCCTGGGCAGGCTTAGTTCCTCTAAACGGTTTACCAGTACTCGTGTGCGAGTTGGTTTCAGCTCTGGGTGAAGCATCATGCAGCCCATCTTTTTCTATATGAAATAACCGCTGGTGTAAGATCCCCATCAGAACTTCAGTGAATAGAATCAGGCCACATCAGTTATCTACTCCATTAGCTTTGAACAACTGGGCCTGAAAACTCCTCATTTAACCCATAAAATGCCAATCACTGCAATTGTTGTCTGCTTTGCTTTTGTTTGTTTGTTTGACTTGAGGTTTGACCCATTGTATGCTAGTAGACTCCTCCTTTGCTATATGTTGGACAAGTACATTTGTCATATAAGGGGTATCAGGCCTATGTTTTTTTTTAGCTCACCTGTCACGTAGTGACGAGGTGAGCTTTTGGGATCACTTTTTGTCCGTCGTCCGTCGTGCGTGTGTGCGTGCGTGCGTGCGTGCGTGTGTGCGTAAACTTTTTCTTCAAATGACATCTCCTCCTAAACCACTGATCGGATTTTGACCAAACTTCACAGGAATGATCCTTAGGTGGTCCCCTTTCAAAGTTGTTCAAATGGTTCCGGTCCATTGCACATCTGGGTCACAGGAGCTAAAAATAGATTTTTGAAATGAAAACTTTAAAAATCTTCTTCTCTGAAACCAAAAGGCCCAGGTCTTTGATATTTGGTATGAAGCTTCATCTAGTGGACCTCTACCAAGATTGTTCAAATTATGGCCCTTGGGCCAGAAATGCCCCCGCCCCGGGGGCCTTTGTGTTTACATAGGCTTATATAGGGAAAATCTTTAAAAATCTTCTTCTCTGAAACCACAAGGCCCAGTTCTTTGATATTTGGTGTGCAGCTTCACCTAGTGGACCTCTACCAAGATTGTTCAAATTATAGCCCTAGGGCCAAAAATGCCCCCGCCCTAAGGGCCTTTGGTTTTACATAGGCTTATACAGGGAAAATCTTTAAAAATCTTCTTCTCTGAAACCGAAAGGCCCAGGTCTCTGATATTTGGTATGAAGCTTCATCTAGTGGACCTCTACCAAGATTGGTCAAATTATAGCCCTAGGGCCAAAAATGTCCCCGCCCCGGGGGCCTTTGGTTTTACATAGGCTTATATAGGGAAAATCTTAAAAAATCTGCTTATCTGACATCACAAGGCTCAGGTCTTTGATATTTGGTGTGAAGCTTCACGTAGTGGACCTCTACCAAGATTGTTCAAATTATAGCCCCAGGGCCAAAAATGCCCCCGCCCCGGGGGCCTTTGGTTTTTACATAGGCTTATACAGTGAAAATCTTTAAAAATCTTCTTCTCTGAAACCAAAAGGCCCAGGTCTTCGATATTTGGTATAAAGCTTTATCTAGTGGACCTCTACCAAATTATGATCCTTGGGCCGGAAATGCCCCCGCCCTGGGGGCCTCAGGGTTTACAAAGGCTTATATAGGTAAAATCTTTAAAAATCTTCTTCTCTGAAACCACAAGGCCCAGGTCTTTGATATTTGGTGTGAAGCTTTGCCTAGTGGACCTCTACCAAGATTGTTCGAATTATAGCCCTAGGGCCAAAAATGCCCCCGCCCTAAGGGCCTTTGGTTTTACATAGGCTTATATAGGGAAAATCTTTAAAAATCTTCTTCTCTGAAACTGAAAGGCCCAGGTCTCTGATATTTGGTATGAAGCTTCATCTAGTGGACCTCTACCAAGATTGTTCAAATTATAGCCCTAGGGCCAAAAATGTCCCCGCCCCGGGGGCCTTTGGTTTTACATAGGCTTATATAGGGAAAATCTTTAAAAATCTGCTTCTCTGACATCACAAGGCTCAGGTCTTTGATATTTGGTGTGAAGCTTCACGTAGTGGACCTCTACCAAGATTGTTCAAATTATAGCCCCAGGGCCAAAAATGCCCCCGCCCGGGGGCCTTTGGTTTTTACATAGGCTTATACAGGGAAAATCTTTAAAAATCTTCTTCTCTGAAACCAAAAGGCCCAGGTCTTCGATATTTGGTATAAAGCTTTATCTAGTGGACCTCTACCAAGATTGTTCAAATTATGATCCTTTGGCTGGAAATGCCCCCGCCCTGGGGGCCTCAGGGTTTACAAAGGCTTATATAGGTAAAATCTTTAAAAATCTTCTTCTCTGAAACCACAAGGCTCAGGTCTTTGATATTTGGTGTGAAGCTTCACCTAGTGGACCTCTACCAAGATTGTTCGAATTATAGCCCAAGGGCCAAAAATGCACCCGCCCCGGGGGCCTTTCGTTTTACATAGGCTTATATAGGGAAAATCTTTAAAATCTTCTACTCTGAAACCGCAAGGCAGAGGTCTTTGATATTTGGTGTGAAGCTTCACCTAGTGGACCTCTACCAAGATTGTTCAAATTATAGCCCCAGGGCCAAAAATGCCCCCACCCTGGGGGCCTTTGGTTTTTACATAGGCTTATACAGGGAAAATCTTTAAAAATCTTCTTCTCTGAAACCAAAAGGCCCAGGTCTTCGATATTTGGTATAAAGCTTTATCTAGTGGACCTCTACCAAGATTGTTCAAATTATGATCCTTGGGCCGGAAATGCCCCCGCCCTGGGGGCCTCAGGGTTTACAAAGGCTTATATAGGTAAAATCTTTAAAAATCTTCTTCTCTGAAACCACAAGGCTCAGGTCTTTGATATTTGGTGTGAAGCTTCACCTAGTGGACCTCTACCAAGATTGTTCGAATTATAGCCCTAGGGCCAAAAATGCACCCGCCCCGGGGGCCTTTCATTTTACATAGGCTTATATAGGGAAAATCTTTAAAATCTTCTACTCTGAAACCGCAAGGCAGAGGTCTTTGATATTTGGTGTGAAGCTTCACCTAGTGGACCTCTACCAAGATTGTTCAAATTATAGCCCCAGGGCCAAAAATGCCCCCACCCTGGGGGCCTTTGGTTTTTACATAGGCTTATACAGGGAAAATCTTTAAAAATCTTCTTCTCTGAAACCAAAAGGCCCAGGTCTTCGATATTTGGTATAAAGCTTTATCTAGTGGACCTCTACCAAGATTGTTCAAATTATGATCCTTGGGCCGGAAATGCCCCCGCCCTGGGGGCCTCAGGGTTTACAAAGGCTTATATAGGTAAAATCTTTAAAAATCTTCTTCTCTGAAACCTCAAGGCTCAGATCTTTGATATTTGGTGTGAAGCTTCATTTAGTGGACCTGTACCAAGATTGTTCAAATTATAGCCCTGGGGCCAAAAATGCCCCCATCTCTGGGGCCCTTTGGTTTTTCATAGGCTTATATGTGGAAAATATTTAAAAATCTTCATCTCTGAAACCACAAGGCTCAGGTCTTTGATATTTGGTATGAAGCTTCACCTAGTATAGCCCTTGGGCCAAGAATGTACTAGAGACACTGATTCTCAGGTGAGCGATTCAGGGCCCTCTGGGCCCTCTTGTTTCATTTTTCTATTTTTGACAAAAAAAAATCAGTTAACAAACAGTGTAGGCCCTGATCAGACACCCCGTTTTGTGGCTTCTAAAACGTGGCGTCTGATCTGGGCCTGCACTGTTTGCCAAGGTACCCCTTTAAGGGTTTCCCGCATACAATGGGTTAACATCCCCGTCAACACTGTATAGGTCATTTTGGAGACGTTTCCACTTTTGATGGACTTATTGAATCACTCTCGAACACTCATTCTGGATGTTATCAAGCGCACAAAAGAGAGAGGCAGAGGCTTTGACACCACTGCTTCCCATTTACACGTGGGTCAAGTGGGGAATTCACTGTCATAACGTGTCTTACCCAAGGACATACCTCGCCTCCGGTGGCCGAATTCGAACCTACAACTTCTCGATTGTAAGTCAAACGCCCTAGCCACTGAGCTTTCGAGGCTGACATATGATATTTGGGGATCTGTATAAGGCCTTTTAAGCAGTGGAGGGTTGGGGCATGGCCCTGGTGGATCCAAGAAAAGCCCAGGATTGTTGTCAGTGAATGTGTCTTGATGAGTTGGGCAAGGCCTTTGCAGCAAGTAAGGGTGGAGGGGGAGTGTTGTTAATCTTCTGTTTCTACATTTCCATTCATTTTCCTCTCTCCCCTGTCCCTCACTTTTATCTCCTCTACTGTCACTTCTATCTCTTTTGGAGACGACACAAAAGGGCCGAAAAAGGTTGATGTCTCATTAAATTCCAAATAATCAATCTAAAGAAGCCATCTGTGTCGTGCAGTTGTGAATGGAACAAATATATCAAGTAATTTGATTGATTGATAATCAGCAATGGGAGTGGCTTAATTAATTTATGCGGCATGACAAGGCTTAAAGAAGTATTCTTTCTTATAAAAGAAGACCCCTGAGGAGACGAAATATTTCTGAAAGAGTTACATTCCCTATGGGTTTTTACACTTAGTTCTACAATGAGATGTATATTCCAAAGCCTTAAGTGGATTAAGTTGTGTGTTCCTGATTGATTTATTGTTTTGGGTTTAATGACACGTCAGTCCTTGTGGGTCATTTTGTTTTGCTCCCAGAGAAAGGGAGAAAAGAGATGGAAGAGATAGCAGAGGAGATGAAAGTGAGGGACAGAGGAGAAAGAGGAAAATGAATGGAAGTATAGAAACAGAATAACAAAATCCCCCTCTGCCCTTACCTCCTGCAAAGACAGCAAACCTAAATAGAGGATCTTGGTCATTTCATATATATTCTTGTTCCTTACAATAAGACACATTTAGTGATACCAACCAGGGCTCCATTGAGGTCAGGCCCCACCCCCTCTACTTCATAAAAGGCCTAATATTTCAGAATCCAATGGTGCTCAATTTGGTATGGGGTTCGTTTGGGAGACTTTATAATTAGTAGATTAAAATTATACCTTGTTAAAATATATGTCTGCCATTTAACAGTGCCCACCTGGGTGCTGATGAGAATAGGGGCCTATGGGCCTCTTGTTTAAGGTCACAGGCTCCTGAAAACTTTGTTTATGGCCAAGGCCAAAAGGGTATTTATGGTGTGGGGACAAGTTTTCCTCTGAAAACATTTCTAGTTTCTTGAAGCCTTGCAAAAATGTAAAAAGCAACTGTCATAAAGAAGACAAGAACCATAAGTCTTATGTAGCTGTTTTATGTTTTGTCTCTTTGAACATTGAAAGTAACTTTTTCTGTGATCTATTTGTATCTTCAATATAAACTGATGGCCCCTGCCCATCGGGGCTTGAAGAAATAGATGGGCTGCATAATGCTTCCACGCAGAGCTGAAACTGACCCGCACACTAGTACTGGTAAACCGCTCAGAGGATCTAAGCCTGCCCAGGCAAAGCAGTGCGAGTCGGCCCATCCATGCTTATAAACCCTATTGGTTTCATTGGGCGACAGGGCTTGAGGTGCCATTTCATCTCAGTGTCTGGTAAAAGTCACACAAAATTGGAAGCAACGTCTCCAAAATGACCTATACAGTGTTGATGGGAACGTTAAACCTCAAATCAAACAAAGCCCCATGAGGGGCACTGCAGAAAATAAGAACTGTAATTCTGAATTCTATGGCCCTTTGAACATTGAAAATAGTCATCTCAGTCATGTTTTCATGTCAACTTTATTAACCCTTCTCTTGCTGGATATTCAGTTATGCCACACCCATTTCGGACTTTGAACCAATCAGATTACTTGATGTAATTTATTCCTACAAATTCATAAATTGAATGTCAAACAGTGTAGATCCTGATCAGATTCAGAAGCCATCTGATCTGGATCTACACTGTTTCCAAAGATAGGGGTTGTCATGAACAGCAGGATAAGAGTAAAGGGAAATACTTATGCACCTTCACTTTGAATTCCTTTTTGACAGTGTTATGGCACTTGCTTAAGTGCAGTCCTTGCAGCGCTTTTATTTGCCAAGATCTTATTCATTTTTCGAGCAGGATTTTCCTTGGAAAAGTTGAAGATCTGCAACTCTTTCATAAAGTTTTCATATACCCTAAGTAATTGAATCCCACAGTACGTCTTGATGTGACCAATGGAATACAGGAAGCAGTGTTTGATTTTAACCTACCTTTAATGGCTCAGTGAACATTAGTTATTGGTCATTGAAAAAGGATTACTGTTTCCTTGCCTGCTTTTAATAAGTGCCTGCATATCAACACGCTTTTCATCAGTCCATTCAGGGTCTTAACTGGTTAAGGTGAACAATATGCATAATGAAACTGAGCATTTGTAAAATCTCACATGCACTCCATTATTGAAGTGGCACTTGGTGGTGCCACACTGCTTTCTGTGGATTTCATCTTGGCAAAAATACCAATGTATATATATATTTTTTCTTTGTTGGAATATATATTAACTGTTAAGAATTTGACGTTCTTTATTTATCCTGAATATTCAGACATCTCAACTCCTTACCATACTTGGTCTTACGTTTGAACAAGTAAAATTAACTACCCAATGTTGTGTCTAAAACTAGCTGGATGAGTGGCAAACTAAAAGTTCTGTCATTTTCCAAATAAATTTTAAAGAGAAAACAACCGGACACCCCACACCCCTTAATTTGGGAATGGACTCCTGGAAGATCAGGGGTACAGACTAAGCATTCCGGGCTGCCTTAAATCCAATTTCACATGATAAGTTAATAGGAATTTTTATTCAAAACTTAGGCGTCCAGACAAAAATTTAGGGGCCTTGGGTGACTGGGTGCGTATCAGTTTGTATCCCTGATTTTGTTTGTTTGCTTGATTTGAGGTTTAACGTCCTGTCAACACTGTATAGGTCATTTTGGAGATGTTGCTTCCAATTTCATGGGACTGTTACCCGACATTGAGATGAAATGACATCTCAAGACCTGTTGCCCATTGAAACCAATAGGGTTTATATGCATGGACGGTCCGACTCGGACTGCTTTACCTGGGCAAGCTTAGATCCTCTAAGCGGTTTACCAGTACTCGTGTGCGGGTCAGTTTCAGCTCTGCGTGGAAGCATCATGCATCCCATCTTTTTCTTCAGGCCCCGGTGGGCGAGGCCCTTGTATCGCTTAAGATCCCATTTGGTACAAAAAGGGTTAATTGAAACTCCTCCTGTTATGGGCATGGTTAGTACGGTACTTACGCAGACTTTGGACAACCAAAATATAGGGTTTGACATTTCATGTGAAATGTAATGCCAAGCTTTATTTTTTTCGCACCTACTTGTAGCAGGGTGCAACATAGACGTCCACTTTTCAATCTGTTTGTCTCTCTGTCCATCAGTCTGTTAATTTTAATGTCAAAGTTCTACCCAGATGAGATTCCAGATTCTGCGGCGTTCCATCTTGGTTTACACTGTTTGCTCAGGCCTGCAAACATTCTGTTACACTGTTTGCTTAGGCCAATTTGTCTGAATACAAATGAGCCAGTGCACAACAAAACCTACAATAAGACATGTGCACCCATCAAAGACCCAGATCAGCCTGCGCATTCCATGCAGTCTGATCAGTCTTTGTTGTGCACTCTAAGGATAGTTAAGGGCCCAATGCTCCTTCATGCAGCAAGAGAAGTCTCTGGTCAGACTATATGGATGCGCAGGCTGATCTGTTTCTTTGCTGGGCGCACATGTAAGTTGTAGGAAATGCTGTGCCCCGGCTGAAATGTTAAGTACAGTAGTTTGCTAATCTAGACGGGCTATTCAGTACTTTTTTGCCAAATTTGACAAGTTTCGTATGTGTGGACACCTTTGTTCACAGTAGATAGGATTGAATTCAACACAATTGACCATAGATCCAAATAAGCAGCAACGAGGATTATCAACATGTTTATTTCTTGTTAGACACATTATTGTGTTGTGGGTACTCGCTTGAACTGCCTCATTGAGGCAATTCTAACAAGTATCCCCAGCATAAATGTATTGTAATAGAGAAACAAAGTTTTTTTTTCTCAACATTACGATAATACACCCGTACAACGTAGTGCATTTTAACATCTCTAAAAGGGCTACTTTTCTGATGAAAATCCTTGATATTTTTCTTATAAATGCTCCTAACATAGGTTGTGTGTTCTCATTAGAGCCTAAAGAGTACCCACAACCTATGCCTTGGAGCAGAAATAAGAAAAATAATGAATACCCCCATAAATCTGTTTTTATGCCCCCGCCATTCGAAGAATGGTGGAAAGGGCATATAGCGTTGCCCCTGTCCGTCCGTGCGTCCGTCTGTCCGTCCGTGCGTCCGAAACTTAAACGCAGTCAATAACTTCCTTATTTCTTGATGAATTTTAAAATTACTCGGCAGAAATGTTAACCATCATGAGACGAAGTGTCACGTGCAAAATCCAGGTCCGTACCTGCAAGGTCAAGGTCATACTTGGAGGTCAAAGGTCAAAAAAAGGGTCTGAAACTTAAACGCAGCCAATAACTTACTTATTTTTGGATGGATTTTGAAATTATTTTGAAGAAATGTTAACCATCATGAGACAATGTGTCACGTGCAAACCCAGATCCGTACCTCCAAGGTCAGAGGTCAAATGGCATAAAAAGGGTCCAAAACTTAAACACTGTCAATAAATTTCTATGGATGAATACGAACATAGACATATTTTCGGGTGGGGGCATCAATGTCCTATGGACGCATTTCTAGTTTCTATATAAAGTGGGGATAAGAGGGATCTTCATCACGTGATGATAATAATCCTCGTTACTCCTCTTTGCCAATAATGCTTTGGACAGCTAGTTTTGTCTGTTTGATTTGCGATTTAACGTCCCCGTCAACACAGTAAAGGTAATTTTGGAGACGTTGCTTCCAATTTTGTGGGACTTTTACCCGACATTGAGATGAATGACATCTCAAGCCCTGTCCCCCAATGAAACCAAGAGTTTATAAGCAGGGACGGTCTGACACTCACACTGCTTTGCCTGGACAGGCTTAGATCATCTAAGTGGTTTACCAGTACTCGTGTGTGGGTTGGATTCAGCTCTGTGTGGAAGCATCATGCAGCCCATATATTTCTTCAAGCCCCAGATGGGCGGGGGCCATTTGGACAGCTAGACTGTGTTCTTTAGGATTCATTTTGAGCTGTCAGCTATGTTCTGTATATATTGTTCTGATTTTGTAGTTTTGTTTTTATTTCAACAACCATGTGATAACGATCATATTCCATTCGATAAAATAAAGCCCACTTTCTGAATGGTTTCAATATTTCTTTATTTTCCTTGGTGACCTAAATATTTTCAGAAGTGTGGTTGATACACATAATCATATCTTTAACCCATTTTGTTTTGGAAACCCCAAAATGGGTACCCTAGCAAACAGTGCAGGCCCAGATCAGACGCCACAAAATACCTAAACTGATGTGAAATTGCAATGGAAAATGGAAAAAGTTTGTTCTGGGTGCTGACATCTAATATTTTAAAATTGCATTAATAATTGCTGTTTAATGCACAAAAGAAACAGAAGAATATTTGTTGTTTTTTTTTGTTTTTTTTCAGTGTAAGAACAACTTTATTTCACCCATGAACACCAAAGACGGTATTTTCACTCTCGGCTTCGGCACTTGTGAAAATACTTTGATGTGATGTTCATTCGGCAAAATAAAATTCAATCTTACCCTGATAAATCAAATATCCTCTATCTCTTATTGACATTGAAAAAATGCCCTTTCTCATCTGTCACCTCCTTTGTTTATTGTTTTTAGCTCACCTGACAAAGGTCATGTTGAGCTTTTGTGACCGTGAGATGTCCAGCGAGGGCGTTCGTCATGCGCCGTGCATGCAAAACTTTTCTTGTTAACACTAGAGGCCACTGTTTTGGTCCAATCATCATCAAACTTGGTCAGAATGATGATCATGACAATATCTCTGTCAAATTCCATTATGGGTCATGTCGGGTCAAAAAGTAGGTCACTAGGTTAAATCGTAGAAAAATCTTTTAAACACTGAGGCTGCAATTTCGGTCCAATCCTCATCAAACTTGCTCAGAATGATCAGCTTGACAATATTTAGGTAAAGTTCGAATATGGGTAAAAAAAATAAAAATGAATGAGGTCAAATCCTAGAAAAACCTTGTTAACACTTTAGAGGGCCCCTGCCCATCGAGGCTTGAAGAAAATATGGGCTGCATGATGCTTCCAGGCAGAGCTGAAACCAACCCACACATGAGTACTGGTAAACTGCTTAGAGGATCTAAGCCTGCCCAGGTAAAGCGGTGCGAGTCGGCCCGTCCATGCTTATAAACCCTATTGGTTTCATTGGACGCCAGGGCTTGAGATGTCATTTCATCTCAATGTTGGGTAAAAGTCCCATAAAATTGGAAGCAACGTCTCCAAAATGACCTTTACAGTGTTGACGAGGACGTTAAACCTCAAATCAAACAAACAAAAAATTAAAACTTTAGAGGCCACACTGTGGTCCAATCATCGTCAGACTTGCTCAGAATGATCACCATGACAGTCTAGGTGAAGTTGGAATATGGATCATGTCAGGTCCAAAAGTAGGTCAGTGGGTCAAATCATAGAAAAACCTTGTTAACACTTTAGAGGCCACAGGTTTAGTCCAATCATCATCAAACTTGCTCAGAATTATCACTATGTCAATATCTAGACCAAGTTCGAATATTGGTCATGTAGGGTCAAAAAGTAGGCCACATCATAGAAAACTCTTGTTAACACTCTAGAGGCCACAGTTTGAGTCCAGTCATCATCCAGCTTTGGTCAAAATGATCATAAGAAAAACTAGGTCAGGTTCGAATGAGTCCTATCGGGTCAAAAAGAAGGTAGTAGGTCAAATCATCAAAAAATCCTAACACTCTAGAGGTCACAGTTTTTGTCCAATCAGCATTAAATTTGTTCAGGATTATCATCTTGACAATATCTTGGTCAGGTGGGTTTTTTTATGAATAGAATGGTACCTTTTTACAAAGGGATCCAGATTCTTGCCCCTTGTCACCATGAGTCATTAGTTAAACTGAGCCCAATCATCTTTGTCTGATGCACTAGCACCTGACAATGTCCACCAGGCTTAAAGATCCCAGATACGTAGTGAAATACAAGTCAGCTCAAAGAGATCCCCAAACCTCATCCCACCCCACCCCACTCTTACCACCATGAGTCATTGTTCGAGTGAACCTGTTGTTCATCTCCATCTGGTGCACTAGGACTTGACCCTCAATGTCCACAAGGTGCCCAGATAGTGAAATACATGTCAGCTCTTTATTGTCAAAGGGATCCTCCAAACCCTGCTCAAGGATCCCAGATAGTGAAGTACATGTCAGCTCTTTATTACCAAAGGGATCCACCAAACCCTGCACAAGGATCCCAGATAGTGAAATACAAGTCAGCTCTGTATTGTCAAAGGGATCCCTAAACCTAGGACTTGACCCTCAATGTCCACAAGGTGCCCAGATAGTGAAATACATGTCAGCTCTTTATTGTCAAAGGGATCCTCCAAACCCTGCTCAAGGATCCCAGATAGTGAAGTACATGTCAGCTCTTTATTACCAAAGGGATCCACCAAACCCTGCACAAGGATCCCAGATAGTGAAGTACATGTCAGCTCTTTATTACCAAAGGGATCCACCAAACCCTGCAAAAGGATCCCAGATAGTGAAATACAAGTCAGCTCTGTATTGTCAAAGGGATCCCTAAACCTGCCACCCCCCCCCCCCCCCCCTTACCACCAAAGGGATCCACCAAACCCTGCACAAGGATCCCAGATAGTGAAATACATGTCAGCTCTTTATTATCAAAGGGATCCTCCAAACACTGCTCAAGGATCCGAGATAGTGAAATACATGTCAGCTCTTTATTATCAAAGGGATCCTCCAAACCCGGCACAAGGATCCCAGATAGTGAAATACATGTCAGCTCTTTATTATCAAAGGGATCCACCAAACCCTGCACAAGGATCCCAGATAGTGAAATACAAGTCGGCGCTGTATTGTCAAAGGGATCCCTAAACCTAACCTCCCCCCCCCCCCCCCCCTCTTACCACCAAAGGGATCCACCAAACCCTGCACAAGGATCCCAGATAGTGAAATACAAGTCAACTCTGTATTGTCAAAGGGATCCCTAAACCTGCCCCCACCCCCTTACCACCATGAGTCATTGTTAGTTAGACTGAACCTGTTGTTCATCTCCATCTGGTGCACTAGGACCTGGCCCTCAATGTCCACAAGGTGCCCAGATAGTGGAATACATGTCAGCTCTCTATTTTCAAAGGGATCCACCAAACCCAGGTAGAACCTGACCTTTTACGATTGATTTGGTTCATTTTTGGCTTGATGATAGATATAGATCCAAAGTTTTGTTCAGCTTTACCCCCGCCCCACCCCCTGTGCCCATGATCTCAAGGTCAAGGTCACAGACTAAGAAATTTTTAATTTTAAAAGAGCTCATATTTTTCAGACCATACAATGGATTAAGTTCAAATTTGCTATGGTGATAGGTACAGGTCCAAAGGTTTGTTGGGCAATACTCCAAACCATGCTTAAGACTGCAAGGTCAAGAGTTAATATTTGCCAACCATATGATGGATTGTTTTTATATTTGGTACAGTGATAGATACAGATCCAAAGTGATATTCAACCCCACCCATACACATGACCTCAAGGTGAAGGTAACAAGAGATAAAATTTTTAAATTTAAAGTTTTAAAGTATGTTAAGAGCTTATATTTTTCAAGCCATATAATGGATTTGCGTCATATTTGACATGATGAATGTTACAGGTCCAAAGGTTTATTCAGACAGACCGGTACGCCTGCCCCTGACCTCAAGGTCAAGGTCATATACTTAGAAAGTTTTGATGTTAAATGTATTTAGAGGTCATATTTTCCAGTTAAATGTATTTAGAGGTCATATGATGGATATGCTTCATTCTGGAATCATGATAGTCAAAGATCAAAAGTTTCATTCCCCCATCCCTGCCCCATGATCTCAAGGTCAAGGTCGTAGACTTACAAATGTACAAATTTTTAAGAACTCATATTTTCTAGACAATTTGGATTGCATTCACGTTTGGTATGATTATACTTATTTTTTTAACAGTTTAATCGTCAATACCCCAGCTATGCCAATGACCTTCAGGACACTTTTTCAGGTGAGTTATGCTTTCTGATGACAGCTGTTATTGCACCATAAATTTTTGGGGGTGAGATGGGCCCTTCAGCAGGGGCATCTGTCTCATACTGACACTTTTCCAGTGTTTTTAGCTCACCAGTCACATAGTGACGAGGTGAGCTTTTGGGATCACTTTTCGTCCGTCGTGCGTCCAACCGTGCGTGCCTGCGTGCATGCCTGTGTTAACTTTTTCTTCAGACGACATCGCCTCCTAAACCACTGATCTGATTTTGACCAAACTTCACAGGAATGATCCCTAGGTGGTCCCCTTTCAAAGTTGTTCAAATGGTTCCGGTCCATTGCACATCTAGGTCACAGGAGCCCAAAATAGATTTTTTTCACCAAAAACTTAAAAAATCTTCTGAAACCACATTAGAAGCCTCCGTAGTGTAGTGGTTACGCTACTCGCCTTGTAAATCAGGGGTCGCAGGATCGATCCCGGGCTTCTCCAGACTTTTGGATGAGTCTTTAAACCGAAGTCCCGTCTCAGTATGACCTTAGCTGTTGGTGGGACGTAAAACTCAAACACTCACTCACTCTGAAACCACAAGGCCCAGGTCTTTTTTATTTGGCATGAAGCTTCATCTAGTGGACCCCTACCAAGATTGTTCAAATTGTAGTGATGGGGCCAAAAATGCCCCCGCCCCGGGTCCCTTTGGTTTTTACGTAGAATTATATAGGGAAAATCTTTAAAAATCTTCTTCTCTGCAAGGCCAAGGTCTTTGATATTTGGTATGAAGCTTTAACTAGTGGACCTCTACCAAGATTGTTCAAATTTTAGTGCTGGGGCCAAAAATGCACCCGCCCCAGGGCCCTTTGGTTTTACATAGACATATATAGGGAAACTCTTCAAAAATCTTCTTCTCTGAAACCGCAAAGCCCACATCTTTGATATTTAATATGAAGCTTCATCTAGTGGACCCCTACCAAGATTGTTCAAATTATAGTCCTGGGGCCAAAAATGCCCCAGCCCCAGGGCCCTTTGGTTTTACATAGGCTTATATAGGGAAAATCTTTATAAAATTTCTACTCTGAAACCCCAAGACCCAGGTCTTTGATATTTGGTCTGAAGCTTCATCTTGTGGACCTCTATCAAGATTGTTCAAATTAAAGCTCTGGGGCCAAAAATGCCCGCGCTCTGGGGCCCTTTAGTTTTACATAGACTTATATAGGGAAAATCTTGAAAAATATTCTTCTCTGAAACCACAAGGCCTAGGGCTTTGATATTTGGTATGAAGCTTCATCTAATGGACCTCTACCAAGATTGTTCAAATTATAGCCCTGAGACCAAAATGTTCAAATTATAGCCCTGAGACCAAAAATGCCTCCGCGTCGGGCCCTTTAGTTTCACATAGACTTATATAGGGAAAATCTTTAAAAATCTTCTGTGAAACTACAAGGCCTAGGTCTTTGATATTTGGTGTGAAATTTCATCTAGATTGTTCAAATTGTAGCCCTGGGGCCAAAAATGCCCCCGCTCCAAGACCCTTTGGTTTTACATAGTCTTATACACGGAAATCGTTAAAAAACTTCTCTGAAACTGCAAGGCCCATATCTTTGATATTTGGTATGGAGCTTCAGCGAGTGGACCTCTACAAAGATTGTTCAAATTATAGCCTGCG
This sequence comes from Lucinisca nassula, assembly GCA_963580285.1. NCBI lineage: Eukaryota > Metazoa > Mollusca > Bivalvia > Lucinida > Lucinidae > Lucinisca > Lucinisca nassula. The sequence goes on from OY757025.1 coordinate 61,568,701, forward strand.
GGCCACAAATGCCCCTGCCCCGGGGCCCTTTGGTTTTACATAGACTTACATTGAGATAATTTGAATCTTGCCCGCACACTAGTACTGGTAAACCGCTTAGAGGATCGAAGCCTGTCCAGGAACCGCGGTGCGAGGCCTATGGGTTTCATTGGGCGACATGGCTTGAGATGTCATTTCCTCTCAGTGTCGGGTAAAAGTCCCACAAAATTGGAAGCAACGTCTCCAAAATGACCTTAACAGTGTTGACAGGGACGTTAAACCTCAAATCAAACAAACAAACAATATAGAGATAATCTTCTTCTCTGAAACCGCAAGGCCCAGGTCTTTGATATTTGGTGTGAAGCTTCATCTAGTGGACCTCTTGCACATTATAGCCCTGGGGTCAATAATGGCCCTCCCTAGGGCCCACTTGCTACTCTATGGATCAGGTGAGCGATCCAGGCCCATCATGGCCCTCTTGTTTTTGTTTTTTGTTTTTCTGACAAATAAAAAAAAAAGTTTTTAATATGTTTTCTTGCAGGTTTGATATTTGTGGTGGACAGTAACGACAGGGAAAGAGTTGGAGAGGCTCGGGAAGAACTAATGAGAATGATTGCAGAAGATGAGCTCAGAGATGCTATTTTACTAGTGTTTGCCAACAAACAGGTAATTCACTAATGACTTGCACATTCATTTTGCTGTTTCAGTTCAGCTGTGATTGGTAATCATAAAATTGTAAACGTGTATGCCATAAAAAAAATGCACAGCAGCTGTACACTTACCGTAATGATCCTAAGTATTGGGATAGCTAGGTCTATACTGTTTGAAATTCCGTCTACCGGTACATTTTATGGACTCCTTGCCGGATCATGAAACAAACGTGTTAAAAATTCAAGAGAATTACAGCAAGTTCCAAAGGTGTCCGAAATTTTAGGATTTTTACGGTAGACACCAGGTAATAAAAACTGCCTTTGACCCATTTTGTACCAGAAACCCCAAAACAGGTACCCTGGCAAAGGGTGCAGGCCCAGATCTGACGCCACAGAATGCACCATCTGATCAGGTCCTACACTGCTAAATAGTCGCCGCTTGTCTGTGCTTCCGTCCCGCTCTTCTCCAGCCAAATTCTCAGAAACTACTGGTTGGATTTCAATGAAACTTCATGGGAATATTAAGTATCGAAGGTGGATGCGCATATCACCTGCATGTTTTGGTTCAATGATTTTTCCAACAGTTATGGCCCTTTGATGAATTCTGCATGAATATATAGGGTACTGTTCCTGTCCACACGAATTCTCAGCAACTTCAATGAAACTTCAATGGAATCTTAAGCAGCAATAGGGGATGCACATATTATCCGTGCTATCTGGTTAGATGATTTGTCACAGAGTGATGGTACTTTGTTTAAAGCTACAGTGTAAGGTCACTGTGGCTATTTTTAGAAAAATTTGTCATCACTCTGGTGCCTACATTTATTGATGGATTTTAATACAATTTCACACAAATGTTGAGTATGATAATATCTCCAGCAAGTTCAACTTTCAGGGTCTTGGGCTCAAGGTCAAGGTCATGTGGCTATTTTTAGCTCACCTGACCGAAGGTCATGGTGAGCTTTTGTGACCGTAAGATGTCCGGCGTCGTCGTGCGTCGTCCGTCGTCCGTCGTGCGTAAACTTTTTCTTGTGAACAAACTAGAGGCCACAGTTTTGGTCCAATCATCATCAAACTTGCTCAGAATGATCATCATGACAATATCTCGGTCAAGTTCGAATATGGGTCATGTCGGGTGAAAAAGTAGGTCAGTAGGTCAAATCATAGAAAAACCTTGTGAACACTCTAGAGGGCACAGTTTTGGTCCAATCATCATCAAACTTGCTCAGAATGATCATTGTGACAATATTTTAGTGAAGTTTGAATATGGATCATGTCGGCTTAAAAAGTAGGTCAGCGGGTCAAATCATAGAAAAACCTTGTGAACACCCTAGAGGCCACAATTTTGGTCCAATCATAATCAAACTTGCTCAGAATGATCATCATGACAATATCTTGGTCAAGTTCGAATATGGGTCATGTCTTGTCAAAAAGTAGGTCAGTAGGTCAAATCATAGAAAAACCTTGTGAACACTCTGAAGGCCACTGTTTTGGTCCAATTATCATGAAACTTGCTCAGAATGACCATTGTGACAATATTTCAGTCCAGTTCGAATATGGGTCATATCGGGTTAAAAAGTAGGTCAGCGGGTCAAATCATATAAAAACCTTGTGAACACCCTAGGGGCCACAATTTTGGTCCAATCATAATCAAACTTGCTCAGAATGATCATCATGACAATATCTCGGTCAAGTTTGAATATGGGTCATGTCCGGTTGAAAAGTAGGTCAGTAGGTCAAATCATAGAAAAACCTTGTGAATACTCAGGAGGCCACAAGTTTGGTTAAATCATTAATCTTGCTCAGAATGGTCATTGTGACAATATCTTGGCTTAAGTTTGAATAAAGGTCTTTTCGGGTCAAAAAGTAGGTCAGTAGGTCAAATTAAAGAAAAAACTTGTGAACACTCTAGAGGCCACAATTTTGGTCCAATCATCATCAAACTTGCTCAGAATGATCATTGTGACAATATCTTGCTTAAGAATGAATATGGGTCATGTCGGGTCAAAAAGTAGGTCAGCGGGTCAAATCATAGAAAAACCTTGTGAACACTAGAGGCCAGTTTTGGTCCAATTATAAACAAACTTGCTAAGAATGATCATCATGACAATATCTTGGTCAAGTTTTAATATGGGTCATGTCGGGTCAAAAAGTAGGTCAGTAGGTCAAAGCATAGAAAAACCTTGTGAACACTCTGGATGCCACAGTTTTGGTCCAATCATGATCAAACTTGCTCAGAATTATCATTGCGACAATATTTCAGTCAAGTTGGAATATGGGTCATGTCGGGTTAAAAAGTAGGTCAGCGAGTCAAATCATAGAAAAACCTTGTGAACCCCCTAGAGGCCACATTTTTGGTCCAATCATAATCAAACATGCTCAGAAATGATCATCCTGACAATATCTCGGTCATGGTTGAATATGGGTCATGTCAGGTCAAAAAGTAGGTCAGTAGGTCAAATCATATAAGAACCTTGTGAACACTCAGAAGGCCACAGTTTTGGTCCAATCATCATTAATCTTGCTCACAATGGTCATTGTGACAATGTCTCAGTCAAATTCGAATAGGGGCCATGTCGGGTAAAAAAGTAGGTCAGCCGGTCAAATCGTAGAAAAATCTTGTGAACACTCAAGAGGCCACAATTTTTTATCCAATCATAATTAAACTTGCTCAGAATGATCATCATGACAATATCTCGGTCAAGTTCGAATATGGGTCAATTCGAGTCAAAAATAGGTCAGTAGTTCAAATCATAGAAAAACTTTGTGAACACTAGAGGCAACACTTTTGATCCAATCATCATCAACTTTGCTCAGTTTGATCATTGTGTCAATATCTCATTCAGGTTTGAATATGGGTCATGTAGGGTTAAAAAGTAGTTCAGCAGGTCAAATCATAGAAAAACCTTGTGAACACCTTAGAGGCCACAATTTTGGTCAAATTATAATCAAACTTGCTCAGAATGATCATCCTGACACAATTTTGTCCAATTATAATCAAACTTACTCAGAATGATCATCATGACATATCTCGGTCAAGTTTGAATATGGGTCATGTCAGGTCAAAAAGTAGGCCAGTAGGTCAAATCATAGAAAAACCTTGTGAACACTCTGAAGGCCACAGTTTTGGTCCAATCATCATTAATCTTGCTCAGAATGGTCATTGTGACAATATCTGGTCAGGTTCGAATATAGGTTATGTCAGGTTAAAAAGTAGGTCAGCCGGTCAAATCATAGAAAAACCTTGTGAACACTCAAGAGGCCACAATTTTGGTCCAGTCATAATCAAACTTGCTCAGAATGATCATCATGACAATATCTCGGTCAAGTTTGAATATGGGTCATATCAGGTCAAAAAGTAGGTTAGTAGGTCAAATTATATACGAACCTTGTGAACACTCTAGACGCCACAGCGTTAGACCAATCATGATCAAACTTCTCTGAAACCACAAGGCCCAGGACTTTGATATTTGGTATGAAGCTTCATCTAGTGGACCCCTACCAAGATTGTTCAAATTATAGTGCTGGGGCCAAAAAAGCCCCCGCCCCGGGGCCCTTTGGTTTTACATAGGCTTATATAAGGAAAATCTTTAAAAATAAAATCTTCTTCTCTGAAACCACAAGGCCCAGGTCTTTGATATTTGGTATGAAGCTTCATCTAGTGGACCCCTACAGAGATTGTTCAAATTATAGTGCTGGGGCCAAAAATGCCCCCGCTCCGGGGCCCTTTGGTTTTGCATGGGCTTACATGTATATAGGGAAGAGCTTTAAAAATCTTCTTCTCTGAAACCGTAAGACCCAGGTCTTTGTTATTTGGTATGAAGCTTCATCTAGGGGACCCCTACCAAGATTGTTCAAATTATAGTGCTTGGGCCAAAAATGCCCCCATCCCGGGGCCCTTTGGTTTTACATGGGCTCATATAGGGAAAATCTTTAAAAATCTTCTTGTCTGAAACCGCAAGGCCCAGGTCTTTGATATGTGGTATGAAGCTTCATCTAGTGGACCCCTACCAAGATTGTTCAAATTATAGTGCTGGGGCCAAAAATGCCCCCGCCCCGGGGCCCTTTTGTTTTACATAGGCTTATATAGTAAAAAATCTTTAAAAATCTTCTTCTCTGAAACCACAAGGCCCAGGTCTTTGATATTTGGTCTGAAGCTTCATCTAGTGGACCCCTACCAAGATTGTTCAAATTTTAATGCTGGGACAAAAAATGCCCCCGCCAGGGGGCCCTTTGGTTTTACATTGGCGTATATAGGGAAAATCTTTAAAAATCTTCTCTGAAACCACACGGCCCAGGTCTTTGATATTTGGTATGAAGCTTCATCTAGTGGACCCCTACCAAGATTGTTCAAATTATAGTGCTGGGGTCAAATATGCCCCCGTTCCGGGGCCCTTTGGTTTTACATGGGCTTATATAGGGACAATCTTTAAAAATTTTCTTCCCTGAAACTGTAAGGCCCATGTCTTTGATATTTGGTATGAAGCTTCACCCCACAAGGCCCAGGTCCCCCCCCCCCCCCTTTTGGTTTTACATAGGCTTATATAGGGAAAATCTTTAAAAATCTTCTCTGAAACCGCAAGGCCCAGGTCTTTGATATTTAGTATGAAGCTTCACCTAGTGGACTCCTACCAAGATTGTTCAAATTATAGTGCTGGGGCCAGAAATGCCCCCGCTCTGGGACCCTTTGGTTTTACATAGGCTTCTATAGGGAAAATCTTTAAAAATCTTCTTCCCTGAAACCACAAGGCCCAGGTCTTTGATATTTGGTATGAAGCTTCACCTAGTGGACCCCTACTAAGATTGTTCAAATTATAGCCCTGGGGACAAAAATGCTCCCGCTCCAGGGCCCTTTGGTTTTACATAGACTTATTTAGGGAAAATCTTGAAAAATCTTTTTCTCTGAAACCACAAGGGCTAGGTCTTTGATATTTGGTATGAAGCTTAATCTTGTGGACCCCTACCAAGATTGTTCAAATTATAGCCCTTGGGCCAAAAATGCCCCCACTTGGGCCCTTTGGTATTACATAGACTTATATATAGGGAAAATCTTGAAAAATATTCTTCTCTGAAACCAGAAGACCTAGGTCTTTGATATTTGGTATGAAGCTTCATCTAGTGGACTTCTACCAAGATTGTTCAAATTGTAGCCCTGAGACCAAAAACACCCCTGTCTCGGGGGCCCTTTGGTTTTACATAGACTTATATAGGGAATATCTTTAAAAATCTTCTTCTGTGAAACCACAAGGCCTAGGTCTTTGATATTTGGTGTGAAATTTCATCTAGTGGACCTCTATCAAGATTGTTCAAATTATAGCCCTGGGGCCAAAAATGCCCCTACCTCGAGACCCTTTGGTTTTTCATAGACTTATATAGGGAAATCTTTAAAAATCTTCTCTGAAACCACAAGGCCCATGTCTTTGATATTTGGTATGGAGCTTCATCTAGTGGACCTCTACCAAGATTGTTCAAATTATAGCCCCTGCCCCGCGGCCCTTTGGTTTTGCATAGTTTTATATATAGAGATAATCTTTGAAAATCTTCTTCTCTGAAACAGCAAGGCCCAGGTCTTTGATATTTGGTGTGAAGCTTCATCTAGTGGACCTCTATCGAGATTGTTTAAGTTATAGCCCTGAGGCCAAAAATGCCCCCGCCCCGGGGCCATTTGGTTTTACATAGGCTAATGTAGGGAATATCTTTAAAAAATCTTTTTCTCTGAAACCCCAAGGCCCAGGTCTTGGATATTTGGTGTGTAGCTTCATCTAGTGGACCTTTGCCAAGATTGTTCAAATTATAAGCTTTGTTGATATTTGGTATGAAGCTTCACCTTTTTAGACCTCCCTCAACATTATGCACATTGTAGCCCTGGGGTCAATAATGGCCCTCCCCGAGGCCCACTTGTTACTCTATCATATGGGTCAGGTGAGCGATCCAGGGCCATCATGGCCCTCTTGTTAGAAAAAAACTGCCATCGCTCTAGCGTCGTCATTTGTTGATGGATTTTTATATAACTTCACACAAATGTTGGGTATAATAATATCTCGAGCAAGTTCATCTTTCAGGATCCTGGGTCAAGGTCAAGGTCACTGTGGTTATTTTTAGAAAAAAACTTTGGTTTTGCTTTAGTGTCTACATTTATTGATGGATTTTAATATAATTTCACATAAATGTCAGGGTCCTGGGCTCAAGGTCAAGGTCACTGCGGCTAATTTGAGAAAAAAACTTTGTCATCGCTCTAGCGTCGTCATTTGCTGATGGATTTTAATATAGCTTCACACAAATGTTGGGTATAATAATATATCAAGCAAATTCAACTTTCAGGATCCTGGGGTCATGGTCATGGTCACTGTGGTTATTTTTAGAAAAAAAAAACTTTGTCATCGCTTTAGTGCCTACATTTATTGATGGATTTTAATATAATTTCACACAAATGTTGGGTATAATAATATCTTGAGCAAGTTCGACTTTCAGGATCCTGGACTCAAGGTAAAGGTCACTGTGGCTATTTTTAGCATAGTCATTTGCTGATGGATTTTAATATAACTTCACACAAATGTTGGGTATAATAATATCTCGAGCAAGTTCAACTTTCAGGATCCTGGGCTCAAGGTAAAGGTCACTGTGGCTATTTTTAGCTCACCTGTCACTTAGTGACAAGGTGAGCTTTTGTGATCACTTTTCGTCCGTCGTCAATGTGTGCGTGCGTGCGTGTCTGTGTGTGTAAACAATTTCTTCAAACGACATCTCCTCCTAAACCACTGATCAGATTTTGACCAAACTTCACAGGAATGATCCTTAGGTAGTCCCCTTTTAAAGTTGTTCAAATGGTTCCGGTCTGTTGCACATATAGGTCACAGGAGCCGAAAATAGATTTTTTTCACCGAAAACTTTCAAAATCTTCTTCTCTGAAACCGCAGGGCCCAGGTCTTTCTTTGATATTTGGTATGAAGCTTCATCTAGTGGACCCCTACCAAGATTGTTCAAATTATAGTGCTGGGGCCAAAAATGCCCTTGCCCTGGGGTCCTTTGGTTTTACATGGGCTTACAAAGGGAAAATCTTCAAAAAATCTTCTTCTGAAACCGCAAGGCCCAGGTCTTTGATATTTGGTATGAAGCTTCATCTAGTGGACCCCTACCAAGATTGTTTAAATTATAGTGCTGGGGCGAAAAATGCCTCTGCCCTGGGGCCCTTTGGTTTTACATGGGCTTATATAGGGAAAATCTTTAAAAATCTTCTTCTCTGAAACTTCAAGGCCCAGGTCTTTGATATTTGGTATGAAGCTTCATCTAATGGACCCCTACCAAGATTGTTCAAATTATAGTGCTGGGGCCAAAAATGCCTCCGCCCCGGGGCCCTTTGGTTTTACATGGGCTTATATTGGGAAAATCTTTAAAAATCTTCTTCTCTGAAACCCCAAGGCCCAGGTCTTTGATATTTGGTATGTAGCTTCATCTAGTGGACCCCTACCAAGATTGTTTAAATTATAGTGCTGGGGCCAAAAATGCCTCCGACCCGGTGCCCTTTGGTTTTACATGGGCTTATATAGGGAAAATCTTTAAAAATCTTCTTTTCTGAAACCGCATGGCCCAGGTCTTTGATATTTGGTATGAAGCTTCATCTAGTGGACCCCTACCAAGATTGTTCAAATTATAGTGCTGGGGCCAAAAATGCCCCCGCCTCGGGGGCCCTTTGGTTTTACGTAGTCTTATATAGGGAAAATCTTTAAAAATCTTCTTCTGAAACTGCAAGGCCCAAATTCTTTGATATTTGGTATGAAGCTTCATCAAGTGGACCCCTACCAAGATTGTTCAAATTATAGTGCTGGGGCCAAAAATGCCCCCGTCCCAGGGCCCTTTGGTTTTACATTGACTTTTATAGGGAAAATCTTGAAAAATCTTCTTTTCTGAAACCACAAGGCTAGGTCTTTGATATTTGGTCTGAAGCTTCAGCTAGTGGACCTCTACCAAGATTGTTCAAATTATAGCCGAGACCAAAAATGCCCCCGCCTGGTGGCCCTTTGGTTTTGCATAGACTTATATAGGGAAAATCTTTAAGAATCTTCTTCTATGAAACCACAAGGCCTAGGTCTTTGATATTTGGTGTGAAATTTCATCTAGTGGACCTCTATCAAGATTGTTCAAATTATAGACCTGGGGCCAAAAATGCCCCCGCCCCGAGACCCTTTGGTTTTACATAGACTTATATAGGGAAATATTTAAAAATCTTCTTCTCTGAAACTGCAAGGCCATGTCTTTGATATTTGGTATGAAGTTTCATCTAGGGGACCTCTACCAAGATTGAACAAATTGTAGCGCTCGGGCCACAAATGTCCCCGCCCGGGGTCCTTTGGTTTTACATAGACTTATATAGAGATAATCTTTGAAAATCTTCTTCCCTGAAACAGCAAGGCCCAGGTCTTTGATATTTGTTGTGAAGCTTCATCTAGTGGACCTTAATCAAGATTGTTTAAATTAAAGCCCTGAGGCCAAAAATGCCCCTGCCCCGGGGCCATTTGGTTTTACATAGGCTTGTGTAGGGAATATCTTTAAAAAAATCTTCTTCTCTGAAACCGCAAGGCTCTGGCTCAGACCGTTCCAAGGCGGTTCTTCTGTGGCGATTTATTTATGTTGTTGTTTGTTTCTTACTGTGTGTATCACTTGTGTCTTTTTATTTTGGATGGCCATATGGCCATTTAATGGGAAAGTAACTGTCCTTATGGCCTTTCTTTGTTTAGGTTTCCATTATGGTCTGGTCGTTTAATGTTTGTGTTTCTTTCCCTTTGGTGTCTTTGATGGGTGGAGTAAGTTAATTGTATCAATTCCTGATCTTTGTTTTACTTCTACTTTGATATTTGCTGTGTAGCTTCATCTAGTGGACCTTTGCCAAGATTGTTCAAATTATTGCCTGATAGACCTCCCTCAACATAATGCACATTATAACCCTAGGGTCAATAATGGCCCTCCCCGGGGCCCACTTGTTACTCTATGGATCAGGTGAGCGATCCAGGGCCATCATGGGCCTCTTGTTAGAAAAAACTTTGTCATTGCTCTAGTGCCTAGATTTATTGATTGATTTTAATATAATTTCACACAAATGTTGGGTATGATAATATCTCGAGCAAGTTTGACTTTCAGGGTCCTGGGCTCAAGGTCAAGGTCACTGCGGCTAGTGTCGTCATTTGCTGATGGATTTTAATATAACTTCACTCAAATGTTGGGTATGATAATATCTCGAGCAAGTTTTGGGGTCAAGGTCACTGTGGCTATTTTTAGAAAAACTTGCTGGAGGCAGAAATCTTTCCAACTGTAAACAGAGTTCCATTGCACACAGCCTTTCATTATCAACCTCTCATCATTCTGATATGACTGAAATACTGCTAGAAAGGATGTAAAATCACAAGTCATCCATCTACAGTAGAGTTGCAGATAAATTGGATCAAAGTGAAAGAAGCTAGTCTTGGCAGATGGTCAAAATGGCCTTTTTTGACAGTCAAGGGGATAGGATCAGATCCATTTTCGAACCCGTCTTGATATTTTATATGCATGTAAAGGCACCCATTAGGGAACCATACCTGGAGATAGTCCTGAGGATTGCCTCTGTGTACGAGAGTTAAGTTTTCAATAATTTGTATTAAATTAATATAGCTAAACTACCACCCAGGATCTTGGGGTATCGTACCTGAAGACACTTCCTTTCATTTATTCCGACTTTTGTGTTTCTGATGTTTGTATGACAGTGCCATCAGGCAAGCTAATCTGTCCACCGACAGGTTTTGTTATACTTCATTTTGAAGTACAGTGAGTATACACACTATACCACTCTTTAACTAGGATAATGTTTCCTGTTCAGACTATTGTACCTTCGGGGAGCATCCATCGGTTTCACTGATATTCTTGTTTTTATCTCAATGTGGGGTAAAAGTCCAACAAAATTGGAAGCAACGTCTCCAAAATGACCTTTACCATGTTGACGGGGACGTTAAACCTCAAATCAAGCAAACAAACAAAGTTTTCAGCTTCACATTCTATCTTCTGTTTTCAGGATTTGCCAAATGCAATGAATGCCGCAGAAATCACCGACAAGCTGGGTCTTCACAGTTTACGAAACAGAAACTGGTACATTCAGGCCACGTGTGCAACCAGTGGAGATGGTCTGTACGAGGGCCTGGACTGGTTATCAAATCAGCTAAAGAATCCCAAATGATCACAAACTTGACATCACTCAAGATACATTCTCACTATAGATTGCGTTTCTTAGGATCAAAGGAAAAAAAGGTTTAAGGGAAATGGGAACACCTGGCAGATTTACCCGCCATTTTTCAAAGGGAGACAACTTCGGGACTTCCTTTTCATCCTTCTATAAGCCCTGTCACACGGAAAAAGGGGTCTACTCTTTAAAGGAAAGAATTTGCTCCTCGGAGACAAAAATACTTTTGCAGGAGTTGCCTCCACTGAAGGTGTTCCTATTCCCCTTAACATATATGAAATGAAACTTGGATATTCTAGCATGAAATAAAGACATACGCAGAGGGAAATCTATTATGATCATAGCTCCACACAAGAAATTGTTAAGACAATAATTTTGGGATATTTCTTCTTTCTCCATGAAACCATATTATGTGGGTACTTTATTTTGTGGGTACTTGTTAGAATCACCTCAAAGATCAAGAAATGAAGACAATTATTTCTTGCACACCAGACAAGGAAATCCATGATTTTACCCTGGGATAGAAATTTATGTTCTGACCCTGGTGTTCCGACCCAGGCAACTAACATAAATGCGCTTCAATTCTATTCAACTGCCGGAATTACTTCCGCACTACTTTTATTTTGTAAACAATATACATGTGCGAGCTGTCAAAACTAACCGGAGGTGTTGTGCAAGAAAAAGAATCCAATATGGGGTTCTGTTGTAGAAGGGCGTTTCCAACCCTCGGGATGACCGTGCTGAGCGGAACCTTGGCGTAGCCTCGGTTCCGCTCAGCACGGTCTTCTCTCGGGTTGGAAACGCTCATCTACAACAGATCCCCATATCAGATTCTTATATTCTTGCTTATCCTTCCTATTCTTCCTAATCTCATCATCATCATCATAAGAGTTTTGATTAATATGCAGGTACAGGGGCAACATCCACAGGTAGCTGGCTTATTGCACCCATGGCAGGTCTCACACCATATGTCTGGGTTTGTTTATCATGAGAGTCGATAGCTCCCACTCTCTGCAATCTCTGTCAGATTTTGGGCCTCCCAGGCCCAAGCTTTCCATCTACCTGTATGTCACAGTCTTGACTGCACCGTCGACACATTCCATATATACATTACAAAGCCTTCTCTCTTTCAGCATGAGGTCCAGGTCCTCAGTGCCAAGCCGTGCAAGTAGTTCACTGGACCTGATGATGACCGTGTCCTGTGGATTGACATTGCAGATCTGTCTGATCGTTGCCCTGTCATTTCGCTGCAGACGCTGGAGGTTTGGCTTTGTCAATGGCCAAGTCTCACTGGCATGAAGCATTGCGCTCCGCACACAAGAGCTGTACACACAGCCGTGTGTCTTGAAGGAGAGGTTGCGGGAAGAGAGAAATTTAATATCTCGGGCCAGTTGTCCAAAACTAACCACGTCGTTAGCTAATGTATCGTTAAATTTTTAATTATTCAGTATGATAAAATAATATTTTTGCTGAAAAAAATGAGCAGTTTTTGCTGCTGCTTATATTTAACAAAAAAATTTTTTTAGATATTATACTTGCTAGTTAACAATTTGACCACTAACAAGGTCATTAAACCATTTAGTACGGAGAAGCCAAAACAGGTACCCTGGCAAACAGTGCAGGCCCAGATCAGAGGCGGCAGAACGCGGCGTCTGATCAGGGACTACACTATTTGTTAAAAGGTTCAGCCATTTTCCTAATCAATTTTGAAGAAAAACACAACCTGACACTCATAAATTTTGAAATGGACTCGTGAATAAGGAGGAAGATTCCATTTGGTACAAAATGGGTTAAGCTAACAAGGCTTTGAACAACTGGACCCTGGACTTACGTTGATTCTAATACCCACCTACAACATGTTTTCAAAGAGAAATTGGAATAATTATCTCCGAATTATCCTCATTGTAATTACCTGGAGCTGTTTATGGTGATTATTGACAGTTTAACTCTTATCATGCTGTTCACAACAACCCATATCTTTGGAAACAGTGTAGATCCCGATCAGATGGCTTCTGAAGAAGCCATCTAATCGGGATTTACACTGTTTGACATTATGTTAATGGCTTTGTAAGAATAAATTACATCAAGTAATCTGATTGGTTCAAAGTCAGAAATGAGTGTGGCTAAACTGAATATTCAGCAAGATAAGGGTTAAGATAGGTCAGTGCAGTGTATCAAAGCAATCATAATGTTCCTGTTGTACCCACAACAAGATTCTCCTCCTCTCTGGCGTGCGATCCCAAAACTGACAGTTCACAGACTGGGGTTTGAATTCAAAGTTTTGAGTCTTTAGAGCCTTACGTTACCTCAGAAGATGTGTTCATTTAGGTGTTCACTAATTGTTTTTTGACCTGTTTAATTCTTGAACGTGTTAATCCTGGAAGTACCAATCACAATTACAGTAGCAGACAACATTCCAAATATTTTTATTCTTATTTTTCAGAGAAAATAAGGGTTGACTTGGGTCATGCGAGTCATCTGCTTTTCAAGCTATTAACAGATGAGTCACATGAAATATCAGGACTGATTTTCTCAGCAAAAAAGAAAATGGTTGTCAACTGCTCTGCAATTTTTTCTAGTTCTTTAGCTGTTTTTAATGAACAATTAGTATTTCGCTGGCTGATTAGAATTACACAGTTTGAACTCTGTTCAAATTTTTGTTATGGCTCTGTGTCTATTCGAAAATGAAATTAATCGCAAAAACAAAAAAACGAATACACCAAAACCTCTTTATAACACTATTAATGGGGTCCAAAGCAGAAACCGTGTTAGTTGAACAACCGTGTTATATCCAAACAAAATGTATATATTATATAGAAAAATGACCATTTATGGTCATTTTTCTATATAATCTATACATTTTGGGGATCCATCTTGAAACCGTGTTATATCCATAACCATGTTATAAAGAACTGTGTTATAATGAGGTTGTGATGTGTGTACCTTTATTAAGATTGTATAAAACTAAAAAGAGACAATAGGGTTGTCCATTTTGAGTATTGAGAATTTTTTTTTTTATGTGTTTAAAATTTGAATAAAATCGTATAAAACTAATAAAGCTTTATTGTGCTTGTGTTTTAAGTGTTTGTACATTGAGGATACATGCTTTACTTGAATGAGAGTCTGAAAGTTTTCAGTAATTAACCCTTGACCTGCTGAATATTTAAATATGCCCCACCCGCCACTGATTATCAACCAATCAGATTTCTTGATGCAAATCATTGCAACAAATTCATAAACTGAATGACAAACAATGAAGATCCTGATCAGATGGCTTCTTTAGAAGCCATCTGATCTGAATCTACATTGTTTGAAAGCTAAGACATATCCGGGTTCAACAGGACAAGGGTTAAGAAAATGAGCTCCTATTACATCAACTCAAAAAGAGATCTGTTGACGAGTGTCCAACGCATTATCCCAGGTTACTACAGAACTCTAGTGTGGTCAGTTTAAGGGGAATGGGTACACCTTCAGGGGAGGCAACTCCTGCAAAAGTATTTTTGTCTCGCATGTCAATATGGGTCAACTCATAAAGGAAAGAATTTGCTCCTGAGGAGCAAATTCTTTCCTATAAGAGTAGACCTCTTTTTCAGTGGAACAGGGCTTATAGAAAAGCGTACAGGAAGTCCCGAAAGTTGTCTCCCTTAAAAAAAAATGGTGGAAAAATCTGCCAGGTGTTCTCATTCCCCTTAACACTTGAATTTCTGTATATTGACATGAAAATGTGTGGTTATAAGTTCTTTGTTAGGTTCTGCAATACAGTAAAGATAGCCAGCCCATCTTAGAATGAGAAAACATATGCTTATCGGGCATGGATACACCCGACTTGTTTTCCCCAATTCTATATAAGGGAGATAACTTTTAGCATGACTTCGGTAAGTTTTAATGTTCATTGAGGCTCTCTGAAAATGGTAACTGCTCTTTTCATTCCTTCTCTTGCTGAATGTTCAGTTTAGCCACACCCATTTCTGACTTTGAACCAATCAGATTACTTGATGTAATTTATTCCTACAAATTCATGTTGAATGTCAGTGTAGATCCTGATCAGATGGCTTCTTCAGAAGCCATCCGATTTGGATCTACACTTTTCAGAAGCCATCTTATCTAGATCTACACTGTTTGCAAAGAAAAGGGTTGTCGTGAACAGCAGGATAAGAGTTAAGGAAAGAATGGCTCCTCGGGTGCAAACTCTTTCCCTTAAGAGTACATGACTATCGACATTGGAGACAAAATATTTTTGGAAGATTTCCCCTGAAGGCTTAGTCATTCCCTTTAAACACCTGCGAAAATTGTTTATATAAAAAACCGAAGGCGCTTTTTGGGAAAAGAATGGGCATTTACTGTCACTGGTTGCCATTCGAGTGACAGTTCGATCTGTATGTGTTGATTTTGATATGTATATATTTGGAAGTGTCTGTCGGGTATATTTTGATGCATGTATGGATATTGTGTTTTGTTCATTTAAAAGTGTCTGTATGTCTGTATTCATCTGTGAATATTGTGTATTTATATATGATTGATTCTCAGCTGAGGCTCAATGTCATTTTACTTTGGTAGAAAGTTCTTTGACATCAGTGCATAAATCCAATCTAAATTGGCAGTATTAACCCATTTGCATGCGGGGAAACCTTGTACCTTGGGGTAAAGGGCAGGCCCAGATCAGACGCAGCGTTCTCTGATCAGGATGTGTTTTTCCTTTGAGACAGCAATATGTAGCAACCTGTCTGATAAAAAGCTGCCTGTGGAACAGACTGGGATGATCAGACATGCATAGGCACACGATAACAAACTTCTTTTAGCATAAAATGTGTCTTGCTTATTAATACTATATGCCAGCAACTACCTTTTTTCAGAATTGGACCAAAAAAGTGTTATTTTTTGGATTTCTGTGTTGATAAGCTAATCATCATACTGGGTAGACCTGAACATGAAATGTTAGCATTGTAACAGATAAGATGGGTATTTTGATAATTGTAGGATAACTTTTGTCAATTTTTTATAAAAAAAAAAATCTGTTGGTATTCAGTAGAAATGCCTCCGCGAAGTACATGTAGTTCTAATGCCCTCAACATTGGTTTATATGAGCCCCACCAAGCGAATTTGTGTCTTTGAGCATTCCGTCATTACACATTTTAACTGCACATGCCCAGCCATTCAGAGGGGCCAGGGATATGGCTTTCTCTCTGAAGGTTCCTCTTGATTCACTGCTCGCATAGGGGATAAGTACCAAAATCGCTTGACGGGGCCCATATGGAGAAGTAAGGTTAATTATCCGTCATTTATCAGCCAATGCCGGCCTTGTTTGTTGCTGTGTTAATTTACCTCGGTCCCAGCTTTCTGGTTCAGCTTGAAGCAGCATATGAACTGAAGCTTCTGTCACCTGTAGGAACAGCCAAGGTTCTTGCATGACTGCACATACCTGCCTTTGCTATATTAACCTTTTTCACTTGGCATAGCTGATGGTAATTCTTACATGTATCCATCAGAGCCATTAAAATAGCTTCTCGGCAGTATGCAAGCAGCTAAAGCTCATATCATGCTGTGAATCAACCCAATAACAACACACATCCTTGTCTGCCCCAAGAGTCATTGGCTCCATGGTTAGCCATAGTATATCTGGCATAGACTGATCTGGCTGTACAGATGTGCAGGGGAATCTGTTGCTTTTGAGGCGCACACATTATAAGACGCCTTTTAAGGGGAATGGGTATTCCTGCATATTTTCAGAATATTTTCTGCATTTTTGTGTGTGTGTGTGTGTGTGTGAGTGTGTGTGTGTGTGTGTGTGTGTGAGGAAAACAACTTCAGGGATCAGGGACGTCTTGTTATCTTTCTTGCAAACACACTTTTGCTGAGAAAAGAGGTCTACCTTTAAAGGAAAAATTTGCTCCTAAGCAAATTCTGTTCTGGTTTTGGAGGCCCTGGTAGCTCAGTGCACAGAGTTCAGGACTTCCATTCCATTGACTGAGCTACATATCTCTGCAGGTTCAGGGCAAGCTAGGGAGGTTATCAAGTGGTGAAAAATAAATAGCAAGAAACTGATCTTGCTATCATGTATGATGGTTTGACTCACCAGCTGGGTTGTGGTGATTAAGAAAATGACAGAGAACTACCCTGAACAAATGTGTTCAAGAAGCAGAACTGATTACATTGGTGTCTAAATGGGTAATTCAGTATTTAACAAATTTGACACCAGTCCTGTGAACAAGGAGAACTGTTTTTGAAAGAGTTGTTTCCTCTGAATTTGTATTCATTTATTTTAATAGACACAGCTTATTTTGTGGCTAGCTTTATTATCTTGAGCCTTTATAGCTCACCAGAGTCGAAGGCTCCACGAGAGCTTACCGTATAGTATAGGTAGTGGTCTGTCTTCTGCGTCAACATTTTCAAACAAAATCTCTGAAACTACTTGACCAGATTACATATGGAGCCTCTCTGGGAAGGGTGAACAGAAGTTTGTTCGTACGGACTGGCATGACCAATATGGCTTTAAAAATCTTCTCAGGAACCAAATAGCGGATGACCTTGAAACTTGGTATGCAGCATCTGGGACTCGAACTCAACCAAGATTGTTCAAGTTACGACCTTTGGTTGACCTTGACCTATTTTACGTAATGTCAAATTTGGTCACTTAGACATTTGTATGGAAAAAAGGCATAACCGTGGATTTTTCTGATTCTATCATAGCCTGTGGCTTTGCAATCAGCTGAATGGAAGTTTATCACTTCCAAAGGTCAAGGTCATTTACTGACTTTTGTCCTGGATGGCTCAAATCCAGTATTTTTAACTTCTTCACGTAAACTGCTAAGTTGGGTCAAACCAAATTACATGTGGAGCCTCTGTGGGATGAGCCAATGAAAATTTATTGGTTAGATTGGAGTCACATGACCAAGATGGCTGCCATGCCCATATATGGTTAACTTCTGAAACCAAATAGCAGATGACCTTTAAAAGCATGGCTACCAGGGGTTGGGCATGTTTTTCACACCTCTGGTGAGCATTGTGGCCCTTGTATAAAAGTTCTTAGATGTGGAAGAGACCAGGAGACATTAGTAAATTCCCTCCTTTGCATAAGCAGAAAACAGAGGGAGGAACAAATTGCATTCATTATTCTGCTATTAAAGTACATGAGCTGTTGCTATCAACCTGGGGATAATGTCTTTGTTAAAGAGCATCATTCACTTCACAAATCTGAATCCTGCAGCATGCTGATTATTTCACTATTCTTTGATTAACAACCATAGTGTTGCATGATTTCAACCCATTGTATGCGGGGAGACCCCTAAAGGGGGTACCTTGACAAACAGTGCAGGCCCAGATCAGACTGCGCAGAATGCGGCATCTGATCAGGGCCTGCACTATTTGCTAACAGAATTTTCCATCCAAAATAGAATAACATCGAAAATATAGGCCTGACGCCCATAATATGACAAATGGACTTGTCCAACATATAGCAATGGAAGAGTCCACCAGTATACAATGGGTTAATTTGTATCATCGGTACAGAAGCAGAAAGGATAACGCTATAGAGTCCAATCAGCTGGCTCTTGATCTGTACTGTTTTAAAAAAATTATATATCTAGCTAGCTATGTTCATTGTGGTGAGGTTTTAACCCTTTTTGTACCAAAAGGAATCTTTCTCTTTATATATAGCAGGAGTCCATTTCAAAATTTAGGGTTGTCAGGTTGTATTTTCTCCAAAATTGATTTGGAAAATGGCTGAACTTTAAGCAAACAGTGGAAGCCCCGATCAGACACCACATTCTGTCTGATCTGGGCCTGCACTGTTTGCCCAGGTACCCGTTTTGGGGTTTCTGGTACAAAATGGGTTAATGATGAAACATCAATAATCGGGGAAGCACAATATTTACTAAACAACTATTTTGCTCAGGCCAGTAGGGCTTAGCTAATTATTACGAGCCAACCAACTAATTATTATGAGCATTTGTAATGTAAAAGCTTTACATGTTTTCTGTAAAAAACATTGGTCATTGGTGTATTTGCCATTTTGAGAAACTATGTTTTAATGCAATGTTAATAACCCATTAAGTCACTTTTGACAATCTCAAGAGATGGGAGTGGTCAAATTGTTTGTGCTATGAGACTTTAAATTGTTGTATTCCTTTGTCAGACTCTCGTGTCTACCGGGAGAAGATTACTAATGTCTCCTGTTTTTATGTCCCGGGTAGCGATAGCAGGGACATATTGTTTTTGCCCTGTCTGTTGGTTTGTTTGTTTGTACGAGCACAACTTTAACGTTGGTCATAACTTTTGAACCGTTTGAGATAGGGAATTCATATTTGGCATGTAGGTTCCTTGTTACAAGAGCTTCGCATTTATGCAAAAACATTTTGACCTGTGACCTTGATTTTGATGATGTGACCAACTTTGAAAAAAAAAAAATCCTTGCCCGGGGATATGTTCAGAAACACATCTTTCT
The DNA here is from genome assembly GCA_963580285.1 of Lucinisca nassula. Lineage (NCBI taxonomy): Eukaryota > Metazoa > Mollusca > Bivalvia > Lucinida > Lucinidae > Lucinisca > Lucinisca nassula. The sequence continues at coordinate 61,587,977 of OY757025.1, forward strand.
TGTTTTAGTTTGTAATGTCTTTTTGTACATACTGAGTTTCATGTTCTTTTTAAAATGTAGATTTATTTTATGATGAATTACTTAGAAGAAATAAAATGATTCACAGCTTTTCATATGAAGAACAAGCACATTTACTAACTGCATTCATGATAAACTAGTATATTGTCCTAAAATAGAACAGTAAAATTCCGCTATTAAGACCACCTAAAAGTAAGACTAAATCTGCTTTAAACAGCTTATTATACCCCCGACATCCCCGACATACGAAGTATGTCAGGGGGTGTATAGTTTTTGTCTTTCCGTCCGTTCGTTTGTTCGTTAGTTAGTTCGTTCGTTCTTTCATACTTCCGTCTGTCCCGCCGTTTGTCAACCTTTACGTCAAAGTTTTGTGTTAAACCTTTTTGATTGCTCATATCTCTGTCACAACATGTTGCATTCTCTTCATATTTGGAACAGGATATCTCTATAGCATTACTTTTCATATGAAATATCTAAGCCCCTGGGTCAAGCCCCTGGGTGGGCTGTCCGTCCGTTTGTCAACTTTTACATCAAAGTTTTGTATTAAACCTTTTTGATTGCTCATATCTCTGTCACCACATGTTGGATTCTCTTCATATTTGGAAGAGGATATCTCTATAGCATTACCTTTCATATGGAATATCTAAGCGCCTGGGTCAAGCCCCTGGGTGGGCTGTCCGTCCGTTTGTCAACTTTTACGTCAGTTTTGTGTTAAACCTTTTTGGTTGCTGATATCTCTGTCACCACATGTTTGATTCTCTTCATATTTGGTACAGGACATCTCTATAGCATTACTTTTCGTTTGGAATATCTAAGCTCGCGGGTCAAGCCCCTGGGTGGGCTATCCACCAGTCAGTCCGTTCATCAACATTTACGTCAATGTTTTGTGTTATACCTTTTTGATTGCTCATATCTCTGTAACTACATGTTAGATTCTCTTCATATTTGGTAAAGGATATCTCTATAGCATAACCTTTCATATGGAATATCTAAGCCCCTGGGTCAAGCCCCTGGGTGGGCTGTCTTGTTGAAATGCTATAGTTATTCTCAGTGGACTAAATGGAAAGTTTATATGGAAAGGTTCAATGCTACAAACAAATTTTCATTTCCACTAAAAGGGGATGGCACTCGTCAGGGGTATACGTGCACCACTGGGCACTTTCTCTAGTTTAGAATGCTGCAGCTATTTTTAGCTCACCTGAGCACGAAGTGCTCAAGGTGAGCTTTTGGGATCAGTCTTTGTCCGTCGTCCGTGCGTGCGTGCGTCCGTCCGTCGTCAACTTTTGCTTTAAACAACTTCTCCTCCAAAACTGCTGGACAGATTTTGATCTAATTTCACAGGAATGCTCCTTGGGTGATCCTCTACCAAAATTGCTCAGTGTTCCGCTCGGGTGAACAAGATGGCCGCCAGAGCTAAAAATAGAAAATTCTTTAAACGACTTCTCCTGTTTAACCAGTGGATGGATTTTGAAATTGTTTCACAGGAATGTTCCTTGGATGACCCTCTACCAAAATTGCTCAAACCGTTCAGCTCGGGTGAACAAAATGGCCGCCAGAGCTAAAAATAGAAAAACCTTTTAACAACTTCTTCTCCTTAACCAGTGGATGGATTTCGAAATTACTTGACAGGAAAGTTCCTTGGGTGACCCTCTACCAGAATTGCTCAAACCGTTCCGCTCGGGTGAACAAAATGGCCGCCAGAGCTAAAAATAGAAAAAGCTTTAAACGACTTTTTCTCCTTAACTAGTGGATGGATTTTGAAATTACTTCACAGGAATGTTCCTTCGGTGACCCTCTACCAAAATTGCCCAAACCATTCCGCTCGGGTGAACAAAATGGCAGCCAGAGCTAAAAATAGAAAAAGCTTTAAACGACTTTTTCTCCTTAACCAGTGGATGGATTTTGAAATTATTTCACTGGAATGTTCCTTGGGGGATCCTCTACCAAAATTGCTCAAACAGTTCCGCTCGGGTGAACAAAATGGCCACCAGAGCTAAAAATAGAAAAACCTTTAAACATCTTCTACTCCTTAAACAGTGGATGGATTTTGAAATTTCACAGGAATGTTCCTTTGGCAAACCTCTACAAAAATTGCTCATGCTGTTCCCCTCGGGTGAACAAAATGGCCACCAGAGCTAAAAATAGAAAAACCTTTAAACGACTTCTTCTCCATAACCAGTGGATGGATTTTGAAATTATTTCACAGGAATGTTTGTTTGGTGACCCTCTACCAAAATTGCTCATACTGTTCCGCTTGGGTAAACAAAATGGCCGCCAGAGCTTAAAATAGAAAGACCTTTAAACGACTTCTTCTCCTTTACCAGCAGATGGATTTTGAAATCACTTAACAGGAATGTTCCTTGGGTGGCCCTCCACCAAAATTGCTCAAACTGTTCAGCTCGGGTTAACAAAATGGCCGCCAGAGCTAAAAATAGAATAAACTTTAAACGCACTTTTCTCCTTCACCAGTGGATGGATTTTGAAATTATTTCACCAGAATGTTCCTTGGGTGACCCTCTACCAAATTTGCTCAAACCGTTCCAACAAACAGGTCAACAAAATGGCCGCCAGAGCTAACAATAGAAAAACCTTTAAATGACTTCTCCTTAACAAGTGGATGGATTTTGAAATTATTTCACAGGAATGTTCGTTCGGTGACCCTCTACCACAATTGCTCAAACCGTTCTGCTCGGTTGAATAAAATGACCACCAGACCTAAAAATATAAAAAACTTTTAACAACTTCTTCTCCTTTACCCGTGGATGGATTTTGAAATAACTTCACAGGATTGTTCCTTGGGTGACCCTCTACAAAATGTGCTCAAACCATTCTGCTCTGGTGAACAAGATGGCTGCCAGAGCTAAAAATAGAAAAAACCTTTAAACGACTTCTTCTTCTTAACCAGTGGATGGATTTTGAAATTACTTGACAGGAATGTTCCTTGGGTGACCCTCCACCAAAATTGCTCAAACTATGCCGCTCTGGTGAACAAAACCTTTAAACAACTTCTTCTCCTTAACCAGTGGATTGATTATGAAATTAATTGACAGGAATGAGGTTTGAGGTTTTTAGCTGTGGTGGCCATCATGTTCAGTTAAGCAAAATATTTTTAGCAATATTGTTAGAGGGTCACTCATAGAACATTCCTATAAAATTGCTTCCTTTTAGAGACAGATGTCTTTTGAAAGTTTTGGCCCCCACCCACCTTGGCTGCAAGGTGCTTCTACAGGAATATTGGTAAACCACTTTGAAGGTTTTAGCCTGTCTAGGCAAAGTGGTGCAAGTGGAACCATCAATACATTTAAACCCCATTGGTTTCATTGGGCAGCAGGGCTTGAGATGTCATTTCATCAAAAAATGGCTTCTACTTCTCAAAATGATTTCTACTCCTAAACAGGCAGACTGATTTTGAATTAATTTCACAGAAATGGTCTTTGGGTCCAACCAAAATTGCTCAAACCCTCCACTCCACCATATATTACCCACAATTCCGTTTGTACAATAGGATCAGGTGAGCGATCCAGGGCCATCATGGCCCTCTTGTTTCTTTGTGTTTTCTGCACACATTGTCCAATGGTCAGGGACCACCTTTGGAACTGTTCGATAGTGGTCTTAAAGATCACTTGAACAGTCCCAACGGTGGTCTTAATATAGGAATTTTACTGTATATTGTCCTAGAATTAAAATTTATCCTGTATGCTTTTTTTCTCCATTGAATATTTTGGTTTTCCCAACAACTCTTTTCATGAGGGGTGGGCATACCGTAGCTCCAGACACATAGTTCTGAGATAATTTTGTTATTTTCCCATAGAGACATGTTGTAAATATACTCACTCAAAAAAGTAACTATACCAACTTCCGGTAGATTCCAGTAGCCATTCAGCTAAAGATGACTGTAAACATGCTAATCAGACGTTTAGCTACAAAATGCAAAAATTGTGTCTTTGCCCATACTATTCTGCTCAAGAGTTGTCTTGCAGTTTATGCCTAGAACAGTTTTGCAAGGAATTTGGCGTTGCGCATGGGCAGATCATTTTGTGTCTGAGATGAAAGATCATGTCTATTGAACATCTACACTCACTTTTCTTCTACAATATTTCATGATCTTGCACTACAATCAAGGCTTTAATTTGTGAAATTCTCAAATTATCTCCCTTCCATCCAAATCTTTTGTGAATAGACACACAAGGTATCTAATAAAAGGTTTTATGTATGAGTTTTTAGAAATCTTGTGCTAAGTGCATATTTTTTATGGCCTGAAATCTTGGCTTTTGTAATGATTTATTCTGCGAAATTTTCACAGTGACCTCTTTAAAACAATAGCCCAGGCTAGCGAGTTTACATAAACAAAAACAGTTTGGGCTTTGGCATTGGAAAAAGAATCTGCTGCCAGACTAAAACAATATAAATTTTGTGTATTTGTCACTTCTAGTAAATATAGTAACAAGCAATTTTATATATAGGAACTTTTTTGACTGAGTATATTTGTTAGAATCACCTCATTGAGGCAATTTTAATCAATACCAACTACAAGCATTTCTAACAAGGATAAAGAAAAACTATGCCTTAATTTTCTTTGTTGAACCTAGATCTGGAGCTTTGGGGTAAGAAGTCCTAATTTTCTAAACCTTTGGCTTACATATCCATAATAAGAACAAAGTTAATAATTTCAATCATCATCTGTCACTCTCATTGAGTAGCTTGAGCCAAAATATACTTTATTTGAGGTTTATTCTTCAGTTGCAGAAAACATTCATAGGTCATAGGCACATTCTTATGACTTGTTACTCTAGGCTAACACGCTTAGTTATTCACCCATTGCATGCAGGAAACCAGTAAAGAGGTACCTTGGCAAGCAGTGCAGGCCCAGATCAGACGCTGCAGAATGTGGCGTCTGTTCAAGGTCTACACTATTTGCTAACAGAATTTTCCATCGAAAATAGAATAAAAGCGAAAAATTAGGACCAACACCCCTTACATGACAAATGGTCTTGTCCAACATATATATGACATATGGTCTTGTCCAACATATAGCAAAAGAAGAGTCCACTAGTATACAATGGGTTAACCAGTTTACCCTTGAGTTTCTAAAGTGAATTCTTCCATCATTGAATGTGGATATCACCATCATTGTCAGTACATGTTTTAACCCTTTTTGTACCAAATTGAATCTTCCAACATGTATAGAGCAGGAGTCCATTTCAAAATTAAGGGGTGTCAGGTTGTGTTTTCAAAATCTATTTTAGAAGCATCCCTGGTGCAGTGGTTACGCTACTCGCCTTGTAAACCAGGGATCGCAGGATCGATCCCGGGCTTCTCCAGACTTTCGGATGAGTCTTTAAACCGAGGTCCCATCTCCGTATGACCTTAACTGTTTGTGGGACGTAAAACTAAAACTCACTCACTCAAAATCTATTTGGAAATTGGATGAACATTTTGCAAACAGTGTAGGCCCTGATCAGATGCCACATTATGCGGCGTGTGATCTGGGCCTGCACTGTTTGCCAACTACCGGTTTTGGGGTTTCCGGTACTAAATGGGTTAATCAAAATCGTAAGCAGAATGGCAATTGGGGTAGTCCTGATGAGAGGGCTCATTATTGACTCATTGCAACCTCATCTCGATCTACAGTGTTAGCATAGATAAGATCTGCTCTTGACACTAACATTGAAGTAAAAAAAAATCACGGGTTCCATATGGTGTTTTCTGTGTATAATGAAACAGTATGTGAAATGTTTGGTTGAAAAGTTGTTAACAACAGCTTTTGCTTGAAAGTCTTGTTCTGTTGATATTATGGTCTTGTGTCATCTCATGAATGTGGTCATCTTGAAAAGGACAATAAATAACTAATCCATCTAATGCTTTTGTTCTTTCTTTTTAGCTCACCAGAGCCGAAGGCTCCGGGGGGGCTTCTAGGATAGGCAGTTGTCCTTTGACGTTGTATGTCGTCTGGCGTCAACACTTTTAAACATCTCCTCTGAAGCCACTGGGTCGATTGGCCATTGGGTCCAAATTTCATCTGTAGCATCCTTGGGCTGGGGGATTGAAAGTTTGTGTTTTTAGCTCACCTGTCACGTAGTGACAAGGGGAGCTTTGGTGATCACATTTTGTCTGTCTGTCGTGCGTCTGTAAACAATTTCAAACTAGATCTGCCAAGGATTGGACCTCTGCCTTTGTCTGTCCACTCTTCAAGAAAGGAGACACAAGTCTGGCTTCAAACTACAGGCCTATCTCGCTAACTAGCATTCTCTGTAAAGTTCTAGAACATATAGTTTCTACGAACGTGGTCTCTCACATGGACAAGCATAACTTACTGTATGACTTGCAGCATAGGTTTCGCAGCAAACGGTCTTGCGAAACCCAACTTGTCACTCTTTTTGAAGACCTGATGAGGAACTCTACAGCAGGTAGTCAGACTGACCTTGTCTTGCTTGATTTTTCTAAAGCTTTTGACAAGGTCAGTCATCAGAAACTACTGCTGAAACTCCACAAATATGGAATCAGAGGACCAATACTTACTTGGATTCAGGCATTTCTGTCCAACCGTACACAGACGGTTGTTTTGGAAAATGAACATTCTAACACTATCCCAGTAACTTCAGGAGTACCTCAAGGATCTGTCCTTGGTCCAATTCTATTCCTGATATACATCAATGATCTCCCTGACACGACAAAATCTAAGGTACGGTTGTTTGCTGATGACACCGCCATCTACTTGGCCGTTTCCAGCCTGAGAGATGTACAAATCCTACAACAAGACCTGGATCATCTCCATAAATGGGAACTCCAGTGGGATATGGAGTTTAACCCAGGTAAATGTGTTGTCATACATGTAACAAGGGCGATAACTCCAGTCCCAAGCCAGTACTTCCTACACAGCCAGCTTCTGGAATCAGTTTCAAGTTCCAAGTATTTGGGGGTGGAGATCAGCAGCAACCTGTCCTTCCACAAGCATATACAGAACATAACCACATCAGCAAGTCGGTCACTGGCCTTTCTTAGGAGAAATATCCGAACCCAAAACCCAGCCCTGAGGGAGATGGCATACAAGACACTGGTCCGTCCACTGGTGGAATATTCCTCCCCAGTTTGGAGCCCTTACACCCAAACAAACATTGATAAGCTTGAGATGGTGCAGCGTCGAGCTGCTAGGTGGACACTTCACAATTACTCCACTAATGCAAGTGTTACAGATTTGCTCCAATCCCTTGGCTGGAGATCTCTTGAGCAGAGAAGATCCGACTCCCGACTATGCCTGTTTTACAAGATTGTTCACGGCCTTGTAGCTGTTGACTTGCCACCGTATGTTGTGTACCCTATGAGAATCCTCAAAAACTCTCACCCGATGTCTTTCCGCCAAATTCAGACTACAGTTGATTACTATAAATACTCTTTCTACCCCCTCGCAATCGTGCAATGGAACCGGCTGCCGTCAAGTATCGCATTACTGCCCACATTTGATTCCTTCAAGAGGGCAGTATGCACATTCAGCCATTCAATGCCCTAAATGCCAGCGCGTTGTTTTTAATCTTTTATTCTGCACTTTCAGTCTTTATCGGACTTTTAACATTTTAACTCTGTCATCTTTATTCCACCTCTACTAACACTTCTTAAGGGAACTTTTATTTTTAATACATATTTCTACTAACATCGCACAGACGCGCACCTGCACGTAATCCCCGCGAGGGGGTGATGCAGTATGAAAAGATAGAGATAGATAGATAGATAGTCGATGGTAAACCATCGCAAATACCCGCTTTTTCTATTAATAACACTAATGACTATGTATTAGCTAGCCAAAACTACATGTAAGTTTAAAAAAGTTGCAAAGAACATTCTAACTGATAAGCAAAGTTTCAGAAGTGTAACATTTATAGTTTAGAAGATATGGCAAAGTCATACTTTTTGACCTTTAACCTTGGGGTTATGTTGAATCCACCTGAAGTATCCCAATTTATTCTATATTCCAACAGCCATCCAATAACCAAGTTTCAGAAGTGTAACTCCAATAGTTTAGAAGATATGGCAAAGTCATACTTTTTGACCTTTGACCTTGGGGTCGAGGTCACACCAAAAGTAGCCCAACATATTGTATATTCCAAGGGCCATCCAATAAGCAAAGTTTCAGAAGTGTATATCAAATAGTTTAGGAGATATGGCAAATCATAATTTTTGACCTTTGACCTTGAGGTCATGTTGAGGTCAAGGTCACACCGAAAGTATCCAAATTTATTCTATATTCCAAGGGCCATCCAATAACCAAAGTTTCAGAAGTGTAACTCTAATAGTTTAGAAGATATGGCAAAATAATACTTTTTGACCTTTGACCTTGGGGTCAAGGTCACACCAAAAGTAACCTGACATATTCTATATTCCGTGGACCATACAATAAGCAAAGTTTCAGAAGTGTAACTCCAATAGTTTAGGAGATATGGCAAATCATAATTTTTGACCTTTGACCTTGGGGTCATGTTGAGGTCAAGGTCACAAAAAAGTTGCCCACTGCCATCTACTTTCCATGTACTATATACATGCAAAGTTTCAAAAGGGTAACTTCAGTGGTTGCAGAGGAGATCCAATCACAAGAAACGTGACGGACGGACAGACGGACGGACTGACGCCGGATCGAACTGTGGTACGAAAACAATATACCCGATTTTTCTTCGAAAAAGCGGGTATAATAAGTATATCTCTAATACCCCATGGCCAATCAAATTTCATGTGAAGCATCATCAGGTAGGGAATTCTGGTTGCCATGGCAACATATAGCTCCCATAGACTTATAATGGGAAAAATGCAAAAAACCTTCTTCTCTGAAACCACAGGGCCCAGAGCTTAGATATTTAGCTTGTAATAATGTAGTGGTCACCTACATAATTCCTACGAATCATGCCCCTAGGTTCCAAATGGGCCATGCCCCGGAGCCCCTTTGCTCCTATAGACTCATAATGGAAAAAAAAGCTTCAAAAATCTTCTCTAAAACCACAGGGCCCAGAGCTTAGATATTTAGCATGTAGCAACTGCAAGCGGTCACCTACATAATTCCTGCCAATTGTGCCCCTGGGTTCCAAATGGGCCACTTCCCGGGGCCCCTTCCCTCCCATAGACACATAATGGAAAAAAGCTTCAAAAATCTTCTCTGAAACCACAGGGCCCTGAGCTTAGGTAATTAGCATGTAGCAACGGCAAGTGGTCACCTACATAATTCCTGCCAATCTGCCCCTGGGGTCCAAACGGGCCACGCCGGGGGCGTGGCCCCTTAGCTCCTATAGGCTCATAATGGATGAAAGCTTCAAAAAGCTTTTTCTCTGAAACCACAGGGCCCAGAGCTGAGATATTTAGCATGAAGCAATGGCAAGTGGTAACCTACATAAATCCTGCCAATCATGCCCCTGGGTTCCAAATGGGCCACACCCCGGGGCCCCTTTGCTCCAATAGACTTATAATGGATGAAAGCTTCAAAAATCTTCTCAGAAACCACAGGGCCGAATGCTTAGATATTTAGCTTGTAACAGGGTCAAGTGGTCACCTACATAAATCCTGCCAATCATGCCCCTGGGGTCCAAATTGGCCACACCCTTGGGGCCCCTTAGCTACCATAGACTAATAATGGAAAAAACGCTTCTCTGAAACCACAGGGCCCAGAACTTAGATATTTAGCATGTAGCAAAGGCAAGTGGTCACCTAAATTAATCCTGCCTCCCTTGGGTCGAATTGGGCCACTCTCCGGAGCCCCTTAGCTCCCAAAGACTCATAATGGAAAAAAGCTTCAAAAATCTTCTATTCTGAAACCACAGGGCACAGAGCTAAGATATTTAGCATGTAGCAATGGCGAGTGGTTACCTACATAAATCATGCTCCTGGGGTCCAAATGGGCCACGCCCCGGGGCCCCTTAGCTCCCATAGACTCATAATGGAAAAAAGCTTCAAAATCTTCTCTGAAACCACAGAGCCAAGAGCTTAGATATTTAGCATGTGGCAATGACAAGTGGTTACCTACATAAATCCTGCCAATCATGCCCCTGGGTTCCAAATGGGCCACACCCTGGGACCCCCTTAGATCCGATAGACACATAATGGAAAAAAGCTTCAAAAATCTTCTTCTCTGAAAAGACAGGGCCCAGAGCTCAGATATTTAGCTTGTAACAGTGTCAAGTGGTCACCTACATAAATCCTGCCAATCATGCCCCTGGGGTCCAAATTGGCCACACCCTTGGGGCCCCTTAGCTACCATAGACTAATAATGGAAAAAACGCTTCTCTGAAACCACAGGGCCCAGAGCTTAGATATTTAGCATGTAGCAAAGGCAAGTGGTCACCTAAATTAATCCTGCCAATCATGCCCCTTGGGTCGAATTGGGCCACTCTCCGGAGCCCCTTAGCTCCCATAGACTCATAATGGAAAAAAGCTTCAAAAATCTTCTCTGAAACCACAGGGCGGAGTGCTTAGATATTTAGCATGTAGCAACGGCAAGTGGTCACCTACATAAATCCTGCCAATCATGCCCCTGGGGTCCAAATGGGTCCCCACCCCAGGGCCCCTTAGCTCCCATAGACTAATAATGGAAAAAAGCTTCAAAAATCTTCTCTGAATCCTAGAAGCCTCCGTGGTGTAGTGGTTACGCTACTTCGCTTTATAAACCAGGGATCGCAGGATCGATCCCGGACCTCCAGACTTTTGGATGAGTCTTTAAAGCGAGGTCCCGTCTCCGTATGACCTTAGCTGTTGGTGAGACGTAAAAAGTCAAACACTCACTCACTCTTCTCTGAAACCACAGGGCCCAGAGCTTATATATTTAGCATGTAGCAACGGCAAGTGGTCACCTACATAAATCCTGCCAATCATGCCCCTGGGGTCCAAATGGGCCCCCACTCAGGGCCCCTTAGCTCCCATAGACTCATAATGGAATAGCTTCAAAAATCTTCCTCTGAAACCACAGGGCCCAGAGCTCAGATATTTAGCTTGTAACAATGTCAAGTGGTCACCTACATAAATCCTGCCAAAAATGCCCCTGTGGTCCGAATTGGCCACACCCTGGGGCCCCTTAGCTCCCATAGACTTATAATGGAAAAAAAACGCTTCTCTGAAACCACAGGGCCCAGAGCTTAGATATTTAGCATGTAGCAAAGGAAAGTGGTCACCTAAATAAATCCTGCCAATCATGCCCCTTGGGTCCAATTGGGCCACCCTCCGGTGCCTCTTAGCTCCCATAGACTTATAATGGAAAAAAAAAAGCTTAAAAAATCTTCTCTGAAACTGTGAAGCACAGAACTGAGATATTTTGTATCTAGCAACATAAAATAGTCACCTACATAAATCCTGCTAACCCTGCCCCTGGGGTCAAAATTGGCCACGCCCATGCTCATCGGCTCCTAAAGACTTATAATGGAAGAAACTTCAAAGATCTTCTTAAGGCCCAGAGCTTAGATATTTAGTTTGTAGCAACTTCATGTGGTCACCGACATAAATCCTGCCAATTATGCCCCTTGGATCCAAATTGGCCACACCTCTTTAGTTCCCATAGACTTACAATTGGAAAAACTTAAAAAATCTTCTCTGAAACCACAGGGCCCAGAGCGTAAATATGTAGCATGTAGCAACGTCAAGTGGTCACCTACATAAATCCTGCCAACCATGCTCTTGGGGTCAAAATTGGCCACGCCCATGGGCTCATTAGCTCCCATAGACTTATAATGGAAAAAAAATCAAAAATTTTCTCCTGAAACCATAAGTCCCAGAGGTTTGATCTTTAGTATGTAGCCACATGAAATGGTCACCTTAATAAATCCTGCCAAAAATGCCCCTTGGGTCAAAATTGGCCACGCCTATGGGCACATTACCTACCATAGACTTGAAATGTACAACTTAAAATGAAAAACAGACTTCAAAAATCGTCTTCTCTGAAAACATAAGACCGAGAGCTTAGGCATTTAGCATGTAGCAACGTCGAATGGTCGCCTACATGAATCCTGCTAATCCTGCCCCTAGGGTCTAAATTGGCCAAATCTTGTGACCCGTAACTCCAATAAACTAATAATGGAATAATGGAAAATAAGCTTCGAAAATCTTCTTTTCTGAAACCATGAAGTACAGACCTTAGATAGTTAGTATATAGCAAAATAAAATGGTCACCCACATAAATCATGCCAACCATGCCCCTTGTGTCAAAATTTGTCATGCCCCAGGGCTCATTCGCACCTATAGACTTATACTGGAAAAAAACTTCAAAAATCTCCGAAACCACGAGGCCCAGAGCTTAGATATTTAGTACGTAGCAATGTCAAGTGGTCTACATAAATCCTGCCAACCATGCCCCTGGAGTCTGAATTGGCCATTCGCCAGGGCTCCTTAACTCCAGTAGACTTATAATGGATCAGCTTCAAAAATCTTCTTTTCTGAAACCACAGGGCCCCAATTTTTGATTGATTTGAGGTTTAACATCCCCGTCAACACTGTGTAGGTCATTTTGGAGACTGCTTCCAGATTTGTGGGACTTTTACCCTACATTGAGATGAAATGACATCTTAAGCTCTGCTACCCAATGAAACCAATAGGGTTTAAAAGCATAGACGGTTCAACTGGCACCACTTTTTCTAGGCAGGCTAAGAACCTCTAAGCTGTTTACCAGTACTCATCTGCGTTCGGTTCCAGCTTTGCATGGAAGCACCATGTAGCCCAATCTATGTCTTCAAGTCCCGATGGGTATTCTAAACATCACTCATGATTTTCTGGTACACGCTGAGTGCTACAGGGCCAGTTGGCCCTCGTGTTTATGAAAATCGGCTCTTTAGTTTGGTTGCCATGGCAACTTAGCGTTTCCATAGACTGATAGTGGGGAAAATTGAAAAATGGCATTTACTGCCAAGTCATTGGAGATATTTTGACAAAACTTTTATAGAAATGTTTCTTGAGTAAACATGTATGCTTTTATGCCAACCTGAGGGTTCCCCAGGTTGTGCCGGGGCCATGTCCCACCCCCTCCACATCATAAAAGGCCATGTATCTCAGATACCATTTTAATCCCCACCCTAAACTTCCTTATGATAAGACGCATTCAGTGAAACCAACCTGGGGACGCGCCAGGGCCATGCCTCCCTCCCCCCTCCACTTCTGAAAAGGCCCAATATTTCGGAAACCTTACAAATCCCCCCCCCCCCATAAACCATATATTTTCTTGTTCCTTATGATAAGACACATTCAGGGACACCAATCTAAGGGTGCGCCGGAACCATGTCCCACCCCTCCACTTCATTAAAGGCCATTTTTCTCAGAAACCATTTAGACCCCCCCCACACACACACACACACCGTATGCGCCGGGGCCATGCCCCATCCCCTCCACTTCATAAAAGGCCCAATATCGCTGAAGCCTTACAGATCCCCACCCCTTAACCATATAATATTATGTTCTTGTTGCTTATGATAAGACACATTCAGTGACAGCAATCTAGGTGTCTGCTGGGGTATGCCGGGGTCATGCTCCACCCCCTCCACTTCATAAAAGGTCATTAGCTCAGAAACCACTCGGATCCCAGCCCCATAACCATATATGTTCTTGACAAAACCCATTCAGTAACACCAACCTGGGTTCCCCCTGGATGCACCTTACAGATCTCTACCTCTAAACCATATATATCCGTGTTCCTATCTAGGGGTCTCGCAGGGTGCATCTGGGCCATGCCCCATGCCTCCACTTCACAAAAGGCCAAATAACTGAGCAACTGTTCAGGGCCCCACCCTTCAATCATATATATTCATTTTCCTTTTGAGAAGACTAATTCATTGACACCAAGGGATGCCTCAGGTAATGCTCCACCAACCTAGGGTCTCATTCAGTCACACCAACCTTGGGTCTCTTTGTGCTGGGGTCATGCCACGTCCCACCACTTCATAAAAGGCCATATATCTATGAAACTTTCAGATACCTACCCCATCAACATACATATTGTTGTTCCTTTTCTTTATGATTAGACAACACATTCGTGGGTACGGGGTCCACAGGAGCCGTTTTTTTTCCCTCCACTTCATCAAGGGGCCTCATATAAGACTTTATGATCGGTAGATTTAAATCCTATCCTGTTAAAATACATTGCTGCCAGTGGGCAGTGTCCACTGGAGCTCTGGTGAGCATAGTGGCCCATTGGGCTCTTGTTTAGCTCACTTGATGAAAGGTCATGGTGATTTTTTGTGACAGTGAGATGTCCGGAGGGGCATCTGTCGTGCATCATCCATGCTTAAACTTTTCTTGTGAATACTCTAGATGCCACAGTTTTGGTCCAATCATCTTCAAACTTGATCGGAATGGTCAGCATGACAATGTTCTTCCTTTTTTCTGGGAGACAACACAAAATGAGTCACAAGGGTTGATGTGTCATTTAACCCCAGCTCAATCAATCGATCGCTCAATCAATCAATCAGTCATTCCTTTCATTTATCTGTATTTGTTTGTTGTTTAAATAGCTAGATGTATATTAAGAACAAGAACGACAGAATAAAGTTTGAAAGCGATTAGCTAAATGTATGTCAAGAAAAAGAATGACAGAATATAGTTTGAAAACAATTTGGTTGTCTTTCCAAACTCCCAAATACGAAATAATTGCTTTGTTAGCAGGGTTAGATAGCTGATTCTTGTTCTGTACTAAATGTGTGCAGTGAATCTGCTGGCTAGACTGCGCTTCTGCGCAGTCGTACTGAACAATTTGCTGTTCCCATATGTCTCGGATGGAGTGGTCTTATTATAGTTCACAAGTTAGCCAACTCGGACCGGTGCGTAAATTTACCGGAACGGACCTAATTACCAGAACGAACCGGAACGGACCCATTTTCCCCCGATTTTAAGCATTTTTATTATTACTTTTTTCACTTGCACATTGAGTTGATCCTTAAATAAATACCATTTTTGAAAGTCCTTTGATTGCCTTGTGCAATATTATGAAACTTAACCATTCCCAGCAGGCATATAACGTAATTGTGACGTCACATTAATGTCGGTGCAACGTCATGACATAGATGCAACGTCATATCTAGGTCGGTGCAATGTCCTAACGTTGTACCGACTTTTATTTGACGTTGCCATAGCGACGTGTGCCTGCTTGGTTGTTACATTGCAGTATGACCATAGTAATACAGAATTGCTTTAGATTGTTTTAGACGAGATTAATCAAACTAATGTCCTTGTAAACCCTAATTTTCTCTACATAAAATATGATTTTCCAGGGTGTTCATTACATGCACTTGATAACGTGATTATTTTTATTTCTCCTGTTGGTACGTTTGCCTTTTTGTGGGATATACAATTCTTTTTAGCTCACCTGTCACGTAGTGACAAGGTGAGCTTTTGTGATCACATTTTGTCCGTCGTGCGTGCGTGCGTAAACAATTTCTTGTCCGCACGATAGCATCTTCATTAATGATTTGATTTTAACCAAACTTGCACAAAACTTGTACCACCATGAGATCTAGGTTCCTTTCTTGAACCAGCCATACCCCATCATCTGTTACAGAGTTACAGCCCCTGAAAGGGCAAAAATTGCCTATTTTGGTCTTGTCCGCACGATAGCATCTTCATTTATGATTTGATTTTTACCAGACTTGCACACAACTTGTACCACCATGAGATCTGGTTCCTTTCTTGAACCAGCCATATCCCATCATGTGTTACGGAGTTACGGCCCCTGAAAGGGCAAAAATTGCCTATTTTGGTCTTGTCTGCATGATAGATGTTTCATTTATGATTTGATTTTAACTAAACTTGCACACAATTTGTACCATCACAAAATCTCGGTCAAGTTCGAATATGGGTCATGTCGGGTCAAAAAGTAGGTCAGTAGGTCAAATCAGAAAAAAACCTTGTGAAGACACGAGAGGCCACAGTTTTGGTCCGATCATCATCAAACTTGCCCAGAATGATCATCTTGACAATATCTCAGTCAAGTTCGAATATGGGTATTGTCGGGCCAAAAAGTAGGTCAGTAGGTCAAATCATAGAAAAACCTTCTGAACACACTAGAGGCCACAATTTATGTCCAATCATCATCAAACTTGCTCAGAATGATCATCTTGATAATATCTTGGTCACATTGGAATATGAGTCATGCCGGGTCAAAAAGAAGGTCAGTAGGTCAAATAATAGAAAAACCTTGTGAATACACTAGAGGCCGCAGTTTTGGTTAAATCATTATCAAACCTGCCCAGAATGATTATCTTCACAATATCTCAAAGTTTGAATACAGTTCATGTCGGGTCAAAAAGTAGGTCAGTAGGTCAAATCATAGACAAACCTTGTGAACACACTAGAGGCCACCGTTTTGGTACGATCATCATCAGACTTGCCCAGAATGATCATTTTGACAATATGGGTTATGTCGGGTCACAAAGTAGGTCAGTAGGTCAAATCATAGAAAAAACCTTGTGAATACACTAAAGGCCACAGTTTGTGTCTGATCATCATGAAACTTGCTCAAAATGATTATCTTGACAATTTCTCGGGCAAGTTTGAATATGGGTCATGTAGGGTCAAAAAGTAGGTCAGTAGGTCAAATCATAGAAAAAGCTTATGAACACACTAGAGGCCACAGTTTTGGTCCGATCATCATCAAACTAGCTCCGAATGATAGACTTGACAATATCCGGGTCAAGTTTGAATACGGGTCATGTCGGGTCAAAAAGAAGGTCAGTAGGTCAAATCATAGAAAAAGCTTGTGAATACACTAAAGGCCACAGTTTTGGTCCGATCATCATCAAACTTGCCAAGAATGATCATCTTGACAATATCTCAGTCAAGTTCAAATATGGGTCATGATGGGTCAAAAAGTAGGTCAGTAGGTCAAATCATAGAAAAACCCTCTGAACACACTGGCGGCTACAGTTTTGGTCCGATCATCATCAAACTTGCTCAAAATGATCATTTGACAATATCTCGGTTAATTTCGAATATGGGTCATGTCCGGTCAATATGTAGGTCAGTAGGTCAGATTGTTGAAAAACCTTGTGAACACACTAGAGGCCCAAGTTTTGGCCCGATCATCATCAAACTTGCTCAGAATGATCATCTTGACAATATCTGTGTCAAGTTTGAATATGGGTCATGTCGGGTCAAAAAGTAGGTCAGCAGGTCAAATCATAGAAAAAGGTTTTGGTCTCTCTAAGAGGCCACAGTTTCAGTCAAATCATCATAAAACTTGCTCAGAATGATCATCTGGGCAATATCTCAGTTAAGTTCAAATATGGGTCATGTCAAATCAAAAAGTAGATCAGTAGGTTATTTTGTCATAACTTTTGAACTGTTTGAGATAGAGCCTTCATATTTTGCATGTAGGTTCCTTCTGACAAGGGCTTCCCACTCATAAAGATTTGACCTGTGACCTTGACCTGTGACCTACTTTATCATACCTTTTGAACCATATGAGATAGAGCCTTCATATTTGGCATGCATGTTCCTTGTGACAAGGTTTTCTCAGCCATTGAAAACTTTTGACCCATGACCTTGACCTTTGACCTACTTTGTCATAACTTTTAAAGCATTTGAGATACAGCCTTCATATTTAACATGTAGGCTCCTTGCGACAATGTTGCTTAGATTATCCTCTACCAAAAAGGCTAAAACAATCCCACTAGGATGAACAAAATGGCCATCGGAGGTAACAAAAAAAAATATTGTAAATTTGATTCAAACGGAAACTCCCCCTAAACCCTAAGGCCAATTTGATTCAAAGTTCCCAGGAATGTTGCCTAGGTTACTCCCTACCAAATAAGCTAAAATCACTCTGCTGATGAACAAGATGGCCACAAGAGCTAAAAATAGAATGTACTCGAGACAGTGACACACAGGTGAGCGAACCAGGGCCCTCTGAGCCCTCTTGTTTTTTCTCTCATTTTTGCTGTTGAACATAGATTGTGGGTACTCACTAGAGCTTATAGGATAGGCAGTTGTCCGTCGTCGTCTGCGTGTGTGTCCGTCAACACTTTCAAACAACATCACACCTGAAGCCACTGGGCCAAATGGCCCAAATTTTATCTGCAGCATCCTTGGGCTGGGGGATTGAAAGTTTGTGTTTTTTATGAAAATTGGCTCATCAGTTTGGTTGCTATGGTAACTTTTATTTCAATTTGTCATAGACTTATAATGGGGAAAATTGAAAAATGGCATTTACTGCCAAGCCTCTGCAGATATTTTGACAAAACTTTGAAAGAAATATTCTTTAGGCAATCTACTTTCTGCCATATGATTTTAAGCCTACTGGTCATTTTCGTTGGTTGCCATGGAAACCAAAATGAAAAAAAAAATAGAAAAAAAAAAATACTTGAAAAATCATCTCCTCAGAAACCGTAAGCTCTAGGAGGTGGAGACTTTATGAAAATATTCACCATATTTGCCTTTACAGGTTTTGTGTTTTTTATGAAATTTGGCCTTTTAGTTTTATTGCTATGCCAACTTGGAGTTTCCATTGACTTATAATGGGGAAAACTGAAAAAATGGCATTTACTGCCAAGTCATTGTAGATATTTTGACAAAACTAACATAGAAATGTTCCTTGAGTAAACCTCTCTTAGCCCTTTCTCTTAGCCCTATGCTTTTTTTGTCACCCTGGGGGTCCCCTAGGTTGTGCCGGGGCCATGTCCCACCACCTCCACTTCATAAAATGCCTTATATCTCAGAAGTGACACCAACCTGGAGGTCCCCCGGGATATGCCGGGGACATGCCCCGACCCCTCCACTTCATAAAAGGCCATTTATCTCAGAAACCATTCAGATCCCCGCCCCTAAACCATATATATTCTTGTTCCTTATGATAAGACACATTTAGTGACACAAACCTGTGGGTCCCCTGGGATGTGCCGAGGACATGCCCCACCCGATCCACTTCATTAAATGCAATTTACCTCAGAAACCATTGCGATCCCCACCCATAAACCATATATATTCTCATTCCTTATGATAAGTTGCATTCAGTGACACCAACTTGGGGGTCCCCCGGGATGTGCCGGGACCATGCCCAACCACCTCCACTTCATAAAAGGCCAAATATTCCAGAAACCTTACAGCTGGTTGGTTGGTTGATTTGAGGTTTAACGTCCCCGTCAACACTGCAAAGGTCATTTTGGAGACGTTGCTTCCAATTTTGTGGGACTTTTACCCGACGTTGAGATGAAATGACATCTCAAGCCCTGTCGCCCAATGAAACCAATAGGGTTTATTAGCATGGACGGTCTGCCTCGCACCGCGATTCCTGGACAGGCTTAGATCCTCTACGCGTTTACCAGTACTAGTGTGCGGGCCGGATTCAGCTCTGCGTGGAAGCATCATGCAGCCCATATATTTCTTCAAGCCCCAGGAAACCTTACAGATCCCCTCCCCTAAACAATATATATTCTTGTTCCTTATGATAAGACAGATTCAGTGACATCAACCTAGGGGTCACCCAGGGCACACTCGGGCCATGCTCCACCCCTTGACTTCACAAAAGACCATATATCTGAGAAACTGTTCAGAGCCCCAACCCTAAACCATATATATTCTTGTTCCTTGTTATAAGACACAATCAGTGACACCAGCATGGGGGCCCCCGGGGTGCCACGGGCCGTGCCCCATCCCTTTACTTCATTAAAATCCATATATCTCAGAAACTGTTCAGATCCCCACCCCTTAACCATATACATGTACATTCTTGTTTCTTATGATAAGACTCCACTTCATAATAGGTCATATATCTCAGAAACCATTCTATTCCCAATGCTATAATCACATATATGCTTGTCTATTGTTAATAGACACATTCAGCCATCCCCGTCTTGTGGGGTCCGCAGGGGCCATTTCTCATCCTGCGACTTCATAAAAGGGCTTCATATCTCAGAAACCATTCAGATCCCCACCGTTTAACCATATATACTCTTGGTCCTTATGATAAGACATATCCAGTGACAACAATCTTGGGGTTTTCTGGGATCTGCCATGCCCGAATCCCTCCATTGCTTAAAACGCCTTGCATTTCAGGAACCATACATATCCCCACTGCTAAACCACATATGTCTCTGTTTCTTTTGATAAGACGCATTTATTGACACCAACCAGGGCTCCATTGGGTCCATGCACCACCCTCTTTACGTTATAAAACACCTAATATTTCAGATACAGTCCACATGGGTGCTCATTTGTGTATGGCGTTTGTTTGGGAGACTTTATAATTGGTATATTAAAATCATATCATGTTATAATACATGCCTGCCATTGGGCAGTGTCCACCTGAGCTCTAGTTTATGAAATTTAGCTCTTTGGTTTGTTTGCTATGCCAAGTTTAGAGTTTCCATTGACTTATAATGGGGAAAATTGAAAAATGACATTAATGTCTTTCAAGATATTTTGCAACACTTTCATAGAAATGTTCCTTTAATAATATTCCTTTTGGCCTACTTGTTGCCACAGATGGGAAATTGTCAATTGTCAACTGTTGTCAGGCAACAACACATTCAAGCAACATCAGAATCTGAAGCCACTAGGCTGATTGGATCCAAATTTTATCTGTAGCATCCTTGGGCACAGGGCTTCCATGGTTAATTAAAATACATTGCTGCCAGTGGGCAGTGGCCCCTTGAGCTCTGGTGAGCATTGTGGCCCATGGGCCTCTTGTTTGATCTTTCTTTTCTTTTTCCCTATTTTAGCTCACCAGAGCCGAAGGCTCCGGGGGAGCTTATAGGATGGACATTGTCCGTCGTCGTCTGCGTCGTTAACACTTTCAAACGACATCTCCTCTGAAGCCACTGGTCCAATTGGGCCCAAATTTTTTTCTGTAGCATCCTTGGGCTGGGGAATTGAAAGTTTGTGTTTTTTATGAAAATCGGCTCATTAGTTTGGTTGCTATGGCAACTTAGAGTTTCCATTGACTTTCAATGGGGAAAATTGAAAAATGGCATTTACTGCCAAGTCATTGCAAATATTTTGACAAAACTTTTATAAATGTTTCTTTAGTGAACTTCTCTCAGCCATATGCTTTTGTGCCAACCTGAAGGTCCAGGGGTTGTGCTGGGGCCCTGCCCCACCCCCTCCACTCCATAAAAGGCCATATATATCAGAAACCATTCAGATCCCCACCCCTAAATCATATATATTCTTGTTCTTTACGATAAGACGCATTCAGTGACACCAGCCTGGGGGCCCCCGGGATGCGCCAAGGCCTTGCCCCACCCCCTCCAATTCATAAAAGGCCCAGTATCTCGGAAATCTTACAGATCCCCACCCCTAAACCATATATATTCTTGTTTCTTATGGTAAGATGCATTCAGTGTCAGCATCTGGGGGGGGGGGTCCCGGGATGCGATCGGGGCCTTGCCCTACCCCCTCCACTTCATAAAAGACCCAATATCTCGGAAACCTTACATATCCCCACCCCTAAACCATATATATTCTTGTTCCTGAGGATAAGACCTATTCAGTGACACCAACCTGGGGCCCCTGGGTTGGGCCGAGACCATGCCCCACCCCCTCCACTTTGTAAAAGGCCATATATCTCAGAAACCATTGAGATCCCCTTCCCTTAACTATATATATTCTAGTTCTTTATGATAAGACGCATTCAGTGACACCAACCCGGGGGGCCCCAGGATGCACAAGGGCATTGCCTCACCCCCTCCACTTCATAAAATCCCAATATCTCCGACACCATTTAGGTCCCCACCCCTAAACCATTATTATTCTTGTTCTTATGATAATCGCATTCAGTGGCACCAACCTGGGGACCCTCAGGATGCGCCGGGGCATTGCCCCACCCCCTCCACTTCATAAAAGGCCATATATCTCAGAAACCATTCAGATCCCCACCCATTACCCAGATATTTTCTTGTTCCTTATGATAAGACGCATTCAGTGACACCAACAGGAGGGTCCCTGGGATGCGCCGGGGCATTGCCCCATCCCTCCACTTCATAATAAGACCCAGTATCTTGGAAACCTTTCAGATCCCCACCCCTAAACCATATATACTCTTGTTCCTTATGATGAGAAAATTCAGTGACACCAACCTTGGGGTCTGCGGTGTGACAGGGCCATGTCCCACCCCTCCACCTCACAAAAGGCCATATATCTGAGAAACTGTTCAGAGCTCCAACCCTAAATCATATATATTAATGCTCTTTATGATTAGGAACATTCAGTGACATCTACATGGGGGTTCCCTGGGGTGCCTTGGCCATGCCCCACCCCTCCACTTCATGAAAGGCCCAATATCTCAGAAACCTTCCTGATTCCTACCTCTAAACCAACAGGCTTTTAGCTCACCAGAGCCGAAGGCTTCGGGGGAGCTGATAGGATAGGCAGTCGTCGTCGTCGTCGTATGTCGTATGTCTGGCGTCAACACTTTTAAACATCTCCTCTGAAGCCACTGGGCCGAATGGGCCCAAATTTTATCTGTAGCATCCTTTGGCTGGGGGATTGAAAGTTTTTTTTATTAAATTCGGCTCATTAGTTTCGTTGCTATGGCAACTTAGAGTTTTTATAGACTTAAAATGGGGAAAATTGAAAATGGCATTAATAATTTTACTGCCAAGTCATTACAGATATTTTGACAAAACTTTTATAGAAATGTTTCTTGAGTAAACTTCTCTCAGCCATATGCTTTTATGCCAACCTGAGGGTCCCCCAAGTTGTGCCGGGGCCATGCCCCACCCCCTCCACTTCATAAAAAGCCATATATCTCAGAAACCATTCAGATCCCGACCCCTAAACCATATATATTCTTATTCCTATTGATAAGAAGCATTCAGTAACACCAACCTGGGGGTCCTCAGGGATGCGCCGTGGTCATGCCCCACCCCCTCCACTTAATAAAAGGCCCAATATCTCGGAAACCATTCAGATCCCCAACCCTAAACCATATATATTCTTGTTCCTTATGATAAGACCCATTCAGTGACATCAACCTGGGAGTCCCCGGGGCCATGCCCCACCCCCTCCATTTCATAAAAGGCCCAATATCTCGGAAACCTTACAGATCCCCGCCCCTAAACCATATATATTCTTGCTTCTTATGATAAGACACATTCAATGACACCAAACTGGGGGTCCTCAGGGATGCGCTGGGGCCTTGCCCCACCCCTCCACTTCACAAAAGGTCATATATCTCAGAAACTGTTCAGATCCCCACCCCTAAACCATATATATTTTTGTTCATTTTGATAAGATTCAGTCAGTGACACCAACCTAGGGATGTGCTGGGGCCATGCTCCACCCCCTCCATTTCATAATATCACAATATCTCGGAAACCCTGCAGATGTACACCCCTAAACCATATATATTCTTGTTCCTTATGATAAAACACATTAATTGACACCAACCTGGGGGTTCTCCCGGGCCCTTGCCCCACCCCTCCACTTCACAAAAGGCCTTATATCTCAGAGAATGTTCTTAGCCCCACCCTAAACCATATATATTCATCTTTCTTATGACAAGACGCATACAGTGATACCAGCTTGGGAGTCCCCGGGGCGCGCCCAGGCCATGCCCCACCGCTTTACTTCATTAAAAGCCATATATCTCAGAAATAGTTCAGATCCCCACCCCTAAACCATATACTTGTTCCTTATGATAAGACTCGTTCAATCACACTAACCTGGAGGTCTCTTTATGCTGAGGCAATGTGCCCCGCCCTTCCACTTCATAAAAGACTTTATATTTCATATACGTCTCCCTGCCCTACATCATAGTCTAGATTATATTTTCTTGTCCTTTGGGATCATTGATTTCATTGTGGAATTTTGAAAATATCTGAGGGTCATTGATGAGGCCTATTTGGCCGAAACTAGCTAGTCTGGCCCAGAAAACATGTACACTCCATATTTTTCACTTCTGTGGTGTATTTCTTGCTTCCAAAGGATAACCCTTATATAGAACATATTTATATTTTAGAAACCATTCAAATCCCCACCCTATAATCATATATGTTCTTGTTCCTAATAGCACACCTACTATAGGGGGGTCTGCATGGGCCATTCCTATCCTTTCCACTTCAGATTCCCAGCACTAAACCATATATATACTTGGTCCTTATGATAAGACACATTTAGGGACAACAATTTTGGCTTTCCTGGGATCAACAGGGCATACCCCAACCCCTCCACTGTTTAAGAAGCCGTACAGATCCCCACTGCTAAACCATATATATTTTTGTTTCTTATGATAAGACGCATTTAGTGATACCAGCCAGGGCTCCATTGGGTCCATGCCCCACCCCATCTACTTCATAAAAGGCCTAATGTTTCAGATACTGAGTCCTCATGGGTGCTCATTTGGACAGGGGGTTCTTCGGTAGATTAAAACGATATCATGTTAAAATATATGGCTGCCATTGGGCAGTGCCCACCTGAGCTCTGGTGAGCATAGTGGCCCATGGGCCTCTTGTTTTTAGCTCACCTGAGCCAAAGGCTCCGGGGGAGCTATTGTGATCGGTCACCGTCCGTCGGCGTCGGCGTCCGTCCGTCCGTTCACAATTTCTTTAAACAACATCTCCTCCTAAACCACTGAACAGATTCGAACCAAACTTGGCAGAAATGATCCTTAGGTGGTCCTCTCAAAGTTGTTTAAAGAATTTCATTCTATGCAGAACTCTGGTTGCCATGGCAACAAAAAGGGGAAAATACGAAAAAACCTTTAAAATCTTCATCTCTGAAACCCGAAGGCCTTGGCCTTTGATATTTGGTATGGAGCTTCGTCTAGTGGACCTCTACTAAGATTGTTCAAATTATTGCCCTGGGACCAAAAACGTCTCTGCCCCGGGGCCTATTGGTTTTATAAAGGCTTATATAGGAAAAACATATAAAAAGCTTCTTCTCTGAAACCAGAAGGCCTAGATCTTTGATATTTGGTATGAAGCTTCATCTAGTGAACCTCTACCAAGATTGTTCAAATTATAGCCCTGGGGCCAAAACGACCCCGCCCTGGGGCCCACTGATTTTACATAGGCTGAAACCAGAATGCCTAGGTCTTTGATATTTGGTATGAAGCTTCATCTAGCGGACCTCTACCAAGATTGTTCAAATTATAGCCCTGGGGCCAAAAACGGCCCCGCCCGGGGGCTACTGGTTTAATATAGGCTTATATAGGGAAATAAAGCCCAGGTCTTTGATATTTGGGATGAAGCTTCATCTAGTAAACCTCTACCAAGAATGTTCAAATTAAAGCCCTAGGGCCAAAAACGCCCACTGGTTTTACATAGGCTTATATAGAAAAACCTTTAAAAATCTTCTTGTCTGAAACCAGAAGTCCCAGGTCTTTGATATTTGGTATGAAGCTTCATCTAGTAGACGTCTACCAAGATTGTTCAAATTATAGCCCTGGGGCCAAAAACGGCCCCGCTCCGGGGCCAATGATTTTTAGCCCACTTGAGCCGAAGGCTCCGGGGGAGCTATTGTGATCGCTCACCGTCCGTCGTCGTCGTCGTCCGTCCGTCCACAATTGCTTTAAATGACATCTCATAAACCACTAAACAGATTTTGACCAAACTTGGCAGAATTGATCTTTGGGTGGTCCTCTCTCAAGGTTGTTCAAAGAATTCCATTACATGCGGAACTCTGGTTGTCATGGTAACAAACAGGATAAAATAAGAAAAAAAATCTTCTTGTCTGAAACCAGAAGGCCCAGGTCTTTGATATTTGGTATGAAGCTTCATCTAGTAGACCTCTACCAAGATTGTCCAAACAATAGCCCTTGGGCCAAAAATGCCTCCGCGCCGGGGCCCGCTGGTAGGGAAAACCTTTAAAAATCTTCTTGTCTGAAACCAGAAGGCCCAGGTCTTTGATATTTGGTATGAAGCTTCATCTAGTGGACCTCTACCAAGATTGTTCAAATGATAGCCCTGGGGCCAAAAAGTACCCCCGCGCGGGGGCCCACTGGTTTTACATAGGCTTATATAGGGAATGTTATGTTATGCACTTATGTATATTGGGATAACAACAACTGAAGAACGACTGATGTGCTCTTTCTATTTTCAATTTTACTCAATCATACATATGGTGATAACATGTAGTAAGATATTCTAACTGACTGGTATTAGAGAGGCTGTTTGGGTATTTATATTCCATCGCAGTGCGCTCCAGTCAGGTGTAACTAGTAGCATGCAACGGTTATAATAATATAGCAGGGTTTATAAGCATGGGCGGTCCGCCTCGCGCCTGGGCAGGCTAAGGTCCTCTAAGCGGATTACCAGTACTCGTTTGCGGTCGGATTTCAGCTCTGCGTGGAAGCATCATGCAGCCCATCTATTTCTTCAAGCCCCGATGGGCGGGGGCCGCTGTGATTTTGTTTGCATCAACTTGGACATTCAGTTTATTGATAGCTTGTGAAGTTGAAAATATACTCTCAGATCATCCTCATAATGTAATTTGGCCTGGCGGTATGATGAACCCACAGAAGTTTGGATACCCTATCTCTAACACTATTTCATTGTTCCGAAGGTATTCGAGTTATTGAAGTTTGACTGTATTTTCGGAATAAGGAAATTCTAACATTTAAGGGGAACGGGAACACCTGACTGATTTTTCCGCCATTTTTCAAAGGGAGACAACTTTCGGGACTTCCTGATTGCTTTTCTATAAGACCTGTCCCTCTGAAAAGAAAGTCTACTCTTAAAGGGAAGAATTTGCTCCTCAGGAACAAATTCTTTTCTTTTAAGAGTTGACCCCGATTGAGTGAGTGAGTGAGTGTTTGAGTTTTACGTCTCACTAACAGCTAAGGTCATATGGAGACGAGACCTCGGTTTAAAGACTCCTCCGAAAGTCTCGAGAAGCCCGGGATCGATCCTGCGATCCCTGGTTTACAAAGCGAGTAGCGTAACCACTGCGCCACAGAGGCCTCTGACCCCGCTTGACATGGGATACAAACTACTTTTGCAGGAGTTACCTCCCCTGCAGGTGCTCCCATTCCCCTTAAGTGCCCATTAACATGAATTTTTAACCAGAAAATAAGGAAAAATTATTATTTCAATATAACTTCTTACTGGTCTATGTACAACGTTCCAGAGAAACTGGTAGTGTTCGTGAAATGAACACTTTGAAGAAAGTTATCCAGTTATTACAGGTATTTTCTACGGAACCCTGGAATAGGCATGCAATTTATTTTACTATGTTGTGCGCACAAGATATATTATGTTGTCCGCACTACATATTATCTTGTGCGCACAAGATAATATCTTGTATGCACCACTTAATATCTTGTTTGCACAACATATTATCTTGTTAGCACAATTTATTCAAAAGCATGAGATATTATGTTGTCCACACAAGATCTATGTTGTGCAAACAGGATAATTACGGAACCAGGGAAAAGACATGCAATTTTTGTAAGATGTTGTGCGAACAAGAAATTATCTTGTGCGCACAAGATATATTATGTTGTCCACACAAGATATAATATCTTGTGCGCACAACATATACTTTTGTGCGTACAAGACAATATCTTGTTCGCACAACATCTTATAAAAATTGCATGTCTCTTCTCTGGTTCCGTAATTTTCGGATTAATTTCTTTCTTTGAAGTCGTTCAACTACAGTCAGATTTTTTTTTTAAATACTAATAGCGATTATAGTTACTGAATAGGATTTTAAAAATGGAAGCTACCGTTTTCAACTTCAAGTATGATGAAACATCATGAACCTATAAAATTTAACCCTGAGAATATGTCCGGGTTATTACAAATTGTATAAAGAGGGGTAAATTTTGTAGGTTCATGTTTCATATACCGTTTATCTTATAATTGAGCACCGCCAAGCGAATTTGTGTCTTCGAGCATTCCGTCATGACAAATTTTAACTGCGCATGCCCAGCCATTCAGAGGGGCCAGGGATATGGCTTTCTGCTCGCATAGGCGATAAGTACCGAAATCGCTTGACGGGGCCCCATATAATATTGAAAAGAGGGTGCAGATTGAGAATTTACCTTAAATATCAAACAGAGACCAGACTGGAGGGAAGCTCCAGCTCATAAAAAAACATTCCGATATAAAGTGGAGTAAAAAAGATAATTTTCGGATATTTTTTCCTATTTTACATTATACGCGAATTTCCCTTTTCATAGTACGATAGAAAATGTATCTGTTTTGTTTGTTTGATTTGAGGTTTAACGTCCCCGTCAACACTATTGAGGTCATTTTGGAGACATTGCTTCCCATTTTGTGGGATTTTACCGATATGAAATGTCATCTCAAGCCCTGTCGCCCAATGAATCCAATAGGGTTTATAAGCATGGACGGACCGATTCGCACCGCTTTGCCTGGGCAGGCTTAGATCCTCTGGTTTACCAGTACTCGTGTGCGGTCGGTTTCAGCTCTGCGTGGAAGCATCATGCAGCCCACCTTTTTCTTCAAGCCCCGATGGGCGGGGGCGTGAAAATGTATCTGACTGGATTGGATTGATTGATTGATTGATTGATTGATTGATTGATTGATTGATTGATTGATTGTGTATTTTCGTATTTTTTTTTTATTTGAGAGGGAGTTTAATCTTTAAGATGCCAAGACAAATTGCATTTGAAATTATCGTCTTTTTTGCATCTTCTTGCAATCTTTTAAAACTATTTAACAGTGTGGAGCCTGATCAGACTGCTCCTGTGAGAACAGTCTTATCTGGGTCCACACTTTTCGCAGCAATGACTCTTAAAGTAACTAGTAGACATCAAAGCACTGGAAGCAGACAACAGTTGTTGTAATTGACATCTTCAGGGTTTAGGATTTAAACCAGATTACGGCCCTTGGATAGCCCCTTTATCCTTTTTGTGCCCGGTTACCTTAACTAGTATTATCAGTCAGATTCAGCGAACGAACGGCATTTGGGCCTTCTATGGTGACAGTATGTATCATATATCTTTTGTTGGCCATCTGACACTACTGGAACCGGTGACGTATACTGCCGATAGCTGTTGTTTAGATTCATTTGGCTTTTCAGTGTCTGCTGTCTTGCAGCAGGTTAGGGTAGAGGGGAATTTCCCTCCCTCTTTCATTTCCTCTACTATCGCTTCTGTCTTTTTTCTCCCTTCCTCTGGGAGACGACACAAAATGGCCCGTAAGGGGTGATGTGTCGTTAAACCCGAAAACAATCAATCAATCGTTTTACAAATTACTACTCGACCATAAGGTGAACGAAAGGTGTACTATTTTCTGCATTATGAAAACACGCCTATACAAATACATTGTAAATGTTAACGCTGAAAATCGAAAATTTTAAGATGAAAACTTGTGTATTTTTATCTCACCAGAGCCGAAGGCTCTGGGGGAGCTTATAGTATAGGCATTGGTCCGTCGTCCGTCGTCGTCGTCGTCGTCTGCGTCTGCGTCGTCAACATTTCAAACAACATCTCCTCTGAAACTACTTGGCCAATTGAAACCAAATTACATGTGGAGCCTCTATTGGAAGGGGGAACGAAAGTTTGTTCGGGAGGACTGGGTCACATGACCAATATGGCCGCCATGCCCATATATGGTAAAAACCTTTAAAAATATTCTTCTCAAGAACCGAACAGCCGTTGATATTGAAACTTGGTATGCAGCATCGGGGACTCGGGCCCTACCAAGTTTGTTCAAATGATGACCTTTGGTTGACCTTGACCTGTTTTACGTCAAGGTCAAATTTTTTCACTTAGACATTTGAATGGAATACGGCAAAACAGTGGATTTTTCTGACTGTGTGTTAGCTAGTGGCATCAGAAATGGTATTTGCAATCAGCTGAATGGAAGTGTATCAGTTTCAAAGGTCAAGGTCATTTACCAACCTTTGTCCAGGACGCCTCAGATTCAGTATTTTTATCTTCCTCTTCACTTAAACTACTAGGCCAATTGAAACCAAATTACACGTAGAGCATCTATGGCATGAGGGAACGAAAGTTGATTCGTGAGGACTGGGTCACATGACCAATATGGCCGCCATGCCCATATAAGGTAAAAACCTTTAAAAATCTTCTTCTCAAGAACCGAATGGCCGATGATCTTGAAACTTGGTATACAACATCAGGAACTCTGGCTCTACCAAATTTGTTCAAATGATGACCTTAGGTTGACCTTGACGTGTTTTCCGTCAAGGTCAAATTTGGTCACTTAGACATTTGTATGGAAAAATGGCAGAACAGTGAATTTTTTCTGATTGTATATTAGCTAGTGGCATCAGAAATGGTATTTACCTTCAGCTGAATGGAAGTTTATCAGTTCCTAGGTCAAGGTCATTTACCGACCTTTGTCCAGGACGCCTCAGATTCAGTATTTTTATCTTCTTCTTCACTTAGACTACTTGGCCAGTTGAAACCAAATTACACGTGGAGCCTTTTTGGAATGAGGGAACGAAAGTTTGTTTCTGAGGACTGGGTCACAAAACCAATATGGCCACCATGCCCATATATGGTAAAAACCTTTAAAAATCTTCTTCTCAAGAACCGAAACGCCGATGTTCTTGAAACTTGGTATTCAACATCAGGGGCTCTGGCCCTACCAAATTTGTTCAAATGATGACCTTAGATTGACCTTGACCTGTTTTTGGTCAAGGTCAAATTTGGTCACGTAGACATTTGTATGGAAAAAATGGCAAAGCAGTGGATTTTTCTGATTGTATATTAGCTAGTGGCATCAGAAATGGTATTTATCTTCAGCTGAATGAAAGTTTATCAGTTCCAAAGGTCAAGGTCATTTACCGACCTTTTCCAGGACGCCTCAGATTCAGTATTTTTATCTTCTTCTTCACTTAAACTACTTGGCCAGTTGAAACCAAATTACATGTGGAGCCTCTATGGAATGAGGGAACGAAAGTTTGTTCGTGAGGACTAGGTCACATGACCAATATGGGCCGCCTTGCCCATATATGGTAAAAACCTTTAAAAATCTTCTTCTCAAGAACCGAATGACCGATGATCTTGAAACTTGGTATGCAGCATCAGGGACTCTGGCCCTACCAAGTTTGTTCAAATGGTGACCTTTGGTTGACCTTGACCTGTTTTATGTCAAGGTCAAATTTTGTCACTTAGACATTTGTATGGAAAAATGGCAAAGTAGTGGATATTTCTGATTGCCTGGTAGGTTGTGGTATCAGAAACGATATTTGCAGTTAGCTGAATGGAAGTTTATCAATTCCAAAGGTCAAGGTCATTACTGACCTTTGTCTTGGATGGCTCCAATTCAGTATTTTTATCTTCTTCTTCAGTAAAAGTGCTGTGCTGATTGAAACCAAATTACATGAAAAGCCTCTATGAGGGTGAGGCAATTAAACATTATTCGTGGTATTGTTGTCACATGACCAAGATGGGCCTGTATATGGTATAAACCACATGACCTCTGGTGAGCGTAGTGGCCCATGGGCCTCTTGTTTTATTTCTGCTCAAATTATGGATTGTGGGTACACGTTAGAACCGCCTCACCTAGACCCATTCGCAATGTATTTCCAGACCTGTTTAGCCCTTCAAACACAAGTACGTACCTAACTACAGCACGATACTCAACTTTTGACAAAAAGCTTGCTTTTGCATCTCCAGCCATGTCTCATTAGTGAATGACACGATAAGGGTGCAATTTGCCCTCATGCCTAAAACATGCATTGAAACAAGGCGTGAAAAACTTGTTTGTCTCGGTCAATTGGAAATGAGATAAGCTGTTTACGTATTGACTTGCCCTCGTAGATATCTGATTTCAGCTTTCCACTATTTCATTTGTCTCATGAGCTACAATCGGTCGGTGTGTCCTCGGAGGAGGATGTGCTGTGTTTGCCGGGTCTTGTCCATCATCCGGTTCGGTTCCAGAACTTTGGGGTTGAGACACACTGAGACACACTGATGAAGATTAAATATCAGAAAGACCTCTGTGTCACTATTTGGTATAGTTACGCCTTAATTTCAAATAAAATAGACGTCGGTTTAAATATAGAGTAAGCATATTTTTGCATGTTCAGCGCCAGAAGTTATGCCTCATTTTAAGATGAGTAGCCACTAAGCGACAATGCTAGACTCCAGCGTTCTCGGGCAGCATCGGACTATCCCCAATGTAACGCAATTGAGACATTGGCTTGGCCAGCTAGCAGCCCGAATTTGAAATCTCTGGAGCATAGTACGGACATTTTTGCGCTTCGGATACAGAACATTGACCCAATCTCCCCAAACCCCCTGTACAGAATCTGAACGAACTGGAAGGATTTTTGGACGTTGAATACAGAACATTAACCCAATTCCCCGCCCCACCTCATCCCATCCCACATGCATTGAATATGGACGAACTGGATGCAGCTCTGCATCACACATGGCAAGAGCTCACTATTCATCAAAATCGACGAAAAAAAAAATAAATAAAAACAAATAAATTATAAAAAATAACACATTTACCTGGCCCTCATAAATAAAATAAATAAATTAATTAAAAAAATAACACGTTTAACCGGCCCTAATGCTCTTCCGTAGTAACCACCTATAGGTGTTTGTAACATTTTTTACTATATTTCCTATATAATTGTGTCTCATTCTGTTTCTATAATTACACGTATTAATAGCAAAGTTTGAGAGCGCTAGGCTAAGATTGATGACAGTGAGGATCAATCCAATATAATATTCCATAAGGTAGCTGTCGTAAAATTATTTCTGTTATTACAGTAAAGATTTTTGACAGCATCTTAAGTTACTGTTTTTACGGGTCTCCGTGACCTAGTGGATAAGAGCGCTGACTGTAAATCAGTAGATCTCTCGCCGCTGTGGTTCGAGCCCGGCTTGGGTCACATGTGAAACGCCAAGTTCTGCAACGGAAGGTCAGCTGTTTTTTTTTCGGGTACTCCGGTTTTCGCCAACCTTTGATTAACGAGTGTAATATTTTTTTAAAGGGCCGTAAAACCAAAACCAAAAGAGTGCTGTTTATTAGTTTGTTGCATATTCTGGACTTTAAGTTACATAACGAAAACACGCCTATATAATTTTGACCCCCTTGTACCCCACATTTATATAGTAAAACTGGGGTTTACAGGGGTAAACCGTATTTTTCTTATTTCTGCTCCAAAATATAGATTGAGCGGTTCTAACAAGTATCCACAATCTATATTTTGAGCAGAAATAAGAAAACTATCACAATTTTTGATCTGAAAATTTTCATGTTTTTTTCGGCGGTAAAATTTGCACGTATTTGAATAGGCGTGTTTTCGTAATGGTTACCTCTCGTGAATGGTTCCTTGGGAAAATCACCAACCGGTAAGTGCAATTTTCTTTCTTTCAATTTATCTTACAGCATCTGTCGTCTAGTTCCTAGACCTTGATGTCATATTGACCAATGACCAACCTTCCTGTGTGTTTTTATCAAATATGAAAACTTGTTAGACTTTAATCTTGTCCAAGATACAATAAGTTGCTATCAGAGAGGGAAAAAGAAGTAAAAAAATCTAGAAGAATATTACTTATTAACTTCAAAATATGATATCCGACTAGTAGATAGTCTATAGCAACTGTAGTCTAGCTCCTAGACCTTGATGTCATATTGATCAATGACCAACCCTCCTGTGTGTTTTTATCAAATATAAACTGCAGGGTGTAATGACGGCGCTCCATGCTGGGCACCTCCACGCTGGGAACGTTTGCTCCACCGTGGGCACACTCTTTTCCTACAGTTGCAGCTATACTTAGACTGGTTGCTCGGTTCATTAAAATTGGAGCAAATTTCACAGGGTCTTTTCGTCCCTTGAATTCAAAGAAAACCTACAGAAGCATTAATTATTTGTCATTGCCATTTTCTTAGCTCCAGTTGTGTAGAAGTCAAATTATGACCGTACAACTTAAAGTTGTGGGTGTAGACTTTTATACTTATAGAATGCGATTGACACTTTAAAGCCGTTATCAGGTGTATTTATAGCTTCGCAAGGGAGAATACCATAGAATTGGAACCACAAGAAAATGCTATTTAATTTTAAATAGCCGCATTCAGCGTTTGATTTTCTGTAATATCTAAATAAAATAGGATAATGTAAATTTATTTCACAAAAAAATGTTGTTTTAAACGTTTAAGGTACTTTATTTTTCGTATTTTATTACAAATACTTATCAATTTGAGACACCACCTTTACTTAAACAAACATAACGACTGATATATAAATATTGATCTATTTCCTTCGCAAACTGCTAGTTTTTTTTTTCTTGTTACTGTGGAACATCAACACTAAAGGACTAGTCTCCATAAGGGGGTTTTCCTGGTACCTAAATTTCTCAATAATATTTTGGGAAAATATTGCCACACAGAGGGGACATTCATCCCTGGTAAGTTTGAATCAAACAGAACTCTAGTTTTGTGATAAGGGTTTATCAAAAGTGGGTGGGGTAATTCCATATCAGTTCTACCAAGGACAATTAATCAGCAATTGACTATATTAAAATAGCGCACTGACAAAACTTTTTGCCATGTAATGCATAGACTGTGGGTACATATTAATGTGAAATAGGGTGATTGTATATTTTATTGAACTTTGCTAAAATATAATAATTTATTTGCACTTTGCGGATTTTCATTAATTTTTCATCTATCAACTTTGCCAAAAAGTTGAACATTTCTCTATTAAGCAACACATTCTTACCTCTTTTCTAGAAAATACTTATCAATGCTTGGCCATTGCAGAATTGTAAGGATTTTTTTATAAATGGTCTTTGACATGAGTTATGTGCCCTTGAAAAGAGAAAATTGCAGTAAAATGCGATGAAATTATCAAAACTTTGTTTTGCCTTTTTGCTATAAGTTTACTGGCGAGAAATGCTTAGAGGAGTTAAATTCTAATGTATTTGTCGTGTAAAAGGGTTTAACTATTGTAGCAGAGACTGAATTGGTATCAGTAAGGGTCAAAATTACTTTTAGAGGTTTTAAGAGTTGGATATAATTGACACACATTTGCTCATCTCATTTAGTATCACTTTCTTGTGAGGAGTCGCTGTTGGTATCCCAAACTTCAGCTGCAGCATCTGTTAGAAAATCCATGTATTTATTATGTATCGTAGGCCCTTTTGTTTCTGGCTGGTGTCGCTCAAATCCAAATACCATAAGACTGATGCAATATGGGCACAGCAGCCCACTACTCTAGCCCCTGATTTGCATGTGCAAAACCAACCGACGATAGGTTATAAGCATGTGCTGTATTCAATCCATAAATTATAGGTCTTGCTACTGGTATGCCTTGAACGTATTAGGGACTTGAGGACACCTTCTTGCTCTTTGTTTATAAGGATTTATTATTTGGCGTCATCTGTTTGGTGTTCTTTCGTGTAGGATTTGGCCTGGCGAATCTGATAACCTCCCATTGTCAGGTCTCTTAATTCTGCTTCGTTCAGTTCGGGGAAATCGGGCATTTCAGATGCATCCATACTTTTCCAAATTGTGCACCGTTTGTCCCACTTATTGTCAGTCACCTTTTGTTTAAGTTTATTCGGTGACTTTGCTAAGGCCATCATTCGCTTGGCCATGACAACATCTGATTCCAAACTAGTCACCAAGGGTGGCCTGAAAGCGTTGCAAAGGGAGCACACAATTCGCACATAATTGCCAGCGAACGGGATTTGAGAGTTGGGAAGCACATTACTTAAAGCTTTCCATTGCTTTATACGCCCATATGCTGACTCAACAACCCATCTCACTTTGGTAACAAGTCTGGATTCATTTGCTTCCTCAGTGCTATGCTGTTTCTCTTTTTTCTTCAAGAAATGAGGCATTTCAGTATTGATCCCACAATCATTAATTAAGTCTGTTACATCCCTAAACCCCCTATCAACAATGAAAACAACCCCTTCATTGAACCAATTTCTATTATCCTCACTGTTGCTCTTCAGCATATGCTCTGTTATTTTGGCATCTGAGTTTTTATCATCAGCCAGGTAAGGTCCAAGCACTGTAAGTATGTAGCCGTCAGTTGCTACAAGCATCCTCGGTTTAAGCAATGGGCGACCTTTATGGACAGAATAAGAACGCCTTTGGAATGAAAAGTTTCCGCTTTTCTCTATGTACACATAGGTACCATCAGCAACAGCAATAGCAACATATTTCTGTGAATAAGCAAACAGCACCCTTGCAAATTCTGTAGTGTGATTTTCAATTACTTTATTTCGTTCTATATGTGGCAGGCCAAGATATTTTGGAACGAAATTGGACATTAGACTTGCTCTGGCTGAATGGATTGCCTTACTACAAGTAGTTATCTTCACCCCAAACAATGTTGAAAGAACAGCCAAGGACAGACCAGTCTGTCAGTTTTACAAGCAACATGGCAAGGGCTGTACGAGTGCTCCTTGCTGACGTAGAACGCAACGAGGAGAGCGATTCATGTACATCATTGAACTGATCCTTTGTTATGCCTGTCGGTCCTAAGTTTTACAAGCAACATGGCAAGGGCTGTACGAGTGCTCCTTGTTGATGTAGAACGCAACGAGGAGAGCGATTCATGTACATCATTGAACTGATCCTTTGTTATACCTGTCAGTCTGACATAGTCTTCACCTTTCATTTCATCAGCGTTGTCAAAATTCAGTACATTAGATTTCCTGTTTGCCGTTTCGAAATAAAATAATTGAAGATCACACTACAGAATTTGCAAGGGTGCTGTTTGCTAATTCACAGAAAGATGTTGCTATTGCTGTTGCTGATGGTGAAGCGGTGACTTTTCATTCCAAAGGCGTTCTTATTCTGTCCATAAAGGTCGCCCATTGCTTAAACCGAGGATGCTTGTAGCAACTGACGGCTACATACTTACAGTGCTTGGACCTTACCTGGCTGATGGTAAAAACTCTGATGCCAAGATAACAGAGCATATGCTGAAGAGCAACAGTGAGGATAATAGAAATTGGTTCAATGAAGGGGTTGTTTTCATTGTTGATAGGGGGTTTAGGGATGTAACAGACTTAATGATTGTTTTTGTTTGTTTGTTTGATTTGAGGTTTAACGTCCCCGTCAACACTGTAAAGGTCATTTTGGAGACGTTGCTTCCAATTTTGTGGGACTTTTACCCGACATTGAGATGAAATGACATCTCAAGCCCTGTCGCCCAATGAAACCAATAGGGTTTATTAGCATGGACGGTCCGCCTCGCACCGCGGTTCCAGGACAGGCGTAGATTCTCTAAGCGGTTTACCAGTACTAGTGTGCGGGCCGGATTCCGCTCTGCATGGAAGTATCGTGCAGCCCA
The DNA here is from genome assembly GCA_963580285.1 of Lucinisca nassula. Taxonomy (NCBI): domain Eukaryota; kingdom Metazoa; phylum Mollusca; class Bivalvia; order Lucinida; family Lucinidae; genus Lucinisca; species Lucinisca nassula. The sequence continues at coordinate 61,625,132 of OY757025.1, forward strand.
TATATTTCTTCAAGCCCCTCTGGGCGGGGGCGGAATTAATGATTGTAGGATCAATACTGAAATGCCTCATTTCTTGAAGAAAAAAGAGAAACAGCATAGCACTGAGGAAGCAAATGAATCCAGACTTGTTACCAAAGTGAGATGGGTTGTTGAGTCAGCATATGGGCGTATAAAGCATTGGAAAGCTTTAAGTAATATGCTTCCCAACTCTCAAATCCCGTTTGCTGGCGATTATGTGCGAATTGTTTGCTCCCTTTGCAACTCTTTCAGGCCACCCTTGGTGACTAGTTTGGAATCAGATGGTGTCATGGCCAAACGAATGATGGCCTTAGCAAAGTCACCGAATAAACTTCAACAAAAGGTGACTGACAATAAGTGGGACAAACGGCGCACTTTTTGGAAAAGTATGGATGCATCTGAAATGCCAGATTTCTCCGAACTGAACGAAGCAGAATTAAGAGACCTGACAATGACAATGGGAGGTTATCAGATTCGCCAGGCCAAATCCTACACGAAAGAACACCAAACAGATGACGCCAAATATGAAATCCTTATAAACAAAGAGCAAGAAGGTGTCCTCAAGTCCCTATTACGTTCAAGGCATACCAGTAGTAAGACCTATAATTTATGGATTGAATACAGCACAGGCTTATCACCTATCGTCGGTTGGTTTTGCACATGCAAATCAGGGGCTAGAGTAGTGGGCTGCTGTGCCCATATTGCATCAGTCTTATGGTATTTGGAGTTTGAGCGACACCAGCCAGCAACAAAAGGGCCTGAGATACATAATAAATACATGGATTTTCTTACAGATACTGCAGCTGAAGTTTGGAATACCAACAGCGACTCCTCAGAAGAAAGTGATACGGAATGAGATGAGCAAATGTGTGTCAATTATATCCAGTTCTTAAAAGCCCTAAAAGTAATTTTGACCCTAACTGATACCAATATAGTCTCTGCTACAATAGTTAAACACTTTTACACGATAAATACATTAGAATTTAACTCCTCTAAGCATTTCTCGCCAGTAAACTAATAGCAAAAAGGCAAAACAAAGTTTTGAAAATTTCATCGCATTTTACTACAATTTTCTCTTTTCAAGGGCACATAACTCATGTCACAGACCATTTATAAACAAATCCTTACAATTCTGCAATGGCCAAGCATTGATAAGTATTTTCTAGAAAAGAGGTAAGAATGTGTTGCTTAATAGAGAAATGTTCAACTTTTTGGCAAAGTTGGTAGATGAAAAATTAATGAAAATCCGCAAAGTGCAAATAAATTATTATATTTTAGCAAAGTTCAATAAAATATACAATCACCCTATTTCACATTAATATGTACCCACAGTCTATGCATTGCATGGCAAAGAGTTTTGTCAGTGTGCTATTTTAATATAGTCAATTGCTGATTAATTGTCCTTGGTAGAACTGATATGGAATTACCCCACCCACTTTTGATAAACCCTTATCACAAAACTAGAGTTCTGTTTGATTCAAACTTACCTGGGATGAATGTCCCCTCTGTGTGGCTATATTTTCCCAAAATATTATTGAAAAATTCAGGTACCAGGAAAACCCCCTTATGGAGACTTGTCCTTTAAGTCTTACATGCATTAAGGTAAACCGTTTTCAAATCACGTGAAGTAAAATTTATTTCAAGTCGGTTTTAATGTACTGGAAAATTTGCTTGAACTCTGCTTGGCATGGAGCAACAATGGTCCTATTCATGCCGTTGCTCCACCCTGGGAACGTTAGCGTAGTATTGGAGCGTTTCCTTGAACTGTGCTGGACATGTAGTGACTTTCGACCTATTCTTGCTGGTGCTCAACCCTGGGCACAATATCAGTCGTATAGGTACGTTTCCTTGAACTCTGTGCTGGACTGATGGATCGACAACGGACCTATTCCTGTCGTTGCTCCACGCTGGGTACGTTGGCAGTCGTAGGGGTACTGTTGCTTAATCTGTGCTGAACATGGTGCGACAATGGACCTATTCCTGCAGCTGCTCAACCCTGTGTAAGTTAGAAGTCGTATTGGAACGTTTCCTTGAACTATGCTGGACATGTAGCGGGAATGGACCTATTCCTGCCATTGCCTCGCTCCGAGCTGGGCACACTAAATATATTTCCAGAGCGCTAGAATGCTCGCTGCTGGGAACAGGCCTGCCTCGCTCCGCGCTGGGCACACTATATATATATTTCCAGAGCGCTCGCATGCTCTGTGCTGGGAACAGAACATCTATAAGACCATTGGCGGCTTTACTCCACGCTGGGCACACTATATATATTACCAGAGTGAGTGCTCGCATGCTCTGTGCTGGAAACAGAACAACTATAAGACCATTGTTGTCCTCGCTCCACGCTGGGCACACAATATATATTTCCAGAGAGCTCGCTTGGTCTGTGCTGGGAACAGAACAACTATAAGACCATTGTTGGCCTCGCTCCACGCTGGGCACACAATATATATATTTCCAGAGCGCTCGCTTGGTCTGTGCTGGTAACAGAACAACTATAAGACCATTGTTGGCCTCGCTCCACGCTGGGCAGACTATATATATTTCCAGAGTGCTCGCATGCTCTCTGCTGGGAACTGAACAACTATAAGACCATTGTTGTCCTCGCTCCACGCTGGGCACACAATATATATTTCCAGAGCGCTCGCTTGGTCTGTGCTGGGAACAGAACAACTATAAGACCATTGTTGGCCTCGCTCCACGCTGGGCACACTGTATATATTTCCAGAGTGCTCGCATGCTCTCTGCTGGGAACTGAACAACTATAAGACCATTGCCGGCCTCGCTCCACGCTGGGCACACTATATTTATTTCCAGAGTGCTCGCATGCTCTTTGCTGGGATCAGAACAACTATAAGACCATTGTTGGCCTCGCTCCACGCTGGGCACACTATATATATTTCCAGAATGCTCGCATGCTCTGTACTGGGAACAGAACAGCTATAAGACCATTGTTGACCTCTCCCAATGCAGGGCACACCATATATATTTCCAGACTGCTCGCATGATCTATGCTGGGAACACAACACTATAAGACAATTGTTGGCCTCGCTCCACACTGGGTACACTATCTATATTTCCAGAGTGCTCGCATTGTCTGTGCTGGGAACAGAACAACTATAAGACCATTGTCGGCCCCGCTCCACGCTGGGCACACTACATATATTTCCAGAGTGCTGGCATGCTCTGTGCTGGGAACAGAACTTCATTAGACCATTGCCGTCCTCGCTCCACGCCGGGCACACTATATATATTTCCATAGTGCTCGCATGCTCTGTGCTGGGAACAGAACTTCATTAGACCATTGCCGTCCTCGCTACATGCTGGGCACACTATATATATTTCCAAAGTGCATGAATGATCCGTGCTTGGAGCAGAACAACTATAAGCCATTGCCGGCCTCGCTCCACGCTGGGCACAGTATATATATTTCCAGAGTGCTCGCATGCTCTGTGCTGGGAAGAGAACAAATATAAGACCATTGTTGGCCTCGCTCCGCGCTGGGCACAATATATATATATATTTCCGGAGCGCTCGCATGCTCTGTGCTGCTGCTCCTGTGCTGGGAACAGAACATCTATAAGACCATTGTTGGCCGCGCTCCACGCTGGACACACTATATACATCTCAAGGGCGCTCGCTTGCTCTGTGATGGGAACAGAACAACTACAAGACCATTGTTTGCCTCCCTCAATGCTACGCACACTACATATGTTTCCAGAGTGCTCGCATGCTCTGTGCTGGAAACACAACACTATAAGACAATTGTTGGCCTCGCTCCACGCTGGGCACAATATCTATATTTCCAGAGTGCTCGCATTGTCTGTGCTGGGAACAGAACAACTATAAGACCATTGCCGGCCCCACTCCAAGCTGGGCACACTATATATATTTCCAGAGTGCTGGCATGCTCTGTGCTGGGAACAGAACAACTATAAAACCATTCCCGGCCTCTCTCCAAGCCGGGCACACTATATATATTTCCAGAGTGTTCACATGCTCTGTGCTGGGAACAGAACAACAATAACACCATTGCCGGCCTCGCTTCACGCTGGGCACACTATATATATTTCCAAAGTGCTCGAATGATTCGTGCTTGGAATAGAACAACTATAAACCATTGCCGGCCTCGCTCCACGCTGGGCACATTATATATATTTCCAGAGTGCTCGCATGCTCTGTGCATGGAACAGAACAAATATAAGACCATTGTTGGCCTTGCTCCACGCTGGCCACACTATATATATTTCTAGAGTGCTCGCATGCTCTGTGCTGGGAACAGAACAACTATAAGACCATTGTTGGCCTCGCTCCACGTTTGTCACAGATATAATTCCAGAGCGCTCGCATGCTCTGAGCTTGGAACTGAACAACTATAAGACCATTGTTGGCCTCACTCCACGCTGGGCACACTGTATATATTTCCAGACTGCTCGCATGCTCTGTGCTGGGAACAGAACAGCTTTAAGACCATTGTTGGCCTCTCTCCACGCTGGGCACACTATATATATTTCCAGAATGCTCGCATGCTCTGTGCTGGAAACTGAACAAATATAAGACCATTGTTGGCCTCGCTCCACGCTGGGCACACTATATTTATTTCCAGATGTGCTGGGAAAAGAAAAACTATCTGACCATTGCCGGCCTCGCTCCTCGCTGGGCATACTATGTATATTTCCAGAGTGTTCGCATGCTCTGTGCTGGGAACAGAACAACTATAAGACCATTGACGGCCTCGCTTTACGCTTGGCACAATATATATATTTCCAGATTGCCCGCATCTTCTGTGCTGGGAACAGAACAACTATAAGACCATTGCCGGTCTCGCTCCACGCTGGGCACACTATATATATTTCCAGAGTGTTCGCATGCTCTGTGCTGGGAACAGAACAACTATAAAAGCATTGCCGGCCTCGCTCCACGCTGGGCACACTATATATATTTCCAGAGTGTTCGCATGCTCTGTGCTGGGAACAGAACAACTATAAAAGCATTGCCGGCCTCGCTCCACGCTGGGCACACTATATATCTTTCCAGAGTGCTCGTTTGCTCTGTGCTGGAAACAGAACAACTATAAAACCATCACCGACCTCGCTCCCCGCTGGGCACACTATGTATATTTCCAGAGTGCTCACATGCTCTGTGCTGGGAACACAACAACTATAAAACCATTGCCAGCCTCGCTCCACGCTGGGCACACTATATATATTTCTAGTGTGCTTGCATGCTATGTGCGGGGAACAGAACAACTTAAAGACCATTGCCGGCCTCGCTCCACGCTTGGCACACTATATATATTTCCAGAGTGCCCGCATCCTCTGTGCTGGGAACAGAACAACTATAAGACCATTGCCGGCCTCGCTCCACGCTGGGCACAATATATATATTTTACAGAGTGCTCGCATGCTCTGTGATGGGATCAGAACAACTATAAGACCATTGTCGGCCTCGCTCCACGCTGGGCACACTATATATATTTCCAGAGTGCTCGCATGCTCTGAACTGGGAACAGAATAGCTATAAGACCATTGTTGACCTCCCCCTATGCTGGGCACACCATATATATTTCCAGACTGCTCGCATGATCTGTGCTGGGAACACAACACTATAAGACAATTGTTGGATTCGCTCCACACTGGGCACACTATATATAGTTCCAGAGTGCTCGCATTGTCTGTGCTGGGAACAGAATAACTATAAGACCATTGCCGGCCCCGCTCCATGCTGGGCACACTACATATATTTCCAGAGTGCTGGCATGCTCTATGCTGGGAAAAGAACGACTATAAAACTATTCCCGGCCCCGCTCCACGCAGGGCACACTATATATATTTCCAGAGTGCCCGCATCATCTGTGCTGGGAACAGAACTTCATAAGACCATTGCCGGCCTCGCTCCACGCTGGGCACACTATTTATATTTTGCAGAGTGATCGCATGCTCTGTGATGGGAACAGAACAACTAAAAGACCTTTGTCGGCCTCGCTCCACGCTGGGCACACTATATATATTTCCAGAGTGCTCGCATGCTCTGTACTGGGAACAGAACAGCTATAAGATTATTGTTGACCCCCCCCCCCCCTATGCTGGGCACACCATATATATTACTAGACTGATCGCATGATCTGTGCTGGGAACACAACACTATAAGACAATTGTTGGATTCGCTCCACACTGGGCACACTATCTATATTTCCAGAGTGCTCGCATTGTCTGTGCTGGGAACAGAATAACTATAAGACCATTGCCAGCCCGGCTCCACGCTGGGCACACTACATATATTTACAGAGTGCTGGCATGCTCTGTGCTGGGAACAGAACGACTATAAAACTATTCCCGGCCTCGCTCCACGCAGGGCACACTATATTTATTTCCAGAGTGCTCGCATGCTCTGTGCTGGGAACAGAACTTCATAAGACCATTGCCGGCCTCGCTCCACGCTGGGCCCACTATATATATTTCCAAAGTGTACGAATGATCCGTGCTTGGAGCAGAACAACTATAAGCCATTGCCGGGCTCGCTCCACGCAGGGCACAGTATATATATTTCCAGAGTGCTAGCATGCTCTGTGCTGGGAAGAGAACAAATATAAGACCATTGTTGGCCTCGCTCCGCGCTGGGCACAATATATATATTTCAGGAGCGCTCGCATGCTTTGTGCTGGGAACAGAACAAATATAACACCATTGTCGGCCTCGCTCAACGCCGGGCACACTATATATATTTCCAGAGTGTTCACATGCTCTGTGCTGGGAACAGAACAAAAATAAGACCATTGCCGGCCTCGCTTCCCGCTGGGCACACTATATATATTTCCAAAGTGCTCGAATGATTCGTGCTTGGAATAGAACAACTATAAACCACTGCCGGCCTCGCTCCACGCTGGGCACATTATATATATTTCCAGAGTGCTCGCATGCTCTGTGCTGGGAACAGAACAAATACAAAACCATTGTTGGCCTCGCTCCACGCTGGCCACACTATATATATTTCTAGAGTGCTCGCATGCTCTGTGCTGGGAACACAACAACTATAAGACCATTGTTGGCCTCGCTCCACGCTGGGCACATTATATATAATTCCAGAGTGCTCGCATGCTCTGTGCTTGGAACTGAACAACTATAAGACCATTGTTGGCCTCACTCCACGCTGGGCACACTATATATATTTCCAGACTGCTCGCATGCTCTATGCTGGGAACAGAACAGCTTTAAGACCATTGTTGGCCTCTCTCCACGCTGGGCACATTATATATATTTCCAGAATGCTCGCATGCTCTGTGCTGGAAACTGAATAAATATAAGACCATTGTTAGCCTCGCTCTACGCTGGGCACACTATATTTATTTCCAGAATGCTAGCATGCTCTGTGTTGGGAAAAGAAAAACTATCTGACCATTGCCGGCCGCGCTCCTCGCTGGGCACACTATGTATATTTCTAGAGTGTTCGCATGCTCTGTGCTGGGAACAGAACAACTATAAGACCATTGACGGCCTCGCTCTACGCTTGGCACACTTTATATATTTCCAGAGTTCCCGCATCCTCTGTGCTGGGAACAGAACAAGTATAAGACCATTGCCGGCCTCGCTCCACGCTGGGCACACTATATATATTTCCAGAGTGTTCGCATGCTTTGTGCTGGGAACAGAACAACTATAAAAGCATTGCCGGCCTCGCTCCACGCTGGGCACACTATATATCTTTCCAGAGTGCTCGTATGCTCTGTGCTGGAAACAGAACAACTATTAAACCATCGCCGACCTCGCTCCCCGCTGGGCACACTAAATATATTTCCAGAGTGCTCACATGCTCTGTGCTGGGAACACAACTATAAAACCATTGCCAGCCTCGCTCCACGCTGGGCACACTATATATATTTCTAGTGTGCTTGCATGCTCTGTGCGGGGAACAGAACAACTTAAAGACCATTGCCGGCCTCGCTCCACGCTGGGCACACAATAAATATTTCCAGAGTGCTCGCATGCTCTGTGATGGGAACAGAACAACTATAAGACCATTGCCGGCCCCGCTCCACGCCTGGCACACTACATATATTTCCAGAGTGCTGGCATGCTCTATGCTGGGAACAGAACAGCTATAAAACTATTCCCGGCCTCGCTCCACGCCGGGCACACAATATATATTTCCAGAGTGCTCGCATGCTCTGTGCTGGCCAGGTCGCTTGAATTGTGCTGGAGGTGGAGCGACCATTATCCCTACTCCTGCCACTGCTCCACGCTGTGCACTTTCACAATCTTAATGGCATTGTCGCACAGAGCGTGTGACAGATCCAGTAGAATATGTACCGCTCCCAGCGTGGAGTATTAGCAGGAATAGGTATTATACGCTCCAATAATGCCGTCGCTCCATGCTGGGCACCTCCAGTCTCAGAACGGCCACTCATTTGTACAATAGAACGGTGGATTTATTGACTTCATATTCACCCACCCGTATCGAGACCATTAAACTACAGGACCTTAATAATCCTGAGCTGTTGGGCACGTTAGCAGTCGTACCAGAGTACTGTAGCGTTCGCTTGAACTGTGCTAGGCGAGGAGCAACTATAACACCTATTCCTGTCATTGCTCCACGCTGAAGTCGTACTGGATCGTTTGCTTGAAATATGCTTGATTGTAGCGACTGTTAGACCTATTAGGCTATCCTTTCTCTACGCTGGGCAAGTTATTAGTCGTACTGAAGCAATCTCTTGAACTCTGCTCAACATAAAATGACTTAAGACCTATTTCTCCCTGTTTCTACCCTTGCTCCACGCACGGCACGTTAGCATCAAACTGGAGCGTTTGCTTTAACGGTGCTATTGATGGAGCGACTCTAAGACCCTTTTTCAGCCCTTGCTCAATGCTGGGTGTGTTAGTAATCGAAATGGAACATTTGCGTTCACAGTTCTGGACATGGAGCGACTTTAACCCTGTGAGGGCCTGAGAGCAAAATATGAGGATTTTATATTTAAAGCTTTTACTTGTAGCAATGTTACTTATTTGAGTTGTTTCCCTTGTTTTATGGGTGGACTGAACGTGTTATTTTATGGAAATTCGTAAACGATCTGATTTATATTTGATTATCCTGCATTTGTTGGCATTATATTTGTTTGTATGCCTATTGCTCAATGTTTAGATTGACTTTGGCAGACAAATGTTACTCAAAGTATTGCAAACGGATGCAAGGTTTCCACATCATGCTTATAAGATTCATTTAATATATATATATATATATATATATATATATATATATATATATATATATATATATATATATATATATATTGCGTGCAGCAGGGTTAGAAACAGCTATATTGACACTATATTTAACATGCGGATATTCCTGCCGTTGCTTTGAGAAGTAGAAGTAAAACAAAGATCAGGAATTGATACAATTAACTTACTCCACCCATGAAAGACACCAAAGGGAAAGAAATACAAACATTAAGCGACCAGACCATAATGGAAACCTAAACAAAGGAAGGCCATAAGGACAGTTACTTTCCCACAAAATGGCCATATGGCCATCCAAAACAAAAAGACAAGTGATACATACAGTAAGTAACAAACAACAACATAAATAAATCGCCACAGAAGAGCCGCCTTGGAACGGTCAGTGGAAGATTTCCACTTGGGGGCTAAAATCGATTTTACGTGGCCACAACCCTCGTTCAGTCCGCATGAAGGCCTCCTAACTCATCAGTGCAACATCTCCGTGAACACAAAAATCAAAGAACCACAGAGGTGAGACAACGGTGAGGACTCGACAGCAAGAAACCACTGAAATGCTGGAGCAAAAGAAAACCAACAGTTAGACTCCGATGAGCCCGACCAGAGACAGAGCATCAGGCACCAACCAACATTATCTCTCTAGTTTTCAATAAGCCTTTACGTTGGAGCCGTCATAGAATCTGAGGCCTGACCCACCGGCGTGCAATTAAAGAGGGAAGCAAAGTTGCCAACCGTGATTGGGTTAACTACCATGCATGCAGTCTATATTGTCATTATTGTTTTTTTTTTTTGTAATTTGAGGTTTAACGTCCCCGTCAAAACTGTAAAGGTCATTTTGGAGACGTTGCTTCCAATTTTGTGGGACTTTTATAGTAGTCGCAGATAAGATCGAATGGGTGGAGCTATTCAGGTGTTGTCAATATGTCAAATTCGCTGAGTTCGCCGAGTGCCTTTCGCACGCTTTCTTCAAGCAATCGAAATGGTCATATACTCTGAGTACGCCACAGCTATGCTTGTGTTACAGTTGAATTCATAGAATCGGGTGACTTGGATTACCTTTTTGTTAATGGAATATTCCTAAGGCAGGTACAAACGATAGCTTCGCCTAGTCAATCTTATCTGCGAGTACAATACCCGACATTGAGATGAAATGACATCTCAAGCCCAATGTAACAAATAGGGTTTATTTGCATGGACGGTCCGCCTCGCACCGCGATTCCTGGACAGGCTTAGAGTCTCTAAGCGGTTTACCAGTACTAGTGTGCTGGCCGGATTCATCTCTGCGTGGAAGCATCATGCAGCCCATATATTTCTTCAAGCCCCTATGCGCGGGGGCCGGTGGATTCTAACTGCAATTGAGCGACAATGGGCCTATTCCTGCCGTTGCTCCATCCTGGGAATGTTAGCAGTCGCATTGGTACGTAGACTTGAACTTCACGTGTCGTGGTGCGACAATGAGCCTATTCCTGCCGTTGCTTCACCTTGGGATAGGTGTTTTTTGAGTTTTACGTCCCACCAACAGCTAAGGTGATACGGAGACGGGACCTCGGTTTAAAGACTCATCCGAAAGTCTGGAGAAGCCCGGGATCGATCCTTCGACCCCTGGTTTACAAGGCGAGTAGCGTAAACACTGCACCACGGAGGCTTCTATGCTCCACCTTGGGAAAGTAAGCAGTCGGATTGGTACGTAGGCTTGAACTATACCTGTCGTAATGCGACAATACGCCCTTCCTGCCGTTGCTCAACCCTGGGAACCTGGGCAGTCGTATTGGTGCGTTCCCAGCAGGCACATGACGAAATTGTGACGTCACATCAACGTCGATGCAACGTCATGACGTTCATACAACGTCGCATGAACGTCGGTTGACGTTACACCGACGTTGATTTGACGTTGCCCTGGCGAAGTGTGCTTGCAGGGTTAGCATTAACTGTATCTGTGATGGAACGACAATGGGCCGATTTCTTGCCGTTGCTCCACCCTGGGAACGTTGGCAGTGGTATTGGAAAGTAAGCTTGAACTGTACCTATCATGGAGCGATAATGGACCTAGTCCTGTCGTTGCTCCACGCTGGGAACGTTAGGAGTCGTATTGGTACGTTAGCTTGAATTGTTCCTGTCGTGGAGCGACAATGGGCCATTCATGTCGTTGCTCCACCCTGGGAGCGTTAGAAGCCGTATTGGTACGTTAGCTTGAGTTGTTCCGGTCGTGGAGCGACAATGGTCCTATTCCTGCCATTGCTCCACCCTGGGATCGTTTGTGTTTTGTGTTGGAGTTTATCGGCCCAGTCAAAACGATTTAGGTCATTTTTGAGGCGGTCAGTTTACGTACCCAACCACACTTTCCTGGGCAGGCTTTTACGTAAGCGGATAACCAGTTCAGTGCACATTCTTCAGCCAGAAACTGAAAACCGCAATTTCTTGAATCAGCGGAAGGGAGAGAATGACCGTAGAAAAGATTTCATGATCGATCTCCACGAAAGAATGTTGCCGACCCCGGCAGGAATCGAACCCGCGTCCTCCTGATCACCAGTCAGACGCGCATCCGACTTAGCTACCGAGGCCGGCCTGCGATCGCTGGGAGTGGTTATTCCAACTCTACCTGTCATAGAACGACAATGGGCCTATTCCTGTTGTTACTCCACCCTGGGAACGTTGGGATTGGTTCTGGCACGTTAGCTTGAACAGCACCTGTTATCTGCCTGCAGGGTGTAATGACGGCGCTCCATGCTGGGCACCTCCACGCTGGGAACGTTTGCTCCACCGGGGGCACACTTTTTTCCTACAGTTGCAGCTATACATAGACTGCTCGGTTCATTAAAATTTGAGCACATTTTCATTATAATTGAAAAAAAATCTATAGAAGCATTAATTATTTTTGATTGCAAGTTTATAAGCTCCCGTTGAGTAGAAGTCAAATTATGAAGGTTCAATCTAAAGATGTAGATGTAAATTATTATATGATTGGCACTTTCAAGTTATCATTAGAAAAAGTTGATACTTGTACCTGAACAAGGGAGACAACAATAGAATCGGAACAACAAGAAAAGTTATTCAATATTAAATAGCTATTTTCTCCGTTTCATTTTCAACAATTTATGAAAAATAAAAAACATAAACAAACAATATTTGTTCAAATGTGCTGTTTTAAATGTGATAATTTTTTGTCTTTCCTTTTGTTTTGTTTTTCGATGAATACTTTTAAGTTTATGAGACACCAGCCTTACTGCAACATACAAATTGACAAATATATATATATATTTTTTTTTTCAATGTTCCGTTTTCAAGTCGAGTCCAGTGAAATTCATTTTAAAGGTCTTTTTAAAAGTTACAGCTTCTTATAACGACTATATAGGGCCTACGTGTCAGAAACGTCTCAGCATGGGTATTCTTATACAAAGTGAGTGCTCGCATGCTCTGTGCTGGGAACAGAACAACTATAAGACCATTGTTGGCCTCGCTCCACGCTGGGCACACTATATATATTTCCAGAGTGCCCGCATGATCTGTGCTGGGAACAGAACAGCTATAAGACCATTGTTGACCCCGCTCCACGCTGGACACACCACGTATATTTCCAGAGTGCTCGCATGCTCTGTGCTGGGAACAGAACAACTATAAGACCATTGTTGGACTCACTCAACGCTGGGCACACTATCTATATTTCCAGACACCTCGCATTCTCTGTGCTTGGAACAGAACAACTATAAGACCATTGCCGGCCCCGCTCAACGCTGGGCACACTATATATATTTCCAGAGTGCTCACATGCTCTGTGCTGGGAACAGAACAACTATAAGACCATTGCCGGCCTCGCTCTACGCTGGACACACTATATATATTTTCATTGAGCTCGCATACTCTGTGCTGGGAACAGAACAACTATAAGACCATTGCCGGCCTCGCTCCACGCTGGGTACACTGTATATATTTCCAGAGTGCTCGCATGATCTGTGCTGGAAACAGAACAAATATAAGACCACTGTTGGCCTCGCTCCACGCTGGGCACACTATATATATTTCCGGAGCGTTCGCATGCTCTATGCCGGGACCAATACAGCTATAAGACCATTGTTGGTCTCGCTCCACGCTGGGCACACTATATATATTTCAAGAGCGCTCGAATGCTCTGTGCTGGGAATAGGCCGGCCTCGCTCCGCGCTGGGTACTCTATATATATTTCCAGAGCGCTCGCATGCTCTGTGCTGGGAACAGAACAACTTTAAAACCATTGGCGACTTTGGTCCATTGCCGGGCTCGCTCTATATATATAACCAGGTGCTTGCATGCTCTGTGGGGGGAACAGAGCAACTAAAAGAATATTGCCGGCCCCGCCCCATGCTGGGCACGCTATATAAATTTCCAGAGTGCCCGCATCCTCTGTGCTGGGAACAGAACAACTATAAGACCGTTGCCGGCCTCGCTCAACGCTGGGCACACTATATATATTTCCAGAGTGTTCGCATGCTCTGTGCTGGGAACAGAACAACTATAAGACCATTGTTGGCCTCGCTCCATGCTGGGCACAGTATATATATATTTCCAGAGTGCTCGCATGCTCTGTGCTGGGAACAGAACAGCTATAAGACCATTGTTGGCGTCGCTCAACGCTGGGCACACCATGTATATTTCCAGAGTGCTCGCATGCTCTGTGCTGGGAAACAGAACAGCTATAAGACCATTGTTGGCCTCGCTCCACGCTGGGCACATCATGTATATTTCTATTAAACCATCGCCGACCTCGCTCCCCGCTGGGCACACTTTATATATTTCCAGAGTGCTCACATGCTCTGTGCTGGCTACACAATAACTATAAAACCATTGCCGGCCTCGCTCCACGCTGGGCACACTATATATATTTCAAAAGTTCTCGAATGCTATGTGCTTTGAACAGAACAACTCTGAACCATTGCCGGCCTCGCTCCACGTTGTGCACAGTATATATATTTCCAGAGTGCTCGCATGCTCTGTGCTGGGAACATAACAACTATAAGACCATTAGTGGCCTCGCTCCACGCTGGGCACACTATATATATTTTCAGAGTGCTCGCATGCTCTGTGCTGGGAACAGAACACCTATAAGACCATTGCCGGCCTTGCATCACGCTGGACATACTGTATATATTTTCGGAGCGCTCGTATGCTCTATGCTCGGAACAGAATAACTATAAGTCCCATTGTAGGCCTCGCTCCACGCTGGGCACGTTTTATTTTCTTCCGGAGCTCTGGCTTGCTCTGTGCTGGGCACGCTATGTTTTCTTCCGGGACGCACGCTTGCTCTCTGCTGGAACGGAGCAACTGGGTACGTTATAGGCCCTATATACTTCCGGTGCGTTCATTCTCGGGGTGTAGGTCTTATATTACTTCGTGTCTAGCACAGATCAAGCAACGTAGAATGCGTAATGTTCCCAGCGTGGAGCAAGGGCAGGTTGCTCCGTATCCCTGCTCCCGTATCCAGCACAGAGCAAGCAACTGATTCAGTGTAATACATAACGAACGCAGAGTGGAGTAAGGGCAGGAATATGTCTTAAAGTTCTTCGCTCACAGCACTGAGCAAGTGACCGCTCCAATACAATATGCAACGTTCCCAGCGTGCAGCAGGGACAGAAATAGATCTTATATCCAGCGAAAGATCCAGTAGAACACGTGACGTCCCCAGCGTAAAGCAAGGCAAGAAATAGGTTTTCCTTATTGTTGATCCGTGCCCAGCACAGAGTAAGTGACCTCTTCAGTATAGAACTTAACGTGCCCGGCTTGCTTAGGGCAAGTGCAGGTATAGGCGAATGCTTCAGTATAATATACTGTATACTTAAAGTTCCCAGCATGGAGCAATGGTAGGAATGGTATAATAGTTATTCCGTGCCCAGCACAGACCAAGCGACCGCTCCTATACAATATGTAACGTTTCCAGCACGGAGCAAGGACAGGAATATGTCTCAATACGTAACGTTCCCAGCGAGGAGCAAGCGGCCGCTTCAGTAAAATGTAACGTGTCCAACGTGGAGCAAGGACATAAATAGGTCTTATAGCGTGTAGCGAGGCCAGCTGTAGGTCTTACAGTTGTTGTGTTTCCTACACATTAGTACTGTCAACGTGTCCAATGTGGAGCGAGGCAAGCTGTAGGTCTCGCTTGCTGTGTTTCCGGCAGAGGAAGCGACTGCTCAGCGGGTAGTACTGTTAACGTGTCCCGCATGGAGCGAGGACAGCTGTAGGCTGAGACGGGGCACAGCGATTCTAACGCTCCTTAGAGCTACCTTCAGAATCTGAAATGCTACTGGTGTCACGTCAAATGGCATTCATACACTAGGCTTTTTTATATAAGAAACTGAAGTGATATTTTCAGGTGGCCTCTGAAAAACTATGTTGACTGTTTTGTAAAAGTTAAAGCTTGAAATAGTCGGATTTCCTCCCTTGTAAAAGTCTAATTTTATTCAATTAAATTAAGAGTGGAAAATAGTTATTAGTGTTCAAATTATTCTTTTTTTTTTACAGTGAGAATATTTTGAGAATATTTTCTGATGTTCTTGTGGCAATATTGATGAAATAGTGATAATATACTGACCGGAAATAGAAACTATACACTTTTAAATTGTCTCGCCTGACAAAACAAGTGGATAATTCAGTTAAAATTTACTGATTAAGGACTTTACTAACTATCGACATGATACCTGTAACAATTTAAAGAAAATCTGGGGTTCAAAATAAAAGTTTTTGGGAAAATTGTAAAAAGTGCATTTTTCACAAAATCTGTTTGTAACCGAATTTTGACTTCAACATTTTTTGCGTATAGGTTACAAGTAAAAAGCAAGAAATAAAAAAATAACATAACATCTAAAAATTATCGAGAAACTAACATTGTATTGAAATCTCAAAAACTGCTTTTTTCAGCGAATTTTTTAAAATAATGTTTCAAGCCAAAAATCGACCCGAAAGTGCCTTCAATCGTTTTAGCATTCTCAGCTGTGTCTTAAATGTTGATAAAAAGAAAAACCGCAATCAGAAATGCCATACTTTTCGCTCACTTCCGGTGGTTTGGTCCAATATTTAAACGTCGATAACATTTCAACCATAGTGAAAATTTTCATTTTGTAAACAATATTCCCAACGTTAGATGATGCGTAATAACTGGTAAAAATGGGAATCACATTCGCCACACAAAAAGTTTGACCCAATGGAAACTTGAACAGCATAATTTTTACCCTTGCTTTGAGCCTGTGGCTCTACCCGTGAAATCGTAGCTATCATTAAACATTTAATTCGATAAATCAGATATGCCACTGATGATAATTCATATAATTGGAATTCAAATTTCATTAAAATGTTTCGCCAGTGACAACTTAAAAATGAGTGTATAGTTTCTATTTCCGGTGAGTATATTTTAATTTTGTTTTCCCAAGGGTTGTGAATAATATGATGTTACCTCCTTGATATAAAGTTTTAGTAATATTTTATAAATAATTTCAGTGATATACTGATAAATGATACACTTCGTAAAAATAGGTCTTATAAAGCCTTGGTTTGCACATATGTCTGCTGTTCATGGGTCTCTAATTGTCCGTCCGTCTGTTTGTTCAGCTCGTCATTTTGGTTGGTTGTTGGGGCAATGGTAGCACTGGTAACTAGTTATTATGAATGTTTCGACAAGTTTGTTCGAATCCCGTTGGGCATACGGACGATGGGTATATTTGTTGTTAAGCCTGAGCTGGCAGACTTTCAGCCTTCTTGAAGTCTGGCCGTCTAGAACACTAATATATTTACAAAAATGTTAAACCTTTCCTTTAAAGATCAGAAGCATTTTTTATTGTTTTTCCTTGACATAATTCTGACCCTATAGTATGTTGACACGTAGTGTTGTAAACTCTTACACGAGTGATCATTTCATATGGGATTTTATGGTTTATCACATAACGGTGTTAAATCGGGTTTTATTGCTGAAAACGTTAAAGAGAAAAATAGAGTTGTCATGGATGGCGTCGTGAGGTTACGCGTCAGTAGCCATGTGTTATTACAAGTGTGGTCGTGTGATTTTATTACATGACGTTATCCACTGTTTAACAGCGGCGTTATGTAATAAATATATGTAGCCGGCCTGACTGAGGTGTGTCTTTATTTGCTAAATATTGTGGACTTTTCAGGGATTTACAGGTCTCTGAAAATGTATCGAGCTATTTATCCTATTTAGTATGATTTAAGCATACATAATTTCTGTTTGAAGAAGTTTTACACATCCTTCCGGTTTTGTGGTATGTGAGATAAAATGACACCTAAAGCCCCACTGCCCTATGAAACCGCGGATGTTCAAGTGTAGTGGCTCCGACTTGCAACACTTTTGCCATGCAGGCGTGGAATGTTCTAGCGGTTTATCTGTACGCCATTGACGCGGAAGCAGCATGCAGCCCAGTCTATTTCTCCTAGTCCCGACTGGCGGGGGCCCTAAGCACAGAAAAGAAACAAGAGGATCATAATGGTCCTATATCGCTCACCTGAGCTAAGAGATTTACATACTATAAACTGAAGTTTCACATGGTAGATTGCTCTGAGACTTGGTATAAATCGTTTGACCCCAGGGGTATTATCTGAACAATCTTGGTAGAGGTCCACTTTTGGAAGCTAAAAGCCAAAGATCAAAGGCCAGGGCCTTCTGGTTATTTATATCCGGGCCTTCTGGGTTCAGACAAGAAGATTTTAAAGGTTTCTCTATATAGACAAGGTGTGTTTGTGAAACACTAACATGTCCCCGGGTAGGTTCATTTTTCCTTTGAAGTAGATCACTGGACAAGGTCAAGGTCACAGGTCAAAATTTATATACGAGTTGGAAGCCCTTGTCAAAAGTCACCTACATGCCAAAAATTAAGGCTCTATCTCAAACGGTTCAAAAGTTATAATAATGTAGGTCAGGATCAAGGGCACAGGTCAAAATGTATGAGTGAGAAGGCCATTTCACAAGGAACCTACATGCCAAATATGAGGGCTCTATCTCAAACGGTTCAAAAGTTATGACCAATATTTTTTTAAAGTGTGTGTGTTTTAGATTTACGTCCCACCAACAACTAAGGTCATACGGAAACGGGACCTCGGTTTAAAGACATCCGAAAGTCTGGAGAAGCCAAGGAGGATCAATCCTGCGGTCCCTGGTTTATCAGGCGAGTAGTATAACCACAACACCACAAAGGCTTATTTGTCTTTAAAGTAGTAAAAAGGTCATGATCAAGGTCAAATAATTTTGTAGCAGTGGGAAGCTCTTGCCACAAGAAACTTATGTGCTAATTAAGAAGGCCCTACCTCAAACGGTTCAAAAGATATGACAAATGTTAGTTTTTCTTTAAAGTAGGTCACATTTCCAGGTCAAGGTCAAAGGTTAAATTTTTTATATAAGTGGGAAGCCCTTTTCATAAGGAACCTGCCTGTCAAAAATGAAGGCTCTATCTCAAACAGTTCTGAAGTTATGGTCAATGTAATTTTTTTAAAGTAAGTCACAGACCAAGATCAAGGTCATAGGTCAAATTTTTTGTTTGAATTAAAAGCCCTTGTCCCAAGGAACTTATAAGCCAAATATGAAGGCTATATCTCAAACGGTTAAGAAGTTATGACAAAAGTTATTTGTTTCTTTAAAGTAGATCACAGGTCAAAGTCAAGGACACAGGTCATCACAGGTCCTGGTGTATGAATGTCATTTGACGTGTCACCAGTAACAATTCTGATTCTGATTCTGATCAATTTTTTTATGAATCGAAAGCCCTGGTCTTAAGGAACTTATAAGCCAGATATGAAGGCTATAACTCAAACGGTTCAGAAGTTATGACCAATGTTTTTTTTTGTTTTGTTTTTTATAAAGTAGGTAACAGGTCAAGGTCAAGGTCATAGGTAAAACATGTTTGGTATGAGTCGGAAGCCCTTTTCCCGAGGAACTTACATGCCAAAAATGAAGGCTCTATCTCAAACCGTTCAACAGTTATGACCAATGATAAAGTTGAACAACCAACAAATAGATAAATAAATAAACAAACAGACAGGACAAAAACAGTATGTCCCCGCTATCGCTACCGAGGACAAGGAAGGCAATGTTCAGGAATCAGTACAATTAACCCATACCTCCCATCATTCACCAACAAACAAGTGGGCCCCGAGTATTTGAACAATCTCGGTAGAAGTCCACTAGATCAAGCTACATACCAAATGTCAAAGACCTGGGCCTTCTGGTTTCAGACAAGTTTTTTAAATGTTTTCCCTTCGTATCTCTACGGAAAACATGTGAGATCCAGTGCGGGGCCATTTTTTTGCTCCGGGACTATAAATTGAATAATCTTGGTAGAGGTCCACTAGATGAAGCTACATATCAAATATCGAAGGCCTGGGCCTTCTCGTTTCGGACAAGAGGATTCTTAAAGGAGTTCCCTATATAAGTCTATGTAAAACTAGTGGGCCCAGGGCGGGGCCATTTTTGGCCACAAGGCTATAATTTGAGCAATCTTTGTAGAGGTCCACTAGAAAAAGCTACATGCCAAATATCAAAGACCTGGAATTTCTGGTTTCAGACAAGAAGATTTTAAAGGGTTTTCCCTATATGGGTCTACGTAAAACATGTGACCCCTAAGGCGGGGCCAACTGTGATCCCAGAGCGATAATATGAATAACTTTGGTAGAGGTCCATTAGTTGAAGCTTCATACAAAATATCAAAGAACTTGGACTTCTGTTTCAGACAATATTTTTAAAGGCTTCCCTATATAAGTCTTAAGACAAGAAGCTTTTTAAAGGGTTTCCCTATGTATGTCTAGGCGAACCCAGTGGGCCTAGCCCCAGGGCCATTTTTGGCCCCAGGGCTATTATTTGAACAATCTTGGTAGATGTCATCTAGAAGTAGCTTCATAACAAATACTGAAGACCTGGGCCTTTTGGTTTCAGACATGAAGATTTTAAACTGGTTTCCCTATGTATGTCTATGTAAACCCAGTGGGCCCCGCCAAGGGTCCATTTTTGCCTGAGGGTTATGATTTGAACAATTTTGGTAGAAGTCCACTAGAAAGAGCTTCATACCAAATATCAATCAAAGACTAGCGCCTTCTAGTTTCAGACATGATGATTTTAAAATGTTTTCCCTATGTATGTCTATGTAAACCCACTGGGCCCTGTCCCTGGGCCATTTCTGACCCCAGGGCTTTAATTTGAACAATTTTGGTAGAGATCTACTAGATGAAGTTTCAAACCAAATATCAAAGATCTGGGCCTTCTGACCTCAGACAAGAAGATTTTGTAAAGTATTTTTCCTATATACATCTGTGTAAACCCAGTGGGTCCCGCCACGGGGCTATAATCGACCCCAGGGCTATGATTTGAACCATCTTGGTAGAGGTCCACTGGAAGAAGCTTTATTCCAAATATCAAACACCTGGGCTTCTGGTTTCAGACAATAAGATTTTTAAAGGCTCTTCCTATACATAAGTCTATGTAAACAGTGGGCCCCGCGCCGGGGCCATTTTGGACCCAGGGCTATACTTTGAACAATCTTGTTAGAGGTGCACTAGATGAAGCTTCATACCCAATATAGAAGAAATATTGGAGTGTGCCTTCTGCAGCTGGTTTCAGACAAGAAGATTTTTAAGGGTTTTTCCTATAAAAGTCTATAAAAACAAATTGGGCCCGCCCCGGTGCAACCTTTGGCAAGGAATACACCACAGAACTTGAAAATATGAAGCCTATTCCTGCTATTGCTCTGCAGAGCATGCGAGCACTCTGGGAAAATATATAGTGTGCCCAGCGTGGAGCGAGGCCAACAGTGGTCTTATAGATGTTCTGTTCCCAGCAAAGTGCGTGCGAGCACTCTGGAAGCATATATAGTGTGCCCGGCATGGAGAGAGGCCAACAACGGTCTTATAGTTGTTCTGTTAAGAGCAAAGAGCATGCGAGCACTCTTGAAATATATATAGTGTGCCCAGCGTGGCGCGAGGCCAACACTGGTCTTATAGTTGTTCTGTTCCCAGCACAGAGCATGAAAGCACTCTGGAAATATATCAAGTGTGTCCCGCGTGGAGCGAGGCCAACAATGGTTTTACAGTTGTTCTGTTTCCAGCAGAGAGCATGCTAGCTATC
The DNA here is from genome assembly GCA_963580285.1 of Lucinisca nassula. NCBI lineage: Eukaryota > Metazoa > Mollusca > Bivalvia > Lucinida > Lucinidae > Lucinisca > Lucinisca nassula. The sequence continues at coordinate 61,646,465 of OY757025.1, forward strand.
TGGACATATAAAAAGTGTGCCCAGCGTGGAGCGAGGCCAACAATGGTCTTATAGTTGTTCTGTTCCCAGCACAGAGCATGCGAGCACTCTGGAAATATATATAGTGTGCCTAGCGTGGAGCGAGGTCGGCAATGGTCTTATAGTTGTTCTGTTCCCACCACAAAGCATGCGAGCACTCTGGAAATATATATAGTTTCTCCAGCGGGGAGCGAGGCCAACAATGGTCTTATAGTTGTTCAGTTCCCAGCACCGAGCATGCGAGCGCTCTTGAAATAAATATAGTGTGCCTAGCGTGTATCGAGGCCAACAATGGTCTTATAGTTGTTCTGTTCACAGCACAGAGCATGCGAGCGCCCCGGAAATATATATAGTGTGCCCAGTGCGGAGCGAGTCCAACAAAGGTCTCATATTTGTTCTGTTCCCAGCACAGAGCATGCGAACACTCTGGAAATCTATATACTGTGCCCAGCGTGTAGCGAGGCCGGCAATGGTTTATAGTTGTTCTGTTCCATGCACGGATCATTCGAGCACTTTGGAAATATATATAGTGTGCCCAGCGTGGATCGAGGCCGGCAATGGTCTTATAGTTGTTCTGTTCCCAGCCAACTGCAAGCGAGCACGCTGGAAATATATATAGTGTGCTTGGTTTGGTGCGAGGCCGGGAATGGTTGTATAGTTGTTCTGTTCCCAGCACAGGCCATGCCAGCACTGGAAATATGTACATGTATAGTGTGCCCAGCGTGGAGCGGGGCCGGCAATTGTCTTATAGTTGGTCTGTTCCCAGTACAGGCGATGCGAGCACTCTGGAAATATAGATAGTGTGCGTAGCGTGGAGCGAGGCCAACAATTGTCTTATAGTGTTCTGTTCACAGCACAGAGCATGTGAGCACTCTGGAAATATATATGGTGTGCCCAGCATGGAGCGAGGCCAACAATGGTCTTATAGCTGCTGTGTTCCCAGCACAGAGCATGCGAGCACACCGGAAATATATACTGTGTGCCAAGCGTGAATCGAGGCCAACAATGGTCTTATATTTGTTCTGTTCCCAGCACAGAGCATACGAGCACTCTGGAAATATATATATACTGTGCCCAGCGTGGAGCTAGTGCGACAATGGTTTATAGTTATTCTATTCCAAGCACATAGCATTCGAGCATTTTGGAAATATATATATAGTGTGCCCAGCGTTGAGCGAGGCTGATAATGGTCTTATAATTGTTTTGTTCCCAGCAGAGAGCATGCGAGCACTCTGAAAATATATATAGTGTGCCCGGCGTGGAGCGAGGTCGGCAATGGTTTTATACTTGTTCTGTTCCCAGCACAGAGCATGCCAGCACTCTGGAAATATATATAGTGTGCCCAGCGTGGAGCGGGGCCGGCAATGGTCTTATAGTTGTTCTGTTTGCGAGCACTCTGGAAATATAGATAGTGTGCCGAGCGCGGAGCGAGGCCAACAATGGTCTTATAGTTGTTCTGTTCCCAGCACAGAGCATGCGAGCGCTCTGGAAATATATATAGTGTGCCCAGCGTGGAGCGAGGCCGGCAATGGATTTTTAGTTGTTCTGTTACCCGCACAGACATAGGCCTCGCTCCACACAGGGCACGTTTTATTTTCTTCCGGAGCTCTAGCTTGCTCTGTGCTGGGCACGCTATGTTTTCTTCCGGGACGCTGGATTGCTCTCTGCTGGCACGGTGCAACGAAGTACGCTATAGGCCCTATATACTTCCGGTGCGCCAATTCTCGGAGTATAGGTCTTGTATTTCTTCGTGTCTAGCACAGCTCCCGCTCCAGTAGAGTGCGTAACGTGCCCAGCGTGGAGCAAGGGCAGGTTGTTCCGTATTCAGCGCAGAGCAAGAAACAAATCCAGTATAATAACGAACGCAGAGTGGAGTAAGGGCAGGAATATGTCTTAAAGTTCTCCGCTCACAGCACAGAGCAAGTGACTGCTCCAGTACAATATGCAACGTTCCCAGCGTGGAGCAGGGACAATAATAGATCTTATATCCAGTAGAACACGTGACGTCCCCAGCGTGGAGCAAGGCAAGAAATAGGTCTTTCTTATTGTTGATCCGTGCCCAGCACAGAGCAAGTGACCGTTTCACTATAGAACGTAACGTGCTCAGCTTGGAGCAAGTGCAGGTTTAGGTCTTAAGTTGCTCCGTGCTCCCGAATGCTTCAGTATAATATATACTGAAAGTTCCCAGCATGGAGCAAGGGCAGGAATGTATAATAGTTATTCCGTGCCCAGCACAGACCAAGCGACCGCTCCCATGCAAGCACAGCCACACTTCATCTTAATTTGTGTTCACTTTGAAGTAGTATTTCTAAGCTGAAATGTTTCCAACATGTAAGGCCCTATATAGTCGGTAGAAAAAGCTTTAACTTGTAAAAACTATACCGAGTTAAAATAGATTTTTCTTTACTTGAAAAACGGTTTGGTGTATTATCAAGACTTATTTATTGACGATATGACATGACATTTTTATGCTAACAAAACAATATATATATATATTAGTCACTATGTATTTTTAAGTAAGGCTGGTGCCTCATGGCCGATAAGTATTCGATAAAATACGAAAAACAAAACTACCACGATTAAAACAACACTCTTGAAAAAAATATTGTTTATTTTTGGAATTTATTTTTCACATTGTTGAAAGTCAAACGCAGACATTAGCTGTTTAACATGAAATAACCTTTTCTTGTGGTTCCGATTCTATTGTTGTCTCCCTTGCCAGGTTCAAGCATCAACTTTTGCTAATGATAACTTGAAAGTGACAAGATGCATGCTCTCCAATCGTATTTCTATAAAGTATAATAGGCTACATCTACATCGTTACATTAAATCGTCATAATTTGACTTCTACTCAACGGGAGCTAATAAATTGACAATGATAAATATAACTATTGCTTCAAAGTATAGCTGCAACTGCAGGAAAAGAGTGTGTCCACGGTGGAGCAGATGAGGTGCCCAGCATGGATCGCCGGCCTGTCCTTGCTCCACGCTGGGGACGTTGCATATTGTATTGGAGAAGTCGCTTCTCTGTGTTGTGAGCGGAGCAGCTCTTAAACTGATTCCTCCCTTGCTCCACGCTGGGAACGTTTCGCATTCTACTGGACACTTTGACAGTATTATCTGAGCAGTCGCTTCCTCTTTGCCGGAAACATAGCGGCTTTAAGCTCTTTTTCTGCACTTGCTCCACGCTGGGAACGTTACGTGTCCTACTGGATCGGTCGCTAGCTCTTTTGCTAGGTACAGAGCAAGTATAATACCTTTTCCTGCTTATGCTCCACGCTGGGAGCGGTACATATTCTACTGGATCTGTCGCACGCTCTGTGCGACAACGCCATTAAGATTGTGAAAGTGCCCAACGTGGAGCAGTGGCAAGAGTAGGCATAACAGTCGCTCCACCTCCGGCATAATTCAAGCGACCTGGCCAGCACAGAGCATGCGAGCACTCTGGAAATATATAAAGTGTGCCCGGCGTGGAGTGAGGCCGGGAATAGTTTAATAGTCGTTCTGTTCCCAGCACAGAGCTTGCCAGCACTCTGGAAATATATGTAGTGTGCCCATCGTGGAGCGGGGCCGGCAATGGTCTTATAGCTGTTCTGTTCCCAGCGCCGACAATGCGAGCACTCTGGAAAGATAGTTAGTGTACCCAGTGTGGAGCGAGGCAAACAATTGTCTTATAGTGTTGTGTTCCCAGCGCAGATCATGCGAGCAGTCTGGAAATATATATGGTGTGCCCAGCATTGGGGGAGGTCAACAATGGTCTTATAGCTGTTCTGTTCCCAGTACAGAGCATACGAGCATGCGAGCACTCTGGAAATATATATAGTGTGCCCAGCGTGGAGCGAGGCCGGCAATGGTCCTATAGTTGTTCTGTTCCCAGCACAGAGGATGCGGGCACTCTGGAAATAAATATAGTGTGCCCAGCGTGGAGCGAGGCCGCAATGATCTTTAAGTTGTTCTGTTCCACGCACAGAGCATGCAAGCACACTAGAAATATATATAGTGTGCCCAGCGTGGAGCGAGGCTGGCAATGGTTTTATAGTTGTTGTGTTCCCAGCACAGAGAATGTGAGCACTCTGGAAATATATATAGTGTTCCCAGCGGGGAGCGAGGTCGGCGATGGTTTAATAGTTGTTCTGTTTCCAGCACAGAGCATACGAGCACACTGGAAAGATATATAGTGTGCCCAGCGTGGAGCGAGGCCGGCAATGCTTTTATAGTTGTTCTGTTCCCAGCACAGAGCATGCGAACACTCTGGAAATATATATAGTGTGCCCAGCGTGGAGCGAGGCCGGCAATGGTCATCAAGTTGTTCTTTTCCCAGCACAGAGGATGCGGGCACTCTGGAAATATATATAGTGTGCCAAGCGTAGAACGAGGCCGTCAATGGTCTTATAGTTGTTCTGTTCCAAGCACAATGCATGCGAACACTCTGGAAATATACATAGTGTGCCCAGCGAGGAGCGAGGCCGGCAATGGTCAGATAGTTTTTCTTTTGCCAGCACAGAGCATGCTAGCATTCTGGAAATAAATATAGTGTGCCCAGCGTGGAGCGTGGAGCGAGGCCAACAATGGTCTTATATTTGTTCAGTTTCCAGCACAGAGCATGCGAGCATTCTGGAAAATATATATAGTGTACCCAACATGGAGAGAGGCCAACAATGGTCTTAAAGCTGTTCTGTTCCCAGCACAGAGCATGCGAGCAGTCTGGAAATATATATAGTGTACCCAGCGTGGAGTGAGGCCAACAATTGTCTAATAGTTGTTCAGTTCCAAGCACAGAGCATACGAGCGCTCTGGAATTATATATGTGCCCAACGTGGAGCGAGGCCAACAATGGCCTTATAATAGTTGTTCTGTTCCCAGCAAAGAGCATGCGAGCACTCTAGAAATATATATAGTGTTCAGCGTGGAGCGAGGCCAACAATGGTCTTATATTTGTTCTGTTCCCAACACAGAGCATGCGAGCACTCTGGAAATATATATAATGTGCCCAGCGTGGAGCGAGGCCGGCAATGGTTTATAGTTGTTTTATTCCAAGCACGAATCATTCGAGCACTTTGGAAATATATATAATGTGCCCAGCGTGAAGCGAGGCCGGCAATGGTCTTATTGTTGTTCTGTTACCAGCACATAGCATGTGAGCACTCTGGAAATATATATAGTGTGCCCGGCGTGGAGCGAGGCAGGGAATGGTATTATAGTTGTTCTCTTCCCAGCACAGATCATGTCAGCACTCTGGAAATATAAATAGTGTGCCCAGCGTGGAGCGGGGCCGGCAATGGTCTTATAGTTGTTCTGTTCCCAGCACAGACAATGGCAGCACTCTGGAAATATAGATAGTGTGCCCAGCGTGGAGCGAGTCCAACAATTGTCTTATAGTGTTGTGTTCCCAGCACAGAGCATGCGAGCACTCTGGAAACATATGTAGTGTGCCCAGCATGGAGGGAGGCCAACAATGGTCTTATAGTTGTTCTGTTCCCATCACAGAGCAAACGAGCGCCCTGTTGATATATACAGTGTGTCCAGCGTGGAGCGCGGCCAACAATGGTCTTATAATTGTTCTGTTCCCAGCACAGAGCATGCGAGCGCTCCGGAAATATTTATATTGTGCCCAGCGCGGAGCGAGGCCAACAATGATCTTATATTTGTTCTCTTCCCAGCACAGAGCATGCGAGCACTATGGAAATATATATACTGTGCCCAGCGAGGAGCGAGGCCGGCAATGGCTTATAATTGTTCTGTTCCAAGCACGGATCATTCGTGCACTTTGGAAATATATATAGTGTGCCCAGCGTGGAGCGAGACCGGCAATGGTATTATAGTTGTTCTGTTCCCAGCACAGAGCATGCGAGCACTCTGGAAATATATATACTGTGCCCAGCGTGGAGCGAGGCTGGCAATGGCTTATAATTGTTCTGTTCCAAGCACGGATCATTCGTGCACTTTTGAAATATATATTGTGTGCCCAGCGTGGAGCGAGTCCGGCAATGGTATTATAGTTGTTCTGTTCCCAGCACAGAGCATGCGAGCACTCTGGAAATATATATAGTGTGCCCGGCGTTGAGCGAGGCCGGGAATAGTTTTATAGTCGTTCTGTTCCCCGCACAGAGCATGCCAGCAATCTGGAAATATATGTAGTGTGCCCAGCGTGGAGCGGGGCCGGCAATTGTCTTATAGTTGTTCTGTTCCCAGCACAGACAATGCGAGCACTCTGGAAATATAGACAGTGTGCCCTGTGTGGAGCGAGGCCAACAATTGTCTTATAGCTGTTCTGTTCCCAGTACAGAGCATGCGAGCACTCTGGAAATATATATATTGTGCCCAGCGCGGAGCGAGGCTAACAATGATCTTATATTTGTTCTCTTCCCAGCACAGAGCATGCGAGCACTCTGGAAATATATATATTGTGCCCAGCGTGGAGCGAGGCCGGCAATGGCTTATAATTGTTCTGTTCCAAGCACGGATCATTCGTGCACTTTGGAAATATATATAGTGTGCCCAGCGTGGAGCGAGGCCGGCAATGGTATTATAGTTGTTCTGTTCCCAGCACAGAGCATGCGAGCACTCTGGAAATATATATACTGTGCCCAGCGTGGAGCGAGGCCGGCAATGGCTTATAATTGTTCTGTTCCAAGCACGGATCATTCGTGCACTTTGGAAATATATATTGTGTGCCCAGCGTGGAGCGGGGCCGGCAATGGTATTATAGTTGTTCTGTTCCCAGCACAGAGCATGCGAGCACTCTGGAAATATATATAGTGTGCCCGGCGTGGAGCGAGGCCGGGAATAGTTTAATAGTCGTTCTGTTCCCAGCACAGAGCATGCCAGCAATCTGGAAATATATGAAGTGTGCCCAGCGTGGAGCGGGGCCGGCAATTGTCTTATAGTTGCTCTGTTCCCAGCACAGGCAATGCGAGCACTCTGGAAATATAGATAGTGTGCCCTGTGTGGAGCGAGGCCAACAATGGTCTTATATTTGTTCTGTTCCCAGCAAAGAGCATGCGAGCACTCTGGAAATATATATAGTGTGCCCAGCGTGGAGCAAGGCCGGAAATGGTCTTATAGTTGTTCTGTTCCCAGCAAAGAGCATGCGAGCACTCTGGAAATATATATAGTGTGCCCAGCGTGGAGCAAGGCCGGAAATGGTCTTATAGTTGTTCTGTTCCAAGCACAGAGGATGCGGGCACTCTGGAAATATATATAGTGTGCCCAGCGTGGAGCGAGGCCAACAATGGTCTTATAGTTGTTCTGTTCCCAGCAAAGAGCATGCGAGCACTCTGGAAATATATATAGTGTGCCCAGCGTGGAGCGAGGCCGGCAATGGTCTTTACGTTGTTCTGTTCCCCGCACAGAGCATGCAAGCACACTATATATATAGTGTGCCCGGCACGGAGCGAGGCTGGCAATGGTTTTATAGTTGTTGTGTTCCCAGCACAGAGCATGTGAGCACTCTGGAAATATATATAGTATGCCCAGCGGGGAGCGAGGTCGGCGATGGTTTAATAGTCGTTCTGTTTCCAGCACAGAGCATACGAGCACTGGAAATATATATAGTGTGCCCAGCGTGGAGCGAGGCCGGCAATGCTTTTATAATTGTTCTGTTCAAAGCACAGAGCATGCGAACACTCTGGAAATATAAATAGTGTTCCCAGCGTGGAGCGAGGCCGGCAATGGTCTTACAGTTGTTCTGTTCCCCGCACAGAGCATGCAAGCACACTAGAAATATATATAGTGTGCCCAGCGTGGAGCGAGGCTGGCAATGGTTTTATAGTTGTTGTGTTCTCAGCACAGAGCATGTTAGCACTCTGGAAAAATATATATAGTGTTCCCAGCGGGGAGCGGGGTCGGCGATGGTTTAATAGTTGTTCTGTTTCCAGCACAGAGCATACGAGCACTCTGGAAAGATATAAAGTGTGCCAGCGTGGAGCGAGGCCGGCAATGCTTTTATAGTTTTTCTGTTCCCAGCACAGAGCAGGCGAACACTCTGGAAATATATATAGTGTGTCCAGTGTGGAGCGAGGCCGGCAATGGTCTTATAGTTGTTCTGTTCCCAGCACAGAGGATGCGGGCACTCTGGAAATATATACAGTGTGCCAAGCGTGGAGCGAGGCCGGCAATGGTCTTTAAGTTGTTTTGTTCCCCGCACAGACCATGCAAGCACACTAGAAATATATATAGTGTGCCCAGCGTGGAGCGATGCTGGTAATGGTTTTATAGTTGTTGTGTTCTCAGCACAGAGCATGTGAGCACTCTGGAGATATATATAGTGTGCCCAGCGGGGAGCGGGGTCGGCGATGGTTTAATAGTTGTTCTGTTTCCAGCACAGAGCATACGAGCACTCTGGAAAGATCTATAGTGTGCCCAGCGTTGAGCGAGGCCGGCAATGCTTTTATAGTTGTTCTGTTCACAGCACAGAGCATGCGAACACTCTGGAAATATACAAAGTGTGCCCAGCGAGGAGCGAGGCCGGCAATGCTCTAGTTGTTCTGTTGACAGCACAGAGCATGCCAACACTCTGGAAATATACATAGTGTGCCCAGCGAGGAGCGAGGCCGGCAATGGTCAGATAGTTTTTCTTTACTCACCACAGAGCATGCGAGCACTCTGGCAATATATATTGTTAGCCCAGCGTGGTGTAAACCACTTAGAGATTCTAAGCCTGTCCAGGAACCGCGGTGCGAGGCGGACCGTCCATGCTAATAAACATTGGGCGGCATAACTTGAGATGTCATTCCATCTCAATGTCGGGTAAAAAAAAACCCACAAAATTGGAAGCAAGGTTCTAAAACGACCTTTACACTTTTGACGGGGACGTAAAACCTCAAATCACACACTAAAAACAATACGACTCGTAAAGAAACGGCAGGATTAGCCGCATGGTATATATAGTGTGTAGCTTCTAGCCTTGCTTGACGCAAAGTATATATATTAAATGAATCTTATAAGCATGCTGTGGTAACCTTGCATCCGTTTGCAATAATTTGAGTACCATTTGTCTGCCAAAGTCAATCTAAACATTGAGCAATAGGCATACAAACCAATATATGATGCAAACAAATTCACGATAATCAAATATAAATCAGATCGTTTACGAATTTCCATAAAATAACACGTTAAGTCCACCAATAAAACAAGGGAAACAACTCAAATAAGTAACGTTGCTACAAGTAAAAGCTTTAAATATAAAAAAGCTCATATTTTGCTCTCAGACCCTCACAGGTCTAAATTCGCTCCATGTCCAGAACTGTTAACGCAAACGCTCCAGTTCGATTGCTAACACACCCAGCATTGAGCAAGGGCTGAAAAGGGTCTTATAGTCGCTCCATCAATAGCACCGTTAAAGCAAACCCTCCAGTTTGATAAGGGTAGAAATAGGGAGAAATAGGTCTTACTAAAGTCATTTTATGTTGAGCAGAGTTCAAGAGATTGCTTCAGTACGACTACTTACTTGCCCATCGTGGAGAAAGGACAGCCTAATAGGTCTAACAGTCGCTACAATCCAGCATATTTCAAGCAAACGACCCAGTACGACTGCTACGTGCCCAGCGTGGAGCAATGACAGGAACAAGTGTTATAGTTGCTCCTCGCCTAGCACAGTTTAAGCGAACGCTAGAACTCTGGTACGACTGTTAACGTGCCCAACAGCTCAGGATTATTAAGGTCCTGTAGTTTAATGGTCTCGATACGGGTGGGTTAATATGAAATTAATAAATCAACCGTTCTATTGGACACAAAGGAGTGGCCGTTCTGGGCGTGGAGGTGCCCAGCATGGAGCACCGGCATTATTGGAAAGTTCCCAGCGTGGAGCGAACGGACAGAACCTGATATACATTTAAAACTGTTTTGCAATGAAAGGCCAGGTTTTTTTTCTGCGGATACTCAGGTTTTTCAAACAATTCTTATTAACGATAGTGAAAGGGCCTAAAAACAAAACTGTTAGTAATAAAAAGTAACAATTGCGATTCGCCCCGGTAATGTAAAACAAATTGAACCAGTCTAGTATAACTGAAACTGCAATTTTCGAGCGTCTCCACGGTGGAGCAAAACGTTCCCTGCGTGGCGGTGCCCAGGATGGAGTGCCGGCATTACACCCTACTCAATATAAAACCTTGTTAGGCTGTGATCTTGTCTCAGACATCAAGGTCGGATATCTTCCCAACATAAAACAAGTTGCTATCAGAGAGGGAAAAAGAAGTAAAAAAAAAAAATATAGAAGAATATTACTTATTAACTTTAAAATATGATATCCGACTAGAAGCTAGCCAGTAGGGTAGCACGAAAGACCACAACATCAGCTGGATTTGCTCAAATGCATCTAATTTTGCCCAAACCCACCAATAATGTTTTTGAAGTTTGTTTTTCATAGAATAACCAGAACTGAAGAGACCTTTTTTTCAAAATAAATGAATTTCAAGAAGATATAATTTGTTGTTGATGCTGTTGGTCTCTATTTTCAATCTTTGAAATACCGTATAACCATAACGATAACATATCCGTGTGATATAGTGCATTTTTCAAACCTCAAAAAAGGTAATTTTTCTGATGAAAATTTGGAATATTTTTCTTATTTACACTCAAAACATAGGTTTTGGGTGCTCGTTAGAACCGCCTCGTTGAGGCGGTTCTAACGAGTACCCACAACCTATGTCTAGGGGCAGAAATAAGGAAAATAATGTTTACCCCCCTAAACCCCAGTTTTCTCTTTATAAAGTGGGGTTTAGGGGGGTCTTTATTTCACGGACTTGTTTACGTGATGATATCCAAATCCACCAACAGTTGCCCAAATACACCTACCGGTAAACCGCTTAGAGGGTCTAAGCCTGCTGCGGTGCGAGCCATGCATATAAACCCTATTGGTTTCATTGGGCGGCAAGGCAGGAGATGTCATTTCATCTCACTGTCGGGTAAAAGTCCCACAAAATTGAAAGCAACGTCTCCAAAATGACTTTTACAGTGTTGACGTGGACGTTAAACCTCAATCAAACAAACAAGCACCTACAGGTTTTCCACATCCACTCTTATTGTCGCCAAAATTTCACGAAAACACGACTATATAATTTTGATCCCCTTCAACCCCCTTTTATATAATAAAATTGGGGGTTTACAGGGGTGTACATTATTTTTCGTTTTTCTGCTCTAAAATATAGATTGTATGTACTCGTTAAAACCCGCCTCGATGAGGCGGTTCTAACGAGTACCCACAAACTACATTACGTGAACAAATCCTTGAAAAAAAAAAAACCCATTAAACCCAACTTTATATAGAGAAAACTGGGGTTTACGGGGGTAAGCATTATTTTCCGTATTTCTGCTCCAATACATAGGCTGTGGGTACTCGTTGCCCCTGTCACACTATGCCGCGTTTTCACTGCGATGGTGTGTGTGTGTGTGTGTGTGTGTGTGTGTGTGTGTGTGTGTGTGTGTGTGTGTGTGTGTGTGTGTGTGTGTGTGTGTGTGTGTGTGTGTGTGTGTGTGTGTGTGTGTGTGTGTGTGTGTGTGTGTGTGTGTGTGTGTGTGTGTGTGTGTGTGTGTGTGTGTGTGTGTGTGTGTGTGTGTGTGAATTCGGGTTTAACGTCGCTTTCAACAATTTTTCAGTCATATCACGACGGTGTCTGGTTGCGACAGGGAGCTCAATGCTCACTTTTATAGTGCTGCCTCACTGAAGTATCATGTCCCAGACACATTACATGATACCACACCCAGTCACATTATCCTGACACTGGGTCGACCAGTCCTAGCTCTACCCCGTAAATCTGAGTGCCAAGCGAGGAGCAGCTAGTACCGTTTTTAACGACTTTGGTATGTCGCGGCCCGGGATCGAACCCGTGACCTCCCGTTCCCCGGAGCGGACACTCTACCAACTGAGCTATCGAGGCCGGTTTCACTGCGATGGAACGGCGTTGTATAATTTTTCAGAACGCCGCGAGATCGCAAGAAATATGGAATATTTTTTTAACAAGGACCTGTCATGGCGTCCCTACAGCGACCAAGACGTTGCTACGGAGCTTACATGGCGATCTATCGCGATCCTAAGTGGTTTACCAGTACTCCTGTGCCGTCGGAAGCAAGTCCACCGCAATCACCACAAGCAGGAGCAAGTCCACTGCCATTACCTTACCCGGGATGAGTCACCGCAGAAGTTGGTTTTTCGGGACAGTACACAATCAAACTCTACTCTAGCCACTGTTTATACAAGCGGGCGGCCCCCGCTCATCGGGACTGGGTGAAATAGATGGGCTGCATGATGCCTCCACGCAGAGCTGAAACCGATCTCACACGAGTACTGGTAAACCGCTTAGAGGATCTAAGCCTGCCCAGGCAAAGCGGTGCGAGACGGACCGTCCATGCTTATACGTGTAAACTCTATTGGTTTCATTGGGCGACAGGGCTTGAAATGTCATTTCATCTCAATGTCGGGTAAAAGTCCCACAAATTGGAAGCAACGTCTCTAAAATGTCCTATACAGTGTTGACTGGGACATAAACATCAAATCAATCAATCAGTTAATCAATTATACAAGCGGAGCTTATATGGCGTTGTAGGAGACCTCTGTGCGTCCCTGCCGAGCTCCTGTAGCGTTGTAGGAGACCTTACTGCGCTGCTATGGCAACCTTACGGCGACCTCACTGCGCTCTGATCAGAACGCCGAGCAACGGCGTTTGCTTTGAGCGTGCTCAAAATGCGCGCCGTCGCTTGGCGTTCTATGCGATCCCAACGCGCCTACTGGCGATGCCACTGCATTGCTACGGCGATGTTTGCGATCGTACTGCGCGCACCTCGGCGTTCTGCATTTTTCTCGGACGCCGTGAGAACGCAGCCCTGGTGTGACAGGGGTTTAGAACCGCCTTAATAAGACCTATGTTTGGAGCAGAAATAAGGAAAATATCAAACATTTTTATCACAAAAAATACCATTTTTGAGGTTTGAAAATGCACTTTATCACACGGATGTGTTATCGTAACGATTTCTGAGCAGAAATAAGAAAATATCACCATTTTTCATCTTAAAATTTTCGTGTGTTTTTTTTCAGCGGTAAAGTCTACAACTTATTTGTATAGGCGTGTTTTCGTAATGAGCTCCTAGTTTTTTAGATTTAATAATGTACTATGGAAGACTGAATGTGAAATTGTCCATATATTCTGAAATTTCGCCTAAACATCCGCCAGAGCCCAAATCTGCATACAATTTCATGCCGTTGTTCAGGAAAGAATCAAGAAAATACATTAACATGTATATGCAATAAGCATCTTGCACATCGCAATCCGTCAAACATTAATAAAGAAATATTTACATTTCCAGTGTAAAGTCTAATGTAAACCTATAGAAAACAATTGCGTTCATACGCCCATGAACGCATCGAATCACATGATTTTCAGTGACGTTAAGTGACGTCATTCTAAACCATTGTTCTCTACGGGCGTTGATAACGTCATCGCTGCTCCGCTCTTTGTAGAAAAACAGCGTGTAAATGTTTTTTCAGCTTTAAAAGTTTGCCCTACTAGCATTTTTTCGCCAATTGATGAGGGGCAAATAATGTAAATATACTTAATAATAAACTTAATTTTTCTGCTTTTCATGAAAGTATGAACGACAATGGGTCGCGAGCAAAGTTTACATGAACCCCTTCGGGGTTCATTTACTTTGCACGCGACCCACTGCGTTCATACTTCAATGAACTGCAGAAAAATAAATTTCATTTCTTAAATAGATCAGCTCCAACTATGATTTGTTGAGTAATAAATCACAGTTTGGAGGCCAGTTGTAAAGTAGATCAAATCACGAGCGCGTAGCGCGCGTGATTTGTCTACTTACAAGTGACCGACAAACTGTGATTGATTACTCAACAAATCACAAACTAGAGTTGATCTATTTCGATTTTAACAGGCTGAAAATCGGCAATAATTCTGTTGTTTCCTTCAAAATCTCACAACTTTTCGCCATTGTTAGAAGAAGTCCCGCTAAAATTATCGACTGAAACACATGCATTTATATCCTTTTCTAACGTTTTCGATGCGAGAATATGACGTTACACCGTCTAACGTCAAGTAAATCGACTAGTGACGTCATAAATTGGCAGTTTTAATGGCGTCACTCGTCACGCTCTTCCGAGCTGTGATTTGTTGCAGAATAAAACACAGTTATTGTCCATTGCCTATATAGGCGCGCTGTGTTAGAATCGGTCATAACGAATGCCTTAATAAATGCTTATTCCATATAACTATATATAGTAATAGCTTTCTTAAAAACAAATTTTGGGTGCTGGTTGTGCCATCGTTATACTGTTGCAAATTTTTATGAGTACTCTAGACTCTTTTAGACCATGGATAGGAAAAGTAGCATACATTTTTGTCTGACATATTTCACTTTGGGGTCGATTGTTATCAAATATTGAAATCTGATCTTAATGCAACCTGCCTGACCACCATCAAGAGACATCTGTGAGAAAATATTTCTTCATATTCAAAAAAGTTTCGAAAGTTCCATAAGAAAATGTTCTGTCAATTTTCAGTGAAATTCCGCTAATACTACCACATAAAATTAAGACTCACTGTGCTTTAAAAAGCTTATTTAGTAGGCTGCAGTTATGTTTCTTTGTGTTTTCTACATACAGTATCCTTTGCTTAGAGACCACTTTTGGGACTGTTCAAAAGTGGTTCTAATATAGGAATTTTACTGTATTTCATGAACACACATGTCCTTCTGTAGCGGTCCATTAGGTTAATGTGCATACCAAATTTCAAAGACAGGAAGATAAAGGTTTTCTCTTCAATGATTATCCTATTTTCGTTACCATGGCAAACAGATTTCTGCGCTGCCTGGAATGGAAGTCCTTGAACACCATTGAACGAGGACCACCCAAAGATCATTTTGCCAAGTTTGGGTAGAATCTTTTAAGTGGTTTAGGAGATTTCGTTTAAAGAAATTGTGAATCGACGGACAGAAAACGGACGGTGACTGATCACAATAGTTCCCCCGGAACTGAGGTGAACTAAAAGGTCACAGGAAGATATCGGCAAACTCAAGTTGATATGAAGTAGGCCTTCCTTGCTACCGGGCACATACATTATAGCTACACATAGACCATGCCCCGAGGTTATAAAACATTTTTCATGCTCAACTCAGCTGAGCATGAAATTAATAATGCTCATAAATTTATTTAATTTCGTTTGAAAGAATTGAATTAGAAATTAATTATTTTTTAACCTGGTCCAGAGAGGTATTAGTAGTTTTTCTTTTGTTCAGCTGTTATGATACGGTCAAGTGATTGTAAAATTGTCATTCTAGCGGTGGGTGAATTCTTGAACACATCATCTTACATGTGGTGTGATTTTGTTTTGTTATGGCGGAGGGTTCTATCTTCTTCCATTAAGGAACTCCTTTCGGAAGTTAAAGGCATTTATTCTTGATTATCGAGGACTATCATTTCATTACATAATATTATGTAGCCCTCAGTGCTGACTATAGAGAAGTCTTCTGTCTGCAACAGGTAAGGGGCCTTCTTGGGAAAAATCATAATTAACTAACTGTTAACTACAGTGTACCTTATTGATTTTCCCTTTTAGTGCCTCAGTCAGGGGATTCAGCAGGAGCTACTTATCACCCTATTAAAGGCTGCCTTTGATCTGCTATAGACAGTATATCACAGGGGGCAATAAAATTATGAACACACGGTGTATCCTACTGGCTAAGAATAAATGCCTTTAAGGACCAGAAGCGGCAAATTATAACCATTCAGGAGGAATTGCGGGCGAATGCTGCTATTGTCAGGTAGAAGAAAGCGTTATATTTAAAGACTGTCTTTAAATTTAAAGACTGTCTTTAAATTTAAAGACTTTTTACTCTGTCTTTAAATTTAAAGACTGTCTTTAAATTTAAAGACTTTTTAGTCTGTAAATTTAACGACTGACACAAATAAAATAATGAAAATGGTGTAAAACGGAAAAATCGCACTTTGCTGTTTATAGTAATATGGCCGTTATCTATGGAATATTTAATTAAGTGTAACTGCAAATTATACAGTTGTCTCTATTTAATTAAATTTCTTCCACCAAAATTGAAGAGTTCTCAGAAAAACAGGTTTTGTAATAAGATTCATTGGTAAAATGAACTCAGGAATGAATGTGTATAACGATTTATCATTTTGTCAATATACCGACCACTCGCTTCGACAGACAGATTTTCTGACAACTAAAAGTGATGAAAGTTTCAAACGGACTATAACATTAAAATGTCCGAAAACGAAATGACGTCAGTACGAAACTCCTCTTATGTTCGACTTTTGACAGATATTTCCTCCCTTACGGTGAACTTTCAAGGCATTTGTGGTCTAAGGGAAGGAACTGTGTTGTTTTATTTCTTAATTATTTCTATCATTAAAACGATATTAAAAGACAATAAAATACATGCAGTCTATAGCAACGCACCTTTTATTAATAGTAGAAGTAAAACAAAGATCAGGAATCGATACAATTAACTTACTCCACCCATCAAAGACACCAAAGGGAAAGAAACACAAACATTAAGCGACCAGACCATAATGGAAACCTAAACAAAGGAAGGCCATAAGGACAGTTACTTTCCCAGAAAATGGCCATATAGCCATCCAAAATAAAAAGACACAAGTGATACACACAGAAAGTAACAAACAACACCATAAATAAACCGCCACAGAAGAACCGCCTTTGAACGGTCAGTGGAAAGATTTCCACTGGGGGGCTTAAATCGATTTTACGTGGCCACAATCCTCGCCCTTACTTCCGTCGCGATTTAGACAAATAATTTGTTCAGTCCGCATGACGGCCACCTAACTCATCAGTGCAACATCTCCGTGAACACAAAAATCAAAGAACCACAGAGGTGAGACAACGGTGAGGACTCGACAGCAAGATACCACTGAAATGCTGGAGCAAAAGAAAACCAACAGTTAGACTCCGATGGGCCCGACCAGAGACAGAGCATCAGGCACCAACCAACATTACCTTGAATTAGATCTCTCTAATTGTCAATAAGCCTTTACGTTGGAGCCGTCATAGAATCTGAGGCCTGACCCACCGGCGTGCAATTAAAGAGGGAAGCAAAGTTGCCAACCGTGATTGGGTTAAGTACCATGCATGCAATCTGTCGTATAACATCCATGTTGTACCCAATCTTTTTATATCGAAGAATGATTTTACAAAATTGGGTGCTGAAGTCATTGCGGTTATATATTTTTCTAAATTTATATACTAAGTCACCATAAAATTCGGGTTCCGATAGACCTTGTTGCAGAAGAGATTTAAGTCCAATATTGAATTTTGAAATTAAATCAGAATGGCGTCTATAAAATTTTGAAAAGGCTTTGCGTAGTTTTTGGTACCGATAACCCTGATTAAGGAGTTTAGCCGTTAATAATTTATTACGAGTGTTGAAGTCAGTTACATGACTACACACTCTAGCAAATCGAATTAATTGCGAAATATAAACGCCATAGGATGGCGCACGAGGAACATCACCATCCAAAAAAGGAAAATTTACAATCTCAAAATCAAAGTCATCGCGTTTATCATAAATTTTGCACGAAACAAACCCATCTACAATAGACATATGTAAATCCAAAAACGGGGCCTCGGTATCAGAAGAATTTGCTTTATTTAACTGAAGTTCTGGGGGGTAAATCTGACTGATCAAACCATCGAAATAGGTATTATCAATATTTAATAAATCATCTAAATATCTAGAAGTAGAGCTAAAAGCTTCAATAATTTCAGATTGGTTATCAATGGAAAGCGACAACATGAATTCTCTCTCATAACAAAACAAAAACAGATCAGCCACAAGAGGTGCGCAATTCGTACCCATCGGAATACCCACAATTTGTCTAAATAACTTAGTACCGAATCTAATATAAATATTGTCAAGTAGAAAGGTGAGGGCATCACACACTTTCTGACATGACCGAAGTGTATAATTCTTATGCTCTTTATAAGTGAAAAATGCATTTCTGACATTACATGCAAGATAGAGAGAATCTTCTCTGTGAAAATTAATTTTATCATTAAGCTTTTCTTTTATAAGATTATGAGAAAGTGTAGTGTAAAGAGTGGAAAAATCGTAGGTAGACAGACTAGAAGCACGAAAATGTCTAGATTTCAATTTATTTAAAACCTCATTCGAATTTTTTATAGACCAAAACAGATTTCTTCCTGATCTTTCAAAGACTTTATCACAATATTTAATTACATGCGTTTTAATAGCAGTAAGACAGGAAGTTAATAATTTAGAAAGTTCAGTGGTAGTGCAAGAAAAATCGTAAGTAGACAGACTTGAGTTAGGAGGCCTTCATGCGGACTGAACAAATTATTTGTCTAAATCGCGACGGAAGTAAGGGCGAGGATTGTGGCCACGTAAAATCGATTTGGGCCCCCCAGTGGAAATCTTCCGCTGACCGTTCCAAGGCGGCTCTTCTGTGGCGATTTATTTATGTTGTTGTTTGTTACTTACTGTGTGTATCGCTTGTGTCTTTTAATTTTGGATGGCCATATGGCCATTTTGTGGGAAAGTAACTGTCCATATGGCCTTCCTTTGTTTAGGTTTCCATTATGGTCTGGTCGCTTAATGTTTGTATTTCTTTCCCTTTGGTGTCTTTTATGGATGGAGTAAGTTAATTGTATCAATTCCTGATCTTTGTTCTACTTCTACTTTGAAGCACGAAAATGTTTTGATTTCAATTTATTTAAAACCTCATTCGATTTTTTTATAGACCAAAACAGATTTCTTCCTGATCTTTCAAAGACTTTACCACAATATTTAATCACATGCGTTTTAATAGCAGTAAGACAGGAAGTTAATAATTTAGAAAGTTCAGTGGTAGTGCAAGAGCTAGAATTTGCAATAAACCGTACTTTGTAAGGTCTTTGTAAGCTAAAGGCTGAAGTTCATAGGCCTTAGTACCACCAAGCTCCTGCTTAAGCGTGTTAACATAGTGGAGCCGTCACACAACGACGACGTTGTTAGCGGCCTTGTCTGCAGGGGCCAAAACAAACTTCTTATGGAATTCTTGAATACCTAGTTTAAGATGACGTAAAGACGTCTTGGGCTTAGGAGGTAATACGTTAGTATTTTGAGAATAGAAAGAAATGCGTTTATTCACTAGTTTTAAAATGCTAAGTTTCCAGTCCTTAAGGGCTATATGCTCAACATACTCTCGCTTACACCATCGATTACCGAATTCATTCAAGGAAGCAGCGATTTCATCTCTACATTTACTGAAATCAATTTTAGAAGGAAACCGATATTTCGGTCCTTTAGAAATTATATTCCTTATCCTAGATTCAGGAATAATTTTCAAATTGTCAGTAATTACATGACCAGCAGCAGGATAGCAATACACTGAGTTTTTACAATCACACGAATCAGGAGTATTAGTATCAATATCAAGATCTGAAGCAAGTTTATTGAAATTAAAAATGATAGATCTAACAGGTTTGTTATATTTAAAGCAAATTATAGGTGTTTCAGTATTTTGAAAATAAGCAGGAATTGAAGAAAGCACCGATCTCTCACGGAAGATACTGGGCAAATCTATAAAATCCATACCCTTATTAATGAAGGATATTGTGAAGAAATGGCGTTATGATTAATTTCAGAATCAATGTAAGGACGGAGAGTATGCTGAGTATAGCCTCTAGTTAAGAGAGCCGCATCATACAACTGACGCCAACTATCGTAGAATTTATTCGCCTCGGTGTCGAGAAGACGTAAAACAGAAACGGGTAATGAACTTAAAAATGAAAGCATAGAGTGACGTCCATGATTTAATAATATAATTGACAGTCACTTCAGTCTAGTATTGTTTCGTTTAAATGCACTTGATTTACGTTTAAAGTCACCATTTTTCCTGGTGCCGTGAGATCTAGAGACTGAGGCTACATATGAGAATGCGATTTTTTCGTGTGACATCATTTTCATGATTTTCCTTTGTGTTACTCAGTGTTAGTCTTTAAATTTACAGACTAAAAAGTCTTTAAATTTAAAGACAGTCTTTAAGTTTAAAGACAGCCTTTAAATAAAAAACTTTCTTCTACCTGATTGTTTCGTCGCAGGTTAAAAAACTAAAAACAAAACAGGAGTACACGTGGAAGAGAACTGGTAACAAAATTCAGTTTTGTTTTAATTCTGAGCTGCAGGACAACATAAAGCAGAGCTTGTGGGCCTCAGAGAACAATAAATTAGAATATGTAAAGGAAATGCTTACAGAGACGGACAGTAAACTGAAACAAAAAAGTAAACTTTTTAAAATTGCAGACAGTTCTGAAGGCGAATGGGAAACCGTCCGTCTGTATGAATCAAACCCTGCGGCGAGTGATTCTGAAGATGAAAATAAAATTGTCAAGGCAGAATCTCGAGCGGTACGGAAGAAAAGGAGTGTCATCAAGGCAAAATATGGTAGGCCTACTCCATCAGCTACTGCTACTAGCGGTTCTATTTTGGCTGGTCCTTCAGCTCCATGGGGTGGTATACCAGGGTACCAGTCTCAGTCAGCGATTCCTTCTATGCCGGCGTTCTTTCCACCATTGTCTACAAGACCACGGCTTTTTCGCCCCTTCCCAGGCCAACCACGTGGCCGGGTTCCTGTTTCGCCTGTGAGGAATTTTCCCATTTGCGCCGGGACTGCCCATACTATTCAGAAGGGCCAAGACAGCAGCGATCAGCCCTTAATGCAGTCACAAACCTCCCAGCAGCAGCAGCTGCATCAAAATGAAACTGATATGCAAGATGAGTATATTTCTTCCTCTTGTAATGAGCGTCCTTCTAATACTGGGCTCACAACTGATTATTTTGAATATGAACAGAATCAAATAAGTATTATTGTAAAAGACCGGTTAAAACAGAACATAAAATTTTGGCGGAGTATAGGAGCAAATAGTTTTTAGATATTGAAAATGGTTATAAAATTCCATTCTATTCTTTCCCGCCAAAAATGAGGCTTAAGAACAATAACTCTGCTCTATCAAATGCGGAGTTTGTGCCGGAAGCCATCGCAGATTTATTAAAACGGGGCCTTGTGGTGAAATGTAACAGCGTACCACACTGTGTAAATCCTCTTTCAGTCTCAGTACAGTGCAATGGCAAGAAAAGGTTGATATTAGATCTAAAAAGTAGATGTAAAACAAAGATCAGGAATCGATACAATTAACTTACTCCACCCATCAAAGACACCAAAGGGAAAGAAATACAAACATTAAGCGACCAGACCATTATAAGTTTAGTCAATAAAAATATCTGGAAAGTTTCGGTAAAATATGAAGATTTAAAAATTGCTCTTATGTACTTAAATAAAAATGATTGGATGGTTAAATGGGACAACCATTCAGCTTACCACCACGTGGGCATGAGCGGTCTTCATACTGTTTTTTTATGTTTCTCTTGGACATATCCAAGTGGTACCATCTTCATGAAATTTGTTGTTTTGCCATTTGGTTTGTCAACAGCTCCATATGTTTATACTAAGCTCTCTAGGCCGTTGATTGCCAAGTGGAGGGCTGGGAGCAAAAGTGCTGTAATGTACTTAGATAATTGATGTGGGTGTAGCCACAGTAAAGAGTCCACTGCAACCTTAGCAAAATCAATGAAAAGTAGAAGTAAAACAAAGATCAGGAATTGATACAATTAACTTACTCCACCCATAAAAGACACCAAAGGGAAAGAAATACAAACATTAAGCGACCAGACCATAATGGAAACCTAAACAAAGGAAGGCCATAAGGACAGTTACTTTCCCACAAAATGGCCATATGGCCATCCAAAACCAAAAGACACAAGTGATACACACAGTAAGTAACAAACAACAACATAAATAAATCGCCACAGAAGAGCCGCCTTGGAACGGTCAGTGGAAGATTTCCAATGGGGGGCTTAAATCGATTTTACGTGGCCACAATCCTCGCCCTTACTTCCGTCGCGATTTAGACAAATAATTTGTTCAGTCCGCATGAAGGCCTCCTAACTCATCAGTGCAACATCTCCGTGAACACAAAAATCAAAGAACCACAGAGGTGAGACAACGGTGAGGACTCGACAGCAAGAAACCACTGAAATGCTGGAGCAAAAGAAAAGTTAAGACTCCGATGAGCCCGACCAGAGACAGAGCATCAGGCACCAACCAACATTATCTCTCTAATTTTCAATAAGCCTTTACGTTGGAGCCGTCATAGAATCTGAGGCCTGACCCACCGGCGTGCAATTAAAGAGGGAAGCAAAGTTGCCAACCGTGATTGGGTTAACTACCATGCATGCAGTCTGTCGTATAATATCCATGTTGTACCCAATCTTTTTATATCGAAGAATGATTTTACGAAATTGGGTGCTGAAGTCATTGCGGTTATATATTTTTAGCTCACCTGAGCGAAGCTCAAGGTGAGCTTTTGGGATCACCTTTTGTCCGTCGTACGTGCGTCGTGCATCGTGCGTCGTGCGTCGTCAACATTAACCTTGTTAAGAATCTAGAGACCACAATTTTCCTTCAGTCTTCATGAAACTTTACCAGAATGTTTGTCTTGATGATATCTGGGTCAAGTTCGAATATGGGTCATGTCGGGTCAAAAAGTAGGCCAGTAGGTCAAATCATAGAAAAACCTTGTTAAGACTCTAGAGGCCACAGTTTTGATCAAATCATCCTAAAACTTGCTCAGAATGATTATCCTGATAGTATCTCGGTCAAGTTCGAATATGGGTCATGTCGGGTCAAAAAGTAGGTCAGCAGGTCAAATCATAGAAAAACCTTGTTAAGACTCTTGAGGCCACAGTTTTGGTCCATTCATCCTGAAACTTGCTCAGAATGATCATCCTGATAATATCTCGGTCAAGTTCGAATATTGGTCATGTCGGGTCAAAAAGTAGGTCAGCAGGTCAAATTGTAGAAAAACCTTGTTATGACTCTAGAGGCCACAGTTTTGGTCCAATCATCCTGAAACTTGCTTAGAATGATCATCCTGACAATATCTCGGTCAAGTTCGAATATGGGTCATGTCGGGTCAAAAAGTAGGTCAGCAGGTCAAATCATAGAAAAACCTTGTTAAGAATCTAGAGGCCACGGTTTTGGTCCAATCATCCTGAAACTTGCTCAGAATGGTCATCCTGACAATATCTCGGTCAAGTGTGAATATGGGTCATGCCGGGTCAAAAAGTAGGTCAGCAGGTCAAATCATAGAAAAACCTTGTTAAGACCATAGAGGCAACAGTTTTTGTCCAATCATCCTCAAACTTGCTCAGAATGATTATCCTGACAATATCTCGGTCAAGTTCGAATATGGGTCATGTGGGATCAAAAAGTAGGTCAGTAGGTCAAACCATAGAAATAACTTGTTAACACTCTATAGAGGCCACAGTTTAGGTCCAATCATCCTGAAACTTGCTCAGAATGATCATCCTGACAATATCTCAGTCAGGTTTGAATATGGGTATGTCGGGTCAAAAAGTAGGTCAGCAGGTCAAATCATAGAAAAACCTTGTTAAGACTCTAGAGGCAACAGTTTTGGTCCAATCATCCTGAAACTTGCTAACAATGATCATCCTGACAATATCTCGGTCAAGTTGAATACTGGTCATGTGGGATAAAAAATTAGGTCAGTAGGTCAAACCATAGAAAAACCTTGTTAACACTTAGAGGCCACAGTTTTGGTTCAATCATCCTCAAATTTGCTCAGAATGATCATCCTGACAATATCTCAGTCAAGTTCGAATACTGGTTATGTCAGGTCAAAAAGTAGGTCAGTAGGTCAAATCATAGAAAAACATTAAGACTCTATAGGCCACAGTTTTGGTCCAATTATCCTCAAACTTGCTTATAATTATCATCCTGACAATATCTTGGTCATGTACGAATATGGGTCATGTTGGTTCAAAAAGTAGGTCAGTAGGTCAAATCATAGAAAAACCTTCTTAACACTCTAGAGCCCACAGTTTTGGTCCAATCATCCTCAAACTTGCTCAGAATGATCATCCTGACAATATCTCGATGAAGTTCGAATATGGGTCATGTGGGATCAGAAAGTAGGTCAGTAGTTCAAACCATAGAAAAACATTATAAACACTGTAGAGGCTATAGTCTTGGTCCAATCATCCTCAAATTTGCTAAGAATGATCATCCTGACAATATCTCAGTCTAGTTTCAATATGGGTCATGTGGGATCAAAAAATAGGTCAGTAGGTCAAATCATAGAAAAACCTTGTTAACACTCTAGAGGCCATAGTTTTGGTCCAATTATCATCAAACTTGCTCAGAATGATCATCTCTACAATATCTAGGTCAAGTTCGAATATGGGTCATGTGGGGTCTAAAAGTAGGTCAGTAGGTCAAATCATAGAAAAACCTTGTTTACACTCTAGAGACCGCAATTTTTGCTCACCTGAGCAAAGCTCAAGGTGAGCTTATGTGATCACCTTTTTTCCGTCGTAAGTGCGTCAGGCATCATTCATCATGCGACATGTGTCGTCAACATTTACCTTGTTCATCCTCTAGAGACCACAATTTTGCTTCAATTTCATGAAACTTTACCAGAATGTTTGTCTTGATGATATCTGCGTCAAGTTCGAATATGGGTCATATCAGGTAAAAACTAGGTCTCTAGGTCAAATTCCTTGAAATCCTTGTTCACCCACTAGAGACAATAGTTTTGCTTCAAACTTCATGAAACTTTACCAGACTTGAGGATATCTGAGTCAGGTTTGAATATGGGTCATTTCAGGTCAAAAACTAGGTCACTAGGCCAAGTTCCTTGAATACCTTGTTCGCCCTTTAGAGACATAAATTTCACTTCAATCTTCATGAAACTTTACCAGAATGTTTGTCTTCTTGATATCTGGGTCAAGTTCGAATATCCATCATGTCAGGGAAGAAACTAGGTCACTAGGTCAAATTCCTTGAAAACCTTGTACAGCCTCTAGAGGCCATGATTTTTGCTTCAATCTTTGATCTCTATGAAGATTGTTCTGATAATGGCGTCAAAATCTCGTAGCATCTACATTGTCAAACTTAAATATTAAGGATGTAAATCTCTTACCTCAGGTGAGCGAATAAGGACCATCATGGTCCTCTTGTTCTGAATTTATATACTAAGTCACCATAAAACTCGGGTTCCGATAGACCTTGTTGCAGAAGAGATTTAAGTCCAATATTGAATTTTGAAATTAAATCAGAATGGCGTCTATAAACTTTTGAAAAGGCTTTGCGTAGTTTATGGTACCGATAACCCTGATTAAGGAGTTTAGCCGTTAATAATTTATTACGAGTGTTGAAGTCAGTTACATGGCTACACACTCTAGCAAATCGAATTAATTGCGAAATATAAACGCCATAGGATGGCGCACGAGGAACATCACCATCCAAAAAAGGAAAATTTACAATCTCAAAATCCAAGTCATCGCGTTTATCATAAATTTTGCACGAAACAAATCCATCTACAATAGACATATGTAAATCCAAAAACGGGGCCTCGGTATCAGAAGAATTTGCTTTATTTAACTGAAGTTCTAGGGGGTAAATCTGTCTGATCAAACCATCAAATAGGTATTATCAATATTCAATAAATCATCTAAATATCTAGAAGTAGAGCTAAAAGCTTCAATAATTTCAGATTGGTTATCAATGGAAACCGACAAAATGAAGTCTCTTTCATAACAATACAAGAACAGATCAGCCACAAGAGGTGCGCAATTAGTACCCATCGGAATACCCACAATTTGTCTAAATAACTTAGTACCGAATCTAATATAAATATTGTCAAGTAGAAAGGTGAGGGCATCACACACTTTCTGACATAACCAAAGTGTATAATTCTTATGCTCTTTAGAAGTGAAAAATGCATTTCTGACATTACATGCAAGATAGAGAGAATCTTCTCTGTGAAAAGCCCATTCAATTAAATCATTAAGCTTTTCTTTTATAAGATTATGAGAAAGTGTAGTGTAAAGAGTGGAAAAATCGTAGGTAGACAGACTAGAAGCACGAAAATGTCTAGATTTCAATTTATTTAAAACCTCATTCGAATTTTTTATAGACCAAAACAGATTTCTTCCTGATCTTTGAAAGACTTTATCACAATATTTAATTACATGCGTTTTAATAGCAGTAAGACAGGAAGTTAATAATTTAGAAAGTTCAGTGGTAGTGCAAGAGCTAGAAATCCGATTTGATTAGCTCAGGATTTGTTCCAAAGGTAGAAAAATCTCAGTGGGTGCCTGCGCAACGCCTTCAGTGGCTGGGGGCAATTCTTGACTCTGTTAATTTTACGATAGAAATTCCTAAAAGTAGAATTGAAGCTTTGCTTTCCACGATAGATGACATAGAACACGCAGTTCATGTAAGCAGATGTGTGCACGTTAAAGAAGTTGCTAGAATGGTTGGGCAGATAACTTCTATGTCAGTAGTCCTTGGCAACATGTCTCAAATTATGACAAGATATTTGAGCATGGATATTTTGAGCGCATTTACTTGGAATTCGAACATAAAATTATCTGTAGATAGCCTGGAACAGATAAGGTTTTAGAAAAAATAAGATTGTTAAGATAAATATCAGGCATTTGCAGCCTCAGTTTGTTTGCTCAAAAATTGTATTTATACCGCAATCATACATTCTAGTAACCTAATAAAGGGGATCGAATAACTGCACGCTATAATCGCTAGTGACCTATAATACCTTCTACTGACCTGTAATATAGTAAATACATGGTTAGTGTCTTTAATAATAAAATATTATCGGTGAGCCTTAGACAACTTTATAGGGGCGAGCTTTAGCGAGCCCCTATAAAATTGTCGAGGCGATCCGATTATATCTTATTATTAAAGACACTATCCATGTATTTAGTTTATACCGCAATTCAAAACAATCAATGGATTTTGCAATAATTTAGCAAATTTAAGCAAACTATACAGCAGATTGTGTGGTATGTTAAACAACATGCAGTGCCGTGGCGCGCACACGTAGTATAACGTGACGTCAACGAGTGCAAAGTTTCTGACGTCACCGCGCCACAAAGACGCAGTAAACAACACGGACGCTCGAATAAAACTTTCTCAGCGCTTCACTTTCTGTATGAAAATCTGCAAATAAATAGTTTATTTTAGCTTTAAAAAATATTTTCGAGGTTGAGACGCACCTGCAGTTTCAGTGCGCAGTTATTCTAACGGGCCATTCAAACGAGGAAAGGCCGAGAAGGTAAGAATTTAGCTGAAATTTCTGAAAATCTGTTTTAATAATAATTGCAAAGATTTTAACTAGCAGTTTCGTTGTTTTCCCATGTATAAAAGGTTGCATATTATTGATTACACTTGTAAAATAGAGACCTGAAAAGTGACCGTTTATAGACCGGCCCTACTTTTCAGGTCCATAATTTGCAAGTGTAAACAATAAAATGCAACCTTTTTTACGTGGGAAAACAACGAAACTGTAAGTTAAAATCTTTGCAATATTTATTTAAACTTCAGAAATTTCAGCTAAATTCTTACTTTCTCGGCCTTTCCTGGTTTGAATGGCCCGTTGGAATAACTGCGCACTGCTATCGCAGTTGGGTCTCAACCTCGAAAATATCTTTTAAAGCTAAAATAAACTATTCATTTGCAGATTTTCATACAGAAAGTAAAGCGCTGAGAAACTTTTATTCGAGCGTCCATGTTGTTTCCTTCGTCTTTGTGGCGCGGTGACGTAAGAAACTTTGCACTCGTTGACGTCACGTTAGACTACGTGTGCGCGCCATGGCACTGAATGTCGTTTAACATGCCACTCTGCTTGTTGTCCTTTTCGCTTAAAATTGCTATAATACTGCAAAACTCATTGATTGTTTTGAATTGCGGTATAAACTAAATACATGATGAGTGTCTTTAATAATAAAATATAATCGGTTTGCCCCGACAATTTTATAGGGGCTCGCTAAAGCTCGCCCCTATAAAATTGTTTAAGGCTCACCGATTATATTTTATTGTTAAAGACACTTACCATGTATTTACTATATAGTGACGCTAGTCATTCTGGGTACGGTGGTTAGGAAGTCCAAACAGTAAATGGGGTGAGTCACGGTCAATGGTCATTAGCGGAAGGTTGTCAGAGCGCCACATGGAGGGAGCTTAAGGCGGTGAGCAATGTATTAAGATCATTCTTAGGAATTTTAGCAAATAGCAAAGTAAAATGGTTTACTGATAATACATCAGTTTGTAGTATTGTTCAGAAAGGGTCAATGAACAAAGATTTACAAGACATTGCTATGAATATTTTTTCATTCTGTGCGGTAAATTGCATAACGTTGGAAATAGAATGGATACCGAAAGCTGACTATATTTCTAGAATTATTGACAGTGATGACTGGGGTTTGTCCCTTGGAACATTTCATATGATAAGTCTCAAGTGGGGGCCTTTTGATATGGATTGGTTTGCGTCAGAGCACAATGCTAAAATACCTAGGTTTTATTCTAGATTTTGGAGTGAAACGGTTGTGTTGGCGTCGATGCTTTCACAGCGGACTGGGGAAATTGTAACGGCTATTTTGTGCCACGAGTTAGTCTTATTTCTAGGGTATTAAAGCAGATGATAATGCGTCGTGCCTATGGTGTCTTGGTATTACCATTATGGCGTTCAGCAAACTTCTGGCCTAGATGGCTATTTCATACACAATATAACAGATATGGCTGATTTACCGACAGATAAATTGAGTTATGTCCCTTGTAAAAATGGGAGAGGTATTTTGGAAATACTGATCTTAAATTTAGAATGCTTGCTCTTAGGTTAGATTTCCGGGAATAAAGTTCGAATTCTGACTGGCAATTGTGGAAAAAGTTTTTCTTAATGGTATGTCTTGACTAGTCTGATCAAGTTATGAAACATCTAATCAAACATTATGATAACAAGTCCGTCTATTGAACACCCGCTTAACCCCACTTTATACAAAGAAAATTGGGTTTACGGGGTATACATTATTTGTCTTTCATATTTTTGCTCGTAGGCTTGGGTTGTGGGTACTCCCTAGACTCGCCTCGATGGGGTGGTTCTGACGGGGCCCCGCGGCTTGGTTTTGGAGTATGAAAAATAACAATAGCTAAAAAAAAGTGTATATATATATATATAACAAAAATCTGTTTATACGTTTATTTTTTTTCAGATGTTCGAATCAGAGATTAAGGAGCTTCCGATTGTTATGGTGGGCAAGGTGTCCCTGCTTCCAGAGCTTTTGTGTGAATCTAGAGCTGCGAATACGGCTTCTACTTACCGTGCAGGTTTCTCAAGATGGAAGAAGTTGGCTCTAAGTAACAGTTTTGAGGTTCGGGATATCTTGCCCGCTAGGGCATTTCATGTGGCTCTATATCTTGTCTCTATTATTCAGCAATCTAATTCAGCTTCTCCTCTTATTAATGCATTTTATAGTATTAATTGGATGCATTCTTTGTATGATAAACTTTCTCCTACAAATTCGAATTTAGTAAAAACAAAAAAAAAACGTATTTGAAGCTTGTAAACGGAGGTTAGCCAAGAAGGTTTCAAAAAAGGAACATATTTCAGTAGATTTGTTGAAAGATATGTATAGTTCCACGTACGCTGAAGGGAATATATACACTCAAAGGACAATCTGTGCCTGTTTAATTGCATATTCTGTTTTTTAAGAAGTTGTGAGTTATTAGCTTTCAAAAGATGTGACATTGTTATAGAAAATACACATATGTCTATTTTCGTTGAAAGGTCAAAGACTGATATATACAGTGACGGTGCATGGGTTTTGATATCAAGGACAGATTCGGATGTTTGTCCAGTTATGAGTGTCGAACGGTATTTTCGATGGGCTAACATTCCGGATAATTCAGAGGATCTGATATTTCGAAATATAACTAAAACTAATTCTGGATACATTTTGAGAGCATTGTCTTATACAAGATTCAGAGAACTCTAGGCCTCATGTTTCGGACATCACGAAATTTGGTTTGCATAGCCTCAGATCAGGTGGCGCTACGGCGGCGGCTAATCATGGGGTTTCGGATCGTTTATTTAAACGCCATGGTAGATGGCGTAGTGAAAATGCCAAAGATGGGTATGTTCGTGATGGGCTAAATGAGAGGCTTAAGGTTTCTCAGAGTCTGGTACTATAAGATTAATATACTGGACAAGTTGCAGGTCACAGATTTTAAGCGTTTGTAACTGACCGTTCTTTGTATTCTAGCGGTCGATCCACACGCTCAAGGCATGTAGGTTGTTGAGTGTTTTGTTCGAATGCCATATGGTGTAACAGGAGAAATATAAATAATTTCGTTTGAAAGAATTGAATTAGAAATTAATTATTTTCTCCTGGCCCAGAGAGGCATTCGTAGTTTCCTTTTGTTCAGTTTTGTATGATACGGTCAAGTGATTCTAAATTGTCATTCTAGCGGTGGATCGATTCCTGAACACATCATCTTACATTTGGCGTGATTTTGTTTTATTTTACGGTCAGTTAATTAATGCTTAAACAATATTGGTGTAAGCGATTGAAGATTAAGTCGTTCAAAAAAAAATGCGGTAAAGTACAAATACATCCCGGCAAGACTAAAATTGATTATAGGGACGTAAAGTAACGGGCAACAAACCCGATACTATATTGTATAAATGTCATAATCGGATAAGTTACTGAAAATAAAATAGCGGTCGATCCACACTCTCAAAACATATAGGTTGTTAAGTTTTTTTTGTTCGAATGCCATATGGTGTCACAGGAGAATATTAAAATACAAATGATAGAATCAGTTTTCTCGCTCAGATCAGCACAGAATGTTATTTGTCCTGCTCATAAATTTTCAAAAGCCAACAATTGTTGGCATTTTAAAATATATGAGCAGGACAAATTTCATGCTCAGCTGAGATGAGCACGAAAAAAGTTTTATAACCTCGGGGCAATGTCAACTTGTTTATTTTCAGAGCGCTGTTGAGCAATAAATTGATCAATTCCGGAGAACAATTTAACTTTTTCAACGTAAGTTTATGCTTTCACTTTACTTGTTCACTTTTCTCTAGAAGTCAGTCTCTGAGGTTTAACGCCCCCGTAAACAAATTGTTAATGCCATTTTGGAGACGTGGCTTCCAATTTTGTAGGACTTTTACCCTGCACTGAGATGAAATGACATGTCAAGCCCTGTCGCCCAATGAAACCAATAGGGTTTATACGCATGGACCATGAATAGGAAAAGTGGAATACATTTTAGCTTTGCCTGGACAGGCTTAGACTCGCACCGCTTTGCCTGGACAGGCTTAGACTCGCACCGCTTTGCCTGGACAGGCTTAGACTCGCACCGCTTTGCCTGGACAGGCTTAGACTCGCACCGCTTTGCCTGGACAGGCTTAAATCCTCTATGTGGTTTACCAGTACTCGTGTGCGGTCGGTCTCCGCTCTGCGTGGAAGTATCATGCAGTCCATCTTTTTATTCAAGCCCCGATGGGCAGGGCCGTGTAGAAGTCAGCCGGATGCGCGTCTGACTGGTGATCAGGAGGTCACGCGTTCGCCATATTCCCCGCCATGTCGATAACTTGTTTTTTTTCGTTGAGATTGATCGTGAATATTCTCTCCCTTCCATTATTTCAAGGAAGGGAGTGGTCAGTTCTTAACCCAAAAGAGACTAGTCACGACAATTGTCGTCTGCCGGTTACCTTAAAAGTATTTTTTTCCAAACAGTGTGGACCCAGATCAGACTGAGCAGTATGATCTAGGCCAACACTGTCTGTAAGTATGCAAAAATAGTTTTTGAAAAATTTGCAAACAAAAAAGAAGGATAAGATATGGTGCCAAAGTGCCATATAAAGTGACTCGATTGTGATTGCATTGTACCATTTCGGAAATAAACAGGCAATGGTATCTAATTTTTAAAGCTGTTTAGTTATAAACTTATATACTAGAATTAGATGATAAGTGAATTTGCAGTATCAAATTTCGGTTGTACATGTTTTTGTTCCTTTTTATTGAATTTCATAGATTCAATATCTCAATTGACGCGGAAACCTGTGTTGAATTTAACAATGATTATTTCACAGAGTTGAGTTCGACCATGATTGATCAGTGAGCACAGCCTTAGCGAGATTATAAACCGACAAACACAATCAGCAAAGAGACTGTCTTCTATAGACTTAGCACTCTCCTTTCCCGGGCAACATCAAGAACGACTCATTATTCGTTAATAATAATAATAACAATTAATAATAATAATAATAATAATAATAATAATAATAATAATTATTATTATTATTATTATTATTATTATTATTATATGTATTGCATTGCTTCTCTAGGCACAGCACAATGAACGTGTTGGCAAGTTTGAAACACAACTTCCCACAAACCGCCAATGGTACTGAGTCCACTATGTTCCTTACGCACCCTTATAATATCCATCAATTGATATTTTAATTTGTTTGTTTGTATTGGAGTTTTACGGCCCAGCCAACACTATTTAGGTCATTTTTGAGCCGGTCAGTTTACCTATCAACACTTTCCTGGGCAGGCTTATACGTAAGCGGTTAACCAGTACAGTGCACATTATTTCGCCAGAAACTGACAACTGCCCTTCTTGAACAGGCGGAAGGGAGAGAATGACCGTAGAAAAGATTTCATGATCAATCTCCACGAAAGAATGTTGCCGACCCCGGCGGGAGTCGAACCCGCGCCCTCCTGGTCACCAGTCAGACGCGCATCCGACTGAGCTACTGAGGCCGGATGATATTTTAATATAATCAGAACCAAGCTTTTTTTTTCACGCATTGTCTATGGAAAAACGTTTAATTGCTGTCAATAAAGATGTGACATACAAATCCTATTTCTCTCACTGAACTGAAAAAAAAAAAACAACAAAAAACACTAAAAACGTACACAGTTCTATTAATAGATCATGTAAGCAACTCGTGTTAGAATTAATGTGTGAAGATATTGCAGAATAATATAAGTGATGTCATTTCATCTCAGTGCAGGGTAAAAATCCCTCGAAATCGGAAGAAACATCTTCAAAATGACCTAAATAGTGTTGACGGAGACGCAAAACCTCAACAAAAGCATGGGGATCTCGCATTGTTTGCACAACTGTGATAACATTTCTTGGAGAAGACAGAGAAAGGGTGGGTTACTGGGTTTACAATGTCAGACCATTGATGCTTGTCGTCGTACCTTAACGAGAAGATCGGCCTCCGCCCATCGGGGCTTGAAGAAATAGATGGGCTGCATGATGCTTCCACGCAGAGCTGAAACCGACCCGCACACGAGTACTGGTAAACCACTTAGAGGATCTAAGCCTGCCCAGGCAAAGCGGTGCGAGTCGGCCTGTCCATGCACTCAGTTTCGTAAAATCATTCTTTGGGTACAACATAAATGTGAACACCCCGCCCATCGGGGCTTGAAGAAATATATGGGCTGCATGATGCTTCCACGTAGTGCTGAAACCGACCAGCACACGAGAACTGGTAAACCACTTAGAAGATCTAAGACTGCCCAGGAAAAGCGGTGCGAGTCAGCCTTTCCATGCTTATAAACCCTATTGGTTTCATTGCGCGGCAGGACTAAGCTGTCATTTCATGTCAATGTCGGGTAAAAGTCCCACAAAATTGGAAGCTCCAAAAGGACCTTTATAGTGTTGACGGGTATGTTAAACCTGAAATCAAGCAAACAGAACGAGAAGTGGTTAAGCTACTCGCCTCATAAACTAGGGATCCTTGATTCGATTCCGGGCTTCTCTTGACTTTCGTACTAGTCTTGTAACGTAGGTGCCGTCTCCATATGACCTTAGTAGTTGATTGGACGTAAAACTAAAATACACACAGTCGTACCTTACCTTGATTTCGCTTGGCAACTTGACCTCAGAAAGGGTAGAGGGGAGCTGATCTGCTTATGGACTGTAGTATTTCCAAAGGTGGCGGGTGCCGAGAAAGGTATAAGCATCTTGTGATCGTCTCGTGTGCTTGGAGACAAACTCTATATCATTATACTAGAGACGTCGTAAGAAACAAGAGTTTCAAAACGTACTTGCTCGCACACTTCTAAAGATAAGTTTTGTCGTGATGTGGCTCGTATGTAGCTTATGGAACTAATCGTTAGTTAATTTGTTTGTATTGATGTTTACCGTCCCCGTCAATCCTATTTGTGTCATTTTGGAGACGTTGCTTCCAGTTTTGTGGGACTTTTACCCGACATTGAGATGAAATGACCCCTGAAGCCCTTTCGCCCCGGCAATGAAACCAAAGGCGTCTACATGGCCAACTTTATCTGATATTTAATCTATTCACCTCTTCCCTGATAGTCACACTACAAGTCAATATTGGATTGTCTCCCTTTGACTGAGGCCTATGGTATATACTTGTTGTGTAATCTCAACGGTGTTATAATCCGGCTGTGTGTGAAATCATTCTCGCTTTTATGACCCCGGGGGTGGGGGGGGGGGGGTACTGAACGAGAATCGCTCATGTCAATTGATGTCAAGTTAATTTCGGTCTGACTGTTTTGGTGTGGCCTGAGTTTATCTCCAATAAAGTTATGTTCTATTCTGTCGTTACTAAAGTCTAAACGAGCGAGAAAATTACTCTTTTTGTGAAACCGTTGTCAGTTTGCCAATATCAATACAAATTGCATCAGAAAAGTAATGTACATGGAATTACTTAAGAAGTGCGTTGAAGTCTAATCAATATTTAATTTATATCGCTGCTGTTGCTGATTGTCTCGATTCTAAAGACAACATGGTGCGCATCAAATTTGACACAAAGTACCAGTAGTTGCAAACGCTTTTTCGTCTTGAGCAATTGTGCTTAAGAGCTCTTATAATCATGGACTGTAAATGTATACTAAATGGCCACACTAAAATAAATCAGACATATTGTAACACTTTGGTAATC
This sequence comes from Lucinisca nassula, assembly GCA_963580285.1. NCBI lineage: Eukaryota > Metazoa > Mollusca > Bivalvia > Lucinida > Lucinidae > Lucinisca > Lucinisca nassula. Next base: position 61,681,336 of record OY757025.1, read on the forward strand.
TCTTATAGTTTAAATATTCTCATATTTTTTAATCTAAATTTTTATCTTCTCTTTTTCTCATAAAATAGCCAAAATTTCTCTTTTATTCTCCTAATTAAGCTCAGACTCTTTTTAATTAGGCTCAGACTACCATTCAGATTCGACATTATATACCCCAGTTTTCTTTAAAATAGTATAGTGTATGACTATTTAACTGTGATATGTAATTGTAAATCATCTTTTAACTTATGTAATTTATGTGTAATTTATGTTTAACATCTTAACTGCATGCACTGTGATTTGTTTGTTGTATTTGTTGTTTTACAACTGTTTGTCGAAGTAAAAGCCCTACTGGATTTATGTTGCATTGTGCAACTCGACAGAAAATTAATATTCTCTGTCTATGTCTACGCTAGTCGAATCTGCCATCTTGGTACAACTTACATATTTCCGATTCCAGAACTGTGATTCCCGGTTATGACTCACCGTCTTATGAGGAATGACTTCACATACCCGGAAGGCAACTTGAAGTCGGTAAAAAAAGTAACTCGCTGAAAAAGATTTCTCGGCTATCAATAGACGGCTTCTCATATGGGAAAGGCATTGCTCCAGATAGGGTCTGCTTTTAAAGGAAAGAATTGGCTCCTTAGGAAATTCTTTCCTTTAAGAGCAGGGCCCCGTTTTTAAGGGTAAATATTATGGGATATAGCAGGGAACCAGGTCTCAGGGAAAAGATCATGGAGGAAGACCACAGCCCTGTCAAGCCACAGCGAGAATAGAAAAGTCTTAGTGACATTGGGGTGCACAAAAACACAAAACAATACGTGCATCTACGAAAGAAATCAATCAATAAACATCCGGACATCAATAAGCATCACCTCAAATTTTATCTAGTGGTCAGTATTAAAATCGATAAAACAGTCCAAAACAATGGTTCATAATATACTCATTCAAGGTCAAGTCTGAAAATATGAACGTTTATGATGTTGAAACAAGTATTTCGGAAAATTATAAAGTTTCCAGGAATTCGACCACATTTAAAAGGCTACTTGTTTCTGCAAATTGAGTGTTTGTGTTCACAAAGAATAATCATTTCATCTCATTGTCGGTAAAAAGTCCCACAAAATTGGAAGCAACGTCTCCAAAATGACCTATACAGTATTGACGCGGACGTTAAACCTCAAATCAAACAAACAAAACAAAAATATATATTGGATCCAAGATATGATAATAATAATAGATACTCATTATCTCTCGCCTTGTAAACCAGGGATCGCAGGATCGATCCCGGGCTTCTCCAGACTTTCGGATGAGTCTTTAAACCGAGGTCCCGTCTCCGCATGACCTTAGCTGTTGGTGGGACGTAAAACTAAAACTCACTCACTCACTCTCCGGAAAGGTAAAACAATATACCGTGCGCGCGTGTGCATTAATCTTCAGGCTTCTTGACGGTCAGTAGCCCGTATGCAAGACACATTACATGTGTCATAAAAAGTGACAATTGCCTTCGTGATATTTCCCCACTGAGTGAGCTGAAAAATATATGGGCACAGAACCGCCAAATTGATATGGTTCTTACAAGTACTTTCTATGTTTTTGTGTAAAATCATACTGATTCCAGATTACCCAACTGTTTTGTATAAATTTGGGTTTACATGCATATTCTTTTTCACAACATCATGGACAGAACACCAGAAAAAGGGTACACATCTAATCTCAATTGAAATAAATAGATAAGAAAATTTTCTCATAATCATTAGATAAAACATAAATGAATAGAAAAATAAAATAATAATAATAAAATAATAATAACTAGATCGCGCAGTCGATGGTATACCATCGCAAATTTCCGCTTTTTCTACTGTCTGACCTTTGACCTTGGGGCCAAGTTGGGGTCAATGTCACAAAAAAGTAGCCCACTGCCATCTACATACCATGTACTATCCACATGCAAAGTTTCGAAAGTGTAACTTCAGTGGTTGCAGAGGAGATCCATTTACAAGAAACGTGACTGACGGACAGACAGACGGAGTGATGACCACTCAACTCTGGTACGAAAACAATATACCCGATTTTCTTCGAAAAAGCGGGTATAATAAACACATTACGATATTACATCCGTGCGGAATACTGCATTTTTGCTATCTCAAAAACAGTTAATTTGTCAAAGTAATCTCATCAATACCTAAAACATAGGTTTTATATTCTCGTTAGAACCGCCTCATTGAGATGGCTCTAACGAGTACCCACAACCTATGTTTTGGAGAAGAAATGAAAAAAATGAATACCACAGTAAACCCCCGTTTTCTCTATATAAAGCAGTTTTAATGAGGTGTTCATTACAATCCAGATAATAATATTGAATAAAAGACAATTAACATAGGCATTAATGGCATCTTAACGTACCAGACTGAATTCACAATAGCATTTAAATAATCAATAATTAAGCCGTTAAAGTAGGGTACTGTCATTGTTTTTCTACAGTTTTGTAGGCTTCGTCTCCCTGCCCTACATCATAGTGTAGATTATATTTTCTTGTCCTTTGGGAGCATTGATTCCATTTCGGAATTTTGAAAATATCTGAGGGTCACTGATGAGGCCTAATTGGCCGAAACTAGCTACGCTGGCCCAGAAAACATGTACACTCCATATTTTTCACTTCTGTGGTGTATTCCTTGCTTCCAAAGGATAATCCTTTTATAGAACATATTCATGTAAGGATTAAGGGTCGTTAATTTGAAAATAAAAATGCCGGCAGCTAATTAAATAAAAGTCCCACTTATTTGATATTTTTGAAGGAATTTAAATGGCCAATTAGTTCAAAACAGAACATGTTTGTCAAATTGAAAAATAAATAAGTTATATATGTTTAAAAATTGCTTTCCATTAAAGCGCCTGCTATTTCCAACAAGAGATTCTGTACAGGTAAGCCGAGTCAAATATAGTTGCGGATGTATGCATTGGACGGTCCAACTCGCACCATTTTGCCTTGGCCAGCGTAGGCCTTTCAAGCGGTACTACTCATGTGCGGTCAGTTCTAGTCCGGTAGACAGCGATATCAATGGAATTTCGCTTCGTTTGTTAATTTGTTTGTATTGAGGCTTAGCGTCATCTTGGAGACGTTGCTTCAAATTGTGTGGGACTTTACCCGTCATTGAGATGAAATGTCGTCTCATGCCCGCTGCCAAATGCAACCAAAAGGGCTTACATACATATGCATTGGACGTTCCGACTCACACCTCTTTGCCAGGGCAGCCCAAGACCGTCTAAGTGGTTTGTCAGTACTCATGTGCGGTCAGTTTCAGCTCTGCATGGAACCACTCTTTCTCCCAGCCCCGATGGGCAGAGCAGTTCGCCTCGTTTGTTAAGAGTGACTTCTTGTGAAATTAACTATTGACAAACGTTTGTCAATAGAGAATACACGTAAAAATGCTGTTGACAAACGTTTGTCAATAACCATTTTTAAAACGTAAATTGGCTATTGACAAACGTTTGACAATGGCCATTTTATCGTGAAATCGCTATTGACAAACATTTCACGGTAAAATGGCTTTTGACAAACTTTTGTCAATAGCGACCTCACGCTAAAAATGGCTATTGACAAACGTTTGTCAATAGCAATGTTTACGAATATTCGCTATTGACAAACGTTTTTCTATAAACATTTTTGCGTGAAATTGCTATTTACAAACGTTTGTCAATAGCCTCTTCCTTATTTTTTGACTGTCTGCACACTTCCGGATTGTACAACGTCCCTTCGGTTAAACGCTTCGTTTGCTGCGAGGAAGTTAGGCCTAAAATAGTTGTTTCCGCTAGGAAAAAGCTGTGTTTCTACTAACATGCCCAAACAAAATTGGTCGGTAGGCAACTTTTTTATTATTATTTTTTTTTTCTACCGAAAAAAAAGACAAAAAAAAAAAAAAAAAAAAAAAAAAACAGTAGGGCGCCTGTATTTTTATTATTATTATTATTCTTTTTTTTATTATTATTATTATTTATAAAATTGTCATGTTGAGACTTGCACTGCATATCATAATTCATTTTAGATGCTCAAAAGTCAGCTCTGTATTTCCAAGTGGAAGGTACTAAATGCCAAAACCCATAATACGTACTTAAAACGCGAAATTACTCGGAAATTGAAAATGGAAGGGTTAGTCTTTTAGATTTTATTTTGTTCTTTTATTGATACAAATAGTAGAGTCGGAGATACTGAAGCAGGGTCGATCTGCTTAGTGGAAACACGGCTATTTTTGTTTTTTAGGCCTAACCCGACCGCACTAATTTTTTGCGCCGATCCTGCATTTTTTATTGCCATCCAGAAAAAAAAATAAAAAAAGAATTTCTCACCTACCGACCGTAATATTTTCTAGCACTTTTGATGAAAATTCATAAAACTGTCAAAATAGCTAAAGTCATACTTGAAATTCTGTTCTTTTGCTTCCTTGAAACTTTTAACCGCGTTATCTGCATGTTTTCAGGTAATATAATTAAAATTATATGGCTTATATAGAAAAAAAAAACCTTTAAAATCTTCTTTGCTGAAACCAGAGGGCCCAGGTCTTTGATATTTGGTATGAAGCTTCGTCTAGTGCACCTCTACAAAGATTGTTCAAATAATAGTCTCGGGGCCAAAAATGGCCCACTGGTTTTACATAGGGGTATGATAGGAAATTTCTTTAAAATCTTCTTGTCTGAAACAATGCCCCTGCGCGAGAGGGGGGGGGGGGGCAATTGTTTTACATTGGCTTATATGGGGAAAACCTTTCAAAATCTACTTGCCTAAACCCAGAAGGCCCAGTTCTTTGATATTCGGTATGAAGCTTCATCTAGTGGACCTTTATCAAGATTGTTGCCTTGGGGCCAAAAATGACCAGGCCCGGGCCCACTGGTTTTACGTAGGCTATTATTAACTTCATGTTTTACTGCCATCAAAAAACATGTGATATACTATTGCGACAAAGTCTTCGAAAGATCAGGTAGAAATATATTTTGGTCTATAAAAAAATCTAATGAAAATTTTAATAAATTGAAATCCAGGCGTCTTCGTGCTTTGCTTTTATCACTTCTGAAGAACATAAAAATTATACTTTATGGTCATGTCAGAAAGTGTCTGAAGCTCTAAACTTTCTACTTGACAATATTTACATAAGATTTGGTACTAAGTTATTTAGACAAGTTGTGGGTATTCCGATGGGTACTAATTGCGCACCACTTGTTGCTGATCTGTTTTTGTTTTGCAATGAGAGAGACTTCATGATGTCCCTTTCTGCTGAAAACCAGTCTGAAATCATTGAAGCTTTTAGCTCCACTACTAGATATTTGGATGATTTATTAAATATTGATAATTCCTATTTCGATAGTTTTATCAGTCAAATTTAACCCCCCCCCCCCCAATAACTTCAGTTAAATAAAGCATATTCTTCTGATACCGAGGCCCCGTTTTTGGATTTACATCTTTCTATTGTAGATGGGTTTGTTTCTTGCAAAATTTATGATAAACGATAAACACGATGATTTTTTATTTTGAGATTGTAAATTTTCCTTCTTTGGATGGTAATGCTCCTCGTGCGCCATTCTATGGCGTTTATATTTCGCAATTAATTCGTGTCAGATTGTGTTGTCATTTAACTGACTTCATCACTCGTAATAAAATGTTAACGGCTAAACTTCTTAATCAGGGTTATCGGTACCAAAGCATTTTCCAAATTTTATAGACGTCATTCTGATTCAATTTCAAAATTCAATATTGGACTTAGTATATAAAATCAGAAAAATACATAACCGCAATGACTTCAGCACCCAGTTTCGTAAAATCATTCTTTGGGTACAGCATAAATGTGAGCCCCCCCCCCCCCCCCCCCCCCCCCACATCGGGGCTTGAAGAAATATATGGACTGCATGATGCTTTCACGCAGTGCTGAAACCGACCCGTACATGGGTACTGGTAAACTACTTAGAGGATCTAAGACTGCCCAGGCAAAGCGGTGCGAGTTCGCCCGTCCATGCTTATAAACTCTATTGGTTTCATTGTACGACAGGACTTGAGATGTCATTTCTTCTCAATGTCGGGTAAAAGTCCCACAGAATTGGAAGCGACGTCTCAAAAATGACCTTTACAGTGTTGACGGGGGCGTTAAACTTCAACTCAAACAAACAAAACAACATAAATGTTATACGACAGACTAAATGCATGGTAGTTAACCTAATCACGGTTGACAACTTTGCTTACGCCGGTGGGTTAGGCCTCAGATTCTATGATGGTTCCAGCATAAAGGCTGATGTTGGTTGGTACCTGATGCTCTGTCTCTGGTCGGGCCCATCGGAGTCCAACTGTTGGATTTCTTTTGCTCCAGCATTTTAGTGGTTTCATTGCTGTCGCGTCCTCACCGTTCTTTCATTTCTGTGGTTGTTTACAAATAATTTAACAATATTTACAAGACTTTGCTCTTTATTTCCCATCAACGCTAAATTATGGAACGATCTAGACACAAAAATCCGCACACTGCCAACGCTTAACCAGTTCAAATCCAATATTAGGGGGATGACAGATATGCAAACCGAAAAACCACAGGATTATTTAATGGTTGGAGAACGAAAATATAACGTTATACTAACACGAATACGACATAAATGTCGGCCCCCGCCCATAGGGGCTTGAAGAAATATTTGGGCTGCATGATGCTTCCAAGCAGGGCTAAATCCGGCCCGCACACTAGTACTGGTAAACCGCTTAGAGGATGTAAGCCTGTCCAGGAACCGCGGTGCGAGGCGGACCGTCCATGCTAATAAACCCTATTGGTTTCATTGGGCGACAGGGCTTGAGATGTCATTTCATCTCAATGTCGGGTAAAAGTCCCACAAAATTGGAAGCAACGTCTCCAAAATGACCTTTAAGGTGTTGACGGGGACGTCAAACCTCAAATCACACACACGACATATATGTAGTGGTCTAAAGGCTGATTTGTGTAATGTTAACATAATTCCTTATTCCACTTGCAGTTGCGGGGCTCAAAGTGAAGCCGCTGAACATTTCTTTTTCGAATGCAATCTGTATAATGACCAAAGAGATAGACTTTTTTTGAAACTTAAACCACAATATTATAATAAACTTACAGTGACTGATGGTAGTCCGTATTATGATTTCGAAACTAACAAAAAATATATATTATCTGTTCTTAAATTCATCAAGGATACACATAGGTACGGAACCCGGGAAGTGACATAATTTTTTTTAATATGTTGTGCGGACAAGATATTAAGTTGTGCGAACAAGATATTATCTTGTGCGCACAAGATAATATGTTGTGTGGACAAGATATTAACTTGTGCGGACAACATAATTTATGTTCACGGAGATGTTGCACTGATGAGTGAGAAGGCCTTCGTACGGACTGAACAAATTATTTGTCTAAATCGTGACGGAAGTAAGGGCGAGGATTGTGGCCACGTAAAATCGATTTAAGCCCCCCCCCCCCCCCCCCCCCCCTTATACGCTTCAGAATTATCAATGAAATTTTGTTATGCTGGTCCTATTTAGAATACTGACCCATCACAAAAACATGCCTGTATAATTTTGACCCCCTTGAACCCCACGTTTATAGAGTAAAACTGGGGTTTCCGGGGGTATACCTTATTTTTCTTATTTCTGCTCTAAAATATAGATTGTGGGTACTCGTTAGAACCGCCTCGATGAGGACCGCCTCGATGAGGCGGTTCTAACGAGTGCCCACACTCTATATTTTGAGCAGAAATAAAAAAATATCACAATTTTTCATCCTAAAATTTTCATTTTTTCGGCAAAAGGTGGCAATGTATTTGTATAGGCGTGTTTGCGTAATGCGGAAATAGAAACTATACACTTGTACAAATACAAATACAAATACAAATACAAATAATTTATTGGTCTAAAATCCAGCCACAGGATTGTCACCAAACACAATACAATTTCTTATTTTAACCTATATGATACTAGATCTACTATGACATTTAATATGCCTTAAGCATTATATTTGGTTTAATATGTAGTAGTACGGACAATAAGATTTCTGAAATAGATTCACCCCTTTGGCACCTTCAGCCGTCCCCCAGCCAAAAGACAATCAGCGCCAGAACACAGACCACCGGAACCCCCTGACCTTGAAAGGTCAGATGGTTCCCGTCCCCTGCATATACAAATATATTGAAAGTTTTTACAACACCAAAAAGAAAAAAAAGAAAGAAATGAGGATCTTCTTCTAAAAATTCCGATATCTCCCCTCATCCCCGCCCAGAACACAGACCGCGGGGACACTTGTAAATCGACTCTTCTGACATTACACATGGCTAATTCAGTTAAAAATTACTGATAAAGGATTTGGCTACATCGTACGAAAGAGCATTAGGGCCACTTTAACTTTCATTTCTTTGACTCGTATCTCGAAATTTCGACTTAGTATCTCGAAATTTCGACTTATTATCTCGAAATTTCGACTTAATATCTCGAAATTTCGACTTAGTAACTCGAAATTTCGATTTAGTATCTCGAAATTTCGACTTAGTATCTCGAAATTTCGACTAATTAACTCGAAATTTCGACTAAGTATCTCGAAATTTCGACTTAATAACTCGAAATTTCGACTTAATATCTCGAATTTTCGACTTAGTATCTCGAAATTTCGACTTAATAACTCGAAATTTCGACTTAATATCTCGAAATTTCGACTTAGTATCTCGAAATTTCAACTTAATAACTCGAAATTTCGACTTAGTATCTCGAAATTTCGACTTAGTAACTCGAAATTTCGACTTAATAACTCGAAATTTCGACTTAATATCTCGAATTTTCGACTTATTATCTCGAAATTTCGACTTTATAACTCGAAATTTCGACTTACTATCTCGAAATTCCGACATACTAACTCGAAATTTCGACTTACTATAATTTCGACATACTAGCTCGAAACTGACTCTTTGATCTGCGCTGTGCATTCAACTCTGAATAGGGATTAGCCATAACAGGAATCTTGTTATGGTCAACTCAGAGTTGAAAGAATACCTCAGATCTCAGAACCAACCTTCCACAACTTCATTATCACGGTTTAAATATGGAGTTTGGATATTTTTGCATGTTTAGCGCCAGAAGTCATGCCTCATTTTGAGAACGAATCATTTGCCACTGGACCTGTGTGCTAGACCCCGCCGTTTCGGAATTGAGACATTGGCTTGGCTAGCTAGAAGCCCGGATTTGAATCCCCTGGAACATATTTGGGAGATTGTTGGGCGTCGAATACAAAACATTAGACACCCCCCCCCTCCCCCCACCACCACACTGACCAGCCATCAATTTCGACGTCTGACCGATGGGTTGAAACGAAGGGTCTAGGAATCTGCTGCTCTGTCAGAATGATACATCTTGAACACGCAACGTATTCTGATACCGCATTTTCTGTCCGGTTGTTGCTTTGTTAAGTTAGTCATGGTGTTCGTGTTGCATAGTTTACCATCTTTTGGGTCGATTTTTTTTTCATTCGACCCAAAGTAACAACCTACAGAAGCTTCTCGCCTGCTATTGTTCACGTGACTATCGCTGACCATCTACACCATGAACGTACCGGTTATTTAATGAAGCTCTCTTCTGCGGCGTCTGACCAGGGTCTACACTGTTTGCAATGTCCATGTTCCCCGGCCCAGTCTACATGGGGCACTGACGTCACAAGGAAAGACTATAGCGCTGCTATAAATAGTTCGACCTGGATTTTGAACACGGTCAGTGATAGTCACGAGGTCAATAGAAGGCGGGAAGCTTCTGTAGTTAGTAACTTTTAGTAAATTGATAATTAATCGACCCAAGTGCGGCGTCTGATCAGAATCTACAAATCTGCTTATAGTATAGGAATTTAAAGGATAAACGAAACATGTTCAAATCCACACTCGAAGACAATCGACCCACCAGTGCTGTCAGTGCTTTGATCTATACATGATTTTACAGCACACGATGAGAAAGTTTGATACCGAAAAAAAATCTTTCAAATATGACTTTTAGCCACCTTTTTTTTACTGAAACGGGGTTGAATTTGAGGTTTAACGTCCCCGTCAACACTGTATAGGTTATTTTGAAGACGTTGCTTTCACTTTTGTGGAACTTTTACCCAACGTTGTGATGAAATAACTTCTAAAGCCCTGTCGCATTGTTTGTTTGATTTGAGGTTTAACGTCGCCGTCAAAACTGTAAAGGTCATTTTGGAGACGTTGCTTCCAATTTTGTGGGACTTTTACCCGACATTGAGATGAAATGATATCTCAGGCCCTGTTGCCCAATGAAACCAATAGGGGTTATAAGCATGGACGATCCGACTCGTGCGCACCGCTTTGCCTGGGCAGGCTTTGATCCTCTAATCGGTTTACCAGTACTCGTGTGCGGGTCGGATTCAGCTCTGCGTGGAAGCATCATGCAGCCCATATATTTCTTCAAGCCCCGATGGGCGGGGGCTGCCCTGTCGCCTAATGAAACCAATATGAAACCAATAGGGTTTATAAGCATGGACGGTCCGACTCGCACCGCTTTACCTCCTCTAAGCGGTTTACCAGTACTCGTGTGCGGTCGGATTTCAGCTCTGCGTTGAGGCACCATGCAGCCTATCCATTTATTCAAGCCCCGATGGGCGGGGGTCGTGAAACGGGATTGAATGCGCGACGTCCTGATGAGAAGAAAACCCTCTGACTCTTACATGATACATATGTTTTTTAGTTCTTGAGAAATATTTGATAAAATTAACATTGACCAATATAGAGAGAAAGAAGAATGAAAGAACATGTGAAAAAAATACACCGAGAAAGGTCATTGGCGTTTACACTATACAAGTGAGCCGATAATGACCATGGTCTCACAATGTTATCACATAATTTGCATAATCTGCTTGATGTAAACTTGTTTTCAAAGCAGAGGTATAATGAAACGGGGGTGTTTAACATTAACTGTGTGTATAGGACTTAATATCTCGTAAGTCGAAATTTCGAGATACTAAGTCGAAATTTCGAGTTATTAAGTCGAAATTTCGAGTTACTAAGTCGAAATTTCGAGATACTATGTCGAAATCTCGTTTCTGTCCGGGCACGGATTGTGGTTGTTCATTGGAACCACCTTGATGAGGCGGTCCTAACGGGTACTTACGATCCGTACATTTTTTCCCGGGGTAGGAGGGGGGGGGGGGGGGGGGGTGAATTTCGAAGAATATCAGACTGGGCATGTTTTCGTGACGCTACTCCTTTTCATGTCAACAAGTTTGCTGCATATTTCGTGGATTATTCGGAAAACTTTGGCGGAGTGACGTGCAGTGTAAACCTGACCAGACGGCACCTTCCTTTAGGAGCAGTCTGGCGAGGGTCTACGCAATTAGCTTAGAACTGTATTATCCAATGCTTGGGACCATCGTTACACGGCGTGTATCTATGCTCTAAGCTACTATACATGTACCTACTTAGTAGTTGAAAATTTGTCAGTGGCGCTTAAAAATCTAAGCACATGATTATTTTTTTCGAGCTGTAAACCAGTTTATCTAAGAACCTGACTAGATTGTAGTAAGCTTGTACAGTCCTGGTGATAGATGGCTCTGTGACTTGCCAGTGTTTTTAAATGAGCCGATCCTTCCAAATTTACTGTGCATTTGAATCTTGTCCTGCGTCCTGCTTGGGTGGGCTGCACCAACTCAGGTGCGACTGCGAATCCGTAGTCGGGCCTGGGCTGGTGATGCACGCTCATGAGGCAATGACATCCCTTGTGTGACACGGCTCACCCGCACATTTTGATTTGTTGTATTGGCCTCTGTCCTGCTGTGGGCGACAAGCCCTATCTTTGCACACATTGTGGATCCAGATAAGATGGCTTGAAGCCATCTGATCGGGATCTACACTGTTTGACATTCAGTTTATGAATGTGTAGAAATAAACCGCATCAAGTAATCCGATTGATTCCAAGTCAGAAATAAAAGTGGCTTAATTGAGTATTCAGCAGGTTAAAGGTTGGTTAATGAGCTTCATAATCCTAGTAAATAACTTGATCTTGCCGGTACAGTTGCTCAAAATTACCCAGCGAGCACATGGCGCCTGTCGGCGTCGCATCGGCGCTGATGCCGGTGTTGATGCGACGTTGCTCACGCGTCATGTGCCCGCTGCTATCTTGTTTGGCGGTTCAACGCTCATTGTGAGAAATCTTGTCGTTTGGCGGCTACAGCTACACATATAAACCGCATGCATGCTCGCGGGATCGGCGGGGGCTCGGGTCTGAGCCTGTGAATGCGCAGGCGGACCTGAGACCCCGTCGACCTCACGGGACATGCTTTTTGAAGGCCTAAATCTAATATCATAACGTACCTTATTAGACATTATTACTCCTATTTACTCAAGTACTTTGTGCTGACGCATGTACATTTGTAACACTGACACAATTTTTGCATGAAATTCTCGCTTTACAACACTTCCATGTTAATCACGAACAAGCTGACCTGGTGCTTTTGAACTCTACTAGCAAAATTTTACACGCGACTGAATACATAGTTTTCCGAAGAGGTCGAAACTGTTTTTGTGAGCCAGCGCATGGACCCCGTCCGCCGTGTCAGGAAATTTTGTCTTTCTGCGTTGATTATAGCCTATAGTGGGTTCGTGCGAACAGCGAGGACTCTGATCGGACTGCGCGAATGCACAGGCTGATCCGAGTCCTTGCTGGTCGCCCAGGCATTCTTGTAGGTTTTGTCATGCGCAGCCTCGTTTAATACATAGAGGACTGCAGGTGGATCGCGATTCACGAACTGCCGAAGAGTCACGGGAAGTTTTCGCGGCCCGACGTGTTGGGCCGTGGCATTGGGTGATTTACTCTTTGCGTCGAGGTCAGCTTCAGGTCGGTTTGTTCGCGTTGTACATGTATCCTACACATCCCCCTGCCCGAGGCCCTTGCCTAGTGTAATGTAAGAGCGTCATGGGGCGGGGAAGGTTGTGTATCTCAGCGTGTCCTCAAATCACCACAAGGGCTCTCGTTTCATTTTATTTTCGTTTCGGAAATGAGACGGGGGTCCGTGGATGATGCTCTCAAACTATCAACATTATAGAAACTAATAATGGCCCATACATGTAACTAATGTCGGAGTTGTACTGCACGAGGCATGTCTGCTTATAGATCATCCGCAAACAAGAGTGTGCACTGGTCCACGCACCTGAGCAGTCTGATGGGTACTCCTTATCGTCATGTCCAGGCCCAGCGGTAGTGCGGGTCTTTTTCAGTGCTCGACTCGGCCTGTTATGATATTGGTGATGCTTATAACTTTCATAATACCCACATGCCTTTTTTGACAAATCAGCGTGATATATGTCCTGCTTATGAATTTAAAAAGCCAAATTGTTGATATGTTTGAATTTGCCGGAGTGAATTGGGCGAGGTGGCGGTCTTGGGGCCAGTGAGCCTGGACTATAGTGTCTTCAATGGAACTGCTTTTCTTTTTCTTTCCCTTATTTGCGAATGGTCGAAACTGCTACCGACGCTTCGACTCATTAAATGCATGTAATTCTGATCTGACATATCCCAGCAGGCCGATGACGCAATTGTGACATCGGATGTAAATGGATGTAACGTCATGTTATGGTTGCAACGTCACATCAACGTCGGTGCATCGTCAGGACGTTACAACGACGTTTGTTTGACGTTGCCCCTTCGATATCGCAAGACCGGGTCTGTTTATTGTTGTGCCTGTTGGCACGAACTTCTGTACCATATGTATAGCTCTCGGAAGATGGGTTGACAGTGACGTAAAAGAGTAAACCACCACAGGTAGGTTTGGCAGGTTGTGCCGTTGTTGCTGAAGTAACCATCATTGGCTAGCAAGACAGATTTTACCGTTATAATTATCATTATTGAAGCGTCGTCGCCTTTTCGCAAGGGTGGACAGTCCTCAACAACAACAACAACAAAAAAAAAAAAAAAAAAAAAACTCGCTGACGTCACTCTCAACTTATCGTTCGAGGACTGTAGTATTCTTGATTTACGATATATTTTTTTCCCCTAATTCAAGGGAAGTAAATCGTATATGCTTGTTCATGCAGCATGGAAACTCGCCTATATGCATTTGACACCAAAACTCTGAATTTATGTAGCAAAACTGGGGTTTGCAGGATTAACCCCTCCCCTGTTACTGCCGACAAGTATGGATTGTGGGTGCCCGTTGAGACGGTTGAAGCGTGTACCCGCGATCTGTATTGTTCTTTTTATACATATAATACATTGGGCTATGTTTTTTTTTTTTTTTTTTCTTTCTTTAGCCCGAATTATTGATTTGTTCAGTGGTGGAGTTTGAAACAATTTGAGTAGGCATGTTCTCGTGATGTTTTTACCCGCCTACTGTTACTGTTAGTTTTATGCATGCTGCTGATACCTTGTCCATTGATGATGCTGTTCGGCATGCGGCGGTACATTGGAAAGTACAGTGGACTCTCGTTATCTCAAACTTTGATATCTCAAGCTACTGCTGAGGTCGAAATGAATTTTTGGCACTATTATTCTAATTTAAACTTAAGCTTTTTTGCTTCTAAACCATTGCTACCTTAAGCCAAAAATTTCCAGTCCCTTTGTGTTTGAGATGACGAGGGTCGACTTAAGTATCTAGCCTTCTACAAGAGTGTCATTTTTGGACTTGTGTATTGGCACTTTGGTCAACTATAATGCGAATCAGAAACTTTAAAGCTGTCTCCTATTCATAACATATGTATCCCATTTCCCTTATGGAAACCTGTTTGTTACAAATGCTTTATTTATATGTACATTTACTATTGTATCTCCTTAATGCTTGTATTCTCCTCCACGGGGATTCCATTCCTAAATATCGAACCTTCTGCCTCTGTAATGTGACAGTCATGCCCGGTCCTATACGTGTGTCCTTAAAGCAATTCAGATTTCTTGTCGATTGTATAACATAATGAACATAGATATTACTGAATATAGGATGCATATAGGTCTGCATTATTGTCATCACATGAAAATCAAAGGTCTATCCCGGTTCACAGACTTTGAATTTATAACATTCCTATCGCTATTGCTAATTAGTTGTGGGGATGTTGAAACTAACCCGGGCCCGAACTCAGATGAGTCAATAACATCTGATAACTCATCGACATCTCTAAACGACACTGTTCTAAGCGAAAAATTCTCTATTGTGCACTATAATGTTCAAAGTCTAACAAACAAAAAGGATATTATATTCTCTGAACTTTGCAATTTTAGTATCATTGGTATCACTGAGACTTGGCTTGATCCTCGAACTTCAGATGAAGACATTGCCCTTGACGGCTACGTCACGTATCGACGTGACCGTATTGGTGACAACCATGGGGGTGTATGCGTCTATGTACGCGATAATTTATTTTCCAAACGCAGACAAGATCTTGAATTCCTTGACTTAGAATGTGTCTGGGTAGAAATTTGTATTAATAATAGAAAATTATTAATTGGAACTTTCTATAGACCACCAAACTCATCACATGCAACATTTCAGGCAATCGAAGATTCTATAGGGCTAGCCACAGACACAAACCCCCATGAATTACTGGTTATGGGAGATTTTAATATAGACATGGCTGACAACAGAAGTAGTAGGAAAATTTCTGATCTCTGTCAAGAAAACGGTCTGGACCAACTAATCACTGGCTACACTCATTTTACGGAAACTTCACAATCCACTATTGACCTTATTTTGTCTAACAACAGCAAAGACATCTTAATCTGTGGGGTGGGAGAACCTTTCCTTAACCAAAACATTCGCTATCACTGTCCTGTATTCTGTGTCCTCAACTTTGATAAACAAAAAACTCATGTATTCAAAAGACATATTTGGCTATTTGATCAAGGTGACTATCAGTCGCTCTCTGACGTCATGCGAAATACAAATTGGGATAATTTTAAAGACCCAAACATCAACAAATATGTTAAAAATTTAACTGATCACCTAACCCAATGTTCGTCTAAGTATATTCCTAATAAAATAGTAAGTGTAAGACCATCCGATCCAAATTGGTTGACAACTAATATAAAAAGACTCATTCGGAAAAGGAAACGTTACTACAGCAGATACAAGAAAACACAATCCATCACTAATTTTGAAGCCTATAAACAAATTCGCAATCACGTTAAAAACGAAATAAGAAATTCAAAACAAAAAATGAATGAAAAACTGGCTGATAAACTAAACAATGGTTCACTAGGTCCAAAAGACTGGTGGAAAACACTTAAACATGTAATAAAACCAACACGAACAAGCAATATCCCTCCCTTAAACACACAAGGAAATATATATTCTGACGAAATGGACAAAGCGGAAGTGTTAAATACTTTCTTCTCCTCACAAACTATTATAGACGAAACTAATGCACACTTGCCTGAAAGCAATCCAAATAACATTCAAAATGAAACCCTCCATTCTGTTCACCTGTCACCGTCGGAAGTTGAAACCTGTCTGAAGTCCCTTCAGACTGGCAAAGCTGTAGGACCCGATGCGATTAACAACAGACTCCTGAAAGAACTATCTAATTCAATTTCTATCCCTCTTTGTGATCTCTTCAACTTTTCGCTATCATCAGGCCAATTTCCTGAGTCATGGAAACTAGCGAACATCACTCCAATTTACAAGAAAAACGAACCTTCTGACCCAGCTAACTACCGCCCTATTTCTCTCTTAAGTGCAGTGGGAAAAGTTCTTGAGAAACTTGTTCATAAATATATTTTCAACTTTTTTCGGGACAACGGAGTTATCACATCACTTCAATCTGGTTTTGTACCAGGCGATTCTACTGTTAACCAACTTATTGATATATACAACTCTTTCTGCAAAGCTCTTGACGTAGGCAAAGAAGTAAGAGCCGTCTTTTGTGATGTAAGCAAAGCCTTCGATCGTGTATGGCATGAAGGACTTCTTCACAAGTTGAATAGCGTTGGCATAACTGGTTCTCTTCTCTCATGGTTTAACAGTTATTTAAGCGATAGATTACAAAGAGTCGTTCTTCCTGGGACCACGTCCAGTTGGCAACCAATTAAAGCTGGTGTCCCACAAGGCTCTATCCTTGGTCCTCTCTTGTTTTTAGTATACATTAATGATATTGTTGAAGATATCCATTGCACGATACGTCTGTTTGCAGACGACACGAGTCTTTACATAATTGTTGAAAACCCGGTTGAAGCTGCTCACCTCTTAAATGATGATCTAGAAAGGATACAGCAATGGGCAAAAAAGTGGCTAGTCAGCTTCAACCCTACAAAGTCTGAATCTCTCTTGCTCTCTCGTAAAATCAATAAACCTTACCACCCACCAATTTTCATGGACACTCAAGAAATATCTGAGGTCAGTACTCATAAACACCTAGGCCTTATATTTTCTAGTGATTGCACGTGGCATGAACACCTAGCCGAAATCAAATCAAAAGCATGGAATCGGATTAATATCATGCGTAAACTAAAATTTCTACTTGATAGAAAATCACTTCAGACTATTTATTGTTCGTTCATTAGACCTCTTCTAGAATATGCCGACGTGGTATGGGACAATTGCACCCAGTATGAAGCATATGAACTTGAAAAAATACAGATTGAGGCAGCACGTATAGTTACTGGGGCAACCAGACTGGTTTCTCTAAATCTTCTTTACTCTGAAACTGGATGGGACACGTTGGCCTCACGAAGAAATAAACATAAAATTGCTATGCTTTACAAAATGTATCATGGCATTTCTCCAGCATATCTATCTTCACTCTTACCAGCTACAGTGGGAGAAAATGTTTCGTATAGCCTTCGTAATTCTACCAACATTCAAACTATTCACAGTCACTCACAGCTCTACTTTAATTCTTTTCTTCCAAGTGCGATAAGAACTTGGAACTCTCTGTCTGAGGAGATCAGAAACAGCTCCAGTTTAGCATCACTTAAACGTCAACTCAATACTAACTTAATCCCCACGCCTCGTCATTTCAACGCAGGGAAACGTCTCGGACAAATTTATCACAGCCGGCTTAGAACCAAATGCAGCTCCTTAAACGAACACCTCTTCTCAAGAAACATTGTCCCAAGTGCTTTATGTGTATGTGGTCTCGTCGAAGACACCGAACATTTTCTTCTTCACTGTCCACGATATGCGAACTTTAGAGAAGAAATGTTAAGATCAGTTTATCAGTTTTGTCAACCAACTCTCGATACTCTACTTTATGGTGACCAAACACTAAATTACAACGAGAACAAACAAATCGTCCTCCTTGTCCATAACTTTATTTTAAAAACTAAAAGATTCCAAACCAACCATAATTAGGCGATGAATGCACGTATCATTTCCTACCGTATTAGACACACTTTCACTTCTTTTTTTTTTTTTTTTCCTTTTTTGATGTTAGTCCGAGAACAGAGTGTGGGGCTAGAATATGTCTTTTTTAAATCTACGGCAAGTTTACTTGTCTAACCAGGCTCTTTTCTGTGATAATCTCCCGAACCGGTAATTCTCCAACAAATACACCTAAATATTTTGGTTTGTTACTCTTATTTTGTTTTTAGAGAACTACCTCGCAAAGTTAACCATACGACCTTAACCTAAGTTATATCCAACCTTCAGAACGACAAACCTATACGTTCCGCCTTTGAAGAAATAGTTTTATTGGTACTTGATAAAACACCTTTGATTTGAATGTCTCAGACCTTTTACATGAGAGCGGCAGAAGCTGTATTGTTTTTTCTTTGTTATTTTTTACCCTGATGGATTCCCCGTGGAGCCCCCCCCCCCCCCCTCCCTCCAACGCTACCTTCACCTTAACCATTTTTAGTATGTAAAAATGCTACAAAATAGCTTTGAACATAGTCGCTAATTCTGTACTTACAATAGTTACTGTTTTGCATCGACAATTATATAGATTTAATTCAATGGTATTATCGCAAATGTTTAGGGAAACAGATTCAAATAAGTCTCTGACTTTCTTCTGAATCCCTTTTTGTATGATTTCAGTCATATTTGCTTTGTATTGTACTTGTAGAATACGAATAAAATATGTTTAAACCAAATTTCGAGATACTAAGTCGAAATTTCGAGATACTATGTCGAAATTTCGAGATACTAAGTCGAAATTTTCGAGTTATTATGTCGAAATTTCGAGATACTAAGTCGAAATTTCGAGTTATTATGTCGAAATTTCGAGATACTAAGTCGAAATTTCGAGATACTAAGTCGAAATTTCGAGATACTATGCCGAAATTTCGAGATACTAAGTCGAAATTTCGAGTTATTATGTCGAAATTTCGAGATACTAAGTCGAAATTTCGAGTTAATAAGTCGAAAATTCGAGTTACTAAGTCGAAATTTCGAGATACTAAGTCGACATTTCGAGATACCTATCAAAAGAAAAAAAAGTATACCTGGCCCTAATGCTCTTTCGTAACATCGTACCTATAGACATATATAAATCCTGTTACAATTTGGAGTTTAAAATAAAACTTTTCCAGAAAATTGCAAAAAGTGCATTTTTTACCCCTACTTTTACTACGTAATAAGTCAAAAGCAAGAAATAATAATATTCATTAAAAAAAAAAACAACATAAGATCTAACAAACATTCTATTGTGTAACCACGACGGATCCAAGGGCGAGCCCCTCCACACCATGTTATTTTTTATAGTTTGTCTTTGCATGTATTTTTAGCTCACCAGTGCCAAAAGCTCCCCGGACAGCTTTCAGGATAGGCGTCGTCGTCGTATGTCGTCGTCAACATTTTCTCCTACAACCCCGCTTGGCCGATTGAAGTCAGATTTCATGTGGAGCATCCATGGGATGGGGGAACGAAAGTTTGTTCGAGGGGTCCAGGTCACATGACCAAGATGGCCGCCATGCCCATATAAGTTAAAAACCCTTCAAAAATCTTCATCTCAAGAACCAGTAGGCTGATTGTCATTAAACTTGGTATGTAGCATCGGAGACTCGGGCCCATCATAGTGTGTTCAAATTATGACTCTCGGATGACGACCCAGGTCAAATTGGTACACATAGACTTTTGTATGAGAAAAAGTCAAACCTGAGTATTTTTTGGAAACTTTTGCAGCCTGTGATCTGAAAATAGGTAGATGCAGTAAGCCAAATGATTGGGTGAAACTACAAGAGTATTCAAGGTCAAAATCAAGGTCATTCCTTGACCTTGGCCCAAGGTTGGATATGAAAATTGAACATTATTTTCCACAGAAACCTCTGGGCCGTTTGTAACCAAATTTTATTTGAAAGCTTTTAGGATCAAGGAAATGACGCATTGCAAAATCATTTAGCAAATCGAATGACCCTTGCGCTGCACTTGATCTGTCAAATTGTGACGTAGACAGCATATGATGACGATATGTTTGGACCGAAATTTACAACTGCCATTATAGCCCGTTTCATAAACTCGACGACTGCGAAGGAACCCCAGCAGGCACTCAACGTTGAACTAACGTTGAAACAACGTTGAAAACGTTGTTTCAACGCTAGTTCAACGTTGAGTCAACGTTTTGTGCCTGCAGGGACATCACTGCGGGACTGCGAACGAATATCAGTTAAATGATGGAATGCCTGCTAGCGTGCATACGTACGTATGTGCCTGTGCGTGCGTGTATACCTACGAACACGCGTGCGTGCTGGTGTGTGCGTGCTGGGTGTGGTGTGTGCACGTGCGACCTACTAACAACTAAGGCCATAAGGAGACATCGCATTGGTTTTAAGTCTCATTCGAAAGTCTAAAGAAGCCCGGGATCTAGCCCACAACCCCTGGTTTATAAGGAGAGTAGCGTTACCACTACGTCATGACGGCTTCTAGTTGTGTCTTTATAAAAGACGTATCTCTTTCAACCCTGTTGACGTTACAGACACCTATCCAAACAATGTAGATCCTGATGAGATGGCTAATACTGAGCCATCCCATCAGGATTTACACTGCTGATTGCAAGGCTGCAAACGCTTTTGACTTAAGTCCAAAATGGCAATTTTGGAAGATTCCACATTCATAGATATTAAAAGTCCGCTTCAGGATGGAAATGTTACCAGCAGGAGTCCCGTAAAAGCATACTGCGGCGTCTGATTGGGGACGACACTGTTTGCTTACATGATTTTCCGTTAGAACGAAAACGAACAAAGAAGCCTTGACGCCCTTTAAAATGAGCCCCGCCAAGCGAATTTGTGTCTTCGAGCATTCCGTCATGACAAATTTTAACTGCGCATGCCCAACCATTCAGAGGGGCCAGGGATATGGCTTTCTGTCTGAAGGTTCTTCTTGATTCACTGCTTGTATAAGCGAGCAGCGAAGGTTCTGGCGAGACTGCGCGGATGCGCAGGCTCGCCTGAACCTTCGCTGCTCGCATAGGCGATAAGTACCAAAATCGCTTGACGAGGCCCAAGTAACAAATGGACTTGTTGGAAGGGTCCAACAGTAGTAATGGTACAATGGATTAAAATTCCGATCACTATAGTTAATTGTTATATACAGTGTGTGTGGTGTGTGTGTGTGTGTGTGTGTGTGTGTGTGTGAATTCGGGTTTAATGTCGCTTTCAACAATTTTTCAGACATATCACGACGGTGTCTGGTTACGACAGGGAGCTCAATGCTCACTTTTATAGTGCTGCCTCACTGAAGTATCATGTCCCAGGCACATTACATGATACCACACCCAGTCACATTATCCTGACACTGGGTCGACCAGTCCTAGCTCTACCCCGTAAATCTGAGTACCAAGCGAGGAGCAGCTAGTACCATTCTTAACGACTTTGGTATGTCGCGGCCCGGGATCGAACACGTGACCTCCCGTTCCCCGGAGCGGACACTCTACCAACTGAGCTATCGGGGCCGGTGTTATATACAGTATGTATTTCATAGGTGGTATATGTTAAATAAAATTACCTTCTACCTCCCACCAGAGATACCAAGTGAAAAGAAATACGATCACGAAGCAACCGACCGTAAAAGAAAACACCACCAGACAGCCGAAAGGGCAGCCACTTTCCCACAAAACGGGCAGACGGCCATCCGAAATAAAAAGATACAAGCAATGCATACATGCAAAAAAATCACGGTCACTGGCAGCAAATCGTGAGGTTTTTTTTTTTTTTTTTTTTGAGTTTTACGTCCCACCAACAGCTAATGTCATACGGAGACGGGACATCGGTTTAAAGACTCATCCGAAAGTCTGGAGAAGCCCGGGATCGATCCTGCGACCCCTGGTTTACAAGGCGAGTAGCGTAACCACTGCACCATGGAGGCTTCTAGGCAGCAAATCGTAACCCATTGGTGTGTGCGTATGTATGTTCGGAGGTTGGGGGGAGGGGGATTTTACATAATCCTCGCCCTTGTTTCAGTTGTGGTTTAGACAAATAACTAAATAACTGGCACAGTCCGCATGAAGGTTTTCTAACTCGTCAGTGCTCGTTCTCCGAGTAAATAAAACTCAAACAACTATAGACGGATGGAACAACGATGAAGAATCGGCAGCATCAAATAACTGAATTACTGGAAGAAAAAAAAAACGACAAACTTAGTTGGGCCCACCCGAGACAGTGCATCAGGTTTTGTTTTGTTTGATTTGAGGTTTAACGTCCCCGTCAACACAATAAAGGTCATTTTGAAGACGTTGCTTCCAATTTTGTGGGACTTTTACCCGACATTGAGATGAAATGACATCTCAAGCCCTGCCGCCCAATGAAACCAGGGTTTATAAGCATGGACGGGCCGACTCGCACCGCTTTGCCTGGGCAGGCTTAGATCCTCTAAGTGGTTTACCAGTACTCGTGTGCAGATCGTTTTCAGCTCTGCGTGGAAGCATTATTCAGCCCATCTATTTCTTCAAGACCCGATGGGCGGGAGTCGACAGAGCATCAGGTACCAACCGACATTACGTACAATCAAAAAATAAGCTGGAGCCGTCATAGAATCTCGAGACCGACACGCCGGCGAGCAATTTATTTGTTTGTTTGAGTTGAGGTTTAACGTCCTCATCAACACTGTGTTGAGGTTTAACGTCCCTATCAACACTGTACAGGTCATTTTGGAGACGTTGCTTCCAATTTAGTGGAACTTTTATCTGACATAGTGCTGAAATGACATCTCAAGCACGTCGCCCAATGAAACCAATAGGGGATATAAGCATGGATGTTCGACTCGCACCGCTTTGCCTGGGCAGGCTTAGATCCTGGCGGCGGTTTACCAGTACTCGTGTGCGGCCGGTTTCAGCTCTGCGTGGAAGCATCATTCAGTCCATCTATTTCTTCAAGCCCCGCTGGACGGGGGTTGCCGGCGACCAGTTCAAGAGTGAAGCCTATGTTTTATTCTGTTGTATGAATTGGCTGTTGCGTGATTCTAATAGATGTATTGTTCTGCACACCTCTGAACAAATATTGGTAACCCATACTGCTCTAATTTTAAATCTGCTTAAATACTTTCCAATAATATAGTTTTGTTGAATAGTTCTTTCTTGGCCTCCGGCCCGACCCCGTATCACCACATCCAGAGAAACGAACCTTGGATCATAGTGTCAACTGTCCTTTTCATATGCCCGTCTGTCTGACTAACTTGACAGAGAAGTAAAGTCTTTCCTTCATATTAAAGTTAGAAGCTGGTATTTCATCCCACAGGAACACAAAGCGAAAATATAATCCGTCCGTCCGTCCGTCACCTCTTCAGCTAGTAAAAGTCTTAATAAGCCCAGTCTGTCCGGCCTACTACAGTCTAAAAACGCAACATGTTCACAAGTCATAATATTGAAAACCCCTGTAAATCCAACTTTACATCGAGAAAACTGTGGTTTACAGGGATCTGCATTTTCTATTTTCTGCTCCAAAACCTATGTTGTGGGTAGTCGTTGATGAGGCAGTTATAATGAGCCTCACGACCTATGATTGGAGAACAAGCCGTGATAACACCAACCAATGGACGGTCCCATACATCCATGCTTGAAGAAATAGATTGGGCTGCATTTTGGTTCCACGCAGAGCTGAAAACAACCGCACATCAGTACTGGTAAACCGCTTGGAGGTTCTAAGTATGCCCAGAAAAAGTGTTGCAAATCGGACCGATCATATATATAAACCCTTTTGGTTTAATTGGGCGGCAGGGCTTGAAAGGCCTAAACAGTATTGACGGGGTGTTAAACCTCAAATCAAACAAACAAGCCAACCAATGGAAGGCTAGGATTATATCGTTTAACGACATATTATGTTGAAAAAACGAGATCTTTAACCAATGAGAGGTCAAGATCATGTCGAATGGAACAGAAAACAAAAATATGTCGTTTTTGTTTTCTGTTCCATTCTAATTTCTTTTGTTCAAAATTCCACTCTTCTTTTTCAGAGTGGAACAGAAAACAAGAAAAATGTCGTTTATATCGTTTAAACGACATATTTCTTGTCGACATATTATATCGTTTAAACGACATATTTCTTGTTTTCTGTTCCACTCTGCTTTTATTGTTTTAATTTCTGTTCTGCTAGATACTAGAACGCATCACGAAAATACGCCTATATATTTTTGACCGCCTTGAACCCCACTATTATATGGTAAAACTGGGGTTTACAGGGGTAAACCTTATTTTTCTTATTTCTGCTCTAAAATATAGATTGTGGGTACTCGTTAGAACCGCCTCATCATTTTTTAACGGAAATGTTTTGCTTTTATGCGGCAAAGTTTACAATGTATTTGTATAGGTGTGTTTTCGTAATGGGAAATGTCCCTTCCCAGGTTTCGTATTTACAGGCATTTATTCTTAGACAGTAGGACACACCGTGTGTTCATAATTGTTTTATTGCCCTCTGTGATCTAATACTCTCTGTAGCAGATCAAAGGCGGCCTTTAGTAGCTCTTTAGTGATTGAGGCACGTAAGGGAAAAATCAATAAGATACACTCTAGTCAACACTTAGTAAGCTATTGATTTTCCCCAAGGAGGCCCCTTACCTGTTGAAGACAGAGGACATCTCTTTAGTCAGCACTGCGGGCTATATAATATTATGCAATGAAATGATAGTCCTCAATTATCAAGAATAAATGCCTTTAAGAATTTTCTCAGTCGTATAATTGCACTGAAAATGTAAATAATATGGAACTGATCAAACTAATTCACAGCATTTCATGTATATACTTTTTCAGGTAGATTCAAAGTCAACCTGCCGAGAATGGCCTTCATTTTTGAGGCACTTTTTCAAGGTATTTTTGGTGCACAGTTGATTGGAATATCGATGCTTGGGTTACATGGTGCTGGAAAGACAACTATATTGCATAAGCTTAAATTAGGAGAAATTGTGACTACAAGTCCAGGTATGATCAATGGCCTGGTAGTATGGCGGCAGTAAAAATGGCCCCCCTGCCCTTCATCATAGCGTAAGTTACATTTCCAAGTCCTTTAGGATCATCGATTTCACTGCGGAATTCAGAACATAAAATAGAGACACTGACGATGCCTAATTGGCCGAGGCTGCCTAGTCTGGCTAAGAAAACCTTGTACTCTCCGTAGTTTTCAGTTCTGTGCTGTAGTCTTTGCTTCCAAATGATTACCATTTAAATTCACCACGGCTAGTGTTAAGGGAATGTGTGGCGGCCGTAAAAGTCTTCCTGTTCTTCATCATAGTCTGGTTATATTTTCTAGTCCTTTGGGGTCATCGATTTCACTGCGGAATTCGGGAAATATCTGAGGGTCACTAATGAGGTCTAAGTGGCCGAGGTTGGCTAGTCAGGACAAGACAAATCTTGCACACTCCATAATTTTCAGTTCCGTGTTGTAGTCATTGTTTCCAGAGGATTACTCTTTTTTTAGACTATTTGGGCCCCGTCAAGCGATTTTGGTACTTATCGCCTATGCGTGCAGCGAAGGTTCAGGCGAGCCTGCGCATCCGCGCTGTCTCGCCAGAACCTTCGCTGCTCGCTCATACAAGCAGTGAATCAAGAGGAACCTTCAGACAGAAAGCCATATCCCTGGCCCCTCTGAATGCCTGGGCATGCGCAGTTAAAATTTGTCATGACGGAATGCTCGAAGACACAAATTCGCTTGGCGGGGCTCATTTAATCCCTTAAAAGCAAAACGGCACAGCATATAACACTGTATGCGTATTTGTTTTCTTATTTTTAGAGAAATGAATACATGGCCTAACATTTAACCCTTCTCTTGCTGAATATTCAGATTAGCCACACCCATTTCTGACTTTAAACCAATCAGATTACTTGATATAATTTATTCCTACAAATTCATAAATGGAATGTCAAACAGTGTAGATCCTGATCAGATGGCTTATCAGAAGCCATCTGATCTGGATCTACGCTGTTTCCAAAGATAGGGGTTGTCGTGAACAGCATGATAAGAGTTAAATCGTCTACCTGACAGTCGAAATGGGCTTACATGTGAGCGTACCAAACAAGTATATACACTGGGGTTCTTTGCCAAACAGGAATTAATTATTAATTCAGACAAATACGAGTACAAACAACTAGAAATCATGGGAATTGTGTCTCAAATCATACGCTTGCCTAAAATGCTAAATGTTTAAGGGGCCATAATTGAATACATTTTTTAAGATATTTTTTTTCAAAAGATAATCAGGTTTATCTACTAATCATTCTCTATCAGTCTGACGAGTTTCAAGGCAATAACTTAACCCTTTTTGTACCAAATGGAATCTTCCACCTTATATATGGCAGAAGTTCATTTCGAGATTTAGGGGTGTGTGGACGTGTTTTCTTCAAAATGTATTTGGAAAATGGCTGAACTTTTCGCAAACAGTGTAGGCCCTGATCAGACGCCGCGTTCTGTGGAGTCTGGTCTGGGCCTTCACAGTTTGCCAGGCTACATGTTTTGGGGTTTCCGGTACCAAATATCTTAAACAATTTTCGAGATTGTTCATAGGCCCATAACTCAAGACCCAAGACAAAATATGGATCATTTAATTTTTCATGAGGAACCCCTTTATACGAAATTTCGAAACGCTAACATGCATGATTTTTAGAAGGTGATGACCTTTCAGGTTTCACCTTCTTATGTGTCAACCGACACTGAAGTCCCGCGACGTGCTTCAAGAAAAATAGGTATGTATTTTTAATGAATAGACGCGCATGTACCATTTGATAAGTGGAAATGATATGCAGATTGTCAAAGTGAGGAAGCCAATTGCACAAACAACGAACTTCAGACATAAGGCGGCAGGGCTTGAGATGTGATTTCATCTCAATGTCGGGTAAAAGTCCCACAAAATTGGAAGCGACGTCTCCAAAATGACCTTTACAGTGTTGATGGGGACGTTAAACCTCAAATCAAACAAACAAACGAACTTCAGAGTAAAATGCCGTAAAATTAGCTCTAGATTTCAAATTGATCTCGATTCGCAGCTTTGACATGACCTAGTTTACTTTGAGCGAGTTCAGCTGACCAACTAAAGTTAACTAACGTTAAAGAAAAGTAGGGGAGTGAGTGAGTGTGTTTCAGTTTTACGTTCCACCAACAGCTAAGGTCATACGGGGACGGGGCCTCGGTTTAAGACTCATCTGAAAATCTGGGAGAAGCCCGGGATCGATCCAGCAATCCCTGGTTTATCAGGAGAGTAGCATAACCACTACACCACAGAGGCTTCTAGAAAAGTAGGGGAGACACTAAGCTTTAATATATTCTTGTACAAAGTTCTGAAGCATGCTGCCAACATTCCAACAGATGACCTTATCATTCCCCCACCCCAATTAGAAGCGGTAGGAAGCATGTTTTTGTTGTTGTTGTTGTTGTTGTTGTTGTTTTTTTCTGGGGTGGGGGTGGGGTGGGAGGAGGGGGTGTTCAGGTGCCCTCTGCAAAAACAGACATCTACAAGGGATCCTTCTTCCCTACAAAAATTAGAGACTTGAATGCACTTCCATTTCATCAGCGGAAGGTGCAAACGTTTACTTCCTTGGCGAGAGCTAGGGGCTAACTTCCCTTCTCACAGGTCGTTGAATGTCATTTGATGTGTCACCAGTAACGATTCAGATTCAGATTGAGAACTCTACTGACATCAAGAAAATGTCATCAACACCAATCGAATTTGCCCTCGATTAAATCGAAAGTATAAACATGTTTTCAAGTTGGACGTGATTTTTCCAACACTTGCCTGTAAATGCAGAGCCAAATTTTCAAACATTTGGTATACTGAAGTTGGAAATAATCGATTTTCGGATTGCATAAAATTTTCCACCGTCCGCCGTATTCGTTGTTGCTAGACAAGGCTTCAAACTCTCATACCAAGCTGCAGCTGGGTTGAACTCTAGTCAGCTCTAGCACGCAATATTCCTACTCGGCGCATTTTGGTGCAAGTCTAGTTAACTCTTGTTAACTCTAGTACGTCAACTGAACTCGCTCAAAATCTTGAATGAGTTGACAGTATGACTGGCTATACTACGGCCTTCACTTTTGCATGGATATATTTCTGTAAATCATCAGGAAAATATGACTTTATATCTTAAAATCCATTAGCCCTCACGTTTATAGTACATGCATACATACTTATTCCGGACTGTGGGTGCTTGTTAAAACCGCCGTGTCGAGGCCTTTCTGATGAGTTCGCGAGGCTTTTTTTTAGCCCAGGTCTGAATTTGTTTACTGATGTGTATTTGGTTTGTTTGATTTGACGTTTAACGTCCCCGTCAACAATGTATAACGGCCCCGCCCACCGGGGCTTGAAGAAACGAACTGGGCTGCATGATGCTTCCACGCAGAGCTGAAATGGACCGAACATAAGTACTGGTAGACAGTTTAAAGGTTCTAAGCCTGCCTAGGAAAAGTGGTGTGAGTTGGATCGTCCATGCATATAAACTCTATCGATTGCATTGTGCGGCAGGGGCTGAGATGTCATTTCATCTCAATGTAGGGTAAAAGTCCGACACAATTGGAAGCAACGACTCCAAAATGACCTATAAAGTGTTGACTGGGCGTTAAACCTCAAATGAAACAAATAAACAAAACTGTATAGTCGCGCTTGCAATTTCGTTGGGACTTTTACCTAACATTGAGGTAAAATAACATTTAAAGCCCTGCCGCCCTATTAGACCAATAGGATTTATGCATGGACTTTCCGACTCATATTCGTTGTTACGTAATGCACACATCCGCTTACCAGCTAGCTTCAATTTCTCGTAACGGTCAAAATAAGGCTCTCATAAACCCTTGAATGGGTCTGAATTCAAACCTCAGAGTTGACCAAGCCTGTTTGGTTCACGACATATTATAGCAATGGTTTATACGGCCCCAATGAGGAGTGACCGAAGTGATATGGTACACACAACAACTGTGTTTGAATATGGTACACACATGACTTTAAGCCGATCGGTTGTTTGAAACGTCCTCTTGCATGTGTTCGATGTATCTCCTTAAACGCTTATTCTGTCCTTTTTAGATGAAAATACCCTAAGCACTGGTCCAGAAATCAAGTCTGTAGGGAAAAGCGGGGCTCTTCAATTGAGGGTATTGCACAGATGTGGCGCTGGAATGGCCCTCATTTTTATCTCGGTGTGGTTCCCGCACCCATTGCATATGAAAAGACATATTTTTCCCTGCTCTACTAATACTAATAGTTACCAGCCATCCACAAAACTCAGTTGTAAAGGCAGCACTCACTCTTAAGATTACAGCAGTTAGTTTAATGTTTTGAGGATAGACTAACCTTACGGCTGCGGTTATCTTTAAATATCTACATATCCAGTGTAAAGCCTAATTTAAACCTGTAGAAAACAATGTAGTTCATACTTCCATGCATGGTTTTCGGTTATATCAAGTGTCGCTAGTCTAAACCACGGTTCTCTACGATCTGATTGGGCGTTGGGGACGTCAACGTTGTTCCGCTCTTTGGAGAAAAACAGCGTGTAAATGTTTTCAGCTTTAAAAGTTTGCCCAATTCGGCCAGTGATGAGGAGCAAAGAATATAAATATATAAAAAAAATATTTGTTCTGCTGTTCATGAACGTTTGAACGACAGCGGGTCGCTAGCAAAGTTTACATTCGGGGTTTATCTACATTGCCGGCGACCCACTCAGTTCATATTTTCATGAACAGCAGACAAATAAAATTCATTTCTTAAATGACATTTTGTCCGCTATTACTTGGAGTATTTTCATAACATTTATATTAATCTAACAAATTCGACGTATAACTGTTTAAAAAGTATGTTTGTTAGAATTAAAAAATAAGTTTAGCAATGATTTACCTTTATGGATTCATCTTTTTATCAAACAGCTCGAAAATGCCCTTTTTCTCAGAAACCCATCGAAACGATAGGCCCTTTAACATGGGGGTAATACCATATTCTATACCTCGACCGAGCCGGTATTGTGTAAAGCTGCTGTCGACCGAGAAATACGGGTTTCCGGTAATCGATGGTGTAAGCGAGGGTATGTTGAGCATAAAGCCCTTAAGGACTGGAAACTTAGCATTTTAAAACTAGTGAATAAACGCATTTCTTTCTATTCTCAAAATACTAACTTATTACCTCCTAAGCCTAAGACGTCTTTACGTCATCTTAAACTAGGTATTCAAGAATTTCATAAGAAGTTTGTTTTGGCCCCTGCAGACAAGGCCGCTAGCAACGTCGTCGTTGTGTGACGGCTCCACTATATTAACACGCTTAAGCAGGAGCTTGGTGGTGAACTTCAGCCTTTAGGTGAAGAGAGAGCTATAGTAGATGAACATATTTGTCATTCAGCCACCACGGTTGCTGTGTGTGTTACCGAAGGCCAAGACAAGCTTCCTACGCTATACTGGTTACCAAAACTTCAAAAAAGACCTTACAAAGCACGGTTTATTGCAAATTCTAGCTCTTGCACTACCACTGAACTTTCTAAATTATTAACTTCCTGTCTTACTGCTATTAAAATGCATGTGATTAAATATTGTGATAAAGTCTTTGAAAGATCAGGAAGAAATCTGTTTTGGTCTATAAAAAAATCGAATGAGGTTGCAAATAAATTGAAATTCAGACGTTTTCGTGCTTCAAGTCTGTCTACTTACGATTTTTCCACTCTTTACACTACACTTCCTCATAATCTTATAAAAAAACTGAATGATTTAATTGAATGGGCTTTTCACAGAGAAGATTCTCTCAATCTTGCATGTAATGTCAGAAATGCATTTTTCACTTCTAAAGAGCATAAGAATTATACACTTTGGTCATGTCAGAAAGTGTGTGATGCCCTCACCTTTCTACTTGATAATATTTATATTAGATTCGGTACTAAATTATTTAGACAAATTGTGGGTATTCCGATGGGTACGAATTGCACACCTCTTGTGGCTGATCTGTTCTTATTGTTGTCGCTTTCCATTGATAACCAATCTGAAATTATTGAAGCTTTTAGCTCCACTAATAGATATTTAGATGATTTATTAAATATTAATAATACCTATTCCGAATGTTTGATCAGTCAGATTTACCCCCCAGAACTTCAGTTAAATAAAACAAATTCTTCTGATACCGAGGCCCCGTTTTTGGATTTATATCTATCTATTGTAGATGGGTTTGTTTCGTGCAAAATTTATGATAAACGCGATGACTTTGATTTTGAGATTGTAAATTTTCCTTTTTTGGATGGTGATGTTCCTCGTGCGCCACCCTATGGCGTTTATATTTCGCAATTAATTCGATTTGCTAGAGTGTGTAGTCATGTAGCTGACACCATCACTCGTAATAAATTATTAACGGCTAAACTTCTTAATCAGGGTTATCGGTACCATAAACTACGCAAAGCCTTTTCAAACTTTTATAGACGCCATTCTGATTTAATTTCAAATTTCAATATTGGACTTAGACATAGACATAGACATAGAAATTTTATTTTTCGTCGATTTTATCATAACAGATAACATACGCCCTTATGGGCTTGTACTTCGACAAAACATTTGTAAATCAACACAGTAATATCACATGCAGACACATAAATAAATATTTTGTAAAAAAAAAAAAAAAAAAAAAATAATAATAATAACATTATATATCACAGCATGCAGGTATAGTACATATATTACATTTAGACATGATCTATACTATATTAAAAATTTAAGGATTCTGTGAGAGAAGAAGGCAACTGCTGGGCCATACCCCTCTGCGCATCAGACACCAGAGCGCGTGCTGCACAAACATTCCGACTTCCCAAGTTACAGGTTAATAAAATTCTACATAAAAATAAATATTAAATAAGGGAGGGGGGAGGGGCGCGACTGAAAATCTCTTCAGTCACAAATGCCAGAGGAGAAGATCAGTAAAAACTACACAAAGCCTACTGAAGCATCCCACCCCCAACCTAATCATCCTCCTGTGGGAATCTACACTTCGTCATCTCCTCTCCACGAAAGAGACAGAGCTTAAATGATGAACTCACATTAAGCCCTGGAAAAAAAAACGAAAGCGAAATGGAGGAGACAACACTGTAGGCCCACCAAGAGCAGTATGGCTAAAAGCTGTTGTAATAAAGTAATAATTAACTGGTATGAGCAGTATAGCTAAAAGCTGCAATGAAAAGTAATAAATAACTGGATATTATAAGATGACAACTTAAAATATATCAGTAGGGAAAAAACATAAAACTATGAGAAAAAACACAAGACGGAACAAAGAAATAAAATGTATCTTTAAAACAATGTAACAGAAGAAATCAGGTTTTGCAAGAAGTACACTTACAGCTGATGTCGTCCCAGGTACGCAGCAGCCTCTTGAACTGAGGGTAGTTCTCTGCTTGTCTCATATCATTTGGGAGGCTGTTCCATACCTGGGTCGCCTCATACCGGAAGGACTTCAAACCATACCTTGTACTCCTGACTTGAGGTACAGTGACTTGTCTCTTGAACCTGAAATCATAGTTTGAAACTTTTTCATTTTCCAGGTCTTGTAAGTAGGCTGGAGATATGTTATTCAGTATTTTAAAAACTTCGCCACCCATAGCCTTCAGACGTCCTATATGTAGTGGACTTGCATTGTTTTCGGCTAAAAGAACCTGATAAGGTGAGCTAAAATCATCGTTTATAAATCTTAGAGCCCTTTCTTGAATTTTTTGATTTTATTAGTGTTACCTTTGCTTCAAAAATGCCAGGCTAAAGGGCAATAGTTAAAATTTGACATAATAAAAGATTTATAAATGGTGCGCTTGCCTTGTTTTGTCAGAAAGCGACCCAAACGTTTTAAAATAGCTAGTTGTTGTGACGCCTTTTTACAGATTTCAGAAATATGTTTATCATAAAATCATAAAATTAAAATCAATGTTAACACCTAAGAGTGTTACACTGTCGTCGCAAGCTATGACAGTGTCATTGATTTTAAGAGATGTAATTGCATCATGCGTTTTCTGGCCTATACTTATTGATTGGAATTTTTCAGGGCTAGCCTTCATAAAATTTGCAGAGAACCAATCTATCATTAAGATGCTTTCATTTTGTAAAGTATCCTTTAAAATATCAAGATTTTTTATGGTTAAAAGACAGGGTATTGTCGTCTGCATAGTTATAAAGGCTACATTCTTTTGTGATATAAAATATATCATTTATAAAAATATTAAAAATCAAGGGACCTAAAATTGATCCTTGTGGAACTCCTTTAAAAAGTGGTTTCCAGCTGCTTGTATTGGATCCCAGCTTAACCCTCTGCCATCTGCCACTCAGATAACTGCCCAAGAGAGATACTGCCTCAGAAGACAGTCCATAGGCCTGCAACTTTGCTTGTAATAAATCGTGAGGAAGACAGTCAAATGCCTTGGACAAATCCATGAGTATAGCAGCTACACATTCATGGTTGTCCAATGCCATTCTCCAGTCTTCCAGCAAACGTAGTAGGGTAGTCTGGCAACCAAAACCTTTTCTGAAAGCTGACAGAAAAGGGTTAAAAATCTCCTCAGAGTACTCAGCAAGTTGGTCATGCATTGCCCTCTCATAAATTTTGGATATTGTTGGGAGAATACTTACTGGTCTATAGTTCTCCTTATTAAGATGATCTTTTTATGCAAGGGCAGTACCTGACCATCCTTCAGCCCTGGAGGAAATTCACAGGTTAAAAAACTCCAGTTTATAAGGTTAGCGACAGTATGACTTACTTGAAGTGCACAGAGTTTCAAAATTTTGGCCGAAATATTGTCAGCTCCAGTGGCTTTTTTATAATCATAATTTTGAAGGTTTGATCTGGAGTGACTGGTTTAAATGAAAACTGTTCTAAATCTTTGGGCAAATTTTGTTTAATGTTCTTAATGCTAGGATGATCAGAGAAACTGTTATCATACTGATCGCTATCCTTACCAATATCTTTTGCAACAAGGTCTATCGGAACCCGAATTTTATGGTGACTTAGTGTATAAAATTAAAAATATATAACCGCAATGACTTCAGCACCCAATTTCGTAAAATCATTCCTCGATATAAAAAGATTGGGTACAACATAGATGTTATACGACAGACTGCATGCATGGTAGTTAACCCAAACACGGTTGGCAACTTTGTTTCCCTCTTTAATTGCACGCCGGTGGGTCAGGCCTCAGATTCTATGACGGTTCCAACGTAAAGGCTTATTGAGAATAAGAGAGTTCTAATTCAAGGTAATGTTGGTTGGTGCCTGATGCTCTGTCCCTGGTTGGGCCCATCGGAGTCTAACTGTTGGTTTTCTTTTGCTCCAGCATTTCAGTGGTTTCTTGCTGTCGAGTCCTCACCGTTGTCTCACCACTGTGGTTCTTTGATTATTTGTGTTCACGGAGATGTTGCACTGATGAGTTAGGAGGCCTTCATGCGGGCTGAACAAATTATTTGTCTAAATCGCGACGGAAGTAAGGGCGAGGATTGTGGCCACGTAAAATCGATTTAAGCCCCCCAGTGGAAATCTTTCCACTGACCGTTCCAAGGCGGTTCTTCTGTGGCGGTTTATTAATGTTGTTGTTTGTTACTTACTGTGTGTATCACTTGTGTATTTTATTTTGGATGGCCATATGACCATTTTGTGGGAAAGAAACTGACCTTCCGTTGTTTAGGTTTCCATTATGGTCTGGTCGCTTCATGTTTGTGTTTCTTTCCCTTTGTTGTCTTTGATGGGTGGAGTAAATTAATTGTATCGATTCCTGATCTTTGTTTTACTTCTACTTTTCGACCTAGGAGTACGGATGTCGACAGAGGAGGGTCTTCGATAAATTCGCTGTTTGTTATGTTTGTGTATGTCTGTCTATTTTCGTGGGGTCAAACCGTTTGTGAAATAATTTGCTGTTGCTTCAAGTGTTTTGGAAGTCTGACTAATTTTAATAGCTTGTTTTGACGCTGAGCGGAATATATAAAGTAAGTATTTCCGGAGAAATGCGTGGCTCTCATTCAGTGTCAAGGAATATGGCGGGCGAAATGATGCAGATAGACGATTACCTTTTATTTCTGTTTATATGCAACTGTGGAACTACTTATAGTTTCGTTGATACGGCTGTCGATGAATTGAACGTTTGCTGGGTACACTTGTCCACGTTACTGGATACGGATGTCGATGATTTAACGAGAATGTAACGGACAGATTTACTGGAAATTAACCCCAGTTAAACAATAAAATAACTTACATTCTTCGTCAGGCTTTGTTTGTTTGTTTGAAATGAGGTTTAGCGTCCCCATCAACACTTTTAGGTCATTTTGGAGACGATGCTTCCAATTTTGTGAGGCTTTTATCAGACATTCAGATGAAAATATCATCTAAAGCCCTGTCGTCCAATAATACAAATGCATTGGGAGGTTTGACCCAGACCAATTTGCCTGGGTAGGCTTAGTCCTTCTACCAGGACTCATTTGTGGGAGAGACTAAATAACGGAGAGATAAGGATGGAGTTATTCTTAGTGACTGTTGCGACTTTAAGAAACCAATCCGCACAAAACATTCATTTTTCTTCATGGCTCCCAGTGAAATCCGCCTCATAGTGCAGATTTAAGTAATAGTAATCTCAAATGGAAAGATTCCTTTCTTTGCTATAGAAAACAGCGCGTTGTTGCTAATGGTGAATCTTTAGAGTGGGCACCAATTTTGTCTGGAGTTCTACAAGGGACTGTTCTTAGTCCACTGTTATTCTCCCTGTACATCAATGATATTTCCACTGACATTGTCTCAGAAATAAGCCTGTTTGCAGATGACTGTGTTTGCTACCGGAAAATTAAAGATACAAAGGTTATTCAGATAACCAGGAAGAGATCAAATGACATTGAGGCGTCTTACACCTTAGAGGAAACAGTTCTCGAGAACGTGGATTCTATTAAATACATTGGTGT
This sequence comes from Lucinisca nassula, assembly GCA_963580285.1. Taxonomy (NCBI): domain Eukaryota; kingdom Metazoa; phylum Mollusca; class Bivalvia; order Lucinida; family Lucinidae; genus Lucinisca; species Lucinisca nassula. The sequence goes on from OY757025.1 coordinate 61,717,556, forward strand.
GACAATCGCACACGATTTGAGATGGAATACACATCTTTGGCTTAACAAATGCTGTGTTTCTACTAACTTGCTGAAAAAAAAGGTCGGTAGGTAGGAGAAACCTTTTTACGAGGATATTATTTCATTTGTTTCTCCCGAAAAAAAAAAAATAAAATAAAATAAAACACGGTCGGGCCTGTATTTTTTATGTGTTTTTGTACATGCTTTTTGTTAATAAAATTGTCATGTCGAGACTTGCGCTGTATATCATGATTCATTTAAGATGCTCAAAAAAGTCATTTATGTAATCTGGGAGGTACTAAATTCCAAGAAATACAAAAATGTACTTAAAACTCGAAATTACTTTGGGAAAATGGGGTAGGGTCGGAAATTGAAAATGGTAGGGTCTGCGTTTATTATTTTATTTTGTTCTTCTACCGATAAAATAGTCGTGGGGTGTCTGAGGCAGGGTCGGTCGGGTTAGCGGAAACACAGCTATTTTTAGCTCTTAGCAACATGTGTACTAAGGATTCTGAAGCGAAATCTTCATCAGTGTCCTTAAGATGTAAAAGAGGCAACATATAAAGGACTCGTTCGCCCAATCTTGGAGTATGGTAGTTGTATCTGGGACCACAGCAGAGTGGTCCTTAATGAAGAAATTGAAACAGTTTAGAGCTGCTAGATTTATAACAAGCAATTACTGCTTTGAAACTGAGAGCATGACTGGAATTCTAGAAAAATTAAGATAGGAGTCTCTCAAGAGAAGGAGAAAAGACAGTAGGCTCATACTTTTATACAAAGGTATAAAGGGTGCTGCCACCTTTCCAACAGATGACATTGTTCTCCCAGCTAGGCACTATAGAAATCATCATTCAATGGCGTTTCAGACCATTACTGCAAGAACTGACATTTATAAAGAATAATGTTAGAGATTGGAATGCCCTTCCCGATTCGATTATTTCGACGGCTGAAGGTGCAGAGGATTGTGTAGCTAAGTTTACCTCCTTGGTGAGAGCTAGGCACTAACTTCCCATCACAGGTCCTGGTGTATGAATGCCATTTGGCGTGTCACCATTTACAAATCTGATTTTGAATAGTCATAGCATAAATCATGTATTTGAACACCAGTACATGAAATGTAGTTTTCATATTTCGTCGACAGCCGTATCAATCAGACTACGAAACCATCAACGGTCGTATCGCTAATAATCGACATCCGTATCCCGATGTTTTTCAAAGGTCTATAAAACCTCCCAAAGTGCATGACTTATGTCAAACTCACGTTGTTGTTGAAGCTTAAATGGTAGATAAAATATATAAGGCGTTTTATTGCTTTCGTACTTTTCATAAAGCATTAATTAATGATATTCCACGAAAACTGATTTTTTCGAAAGAACCGGTATTTTATACTGTGTTTCAGCGTCACAACTATCTATCTATCTATCTTTCATACTGAGTCGGTCATTTCTTATACTGAGTCTTTAAACACACTGGTCAATACATACGTTCAGGCTGCGTAGCGGTCGCATAGGCTTCGTATTTTGGACGCATAGGCTTCGATGAAAAATGGCGGATGACAGTTCGTCAATGCAGGTAAGAAACTGTTTTTACGTTAATCTAAATGTTGTGTTGCATTGTCCGATACTGACATCTGCCTTACGGACCACTTTATTAATGTGCGGCTTTGTCTGTTGCAAGAAAAAGTTTTAAAAACGGAAAATAGAAAAATAGACCCCAAAAGAAATTTGTCACTCAACACAGATTTCACTTTGGTCCGGTCGCCCTATGTAACTACACGTTTTTGGCTGGTATTCTGGCCGATAAATTGTGAATAACGATAATGAAATCGAAAAGCTAATATGCAACTTTCGTAATATCTTTTGCGAAAAATAAAAATCTGGATTTTTCGATACAACGCGCATAGCTTCGTTACCTATTACAACGCAGAGGCTGCGAACAAAATTTGAAAGCCCTGTTTTATGTAGAATAATAGCGAATGATATTTAATTAATGTCAAGGAATCAGTCAACCAGCGTTAGTTGGTGGTGCTAAAGACATTCTGTATCATTTATCCCGAAAACATTTTTAGTCCCAGCTATGCATATACATGTACAGCATTTTGATTCGAATGCACAAAATCTGTCAATCTACATTTATTTACACCGCCTTTCATAAACTCGGCAAGTCCTCGTCAAATCTATTAAGTACTAAACCAAATAATATTTGCACTGTATAAATTTCTGTCGTGTTTTTTTTTTTTTACAAAGCACGTGGCTTCGCAGGTTACAGAGATGGGAAGACGCATTACGAAAACACGCCTTTTAAAATACCACTTAAAAGATAAAAAGCTTTCAGATAAAACATTCTGATAGTTTTAATATTTCTGCTCAAGACATAGTGTGTGGGAACTTGTTACAACCGCCCGGACCAGGGGGTTTTAACGCGTATCCACAATCTGTGTTTCTGAGCAGAAATAAGGAAAACAACGTATATCCCTTTAAAGCTCAGTTTTACTATATAAAAGTTGGATCTAAGGGGGTCAGAATTATATAGGCATGTTTTCGTGATTCTCCGACTTCTATTTAAATACTTGAATCGAAAACCTGCAGCTCCTACAAAACTTCAGCAAAGGTCCATTAATCGCGCCTGCACTGGCTGATCCGAGTCTTCGTTTTTCGATAAGAGAAGCATTTGTTCATTAAACAGTAAACATATAAGCTAATTCTAGCCTTTGTAGGATCAAAGAAGAAAAAAAAATGCAAGACTTTTCTTAATCTCAGATCTATTTTCAAGCTCTGTCCTTGCATCATGATTTTTTGCTTACCAGACTGTCGTCTGCAACATAGCCTATCAGAATCTGAATTTCAAAGTGACTGAGAATATAAATTCAGAAAAATACTTGCTTGCAATGATTTTCGTGAAATCATTCTTCAATATAATAAGATAAGGCAGAAAAAATTGTTTTTGCTTTACGGCCTTTTTCATAACTCTGTGACGGCTCCGGCCTAAAGATTTACTTTTTTAAGAAAGTCAGTCGGCTGGATGCTTATTTATGGATTTAAACTGCTTCCTTTAACCCTTAAATTACAATTTAAAGCAAAAAGTGAAGACCCTGATAAGACGCTGCGTTTGGTCCTTCAATTCATGGAATTTGAGCAAACAGTGTAGACCCTGATTAGACGCCGCGTTTGGCCCTTCAATTCATGTAATATGAGCAAACAGGGTAGACCCTGATTAGACGCTGCGTTTTGCGGCATTAGATCTGGACATACACTGTTTGAAAAGCCCAATCCATGACCTATGGATTGCCGTATTACGCAGCACGCTGACCTCTCTTCGATAAAAATAAACGCTACTGTTTCTATATACAAGTTCCCTGAATTTCCGACAAATCAGTGATAATCACGTGGACTTAAGCACTGTAGAGCTACTTGCACTTTTTTACTTTGTGTCGATTGATAAATAATCGACCCAAAAACTAGTATTTGCCTTTTCAAAAAGTCAACGGGTCATTTATATTTAGCAATTGCAAGTATGCTTTATATGTGAGGGTTTGAGATGTAATTTCGTCTCAGTGTCGGGTAAAAGTCCCATAAATTCGGAAACAATGTCTCAAAAATGACCTGAATGATGTTGTCGGTGACTTTAAGCTCAACACAAACAAAAAGGTTCCACTTAGTCATGCGCTGTGACATGAGAAGATTCTCTACCAATAATGAATTGACATACAACCGTTCGTTAGGGATACCAACCTAGGCCGAATTCATCTGGAGCCAATGGCTAGCTTTGGCTACTTTGGTTGCTGTTTCATTTTCCTATATCACGCCTACGGCAAGGGTCAAAGTTAGGCAAATCCATAAACACCCAATCAAAAATGAAGACTGCTACCTCCATTTAAAGAGTGCTCATGAGTGCGCATGCGTGGAAATCCGGACGAATCAACCGTAAGAAAACCTGAAATGTAAAAAGGCCCCTGTTTATACTGTCTGCTGCAACTTCTTAAAGTTTTTTTTTTCTTTCTTTTTTTTTTTTTTTTTTTAATAATATTTTCGCTTATAGGCAAACAGTGTGGACCAAGATCAGACTGGATCAGGAGCAGTCTTAGATTGGTCCAGGTGACATTTGAAGAAAGCAGAAGATGACTAAGCAGACGACATTTTTAGTGATTGACATGTAAGATAGCTATCTTCAAAGCTGCTGCTTCCCTCACTAAATTCCTGATCACAAGTTTCAGTGGACTCAAATATATAAGGATGAATATCTAAATTGAAGTCCCCTCAAAGAGTGGCCAGTTCTTGCTTATTTTGCTCCATTTTAAGCTTCTGTTTTACACTCCAACATTGCTACATATGCATATTCAGTACACAGCAAGCTTATAGATTCCTCATGGATGACGTCAGGGCATATCTGTGGTTAATTGGAATTTTCAAGGTCAGTTCAGTAGCAGAGTAAATGGCTGGAGATTACACAGTGATAAAATCCTTATCAGACCACTTAGTAACCTACAGTATTCAGTTGAAGAAAGGGTTTATTTATGTTTACCTATTTATTGTAACAGATTATCGCTTTCCTGTCTCCTTTAACAGATTTGTTGAAGACAGACTTACCAAGTTTATGAACGGTAGTGTACATTGACATATGTTCTGCATTACTTATATTTCCTTATTTCTTCTCAAAAACACAGATTGTGGATACGCGTTAGAACCGCCTGGCCCTGGCGAGCAGAAATATCAAAACTATCAGGATGTTTTATCTGAATGTTTTTATCTTTTTAGTGGTATTTAAATGGGCGTATTTTCGTAATGCGTCTTCCCATCTCTGTAACCTGCCCGTCGTAAATTCCGAAGCCACGTGCGTTGTAATAAAAACAAGACTGCAAATATTATTTGGCTTAATACTTAACAGATCTGACAAAAAACTTACAAAGTTTATGAACGGTAGTGTAAATAATTGTAACTTTACAGATTTTTGCATTCGAATCATAATGTTGTATTTGCATAGCTGAGAATGAAAATTTGTTTGGTATAAATGATACAGAATGTCTTTAGCATCACCAACTAACGCTGGTTGGCTGATTTCTCGACATTAATTTAGTATCATTCGTTATTATTCTACATAATTCAGGGCGTTCAAATTTAGTTCGCAGCCTCTGCGTTGTAATAGGGAACGAAGCTACGTTCGTTGTATCGAAATATCAAGATTTTTCTTTTTCGCAAGAGATGTGACGAAAGTTGCATATTAGCTTTTCGATTTCATTATCATTATCCACAATTTATCGGCCACAACACCAGCCAAAAACGTGTAGTTACATAGGGCGACCGGGCCAAAGTGAAACTACAGGTAAATCTGTCTGGAATGCCAAATTTCTTTTGGGGTCTATTTTTCTATATTCCGTTTTTCAAACTTTTTCTTGCAACAGACGAAGCTGCACATTAATAAGGCAGATGCCAGTATCGGGCAACGCTATACAACATTTAGATTAACGTAAAAACAGTTTCTTACCTGCATTGACGAACTGTCATCCGCCATTTTTCATCGAAGCCTATGCGTCCAAAATACGAAGCCTATGCGACCGCTACGCAGCCTGTACGTATGTATTGACCAGTGTGTTAAATGAACAGACAATTTATACCTTGTCTTTTTAAAAAAATCGACATCGCCTCCCAAAGGGCTTCAAATTCATGATGTTAATCTGTCGACATCCGTACTGCTCGGTCGAAAACCGTATTTCTCGGTCGACAGCAGCTTTACATACGTAGTACCGGCTCGGTCGACAACACAGAAATAGAATATGGTATTATCCCCGTTTTTAATAAAGTATCATGGATCTCCTTTAAAACGTCTGGTAAGAAAGTTATAACTAATTTTATTTTCTGTGTCAAAATTAATTGGACATATTGAACAAAAGCTTCATTTAAACAGAAACCAATCAAGATAATAAATCTGAGATACATATTTCAAGACCGGACTTCTGAGAAGCTAAATGCCAGAACTTATATAACTTTGCCAGTAATTAAAGGATATGAATCGCTTTGAAAATACCTTAAAATTCCAACCTCCAATTTTCAGCGTTCCCTTCAGTTTTCGGGAAGGCTGAAAAGTAGTTTAAAAAATGTTGTTGCTGTTTTGTTTCTACCAATTGACAGGAGACCCCTTCCCTAGCCTTTACAGAAAACCAGTTATAGCCGCATTGTTAAATGGCCCCTCATTACAAGCGGGTAGTAATCCCCAGTAGAAACAAAAGCCATTTATAATTGGGCAAATAAAAATAAAAAATGAGTTCCTTTAAGAGCAATGAAAACATTCATAAGAAAGAAGATGGGTCATACTACGTAGTCTCGGCTAATAAAGCCTCATCAGTGCCCTTGTATTAATCCGGCAAAGAAAGCCAGAGGAAACATACTGCAATTAAGCGAATTTCGAATAGGCAAGCGATTCAAAGACTGATATAAATCAAAATGGGGTCCAAATAATTAAAAACCTGTCTAGAATATGAGTCTAAACCAATAATTTATTTCTGATTTCTCAGAATATTCACGCTGATCTCAAAGGACCAAAGGTAAAATATAAACTGCACTATGGATGATGTACGGGGAGACGTTTTACGGCCAACACAGGGCACAACACCAGCTGCAGTGAAGACAAATAAAAATCAAAAATGAGTTCCTTTAAGAGCAATGAAAACATTCATAAGAAAGAAGATGGGTCATACTAAGTAGTTTCGGCTAATAAAGCCTCATCAGTGACCCTGTAATGATACGGCAAAGAAAGCCAGAAGAAACATACTGCAATTTAGCGAATTTCGAATAGGCAAGCGATTCAAAGACTGATATAAATCAAAATGGGTCCAAATAATTAAAAACCTGTCTAGAAAATGATTATAGACCAATAATTTATTTCTGATTTCTCAGAATATTCAAGCTGATCTCAAAGGACCAAATGTAAAATATAAACTGCACTATGGTTGATGTACGGGGAGACGTTTTACGGCCAACACAGGGCACAACACCAGCTGCAGTGAAGGCAAATAAAAATCAAAAATGAGTTCCTTTAAGAGCAATGAAAACATTCATAAGAAAGAAGATGGGTCATACTACGGTAGTTTCGGCTAATAAAGCCTCATCAGTGACCCTGTAATGATCCGGCAAAGAAAGCCAGAGGAAACATACTGCAATTTAGCGAATTTCGAACAGGCAAGCGATTCAAAGACTGATATAAATCAAAACGGGGTCCAAATAATTAAAAACCTGTCTAGAATGTGAGTCTAAACCAATTATTTATTTCTGATTTCTCAGAATATTCACGCTGATCTCAAAGGATCAAAAGTAAAATATAAACTGCATTATGGTTGATGTACGGGGAGACGTTTTACGGCCGCCACACGGCACAATACCAGCTGCAGTGAAGGCAAATAAAAATCAAAAATGAGTTCCTTTAAGAGCAATGAAAACATTCATAAGAAAGAAGATGGGTCATACTACGTAGTTTCGGCTAATAAAGCCTCATCAGTAACCCTGTAATGATCCGGCAAAGAAAGCCAGAGGAAACATACTGCAATTAAGCGAATTTCGAATAGGCAAGAGATTCAAAGACTGATATAAACCAAAATGGGGTCCAAATAATTAAAAACCTGTCTAGATTATGAGTCTAAACCAATAATTTATTTCTGATTTCTCAGAATATTCACGCTGATCTCAAAGGACCAAAAGTAAAATATAAACTGCACTATGATTGATGTACGAGGAGACGTTTTACGGCCATTACTTAACTCTTTTACAAAGAACAACTACATACAGATGGTAATTAGAGACCATTTATAGCTTGAAAAATGCTGCACTGGGAAAAAAGCTTTATTGACTGTGAAATTTTGTGGCCATCAAACATCATGCTTAAATTGATAGCAAAACATATCCCACCATTGGCAGATACAATTTTGTATTTCTTCAAATACTGTGCTGCAAAAAATCCTAATTCTGTGTAACACTAGGATGGTTTAGTTTTCAATGGAAATACACATTTTGAATAATTCATAAAAACTGACAAATCATGGCGTAGTCTATCAAGAGCGGATTTATAAGAAAAAAAATCTATGGATATTAATAAAATTGTCCTTTATTACCCAAAGGACGGACTCACGTACCGGTGACAAGTATATGAATAGGGTATGCCTTTTTCCAATCAAATATATGAATAAGTATTCGGGTATGTGTTTTGATATTTGCTTATTACATAAATTAGTCGAGTAATAAAAGTTTCAGCGGGACAACCGTAGTACCTTGTCAAAGGTCAAACGCGACCCAGATGTAACCAACGCGACTGAGTACAACAAACTCAGTTGAAAATTGGAGTAGATAACCGTCTGGGAACAATTATTCATATCATACTGTTTCTTGACAGGCCCCACGCCCATATAGATAGGGCTGCGCAGACCTAAAACCGACCGCACATGATTACTTGTAAGCCGTTTAGAGGTGCCAAGACTGTCCAGGTGAGAGTTGGGCCTTCGTTAACACTATTTAGGATATGTTGCTTCCAATTAATGGGAACGACATCTGATGCTACTGAAAAGGGGTCATGTAAAAGTGCAATCTGTCTCGCTTTCTATTTCTCCAAAACCGTTGGATACACAAACGATGACGAGATCCAACTGAACGTATGTGATAAGTAACTAATATATTGATAAGTAGGATCCCTCTTCTATCTTCTGTCCGCCTCCCATCACGCATTATTCATGTTACTTTGCAACGTCTAAATTGGCATAAAGGCGTAAATTCGATGTTTGTTCAACATTCTATGAAATATTATTTGTTTTCTTATTTCCCAAAAGTCGGTTGCATCATTTTCTGTCCCATATTCCGAAGGCGACTGCATCGTTTTCAACGAAAGATCTTCGAAGTCGGCTGCTCCCTCGAAAAATACTCACCGAAATCGGTTGCATCCATACAATCCGATCCCAGATGTGTTTGAGGCAATATTGTGGGAAAACGTGTTTGCTTCTTCTGAAACTATCAGCTCGTAGATCTTTGTCTAAATAGGAACAAATGAGACAAAAAAACAACAACAACAACAAAAAAAAAACGTTCTCTTACCTGTCTCCATCACTTCACATGACGTGTTATGTTTCCTCTACTCTCTGTAGTCGGCTATTCGGTTGTATGGGGGATACAGAGGGTGATTTAAAGCTTCTCTCAATGACTCATAATGAACTTCATTGTTTCTAGTACATGCATGTATTCTCCAGAGAACAATCCTCGAGCCAATACTTTTCATTATTTTATTGAAAACCTTGCATTGTTAAAAAGGGAATTACTTATGGCAGGAAAATCAAGCAACATTTATGCGAAGCCATCTCCTCTACCAATATTGAGGGTTCACACTCAAATGTCTTTAAAACCTTGACATTATTGGTTATCGAAGCATGTTACAATAGAATTGTTAAGTATGTGGAGAGTACATGTTTTATGTTTTGGGGTATGCTAGATGAAGCTTCATATCAAATATCCAACACATGGGCCACCCTTTTTTCAGACAAAAAGATTTCTAACATTTCCACATGTAGGTCTATGTAAAACCAGTAGGCCCCAGAGCAGGAGCATGTTTTGGCCCAAGGGGCATAAACTGAACAATTTTGGTAGAGGTCCACCAGATGAAGCTTCATACCAAATATCAAAGATTTTGGCCTTCTGGTTTCAGACAAAAAAAAATCTATACGTTTTCCACATGTAAGGTTTTCACTATGTAAGTCTATGTAAAGCCAGTGGGCCCCGGGGCGTGGCCATATTTGGCCTCAGGGCTATAATTTAAACAATCTCGGTAGAGATCGGCTGGATGAAGCTTCACACCAAATATGAAAGACCTGGGCCTTCTGGTTTCAGACAAAAAGATTTCTGAACGTTTTCCACATGTAAGTCAATGTGTAAGCAGTGGGCCCCAGTGTGGTGGGGCCATTTTTGGACCCCATGGCCATAAACTGAACAATCTTGGTAGAGGTCCACTAGATGAAGCTTCATACCAAATATCAAAGATCTGGGTCGTCTGGTTTCAGACAAGAAGATTTTTTCCCTATGTAAGTCTATGCAAAATCAGTGGGCCACGGAGTGGGGCCATGTTAGTCCCCAGGGTCATAAACTAAACAATCTTCGTAGAGGTCCACTAGATGAAGCATCATATCAAATATAAAATACCTGGGCCCTCTTCAAAAGTTTATCATATGTAAGTCTATGTAAAACCAGTGGGCCCCGAGGTGTTCCCATTTTTGACCGCTGGAATCCTGGTAGAGGTCCACTAGATGAAGATTCAGACAAGACGATTTTTAACGGTTTTCCCTACATTAGCCTATGTAAAGCCAGTAGGCTCTGGGGTGTGGCCATTATTGGCCCAAGGGCTATAATTTGAACGATCTTGGTAGTGGTCCACCAGATGAAAATTCATACCAAATATCAAAGACCTAGGCCCCTCCAAGGATTGGAGATTGGAGCAAAATTGTGACAATTGGAGGGTGAACAAGGTTTAATAGCAATTTTTCATAGTGACCTAGTTATTGTTGACCTGGTTTTGGATCTGACATGACCCATATTCGAACCTGACCTATATTTCATCAAGGCAAACAGTCTGATAAAGTTTCATGAAGACTGAAGCAAAATTTAGGCCTCTAGAGGGTGAACAAGGCTGTAAAGAAATTGACCTGGTGACCTAGATTTTGACCTGACATGACCCATATTCAAACTTGACCCAAATATCATAAAGGTAAACATTCTGGTAAAGTTTCATGAAGATTTAAGCAAAACTGTGGTCTCTAAAGAGTGAACAAGGTTTTCAGGAAATTGACCTAGTGACCTAGTTTTTTATCCACATGACCCATATTCGAACTTGATCTCGATATCATCAAGACAAACATTCTGGCAGAGTTATATGAAGATTGAAGCAAAATTGTTGTCTCTAGAGGGTGAACAAGGTTTTAACGCAATTTGACCTGGTGACCTGGATTTTTTTATCCGACATGACCCATATTCAACCTTGACCCAGATATCATCAAGACAAACATTCTGGTAAAGTTTCATGAAGATTGAAGCAAAACTGTGGTCTCTAGAGGGTGAACAAGGTTTTCAAAAAATTTGACCTAGTGACCTAGTTTTTGATCCGACATGACCCATATTCAACCTTGACCCAGACATCATCAAGACAAACATTTTGGCAAAGTTATATGAAGATTAGAGCAAACGTGTGGTCTCTAGAGGGTGAACAAGGTTTTAACGCAATTTGACCTTGTGACCTGGGTTTTAACACGACGTGACTCATATTCAAACTTGATCCAGATATCCTCAAGGCAAACATTCTGATAAAGTTCCATGAAGTTTGAAGAAAAATTATAGCTTCTAGAGGCTGAACAATGTTTTGAAGAAATTTGACCTAGTGACCTAGTTATAAATCTGACATGACCCATATTCGAACTTGACCTAGATATCTTCAAAGCAAACATTCTGGTAAAGGTCCATGATGAGTAAGGTAAAACTGTGGTCTCTAGAGGGTGAACAATGTTTTCAAGAAATTTGACCTAGTGACCTATTTTCTGACCCGACATGACCCATATTCAAAACAAGATCCAGATATCATCAAGGCAAACATTCTAGTAAAATTATATGAAGATTGAAGCAAAATTATGGTTGAACAAGTGTTTAACGCAATTTGACCTGGTGACCAAGTTTTTGATCCGACATATATATAACCCATATTAAAATTTGACCCAGATATCATAAAGGCAAAGATTCTGGTAAAGTTTCATGAAGATTAAAGCAAAATTATGGCTTCTAGAGGGTGAACAAGGTTTTCAAGAAATTTGACCTAGTGACCTGGTTTTGGATCTGACATGACCCATATTCAAACCTGACCTAGATATTATCAAGGCAAACAATCTGGAAAAGTTTCATGAAGATTGAAGCAAAACTGTGATCTCTACAGGGTGAACAAGGTTTTCAAGAAATTTGACCTAGTGACCTAGCTTTTGATTCGACATGACCCATATTCGAACTTGATCCAGATATCATCAAGACAATTATTTTGGTAAAGTTTCATGAAGATTAAAACAAAACTGTGACCCCTAGAGTGTGAACAAGGTAAATATTGACGACGTACGACGCACAACGTACGACGCACGTACGACGGACAAAGGGTAATCACAAGAGCTCACCTTGAGATGAGTTAAAAATATAACCTATACTGATGAAGGATCTGGAGACCTTTTACGACCGCCACACATTTCATTAACACCAACTGTGGTGAAATTAAATTAGTTAATCCTTTGGAAGAAAGAACCGCAAAACAGAACTGACAACCATAGAGTGTACAAGTTTTGTCTGGGCCGGACTAGCGACCCTGAAATAAATTCTGAATTTCTCAGCTGAATCAATGATCCCACAGGACTAGAAAATTAATATGAAGGGCAATGAGACTTGTTACGCCCGCCACACATTCCCTTTATATCAGCTGTGTTGAAATTAACCCATTTCAGGCTTGAAACCCTAAAGGGGTACCCTGGCAAACAGTGGAGGCCCAGATCAGACGCCGCAGAACGCGGCGTCTGATCAGGGCCTCCACTGTTTGCTAAAAGTTGCGTCATTTTCCAAATATATTTTGAAGAAAACACAACCTGACACCCCTAAATTTTGAAATTGTCACCTGCCATATATAAGGAGGAAGATTCAATTTGGTACAAAAAGGCTTAAATGTTCGGTGAAAAGGTAATCCTTTGGAAGCAAGAATCTGAACACAAAACTGAAAACCGCGGAGTATACATATTTTCTGGGCTTGACTAGCTCCTTTCGGTCAATTAGGCCTCATCAGTGACCCTTAAATTATTAAAATCCCAAAAGGACTAGAAAATATAACCATCAACATGGTCAGATATGACATCAGTGATAAAAGGGGTCCTCTAGATATATCAAATTCAGATTGCCAGCTATCAGATTCAACAAACAAGAGGAGCATGATGGTCATAAATCGCTCACCTGAGCCAACAGATTCAAAGTTTCAGAAAGTTCCAATCTTTACCGAAGGAGTTATGCTGATGACAAGATCAAAGACGGGTTAATTCAGCATTCAAGGGACGTAACTCTATGAGAGATGGACAGACATTACCAGTTTTCAAACTCATCTGAACTTTCATTCCCAAACTACTTATATGCTAGTTTCAGGAAGATTCGATCAAAGCTAAGGGACTTATGGTGATTACAAGGTACAAAATAGGCATTTTCAGCAAAGAAGGGGACTTAACTCGGTAAGTAATGTGCCAACAATGTTAGTTTGCAAACTCATTCAAGATTTTATCTCCAACTTACTTATATGTAAGTTTCAGGAAGGTTTACTTAAGACTTAGGGACTTATGACCATTATGGGCATTTTCAGCAATGAAAAGGACATAAATCTATGATAAATAGGCCGACCACATCAGTTTTTTTTAACTCATCTGAGCTTTTATCTCTGACTTACATGTAAGTTTCAAGAAGATTCGATAAAAAATGAAGAGTCCACGGTGATGACAAGGCCAAAAACAGGCATTTTCTGCAAACAAAGTGACGTAACTCTATGATAAATAAGCCGACCACACTGATTTTTGAATGCATTCGAGCTTTTATCCCTGACATGCTTATATGCAAGTTTCAAGAAGATCCGATCAAAACTGAAGGGGCTACGGTGATGACAAGGTCAAAAGCATTTTCAGCAAAGTAGGGGACATACCTCCATGAGTAATCGACCGGCATAGCTAGTTTTCGAACTCATCTGAGCTTTTATCCCTGACTTACTAAGAAGACCTTATGAAAACTGTAGGAGTTACGGTGATTACAAGGTCAAAATAGGCATTTTCTGCGATCAAAGGATCAAAGGGTCGTAACTCTATGATAAATAGGCTGACCTCATAGTTTTTCGAATTCATCCAAGCCCTGATCCCCGACTTACTTACCTGTAAGTGTCTAGAAGATCCGATAAAAACTGAAGGGGCTACGGTGATGACAAGATCAAAAATATGCATTTTCTGAAATCAAGGGGGACATAACTCTCTGAAATATAGGCCGACCTCACCATTTTTAACTCTGCTGAGGTTTTATCCCCTTAGTTACTTACAAGTAAGTTTCAAGAAGATCTGATGGAAACTGAAGGGGCTACAGAGATGACAAGGTCAAAAATAGGCATTTTCAGCAATCAATGGGACGTAACTCTATGCTTAATGGACCGACTTGTCCGGTTTTCGAATCATCGGAGTATTTATATCTAGCCACCTTACATATAAGTTTCAGAAAGTTCCGATCAAAGCCGAAAGCGCTACGGTGATGACAAGATTTTTCCCATTATAAGTCAATGGGACCTTCTGGCTTCCATGGAAACCAAAGTTTTCATTCGATTTCGAAAAAAAGCTTATGTCATCAATGCCCCACCAGCGGCATGCTACAGATGAGAAATGGTTGAGATCAGCCTGCAGGCTGCAGAGAAATAACCGGTCCAAAGCGTGGACGGACGGACGACGGTCGACCCACTATGCTATAAGCTCCCCTGGCGCCTTCGGCCCAGATGAACTAAATTGATTGATTGATAGAGGTTTAACGTCATCGTCAACACTGTAAAGGTCATTTTGGAGACGCGCTTCCAATTTTGTGGGACTTTTACCCGACATTGAGATGAAATGACAACTCAAGCCCTGTCGCCCAATGAAACCAATAGGGTTTATTAGCATGGACGTCCGCCTCGCACTGCGGTTCCTGGACAGGCTTAGATCCTCTAAGCGGTTTACCAGTGTGCGGGCCGGATTCAGCTCTGCATGGAAGCATCATGCAGCCCATATATTTCTTCAAGCCCCTATGGGCGGGGGCCAACCAGATGAACTAAAATGTTGGGCAATCTGTCCGCATGGTTCTCTTTTCAAATTCGACACAGGCAAAAGATGGTAATGGTTCTTCAGAACTGTTCCCATACAGAAGACAGCAATCAGACTGTGCATCCATTCAGTCTAACTGCGACAAAAAAAGTCATTAGCTCAGACTGTGCAAAGGCAAGGGACTGCGTAATTTAAGGCCCGGTCTCACAGAGCTTGCGACCGCGATGCGACCTCTCCACGACTAAAAAAAAAATGACAATCACGGAGGGGTTGCAGAAGTCGCAGAGAGGTTTTATAAAGGTTGCAGCAAGATCGCGGGTAGATCGCCGATCAAATTTAGTCGCCGATCGTCTTTTGTGCATGCACAAAAGACTGGCTGCGACTGATTTTGATCGCAGACTAGTTGCAATGGTTTTCTAGACGTCGCAGACCAATCTTAGATCGATGGCCGAACAGTCACCGATCGATCCCCGACCGAATTTATGCAAACTTGGCTGTAAATTCTAGCAACCTTATTACAACTTATCGGAGACTGGTCGCAGACCGATCGGCGATCGGTCGGCAACTGTTCGGCGATGGGTCGGCGGTCGATCTGAGATTGATCACTGATAAGTCGGCGATCGATCTGCGATTGATCTGCAACTGGTCGCCGACAAGCTGTAAAAAGGTGTTGAAACCACCGAACGATTTTAGCGCCAACTACAATAGAAAACTGTGAACATCCTAGCATCATTTCGACGACAGCTTTCAAAGAGGCAACATGGTTCAGAGAGGCGGGCAAAAGAAAACGGCAAAAAAACAAACAAAAAAAAAAAAAAAACGGGAAGCAAGGCTCGGACACCAGTTTCGGATGACGAGGACTTGCAGCAGCCCAGAGAAGACTCTCAGGAGTCGAAAATTTAGTTTGTTTTTGTCTGTGTCAAAAAAAAAAAAAAACGCAAAATAGTCTCCGACAAGTCGCCGATCGGTTTTATCCAGTCTCTGAAGAGTCGCCGATTGATCGCCGACTAGTCCCCGATCATGTTTCACTTGTTGCAAGTCAGTCGCCGATCATACGGCGATTCTTCGGCGACAAGTCTCTGATCAATCGCCGACTTTGGGCAACATTAATCGCCGATTGTTCGGTGATGGGTCGGCGATCACATTTACAGTTGCAAAGGTCGCGGGCCAGTTGCAACGAAATCAGTTCTAAGGGGAAAGGGGATGCAGTGTTGTTTCTAGGGTCCCAGTAAATTTGCCTAATAATGGAAAGTTAGTGTTTGAACCATAAGTAAATACTTTTGTATCAGTTTTTGAAAGTTTAGGCTTTACCTGGAATTTCTTGTACGTATTTTCGTCCAAAACATTAATGCTTGATCCAGTGTCCACTAGCATTTTGACATTTAATCCATTAATTGTCACGTTCAAACTTGGCTGTTTAGATTTCACTGAATTAACGCTTTCCTGTTTTTGTATTCCAAACATGTAATCATCGTTTGAGTCACTACTAGTGTCACAAGAATATGTCTCTTCAACTTGGTTGACAGATTTTACCTTTGTTTTCATTTTCGATCGGCAAACTGAAGAAAAGTGGTTCTGTTTTTTACACGCGTGGCAAGATTTCCCTTTTGCCGGACACTGTCTATCCACATGAGGATATTCTCCCCCACAGTTCCTACATGTCTGCTTTTTGAAATGTGATTTCGCATCTGACGACTTTTGAAAATTTTTCTTTCTGTTTGTTCTGAATTTGTTTTTGAAGGTACGTACCGCGTTTGCACTTTGCGGCTTTTCCGTGTGTTCGATTTCACATGCCTGTTTGTCTGATAGTTCCATTGATCTAGCAAGTCTCAACAGTTCATCAAGAGTCTGATCCTCGCGTAACGCCCTGCGTCGTAGTCTGGAGGAACTGCAACCTTGAATTATTTGTGACTTGACCTCCTTGTCATTTTCTGTAAAGTCGCAGTTTATACTAAGCTGTCTCAGCCTTGTCAAATATGCGTCGATCCCTTCGTCGGGCTGTTGTTTAGCTTGTCGGAATTTATATATTTCGTATTCTGTATTCTTCTTTGGAGCAAAATAGTCCGAAGTTTGGTTACGGCCGTTGCATAGTCATCTCCAGTATCTGTTAACGTTTCAAAGATGTCGTTAACGTCTTCCCCAGCGTAGTGAAGAAGTAGAGCTCTTTGGCGTTTTTTTGTCTTTGACGTCCATGCCGACAAGAAGATTCTCTAACCGCTTTATCCATTTTCGCCAGTGTATGTCCAAGGCAGTTTCATGTATGATAAAAGGTGGAAATGTCGGTAAAGCTGATGCCATAATTTCTGATTTTAACAGCTAATTAGTCCAGTAAATCAGTGTCACTAATTAATGTCATTAGCTGGAGTTGCTGCATATCCTCCTTTTCTCTTCTTGAAAAGTTTTCAACTCGTCGCCAATGTAAAATAGTAAGACACAACACTGTATAACTACTATAGCTGTTTACTATATTATACCCGCAGAGCAACTGAAGTAGATTCTGAGAGCATGCTGTATTAAAATCTGATACTCTGAACTATAACCTTTTTGCTAAGGTAAATATGTAAATGATGTATAAATATAAACAACAACACTCCAGGTCGCATCGCAGTCGCAAGGTCTGTGGGACCGGGACTCTAGTTTGCGTTATCAAATTATATCGAATTTTAAAACAAGTATATGTTTTCCTAATTGCTTTGAAATGTTAGGCTTCCTGTTGTGCGTCAGCATAGGGATCATCCATGTTTTTTCATGCATTAACATTTGCCGGGTCCCGAGGAAGCTGTTTGAACACGAGGCCTATAGGCCGAGTTTTCAAACATCTTCTGAGGGACCGGCAAATGTTATTGCAATGAAATAACCATGGATTGTCGTTATTCTTGTATAACTTACGATTCCAATGCCAAATTGTGACGAGCGACCCCCTTGTTAACAATGAAGTCAGTTCCGCAATGGCGTTCCGACGTCATAAAATTTTAAGAGCAATTCTCTGTATGCACCAAAATATTTCGTCACACACTGTCAGGGATTTAAATGAAACTACTACTTAATGAAAGAACATATCAAGATAGTAAAAAAATTGTATTGCGGTTTCTCGATATTCCCAACCGTTTCCATGGAAACGGCAAATGTATTGTCCATAAAAAGCAAAATCGACGGAAATCAAGTCCTTAGAAAAAAATCGAAAATTTAACTATCTTAAAATGTTTAGAATGATACATTTTTCATTGTCATGGTTTTATCAAAGACCAAATAAGTATTCCTAAGGGGCAAATTTCTAATCTGACGTTTTCGTTCGTTCTTTTTGCCATTTCATGGTAAATTTTTTCATCAAATTTGCTCAAAAATGCCCCTTATAGAAACGGATATATCGTGAGCGGCACCACACTCTGAGTGACTTAGCATGTCTATTCCTAAAGAATATTGCCTAAAATACAAATTTATCGAAAAACCAGATTGGGGTAAATAGTTTTTATATAAAAAAAAATGGGCATTAAATGCTCCGATTTTTAGGAAAATATTCTGTTCTATTCAGCGTTAATTCTAATTGCCGGATTCTAACTGCACAGTAAAAAATATGGGACGTAGAAACCAGAAAAAACAACAAAACCACATTTATTTTCTTTGGAATAAAAGTTATTTTAGAACGAACAAAATCTATTTATAACAAATTATCGAAAAAAATGGTCAAGATTGGCCTTTTCTATTTCGAGTGGTTCTGCCAAAGACCCAACGTCCCGTCGTTTATATCGACAAATGGAGGTTATGCACCGAAAAAATACAATAACATTGTCAAAGCCCTTGAGGTTTTTAATTGTCTAAAACTGTAAAAACAATCCATTGCAATTTATATTTTCCCGTAATAAGTTCATTAAAGTATAGAGAGTGTATTTTATTATTGAGTTTGCTCCCTTGAATTGATTGAACAAGTTTCAGCTTTTTGGAGTAGAATGTAAATACGGGGCCCAACCTGCCTCTGTTGACAATTTGATCTTTAATAATGCCAACTGTTTCGGGCATGAATTAGCCACATAAACAACACTTTTCACATGCATTATTAGTAAGATAGTCTCCATGTACTGTATATCGAACCAATTTGGCCCATACATGTACTACAATCAAGAGAGCAGCTTTGTTTACATTAAAAGTGGACCTCAACAATGTCTGACGTTAGATTTGCTATTGATGACGTCATTTGTTTGTGTGTGAGGAGCGTCCATTCCATTCGATTCCTGCCAGGGTTGGCAACATACTTTCGTGGAGGATAATCATGAACTATGTTCTCCCGTCTACTGATTCAAGAAGGGCAGTTGTCGGTTTCTGGCAATAAGAAAAAAAAATCCACTGGATGGGGGGGGGGGGGGGGGGGGTACTGGTTAACTTCTTACGGATATGCTTGCCCAGGCAAAGTGTGGATGGGTAAACTGACCGGCTCAAAAATTACATAAATAGTGTTGACTCGGCCATTCAACCACCAATACAAACAGACAAACCATTTCTCGAACTATGTACAGTCCAGTACACATTACTGATTCGCACCCAGTTCTGGATCTGGCCCTGCCTTTGGCTTGAACAAATACATTAGTACCAAGAGCTGAAACGACTGCACATGAGAAATGGTAAACCGCATAGAGACTTTAAGTCTAACCAGGAAAAGTGATGTCAATGCAAATAAAAATTGGTTTTATTGGGCAGCTGGGAGTATTTCGTTATTAATACAGTATTTTGTAAGCACCGTGCAGTCATGCAGGCATGAATATAAACGACCGCACATGAGTAGCCAAGGCGTAGTGGTAAATCGCTTAGAAATTTTAAAGCCAGCCCTGTAAAAAATGGTGAGAGTTGGACCACCCATGCATATAAACCTATTATTGGTTTCAACTGGCAGCAGGGCTTGAGGTGTCGATTTTTCTCAATGTAAAAGTCCACCAAAATTGGAAGCAACATCTCCAAAATGACATGTGCAGTGTTGAGGGGTCCTTAAACCTCAAATCAAATAAAACATAAAAATGGTGGGTGCATTTATTTTCATAGCGTTTGTTTCCTAGTTCACGCAGATCAGAAGTCACTGATTTCACCAAGTCTTGCACTTACGCACAATTTCTACCGACATGGCGGTGTAGATGCCCATCGACGTTCCTATATCCCCAATCCAACCAGAGACTGCGCCAACTGCCCAATAAGTCATATGGACATGCAACTGGTGAATGTTCCTGTCAAACTGCAATGATATACAGGCTGTTCTGATTCTTAGATTGTGGCCAGTGCCCTATCGTCGGAAATTGCATGCACTGGCTGAGGCTTCTTTTGGTAAACGTTCTTCTCCAAATTAGAGAGAAAGAGAGGCAGATAGAGAGAGATAGCTTTCATCTATTGTAATGCAGGTTTTCCAATCCCATTAGTTATGTTGGGATAAATGTGTATCCTATCTGTATATTTTGTAGATAAGTAGAAATAGGACTTTGAGTTTGATGTTTGTTTTACGGCCATTGTGTTACACATATGGGGCTGATTGCTAATTTCAGGTGAAAGAAAACCGGAGTACCTGCGCAAAATCGCCTGACTTTCTTTTGTAGAACTTGGCATCCCATATGTGACCCGGGCCATGCTCGAACCACAGCGGTGATAGACTTAATTTTATACACTATTTACATTTCCAGTGTAAAATCTAATGTAAATCTATAGAAAACAATATAGTTCATACTTCCATGAACACACCGAGTCACATGATTTTCAGTGACGTCAGTCTCAACCATGGTTTTCTAAGTTTTGTATCGCTCTTTGTTAGAAAACAGCGTGTAAATGTTTTTTTTTTGTTTTTTTTTTTTTGGCTATAAAAGTTTGTCCTATAAGCATGTAACTGTAAGAAATGAACTTCTGCTGTTCATGAAATTATGAACGACAACGGGTCGCTAGCAAGGTTTGCATGAACCCCTTCATGGTTCATTTACGTTGCATGCGACCGACCCACTGCAGCCGTATACTTTCATAGCAGCAGAAAAAATATTCGTTTCTTCAATGTTTATGATTCAGCGCTTGTAACACTTGGTCGTAGAATTCCATTAAGAAGGGAGATGAACACCTTCACAATGAAAATTTGAATGCCAGGCTTCTTACTGTAGTCGGTTGCCAGTCATAGAGGTAGTCTTTGTAACTTTTGTCAATTGACTGTTTGGTGGAGTGTTCAATCCCTGCACTAAAGATGTTCAAAGATTTCCATTGCCTGCAGAACTCTGGTTGCCATGGCAACGAAAACGAGAAAATAAAATAAAATTATACTCTTCTCCAAAAGCACACGCCCTAGGGTTCACAGGTTTTACATAGACTAATAAAGGATAAAAAAAAATCTTTTCTGAAACCCAAAGGCCCAGGTCTTTTATATTTAGTTGACGCTTCATCTGGTGGACCTCTAAAAAGATTGAACAAATTATGCCCCAGGGCCCACTTTTTTCAAGGACTTTTTTAAGGGAAAACCTTAAAAATCTTCTCAAAACGACGAGGCCCAGGTCTTCAGTATGATGCTTCATCTAGTGGACCTCGATCAAGATTGTTCAAATTATAGTCAAAGGGCTTAAATGGCCTCGCCGATGGCCCACTTGTTACAGCAGGTGAGCGAATCAGGGCCCTCATTGCCCTCATGTTTATTTATGTATTTCTGTAAAATTTTACTGAATGCCACTGAAAGGGAGATGATATATTTTTTTTAGATTGTTATCTTAACTTAAAGCATCTTAACGCTATTTGATATTTTGGGATCCGCAACTGGGTACTGTGATCTGCAACTGGGGTCTAAATGTGGTCTAATATTTTATAATTCAGAATGTCAGCTGAATAAGATTAAGATTAAGAAAACTAATCGTGTGCATTTTGTAAAGATATATTTTTTCTTTAAAATGGTATGAAGCGTTTAAAGCAGCAAGCAGCCTTATTGTCTACAACACTCAATGATGCGTGACTGGTCCGGAACTGGATACTGGTATAAAAACAGAAAGACCAACATCACATGTATTCAATTAATTTTCAAAACAAAAGGAAACTGTTATATGAACTCTTTTAAGGTACTCTACACTCCCAGTCTTCGTGAAAAGCATAGGACTGTGTGACAAAACAGGCATTTTTGTGTTTTGTTCTGCTAAAATGACAAATCTCCTGTGAAATTAAACACTTTAAAGATCGAGAAACAGCAATATTCATGGTTCATAGCACTGGTGAATTCTAGGATAAACTGCAAAGTCATGGGGGTATAGCTCACTCATTCTACAGTCAGGTACCCAGTGCTGGATAGTACCCAGTTCCGCATCAACACAACTTTGATAAGATGCTAACACAGTTTGAAATGTGGGCCTCCGTGACCTAGTGGATAAGAGCGCTGATTCTTGGTTATTACATCTATCACCGCCGTAGGTTCGAGCCTGACTATGGGCACGTGTGAGACGCCAAGTTCTGCAATGGACGGTCAGGCGTTTTTTCTCAGGGTACTACGGTTTTCGCCTATCTGAATAATGAGTGGCTTGATATGAGTGAAATAATCTTGAAAGGGACGTAAAACCCAAACAGAAAGACCAACATCACATGTATTCAATTAATTTCATTTTCAAAAGAATAAGGAAACTGTTATATGAACTCTTTTAAGTTACTCTACACTCCCATTCTTCGCGAAAAGCATAAGACTGTCTGACAAAACACGTACTTTTGTGTTTTGCACCTCAGATTAACAATCGTCTCGATATGAGTGAAATAATCTTGAAAGGGTCGTAAAACCAAACCAAAAAAACACACAAAAAACAACAACAACAAAAAACACAGTTTGAAAGCCACTGAGCATAATACTTACTATCACTGCATAGCATATTCAGCCATACTGAGTCTCATGCTGTTTGAATGATCTTGTGATCGCCATATCTCCAATACCCTTTGGGGCATATTAATGGTACTCAGTACAATTGTTCGTAGAGTAAAGCAGGTGTGTCATGCACAAGAACCATTACCCCGGCTGCATTTGTTTTCTTATTATCTCCCCTGACAATAAAACTAATGAAGGCCATAAACCGCAATACCCTTTGAGATATGGAGAATTTTACACAAAATTTACAATGCTGTTATGTGCAAGAATCACAACTCAGAATACCATTACCTTGTGCGCTAGAAATTATGGAACTTCATCATCCTGAGAAATGATCCTTAGTATCATTGGGTAAAGATAGTCCCAATAAACATTACATAAATACAATTCTGCAGATGTTGCAGCAGTACACTGTGGAGGTTACTAACGTATTTTTATATATTTATTCTGATGCACTTTCTTTTGTGAACAACCTTCTGAAACCCATATTGGCTTTTGGGAGAGAAATTTGCAAATTCTTCTGATGATTTGTTTCAATGTCAATGCGAGGGGCGGGGCGTATGTGTACTATGACAACATTTCATATTTAGTCTGAACCTAAAATGTCTTCAAGATGTGTGTTTTGTTGCCTTTAGTTAAATAATACTGTAAAGCTTCTGAATTGAAATGTGTTCACATTTTTATGTTCATATATCAGTATTGTTACCTTTGTGGTATTGTCATGCGATTTCATTGGAAAATGAAGAGTTTCGGCCCTTTAAATCTTTTGGTGCAGATATATTTGGAAGTTTTTCTGATTTATTTTGTACATCAGTCACATGTACTCCAGTTCAAGCAGTTATACATGACATGATTCCAAAAACAAAAATAAATTTTCATTTTCTTTTCCCCTACCCCCTATTTTTTGTTATTTTCGCCATGAAATCGATTAAAAAATCAATAATTGTTTGAAAACTGTTTGCTTGTTGAACACCTTATATTGTTTCCTTTTTATTCTTAGCTAATCAACAACTTTTTATCTAGTATTATTGTTATATATGAGATTCCAGCACATTTTGTTTTCACAGGTTAGTTATTTACTTTTTGTTTTTCCTTAAAGAGCAATTACAAAGAAATTTTTAAAAATCTTAATATAAAGCCGCGTGAAAGCAGACGCCAGGAGGGTCATTTTATTGAAAACCGCATGAAAAAATTCCCATTCGTTCCAAAGTTATGCGCATTTATATTTGATACATACCTATTTTCCTCGAAGAGTAGCCTCCCATGAATTTACTTTGATTTTCACCCACAATGCAATATTCTGTGATGTCATAGTGGCTTTAAACTTTTTTAAAATAATTTTAATCCGCCATATTTTCCATTTTGCAATAGCCTAATACAGTTTTCTCATGCCGTTTGATTACTGTGTATCTTGTTCATAATTTAGGATAGAAATGAGAAATTTGATTTCGAAATTCAAACTTAAATTTACAATTAAAGTATTTTTTTAAAATGTTTAAAACTACCATTTAATTCAATATTTTATTCCAATTAGCTAAGTTAAGTGTTTTTACATGCCTTTTGGACAGATCAGTAAGTTTTGTATGTTATATCATCCCCTTACAAAAACAGAAACTTGAATTTAAATTATTTTAAAAAATATTTAAACTTTGAATTTAAGGTTTGCTATTGAAAATATGAGAAAGCTGGTTTAGCATATCAGTTGAAATCAGTTTAAATAATTCAAATAGGTGATTATAGAGTTCCCAAGGAGTATAAAACACAAGTTATTTCATATTTAAAAAGTTTAAAAAATTTAATGTGCATCTATGACATCACAGAATACCTCATGAATATTAATGAGGCAGTCTGAAGCTGCTCTGTTTTCATGAAATATTTCACTCTTCAAAGTGTAATATCTTGGAAACTAATAAAGATAATTTGATGCGGTTTTCGCCCCTTGATTTCTTTCATCAATGTCTTTTTAAATTTAGTGGATTTCTATACCTTTGTATATGACCTTTAAAGTATACAAGTTTCATTCGATATTTTATCCTACAAGATACAGTTACCCCAATCCAAATTTTACATGATTTGAATCCCCTAAAATAACTGTTTCAAAAACATTGCAATAACATATTTCAGCATCGGTGCCGCTTTAATTATATCTTTCCAAATATGCGCAAAATTGTTAATTTTGATTTTTTTTTTAAATTATCGTAATTAGCCAAAGATTAAAGTGTTTGTATTATGGCATACTTTGTACTATACAGAAACTGATTTCTGCATTCTGCAAACTAAACTTAGAACATTTTGACTATTACTTTGTTTCTCTTTTCTTTTCATTTATGTTATTATATTTTCATCATAGAAATGTGATAATTTCAGTAAAAATAGCACAGTGTTTTGCCAGATTTTGTCAAAAATTGATTTTGCTCGTTGCCATGGCAACGGAGGCTCAGATCAGAATTTAATTGTGCATTTTATTTTTCATACATGGCAATACATAATATATCAAAGAATCGGTTAATTCTGAGACTATGTGTGCCGGACCCCTATTTAAAAATTTTGGTGCTTACAGAGAATTGCTCTTAAAATGGTACGTTTAGGGCGACAATGTTACGTCGCTCAAATTAACGTATGCAAAGCAATGCCAATCTTGTCATATCAAATGTTCAAAACCCATGTTCAAACAGCACGTGAATTTCATGACTTGAACATGAGTTTTGCTGTTTGAAAACGGCTTCTGGCCCAACCAAGCCATCACGAAAACAAGCCTATATAATTTTGACCCTCTTGAACCCCAAATTTATATAGAAAAACTGGGGTTTACAGGAGTAAACTTTATTTTTCTTATTTCTGCTTTAAATATAGATTGTGGGTACTCAATAGAACCGCCTCATCGAGGCGGTTATAACGAGTACTCACAATCTATGATTTAAGCAGAAATATGAAAAATATTACGATTTTTACCTTGAAATTTTCATTTTTTGGTAGTAAAATTTTACCAATGTATTTGGATAGGCATGTTTTCGTAATGAATAGCTTCTAACAGTGATATGCACAGGCATCACCAAAACACGCCTATATTATTTTGACCCCCCTTGAACCCCTTTTTTATGAGGTAAAACTGGGGTTTACAGGGGTATACCTGATTTTTCTTATTTCTGCTCTAAAATATAGATTGTGGGTACTCGTTAGAACCACCCCGATGAGGGGGTTCTAAATCGAGGCGGTTCTTACGAGTGCCCACAATCTATATTCCCTTCATCACGGCTGTTCTAACAAGTACCCACAATCTATATTTTGAGCAGAAATAAGAAAAATATCACAATTATCTTAGAATATTCGTTTTTTCGGCGGTAAAGTTTACAATGTATTTGTATAGGCGTGTTTTTGTAATGATTTTATGCAAGAATTGAACGTTTTTGCTGATTCCTTTATTTTCTTTTGTCAAAATTGTTGTTATGTATTTTCTTGGAACTACTTTCATTACAGTTCCAGGCTTTACTGTAGAAACAGTCGAATACAAAAACATAGGTTTCACAGTGTTTGATGTTGGAGCTAATGATGATAAAGTTCTACCGCTGTGGAGACATTATTTTTCAAACACGCGAGGTACGTGGCAAAAGTTTAATGTTGGGGTCACATCACAAAAACACGCCTATATCATTTTGACAGATTCAAGAACGGCAGTTGTCAGTTTCTGGCGAAAGAATGTGCACTGTACTGGTTAACCGCTTACATATAAACCTGCCCTGGAAAGTGTTGATAGGTAAACTGACCGGCTCAAAAATGACCTAAATAGTGTTGACTGGGCCGTTAAACTCCAATGCAAACAAACAAATCATTTTGACCCTCTTGAACTCCACTTTCATATAGTAAAACTGGGGTTTCCGGGGGTATACCTTATTTTTCTTAGTTCTGCTCTGAAATATAGATTGTGGGTACTCGTTAGAACCGAGATGAGGCGGTTCTAACGAGTGCCCACAATCTATATTTTGAGCAGAAATAAGAAAAATATCACAATTTTTCATCTTAAAATTTTCATTTTTTCGGCGATAAAGGTGGCAATGTAATTGTATAGGCGTGTTTGCGTAATGAGTTCACAGGCACTTGTTTCAAAGAGAGAAAAAATCTACCCTCTACCTTGAGAAGGTAGAGGATAGAACCTTGAGAAGGTAGAGGATAGATATTTTTTTCTCTATGAAACAAGTGCCTGTGGGTCAGTTTTTGTGTCTTTCTTGTTTGCTTCTCTGTGACTATATAGAGGATATATTTACTTTTTTGAGGTTGATTCGGATCTTTTCAACACACGAGATGAAATATTTTTGGTATCCGCCGATAAAAAAGGAAATTTTCTTTGTATTTTAGAATTTTGTGCGGATTTTTCGGTAATTGATCAATCGTATCTACGTCAAAATTTTTACCTCGCAATGACGTCACAACTGCCAGTTTCAAAACATAAACAGATCGCCGTTTTGAATACAGCATTTTTACTTCAAAGAGTGCTTTTTAAGGCATTTTACAAAATTATTTTATCGGTAACATATGATTTTTTGTTAAAAAACTAGTTTGAGCTGCTACTGTGAAAATAACAAGGTCATGTTATGACCTTGTTATCTTCACCGTAGCAGCTCGGGCTACTTTTTCTCACAAAAATGTTATTTTTCACATTCACAGTGTCAAAATATCATATATTTTCACAGTGTGAAAATATCATTTTTAATGACAGATTCTATCTGTCTATTCTAGCTGTGCTAGTAATTCAGGCTTCAGTTCTTCCGGCTTTGATAGCCATAGAAATATGGGTCCGAGCAAAATGTAGTCCGGTTTGGCGCAGTAATCAAAATTGTACAAGCGTATTAGTTATCCTGTAAGCGTAATACAAACTTTTGAAGCAGACGACTTGACGATTTTATCTTACGATTCAGCTGCATCATGCGACGAGTTGGCGACAACTGTAGTTGAAAAAGTTCCATGAAAGATCAGACGACACATGTCTTTCGTAAAACGAACAATGAACGTGTTAGTTATCTTAAAAGCGCCATACAAAACATGAAGCAGACGAATTTACATTTTTATCTTATTTTTCAGTGATTGGATTTCGTTTAAATCAGCTGCCTGCAGATGAATCGTAAGAAATATGAAGTTTGTGTCGCAATGCAAGAGAAAAAAAAGGGGAAAAAAATTAAATGGCCTCTGCTACATTTCAAAATGGCCAGGTTAAGATTTTACCCCTTCCACTCACGAGTTTCTCAAGTTCACTCTTCAGTCACTGAATTTGTACGCGTCCATTCTACACATGTAAATTGGGTGTCTAGTCAATAGTCGTCAACAGCATGTCAAACCATGTAGAACAGAATGCGATGTATCATTATGAGCCATCTCACCAGGTTCTACACTGTTTGCATCTGTAGGCATCTGTACTTGGCTATAAAGGGCTGAAAGGTTACAAACTCATAACACTTACATGACCTAATTAAATGCGAAGTACGTGACGCTAGAAACTTCACCGAATGGTAGCAAGCCAGCAATAATATACTCCTAACAGTTATCACTGTCCAATTCTGTTGTAGGTCTGAATAACTGAATATGTAAGCACAATGTTGTGATAAATAATTAGTCACATGCCGTAAAACCTCAAACATCGCACAAAATGTGTTTTCCTTTATTGTAGCGCACGACATAAGGCAGGTTCTTGACTGAGCCGCGAAACACATCTCAGTCAACAAGTGTCAGCTTTTACAAGAAAGTTGCGTCTACGCTTTGTGTTGTCATAAAACTGGCAACAATCCCAGTAGGCATACATCATGGCGTAATTGTGACGTCACATCAACGTCGGTGCAACGTCATGTCGACGTTGATTTGACGTTGCCCTAGCGACGTGTGCCTGCTGGGTAGTCATTTGCATGTTGTATTATCTATAATGTCCAAGTAAAATGATAATGAAAGTGTATAACAGCCGACTCACCTCAGTTTTGTGAACCAAACTAAAATTCAGCATTCCAGCCCCATTGTCCATATCACTAAAGAAAGTAAATCTGAATTTTTCACAGAATCTGTCATTTCAGTGCCTTTTGGCGCTTTGATTATTTGTTTCTGATATGCTTTGATTTCCCTGTAGAGTAAAAAATAAAAGCTTATTACATACATTGTTTTGAGAGCTGTATAGAAGAATATGTCCCGACAGTCACAGCCAGACATCACGGGGGTTGCCGAGTAATTTCCGGACTGTCATCCTGAGGGACGGATTTTTTCTGTCTACTCCTTACACACATGATACATTCTTTTTCCTGCATACCTTTCATTTTGAGTGTGAATTTGTAATGAAATCTCTGTCCCGACAGTCACAGCCAGACATCACGGGGGTTGCCGAGTAATTTCCGGACTGTCATCCTGAGGGACGGATTTTTTCTGTCTACTCCTTACACACATGATACATTCTTTTTCCTGCATACCTTTCATTTTGAGTGTGAATTTGTAATGAATAAATATGGTGATTTCGACTGCTGACGTCCGCCTTATTTTGATGATAATACTGTGACGTTTTAGCAATGTCAACCTAAACAACTCCCTTATAGAAATATAAGGTCTCTGGCTCTAAGTTGCCTCTACAGAGTTGCTAGTTAGAGACACTGTAGCTGCAGGTACTAGCGGCTAGAAAGCCGCTCTAAAGTATTTCGTATGCAAATTAGTTTTCTGGGTCTAAATGGTGGCTGGGTTCTGGCTACCAGTTGCCGCTCCGTTGTGACTAGTAGTTGTGGCTCTGATCTGGCTATTAGTTGCAGTTCAGTTAGCCGCTATATCGTAGTTATATGCAAATTAGTTGTCTGGTTCTAAGTAGGGCTGGCTAAACGGGGCAGAAAAGATAATCGATTAATATTCCTGTCATTGCGATCGATAATCGATTAGTAATCACTGAGGATTTGGCCATAATTTTACCTGTCTGGTGTTCGGTCTGAGCATGACACCTACCATATGCTGTACTTTGCCATATGTATTTGAACAGACAGTGTAAACAGTGAAGACCCAGATGAGACGCCACAGAACGCGGCGTCTCATCTGGGTCTGCACTGTTTGCCACTCATTCAACCATTTTAGGCACAACTTTTGGGTAATTAATTGTACTTATCAAATAATCGATTGCGAGCAAATCAGTAATGATAATCCTTTTTGTGGAATTTATCGATTAAATAACGAGTACCCACAACATATATTTGGAATATAATTAAGTACAATAAAATAACAAATTGTGTCAGAAAAATAACCTCTCTCTCTCTCTCTTTCTTTCTCTCTCTCTCTCTCTCTCTCTCTCTCTCTCTCTCTCTCTCTCTCTCTCTCTCTCCTCCCCTCTCTCTCTCTCTCTCTCTCTCTCTCTCTCTCTCTCTCTCTCTCTCTTGTATATCGCAGTTCAAAGAATGGACTGTGGGTTCTAGCTAGCTATTTTAATTGTTTGATTTGAGGTTCAACGTCCCTGTCAACACTGTACAGGTCATTTTGGAGAAGTTACTTCCAATTTTGTGGGGTCTTTACCCGACATTGAGATATAGTGACATCTTTGTTCCTGCCGCCCATTGAAAAGAATAGGGTTTATATGCATGTTCGGTCCGACTCAAACCACTTTAGGGCAAGTTTAGATCCTCTAAGCGGTTTAGTAGTACTCATGTGCGCTCGGTTTTTATCTCTGCGTGGAAGCATCATGCATCCCAATCCATTTCTCCAAGCCCCGGTGGGCGGGGGCTATGCTGTTAACTGGAACGGTTAATTTTGATGGTTATAGGACTTAGTTTGCATTTCGTCCCAATGTCGGGTGAAAGTCCGACGGACATGCAGGCAACGTCTCCCAAATGACTGAAATATTGTTGGCAAGGCCTTAATAACTTAAACAAACATGAACAAGTAGGGATCTAAGAATCTTGAGTGAGTAGACTTGTTAACTTGGTGACCAGGTAAGGTCAGCAGCCAAACTGATGTTTCGACATGATCCAGAGCGTCCATGATAATATATTGAGCGCTTGACATGTTATCTCGAGCGCTCGAGATGACATATCGATCGCTCGTGACAATATGTCGAGCGCTGGAGGTAACATGTCGAGCGCTCGCGATGCTATGTGGAGCGCTAAAATATTATGTAGAGCGCTCGAGATAATAAGCATGCCGCTCGAGATATTATGTAGAGCGCTCGAGATATTATGTAGAGCGCTCGAGAAAATAAGTCGAGAGCTCGAGATAATTAGTCGAGCGCTCGAGATAATATGTCGAGCGCTCGACATAATATTTTTCAAAATACATAATATACATAATATTTTTCAAAATATTATATTGAATGTTCTAAATATACAAGCGTAGAAAACACACTATTTACCAAAACTGTAAATATTTTTAACTAGGTCTTATATTTGTGGTAGACAGTAGTGACAGAGAAAGAATAGGAGAAGCAAAGGAAGCACTAATGAGACTGTTAGCAGAAGATCTTCTCAGAGATGCAGTCTTACTTGTCTTTGCTAACAAACAGGTACGCTTTTAGCTCACATTGGCCGAAGACACGGGGGAGCTACTGTGATCACTCACCGTCCGTCAGTCACACCAATCCATCCACAATTCCTTTAAACGACCTCTCCCGAACCACTGAACAGATTTTGACCAAACTTGGCGGAAATGATATTTGGGTTGTCCTTTCTCCAATTTGTTAAATGTATTACATTCCATGCAGAACTCCGGTTGCCATGGCAACGAAAGGGGAAAAATAAGAAGAAATAAATCTTTAAAAATCTTCTTTTCTGAAACAAGAAAGCCCAGGTCTTTGATATTTGGTATGAATCTTCATCTGGTGGACCTCTACCACGATTGTTCAAATTATAGCCCTGGGGCCAAGAAAAATGGCCCACGCAAGGACCCACTGCTTTAACATAGGTATATTAGTATTTGGTGTATTCTTTTCTTCCAAAGGATCTAACTATTCAGAACTTATTTTTCTACACTGCAGCTGGTGTTGTATCGTGTGGCGCCCGTAAAAAGTCTCTCCGTACATCGATCATAGTGCAGATTATATTTTCTGGTCCTACTGGATCATTGAGTTTGTTTAGATTCATTTAGAAAATAGAGTTCTGCTCAAGCCGGTGCTAGGGGGTGGGGGGGGGGGGGGGGGGGGGTGACCGGCGTTGCACATTTCAGAACTGGTCATGAACAGACTCAATAAAGCCAGGTCTGCTATTTTCGTTTATTTGGTGTATTCTTTGCTTCCAAAGGATCTAACTATTCATAACTTATTTATATAAGGAAAACCTTTGAAAATCTTCTGGTTCGGAGGTCCGAAACCATAAGGCGCAGGTCTTTGACATTTGATAGCTTAATCTAGTGGACCTCTTTCAAGATATTTCCAAGAAGCCTCCGTGGTGCAGTGGTAACGCTACTCGCCTTGTAAACCAGGGATCGCAGGATCGATCCCGGGCTTCTCCAGACTTTCGGATGAGTCTTTAAACCGAGGTCCCGTCTCCGTATGACCTTAGCTGTTGGTGGGACGTAAAACTAAAACTCACTCACTCACTCACTCAAGATATTTCAAATTATAGCCCTCGATCTACCGGTATCGAGGTGTGTCCTTGGGCAAGACACGTAATGACACTGCTCCACTTCACCCAAGTGTAAATGGGTAGCAGTAGTGTTGAAAAGCCACTGCCTCTCTCTCGCGCGCGTCAAAACACCCGGGATGAGTGTTCGAGAGCGATTCAATAAGCTTGAAGCTTTCATCGCAATCGAACTAAAATAAATAAGTATAAATTAAATTATAGCCCTTGGACCAAATATAACCCTGTCCTTGGGCCCACTGGTTTTTACATTTGCTAATGTTGGGAAAACCATTAATAACACGAGCACCACATGCGGGTGCCAACGCTCGGCTGCAAAATTCTAAGTCGAAAAAGGGGCATAACTGTGCCAAAATATTTTGAGGGTTAACTCACCTATTAGTATGAGTTCCCCTTTTCATAATGAACGAGTTTCAAGTAAATATGTTCAGTAATGACAGAGATATTACAAACTATCCAAGTTTTTGCACGACAACGACGACGCAGACGACACAAGAGCTATGACAATACCTCGTCGTTTTCTTCGAAAACAGCCGAGCTAAAAATCTTCTTGTCTGAAAACAGAAGGCCCTGGTATGATATTTGGAATGAAGCTTCATCTAGCGGACCTCTACTAAGATTGTTCAAACTATAGCCAATGGGCCAAAATCGGTCCGTTGGTTTTGTATAGGATTATATTGGTAAAACCTTTAAAAATCGTCTTGTCTGAAACCAGAAGGCCCAGATCTTTGATATTTAGTATAAGCTTCATCTAATGGACCTCTATCAACAATAGCCCTGGTTTAAAAAATGGGGCCTATTGGTTTTACATGGGCTAATATAGGGAATATCGTTGTCTGAAACCAGAAAGCGCAGGTCTTTGATATTTGGTATGAAAGCTTCATCTTGTTGACCTCTACCAAGATTGTTCAAATTATAGCCTTTGGGCTAAAATGGTCCCATCCCGGGGTCCACTGGTTTTACTGAGGCTTATGTTGGGAAAACCTTCGGGAAACCAGAAGGTCTAGGTCTTCGATATTTGGTATGAAACTTCATCTAATTGAACTCTACCAAAATTGTTCAAATTAGAGCCCCGGGACTGGAACCTGGGGTGAAAATGCCCCCCGAGGCACTCATGTTTTACATAGACTTCTTGATTCCAGTGTGGAATTTTGAAAATATCTGAAGGTCACTGATGGGGCCTAATTGGCCGAAACTAGCTAGTCTGACCTAGTAAATATGCACACTCTATATTTTTCAGTTCTGTGGTGTATTCCTTGCTTCCAAAGAATAACCCTTTATAGAACATATTTATATAGGGAAACCCTTTGAGAATCTTTTTGTCTGAAGCCAGAAGGACCAGGTCTTTAAACTTTGGTATGCATTTTCATCTAGTGGACCTCTACCAAGATTGCTCAAATTATATCCGTGGGGTCAAAAATTACCCTGCCCCGGGGCCCACTGGTTTTACATAAGCTAATACAGGGAAACCTCTAAGAATCTTCTTGTCTGAAACAATAAGGCTCACGTCTCCGATATGTGGGTCTTCACGGTTTGCTCTGTGCGCGCGCGAGTGTGTGTGTGTGTGTGTGTGTGTGTGTGTGTGTGTGTGTGTGTGTGTGTGTGTGTGTGTGTGTGTGTGTGTGTGTGTGTGTGTGTGTGTGTGTGTGTGTGTGTGTGTGTGTGTGTGTGTGTGTGTGTGTGTGTTGTAGGGGGAAGGGTGGGTGTGTTTTCGTAAACCTTACCACGAACAAAAACAAACATAACATCATATGCTGCGGACTGGACTACACCAAACTTATTAAGTGGAAGATTCCGTTGTAATATATGGGTTTAAATTGCGACTAAGTTTATGAAAGATCAGTAAGAAATCTGTTTTTGGTCTGTTTAAAAATTCGATTGTGGTTTTAAACTAAGGCCCCCACCATCGGGGCTTGAAGAAATAGATTGTATTGCATGATGCTTCACCGCAGAGCTGAAACTGACCGCACATGGATACAGGTAAACCACTTACAATGAATAAGCCTGCCCAGGAAAAATGGTGCGAGCCGGACCGCCCAGTGCATATAAGCCCTATTGGTTTCATTTGGCGGCAGGGTTTTAGATGTCATTCCATCTCAATGTCGGATGAAAGTTCCAGAGAATTGGAAGCAAGGTCTCCAAAAATGACTGA
Organism: Lucinisca nassula; assembly: GCA_963580285.1. Classification (NCBI taxonomy): domain Eukaryota; kingdom Metazoa; phylum Mollusca; class Bivalvia; order Lucinida; family Lucinidae; genus Lucinisca; species Lucinisca nassula. The sequence goes on from OY757025.1 coordinate 61,751,962, forward strand.
AATAGTGTTGACGCGAAAGTTAAACCTCAATTCAAACAAATACGTTAAACTAAAATCTGGAAGTTTTCGTGCATTTAATCTGTCAACCTATGATTGTTCGACGCTTTACACTACACAACCTCATAATCTTAAAATAAAACTTAGTGATTTAACTGAATGGAAATCCCATAGACAAGATTGCCTCTACCTTGCATGTAATGAAAGAAATGCTTTTTTCACTTCCGAATAACATAAAAGTACACAGTATGGTCATGTCAGAAAGTGTGTGGAACTCTCACCTTTCTACTTGACAATATATATACTAGATTTGGTTATTTAGTCAAACTGTGGAAATTCCGATGGATGCGAATTGCGCACCCCTTGTGGCTGATATGTTCTTGTTTTGTTATGAAAGAGACTTCAAGATGTCCCTTTCTTTAAAAAAGCAATCTGGAGTTATTGAATCTTTCAGGTTTTGATGTTTCATTTAATATTGACAATACCTTCTTCGACGGTTTGATTAGTCAAATCTACCCTTCGTAACTCCGTGTGAATAAAGCCAAGTCTTCGGATACCAAAGCCCCGTTTATGATAACGCGATGATTTTGATTTTGAGATTGTAAATTTTCCTTTCTTGGGTGAGATATACCGTGCGACATTCCATGGTGTTTAAATATCGCAATTCATTCGGTCCGCCAGTGTCTAGTCATGTAACTGACTTCTACACTTGTAACAAATTATTACTTCTAAGCTTCTTAATCAGGGTTATCGGTAATTCATAAAAATCGCAAAGCTTTGTCTAAGTGTCATAGACGTCATTTCGATTAAGTTTCAAAATTTAATACTGGGCCTCCTTCTGCAACAAGGTTTATCAGAACCTGAGTTTTATTGAGACGTAGTAAATGAATGCAGAAAAATGTATTCTTGCAATAATATCAGTACCCAATTTCGTAAAAGCTGTCTTCGATACAAGAAGATTTGGTACAACATGCTACACGACAGACTGCATTTATGGTAGTTATCATTATGAAAACACGCCTATACAAATAAATTGTACAGTTTGCCGCCAAAAAAGGGACATTTCAAAATGAAAAATTGTAATATTTTTCTTAATTCTGCTCAAAATATAGATTGTGGGTACTCGTTAGAACTGCCTCATCGAGGCGGTTATAACAAGTACCCACAATCTATATTTTGGAGCAGAATTAAGAAAAATAAGGTTTACCCCTGTAAACCTCAATTTTACTATATAAAAGTGAGGTTCAAGGGGGTCAAAATTATATAGGCATGTTTTCGAGGTGTTCCAATCATGGTTAACTTTGCTTCCCGCTTTAACTGCACGCTGGCGGGTCGGGCCTCTGGCTCTATGACTGCTCCGGCCCCAAGACTTACTGAAACTGATTAAATAATGTTTATTTGTGCCAGATGATCTGTCTCTGGTCGGCCCACTGTCCACCGGAGTCCAACTGTTGGCTTATTTTCTGCTCCAGCAGTTCATTTATTGCATGCTGTGGAGTCCTCGTCGTTGTTTCATCAACGTATTCGTTTGGTGCTTATGCTCCTCGAGAGTTAGAAATTCTTTACGCAGACAGAATAAATTATTTGTCTAAGCCACGATGAATATGGCCGCATAAAACTGTAAGACCCCCAACCCAGTATTTTACTGAACGTTCCAAGGCGGTACGTCTGCCGTGGTTTACTATTGTTATAGTTCGTCTATGTACATATGTATGTATTACAAATCTCTTTTTATTTTGGATACCCGTTTAGTCATTTATGTAGGACAGAAACTGTCCTTTTGGCATTCCGATTGTGACGTTTTTTATTATGGTGAAATTCCTTTTGCTGGTGTTTATTTCCTTTTGGAGACTTGGGTGGGAGGTGTAAGGTAATTGTATCGATTCCTGGTCATTGCCTTCACATTTTTACTAGGGAATCAATTATATGGACTTGTTAACATAATGTTCATTATACCTAAAGGTAGAAAATATCCGGCGGAGCTATCGTTTGCACCTGCCTTTGGGGAATACTCTCTTAAAACGGTAAGCCAAGTCGACTGATTTGAATTGTAAAATAAAGCTATGGTGCATATTGCTGCTGGCTAAAAGTATGCAAAAAGCAATCTACCCTTCTTGTGGACTCAGCGTATTGACATACAGTCGACTCCCTTTATCTCAAACTCCAAGCGACTGAAAATATTGGTTTGAGAAAACAATAGTTTGAAATAATAAGAGTCGAAATCTAGTTGAGATATCAGTGTTTGAGATAACGAGACGCAACTGTAAATTGACAACACCTGAGCTGCAATTTCTATAGATGTGCTTTGGAGAATTTGAAGATGGCCACCATTTTGAATATCGAAAATGCACCAATTAGCAATTCTGGATCTCCATGTCTCCCAAATGCGTCCCACCAAATTTCGACTCAATATGACAGACCATTCGGGAGCAGAGATGTGGTTTAAAGATTTTAAAGATGACATCTGTGGCGGCCATCTGGGATATCAGAACAGGATAGTACTAACCAGTGTGAATCTCCATGTCGCCCAAATGTCTCGCACCAAGTTTCGGCTCAATTCGACGATGTGGTTTGAAGATTTACAAGATAACCAACCTGGCAGCAGTCTTGGGTAACGGAACAAAACAATTTTAGCAGTCCCCATTTCACCCAAATACCTATTCTCAAGGTTATGCTCAATCCCACTTTCGGTTCGCGAGGAGATGCTGTTTTTAGAATTTCAAGATGGCCACCATGGTAGCCATCTTGAATATCGGAATAGAATGATTTTAATACTTCATGATCATCATGTCTCATAAGGTTTCAGCCCAATCCGACTTCCAGTACGGGAGGAGATGTCCTTTAAAGGATTTCAAATTGGCCGCCATGGTGTCCATCTTGGGTATCTGAAAGGAATGATTTTAGCAAATCTGTATCTCAATTTCAGTTAGACGCCTCCCTTCCAACTTCATGCACGGCCCGACCTTAAGCTCGGGAGGAGATGTTTTATTTATTTGTATTGGAGTTTAGACTTGCATCCCACTGAGCTACCGAGGCCGACCGAGATGAGATGTAATTTAAAGAAATTCAAGATAGACGTGGACATCGGCACGGAAAGAATTTAGCAAACCTGAATTTCCATTTAACCCCGATGCTTCTCATCAGGTTTCAATTCAATCCGACCTTCAGTTCAGGAATGGACCACCTTGAACATAGAAACGGAACAAATTGAGTAATTCTGAATCTCCATGTTGCCCCCAATGCATCCCATCAACGATCAGCTCATTCCAATTTACTATTTTGGAGATGTCGAAAATATGAAAAGCTAACGACGGTCGACAAGCTATGGCATAAAACAGGAGCAATACATTGCTCTTGTCATGCTAGGCTCCATAGCTTTTATTGACAGAGAGAAACTACTCTTCTTTGGGTAGATATGAAACTAATTTTCTTCTCAAATAGATACTTCCTTTGTGAAATTTTCATTTTAGAAAGAAATACACACCGGTTTTGTAGCAGAAATTGTACTCGTGCTTATCAGATTATATTAAAGACTTCATGAAGCATCTAAATGTTGTGTGTGTGTGTGTGTGTGTGTGTGTGTGTGTGTGTGTGTGTGTGTGTGTGTGTGTGTGTGTGTGTGTGTGTGTGTGTTTTACGGTAAACACTTTTAGGTCACGTTTGCTTCAGATTGTGTGGGACTTCTACTCGACACTAAGATCCCTACCTCCCAAAGTGAGGAGCGGAAACGTGTTTGTCATTCAGCATTCTGGTATCAAGAGGAAACCTCTTTGTTAGATATGATGACTTCAAACGATTTAGAACGATTTTCATTATTGCATCGTACCCAGGATTGTGGCTTCAAGGCATAAGCGCATGCCACGTTTAGTAAAGCCTTCTGTGCCTACTCGCATTGCAATTCACAAGAGACCATACACACGTTTATGTTGGAGTCTCTCACCGGCCCCGATAGCTCAGTTGGTAGAGTGTCCGCTCCGGGGAACGGGAGGTCACGGGTTCGATCCCGGGCCGCGACATACAAAAGTCGTTAAAAATGTACTAGCTGCTCCTCGCTTGGCACTCAGATTTACGGGGTAGAGCTAGGACTGGTCGACCAAGTGTCAGGATAATGTTACTGGGTGTGGTATCATGATATATGTCTGGGACATGATACTTCAGTGAGGCGGCACTATAAAAGTGAGCATTGAGCTCCCTGTCGCAACCAGATACCGTCGTGATATGACTGAAAAATTGTTGAAAGCGACGTTAAACCCGAATTCACACACATGTTGGGGTGACTTGATTGTCTTTGATTTATTGTAATCGCGGGTAAATTCTTCATGCAGAATACTGCTGCCGAGATTTAATTGATAGCAATATTTATATTGCTGGTTGGTATTTAGCTTTAACTAAACCCCCGTTATCTGTTCGATATTTTGTTTTAACATATATCTAGTCATTTGTATTCATATATTCTGATTTCTACCGATGGCTGGCATCCTCTTGTGAATTAACAACAACAGACCCAAAATAAAAGCCAAACTTTTTGGCAAAATAATATTCTTGCGATGTCGATCAGAAAGTTAAATATTTCTTGAGACATTGAAAAGTAACAAGAATCCGTCATTTGTGCTAAAATTTTTACCCCCAACGTTAACCCAATGATTTCTTCAGCCACATTCAATATGGCAGAAACACCAAACGTCCTATGTTTACTGTTGCCACATACCAAGCAGACATGTGTATCCGTTATTTTCGCATGAGGACAAAGGTGAGGAAATTCTTTAGTTATACATACCTGCTGTTCTTATTACCCCAGAGGCTGATGTTTTCTCTTGGGAAGCGGAGAGCAGTATAGTGTATGTGATGCTAGGAAGCGGAGAACAGTATAGTGTATAGTGTATGTGATGCTAGGAAGCGGAGAACAGTACAGTGTATAGTGTATGTGATGCTAGGTAGCGGAAAACAGTATAGTGTATAGTGTATGTGATGCTAGGAAGCGGAGAACAGTATAGTGTATAGTGTATGTGATGCTAGGAAGCGGAGAACAGTATACTGTATGTAATGCTAGGAAGCGGAGAACAGTATAGTGTATGTGATGCTAGGAAGCGGAGAACAGTATAGTGTATGTGATGCTAAGAGCATTACATACTGATGCTAAGAGCATCACATACACTATACTGCTCTCCGCTTCCAATAATAATAATAAAACCTTTACAATCAAAACAATAGGAAATTGGTCTTGTTCTTCGGACATAATTCTCATTTGAAGTAGATATGAATAAACAAATTGTAATATGATGCTAAAGTTTTGCACTAGTATCGAAAGGAACAGAATAAACTAAACAGATATCATGAAGAAGAATAAACTGTTGAGCACTAATGGAGAAATGAAAAAAAAATCATTTTCCAAAAGATTTCCAGTTAAATATATAACTTATTTAAATTTATGTATGTTGTTATCAATTACATGCCTTCATCTTACTTTTACCCCGAACAGCATCTCAATGATCTTCAAGACAACTACATCCTCGAACTTAAATGCCATTTTGAAAATGACAAGCAAATGGGTCATTCAATAAATAATAAGCTCTGTTGAAGTTTGCTCGTTAACCCTTATCTTGCTGTTCACGGCAACTCCTGTCTTTGCAAACAGTGTAGATCCAGATCAGATGGCTTCTGAAATGCGGCATCTCATCAGGTTCTCCACTGTTTGCCACTCATCCAGCTATTTTAGGCATTACTTTGGGTAGTAAATTGTACCTATCAAGTAATCGATTAAAAGCAATTTGTTTGTTTGATTTGAGGTTTAACGTCCCCTTCAACACTGTAAAGGTCATTTTGGAGATGTTGCTTCTAATTTTTGGGACTTTTACCCGACATTGAGATGAAATGACATCTCAAGCCCTGCCGTCCAATGAAACCAAAAGGGTTTATAAGTATGGACGGGCCGAATCGCACCGCTTTGCCTGGGCAGGCTTACATCCTCTAAGCAGTTCACCAGTACTCGCTATCGTGTGCGGGTCGGTTTCAGCTCTGCGTGGAAGCATCATGCTGCCCATATATTTCTTCAAGCCCCAATGGGTGGGGGCCATCGATTAAAAGCAAATCAGAAATGATAATCATTTTTGTGGAATTCGTCGATCGCTTAATCGATTATACGATTAATCGTGTCAGCCTTACTTGAAATGATAAGTTAAACAGAAATACCAACAGTAAAAACAAATCACTACCAGTGGTAAGGATTTATGGCTTTATCGATGAGAATAATCAAATCAATTACGGATAAGCGACTTAAGTTTATGTGCCTGATAAAACTTCTTCAACCATCTTAGTGCGCCTCTGTAGGCCGAAAATGCGTTATGACTATTATTGAAGCGTGTATCGAAATGCTTGCAGGACATTGGAAGTTGTTAAACCTTCAGCATTTCCTGCATGCTACTTTGCTTATAATGACAAATGCTGCCGATTTTTTCCGATTGAATAAAAAAATATATGATCAGTGTTTTAATAATAAAATAAAGCCGACTAGGTTCGCCTCAAAACTGTCAAAAGCTCTCTTTTTATATCTTCTTGTAAAAACACTAATTACTATTTAGCAGTACTACTATTCAGCTCTGCGTGGAAGCCTCATTGGGCTTGAAGAAACAGATTGGGCTGCATGATTATCCTACGCAGAGCTGAAACCGACCCCACATGAGTACTGGTAAACCGCTTAGAGGGGCTTAAGCCTGCCTAGGCAAAGTGGTGCGAGTCGGAGCGTCCCTATTGGTTTCATTGGGCGGCAGGGCTTGAGATATCATTTCATCTCAATGTCGGGTAAAAATTGGAAGCAGCGCCTACAAAATGACCTATATAGTGTTGACGGGGACGTTAAACCTCAAACAAAACAAATTACTATAGCAAGGCGTGATTGGCATGAAATCATTTTGTCGCTGCGCTATCCTTTGACTGCTTGTTTGAAGACATTTGTTCTTGTTTCAGGATTTACCAAATGCATTGAATGCCGCAGAAATCACCGACAAGCTGGGTCTACACAGTTTACGAAACAGAAACTGGTACATTCAGGCCACATCTGCGATCAGTGGATATGGTCTGTACGAGGGCCTGGACTGGTTATCAATTCAACTCAAGAATACCATTTGAATTGATCATCTGAAAAACATTCTCTCTGTAAATTGGCCAGACTTTTTTTTTTATTGTAAAACATTCCTTATCAAATGACGTCGCGTCTGAGAGTTTAATAACGTCATGTAATATTTTCGATAATCCACTAGTGGATTAAATATGCAAATTAGCTACATAAGTCCCGTAACGTTACATGTAAGACGTCCTTAATAACGTCGCTTTTACTAACGGCGCAATATTGACATTTTTGTAAACAACCGTGAATAAAATGCGTTTTAAATGTCATATGATAAATAGAATCTTGCATTCGTGCCCATGTATTATTGAATTTATTAAACTCGTTGAGGAAAAGGGATAAAATGCTCGGCAAAGCCTCGCATTTTATCCCTTTTCCTCAACTCGTTTAATAAATTCAAAAATATATGAACACTCATGTAAGATCCTCTATATATAAGATTTAACTGAAAAAAAAAATAGATTTTGAGAAGTTATGAGGAGAACATGGGAATAATTATACACGCGTTTGAAAACGGTCGTATATGTTATGCCCTTTGGCGTCCGTCCGTCTATCTGTATGCTTTTCGTTTCCGGTAACTCCTACTACATTCTACATACATGCAAACAAGCTAAAATTTAATATAAAGTTAGTCCATGATTTGGAGCAGCGCATATTGTTTCGAAATTTTGGCTCCCCTAATACTAAGTTATGCCCCTTCGAAAAATTCTGTAATTATTTCGTTTCCGGATACATTTACACCGTTTCCGGATAATTCATGCTACATTTTACATCCTATCAAGCTAACGCTTTAGTTATAGATAGGCCAGGATATGTAGTAGCGCATATTGTTTCGAGGTTACGGTCCTACCAAATATTAACAGAGTCATGTCCGTTTGAAAAATTCTGTAACCATTTCGTTTCCGGCTAACCTACACAATTAGAATCTGATCAAGCTGACACTCGATACATAGCTAGACCATGATAAGGAGCAGCGCTCATTCTTTCGAGGTTATAGTAAACTAAATACTAATAGAGTTATGCCCCTTTGAAAATTTCCGTTAAGATTTAGTATCCTACTAACTCCTCCTTGCAGATTCGTACCTTTGATCAAGTTGAAACTTGATATATACCTAGATGATGAGGTGGAACAGCACATATTGTTGGAGATACGGTCCACAAAATATTCATAGAGTTATGTTCCTTTGAAAATTCCTATAATAGTTTCTGGCTAACTTCTTCTACAGTTGAGATCTGATCAAGTTGAAATTTGACATTGTTAGACCATGATGTGGAGCAGTGCATATTGTTTCTAGGTTTCAGGCCACCAAATGTTATCAGAATTATGCTCCTTTGAAATTTTCTGTGAACATTCCGTTTCTGGTTACTACATTATATCATGCTGAAACTTTTTTAAATGTTGCGCCTTGATATGGAACAGCGCGTATTGTTAAGGGGTTATAGTTCACCAAATATTAGCAGAACTATGTCCCTTTGAAAATTTCTTTTTTTTTTCTTCCTAGCACCATGATGTGGAGCAGTGCCTATTATTTCTAGGTTACACTCCACCAAATATTAGTGCCCATTTTAAAATTGCTGTAAACATTTCGTTTCATGCTACCCATCTTACAGTTTACTTCCAACCTAGCTGAAACTTGTTTTATACCCTCCGACCTGTCTTATCTGGCAACCTATCAGACTGAGAAAAATGGCCGGATAAGACAGGTGATCGAAATAGAATGGCTTATCCACGTGACTTCAAGATGACTATAGACCCGTGTTTCTTACACTTCTGAGTCGACATCTTCATAGCAACAGAAGAGTTGAGTATTCACAATGTGCCCAAAACACTGAAACGTTGATTTGATGCTCTTTGCACGATGTGCGTCTGTTGGGTTGTGTTGGTTGATTGTTATTGGGATATTTTTCTCCGTGTTTGCTTTAAGAATTCATTAGAATCACCTTTTATTTTAGTTTCTAAGAAATACCTGCTACATACCTCTTGTGTTGAAATCAACCAAAAATCAAACAAAGATGTCGAACTGAAAATGGCTAGAATGGATTTAACTTCGAGCAGAGTCATCTTGACATCACGTGGGTAAGTTATTCTGTCCATTCCGATCACCTGTATAAGACTGTCATTTCTCAAAGTCGGAGAGTTGGCCGGATTAAACAGGTTGGACTGCATATGGTTTATTGGTGGAGATCGGAAAGGTTTCTGAGGTACAGTAAAATAGAAGTGAAGGCAGTCGATACAATTAACCTACCGCTCCCATTAGAGACACCAAAGGGAAAGACGCACAAATAAGTAAAACCTGTCTTAGTGGTCACCTCTTATAAGCAAGCAACCTGTCTTAAGCAAGCTTGTAATTAGTTCCCGAAAAAACCCCAGATGTATTAAAACTGTCTTTAGCAAGCACCTGTCTTAAGCAAGCATATTTTTATTATTCCTTAGAAGTTTGCTTAATACAGGTAGGACTGTATTGAGCCTTTTGTGAAGTCAAGGGGGTGGGCACAGCACGGGGAACCGGACTGAATGCGTCTTATCATAAGGATCAACAGTATAAATGGTTTAGGGTTGGTGTTCTGAACGGGTTTTCTAAACGGGTACAGAGATATTAAGCCTTATATGAACTGTAAGTAATCCCAGCGGGCCCCAGGTTGGTATCATTGGATGTGTCTTATCATATGGAACAAGAATATATTTAGTTTAGGGGCGGGGATCTGAACAGCTTCCCAGATCATATTAGGTCTTTACGAAGTGAAGTGGCGGATCATGACCCTGCAGAACCTCATCTCCCACCCGATCCGGACGGTGACATTCGATATGCTCACCATAAGGCAAAACAATATACATGCGTGATTTAGGGGTCGGAATCTGAACAGTTTCTCAGTTATAAAGTCTATTTGGTTTTTAGCTACATTATATCAACAAACGACCCCCCGCTATCTGGGCTTGGCCAGTTTGGATCAAATAGGCATGATTATTTGTTTGTGTTGAGGTTTTAAGTCCCCGTCAACACTATTTGGGTCATTTTGCAGACGCTGCTTCTGACTTTGTGGGACTTTTACCCGATATTTAGATGAAAGGACAAACGGAACTGCTAGGGTTTAAGGAGCAGTCCGATTCGCACCACTTTTCCGCGCAGGGGTTAGACCTTCTAAATAGTTTTACCAGTACTGAAGTTCTACACGTAAGTACCGTGCAGAGCATTCTATTGCTCCAAGGCCCGATAGACAGGGGTTGGGGTAGCAAGAGTTTATGCAATAGACAACTGAACCTTGCTACACGCTGGATATTTGTGCTTAGGACCCTTGTTTCATAGAAGGATATATATATATATACAAAAAAGAGAAATGACATCACACGGAAAACACAGTAAATAATATTATTCCCAACCGGTTTCGTTTATAACTCATCAGGGGAATAGTACAATAATGATGAGTTATAAACGAAACCGGTATATATATATATATATATATATATATATATATACGGTATATATATATATATATATATATATATATATATATATATATATATATATATATATATATATATATATATATATATATATATATATATATATACATACATAAACATTGCTACATACTACATATAAAAGCTGTCGATCTCCTGGTTTCAGACAAGATCTTAATGTTTTTTCCCAATGTAAGTGTATAGGAGCTCATGGCCGGGGCGTGGCCAATTTGTACACAGGGACATTGTTGGCGGGAATTACGTAGGAAATCACTAAGCATGTGCTACATACTTAATATCTTACCTCTGGGCCTCATGGTTTCAATGGAGATTTTTGAAGGTTATTTAGCTCTTTATACCTCTAAATCAAAATTACACCCCAGGGTCTGGGCGGTTAGGATCCGGGAGGTTGATTGAGGCCCACTAGACATTGCTTCATATTAACTATGTAAGACATGGGTCTCATGGTTTCAGAGAAGAACATTTCCATTATAAATCTATGTGAATTAATGAGCACCGGGGCGTGGTCAGTTTGAACTCAAGGGGCATGGTTGAAAGGATCATAAAACATTGCTACATACCGAATATCTTACCTCTTTGTTTGTTTGATTTTAGGTTTAACGTCCCCGTCAAAACTGTAAATGTCATTTTAGAGACGCTGCTTCCAATTTTGTGGGACTTTTACCTGACATTGAGATGAAATGACATCTCAAGCCCTGTCGCCCAATGAAACCAATAGGGTTTATAAGCATGGACGGGCTGACTCGAACTGCTTTGCCTGGGCAGGCTTAGTTCCTCTAAGCGGTTTATCAGTACTCGTTTGCGGGTCGGTTTCAGCTCTGCGTGGAAGCATCATGCAGCCCATATATTTCTTCAAGCCCCGATGGGCGGGGGCCACTATCTTACCTCTGGGCGTCATGTTTGTAGAAAGGTTCTTTAGCTATATAGCTCTGAATAAACAAATGAATCCCTTGAGTTGTGGTCAATTTGGTCCCCGCGGATTTATGTTTGGTACCACTACACATTGCTATATACTTTATATATAATCTGTGGGCTACATGGATTCAGAGAAGAAGGTTTTAAGTTTTCCCATTTAATGTCTAAGGGAGCTAATGAGCCCCGGGCGTGGCCACTTTGAACCCAAGAAAGATGGTTGGCAGGATTAACATTGCTGCACTAAAATGATATCTCTGCCTCATGGTTTCAGAGAAGAATTTGAATATTCTGTAGCTATATACCTCTAATATACAACAAGAGGCCCATGGGCCATTATACTCACCAGAGCTCTTGCGGTGACACTGCCCACTGGCAGCCATGTACACATATTTAAATAAACTATGGAAGCCCTGTGCTCAAGGACGCTGCAGATAAAATTTGGACCCAATCAGACTAGTTGTTTCAGAGGTGTGATGTCGCTTTAAGAATGTGTTGCTGCAAGACAAAATATCTTTAAAGATGTAAATTCCATTTTTTTTTTTCAATTTTCCCCCATTATAGAGTGGGAGCTTGCAGATTCGTACAGTTTTGGGAGTTATTTTGTTGTTATTTTCAGCCTTTTCAACTGCTGCAGCCAAATCAATACACATCTTTTGCTCATTTTGATGACGTAGTTTCAGTTCCCGGAAAAAAGCGATTATTATTCAGGTATTGGAAAACCGTAAAGTTTTGCACGGCACAGTGCCAACCATCTTCCTTGGGTTCAAAGCGGCCACGCCCGGGGCTCATTAACTCCCTTAGACATTAAATGGGAAAACCTAAAATCTTCTTCTCTGAATCCATGTGGCCCACAGATTAAATATTAAGTATATAGCAATGTTTAGTGGTCCCAAACATAAACCCGTGGGGACCAAATTGACCACAACTTCTTACACAACTATATCGGAAAAAATATTAAAACAAACATGGGAACTATTTTTAAGATAAAATATAATCAATTTGACTGTGATGGTCCGTTGTCGAAAGAAAAGTAAGTTTTTGACATTTGAAAACAACTGGTATGGACAATGTTTTATACCGTGATTTTTATTTGTTTGATTTGAGGTTTAACGTCCCCGTCAACACTGTAAAGGTCATTTTGGAGACGTTGCTTCCAATTTTGTGGGACTTTTACCCGACATTCAGATGAAATGACATCTCAAGCCCTGTCGCCCAATGAAACCAATAGGGTTTATTAGCATGGACGGTCCGCCTCGAACCGCGGTTCCTGGACAGGCTTAGATCGTCTAAGCGGTTTACCAGTACTCATGTTCGGGCCAGATTCAGCTCTGCGTGGAAGCATCATGCAGCCCATATATTTCTTCAAGCCCCAATGGGCGGGGCGCGTTTTATACCGTGACAGAATATAACAAATTAAATTACGGCTTTTGTTTGGAACGACCTGCGCTGGACTCTGTGTTGATATACCCATGTGAAATTACAGCACATTGAATTTCATGTGAAGAGAGAAACTTACCTGAAATTATAGCTGACTGACTGAAAAAACGATATCTCCCCAAGCATGTGCAAAGGATGGCCAGAATGACAGCCGCGCATCGATCGATGCAAAATGTAAACAAATAAAATAAAATGAAATATGTAAGTAGGCCAACCGTAAATATAAACTATGGCTATTTTCTTACCATCTTGTGATTAGATAGGCTGTGGCTTATAAAAATGACTTTGAATGGGCACGGAACGCATGTGAACCTTCTAAATGAATGCTGCTACGGTTGCCCGAAAAAATTGTCTGCAACGCGCGCGCACTGTAACGCACGTGCGGACGTGCACTGAAAATGATTGACAGAAATCCTTAATTGATTGCAGGTGTGATTAATCACATCTTAATTGTCATACGAAATGCCATAGAAGACTATAACCACAGAGTGTACGAATCTGCAAGCTGAACGAATATGTAAACTATGACTCTACATGTCTTAGTCTGCGGAAACGCTAAACGCTAAATTTGCCATAACAACCAACCAAATTTCATAACAAAAACGCAAAACCTGTAAAGGCAAATACGGTGAATATTCCCATACAGTCTCATTCTTATACGGTTTTTGAGAAGATTTTTTTTGTCTTTTTCTTTGTTGTTGTTCTTGTTAAAGTTTAGTTTCCAATGGTAACCACTTAAAATGAGCAGTAGGCCTAAAATCATATGCCAGATAGAAGATAAGAAATATTTCTATTAAATTTTTGCCAAAATACCGGCTAAGGTTTGGCAGTAAATACAAATTTTACATTTTTCCCTTTACAAATTGTGGAGACTCTAAGCTGTCATAGCACCCTAACTAAAGAGCCGAATTTCATAAAAAAGACAAAAACCTGAAGGTAAATATGGTGAATATGCCCAAAAAGTCTCAGCCTCATGAAGCATATGGTTTCTGAGGTTACGTGACAGATAGATGATTGCTGAAAGAATTTTTTTTTTTTTGGAAGTTTTGTCAAAATATCTGCAAAGGCTTGGCAGTAAATGCCATTTTTCAGTTTCCCCGTTATAACTCAGTGAAAATCTAAGTTGTCTTAGCAACCAAACTAAACAGCCGAATTTCATTAAAAAACAAGAGGCCCATGATGGCCCTGGATGGTTCATCTTAGTCCAAGCTGTTTCATACCTATGGAAACAAGTCACCGGGCCGAGGTCAATTTTATCGTTAAAGCTGGTCACACGTCAAGGTCAAAGTCACAAGTCCAAAAAACTGCACGAGTGGGAAGCCCTTGTCACAAGGATACTACACGACAATATGAAAACTCTTTCTCGAACGGTTTTAAAGATAAAGTAAGTCACAGGTCAAGGTTACATGTCAAAATGTTTAGTGAGAGTGGAAGCCCTTGTCACAAGAAACCTACATGCCAAATATGAAGGCTGTAGCTGCAATCGTTCAAAAGTAATGACAAAGTAGGTAACCGGTCAAGGTCATAGGTTAAATATTTGTATAAGTGGGAAGCTCTTGTCATAAGGAATGAACCTGTCAAATAGAAAGCTCTGTCTCGTAAGTTTTAAAAGTTATGATGAAATAAAACCCAGGTCTAGGTCACAGGCCAAATTTTTTCCATTGGTGGGAAGCCCTTGACACAAGGAACCTACATGGCAAACACATGTATAAAGGTTCTATCTCAAACGGTTAAAAAGTTATGAAAAAGTGGGAAGCCCTCGTCACAAATCACAGGTTGAGGTCACAGGCCATTTTTTGTATGGGTGGGAAGCCCTTGTTACAAGGAACATGCATGCAAAATATGAAGGCTCTATCTCAAAAGGTTTAAAAGTTATAATAAAGTAGGTCCGAGGTCAAGGTTAAGGTCACAAGTCAAAATCTTTTGTATTAGGGGGAAGCCCTTGTCACCAGGAACCTTCATCCCAAATATGGAGGCTCCATCTCAAATGGTTAAACAGTTATCACACAGTAGGCCAAAGGTCAAGGACACATGTCAACAATTCTTGAATGAGTGAGAAACCTTGTCACAAAGAACTTACATGCCAAACATGAACATGCTAATAGGTTCAAAAGTTATGACCAAGTAGGTCATATGTTTATATTTTGTATGGGTGGGAAGCTCTTGGCACAATAAACATACATGCCAAATATGAAGGATCTATCTCAAACGGTTCAAAAGGTATGATTAAGTAGGTCACAGGTCAAGATCACATGTCAATTTTTGCACGAGTGGGAAGCCCTTGTCACAAAGAATCAACATGCCAATTATGAAGGCTCTATCTTATCTGGTTCAAACGTTATGACGATGTAGGTCAAAGGTCAAAGACAAATGTTTGAGGTGTGAAGTCCTTGTCACAATGAACATACATGCCAAATATGAAGGTTCATGCCAAATAAGAAGGTCCTGTCTCAAATGGTTCAAAATTTATGATAAAGTAGGTCACATGTTGAGGTGAAGGTCACAGGTCATTTTCTGTATGAATAGGAAGGCCTTGTCACAAGGGACCTACATGCCAAATATGAAGGCTCTCTAGAATGCTTCAAAGCAGGTCAAAGGTCAATGCCATAGGTAAAAAATTTTGTGTTGGTGGGAAGACCTTGTCACAAGGATCATACATGCCACAAATGAAGACTCTATCTCAAATGGTTCAGAAGTAATAATAAAGTAGGTCACATGTAACAGGTCAAGGTAACAGGTCATTTTTTGTATTTTGTATGGGAATCTCTTGTCATAAGGAACCCACATGCCAAATATGAAGACGGTTGAAAAGTTATGACAAAATAACCTACTGATCTACTTTTTGATTCGAACTTGACCCAGATATTGTGCAGATGATCATTCTGAGCAAGATTTATGATAATTGGACCAAGACTCTGGCCTCTAGTGTGTTCACAAGGTTTTTCTGTGGTTTGACCTTCTGACCTACTTTTTGAACCTCGAACTTGACCGAGATATTGTCAAGATGATAATTCTGAGCAAGCTTGGTGATAATCGGACCAAAACTGTGGTCTCTATTGTGTTCACAAGGTTACCTACTGATCCACTTTTTGAGCCGACATGAGCCATATTCGAACTTGACCGATATTGTCAAGATGGTCATTCTGAGCTAGATTGATGATGATCGCGCCAAAACTGTGGCCTCTAGTGTGGTCACAAATACTTTTCTGTAATTTGATCTACTGACCTGTAATTTGACAGAGATACTATCAAGATGATCATTCTGAGTGGACCAAAATTGTGGCCTCTAGTATGTTCACAAGGTTTTTATATGGCATGACCTACTGACCTATTTTTTGATCCGACATGAACCATTTTCTAACTTGGCCGAGACATTGTCATAATGATCATTGTGAGTGAGTGAGTTTTACGTCCCACCAACAGCTAAGGTCATACGAAGACGGGACCTCGATTTAAAGAGTGTTACGAGATGGAATAGGAAACCTCTCTGGTGCTTATGCACATCTAAATTATTTTAGTAGATATATGGTAGGGCGGTGCGAGTGAAATATTTTAGGTGAAATATGGTACGCAAACTATGCTGCTCCATGAACAAGTCATGCACATATCATACGATGTATGCATGAGTGGTTTATAGAGAGCTGTTTTTACAATACAGGGGGCCGCTATAAGGCTGAGTCCTATAGAATTTGCCTAAATATCGCCAACCGCCAAATTGTGCCATATATTATTTTCATTCCCGTCACGTGTTGTGAGGGTGTTCGTTTTAACAGGAGTCATGGCATTGATTTATAGGGTCGTTTCATCAATTTTTCCTATGGGAAATGTACTATTTGAACGCAAATCCATTATCTACTCGATTTTTGCTATCTAGCTTTGTTTGTGTCCGGTATCTCCACTTCGCCACGAACAAAGCAAGGTAATATGAGTAGGCATGATTTTCTGGTAGTATTCATAGATATATAAACCCTGAAAAAAACGAACACTTTAGCAGCAGGTCAAGTGGTAACGTGTACCCACAACATCGTGTCGGGAGATAGAAAGTATATTGAAAGGTATGTTAAATCTATGTTTAGTATTATTTTTGTATGAACATGCTTGTAGGTTTTGGAGGGGTTTACTTCTAGTATACCCCAACTTTCTGAAGCCTATTCTGAATTCACTGTTGAGACCTGTAGTGATTAGGCTACTAGCTTTGCCAGCTAGACGTCGCAGGATCGATCCCAGGCTTCTCCAGTAGTAGAATGAGTCTTTCTAAGTGAGGTCCTGTCTCATGCTGACCCTAGATGTTGGTGAGACGTAAAGTTTGGACACCCGCTCATTCTGGATTCATTTAGGCTTTTACACCCCTTTTGTAGAATGTAATTAATAAACGCCGGGTCACTTGTTTGATCCATGACTTTTGACTAGCTGTGGTTAGAAAACCGTGGTTCCGTCCCAATATGATATTAGGTGTAGAGGGGACGTAAACTTAAGACGGGTTTAACCATATCTTCATCATCAGGGCAAACTCTTACAAGAGCCTGTTGGGTTATCCGTGATGATGAACCGTAATGAATTTTATTTTACAAGCATGTTCACGTTGATCAGAAATAATTTTGTTCAAGAAGAATTACGAGTTCATTTTGTAAAGATGCCGTTTTTGTCTGATAACTCAGTTTGTGCATGTATGTACATATAAAGAACGTGATGATGCTAAGTGGGAGTATTTGGTCGCCACACGTCATAACGGCCTGAGCGGCGGGGATGACGTCGGCTGCGTCATCGGCGTCGCGAGGACGGTTGTGACGGGGTGCCTACCAAATAGAGAGAATTTACGGCAAACAGTGTTGGCCCTTATGAGACACTAACAAATGTTGTGGATTATAGATGAAAATCTTCTGTTGTAGTTTCTATCTGTTATTAATGTATTGAATTTGTGAATAGCTATATTTGTGAGCCGTGTCGCGGAGAAGGATATGAAATAGACATTGTTATGTTTCCTGTAATTGGCAGCTGGCCAGATAGCGCAAAGGCGTGGTCTGTTCAATTGCCTCTTACTTGTGATAATGTAGGGAGCACAAATTTGATGAGTATTATGCTCAGTAGTAGTGAGCATTAATTGATTTCTGTAGTGCTCAGTAAGGAAACATGAACTTTGAGTATTATTGTGTCAAGCGCTGGGTGCTGATAATTTGATGCACAGTCAAGTTGAGTTCTGCTGTACGGTTATTTGTCGCATGCACTAATCAGCCTGTATGTCTGGTCGGCGCATGCGCAATAACGGTATATGCATGAACATATTCTTACTTCTCCGGGAGGGGGATCATGATATAGCATGTATGTTTTGTGACTCGTTTCTAGTCCCGTTATCGTAATTTGCAGGCACAACAATGTGTGACCTGCTGCTCCCTGCTTCATAGCAGCAGGTACTGGTACGACGCTAGGCGTTAGGGTCCAGCAAGGGCGGACAGACCGCCGTAATCAGCGCCTACCAGGGTAGAAGCAGAATCTAAATCATTGTTCGTTGTAAACAAATGTGAGACCATGGAAGAGGTCAACTTACCTTCAGGTTATTTGGACGATCACTAAACCTCTGATCAGCAAACGTGATCGCTAAACCTATGATTATCAACTATGTTGATAGACTAGTTCTACTAGTTCGCGAGAGGAAGTTTCACGCGAGTGGGGGATTCACCCTAAGTTATAAACTGGCCAGTCGCGTCTTGTGTTGTTTCTTTTTTGTTTTTGTTGTTGTTTTGGTTGTTTGCTTCTGTAGGTATTCACGTCACCCGTCCCGAGCACAGAACATTGTTTTGCCTTCGGAGCGGACGTCGTGAGTTGGCTACAGAAGCAACAAATTGTGATGTTTTGTGTTTGTAAGCGTTGTATGTAGATACTGTAAATAATTCATGTCATTCATCTAACATCTTTCTTGTGCCTTACCCCACAGCTGCCCGTACACCTGTCAGAGATCACGCTCGGTTGTCTTGTCAGCATGGGGGTTTGCGGGACGCCGTAAACCCACATGTAACAAAGAGCAGCAGGGAGGGTGAATGGATTTTTATGTTATGGTTAGGGGTTTTATTTGGCAAATAAAGGCTCCCTGCTGCTGCTGCATTGGAGCCTTTATTTGGCAAATAAAGGCTCCCTGCTGCTGCTGCATTGGAGCCTTTATTTGTCAAATTATGCCTTCCAACCCTAAAAGAATTTTACACCAACTGGCTGTGACATACCAATGGCAACTCGTTTAACAACGCGGGCAAAAAACCCAGAGCCCTATTGGGCGGCCTTCACCCCTCGCCGGCCCTTGGCTCTGGCTGGCCCAGTTCTAGGATACATTCCCATTATAGATCGTCCTCTCCGGCCCACCACTACGGCATTGGGTGTATGGATTCGTCGTCTGCGAAACTTGTGCTCGGCATGTTTAGAGATAAAATATGAAATCAACAGGACCACGTGATATTAGTTTAGATACTGCAAAGGAAAAAAAGACCTATCAAGAGTATTAATATTGTTTTTTTTATGAGGTATACAGACAGTGTGTGATACATTTCATTTTCAGTGCTTTGCGATTAAATCGTCAGGTATAATTGTTACTGACAAGAACAAGAGGGCCCAATGGCCCTATATCGCTCACCTGTGTACCAGAAAAAAAGTGTAGGAGACCACTTGACATTGCTAATACTAAATATCTGAACTCTGGACCTTATGGCTTTGGAGAAGATTTTTGATTTTTTTTTCCAGTATAAGTCTATAGGTAAATTTTGACCCAAAAGGCATGGCTGACAGGATTTATATAGGCGACCATTTTATGTTGCTATATACTAAATATCTAAGGTCCGTACTTCATGGTTTCAGAGAAGAATATTTTTGAAACTTTTTTTTTCCAGTATAAGTTTATTGGAGTTAAGAAGCCACACGATTTGGCCAATTTGAACCCTAGGGGCAAGGCTCAGGCAGGATTCATGTAGGCAACCACTCCACATTGCTACATGCTAAATACCAAAGCTCTGGACCTTATGGTTTCAGAGAAGAATGTTTTTGAAGTTTTTTTTTTTTTTTCAATTTTAAGCTTTTTTTCCATTTTAAGTCCATCCATGGTAGCTAATGGGCCATGGGCGTAGCCAATTCCGGTCCAAGGGGCATGATTGGCAGGTTTTATGTAGGTGACCACTTGCCGTTGCTACATGGTAAATATCTAAGCTCTGGGTCCTGTGGTTTAAGAGAAGAAGATTTTTTAAGCTTTTTTCCATTAGGAGTCTATGGGAGCTAAGGGGCCCCAGGGCGCAGACCATTTGGACCCCAGGGGCATGATTGGCAGGATTTATGTAGGTGACCACTTGCCGTTGCTATATGCTAAATACTAAGCTCTGGGCCCTGTGGTTTCAGAGAAGAAGATTTTTGAAGCTTTTTTCTATTAGGAGTCTATGGGAGCTAAGGGGCCCCAGGGCGTAGACCATTTGGACCCCAGAGGCATGATTCGCAGGATTGATGTAGGTGACCATTTGCCGTTGCTACATGCTAAATATCTAAGCTCTGGGCCCTGTGGTTTCAGAAAGGAAGATTTTTGAAGCTTTTTTTCATTATGAGTCTATAGGAGGTAAGGGGCCCCAGGGCATGGTCCGTTTGGACCCCAGGGGCATGATTGGCAGGAATTATGTAGGTGACCACTTGCCATTGTTACAAGCTAAATATCTAAGCTCTGGGCCCTTAGGCTTCAGAGAAGAATATTTTTGAAGCTTTTTTTCAATTATGAGTCTATGGGAGCTAAGAGGGCCCCAGGGTTTGGCCCATTTGGATCCCAGGGGCATGATTGGCAGGATTTATGTACATGTAGGTGAACAGTTGTCATTGCCACATGCTAAATATCTAAGCTCTGGGCCCTGTGGTTTCAGAGAAGAAGATTTATGAAGCTTTTTTTCCATAATGAGTCTATGGGAGCTTAGGGGCTCCGGGGCGTTGCCCATTTGGACACCAAGGGCATGATTGGCAGAATTTATGTAGGTGACCACTTGCCATTGCTACATGCTAAATATCTAAGCTCTGGGCCCTGTGGTTTCAGAGAAGAAGATTTTTTAAGCTTTTTTCCATTATGAGTCTATAGGAGCTAAGGGGCCCCGGGATGTGGCCCGTTTGGACCCCAGGGACATGATTGGCAGGAATTATGCAGGTGACCACTTGCTGTTGCTACCTGCTAAATATCTAAGCTCTGGGCCCTGTGCTTTCAGGGTAGAAGAGTTTTGAAGCTTTTTTTTCCATTATGAGTCTATGGGAGTAAAGGGGCCCCGGGGTGTGGCCCATTTGGAACCCAGGGGCATGATTGGCAGGAATTATGTAGGTGACCACTTGCCGTTGCTACATGCTACATATCCAAGCTCTGGGCCCTGTGGTTACAGGGAAGAAGATTTTTGAAGCTTTTTTTTTTCATTATGAGTCTATGGTAGCTAAGGGGCCCTGGGGCGTGGCCCATTTGGACCCCAGGGGCATGATTGGCAGGATTTATGTAGGTTACCACTTGCCGTTGTTACATGCTAAATATCTGAGCTCTGTGGTTTCAGAGAAGAAGCTTTTTTTCCATTATGAGTTTATAGGAGCTAAGGGGCCCCGGGGCGTGGCCCGTTTGGACCCCGGGGGCATGATTGGCAGAAATTATGTAGGTGACCACTTGCCATTGCTACATGCTAAATATCTAAGCTCTGGGCCCTATGGTTTCAGAGAAGAAGATTTTTGAAGCTTTTTTCCATTATGAGTCTATGGGAGCCAAGGGGCCCTGGGGTGTGGCCCATTTGGAACCAAAGGGCATGATTGGCAGGAATTATGTAGGTGACCACTTGCCGTTGCTACATGCTAAATATCTTAGCTCTGGGCCCTGTGGTTTCAGAGAAGAAGATTTTTGAAGCTTTTTTCCATTATGATTCTAAGGGAGCTAAGGGGCCGCAGGGTGTGGCCCATTTGGACCCCAAGGGCATGATTGGCAGGATTTATGTAGGTGACCACTTGCCGTTGCTACATGGTAAATATCTAAGCTCTGGGTCCTGTGGTTTCAGAGAAGAAGATTTTTTACGCTTTTTTCCATTATGAGTCTATGGGAGCTAAGGGGCGGCAAGGCGTGGCCCATTTGGACCCCAAGGGCATGATTGGCAGGATTTATGTAGGTGACCACTTGCCGTTGCTACATGCTAAATATCTTAGCTCTGGGCCCTGTGGTTTCAGAGAAGAAGATTTTTTAATTTTTTTTCCATTATGAGTCTATGGGAGCGAAAGGGCCCCGGGGCGTGGCCCATTTGGAACCCAGGGGCATGATTGGCAGGAATTATGTAGGTGACCACTTACCGTTGCTACATGCTAAATATCTAAGCTCTGGGCCCTGTGGTTTCAGAGAAGAAGATTTTTTAAATTTTCCCATTATAAGTCTATAGGAGCTAAGGGGCCCCAAGGCGTGGTCCGTTTGGACCCCAGGGGCATGATTGGCAGGAATTATGTAGGTTACCACTTGCCGTTACTACAGGCTAAATATATAAGCTCTGGGCCCTGTGGTTTCAGAGAAGAAGATTTTTGAAACTTTTTTCCATTATGAGTCTATGGGAGCGAAGGGGCCCCGGGGCGTGGCCCATTTGGAACCCAGGGGCATGATTGGCAGGAATTATGTAGGTGACCACTTGCCATTGCTACATGCTAAATATCTAAGCTCTGGGCCCTGTGGTTTCACAGAAGAAGATTTTTGAAGCTTTTTTCCATTATGAGTCTATAGGAGCTAAGGGGCCCCGGGGCTAGGTCCGTTTGGACCCCCAGGGGCATGATTGGCAGGAATTATGTAGGTGACCACTTGCCATTGCTACATGCTAAATATCTAAGCTCTGGGCCCTGTGGTTTCAGAAAGGAAGATTTTTGAAGCTTTTTTCCATTATGAGTCTATAGGAGCTAAGGGGCCCCGGGGCATGGTCCGTTTGGACCCCAGGGGCATGATTGGCAGGAATTATGTAGGTGACCACTTGCCGTGCCTACATGCTAAATATATAAGCTCTGGGCCCTGTGGTTTCAGAGAAGAAGATTTTTTAAGCTTTTTTTCCATTATGAGTCTATGGGAGCTAAGGGGCCCCGGGGCGTGGTCCATTTTGAACCCAGGGGCATGATTGGCAGGAATTATGTAGGTTACCACTTGCCATTGCTACATGCTAAATCTATAAGCTCTGGGCCCTGTGGTTTCAGAGAAGAAGATTTTTGAAGCTTTTTTTCCATTATGAGTCTATGGGAGCAAAGGGGCCCCGAGGCGTGGCCCATTTTGAACCCAGGGGCATGTATGGCAGGAATTATGTAGGTGACCACTTGCCATTGCTACATGCTAAATATCTAAGCTCTGGGCCCTGTGGTTTCAGAGAAGAAGATTTTTGAAGCTTTTTTTTCCATTATGAGTCTATGGGAGCGAAGGGGCCCCGGGGCGTGGCCCATTTGGCACCCAGGGGCATGATTCGCAGGAATTGTGTAGTTGACCACTTGCCCTTGCTACATGCTAAATATCTAAGCTCTGGGCCCTGTGGTTTCAGAGAAGAAGATTTTTAAAATTTTTCCCTGCTATATGTTGCCATGGCAACCAGAATTCCAATCTGATCAGCCCAAAAACCTTATGCAGCCTTTCCCCCTACCTGATGATGCTTCACATGAAATTTGATCAAGATTGGCCATGGGGTATTAGAGATATACTTATTTGAAATTGTTTACGGACGCACGGACGGACGGACGCACGCACGACGGACAAAAAGTGATTCCAAAAGCTCACCTCGTCACTACGTGACAGGTGAGCTAAAAACCGTAGCAAACTAAAAAAAAAACGGAGCTGACGGAAAATGATGTGCAACGATTAATATTTTTGTTGGGCAATGAAATTTTCTTTTCACTTTCTCAAGGTCGCTATTTTCAAATAATGTATTATCGACAGTATAATTGACCGCAAAGCGAGTTATGTAAATAATTTTGATAGTTGTATTGGAAAACAGAGTAAATTATACCAGGAAGTAACAAGCCATAACCAGCCTGTTCCGCCCATTCAGTCCTAACCAGTTACTTATACCCAACTCGTCCTAAAGACGTTGATCGGCCGGTTGTGCCCCATTCGGTCCTAACCATTTTGTTGTACCCATTTCGTCTTAAAGACACTGATCAGACGCGGATGGAGGTAAAATTGGTCGATGGTGAAAAGAGCGGGAAATCAAAAGCATTCGCGAGAATAAAAAGGACGACGTGTGCTATATGTACTCGCCGGTCGTGACCAGCCTGCGCTCATTTAAGCTCGCCAACCAGAAATATTCAGATGCCACTCGGCCCGGTTTTGTCCAACTCTTCCAACAGCTTGGTACGGGCTGTCATTAACGCCTTGTCTTTCGCATGTTGAAATAGCTTCTTTTTTTCCTCCTCTGAAAAACCAACAGTCTCTTTTTAGCGCCCACGTATTTCTTCTTTCATCTGATTGAATTTGCCGATTTCACACAGAATGAGGCGAAATTCTGTTTCAGATATATTATCGTCGTTCAGCGCGACAGTCATGCGGTCGGCGATTAAGTTCAGTTTTGACTCAGCCAAGATACGAATCTCGTCGTGTTTTTGGCTTTTGTTTGGAGCCTCCGGCCAATAAATTTCCCGCCAACACCCAGCAAACCACACACAATCGCTCCAGCTTGAAGGCCAAGGGCGACAGGCACCGCGATGATAGTTGACAAGAGCCCGACGCCGGAAGCAGCGAGCCCTACGCTAGCCACAGTAAGCGTGGTATCAATCGAATCAACAACATTAGCCCTACGACTGTATTTCTTGTATAGTGAGGCGCTGAAGTCTCGTTCTTTTTCGAGACGGAATTTGGCCACGGCCACGCGCTGAAGGCGGTGTTTGTCTCCAGTATCAAGTGGTGGATAGAGAGTCATCGTACTAATATGATCTAACATTTCGCTCTAAATGAATATTATTTATTGCGTGAGCTTATTGGGCGTAAATCACAGGTCCTGGGTAAAGGCCCATCGTGTACTACCCCTCGAACTGGGTTGGTTTCGGCCTAATTGGCCGAAACTAGCTAGTCTGGCCCAGAAAACATACACACTCCATATTTTTCAGCTCTGTGGTGTATTCCTTGCTTCCAAAGGATAACCCTTTTATAGAACATATTTAACTTCACTACAGCTGGTGTGTGGGAATGTGTGGCGGCGGTAAAACGTCTCCGTGCCCTACATCATAGTGTAGATTATATTTTCTTGCCCTTTGGGATCATTGATTCCATTATGGAATTTTGAAAATATATGAGGGTCACTGATGAGACCTAATTGGCCGAAATAGCTAGTCTGGCTCAGAAAACATACACACTCCATATTTTTCAGCTCTGTGGTGTATTCCTTGCTTCCAAAGTATAAACATTTTATAGAACATATTTAACTTCACTACAGCTGGTGTGTGGGAATGTGTGGCGGCGGTAAAACGTCTCCCTGCCCTATATCATATTGTAAATTATATTTTCTTGTCCTTTGGGATCATTGATTCCATTATGGAATTTTGAAAATATCTGATGGTCACTGATGAGGCCTAAATGGCCGAAACTAGCTAGTCTGGCCCAGAAAACATACACACTCCATATTTTTCAGCTCTGTGGTGTATTCCTTGCTTCCAAAGGATAACCCTTTTATAGAACATATTTAACTTCACTACAGCTGGTGTTTGGGAATGTGTGGCGGCGGTAAACGTCTCCCTGCCCTACATCATAGTGTAGATTATATTTTCTTGCCCTTTGGGATCATTGATTCCATTATGGAATTTTGAAAATATCTGAGGGTCACTGATGAGGCCTAATTGGCCGAAACTAGCTAGTCTGGACCAGAAAACATACACACTCCATATTTTTCAGCTCTGTGGTGTATTCCTTGCTTCCAAAGGATAACCCTTATATAGAACATATTTAACTTCACTACAGCTGGTGTGTGGGAATGTGTGGCGGCGGTAAAACGTCTCCCTGCCCTACATCATAGTGTAGATTATATTTTCTTGTCCTTTGGGATCATTGATTCCATTATGGAATTTTGAAAATATCTGAGGGTCACTGATGAGGCCTAATTGGCCGAAACTAGCTAGTCTGGCCCAGAAAACATACACACTCCATATTTTTCAGCTCTGTGGTGTATTCCTTGCTTCCAAAGGATAACCCTTTTATAGAACATATTTAAATAGACTACTGGCTAATAATGACTATAGCTTGGTCTGCTGTGAGCGCACCGGGCGTATATCGCAGCCTTTTGAGAGACACTGGGCTTATATAAATATTATGTAGGTCTATATGACGGTATTTAACTTTGTGTTGTTGGATTCCTTCAAAAGTGAACTGCACTCGAGCGTTTCTTGTACTTGTATATAAATCCCAACTTCTTTATTAGCATTTGCTTGACTCCACTTGAGCTTGAAGCAGGGTAACACATCGACAAAGTCGTCGGGTCTATCTCCGAGAATTAGATCAAGGATGATCGATAATGTTGGCAAATCCATACCAACGATTCCCGCTGGGGGGGGGGGGGGGGGGCGGGGGGAGGGGGGGAATTCGAAGACTATTTTCAGGATTCCCTGCCGGTCGTTGCTTGTCTTTAGCACGTTATCTTCGGAAACGACAATGTTCTTCGTCCCGGGGATATACGAGCACAGTCGAGTGCCACTTTTCACTACCTTTTTAACTTTGTGCTGCTTTCCAGTCACAACGTACGGAGACGAGATTTGTATGTCAATAAGCCACCCTGTTTGTTGGACGGGGTCCGCAAAAGCAACCCACTTGCTCCCAGTGAAGGCCAGCGTATGAACCCGCTTTGGAACAGCATGTGAGGTTTCTACGTCGCTGAGATCACCGAATTTCAATGACGCCGCTTGGGCGACCTCTTTTCTTTTGTAGACCCCACCAGAGAGCTGGAAGGCATACAATTGGTCTTCTTTTCCGTCCTTACCGAACCCCTCAGTATCACCAAGATCAGCCAAAGCCACCCCAGGGCATTTTCTAATCCCACCGGGGCCGCTTGCGTCAACCATTCCTTATATGTAGGGTTGCGCTCATATACTCGAATGGTAACATCTCCCCGTTGGTATCTCTAAGTGAGATAGTTAGCTGTGAAATAGGCCCTGACGACAACCTCTTGTACTGTAAGACAGGAAATGATTCAGTTCTACCAGATCCACACTTTTCGTTCTCGATAGGGATGGATCTAAGTAGTGTAGATGGGCGACCGTTATGCAAATTGTCTCAAGTACTCAACTCAGCAAGATGAAAGTAGACCTCACGATGGACGGCCAGCCTGTGTGGCTTCTATGTAAATTGCTTGAACACAGTCTGCTCAAACATCATGGCCCACTTGGATGAACATAAACTTTTGTCAGACAGACAACATGCATTTAGGAAAAGGCATAGTTGCGAAACTCAGTTGAGCACGGTTATTAATGATTGGGCAAAAATCCTGGACAAAGGGGGGCAGGTGGACACATTTATTCTGGACTTTGAGAAGGCTTTTGACACCCCTCCTCATGAACTACTTAAATCCAAATTATTTGGTTATGGAATTGGGGGGAAGACTCTTAAATGGATAGATTCCTTCCTTTGCTACAGAAAACAGCGTGTTGTTGTTAATGGTGAATCTTCAGTATGGGCGCCAGTTTTGTCTGGAGTCCCACAAGGGACTGTTCTTGGTCCTCTATTGTTCTCCCTGTACATCAATGATATTTCCACTGATATTGACTCAGAAATAAGACTGTTTGCAGATGACTGTGTTTGTTACCGGGAAATTAGAGACACAGATGACTCTCTGAAACTTCAGGCTGACATAGATAGATTAGGATGTTGGGCCAGAAAATGGGGCATGAGATTTCAACCAGTTAAATGCAATATTATGCAGATAACAAGGAAGAGATCTAATAAAGTTGAGGCTTCTTACACCTTAGAGGGAACGGTCCTCGAAAATGTGAATTCCATTAAATACCTTGGTGTGACAATCACTCACGATCTGAGATGGAATACACACATTAGCAATATGTGTACAAAGGTGAATAGAACACTTGGTTTACTGAGGCGAAATCTTCATCAGTGTCCTCAGGGTGTGAAAGAGACAGCATACAGGGGACTTGTTCGCCCAATCTTGGAATATGGTAGTTGCATCTGGGACCCAAGCGGAGTGGTCCTTAATGAAGAAATTGAAAAAGTTCAGAATAGAGCTGCTAGATTTGTAACTGGAAATTATTGCTTTGAAACTGGGAGCATGACTGGAATTCTAGGAAAATTAAGATGGGAGTCTCTCAAGAAAAGGAGAAGAGACAGTAGGCTCATACTCTTATACAAAGGTCTAAAGGGTGCTGCCAGCATTCCAACAGATGACCTTGTTCCCCCGGCTAGGCACTGTAGAAAACACCATTCAATGACGTTTCAGACCCTTACTGCAAGAACGGATATTTATAAAGAATCGTTTTTCCCCCGAACCATCAGAGATTGGAATGCCCTTCCCGATTCTATTATTTTGACGGCTGAAGGTGCTGAGGATTGTGTAGCTAAGTTTACATCCTTGGTTAGAGCTAGGGACTAACTTCCAATATCACAGGTCCTGGTGTATGAATGTCATTTGACGTGTCACCAGTAATAATTCTGATTCTGATTCTGCAGTGAACGTCTGGAGGGGTTCATTCATTTTTAGGTCGTCAATGACACGGATAAAGGTAGGGGGACGAGCTCTTCTGAAAGTAATGTCAAAGTATTGTCGGAAAAGCCTAAGAGATTTGCTAATTCGCGATTCATTGTTATGAGTTTTCCGGATTTTACTATCAAGTGCAGTTGGCCAGAGGGTTCATCTAGGGTGAGTTCGGCGCCCAACCGCTGAAACACCTTTTTGTTCAACTCACAGACGTCAGGTATTATTTTTTCAGTCTTGTTATTTTAGACCATATTGTTCCTTTTCGCCGTGCATATGTTGTACCAACAGTGACAATACATCAACTCCCAGAGAGCAATCTCTAGCTCACCCGCAGACAGAGTCCTGGCAAGATTGATTGGCACATCGTTTTGAACGTCGGTGAGTGTGAACATACATAATAATAAAATTAACTTGAACAGCACAACAACACCAACATGGGTTTGGATATAAAGGCATTTACGTTTAATAGCTCGGCAAAATATCAGGTAGGCGGCCATTTCAAATATAAGGAGTCAGCGGCAGGGGCGCCCACCCTAGTCATAATGGTCGACGATTAGGGAAGTCACTTCCTTGCCAAGTACCCGGACGTCTTCTTAGATTATCAAAACGCTCCGCTTTCCAAGGACGTCACTATGACTAACAAGGCGTACAACACCTGGCGACATGCCCCCTGCAACTGATGGCAGTGCCAGCTGAACTTTGCGGTTTGGTGTGCAACCGCCGGATGTGGTGTTTCATTCCAGGACCATCTCCCAGCGGATGAGCCCCTCCTTGCAAGCCTGTATCGCTTTCATGTCTATTATACGATGAGGCGTCTGCTTGAGGAGCTAAAAGTCGCCCTCCCTGGGTACAAGTCCAATTCATGGTTCGATAACCAACATGACTCAAGGGCCTACAAGCGGCTTTGCGAGGAGTTCGCCGTTTCGCCTTCTACAGATTGGAGGCAAGATCTGGACTACGGGTGTCAAGGCCTCGGATATTTTAGTAGCTTCATGACCCCTTCCAGGAAATACCGCAATGATCACAGCTCTGATGGGCCCTTCTTTCACCCGAAGGTGGCCATACGCCATAATGTCGACATTTCAAAGGCGTGGACGATGTTCATTCTCGATAAACCAGAAGGTTTCATGCGAGCGGGTGTCGAGCGCCTCAACGACTCGATTCGGACTTACGTTTGGGCAATCTTGGGAGCGCAAGCTCAGACCTGTTCCAACATTCTCAGAGTCGGGACGGGGTTCGACGCTCAACAGCAATTTATGGCGAATCTCGAAGACGCCATCGCCTCACCCGTCGACATCAACAGCAGCATCGATCGATATCAAAAGACGGTGCAATATGCATCCACACCACTGCATTACGTCTGCGGGAGAGCGCTCTACTTGATGCCGAGCGACATGACACTCCATCCCGGCAATGTCCAAGGTTATATTAACCAAATCCGAATAGCGGGGTCAGACGCTGTCATCGGCCACAACCCAGGAATAAAAGAGGCAGTACCGATCAGCGCCAGCAGTGCTGGCAGCGATATGATATTCCAAGGGAAAACTGCCTCACCAGCCGGGACCGAGGGCCACCGCCTGAAGGAACGCCTACGTCTGCCGCGGTTGCTCCACCAGCAGACTGGAAACATGATGAAGAAAAAAAAACAGCTCTCATAGTCGCAAGGATCGGGGTTGGCTAAGTGGCGCTTTGGCTTATCACGGAGTGAGCTTATCACGGAGTGATATGTGCGGTCTCGCTAGCCAGTCCCTAGCAGCCACGAGAAGAAGGGCCCCCACGCCGATAACCAAGGCCCACACATTTTCTGCGAGCCATGAAGCGGCCTACCCTAACGTGCTCAAGAGCCAAGAGACGATGGACCCGATGATTCCGGACAGGGCAGCCGCGGCCTTGCCGGCCAAATTGGCCAGGGCACACCCGAGGGACTGTAGGTGCTTTTTTACCCACTCCTTGACCCCGCCCTTACCGGGTGGCTTGGGAGCCGGAGCCGGTACACTCCCGCCGCCGGTGAGCGCAAGCACTGGGGTCGAGATTGCCATCCCAACCGCTGAAAGGATGCTCACGATGGTAATTCCCTGCTCACGAAAGAGGGTGCGAATGCGCTCAGCCAGCGTCTTGTCTTCATGAAGGAGCCGCCTGAATGTCTCACGGATTCTGTTAATCTGGGACCGGAGAGCTTCTCTGTTCGTAGAGAGGGCTTCGAGCCTCGACTGTCTTTCGATTTCGATGTCAGAGAGATCGCCCTCCAGTTTTCTGATTCGGTCTTGAATCACCTGCTGCATCTCGGGGTCGTCCGTTTCCGTCAGTTTCCGCCGCTCCCTGGCCAAGTGTATTTCAACTTGGGATTTTCCCTCGTCGACCTTTGACAGCTTCGCCAGGTTGTTCGCCAACTCATCTCGGGTTCGAGTCATAGCCTTTTCAAGCCCATCAAGCTCTCTTTTGGCCTGGGTGATCACCAGTTGTCTTCAATGCGATCTCGACATCTCCTGTTGTTTGAATAACGTCGTGGGCTACGCCGGGGATTCAATGTTTTTTTGGGAGGGTTTTCTCTGCTTTTTGGAGTGTATCCACAGCCCCTTTGTGGAGACGCGGCATACTCGATTTATATTCAGTGAGCCCCAGTGATTGCCGAATTGCATTTACAACCCCTGTTCCATATTTCGAGGCCAGTGTGGACAGAGTCAGAAACCGGAATTCTCCCCTTGTCGCAGTGATAGGAATCATTTTGTCGCCGGGGGTCCAATGGAGTTTTTTACCGTCGTCATCAATCCCAAACTGGCCATAGTCGATACTACCTTCGAGGCGCAACCCCTTATAGGCACGGCTCACTTCTTTGTAGAAAGTATCGACCAGGCGCCTCTTCTGGTCAGAAAGTGCTGTCCGTTTTAACTCCACTCGGAGGTTCTGAAGATTGTCCCCGGCCGCGCGTAGTCCTTGCTCGACGTCCGGTGGCGGGTCCATCACAGCGTCTGGCAGGTTGAATGTGTCATCGTCGACGTGATCATAAGGAGCAGGCCAGTCTTCGAACGTGGGGTTTTCAAAGTCAGCAATAATGTTTGTGCATTTGAAGGTTGTCGCGCATGTTTAAAACAGACTTTATTGAGTGTCAACGAAGTTGTCAAGGAAGTTAACACCATGTCATCAAGCAAGTAGGGACGAAAGCTTGAACTCTACCGATGCCTCCGCGAACCCCTTGGAGTGTGGAGTGAAAGGTGTGAGGCAATCGGTGACGATAACTAACAATCCCAGCACGATCGGTCCGAGCCAGCAGCTTCTGGTTCGATTCCCCAACCTCGGCCAACATGATGTCATCGTCCCGGGAACCGACAGGTTGGCTTTCACGATCACGCTGCACAGCGAAGATCAAAATCGTACCTTGGTTCAGAACCTGGGCCGCGCCCTCGTGAAAAAGACCGCCATTAAAATTTCGGGGAATGAGGTCCTCAGCATCGACGACAGTGACGTGTACCACTGCTACTGTGATCTCTGGAGGACGGCTTCAGAGAGGAAAACAGACCAGTACCAAGGCATTGTTAATGAATGAACGAAATACGACGAGGATCCGAATCAATGCTGGGGACAAAGACGAGTCCGTTCTAGCGGATAAAGCCGTCGCCGATGCTTTCGGCAATCGTTTCTACATCACACTGGACTTCGAGCTGACCGAGAGCCACATGTCATTCTACCAGAGCGCGCTGGGCGACTGGCTCGATTATGAGCTCACGTTCAACGACTACAAC
Source organism: Lucinisca nassula (assembly GCA_963580285.1). Taxonomy (NCBI): domain Eukaryota; kingdom Metazoa; phylum Mollusca; class Bivalvia; order Lucinida; family Lucinidae; genus Lucinisca; species Lucinisca nassula. The sequence continues at coordinate 61,784,323 of OY757025.1, forward strand.
CGTGTGATCCAGTCCACAGACAGAGGTGCCACTTTCAACATTGGAAACATTTGTCTTAAGTATGACATGGCCACCCTGCCAGAGCTGGCCCAAATGATCAACGACCAGTACAGAAGCCGCATTTCGATTCTGTATGACCGGATACTTTGGCTTCGCAAAATCGGCAAAGACAAGAGCGACACCCTCTGGAATATCAATCTTAACGTGCCCGCCCGCAGCGTTAAGGGCATCCTGATACTCTTTGAGGATGAAGCCGCGCAACAGCCCTTCGCTCGCGACACTGAGGCCTTCTATAACCCGAAAATCGACAAGGTCGAGGTCACCATCGAGGGGATTCCAAACCAACTCTTCAGCCAAGGGATGTGCTCTTACCAGGTGTTTGATGAAGCGAGGAAGCTCTTCCCAGCCGGCAGCAAGCGACACCCTGAAGTGGCAACGGTCGAAAATCCAGATAACGAAAAGAGCCGAGGCGGCAGGCGCATTGAACATCTACCTCTACGTCATCATGGCTGCACAGCTTTACATCGAAGATGGCCGGTTCGTCTCAGCGGTTTATTAATCTTCCTCCGGAAGATAGGTTAAAAGAGTTCCTACCGCGCACGGCCCATTCGGTGACAATCAGCGGGCAGACGGGATGCGGAAAAACCGTTTTTATCCTCGATCTGCTCGAATGCCCCTACCGGGGGTTATTTCAGGACGTAGTGGTTCTGTGTCCCACCATACGATACAACAGGACATATCAGTAGCGCCCCTGGATCTGGACGGACCCTGAGATTTACGTTCTAGACCCCGGTGAGCGCCTTCACGATTACTTGCGAGCGTTTTACCGGTTGTTCCAGGGCGAGCCGACCCTGTACATCATAGACGACTGCAGCGCTAAGAGGGCTTTGACGAAAAAGAAAGTCATGCTGTCAGAGCTGGGGTTCTCGGGCCGCCACGCGGAGCAGTCTGTCTGGGTACTCATTAATCAGCTTAGCCGTTGCGCAGTAGTTGCGAAGCAACGCCAAGAACGATGTGCTCAGTAGCGGCCGTAATCGCTGTATATGGCCTGCATGTGGCGCTGCTTGTTGCTTTGGTACTGGCTGTCTTTTTGATCCTTTCTCTGGTGATCCAGATGTTTGCCGCGCATTTATGCGCACTCCATTTTAGACAGGTCCACCGTTGTTTCAAAAGAATGGATTGTGACGAGCTGATAGACCAGATGCTTGACGACCCGGCGGCGCCGGACACGCAACTGGCGCCGCCAGTACTGCAGTACTGGAGCCAGTACTACCAACAAGCAGAGCCACGGAAAGATGACAGGGTGCAATAATACCGCGAAATAGAAGTGAAACAAAGATCAGGAATTGATACAATTAACGTACTCCACCCTTCAAAGGCACCAAAGGGAAAGAAACACAAACATGAAGCGACCAGACCATAATGGAAACCTTAACAAAGGAAGGCCATAAGGACAGTTTCTTTCCCACAAAATGGCCAAATGGCCATCCAAAATAAAAAGACACAAGTGATACACACAGTAAGTAACAAACAGCAACATAAATAAACCGCCACAGAAGAACCGCCTTGGAACGGTCAGTGGAAAGAATTCCACTGGGGGGGGGGGGTGCTTAAATCGATTTGACATGGCCATAATCCTCGCCCTTACTTCTGTCGCGGTATATACTAATTTTGTTTAGTCCGCATGAAGGCTTCCTAACTCATCAGTGTAACATCTCCGAGAACATACAAATAAAAAAACTACAGAGATGAAACAAGGTTGAGAACTCGACAGCATATAACAACAGAATTGCTGGAGCAAAAGAAAACCAACAGTTAGACTCCGAGGGGCCCGACCAAAGACGGAGCATCAGGCGCCACAAAGGCTCGCTGCAACAGTAGCAGGAGGGTCGGCCAGGAAAAACGGAATTGTGGCTCACGGAAAGGCCTTGACCGTCGACCTGGTCGAGGAGCTGAGTGACTCTGAGGTCGAGAGGCTATACGCCCGTTACTCCGCTCGATTAGGGACGGACATGTCAAAGACGATTTCGAACGCGGCTCTCGGACTGTATGCGGGACTGGTCGGGATGTTCGTCCCGATCCCGGACCAACAAGGGCTCGTTCGCGATCTTGAAAGCGATCCGTTTCTAGGTAGCGCTCTTCTAGGCGCTGTCAGCGAACTCTATCACCGCTATGGCACGTGGTTAGCTCCGCTCACCGCAACGTTAATCACGCTCAATCATACCAGATTTGAACATTGCTGCCCCATCAATTTATCATACAATGATTGCGGAGAATAGGCTGATGGATCAACAGCCGAACGATGCAACGCAGCCAGTGGCGCAGCCTGTACTGGCGGAGCCAGTTGCAACGCAACAAACGCAAAGAGTGACGATACCTAAACACCCGTAAAAGGTTGCAACCGGACGTGCCGGCGCCGCCGCTCGAAAGGTCAAGCAAGAACGACTGCTCAAGGAGCTTCAGGAAACCAAATAAAAACAGCATGTCACGAATAACGATGGCGCCGTTAACGATGTTGCCGCCGTTGGTTCACATGTTGCAGAACAACGACAGAAACACCACGGGCCAGGAGGACAAAGAGACTGGACCCCATGGATTATCGGGGGTTGTCTTACGGGTGGCATTGCTGTAGTTGCTCTGTAACATGTGAGCCTATCGCGGCGACAAGTCGCATTGTCGTTGTTTCACAACAGCAACAGCAACATGTTGCAGAGCAACAGCAACAATGATAAGTCGAATAGGGACAGACCCCGGGGCGTGAAACAATTAGAGATCCGGCCAGATCCATTCTATATGGAGTTTAGTCTGTTGCGAAGTAACAGCAACCATGACAACCTCGGCAACTGATGGTAAAATGCTAGTCAACGCGCTCTACTATAGCGCAGTCGTATGTGGCATCGCTGTGGGATACGCCCGGCTTGGCAAGATGGCGAAGGGGGTAGCCCCCCGAAGCTAGACTTCACACCCCGTGATGTGGGCATGGCCGTAGTTGACGTCGCCCTCGCCATGGCAACCAAAGATATGCTAATTAATCAGGGGATTATACCTGCTGATATCGTCACGAAGTGACGGTAATCATGGCAAGTATTGCTATGCTCGTTGGCGGTGCCCTGGTGAACGCCTTGGCGTTTTCGGGATCGAACTACTTGTTCTCCATTTTGAAGAGCTCTGGCGTCGACGAAGAGCGCAAGCGTCACGATAAAGCAGTCGAACTGCTACAGGCTGCACAAGCAGAATGGTCTCGAAAACGGACCGAGCGTATTGATTTCATCACTGAGGAACCCCGCCGCCAGGGGCACGCCGTTCGAACCTTCAAAGACGTCGATGACGCGATGCGCCTATATGCGAAGGTGGCCGGGCATAACCTTGATCCCCTGGAACCCGAGCCCCTGCTCTCCGACTTTTGCCAACCCAGTGACGACCAGAAAGACCGCGAGGTTGCTTTTGTCATCCTGCGGATGGCAGCGACCGGCCTTGTGGTTTTACAAACTCGCCTAGACAATTCCGCAGCAGCTGTTTCCGTTAGAGACTTACCCGTTGCAAAGCAACGAGCAATGCTTACAATAAATACATGGATCGGAAGTTGTCCATCCGCCTTGCGGATATTTATTACAGCCCTAAGGGTTACTCGAGGGGTCTTGAGAAGCTGGCTTCTGCGGCTAAAACCTCAGAAGATGTGGCCCGAGCTTGGTTGAAGAAGCAGGCCATCTGGAAGATCTACCTCGCTGCCCCGCGGCACATTCCACGACCAAAATTCGACATCATCACGCCGAACGAGGTCAATCGAGCTGACCTGCTCTTTCTGTCGCACGACCGTGTTCGCAAAGCGGACAAGCGCACATACAAATACGCCCTTACCGTGGTTGATGTAGCGTCATGCTACAAAGAAGCTGAGCCTCTTGCCACTAAAGAAGCCAACGAGGTTGCTGAAGCTTTGTCTCGCATCTACAGGCGAGGCACGTTGACGTGGGTCAAATTGCTCCAGGTTGATCCCGGTCGTGAGTTCATGGGCTCTGTCAGCCAGTTGTTGGCAAAGCACTCTGTCCAGGTTCGGCGCGGTCGGGTTGACATTCATCGGGACTAGGGCATTGTTGAGCGCTTCAATCGTACCTTGGCTGAGCGGCTGTCTGGGCACCAGTACGCTCAGGAGATGGTGCAACCTAGTCAGCGATCTACAGAATGGGTGAAAGGTTGCCTGCCGTTGTGGCAGCTTGAATGGCGAGGTCACCCGATTGACCGGCAAAAAGCCCTCTGAGGCCATAAGGGTGCGATCAGTGACACAAAAGCCCTCCTCTGTAGTTCCTGGTCGTCCTGTTGGTCTCGAGGAGACAAAAATCCCCACCGGTGTCGGCGTTCGCTATTTGTACCAGCGAGCTTGAAGTGGGGGGGGGGCGCCGGCGAGCGACTGATCCCATATGGTCCCTGGATGTGCACCGACTCGGGCGCACAGTGACCAAGCCCGACGAGCCCGTGGTGTATTACTTGCAGGATTGACCTCAGCGTGGCTTTGTGTGTGAGGAACTCCTTGTTGTGCCGCCCGACACTCAGCTTCCTCCGGATCGGGTTCTCAAGCGTTGAGGAACGCGTAACCTCTTTTTCAGTTGCACATTGTCACTGGTGTGGCCTTAGGTATTGTCATGCCGGTCAACACTGAACTGCTGGGTGTCTTTTGGCTGGTAAGCCCATAAGATCTCGATGTTGCACGCGGCACAAAGATTGTTCTGTGCCTCCTTCAATGCTAGGATGTGATCAACCTTCATGCTAAACCTGAGCCCATTGAGTTGGTATTATCGCTTGTGGGCCACAAGCTTCTTCGCAATAACCTTGCGGAGCTGCTGCTCGGTGAGTATGTGTGGCCCCTCAGAACCCTCCTCTGGGGACAGACTACCCTTTCGAGCTGGTGCATGTACTCCACCCCTGACGCTGCCAAATATGCCAGATTGGACCACTGCAGGAAGTCATCGATAATCCAGACTTTTTGGGGGTCTGCGATGGTGAGACCTTGGCTTGAGTGGACTATGATGGCATAGCCAAGAGCCCAGTCCTGACCCTATATGCCGTCGAGGACCTCGCGGGCGGTTTGCAAGGAAACCTCGACAACGTCGTTCAAAACTCGCTCCTCCTGGTCTCGCTCACCATCCAGCACCAAGGGCCCAGGGATGGTGACCATTATAATTTGCCGTCGAGTATCCTTGGGACGATATAGCAGAGGAACGGGGAGGTCAGGGAAATGCTTCTCATGACTCTCGAACAGCCGCATCTGGGCCCGGTCGCGAACTTCTTTCTCGAGGTCAGGATCAAGTCCCCCAGCTTCCAAGCTTCCACAAATCTGTCCCATCCAAGGCAGGTCGGTAGCGCTTGTCTCATAGCCCGACACTGTACTCGGTCTGGTTGGATACGGATCTCCTTTTTAAGAGCTTTCAGAGCCGGTTCTTTTGCCCTGTGGTCGGTCAGGACCTCTTCATGGTAATCGGCGATCCGCTGCAGCCAGTCGTGCGGCATTTCTCCGGCGATGGGGGGCGGCTGCCCCTGGTCGCTACAGCAGATGACCTGGACGCTCCGACCATCGAGCCAGTCGATGAAGAGTTCCAGAGTTGGGCGGGGCACTGTGCAGATCTCGTCCCAGATTATCACGCTGAGAATGAACTTCTGTCTTATCCTTTCGGGTGTCCAGTCTGTCTAGCCACTCCAGCGGAAGAAGTTGTGATAGGTCTGGGCCTGGACGCCCCTAATCCGCATCTCTGTGGCCAGGCGATGGGTCGGAGTGAAGACGCGGGGGTTCTTGTCGCGGTAGAGCTCGATCGCTCGGGCGGTCTTGCCGCTACCTCCACCACCGTTTAAGTAACTGTTGTCGGGTCAGGGGATCGTCATAAAGTGGCGCGGACGAGTCAGGCAGGTCTTTGATGTTTGCTATACATTCAGGGGCGTAGACCGCGTGCCACAATGGCATGTAGAGTTGTTCACCCTTGTCGCGCCATTGAGCTGGGGCAATCACGTCTCGTGGTGGCATCGGTGTCTCCTCCTGGTGGCGGGTGAAACAGATGCGACATTTTCCTTTTGGGTGGATTTCATGAGGTTTGAAAGCCTCATGTCCCTCTAGTTTATAGAGTGCCGCTTTCCGGACATAGATAGAATCGGTAGCCAATCGGACAACCTCATCGGGTTCAAACCATGAAAGCATGGAGATTAGATTGATGTGGGCGTAGGCCAACATGCTCGCCCTCAGGTGAGCGTACTGTGGTTGGGAGCCATAATAATATGTGAGAATATAGCCTAGAGGACACTTTTCGGGAGCTCCGACCAGGGTACCGCTTCGGCGGGTGTCTCGCACGAGGAAGTCGAGTTCTTCCTGGTCAGTCACAAGCCTTCGTGTCAGTCTTTTACCACCAACTCCGTTGGTACATGTAGCTCCGTTGGCAGCTTTGGCGCCCTGGGTGGACTTGCCGATAACACTGCAGCCTTGGTCACGGTCTTCTGGGAGCCATACATCGAGTTTCTTCTTAAAAGCGATGATGGCTTCCCGAACCTTTAGGCTCTTCAGCAAACCAGACTCTATGAGGAAGGCAAGGAGCTGTGTTGGGGCCCAACCACCATTTTCGGAGGCGAAATGCTTCCCGAACCAGGCAGGGATCACAGGATGGCAGCTTGCATCAAACTCCCATTCTTGAATTTCGGCGAAGCCTGTGCCTATGTCTTTGGGGAGAGCGCCATTGACGGTTACACGGACCGCCCGGTGGGTTGGGTGTCCGAACCGCTCGAAATAGGGTTTGGCTTCGTCCATGCCCTGGAAGGATGCCGGGTAGCAGGCCTTCATGTCAATGCTGACGACTTCCCTCGTGTCATAATTCATAGAGTTCCAGAGGCCGCCGTGACCGTGCTCCACACAGGCCTTCTCGACGTCTAGAAGGAGGTTGGCTGGGGTTGGCTTCCAACCGTTCCTTTCCTTTGCCGCAATACTGGCCGCGTGATTTTCGCCGAAGGCTCTTTCATCAAATTCAGGGTTATGCAGTTTGGCGCAGATTGCTTGGAGTCGCTCTTGGGTCTCGCGTGTCCTGTAGGTGCGGCCGTCCTGGAGTACGAATTGGTCGACTGAGAGTTGTCGGCCTACATTCATGCCTTGGCCACCCAGGAGCTAGACCGCAATCGGCTCCCCACGGGTTGCTTCCCGAATAGCCTGCCAGACGTCGCCCTCGTAGATATGAATCTCTCTATCCTGTGGGGAAGTGGAGGTCTTTGGACTAAGCATGGCCGTTGTGGCAGATGAGTTCTATGGATCTATGACCACCATTCCCACCTCTACCATATTTGCCACTGTTGAAAATATCCTCCCCAGCAATATCCCTCAGGATGATTGCCCGCTTAAGAATTTTCTCTAGGTTAGACACATCTACAACCGAGGCTCCAGTTTCACGGATCCTCTAATCCCATTCCTTTATTTTCTGGCGGCGGGTCGGTATCAAACCCTGACCCCTCATAGCGCCTTAAAAATGCTCAACAACTGCCTGGGCCACACAGTTGAGGTCACCATCTCTTAGTGGGGCGGGATTGGCAGGATCCGGGTCTCTGATGGGGTAGAGGCCGTAGACGACAGCGGTTACGGGATAGTCGTTTTGGTAGAAGACTTTGTCAGTTCCAGTCAACACACCAGGCCGAGTGTCCCGTGAAATCTCAACGATGGCCTGTCCCCTCCTTCTCTCCTCGCGAACTGGGTCAAATTTGTCTTCTAAGAACCAACCACCTCCTTGTTGTTCGCGAAGAAACTTGAGTTTCAGTAGAAATCCACCCTCCGGAAGGTTATCAAGCAATCTTGCCGCCCTCTCGTCTATCATGCTGCCATCAAAAGCCAGTCGACCCGCTCTGGCATGAACAACGTCAACAAATTCGACATCACCGATACCAAATGGGTCTTCTCCCTCCTTCCTCCATGTAGAGAAGACCGCAGCAGCGCCGTCGACTTCGACATCATCTTTGGCGTCGTTAAGAAACCCGACCCACTGATCGTCTGGAAGCCCCACCGGGTTATGGACCCGACTGTCCAGGTCGGTAAATTGTTGACCCTGTGGGACTGGGTCGGGCATTTCTGCAAGAATCTCATTAATCAATTCATCCATGTCGTTAAACGGGTATACTATTTACACAAATATTTCTAAATGGAAATTCGAAGGTCAAGGAGCTCGCACAATACCAGATCGAATTGTATCCTGGCTTTCTTCTCCAAGGCCATGTGTCGGCTGCGTATTTTATCCTGTCCACAGGCCCGACAGATTTCTAGTTCGCTTTGAACACCTTTCACGCATTTTCTACAGGGAATGGGGATTTACTTACCTTTGCGAATTCCCACAGGTGGTATATCTGCCTACATTCAACCACCCACAATTGTCGTATCCCTTCATTATTAGATAGGTATACTATGTACATCAATATCCCTAAATGGAAACTTTGTCTCGGAAACCGCTTGAGCCCCGGGCCGGCGAGGGTTGTGGGCAGCCCCCTGTGGCTCTGGGTTTTTGGCCAGCGTTGTTATACGAGGTGTCATTGGTATGTCGCAGCCAGTTGGTGTAAAATTCTTTTAGGGTTGGGAGGCTTAATTTGGCAAATAAAGGCTCAATGCAGCAGCAGCAGGTAACCTTTATTTGGCAAATAAAACCCCCAACCATAAAAATTCATTCAACCCCCCCCCCCGCTGCTTAAAGACTCATCCGAAAGTCTGGAGAAGCCCGGGATCGATCCTGCGACCCCTGGATTACAAGGCAAGTAGCGTAACAACTACACCATGGAGGCTTATAATGATCATTCTGAGAAAGTTTGATGATGACTGGACCAAAACTGTGGCCTGTGGAGTGTTCGCAAGAATGACATCCATTTTCCCATTGTAAGTCTATGGGACCTTGCGATTGCCATAGCAACCAAGTTCTTATGCCTTCTTCAGAAGTATCTGATCTGGATCTACACTGTTTCCAAAGATAGGAGTTGGTGTGAACAGCTTGATAAGAGCTAAAATAAAAGCACCGCAGACACTGCATAATACCCCGCCACTGCTAAGCAATGTAACTTATTTGAAAATATATCAAGGCTAAATAACTAGAAAGGGGACAGCAGAGATATGATCCGCAAGTGTAATGTCTTAATGTGAGTGGATGAAGTTGTTAGAAGATGTAGGAAGCATATGTAAAAATCCATTTTTCAGACACTTGATGGGAAGGCAACTCAATAAGTTGACATTATTAGAAAATTATGGAGGCAAGTATTTACCTTAAATGGCTGTGGAACATGTATCTTTATGTGGTACATGTAAGAATTTCATGTGTTTCGATGTACTGCCTGTCTGACTATATTCTTTCGTGAAGACTGATCATGAAGTAATTTCTACGGTCATTGTGCTCCTTCCGCTGATTCAAGAAGGGCAGGCATGAAGTATATGCACTAAGTACTGGTTAACCACTTAGAAGGGCCTTTATTTTAGGCATCTATTTGGTTAGACTTTTACTGCACATTCCAAGGGTGAGGTTGATTAGGCTTGAGTCATGTTCCTTTGCCACAGTATGTAACATTTAATCTACTACATATCTATGAAGTTTCAGCAAGATATTGTAAATAATAAAGGAACTACAGTCTAAAATGCATTTTAAATACTTCAAGGGCAGATAACTCAAGAACTGGTATAGCCAGAGTAGCAGTCCTTGGCCACGATATGAACCATTAAGTCCTCTATATATCTGTGAAGTTTCATCGAGATACACCATATAGTAAGGGAACTAGAGGCCAAAAACCATTTTTCAGATATTTCAAAGGCAGATAACTCAATCGCTGGGAAAGCCAGAGTCATATTGCTTTGCCACAGTATATAACAATTCATCTACTACATATCTATGAAGTTTCAGCAAGATATTATAAATGATAAACGAACTACAGTCTAAAATGCATTTTTAAATACGTCAAGGGCAGATAACTCAAGAACTGGAACAGCCAGAGTAGCAGTCCTTGGCCACAATATGAACCGCTTAGTCCTCTATATATCTGTGAAGTTTCATCCAGATACTCCATATAGTAAGGGAATTAGAGGCCAAAAACCATTTTTCAGATACTGAAAAGAGCAATAACTCTGCTAAAAATTAAGGGATTTTGCCCATTAACAATCCCAAACCACTCATCCCCGATACCAATATGTATGCAAAATTTGAACAAAATCCGTGAAAAAATACTCAAGTTATCGATCGGAAACGAAGTGCGGACGGACGGACAGACATACGGACGGACACCGGAGGGTATAACATAATACCCCGCCACTATCGTGTGGCGGGGTATAACTATGAATTTTTATCCGAAAAAAAATAGTCGTTTTGAAGATAAGAAGATTTAGGTTATGGTCTTCTATTTACATTTCCATAAACTAACATGTTAATATTTGACTCTGTACCTGATCAATCTGCATTTCAAATTGATTTTCTTACACCAAAACATGGTAAACAAACTGCCAACTACAAAATTATAAAAAAAAATAACGGGTGTCATGTGGCAATTTCAAGCATTATAACTTTTGGAAGCCTCCATGGTGCAGTGGTTACGCTACTCGCCTTGTAAACCAGGGGTCGCAGGATCGATCCCGGGCTTCTCCAGACTTTCGGATGAGTCTTTAAACCGAGGTCCCGTCTCCGTATGACCTTAGCTGTTGGTGGGACGTAAAACTCAAACACTCACTCACTCACTCAGCATTCTAACTGTCTAAGGGAGGTAACCCGGCCTCAAAGTGAAAATTCAGAGATACCACATGTACAATTATTATCACAGCAAAAAATTCAGGAGACAGATCACTTTTATGTGTTTAATGCACATATACTACCCTGCAAGAGAAAAATAACAGCTAAGTATTTCTCATCAGTTTCATAATTATATCCAATCAAATGTGACTATTGTCTCATACAAGGCTAAACGCTGGGTCCACAACCTCCTTTTCTAGGATCATATCCTTAACCAAACCTTATTTTCTTTATAATCCATCAAAAGAATTGCCAAATAGAAATTTAGATCATATCTAATAATGTAGTCATGCATAATAAACGTTCAGTGACAAAGAATCTTTCAAGTTGGAAAAAAGTTATCGCCTTCAGATTTTACGATGAATGCCGAACAAACCGCAAAGTTTACCTCTTTCTGGACTGGAACCCAGAAACCGGCTGGCATCAGTGGTTCTCCTCATGTGTCTTTGGAATACTTCAGTCCTGAAATGCACTAAATTGTGCCTAAATAGCATGCATATGTAGAAGTTATGGCTGTTCCTACACCTATACCCACTAATTTAAGTTAAAAAGGCATTTTGAGGATATTTTGAAGTCAAAACATTGATGAAAATGATCATAAATGCCTTATAGCCATGAGAAACAGCTGAAACTATCTGTTCAGATCCAGTAACATGAATCTAACAGATTAGAACTTATAACGGATGAGAAAACTTGTCGCGATATTGCAGCGGGCTCGGTTCAGAGAGATAATTTTGAAATTTTGCTTTACGAGTCCAAGCCTGATGCCATATATTCCAGATGGAGTAGATTCTTTTTCTTATGTTTATGTTCATACACCTACTGCAAGACTCCTCCCCAAACAGACCAATGACAACACTGATTTAAATGGCTTTAGAGCTAAGCACCCCCTACCCCCCCTCCCCCCAATCACCCCCAATTTACATTGATGAGAAGCACAAAATTGATCGAATGGCCCAGTTAGACCTAAATTAGCACTAAAGTTACACATTTTACAGTTTTTGTAGCAAAATACATGTCAGGAAGATCCAGTTTATGACACAGAATTAGATAAAACCTACAAATTTGTGAAAATATTATGTAATGACAGAAAACAGGACAGAGGTGCTCATTTTTCTACTTTCGGTTTAGGTTATGGTCTTCTATTTACATTTCCATAAACTTACATGTTAATATTTGACCCTGTACCTGATAAATCTGCATTTCAAATTGATTTTCTTACACCAAAACATGGTAAACAAACTGCCAACTACAAAATTATACAAAAAAACAAGGGTGTCATGTGGCAATTTCAAGCATTCTAACTGTCTACGGGAGGTAACCCTGCCTCAAAGTGGAAATTCTGTCTTGGAAATTCAGAGATACCACATGTACAATTATTATCACAACAGAAAATTCAGGAGACAAATCACTTTGTTTCCTTTATATGTTTAATGCACATATACTATCCTGCAAGAAAAAAAATACAGCTCAGTATTTCTCATCAGTTTCATAATTATATCCAATCAAATGTGACTATTGTCTCATACATGGCTAAAAGCTGGGTCCACAACCTCCTTTTCCAGGATCATAACCTTAATAACATATACTTCAGGAAAGTAAACGTGTTAAAAAATATTTGAATTCCTTATGAGCAGCCCAGCTAGCACGCAAAAGGATGGCCAACGTCGGGCCGTCAGAGATACGACGTCGTGTCGCTGTCGGCCGGACGTTGGCCCGTCACGCTTTTTGCAACATTAAAAATGTTAGAACCAACTTCATAAACTCAAGAGTGAAGGTTTGCAAGAAGACGTCTAAAATTAAACACCAATTACAAATAATGATATTGATCAAGTAATTATAAGATCTTCTTTAAGGTATTTCGATATATGTTGAAATCAAAACGTGTAATTAGCCAGGTGGAAGATCGCCAGAAGCCAAGAGTCATGAATAATTCCGCTTTACTTGAAAGCTAAAACTTCAATGGAAATTTGTATGTTAACTATGAATATGTGCCTAGTGTTAATATCCTGAATGGTGGTGGCATCCCTGCCAACACAAACCACGGGCCAACGTCGGGCCGATAGTGGTATGCCGCTATCGGCCCGACGTTGGCCCGGCATTCTTTGCTGGCTGTGATAGACTGTTAATAATTTGTTTAACCCATACATTCCTGTACTGTAAGCAAAACGTGTGGATCCTTACCAGACGCCGTGTTTTGCCATAAATCCACTTACTGTAAGAATCTGTTGTAGACCATGATCAGATGCCACGTTCCGTGGTGTCTGCCAAACTCAATACATGATTCCAGTGTAGATTCTTACGCAATATACCATTAGCGCGGTCGTTTTTCTATAAATAACGTTACGTGGATTTCCTACAATAGTGATGGTCACTGAAGAGGAATTGTAGCGACTAACTTTGGGTCGACTGATAAACAATCGACCCAAAAAGAAGGAAATATCACCTTTATATAGACCAGGGCAAACTGATTTACTTCACCAAACGCAACTAAATCAAAGCGCCAAAGGCACTGAAATGACAGATTCTATGAGAAAATCATAACACTGTGAAAACTTACAGAAAACCTTTCTAAAAAGAGCTTAAAATTTAGAAAGGTAGTTCTGCAAATTCCAATATATGATATGTTTGCAGATGTCTATATAGACTGGTGGTATTATGAAACGCCATTCGATGTTTCAAATGTTTGAAAGAAACTATTTACGTTTTCAAAACCAAACATTAAAATTCAAGTTTTAACAATGCTACAGTCCATAAGTAACAGTTTTTGTCTGATCGGTTGTGGACACCTCTACCCAAATATACTCTATGGGAAAGAGATCGGAGGAGAAAGGCTGGCTAGTCCAGAACATGAATTCCATTGGCTTGAAGACATTTTTGATTTTGAGTAAAAACAGCACTATGAGCCCGCTCGTAATCCTGCTGGCTATGGTATCCCGGATTCTGAGCGTAAACAAATAAATGGAACCATGTGAGGCCAAAGCACTTGATTGATGTAACGCCTCGCTGTTAATCCACGTCTCGGCTATGATCTAGAATGTTCTTAATGACAGTAAGCTGCGTTCGCTAACTACACGCAATAGCTCGCCACACAATTACACTTATTTCACCCGATATGTCATTCTCTATTATGCACGCGACGCCTCGGCATACCTTACACCTATACGTCGAAACACCCGGAAACGACAAACGGCGTGATTCACGCTGAAGTGCGATTTGTCACTGAAACGCATATGTCAGTCGCTTAGACGCCAATTTACGTATTGCATGCACTAGCGTAAGTGTTCCGTACTGTGTCGCGTTAACTTTGGTCACGACAGGGACGTCTAGCTCTCAAACGTGCATCGCATAAGGGCGACGATCAGTGTCTGTGGTTATTAGTCGGTAGTTGGGACCCCTTGTTTATCTACAGGTACAGTGTAGCAGCTGCCGGCGGAAATCTGTTTCGCATATGCGTCTGACGGTCGAATCGATCTTGACGTACTGACGTCGGTATTCCGCTACGTCAACGTCCACTAGCGTCTTCTGTATATAGTAAGATGTCGCTCCAATAGACGATAGATCACATACATGTGGCACCCAAAATCAGAGTCAACGTCATCCGCTTTCCGACCAGCTTCCAACTGTCCAGGGGAACGCTTACAATCCTTTAATGAAAAAAGTTGCAATACGCTCTCACTAAATGCTTTTTTTGAGAACAAATTTCAGTTTCTTCTTTTCTAGACACGACCTTACATAACACATCAAAAGTTTGATCATGAACATGTGGTTTCTATCCGTACTGGTGTGAGGGTGGTGCACAGGATCGACGTGGCCGGACTGGTAACCGGACGTCAAGGTTGATTGATTTGACCTTTTTAGCTTAAGGGCATGGTGCCTAAAGGTGTTGTAATCGTTTGGTTTCAGAATCAAAGCACTGAGAGTGTCGGGTGTAGGTTGGAGTTATAGGCCTGGGCTGATATTTAAACTGTTTCATTTAACTCTGAAATTCCAAACAAATAGTGAAGATGTTAATAAGAAGACGCGTTCGGCAGCGTCTGATCTTGGTCTGCACTGTTTGTCAAGCTCACCCTATGATTCCAGGATAACCCTCTTGCGTCTTATGGAATACCCCGATCTCACTGCGGCCATTTTCTACAAGACAAAAAGTTATTCTGACAAGTCAGTGATAGTCACGTAGACATTACCACTGAAGCGCTTTTCTTATTATCAACTTCGGGTCGAATGCCAAACAATCAACCCAAACATAGCCGCGTCGTTTGTCAGTGTTTGGTACATGTAAGTGTTATCTGTAAAATTTGCACATGGATCAAATGTTGGATCTGGCAAACAATGTAAACTCAGTTCAAAAGCCACACAACACGGTGCTGATCTTGTTCTAAACTTTTTTTTGCATTAGTTACTAACATCTTTAGTTTAAACGAATCAGTCCAAGTCCCCGTTCATGACCAGCCTGCATTTAGAGGAAATCGGCATGAGTGTTGTCAGTGTTTTGATTTATTCACTGTGTTGGGTCTCTGGAGTGCACTCTACCATCACTGAAGTTGGGCTCGTCTATTCTGCTAAATATATGGCACCTAGAATTATATCACAGGACCTACACTAAGTATCTGTACCATATTCCAGGGTTGAAAGGGACAGCCTTTCTTTTCAATTTCAAGTCATTGTATACACCTAAGTTGTAACTGACCTAAACTTGACAGATAGAAAACCCATTAATATTCTTGTCTACAGCTGACCTGGTCCAACAGCAGGTTGGTCTTTAAGGATTAAATATTGACAGCACTGATAGAAAACAGTGTAAAACCTGAGCAGACTGCTGAGCAGACGCCGCACTGATCTGGGTATACCCGTCGCATGATGCAGCTGATTCATATGAAATGCTGAATCGTCAAGTCGTCTGCTTCAAAGGTTTGTATTACGCTTACAGGATAACGCCGGCCTCAGTGGCTCAGTCGGATGCGCGTCTGACTGGTGATCAGGAGGACGCGGGTTCGACTCCCGCCGGGGTCAGCAACATTCTTTCGTGGAGATTGATCATGAAATCTTTTCTACGGTCATTCTCTCCCTTCCGCTGATTCAAGAAGGGCAGTTGTCAGTTTCTGGCGAAAGAATGTGCACTGTACTGGTTAACCGCTTACGTATAAGCCTGCCCAGGAAAGTGTTGATAGGTAAACTGACCGGCTCAAAAATGACCTAAATAGTGTTGACTGGGCCGTAAAACTCCAATACAAACAAACAAACAAAACTTACAGGATAACAAATACGCTTGTACAATTTTGATTACTGCGCTAAACCGGACTGCATTTTGTGCGGACTCATATTTCTATGGCTGCCAAAGCCGGAAGAAAAAGTCTGAATTACTTTAAACGTGCAGCACAGCAAGAATAGACAGATGAAATCTGTCATTAAAAAGGGCAAACTGATCAACAATTTGTGGTTGCTATCCGCCCTCGTGCTATGTAGGCAAAGCCATACGGCGTTAACGTGATGTCAAGTTTGATCAGTTTGGAAATCGTACACTTTTTTAGATAAAACATTTCTTCTGAAATGACACTTCATAATACTACTGGTATAATAATTCATAACTGAATCGTTCGTACTTAAAAAAAAGAATAAACCTTTTCATAAAGGCCTTGATATTCACGAAATTCTCATGGTATCTGCCATTCCAGTGCCTTTTGCGCTTTGATTAACCCATTTAGTACAAGAAACCCCAAAACGGTACCCTGGCAAACAGTGGAGGCCCAGATCAGACGCCGCAGAACGCGGCGTCTAATCATGGCCTCCACTGTTTGCTAAAAGTTTAGCCATTTTCTAAATAACTTTCGATGAAAACACAACCTGACACCCCTAAAATTTGAAATGAACTTCTATATATAAGGAGGAAGATTCCATTTGGTACAAAAAGGATTAAAATAAACAACAACGATGCTATATGATGAAAATAGAAGTGAAAGGCCGCAATTTCAGGAATCGATTCAATACCCCACTCCTCCCAATAAGAAATGCCAAAGGGAAAGAAAAATGAACATGAAAAAAAAAAAAAAAAAAAAAGACAAGAGGGCCCAGAGGGCCCTGAATCGCTCACCTGAGAATCAGTGTCTCCAGTACATTCTTGGCCCAAGGGCTATAATTTGAACAAACTTGGTAGCGGTCCATTAGATGAAGCGACATACCAAACATCAAAGACCTGGGCCGTCTGGTTTAAGAAAAGAAGATTTTTAAAAGTCTTCCCTATATAAGTCTCTGTAAAACCAGTGGGTTCTGGCACGGGGACATTTTTGGCGCCATGGATATAATTTGAATAATATCACTAGAGGTCCATTAGATGAAGCTTGATACCAAATATCAAACACCTGGGCATTCTGGTTTCAGACAAGAAGATTTTTAAAGGTTTTCCCTATATAAGCCCATGTAACACTAGTGGGCTCTGGTGTTGGGGCATTTTTTGGCGCCAGGGCTATAATTTGAACAATCTCAGTAGAGGTCCACTAGATGAAGCTTCACGCCAAACATCAAAGACCTGGGTCTTATGGTTTCAGACAAGAAGATTTTTAAAGGTTTTTCTTATATAAGCCTATGTAAAACTATCGGGTCCTGGCGCAGGGACATTTTTTGTCCTCAAAACTATTATTTGAACAATCTTGGTAGATTTTGTTTGTTTGATTTGAGGTTTAACGTCCCCGTCAACACTGTAAAGGTCATTTTGGAGACGTTGCTTCCAATTTTGTGGGACTTTTGCCCGACATTGAGATGAAATGACATCTCAAGCCCTTTCGCCCAATGAAACCAATAGGGTTTATTAGCATGGACGGTCCGCCTCGCACCGCGGTTCCTGGACAGGCTTAGATCCTCTAAGCGGTTTACCAGTGCTAGTGTGCGGGCCGGATTCAGCTCTGCGTGGAAGCATCATGCAGCCCATATATTTCTTCAAGCCTCTATGGGCGGGGGCTTCAATCTTGGTAGAGGTCCATGAGATGAAGCTTCATACCAAATATCAAACCGGCCCCCGATAGCTCAGTTGGTAGAGTGTCCGCTCCGGGGAACGGGAGGTCACGGGTTCGATTCCGGGCCGCGACATACGAAAGTCGTTAACAAGAGGCCCATGGGCCGCAATGCTCACCAGAGCTCAGGGAGGGGGGGGGGCACTACCCACTGGCAGCAATGTATTTTAATTAACCATGGAAGCCCTGTGCCCAAGGATGCTAAAGATAAAATTTGGACCCAGTCAGCCTAGTGGCTTCAGATTCTGATGTCCCTTGAATGTGTTGATGCAGGACAACAGATGGCAATAGACATTTTCAAATCTGTGCCAACAAATAGGCCAAAAAGAACATTATTAAAGGAACATTTCTATGAAAGTGTGACAAAATATCTTGAAAGGCATTAATGTCATTTTTCAATTTTCCCCATTATAAGTCAATGAAAACTCTTAACTTGCCATAGCAAACAAAACAAAGAGCCAAATTTCATAAACCAGAGCTCAGCAAGACACTGCCCAATGGCAGCCATGTATTATAACACGATATGATTTTAATCTACCAATTATAAAGTCTCCCAAACAAACTCCAGACCAAAATGAGCACCCATGTGGACTGTATCTGAAATATTAGGTGTTTTATAAAGTAGACAGGGTGGGCATGGACCCAATGGAGCCCCGGTTGGTGTCACTAAATGCGTCTTATCAAATGGAACAGAGACTTTTATGGTTTAGCAGTGGGGATATGTATGGTTCCTGAGATGTAAGGTCTTTTAAGCAATGGAGGGATTCGGGCGTGGCAGATAAAAACTAGACATGTGTCCACAGTACGCCATATATCTTTGTCGATATGGCTTGTACCCATCCTCTAGAATGGCCCGGGGTGTCCGGAGGGACCCAAAGTCTGTGTCTTGGAATGTGTCATATCATAAGTTACAAATAGGCATTGCATGCGATACAAATCCCCTCGCACAAGGCAACTTCGTGTGTGGAAAACACTGAACTGGCAAAAGTCCAACTTGCTTGAGACATTATCATATGCAACATTTGTGTAAAATTTGTTTAAAATCCATTAAAAAATGTAGGTTCTAGAGCGATGACAATGTTTCTCTAATCAAAGCGCCAAAAGGCACTGAAATGACAGATTCTGTGAAAAATTCAGATTTTCTTTCTTTAGTGATAAGGACAATGGCGCTGAGTGCTGATTTTTAGTTTGGTTCACAAAACTGAAGTGAATCGGCTGTTATACACTTTCATCATCATTTTACTTGCACATTATAGATAATACAACATGCAAATGACTACCAAGCAGGCACACGTCGCTAGGGCAACCTCAAATCAACGTCGATGCAATGTCATGACGTTGCACCGACGTTGATGTGACGTCACAATTACGTCATGTGCCTGCTGGGATAGTTGCCATTTTTTAGGACAACACAAAGCGTAGACGCAACTTTCTTGTAAAAGCTTTCACTTGTTGACTGAGATTTGTTTTGCAGCTCAGTCAAGAACCTGCCTTATGTCGTTCGCTAAAATAAAGGAAAACACTTTTTGTGCGATGTTTGAAGTTTTGCGGCATGTGACTTTTATTATTTATCACAACATTGTGCTTACATATTCAGTTATTCAGACATACAAAAGAATTGGACACTGATAACTGTTAGGAGTATATTATTGCTGGCTTGCTACCGTACGGTGAAGTTTATAGCGTCACGTACTTCGCATTTAATTAGGTCATGTAAGTGTTATGAGTTTGTACCCTTTCAGCCCTTTATAGCCAAGTACAGATACCTACAGATGAAAACAGTGTAGAACCTAATGAGATGGCTCATAATGATACATCGCATTCTGTTCTACATGGTTTGACATGCTGTTGACAACTATTGACTAGACACCCAATTTACATGTGTAGAATGGACGCATACAAATTCAGTGACTGAAGAGTGAACTTGAGAAACTCGTGGGTGGAAGGGGTAAAATCTTAACCTGGCCATTTTAAAATATAGCAGAGGCCATTTCATCTTTTCCCCCCTTTTTTTCTCTTAAATTGCGACACAAACTTCATATGTCTTACGATTCATCTCAGACAGCTGATTCAAATGAAATCCAATCACTGAAAAATAAGATAAAAATGTAAATTCGTCTGCTTCATGTTTTGTATGGCGCTTTTAAGATAACTAACACACCCGTCGCATGCTGCAGCTGAATCGTAAGACTAAATCGTCAAGTCGTCTGCTTCAAAACCTTGTATAACGCTTACAGGATAACTAATACGCTTGCACAATTTTGATTACTGCGCCAAACCGGACTACATTTTGTGCGGACTCATATTTCTATGGCTGTCAAAGCCGGAAGAACTGAAGCCTGAATTACTTTAAACGTGTAGCACAGCAAGAATAGACAGATAGAATCTGTCATTAAAAATAGCCGTAGTGACCTTGACCGCGAAAGTAGATCTTGCTCAAGGTATTATCATAAGCATCTTTTGTGTGAAGTTATATTAAAATCTGTTCGCCCCCGCCCACAGGGGCTTGAAGAAATATATGGGCTGCATGATGCTTCCACGCAGAGCTGAATCCGGCCCGCACACTAGTACTGGTAAACCGCTTAGAGGATCTAAGCATGTCCAGGAACGCGGTGCGAGGCGGACCGTCCATGCTAATAAACCCTTTTGGTTTCATTTGGCGACAGGGCTTGTCATTTCATCTAAATGTCGGGTAAAATTCCACAAAATTTGAAGCAACGTCTCCAAAATGACCTTTACATTGTTAACGGGGACGTTTAACCTCAAATCAAACAAAATATTAAAATCTGTTAATATATGTAGGCGGTAGAGCGATGACAAAGTTTTTATTAAAATAGCCACAGTGACCTTGACCTTGAGGTCATGACCTTGGAAGTCAAAGCAACTCGAGATATCATCATTTGAAACATTTGTGTGAAGTTCTATTAAAATCCATCAATAAATGTAGGTGCAAGAGCGATGACAAAGTTTTTCTAAAAACAGCCACAGTGACCTTGACCTTGAAAGTCAAAATCACTCGAGTTATTGTCATAAGGAACATTTATGTGAAATTATATTGAAATTGGTGAAAAAAATGTAAGTGCTAGAGCAATGACAAAGTTTTTCTAAAAATAGCCAAAGTGACCTTGACCTTGAAAGTCGAACTCGCTCGAGGTATTGTCATAAGGAACATTTGTGTGAAGTTATATTGAAATCAATGAATAAATGTAGTCGCTAGAGCGATGACAAGTTTTTTTCTAAAAATATCCACAGTGACCTTGACTTTAAAAGTCGAAATCGCTTGAGATATTGTCACAAGGAACATTTGTGTGAAGTTATATTGATATCGGTGAAGAAATGTAAGCGCTAGAGCGATGACAAAGTTTTTCTAAAAAAAGCCACAGTGACCTTGACCTCTAAAGTGGAACTCGCTAGAGATATTGTCATAAGGATCATTTGTATGAAGTTCCGTTGAAATCGGTGAAGAAATGTAGTCACAAGAGCGATGACAAAGTTTTTCTAAAAATAGCCACAGTGACCTTGACCCTGAAAGTCGCAATCGCTTGAGATATTGTCATAAGGAACATTTGTATGAAGTCATATTGAAATCGGTGAAGAAATGTAAGCACTAGAGCAATGACAAAGTTTTTCTAAAAATAGCCACAGTGACCTTGACCTTGAAAGTGGGACTCGCTAGAGATATTGTCATAAGGAATATTTGTGTGAAGTTTTATTGAAATTGGTGAAAAAATGTAAGCGCTAAAGCAATGACAAAGTTTTTTTAAAAATAGCCACAGTGACCTTGACCAGGAAAGTCAAACTTGTGTGAGGTATTGTCGTAAGGAACATTTGTTTGAAGTTATATTGAAATCAGTGACGAAATGTAGTCACTAGAGCGATGACAAAGTTTTTCTAAAAATAGCCACAGTGACCTTGTAAGTCCAAATCGCTCGAGATATTGTCTTAAGGAACATTTGTGTGAAGTTATATTGAAATAAAATGAAGAAATGTAGTCGCTAGAGCGATGACAAAGTTTTTTTCTAAAAATATCCACAGTGACATTGACCTTGAAAGTCGAAATTGCTTGAGATATTGTCAAAAGGAACATTTATGTGAAGTTATATTGCAATCGGTGAAGAAATGTAAGCGCTAGAGCGATCACAAAGTGTTTCTAAAAATAGCCACAGTGACCTTGACCTTGAAAGTGGAACTCGCTAGAGATAATGTCATAAGGAACATTTGTGTGAAGTTCTATTGAAATCGGTGAAGAAATGTAGTCACAAGAGCGATGGCAAAGTTTTTCTAAAAATAGCCACAGTGACCTTGACCCTGAAAGTCGCAATCGCTTGAGATATTGTCATAAGGAACATTTGTGTGAAGTTATATTGAAATCGGTGAAGAAATGTAAGCGCTAGAGCGATGACTAAGTTTTTCTAAAAACAGCCACAGTGACCTTGACCTTGAAAGTGGGACTCGCTAGAGATATTGTGATAAGGAACATTTGTGTGAAGTTATATTGAAATTGGTGAAAAAATGTAAGCGCTAGAGCAATGACAAAGTTTTTTTTTAAAAAATAGCCACAGTTACCTTGACCTTGAAAGTCAAACTTATTTGAGTTTTTGTCGTAAGGAACATTTGTTTGAAGTTATAAGGAAATCAGTGAAGGAATGTAGTCACTAGAGCGATAACAAAGTTTTTCTAAAAATAGCCACAGTGACCTTGACCTTGAAAGTCCAAATCGCTCGAGATATTGTCTTAAGGAACATTTTTGTGAAGTAATATTGAAATCGGTAAAGAAATGTAAGCGCTAGAGCGATGACAATTTTTTCTAAAAATAGGCACAGTGACATTGACCTTGAAAGTGGAACCCGTTGATATTGTCATAAGGAATATTTGTATAAGTTATATTGAAATCGATGAAGAAATGTAAGCGCTAGAGCGATGACAATTTTTTCTAAAAATAGCCACAGTGACCTTGACCTTGAGGCCATGACCTTGAAAGTCTAAATCGCTCAAGATATTTTTATAAGGAACATTTGTGTGAAGTAATATTGAAATTGGTGAAAAAATGTAGGCGCTAGTGCGATGACAAAAAATTTCTAAAAACAGCCACATTGACCTTGACATTGAGGTCATGACCTTGAAAGTCGAACTTGCTCGAGATATTGTCATACGGAACATTTGTGTGAAGTGATACTGAAATCAGTGAAGAAATGTAGGCCCTAGAGCGATGACAAAGTTTTTCTAAAAATAGCCACAGTGACCTTGACCTTGATGCCATGACCTTGTAAGTCGAAGTCGCTCAAGATATTTTTATAAGGAACATTTTTGTGAACTTATATTGAAATTGGTGAAAAATGTAGGCACTAGTGCGATGACAAAGTTTTTTCTAAAAATAGCCACAATGACTTGACCTTGAGGTTTATGACCTTGAAAGTCGAACTCGCTCGAGATATTGCCATAAGGAACATTTGTTTGTAGTTATATTGAAATCAGTGAAGAAATGTAGGCGCTAGAGCGATGACAAAGTTTTTCTAAAAATAGCCACAGTGACCTTGACCTTGAGGCCATGACCTTGAGGCCATGACCTTGAAAGTCGAACTCACTCAAGATATTTTTATAAGGAACATTTGTGTGAAGTTATATTGAAATTGGTGAAGAAATGTAGGCGCTAGAGCGAGGACAAAGTTTTTCTAAAAATAGCCACAGTGACCTTGACCTTGAAAGTCCAAATCGCTCGAGATATTGTCTTAAGGAACATTTGTGTGAAGTTATATTGAAATCAGTAAAGAAATATTGGCGCTAGAGCGATGACAAAGTTTTTTCTAAAAATAGCCACAGTGACCTTAACCTTGAGGCCATGACCTTGAAAGTAAAACTCGCTCGAGATATTTTATAAGGAAGATTTGTGTGAAGTTATATTGAAATTGGTGAAGAAATATAGGCGCTGGAGCGATGACAAAGTTTTTCTAAAAATAGCCACAGTGACCTTGACCTTGAGGGGGAGGTTGTCGGGATGGACCCAATGCAGTCAATGCATCTTATCATAAGGAACAATAATATATATGGTTAAGGGGTGGGGATATGGATAGTTTCTGAGATTTAAAGACTTTAATGAAGCAAAGGGGGCGGGGCATGGCCCAGGGGTGACCTTAGGGACCCAAAGTCTGTGTCATGGAATGTGTCATATCATAAGGAACAATAATATATGTGGTTTAGGTTTTCGAATCTGATTAATTTTCAAGATAATTAGACATTTTGACAGTTTTGCATACAAATTCCTATATGACAATTTTGACCTGTTACGCAATCTGACCCCTGGGCCCACCTGGGGGCACGACACTGGGTCAACTTGAACATGAACTGATAGGTCTGGGTCTGAGTAAATGTCATACCAAATTTCAACTTTGTAGCACAACAGGTAAAAAAATTATGAGCCCGAGGTTTCAGCCTGAGATTTCAGCTCGACATTCCAGCCCGAGGTGGTTACGAACGTGACATACATACGTACGCACGTAACATCACGGCGAAACACAGTATGCTCCACTCCTGCCAAGGCAGGCGGGGGCATAAAAAAGCCCAAGGTTGTTGTCACGGTAAGGACCAAGAGTATATACGGTATGGTTTTAACAGTGGGGAACTGAATGGTTTCTGAAATATGAGGCCCTTTTATGAAGTGGCAGGGAGACAAATGGCCCCTGCGGACCCCCCAAGAGGGGGTGGGGAGACTGTGTGTCTAATAACAATGAACAACAATATACATGTATGTGATTATAGGATGGGGATTTGAATGGTTTCTGAGATATATGGCCTATTATGAAGTGGAGTCTTATCATAAGGAACAAGCATATCTATGGTTAAGGGGTGGGGATCTGAACGGTTTCTGAGATATATGGATTTTAATGAAGTAAAGGGGTGGGGAAAGGCCCGTGGCACCCCGGGGGCCCGCATGCTGGTGTCCCTGATTACGTCTTATCATAAGGAACATGAATATATATGGTTTTGGGGTGGGGCTCTGAACAGTTTCTCAGACATAGGGTCTTTTGTGAAGTCTAGGGGTGGAGCATGCCCCCGGCACACCCTGCGTGACCCCTAGGTTGGTGTCACTGAATGTGTCTTATCATAAGGAACAAGAATATATATGGTGTATGGGTGGGGATCTGTAAGGTTTCTGAGATATAAGGCATTCTATGAAGTGGAGGTGGGTGGGGCATGGCCTGACACAACCTAGGGGACATAAAAGCATATGGCTAAGAGAAGTTTACTCAAGGGACATTTCTATGTACATTTTGTCAAAATATCTGCATTGACTCGGTAGTAAATGAAATATTTAAGTTTTCCACATTATAAGTCAATGGAAACTCTAAGTTGCCATAGGGACAAAACTGAAAGGCCAAATTTCAGAAAAAAAAAACAAAACATAAAACCTGTAAAGGCAAACACGATGAATATTTTCATGAAGTCTCAGCCTCCTAGAGCCTGTGGTTTCTGAGGAGATGATTATTTAAGTATTTTTTTTTCTATTTTTTGCATTTTGGTTTCCATGGCAACCAACAAAAATAAGCAGTAGGCCTGAAATCATATGGCAGATAGTAGATTGCCTATGGAACATTTCTATGAAAGTTTTGTCAAAATATCTGCAATGACTTGGCAGAAAATGCCATTTTTCATTTTCCCCATTATAAGACTATGGAAACTCTAAGTTGCTATAGCAACCAAACCAAAAGGCCGAATTTCATAAACCAGAGGACCAGTGGTCCTGTAAACGCTCACCTGACACCTGGTCCTGGTGTGCATTTGACATAGCCATAAAATAGGTCAAGGCCATCCCAGGGTCACCATTTTTACAAACTATGATGGGCTCAAGTACCAGATGCTACAAGCCAACTTTCAAGGTCATTGGCTTCATGGTTCTGGAGAAGAAGATTTTTGAAGGTTTTTTACCATATATGGGCATGGCTGCCATCTTGGTCATGTGACCCAGACCCCGCGAACAAACTTTCGTTCCCCCATCCTACTGAAGCTCCACATGAAATTTGGCTTTGATTGGCCTCCCTGTTTTGGAGGAGAAGATCTTTGAAAATGGTGGACGGATGGACAACGGATGGACGGACGACAGACCATGGCTATACTATAAGCTCACCTATGAGCCTAAAGGCTCAGGTGAGCTAAAAATCAATTATTTTCACTTTTTCCCAAGCAAAAGCATAAGTCCGCAAATTTGCCATTGCCGTAAAATAGGTAAAGGTCAACCCAGGGTCACCATTTGAACAAATTATGATAGGCCCGTGTACCAGATGCTTCCTTCCAAGTTTCAAGGTCATTTGCCTTACGGTTCTGGAGAAGAAGAATTTCGAAGTGTTTTTACCATATATGGGCATGGCCACCATCTTGGTCATGTGACCTGGACCATATGAGCAAATTTTCATTTGTTCATCATATAAAGGATCCATATCAAATTTCACTTGAATTGGGCCAGCGGTTTCTGAGAAAAAACTGTTTGAAATATGGAACCTGGTTAATCTTGGTCCCAGGTCACTGAATGATGACTTTTCTTACCCATGAATCTTCATGTATTCATTTACTTTACCTGATCTACCAATTTGGTGACATTGTCTTCAATGGTTTCCTAAAAATCCATTATTTTCACTTTTTCCCATGCAAAAGCCTAAATTGACAAATTTGACACTGCCATAAAATAGGTCAAGGTCAACCCAGGGTCAGCATTTGTAAAAACTATGACGAGCCCGAGTACCATATGATATATGCCAAGTTTCAAAGCCTTTGGCCTAACGCTTCTGGAGAAGAAAATTTTTGAAGGTTTTTTACCATATATGGGCGTGGCGGCCATCTTGGTCATGTGATCTAGACCGTACTGGCAACTTTTCATTTGTTCAACTCACAAAAGCTCCATATTGAATTTCACTTAAATTGGCTCAGTAGTTTCTGAGAAAAAATGTTTTTTTTTTCTTAAATATGAAATCGGAGTGACCTTGGTCTAAAGTCAATGAATGACCTTGACCTTTCTTACCCATAGATCTTCATGTATTCAGTTACTTTACCTAATCTACAAATTTTGGTGACACTGTCTTCAATGGTTTCCCTAAATATCCATTATTTTCACTTTTTCCTATGCAAAAGCCTAAGTCAGCAAATTTGACATTACTCTAAAATAGGTCAAGATCAACCCAGGGCCACCATTTGAACAAATTATGATAGGCCCGAGTACCATATGCTACATGCCAAGTTTCAAGGCCATTAGCCTTACGGTTCTTGAGAAGAAGAATTTCGAAGTTTCTTTACCATATATGGGCATGGTGGCCATCTTGGTCATGTGATCTAGACCATGTTGGCAGCTTTTCATTTGTTCAACTCCCAAAGGCTCCATATTGAATTTCACTTCAATTGGCTCAGTAGTTTCTGAGAAAAAATGTTTGAAATATGGAACCTGCGTGACCTTGGTCTAAGGTCAATTAATGACCTTGACTTTTCTTACACATAGATCTTTATGTTTTCAGCTACTTTACCTTATCTACTAAGTTTGGTGACACTGCCTTCAATGGTTTCCTAAAAATCCATTATTTTCACTTTTTCCCATGCAAAAGCCTAAGTCGGCAAATTTGACATTGCTGTAAAATAGGTCAAGGTCAACTCGGGGTCACCATTTCTACAAACTATGATGGGCCCAAGTACCATATGCTACATGCCAAGTTTCAAGGCCATTGGCCTTACGGTTCTGGAGAAGAAGAATTTTTAAGGCTTTTTACCATATATATAGGCGTGACGGCCATCTTGGTCATGTGATCTAGACCGTATTGGCATTTTTTCATTTGTTCAACTCACAAAGGCTCCATATTAAATTTCACTTAAATTGGCTAAGCAGTTTTGGAGAAAAAAATGTTTGAAATATGGATCCTGAATGACCTTGGTCTAAGGCCAATGAATGACCTTGACCTTTCTGACCCATAGATCTTCATGTATTCAGTTACTTTACCTGATCTACAAATTTTGGTGACACTGTCTTCAATGGTTTTCCTATAAATCCATTATTTTCACTTTGCCTCATGCAAAAGCCTACTTCGGCAAATTTGACATTGCTGTAAAATAGGTCAAGGTCAACCCGGGGTCACCATTTGTACAAACCATGATGGGCCCGAGTACCATATGCTACATACCAAGTTTAAAGGCCTTATGGTTCTGGAGAAGAAGATTTTTGAAGGCTTTTTACCATATATGGGCATGGCGGCCATCTTGGTCATGTGATCCAGACCCCGCGAACAAACTTTCGTTCCCCCATCCCACTGAGGCTCCATATGAAATTTGGCTTTGATTGGCCCTGCAGTATAGGAGAAGAAGATCTTTGAAAATGGTGGACGGACGGACGGACGACGGACGACGGACCATGGCTATACTATAAGATCACCTATGGGCCTAAAGGCTCAGGTGAGCTTAAAACACAACTTTCAATCCCCCAGCCCATGGAAGCTACAGATAAAATTTGGGCCCAATCGGCCCAGTGGCTTCAGAGAAGATGTTTAAAAGTGTTAACGACGCAGACGCAGACGACGACGGACAATGTCCATCCTATAAGCTCCCCCGGAGCCTTCGGCTCTGGTGAGCTAAAAATGGTACTAGCTACTCCTCGCTTGGCTCTCAGACTTACGGGGTAGAGCCAGGACTGGTCGACCCAGTGTCAGGATAATGTGACTGGGTGTGGTATCATGTAATGTGTCTGGGACAAGATACTACAGTGAGGCAGCACTATAAAAGTGAGTATTGAGCTCCCTGTCGCAACCAGACACCGTCGTGATATGACTGAAAAATTAATGAAAGCGACACACACACACACACACACACACACACACACACACACACACACACACACACACACACACACACACACACACACACACACACACACACACACACACACACCAAATATCAAAGACATGGGCCTTCTGGTTTCTGACAAGAAGATTTTTAAAGGTTTTCCCTATGAACCAGTGGGCCCCAGCACGGGGGCATTTTTGGCCCCAGGACTATATTTTGAACATTCTTGGTAGAGGTCTACTAGATGAAGCTTCATGCCAAATATCAAAGACCTGGGCCTTCTGGTTTCAGACAAGAAGTTTTTTAAAGGTTTTTCCTATATATGCCTATGTGAAACCAGTAGGCTCCAGCCTGGGGGCATTTTTGGACCCAGCACTATATTTTGAACATTCTTGGTAGAGGTCCACTAGATGAAGCTTCATGCCCAATATGAAAGACCTGGGCTTTCTATTCAGACAAGAAGATTTTTAAAGGTTTTCCCAATATCCGCCTATGTTAAACGAGTAGGCCCCGCCGCGGGGGCATTTTTGGCCCCAGGACTATATTTTGAACAACCTTGGTAGAGGTCCACTAGATGAAGCTTCATACCAAATATCAAAGACCTGGGCTTTCTGGTTTCAGACAAGAAGATTTTTAAAGATTTTCCCAATACAAGTCTATGTAAAAATTGGTGGGCCCCGGCGCGGGGGCATTTTCGGCCCCAGGGATATAATTTGAACAATCTTGGTAGAGGTCTACTAGATGAAGCGTCACAACAAATATCGAAGACCTGGGCCTTGCGGTTTCAGAGGAGATGATTTTTTTAAGTTTTCATTAAAAAAATCTATTTTTTTTTTGGCTTCTGTGACCTTGATGTGCGACGGACTGGAACCATTTGAACAACTTTGAAAGGGGACCACCTAAGGATCATTCCTGTGAAGTTTGGTCAAAATCCGATCAGTGGTTTAGGAGGAGATGTCGTTTGAAGAAAAAGTTTCGGACGGGGACGGACGAAAAGTGATCACAAAAGCTCACCTTGTCACTACGTGACAGGTGAAGTGTATGTTTAAACCTCAACCTGCTGAACACGACAGACCCTACTTTTGCCAACAGTGTAGATCCAGCTCAGATGACGTTTGAAGAGGTAGTCTCACTAGTCTGATCTGGTCCTACATTTTCATGCAGTTTATGAATTATGTTTAGAAATTCGAATGCTTGATAGTCAGCAATAGGTGTGGCTAAATTAATTTATTCAGTAGGATGACGGTTTCTGGGTTTCTTCTCCTTCTTTTTGTTTTTCTTTCCGTCAATTTTTGTCCGGACAAGTTCTCAGTAACCACTTGATGGATTGTTCTGAAATTTTTGTATATGATTGATATGAACAGGAAGGTTTCAAAATTTAAAACGGTGGATCCAAAAGGTCCCGGGGGTAGGCAAAAATCCGCCGACGAGTTCTCAGTATCCTTCGGCTCGAGCAATTAAGTGAGAAACATATATATATATATATATATATATATATATATATATATATATATATATATATATATATATATATATATATATATGTTCTGCGCAAAGTAAGAATCGGTACAATTCTAGAATTGTCCTGCGCAAAGTAAGAATTCTCACTTTGTTGCGCAAAGTGAGAATTCCTACCTTGCGCAATACAATTCCGGAATTGTCTCTGCGCAAAGTAAGAATCGGGACAAAGTGAGAATTCCTGCCTTGCGCAATTACAGTATCGGAATTGCCTCTGCGCAAAGTGGGAATCGGGATTTTATCACATTCATGTGGAAACTGATCCCTGGTGGTAAAAATCACTCTATAAATCTAGTCCAAACTTCGCTTCTACCTTATGGACATTCCATTTTAATTTTCTTAAAAGAATATGAGCGGCATCACGCATAAAAGGTCCTTAGAGCCTTCGCTGTATGCATGAAGAATATATGGGACTAGAGGAAGGTTCAGACAAAGAATCAAATATCTGGCCACAGTGAGACTTTGCGCATGTACATTTATGTGATCAATTTACGGATATACGCTAAGTACCTTTTATGCGTGACGCCGCTGATATCATAGGCAGATGCTCATTAGTCCAGTGTTGGTAATGGTTTCTTGATGGCTGGGTAAACTTGAATTTGTTTTGAAATGCATTTTATTTTTGCCGTTATCATTATTATTTTTTATTTTTAGTTTATACTAATTTATTTTAGATCGATTGCGATGAAAATTTGAAGCTTATTGAATCGCTCTCGAACTCTCATTCCGGATGTTTTCACGCGCGCGAGAGAGAGAGGCAGTGGTTTTTACACCACTGCTACCCATTTACACATGGATGGAGTGTGGCAGTGTCATTACGTGTCTTGCCCAAGGACACAACTCGATACCGGTGGCCGGATTCGAACGCACAACCACTCGATCATAAGTCGAACGCGCTAACCACTGCGCTGTCGAGGCTGACACTTTTTATTTGTACTGCTGTTGCTTTTGAAATTTTCAAACTTCATCAGTAAAATCAGTTTTTTTTACTTACGACAGCAAGATATCTGTAAAGCAAACACATTTCAGTCAAATTGAAAGTAGTTGTTGCGGCAATGCGTTGTATAAAAAAACAGACATGCTCAATTTACTTTTATTATGGTGATAAAACAAAACTTTGAGCACATGATGAACGAACATATGAAAGCACATATGAAATTAAAATGTACATTATATTAGCGAGTCTCCGCTGTTCTTTTGGATGGCCTGAGACTCAGAAAGGAACCACAAAATACAAACACATCATCTTATAAATCGTAATGATTCTAAAACATGGGACAACCAAGTACGTGAGAAAACAGTGTACACTCAGATGAGCATGCATTCCGATCAGGGTGTACAGTGTTTATCATACAGCCTGCCCTATGACCTTTAAGTGCGAAACATCAATGTCTGGAAAAGGAAAGGAAAAGATCAAGGTTTCCCACATTTTAGGCACATTACTGTACACTGTAAAAATGATAAGTACCCCGAGATACGAGCAGCTCCTACAATCGCAAATAATTTTCTACTCACAAAACCATCAACGTAACGTTACCCAGACTATACAGATGATAAATGGTATTCCCACTAATGAAAATTCGATTCTCACTTTGTCTCAAATATTCCCACTTTGTCCATACGAATGAAACATTCGGTTCTCACTTTGTCCAAAAGATTCCCACTTTGCGCAGAGAGATTTACCTGTTTCATATAACATTCGAATCCCTTGCGCAATTCTAGAATTGTACCGGTACAATTCTAGAATTGCGCAACAAAGTAGGAATTCCTACTTTGCGCAGGACAATTCTAGAATTGTACCGATTCTTACTTTGCGCTGAACATATATATATATATATATATATATATATATATATATATATATATATATATATATATATATATATATATATATATATATATATATATATATATATATTATATATATATATATATATATATATATATATATTTCTGTTTGTTTGTTTGTTTTGTTTGATTTGAGGTTTATCGTCCCCGTCAACACTATATAGGTCATTTTGGAGACGTTTGATATAACGCATAATGAAGTAATGTAGTAATTTCTTAATTTTGAAATTTTTAATTTATTATGCGTTGGCATAGTCGATGCGAAATGAAATAAAATGTAGTTTTTACTTCATTTTCCGTCGATACTAAGAGGTTTGCGCAAAATGAAAGAATTATTTCATTTTGCGGTGATAGGTGGCATACTTAATTTTACTTCATTATGCGTCGACAGTTTGTTTGTTTGATTTGAGGTTTAACATCACCGTCAACACGATTTAGGTCATTTTGGAGACGTTGCTTCCAATTTTGTTGAACTTTTACCCGACATTGAGATTAAATGACATCTCAATCCCTGTCGTGCAATTAAACCCAGAAGGGTTTATATGCATGGATGGGCCGACTCGCAGCAGTTTTCCTTGGCGATTTCCTTTTAAGAGGCACCATAGACCTTTCTTAATATTATAGCTCATTAATATTAATATATATCCAGAACGAGGCTAAGCTGGCAAACAAACTTGTAAGCTGGCTGAGATTACTAGCAACAGAATGTTAGTCAGGCTAGAATATTAATTCTGAAAATTATTTTTTTTTTCTTTAAATCCAAAAAGTCATCTTCAGGAGAAAGTCATAGAAGTTAAGAGGACAATTGTTTCAGCTTAGGTTACAGAGGCTGGTTCTCTTACTTATTTCTCTTCTAAGTTCCTACTTTTGATTAAGTGTTTGGACACAAGGCCCATTTTGTTTTGCTCTTTTGACTTATCAAACAAATTCATGGAAAAATAATCATGTTAAGATAAGAAATGTAAACAACTACATATCACATTTCCTATGGATAGTGTACCGCACTTCTTCTGATTAAGGCACCTATCTATTTAAGTGGCAAAAGCAGACAGCGTTTGCGTCATAAACGGAGTGTTCTCACTAACATCACATTATATACGGGTGACCAGCTTTAGTATTATATGAGCCTGTGAATCACAAAACTTACTTCAGATATTGCAACTGGTGAAGACTCATTTCAGACTGCGCATCTAGACAGTATGGTTCGGACCTTCAATGATGACAGGATAGCCAATTGTCCTTTTTGTGGGAAAGTAACTGTCCTATTGGCTTTCCCCTAAAGATGTTTCCATTAGGGTTTATTTACTTTATTAAAAGAAGAAGTAGGTGGGCTGCATGATTCTTCCACGCAAAGCTGAAACCGACCGCACACAAGTACTGATAAACCGCTTAGAGGATCTAAGCCTGCCCAGGCGAAGGGGTGTGAGGCGGACTGTCCATGCTTATAAACCTTATTTGTTTCATTGGGCGACAGGGCTTGAGATGTCAATTCATCTCAATGTCGGGTAAAAGTCCCACAAAATTGGAAGCAACGTCTCCAAAATGACCTATACAGTGTTGACAGGGACGTTAAACCACAACTCAAACGAACGAATTAAACAATTATTTACTAATTCATGTTCGTATTTCTTTCTCTTTGGTGTCTCTGATGAGAGATGCGGGTTAATTGTATCGATTCCTGATCATTACCGTCACTTCTCTCTTCTGTAGCCTCTAGACTATGAAAAAAGAGGTAAAAACAATTCCTGCCCAAGTGGAAGGATGTGTCCTCTAAGAAGTATGTATTAAACATGGGTTATAAAACAAATGCTAATGAAAGGGACCATGGTGCATCAAATAAACGGTTTCCTTGATTCGCCAGTACGGATTCTGGGTTTTGCAATTTGTTCAATATCATTGACTTCACGAGGAGACAACTGTTTTTTTTTTTTTTTCCTGATCTGGGTGAGAAATGTGGAGTCTGATGCCTTTTGCAGTAAACAATTTACGCAAAGTGAAGCACCATCTACCATCACATCATCCATCCCTTGGTTCACACAAGTCTAGCAGGCCAGATAACTTTGTTATTTCAACGTCTGACATGCAGCATGTGTACAAAGAAGATATGATGTAACAGCACCATGAGAAAGAGGCATGTGAAAGTGTTGGTTCCTATATACATGTGTTTTGAGTAGGAATGAACGGTAAAAACTACTGAAGAAGGCTGTTGAGTTCATATCTCAGCAGTCTGCTATTACCCTGGTTCCTGGACACAACTGTTTAATGAAGTCTGGCATAAGCTCATGGATAATCCCCTTGTGACAATTTTTCTGCTTACTGTTGCTACTAAGCAATTGAAGTGAAACTTAAGTCTTGCAAAAGGAGGCCAACCCGTAACCAAAACATAAACATGATAAAAATGATAAACTCATGTATATTTAAGAAATGAAATTTATTTTTCTGCAGTTCATGGAAGTATGAATGCAGTGGGTCGCGTGCAAAGTAAATGAACCCCGAAGGGGTTCATGTAAACTTTGCTAGCGACCCACTGTCGTTCATACATTCATGAAAAGCAGAAAAATTAAGTTTATTTTTTATATTTACATTATTTGCCCCTCATCACTGGGCGAAAAAATGCTTGTAGGGCAAACTTTTAAAGCTGAAAAACATTTACACGCTGTTTTTCTACAAAGAGCGGAGCAGCGTTGACGTCATCAACGCCCGTAGAGAACAATGGTTTACAATGACGTCATTTAACGTCACTGAAAATCATGTGATTCGATGCGTTCATTGACGTATGAACGCAATTATTTTCTATAGGTTTACATTAGACTTTACACTGGAAATGTAAATATAATATTATATGTAAAAAAACGCATCTTCAACGTCTGGCTAAACCTACTGGACATCTAACTTGCCATGTAGTAAGCACTTTGCATGTTTGAAGCAGTTGGCTCAATGCATTTAGTAAAAGACGGAACAGCTCATGTGTAAAAGTTTTTCAAACTACTGTCTGTGAAAAACCTTGCTACATCCAAACTGTCTAAATATAGCTGTTGTTTAAGTGTTTGACATTCTGTCCTGGCTGACTCAATTTCAATGTGACAGTTGTTTGTTCATCCAGATCAGGCCGGCCTCGGTAGCTCAGTTGGAAGCGCGTCTGACTGGTGATCAGGAGGACGTGGGTTCGATACCTGTCTGGGTCGGCAACATTCTTTTGGAGTTAGATCATGAAATCTTTTCTACGGTCATTCTCTGCCTTCCGCTGATTCAAGAAGGGCAGTTATAAGTTTCTAGAATGTGCACTGTACTGTACGTATAAGCCTGCCTAGGAAAAGTGTTGATAGGTTATCTGACTGGCTCAAAATGACATAAATAGTGTTGACTGGGCCGTTTAAATCTAATACAAACAAACAAATCATCCAGATCAGCCATATATATATACATGTTCTCAACAGTCGAGCTATTAGACGCGATGGCTGTATGTGGCATCTTTGAATTTTCTACGGTAACACTAAGATTAACATATAACCCATTTTGTACAAGAAACCCTAGAATGGGATACTGGCAAACACTGCTGCTGCAGAATGCAGTTTCTGATCAGGGACTACACTGTTTGCAAAAAAGTTCAGCTGTTTTTGTTTTTTTTGCAAATTGTTAAGCTTTTTTTCATTTTTATTTTTTCAAATAAATCTTAAAATATAAACAACATGGCATCCCTAAATTTTGAAATGGACTCCTGCTTTATATAAGTAGGAAGAATTCATTTGGTACAAAACCGGTTAATATCAATTCTGGAATTTCTCTACCTTACATATAAAAGACAGGATATTTTGTTGAAAACGTATTTAAGATATTTCTTTTTTTTAAATTTTGCTAAAGAAATACTATGAATCATCAGTAATGTTCTAACCTTTAAACGGGGCCCATCATCTTATTTTAATGATAATTTGTTTACTATACACTTCAATTTAGCAATTTGGAGATAAGACAAGGCTATATCACATCTACCACCAAAGTACAATTTGGTATACAACAATGAAATTAGTTGATTTTGTTTCAGAAAAAAATACAATGGAAGCTTCAGTTGTAGCCATTATTCACTCTACTACTGTTTGCCAGCTTAGCCTCGTTCTGGTTTTGGAATGTAAAACATGCATATAATTTAAAAGGTGGCTATAAGGTTTGTATATCAAATATCCTTAATATATAGGTATCTAGTTCCATATAAGACACAGAAGCCTATGTGGTGTAGTAGTTATGCTATAGCTACTCGCCTGATAAACCGGGGTAGTAGGATCGATCCCAGTCTTGAAACCGAGATCCCGTTTCCGTATGAATGAGTCTTGAAACCAACTTCGCTACTTTGTATGACCTTAGCTGTTGGTGGGATGGAAACTGAAACACACTCGCACACCTTTTAAGATGCATAGATGGAAAAACAACTGGGCTATGGACTGGTCCAAGCCAATATGGTCCCCCACCACAACTATTGGTGCACTACATGATCATGTATGGAGCCTTAAAACACAAATGAGGAAAAACATCAGACATGAGACCAAAATACCGTAAGGCGTTCAGTTTTAACTCTACTAACATAATCAAATACAGTGAAATTCCGCTATTAAGACCACCTAAAATTAAGACAAATTTTGTTTTTAAAGCATATTTTGAAGGTTGAAGTTACATTTTCTTTGTGATTGCGACATTCAGTGTGCTCTTGTGGAAGACCATCTTTGGGACTGTTCAAATGTGGTCTTAAAGACCACTTTTGAACTGTCTCAAATGTGGTTTTTATATTGGAATTTACCTGTATTGCTTCCTACGTCTTTGGTCTCCTTTCGTAGACAGCTATGTTCTTCCATCATTACTTCATTTTGCGTCGATATGGTGCATATCAACGCGAAATGAAATAATTTTTGTACTTCATTTCGCGTCGACTACGCCATTGCATAATGAAATAAAAAAATCAAAATGAAGAAATTACAACATTACTTCAATATGCGTTGTATCAGACGTTGCTTCCAATTTTGTGGGACTTTTACCCGACATTGAGATGAAATGACATCTCAAGCCCTGTCGCCCAATGAAACCAATAGGGTTGTTATAACTCGCACCGCTTTGCCTTGGCAGGCTTAGATCATCTAAGCGGTTTACCAGTGCACGTGTATGGTCGGATTTCAGCTCTGCGTGGAAGCATCATGCAGCCCATCTATTTCTTCAGGCCCCAATGGGCGGGGCCGCCATATAAAAATTTGTGAGCAGGACAAATACCATTCTCTGCTATCTGAGAAAGAAAAATCGCTCATTTTCTTAGTATTTTAATTTTTATGAGCATCACAAGTTTCATGCTCAGCTGAATTAAGCATGAAAAACGTTTTCTAACCTCGAGGCCAGGTACGAGTAATGGTTATTTAAAGAAAGTAGCCAAGTTTTTCTTACCGTTGGGAGGTCAGTGTAACAGGGTTATATAGAATTAGGACAGGAATCATCTGACTCAGATCAGAAGTCACAGAACTTGGCGTCTGACCAGGGTTAGCGGCCCCCGCCCATGGGGGCTTGAAGAAATATATGGGCTGCATGATGCTTCCACGCAGAGCTGAATCCGGCCCGCACACTTAGATGATCTAAGCATGTCCAGGAACCGCGATGCGAGGAAAACCCTCCATGCTAATAAACCCTGTTGGTTTCATTAGGTGACAGGGCTTGAGATGTCATATCATCTCAATGTCGGGTTAAAGTCCCGTAAAATTGGAAGCAACGTCTCCAAAATGACCTTTACAGTGTTGACGGGGACGTTAAACCTCAAATCAAACAAACATAACTGACCAGGTTTATAGTACAGGAACTTAAGGGATAAATGAAACAGTGTAATTCCTGTTCAGGACCATTTTCTGAACCTACACTCAGAGTCAATCCGTCCGTCAGTGTTGTCAGTGCTTTGATTATGACAAAGGGGGATACACTGCTGCAAGGTGTGTATTGAGGAAGTCTTTATTAGGCCTAGTCGTATCACAGGATCATTTGTGCACTGTTTTAGACATTCCTTCCTGTAACCTTCCGCAGAAAAAAAACATCAACACTGAAATACATGTACAAAACTAAAAATGAAAGATCTACTGCAGTACACAAAAGGAAACCTATCTAGTTTGGCAGGACTGTTTGAAAAATGACAAAAATTGTAACAAGAAAAAATATGACATGTTGTTACATGTTATACAGAGGTGTTGCTAAACATAAGGATTGATTTCATATCTCAGAACAAGCATTTTTCTACGGAACCCGGGAAGGGACATGATTTTTTTTTATTTTATAAGTTGTGCGCACAAGATAATATCTTGTGCGGACAAGATATTATCTTGTGCAGACAACATATCTTGTGCGGACAAGATATTATCTTGTGCGGACAAGATATTATCTTGTCCGCACAAGAAATTAAGTTGTGCGAACAAGATATTATCTTGTCCGCACAAGATAATATCTTGTCTGCACAACATAGATCTTGTTCGCACAAGATATTATCTTGTCCGCACAAGATATTATCTTGTCCGCACAAGATAATATCTTGTCCGCACAAGATAATATCTTGTCCGCACAACTTCCCAAGATCTATGTTGTGCAATCAAGATAATATGTTGTGCGAACATGATAATATCTTGTGCGCACAAGATATTATGTTGTGCGAACAAGATCATATCTTGTCCGCACAAGATAATATCTTGTCCGCACAAGATAATATGTTGTCCGAACAAGATAATATCTTGTCCGCTCAAGATATGATCTTGTTCGCACAACATAATAAAAATAAAAAGCCATGTCCCTTCCCGGGTTCCGTATTTTTCAAACGAAAATCAGAGATCATTGCATATTTTATATTTAACATTGATTTTGGGTTCAATGAGTACCCACAATCTATGTTCATCAGCAGTAAAGAATCAACCATATAAAGGTGTAAAACCTATTGTTCCCAATCTAAAGTTGGATAAACCAGGCTTATCATATTTCACAGACTTTTTAATGTATTGCCATTTCCATCCATCAAGTATCAGCTCAGTCAAAGTCGGGATGTGAAAATTTGATGACCGGTCATGCCATGACTTGCGCCTTAAAGATGACCTGGATCTTTCGAGCTAATTACTCGCAAACAATCGAAAACCATAATTGCACACTGCACTATGTTCAGTAGAACATCAAAGGTCTTACTTTTAACATGCAACTTGGGACATATCTTAATCAAATCAAAGCACTGACAGCACTAGTCTTTGGTTGGTGTGAACTATGGTTGAGTAATTTAGTCAAATATGTCTCACATGGTTGCCACAACAACTGAAAGCGCATCATTATCTCACATTAGTGGCATAACTGAAAGCTCAGCATTATCTCACATAAATGAAAGCACGGCGTTCTAAAGGTCCGACATATCGATTTCCTTCTAAAAATTGATTTCAATAAATGTAGAGATGAAATCGCTGCCGCCTTTAATGAATTTGGTTATCAATTGTGTAAACGAGAGTATGTTGAGCATAAAGCGCTCAAAGAATGGAAACTTAGCATTCTGAAACTAGTGAACAAACGCATTTCTTTCTACTCTCAAAATACGAACTTATTACCTCCTAATCCTAAGACGTTTTTACGCCACCTTAAACTAGGTATTCAAGAATTTCATAAGAAGTTTGTTTTGGCTCCAGCAGATAAGGCCGCTAACAATGTGGTCGTTGTTTGACAGCTCCACTATGTTAACACTCTTCAGCAAGAACTTGGTGGTACTAAGGCCTATGAACTGCAGCCTTTGGCTGTAGAGAGGGCTTTAGTTGATGACCACATTTGTCATTCAGCCACCAAGTTTGTTGTATGTGTTACAGAAGGCCAAGACAAGCTTCCTACGTTATATTGTTATATTGTTTGTTTGTTTGTTTAACGTCCCCGTCAACACTATTTGGGTCATCTTGGAGACGTTGCTTCCAATTTTGTGGGACTTTTACCCGACATTGAGATGAAATGACATCTCAAGCTCTCCCGCCCAATGAAACCAGAAAGCTTATATGCATTGGACAATCTGACTCACACCGCTTTGCCTGGGCAGGCTTAGTCCTTCTAAGCTGT
Source organism: Lucinisca nassula (assembly GCA_963580285.1). Lineage (NCBI taxonomy): Eukaryota > Metazoa > Mollusca > Bivalvia > Lucinida > Lucinidae > Lucinisca > Lucinisca nassula. The sequence continues at coordinate 61,824,344 of OY757025.1, forward strand.
TTACCAGTACTCGTGTGCGGTCAGATTCAGCTCTACGTGGAAGCATCATGCAGCCCAATCTATTTCTCCAAGCCCCGATGGGCGGGGGCGCAATTTGTTATATTGGTTACCCAAACTTCGTAAAAGACCATACATAGCACGGTTAATTGTAAATTCAAGCTCTTGTACCACCACTGAACTCCCCAAATTATTAACTTCATGTTTTACTGCCACCAAAAAACATGTGATTAAAATTGTGACAAAGTCTTCGAAAGATCAGTAGTTGGCCATCCAAACCACAAAAAAAAACTTCTGATGGCAAAATTGAGTAGAATATGGTATACATGCTAATTGTGTTCTTTAGTGTGTTGCAAAAGTGATAGGGGTGGATGCCACTCCTTAAAATGCCCCTGAGCCTCAGAACTAGGTCAAAGGTCAAATGAGTGCAAAAAATACAATAAAATTTATACATACTGGTATTTTCACCCTCTCTCTATCTAAGCAGACCAAATAAAGTTAATTAAAACACCAACAATGTGCTTAGGACATATTCATTTTGCATCATATGTGAAAAAAAAAGTGTACCATAGATTTGATCAAGGTCAAAGGTCATTAAAGTACAAATTTTCTTTAAACATGCATCAATATTTATTTCTTAAATGGATATCTAGTATGTCAACTGAAACAAAGTCAAATGAGTTGACATTTCCTTATCTAGGAAGCATAAAACCCACACATTATACTAACAGCATAATGGCCAACTTAATCGGCCTTAGGTCAAAGGTCATTTAAGTACATATTTGGCAAAATATGTTCAGTTTGCAAAAGACATTGATTATTCACATGTCATCCATTATTATAAGTAAAATTCCCAATCGTCTGAGTTCTTATTAATCGTCACAATGATATATGACGGATATAGTGAATAATGAAGATATATCTAATAATAACACAAGTGGGTCATCATCAAAGGTCATGTGCAGCTACTGTAAAACACATATTTTTGGCGGTCATTTTATTTTGGCGTCATTTGCGGTCAAGGAAAAAAAACACCAAAATAAAAATCCGCCAATAAAGCTCAAAGCGTGCGAGAGAAGAAACTTTATTTTACACATCACAATTATGATGTGTCAATTGGTCATAGGCATCATCGGTGACAAAAGAAAAAGTGTATCTACTGCTTTAGAAATCGAAATAAAGGAAGACAATGTTCTAGTCATAAGACGGCACAAAACGGCTGAATGAAAACAAACACACCTTGAGAGATATTGTGAAAATTGTGGATATAATTGGTAATTGATTGATGGCTTTAACTGTGAGCTCAATAGGATGGGTAAACCAATCAGATAAAAGGAAAGCGACACACCTCCAGACAGACATTTGGATAATCAAGGTCGCAGCTTGGGTTAATCATGCATTGAACACACTTTCTTTTTAACTAATTACTGCAGTTTCCGCATGACCCTGTTGATGATCAACTCCGATGATTTTTTGGAGATTCTACCGATTTCTTTTCTTCGGAAATCGAAAATCCGCAAAAATATAAATCAGTGAAATGGGCTAATCATAAAAACCGCCAAATTGACTGCCGCTAAATTTAAGTGTTTAACAGTATTCAAAGTGTGTATTGTACTAGATGCCACTTCATTTAAAGAGCCGTTCAGATCACTACAATGTACAGGGTAACAGCTAATTATGACAATGCATATCATATTTATTCACTTTTGCGCCCATATGATTAATGTTTTTACTTCAACATTGACAAGTTTATTGAATGCAAAATAAAAAGGGGTTTCTCCGATATCACTGATACGAAATTTCGTCCGCATAATCTGAAATGATAGACATAGTCATATATAAATAACAAGCCATTTTAACTTCATTGTATGCACAAGCTGTCAGTGACTACTGAATGGATTAACTAGTACAAAAAAGCGGGTAATTCTAGTTGCTAGTCAAATGGATTGCTAGAATGCATGAACATGTAATAATCTGGCAGCCATCTTGGATGTCATCTTTAACAGTTTGCATAAAACACACATATTGTATCTCAATATATTTTTAGGTAAGCACAAGTTAGCAATTTGTCAAAATGTGTTTATTATGCAAACTGTTGGAAATATATCTGATTTTACAGTCAGGGCATTCCAAAGCAGTTATTTGTCATTCAGCCATCAAGTTTGCTGTATGTGTTACAGAAGGCCAAGGCAGACTTCGTACGTTATATTGGTTACCAAACTTCACAAAAGACCATACAAATCATGGTTTATTGCAAATTCAAGTTCTTGTACCACCACTGAACTTTCCAAATTATTGACTTCATGTTTTACTGCCATAAAAAACATGTGATTAAATATTCTTTGAAAGATCAGGGATACATCTGTTTGGGCCTATAAAATCTAATGAAGGTTTAAATAAATTGAAATCCTGACGGTTTCGTTCTTTAAGTCTGTCTACTTATGATTTTGCCACCCTTTACCCAACACTTCCTCACAATCTTATAAAAGAAAAACATAATGATTTAATTGAATGGACATTTTTATAAGGACGTCTCCCTCTATCTTGCATGCAATGTAAGAAATGCTCTCTTCACTTCTGAAGAGCATAAAATGATACTTTATGGTCATTTCAGAAAGTGTGTGAAGCTCTCCCCTTTCTACTTGACAATATTTACATAAGATTTGGTACTAAGGTATTTAGACAAGTCGTGGGTATTGCGATGGGTACCAACACCCCTTTTCGCTAGTATGTTCTTGTTTGTCTCTTTCCGTTGAAAACCATTCTGAAATCATTGAAGCCTTTAGCTCGACTTCTAGATAAAACGGTTTGACAATACCTATTTCATCGGTTTGATCAGCCAACTTTACAACCACCCCACCCCCACAGGACATCAGTTAAATAAAGCAAATTCTGCTGATACCGAGGCACCGTTTTCGGATTTACATCTGTCTATTGTAGATAGGTTTGTTTCCTGAAAAATTTATGATAAACGCGATGATTTGATTTTGAGATTGTAAATTTTCCTTTCTTGAATGGTGATGTTCCTCGTGCGGCACCCTATGGCGTTTATATTTCGCAATTAATTCAATTTGCCAGAGTGTCTAGTCATGTAACCGACTACAACACTCGTAATAAATTGTTAACTGCTACACTTCTCAATCAGGGCTATCGGTATCATAAACTACGCAAAGCCTTTTTCAAAATTTTGTAGACGTCATTGCGATTTAATTTCAAAATTCAGTGTTGGACTTAAATCTCTTCTATAACAAGGTCTATCGAAACTCGCATTTTATGGTGACTTAGTATATTAATTCAGACAAATATATAATAATAATGAATTCAGCACCCAATTCCGTAAAATTATTCTTCGACTTAAAAAGATTGGGTACAACATAAATGTTATACGACAGACTGCATGCATGGTAGTTAACCAAATCACGGTTAACAACGTTGCTTCCCTCTTTAATTGCACGTCGTTGGGTCAGGCCTCAGATTCTCTGACGGTTCCAGCGTAAAGACTTTTTGAGAATTAGAATTTGAATTATGTAGTGTTGGTTTGTGCCTGATGCTCTGTCTCTGGTCGGGCCCATCGGAGTCTAACTGTTGGTTTTCTTTTGCTCCGGTTTCTTGCTGTCCAGTTCTCACCGTTGTTTCATCTCTGTGAATGTTTGATAATTTTGTTCTCAGAGATGTTGCACTGATGTGTGGGGAGGCCTTCATGCGGACTGAACAAATTTTTTGTCTAAATCGCGACGGAAGTAAGGGCGAGGATTGCAGCTGCCCGCCCCCACACCCAATGGAATTCGTTTCACTGACCGTTCCAAGGCAATTCTTCTGTCGCAGATTATTTTTGTTATGGTTTGTCTTTGAGTGTTTGTATCGCTAAAATGATTTTGTTTTGGATAGCCAATTGGCCATTTTGTGGGAAAGTAATTGTCCTTTTGGCTTTCTGCTATTGGTGGTTTTATTAGGGTCTAGTTATTTTATATTTGTGTTTGTTTTCCTTTGATGTCCACTGATAATTGCCTTCACTTCTGTTTTTATAATAGAAGTCAACTAGAAGTGTCAGAGGATCTGACTATAGCCCCGCTCTAATAGTGCTATCAGAAAAGAAAAAAACAAGTAAAATGTTTTCAGCTTTCAGCCTCTAATTAAAGGCGGTAAAAAGGCAATCCAGAGTTATGGTTGATTTGCTCTGCACATCGTCTCATGGTGCTTTACATTTGTGTGAAGTTTCATGAAAATATCTCAAACCGTTTTGCGTTAATGAGTGGACAAGTTTAAAATTGCCATTTTTCAAAGTTCAAAAGGCAATAACTTCAAAAGTAGGCAACCCAGACTTATGGTTCATGGACTCTACACATCGACTTATAGTGCTTTACCTTTGTGTGAAGTGTCATGAAAATACCTAAAACGGTTTTTGAGTTATGGAGCGGACAATGTTAAAATTGCCATTTTCAGTGTTCAAAGGGCAATAACTCAAAAAGTAGGCAATCGAGGGTTATGGTTCATGCGCTCTGCGCATAGTCTCATAGTGCTTTACATTTGTGTGAAGTTTCATTGAAAAACCTCGAACGGATTTTGAGTTACGATGAATAACGGAATTACGGAATCACAGAAGGACAAGGCAAATCCAATATAGCCCCCACTTTTTTCAAACCGGGGCTGTAATAACTGTCTAGTAGCCATCTAGGATGCCAACTTTAGGAATTTGAATCTGTCTTTGACAATCAAATACACGTAACAAATGTATTTTTTTAATATTTTGACAATAAATACTGGTCATCAACACATCCTTATGCTAAATATGACAACATTTGATTAGAAAACATCCATTTTTCAAGAGTTTTGTACTTAATTGACCCCTGACATATAAGACTGACATACTTTGAGGGTACATTTAAAATAATTTTCCATTGTTCACTGCACCTGAGTAGTTTAATGGTGATTTTAAGCAAGCACTTACCCAAATTTTTTGTTTAAAGAGAGTTATGAGTAGTTTCATGTTTATTTTGCACTCATTTGACCTTTGACCTACTTCTGAGCCTCAGACGCATTTCCAGACGTGGCATCCACCCCTATGATTGTTGACACACATCAAGGATTACATTTAGCATGGATGCCATACTCTACTCAATTTTGCCATCAAAAGTAAAAATATCAATCTTTTTGGGGATGGGATGGCCAACTACAGGGAGAAATCTGTTTAAGTCTATAAAAAATTCTAATGAAGTTTTAAATAAATTGAAATCCAAACGTTTTCGTGCTTCATGTTTGTCTACTTATGATTTCCACCCTTTACACTGCAGTTCCTCATAATCTTATAAAAAAAGAAAACAACTTAATGATTTAATTGAATGGACATTTCATAGGGAAGACTCCCTCTATCTTGAATGTAATGTAAGAAATGCTTTTTTCACTTCCGAAGAGCATAAAAATTATACTTTATGGTCATGTCAGAAAGTATGTGCATCTCTCACCTTTCTACTTGACAATATTTACATAAGATGTGGTACTGTTATTTAGACAAGTTGTGGGTATTCCGATGGGTACAAATTGCGCACCCCTTGTGGTTGATCTGTTCTTGTTTTGTTAAGAAAGGGACTGCATGATGCCCATTTCCTTTGAACACCAATTTGAAATCACTGAAGCCTTTAGCTCAACTTCTAGATATTTGGATGATTTATTAAATATTGACAATACCTATTTCGATGGTTTGATCAGTCAAATTTATCCCCAGAACTTCAGTTAAATAAAGCAAATTCTTCTGATACTGAGGCCCCATTTTTGGAATTCCCTTCCATCTATTATATATGTATTTGTTTCTTACAAAATGTATGATAAGTGCAATGATTTTGATTTTGAGATTATAAATTTTCCTTTCTTGGATGGTGATATTCCTCGTGCTGCATCCTATGGCGGTTATATTTCGCAGTTGATTCGATTTGCCAGAGTAGCTAGTCAGGTAACTGACTTCAAAAACTCATAATAAATTGTTAACTACTAAACGATCAGGGTCGGGCTCATCGGAGTCTAACTGTTGGTTTTCTTTTGCTCCAGCATTTCAGTGGTTTCTTGCTGTCGAGTCCTCACCGTTGTCTCACCTCTGTGGTTCTTTGATTTTTGTGTTCACGGAGATGTTGCACCGATGAGTTAGGAGGCCTTCATGCGGACTGAACAAATTATTTGTCTAAATCGCGACGGAAGTAAGGGCGAGGATTGTGGCCACGTAAATTCGATTTAAGCCCCCCAGTGGAAATCTTCCACTGACCGTTCCAAGGCGGCTCTTCTGTGGCGATTTATTTATGTTGTTGTTTGTTGCTTGCTGTGTGTATCACTTGTGTCTTTTGATTTTGGATGGCCATATGGCCATTTTGTGGGAAAGTAACTGTCCTTATGGCCTTCCTTTGTTTAGGTTTCCATTATGGTATGTTCGCTTAATGTTTGTATTTCTATCCCTTTGGTGTCTTTTTCTGGGTGGAGTAAGTTAATTGTATCAATTCCTGATCTTTGTTTTACTTCTACTTATAATGATTTTGATTTTGAGATTATAAATTTTCTTTTCTTGGATGGTGATGTTCCTCGTGCGGCATCATATGGCGTTTATATTTCGCAGTTGATTCGATTTGCCAGAGTAGCTAGTCTTGTAACTGACTTCAACACTTGTAATAAATTGTTAACTGCTAAACTTCTTGATCAGGGTTATCGGTATCATAAACTATGCAAAGTCTTTTCGAAATTTTATAGACGCCATTCCGATTTAATTTCAAAATAAGATTCAATGTTTGACTTTAATCTCTTCTGCAACATTATGTTGACTTAGTATATAAATTCAGAAAAATATATGACATGCAATGATTTCAGAACCAAATTTCGTAAAATCTTTCTTCAATTGGACAAATTTGCTTCCTTCTTCAATTGCATGCCAGTGGGTCAGGTCTCAGATTCTATGACGGATGCAACGTAAAGGCTTACCGAGAATTAAAGAGAATCTAATTTTATGTAATGTTGGTTGGTGCATAATGCTCTGTCTCTGGTTGGGCCCATCGGAGTCTAACTCTTTCTTTTCTTTTGCTCCAACATTTCAGTGGTCTTCACCGTTGTTTCATCTCTGTGCTTGTATAAATTTGTTCACGGAGATGCTGCACTAATGAGTTAGGAGGCCTTCATGCAGACTGAACAAATTATTTGTCTAAATCAAAACGGAAGTCAGAGTGAGGACTGTGGCCACATAAAATCGATTTAAGTCCCCTCAAGTGGAATTCGTTTTACTGACCCTTCCAAGGCGGTTCTTCTGTCACGGTTTTTGTTATGGCTTGTCTTTGAGTGTGTGTACCACTTATATTATTTTGTTTTAGATAGCCAATTGGCCATTTTTTAGGAAAGTACCTGTCCTTTTGGCTTTCTGCTATTTATGTTTCCATTAGGGTCTAGTTGTTTCATGTTTGTGTTTCGTTCCCTTTGGTGTCTCTGGTGGGAGCTGTGGGTTAATTGTATCGATTCCTGATCATTGCCTTCACTTCTATTTTAAGGGATGTGTGATTCATATTCAGACACCTAAAGCTTACGTGTATTTTCCTATTGTCTGGAATAAGATATAATAATAATATGAAAACAGGAAGAAAAGGAAAGTAACGGGTGAGCTACTCTGACCTGCAACATCTCTCCCTTAATTAAGTTGACAATAATACATTACTCAGATGATTATTTTCAAAGTTCAAAGAGCTATGACTCCCAAGGAAAGTAAACCAGAATTACAATTCTCATTTTCAGGTTATGGGGACCTGTGCCCTTAAAATTAAACTCAAGTCATTCAAAATGTAATCAAATCTGCGGTCAATTGCAATGATGGATTGTACCAAGTAAGACTACATTTCATTGATGTGGTCCTGAGACTGGGTGCAGACAATCCATCTTTGGCCCATAATTGAGTTTGTTTTTAACCTGTGCCATTGAAAATAGGGTCAATGCCATCAAAACCTAATGGTTGTTGTCCCCCATCCTAGTGATGTAACCATGTGAGTGTGGTCAGAATCAATCATTAGGTTCAGGAGATATAGTGCTTCAAACAGACTATGGAAATACCTATGGTCAATATTCCTAGAGCAATAACTCCGAAATGGGGAAAATCAGAGTTTCGATTCATTTGTTCTCCACATCTTCTCATAGTGCTCTACATTTCTACAAATGGTTATGGAGCGGACACAAAACTATGATAGAAATGGATATGTTCAATGTTTAAAGGGCACTAACTACAAAAATAGGAGAATCATAGTGACAGTTCATATGTCCTGCACATCGTCTTATAGTGTTCCACATAACTGCGAAGTTTCATGAAAATATGTCAAATGGTATCAGAGCTATGGAACAGACACGGAACTTTGATGGAAATGGCTATATTCAATGTTCAAAGGGCAATTACTCCAAAAATAGGAAATCAGAGTTATGGTTCTTATGTTGTGCACATCATCTAATAGTGTTCAACATATTTGAGAAGTTTCTTGAAACTCCAATTACAGTTATTGAGCGGGCACGAAACTATGAGACGCTCACAGACGGACAGAAACTCAAAATTTCCTTGAAAATTAAGTCATGGTTATCAAAATATTAAGGCTTTTCCCCCATCCTAGTGAGGTAACCATGCAAGTTTGGTCAGAATCCATCAATAGGTTCTGGAGATATTGTGCTCCATAGAGATTACATGATAGAAATTGCTATGTTCAATGTTCAAGGGGTGATAACTCCAAAAGTAGGAAAATCTAAGTTATGATTCATATGTTCTGCACTCCAATAGTAGGAAAATCTGAGTTATGGTTCATTTGTTCTGCATGCCGTCTCAGGGTGCTCTACAAATCTGTGAAGTTTCATGGAAATATCTCAAATGGTATCAAAGTTATGGAGCAGACAAGAAACTATGATAGAAATAGCTATGTTCAAAGGGCAACAAATCAAAAAGTAGGAAAGTCAGAGTTACAGTTCATACGTTCGACACGTCGTCTCCTAGTGCGCTACATATCTGTGAAATTTTCTGAAAATATATCAAATGGTATCAGGCCTTCATGCAGACTGAAATTATTTGTCTAAATCGCGACGTAAATGAGGGAGAGGATTGTGGCCACGTAAAATCGATTTAAGCCTCCCAGTGGAATTCGTTTCAATGACCGTTCCAAGGCGGTTCTTCTGTCGCGGTTTATTTTGTTATGGTTTGTTTTTGAGTGTGTGTGTCGCTTATATTTTTTGTTTTGGATAGCCAATTGGCCATTTCGTGGGAAAGTCCTTTTGGTTTTCCGCTATTGGTGTTTCCAATAGGGTCTAGTTGTTTCATTTTTGTGCTTCTTTCCCTTTGTTGTCTCTGATCGGAGCTGTGGGTTAATTGTATTGATTCCTGAACATTGCCTTTATTTCTATTACGGAGCGGAAACGAACTTATGAGGCGCTGACAGATGGACCGAGGGGCGTACATACAGACAGATGGACACTCAAAACTTCGGAGGGTACAACATAATACCCCACCATATTTTGAACGGTGGGGCATAAAAAGTTCAACATTTTTAAATCAATTTCTAAAATAAACCCAACCCGACTCCCTTAAATATTGTAACGAACACCTCCTACCGTAAAAAATCGTTGAGGACTTGCAGTAATTCTCCTAAAATCTTATCAGATTTAGTTCATGGTCCAGCAAGGAGTCCAAATGTACAGACTGAATAGTAAACAGTGAAATCCTAACCAGACTGCTCCTTCAGGATTAGTCTGATCTGGGTCTGCACTATCTGTTTATGCCTACCTGTCCCAAAACTTAGGATCAAAACGGTATATAGACGGTGGATCCATTCATTACAAAACGGTTTAAAGGGTATGCTGACCCTAAATGCCAGTGCTACCCAAGTTTGTCAATAAAGGAGAAATTATTTTAATACACCTGTGGACACAGATCCGTTCAAACTTTGATGAGCTTCATTTCATTTAGATCTGATGTTTCATACAATATTTCCTTACATCCTGTCAGTCAACTGCAAGACAGGAATAAATTCAAAACACAATGTGTTGTACATTTCATTGTAGATCTGCACTGTCCAATCAGAAAACATCTCAAATGTCAGTCAGATCTAAAAAATGGAAAAAAGTGCTTGCCATAATAAGACCAATCAATGTATATTGCTTGATCCAGTTTTAGACTACTTTGATGAATGACATTTGCTTGTCAAACTAACTTGATGCAAAGAGATTCATTGAAAGGTACTTCATCGGAGTTTGAACGCTTTTGTGTCCACAGGTGTATAGAAATACTTACAGATTATAGCAGTCCTTCATATACACTACAACCTCTTTATACCACTATTTTGGGGCCTGTTATTATAGCCGAACAATACGTATAGATTATACAGAATCAAAGCACTGACAGGACATGTGGGTAGGTTGTCTTTGAGTGTAGGCGGAAACAAAACGAAAAAGAACAAAAAAATCCTAAACGGTGACATAGACTGTAAACATTTCGTTTTACCCTTACATTTCTGTACTGTAAGCAAACAGTGCAGACCTTGATAAGACACAGTGTAATGCAGAATCTAACCTTACATTTCTGTACTGTAAGCAAACAGTGCAGACCTTGTAAGACGCAGTGTTGTGCAGCATCTAACCTTACATTTCTGTACTGTAAGCAAACAGTGACAACCTTGATGAGATGTAGTGTTTTGCAGCATCTAACCTTATATTTCTGTACTGTAAGCATACAGTGCAGACCTTGATAAGACACAGTGTAATGCAGAATCTAACCTTATACTTCGGTACTGTAAGCAAACAGTGCAGACCTTGATGAGATGCAGTGTTGTGCAGCATCTAACCTTATATTTCTGTACTGTAAGCAAACAGTGCAGACCTTGATAAGATGCAGTGTTGTACAGCATCTAACCTTATATTTCTGTACTGTAGGCAAACAGTGCAGACCTTGATAAGACAGTGTAATGCAGAATCTAACCTTATTTTACGTACTGTAAGCAAACAGTGCAGACCTTGGTAAGACACAGTGTTGTGCAGCATCTAACCTTATATTTCTGTACTGTAAGCAAACAGTGACAACCTTGATGAGATGCAGTGTTGTGCAGCATCTAACCTTATATTTCTGTACTGTAAGCAAACAGTGCAGACCTTGATAAGACGCAGTGTTGTACAGCATCTAACCTAACCTTACTGTACTGTAAGCAAACTGTACAGACCTTGATAAGATGCAGTGTTGTACAGCATATAACCTTATATTTCTGTACTGTAAGCAACATTGCAGACCTTGATAACACCCAGTGTTGTACACCCTATATTTCTGTACTGTAAGCAAACAGTGGAAGACCTTGATAAGATGCAGTGTTGTACAGCTCTAACCGTATATTTCTGTACTGTAAGCAAACAGTGCAGACCTTGATAAGACACAGTGTAATGCAGAATCTAACCTTATTTTTCTATACTGTAAGCAAACAGTGCAGACCTTGATAAGGCGCAGTGTTGTGCAGCATCTAACCTTATATTTCTGTACTGTAAGCAAACAGTGCAGACTTTGATAAGGTGCAGTGTTATGCAGAATCTAACCTTACATTTCTGTACTGTAAGCAAATATTGCAGAACTTGATAAGACGCGGTGTTGTGCGGCATCTAACCTTACATTTCTGTACTGTAAGCAAACAGTGCAGACCTTGATAACACGCAGTGTTATGCAGCATCTAACCTTTTATTTCTGTACTGTAAGCAAACAGTGCAGACCTTGATGATCTGCAGTGTTGTGCAGCATCTTACCTTACATTTCTGTTCTATAAGCAAAGAGTGCAGACCTTGATAAGACGCAGTGTTGTACACCCTATATTTCTGTACTGTAAGCAAACAGTGCAGACCTTGATAAGACACAGTTTTGTGCAGCATCTAACCTAATATTTCTGTACTGAAAGCAAACAGTGCAGACCTTAATGAGCAGCAATGTTGTGCAGCATCTAACCTTATATTTCTGTACTGTAAGCAAACAGTGCAGACCTTGATAAGGCGCAGTGTTGTACACCCTATATTTCTGTACTGTAAGCAAACAGTGCAGACCCTGATCAGACACCACAATTTGGGCCTACACTTTTAGCTCACCTGTCACGTGCGTCCGTGCGTAAACAATTTCTTCAAACGACATCTCATCCTAAACCACTGATCAGATTTTGACCAAACTTCACAGGAATGATCGTTAGGTGGTCCCCTTTCAAAGTTGTTCAAATGGTTCCGGTCCGTTGCACATATAGGTCATGGGAGCAAAAAATATACTTTTTTCACCGAAAACTTAAAAAATCTCCTTCTCTGAAACCGCAAGGCCCAGGACTTTGATATTTGGCATGAAGCTTCATCTAGTGGACCCCTACCAAGATATTTCAAATTATAGTGCTGGGGCCAAAAATGCCCCCGCACTGGGGCCCTTTGGTTTTACATGGGCTTATATTGGGAAAATCTTTAAAAATCTTCTTCTCTGAAACCGCAAGGCCCAGGTCTGTGATATTTGGTATGAAGCTTCATCTAGTGGACCCCTACCAAGATTGTTCAAATTATATTGCTGGGGCCAAAAATGCCCCCGCCCCAGGGCCCTTTGTTTTTACATGGGCTTATATAGGGAAAATCTTTAAAAATCTTCTTCTCTGAAACCGCAAGGCCTAGGTCTTTGATATTTGGTATGAAGCTTCATCTAGTGGAGCCCTACCAAGATTGATCAAATAATAGTGCTGGGACCAAAAATGCCCCCGCACTGGGGCCCCTTTTGTTTCACATGGGCTTATATAGGGAAAATCTTTAAAAATCTTCTTCTCTGAAACTGCAAGGCCACGGTCTTTGCTATTTGGTATGAAGCTTCATCTAGTGGACCCCTACCAAGATTGTTCAAATTATAGTGCTGGGGCCAAAAATTCCCCCGCCCCGGGGCCCTTTGGTTTTACCTAGGCTTATATAAGGAACATCTTTAAAAATCTTCTTCTCTGAAACTACAAGGCCCCGGTCTTTGATATTTGGTATGAAGCTATATACCCCTCACATAGACTTATATAGGGAAAATCTTGAAAAATCTTCTTTTCAGAAACCACAAGGCTTAGGTATTTGATATTTGTTATGAAGCTTCAGCTAGTGGACCTCTACCAAGATTGTTCATATTATAGCCCTGAGACCAAAAATGCCCCCGCCATGTGGCCCATTGGTTTTACGTAGACTTATATAGGGAAAGTCTTTAAAAAATCTTCTTCTCAGAAACCACAAGGCTTAGGTTTTTGATATTTATTATGAAGCTTCAGCTAATGGACCTCTACCAAGATTGTTCAAATTATAGCCCTTGGGCCAAAAATGCCCCAGCTCCAGGGCCCTTTGGTTTTACATAAACTAATATAGCAAAAATCTTGAAAAATCTTCTTCTCTGAAACCACAAGGCTTAGGTCTTTGATATTTGTTATGAAGCACCAGCTAGTGGACCTCTACCAAGATTGTTCAAATTATAGCCCTGAGAGCAAAAATGCCCCCACCACGTGGCCTTCTGGTTTTACATAGACTTACATAGGGAAAATCTTTAAAAATCTTCTTCTCTGAAACCAGAAGGCCCAGGTCTTTGCTATTTGGTATGAAGCTTCATCTAGTGGACCCCTACCAAGATTGTTCAAATTATAGTGCTGGGGCCAACAAAGCCCCCGCCCCGGGGTTCTTTGGTTTTACATAGGCATATATAGGGAAAATCTTTAAAATCTTCTTCTCTGAAACCAGAAGGCCTAGGTCTTTGATATTTGGTGTGAAATTTCATCTGGTAGACCTCTATCAAGATTGTTCAAATTATAGTACTGGGGCCAAAAATGCCCCCACCCTAGGCCCTTTTGTTTTACATAGACTTATATTGGGAAATCTTTAAAAATCTTCTTCTCTGAAACTGCAAGGCCATGGTCTTTGATATTTGGTATGGAGCTTCAACTAGTGGACCTCTACCAAGATTGTTCAAATTATAGCCCTCGGGCCACAAATGCCCCCGCCCCGGGGCCCTTTGGTTTTACATAGACTTATATAGAGATAATCTTTGAAAATCTTATTCTCTGAAAAAGCAAGGCCCAGGTCTTTGAAATTTGGTGTGTAGCTTCATCTAGTAGACCTTTGCAAAGATTGTTCAAATTATAGCCTTTGTTGATATTTGGTATGAAGCTTCACCTTTTTATACCTCCCTCAACATTATGCACATTGTAACCCTAGGGTCAATAATGGCCCTCCCGGGGGCCCACTTGTTACTCTATGGATCAGGTGAGCGATCCAGGGCCATCATGGCCCTCTTGTTACCAAACCCAACATGATTCCAGTCCAGACTCAATAGATAACCATCTGACTAAACACTCTGGCCTCATTGCGATATGAATAACGTGGCTAGTTTCTATAATTAACCATTACATTTCCTACAAATCAGTGATAGTCACATGGACATTAGCACTGAAGAGCTTCTGCATTAGTAAATATAGGCCCATCGACAAACAATCATCAAAAATGGCATTTTTTCTATATAACATACACAGTGAAATTCCTATATTAAGACCACCTTTGGGACTGTTCAAAAGTGGTCTTTAATACCACTTTTGAACAGTCCCAAACGTGGTCGCTGACCAGAGGACACTCTGGGCATAAAACACAACGAAAGATTAAGTGCATCCTTCAAAATAAGCTTTTTAAAGCAGAATTAGCCCTAATTTTAGTTGGCCTTAATAGCGGAATTGATTCTGAAATTAATCATAAACGTCATTTCTTCAAAATATCCTTCATTAATAAGGGTATGGATTTTATAGATTTGCCCAGTATCTTCCGTGAGAGATCGGTGCTTTCTTCCATTCCTGCTTATTTTCAAAATACTGAAACACCTATAATTTGCTATAAATATAACAAACCTGTTAGATCTATCATTTTTAATTTCAATAAACTTGTTTCAGATCTTGATATTGATACTAATACTCCTGATTCATGTGATTGTAAAAACTCAAAGTATTGCTATCCTGCTGCTGGTCATGTAATTACTGGCAATTTGAAAATTATTCCTGATTCTAGGATAAGGAATATAATTTCTAAAGGACCGAAATATCGGTTTCCTTCTAAAATTGATTTCAGTAAATGTAGAGATGAAATTGCTGCTTCCTTGAATGAATTCGGTAATCGATGGTGTAAGCGAGAGTATGTTGAGTGTAAAGCCCTAAAGGACTGGAAACTTAGCATTTTAAGACTAGTGAATAAACGGATTTCTTTCTATTCTCAAAATACTAACTTATTACCTCCTAAGCCCAAGACGTCTTTACGTCATCTTAAACTAGGTATTCAAGAATTTCATAAGAAGTTTGTTTTGGCCCCTGCAGACAAGGCCGCTAACAACGTCGTCGTTGTGTGACGGCTCCACTATGTTAACACGCTTAAGCAGGAGCTTGGTGGTACTAAGGCCTATGAACTTCAGCCTTTGGCTGAAGAGAGAGCTATAGTAGATAAACATGTTTGTCTTTCAGCCACCAAGTTTGCTGTGTGTGTTAACGAAGGCCAAGACAAGCTTCCTACGCTATACTGGTTACCAAAACTTCATAAAAAACCTTACAAAGCACGGTTTATTGCAAATTCTAGTTCTTGCACTACCACTGAACTTTCTAAATTATTAACTTCCTGTCTTACTGCTATTAAAACGCATGTAATTAAATATTGTGATAAAGTCTTTGAAAGATCAGGAAGAAATCTGTTTTGGTCTATAAAAAATTCGAATGAGGTTTTAAATAAATTGAAATCTAGACAGTTTCGTGCTTCTAGTCTGTCTACCTACGATTTTTCCACTCTTTACACTACACTTCCTCATAATCTTATAAAAGAAAAGCTTAATGATTTAATTGAATGGGCTTTTCACAGAGAAGATCCTCTCTATCTTGCATGTAATGTCAGAAATGCATTTTTCACTTCTAAAGAGCATAAGAATTATACACTTTGGTCATGTCAGAAAGTGTGTGATGCCCTCACCTTTCTACTTGACAATATTTATATTAGATTCGGTACTAAGTTATTTAGACAAATTGTGGGTATTCTGATGGGTACTAATTGCGCACCTCTTGTGGCTGATCTGTTCTTGTATTGTTATGAAAGAGACTTCATTTTGTCGCTTTCCATTGATAACCAATCTGAAATTATTGAAGCTTTTAGCTCTACTTCTAGATATTTAGATGATTTATTAAATATTGATAATACCTATTTTGATGGTTTGATCAGTCAGATTTACCCCCTAGAACTTCAGTTAAATAAAGCAAATTCTTCTGATACCGATGCCCCGTTTTTGGATTTCCATCTATCTATTGTTGATGGATTTGTTTCGTGCAAAATTTATGATAAACGCGATGACTTTGATTTTGAGATTGTAAATTTTCCTTTTTTGGATGGTGATGTTCCTCGTGCGCCATCCTATGGCGTTTATATTTCGCAATTAATTCGATTTGCTAGAGTGTGTAGTCATGTAACTGACTTCAACACTCGTAATAAATTATTAACGGCTAAACTCCTTAATCAGGGTTATCGGTACCATAAACTACGCAAAGCCTTTTCAAAATTTTATAGACGCCATTCTGATTTAATTTCAAAATTCAATATTGGACTTAAATCTCTTCTGCAACAAGGTCTATCGGAACCCGAATTTTATGGTGACTTAGTATACAAATTCAGAAAAATATATAACCGCAATGACTTCAGCACCCAATTTCGTAAAATCATTCTTCGATATAAAAAGATTGGGTACAACATGGATATTATACGACAGACTGCATGCATGGTAGTTAATCCAATCACGGTTGGCAACTTTGCTTCCCTCTTTAATTGCACGCCGGTGGGTCAGGCCTCAGATTCTATGACGGCTCCAACGTAAAGGCTTATTGAAAATTAAAGAGATAATGTTGGTTGGTGCCTGATGCTCTGTCTCTGGTCGGGCTCATCGGAGTCTAACTGTTGGTTTTCTTTTGCTCCAGCATTTCAGTGGTTTCTTGCTGTCGAGTCCTCACCGTTGTCTCACCTCTGTGGTTCTTTGATTTCTGTGTTCACGGAGATGTTGCACTGATGAGTTAGGAGGCCTTCATGCGGACTGAACAAATTATTTGTCTAAATCGCGACGGAAGTAAGGGCGAGGATTGTGGCCACGTAAAATTGATTTAAGCCCCCCAGTGGAAATCTTCCACTGACCGTTCCAAGGCGGCTCTTCCGTGGCGATTTATTTTCGTTGTTGTTTGTTACTTACTGTGTGTATCACTTGTGTCTTTTAATTTTGGATGGCCATATGGCCATTTTGTGGGAAAGTAACTGTCCATATGGCTTTCCTTTGTTTAGGTTTCCATTATGGTCTGGTCGCTTAATGTTTGTATTTCTTTCCCTTTGGTGTCTTTTATGGATGGAGTAAGTTAATTGTATCAATTCCTGATCTTTGTTTTACTTCTACTTTACAAGGATGGTATGGAGACTATATAATATAATGTGATAAAATTTATTTGTGGTATGGCTGTTCGCGTTTTCGGAGTGTCATTCACTCGATCCCCCCTCCCTCGCACTCCCTTGTTACAGTCAAATACAACAAACACTGATTCATGTGGACATGGCCAAGCTTAGCCTTCTACACATTAGGTTATCCAGAGTGACAAATAAAAAATATGAGCAGATTGTGTGAGCAGTTAGGCTGATCTGAGTCTTCACTAGTTACATGGTTGGTTTTGTTGTGCTGTGACTAAAACCAGAGGTCCAGATTATGCACATATCAATATTTTCCCCCGAGAGTTTGCGGTGGCTGGATTTACTGGTATCTAAGTCACGATTCCGGATCACAAATCCTCCAGATTTTGAATCAAAGATGTTTTTTCTAGAATATCCTGTTGTTGTATCTAATACCCCACCCATGTCAAAGTGTTCGACCCAATTCCCGACATTTCAGATTAATTTGATGTCTAATTTTTTGGGTATCCATTTAGTGTATCACTTTAGACTCCTGGGGAAACAATGGTAGATGCAGGAGGTGGAGTACTGAGGATAATATAACTTATTTCTCCATTAAAACATGTAGGTACTTAACCCATGTCTTGCTGAATATTCATATATACCACACCCACTACCGATTATCAACCAATTAGATTACTTGATGCAAATTATTGCAACAAATTCATAAACGGAATGACAATGTAGATCCTGATCAGATGGCTTATTCAGAAGCCATCTGATCTGGATCTTCATTGTTTGAAGAATAAGACATATCCGGGATCAGCAGGGCAAGGGTTAATAGAATTGTTTCAATGAGGCAATTCTAACAAGAACCTACCATATACTGTTATGTTTCTAATTAGAAAAATTATCCTTATGACTCCTCTGAATCTGGAGCTGTGTACAGTAACAAGAGGGCCATGATGGCCCTGGATCGCTCACCTGATCCATAGTGTAACAAGTGGGCCCCAGAGAGGGCCATTATTGGCCCCAGGGCTTTAATGTACATAATGTTGAGGGAGGTCGTAAAGGTGAAGCTTCATACCAAACATCAACAAAGGCTAAAATTTGAACAATCTTGTCAAAGGTCCACTAGATGAAGCTACACATCAAATATCAAAGACCTGGGCCTAGCGGTTTCAGAGAAGAAGATTTTTAAAGATTTTGCCTATATAAGCCTATGTAAAATCAAAGGGCCCCGGGACAGGGGCATTTTTTGCCCCAGCACTATAGTTTGAACAATCTTGGTAGGGGTCCACTAGATGAAGCTTCATACCAAATATCAAAGTTCTGGGCCTTGTGGTTTCAGAGAAGAAGATTTTTAAAGATTTTCCCTATATAAGCCTATGTAAAACCAAAGGGCCCCGTGGCAGGGGGGGATTTTTTGTCCCAGCACTATAATTTGAACAATCTTGGTAGGGGTCCACTAGACGAAGCTTCATACCAAATATCAAAGTCCTGGGCCTTGTGGTTTCAGAGAAGAAGATTTTTAAAGATTTTCCCTATATAAGCCTATGTAAAACCAAAGGGCCCCGGGGCAGGGCATTTTTGGCCCCAGCACTAAAATTGGAACAATCTTGGTAGGGGTCCACTAGATGAAGCTTCATACCAAATATCAAAGTCCTGGGCCTTGTGGTTTTAGAGAAGAAAATTTTTAAAGATTTTCCCTATATAAGCCTATGTAAAACCAAAGGGCCCCGTGGCGGGGGCATTTTTGGCCCCAGCACTATAATTTGAACAATCTTGGTAGGGGTCCACTAGATGAAGCTTCATACCAAATATATAAGTCCTGGGCCTTGTGGTTTCAGAGAAGAAGATTTTTAAAAATTTTCCCTATATAAGCCAATGTAAAAGCAAAGGGCCCCGTGGCGGGGGCATTTTTGTCCCAGCACTAAAATTTGAACAATCTTGGTAGGGGTCCACTAGATGAAGCTTCATACCAAATATCAAAGTCCTGGGCCTTGTGGTTTCAGAAAAGAAAATTTTTAAAGATTTTCCCTATATAAGCCCATGTAAAACCAAAGGGCCCCGTGGCGGGGGCATTTTTTGTCCCAGCACTAAAATTTGAACAATCTTGGTAGGGGTCCACTAGATGAAGCTTCATACCAAATATCAAAGACCTGGGCCTTGTGGTTTCAGAGAAGAAGATTTTTTAAGATTTTCCCTATATAAGCCTATGTAAAACCAAAGGGCCCCGGGGCGGGGGCATTTTTGGCCCCAGCACTGTAATTTGAACAATCTTGGTAGGGGTCAACTAGATGAAGCTTCATACCAAATATCAAAGACCTGGGCCTTGTGGTTTCAGAGAAGAAGATTTTTAAAGATTTTCCCTATATAAGCCAATGTAAAACCAAAGGGCCCCGTGGCGGGGGCATTTTTTGTCCCAGCACTATAATTTGAACAATCTTGGTAGGGGTCCACTAGATGAAGCTTCATACCAAATATCAAAGTCCTGGGCCTTGTGGTTTCAGAGTAGAAGAGTTTTGAAGATTTTCCCTATATAAGCCTATGTAAAACCAAAGGGCCCTGGGGCGGGGGGCATTTTTGGCCCCAGCACTATAATTTGAACAATCTTGGTAGGGGTCCACTAGATGAAGCTTCATACCAAATATCAAAGACCTGGGCCTTGTGGTTTCAGAGAAGAAGATTTTTAAAGATTTTCCCTATATAAGCCAATGTAAAACCAAAGGGCCCCGTGGCGGGGGCATTTTTCGTCCCAGCACTCAAATTTGAACAATCTTGGTAGGGGTCCACTAGATGAAGCTTCATACCAAATATCAAAGTCCTGGGCCTTGTGGTTTCAGAGAAGAAGATTTTTAAAGATTTTCCCTATATAAGCCTATGTAAAACCAAAGGGCCCCCGTGCGGGGGCATTTTTGGCCCCAGCACTATAATTTGAACAATCTTGGTAGGGGTCCACTAGATGAAGCTTCATACCAAATAACAAAGACCTGGGCCTTGTGGTTTCAGAGAAGAAGATTTTTTAAGTTTTTGGTGAAAAAAATCTGTTTTTGGCTCCTGTGACCTAGATGTGCAACGGACCGGAACCATTTGACCCATATTCAAACTTGACCGAGATATTGTCATGATGATCATTCTGAGCAAGTTTGATTAAGATTGGACCAAAATTGTGGCCCCTAGGGTGTTCACAAGGTTTTTATATGATTTGACCCGCTGACCTACTTTTTAACCCGATATGACCCATATTCGAACTGGACTGAAATATTGTCACAATGGTCATTCTGAGCAAGTTTCATGATAATTGGACCAAAACAGTGGCCTTCAGAGTGTTCACAAGGTTTTTCTATGATTTGACCTACTGACCTACTTTTTGACCCGACATGACCCATATTCAAACTTGACCGAGATATTGTCACAATGATCATTCTGAGCAAGTTTGATGATAATTGAACCATAACTGTGCCCTCTAGAGTGTTCACAAGGACTATCTATGGTTTGACCTACTGACCTACTTTTTGACCCTACATGATCCATATTCGAACCTGACCGAGATATTGTCATGATAATTATTCTGAGCAAGTTTGATGATGATTGGACCAAAACTGTGCCCTCTAGAGTGTTCACAAGGTTTTTCTATGATTTGACCTACTGACCTACTTTTTCACCCGACATGACCCATATTCGAACTTGACCGAGATATTGTCATGATGATCATTCTGAGCAAGTTTGATGATGATTGGACCAAAACTGTGGCCTCTAGTTTGTTCACAAGAAAAAGTTTACGCACGACGGACGACGGACGACGGACGACGCACGACGACGCCGGACATCTTACGGTCACAAAAGCTCACCATGACCTTCGGTCAGGTGAGCTAAAAACTGAGCAATATTTGTAATGGAATAACTTTTACATAAAATAAAACAAACCAAGAAGGGCCACTCTTATAAATAAGTATATGTAACCAAACTTTAACAGACTATATATATCAAACAACATAATAAAAGTTCTCACTTGGCACTTTTTTAAAATTTCAGGGGAATCGATACACTATCAAGGAAGTCAACTCGTCTAAAAAGATTTTTTTTATGACTAAAAAAAAAACACTTTAGGTCTTCTCTTAAAAAGAAAAAACAAAATCACTGCAAAGTCGGGCCACATATGCCCATTAGCATCTAAATTTTGCATGTGACAAGCGTCTTATTCTCATACACATTGAAGTTTCACAGAGATATTCTATACCATTACCTAGTTATGGTACCCAGAAGGATAGTTTGAAAAAAAAATTATCAAAGGTAAGTAACTCAGAAAATGAGCAAGGGAGAACACTCATCTTTTGTATGTGATAAAAGGTCTTGGCTTCATACAAATCTCTATAAGTTTCATCAAGAGCAAGAGTATCCATATGGATACCTAGTTATGACTCAAGCAAGGATAGTCCAAAAATCAAAGGGAAATATCTAAGAAAGTAAGAAAGGGAGATAAATCATTTCTGCAAGTCACAGGCTCTTTTGACCTCACACACATTGTTATTAGTCTTCATCCAGATATTGCATACAGTTACCTACTTATGGCGCACAGAAAGGTAGTCTGAAAAAAAAATCAAAGAGAAGTAACTAAGAAAGTAATCAAGGGAGAGAAATAATTTTTGTATGCAGCAAGCCATCCAGAACTCATGCATATTGCTATGACGTTCATCCAGATATTCCTTAGAGTTCCTTAGTTACGCCATGCACAAGGTTAGTTTGAAAAACATCTAATCACAATGAAGTGATTCAGAAACTAAGAAATGGGCAGTAATCATTTTTGTTTGTGACACGCCATCTTGACTTCAAACACTTCATTTTAAAGTTTTGTCAAAATATTCCGTAAAGTTACCTGGTTATGGCCGGAAGTGTGAAAAGAATCTAATCAAAGGGAAGTATCTAAGAAAGGCAGAGAAATCATATCGCACACAACATGACATCTTGATGTCATACACATTACTTTTAAAGTTTCAACAAAATATTCTGTATGGCCGACAGTGTAAAAAAACATCTAATCAGAAGGTATGAAAGGGAGAGAATTTTTTTTTTCGGGCAACATACCATCTTCACCCTGTAGACATTGCAATCATGTTTCATTCAGATATTCCAAACAGATACCTAGTTTTGGTGAGCACAAGGGTAGTCAGAATGAAAAAAAAAATATCAAGGGGAAGTAAGTCAGAAACTAAGACAGGGAGAGCAATCATTTTTGTATGCGCCATCATGACCTCATATACATCACATTAAAGTCTGGTCAAAATATTCCATACGGTTACATAGTAATGACATGCACAAGAAAAGTTTATACTGTATGGATGGTTGGTTGGACATGGACAGACTGCAGGACCACTCGATAATATAATACATCATTTTTTTTCAAAACTGACATACCAAAAACTCTTCTCAGGAGCAATTATTTACCTATAACCATTGTCTTACTGAACCATGACAACATTCACCTTTGCAAACCGTGTAGATCCAGAAGAGATGGATTCTGATCAGGATCTACACTGTTTGCCATTTAGTTTGAGAATTTGAATTAATTCATTATTCCCAGCAGGCACATGTCGCTAGGGCAACGTCAAATCAACGTCAGCCGACGTTTATTTGGCTTTGCATAAACATCATGACGTTGTACCTATTTTGATGTGACGTCACTATTACATCATGGGCCTGCTGGGTTGGTTGATAGTCAGAAGTAGATGTGACAACATTAATTTCTTCAGTAAGAGTTCAGCAGACAACTTTTTAGGAAGAATACAATGCAAAGAAAAGCAATTACATGTAAGAAGCAGCAAAGTTGTCTCTCTTAAAACTGGTTAAAAAAATCTCAGTGTATTAATTCCCCTTAGATCTGACAAGATAGAAAGTATTTTCTAGAAAATTTGAATCCTGTGGTTTTCTCTGTCACTAACTACAACGTTACCATTATTAAGAATAGCAAGTCCCTCCAACCCTTTAAACTGCCCACTATCACTTCCATAGCTACCAAACATACAATAAAACCGCCCATCACCACGAAACACTTGAATTCTGTTGTTACCACTGTCAGCAACAACCACAAAACCCTGGTCATCTATCGCTATTCCTTTTGGATATTTCATTTGTCCCTGCATAGTTCCAACAGAACCAAATGAGAAGAGAAAATCGCCATACATACTGAAAACCTGAATCCTATGGTTACTGCTGTCACTGACATAGATTTTGTTATCCTTGCTCACAGCCAAGTAGTGTGGGTTTTCAAACTGTCCACGCAGACGACCAAGTCTTCCGAACTTTCTTACAAACACACCGGATGACTGAAAAACTTGAATTCTATGGTTTTCCTTATCACAGACATATATGAAGCCCATTCCATCAGCAGCAATGCCCCATGGATATAACATCTGTCCATCACCTTGACCTTCTTCTCCAAATTCGACCTTGAAGCTTCCTTGGTGATCAAAGATTTGTATTCTATGGTTATATCTATCAGTTATCAGAATGTCTCCCATAGAATTAATAGCTATACCAGCCAGACAATCAAATTCTGATTCACCCTGTCCATATGAGCCAAAATATTTAATATAAGTTCCAATATTGTCAAATACTTGAACTCTATGGTTTGAGCTGTCTGCAATATAGATCTGATCTGACCTTGAAACAGCTACGCCTCTTGGCCATACAAATTGTCTGTTATCACTCCCTCTCACTCCAAACCTAATTATTGCCCTTCCTTTATCTTGGTAGTTATTTCTGGCAACATTAACGCGAGTACTCTCACTACCATCAGAACTTCCCATCTGCAGTGGTAGTTCAGTCTCTTCCCCACTGTCTTCATCATTTAAGTCAATATTAAACTGCACTGGTGACCTTGGCCTATTCACTGGGCCACCAGAACTTGATCTTGATTGGGAATCCTCTTCGCTTATTGTCTGCATATCATCTCTGGTGAATGTTCTGCTTCTAGTTATAGGAGGCCTGTCAGCAGGCATGTCAGAAGTAGTACTGGCAACTGGCACACACTGACTGCTTGCTTGTGAATTCTGACTAGTGACACGTGAAGCCTGTGTAGTAACAGTGTTTGTGTTTCTTGTCCTGACTTGCAAGTCTGTCTGAGATCTTCTCACATTAGAAAAAGCAGCTGTTCTTGCAGCTGTACCTCCAATAAGGCCTGAAATTCTTGAATCTGATAGATTATGTCTGCGCCTCTCAGCCATACTTCGTCTGTGTCTTGCATTGTTACCATTTCCAGCTCTGATATCACTTCTACGGGGGTATGAAAAATCTACAGGAAGTTCCCAAGACAGATTTGGAGGAAGTGGTCGTCTGCTCTGTACAGGGGAGCTCTCTGTCTCTCCCCCAACTGACCCAGCCACCTGTTCCCTTGGCCTTTGCAAGTTAGCTGTGGTATTTTGTGGTGCTGATCTCGAAACATTTTGAGGCAAGGCTCTGGACACACTTTCTATATTTCGAGGTGATGACCTCTGTAACATACTCCCCTGGCTTTGTGAATTATCAGTGGGGTGTCGCAGATTATTTGAAGTGTCTGGATTACTCTCTGTCCCACCTACAGCCCCACCTGCTCCTAATATACCTGCCATCTGTTCTCTCAGAGCTGGCCTTGATGAAGTATTTGCAGTAGATGTTTCCACACCTACCCCTCCCATTACAGCAGCCATCCTCTCTCCCCTGTATGCAACATGAGGACTTGGTCTAGTGGTGGTACCAGCCTGACTACTACCAATCAACGTTAGTGCTCTATCCAGAGCCACTGCACTTGCTGAATGGCCAGCAGGTGGCACTGTTGTACTACTTCCAGCTGCAGCAGATGGATTAGACATTGGTGACGGCTCACGAGATGATGATAATGACCTGACATTTTCAGTGGAAGATGGTCCAGACGAACTTGAACCTACATTGACCTCTGAGCCATCAACAACAACCAACTCTCCGAAATTTGTGATTGCTTGGGATAATCTATTTCCTTCAAAAAGTACCTGCACCTGTCTTTCTCTTGGCAGACGTACGCCATTTCCTTCTTCATAAGCTCGCATGTTTTCCATATGTTCTACACACTGTCTTCTGATCTCCACAAGATCTTCATCCGGAATAGTGCCATTTGAACGTGCGAGTACTGACTCGGTAGAATCACAGAAACTTGCTGTACTTGCCAGCTCTACCTCAACGTTCTCTTGACACATCCGCAGTGACCTAATTTCACCAAGTAACCACATCTGAACTTCACTATGCAACAGTCTCTGTCGATTTCTCATTTCCGAAATATACCGTTCCATCATTTCTGTGATTTCTGCTTTTCCCGCTTCTGCCCTTTGATGCAGCTGTTCAGACTTGTTCTCTATCTGTGAAATTGAGTCTGAAAAGGCAGGCATACCTCTCCTCAACTGACTGACAAGTCTATTAATATCCAACCTCAACTGATCCATATGGGACCTTTTACATGTGTCACAAATAACATTATCACAGTGAGCACAGCGCGAAAGTTGGCGTTCTCTACCACAAGAGAAACATCCTGTTCTCTGAGCTGGCTGGGGGTCATGATCTTCAGCTTGCCCTTGAATTTCCAGCTGCTCTGAAAGCAGAACATATTAAGTACATGTATTAGAAAATTGATGTACAACTGTACATATGATTTCAATGACATGTTTATCATGTCATCCTTGCTACAGAACAGTAATTCCAAGATGAACAAAACAGAGAATACCCTAATAAAATGTTCCAAATAGTTCTTGAAATATTAAAGATTTGATTTAAGGAGTATCATAATTTTCTGTTTTTTTCTTTCACAATTTACGTTTTCTAAATTATTCTTTTTTTATTGCACATCTTATGTCAAAAGCATGAATTTCTATCATTTTTAATAAGCTTGGAATTTTAAGGAATCTAAAATTAACTGTTATTCTCAGAGATTTGTTTTTGTTTCAAATTAGCATGCTTAGGCCATTTAATTGTTGGAACAAATTAGACATTGTACATCAAAGTCTAGACATTTTAGTCTGTAACAAGGTATGAAAAGTAGAAGTAAAACAAAGATCAGGAATTGATACAATTAACTTACTCCATCCATAAAAGACACCAAAGGGAAAGAAATACAAACATTAAGCGACCAGACCATAATGGAAACCTAAACAAAGGAAGGCCATAAGGACAGTTACTTTCCCACAAAATGGCCATATGGCCATCCAAAACCAAAAGACACAAGTGATACACACAGTAAGTAACAAACAACAACATAAATAAATCGCCACAGAAGAGCCGCCTTGGAACGGTCAGTGGAAGATTTCCACTGGGGGGCTTAAATCGATTTTACGTGGCCACAATCCTCGCCCTTACTTCCGTCGCGATTTAGACAAATAATTTGTTCAGTCCACATGAAGGCCTCCTAACTCATCAGTGCAACATCTCCGTGAACACAAAAATCAAAGAACCACAGAGGTGAGACAACGGTGAGGACTCGACAGCAAGAAACCACTGAAATGCTGGAGCAAAAGAAAACCAACAGTTAGACTCCGATGAGCCCGACCAGAGACAGAGCATCAGGCACCAACCGACATTATCTCTCTAATTTTCAATAAGCCTTTACGTTGGAGCCGTCATAGAATCTGAGGCCTGACCCACCGGCGTGCAATTAAAGAGGGAAGCAAAGTTGCCAACCGTGATTGGGTTAACTACCATGCATGCAGTCTGTCGTATAATATCCATGTTGTACCCAATCTTTTTATATCGAAGAATGATTTTACGAAATTGGGTGCTGAAGTCATTGCGGTTATATATTTTTCTGAATTTATATGCCAAGTCACCATAAAATTCGGGTTCCGATAGACCTTGTTGCAGAAGAGATTTAAGTCCAATATTGAATTTTGAAATTAAATCAGAATGGCGTCTATAAAATTTTGAAAAGGCTTTGCGTAGTTTATGGTACCGATAACCCTGATTAAGGAGTTTAGCCGTTAATAATTTATTACGAGTGTTGAAGTCAGTTACATGACTACACACTCTAGCAAATCGAATTAATTGCGAAATATAAACGCCATAGGATGGCGCACGAGGAACATCACCATCCAAAAAAGGAAAATTTATAATCTCAAAATCAAAGTCATCGCGTTTATCATAAATTTTGCACGAAACAAATCCATCTACAATAGATAGATGTAAATCCAAAAACGGGGCCTCGGTATCAGAAGAATTTGCTTTATTTAACTGAAGTTCTAGGGGGTAAATCTGACTGATCAAACCATCAAAATAGGTATTATCAATATTTAATAAATCATCTAAATATCTAGAAGTAGAGCTAAAAGCTTCAATAATTTCAGATTGGTTATCAATGGAAAGCGACAAAATGAAGTCTCTTTCATAACAATACAAGAACAGATCAGCCACAAGAGGTGCGCAATTAGTACCCATCGGAATACCCACAATTTGTCTAAATAACTTAGTACCGAATCTAATATAAATATTGTCAAGTAGAAAGGTGAGGGCATCACACACTTTCTGACATGACCAAAGTGTATAATTCTTATGCTCTTTAGAAGTGAAAAATGTGAAGCCATTATGCACTCATTTAGCATCATGGTCAATCATTTACCTGTATGCTGCTGATAGATGTCTATGAGAAGAAAATGAAAATTTTAAGTAGACTAATGAATTAAAACAGGCCAAGAATATTACCAATGCATTTAAGTGAACGCTGATTGGTAAATTGGACAAGGGTCTACTGTATCCGCCCAGTCAATCCTTTTTAAAATAGTTTTAATGGGTAGCAGACGTTTTTCAGCTTTCCTGAAAATGAAAATTATGTCTGGGTGCCTGTCATCAAAGTGATTCAGTTTCTTAGATTTGTCCCCAGATTTCATAATATATGGCGCAAATGTTCCTTGAAGTCACAACTTGATAAATGTATCACAGAACTTTGATATCTCATTCCATTTGGGATAAAATTAAACTTTTGTTCAGAATGACCAATTAATTTCGTTCCAGAAAATAAAAATTGCAAAATCTCTCTTTTGAACAAGGTTAGAAAAAATCTCTGAGAGACTATTGTAGAACATTACTTGTGATGCCTATTCAAGGAAAATGGCTCTTTTTTAAGCAAATGGTAAAAACAAGAGTTGTGGCATGGCAGCATAGCTCCCCTGTTTTGCGCCTTCAAGATATAAGGTAAAATTTATGAACCATGAAATATAGGTCACACTCACATAGATATATTTTGAGATCAATAATCAGGTCACATGGAACATATGTGCCAGATATTATATTTCAGAATCAAATTCTGTCTGAATTATAAGGCAAAATCATTGAACCATGAAAATAGGTCACAATGACCTAAATATATTTCTATGTCAGTCATCGGGTCACACGGAACTAATAATCCAGGTGAGACATTTCTCCATCAAATAGTATTCAAGATAATATGCAAAAACACTGGTCCATGAAATATAGGTCACACTGACCTACCGGTAGATATAATTCAAGCTCAATCGTGGGGTCACATGGAATAAATAATCCAGGTATGACATTGCTCCATCAAATAGTATTCAAGATAATAGGCAAAATCACCGAACCAAGAAATATAGGTCACACTGACCTGGATATATTTTGTGGCCGATTATTGGGTCACATGAAACTAATAATCCAGGTATGACATTTCCCCATCAAATAGTATTCAAGATAATAGGCAAAATCACTGAACCATGAAATATAGGTCATATTGACCTAGATATATTTTGAGGTCAATAATGGGGTCACATGGAACTAATAACCCAGGTATAACATTTCTCCATCAAACAGTACTCAAAATAATAGGCAAAATTACTGGACCGTGAAATGTAGGTCACCATGACCTGGATATATTTTGCGGTCAATGATCGGGTCACATGGAACTAATAATCCAGGTATGACATTTCCCCATCAAATAGTATTCAAGATAATAGGCAAAATCACTGAACCATGAAATATAGGTCATACTGACCTAGATATATTTTGAGGTCAATTATGGGGTCACATGGAACTAATAACCCAGGTATAACATTTCTCAGTCAAATATTGCTCAAGATAATAGGCAAAATCACTGACCCTTGAAATGTAGGTCACAAAGATATATTTTTCAGTCAATTATCGGGTCAGATGGAACTAATAATCCAGGTATGACATTTCTCCATCAAATAGAATTCAAGATAATAGGCAAACTCATTGTGAATTTGCATAACATAATACGACCGTTTTTCAAACGGGCGTATAAAATCTTTGAATGACAACTCTCCTAAACTCTTAAGCCAGTTTCATTCAAACATTGCAAGAAAGTTGCCTGGATAAGTGTAGCAGTTATGCTTCATGAATAAGAAGGTAGTCAGTTATCAACATATCTTTCAGAAGCAATGTGACATCCTGAAATAGGGCAAGTAATTCAGGGCCATCTTGGCCTTCTTGTTTAATAATATCTGCCACTGCAGTGTCTTGGTTTGTTTGTTTGTTTGTTTGTTTTGGAGTTTAACAGCCCAGTCAACACTATTTAAGGTCATTTTTGAGCCGGTCAGTTTTCCTTTCCACACTCATCCTGGGCAGGCTTATACGTAAGTGGTTAACCAGTACAGTGCACATTCTTTCGCCAGAAACTGACATCTGCCCTTCTTGAATCAGCGGAAGGGAGAGAATGACCGTAGAAAAGATTTCATGATAAATCTCCACGAAAGAATGTTGCCGAACCCGGCTTTGTTTGTTTGATTTGAGGTTTAACGTCCCCTTCAACACTGTAAAGGTGATTTTGGAGACGTTGCTTCCAATTTTGTGGGACTTTTACCCAAAATTGAGATGAAATGACATCTCAAGCCCTGTCGCCCAATGACACCAATAGGGTTTATAAGCATGGACCGTCCACCTTGTACCGCAGTTCCTGGACAGGCTTAGATCCTCTAAGCGGTTTACCAGTACTAGTGTGTGGGCCGGATTCAGCTCTGCGTGGAAGCATCAAGCAGCCCATATATTTCTTCCAGCCCCTATGGGCGGGGGCCAACCACTGCAGTGTCCCACGCCACCTTTGGGTAAGAATAAAATTCTTTCCTTAACACATTTTATATGGAAAACCCCAAGAATGGATCAATGGCAAACAATGCAGACCCAGAGCAGGTGTCCCAAAAACAGCATCTGATCAGGACCTTCATTGTTTGTAGAAAATTCAACCATAATCTTAACAAATTTCTAAAATAACTGAAACTGACACCCCTCAATATTGAAATGGACTAAGTGCATTAGAATGGAGATAATTGTACTGAAAATTGTCATTATAAGGTAAATTGTTGTTGTTTTTTGGTCCCAATTTGAGCTTCAAGGCCAGGCTGTACTGAAACATCACCATAAAACAAAATTTCCAACTGTAAAATCACTGATTTACATCCTCAAATTACAATTTTTCAACATACAGTAAATTTCCTATATTAAGACCACCTTTGGGACTGTTCAAAAGTGGTCTTAAAGGTGGTCCCTGACCAGGGGACACTTTGTGCAGAAAACAAAAAGACAGAATAACTGCACCCTTCTAATAAGCTTTTTAAAGCAGAATTAGTCTTAATTTAAGGTGGTCTTAAGGGGAACGGAAATGCCATTTTTTGAAGGGGGACAACTTTTGGGACTTCCTGTACACTTTTCTGTAAGCCCTGTCCCACTGAAAAAGGGGTCTACTCTTACAGGAAAGAATATGCTCCCAAGGAGCAAATTCTTTCCTTTAAGAGTTGACCCCTATGGGCATGGGTGACAAAAATATTTTTGCAGGAGCTGCCTCCCATGAAGGTGTACCCATTCCCCTTAATAGCAGAATTTCACTGCATTTCCCTCCTAATTGATGCGTAGGCTTTTCTGAGCTGCAGATGACATAAAGCTCTTTTTGTCAAGAAAAAGCTCAGCCTAGCAGACACATGACCTCTAAGCAATATCACATCAACGTCATGACATTGCAGTAATGTTAATACAACATTGCACACTGGTTGTCAGCCCACTGGGATTATATCATAAAGAATCAACCCACCATTCCCAAATACTGGCTCTGGTTCCTGGTTTGCTGTTGGTTGATTGGCTGCTGCTTGAGGTAGTGGGTGTGTTTGAGCTTGTGTGGGCAGGTCCAAGAAGTTTAAAATAGTCCTATTGGTTGGAAAAGCTGACACCCCACTGTATGGCACTCTGTGTTCTACACGACATTCAGGACATTTTATGCAATAAAATCTGTAAATAGAAACCGATCACAGTAACAAATATCAAACAGTCATGATTCCAGTTTTTTGAAAATGTTCTAAAAATTATTCACACGAATGGTATCAAATAAACTAGCTGAAGAGCAATAATATTACATTTTTAACTTTTCATTTTGCCTCAGTCGGATGTCTGGTGATCAGGATGCGTGTTCGATACCTGCCGGGGTCGGCAACATTCTTTCGTGGAGATTGATCATGAAATCTTTTCTACGGTCATTCTCTTACTTCCACTGATTCAAGAAGGGCAGTTGTCAGTTTCTGGTGAAAAAAATGTGCACTGGACTGGTTTGCCACTTATGTATAAGCCTGCCCAGGAAAAGTGTGGATAGGTAAACTGACCAGCTCAAAAATGACCTAATAGTTTTGACTGGGTTGTTAACCCATTTCAGACTGGAAACCCCTAAACTGGTACCGTGGCAAACAGTGCAGGCCCAGATCAGACGCCACAGAACGTGGCATCTGATAAGGGCCGACACTGTTTGCAAAAAGTTCAGACATTTTCCAAATAAATTTTGAAGAAAACACAACCTGACACCCCTAAATTGTGAAATGGACTGCTGCTATATATAAGGAGGAAGATTCAAATCATGTCATTGTAAATTGTACATGTACTGTTCGAATTGACTTGTCAAAATAAAATGAATAAATATTATTTAAACCAAGGAGGAAGATTCCATTTTTCATTCTGGTTTTATACATGCATGCATGTATGTTTTACATCCCATCAAGAAGAATGGTCTTATGGAGAAATGGACACAGAACCTTGGTTTAAAGACTGTTTCGAAAGTCTGGAGAGGTCCTATGGAACCTACCTTTTCAAGATTGATACTTTTTATGTTTATCTGAACTGATCAAAATGATGGCTGGAGAAGATAAAAGGCATGACTATCTGCAATCAGAGCTTGGCTTTTTCAAATGTGTCAAGGCTCAAACTACCATGGTGAAAACTGGTAAATACATATGGAGTACCCTCATTATGAACAGAGGATCTTACACGAATGCTCATGTATTATTGAATTTATTAGACAAGTTGAGGAAAAGGGATAAAATGCAAAGCTTTGTCGAGCATTTTATCCCTTTTTCTCAACGAGTTCAATAATACATGAGCACGAATGAAAGATTCTATTTATCATATGACATTTAAAACGCATTTTATTCACGATTGTTTACAAAAATGTCAATATTCAGCCGTTAGTAAACGTGACGTCGTTAAGGACGTTGTCCATGTTAGATACCGGACGTATCTAGCTAATTTGCATATTTAATCCACTAGTGGATTATCGAAAATAATACATTGCGTTATTACACACACTCTCAGACGCGACGTGCTCAAACAGCAAAAACCATGTACAAATCATGAAATTCGTGAGCCGTTTGAAAATCAATTTTGAGCTTTTGATATCACAAGATGAGCCTTGCTTTGTTTACGTTACTTTGAGCGACGTAACGTTATCGCCCTGAATGTACCGTTTTAGGGTTCTATAATGACGTCAGATGGTTACTGCATAACGTCATTGTAAACAACATTCGGAACTGGCCGCCATGTTGGTTTGCCGGTCGCATTTGATGAGTTTATATGGAGCTTTTGGGCATTTTCTTCAAAATTTGCTGTCCGAATCGTAACTTATGCAAGAACAACGATTATCCATGGTTATTTCATTGCACTAACATTTGCCGGATCCCTCGGAAGATATCTGAACATTCGGCCTGGCGGCCTCATGTTCAAATAGCTTCCTCGGGACCCGGCGATTGTTAATGCATGAAAAACCATGGTTGATCCCTATATTGTATAATAGGAAATAAAACTGCCTTTAGCCCTTACTGATTCCAAGAAATAATGTTGCAGACATTGTTTTAGAATCACCTGGCCAAGGTCAATCTAACAAAGGCCAACATTTATTTCCTAGGGTATTAATTACACTGTTCTTGACTATCTCAATAAGTCTGTTCCATCTTGAGCTCAGGATTTGTTTCACAGGAACTGTCATTTATAAGTACAGTAAAATTCCTATATTAAGACCACCTTTGGGACTGTTCAAAAGTGGTCTTTAAGACCACTTTTGAACAGTCCCAAAGGTGGTCTCTGACCAGAGGACAATGTATGCAGAAAACACACAAAAAAACCTGAAACCTACCAAATAAGCTTTTTAAAGAAGAATTAGTCTTATTTTTAGGTGGTCTTAATAGCGGAATTTCACTGTAGTTTTGTCGTTACATTGAATGTCAATATAATGAGGACTGACTGTATTTTGGCATAGTTTGAAGGTGGAAGTTTGGTGTAGATTTTCATACAACTGACCTGTCAACCAGCTGTTCCAGGCAAGGAGACTCACAGAATGTATGTTGGCATGGCAACAGTTTGGGTGTTCTAAATCTGTCCAAACATATAGGACAGCGTAGTAACTCTTCAATATGTTGTGTTGAGTATGTCATTCTTTGACCATCTCCATCTGCCATACTGGTTTCTGGAGTAGAGAAAACATGATTTTTCAAGGTGGAAACATAATACATGTATAATACAACAACAGTGATAATGATAAAAATAACAAGAGGGCCAAGGGCTCATAAAAACAAACAAGAGGGCCATGATGGCCCTGGATCGCTCACCTGATCCATAGAGTAACAAGTGGGTCCTGTGGAGGGCCATTATTGACCCCAGGGCTATAATGTGCACAATGTTGAAGGAGGTCTAAAAAGGTGAAGCTTCGATCATACCAAATATATACAAAGGCTATAATTTGAACAATCTTGGCAAAGGTCCACTAGATGGAGCTACAAACAAAATATCGAAGACCTGGGCCTTGCGGTTTCAGAGAAGAAGATTTTTTAAAGCTATTCCCTACATAAGCCTATGTAAACCAAATGGCCCCGGGGTGGGGGCATTTTTGGCCTCAGGGCTATAATTTAAACAATCTTGATAGAGGTCCACTAGATGAAGCTTCACACCAAATATCAAAGACCTGGGCCTTGCTGTTTCAGAGAAGAAGATTTTCAAAGATTATCTCTATATAAATGTATGTAAAACCAAAGGGCCCCAGGACGGGGGCATTTGTGGCCCAGGGGCTATAATGTGAACAATCTTGGTAGAGGTCCACTAGATGAAGCTCCATACCAAATATCAAAGACATGGGTCTTGCCATTTCGGAGAAGAAGATTTTTAAACATTATCCTATGTAAGTCTATGTAAAACCAAAGGGTCTTGGGGCAGAGAGTGGGGTGCATTTTTGGCCCAAGGGCTATAATTTTAACAATCTTGATAGAGGTCCACTTGATGAAATTTCACACCAAATATCAAAGACCTAGGCCTTGTGGTTTTCACAGAAGAAGATTTTTAAAGATTTTCCCTATATAAGTCTATGTAAAACCAAAGGGCCCCGAGACGGGGGCAATTTTGGTCTCAGGGCTATAATTTGAACACTCTTGGTAGAGATCCACTAGATGAAGCTTCATACCAAATATCGAAGACCTGGGCCTTGTGGTTTCAGAAGAAGATTTTTCAAGATTTTCCTGATATTTGTCTAGCTAGGTAAAACCAAAGGGCCCCGGAGCGGGGGCATTTTTGTCCCTAGGGCTATAATTTGAACAATCTTGGTAGAGGTTTACAAGATGAAGCTTCATACCAAATATCAAAGACCTGGGCCTTGCCGTTTCAGAGAAGAAGATTTTTAAAGATTTTCCCTATATAAGCCCATGTAAAAACAAAGGGCTCCGGGGTGAGGGCATTTTTGGCCTGTGCACTATAATTTGAACAATCTTGGTAGGGGTCCACTAGATGAAGCTTCATACCAAATAGCAAAGACCTGGGCCTTGCGGTTTCAGAGAAGATGATTTTTAAAGATTTTACCTATATAAGCCCATGTTAAACCAAAGGGCCCCGGGGCGGGGGCATTTCTTTCCCTATATAAGACCATGTAAAAACAAAAGGGCCCCAGGGCGGGGGCATTTTTGGTCCCAGCACCATAATTTGACCAATCTTGGTAGGGGTCCACTAGATGAACCATCATACCAAATATCAAAGACCGGGGCCTTGCGGTTTCGGAGAAGATGATTTTTAAAGATTTTCCCTATATAAGCCCATGTTAAACCAAAGGGCCCCGGGGTGGGGGCATTTTTGGCCCCAGCACTATAATTTGAACAGTCTTGATAGAGGTCCAAAAGATGAAGCTTCACACCAAATATTTAAGACCTTGGTCTTGCAGTTTCTGAGAAGAAGATTTTTTGAAGATTTTCCCTATAAAAGCATATGTAAAACCAAAGGCCCCCTGGGCGGACGCATTTTTGGCCCCAGGGGTATAATTTGAACAATCTTGGTAGAGGTCCACTAGGTAAAGCTTCATACCAAATATCAAAGACCTGATCCTTGTGGTTTCAGAGAAGAAGATTTTTAAAGATTTTCCCTATATAAGCCTATGTAAAACCAAAGGCCCCCGGGGCGGGGGCATTTTTCGCCCCAAGGCTATAATTTGAACAATCTTAGTAGACGTCCACCAGTTAAGGCTTCACACCAAATATTAAAGACGTGGGCCTTGTGGTTTCAGAGAAGAAGATTTTTTAATGATTTTCCCCAAATAAGCCTATGTAAAACCATAGGCCCCCGGGCGGGGGCATTTTGGCCCCCAGGGCTATAATATAATATAACAATCTTGGTAGAGGTCCACTAGATGATGCTTCACACCAAATATCAAATATCTGGGCCTTGCAGTTTCAGAGAAGAAGATTTTTAAATATTTTCCCTGTATAAGCCTATGTAAAACCAAAGGCCCCCGGGGCGGGGACATTTTTGGCCCAAAGGCTATTATTTGAACAATCTTAGTAGAGGTCCACCAGGTAAAGCTTCACACCAAATATTAAAGACGTGGGCCTTGTGGTTTCAGAGAAGAAGATTTTTAATGATTTTCCCTATATAAGCCTATGTAAAACCAAAGGTCCCCGGGGCGGGGGCATTTTGGCCCCCAGGGCTATAATTTGAACAATCTTGGTAGAGGTCCACTAGATGAAGCTTCACACCAAATATCAAAGATCTGGGCCTTGCGGTTTCAGAGAAGAAGATTTTTAAAGATTTTCCCTGTGTAAGCCTATGTAAAACCAAAGGCCCTCAGGGCGGGGGCATTTTTGGTCCCAAGGCTATAATTTGAACAATCTTAGTAGAGGTCCACCAGGTAAAGCTTCACACCAAATATTAAAGACCTGGGCCTTGTGGTTTCAGAGAAGAAGATTTTTTAATGTTTTCCCTATATAAGCCCATGTAAAACCAAAGGCCCATGCGGCGGGGGCATTTTGGCCCCCAGGGCTATAATTTGAACAATCTTGGTAGAGGTCCACTAGATGAAGCTTCATACCAAATATCGAAGACCCGGGCCTTGCGGTTTCAGAGAAGAAGATTTTTTAAGTTTTCGTTTAAAAAATCTATTTTTAGCTCCTGTGACCTAGATGTGCAATGGACAGGAACCATTTGAACAACTTTGAAAGGGGACCACCTAAGGATCATTCCTGTGAAGTTTGGTCAAAATCCGGTCAGTGGTTTAGGAGGAGATGTCATTTGAAGAAAAAGTTTACGCACACACGCACACACGCACGACGGACAAAAAGTGATCACAAAAGCTCACCTCGTCACTACGTGACAGGTGAGCTAAAAACAAGAGGGCCATGATGGCCCTGGATCGCTCACCTGATCCTATTGTACAAATGGAATTGTGGGTAATATATGTTGTGGAGGGTTTGATCAATTTTTGTTGGACCCAAAGACCATTTCTGTGAAATTAATTCAAAATTAGTCTGCCTGTTTAGGAGTAGAAGTCATTTTGAGAAGTAGAAGTCATTTTTGATGAAATGACATCTCAAGCCCTGCCGCCCAATGAAACCAATGGGGTTTAAATGCATTGATGGTTCAAACAGGCTAAAACTTTCAAAGTGGTTTACCAATACTCCTGTAGAAGCACCTTGCAGCCAAGGTGGGTGGTGGCCAAAACTTTCAAAAGACATCTGTCTCTAAAAGGAAGCAATTTTATAGGAACATTCCATGAGTGACCCTCTAACAAAATTGCTCAAAATATTTTGCTTAACTGAGCATGATCGCCACCAGAGGTAAAAAACCTCAAACCTCATTCCTGTCAAATAATTTCATAATCCATCCACTGGTTAAGGAGAAGAAGGCGTTTAAAGGTTTTTCTATTTTTAGCTCTGTCGGCCATTTTGTTCACCCGAGCAGAACAGTATGAGCAATTTTGGTAGAGGGTCACCAAACAAACATTCCTGTGAAATAATTTCAAAATCCATCCACTGGTTAAGGAGAAGAAGTCGTTTAAAGGTTTTTCTATATTTAGCTCTGGTGGCCATTTTGTTCACCCAAGGGGAATGGTATGAGCAATTCTGGAAGAAGTTCAGCAAAGGAACATTCCTGTGAAATACAGTAGGACTTCGATGGCTCGAACACCGATGGCTCATTAACCATGGATGTGTCAAACCCATTCTTGAGTCCCTAGCGAAATCCTCTACATAAGAAATAGTGGGGATAATTAAGGAGAGTTTAGTCTTTTATCTTGCAAATGTATGCTGTGTGTACTCATTAGAATCGCCTCAAGGTGATTCTAATGAGTACATACAGCATACATTTTCATTACAGAACACCGAAAAGATGTCTAAAAGTATCCCGTTATGCTTCCTGAGAGTAATCTCAGTGGCTCGAACTGCCCCTGTCTCGAACAGATTTTCGAGGTCCCAAAGGTGTTCGAGCCATTGAAGTTTGACTGTAATATCAAAATCCATCCACTGGTTAAGGAAAAGAAGTTTAAAGGTTTTTCTATTTTTAGCTCTGGTGGCCATTTTGTTCACACGAGTGGAACGGTTTAAGCAATTTTGGAAGAGAGTCACCCAAGAAACTTTCAAGTGAAATAATTTCAAAATCCATCCACTGGTTAAGGAGAAAAAGTCGTTTAAAGGTTATCTTGTTCATTGGAGCGGAAGGGTTTGAGCAATTTTGGTAGAGGGTCACCAAAGGAACATTCCTGTGAAGTAATTTCAAAATCCATCCACTAGTTAAGGAAAAGAAGTCATTTAAAGGTTTTTCTATTTTTAGCTCTGGCGGCCATCTTGTTCACCCGAGCGGAATGGTTTGAGCAATTTTGGTAGAGGGTCACCCAAGGAACATTCCTGTCAAGTAATTTCCAAATCCATCCACTGGTTAAGGAGAAGACATCCTTTAAAGGTTTTTTTCTATTTTTAGCTCTGGTGGCCATTTTGTTCACCCGAGCGGAATGGTTTGAGCAATTTTAGTAGAGGGGCACCCAAGGAACATTCCTGTGCAATAATTTAAAAATCAATCCACTGGTTAAGGAGAAGAAGTTGTTTAAAGGTTTTTCTATTTTTAGCTCTGGTGGCCATTTTGTTCACCCGAGCGGGCGGTTTGAGCAATTTTGGTAGAGGGTCATCCAAGGAACATTCCTGTGAAATAATTTCAAAATCCATCCACTGGTTAAGCAGGAGAAGTCGTTTAAAGGTTTTTCTATTTTTAGCTCTGGTGGCCATCTTGTTCACCCGAGCAGAACAGTTTGAGCAATTTTGGTAGAGGATCACCCAATGAGCATTCCTGAGAAATTAGATCAAAATCTGTCCAGCAGTTTTGAAGAAGAAGTTGTTTAAAGCAAAAGTTGACGACGGACGCACGGACGACGGACAAATACCGATCCCAAAAGGTCACCTTGAACACTTCGTGCTCAGGTGAGCTAAAAACAAACAACCCTGTTTAGGCAAATAGGGTGAACATTTTCATAAAATCTCAGCCTCATACAGTGAGTGAGTGTTTGAGTTTTATGTATCACCAACAGCTAAGGTCATACCGAGATAGGACCTTGGTTTAAAGACTCATCTGAAAGTCTGGAGAAGTCTTGGATCGATCCTGCGACCCCCTGGTTTACAAGGGGAGTAGCATAACCACTACACCACGGAGGTTTCTGTCAGCCTCGTAGAGCATATAGTTTCTGAAGAGATGATTTTTAAGTTGTTTTTTTTCTATGTTTTTGCATAGAAACCAATTCCATGGCACCCAATAACAAGAGGATTCACCTGAGCTAGCAGATTCAAAGCTTCAGGAAGTTCCAATCTTTACTGAAGGATTTATGTTGATGACAAGGTCAAGAACGTGCATTTTCAGCATTCAAGGAGACATAACTCTATAAGAGATAGGCAGACATCGCCAGTTTTCAAACTCATCCGAACTTTTAATCCCTACTTACTTATATGCTAGTTTCAGGAAGATAAAAAGATCAAAACTAAAGGACTTATGATGATGACAAGGTTCAAAATAGGCATTTTCAGCAAAGCAGGAAATTTAACTCTATAATTATGTGCCAACAATGTTATCCCTAACTAACTTATATGTAAGTTTCAGGAAAATCCATTCAAAACTTAGGGACTTATGATGATGATGATGATGACAAGGTTCAAAATAGGCATTTTCAGCAAAGCAGGAGATTTAACTCTATAAGTAATGTGCCAACAATGTTATCCCTAACTAACTTATATGTAAAGTTCAGGAAAATCCATTCAAAACTTAGGGACTTATGATGATGACAATGTTTTCAGCAATCAAAGAGACAAAACACTATGATAAATAGACTGACCTCGCCAGTTTTTGAACTCATCCAAGCTTTTATCTCTGACTTTTCAAGAAGATCCGATCAAAACTGAAGAAGCTACGGTGATGACAATGTCAATAACAGGCATTTTCTGCAATCAAAGTGACATAACTCTATGACAATTAGGCTGACCTCATCAGTTTTCGATCTCAACCAAGCTTTTATGCCTGACTTACTCACAAGTAAGTTTCAAGAAGATCCGATAAAAACTGTAGGGGCTACGGTAATGACCTACTTTTTGACCCGACATGACCAATATTCGAACTTGACCGAGATATTGTCAAGATGATCATTCTGAACAAGTTTGATGATGATTGTACCAAACACTGTGGCTTCTAGGGTGCTCACATTGTTTTTCTATGATTTGACCTGCTGACCTACTTTTTGACTTGACATGACCCATATTATATTTTGATCCAGATACTGTCAAGATGATCATTCTGAATAAGTTTGATGATCACTGGACCAAAGCTATGGCCTCTTGGGTGCTCACAATGGTTTTACTGACCCATATTCGAACATAAACCAGATATTGTCAATATTATCATTCGGACCAAGTTTGATGATGGTCAGACCAAACCTGTGGCTTATAGAGCGCTCACAGGGTTTTCATTGATTTGACCTGCTGACCTACTTTTTGACCTGACATGACCAATATTCGAACTTGACATAGATATTGTCAAGATGATCATTCTGAACAAGTCTGATGATGATTGGACCAAAAACTGTGGCCTCTATTTGATCTACTGACCTAATTTTTGACCTGACATGGCCCATATTACAATTTGATCCAGATATTGTCAAGGTGATTATTCTGACCAAGTTTGATGATGATTGGACTAAAATCTTAGCCTCTAGAATGCTCACAATGATTTCTATGATTTGCTTAACTGATCATCATCTACTTCTACCCGCACACGAGTACTGGTAAACTGCTTAAAGGATCTAAGCCTGCCCAGCAATGCGGTGCGAGTCAGCCCGTCCGTGCTTATAAATCCAATTGGATTCATTGGGCGGCAGGGCTTGAGATGTCATTTCATCTCAATGTCGGGTAAAAGTCCCACAAAATTGGAAGCAACATCTCTAAAATGACGGGGACGTGAAACTTCAAATCAAATAAACAATCAAAACTGATCTACTTTCTGTGCCGACATGACCCATTACAAAATGGACCGAGATACTGTCAAGATGATCAGTCTGAACAAGCTGATGATGATTGGAACAAAACCGTGGCCTATAGAGTGCTCACACTTTTTTAATATGATTTGACCTAATGACCTACTTTTTGACAGGACATGAGCTGTATTCTTACCCCGCCAAGACATTGTCTTAATGTTAATGATTATCCTGAGGAGTGTTCACAAGGTTTTACTATGCTTTGACCTACCTCTTGACCTTATATGACCCATATTCCAACAACCAAGACATTGTTATGATGATCATTCTGACCAAGTTTGATGACCAAAACTGTGGCCTCTAGAGTGCTCACAAGATTTTTCTATGATTTGGCCTACTGACCTACTTTTTGACCTGACATGACCCATATTCCAACTTGAACTGGATATTGTCAAGATGATAATTCTGGGCAACATTTGAAGATGATTGCACCAAAACTGTACCCTTTAGAGTGCACACGTTTTTCTATAATTTGACATACTGACATACTTTTTAACCAGAAATGACCAATATTCAATCTTATCCCAGATATTGTCAAGATGATCATTCTGACCAAGTTTGATAATGATGTTTGGACCAAACTGTAGCCTCTAGAGTGTTCACAAGGTTTTACTATGATTTGAACTACTGTACTACTTTTTGACCTGACATGACCAATATTCAAACTTGACCAAGATATTGTCATAATTATCATTCTGACCAAGTTTGATGATGATTGGACCAAAACTGTGGCCTCTTATAGTTCTCACAAAAATGACAACCATTTTCCCATTGTAAGTCTATGGGATCTTGTGGTTGCCATAGCAACGAAAATTTTTATTTGATTTTGATAAAAAGCATACGTCATCAATCCCCCACCACAGGCATGCTAAAGATGAGATTTGACTGAGCTCAGCCTGCAGGTTGCAGGGATATAACTGGTCAATGGTGTTGACAGACTGACGGACAGACTACTATACTGTAACCTAAACTGGAACCTTTGGCCCAGGTGAGCTAAAAAGCTGCTCATATTTTGTCAGTAAAAATACAAGTTATAGAATTTAGTTACACCACAACCTCTTTATAACACTATTAATGGGGTCCAAAGCAGAAACAGAGTTTGTCAAAAATCTGTATATATCCAAACAAAATTGTATATATTATACAGAAAAATGACCATAAATGGCCATTTTTCTGTATAATCTATACATTTTTGGGATATATCTTGAAACCGTGTTATCTCCATAACCGTGTTATAACTAACAGTATTATAATGAGGTTGCGGTGTATTGTACTTACTTTCCACCACTAACTCTCCTTATCTAACAGGAACAATAACACCATTATGAGGAGTAAATCCATTGTTATAATGTACATTTTCTTTGAACTACATTCTTCATTGAACCTAGCAGAGGTCAAGGTATTAAACCGAGAATCAGAAGAGTGTTAAGTTCTTTGAGTTCAAATCCCATCTGATCTGCATCTCAACATATATGAACTAATTTTGTTAGGAGAAAGTATGAGAAAATGAATCAGACTATAAGACAGAAATTATCCTAAATATTCACAAAGTAGAAAACTTGAAAGAAATTGTCAGAAATATCTGTGACAAAATAAGTCTGCAAAATTGCCAAAAAACATGTCTCCTTTGCCTGAGATGACCATGTTTCTCCCCCAAAACCACTGTGCTAGACAGAATTAACAACAAAAACAACAAAAAAACATTGAAACTTCATTGACTCCAATACAAATGGATTGTCTACAGAGACCGATTTGAACTCCTTTTTGAGTCTCAAGTGAAACTCAAGAAACATGGCTAATTTATGGAGATTTTCTCATTTTATCATGAAAAATTATGTTTTGTGTACTCACATGTTGTGTACATTACTCATTATAAATGCCTCATTCAGTCTATTCTAATGCATACTACATACAACACACTGGCCTCCGCCAATCAGGGCTTAGAGAAATAGATGGGCTGCATGATGCTTCCACGCAGAGCTGACACCGACCCGCACCTGAGTACTGGTAAACCGCTTAAAGGATCTAAGCCTGGCCAGGCAAAGCGGTGCGAGGTCGGACTGTCCACGCTTATAAACCCTATTGGTTTCATTTGGCGGCAGGGATTGAGATGTCATTTCATCTCAATGGCGGATAAAAGTCCCACAAAATTGGAAGCAACGTCTCCAAAATGACCTTTAGGGTTGACGAGGACGTTAATCCTCAAATTAACCAACCAACATACAACATACTTTTATTTTCAGAAGATCAAAATGATATTCCTTAATCATCCCCATGTTCTTATATCACTTTACTTTGTGTAATGCATTACGAAAAAAAGCCTTTATAAATACATTGTAAACTTTACCGCTGAAAAAAATAAACTTTTGAGATGAAAAATTGTGATATTTTTCTTATTTCTGCTCAAAATATAGATTGTGGGTACTCGTTAGAACCGCCTCTAGAATCCTGTAAATCCCAGTTTTACTATATAAAAGGGGGGTTCAAGGGGGTCAAAACTGTAAAGGCGTGTTTTCATGATGATAAACCTTCAGTGGCTAGAACTTCAATGTCTAGAACAAATGTTCAGTCCCAATCATTCAACTGTATGGATTGCTGTAGAAAGTTAGTTTTGCTTTTAGGACAAATACTCGACTTACCTGATAGCAGCTGCTGCAAGCAACTGTGGCATTAAACATCAGCTGCAATTAATTTCTCCTGCAGATTCTACTACTCTAAGTCAGAGCACTAGATAACAAGAGGTAAGGAGGTTTTATATGCATGAACTAGTGTTTCATATTATAATGTTATTAATCAAGTAATTTCATTTTGGCCTAGGTACAGGTCTGAGGTCTGTTGCTTTGGCCCGAGGCCCGAGGCCGAAGGCCGAGGGCCAATGCAGCTGACCGAGGACCTGTAACTGGGTCAATGCAAAATTACTTAATTAATGACCATTTTATTAATTGACACAATTAAAAAACATCATTTTTGATTTTTTGACCTCCCTTGACCTCAGTTAATATTGGTTGACCTGGTGTTAATATGGATGACCGCCGATCAATACAGGATAGTCAATTAACAAGAGGCCCATGGGCCACAATGCTCACCAGAGCTCAAGGGGCCACTGCCCACTGGCAGCAATGTCTTTTAATTAACCATGGAAGCCCTGTGCCCAAGGATGCTACAGATAAAATTTGGATCCAATCAGCCTAGTG
This sequence comes from Lucinisca nassula, assembly GCA_963580285.1. Lineage (NCBI taxonomy): Eukaryota > Metazoa > Mollusca > Bivalvia > Lucinida > Lucinidae > Lucinisca > Lucinisca nassula. The sequence goes on from OY757025.1 coordinate 61,869,044, forward strand.
GCTTCAGATTCTGATGTCGCTTGAATGTGTTGTTGCCTGACAACAGATGACAATTGACAATTTCCCATCTGTGGCAACAAATAGGCCAAAAGGAACATTATTAAGGGAACATTTCTATGACAGTGTGGCAAAAAATCTTGAAAGACATTAATGTCATTTTTCAATTTTCCCCATTATTAGTCAATGGAAACTCTTAACTTGGCATAGCAAACAAACCAAACAGCTAAATTTCATAAACTAGAGCTCAGGTGGACACTGCCCAATGGCAGACATGTATTATAACATGATATGATTGTAATATACCAATTATAAAGTCTCCCAAACAAACCCCATACCCAAATGAGCACCCATGTGGACTGTATCTGAAATATTAGGTATTTTATAAATTAAAGAGGATGGGGCATGGACCCAATGGAGCCCTGCTTGGTGTCAATAAATGCATCTCATCAAACGAAACAGAGACATATATGGTTTAGCAGTGGGGATATGTATGGTTCCTGAGATGCAAGGCCCTTTAAGCAATGGAGGGATTCGGGCATGGCAGATCCCAGAAAAGCCAAAGATTGTTGTCACTGAATATGTCTTATCATAAGGACCAAGAGTATATATGGTTAAACTGTGGGGATCTGAATGGTTTCTGAGATATGAGGCCCTTTTATGAAGTGGCAGGATGAGAAATAGCACGTGTGGACCCCCATAACGGGGATGGCTGAATGTGTCTAATTAACAATGAACAAGAATATATTATGTGATTATAGGATGGGGAATTGAATGGTGTCTGAGATATATGGCCTATTATGAAGTGGAGTCTTATCATAAGGAACAAGAATATATATGGTTAAGGGGTGGGGATCTGAACAGTTTCTGAGATATATGGATTTTAATGAAGTAAAGGGGTGCGACATGGCCCGTGGCACCCCGGGGGGACCCCCATGCTGGTGTCACTGATTGCGTCTTATCACAAGGAACAAGAATATAATATGGTTTAGGGTTGGGGCTCTGAACAGCTTCTCAGATATATGGTCTTTTGTGAAGTCAAGGGGTGGAGCATGGCCCGGGTGTGCCCTGGGTGACCCCTATGTTGGTGTCACTGAATCTGTCTTATCATAAGGAACAAGAATATATATGGTTTAGGGATGGGGATCTGTAAAGTTTCTGGAATATTTGGCCTTTTGTGAAGTGGAGGGGGTTGGGCATAGTTCCGGCACATCCCGGGGGACCCCCAAGTTGGTGTCACTGAATGCAACTAATCATAAGGAATGAGAATATATATGGTTCATGGGTGGGGATCTCAATGGTTTCGGAGATAAATGGCATTTAATGAAGTGGAGAGGGTGAGGCATCTCACCGGCACATCCCGGGGGACCAACAGGTTTGTGTCACTAAATGTGTCTTAGTGGAGGGGTCGGGGCATGTCCCCGGCATATCCCCAGGTACCTCCAAGTTGGTGTCACTTAATGTATCTTATCATAAGGAACAAGAATACCGGTATGTATGGTTTAGGGGTGGGGATCTGTAAGGTTTCTGAGAAAAAAGGCATTTTATGAAGTGGAGTGGGTGGGGCATGGCCCCGGCACAACCTAGGGGATCCCCAGGTTGGCAATAAAGCATAGGGCTAAGAGAAGTTTACTCAAGGAACATTTCTATGTAAGTTTTGTCAAAATATCTACAATGACTTGGCAGTAAATGCCATTTTTCAGTTTTCCCCATTATAAGTCAATGGAAACTCTAAGTTGCCATAGCAACAAAACTAAAAGGCCAAATTTCATAAAAAAACACAAAACCTGTAAAGGCAAATATGGTGAATATTTTCATAAAGTCTCGACCTCCTTGAGCTTACGGTTTCTGAGAAGATGTTTTCTTAAGTTTTTTTTTCTATTTTTTGCATTTTGGTTTCCATGGCAACCAATGAAAATGACCATAAGCCTAAAAGCATATGGCAGATAGTAGATTTCCTAAGGAACATTTCTATGAAAGTTTTGTCAAAATATCTGCAGAGGCTTGGCAGTAAATGCCATTTTTCAATTTACCACATTATAAGTCTATGGCAACTATAAGTTACCATAGCAACCAAACTGATGAGCCGATTTTCATAAAAAACACAAACTTTCAATCCCCCAGCCCATGGATGCTACAGATAAAGTTTGGGCCCAATTGGCCCAGTGGCTTCAGAGGAGATGTCGTTTGAAAGTGTTGACGGACGCAGACATAGACGGACAACTGCTTATCCTATGAGCTCCCCCGGAGCCTTCAGCTCTGGTGAGCTAATAAAAAGTTATACAAATGAATGTTTGTTTGTTTGTTTTGAGTTTTACGGCCCAGTCAACACTATTTAGGTCATTTTTGAGCCGGTCAATTTACCTATCAACACTTTCCTGGGCAGGCTTATACGTAAGCGGTTAACCAGTACAGTGCACATTCTTTCGCCAGAAACTGACAACTGCCCTTCTTGAATCAGCAGAAGGGAGAGAATGACCGTAGAAAAGATTTCATGATCAATCTCCACGAAAGAATGTTGCCGACCCCGGGCGGGAGTCGAACCTGCGTCCTCCTGATCACCAGTCAGACGCGCATCCGACTGAGCCACTGAGGCCATCACTACAAATGAATGTGGGTAAATTGTAGAACTGTGTTTGCAAAGTTATTTTAACCCATAAAATGCCAATCACGACAAATGCCGTCTGCTTTGCCATCTGTCGCTAAACTTAAAAGTAATTTTTTGCAAACATTGTGGACCCAGATCAGACTGCTCCTGTAGGAGCAGTCTGATCTGGGCCCACAATGTTTGCCTGTATGCAAAAATATTCTTAAAAAGTTTGCAAAAAAATCAGCAGACGCCATAAGCAGACGACGTTTTCAGATGTAGTTTTTCTCAGAGTCTTAAGGGTTAATGAGACCCCAAAGCATATGTTTCTACAAACAAATATAAACAAGAGGACCATAAGGTCTGATGGCTCCCCTGCACCTTGAGTACTATTTGGTCACTTTATTCCTCACACAAGTTACCATGATACTGGTACATATCATTGGTACTTATAAATAGGTTAACTCATAAACTGCCAATCATGATAACTGTCGCCTTTTTTGGTCTGCCGGTTACTTTAAAAGTCAATTTTGCAAACAGTGTGGATCCAGATCAGACTGCTCCTCTAGGAGCAGTCTGATTTGGGTCCACACTGTTTGCCTGTACTCAAAATTATTTTTGAAAAGTTTGCGAATAGATTCAGCAGACGACATAAGCAGACGACATTTTGAGATGTAGTTTTTTTTCAGCATCTTAAGGGTTAAGGTCAACCTGGGGTTACTGTTTGAACACCCTTGGTAGTATTTAGTCACATGATGCCACATACCAAGTTTGAGGAAAATTTGCCGAGCATTAAAAGTTCTGGAGGAAAGTTTTCAAGGTTTTTTAACATATTTGGGATATGGTGGTCCCATTTTGGTCACTATTCCAACAGTTGGATCTGCCATTGTCATCTGAAATATAACTGAAATTGGCTCAGCTGTTTTTGAGAAAATGTCCTTTGAATCGTCAATGAACCTGCAATCCAAGTGACCTGGGGTCAAGGTTGCCAAATGACCTGGACCATTGACATTCATAGACATTCATATTGAATCTACTCTCATGTATCAAACCACAATAATTTTCAAAAAGTGACTTGTTTCAATTTTTTACAAGCCTTGTGGTTCTGGAGAAGATTTTTTAAAGCTTTTTACCATATTTGGGCATGGTGGCCATCTTGGTCATGTGACCTGAACCATTTGATCCATTGGGACAGGATGAAGAACTGATTCCCTTTTGTTGACCTTGACCTTCTTTTCAAGGTCACGGCCATTCTAAATAGGTCAAATTTAGGTTGTGTGCAGTATATCTCATGAATAACTGTGTGGATTTTAATCAAATTTGCACTGATATAACCCTGGAACAGGATGAAGAACTTATTAGGTTTTGGTGATCTTGACCACCACATGTATTTCAAGGTCACAGCCATGCTAAATAGGTCAAATTTAGGCCAAATTTAGGTTGTGTGCAGTATATCTCATGAACCACTTGGTAGATTTTAATCAAATTTGCACAGATATAACATTGGGACAAGATGAAGAACTGATTAGGTTTTGGTGACCTTGACCTTATTTTCAAGGCCACAGCCATGCTAAATAGGTCAAATCTAGGCCAAATTTTGGTTGTGAGCAGTATATCTCAAGAACTACTGGGTAGATTTTAATCATATTTGCATGGATATAACATTAGGACAGGATGAAGAACTGATTAGGTTTTGGTGACCTAACCTTATTTTCAAGGTTGTGTACACTATATCTGGATTTTAATCAAATTTGCATGGACATAACATCTGTAAAATCACCATTTTAGAGATGTGAAAGAATAGATGTGTTACTGTAATAATTTGGTCAAAGTCACTAAGAACCTATCTGAAATGAAGACCTCAAATTCATTACGATAATAAACCTGTGCGACATAGTGAATTGATTCACATCTCCAAAATGGCTACTTTTATGATGAAATTCTGTGATATTTTTCTTATTTATACTGCAAACATAGGTTTTGGGTGCTCGTTAGAACTGCCTCATTGAGGCACTTCTAATGAGTACCCAAAACCTATGTCTTGGAGCAGAAATAAGAAAAATAGTGTATACCCCTATAAATCCCAGTTTTCTTTATACATGTATAAAGTGGGGTTTAGGGGATGTTCATTTCACATACTTGTTTGTGTAATGTGATGCTTCAAATCAAGTTTCACCATAATCCAGCTATTGGTTGTGAAGACACTGCAGTGAGACCATTTTCCAAACACTATTCCACAGTGACCTTGAAAATTGGGTCAAGGTCACTCAAATCCTTTCTGTACAGGCAAGCTAAAATTGCATATTGTTATAATCTATCAGATCATGAATTTACAGCTATACCAGTCTTACAAAATTGAAGTGAAGGCAACGATCAGGAATCAATACAATTAACCCAAAGCTCCCAGCAGAGACATCAAAGGGAAAGAAACTCTAACATGAAATAACTAGACCCTAATGAAAGCAACAATTTGAAAGCCAAAAGGACAGTCGCTTTCCCACAAAATTGCAAATTGTCTATCCAAGACAAAAAAATATCAGCAATTCACACACTCAAAGAAAAACCATAACAAAATAAACTGCGACAAAAGAACTGCCTTGGAACAGTCAGTGAAACAAATTCCACTTGGGGGCTTCAATCAATTTTAAGCGGCCGTAATCTTTGTCCTTACTTCCGTCGTGATTTAGACAAACAAGTTCGTCAGTCCACATGAAGGTCTCCTGACTCATCAGTGCAACATCTCCGACAAAAATCGAACAACCACAGGGATGAAACAATTGTGAGGACTCGACAGCAAAAAACCACTAAAATGCTGGAGCAAAAGAAAACCAAAGTTAGACTCCAATGGGCCCAACCAGAAACAGAGCATCAGGCACCAACCAACATTACATAAAATTAAATTCTAATTCTCAGTAAGCCTTTACACTGGAACCATCATAGAATATGAGGCCTGACCCACCGGCATGCAATTAAAAGAGGGAATCAAAGTTATCAACCATGATTTGGTTAACTACCATGCATGCAGACTGTCGTATAACATTTATGTTGTGCCCAATCATTTTATATCGAAGAATGATTTTACAAATTGGGTGCTTAAGTCATTGCAAGTATATTATTCTTCTGAATTTACAAACCTGATTATTCCTTTATCCCTGCTCACCATATGTGCTCTTTGACCATTTTGATCTTCTTCAGTGTGTATTGGCCTCGAGTTGTTGAGGACTGTAAAATTATAAAAAAAAAATACTGTTAGAATGGATTTCAAAAACTTCTTTCTCCTTAAAAGTCCTGCTGAATATTTTAATATGCCACACCCACTACTGATTATCAACAACCAATCAGATTACATGATGCAAATTATTGCAGAAATTCATAAAGTGAATGACAAACAATGAAGATCCTGATCAGATGGCTTCTTCAGAAGTCATCTGATTTGGATCTGCCTTGTTTAAAAGGCAAGACACATCCGGGCTCAGCAGGTCACAAGGGTTAAGAGCAATGGACACACTTTTAGAAAGATAACTTTTTCTCTTTCAGGAATATTTATCTCCTCCTTTTCAGAGTGTTGACGGGGAGGCTAAACCTCAAATCACAAACAAAACAATAGGTGTCTGCTCTTAAAGGAAAGAAGTATCTACTCTTAAAGGAAAGCAGTTAGTTCCCCTATTTTAAAAATTCATATGGGAAAACAAACAGGAAGTTCAGCAGATTGTCTCCCTTGAAAAATGGCAGGAAATAGGCCAGGTTGTTCTATTCTCCTTAATTAACCCTTTGCATGCGGGAAACCCCTAAAGGGGTACCTTGGCAAACAGTGCAGGCCCAGATCAGACGCCGCAGAATGCGGTGTCTGATCAGGGCCTGCACTATTTGCTAACATAATTTTCTACAGAACTAAAATAAAGACAAAAAATAGGCCTGACACCCCTTATATGACAAATGGACTTGTCCAACATATAAAGCTTCATATCTGTGCCATGATATTTCTGTTCCATGACATTTCATTGATGTAATTGCAGTAAACATGAACTACTAGCAGCTTTGTTTCCATGCTGAGAATTGGGAAAAAGAAATGTTTATAGAGAGAATACATAAGACTTTCCATGAAAAAATTTAATATGGAATTTCATGCTATACCATGTATTATTGTGTAATTGTGTACACATGCCACAAGAACAGTTCAATGGCAGCCTATCAACAAAATTTCACATGGCTGCCCCAGAGAAAATTTAATCGAAATTTCAGTAAATTTCATTGAAATTTCACTGAAATCCTCATATTTTGGTGGATTTCACCCATTTGACCAAAATTTGATGAAATTTCAATGAAATTTCAGTGAAGTTTCAACAAATTTCACTGACATATTCAAAATTTCAGTGAAACTTAATTTCAATGAAATTTCAATGAAAATTCACTAAAATTTCAGCAGTATTCAATGATATTCAGTGAAATTTCAGTATTTTTTCAGTCATGACCAATGCATTTTCTTCAGTTACAAAAGTTTTAATGTATATTAAAATAAAGAAAGCCTCTAAGGAAAATATTAGATAAGACTAATGCGAAGAAACAATGTAAGAATGAAGCAAGAAAACATGCAACAACATACACCACAATTTTTCCTCCTTATACAGTTTTGGATAAAATACTTTTCACAGATGGATCCTAAAAATGTACAGATCATACAGAAAAATGACCATTTCTTTTCTGTATAATCTATACATTGTAATTGGACACAACACTGCCACCCATTTAGTAACATATTTCATGCTTTGGACCCCTAAAACCGTACTAAAAAGTCCTCAGGTAGTGGAGTCAAAAAGTATCAGCATATCATCTTAAAAGCCTCAGAAGTTTGGACATACATATAGACTGCTGTCACAGACTTAAATTTAAACAAGATGTGTTTGTGAAACACGAACATGTCCCCAGGCCAAGGTCAATTTTTTTCTTATCCTAAGCCCTTGTCACAAGGAACCTACATGCCAAATATGAAGGTTCTATCTGCAGGGGTCACAAGGAACCTACATGCCAAATATGAAGGCTCGATCTATCTGAAACGGTTCAAAACTTATGACCAATGTTTTTTCTTGTCACAAGGAACCTACATGCCAAATATAAACGGTTCAAAAGTTATGACCAATGTTTTTCCTTTCAAGTAGGGAATCCAGATGTTTTGGCAAGACTAGCTTGTTTCGGCCTTAAAGTTATCCAGCAAACAGACAAGCCAACAAACAGACAGGGCAAAAACAATATGTCCTCGCTCTTGCTCTTGCGTGCATGCATGAGGACATAAAAATGTGGACATAATAAAATTGCAGTTGGAACAGCAAAAAGTGAAGACCCTGATCAGAAACAGGCTGTTCTGAGTCTGCAATGTCGGCTAAGATTACTGTATACAGGTTTATATCCCTTTGTTTTGGGGCCGGACTCGGTAGCTCAGTCGGACGCGCGTCTGACTGTTGATCACGAGGACGCGGGTTCGATACCCGACAGGGTTGGCAACATTCTTTCGTGGAGATTGATCATGAAATCTTTTCTATGGTCCTTCTCTCCCTTCCGCTGATTCAAGAAGGGCAGTTGTCAGTTTCTGGCTACAGAATGTGCACTGTACTGGTTAACTGCTGATGTATAAGTCTGCCCAGGAAAAGTGTGGACAGGTAAACTGACCGGCTCATAAATGACCTAAATAGTGTTGACTGGACAGTTAAACTCCAATACAAACAAACAAAACCCACTGTTTTGGTAGTGACTTCCTAAAATTGTGATAGATTTACAAAGGAATTGCATTTAAAAGTGAATGCACCATAATTCAAGGCAATTGTTATGCATAATATCATCAAATTCCAAGCGAGGGCAGAAACCAATGTAAATTTCCTGTACCCTGAAAGAATGCCTTTCAATAGAATTCAATTTCAATGGAAATTCACAAAAATTTAAATGAAATTTCAGTGAAATTTCAACAATTTTCTAGCATCAGTAAAATTTCAAGGATTTTAATCAAATTTAGTATTTCATTTAAATTTTAGTACAGTTTTAGAAAATTTCTGTCTTTGCATGTAATTTGTTGTTTCTTGAGTGAAATCTAGTTTTCATAGAATGTCTTTTCAACTAGAAAGTAATTTCATTCTATGACAAAGTATAAGAATGAATAATTCAGGAAGTGCCACAATCAAAATTTGATGCCAACCCAATTATAAGAAAGTACCATAAGCTAAGGGACAAACAGGCAAGTTAATCAGCCCCTTTCTTTCCTACGAGGATTTATACAACAACAATAACTTGATGTTTAACATGCAATGGTGTTTTGATAATAAGTGACACTGAAAATTATGAGTTTTAAAATTAAAATGAAATCTCACCAAATTTCACTGAAATTTTGGTGATGACGTCATTGATGATGACATCATTTCAATTGAATGATGGGAAAAACATGGCTGCCTTAGTATTGGAGGGATTTTCAAAGCAGTGCCAGAAAACTAACTGTCCGGTAATATCAGGATGACAAACATCACAAAACATTAGCTGATATAGTAAGTACACTTCAGGACACAGTTTAAAAGGTGCTGTTTGAATTGGGCAGAAATGATGGCAGACACAGGTTAGAAGGTCAGCATGCGGATTTTGAAGGTCAAAAGTTTCTGGTCATTCAATGTCTGTGTTAGATTAACAAACATGCTGAAAGGCCTTAGAAAACACAAGTTTGACAGAAAAAAGATAAATCAGACTTATTTAATAAATTACTTTTTTTTTTTCTTGTCCGAAAATTAATACGGTCATTCGAAATGGGTGGGGTACAGTGTGGCATGTAAACAGAGACTCTTGGCTGTTGTAATTGATATCATTATGTAACCATTTAGAGAAAAAAGTATTTGGGGGATGAATGAAGTTGTTCATTATATATATTTCTCATGCGAACTAATAGTAATTAAATCTATGTATATCAAAACATAAATCAAGTACCATCAAAGGGGAAACAATTTTGAAATCTCATTGATATATCTGTGAAATGCTATTGAATATTTCCTAAAATTTCATTAAAATTTCTGTGAAATACTAACACACTTTCAGGAAAATTTCTCTGAGATTTCAACAAAATTTAGAGGTATTTTGCCCATTTCTTTCAATGAGATCTCTGCATTATTTTATTGAAATACTAACAAATTTTCACTGAAAGGAGCAGTCTCTATAAGGCTGTTTTCATGGCCACAACCGATTTCCTTTAAACTTTGTAGCTTCAAATTGGTACATATTGACTGTCTAATGGTGAATTTTTAGACTCTTTGGTCCACTGGTTTTTGCTGTATACACTATTAAAGTGGGTGGGGTAATATCACCCCATCAAGGGTATACCAACAAAAATGCTATTATTTTTGTTCAAAGTGCATGACTGGAGGCGATGTTTGCCGTATGCTTACTACCCTTTTAGGCATAACAGCCGGTGATAACAGTCTTATAAATATCAAACAAGAGAAGAGTTTATACGCGCTTGTAAGTTGTACCCAAATATCAGTAATTTTTATTCCCCAACTTTACGAAAAACCACAACACCTTTACAGTTTTCAACTTATTTTAAAGATCTTTCATTAATATAATGTTGATGTAATAGTCATTCCAGGTATATGTCAGAATTATTGTTAGTTCATAAAACTTTATGAGTTACCTGCCCCTGAAATTGGATTTTATCCATTTTTTAAATCGGAGTGCATTTATCCGTTTCTAGTACTCACAACTTCATTTGAAAGTGAATAAACCGATTCCATGCAAATATTATTAAATAGATGTGGACAAGGAAGTCATTTGATTTAATAGTGCATGCTAGTATTTCTTGTTTTTGGTTATTTATGAACTCTTCATTTCCAGGTGCAAATGGAACATTTGTCAACTGTCAAACATTTTTGACCACCAAAGCAGGCTTTGCTCATGTTGTGGAACCTCATTCTAGACTGATACTGTGCTTAAATATAAGCCTGTATGGTCTCACGACATGTTTAAGAATTTGTTAATTTACTGATCTTCCACTGAATCGCTAGATGTACTCCATGTGTTAACAGCAGCATCATAAACAAAATCAATATGTTCCCGGCTTGGTTTTGCTTCACTATTTTCTGTTTTGTTCTGGTAATATCCCAAATACCAGAGAACAGAAGCCACATGTGCGCAACATCCCACGGTACGAGCTCCACTTCTGCACCCACAATACGATCCAGTGATTGGGTTCAGTCCTTGAGTATATTCAACCCACATGTTATATGTTTTATTAGACGTGTAGCGATAACTTATCTGTGCTTTGAGAATACCATCTTCTTCTTTGTGTGCCATTATCTCATATGATCCATTGTCGTAAAAATGTTCATCTGTGTAGGATTTGGCTTGTTTCAGCTGGTATATACCAAGTTACAAATCCCTGAGCTCATCCACAGTCATCTCTGGGAAATTCTCAAGTTTCTCATCATCGATCTTTTTCCAAATAACCCGTTTTTATCCCAGCCATTTTTTGTCGCGCCTGCTGTTAGCATGGCGCGATATAGGCGCCCGGTTTTCCGTCCGTCCGTTCGTCAAGGCGTCAACATTTGCGACCACCCTAGCGTTCACCCTAATGGTCAAGTTTATTTCTCAAGAACTATAAGAGCTTCATAAATGATACTTGGTACAAACTTATATCTGGGGATGGTAACTTAAATGCAAGCATCCGTATTTAACCTTGACCTATATTTCATGGTTCACTGACTTTGTAAAATATTGTGACCACCCTAGCGTTCACCGTAATGGTTAAGTTCATTTCTCAAGAATTATCTGGGGATGACAACTTAAATGCAAGCATCTATATTTGACCTTGACCTACATTTCATGGTTCACTGACTTTGTAAAACATTGCGACCACCCTAGCTTTCACCCTAATGCTCAAGTTTATTTCTCAAGAATTATAAGAGTTTTATTAATGATACTTGGTACAAACTTGTATCTGGGGATGGTGCAAGCATCCGTATTTAACCTTGACCTATATTTCATGGTTCACTGACTTTGTAAAATATTGTGACCACCCTAGCGTTCACCGTAATGGTTAAGTTCATTTCTCTAGAATTATTAGAGCTTCATTAATGATACTTAGTACAAGCTTTCATTTGAGAATGGGATCTTTTGAGCAAGCATCTATGTTTGACCGTGACCTACATATCATGGTTCGATGACTTTGCGCCCCCACAGGCGGGACATAGCCTTCGGCGGAATTCTTGTTACAACCTTATCCTGCAGCTTATTTGGAGTTTTTGCTAGGACCATCATTCTTCTAGCAATTACTTTGCCTGAATCTTTGCTTGTTACCAAAGGTGGTCTTAATGCATTGCACAATGAGCAAACAATCCTTACATAGTCGCCAACATATGGTATTTGACTATTGGGCATTGTGTTGCTAAGGGCTTTCCACCTTTTAATTCTCCCATTAGCTGATTAGACAACCCATCTCACCTTTGTAACTAGCCTTGACTCATTCGCCTTTTCAGTCGTATGTGTTTAGGAAGTAAGGCATATGAGAATTGATTCCAAAATCCTTTAGTATATCTATAGCATCCCTGAAGCCGCGGTCTACAACGAGAACATCGTCTTCTTCAAACCAGTCAGTAATATTTTCTGCATCAGTCTTTAACATGTGTTCGGTAATCTTAGCATCTGTGTTTTTCCCATCTGCAAGATATGGTCCCATCACAGTCAAAATGTAGCCATCAGTGGCCACAAGCATCATAGGTTTCAGCAAAGGCTGTCCTTTATGTACGGAATAAGATCTTCTCTGAAATGAGTAGTTTCCACTCTTCTCAATATATATGTATGTTCCATCAGCCACTGCGATTGCAACATCAGAATTTGAATCCCCAAATAGGACATTTGCAAAAGTTGATGTATGATTCAGGGATGTTAGAGAAATACTAAAGGGTTATGAAATCAATTCTCATATGCTTCACTTCCTAACCAAATCTCAGAAGCAATATACGACTGAAGAGGCGAATGATTCAAGGCTAGGTACAAGGTGAGATAGGTTGTCGAATCAGCTAATGGGAGAATTACAAAGTGAAAGGCCTTAGAAACAAAATATCCAATAGTAAAATACCATATGTTGGCAACTATGTAAGAATTGTTTGCTCGTTTTGCAATGTGTTTAGACCATAAGGACTAAACCCAATCACTGGATGGTACTGTTGGTGAAGAAGTGGCGCTTGTACCGTGGGATATTGTGCTCATGTTCTTGCTAGCATGCACTATTAAATCAAATGACTTCTTTGTCCACATCTATTTAATTATATTTGCATGGAATCGGTTTATTTACTTCCAAATGAAGTTGTGAGTACTACAAACGGATAAATGCACTCTGATTTAAAAAAAAATGGGTAAAATCCAATTTCAGGGGCAGGTAACTCATTAAGTTTTATGAACTAACAATAATTCTGACATATACCTAGAATGACTATTACATCAACATTATATTTATGAAAGATCTTTGAAATAAGTTGAAAACTGTAAAGGTGTTGTGGTTTTTCGTAAAGTTGGGGAATAAAAATTACTAATATTTGGGTACAACGTACAGTCGCGTATAAACTCTTCTCTTGTTTGATATTTATAAGACTGTTATCACTGTCTGTTATGCCTAAAAGGGTAGTAAGCATACGGCAAACATCGCCTCCAGTCATGCACTTTGAACAAAAATAATAGCATTTTTGTTGGTATACCCTTGATGGGGTGACATTACCCCATCCACTTTAATAGTGTATACAGCAAAAACCAGTGGACCAAAGAGTCTAAAAATTCACCATTAGACAGCCAATATGTACCAATTTGAAGCTACAAAGTTTAAAGGAAATCGGTTGTGGCCATGAAAATAGCCTTATAGAGACTGCTCCTTTGGTAATATTTTGCCCGATTCTTTGAGATTTCAGTGTTATTTGACTGAGATAACAGTGAAATTTCACCGAAAATCAGTAATATTTTATTGAAATACTAACAAATTTTCACTGAAATTTGCATGAGATTTTACTGAAATCTGGTAATATTTTGCCCGATTCATTCACTGAGATTTCAGTGTTATTTGACTGAAATAACAGTGAAATTTCACTGAAAATCTCAGTGTTATTTCAGTGTTATTTTGCCCGATTCTTTCACTGAAATTCCACAGTTATTTCCATGAAATAACGCTAAAATCTCAGTGAAATTCCATTGTCATTTTCACCAGGGTGTTTTACAGCCTTTGGCTCTTTAGTGGGAGAGTCTATATTGCTGATCACATCTGGGGTCCAGGTTATAAAAAATATGCTCAACTTATTTGAGCATGACATTTATCCTGCTGGCATATTAAAATTTATGAGCAGGATAAAATTTAATGACATTCTGTGCTGATCTGAGCAGAAAAATTGCCCGATGTGTTTGTATTTTAATAGTTATGAGCAATACAAATTTCATGCCAGAGTGAATTAAGCATGAAAAAACTATGAGCAATACAAGTTTCATGCTCAAATGAATTGAGCATGAAAAAAGTTTTAGAACCTCAGGGCCAGCCATCTACAGTCTCTGGGATTACAGTAATTTCTTGCTCAAGTGAGCAGGCTCAGGTGCATGCTGATCTGGTCAATGCTTGCCACACAGATCTTGATGTAGGTTTTGTGGGGCACTGGCTCAGATAGTTTGGTGTCTGAAAAAACATTTTTGACCTGTAAAACCGAATTATATCTAAACAAAAAACATATACCGTATTCGCCCTAATTACCGCACCGTGCGCTTAGTTTTTTCAAAACCATGTCAAAAATCACAGTGAAAAATCTACCTAATTAGCGCACACTCGATGCAAAAACAACAGCTTCCGAGATGATGCATACTGATATTTAATGGGACGGAAAAGGATACTAAGCATTGCCTTCACTGTTGAAGAAATAACGGTAAGTTATTTTTATCGATTTACTGTGAGAGCTTCCAGGGGGAGGTTACTGTAAAGTGTGCGCTTATGCATTTCCTTTTCAAAATTAGCTTAGGTGTGCGCTTATAGGAGCATGTGCGGTAATCAGGGCGAATACGGTAGATACAGTAAAATTCCTAAATTAAGACCACCTTTGGGACTGTCCCAAAGGTGGTCTTTAAGACCACTCTTGAACAGTCCAAAAGGTGGCCCCTGACCAGAGAACACTGTTTTCAGAAAACACAAAGAAAGAATAACTGCACACTTCTTAGAAAGTCTTCAAAACCAGAAACAGTCTTAATTTTAGGTGGTCTAATAGCCGAATTTATAGAAAATGGACCAATCACCATTTATGTTATAGCCATGTAAAGTTTGCAATAAATCAATTCAAATGACATTGGATATGTGTATTTCTTTTTAAGTGTTTCTTACCTTCTCTTTAATCCATTTAGTACCAGAAACCCCAAAATGGGTACCGTGACAAACAGTGCAGGCCCAGATCAGACCCCGCAGAATGCAGCATCTGATCAGAGCCTACACTCTTTGCAAAAGGTTAAGCCATTTCCAGAATAAATGTTGAAGAAAGCACAGCCTGACACCCCTAAATTTCGAAATGGACTCTTGCTATATATGAGGAGGAAGATTCCATTCGGTACAAAAGAGGTTAAACACAAATAAGGAGAAAAAATATTGCTATGCTGTAGAGTATAGCACTAAATTAATTTACACTGAATGTCAAGTATCAGAATAAAACAATGAAATTTCCGGATTTACAAGTCTTGCTCCACCACTCTCAACGGCCCCCGCCCGGGGCTTGAAGAAATAGATGGGCTGCATGATGCTTCCACGCAGAGCTGAAACCGACCCGCACACGAGTACTGGTAAACAGCATAGAGGAGCTAAGCCTGCCCGGGCAAAGTGGTGCGAGTCCATGCTTATAAACCCTATTGGTTTCATTGGGCAGCAGGGCTTGAGATGTCATTTCATCTCAATCTCGGATAAAAGTCCCACAAAATTGGAAGCAGCGTCTCCAAAATGACCTTTACAGTGTTGACGGGGACATTAAACCTCAAATCAAACAAACAAAACAACCACTCTCAAATGCTATAATATACATGAAATGATACCCAGAATGTCAACAGTGAACCAATGTTGGAAATGCTATTAGGGCATTGATTTGATGTTGATACAACGTTGTGTGCCTGCAGGAGTATGTGCTACTGACTATGATGAAATGTTTTTTAAGCTAAGTGATTAATCATTACGAAAAGACGCCTATTCAAATATATTGCAAATATTTTACCACCAAAAAATGACATTTTTCAGATAAAAATGCTTATAATTTTCATATTTGTGCTCAAAACATAGATTGTGTGCACTCGTTAGAACCGCCTCGCCGAGGAGGTTCTAACGAGTACCCACAAACTATGTTTTTGAGCAGAAATAAGACAAATAAAGTATACCCCTATGTTTTACTTTATAAAAGTGGGGTTGAAGGGAGTCAAATTTATATAGGCGTGTTCTCATGATGATATAAATCTAATGGGGGTATGAAGCACAGCATAAATGGTCATTTGTCTATATAACATAAACAGTTTTGTTTGTATGTAACACAGTTGGTTAAGTAACACATTTTTGGCTTTTAAGTTATAAAGGGTTTGTGGTGTACATATTACCATTATGTACCTGTCCAATAAAAAACTCTCTGACTCCACACAATAATACAACTGGGGACAGCTGTTCAAAGCATCATTAGCTTAACAAGCTCGTTAGTGGTGAAACTGTTAACTGTCCTACCAAGTACAATATCTAAAATTCATGTATCTTTGCCGAAAAAAAATGTGTGCAGGTTTTACATTTGCAAAAGCTGCTCACATTTTTTTCAGCAAAAGTATTAGCATATTTGCCATATCAAATCATTGAAGTTTTACCCATTAGTTGACTAATAACCTCGTTAGTTTTGAACAATTGTTCATTACATAGACTTGGTCAGCCGGTTTTGCTAGCTCAGTCAGATGGGCATCTGACTGGTGATCAGGAGGACGCGGGTTCGATACCTGCCGTGGTCAGAAACATTCTTTCATGGAGATTGATCATGAAATCTTTTTTACGGTCATTTTCTCCCTTCCGCTGATTCAAGAAGGGCAGTTGTCAGTTTCTGGCAAAAGAATGTGCACTGTACTGGTTAACCGCTTACGTATAAGCCTGCCCAGAAAAAGGTGTGGATAGGTAAACTGACCAGCTAAAAAATGACCTAAAATAGTGTTGACTTGGCCGTTAAACTCCAATACAAACAAACAAAAGAAAACGTAGAATTGTTAATGTGATCAGTCTGAGCAACTGCACATGTAGGCTGATCAGAGTCGTGTCGTGGGTTTTACCCAAAACTGAGAGTTTTTGGGGGCCTGTGCCCTTGAAAATAAGGTTAAGGTTATCAAAACCTAATGGTTGTTTTCCCCCATCCTAGTGATGTAACCATGCAAATATCTCAAACAGTATCAGAGTTATGGAGCGGACACAAAACTGATGGATGGATGTAAGGATGGACGGACAGCTCAAAACTTCATAGGGTATAACATAATACCCTGCCATTTTTTTAATGGCAGGGTATAAAAAAGAAATGGAAGAAAACATCTTCAAAGAAGCTGGCAGACCTATTATTGTTAAGTTTTAACCCATTTAGTACCGGAAACCCAAAAACGGGTACCAGGGCGAACAGTGCAGGCATAGATCAGACGCCGCATTCTGCGGTGTCTGATCACAGCCTACACTGTTTTTGACAAGTTAAGCCATTTACCAAATAAATTTTGAAGAAAAAAAACAACCCAACATCCCTAAATTTTGAAATGGACTCCTGGTATACATAAGGAGGAAGATTCGATTTGGTACAAAAAGGGTTAATGCAGTGCTAGAGCTACCAGAAGCTCTGAATCAACTGTTAGTGTCAGTTATTTGATGGCAAAAATGTTGCCAGATATATTTTTGTTCCAAAATTACAATAACCGATATACCACTATAAATGAATTACTGACTATGATTGTTTGTCTGTCTGTTTGTTTGAATTCAGGTTTAACATCCATCTCAACACTAGTTAGGTCATTTTGGAGAAGCTGCTTCCAATTTTGTGGGACTTTTACCCGACACTGAGCTGAAATGACATCTCAAACCCTGCCACCCAATGAAAGCAAAAGGTTTATATGCATTGGATGGTCAGACTCACACCACTTTGCCTGGGCAGACTTGACCTTCTAAGCAGTTAACCAGTACTCATGTGTGGTCAGTTTCAACTCTGTGTGGAACCATCATGCAGCCCAATCTATTTCTCCAAGCCCCGACGATGGGCGGGGGCGGAAATATGATAGTTTGCTTTTCTCCTGGGATTCTGCTTAATACATGTATAGCAGCCTTATGGTCAACCCTTCTATATGGTAAATCCCACTTTATATAGAGAAAAGTTGGGCAACATACAGGGGTACAGATTATTTTCCTCTTTTTTCTCAGGAACATAGATAAGGCAGTTCCAACTTGCACACACAATCTACATGTATTTTATACCTCTAAAAATAGCTTTTGAGGTATAAACATGATAAAAGATGCGCATAAAAGATAAAGCTGTAGTCTGCCCCAGAGATAAGATTACATATGGATACTTTTCTTAGAATACAAGCTTGACAAGTCACTATACATAGTGTAGGTCGTGCGATTTTGTGGCAAGAATAGTTGAATTATTAGTTATTGAGAGATATTTATATGCATATACAGTGAAATTCCACTATTAAGACCACCTGAAATTAAGACTACAGTGAAATTCCGCTATTAAGACCACCTAAAATTAAGACTACTTCTGCTTTTAAAAGCTTATCTAGTACGTTGTAGTTGTTCTTTCTTTGTATTTTCTGCATACAAGTCCTCTGATCAGAGATCACCTCTGAACAGTCCCAAAGGTGGTCTTAACATAGGAATTTTACTGTAATTCTACTTTACAGCCTTTAACAAGCTTATTTAGCAGGTTGTTGTTATTCTTTCTTTGCATTTTCTGCATGCAGTGTCCTCTGGTCAGAGACCACCTTTAGGACTGTTCAAAAGTGGTCTTTATGACCACTTTTGAACAGTCCCAAAGGTGGTCTTAATATAGGAATTTTAATCTATACATGTTAAATTGTTTTGAACATTTTGGTGTATTTCAGCTTGACACTCGATCATACCCCAATGTTTTTCTTATTAATTAATGTTTGTTTGTTTGATTTGATGTTTAACGTCCCCATCAACACTGTAAAGGTCATTTTGGAGACGTTGCTTCCAATTTTGTGGGACTTTAACCCGACATTGAGATGAAATGACATCTCAAGCCCTGTCGCCCAATGAAACCAATAGGGTTTATAAGCATTGGACGGTCTGACTCACACAGCTTTTCCTGGGGCAGGCTTAGATCCTCTATGCTGTTTACCAGTACTCATGTGCGGTCAGTCTCAGCTCTGCTTTAATCATGCAGCCCATCTATTTCTTCACGCCCCGATGGGCAGGGACCATGCTATTCACAGCTATTAAAGAGTCTGTCATAACTTCTGGACCATCAAAAAAAGTGAATAATGGCCAGACTCTACAGTGTTAGATGGTTGTACATGTTTTCATGCAGATTTTGCTGTGCCCTGGCTCACTCAGAGCTTGTTTATTCTTACACAGGAAACCAACCTAATTGGCAAACATAACTAGGTAAATTGGCTACTCTGAAAAAATTACTGATTTTATCAACATCTGGATACTATAATCTTATTAACCCTTTTTTCATCAAAATTTATTTGGAAAATGACATTACATTTAGCAAACAGTGGAGGCCCTGATCAGACGCCGCATTCTGCACTGTTTGCTGGGATACCCGTTTTAGGGTTTCCGGTCCAAAATGGGTTAAGGTGTCTTTCATGTTTCAAGAAATTGCAAATTCAGGTAATCATATTTGTCTGGCAAAAATGGGCTAAATTTACTCTATTCAAGGGTTTATTCTGCTGAATAAATTAATTTAGTCATGCCCATTTTTGACTATCCACCAATCAAATTCCTTCATATAATATTCATTAGATCAATGGACAAACTGCATGACAGTTTAGCTCCTCATAAAGCCATCTGATCTGGATCTATACTGTTTGCAAAGGTAGCGGTATTTGTGTTCAGCCTGCCTTCTAATGGGGTGGACTGTGGCTGCACTCTGTTTCCAAACACTGAGGAATACAGGTAAACAGGAATACCCATAAAAATCCTGAAAAATTTGGACACCTTAAGGACTTCCTGTAACTCTCATAAAACTTAAACAAATTTCTTTCACAATCTAGCAAGGAGTCCAAACAGTGCAGACCGAACAGCAGATGTGCAATGGACCAGAAGCATTTGAACAGCTTTGAAAGAGGACTACGTAAGGATCATTCCTAAGAAGTTTGGTCAAAATCCCATCAGTGGTTTAGAAATGTCGTTTGAAGAAATTTATGCAAGCACGGACTGACAAACAACCAGTGGCAGATGAAAAGTGTTCCCAAAAGCTCAGGCATCAGGGGACAGTTTCGAATTTGTGGGTGGACGTTTTTCAAAATATTATAAGAGGAGAGTCAATAATGGCATGGTTGCTAATAGAAATTGTGATATGTGGATATTTTTTGCCAATGTGGGCTAATTTGCTGAGTATCTGTACTTTTATGAAATGGAATACGGAACTAACACCGAGCTGTCTGGATGCTGTGCAAGTTAAAGGTGCAGCAGCATATCTGAATTCACGAAGGTAGCTTTGGCTCTAAAAAGTGGCTGTTTTTTCAAAGAGGATTTCTGAAAAAGTTTACAGGTTGTGGTATACTTTTCTGTCTATTTCTTTGCATGTGACTGAGTGTACATGACATTTCAACAGGTGCCAAGTACTGGTGTTTTGGGAGTAAATTCACAGGATCTGTCAAAGTGAGGTTGAGTCATGCTATGTAGAAAATAGTGGGTGGGGTAAGTGAAATGATGCAACTGTCAGCCTATGCAAACAGAGAAGTGTTTCTTTGGTATTCTGTTTTGATTTCATGCATGTGTGGAGCACTTTGAAATCAAAAGGGAAGTTATCACTTTCTCCAGGCGTTGTCAATAACGATTCAAAAACTTGATGTGGCGCGGACAGAAAAAGTGCTGCGATTAACTGTTCCATGATGCCCCCCCCCCCCCCCCCCCCAAGCAGGCACTCAACGTTGAATCAACGTTAAAACAACTTTGAAAACGTTGTTTCAACGTTGTTTCAACGTTGAGTCAACGTTGTGTGCCTGCAGGGTCACCTCTCACTATGTTACAGGTGAGCTAAAAGAATAGGAGATCTTTGTAGGATTCTAGTGTGATCAAACAACCTCTGGTAGATATGGTATTTGGTAAACAAAATGCCAGCCCTCATTGCAAGATTGGCATTTTTGGACGACAAGGAAGTTCACCATTTTGAACACATCAGAAATAGCAGTGCCAAGTCATTCATATTGTGCCCATGCTTTGACAACACTTAAAATGTTTATTTTCCCTTGGTCCAACAGATTTTCATTCCTTTCGCCACCATCTTGTCTATAGCTAGAAACCAACGCTTTACAGTGACGCCATGACTGTCCCGCCATTGAACCAGACTCAGTTCGATCAAAGTTTAATTAACAAGGGTTAACCATGGTTGATGATCAAACTCACTAATGATCAATCTCCATGAAAGAATTTTGAACTCAGCGGGGATCAAACTCACACCACCAGTCAGACTTGCATGCAACTGAGTCATCGAGGCCTCCCGATGTCACTCATAGTGAAGACAGCACATTACGATAACACACCCATGTGACTTAGTGTATTGTTTAATTTCTCTGAAATGGCTACATTTCTGATGAACATTTATTTTTTTCTCATTTATACTCTGAACTTAGGTTGTGGTGCTCATTAGAACCGCCTCATTGAGGCAATCCTAACAAGTACCCATAACCTATGTCTTGGAGCAGAAATGAGCAAAATAATGTATACCCCTGTAAACCCCAGTTTTCTCTATATAAAGTGGGGTTTAGAGGGGTCTTCTTTTCACAGACTTGTTAACATGATGAATTTCTACTTATTGACGGGCATGTGATTTTTTTCTCTGGGTTATCCAGTTTTCTCCAGCCTTAGATGAGAGAAATATTCTTGATGGGACAGATGTAAAACTCAAAGAACAAACATCTATACAAATAATAATAACATTATAGAATTTAGAAACTAAAAGGTTACCTGAATGTTTAATAATCTGTTACGCATATTCCACACCTAAACAAATGCGTTCTAAGAATAGTGATGTAAACAAAGACTCTGGAGCAGTCAGTTCAACATAGCTGTGACTTACTCAGGAATGCTAGCTACAGTTTCTTCTGTAAATTCCTGCTCTAAAGATATATTGGAAATTGCATGAGAAATTACCTGAGAAAAGAGGTCTAAATACCTCGGAATCTGAAGACTACTCTTTAAGCAGAGTGGTCAGGCATCAGTGGGTCTCTTGGGTGTTAATGTGAGAAAACTGAAAGTTTAGATGAAATATATACAAAAAATGAGAATTAGGTTAATGTAACCAATGGCGACGCAATTTCATGAGAGGTAGTAGGTATAATATAGTAGAACTTCGATGGCTCAAACACCGATGGCTCGTTTACCATGGCTGAGTCGAACCCGTTCTTGAGTCCCCAGGGAATTTCTGTGCGTAAGAAATAGGGAGAGTAAAAATGAGGATATTTTCGTCTTTTATCTTGCAAATGTATGCTGTGTGTACTCATTAGAATCGCCTCGATTAGGCGATTCTAATGAGTACACACAGCATGCATTTTTCATTATAGAACTCATAAAAAGATGTCTAAAAGTATCTCGTTATGCCTCCTGGTAGTAGCCCTCAGTGGCTCGAACTACCCCTGTCTCAAACAGATTTTCATGGTCCCAAAAGTGTTCGAGCCATTGAAGTTCGACTGTATGTTGCACTATTTTGGACAGCCCAGAATTTGTAAAAGGTTCAGACTGATCAGACTGTGCAGATGCAGGCAAATCTGAGTCTTCACTGGTCAAAAAGTCTTATTGCAGACTTTGTCATGCATTGGCTCATTTCATGCTTAATTTAATTAGTTGAGCATAAAGAGTGCTTCAAATGTAGTCCCATAAAATGTCAATCACGATAATTGTCATCTGCTTTGTTGTTGGCCGGTTACTTTAAAAGTCATTATTGCAAACAGCATGGACCCAGATCAGACTGCTCCTCTAGGAGCAGTCTGATCTGGATCCACACTGTTTGCCTGTATGCAAAAATATTTTTAGAAAGTTTGAAAAAAATTCAGCAGACAACATTTTCAGATGTAGTTTTTCGCGGCATTTTAAGGGTGAATTTTTTTCTTCTGACTGCAATCCGATAGCCCAGACAAGACTATTTAGGTCAAACTGATGAGTCAGTTTATCTAAACACACATTTCCTTGTACATTATATGGGGTCAACACTTTAGCCAGAAATTGACAACTGCTCTCCATGAATCAGTACAAGGGTGAGAAAAGAGAATAACAGGAGAAAAGATTTGATTATTATTATATCTCTATGAAAGAATGTTGTTGACCTGACAAGTATCCACCCCACTTCAACCAGATGCACATCCAACTGAGCTCCCAGGGCTGGCTCACAGCTAACTACAGTAAAACCTGTCTCAGTGGCCACCTCTATTAAGCAAGCAACATGTCTGTAGCAAGCAGGCATTCAGTTCCCGAAAAAGGAAAATGCATTCAAATTCACCTGTGTTAAGCAAGCACCTGCCTTCAGCAAGCACTTTTTAAATATCCCATAGGTGCTTGCTTAATACAGGTTTGACTGTACTTATAATCTGTTAAGAAGTAAGGCACTTCAGTGACAACCCAAATTAGCCAAATACACATTCTAGCTATTTGCAGATAAAGCACCAAGAAATACTAGAGCAGATGATAATCTATTTTTTATGCCCTTGCATCGTCCCCAGTTTTCTGTATGTGGGTATGTGCGTACAATTGTATGTCCTTCTGTATGAATGTGTGTACGTATGTATGTGATCCTGTTAGATTTGTACCAGGAAGAACCTGAACTTGAAAGAGCTCATATTTACCAAACCATGTCATATTTGGTATCATGATAGATACAGGTCCAAAGTTTTATTCAACATTATAGTCCCATGCCCATGGCATTTCAAAGTCTGTGACCTTGACCTTCAGGTAATGGGCATTCCACTGACTTAGAAATTTTAAATGTTAATTTCTCTTTAATAGCTCATACATGTATTTTCCAAACTATACAAGGGATTTGCTTCATATTTTGTATGACCATTGATACAAGTCCAAGGTTTTATTCAGAAATACCCAAGCCCATGTCCTCAAGGTCAATGTTACAGACTTAGAAATTTTGATAGTTAACATTTTTTAAGAGCTTAGAAAATTAGTTTTTCAAGAGCTCATGTATTCCAAACCATATGATGAATTTGGTTTATATTTGGTATAATGATAGATACAGGTCCAGACTTTTATTCAGCAATACCCCCATCCATACCCGTGACCTCAAGGTCAAGCAAGGGTTTTTCACCAATACCCCTCAAGAACAAGGTCAAACATTTAGAAATAGAGGATCTTACATGAGTGTTCATGTATTATTGAATTTATTAAACGAGTTGAGGAAAAGGGATAAAATGCGAGGCTTTGCCGAGCAGTTTATCCCTTTTCCTCAAAGAGTTTAATAAATTCAATAATACATGAGCACGAATGCAAGACTCTATTTATCATATGACACTTAAAACGCATTTTATTCACGATTGTTTACAAAAATATCAATATTCCGCCATTAGTAAACACGACATCGATAAGGACGTTGTACATGTAAGGTTAGGGGACGTATCTAGCTAATTTGCATATTTAATCCACTAGTGGATTATCGAAAATAATACATGGTGTTATTACACTCTCAGACGCGACGTTATATGATAAATGTGTTCATTATGAGCTTACCGGTATATTTTCCAACTGATATGATGGACTTGGTTCTTAGTTGGTATGATGACAGAAAATAGGGCGGAAGTTTTTTTCAGTAATACCCCCACCCATGCCCATGACCCTAAGGTCAAGGTCACAGACATTTTTAATGTTATAGTTTTTATGAGCCATGTGATGTATCTGGTTCATATTTGGTATGGTGACAGATACAGGCCCATCACATGCCCATGACCACAGGCAGAGAAATTTTTCATGTTAAAGTTCTACCCAAACGAGCTCATACTTTTGAAACCATATGATGGATTTGTTTCAAACATTTTGTATGATGATACATATTTGTCCAAAGATTAAATCTGCAATACCCATGCCTATACCTATGACTTCAAGGACACTTTCCCATGTGAGCTATGCTGTCTGAAGACAGCTGTTGCTGCAATATGCTTTTTGTTCAGGGTGAGGAGGTCCCCTAGGCAGGGGCACATTTCTAGTTTTTTTCATATTTTTCAGAGAAAAATAAGAACCGAATTTCATGTGAATCATTTTCCCTGAAAAATTAAGCCTTCTCTTGCTGAATAGTCAGTTTAGCCACACCCATTTCTGACTTTGAACCAATCAGATTACTTGATGTAATTTATTCCTCCAAATTCATAAATTGAATGCCAAACAGTGTTGATCCTGATCAGATGGTTTCTTCTCAGAAGCCATCTGATCTGGATCTACACTGTTTCCAAAGAAAAGGGTTGACATGAACAGCATGATAAGAGTTAAGAAAAATAATTTGGATGTCATCTGCTACACAATTATCCTTGGCACTTTATGACTTAACACCAAAATGCATTATTGAACTACTTACCGGCAAACTTGTACGTCATTCAGAATGTGTGGATCTACTTTTTTCTTCATTCTTAATGCAAAACAGAGGGATTTTACGTCAAAATAATATTTACGCATTCTGTATTAATAACTTTCTGCTTGTAATAAAAGATGCCAGCTTCAGCACTTGTGCAATCAATTTCTACAACTTTCTATATTTTTCAGACAGAAGCATGCCAGAATTTATGAAACATATTCCATGCTCACTATGAATACTACACATGTGCATTATCCACAAGAGATGTTGCAGGAAAGCAAAGCTTAGCTGTTTCGTGCATTGTCTACTATGAACAAGATGCGTTTGTGAAACACGAATATGTCCCCGGGCATGGTTTTTTTTTTCAAAGTTGGTCACAGTTCAAAGTCAAGGTCAAAGGTCAAGATTTTTGGTTTGAGTGGGAAGCCCTTGGTCCAAGGAACTTACATGCCAAATATGAAGGCTCTATCTTAAACGGTTCGAAAGTTATGAACAATAATATTTTTTTCTTTAAAGTAGGTCATAGGTCAAGGTCACAGGTAAAAAAATTTGGCAGTTCTTGTCACAAGGAACCTACATGCCAAATATGAAGGCTCTATCTTAAACTATTCAAAAGTTATGAACAATTTAAATAGGTCTTTAAAGTAAATCAAAGGTCAAGGTCATGGTAATTTTTTTTTTTTTTTTGCATGAATGTAAAGCTCTTATCATAAGGCACCTACATGTCAAATATGAAGGCCCTATCCCAAACGGTTTGAAAGTTATGACAAAAATGTTATTTTTTTCTTTTAAGTAGGTCAAAGGTCAAGGTCACAGGTCAAAATTATTTACATGATATAAAGCTCTTGTTACAAGGAACCTACATGCCAAATATGAAAGCTGTATCTCAAACGGTTCAAAAGTTATGATCAATTTTAACTTTTTCTTTTATGTAGGTCAAAGGTCAAGGTCACAGGTCAAATTTTTGTGTGAATGTAAAGCTCTTGTCACCTACATGCCAAATATGAAAGCTGTATCTCAAACGGTTCCAAAGTTATGACCAATTTTAACTTTTTCTTTTATGTCGGTCAAAGGTCAAGGTCACAGGTCAAATTTTTTGTGTGAATGTAAAGCTCTTGTCACAAGGAACCTACATGCAAAATATGAAGGCTGTATCTCAAATGATACAAAAGTTATGATCAAAATGTTATTTTGTTATTTTAAGTAAGTCAAAGGTAAAGGTAAAGGTCACAGGTCAAATTTTTATGCATGAATGTAAAGTTTTGTCACAAGGAACAAACATGCCAAATATGAAGGCTGTATCTCCAGCAGTTCAAAAGTTATGACCAATATTATGTTTTCTTTTAAGTAGGTCAAAGGCCAAGGTCACAGGTCAAAAATTTTTGTGTGAATGTAAAGCTCTTGTCACATGGAACCGACATGCAAAATATGATGGCTGTATCTCAAATGGTTCAAAAGTTATGACCAAAATGTTATTTTTTTATTTTAAGTAGGTCAAAGGTCATGGTCAAGGCCACAGGTCAAATTTTTTTGCATAAATGTAAAGCTTTTGTCACAAGGAATATACATGCCAAATATGAAGGCTGTATCTTAAGCGGTTCAAAAGTTATGACAAATGTTATTTTTTTCTTTTAAGTAGGTCAAATGTCAAGGCCAAGGTCATAGGTCAAATTTTTTGCATGAATGTGAAGCTCTTGTCACAAGGAACCTTCATGCCAAATATAAATACTCTATCTCCAACAGTTCAAAAGTAATGACCAACGTTAAAGTTGTCCACGTACAAACCAACAAACCAACGAACAAACAAACAGACAGGGCAAAAAACAATATGTCCCCGCTATCGCTATCGGGGACATAAAAAGGTTTTCAACCAGCTGACTTATATTAAGTATTTTCCAAATACAAATATATTCCATGCATGGCATTATTTCTTCAAATAGTATTCAAAATATAATGCAAAATCACTGAACCATGAAATATAGGTCATATGACCTACACATTTCGGCAAGAAATAGGCTTCAAGATATATATGATACAAGAGCAGCACATTATACACCCTTGGCAAGTTAAATCGGCTGTAACAAGTACAGGTATATGTATACCGCCTACATACCGAATTTAAGACAGTCAGCCCATGGGTTCCAGAAATTTCTGATAAATTTTTACCATATATGGGCATGGCTGCCAATTATTGGTCATGTGACAAAACTAAAATTCATTGATTTTCATTTTCTTGTTCTTAAAGGCTTTCAGATGAAATTTGGTTACATATGACCCATTTGTTCTGTGGGAAATAAGTTTTAATTTTCTCAATGACCTTTGGGCAAAGTCAAAGAATGACCTTGACCTTGAATATTCATGTACTTTTACTTACGTCTTTAACTAACTGTATCAACCAATTTCAAGATCATAGGCTGCAATAGTTTCTGATAAATACATAGTTTTGACGTTTTCCCCCACAAAAACCTATGTGACCAAATTTAACCCTAGTGTAATATAGGTCAAGGTCATCCAGGCATCACAATTTGAACAAACTATGACTGTCTGGAGTCCCAAATCCTATATACCAAATTTCATGATAATCAGCCAATTAGTATAGAAGGGTTTTTACCTTATATGGCATGGGGGCCATATTGGTCATGTGACCTACTCATATTAATTGATTTTCATTTTTTCTTGTTCCCAAAAGCTTTAAAAAGAAATTTAATTACAAATGGCTCAGTCATTTCTGAGGAAAATAAGTTTTAATCTTCATATCTGAATGAACTTGGACCAAGGTCAAAGAATGACCTTGACCTTGAATAAAGTCTTTAACAGTAAACATTTCTAAGTATGCGGCCTTGAGATTAAGGTCATGGGCATGGGTTTGGGTATGGCTGAATGAAACTTTGGACCTATATATCTATCATCATACCAAATATGAACCATATCCATCAAATAGTTTGGGAAATATGAGCTCCAAAAAGTTTGGGTTCTATCTGGTACAAATGCCTTAAAAATGCCCCCAGCCATCGGAATTAGGAGAAACAGAATGGGCTGCACAGTGCTTCCATGCAAAGCTGAAACCAACCACGGACATGAGTACTGATAAACCGCTTAGGTCTAAGCCTGCTCATGCAAAGGGTGTGCAAGTCGTACTGCCCATGCTTAAAAACCCTTTCAGTTTCATTGGGGGCATGAGCTGTCATTTTATCTCAATGTCAGGTAAACGTCCCACAAAATTGGAAGCAAAATCTCCAAAATGGCCCAAATAGTGCTAACGGGGATGTTAAACTCCAAATCAAACAAACAAACAAATGCCTTAACCTGAAGTTACAGGATCACGTACGTACTTACACAAACATGTACAGAAAGATGTACATATGTATGCACGTATACACATAAATAAAAACTCGGAAAAAAAAAAAAATATATGCCTCCTGCATCAAGCCGAGGGCAGGGGCATATTGACATTTCCCATCAAATAGTTCTCAAATTATAAGGCAAAATCACTGATTCATGAAACATAGGTCACACTTACCTAGATAGTTTTATGTCAATCATCTGATCACATCGAACTTATATTCCATGGCAGCTATGACATTTCTCCATCATAGTCTTCGAGAAAAAAGGCAAAATCATTCAACAATGAAATATAGGTCACATTCACCTATATACATGTATATATTTATATGTCTGTCATCGTGTCGCATGGAGCTTATAATCAAGGTATGAAGTTTCTCCATTAAAAATTATTCAAGATGTAAGACAATATCACTGAACCATGAAATATAGGTCATACTGACCTATATATAATCCAAGGTCAATCATCAGATCACATGGTACTAATATCCAATGTATGACATTTCTCCAACAAATGGTCTTCAAGATATTAGGCAAAATCATAGACCCTTGACAAATAGGTCACACTAACCTAATTAAATTTTTGACCAGGTCACATAGATCTTATAGTCCAGACATAACATTTCTCCATCAAACAGCCCTCAAGTTATAAGGGCAAAAGCATTGAATCTTGAAGTGAATAAATGTTTGAGTTTTATGTCTCACCAACAGCTAAGGTCATTCAGAGCGAGTCATCCGAAAGTCTGGAGAAGCCCGGGATCGATCCTGTGACCCCTGGTTTACAAGGCAAGTAGCATAACCACTACACCACAGAGGTTTCTGAACCATCAATTATAGGTCACACGGACCTACATATATTTTTATGTCAACCATTGGGCTATACTGAACTTATAATCCAGGATCCAGTTGTTCAAAACTAACATCGTTAGTTAACAAATCGCTAAAACATATGCAAAAGCTGCTCACATTTTTCAGCAAAAATACCAGAGTATCAGATATTGTACTTGCTAGAACATTTTACAATTTGACCACTAACAAGCTTGTTAAGCTAACGATGCTTTGAACAACTGGGCCCAGGTATGACATTTCTCCATCAATTAGTATTCAAGATATATGGCAAAATCACTGAACCATGATACTGTATATTTGTCACACAAACCTAGATATAGTTTGAGGTCAACCATTGGGTCACATGGAACTAATATCCCTGATATGACATTTCTCCGATTGATTGACTCATTGATTGGGGTTTAATGACATGTCAACCCTTGTGTGCCATTTTGTGTCATCTCCCAGAGAAAATGAGAAAAGAGATAGAATAGACATTAGAGATAAAAGTTAGCAGGCGTGTAGCCAGGCGGAAGCCTGGAAGCCCCGCTTTAACAGTATTTTGCCAAGTATGCCTTTACATAAGAATTTACCCAAAAAATTATCACATTTTCAGAGGCACCTGCGACTACATCATGAAACCTGAATAATCGAAAATGGCTTTTGTCAGAGACCATTCTAAGGTGTTTCAAGTTTGCAGTTTATCTTGAAGTGTCGGGTATCTTTAGTGTACAATATTTGTCTGCACTGCATGATAACAGCAACATTTTAATGAAATGGCCTTTAGAATAAACCACATGGAATAAATTCCTCAAAGTGTATTTTTTGTCATTAGCCCTCAGTCCAGCAGGTCCTTATTCTGCTTTATATACAGTCCATTATATCATGAACATGCTCATTGTGTCATCGCATCACAACGAACATGTTAATGAAATAAATGCACTTCATGCATACAGTTAAAATTATTTATTTGCAAAGCATACAAAGCCTTGAGTGGAAAACTCAAACAGTCTGTCAATGATAATAAGAAAGTCATCTCAGAATGAATACGAAATAAACACTTAAAATCAAACAAGAGGGCCCAGAGGGCCCTGAATCGCTCACCTGAGAATTAGTGTATCCAGTACATTCTAGGCCCAAGGGCTATAATTTGAACAAACTTGGTAATGGTCCACTTGATGAAGCTTCATACCAAATATCAAAGACCTGGGCCTTCTGGTTTCAGACAAGAAGATTTCTGAAGGTTTTCCCTATATAAGCCTATGAAAAACAAAAGAGTCCCGGGGTGGGGGCATTTTTGGCCCCAGGGCTATAATTTGAACAATCTTGAAAGAGGTCCACTAGATGAAGCTTCACACCGAATACCAAAGATCTGGGCCTTGCGGTTTCAGAGAAGAAGATTTTTAAAGATTTTCCCTGTATAAGCCTATGTAAAACCAAAGGCCCCCGGGGCGGGGGCATTTTTGGCCCCAAGGCTATAATTTGAACAATCTTAGTAAAGGTCCACCAGGTTTAGCTTCACACCAAATATTAAGGACCTGGGCCTTGTGGTTTCAGAGAAGAAGATTTTTTAATGATTTTCCCTATATAAGCCTATGCAAAACCATAGGCCCCCAGGGTGGGGGCATTTTGGCCCCCAGGGCTATAATTTGAACAATCTTGGTAGAGGTCCGCTAGATGAAGCTTCACACCAAATATCAAAGATCTCGGCCTTGCGGTTTCAGAGAAGAAGATTTTTAAAGATTTTCCCTATATAAGCCTATGTAAAACCATAGGCCCCCAGGGTGGGGGCATTTTGGCCCCCAGGGCTATAATTTGAACAATCTTGGTAGAGGTCTGCTAGATGAAGCTTCACACCAAATATCAAAGATCTGGGCCTTGTGGTGTCAGAGAAGAAGATTTTTAAAGATTTTCCCTGTATAAGCCTATACAAAACCAAAGGCCCCCGGGGCGGGGGCATTTTTGACCCCAAGGCTATAATTTGAACAATCTTAGTAAAGGTTCTACCAGGTAAAGCTTCACACAAAATATTAATAAAGACGTGGGCCTTGTGGTTTCAGAGAAGAAGATTTTTTAATGATTTTCCCTATATAAGCCTATGTAAAACCAAAGACCCCTGGGGCGGGGGCATTTTGGCCCCCAGTGCTATAATTTGAACAATCTTGGTGGAGGTCCACCAGATGAAGCTTCAAACTAAATATCAAAGATCTGGGCCTTGCGGTTTAAGAGAAGAAGATTTTTAAAGATTTTCACTGTATACGCCTATGTAAAACCAAAGGCCCCCGGAGGGGGGGGGGGGGGGGGGGGGCATTTTTGACCCAAAGGCTATAATTTGAACAATCTTAGTAGAGGTCCACCAGGTAAAGCTTCACACCAAATATTAAAGACCTGGGCCTTGTGGTTTCAGAGAAGAAGATTTTTTAATGATTTTCCCTATATAAGCCTATGTAAAACCATAGGCCCCCGGGCGGGGGCATTTTGGCCCCCGGGGCTATAATTTGAACAATCTTGAAAAGGGTCTACTAGATGAAGCTTCACACCAAATATCAAAGATCTGGGCCTTACAGTTTCAGAGAAGAAGATTTCTAAAGATTTTCCCTGTGTAAGCCTATGTAAAACCAAAGGCCCCCGCGGTGGGGGCATTTTTGGCCCCAAGGCTACAATTTGAACTATCTTAATAGAGGTCCACCAGGTAAAGCTTCACACCAAATATTAAAGACCTGGGCCTTGTGGTTTCAGAGAAGAAGATTTTTTTAATGAATTTCCCTATATAAGCCCATGTAAAACCAAAGGCCCCCGGGTCCGGGGCATTTTGGCCCCCAGGGCTATAATTTGAACAATCTTGGTAGAGGTCCATTAGATGAAGCTTCATACCAAATATCGAAGACCTGGGCCTTGCGGTTTCAGAGAAGAAGATTTTTAAAGTTTTCGTTTAAAAAATCTATTTTTAGCTCCTGGGACCTAGATGTGCAATGGACCGGAACCATTTGAACAACTTTGAAAGGGGACCACCTAAGGATCATTCCTGTAGAGTTTGATCAAAATCGGATCAGTGGTTTAGGAGGAGATGTCATTTGAAGAAAAAGTTTACGCACACACGCAACGCACAAACGCATTGACGACGGACGAAAAGTGATCACAAAAGCTCACCTTGTCTCTACGTGACAGGTGAGCTAAAAATAAAGATACCCAGGACATGCCACAATCAAGGACACAAACCATCCAAGCTAACAATGGGATGGGAGAACACACATTGGAAGGGTGAGCAACAAAATCATTTGAGGGCTGCCTTAAAAGATCTTAATTCCTGACCCTCGTTGTGGTTCTGATGCAGCTCATCTAACCAGCAATTGTTCGGTCCGTATCATGGAACCCTTCTTCATAAATGAACCACCAAAACCCCAAAGCTTAACAGCAAACAACCAACTCCTTCCCCGCAACAGGGGGTCATATTGCGACAACCAACAACTCCAGGGGGTCATATTGCAGATTACTTAATGTAATATATTCTTACAAATCCATAAACTGAATAGTTTTTGAAGAAAACACAACCTGACACCCCTAAATTTTTAAATGGTCTCATGCTATATATAAGGTGGAAGATTCCATTTGGTACAAAAAAGGTTAACACTACATTAAAACTTCAATCACTCAGACTTGCAATTAACTCAGTTTTGCAGAGTAACTACTGCCATGGCTGCTGACTTTCTCTCAGCAAAAAATACCAAACTGAACTGGTATTGCACTTGCTCAAAAAGACACAGAGAAAATGCTGTCTGCTTATGTCGTCTGCCAAATCTTCTTGCAAACTTTTTAACCCTTATCTTGCTGAATATTAGATTTAGCCACACCAATTTCTGATTTTCAACCAATCAGATTACTTGATGTATTTATTCCTACAAATTCATAAACTGAATGTCAAACAGTGTAGATCCTGATCAGATGGCCATCTGATCTGGATCTACACTGTTTGCAAAGATAGGGGTTGTCGTGAACAGCAAGATAAGAGTTAAAAATATTTTTTCATACAGGTAAGCAGTGTGGACCCAGATCAGGAGCAGTCTGATCTGAGTCCACAGTGTTTGCAAAAATTAGATGACAAAGCAGACGACAATTGCTGTGATTGGCATATTATGGTTTACCTGCTAGTTACCCTATTGTATACTGGTGATGGACTCATCCATTGCTATATGTTGGACAAGTCCATTTGTTATATAAGGGATGTCAGGCCTATTTTGTTTTTATTCTATTTCTGACTGAAAATTCTGTTAGCAAATAGTGCAGGCCCTGATCCGACGCCGCGATCTGGGCATGCACTGTTTGCCAAGTGGTTTACCGCATGCAATGGGTTAAAATGTAAATGTCCCTGCCTCTTGATTGTCAGATCACTTGTATTTTCTTTTTACAGCGAAAATAAATCAAAGCACTGACAGTACCAGTGGATCAACTGTCTATGAGTGTAGGCTTGGAAAATGGTCACAAACGGGGACTTACACCATTTTGTTTACCCCTTAACCCTTTTTGTACCAAATGGAATCTTCCACCTTATATTATAGCAGGAGTCCATTTCAAAATTTAGGGGTGTCAGGTTGTGTTTTCTTCAAAATTTATTTGGAAAATGGCTGAACTTTTTTGCAAACAGTGAAAGCCCTGATCAGACGCCGCATTCTGCGGCGTCTGATCTGGGCCTGCACTGTTTGTCAGGGTAACCCTTCAGGGGTTTCCGATCTGAAATGGGTTAAATTCCTTATTTTATGCAAACGGTATAGACCCTGATTAGACACTGCATTCTGAAGCATCTGATCTGAGACAACAGTGTTGCCAGTGTCCCAGAATATAAGCCCAGTCCATGTTTCATAGATAACCAGGGGCCAGTTGTTCAAAGTATCGTTAGCTTAACGAGCTTGTTAGTGGTCATATTGTTAACTGTTCTAGCAATTAAGTTTAATATTCAAAATTTTGGTATTTTTGCTGAAAAAATGTGAGCAGCTTTCACATTTTTTTCAGCAAAAATATTAACATATTTGCCATGATAAAAGTTTTAATGATACCTTAACTAACGACATTGTTAGTTTTGATAAATAACCATTACCTAGGTAACTGACAGTAAATTGGACAATACCCGGCAGGAACTTTGGCTTGATTGATAAACATCAATTCAAAAATAAGTAAACACATTTAATTTGTGTTGTTTTATTTCAGTACATGACAATTGTAGCCTATGTAAATATGCATAATATTTAAGTCTAAAAAGTAGCCTTCAAAGCTATAAGAACATAAAACAAGAGGCTCAATGAGCCTAACCGCTCACATGAGGAACATTTTAGTTAGCTGTTTGTCACATGGTCTTTGAGCATAATTTTTTTTTTGATGTCAATTTGAACCTTAGGGGCATGTTTGGTAGGCTTAATGTAGGGGACCACTTGACATTGCTACATGCTTAATATGTAAGCTCTAGGCCTAGTGGTTTCTGAGGAGAAGATTTTTGAAGTTTTTTTTTTTTTCATTATAAGTCTATGGGGCTAATGGGCCCCGGGGCATGGCCAGTTTAGACCCCAGGGGCATGATTTGCACAATTAATGTAGGGGACCACTTGACATTGCTACATGCTTAATGTGTAAGCTCTGGGCCTAGTGAATTCAAAGAAAGTTTTTCCCATTGTTAGTCTATGCGAGCTATATGTTGCCATGGCAACACCAGTTTCAATCTGAACTGCCCAAAACATACTGCATCTTCTCCCCCAACCGAATAATGCTTCTCATGAAATTTAATCATGATTGACCAAGTGGATTTAAAGATATACTTATTTGAAAATGTGAACAGACGCCTGACGCCGGACCATTGGCATACTCACATGAGCCTTTGGCTCAAGTTAGCTAATAATACTAGGGGTTTCAGAGAAGAAGATTTTTTAAGCTTTTTTTTCCATTATAAGTCTATGAGGACTAAGGGGCCCCAGGGTGTGGCCAGTTTAGATCTCAGGGGCATGACTGGCACAATTTATGTAGGGGACTTCTTGACATTGCTACATGCTTAATATGTAAGCTCTGGGCCTAGTGGTTTCAGAGAAGATGATTTTTTAAGCTTTTTTTCCACTATAAGTCTATGGGGGCTAAGGGGCTCCGGGGCATGGCCAGTATAGACCCCAGGGGCGTGATTGGCACAATTTATGAAGAGGACCACTTGACATTGCTACATGCTTAATATGTAAGCTTTGTGCCTTGCAGTTTCAGAGAAGAAGATTTTTTAAGCTTTTATTTCCATTATAAGTCTATGGGGGTTAAGGGACCCTAGGGCGTGGCTCTGGGTCTAGTGGTTTCAGAGAAGAAGATTTTTTTTAGCTTTTTTTCCATTATAATCTATGGGGACTAAGGGGCCCCCGGGCGTGGCCAGTTTAGACCCCAGGGGCATGATTGGCACAATTTATGTAGAGGACCACTTGACATTGCTACATGCTTAATATGTAAGCTCTGTGCCTAGCGGTTTCAGAGAAGAAGATTTTTTTTTAAGCTTTTATTTCCATTAAAAGTCTATGGGGGTTAAGGGACCCTGGGGCGTGGCCAGTTTAGACCCCAGGGACATGATTGGCACAATTTATGTAGAGGACCACTTGACATTGCTACATGCTTAATATGTAAGCTCTGTGCCTAGCGGTTTCAGAGAAGAAGATTTTTTAAGCTTTTATTTCTATGGGGGGTTAAGGGACCCCGGGGCGTGGCCAGTTTAGACCCCAGGGGCATGATTGGCACAATTTATGTAGGGGACCACTTGACATTGCTACATGCTTCATTTGTAAGCTCTGGGCCTATTGGTTTCAGAGAAGAAGATTTTTTAAGTTTTTCACATTGTAAGTCTATGGGAGCTATATGTTGCCATGGCAACAAGAGTTTCCATCTGATCTGCCCCAAAACATAATGCATCTTTTCCCCCCAACCTGATAATGTTTCTCATGAAATTTAATCATGATTGGCCAACTGGCTTTAAAGATATACTTAGTTGAATATGTGAACGGACGACGGACGCCGGATCATTGGCATACTAATACCTCACATGAGCCTTGGGCTCAGGTGAGCTAACAAATATACACAGTTTTACTAGTAAAGTATGTCTAAACAAAGCCCCGTCATCAACAAAAACATCAATACAAAACAAACAAACACCGTTTTACTAGTAAAGTATGTAAACACAAAGCCATTATTTTGTATGTGACCTTAAATAAACATCAGAAAATAATTTTATTGCTTAAACAAGTGAGAAATTGGTTGGTTGAAAAAAATAATCAAACACTAGTGATTTGTATTCCATGAATCTTGATAAAAATTAATTTGCGGATCATCCAATCAAATTTATATTTTCAGGAATGGCTAACTTTTGCTTATTTTTGTGCCAATAATTTATACACCATTCACAAAGTTAACTCTTATCCTGCTGTTCACGACAACCCCTATCTTTGGAAACAGTGTAAATCCAGATCAGATGGCTTCTGAAGAAGCCATCTGATCAGGATCTACACTGTTTGACATTCAATTTATGCATTTGTAGGACTAAATTACATCAAGTAATCTGATTGGTTCAAAGTCAGAAATGGGTGTGGCTTAACTGAATATTCAGCAATAGAAGGGTTAAAACAATCATACCTAAGCAGGCACAACAACTGTAGGCAGTGTTGTATCAATATTGGTACAACATTGCACCAACACTGATGTGCTCAAACATCATCTGCCCAAGGGGAAGTTCCAACAAATGATAACAATATCAGCTTCATACTTTTTTTTGTTGTTTCAACTTTAGACATAAAATTCTCCATTTTGGTGAAAATTTCATGAAAACTGGACCAAAATTTCAGAAGTTTATAATCAACGTTTAAAGTTGGGCTGTATGTGTATTCCAGTATATGACATTTATTGTAGTGTAAGATTATAATTTGCAACATGTCTGTATACTTAGCATATCTGCCGGCCCCTGTAGCTCAGTCGGATGCGGGTCTGACGGGTGATCAGGGCGTTAGTTCGATACCTGCCGGGGTTGGCAACATTCTTTCATGGAGATTGATCATGAAATATTTTCTACAGTCATTCTCTCCCTTCCTCTGATTCAAGGCGAGTAGAACCACTACACCATGGAGGCTTCTAGAGGGAAAATAAGAAAAACATAAACAATTTGTCGTCTGCTGAATTAGCCCAGATAGTGGTTTTGGTTAAATACAAGGTCTTGGATATAACAGTTTAACTGGAGGAGCATCCATGATGTAGTGGTTAAGCTACTTGCCTAATACACAGGGGTCATAGGTTCGATCATGGGCTTCTCCAGACTTTCAGTTGAGTCTTGAAACTGAAGTCCCATAGCTGTTGGTGGGATGTAAAACTCAAACACACATATATTTATGGTCGGGGATGACATTGTTTTCCTCTGGAAACATTTCTAGTTCATGAACGAATTGATGATCGAACTTTTTTCAAACTTGGTGCATCATGTCATTGGAACCTACCAAAGATTTCATTGGATTTTGGTGGCCTTGATCTTATTTTCAAGGGCACAGATCCCCAAAGGATGTCAATTTAAGCTTTCTGCACCCTATCTCATGAACAAATTGGTAAAATTTGATCAAACTTGGTACAATATATCATTGAAACCTACCAGAGATTTGAGCAGAATTTGGTAACCTTGGCCTTGTTTACAATGTCACAGGCTCTGGAAAACTGTCAGTATTGGGTAAATAATGGCTTGTATGCACCCTGTCTCATGTAAGAATTCATGAATATTGGGCAAACTTGTACAATATAGATTGCAGCCAACAAAAAACTTGATTAGATTTCGATCATCAATTCGTTCATGAACTAGAAATGTTTCCAGAGGAAAACAATGTCATCCCCGACCATAAATATAATTTTAACACCCATTTAACCTTGAAAACTAGGTTTAGGTTACCAAAATCCAAGGTGCAAACAAGACATTTTTGACCATAAACTAACCGTTTTCGAGAGCTTGTGACCTTAAAAGGTCAAGATCACTAAAATCTTATCAAATCTTTGGTTGGTTGCCACCAACATTCATCAATTCTTAAATGAAACAGGCTGCAAACAAGCCATTATTTGCCCAAAACTGACAATTTTCAAGAGCCTTTGACCTTGAAATAAGGTCAAGGTTACCAAAATCTAATCAAACCTTTCGTAGGTTGCAATGATATATACATTTACATTGTTTATAGAGTGCAGATAAGTCAAGATTGACAGTTTTGGGGGCCTGTGCCCTTGAAAATAAGGTCAACTTCATCAAGGTCAGCAAAATCTAATCAAATATTTTGTAGGTTGTGATGATGTATTGTACCAAGTTTGACCAAATGTTTTCAATTTTTTCATGAGATAGGGTGCAGCCAAGCCAATCTCGACATTTTTGTGGGGCCTGTGCCCTTGAAAATAAGGTCAAGGCCACCAAAATCTAACAAAATCTTTGGTAGGTTGCAATGATAAGTGTACTAAGTTTGACCTAATTTCATCAATTCATGAGATAGGCAGCAGACAAGCCATTTCGGCCCAAAATTATCAGTTTTTGGAGGTCTGTGCCCTTGAAAATAAGGTCAAAGTCACTAAAACCTAATGACTATTTTCCCCCATGTTAGTGATGCAACCAAGTAAGTTTGGAAAGAATCCATCCATAAGTTTAGGAGATATAGTGCTTCAAACAGGCTATGCCAATGCCAGTGCCAATACTGTTGCAAATGGGATGGGCACCAAAAACAATATGTCCCCCTCCCCTTGGTGGGGGGACATAATAAATCTATGTTGGTCACAGTGAAAAAAAAGTACACACACAAAAAAAAAACACCCAGATATCTAATTACATCTAGCAACAAATGTAATTACAATTATGGCTTAAACGGTCATAAATAATGCTGCATTGTATACAGTAAACAAGAGCTCTGCAAGTGGGGCATTATATGCCTGTGGCAATTAGTAAGATGGAGCATACATATTCTGAGTTTTGTTCAAGTTTGTGGAATGTAACCAAGGAACAATACAGGTATGTGCTCCATATATTCTTACCTGGCATTATTAATAACCCTCAATGTCTCAAACAAGCTGTCTCTAACAAGTTTCATGGTCGGATTTATTTGGTGGCTCATAACCTAAAAATAATAATTATGTGCATAACTCTGGCAAAAAGTGGTGGACTGTAACCTTGAAATAATATATGCTGCTCCACATCACAGTCTAACTATACGTAAAGTTTCAGCTTCATCAGATGTAAAATGTGGGGGGGAACTATCCGGAAACATATGTTTAGGAAACTCTGTGAAAGGGGAATAACTCTGGTAATATTTGGCAGACTGTAACCTCAAAATAATATGCACTGTTCCAAATCATGGTCTTACTATAGGTAAAGTTTCAGCTTTAACAGATGCAAAATGTAGGAGCTATCCGGAAACGGAATGTTTAGAAAAATCTGTGAAAGGAGTATAACTCTGGTAATATTTGGCAGACCTTAACCTCAAAATAATATGCACTGTTACAAATCATGGTCTTACTGTATGTAAAGTTTCAGCATCATCGGATGTAAAATGTAGGAGTTATCCGGAAATAAAAAGTTTACAGAATTTTTCAAAGGGACATAACTCTATTATTATTTGGTGGATGGTAACCTTGAAACAACATGCGCTGCCACCCATCATGGTCTAACTATATATGAAGTTTCAGCTTAATCGGAGTAAAATGTACGAGTCATCCGGAAATGAAAAGTTTACAAACAAGAGGCCCATGGGCCACTACGCTCACCAGAGCTCAGGGGAGGCACTGGCCACTGGTAGTCATGTATTTTAACAAGAATATATATGGTTTAGGGGTGGGGATCTGTAAGGTTTCCAAGATATTGGGCCTTTTATGAAGTGGAGGGGGTGGGGCAAGGCTCTGATGCATCCCGGGGCCGCCAGGTTGGTGTCGCTGAATGCGTTTTATCATACGGAACAAGAATATATATGGTTTAGGGGTGGAGATCTGAATGGTTTCTGAGATATATGGCCTTTTATGAAGTGGAAGGGTGAAGCTGGGTCACAGCGCATCCCAGGGGGACCCAAGCTAGGTGTCACTGAATGTGTCTTATCATAAGGAACAAGAATATATATGGTTTAGGGTGGAGGTCTGTATGACCCAGTGTGTCCCAGGGGACCCCCATGTTGGTTTCACTGAATGTCCCTAATCATAAGGAACATGAATATATATGGTTTAGGGGTGGGGCTCTGAACAGTTTCTCGGATATATGACCTTTTGTGAAGTTGAGGGGTTGGACGTGGCCCCGGCGCACCCAAGCAGACCCTGAGGTTGGTGTCACTGAATGTGTCTTATCATAAGGAACAAGCGTATATATGGTTTAGGGGTGGAGATCTGTAAGGTTTCCAAGATATTTTGCCTTTTTATGAAGTGGAGGGCTTGGGCAATGCCCCAGCGCATACCGGGGGCCCCAAGGTTGGTGCCACTGAATAGGTCTCATCATAAGGAACAAGAACATAATATTATATTGTAAAGGGGTGGGGATCTTAATGGTTTCTGAGATATATGGCTTTTTACAAAGTGGAGGAGCTGGGGCAGGTTTCCGAGATATTGGGTCTTTTATGAAGTGGAGGGGCTTGGGCAAGGCCCCAGCGCATCCCGGGGGCCCCCAGGTTGGGGTCACTGAATGCGTCTTATCATAAGGAACAAGAATATAATTTATATGGTATATGGGTGGGGATTTGTAAGGTTGCCGAGATATTGGGCCTTTTTACGAAGCGGAGGGGGGTAGGGCAAAGCCCCTGCGCATCCCAGGGGGCCCCAGGTTGATGTCACTGAAAGCGTCTTATCATAAGGAAAAAGAATATATATGGTTAAGGGGTGGGGATCTTGATGGTTTCTGAGATAAATGGCCTTTTATGAAGTGGAGGGGGTGGAGCAGGGCCCCAGCGCATCCCAGGGGGGCCCCAGTTTGGTGTCACTGAATGTGTCTTATCATAAGGAAAAAGAATATATATGGTTAAGGGGTGGGGATCTTGATGGTTTTTCTTAGATAAATGGCCTTTTATGAAGTGGAGGGGGTGCAGCAGGGCCCCAGCGCATCCAGAGGGCCCCCAGGTTGGGGTCACTGAATGCGTCTTATTATAAGGAACAAGAATATATATGGTTTATGGGTGGGGATTTGTAAGGTTGCAGAGATATTGGGCCTTTTTACGAAGCGGAGGGGGGTAGGGCAAAGCCCCTGCGCATCCCAGGGGCCCCCAGGTTGGTGTCACTGAAAGCGTCTTATCATAAGGAAAAAGAATATACATGGTTAAGGGGTGGGGATCTTGATGGTTTCTGAGA
Organism: Lucinisca nassula; assembly: GCA_963580285.1. Classification (NCBI taxonomy): domain Eukaryota; kingdom Metazoa; phylum Mollusca; class Bivalvia; order Lucinida; family Lucinidae; genus Lucinisca; species Lucinisca nassula. The sequence continues at coordinate 61,910,899 of OY757025.1, forward strand.
TAAATGGCCTTTTTTGAAGTGGAGGGGGTGGAGCAGGGCCCCGGCGCATCCCAGGGGGCCCCCAGGTTGGTGTCACTGAATGTGTCTTATCATAAAGAACAAGAATATAATATATATGGTTTAGGGGTGGGATCTGAAAGGTTTCTGAGATACTGGGCCCTTTATGAAGTGGAGGGGGTGGGGCAAGGCCCGGGCGCATCCCAGGGTTGGTGTGTCTGAATGCATCATTCTTATCGTAAGGAACAAGAATATAATGTATGGTTTAGGGGTGGGGATCTTAATGGTTTCTGGGATATATGGCCTTTTATGAAGTGGAGGGGGTGGGGTAGGGCCCCAGCACAACCCCAGAACCCTCAGGTTGGCATAAAAGCATATGGCTGAAAGAAGTTTACTCAAGAAACACTTCTATAGAAGTTTTGTCAAAATATCTGCAAAGGCTTGGCAGTAAATGCCATTTTTCAATTTTCCCCATTATAAGTCTATGGAAACTCTAAGTTACCATAGCAACCAAACTAATGAGCCGATTTTCATTAAAAACATAAACTTTCAATCCCCCAGCCCGAGGATGCTACAGATGAAATTTGGGCTGAATCGGCCCAGTGGCTTCAGAGGAAATGTCGTTTGAAAGTGTTGACGTCACACGACATACGACGTCAGTTGACGACGGACAACTGCCTATCCTATAAGCTCCCCCGGAGCTTTAGGCTCTGGTGAGGTAAAAATTTCAAATAGATATAACTCTGTTATCATTTAGTGGACCATAACCTCAAAACAATATGCGCTGCCCCACATCATGGTCTAACTAGGAGCTTGATCGGATGTAAACGGTAGGAGGATTTATCCAGAAACGAAAAGTTTACAAAAAAAATTCAATGGGGCATAACTCTATTAATATTTGGTGGACCGTAACCTCGAAACAATACGTGCTGACCCACATCATTGTATAACTATCTATGAAGTTTCAGCTTGATTGGATGTAAACTGTAGGAGGAGTTATCCGGAAACGAAAAGTTTACAGATGGACAGACGAACGGATGCCAGGGTAGAACATACATGTAAAACGTCCCGTTTTTCAAACGGGCGTATAAAAAATAAGCATGGATTTCACAATCAATAATAATAAAACTAATACATGTTATAACACACTTCAGTGCAAAGACTAAATTTCAGAATTATAGGCCCAACAGTTCCTGAGAAATCTTTGATGAAAAAAACAGTTTAACAGACAAACACACACACAAACAAATGGAAAAGACAAAAACAATATACCCCCATGGCATACTACATGTATTTATGCCGGGGGTATAACTATCTGAGGGTCACTGATGAGGCCTAATTGGCAGAGGCTTGCTAGACTGGCCAAAAAAACTTGTACACTCCCTATTTCTGTTGTGTATTCCTCAATTCCAAAGGATAACATATTTCAGATGCAAAAGAGACAGATAAATATTAAATGTGACACCATGTCAAAGTCATCATTTGTTAGTTTTACTTTCATTTTACATTTATTTTAAGCTGATTTTTTGCCCTGTCAAATTGCTAAAATCAAGGAGCTTCCAGGGGCTTATCCCCCTTGGCCCCCACCTGGGCTTTGCCCTGCACCCTCGGTGGTCCCCAAGACTCCGGGCCTGTTTTCAGGATTTTGAATTCTGGATAATTTCACCCATGGGTATAGGAGGAGTAGTCGTTTAACAATTTTTCTTTTTTTGGCTCTGGTGTCCATGTTGTTAATCAGAGCGGAACACTTTTAGCTATTTAGTACAGGGTCACCTAAGCAACATTTCGATGAAGTTTGAACTAAATTGGACAAGGGGTATGGGGCAAGTAGTCATTTAAAGATTTTTTTTATTTTTTGGTGAAGAGCCATCTTGGCAACATTCCTATGAAGTTTAAATGGAATTGGCCCAAGGGTTTAGGAGGAGAAGCAGTCTTTAAAGCAAACTGTTGATGAAGGACGAAGCACGAGGGACATCAACTGATCACAATACTGTAGCTCACCATGAGCACTTCGTGCTCAGCTAGGTGCACTAAAAAGATGTGCAAGTGGGAACATCTCTTTAACCCTGGCATTTTCTTTTTGATGGAAGGGCTTGAGAAACCATTTTATCTCAGTGCCGGGTAAAAGTCCCTCAAAATCAGAAGCAATGTATGCAAAATGACATAAACAGTGTTGACGGGGATGTAAAGCCTCAACACAAACAAGCACAATGCACCAGATATTTGTAATCACATGGAATTTTTTTCTTCTTTTGGCTTTTGGTTTTGGTTTAATGTCCCTTTCAAATTTATTTAATTTATTTCAAGCCAATCAGAGGTGGACAAAAACCAAAGCATCCAATGAAAAACCACCTGACTTTCCATTGCAGGAAAATTCTTCAAAATTTCACTTGTCCTGCATGACCAAGGGCATGCATTGTTTTGTAAACTGAATAGGGAGGAGGCAAAATTTTCACTTGTCCTTCAAAAATCTTACTTGTCATAGCAAGTGGACAAGTGAAATTTTCCGGCCCTGGCTTAATTGGTAGTGGCGTCTCATATGTGTCCCCTGCGAGGCTTGAACCCACAGCAATGAGAGACTTTATGATTACTAGACAGCAATCTAACCCACAAGGTCACATACATGTAGGCCCGCTCCACAGGGAAATGTATCATCTGGGGTTTTATGTTAAGAAATAATTTCTCCAAACAAATTTATCATGATTAATGCATACTATTAGAGGGCAAAATGTGATACAGCAACTGGTGAAGACGAAGCAGGCATCATGGCTACAGATAAGGAACTTCTTTCATCCGAAAGTACCATAAAAATACTAAAAATTGGGATGCCTTGAGGACTTCCTGTAATTCTCCTAAAATTTTAACAAATTTGTTTCATGATCCAGCAAGGAGTCCAAAAGGTGCAAAAGAAATGGCAATCAGTGTAGACCCTGATCAGACTGCTCCTTCTGGGTCTGCACTGTTTGCTTAGGCCTATCTGTCCCTATACTTAGGATCATTACGGTAATCATATTATCTTATTTCTGCGTGAAAACGTATGCTTCTAATGAGTACTGAAAACATATGTTTTCTTGCAGAAATAATTAAAACTAGATCGTGCAGTCGATGGTATACCATCGCAAATACCCGCGATGTTGGGGTCAAGGTCACAAAAAAGTAGCCCACTGCCATCTACATACCATGTACTATCCACACGCAAAGTTTCAAAAGTGTAACTTCAGTGGTTGCAGAGGAGATCCATTTACAAGAATGTGACAGACGGACAGACAGACAGACTGACGACCACTCAACTCTGGTAGGAAAACAATATACCCGATTTTGCTTCGAAAAAGCAGGTGTAATAATATTTGGGTACCCACTGTCATCTGGCGCTGTGACTGGAGGGCATAAATATTATTGGTACATCTATCCAATAATATGAGATATAATTACAAATTCTTAATAAAACATGGTTAGGATACAATTACGCCACTAACTCTTCATAACAGTAACACTATTCATTATAAATACATGTACCATGGTTTAAGACGGATCTAAAAATGTATAGATACCGTATTCCTCCCATTCAGCACCCCTGCTCCTATAAGCGACCCCCTCACTGGTTTTCCAAGAACAAATTAATAAGCGCCTCTTCTGCTGTCAGAGGAAAAAATATTTTGGCTTACCTAAAGTAAAGATTAGCCTTTCAATCATCCCCCTATCTGTTGTAAATTGTATCATGCAAGGTAAATCTACCCACTCCTGCTCTCACAGAGTGTCTGTGTTGACCACTTGGTACCTTACATGTCATGATTCCACCATATTCTAATGGAAAACTACCGCATGTAATGGGTTTTAAATCCTATGTTCTGGTAAGTGTTTTGTCTCTAATAAGCGCCCCCTCTTTTTCCATTTTTTAAGCACCCAGGGCGTTAAATGGGAGGAATATGATAATAATTACAAAACAATCATTCTCCTTTATAATCTCTATATATACAGGATAAAATATATATGCCCGCTGCCATTGGCGGGGGCATAAAAATGGGATTTTTGCAAACAATGAATGCACTGATCAGATGTTGCTTACTATGGCATCTGAAAAAGGCCTGCACTGTTTACATTACGTTAGCCCTATTTAGCATGGCGTGGCGCCATGCCCCTTTTCTCAAGCATCATGCCCTTTTTCAGTGCCATGCCCTTTTTCAGATAGAGTAAAGGTTGCCCTACATTTTGGACCCAAAATCACTGAAATTGACCAAAAAATAACAAAGTTATGCCTGTTTAAATAAGGACTATATTAGATACCTTTTTAGCAATAAATTGTTGCCTTTTTGATGGTCCACCTTTATGGTTTATGGTTGACTGAAAATCCCGTTTATTGAACTTAATTATATCACTTTAAGAAGTCATAACTGTGTTTTGATAACAAGTGTGGGTGGCACCAATTATGGTTGACTGATAACCCCCCTGTTTATTTAACTTAATTATATCACTTTAAGAATCATAACTGTGTTTTGATAACAAGTGTGAGTGGCACCAATTAAACAAATGGAGTGTGAAAGTGTGCCTGACCAGTGTCATGTCAGTATTTATGTGTATTAGAGAATGGGAACTGTGGGCCAAACATGTTCCAAACTTATCTTGTCTTTTTTGTAGCAGTAATCAGCTTGCTTGCAAAACTGAAACTTCTTGTCACCAATGGTTAATATGACATAATTATCTCTTCACTTAGCATAAAAAGACAGGCAGTATAATTTAGCGCTGAAGAGTGAGTGTTTGAGTTTTACGTCTCACCAACAGCTAAGGTCATACAGAGATGAGACCTCGGTTTAAAGACTCATTCGAAAGTCTGGAGAAACCCGGGATCGATCCTGCGACCCCTGGTTTACAAGGCGAGTAGCATAACCACTACACCACGGAGGCTTCTTTAGCGCTGAAGACAAAGAGCAAGAGAAGGATCTTTTTATTTCAAGTTGAGAGATGTGCCCTTTTAGCAAGGTTACACGGCTGTTCGTATTTAAAGTGCCCTTTTTACATATTTTTGTGTGCTGAAAGTGCCCTTTTTCCTGACAAGCACCATGCCCTTTTTAGGAGCTGGGGGAAACACTATTTGTACCAAATGGAATCTTCCTCCTTATATATAGCAGGAGTCCATTTCAAAATTTAGGGGTGTCAGGTTGTGTTTTCATCAAAATTTACTTGAAAAATGGCTGAACTTTTAGCAAACAGTAAAGGCCTTGATCAGACCCCGCAAAAGTGGCGTCTGATCTGGGCCTGCACTTTTTGCCAAAGTACATGTACCTGTTACCAAATGGTTAATGGAGGCTTTTCTAATTTTGGCTTGAAAAGGTATATTGTGTGTACTCATTAGCATTGCCTCAATGAATACACACAACATTCCTTTATTTTACAAAAGAATGAAAAGATATCCTTCCTGAAGTCAGAGCTTTATATGCATCATTGCCTGGCACTTTAACTCATTTAGTACCAGAAACCCCAAAACGAGTACAGTGGCAAACAGTGCAGGTCTAGATCAGACGCCGCAGAATGCGGCGTCTGATCAGGGCCGCCAATGTTTGCTGAAAGTTCAGTCATTTTCCAAATCAATTTTGAAGAAAACACAACCTGACAACCCTAAATTTTGAAAGGGACTCATGCAATATATACTAGAGAAAGTGACCAGTGGGTCACGTATACCCCCGGCCAGCATCACCCTCTGATATATCTTTCGAGCTTGTATGTAATATGAATGAAGTCAAGAAGCTATAAGAATCTATAAATGTGCTTGTAAAAGCTAAACCAAACATAAAATTTCTAAATGGACCAAGGGAGTGAGGGCATCAAATAGAACACACAGGCATCTATAAATTTTGACATAAAACTTTAACCAAATGTAAAATTTCTAAGTCCGTGACCTTGAGGTCAAGGTCACCATGACCTTGAGGTCAAGGTCACCATGGGTGGGGGAATGGACATGATACATGAAATCATTTATCAAACATGAAGAGAATCTAAGATGTGGTTACAGAGATATCAGCCATGAAAAAGGTTTAACACAAAACTTTGACGTAAAAGTGGATTAACAGACAGACAGACAGCCCACCCAGGGGCTTGACCCAGAGGCTTAGATATTCCATATGAAAGGTAATGCTATAGAGATATCCTTTACCAAACATGAAGAGAATCTAACATGTGGTTACAGAGATATCAGCAATGAAAAAGGTTTAACACAAAACTTTGACGTAAAATTAGATGAACAGACAGACAGCCCACCCAGGGGCTTGACCCAGGGGCTTAGATATTTCATATGAAAGGTAATGCTATAGAGATATCCTATACCAAATATGAAGAGAATCTAACATGTGGTTACAGAGATATCAGCAATGAAAAAGGTTTAACACAAAACTTTGACGTAAAATTAGATGAACAGACAGACAGACAGCCCACCCAGGGGCTTAGATATTCCATATGAAAGGTAATGCTATAGAGATATCCTGTACCAAATATGAAGAGAATCCAACCTGTGGTTACAGAGATATGAGCAATCAAAAAGGTTTAACGCAAAACTTTGACGTAAAGGTTGACGAACGAACTAACGAACGAACGAACGAACGGACGGAAAGACGAAAACTATATACCCCCCTGACATACTTCGTATGCCGGGGGTATAATAAGGAGGAAGATTCCATTTGGAATGAAAAGGGTTAACCCTCAGTAGTTTGAATTGCCCCTATCTCAAACTAATTTTCATAGACCCAAAGGTATTCAAGCTATAGACATTCAAAATTCATTTGGAAAATGCCTGAACTTTTTGCAAACAGTGTAGGCCTTGATCAGGCATCTGACATTGGCCTGCAATATTTGCCAAATATCTGTTTTGGGGTTTCTGGTACAAAATGGGTTAATGTTATATGTACATATAATGACACTGCTAACAACATTAGTTATATGACAAAATGCACGGGCCTCCGTGGCCTCCTAGTGGGTAACAGCGCTGACCCTAAATCACTAGATCTCTCACCGCTGTGGGTTCGAGCCTGGCTCGGGTCACATGTGAGACGCCAAGTTCTGCAATCGAAGGGCAGGTGGTTTTTCTCCATGTACTCCAGTTTTTGCCCACCTCTGATTAATGATCGGCTCAATATGAGTGAAATAATCTTGGAAGGGCCATAAAACCAAAACAAACAAAAAAAAAAAATATGGTAAAATGCATATTATGAGTAAAGAGGTGTGAACTCGGGCTTATACACAGAATACTTTGTGGCTGATCCAACCAAATATATTTGCTTTCCTTCATATGAAAACTGCAAGAGACCATGATGTAGATTTTTTGGTACTTGATCCCCTGGCACAGGTATACCAAAGCAGCGACAAAGTTTTACTAACAAAGAATAATCATCCTTAGTCTTCTGTTGATAATATATTGCCCAAACTTTCTCTGGACCCTCTGCAACAATTCTGGCCACATTGCTTTTCTTAACACACATATCGATTTCACTGGTCTTGAAGGGTTTTGCACTTTTAAGTTGTTCACCTATAAATTCTTCATATTTTCCTTCCCTTAATTTATTGAGATCAGTAAGTCTTACATCCCGTTCTAAATTAGTTATTCTGTGTGTGTTAAATAACTCAACCAGGTAATCCTCATCTCTATTTGATCCTTCATATGCTTGTCTATAAACCCTTGAAACATCTGGTATCAACATTTCACTATTTGACAAATTTAAATCTGAAATCTTCCAACCATCCCATGCCCTACTTTTACTGAAGAATTTCTCCTTTCCTTTTATTCCTTTCCAAAACACTGACATTTTCATCAAGAATCCCAGCCCAGGGAACTCCCCAACCCTGTACACAACAGACTGTTTGGATGATGTTCTTTCAAAACCATGGAAGTTGAAAGTAGAAACACCCAGAAGTGAATCATCATTTTCCAAAACTGGTAGTAGCTGGGCAAGAAAATAAAGAAAATCAGGTGCAAGTATGAGCTCTTCTTCTAAAACTATGAAATACTTGGAATGTTGGTACATATAACAAACTTTTTCAATTGCCTTAATCATTTGTTCAGGATAGGATTTGCTACTAGCCAGACTTAAATTCTTGAAACCAAAGAGACCAGCCAGGTCAGCATGCTCAGGAAACTTTTCATCCCAAGTGACAACAATATTGTTTAAGTTCACACCTGGCTGCATAACAGTAGTTTCCATAGTTTTAACAAGAGCATTATGATTTAGTCCTGGGATGATAATAATTGGAGAATGAAATATAGGATTGTCTTCCAGATTCTCATCAACCAAGCCCACTGGTTTTATAGGTGGATTATCAACATATGTTGCATCACAGAATTCTCCATACCCATCATATTTCTTACAAAAACCCCTTCTTGCATCATTACGGGACACTTGGGGATCAGGAATTATTTCACTGCCTTCAATAATACTTGGAACACAGAGTGAGTCCCTAATGGGATCAGGCCAATCAGCATCCATTGCAACGTAACTGATCTTTTCCAAATTTGTAAAACCTTGAATACCCTTTTGAGACACAAAATACCAAACATCTCTAAACTTCAGATTCTGAACCATACTACTGCCTAGTCGATTAAGAAGTTCTTTAGTTTCAAAACTTAGTTTTCTAGAAGCATCATCAAATGACACAGCAATAATAATATCTCCATGTTCTAAACCTTCCAAAAACGTTTCCAGTTCTGAACTATCTTTTTCATAAGTATCAAAATGAGCAACATGCTTTACTTTAAAGGTTTGCTGGTATACAACAACAAGATTCATTCCTCTTCCAGCATGGTTTAAATCCTTTTTCATAACCATAAGTCCATTCACACATATTTCTGGATATTCATCACTACCTTTGCCAGTGTATACCATGACAGGGAAACTCTTTTCTGAACAAGGTTTTGGAACAGCACAATTTTCCAGTATATTCCCATACTCGAAATTTGAGGCTGTTATCTTAGACAATGTGTCTTGAACAGGATTAACTGGTCCAAGAGGAAGAGAAAAACAGCCAGTTTTCTCAATGGTGTTACTGTATCGCTTTTCACCTCTGATGTTTCTGTATTCTATTGCATGTCCTTGTTGCAATCCTTTCTGTCCTATGATCATATAAGCGTCTCGAAAATTAAGACTGTCTGCTTCTTCACTGCCAAAAACCTTCAACCATTTTCTGCTTTCTTCAGTTAAGCTAACTGCAGATTCATCAAAGCTAGCAATAATTATCAGATGCCCTTCTTGTATGTCTTTTTCAGCAAACTCTCTAAAATCATCATCATAAATATAAGTATCGAATGATTTAGTAGCTAACACTTGTAGAGTTTCATCATTAATTATAGCTACATTTAAACCTCTGTGTACGTTTTCTTTTTTTGGACTTAGTATCACTTGATTCTGAAAACACACTGTAGGCCCTTCCTTATTTTCAAACCCAGTTTTAACGTAGAATGAAACCTGGTTGTAGAAGCATTTGACACCACAGGATCCAGTTGAATAGTTTCTCATACCTGGCACATCAAAAATTTCTCTTGATTTGGGAATGCGTACTAACACAGTTGCTAAGTACATCATAGCCAACAAAAGACATATCAACAATAAAATCTTTCTACAACTAAATTGTCTTCGACACTTCCTTCCTAATCCCATGTTGTTGGTGAGAAAACACTTGGCCAAATAAACACCCTATGGTGCACACTCTATTAGTACATGTGTATAGATCTGTTTAATACTGAAACTATAATCAGTTATCTGTCAGAGTGGTCAATCTGAAGATTTTTTTTAAAATACACCGGCTGGACTTTGCTTCCCTTCCTTTTCACTTTCTGGTTTTCTGCACGCTGGACATTCACTGACGGAAAAAGCGTGAAAAATGTGATGGTGAACCGGGAGCCACCGAAAGGAAAGGTTAAGGCCATTTGCATAATGATGCGTAGCGAAAAGAAAAATCTGAATAATTAACGGTAAAATAAATCACCCTGAATGTATGATATATCTAAGCAAATAAATAAAGAATTAAACATTTGAGTAAATGGGGGCACCTTTCTGTCAGATTAATCCATTATCTTGTCTTTGATGGCAACCATTCACTTGCGCCAATTGTCGTAAAATGTAAACAAAAAAAAAAAACAAAAAAAAATCAATCAAAACTGATCAAATGAAGATTTATATCAGAATTACGTTCTTGTTAACAATAATTGTTCATTTAGCAAATTCTAGATGTAAATTTAAGATGAATGATTCAGCCTATGCCGTAAAGGGCGGTACGATATCCACAAGGTTAACAGAACAGAACAGAATATTTTTTCTTATTGTTGAATAGTATTATTATATAATCTAAGACAGCCTAAATGAGGACAGGTGTATCATTATCTACGAATAACAACCTATTGCTGTTGTAACTGCTTGGTTAACTAAAGGTTGACAAGAGGTTTTAAATGATGTCTGGGAATGTGTGGCGGCTGCAAAAAGCCTCCTTGCCCTACACCATATTAGTGTAGTTTATATTTTCTTGTCCTTTGGGATTATTGATTCCATTGTGAAATTTTGAAAATATTTTGAGGGTCACTGATGAGGCCTAATTGGCCGAAACTAGCTAGTCTGACCCAGAAAACATGTACACTCCATATTTTCCAATTGTGTGGTGTATTCCTTGCTTTTAAAGGATAACCCCTTTATAGAACATATTTAAAGGTGTAGGGCAACAGATGCAATGTATTTGTATAGGCGTATTTTCGTAATGATGGACAAGCATATGGTTGGGGGCATAGTGTTTTGCAAACACCATTTCTAGTTTTATGTAATGTTGGTCGGTACTTGATGCTCTGTCTCTGGTTTGGCCCATCGGAGTCTAAATGTTTGTTTTCTTTTGCTCCAGCATTTCAGTGGTTTCTTGCTGTCGAGTCCTCGCCGTTGTTTCATCTCTGTGGTTGGTTGATTTTTGTGTTCACGGAGATATCGCTTATACTATTTTGTTTTGGATAGCCAATTGGTCATTTTGTGGGAAAGTAACTGTCCTTTTGGCTTTCCGCTAGTGATGTTTCCATTAGGGTCTAGTTGTTTAATGTTTGTGTTTCTTCCCCTTGGCGTCTCTGATGGGAGCTGTGGGTTAACGATTGTGTCGATTCCTGATCATTACCCTTACGTCTATTTTGCCCATCGGAGTCAAACTGTTGGTTTTCTTTTGCTCCAGCATTTAAAGTGGTTTCTTGCTTTCGAGTCTTCACTGTTGTTTCACCTCTGTGGTTGTTCGATTTTTGTGTTCTCGGAGACGTTGCACTGATGATGCGACAGAACAAATTATTTGTCTAAATCGCGACGGAAGTAAGAATGAGGTTTGCGTAAGCACTTAAGAAACGAGAAACCATGCAGAAAAAAACACACTGAGCTGAAAGATGTCACAGTAAGCCCAGATTACACAATAAGATAACGGCATATGAATGACCAAATGAAAGGTGGATAAACTTTACTTAGTGCTAGTCAAGTTAAAAACTAGTCATTCTTGTTTCAGTGTTAACAGTTGCAAGAAAGACGTGGCAAATAAAGATGAAAAAAAAAATGTTCACGCCGAAGTCTATCCATCGGATTCTATAAAACTGTTGGTTTTCTTTTGCTGCAGCATTTCAGTGTTTTCTTGCTTCCGAGTCCTCACCGTTGTTTCATCTCTGTGGTTATATTTGAGTTTTGTGTTCTCGGAGATGTACGTTGCATTGATGAGTTAAGTAGCATTCGTGCGGACTGAACAAACCATTTGTCTAAATCGCAACGGAAGCACATTTTCATACTTTTCGCCGCCATCTTGTACACTGTTGTACCAGAGAAACCAAAGCTTTGGTCTGGTTTGGTCAGCGAAACGTGGTAGCTCAGGGGTAAGTGCACTTGCCTCTTATGCCAAAGGCCCCAGGATCGATTCCCGGCGGCGGTAATTAAATTGCTGGGTCCGAACATGCTCCAGTGGCATCATTTGCAGGGATGAATTCCACAAAGTGCACCGTCCTTCGGATCGGGGCGTTAACTGGAGGCCCCCTTAGCAGGGAGAACCATCCCTATGCAGGTTAAAGATCCCTACCGCAATTACATGACTATGTAGGCTTTCATCCTGCAAATCTGGAGTGTACATTGTATGTGATGTACACACGCCGAAAAAAACCGCGAGGGCATAGGCAAAGAAAGTGACGTCACGACTTTCCCACCATTGTACCAGAGGTCGATCGATCAATAGGTTATCTATGGGGCGTACACTAATATCCGGAAAATGTCCGGGAAAATGCGGGTAATGATGTGTTATCCCTAATGTCTCGACTTCGGGTCGTCAGAAATTAATAAAATTAGTATCAAATAACATTTTAAGCTCCATTCTAAAATATTATAAAATAATAGTTATCATTTTTAACATTTAAGGGGTCCATTGTCCGGGAAATTCCCTGATCGTGTCCTGGATGTTGAGGTATTGGTGCGTTATCCCTAATACCTCCACTTTTGGTGGTCAGTAATTAATAAAAGTAGTATCAAATAAAATTTTAAGCATCATCCTAAAGTATTATTAGAAAATATTTTTTTTATTTTTAACATTTTAGGGGTCCATTTTTAAGTTCATTTGTCCGGGAAATTCCCGGATTGTGTCCTGGATGTTGGGGTAGCTTTGCGTTATCCCTTTCATTTCTTTCGGCATACCCAGATATCCATATATTTAGATTGTTTTCTTGTGGTATCCTGGGTGCTCATTATAAGCGCCTCATTGAGGCGATTCTTATGAGTGCACATAGCATAACTTTATTGTCATTAAGTGATCTTAATTATGTCTAAAGAGCTGACACTAAGAACTACCCACATCTCTAACAAATTGCCATGGTCCCAAATATGTTCGAGTTATTGAAGTTCGGCTGAAGAACACCTCCAAATGTAAGCTTTCCGATCCGGTGAGCTTTTCGTATAAATATGAAGCTTAACAACTATATGTTATGCACTCTCTTAGTTTTATAATATGGACTTTTCATATTTGAGTTTAACGACCAAGTCAACTCTGTTCATGACATATCGAGTCGGCTAGCTTTACTTACCACCACCATTCCTAGAAGACATACTTTGGTTAAGCAGTACAGTGCAGAAACAGACAACTGCCCTTGTTGAATCTGTGGAAGGGATAGGATAACCTTAGAAAATAGTTCAAGATAAATCGAAACGTTATTAAATGCGAAAAGTTCAAACCACGACGAAATTTAGCCGCATCCATTTCTGGCTGGCGATGAATTTGAGTGATTCTACGGGCCATTAATTATCTAACGAGATTAAACATCGTGTTAAGTAACTTGCTTTAACTCATAATAAGTTGACGCGTGCTTCATGCCCGTATTGAAATAAAAGAAAGTTACTTCCACGGCTTTTGAAGGGAAAAATGGTCAAATTGATATTTTCCAAGGCGGTTCTTCTGTGGCGATTTGTTTATGTTGTTGTTTGTTACTTACTGTGTGTATCACTTGTGTCTTTTTATTTTGGATGGCCATATGGCCATTTTGTGGGAAAGTAACTGTCCTTATGGCCTTCCTTTGTTTATGTTTCCATTATGGTCTGGTCGCTTAATGTTTGTGTTTCTTTCCCTTTGGTGTCTTTGATGCGTGGAGTAAGTTAATTGTATCGATTCCTGATCTTTGTTTTGCTTCTATTTTGAATGAATGCTGTTATTTTGTTGGTTTGAATTGAGGTTAAATATCCCCGTCAACACAATTTAGTTCATTTTTGAGGCATTGCTTCCAATTTTGTAGGACTTTACGTTACGATAACACACCCGTGCGACATAGTGCATTTTTTCCACATCTCCAAATAAGGTGTAACTATGCCAAATTTAGTGACACAGAGGCCTTTCTGATATTTAATCTTCATCAGTGTGTCTTAACCCCAAAGTTCTGAAACCGAAACGGATGATGGAAAAGTCCCGGCAAACACAGCACCCCCCCCCCCCCCCCTCCGAGCACACACCGACCGACGCAGATCATGAGACAGGTCAACTGGAGGCATCAGGCAAGAGACGCCTACACCAGGACTAATAGGAGTCCCCCACCGAGCCAACATCAGCAAACATGGCCCACACTTCACGGAAGTCCCGGGCATCAGGAAGGAGATATTGAGTATACTGAGAATTTTCAACCCTAAAATGAAAATTTTCCGATAAAACAAGAAATTCCACATTATTCTTTTTTCTTCTCTAAACAAAGACTGTAGGAACTCCATAGAACGGCGATACGGTTTCAACGAGTACCTATAACCTATGTTTTTGAGCAGAAATGAGAAACAAATGTATGTCCCTGTTAACGCCAGTTTGACTAAACAAAATTCCAAAATACCAAAAGCAAAATACCTGAATGTATTGATACCATGATTTGCTGTGATAATCGTAAGTGCAAAATTTTGTTTCATCGAATATGTTTAGGACTGAATTCCTCAGAAAATCAATGACAGTGAGCAACATGTGTGGCATCATTGAAAGTCATGTAATGACCACCCATGCAAATCTAACTTTATATAGAGAGAGAGTAGGATTTACACGGGTGTGCATTATTTTTTTCGTATTTCCTAAAAAACATGGTTTGTGTTTTGTCAATAGAGAAAAGTGGGGTTTACAGTAAAACATGATATAATTCAGCAGCAAATAATTGGCGATGTCCTTCTTGTGATCAGCAACATATCATTTTACATTTGAAAGCTGTGTAATGATCATCCCTGTAAACGCAACTTTATATAGAGAAAGTAGGATTTACACGGGTGTGCATTATTTATTTCTAATTCCTCAAAAGCATGGTTTGTGTTTTGTCCACAGAGAAAAGTTGGGTTCGTTCGTCGATATATAAAGATTGGGTACAACATAAATGTTATAAAACAGACTGCATGCATGGTGGTTAACCCAATCACGGTTGGCAACTTTGCCTCCTTCTCTGATTGCACACCGGTGGGTCGGGTTTAAGATTATATGACGGTTCCAGAGTAAAAACATAAATGGAATTTTATTTTATTTTAGTATGCTTTATGTTGGTTGGCGCCTGATGCTCCGTCTTTGGTCGGGCCCCTCGGAGTCTAACTGTTGGTTTTCTTTTGCTCCAGCAATTCTGTTGTTGTATAATGTCGAGTCCTCTGCCTTGTTCCATCTCTGTAGCTTTTTTATACCCTCGGCATACGAAGTATGTGGGGGTATATATTTTTCGTCCTGCCGTTCGTACGTCCGTCTGTCCGTCCGTGTGTCCGTCTTTCCGTCCGTTAACATTTTGGATAAAGTTTTGCGTCAAAGTTTCTAAGAGATTGTATCTTCTGAACCCTTTGATAGATTTAGTTGATACTTACATTGAAGTTACATACTGGTCCAAAGATTTCATTGATGCAAGTCCCACCCCTAAAAGTGACCTTTAGGTCAAGGTCACAGACTTAGAAATTTCACATTTGGTTAAAGTTTTATGACAAAGTTTATAGATGCCTGTATGCACAAATTCAGTTGATACTGTACTTGCATCAATGTTGCATGCCAGCCCAAACATTTCATGATGTATGTCCCTTCCCCTACCTGCGGTGACCTTGACCTCAAGGTCACGGACTTAGAAATTTTACATTTGGTTAAAGTTTTATGACAAAGTTTATATATGGCAGTATGTTCTTAACTCTACTACAAATTTAATTGGTATTTGCATCGATGTTTCATACCAGTCCAAAGATTTCGTTGATGCATACCCCTACCTGCTGCTTCAGTTTCATTGATGCCCCCAACCCTTCAGTAACTTTGATGTCCTCACTCCCTTGGTCCATTTAGAAATTTTATGTTTGGTTTAGCTTTTACAAGCACATTTATAGATGCTCATAGCTTTTCAACTTCTTCATTTACACTTTTATACAAGCTCCAAAGATATATCAGAGGGTGGCGCTGGCCCGAGGGGGTGGGTGTACGTGACCCACTGGTCGCTTTCTCTAGTTATTTGTATGTTCTCGAAGATGTTGCACTGATGAGTTAGGAAGCCTTCATGCGGACTAAACAAAATTAGAGTCTACCGCGATAGAGGTAAGGGCGAGGATTATGACCATGTAAAATCGATTTAAGCCCCCACCCACCCCAGTGGAATTCTTTCAACTGACCGTTCCTAGGCGGTTCTTCTGTTGCGGTTTATTTATGTTGTTGTTTGTTACTTACTATGAGTATCACTTGTGTCTTTTTATTTTGGATGGCCATTTGGCCATTTTGTGGGAAAGTAACTATCCTTATGGCCTTCCTTTGTTTAGGTTTCCATTATGGTCTGGTTGCTTTATGTTTGTGTTTCTTTCCCTTTGGTCTCTTTGATGGGTGGAGTAAGTTAATTGTATCGATTTTTGATCTTTGTTTTACTTCTTCTTTACAGTGATACATGGTATTAGTCAGCAGCAAATAATTGGCGATTTCCATCTTGTGAACGGCATCATGAGTGACATCATGTTAAACTTGAAAAGTAGAAGTAAAACAAAGTGCTGAATCTGCCCACACACGAGTACTGGTACACCGCTTGGAAGGACTAAGACTGCCCAGGCAAAGCGGTGTGAGTCAGATCGTCCACGCATATAAGCCTTCTGGTATCATTGGACGGCAGGGCTTGATATGTCATTTCACCTCAATGTCGGGTAAAAGTCCCACAAAACTGGTAGCAACGTCTCCAAGACGACCTAAATAGTGTTGACGGGGACAATGGCTAGTTGAAGTTGCTGTCAAGTGCAACACTGTGAAAATCAGCGAAATTCACAAAATCCCTGAGTGGTAAAAGGTTGATGAAGAAAATCCCAACTGACCAAAATATTTTTTTTTTTTCATCATATTATTGCAAGAAACAATATACCAGATATAATTCATGCATTTTAGACTAAAATTCAGTTTGTTCCCAGATTTCAGTTAACCCTTTACCACTCAGATACGTGATTTTACGTGTCTGCACCACCCCACCCCCCCCCCCCCCCCCCATTTTAAGCCCCAGAAGCACCTAAAATCTGCATTTCTACCCCTGGATAGTTATGTTTGCTTTAGGATTTGTTATCTCCAGACTTTCGGATGAGTCTTTAAACCGAGGTCCCGTCTCCGTATGACCTTAGCTGTTGGTGGGACGTAAAACTGAAACACTCACTCACTTTAGGATTTGTTGGGCAAAGAAGTGACCTATTTTTTCGCGCGCCTCCCCACTAAAAATATTGGGGGGGGGGGGGGCTCACATCCCGAAAAATTTGGGGTGTATGGCCCAACCGGCCGCTAAAATTTATATCTGAGAGTGTCTTGGGTCAAAAAATGCCTGAAAATTGATGCTGATGAAACATGCTGCAAACAGTGAAAATGGCCAGTGCCAAACACCTTAATTGTTGCCTTGACAGCTGTGTGAAGATTAAAATGTGGTCAAAAATTCATGTGCAAACACACTTTTTGCCAACTTTGAGATGCCCCCTCTTTACCATGACAACAATGATCAAGTCATGAAAGGTTGCATTTGAAAGGCTACTGCCCAATGAACATTCATACCGAGTTTGGTGTAAAACAGACCATCCATTATGAAACAATGGCTAGTTGAAGTTGCTGTCAAGTGCAACACTGTGGAAATCAGCGAAATTCACAAAATCCCTGAGTGGTAAAGGGTTAAGATGATTTGTTTTAGAAAAAAAAATGCAAAAAATAAATTAGAAACTATATTATTTAATATGCATAAATAAATATTATAAAATTACAGTAATAATAATAAAACAGGAAAATGAAGTATTAATGCCGGCTTAATAAGCTTTATAATATTGTGGGCCGAGTTTGTTATGTGCCGAGTTTGTATGGGCCGAGTTGGTTATGTGCCGAGTTGGCCATGTGCCGAGTTTGCTATGTGCCGAGTTGTCCCGATACCGTCCTGGTGTATAAATGTCATTTGACGCAGTCTCCCTATTTGGTGACAAGAAGAGACAAGAGGTGACAAGAAGTGACAAGAAGTGACAAGAGCTATTTTATGGTGACAAGAAGTATTAAAACGCATTTGCGACACTTTCAACAGTAAAATATGATATATTAAACATTTTTGCAAGCGTTTGAATTCCTTTTAAGACTCCTATGATGCGTGGCAGCTAAGTAATCGAGCCAGAGAAACGCAACTGCTCGCATGCATATTACTTCATCCCCATCATAAACCAAATTCTTTGTTGTAACATGACTAGGCAAATGCTGTGTTCATACCTGAAAATAAATTTCATACAATATAAGACACTAGAACCCCAATAGACCCACTAGAAACATATCAGTGCTTCTTCAGATTTTCTTGTCGGGAATAAATTCAAGATGGTGACAAGAGAATATACACGATGTGTCGCACTGTCACTCAAAATTCCAATGAAATGTGCATAGCCCCTAGCAGAGATTCAAATATCAGGCTGTGCATATGCAAGTCTTTTCTAGGCACACATGCTCGATGATGCTTCAGTGCCTTTTCTAGGCACACATGCTCGATGATGCTTCAGTGCCTCTTCAGATTTTCTGGTCGGGAATAAAAAGTAGAAGTAAAACAAAAGGCAGGAATTGATACAATTAACTTACTCCACCCATAAAAGACACCAAAGGGAAAGAAATACAAACATTAAGCGACCAGACCATAATGGAAACCTAAACAAAGGAAGGCCATAAGGACAGTTACTTTCCCACAAAATGGCCATATGGCCATCCGAAATTAAAAGACACAAGTGATACACACAGTAAGTAACAAACAACAACATAAATAAATCGCCACAGAAGAGCCGCCTTGGAACGGTCAGTGGAAGATTTCCACTGGGGGCTTAAATCGATTTTACGTGGCCACAATCCTCGCCCTTACTTCCGTCGCGATTTAGACAAATAATTTGTTCAGTCCGCATGAAGGCCTCCTAACTCATCAGTGCAACATCTCCGTGAACACAAAATTCAAAGAGAGGTGAGACAACGGTGAGGACTCGACAGCAAGAAACCACTGAAACGCTGGAGAAAAAGAAAACCAACAGTTAGACTCCGATGGGCCCGAAAGTCAAAATACGTGTATGTGATAATCTACTCTATTTTTCTGTCACATAAAATTTCTATAAAATGTATAATGCCCAGCCCCCCCCCCCCCACACACACACACAGCAGAGATCAGCGATTCGGATATCAGACTGATGCACAGGCTGATCTGAGTCTTCTCTGGGAACACATGCAGAGAGAGAGAGAGAGAGAGAGAGAGAGAGCGTGCGTGCGTGCATGTTAAATAGACAGAATATGATCATTAGAATAAGATTTAATTTTAAACAAATTAAAATTTATTTATTTATTTGTTTATTTATTTATTTATTTATTTATTCTCGTGTCAAAACTATGAATTTATGTTTAGCAAGGGGAATCGAAATAATATGTCGACTAAATGCTAATAACACAAGCTTGTGATTAATCAACCGAGATAACTCAAAACTGAGCGACAGCAATTATCTTAATGAGTGGCGCACGTACGATTAAGGAAGGAAAGAAGGAAGACTTCTATCTCAAGTGCTTCCCAGGTCTAAAACATTATCAAAAGCTAAGACTGCAACTCGGTAGAAGACTGTACCCAAGAGGAAGAATACACCCGTTTCTCAAGCTGCACCAGTGTCTGAAGCTGGTCCGGTGTCTGAAGCTGCATCCCTGTCTGAAAATGCACCCGTGTCTGATAATGCACTTGTGTATCATAATGCGCATGTGTCTAAAACAGTACCAAAGGTTAAACCCGCAACCCGTTCTAAGACTGTGTTCACAAACTATGTTTTGAGCAGAAATAAGAAAAATGATGTCCATGTAAACCCCAGTCTTACTGTATAAAAGTGGGTTTTGAGGTGGTCAAAATTATATAGGCGTGTTTTCGAGATGGTAAGCCAATGGGCTTTAACATGTAGGAAAATCACATAAATCCAGATTAAACCCGCTTTTCTATTTATAAAATGAGATGACATTGTGTTTGAACCAGAGTTTATTTGAGAAATTTCTTGTTGGTAAATGCGGCTAACCCCTTTTTCGGGTTTAAAGAGTACCCACAGTCTACATGTATGTTTATGAGTAGAGGAAGAAAAAAACATGAATGAAAGTCACAGATACCCACGTAAAATTCACTTTTCTGCTGATAAAATGAGGTGTCTTCGTATATAAACCTGAAATTATAAGAGAAATTTCTTGTCGGTAAATGTGGTTGAACTTCTGAATAAAGCATGTTGCTTTTTCCTCCAAACGTCTTTAAATTTGATCAAAATCAATTTCTTAATCAAGAATAACATTAATGTTATTATTTTAAGCAATAATATAGTTGTATTATTTGTTAGAAAGTTTCTTATCACTTCTTGTCACCAAATAGGGAGACCCATTTGACGTGTCACCAGTTCCCGGATAATCCCGTACATTAGTGTGCACCTAACTCTGGTCGGTGATCGAACTCCCTCCTTCCAGGTTGACAAAACAAACATGACATTCTGGGGCTAGTTGTTCAAAACTAAGGTTTGAACGTCAAATTAACCCTTGTCCTGCTGAATATTCATTTTGGCCACGCCCATTCCTGATTTTGAGCCAGTCGGATACATTGATAACATTTATTTCTAAGGGTTTGTAAACTGAATGACGGTATTCGACTGGAGACATTTCGTGGAGCACGACTGAGCTCCGCCCATGATGCGCAGAGGAAAATTGTGCTCCACGTTTTTGTACCAGTCAAATGTGATCCGTGCTTCCAGTTTGATGCCTAAAGCAAGAAAATGAAAAACTAGTGTGACTGTTTTATATTTTAGCATTCTTGAATGTCTCTCGGTTGCACAGGAATCAATCAAACAAACAAACAAACAGAAAACAAATTATCAAATATATTCGTATATATGCTCTATATTGCTTGAATTCAATGACTCATATCGACGAATCTCGTGGCGCAGTGGATAAAATACTGGACTATGGTTATAATGTTCAATTTTGCACCACAAGGGGGGTCGTGAGTTCGAATCACAGTGGATGTTTATTTATTTCTTTTTTTTTTTATTTAAACATATTTAATCTATTATCACTTGCACGTTTGTAGATTTTTTGTCAAAAACTGAAAACTAATAATAATAATAATAAAAAAATGTGTTTTAAAATGATATTTAATTCATTCTGATTAGTTCGCCGTCTTTTTAGCTCTTTTTAGGGGCAAAAACAGCAAGCTGAAATTGTATTGTTTTGTGAAACAAAAGCACTCAAATGAGATTTCTTGTTTAGTGGTTCATAGGGACACTTTCTGGTTGTCTTTTAATTGTTGTAATCTGTTGGGCTCTTTTGAAAAGAAATCGACATTTTGGGTCAAATAGTGTGTTATTGTTTTCGGCCCCGCCCATAGGGGCTTGAAGAAATATATGGGCTGCCTGATGCTTCCACGCAGAGCTCAATCCGGCCCGCACACTAGTACTGGTAAACCGCTTAGAGGATCTAAGCCTGTCCAGGAACCGCGGTGCGAGGCGGACCATCCATGCTAATAAACCCTATTGGTTTCTTTGGGCGACAGGGCTTGAGATGTCATTTCAACTCAATGTTGGGTAAAAGTCCCACAAAATTGGAAGCAACCACAGGCACTTGGCCCGTTGATTTGTCCGAAAAAAAATGTCATGATTAAAAAAAAAAAAAAAAAAAACAGATTTTTTTCATACTGGTATAGAAAGCTAGACAAGCTTGTCTAGCTTTCTATACCAGTATGAAAAAAATTTTTTTTTTTTTTTTTTTACTCATAACATTTTTTTTCGGACAAATCAACGGGCCAAGTGCCTGTGGTTAAACCTCAAACCAAACAAAAGTGTGTTATTAAAATTTCATTTTTGATAACTTGCCTTCATTCAACTTAGGACACCATAGGCGAGCTATGTTGTCTTCTGACAATCCCATTTTATCCCCTCGCAACAACGCTGTGACGGGGATATAGCATCGGTACCTTGCCTCCATGTGTGTGTTTGTGTGTGTGTGTTAGTGTTTGTGTATGTCCGTCCGGAACCTTGTGAACACGATAGCAGACACAGTTTTCATCGTAGAAGCTTCCAGCCTTCCACAAATGTTTCCCATGGAAAGACGACGACCCCTATAGGAGCTTTTTTCGTGACGCACTTCCGCTTCTAAAACAGAACGGGAAAAGCCCTGGCCGTCAATGTCGTATATGCTTCAAGGCAGTGGGACAGATAAAATGTTAATTACAGCGTAAATTTAACTTTTGACGAATTCTAATGTAAGATAATGGGACAAACACCGATTTGCTACCAGGTGTGAAATTTCGCATTACGAAAACATGCCTATACAACTATATTATCAATTTTTCGGGGGAAAAAAATGGAAATTTTAAGATGAAAAAATGTGATATTTTTTTAATTCTGCTCGAAACAGCGGGGACTCGATAGAACCGCCTCTAAGAGATGAAGATTTTTATTTATTTGCCCGTTTTTTTTTTTGTTTGTTTTTTTATAACATTTAATCATTTATCATTTTGTGCATTAAGTAGGCCTACAGGCGGTTCTATCGAGTACCCACAATCTATGTTTTGAGGCGGTTCTATCGAGTACCCACAAACAGGAATAAGAAAAATAATGTTTACCCTGTAAACCCCAGTTTTACTTTATAAAAGTGGTGTTTGAGGGGGTAAAAATCGCATAGGCGTGTTTTTCATGATGACAAATCCCTAGTCTTATGTTTTAATTAACTGCTCTTCAAGATATATTGTACAAACGACCCAACAGGGTCCTCTCTCTCTCTCTCTCTCTCTCTCTCTCTCTCTCTGTGAGTGTGTCATGGCCTATATGTTGCTCTCTCTCTCCCTCTCTCTCTCTCTCTCTCTCTCTCTCTCTCTCTCTCTTAGCGTACCAACACTTAGCGAGCGTAGGTAAATTACAGTTTCAACGTCAACCGACATGTAACGTGTCAACAACGTCGTGTCTACATCAAACAAACATCCAACGCGATGCATTGAATTTGACTTTACAACGTCGATGAAACGGCAGAACGTTGCGTTGGCGATAATACGGCGTTGCTTAATAAGATGTCATTTGCCCAGTGCTCGGACCCATCAAGACTCAGTGGGATTGGAACATTAAATTCAAAACAAACGTAGAACACCCTTTCAGTACATGAGAATGAAACACTCCTTCGCAAATGCAAGATTTTACAGTAAAATAAGGTAGATCAACCTGCCCAGCCCATACATTACCAGGAACCCCAAAACGGGTACCCTGGCAAACAGTGCATGCCCAGATCAGACGCCACAGAACGCGGCGTCTGATCAGGGCCTACACTGTTTGCAAAAGTCAAGCCAATTTCCAAATAAATTTTGAAGAAAACACAACCTGACACGCCTAAATTTTGAAATGGACTCCTGCTATATATAAGGAGGAAGATTCCATTTTTTGGTACAAAAAGGGTTAATGGCTTATTAGCTTAGCTCCACAATATCTTCTTGGATACACGGATCAGTCAAACCTCTCTCATCTCAACGGTCACGTGACATTGACGTGAGTTGGAGTGAGTGTCGACGGCATGACGTTGATTCAATGTTGACTCGACGACCGTCTTTCAGTCCACTCATTAGCTTTTTTTTCGACTGTCAGTATGTTTATTTTTCTGTCTGTTCGTCCGTACGTCTGTTAGTCATTCATTCATTCAGTCGGTCGGTCTGTCGTCTGTCAGTTTGTCAGTGTTGGTGTCGACGGCATGACGTCGAACCAACGTTGACTCGACGTCCGTCTGTCAGTCCACTCATTAGTTGTTTTCTACTGTCAGTATCAGTTTATTTTTCTGTCTAACTGTCCGTCCGTTCATCTGTTAATCAGTCAGTCGGTCTGTCTGTCGTCTGTCTGTCTACTGTCAGTTTTTCAGTCAAACATCTCTCTCTCTCTCTCTCTCTCTCTCTCTCTCTCTCTCTCTCTCTCTACATGATGTTTTATCGAAATAAAATATTGTTTAAACTAAAACAAACGTTGTCTGTCCATAGGAATCTTCAATTTATTAAAACTGCAATTCTAAACAGATCGTTGGACATTTTTTTAATTGCACATGTAGACAGATCGTTGGACAGTTTTCTCTATAGATAGATAGATAGATTAGATAGATAGATAGATAGATAGATAGATAGATAGATAGATAGATAGATAGATATACTTGGATAGCGAATAACGAAAAGTTACGTAAAACCTATTTTGTAAGTAAGCTTTCGTAAGCCATTGACATGGGTCATTCAAGTAAGCTCTCGTAAGCCATTGATATGGGTCATTCACAAAGAGATTTTCGTCAATAACAAACGGATCCAGGATAAATGAATTTCAGTAATAAAAGCAAAATATCATTCTTTCCTTCTCGAGGCATTATTTCAATGTAAACGGGTATATTTTCTCTCAAAATGTCTGAATATTGTTAGCATTTTAAGTTCAGCCAATACATTTGAATAGCGATGGCCGTTTCAATTGGCGGACAGTGCTTTGCGCATGCGCAAGAATGACGTCATAAACGGAATCTCTAAAACCTCGTATTGATTTTCAAGGTCAAGGGTAAAAGGCCAAGGCTACAATGGCCTTGACATTAAAAACCTTGTGAACACGATAGAAGACACATTTATCATCATAGAAGCTTCAAACCCTCCATAACTATTCCCCATGGAAAGACGATGAACGCTATTGATTTTCAAGGTCAAGGTTCAAAGGTCAAGGTCACAATGAACTTGACCTTAAAAACCTTATGAACAGGATAGAAGACACAGTTATCAGCGTAGAAGCTTCAAACCTTCCACAAATTTTCCCCATGGAAAGACGATGGCCCCTATTGATTTTCAAGGTCAAGGGTCGGAGATCAAGGTCACAATGGACTTTACCTTAAAATCTTATGAACAGGATGGAATACACAGTTATCATCGTATAAGCTTCAAACCTTCTACAAATGTTCCCCATTGGGAGACGATGAACCGTATTGACTTTCAAGGTCAGTGGTCAGAGGTCAAGGTCAAAATGGACTTGACCTTAAAATCTCATGAACAGGACAGAATATACAGCTATCATCGTAGAAGCTTTAAACCTTCATGTCGATGAATGGTGTGCTGTTGCGAGGGGATGCTACGCTTGCGTTGCCTTGTTTGTTCTGTGGAGATTATTTCACATATATCTAACCGATCGTTAATCACAGGTTGGCGAAAATCGAGGCCGGCATCCCCGGAGAAAAACCACCCGACCTCCGATTGGCGTCTCACATGTGACCCTAGCCAGTTTCGAAACACAGCCGTGAGAGAGCTATGATTAACAGTCAATAAGGCAAAGAGGCACCTCCAGGCCAATCATTTATAATCAGATAGATCCGAGCTGTGTCCTAGCTTCATATTAACTGCAAATGACAAGCACAGTAAATAGTTTAAGTTTCGTATTTGTTTATAAAACTTGTATTATGGTTACTTTCTAAAATTGCCTCGAGGCCTCGGGCCAATGCAGCAGACCTCGGACCTTTCTTTCTTTCTTTCTTCCGGTTTCACCTTAACCCCAGGAGGGGACACAAACGGTGTACATTGCATACACTCCAGCTTTGCAGGATGAAAGCCTACACAGTAATCATGTAATTACGGCAGGGTTCTTTAACCTGCACAGGGGATGGTTCTCCCTGCACAGGGGGGCCTCCAGTTAACGTCCAGATCCGAAGGTCAATGCGAAATTACTTGATCAATGACATTATAATATAAGCCAGTTACTTATATTTTTATGACTTCCAATGTTTATTATAGATATATATAATTTGATTTATAGATATATATTATAAAATTATAGATATCTCGTAAAATTATAGATATCTCGAAATTGTATTAAATAGTAAAACGGCACGCCATATACTTTTCTATGTTCAGTCATATTAATTGAGTCACGTGACTGATTTCACGCTCTCTTTCAAACGTGGTCGTTGTGCTCCACGAAATTGTTCGAAATTTCACGAATCTCCCAGTCGAACACAAAACGTGCTCCACGCTTCAGTTCGTGGACCACGAAATCACCAGTCGAATACCGCCAATGTCAAACAGTGTAGATTGTTGTGTCGTGAGCTATCCAGAAACGCCGACCGGAAGGTGATGGTTTTTACCCACTTGGATATTACACAGAGCCCGGGAAGCGAGAAAAGCATGCAGAAGAGACCACGCTTCTCAGTCTAGCTGAGCCACTCTAACCAACAAGACCAGAGCCTCTGCCAGGGAGATTCTCAACCATTTACCCAGGTAAGACTTCTTCCTGTCCCGTCCCCAGTCCTGGTCCCACATACGGGCTATCAAAAATACATT
This sequence comes from Lucinisca nassula, assembly GCA_963580285.1. Taxonomy (NCBI): domain Eukaryota; kingdom Metazoa; phylum Mollusca; class Bivalvia; order Lucinida; family Lucinidae; genus Lucinisca; species Lucinisca nassula. Next base: position 61,937,168 of record OY757025.1, read on the forward strand.
ATTTGGCGACGAGCGATAAAACGGAAGGGGGGAATTCTCCGGTCATTTCGTTAGAGGTGTATTACTACTTCACGAGTTATCCTCGGATTCGTGAGGGACGGTGAACATGATACGCGGTCCACTTCGTTATTTTTTTAACGTTGGGGATTGTGAAGGGTTCAGATTTACTTCACGTTTTCGGACGTGGGGGACGGTGAACATGATACGCGGTTCCTTTTGTTTACAGAGGGAACTGTGAAGGGTTCAACTCTTGATAGCCTGACGGGTTGAAATTGTGGGCAGGGGAAGTTCTGAGGCATTTAGCTTTTTGGTTTGGCCTGTTTATTTTTTCAACAACGTGGAGCCAGTCAGTTTTGGGGACAACCGGTGAGTTTGGCATTTAGCTGAATGAACCAATTCTTAAGGCAGTCTTAAATTAATTTAAAATTAGCTAATTGGATTGATTTTGGCTTGTCTTCTGTCAGTTTTTCTTGGGGTAATTTTCAGTTTGGAAAAATTCTAAATTGTCCCTTGCCAGTTGGGGTTTAGTTTTGCCTGGTTGGGTGGCTGATTTTCTCCGTGGAATGGCAGAGGAATACCTGGTTGTCAAGAAAGAAGAAAAGGTAATCTGTGTTTTCTAAACCAAGATTTACATGTACTTTTCTTCGATTGTTCGCTGTATTTTATACGCGATCATTATTATAAAAGAAATCCCTAACCTGTATCATTATGGTATTATTTCAAGAATCCTAGGTAAAATCTTTGGCGTATTCTATACACAAAGTACTTTCTTGAATAAAATTGGTGACAAATAGATGTCTGCATTTTTGAAGAAAGGGTTGGTTGGTTGGTTGCAGACGAGAAGGGGTTATTTTCTTGAGTTTTCTAAACCGAAAATAGTCCTTTTTCTTCAATTTTGTTGTATTGAAAAGTATCGGCAAACAGCCATATATTGAAAAAGCATAGTTCTTACATTTTAGGAGTATTCTATACCCAAAATAGTTAAAAAGAACTGCTTATTACTTAAAAGAAGCCAGCCATCCATTAAAAAGCATTGTTCTAACGTTTTAGAAGTACGGTGCGGTCCGGTAACATTGCGCATATAAAGTTTATATAGCTATGTGTGACTTTGTTCAAGCCACCACTCAATTTTCAGTCAACAACATTGCAGCATTTCCCTATCGACCAGCTGCAATGAAAATTGGCCTCTGAAGTTATTAATATACAGGACAAAGAATACTATGAAAAGGGATGCCCCCTTGAAATTGAACTACCAATTTTGTCACATTGCGCACAATACGTTTGTTGAACAGTTTGAACATGAGGGTTGACTCATAAGTTGTTGATTCATTCTTCTGCAATGTTGTCAGAAGCAGTAAGTTTAGAATCAAGGGAATAGCGACTTTGGCTAGTTTTAAACTCAGTCTTGACTTTTAAGAGTTCGTATTTTGAGAAAAATTGGGGGGTTCCGCGAGGCTATTTCATCTGCACGTGCAGGACATCTTTTTCGGGTTAAAGTTAAACTTAATGCTGATGCACTGAATATAGTGGAATTGATAATTAGGGATACAGTTTGTGAAAATGTGAATGCAGGGTGCGCAAAATAAACGGCCATGCAAAGTTACCGGACTCGACTAATATATTCTCAAGATTATTAGTAAATAACTGCTTATCACTTAAAAGACAGACTTTTCTAGGGTTTTCGCAGTATTCTATACGCGAAATTTATTGAAAAGTGTTCTGCCTGTCGAAAAGCCAGAAAAAAAAAAAAAGATAAATATTTTGGGAAAGAATCTCTGGAGTATTCTATACACAGAGGTTATTCTTGAAATATTTATATTACACTTTACACAAGTTTGTATTTGTCACTCCTTGCACAAATAAAAGATAGCAAAAGTTGAGGCAAAGATTATTGACCAGACAGATGGCTTGATGGGGCATTAGTCGTCTTCTGGATACACAGGCGCCGGACGACACCATCAGTCAAAGGATGAAGAAATGCTTTCACGTGAACAGAATTGATAGAAGAATGTAGTGGGCATGGCGTTGATTTCTAATCCCCATGACCAAGAACAGTAGTAGAGCAGTCATGCAGTTGATTTCTAATCCTCATGGCTAGGAAGAGTAGAGCTAATTGGGTTGATTTCTAACCCCCATTGCCAAGAACAGTAGAGCAGTCATGGAGTTGATTTCTAATCCTCATGGCTAGGAAGGAACAGAAGAGGACATGCATTGGATTTCAGAAAGAGTAAGAATTAACAGAAAGAAGTGACTGATCAGCCGGATGGTTCACCAGAGTGCTTGGAGTCTTCTAGACACATGTGCTTTGGTCGACATCATCAGACAAGAATGAAAAAATAGTTTCACGTGAAAAAATAGTCTTTGGTCTCTCCGAAAGCAGATATGAAAATGAACTTGATAAGAAAAAAGATAGGCCTCATGCCAGTGAATATGATTCCTACAGCCGTAAAAGACATTCATGGTCAAGATCACATGGTAGGAAGTGCGAAGAGTCCAGCAGTTTATGGTCATTGTCAAGAAGGCAAACCAGACCAGGGTTAAACTCCAGAGGTTAAAGGTCAAAACCAACCACTAGACGGCAGATTAAGCCAAGATTGGAGACACCTTCGAGAAGGCATAGATGGTCCAGCTCACCTTCAGGAAGACAGAAATTGTCAAGGTCATCTAGGAGGGAAGGTCAAGCTCACCTTCAGGAGGACAGGAATTGTCAAGGGCACCTAGGAGGCATGGAAGGTTAAGCTCTCCTTCAAGTAGACAGGAATTGTCAAGGTCACCTTCTAGAGGGCAAGAAAGGTCAAGAACGCCTTCAAGAAGGCATGTTGAGAAAATCACCTTCAAGGTCATGATGTCAAGGTCACCTTCAGAAAGGTAAGGAAGGTCAGTCACCTTCAAGAGGACGTAAAGCGTCAAGGTCCCCTTCAAGAAGGCATGGAATATCAAGGACATCTAGAAGGCATAACATGTCAAGGACACATAGAAGGCATGACAGGTCGACTCTTCAAGAAGGCATGGCAGGCCAAGGTCACCATCAAGAAAGTATGACAGGTCAAGGTCACCAAGAAAGCATGAGCAGCCAAGGTCATGCTCCAGATATGCAAGGTCAGGGTCGCATACAAGATCATACACTCGACACCGGATGTCAAGGTCACCAAGGACATATTCAAGGTCAGATTGTGATATGTTAGATTCAAGGTCGAGTGAAGACACTTATGCTAGTATTTCTAGGTCAGGGTCACCATTGCATGCCGCTACAGAAGCAAAAAGCAAGTGATTGTAACCTATCACATCCTGAGGAGTCTTCTAGACACTCAAGGAGAGAGAGGCATGGTGATCCGAAACGGCTTCCAAAGAAATTGGATTTGATGGAACTGTGTGCTGGATGTTTTTTAAACAGACACAAGTTTGAAAGCTGCTGGTCAGCGATAAAATGATTTGACAAGAGAATGTTATGATTACCTTAATTGGTCTTTAGAGGGCAAAGCTTTGGATTTCTTCGCAATCACTGTGCACACGACTGGGAAGAGATTTGAGGATAGATTGGAAACAGCAAGAATGAAAGTCCAGCAATCATTTCAAGACAGGAAAGATCTTTGGAAGACAAGCTGACCAAGTTCTGACCCTTGCCACTGCCACATTTAGAGACCTGCCTGAAAAGCATCGGATTTGGGAAGCTATTTCAAAATACTGCTAGGGATATGCTGATAGACAGCCAAGCATGTTTCAGTATGAAAGCTGTTCTTAATAGAGTACAACACCAGTGCAAATCCCAAGCTGTGGAAGGAAAGAGACATTCCAATGGGGAAAGAAAAGATGTTTTCTGTTAACAGTCAGCTCACTAACAGAATCCCGGGTACAATGACTGACTGCTAATGGAATTGATGGACAAGAATCGGAATGACAGAAGAATGAAACATCAAATGGAATGATCCACATTGATATTTTCAGATCATTGGTGGAAGAACCAGTTGTCTAATGACTTCTACACTAAATTTTGAAATGGCTTGATGAAAACAGTTTCTTAAGTAGGCTTCTAGTCACTTAGAAAAGCGTCCACTTAAGTGCAAGGCAAGAAAATAGCAAGTAATTTGACAAATGCAAACTATGACAGGCAAAAATAGTCAAAATAATGATGGCAAATAAGGCTTTTAAAACAACAAAGAATATTTGTCCAAACCTAATGATACAGGTCCCTTTATTTTGATATGTGAATGCTTCCAAACGTTTGAAAGTTTAAAATGGAGTAGAAAGAGTATAGGCTTATAAAATAGCAGTTTCTCTTTGCCTCCAAATTAAAGATAGACACATATGAATGAAAAAAAAGATTTTAAAATGGAGTAGAAAGAGTATAGGCTTATACATAGCAGTTTCTCTTTGCCTCCATAAGAAAGATACAGTTGAATGAACAAAAATAGATTTTAGCTGGGGTAGGAAGAGTATAGGCTTATAATAGCAGTTTCTCTTTGCCTCCATGGAAAACACATTTGAATGAACATGAATGAGATTTTAGCAGGGTTCTTTCTAGGGTTTTTAAAAATGGAGTAAAAATGCTGTCCTCCAGAAAAAGTTTTACCATACTTTTCAAAAAGTTGGGAGTCAGAAATGAAAAAGTTGGAGTAAATTACTCCTAATTTGGAATTAACTAGATCTAACTCTGTTTAGCCACAGTATTGTTTACCAGTTATCTTGGGTACTATCTTCTAGGCAAGATTTTGAAAAGGCTCATTCAAGTTTAACATGGTTTTTAATGTTCAGGGAGCCTCAAGGGTCAGCTAGCTTAATGGGTTGAGGGATTATCCCAATAAAGCTTAACATTGAAGTTCAGACAGTTAAGGAATTCAGATCCTCTGATGCCATGTGCAGCATACCGCACATGAGTACTAGTAATCTACTTAGGGGATCCGGGCCTGCCCGGACGGGGTAGTGCAAGTCTGACTGTCCATGCATATAGGCTATGCTGGTTTCCTTGGGCGGCAGGAATTGAGAAGTCATTTCATCTCTGGTAAGGATCGCGCAGGGTTAGGGGCGGCGTCTCCGGGGTGGCCTAGGCGGTGTTGATTGGGACGTTGGGTCTCGGGGTCAGGTAAACAGAAAATGTATCTATCTGACACACAAGCTGTAGTTTTGCCCTGCAGTGGTTGTCATTACTGCACCAGGCCAGATGTTTAATGGGTCAGGTTCACGGTAAATGTGGGTGGCTCCATTCAGGTACAATTAGCTGGGCAGGGAGGAAAAATAATGGGATATGCCATAAGGAGACAACCACAGAGATGAAAGACAAATTGTTACTAGAAGATGCACACGGATAAAGAATTACCCGGTAACCATTAGGTTTACTGATTACTTAAGTTCATTGGTTAACAAACTGTGCTGATGTTTTGGAAGTATCCACTAAGAATGAAGGAAAGATTGATTTTCTAGATCGCACAAATCCAGAAATGTGTCTTCTAGACGGCAGTCTATCCGCGGATTTCTGTAATAGTCCACTAAATGACATTGAGCTTCTAGTTCTGTCACGATTTCTGGACTTCTAGTTCGAAATCTGTTGGACTTAACAAGGTGGCCAGACAGCAAATTGAGTGTCTTCTTTGTCCGCTCAAGCTGTCAAATAACAAGCTAGACTCAACACAGCAGCTTGCAAGTGAGGCTTCTTCGTCTCCTTCAAGCCAGACAATAGACTGAGACTTCTAGTCTCGTCCAAGCCCGAAGTGTCAGTGGGACATCAGTCTCACTTGAGAAACGGTGGGACATCAGTCCCACTCAAGGATGAACCTGGCAGCTGGTGACAAGGCCTTCAAGATAAAGTGGGGAGGAGTGTTGTGTCGTGAGCTATCCAGAAACGCCGACCGGAAGGTGATGGTTTTTACCCACTTGGATATTACACAGAGCCCGGGAAGCGAGAAAAGCATGCAGAAGAGACCACGCTCCTCAGTCTAGCTGAGCCACTCTAACCAACAAGACCAGAGCCTCTGCCAGGGAGATTCTCAACCATTTACCCAGGTAAGACTTCTTCCTGTCCCGTCCCCAGTCCTGGTCCCACATACGGGCTATCAAAAATACATTAAGATCCTGATCGGATGGCTTCTTCAGAAGCCATCTGATCTGGGTCTACACTGTTTGCAAAGATAGGGCTTGTCGTCTACAGCAGGGTAGGGGTTGAGCAACATGAACTCTAAAACACATTCAGTTGTGTTTATTAGGCATAGAAAGACTTTATAATCAGTGTTATTATTACAGTGACATTTAGTACACAATAGGAGCTTTTTTCGTGACATACTTCCGGTTCTAAAAATAGAACGGGAAAAGCCCTGGCCGTCATCTGTCGTATTGCTTCAAAGGTAGTGCGACAGATAAAGTGTTAATTACAGCTTAAAACACTGGAATTCTTTTAAACTTTTGGCGAATTCTAATGTAAGATCATGGGAAAATCACCGATATGCTGCCAGATGTGAAATTTTGCATTACGAAATCGATATATTGTACATACGACCCAACAGGGTCCTCTCCCCCCCTCTCTCTCTTAGCGCACCAACAATTAGCGAGCGCAGGTAAATGTAAATTACTGTTTGGCCGTTAAAAAACGCCACATCAACCGACATGTAGGTTGTCAACAACGTCGTGTCTACATCAAACCAACTTCAAAGCGATGCACTGAATTTGACTTTGCAACGTTGCGTTGGCGATAATACGGCGTTGCTTAATAAAATGTCTTTGCCAAGTACTCGGACCCATCAAGACTCAGTGGGATTGGAACATTAAATTCAAATCAAACGTAGAACATGAGCACTCCTTGGCCAGGGCAAGATTTAACAGTAAAATCTGTTAGATTTGCAGATTGGTTCAACTTGTCCATGGCCTACATTAACCCATTTGGTACCAGAAACCCCAGAACGCGGCGTCTGATCAGGGCCTACACTGTTTGCAAAAAGTTCGGCCATTTCCCAAATAAATTTTGAAGAAAACATAACCCGACAGCCCTAAATTTTGAAATGGACTCCTGCTATATATAAGAAGGAAGATTTCATTTGGTACAAAAAGGGTTATGGGCTTCTTGGATACAGGGATCAGTCAAACCTCTCTCTCATCTCAGCGGTCACGTGTCATAGAAGTGAGTTGGAGTGGTTGTCGACGGCATGAGGTCAGGCCAACGTTGTATTGACGCCCATCTGTCAGTCCACTCATTAGTGTTTTCTCGACTGTCAGTATGTTTATTTGTCTGTTTAACTGTCCGTCCGTTCGTTTGTTAGTCAGTCGTTCAGTCAGTCGGTCTGTCCGTCTACTGTCGGTTTGTCTGTCAAACCTCCCCCTCCCCCCTCTCTCTCTCTCATCCCAACAGTCATGTAATACTGAAGTGAGTTGGAGTGGGGGTCGACGGCATGACGTCGAACCAACGTTGACTCGACGCCCCTCTGTCAGTCCACCCATTAGTTTATTTCGACTGACAGTATGTCAATTTGTCTGTTTAAATGACCGTCCCTTTGTCTGTTAGTCAGTCAATTTTTTTGCCTGTCCATCTGTCTGTCTGGTTGTTTGTTCATATCACTCAAATGTAAAATCAGTTTGTTTTAGATGATATTTATACGCCTCAGACTTACTGTCAAATCGTATTTGTCAGTTCTAATGTATTTAATAGTACATGGTGTTTGGTAGAAATAAAATATTGTTTAAACCAAAACAAACGTAGCCTGTCCACATGAATCTTCAATTTATTGAAATTGCACATGTAGACAGATCACTGGACATTTTAACTGCTCTTCTAGACAGGTCGTTGGACATTCATTTTTAAATTCTACATGTAGACAGACCGCTGGAAGTTTTCTCAAATATAGATAGATAGATAAGATAGATCTTAGTTCTGTCCGCATGTGATAGCTATACTTGGATAGCGAATAAAACAGAAAGTTACATGAAACTTATTTTGTAAGTAAGCTTTCGTGAATAACGGTATCTCAAACTGTTGACATGGGTCATTCACGGAGAGATTTTCGTCAATTAAAATGGATTTAGGATAAATGAATTTCAGTAATAAAAGCAAAATATCATTCTTTCCTTCTCGAGGCATTATTTCAACGAAAACGGGTATATTTTCCCTCAAAATGTCTGAATATTGTTAGCATTTTAAGTTCCACCAATACATTTGAATAGCGATGGCCGTTTCAATTGACGGCCAGTGCTTTGCGCATGCGCAAGAATGACGCCATAAACGGAATTCCTAAAACCTCATATTATGAAAGACTCTAGTCATTGCTACTATTATAGATAGTGACTTTCAATATTCTAGTCTCCAGATCTAGTCAGGTTGCTTAGTTTGTAACTTTCCTCAAAATGTTATGTTGTTATATTTGTTGTACTTTTGACTTGTACCCCAGTTAGGGGTGATAGTCGATAATAAAACTTCAAACTTCAAACGACATCGTTAGTTAACAAATCGTTAAAACTTTGATCATTAAATATGGCAAATATGCTACTATTTTTGCTAAAAAAAAATGTGAGCAGCTTTTGCAAATGCAAAAGCTGCTCACATTTTTTCAGCAAAAATACCAAAATTTTTGATAGTGTACTTGCTGGTAGAGTTTACAATATGACCACTAACGAGCTCGTTAAGCTAACGATGCTTTGAACAACTGGACCCTGGTATATTCAAGAGTTGAGTGAGTGAGTGTTTGAGTTTTACGTCCCACCAACAGCTAAGGTCATACGGAGACGGGACCTCGGTTTAAAGACTCATCCGAAAATTTGGAGAAGCCCGGGATCGATCCTGCGATCCCTGGTTTACAAGGCGAGTAGCGGAAGGGCTCGCCTATACTATAGCCTATAGTATTTTCGGCTTTTTTACAGTTTTTATACTTATAGCTTGTTTGACGTAACTACAAGTTCCTGTGCCCAAATCAATCAAGCAATGAAATCCTCTTTTTAATAGGAGGTTTTAGGAATTCCGTTTATGACGTCATTCTTGCGCATGCGCAAAGCACTGGCCGTCAATTGAAACGGCCATCGCTATTCAAATGCATTGGCGGAACTTAAAAAGCTAACATTATTCAGACATTTTGAGAGAAAATATACCCGTTTACATTGAAATAATGCCTTGAGAAGGAAAGAATGATATTTTGCTTTCATTACTGAAATTCATTTATCCTGGATCCGTTTTTAATTGACGAATATCTCTTCGTGAATGACCCATGGCAATGGCTTGAGATACCGTTATTCATGAAAGCTTACTTACAAAATGAGTTTTTTACGTAACTTTTCGTTTTATTCGCTATCCAAGTATAGCTGAACTTAGATCTATCTATCTATCTATCTATCTATCTATCTATCTATCTATCTATCTATCTATCTATCTATCTATCTATCTATCTATCTATCTATGTGTCGAAATATACTAATGGATGGACTGACGGACGGGCGTCGAGTCAACGTTGGTTCGACGTCATGCAGTCGACACCCACTCTAACTCACTTCAATGTCACATGACCGTTGGGATGAGAGAGAGAGAGAGAGAGGTTTGACTGACAAACTGGCAGTAGACAGACAGACCGACTGACTGAATGGATGAACAGTTGGTCAGACAAATAAGCACACTGACAGTCGAGAAAAACTAATGAGTGTACTGACAGACGGGCGTCGAGTCAACGTTGGCTCGACGCCATGCCGTCGAAACCCACTCCAACTCACTTCAATGTCACGTGACCGTTGGGATGAGAGAGAGGTTTGACTAGAAGATATTGCAGAGATAAGCTAATAAGCCGTTAACCCTTTTTGTAGCAGGAGTCCATTTCAAAATTTAGGGTCGTCAGGATGTGTTTTATTCAAAATTTGTTTGGAAACTGGCTTGACTTTTTGCAAACAGTGTAGGCCCTGATCAGACGCCGCGTTCTTGGCCTGCACTGTTTGCCAGGGAACCCGTTTTAGGGGTTCTGGTACCGAATGGGTTAATGTAAGGGCTGGGCAGGTTTATCAAATCTACAAATCTACCAGATTTTACTGTAAAATCTTGCACTTGAGAAGGAGTGTTTCATTCTCATGCACTGAAGGGTGTTCTACGTTTGTAGTTTTGATTTTGTTTGTTTGTCAACACTATATAGGTCATTTTGGAGACGTTGCTTCCAATTTTGTGGGACTGATGAAATGACATCTCAATCCCTGTCGCCCAATGAAACCAATATGGTTTATAAGCATGAACGGACCGACTCGCATTGCTTTGCCAGGGCAGGCTTAGATTCTCTAAGCGGTTTACCAGTACTCATGTGCGGGTCGGTTTCAGCTCTGCGTTGAAGCATCATGCAGCCCATTTATTTTTTCAAGCCCCAATGGGCGGGGGCCGCAATGAGTCTTGATGGGTCCGAGCACTTGGCAAACAACATTTTATTAAGCAACGCTGTATTATCGCCAACGCAACGTTCTGACGTTTCATCGACGTTGCAAAGTCCAATTCAGCTAGTGCATCGCTTTGATGTTGCTTTGGTGTAGACACGACGTTGTTGACACGTTACATGTAGGTTGACGTGGAGTTATACATGTATAACGGCAAACTGTAATTTACATTTACCTACGTTCGCTAATTGCTGGTACGCTGAGAGAGAGAGAGAGAGAGAGAGAGAGAGCAACGTCTAGGTCATGACACACTCAGAGAGAGAGAGGGCCCTGTTGGGTCATACGTACAATATATCTTTAAGAGCAGTTAACTAAAATGATTACACTTCGGGTTTGCCATCATGAAAAACACGCCTTTGCGATTTTGATCCCCTCAAACCCCACTTTTATATAGTAAACTGGGGTTTACAGGGGTAAATATTATTTTTATTTCTGCTCAAAAATAGACTGTGGGTACTTGATAGAACCGCCTCGACGAGGCCGCGTTCTATCGAGCCCCCGCAATCTATGTTTTGAGTAGAAATAAGAAAAATATCACAATATTTCATCTTAAAATTTGAGTAAAATTTCCATATTTTGGCCGAAAGATTTATAATGTATTTGTACATGCATGCTTTCGTAATGCGAAATTTCACACCTGGCAGCATTACGCCAAAATTTTCAAAGAATTCACTGTTTTTCGCTGTAATTAACACTTTATTTGCCCCTACTGCCTTGAAGCAATACGACTAATTGACGGCCAGGGCTTTTCCCGTTCTATTTTTAGAACCGGAAGTATGTCACGAAAAAACCTCCTATACATACCATATAAGGGCTGGGATATATTTGGGCCAGTTATAGTCTTGGATCAGCAACAGTGGTCTCTCACTTATAAATAAATGTGGTACTTTTAATTGGGTCCATTTCTTCACTGCCCCATGAAGCTGGACTAACTGTAACCCTTATGACACCACATAATTTTTGGGTTGATTGTTTGTCAGTCAACTAAAAGTTATGAAGCATAGTAACTTTATGTTGCTGTTGTCCAAGTGATTATAAAGGCGCCTGTAGAATCAATCTGGACTGGATTTTGTAAACAGTGTGGACCAAGGTTAGATGCCACAAAAAGCGGCCTCTGATCAGGGTGCACATTGTTTGCTTAAATTATAGTCATTGATTTAACCCCTAAAGACTGAGTAAAGAGGTACCTTAGCAAACAGTGCAGGCCCAGATCTGATCAGGGCCTGCACTATTTGCTAACAGAATTTTCCGTCAAAAATAAAATAAAAACAAAAAAAAAAGGCCTGTCGCCTGCTATGGACACTATTTGCATGGGATATTAGATCCTGTTTTCTGAGGAAAAAAGGAATAATACCAACAATTTGTCATCTGCCAAATGGTGACAGGACATCTCGGCCCCTAACAAACTCGGCCCCTAGCAAACTCGGCCCCTACAAACTCGGTCCCCAAAATTAGAATATGTATATATTAATGTTGGAATTGACTTATTATCAAACTATTACACATATTTTAATGTACATATGCCTAATTATTTTTCATTTTTGGCAATTTTTCCAATATATTTGAATAGGCGAGTTTTCTTAATGAGCCATCTGATCAGGATCTAAACTGTTTGCCATTGTTTGATAGTCTTAGCGAAGCGAGGTAGTTCTAACCAAACCCACAAACTGCTTTTATGTAGATACAATATACATAATCTATACCAAATTTAACCCCAGTTTCACAGGGCGTGATTATATAGGCATGTTTTCATGATGATATACTGTGCTAGCAACGCTTTGAAAGTTTAATGTTTTTTTTTATTATTATTATTTCTGCTCAAAATATAGATTGTGAGGACTCATTAGAACCGCCTCATCGAGGCGGTTCTAATGAGTACCCACAATCTATATTTTGTAGCAGAATTTAGAAAATTAAGGGATAGCCTTGTAAACCCCAGTTTTACTATATAAAAGTGACGTTCAATGGGATCAACATTATATAGGCGTGTTTTCGTGATGATTTTTCATCCGAAACATAAACATATTTTTCGTATTTCTGCTATAAACATAGATTGTGGGTACTCGTTGACCCCATTGACAAGTCGATTCTAGCATGTACCAACAATCTATGTTTTTGAGCAAACATATTTGGGTACTTGTTAAAACACATCGACGACGCGGCTCTTACAAGAACCAACAATGTATGTTTTTGAGAAGAAAAAATAAAATTAATATAAACCCTTGTAAACCTCAGTTTTTCTGTATAAAAGTGTGGTTGCAGGTTGTCAAAATTATATAGGCATGTTTGCGTGATGTCACACTTAATTGCAACACCGTCCCAATTACAGTATCGTTTATCGTGGATAAGGTTTCATATTAAAAACGATAAATATGCTCAAACTTTCTGTGAAACTACCTATCCACCTTCCAAATTGATTATCGGAAACAAAAACATAGTATCTCAGGACCTAAATGCTGCTAGGGACTGAGTTTTTAGGGACGGAGTTGGATGGGGGCAGAGTTTGCCAGGGGCCGAGTTTGTTAGGGGCCGAGATGTCCATAAATCTGCCAAATTAGCCCAGTCAGTGCTAAAAATCCTAGGATTTGATGTTTCATGCAAATTGACTACTATGGAGACAATTTGCTTTGAATGTTACATGTAGATCCTGTTTTCTTCTTGGGGAAAAAAGGAAAAACACCAACAATTTGTCATCTGCCGAATTAGCCCAGACAGTGCTTAAGGTAGGAGTTTCTCGTTTTTCAGATACTATACAAACAGAAAATGCCTTTGACATAAGAGAGCGACAGTTACCATGGCAACAAATTTTTTAGATAGACTTTGAAGATCTCTTGCCTTTGAGAAATGTGGTGGTGGGATAGTGGTGGTTGGTATCTCCTACAGAGATAATTTGCATGGGATGTCAGATCCTGTTTTCTGGGAAAAATAGGAAAAATACCAACAATTTGTCATCTGCCGAATTAGCGCAGACAGTGCTAAAGGTAGAAGTTTCTTTTTCAGATACTATACAAACAGAAAATGCCTTTGACATAAGAGAGCAACAGTTACCATGGCAACAAATTTTTGTCAGATAGAGTTTGAAGATCTCTTGTTCTTTGAGAAATGTGGTGGTGGGACATTCGGCAGTGTGTACAGGGCATTATGGGTGCCACACGAGATGGAGGTAGCAGTAAAGAAACTTCTAGCCTTGGATAAAGAGGTATTGCTAACTTCTCTGATCAGGCTTGAGTTATAGAATGCTCAGCTCAGTTCTTGGCATTTTTAGCTCACCTGTCACATAGTGACAAGGTGAGCTTTTGGGATCACTTTTTGTCCGTCGTGCGTCCATGCGTGCGTCCGTAAACTTTTTCTTCAAACAACATCTCCTCCTAAACCACTGATCGGATTTTGACCAAACTTCACAGGAATGATCCTTAGGTGGTCTCCTTTCAAAGTTGTTCAAATGGTTCCGGTCTGTTGCACATCTAGGTCACAGGAGCTAAAATAGATTTTTTTACTGAAAATTTTAACAATCTTCTCCTCTGAAACCGCAAGGCCCAGGTCTTTGATATTTGGTATGAAGCTTCATCTAGTGGACCTCTACCAAGATTGTTCAAATTATAGCCCTGGGGCCAAAAATGCCCCTGCCACGGGGGCCTTTGGTTTTACATAGGCTTATAAAGGAAGACCCTTTAAAAATCTTCTTCTCTGAAACCACAAGGCCCAGGTCTTTGATATTTGGTTTGAAGCTTCATCTAGTGGACCTACCAAGATTGTTCAAATTATAGCCCTGGGGCCAAAAATGCCCCCGCCCCGAGGGCCTTTGGTTTTATATAGGCCTACCGTAAAAATTCGGCTATAAGGCGATTCAGCTATAAGACGGGACCCCCTTTTCAGTTTTCCTAAGGTGGGATTTTGCTTATACTCTTTTATAAGACGGGTCAAATTTTTGCCATATCTGTCGGGGCCTATCTGCTACCGCCAGATGTCGTTTAGATGTGAGAAATCGGCCTTTTTTTCGCCAGAAAACCCCTCTACCTACCCCATCACATGGCTTTGTTTATGTCTGTTTACATTGTGTCTTCGTTTGGGAGAGTTACAAAGAGAGACAACTCTTATTGAATCTGAATAGGTAGGTCTATTAAGCGATGGGAAAAGGGGGAAATTTATTTTTATCCACAATATTTAGATATTTGTTGCAGCTTTTCTATAAGTAACCTAACTTTTTTTTATCGGGGAACACAACACCTAGCTATTCAGATTCAGAACCAACGCCCAGCTAGCTCAAAATAGCGAGCAAACGTCGGGCCGATACGTCGTATCGCTGTGGGCCCGAAGTTGGCCCGGCACATGCTTTGCTGGCTAAGGCTAGACAGATTTCTTTAATAGATGACAGGACTGACAAATCCATTTCCCGGCTGCCCGGAACAAGATCCAGAAAGTGCCGGGCAAGTGCACTTTGACCATATGATATGACGCCCGGTCGGGCAAGTGCGAAAAAACATCGTCTATAACTGTCAGTCTGTTTGTGTCCTTAAATTCGGTGAAAATATACCAGTAAGTAAATCTCAATAATTGCTGCACTGTCAGTTCAAAGACAAACCATTTGTGTATTTATTACGGTTCAAGTATGACACTATTGTTAATCCCTGTCATATAATTGGCACCCTGCGGTGCGTGTCGATAAGGTGTGAAAATATGGTCAAGTTATGTCGGTCATAAAATTTAATCTACAATCAATGTGAAAATGATTTAATCGCTCCTCAGACAATTAGCTACATCTAACGGTATGTTTGAATAATAAAAATGGACTTTTCTACGATCTCATGTATGGTTATTTTTTGGCGCCAAATAGCAGACGCTGGGCCGGAAAAGTCGAATGCTGTTGTTGGTTATTGACACGGAGCTTCTGGGGATAATTTGGGAGCTGTGCAAAGCGCTGGTTTTCTATCCACCTCTATTCACAACCGTTTAGCTATCGAGAAAATATTTTTTACCGGTTCCTAACGTTTTTTTTATGAAATAGATACACACAATGACATTAAACACGTGTTGGGGTGCTAGTGTCGAATGACGTCATTTACCGATCCTGTGCAGATAAATGGTAGCGGTGGTTTGTGGGCAGCGATTAAATCACCGACCGGCTGTTTCTGTATGCCTGGTCTTCGCCGACATTACCGGAAAAAAGCATGCAGTCCATGACCTCGGCTATAAGACGGGGTCATTTTTTGGGGCTCATTTTGGAGGGAAAAATCCTCGTCTTATAGCCGAATTTTTACGGTATATAGGGAAAATCTTTAAAAATCTTCTTCTCTGAAACCGCAAGGCCCAAGTCTTTGATATTTGGTATGAAGCTTCATCTAGTGGACCTCTATCAAGATTGTTCAAATTATCGCCCTTGGGCCAAAATTGCCCCTGCCCTGAGGGCCTTTGGTTTTACATATATAGGCTTATATAGGGAAAACCTTTAAAAATCTTCTTCTCTGAGACCACAAGGCCCAGGTCTTTGATAATTGGTTTGAAGCTTCATCTAGTGGACCTCTACCAAGATTGTTCAAATTAAAGCCCTGGGGCCAAAAATGCCCCCGCCCCGGGGGCCTTTGTTTTTTCATAGGCTTATATAGGGAAAATCTTTAAAAATCTTCTTCTCTAAAACCGCAAGGCCCAAGTCTTTGATATTTGGTGTGAAGCTTCATCTAGGGGACCTTTATCAAGATTGTTCAAATTATCGCCCCAGGGCCGTTTGGTTTTACAAATGGGTTATATAGGGAAAATATTTAAAAATCTTCTTCTCTGAAACCACTAGGCCCAGGTCTTAAATTTTGGTATGAAGCTTCATCTAGTGGACCTCTACCAAGATTGTTCAAATTCTAGCCCTGGGGCCAAAAATTCCTGCCCCAGGGGCCTTTGGTTTTACATAGACTTATACAGGGATAATTGTTAAAAATCTTCTTCTCTGAAACCGCAAGGCCCAGTTCTTTGATATTTGGTGTAAAGCTTCATCTAGTGGACTTCTATCAAGATTGTTCAAATTATAGGCCTAGGGCGAAAAATGCCCCCACCTGCAGGCCCTTTGGTTTTACATTGGCTTATACAGGGAAAATCTTTAGAAAGCTTCTTCTCCAAAACCAGATGGCCCAGTTCTTTGTAATTTGGTGTGTAGCTTCATCTAGTGCACTTCTACCAAGATTGTTCAAACCATAGCCCTTGGGTTAAAAATGCCCCCACCACAGGGCCCTTCGTTTTTAGTTGACTTATATCGGGAAATTAAAAAGAATCTTCTACTCTGAAACCGCAAGGCCCAGGTCTTTGATATTTGGCATGAAGCTTCATCAAAATTGTTCATAATTATAGCCCTGGAAAATAGGAGTCATGGCAATGTAAACCTTTGAAAATCTTCTTGTCTGAAAGCAGAAGGCCAAGGTCTTTGATATTTGGTATGAAGCTTCGTCTTGTGGATTTCCACCAAGATGGTTCAAATTATAGCCCTGGGGGGCAAAAATGGCCCACCCCAGGGACCCCAAGGTTTATGTAGACTTATATATGGAAAACCTTTAAAAATCTTTTCTGAAACCAGAAGTCTCCATTCTTTGATATTTGGCTTTACCTTTTAGACCACTACCAAGATTAATCATATTATAGCCCGGGGCCTATAATGGCCCACTTGATACCCTATGGATCAGGTGAGCGATCCAGGGCCATCATGGCCCTCTTGTAAATTTCATGAGCAGAAAAATTATAGCCTCTGGTAATCCGAGCAGGAAAATTACCTCAGATTTTCCAAGTTGTTTAACACCTATGCATTGAACTTGTCAGAGTCCAAAGAACGGTCCATTTTGCCAGCTTACACTCAGAAACAGTCAACACATCAGTTCTGTGAGTGGTTTGATTTTGAAAGCATTATTAGTTATTGTAATCTGTCCCCAGCATTTTTATCTCACCAGAGCCGAAGGCTCCCATGGAGCTTATAGGATAGGTAGTTGTCCGTCACCTGAAGTCATCTGGCATTAACATTTTCAAATGACATCCCTGAAGCCACTGGGCCAATTCAGCCCAAATTTCATTTGTGGCATCCTGGGGATTGAAAGTTGGTGTTTTTTTCCATAGACTTATAAATAATGGGAAAATTTGAAAAATGCCATTTACTGCAAATGCCTTTGCTGATATTTTGACAAAACTTTCATAGAAATGTTCTTTAGCCAATCTTGTATCTGCCATATGATTTAAGGCCAACTGCTCATATTTATTGGTTGCCATGGAAACCAAAATGCCAAAAATACTAAAAATCATCTCAGAAACCATATACTTTATGAGGCTGAGACTTTGTGGAAATATTCACAGCATTAGCTTTTACAGGTTTCTGTTTTTTATGCCCCCTCCACGAAGGCCATTCCTCACCCCTCCTCTTCATGAAAAGGCCTCATCTCAGAAACCATCCAGATCCCCACCCCTAAACCATATATATTGATGGTCCTTATGATAAGACACATCTAGTGAAAACGGTCTTGGGCTTTCCTGGGGTTAGCAGATGCCACACTGCTTAAAAGGCCTTACATCCCTGGAACCGTACAGATCCCCACATCTAAACCATATACATGTATATTCTTGTTTCTTATGATAAGACACCTTCAGTGATATCCGGCCCCCACCCATCGGGGCTTGAAGAAATATATGGGCTGCATGATGCTTCCATGCAGAGCTGAAACCGACCCGCACACAAGTACTGGTAAACCGCTTAGGGGATCTAAGCCTGCCCAGGCAAAACGGTGCAAGTCGGCCCATCCATGCTTATAAACCCTATTGGTTTCATTGGGCGGCGGGGCTTGAGATGCCATTACATCTCAATGTTGGGTAAAAGTCCCACAAAATTGGAAGCAACGTCTCCAAAATGACCTTTACAGTGTTAATGGGAACATTAAACCTCAAATCAAACAAACAAACAACACAAAAAATGAATGATAAGTCATCTGCTATATTTATGTCCAGCACTTTAAGGTTTAACACTTTAAGGTTTAAAATACTTTCTAGCACATGACCTAATGGAATATTCCTTATCATATCAATAAGGATTTAGTGTCTTGGCGCACAAGAACATTGTCATTCTATGATTCTAGACAGGAATATTATTTTGTAGGCTCAAGTTTTGAGTGTGTTGTCGCACAAGAACATTATCCAGTTCTATGGAGCAGTAACTGAAGAGCCTAACTATTGCCTAGTCACTGGTAAGTTACGGAAGAGCCTAACTAGTGCCTTGTCATGGGTAAGTTACTAAAGAGCCTAACTATTGCCTTGTCACTGGTAAGTTACTGAAGAGCCTAACTATTGCCTTGTCACTGGTAAGTTACTGAAGAGCCTAACTAGTGCCTTGTCACTGGTAAGTTACTGAAGAGCCTAACTAGTGCCTTGTCATGGGTAAGTTACTGAAGAGCCTAACTATTGCCTTGTCACTGGTAAGTTACTGCAGAGCTTAATTATTGCCTAGTCACTGGTAAATTACTGACAAGCCTAACTACTGCCTCGTCACTGATTATTTACCATAGAGCTGAACTTGTAAGCTACTGAAGAGCCTAACTACTGTCTAGTCATTGATTATTTACTATAGAGCCGAACTTGTAAGCTACTCAAGAGCCTAACTACTGCCTAGTCACTGATTAGTTACTATAGAGCTGAATTTGTAAGCTACTGAAGACCCTAACTGCTGCCTAGTTACTGATTAGTTACTATATAGCCGAACTTGTAAGCTACTGAAGAGCCTAACTACTGGCTTGTCACTGATTATTTACTATAGAGCCAAACTTGTAAGCTACTGAAGAGCCTAACTACTGGCTTGTCACTGATTAGTTACTATAGAGCCAAACTTGTTAACTACTGACAAGCCTAACTTCTGCCTAATCACTAATTAGTTACTATAGATCCGGACTTGTAAGCTACTGAAGAGCCTATTGACTGCCTTGTCACTGATTAGTTACTATAGAGCCTAACTGTTAAGTGACTGAAGAGCCTAATGACTGCCTTGTCACTGATTAGTTACTATAGAGCCTAACTGGTAAGTAATTGAAGAGCCTAACTACTGCATAATCTCTGATTAGTTACTATAGAGCCTAACTGGTAAGCTACTGAAGAGCCTAACTACTGCCTTGTCACTGTTTAGCTACTATAGAGCCTAACTAGTAAGTTACTGAAGAGCCTTACGACTGCCTTGTCACTGATTAGTTACTATAGAGCCTAACTAGTAAGTTACTGAAGAGCCTAACGACTGCCTTGTCACTGATGAGTTACTATAGAGCCTAACTGGTAAGCTACTGAAGAGCCTAACGACTGCCTTGTCAATGATTAGTTACTATAGAGCCTTACTAGTAAATTACTGAAGAGCCTAACGACTGCCTTGTCAATGATTAGTTACTATAGAGCCAAACTGGTAAGCTACTGAAGAGCCTAACGACTGCCTTGTCACTGATTAGTTACTATAGAGCCTAACTAGTAAGTTACTGAAGAGCCTAACTACTGCCTTGTCACTGATTAGTTACTATAGAGTCTAACTGGTAAGTTACTTAGTTGCTTAGTCACTGGTAAGTTATTGCAGAGCCCAACTATGGTATGCACAACTGGAGCTGTGGGCATACAGTTGAACCTCTGGGGGCGACCACCTGTCTTAACATTTTCCTGTCTTGAAGGACTGTCATGCAATCCTCCCAAGCACTTGTCAATGTTAAATTACCTGTCTTGAGTGCCCACCTGCCCAACACGACTAATGACCGCTCAAAACTTGTCTAAATTGTAAAATTTCCCTGCTGTGTGCGACCAAATAAGTTTACCGTGACCCCGGAAGCTAAAATAAATGGGTTTTGATTCTCTTTGACACTGCTAAAACATGAATCCATTGTTGGATGAAAGAAACAAGTTCATTGGCTAAGTTGAGACAAAATAACTTTGGGTGAGCAAAAGCCAATAATTATCTCCCTTCATATTGTCTTTGGAAACCGTTATGACACTGATTATGAGAAATGTGGGGATTAAAATTACATTTAATTGTTTCCCAATTATAATCAATTTATGTACTGATTGATGCTAATTGGATTGTTTGGTCATAATGTGTGAAGCGAATTCCTGTTTGAATAGGCGTGAAAAAATACCAAACGAATTACAGTTGTCTTGGCAAACTATCATTGCGACTTGTATCGGCGACTTGGCATACTATCACCACAACTTGTATCGGGGTCTCCACAAACTACCACCGCAACTTGAACAAGTTAATGTAATCTATTCTTTAATTGTTTCACTTTGAAACACCCTTTTCCAAAATCTTTTGGATTCATAGTTTTCTCATTATCGTACATTTAAATTAATATTCCGTCTCTTTTTAATTCATCTTAGATGTTATGCAGTTTTATAACCTTTAACTTGAAGTTTAAGAATCAACACTTTTCTCTAGAATCTAGATACATGTACATGTATTTATTTTTTCATTAATAATCTTTACTTCAAATTAGTAAATATCTTCTATTTGTCAATAAAACTTTTTTATATATTTCAGAATATGCATCCAATGGTTCCTTGTACGCCTACCTGCAGAAACCAGAGAACACACTTGACTTCCAACAGATCCTGAAATGGTCGAAAGAAATAGCTCTAGGTATTACCCATATTTTCTGTTATAACTCCAGACAAAGGGGAGTAAAAAGAATAATTGTTGACCCATTTATACTAGTGGACTCTTCCATTACTATAACTTTGACAAGTCCATTTGTCATTTAAGGGGTGTCAGGCTTATTATTTTCATTTTTATTCTATTTTTGACAAAAAATTCTGTTAGCAAATAGTGCAGGCCCGGATCAGACGCCGCGTTCTGCGGCGTCTGATCTGGGCCTGCACTATTTGCCAAGGTAATTTGTCAGGGGTTTTCCACATGCAATGGGTTAACTCAAATTAACTATATAAATCTTGAGTTAAGCAGCTAATGTTCATGTGACTAGCACTGAAAAATAGCATCTGTACAATATCCAGGTAAGGGTTATTTATAGCCTTACTATTCTTGTCCTGTGATGTCAGAGTGGTGTATAAATAGACTAATTGGTTATCTGTAAATTCTGGACTGGTCTCGTGTTCTGGGACATGATCAGGGTCTACACAGTTTAAAATACTGGAATTCGATGGTTAACCCATTGCATGCGGGAAACCCCAAAAGGCGTACCTAGGCATACAGTGCAGGCCCAGATAAGACACGTCTGATCAGGGCCTGCACTATTTGCTAATGGGATTTTCCTTCAAAAAATAGAATAAAAACAAAAAATAGGCCTCGCACCCCTTATATGACAAATGGACTAGTCCAACATACAGCAATGGAAGAGTCCACTAGTATACAATGGGTTAAAGGAAACAGTATAAATTCAGTTCAAGCCTGAACTCAGAAACAGCCCACCAGTACTGTCAGCGCTTTGATTTTATTTCTCTATTGAAACCTAATACATGTTTTTGTTTCATTTTGGAGATGTTGCTTCCAATTTTGTGGGACTTTTACCCGACATTGAGATGGAATGACATCTCAAGCCCTGTCGCCCAATGAAACCATTAGGGTTTATAAGCATGTTCGGGCCGACTGGCACTGCTTTGCCTGGGCAGGCTTAGATCCTCTAAGCGGTTTACCAGTACTCGTGTGCGGTCGGTTTCAGCTCTGTCTGGAAGCATCATGCAACCCATCTATTTCTTCAAGCCCCGATGGGCGAGGGCCGCATAATACATGTGTATTATGAACTGCAACAAGGAAAAATATGTCTTTAGATGTGTGCGCAACCAGCAGATCAGAATGCGCATAGCCACATTCTGAACAGGAGTCTATACTGTGCATGGAATGGACAGCTAATGGCCCAAAGTTACTTTATGCGAAAAGGTATATAGACATTGTATAAAGACTGCGTGGGTAGCAGGATGCTTTAAATCTTTACATAGCACAGATTTCTGGAAAGTCATTTTTTGCTCATTATAATGAGTACTTATTAGAATGTTTTTTTTTTCTAATGTGGTGATTCTATCGAGTACATGTATGCACAAGGTCATGAAACTGATAAAGTCCCACAAAAAGTGAACAGCAAAAATGCTCACATTTTTCAGAAGAAATACACCATATTAGATATTGATCTTGTCAGATCAGTTCAAACTATGATCACTACCGATGCTTCGAAAAGCTGGACCCTGAAGTTCATGATGTACACAACATCAGTGAGGCAATTATAATGAGCACCCTAAGTCTGTATTTGCTGCAAAAAAGAGAAAAATATCAAATGATCTCATCAAAAAGAGGTCATTTTTGAGCTGTGAAAGAATATAAGAATCTTATATGGGTGTGAGTGGTGGATGAAAAAATCCATCCCGAGGGTCACTGTCCGACATCACGAGTCTTGACGAGTGATGCCGGACAGTGATCCCGAGGGACAGATTTTTCTATCTACCCCTCACACCTATATAGTATTCTTTCCATTTCTCAGCCAGATTTTTAATGCTGCAGTCACTTCGGTTACCGACGTCCACCATATTGTGGTGACACTACAAGAATGTTTAGTGACGTCACCTAATGTGCTGTGAGGTCAACCTTAACCACGGCTCATATGAGGTCATATTCAACCAGTGCATTTATCAAACATGCGCGAATATTCGATTTTGTTAAGAACACCAGGGATAGAACAGAATTTCTATCCCAAGCTAAAACTATGGATTTATCTGGTGTGCAAGAATGTAGCATTTCATGGGAATGGAAAAAATTGTGTTGTTGTTGTTGTTGTTTTTACCTTTATCCCGCTGGACAGGATATTCCATAACTTTTCAAACAAAGTAGATCCAGATCAGATGGTTGCCAAAGAAGCCATCTGATCAGGATTTACACTGTCATTCAGTATGTGAATTTGAATGAATACACCAATCTAGTAATTTGATTGGTTGATAGTCAGAAATAGGTGTGGTAAAATTAATTTATTCAGCAGGATAAGTTTGTTTTCTATAGATACACACACTCACATCAGCATTTCTCGTTTTGGTTCCAGGGATGAATTACCTGCATAGTGAAGCCCCCATCAAAGTTATCCACAGGGATCTCAAATCAAAAAATGGTAATTAGAAATATAGCTGGTTTATGGAAGAAACATCACTTGTACTCATATTACGCCAATGAATATTGCTTCAAGGGAGACAGCTCTCTGAAAAACTTTCTTGTAACTCGTGTCAGTAGGGGCCTACTCATAAAGGAAAAAATTTCTTTCCTTTAAGAGTAGACCACTCCCCCCACTCCACCCCCCATTTTCAGGGGAAAAATGATGTAGAAAAGCAAACAGGAAGTCCCAAGAGTTGTCTCCCTTGCAAACAAAAATGATGGAAAGTACACCAGATGCTTGTGCAGAAGAAGAGTATCGCAGCAGTTGAGGGTAGAGAGGGAATGATGTTATTTCTTTTGATTCTACACTGCTAGTCATTTTACTCTGCCTCTGTTCTGCAGTGGAAGGTCAGGTGGTTTTTCTCCAGGCACTCCGATTTTCCCCCACCGCTAATTAACGATTAGCTCGATATAAGTGAAATAATCTTGAAAGGGCTGTACCCCCCCCCCCCCTCCCTCTTGTTCCCTCTCTCTGGAAGACGGCACAAAACAAGGGTTGGCATGTCCTTAAACCCAAAACAGTCAATAAATCAATGAGCATTGATCTAAGAAAATGTATCGGGGGGGGGGGGGGGGGGGGGGGGGGCATGTAAACCATTAGTGTTCATTTCCTTAGTTGTTAATTTTGGGTGGTCTTAATAGCGGAATTTCACTGTAGTTAGGGATAATTAAGGAAGATATTTTATCATGAGTATGTATGCCTTTTCTCATTAGAATTGCCTTGGTGAGATGATTAACAGAAGCATTATGACTCCTGACATGGTACAATGAGCAGCCTTCGGCAGCTTGAACTACCCCTGTCTCAAACAAATTTTCATGGTCACAAAGGTGTTTTAGCCATTGAAGTTTGACTGTAGTAAGTTGCTCTTAACCCATGAAATGGCAATCACAACAATTGTTGTCTGCTTTTGCCATCTGGCTGTTATCTCGAAAGTAATTTTTTGCAAACAGTGTGGACCCAGATCAGACTGCTCCTTTAGGAGCAGTCTGATCTGGGTCCATACTGTTTTCCTGTTTGCAAAAATATTTTTAAAATTTTTGCCGAAAAATTCAGCCGACAACATAAGCAGAATGCATTTTCAGATGTAGTTTTTCTTGACGTCTTAAGGATTAACCCTTCAACTGCTGCATAAATTCCTAGGGCAGGCAACAATCTAATTGTTAGCTCGCCTGGGCAAAGTCATGGCATCGGCGTTTTTGTCGTCGTCATTGGAATAGGCATCAGCATCCATATTTACATTAAAGTTTTTTAAGAGCTCCTAGTTTCCAAACCATATGATGGATTTGGTTCATTATACCCCTACTTTATGAATATGGGGATAAACTGGTTTAGATCCGTCATTCCGTCCGTCAGTCCATCCATCTGTCTGTGTACCCACAAATAGATACATATGTGGCATTGCACTATGTGGCAAAAATCATTAAGGGGCTACTGATTTTAAGTGCCATTTGTTATCTTATTTTCTGTGGAAATAAGCCATATTCACTGTGAAAAATATTTTAAAAAATCAGATTGTTGTCTGCTCCAAGGGTTAAAAACCAAACTGTTTGAATATGTGCAAAAAATGGAAATATAGAAAATTATCTGTAAGCACATAAATTAATGATTTTAACAGTAGCAAATCATGTTTTGAATGCAATTTTGATGCATCACCTTTAAATTGTAAAACCAAACATATACAGAGGACCCTCGTTATAACGACAGTATTTGTTCCCTATATTTGTGCCGTTATAAAGAAGTTGCCGTTATAAAGAATCCCAGTTAGGAGTATGATAAGTAATAAAAGGCCTTTTCCCCATCATTACTCTAAGAAACAATTTTTATAGATATTTGTTAGAATCGCCTCGGTGAGGCGATTCTAACAAATATCTATAAAATTTGCTTCTTGGAGTATTAGATTACAAGACTCTTTCATGAATGTGGACTCGATTTGTGCATTTCCAACTCGAGGGAAGCCCACGCCACTCGGAACCGAGGCTCAGCCTTTAGGTAAGTAGTCATTCCATTCAAATTGCCGTTATAACGAGTTTTGCTGTTATAACGAATGTCGGTATAAAGAGGGTTGACTGTATATATGTAACAAAATAACAATTTGAAGCTTGATATCCCTTAAATATCAGTTCCTTAAATAACAGTTCTTCTGTTCTATTTTCAGTGGTTATTTCTGACGAATGTGTGTGCAAGGTAAGTAGGTGATATATAGGCCATGCCAAGCAAAATGAATCTTCAAGTCTGATCTGAGTCTTTTTATACCGCAATTAGCCATTCTAGTAACCTAATAAAGGGGGTCGAATAACTGCACAGTATAATCAATAGTGATCTATAATACCTTCTACTGACCTATAATACGTCCAGTGACCGTTTAAAGACCGGACCTACTTTTCAGGTCCCTAATTCGCAAGTGTAAATAAAAACATGCTTCTTTTATACATGGGAAAACAAAGAAACTGCAAGTTATATTCTTTGCAAAATTTATTTTAACAGATTTTCAGAAAATTCAGCTAAATTCTTACCTTCTCGGAGTTTCCTGGTTTGAATGGTCCTTTGCAATAATTGCTCACTACTACTGCACTTGAGAAACAACCTCGAAAATAATTTCAAAAGCTAAAATAAACTATTTATTTGCACATTTTCATACAGATTGTAAATCGCTGAGAAACTTTTATTCGAGCGTCCATGTTGTTTCCTACATCTCTGATGCAAGGTGACATCAGAATGTGTGTGCCATGGCACTGAATGTTGTTTTACATGCCACAATGTCTGCTGTCTTTTTTTTCTTAAATTTGCTAAATTATTGTCAAACCCTTGATTGTTTTATATTGAGGTATAAACTAAATACATGATTAGTGTCTTTTTATTATTAAAGACACTAACCATGCATTTACTACATTATGTACTGTATGGATGGTCATTGACACAAGGCTTCTTCCTACAGTCAGTGAAGGTGTATTATGACTACCGTATTTATCCTAAATATTTGAACTTCTCAACTCCTTACCATACTTTTCTAAAATTTGAACAAGTACAATTTACTAACCAGTGTTTTGTCTAGGAATAGAGGGATGCCTGGCAAGCAATGTAGACCCTGATGAGATGCATTAGAATAGGATTCACATGAGTATACAGAACATAATATTTTAGATCAAATGAAAAAATTATCAGTAAATTTTCCCAAACATATAAATATCATCAATTATAGGAAATTTTTTCTATGAACTCAAGAAAAACTTGGAAACAGACCTGTTGGAGCCATGAGAATTGAAAATTTCTGTCTTAGGGAAACTTCAATGACACAAACAAGAAGAATTTGTTTACCATGCCCGAGTCAAACTCATTCTTAAGGGGAATGGGAACACCTTCAGGGGAGGCAACTCCTGCAAAGGTGTTTTTGTCTCCCTGGGTTCATGCTTGGGAGGGGTGGGGTGGGGCTAGGGGTCAAAATCTAGGACACTTTTGTAATTTGTTCTATACCTTTCCATTATGCTAACAAGTTATGGTCACAGTTGCTTATTGGCCCCCGCCCATAGGGGCTTGAAGAAATATATGGGCTGCATGATGCTTCCACGCAGAGCTGAATCCGGCCCGCACACTAGTACTGGTAAACTGCTTAGAGGATCTAAGCCTCTCCAGGAACGGTGGTGCGAGGCGGACCGGCCATGCTGATAAACCCTACTGGTTTCATTGGGCGACAGGGCCTGAGATGTCATTTCATCTCAATGTCAGGTAAAAGTCCCACAAAATTGGAAGCAAGGTCTCCAAAATGACCTTTACAGTGTTGACGAGGACGTTAAACCTCAAATCAAACAAACAAAATCACAGTTGGTTATACATCAGCCACCCATGTGACATTGGCAGAAGATTATGGGTGTTAAAAGGGTGAAGATTATGGTGACCTACATTTCATGGTCCAGTGATTTTGCCTTATATCTTGAAGACTATTTGTTGGAGAAATGTCATACCTGGATATTTGTGCCATGTGACCCCATGATTGACCTCAAAATATATCTAGGTCAGTGTGACCTTTATTTCATGGTTCAGTGATTTTGCCTATAATATTTAATACTATTTGATGGAGAAATGTCATACCTGGATTATTAGTTCCATATGACCCCATGACTGACCTCAAAATATATCTAGGTCAGTGTGACCTATATTTCATGGTTCAGTGATTTTGTAGAAGCCTCCATGGTGTAGTGGCTATACTACTCACTTTGTAAACCAGGGATCACAGGATCGATCCTGAGCTTCTCCAGACTTTTGTATGAGTATTTAAACTGAGGTCCCGTCTCTGTATGACCTTAGCTGTTGGTGAGACGTAAAACAAACACTCACTCACTCAGTGATTTTGTCTATTATCTTGAATACTTTTGGATGCAGAAACGTCATACCTGGATTATTAGTTCCATGTGACCCGATGCTTGACCTCAAAATATACCTAGGTCAGTGTGACCTATATTTCATGGTTCAGTGATTTTGCCTATTATCTTGAATACTATTTGATGGAGAAATGTCATACCTACATTATTAATTCCATGTGACCTGATGATTTACCTAAAAGTATATATAGGTCAGTGTGACCTATATTTCATGGTTCAGCGATTTTGCCTATTATCTTGTACACTATTTTGGTGGAGAAATGTTATACCTGGGATATTTCTTCAGGGCAACCAGATGATTGACCTCAAAATATATGTAGGTCAGTGTGACCTATATCTCTTGGTTCAGTGACTTTGCTTTATATCTTGAATACTATTTGATGGAGAAACTTCATATCAGAATAATCAATTCCATGTGACCCGATGAATGACATAAAAATATATCAAGGTCAGTGTGGCCTATATTTCATGATTCAAATGTGACCCGATGAAGAACAAAAATATATCAAGGTCAATGTGGCCTATATTTCATGATTCAAATGTGACCCGATGAAGAACAAAAATATGTCAAGGTCAGTGTGGCCTATATTTCATGATTCAGTGATTCTGCCATATATTTTGAATACTATTTCTTGGAGAAACTCCAAACCTGAATTATAATTTCCATGTGACCAGATGATTGACAGAGATATATCTAGGTCAGTGTGACCTATTTTCATGGTTAAATGATTTTGCCTTATAATTCAGACACTACTTGATTCTGAAATGTAATATGTGGAATATATGTTCCATGAGACCTGATGATTGACCTCAAAATATATCTAGGTGAGTGTGACCTATATTTCATGGTTCAGTAGTTTTACCTTATATCTTGAAGGCGTGAAACAGGTGAGCTATGTTGTCATGCAACAGCTCTTGTTTGGTACTGCAGTAAATCCTGATTCGTTATTTGATTGGTTTACCAATCAACATGCAGAAATTCAGCCAATCAGGTCACCGCCTGCAAAGATGTAAACAAACAAAATGGCAAATCAAATGCAGCAACTGGCTAAAGCAGTATTTTTCAGAATTAACAGATTTGCAGATATAAGCAGGATCTTTTGTGATTTGAAGTTAGCGGCGGAAAAAAATGGGTCAACTAAGTATGTATACTAAGACCAAAATTTTGGCTTCGAAAAATGGTTACTTACATAAATATTAAGGCAGAGAATCAGTATATCGACTGGGGTGTGTGCTACCTTCGATTTTCGAAGAAAATAGTAAAGACAATAAAAACTGTAGCACCTGTGATCAACTCTGTCCCACTGAAGTAGGGGTCAACTCTTAAAGGAAAGAGTTTGCTCCTCAGGAGCAAATTTTTTCCTTTAAGAGTTGACTCCTGTTGACATGGGTGACAAAAACACTTTTGCAGGAGTTGCCTCTCCTGAAGATGTCTGCATTTCCCTTAAGAATGAGTTAGACTTCGTCATGGTAAACAAGTCTTCTTGTTTGTGTCATTGACATTTCCCTGTGACAGAAACTCCCATGGCTCCAACACGTCTGTTTGCAACTTGTTCTTGAGTTCATAGGAAGAATTTCCCATAATTGGTGATATTTATATAATAATTTTCGGATTTGATCTAAAATATTATGTTCTGTATACTCATTCGAATCCTGTTCTAATGAGTACACACAACATACCTTTATTTTAGAGAAAATCAAAAGATTCTATAATGCCTTCTCTCTTGGCACTATAAGTACTGTAGTGATCCTAAATTTTGGGACAGATAGGCCTAAGCAAACAGTGCAGACCCAGATCAGACTGCTCCCAAAGGAGCATTCTGATCAAGGTCTACAATGTTTGCCATTCTATCTGCATGTTTTCGACTCCTTGCTGGATCATGAAACAAATGTTAATTATTGAAAGTCCTCAAGGTGTCCCAATTTTTAGGATTTTTACGGTAATTCTGAGACTAGATCTTCCCCTTCCTTGAACAGATTTTCATGGTACAATAGGTGTTCAAGCCTTTGAATTTGAAGTTTGTATTTCTTTTTCAGTTGTGTGATTTTGGAGCGTCAAAGTTTCATGGTAGTACAACCAAGATGTCACTAGCAGGAACCTTTCCTTGGATGGCACCTGAGGTCAGTATTGTATAGAGGACCCTAGTCATGGTAGTACAACCAAGATGTCACTAGCAGGAACCTTTCCTTGGATGGCACCTGAGGTCAGTATTGTATAGAGGACCCTAGTCATGGTAGTACAACCAAGATGTCACTAGCAGGAACCTTTCCTTGGATGGCACCTGAGGTCAGTATTGTATAGAGGACCCTAGTCATGGTAGTACAACCAAGATGTCACTAGCAGGAACCTTTCCTTGGATGGCACCTGAGGTTAGTATTGTATAGAGGACCCTAGTCATGGTAGTACAACCAAGATGTCACTAGCAGGAACCTTTCCTTGGATGGCACCTGAGGTCAGTATTGTATAGAGAACCCTAGTCATGGTAGTACAACCAAGATGTCACTAGCAGGAACCTTTCCTTGGATGGCACCTGAGGTCAGTATTGTATAGAGAACCCTAGATATTATGATAGTATTTGTTCCCTAGAATTTTACCATTGTAAAGAATTTGGTGTTATAAAGAAAATTAAAAAGAGAAACGATCAGGAACTGATACAATCTGATCCCAAATTCTTCCCACAATATCACCAGGGAAAAAAGTCGAAACATGGAGTGACGACAGTAAGTTAAAGATACAACAGGTAAACCAAGTCAGCAGCTCTTTCCCAAACAGGTGGTGACTCTGAATATCTAAACCTAACTAAAAAGAAGTAATATACATATGCATAATGGGAGAAAGAATCAGAATCACCAACAAGACAAACATTAAACTGGAAGGACAAACGTAACTAAAAATGAACAACCAAAATGGGGGAAGAATCAGATCATAAAGGTAACAACATATATGATTAGGAAAAGAATCAGAACCACCTACACAAAACATGAAGGAACCACAGCAAAAGCACGAACTTGGAATGGTCAGTACTAATTACATGTACACCATTGTTAGTGGAATAATGAGTAATAAAGAGCCTTTTTCTCCATAATCACTCAAAAGATCCACCACATTTGTTTCTGGAAGTATCAGAAACAATGTTCTTGAATATTTTCATTAATTTGTGTCATATGGAGCCAAAGAGTCATTCCAATGAAATTGTGGTTACAATTAGTTTTGTCATTATTATGTCAGTCCTGTCACGAAAAAAACCTGTCTTTGGTTTTATCAACCAGAGTCCCACTGTTTAATGGTAATGATGTTGTAAGTTAGCATGTCAATACAACTTTCATATTTTAATCCATATATGACTAGCGGCCCTTTTCTGGGACATTGACAAACAGTGCAGACTAGTGGTGGGCAATCGGTTTTAAATCACAATCGATTATCGGTTTATGATCGGAAGCGCAAACCAACTAGCTATCGATTGCGTAATCGGTTTCTCTTTTATGTTAAAATTTGAGTAAATGTTTAAATGCATTTTGTATTTTATTTATATATGCATAATACTTACTATATGTTAGAGATTTTTCTGGACATTATGTTAAAAAAATAAAGGAAAAACATAAACACAGAACTCTTTGTTTTATTTCCTAATAACCTTAAAATAATTCAGTGGTATGAGAAATTTGAATGACTATTGTTACGAGCCTCCGTGGCCAAGTGGTTAAGAGCGCTGACTCTTGATCACTAGGTCTCTCACCGCTGTGGTTACTCCGGTTTTCGCCCACCTCTGATTAACGATCGGCTCGATATGAGTGAAATAATCTTGAAAGGGCCGTAAAACAAAAAAAAAAAAAAAGAAGAATGACTACTGTTGAATAGATGATTTATTCTGAAAGGAATGGTTTATTATTCAGTCATAATGCTGTTTGTTTCTGAAAGAGATATCATAATGACTAGTAATGACTACATGTTTTGACAATGAAACAATATTTGTGCACTTTCAGACTAGAAACAACACCTTATGACGGTGCAGACCTGAGCACCGAATGACTAGAAGACTGACCACTTTAGATGAGTGATCAGTCTGTTTAATCTCTCAAGAATTCTAATTTAAGGAGAATGTATACATCTGCAACAGAGGCAGCTATGTCAAATATTTTTTGGCCTTCCTTGTCAATAGGAGTCTAGGAGCAAATTTTTCCTTTTAGTGAAGACCCCTTTCCAAAAGGGGTTTGACATGCTTAAAATCAAACAGAAAGTCACAAAAGTTGCCTGCCTTTTAATATAGCAGCAAAGTTTCGGCCACCTGGGTAGGAATAAATTTCCTTTTCCTTTTCATCTCGTGGTTGCTGCGTTTCGTCCGCCACCGCCATATTGAAACCAAAACAAAATGTGCTTTATTAGACCGCGTATGGTATTCGGGTGTGTATTATCCGCATTTACGTACTACCCGCACCCCATTTTTTGCCAAAATCTGAGGGAAAACTGTTATTCTATTGTATTACCCGCATGGAACATTTGCTGAAATTTTGGTGGATGCGTTAGTGAGAATAAGTAAGAATTTGGCCAGTTTTTGTAACCCACAACGGAACGCTCGATCGTCTTCAAAAGGCGGGAAAATGCACGTGCGTGCGAGTATCACCAGAAAGCATGTATTTTACATTAAAATGTTGAAAAAACTTTACCTGTTCACCATTGTTATTTATTTATTAACCCACATATGCCTGCGGCCCTATTTTTGGGACATCGGCAAACAGTGCAGTCCCAGATCAGACACCTCAGAAAGACGCTGCAGACGTCTGATTCGGATATACACTGTTTGATGATTTATAACGGTTCAATTATGACACTATTGTTAATCCCTGTCATATAATTACCACCCTGCGGTGCGTGTCGATTAGGTGTGAAAATATGGTCAAGTTATGTCTGTAAATTGCGTTTATTCCCCAATCATAAAATTTAATCCGCAATTAATGTGAAAATTATTTAATTGCTCCTAAGACGAGTTGCTACAACTATTCTACTATCTCGTGAATGGTTATATTTTGGCGCAAAATAGCAGACGCTTAGCGAGAAATTTTTTTTACCGTTTCCAAACAATTTTTTATGAAAGATACGCCCCATTAAGATAAATCAATAGACATGTGTGGGGTTGGTTGGGTCCGATGACGTCATTTACCGATCGCGTGCAGAAAAAAAAAAAAAAAAAAAAACTGTAGCGCGGTTTTGTCGGCGGCGGTTTGAATGCCGGAAAACTTTGATGTTCGCATTGAACTTGCTTGTTTATTTCGTTTAAAATCAGAGTTTTAGGAATAATGCTCACAAAATCGGGCTTGCTAGTAATGGAGATTGTTATATTACTCATGTGTAAGTAAAACTGAGTGGACAATTAAACGTTATTTATGTCGGGAATCGTAAAAGGATAGAGCATAACATGAGATGCATCGTATTTTCAGCTGACAAAAGTAAAAATAAACTGTAATTTGAGGGAAAAAAACTGCGGGTAATTCACGCCCGAATTGGGTTATAGAAAAGTGCGACTGAATACCAGAATGCACTAAAACTCGGAATACCAAGTACCGGAACCGACTACAATCGACTAGAGAATTCTCAATCGATTATCGCTATCGGAAGCCAAAACCAACTGACTTTCGACTATAGTCGATCATCGGCCCACCACTAGTGCAGACCCAGATCAGACGCCGCAGAACGTGGCGTCTGATCTGGATCTACATTGTTTACTTAAAGAACATTCATTTTTGTAAAATTTGCTACAAACAAAAACAAACCCGACACCCATATAATTGGAAATGGACCACTCCAAACTGACTGGGTGGAAGATTCCATTGTCATACGTGGGTTAATATGGTGAATTTGCAAACATTGTTTTGCTGGAAAAATGTTAATAGGTGTTGCAACACACATTTTTCCAGCGAGAATTCCCAGAGTATTAGATATTGTACTTCCTAGAACTGTTAAAATTTTTGATCCCTCAGCTTGTTAAGCTAACTATGCTTGTAAAAATGGCAGCAAATCTAAGGGATATATCTCTTCACTTTAATTGGAGGGTTTTTTCTCTAGAAAGGAGAAAACTATTTCAGCAAAACTATACATTAAGATAAAACACCCATGCCACATTGTGCATTTTTTCACATCTACAAAATGGCTACTTTTCTGATGAAAATCTGTGGTATTTTTCTTATTTATACTGCAAACATAGATGGTGGGTGCCTATTAAAACCACCTCATTGAGGCAGTTCTAACGAGTACCCACAACCAATGTCTTGGTGGAGAAATAAGAAAAATAATGTTTACCCCCGTAAATCCCAGTTTTTGTCTATTTAAAGTTCATTTCACAGAACGTTCACATAATGTTCAGTCCTGATTTTCAGCCTGCAAATTAATAACATCCTTCAGTGACTTAAACAGCCCAGTTGAATAATATTTTGGTCATTTCAAGCTAGTCTGTTTACCTATCCACACTTTTCCTGGGCAGGCTTATACATAAGCAGTTAACCAGTACAGTGCACATTCTTTCGCTAGAAACTGCAACTGCCCTTCTTGAATCAGTGGAAGGGAGTGAACAACCATAGAAAAGATTTCATTTTCAATCTCCTCGAAAGAATTTTGCCGACAATAGCAGTAAAATTCAGTCAACATTGGAAAGACTAAAAAGAGTTGAGGGTGAGTTAACGAAATAAGAACGAGAACTGAGAGAACGAGAAGTAAAGCTGATGGCCTGGGAGAAAGATCTACAACATCAGATGTATGTGACTGTAAGTAGTAGTTTGAAATATTGTCTTTTTGGAAATCAGGAATGCCTTGAATACCAATTTAATGTGATTGATTTTGTATTGTTTGAAGGAAACACCATTTACAAACATTCCAAATAATAAAATCAACAATCTTGATCATTTCATCCATTATTGTCATCTATCTATCGTTATCAGGGCACCCAACTGATTTGAAGGCCTGCTGTCCTTGTAGCAGGTAAGGGTACAGGGAGAATCATAACCCTTAAGACGTCACAGCCTCAATAGCGCAGTGGTTAACACATTCCACTTATGATCAAGATGTTGTGCTTTGAATCCGGCCACCGGTATCAAGGTGTGTCATTGGGCAAGACACGAAATGATACTGCCCCACTTCACCCAGGTGTAATTGGGTAGCAGTGGTGTAAAAGCCACTGCCTCTCTCTTGCACACGTAAAAACACCAGGAATGAGTGTTCGAGAGAGATTCAATAAGCTTGAAGCTTTCATTGCAATCAAACTAAAATAAATTAGTATAAACTAAGATGCCGAGAAAAACTACATCTGAAAATGTCGTCTGCTGAATTTTCGCAAACTTTTTAAAAATATTTTTTGCATACTTGCAAACAGTATGGGCCCAAATCAGACTGCTCCTCTAGAGGAGTCTGATCTGGGTCCACACTGTTTGCAAAAATTACTTTTAAGGTAACCGACAGATGACAAAGCAGACTACAATTGTAGTGATTGGCATTTTATGGGTTAATAACCCCAACACAATCAATTGCATCCTTTTATTTATTTTAAGGTGATACAGAGCCAGCCAGTCTCAGAGAAATGTGACACTTGGTCTTATGGAGTGGTATGTATGACTTTGTTACAGTAAATGCATACAGCATTAAGGGGAATGGGAGCACCTAGCAGATTTTTCTGCCATTTTTTAACGGGAGACAACTTTCGGAGCTTCCTCTTTGCTTTTCTATAAGCCCTGTCCCACAGAAAAAGAGGTCTACTCTTAAAAGAAAGAATTTGCTCCTTTAGGAGTTGACCCCTATTGACATGGGAGACAAAAATACTTTTGCAGGAGTTGCCTCACCTGAAGGTGTTCCAATTCCCCTAAAACCTTTCACCCCTGAGTTTCTGAAGTGGACACTTCCATATTTGAATTTGGACATGTTCATTATTGTAAGAGGGGGTTTAGTCACAGTCATAAACAAGATGGTAAACAGTGTTCATCGCCTTCTCATCTGCAGCTACACTGTTTACATAGGTATCTTTACCAGTCTACAGGGTTGTAAGGGTCAAGCGAAGTGGATGGTATTTATTTGAATGGGTTTAAAAAATTTGTCCTTAAAATGGTGATGTGTGGGCAGGCAGATGGGCAAAGGCGTCTGACACGTTTTGTTTGTTTGATTTGAGGTTTAACATTCCCATCAACACTTAATAGGTCATTTTGGAGATGTTGCTTCCAATTTTGCGGGACTTTTACCTGACATTGAGATGAAGTGACATCTCAAGCCCTGTCGCCCAATGCAACCAATAGGGTTTATAAGCATGGACAGTCTGACTTGCACCGCTTTGCCTTGACAGGCTTAGATCCTGTAAGCGGTTTATTATGACTCGTGTGCGGTCGGTTTCAACTCTGCAGCCCATTTATTTCTTCAAGCCGCGATGGGCGGGTGGCCGTCTTAACAGGTTTATCTTTTGTTTGATCTTTTCTGAAAAACCTGTCTATACTGCAGTTAGGTATTTTTTTTGTTGCATATATGAACAACTTGTCAAGCTAAAGCCAAGTTAAGAATTTTAGAAGAGGTAGATATTTTTAACTTTATGAATTGGGAGATGTGCGGGGGTTGTGAAGGTGTGATCTATGTATTCAGGATTTATTTCTAGTTTCTCTGGGTTTTATAGTTTTTGCCTGCCTTATGTGAACAATTAGCTTGAATACTGTATTTTAAATTGTTCTTAGAACCTGACACTTAAAAATAGGCATTGCAAGATTCTTCTGATATTGTATAAATAGAATAATGTGCGGATTATGGACAAAACTTCATGGTATAGTGCAAACAATTTGACATGAGACTGACCTTTATTGAAGGAATAAATTAGTCAATGCTATCGCCTAATACGTCGGCTTTCGTAAACTTCTCGTGAATTTTCGGTATTACATGAATAGCGGCCCATTTACCGACCTCTGTGTATTGTATAACAATATCGCCATCTTTGGAAAACGACAAAGATATGTATATGCATTCAGTCGAGTGTGAAATTATGTTAATAGAGTTCACCAGTCTCAGGTCAATTTGTTAGAACTATATATTAGGTGGAAACAATTTAGCTCCAGATAAGGGAGTGGGTAACAAGGATAATTAAACCTTCTCTTGCTGAATATTCATTTTAGCCACACCCATTTCTGACTTTGAACCAATCAGATCACTTGATGTAATTTATTCCTACAAAATCATTAATTGAATGTCAAACAGTGTAGATCCTGATCAGATGGCTTCTTCAGAAGCCATCTGATCTGGATCTACACTGTTTCCAAAGATAGAGGTTTTCGTGAACAGCAAGATAAGAGTTAAAGGGTAATTTTTACTCCTGTGTTCTTGGAACTTGTTAGAATTGCCTCAATCAGGTGATTCTTACAAAATTCAACAACACAGGTTTTTGAAGTGGACTAAAGAAAATTATCAACAGGTCTCTGTGGGCTGGTAGTTAAGAGAGATGAGTCTTTGTGTTTCTTACCACACTGCGTTTAAGTCTGGCCCAGTCACATGTGAGACATCAAGTGCAGACGGCTAGGTGGTTTTTCTGTGGGTACTCTTTTTCGTCCACCTTATTAGCAATTGGCTCTATATACAGGCCTCATATTTTTCAGGCATTTGCAGGATTTCAGGCTTAAAGGGGAATGGGAACACCTGGCAGATTTTTCTGCCATTTTTCAAAGGGAGACAACTTTCGGAACTCCCTGTTCACTTTTCTTTATGCTCTCTCCCACCAAAAAAGGGGTCAACTCTTAAAGGAAAGAATTTCTCCTCAGGAGCATATTCTTTCCTTTAAGAGTTGACCCCTATTGTCATGGGAGACAAAAAATACTTTTGCAGGAGTTTCCTCCCCTAAAGATGTATCCATTCCCCGAAAGAGCTTGATTTTTTCTTGATTTCAGGCTTTAACACATAGTCCATTTAACTCTTATCCTGCTGAATAGATTTATTTAGCCACACCCATTTCTTACAATCCATTAATGAAATTACTTTATATAATATACTCATCCAGTTCAAAAACTGCATGACAAACAGTGTAGATCCTGATCAGATGGCTTCTTTTGAAGCGATCTGATCTGGATTCTGCACTGTTTGCAAAGGTAGAGATTGCCATGTTCAGCAGGATAAGGCTTTTCAGGCATGAAAAAGCTTGGTCAGTATGAGGCCTGTATATAAGTGAAATAATCTTGAAAGGACTGTATAACCAAAATTAAAAAGGAAAAATTGTCTGTTAATTATCTGTGTTATTCCCTATCCTCTGAAGCTATGATTTATACATATATTTGTAGGTGTTGTGGGAGCTGTTGACACATGAAGTACCTTTTGATGGTATAGAGGGATTCCAGGTTGCCTGGCTAGTGGTTGAGAGAGGGGAGGTATGGTAATCTAAAAAATATATACCACATTTGTTCTTTATATGAGAAAAAATGTATTGAAATAACAGGGCCCAAGCTCGCCCAAAACATTAGGGAGAAGTTGATTATTCAAAGGGTCAGAAATTCACATTAAATAGAACGTTCTTTGAAGCTATAATTGTTGAATGTTTTCATGTTGATACACATACACCTCTTTATAACACTGATCATTATAACATAGCTTTGGATATATCATAAGTTACTCATTCTGTACCATATGGAATCTTCCATCTTATATATAGCACAAGTCCATTTCAAAATTTAGGGGTGTCAGGCTATTGTGTTTTCTTCAAAATATATTTAAAAAATGGCTGAACTTTTTGCAAACAGTGTAGGCCCTGATCAGACACTGCAGAATACATTGTTACACAGTATGAACCGCCAATCATATCATTATAAATATCTTGTGTATCAGTTTTGTACAATTTCAGAGGCTTACAATCCCAAGCTCCTGTCCTCCATGTTTTGCCAAACTGATGTCACAATGCTGGATGTTAGAACCTAAAGCTAGGCCCTCATTCCGACAGATTCTCAACAAACTGGATTTGTTGCTGCAAGATGGTAAGAGCTTTATTTATTTATTAACCCTTTTAGTGCTAATCAGGGGCCAGTTGTTCAAAACTAATGGCATCATTAGTTAACAAATTATTAAAACTTTGATCATTTCATATGGCAAATATTGTTTGTTTGAGTTGAGGTTTTACGTCCCCATTAACATTATTAAGGTCATTTTGGAGACATTGCTTCCGATTTTGTGGAACTTTTACCTGACATTGAGATGAAATGACATCTCAAGCCCTACCACCCATAGAAACCGCTAGGGTTTAAGGAGCCGACCGACTTACAATGGCAATTATACAAGTATTTTTGATGACAAAATGTGAATAGCTTAAGCAAAAATACCAAAAATTCAGATATTGTACTTTTTGGTATAAATGACCTTTAAAATCAGAGAAAACAAAAGGGACTACAAAGATTAAATACATTTTGATACTGTGGGTAAGAAAAATATTTAAGCCTGATTTCCAATGCAGACTGAGAAATTCAAACCCTCAGGTTAACTCTTTTTTGTACCAAATGGAATCTTCCTCCTTATATAAGGCAGGAGTCCATTTCAAAATCTCGGGTGTCAGGTTGTGTTTTTTTTTTTTTTCAAAATTTATTTGGAAAATGACTGAACTTTTTGCAAACAGTGGAGGCCCTGGTCATACGCCGCTTTCTGCGGCGTCTGATCCTGACCTGCACTGTTTGCCAGGGTACCCATTTTTGGGTTTCTGCTACAAAAGAAACCCCAAAGCGGCATCTGATCTGGGCCTGCACTGTTTGCCAGGGTACCCATTTTGGGGTTTCTGGTACAAAATGGGTTAAGGGATAAAATAGAAGTGAAGGCAATGATCAGGAATCAATACAATTACCTCAGCCTCCCATCCAAGACATCAAAATAGAAAGGAACACAAACACAAAATAACCCTACCATTATGAAAACGTCACAAGTGGAAAGCCAAAAGGACACTTTCACACGAAATGGCCAAGTGGCAGAAACTGGTTAAAACCTCATTTCTGCCTTTGTCCATTTATCCTCCAGATTGCAGTGGAGTTGGATGTTACACACTATTTATTCCAAAATTATAAGCTTGGCTGTTTTAGAAGAGAAGGACGAGGTATTGTCATAGCTCTGGCGTCGTCTGTGTCATCGTCGTGCAAAAACTTGGACATTTTGTAATATCTCTGTCATTACTGAACCTATTATTTACAAGGATAACAAGTCTGTGTAATGAACCTCCATCTAAACCCCACTTTATACATAGAAAAGGGGTTTACAGGGATGTTCATTTTTTCCTTATTTGTACACAAAAACATAGATGGTGGGTACTTTTTCAAACTACCTCATTGAGGTGGTTCTAATGAGCACCCCCAGTCTTTTTAGCTCACCTGTAGTGACGAGGTGAGCTTTTGTCCGTCGTCCGTCGTGCGTGAGTGTGTGTGTGCTTGCGTAAACTTTTTCTTCAAATGACATCTCCTCCTAAACCACTGATTGGATTTTAACCAAACTTCACAGGAATGATCCTTAGGTGGTCCCCTTTCAAAGTTGTTCAAATGGTTCCGGTCCATTGCACATCTAGGTCACAGGAGCTAAAAATAGATTTTTAAAATGAAAACTTTAAAAATCTTCTTCTCTGAAACCCAAAGGCCCAGGTCTTTGATATTTGGTTTGAAGCTTCATCTAGTGGACCTTTACCAAGATTGTTCAAATTGTGGCCCTTGGGCCAGAAATGCCCCCGCCCCGGGGGCCTTTTGGTTTACATAGGCTTATATAGGGAAAATCTTTAAAAATCTTCTCTGAAACCACAAGGCCCAGGTCTTTGAAATTTTGGTGTGAAGCTTCACCTAGTGTACCATTACCAAGATTGTAAAAATTATAGCCCTAGGGCCCAAAATGCCCCCACCCCGGGGGCCTTTGGTTTTACATAGGCTTATACAGGGAAAATCTTTAAAAATCTTCTTCTCTGAAACCAAAAGGCCCAGGTCTTCGATATTTGGTATGAAGCTTTATCTAGTGGACCTCTACCACGGTTGTTCAAATTATGGCCCTTGGGCCAGAAATGCCCCCGCCCCGGGGGCCTTTGTGTATACATAGGCTTACCGTAATTCCCTGTGTATACCACGCACTCATCTATAACACGCACCTCAATTCTGAGTCCAAGATATGTGTAAAAAAAGATATTCCAGTCTAAAACACGCACATGCTTTTCCCAAGTATCACAGAATGCTTTTCTCAGACGACAATTTTGATTGAAATTGAAAGTACAAGAATTTTGATTGGTTACTATCAAAATAGCCTGATTGGTTATAGGTATATTTCCCAGTAGTTATAGAACAGAATAGTGGTTAGTTTCTCTCTTGTAGCATAGGCAGTTCTCCCTTTACCCATAACGGTGGTGTGTGACAAGGTGACATTTTAAGTCTGCGGTTATTCATTTGT
The DNA here is from genome assembly GCA_963580285.1 of Lucinisca nassula. NCBI lineage: Eukaryota > Metazoa > Mollusca > Bivalvia > Lucinida > Lucinidae > Lucinisca > Lucinisca nassula. Next base: position 61,978,426 of record OY757025.1, read on the forward strand.
TATGAAAGATGACAATGCGTTTTCCCAGTTTTCTTTCACAAGGAAAGATATAAACAGGTTTCTTTCCAAAGGTAAAATTGTGACAACATGCCTCCAAGCCAGGTGCTCCATAGCATTATTGACAGAAATTAAAGGCATCTACAGGTAGATTGAGTAGTTTGACACCTCTGGTTTTTCACACATTCTCTATGCTATAGAGGATATTTGATTTTTTCAGTCTAAGATCGAATTTTATTTCATCGAATGAACACCAAAACCGGTATTTTCTTGAGTGGCGTAGCCACGAGTGAAAATACCAGTTTTGGTGTTCATGAGTGAAATAAAATTTGATCTTACACTGAAAAAATCAAATTTTCTGTTTCTTACATGCTTAAAAAGGGCAATATTTAGCTTCACTAATCGCGTCACTCACCCTCAGAGAAAACTAACTTTGTTCCTGGTCGTTTCGCGTCAATTTAGTGGTATCCAGCGTATTTACTGGGTATAATATTGGGTGTAAACTATAGGTTTGCACCTGAGAAATAGCCTGGGATAACATTTTTATGAATGGTTACTGAAATAATTGAGATATTAGTTTCCCAAAGAAAGCGCGGGCAGATCTAACGTCGCGCAATAAAATACGTGACGTCAGCGTCGAAAATGATGTCATTAACGTCCTCGTGACGTGTGAACGGTCTTAGCGTCAATTCTAATGCAGTTCATTAATTTTCAATCATCTGACGATGGACAAACTGACCACAGAATTAGATTTGGAGAAAAAAGTAGTCCCAAACAGTGAAAAATAAAATTGATATCTGTCACTGTTTGAAACAGTGACAATATCGTTTTCTATTTCACTGAGAAATCTCTATTTCATTGAAAAGCATGTAAGAAAATCCCATAATTAACACCTTCTCAGCATGAGCCAAACATCTCACTCAATTAAAGGAGCCCATTTTGCATTTACTGTTAATAAAACGGTGATTCATGCCTGACTTCAAGTAACCCGATGTCCTGTGCAATTTGGAACTTTGTTGACATACATTAACTATCATAATTAATACTATAAGTATATTTATTAATAATAATATTATTATTATTATTATTATTAGAAGTTTTCAAAAAATGCAGAATTTCTGTATTTCCAACAAACCACTGTTTTGTGACCAGTCTATTCAGATTCAGCAAATTAGTTCATTACGTAAATTTTGGTATACCTGCCTGTGAAAATGTGGATAATATGGAAGTTATTTTTGTGCTAATAAAAGGTAATATGCATGAAAGGTTGATGTCTGAGATAGGAATATTGATTGCATTTTTAATGGTATGAATGATTCAATGAATTAATATGTCAAACGAACTTTATGAGGGTCTCAAAGTGTCACATTGTATTTGTAATGGGTTTTTGTGACCTGCCGACTTTTCGAGAAAAACAATGTCATTTTTCTATGCCATTGTATTACACGCAGGGGATTTTTTTCCACCATTTTCTGGGTGAAAAAAGTGCGTGGTTTACACAGGGAAATATGGTATATAGGGAAAATCTTTAAAAATCTTTTATCTCTGAAACCCCAAGGCCAGCTCTTTGATATTTGGTGTGAAGCTTCACCTAGTGGACCTCTACCAAGATTGTTCAAATTATAGCCCAAGGGCGAAAAATGCCCCCGCCCTGGGGGCCTTTGGTTTTACATAGGCTTATACGGGGAAACTCTTTAAAAATCTCCTTCTCTGAAACCACAAGGCCCAGGTCTTCAATAGTTGGTGTGAAGCTTCATCTAGTGGACCTCTACCATGAGTCTTCAAATTATAGCCCTAGGGCCAAAAATGCCCCCGCCCCGGGGGCCTTTGGGTTTACATAGGCTTATATAGCGAAAATCTTTAAAAATCTGCTTCTCTGACATCACAAGGCCCTGGTCTTTGATATTTGGTGTTAAGCTTCACCTAGTGGACCTCTACCAAGATTGTTCAAATTAAAGTAGAAGTAAAACAAAGATCAGGAATTGATACAATTAACTTACTCCACCCATAAAAGACAAAAACCCAAGGGCCAAAAATGCGCCTGCCCCGGGGGACTTTGGTTTTGCATAGGCTTCTACAGAGAAAATCTTTGAAAATCTTCTTCTCTGAAACCGAAAGGCCCAGGTCTTCGATATTTGGTATGAAGCTTCATCTACTGGACCTCTACCAAGATTGTTCAAATTATAGCCCTTGGGCCAGAAATGCCCCCGCCCCGGGGGCCTTTGGGTTTACATAGGCTTATATTGGAAAAATCTTTAAAAATCTTCTTCTCTAAAACCACAAGGCCCAGGTCTTTGATATTTTGTGTGAAGCTTCACCTAGTGGACCTCTACCAAGATTGTTCAAATTATAGCCCTAGGACGAAAAATGCCCCCGCCGGGGGGGGGGGGGCCTTTGGTTTTTCATAGGCTTATACAGGGAAAATCTTTAAAAATCTTCCCTTCTGAAACCACAAGGCTCAATTCTTTAGTATTTTGTGTGAAGCTTCATCTAGTGGACCTCTACCAAGATTGTTCAAATTATAGCCCCAGGGCCAAAAATTCCCCAGCCCTTGGGGCCTTTGGGTTTTACCTAGGCTTATATAGGGAAAATCTTGAAAAATCTGCTTCTCTGACATCACAAGGCCCAGGTCTTTGATATTTGGTGTGAAGCTTCACCTAGTGGACCTCTACAGAGATTGTTCAAATTATAGCCCTAGGGCCAAAAATGCCCCGCCCCAGGGGCCTTTGGTTTTACATAGGCTTATACAGGGAAAATCTTTAAAAATCTTCTTCTCTGAAACCGAAAGGCCCAGGTCATCGATATTTGGTATGAAGCTTCATGTAGTGGATCCCTACCAAGATTGTTCAAATTATAATACTGAGGTCAAAAATGCCCCCGCCCCTGGGCCCTTTGGTTTTACATAGGCTTATATAGGGAAAATCTTTAAAAATCTTCTCTGAAACCGCAAGGCCTAGGTCTATGATATTTGGTGTGAAGCTTAATGTAGTGGACCTCTACCAAGATTGTTCAAATTATATCCCTGGGGCCAAAAATGCCCCCATCCCCGGGGCCCTTTGGTTTTTCATAGGCTTACTTAGGGAAAATATTTAAAAATCTTCATCTCTGAAACCACAAGGCTCAGGTCTTTGATATTTGGTATGAAGCTTCACCTAGTATAGCCCTTGGGCCAAGAATGTACTAGAGACACTGAGTCTCAGGTGAGCGATTCAGGGCCCTCTGGGCCCTCTTGTTTTTGAATTAGAATTAAGAAAAATATCAATTTCATCTGAAAACATTCTAGATATAGAAGAACCACCATTTTTGCTCACAGGTGTGATATTGTAATGTTCCTGCATTTCAATTTGTTTTTTGTATTTCAGAGTCTCTTCAAGACATCACCAATTCATTTCTAGAACATAAAAATATCTGGCAGTAAGTATATTATGTAAGACGTCAAGGGTTTGGTTCATTTTGGAGTTTAATGGCACAGTCAGTGCTATTTAGTTCAAAGTCAGATACCTAACCACACTTTTCCTAGGCAGGCTTATACATAAGATGCTAACCAGTTGAGGGTACATTCTTTGGCCAGAATTGATGAGTTTATAGTTCTGGTGCAGTCCGATAATATTGCGCACATAAAGATTTGATCCCTGCATAAAACTTTTTCCCAGCCACCATACGAAATCCACAATCGAAAACATTGCAACACTTCCCCATTAAGTATATGCAATGAAAATTTGTCTCTGAAATTTTCAACAGGCAGGGCAAGAATACTTTCATCAGGGATACCCCCTTGAAATCGAACTGCCAATTTTGTCGCCAAACATTGAGCATGTCAAGTATTTTGAGCTATTCAAACACAAGGGTGGATGCAAATAAGTTGTTGATTAGATCTTTTACAGTGATGTCAGATGCAGTAAGTTTGAATACAAAACCATTGTGCCTTAGGTTAGTTTTAAACCAAATCTTGACTTTGTCAATCCTAGGATTTTTAGCTCACCTGAGCAAAGCTCAAGGTGAGCTTTTGTGATCACCTTTTGTCCGTCGTACGTGTGTCGTGCATCGTCAACATTTACCTTGTTAAGACTCTAGAGAGCACAATTTTGCTTCAGTCGTCATGAAACTTTACCAGAATGTTTGTCTTAATGATATCTTGGTCAAGTTCGAATATGGGTTATGTCAGGTCAAAATGTAGGTCAGTAGGTCAAATCATAGAAAAACCTTGTTAAGACTAGAGGCCACATTTGGTCCAATCATCCTGAAACTTGCTCAGGATGATCATCCTGACAATATCTCGGTCAAGTTCGAATATGGGTCATGTCAGGTTAAAAAGTAGGTCAGCAGGTCAAATCATAGAAAAACCTTGTTAAGACTCTAGGCCACAGTTTTGGTCCAATCATCCTAAAACTTGCTCAGAATGATCATTTAAGTTTGAATATGGGTCATGTCGGGTCAAAAAGTAGGTCAGCAGGTCAAATCATAGAAGAACCTTGTTAAACGCTTAGAGGCCACAGTTTTGGTCCAATCATCCTCAAATTTGCTCAGAATGATCATCCTGACAATATCTCGGCTAAGTTCGAATACGGGTCATTTCGGGTCAAAAAGTAGGTCAGTAGGTCAAATCATAGAAAAACATTGTTAAGACTCTAGAGGCCGCAGTTTTGGCCCAGTAATCTTCAAACTTGCTCAGAATGATTATCCTGTGAATATCTTGGTCATGTACCAATATGGGTCATGTTGGGTCAAAAAGTAGGTCAATAGGTCAAATCATAGAAAAACCTTGTTAATGCTCTAGAGGCCACAGGTTTGGACCAATCATCCTAAGATTTGCTAAGAATGATCATCCTGACAGTATCTCGGTAAAGTTTGAATATGGGTCATATGGGATCAAAAAGGTCAGTAGGTCAAATCATAGAAAATCATTGTTAAGACTCTAGAGGCCACAGTTTTAGTCCAATCATCCTCAAACTTGCCCAGAATGATTATCCTGTCAATATCTTGGTTATGTATGTATGGGTCATGTCGGGTCAAAAAGTAGGTCAGTAGGTCAAATCATAGAAAACCCTTGTCAAGACTCTAGAAGCCACAGTTTTGGTCCAATCATCCTGAAACTTGCTCGGAATGATCATCCTGACAATATCTCGGTGAAGTTCGAATATGGGTCATGTCTAATCAAAAAGTAGGTCAGTAGTTCAAACCATAGATAAACTTTGTTAACACTCTAGAGGCTATAGTTTTGGTCCAATCATCCTCAAATTTGCTAAGAATGATCATCATGACAATATCTCAGTCATATTCAGATATGGGTCATGTGGGATGAAAAAGTAGGTCAATATGTCAAATCATAGAAGAACCTTGTTAACACTAGAGGCCACAGTTTTGCTCCAATCATCATCAAACTTGCTCAGAATGATCATCTCTACAATATCTAGGTCAAGTTCGAATATGGGTCATGTTGGTTTATAAAGTAGGTCAGTAGGTCAAATCATAGAAAAACCTTGTTAACACTCCAGAGGCCACAGTTTTGGTCCAATCATCATCAATGTTGCTCAGAATGATCATCTCTACAGTATTTTGTTCAAGTTCGGATATGGGTCATGTGGGTTCACAAAGTAGGTCAAATCATAGAAAACCTTGTTTACACCCTAGAGACCTCAATTTTTAGCTCACCTGAGCAAAGCTCAAGGTGAGCTTTTGTTATCACCTTTTGCCCGTCGTAAGTGCATCATGCATCATTCATCATGTGACGTGTGTAGCTAACATTTACCTTGTTCATCCTCTAGAGACCACAATTTTGCTTCAATCTTCATGAAACTTTACCAGAATGTTTATCTTGATGATATCTTGGTCTAGTTCGAATATGGGTCATGTCAGGTAAAAACTAGGTCACTAGGTCAAATTCCTTGAAATCCTTGTTTACTCTCTAGAGACAGTAGTTTTGCTTCAAACTTCATGAAACTTTACCAGGATGTTTGACTTGATGATATCTGAGTCAGGTTTGAATATGGTTCATGACAGGCCAAAAACTAGGTCACTAGGTCAAATTCCTTTAAAACCTTGTTCACCCTCTACAGACTTCAATTTAACTTCAATCTTCATGAAACTTTACCAGAATGTTTGTCTTGATGATATCTGGGTCAAGTTCGAATATTGATTATGTCAGGTCAGAAACTAGGTCAGTAGGTCAAATTCCTTGAAAACGAAGATTGTTCAGATAATAGCGTCAAAAAAACTCGTAGCATCTACCTTGTCAAACTTGAAATTAAGAATGTAAATCTCTTACCTCAGGTGAGCGATTTAGGACCATCATGGTCCTCTTGTTCATTTTATGAGAAAATTAAAAGATGCTGCATAATTGGCACATCTGCAAATGCAAGCTCATCTTTTGCGAGCTAAGTTAAACTTAATGCCGATTTGCTCATAATAGTGAAACTGATTTACTGAAATTCAGAATGCAGGTTGGGTAAAACAAATGGCTGTGCAATGTTAAGAGACTCAACAGTACCAGCTTCCTTGTAAAAAAAAAAGTACAGGAAGAGCTTTTGCTCTATACTTGCTGGGTTGGCAACTTTTTTTTTGTGGAGATGGATTACAAAATCTTTTCTACGTTTTTTTTCTCCCCTCTGTTGCTTCAAGAAGGGCAATTGTCAGTTTCTGGCAAAAGAAAGAGACGCTCCTAGAGGAGCAGTCAGATCAAATTCCACACTGTTTGCCTGTTTGTAAGAGTATCTTTAAAGAGTTTGGAAGAAGAGCAGCAAACGACATAAACAGAAGACCGATGCAGATGAAATTTTTCCTGCCATCTTAAGGGTTGATAATAGACAAAGTGCAAACAGATCAGCTAGGTTTTTTTCACATTTTCTTGTGGCATTGAATGAAGAGTGTGTCCATTAGTTTGGACCAGCTATTGTGGACTGGGATTAGTTTTACCATGTTTACCCTAAGTATTCAGATACCTTAGCTTTGTACCATACTTTTATCTACCATTTAAACATGTACAGTTTACTACCTGATGTTGTGTGTGAAGGTGGCTGGATGAATGGCAAACATTGTAGACCCTGACGAGAAGCAACATTCTTTTGGCATCCCGTCTGGGTCTACATTGTTTGGTTAGACCTGTCTGTCCAAATATATATATGATAAATACGGTTGTTAGCCGTGCCATGTCTGGTTGACCAACTGAATTTTGACAGTCCATTTGTATTTGGTTTCTCTTATCCTTTTCCACTGTCTGGGCTAATTCAGCAGGTGACAAAATGTTGATATTTTTCTTATTTTTTCCAGCAAACAGGACTTGACATCTCATGCAAATTGTCTCCTATGGAGACAATTTGCATGAGATGTCAAATCCTGTTTTCTAGGGAAAATAGAAAAATATTTCAAAATGTCGTCTGCTGAAAAAAAAATACCCAGCATGCAGTGCGTCAATTGAAATAGAAATAGTACAGTATTGGATTGATACTATCTATCTTGAAGAGCAGATAAGAATCTATTTTTTTTGTCGCACCTGCTATAAGCATGGCATAATGTAGGAGTCTGATTTTCCATCCATCCATTGGTCAAGCCGTCAACTTTTGTGGATGGCCTAGCATTCACACTAATGGTCAAGTCCATTTCTCAAGAACTAAAAGAGCTTCATTAATGATTCTTGGTACAAACTTGCATCTTGGAAAGACAACTATAATGCAAGCATCCATTACATTTCATGGTTCACTGACTTTGTGATCTGTTGTGTCAACCTTAGCATTGTTCAAGTCTTCATTTATGATACTTAAGCTTGCATGAAGGAATGGCAACTTTTATGCAAGCTTCCATGTTTGAACCTGACCTACACTTCATGCTTCACTGACTTTGCTCCCCCACAGGTGGGACACAGCCTTCAGCGAAATTCTTGTTGTTGTTTTTTTTCGAGAAAATAAGAAAATAAGACTTGGCATTACATGGGAATTGTCTGGAAAAAAAAAATTCTTTAAAAATGACCCCTGCTAATCGTGATCAAATACTTGATGGTTAAGATATCATGAAACATCAGATTATGCAAAAATCAGTGGACCAGTTAAAGGTGTCGGACCAGTAAATGTTGAGGTAAGCTGGTTATGTAGACCAACAGACATTTGATCCTCAGGAAGATGCCTGGGCACATATTAAATATGTTGGCAAGTCTGTTATCTAGAACCCACCGTGGTGTAGTGGATAAGCCATTCGCCTCATAAACCAGGGGTCGTAGGTTTGATCCCGGGCTTCTCCAAACTTTCGGAAGAGTTTTGAAACCGAGGTCCCGTCACTGTATGACCTTAGCTGTTGGTGGGACATAAATCTCAAACACAATGCAATACAATGCAGAAGTCTGTTATCTAAGAAACACTCCTGATTTACCTGTCTATTTTGTTGTTACAGTGATTTAGGCAAACAGTATGGACTCAGATCAGACTGCTCCTTTAGACTGATCAGAGTCCACACATGTTCCTGTATGCAAAAAAAAAAAAAGAAATAAAAGTTTGCAAAAATATGCAGCAGATGACATTAACATACGGCATTTTCAGATGCAGTTTTTCTTGGCATCTTAAGGGGAAAGGGAACACCTTCAGGGGAGGCATCTCCTGTAAAACTATTTTTGTCTCCCATGTCAATAGGGGTCAACTCTTAAAGGAAAGAATTTGCTCCTAAGGAGCAAATCCTTTCCTTTAAGAGTAGACCCCTTTTTCTGCAGGACAGGGCTTATAGAAAAGTGAACAGGAAGTCTCGAAAGTTGTCTCCCTTCGAAAATTGGCCGAAAAATTCTGCCAGGTGTTCCCATTCCCCTTAAAAGGGTCAATGTTAAGAAACAGTGACTGACTGTTTTACGTCTTGCCAACAACTAAGGTCATATCAAACATTTCAGAAAAAGTTGAATCTAATGAAAATATTGACTGCGACATACAGACCATCACCGACATTATATTTGACGCTGCAAAACAATCTATTCCAAACAAAACAGTCACAATCAAACCAAACGACCACCCATGGATTACATGTCATATAAAAAATTTAATACGGAAACGCAAACGCACTTATAGGCAATTTAAAAAAAACTAACAATGACTACTTTTGGACTAAATATAAACTTCTTAGAAACCAAACTATCACTGCCATACGGATATCAAAGAAACAATATTTTGATAAACTCGATCAACTGCTGTCCTCTGAAAATTGCGACCCTAAAGTATTTTGGAAAACTTCCAAACAATTGTTAAATCTTACACGCTCCTCAGACAGCATTCCGGCTCTCCTAATGAATAACGAAGTGGCTGAAACAGATGACAAGAAAGCACAAATGTTAAACGCATATTTCTCTTTGCAGACTAAGGTTATTGACAACAATAAACCCATGCCTAATCTTGAGATACCTCCGTCTACCCTGGAATCAATTACTATAACCACACAGGACGTTCTTGATGTCCTTAAGCACCTTGATGTTAGTAAAGCGTGTGGCCCCGATCTTATTAGCCCAAGACTCTTAAGGGAAGGTGCAGATTACCTAGCACGCCCTTATTCCATTGTTTTCAACCGATCTCTTGTACAGGGATACTTTCCCCCTGTGTGGAAAATTGCAAATGTTTCTCCTATCCACAAAAAAGATGACAGGTCTCTGCCGGCCAACTATAGACCAATATCCCTATTGAGCCCCGTAGGAAAAACGATGGAACGCTGTGTGCACAAAATCCTCTACAACTACGTCGTATCTAATCAGATGATAACTCCATTCCAGTCAGGCTTTATGCATGGCGACTCCACCACTTACCAACTACTCCATACTTATCACACTTTTTGTGAGGCAGTGGACAGCGGCAAAGAAGTATGAGCTGTCTTTTGTGACATCACGAAAGCCTTTGACAGAGTCTGGCACAAAGGACTACTTCACAAACTCCGTGGCATTGGAAGTTCTGAAAAGGTTTTGAAATGGTTTAATAGTTATTTATCTGATCGCAGGCAACGTGTAGTCATCAATGGCAAATCTTCAGATTGGACCGTAGTCGAAGCTGGAGTCCCTCAAGGGTCCATATTAGGCCCACTCTTATTCCTACTATATATCAATGACATCGTTAAGAATATTGGTTGCTCCATACGTCTCTTTGCAGACGACACAAGCTTGTACATTATTGTTGAAAGTCCCGACATAGCAGCCAGGCAGCTAAATGGTGATCTCCAAACTATTTCAAACTGGGCGGAAGATTGGCTTGTGGAATTTCACGCAAAGAAGACAAAGGCAATGACCCTATCTAGGAAACTAAATACCGTTCACCACCCACCCCTGTTTTTGAACAACACTAGGATACAAGAAACATCTACACATAAACATCTGGGCCTTACATTCTCTGACAAATGCAACTGGACCGACCACGTGACTTATATTTCTGAAAAAGCACGGATACGTCTCAACTTACTAAGAGCTCTTAAATTCAGAGTAAGCAGAAAATCTCTGGAAAAGATGTACATTAGCTTCGTCCGACCCCTCCTCGAATATAGCGACATCGTTTGGGACAACTGCTCCACAGATACTAAAAAATATCTTGATACAATTCACGTCGAAGCCGCACGAATTATAAGTGGCACAACAAAACTTTGCAGTATTGATAAGCTTTTTTCTGAACTCGGTTGGGAGTCCCTCCAAAGTCGCCGTAATAAGCATAAACTAATTGCTTTCTACAAAATACTACACGGTCTCACTCCAGATTACCTCTCGGACCTCGTACCACCCACTGTACAAGCTACAACAAGGTATAACTTACGTAACTCCGAAGATATTCAAAACCTCAGAGCTAATACAAATCTTTTTCTTCAATCATTTTTTCCTTCAACAATACGAGCATGGAACTCATTACCAAACGAAATAAAAGATAAACCTTCTGTAGCATCATTCAAGCACTCTCTGAACAGAAACATTATGCAACCCCCAAAATACTATAATGCAGGCACACGCATGGGGCAAATCCTTCAGGCTAGGATGAGAATGGGCTGTAGTTCACTCAACTCAGATCTTCATAGAAAACATATTGTCCCTAGTCCCTCTTGCAGCTGTGGTGAATTTGAAAGCGCCAATCATTTTTTCTTCTCCTGTCCGAACTATAGAGTTGCAAGGGAGAGATACCTGCCAAGAGATCTCCATACTTACTCATTGAACAACCTGTTGTACGGGAAGATCACCCTTCCAGTACACGAGAATGAAACACTCTTTTTGCAAGTGCAAGACTTTATAGTAAAATCTGGTAGATTTATTCAACCTGTCCAGCCCTAACATTAATGACCTAACATTAACGGCCTATCAGCTCAACTCTGCAATATCCTCTTGGATGCAGGGATCAGTCGAACAGCTCTCTCTTTCTCGCTCTTTCTCTCTCTCTCTCTCTCTCTCTCTCTCTCTCTCTCTCTCTCTCTCTCTCTCTCTCTCTCTCTCTCTCTCTCTTAACAGTCACGTGACACTGAAGTTGGTTGAGTGGGTGTCGACGGCATGACTCGAGTGACTCGAGTCAACGTTAACTCGACGCCATGGTGTCGACATCGCCCGCCCGTCGGTTTACTCATTGTTTTATTTTTTGACTGTCTGTATGTTTGTTTATCTGTCTAATTGTCCATCCGTTCGTTTGTTTGTTTGTCAGCCAGTCCGTCAGTCAGTCAGACAGTATGTCTGGCTGTCTGTCTGCCTGCCTGTCTACCTCAATCACAACAATTTACTCAATATTTTCAGTCATACCACTCTAATGTAATGTAAATTAGTTTGTTTTAGGAGATGATATTTATAAGCCTCAGGCTTACTGTCAAATCCTATTTGTCAGTTCCAATGTATTTATTTGTACACGATATTTGCTAGAAATAAAATATTGTTTAAACCAACTAAGGTCATACGGAGATGGGACCTCGGTTTAAAGACTCATCCAAAACTCTGGAGAAGCCAGTGATCGATCCTGCGACCCCTGGTTTACAAGGGGAGTAGCATAACCACTACACCACGGAGGCTTCTATTAAAAAATAGTGGAATACTGGTAGTCGATTTGAAATTTTGTTCTAGATGTCCTTCCTTTATGGTGATTAGTTTTGCAGCGTAACTGATATGATTAAGCTTTCTATTGTAGGAAGGAAATTCAGTCAACATTGGAAAGATTAAAAAGAGTTGAGGGTGAGTTAACGAACAAAGAACGAGAACTGAGGGAACGAGAAGTACAGCTGATGGCCTGGGAGAAAGATCTACAACATCAGATGTATGTTACTGTAAGTAGAAGTTATTGTAAGTTATAGCTTTAAAACACATGTAGTCTTTTTGGATATCAGGAATGCCTTGGAAGAAATAAAACAAGTTTTGTTTGTTTGTTTGAATCGAGGTTTTACAGCCCATTCAACACTATTTAGGTCAATTTGGAGATGTTGCTTCCAATTGTGTTGGACTTCTACCCAACATTGCGATGAAATGACATCTCAAGTCCTACCACCCAAACAAACCAATAAGGTATATGTGCCTGGACAGTCCGACTCGCACGACTTGGCCTTGGCAGGCTGAGACCTAAGTGGTTTACCAGTACTGACGTTGCCATTGGTTTCAGCTCTGTGTGGAAGCATCATACAGCCCAGTCTATTTCTCCAAGCCCTGATAGGCGGGGGCTCGAAATAAAGATAAAACAAGTAGGCAGTTAAATCATGCTTGAGCAACACCAACATTTGATATCTGATATCTCAATAGAAAATATTAACATCATTTTGACCCAAAGGGCCAGGTTTTCATGTGAGTAAAACCATACATTATGTTCCATTCAAATCAAGTTAAAATCTGATTTATAATATCTTTGCCAGACAAGGCTAAGCTCTTGTAAATAGGTTGTGAACATTGTGGGCATTATATTTAAAGCAAAACGGTTATTGAATTTATATTATAAAATATTCTGCACATGTTCATATTAGAGAGACTAACTAGCAAGCTAGTGTACTCAGGCTTAACCATGTTGCAGTCAACATCAATTTTTATCGTTCATTCATTTAATAAGACATGCATTTCATTTTTTTTTTCTTAGGTGGCATATTTTACTGGTGTCCCAATGTTGCTCATAATTCAGTATATTTCAGAAAAAATAAATTCATTGCTAATATTTACATTTTTTTTATAAATCTGGTATGAGATATAAATTTGAAGAAAGAAAAAGGTGAAGCATTTACATGCAGTTTCTCTATTAACAGTAGAACAGCATTATCAATGTAAAATGTTGCCAACATCCAATCCATTTGTTGAATTTGACATCACTTTAATATTAATTATCATGTGACATCATATGACTAAGTGTATTCTTTAAAGATGTCCCACTAGTAAATTATAGGGCTTTACCATGAATGTTGATATTTCATTGTTAACATACTTTGTTTCAGAATTTAGATTCCCATGATGTAAACACATGGACAGAGTTTGATGTGGTGAGTATTATTCTACTAACTCATATTTTGATATTCTTTTAAATAAAAGTATGTTGTGTGTACTCATTAGAATCACCTCAATAGGGCCTTTCATATGGTATACAGAGCATACATTTTCAGTCTGTACTTATGGGGAATTTTTCCCCAGGGTCTCAAGAAGGAGCTCAAAACGTTGATGGTGAATGAGCCATCAGTGGTCAAGCCATCAAGGTTCCACTGTAATGGGCCAGCCCTTTTTGCCATTTTACAGCTCTATATCCCTCTTTACTTAACATTTTACAGCTCTATATCCCGCTTTACACAACATTTTATAGATCTATATCCCTCTTTACACATTTTACAGCTCTGTATCCCACATTTCACAACATTTTACAGCTCTATATCCCTCTTTACACAGCATATTACAGATGTTTATCCCTCTTTACATTGCATTTTACAGCTCTTTATGCACCTTTACACAATAATTTACAGCTCTATAGCCCTCTTTACACAACATTTACAGCTCTATATCCCTCTATACAACATATTACAGGTTTATATCCCTCTTTACACAACATTTTGCAGGTCTATATTCCTCTTTACACAACATTTTACAGCTCTATTTGTCTCTTTACACCGCAATTTATAGCTCTATATACCCTCTTTACAGCTCGATATCCCTCTTTACACAACAATTTACAGGTCTATATTCCTCTTTACACATTTTACAGCTCTATTTCTCTCTTTACACAGCAATTTATAGCTCTATATCCCTCTTTACAGCTCTATATCCCTCTTTACACAACATTTTACACATCTATATTCCTCTTTACACAACATTTTACAGCTCTATTTCTCTCTTTACACCGCAATTTACAGTTCTATATCCCTCTTTACACAGTGGCTATAAATAACAATACCTGGATTTCATACAAATCAGTGTTAGTCACATGAACTTCAGCACATGAAGCGACTGTGCTTAGTAACATTGGGTTGATTGATAATCAACCTTTGGTTGATTGACAATCAACCCAAATCAGTCCAACCTGTCTACAACGACCACTCAAGGGAATGACCAAAAGTGGTCTTTGTTCACAGGTGGTCCTTGTCTGGAGGGTTGCATTTACCGAACAGAAACTTTTGAAAAAGTCACTAATTTTGGTCATTTCAATTTGCTCTGTACAAGCAGCTTCGAGTAATCTATCGATCCGAAGCATCTAGGTCCCTTGGCTTTTCCTATCACCAGCGGCATAACCTTCTCACCTGAAAATGCAAGAAAACCTTGCTTAAATGCTTCCGTTTTCGCTCTAACAAAGGACCGGTGGTAAATTATGGAGGCCGCCATTTTGTTTGATCACATGATCAATAAAAAAGTGTGTTCGTTTAGCCCTATGTATTCAAAGGGAAACAACCTAAACAGGAATAAAAGCGTGTTCGTTTAGCCAAATGCAGTCAAAGGGAAACAACCTAAACAGGAATAAAAGTGTGTTCGTTTAGCCATATGATTAATAATCGCTATTGGTTCGCTTTGCAAAGATTTTCTTATGCAAATGGGTGAAAGCATTTAGAATTTCTTCAAAAATTAAGTTTTTATGACAAAACGGTAAAAATAAGAGACAGAATGATTGAGAAATAATAAACAGACCTGTCACGACTTTCTAACGTAAGGAATGTCCGTTTTGGACTGGACGCCATGATTTCAACAAAGAAAATGAGAAGGGATGAGAATGAATGAAAGAATAGTATTTTTTCTGATTTTTATTCAAAAACAACTCACTCATATTTATGACCACAAATATATCTATACAGGTACAACAAAAGAACAAAACAAAACATTACAAAAGAAAGCTCAGAAACATGAGCTGGATTACGTATTGAAAATCAATCGAGGAGGCCTTCCGAAGCATTGCAGATAATTACTGTTACGCTTGTTGAGCAGCAATTAACTTCTATCGGTCGCTGTTCGGAGGTAAAATGTACTTTTTGGACAGTATGTGCCTGTCCGCTGGTCGCAGTGCACAGGTGGTCGCTATTCAGAGGTAAAATATATAGGGATTTTTGATGGGGGGATTTGAAACTGGTCGTTGTGCACAGGTGGTCGCTATTCAGAGGTGGTCGCTAGGACAGGTTAGACTGTAAATGGCTTAACTTGTCAAATAATAATCATACAAAATGGAATTTCATTTTAACCGCCATTGTTTACCACACTGAGACTATTATTTTTCATTTGTTTCAGTATGAGTGGATAAAACAAATGGCACTTAGTAAGTATAATTATTTTCATTATGCCCATAGTTCTCTCTAAGGTTGGGCTTTGTTCGTTTACACTAGTTAAATTCATGGCAATCCAACCTAAGTATTCATTAAAAATAATATGCTTGCTTTTGACCGGTGTTTGCTTAACCTGTTTCCTGCTGAATATATTAAGCCACACCCATATCCAGCAATCAGCCCATCAGATTACTTGATATATTCATTCAATTCACAAACTGCATGACAAACAATGTGGATCCCGATCAGATGGCTTCTTAGAAGCCATCTGATCTGGATCTACAGTTTGCAAAGGTAGGGGTTGTCGTGAACAACAGGATAAGGATTCATACAGGTAAGGTTTAACTGTTGATTTTCTTTTGCTCCAGCATTTCAGTGGTTTCTTGCTGTCGAGTCCTCACCGTTGTTTCATCTCTGTGGTTGTTTGATTATTTATGTTCACGGAGATGTTGCACTGATGAGTTAGGAGGCCTTCATGCGGACTGAACAAATTATTTATTAATTCTAAATCGCAACGGAAGTAAGGGCTAGGATTGTGACCACGTAAAATCGATTTAAGCCCCCCAGTGGAATTCGTTTCCGCTGACCGTTCCAAGGTGGTTCTTCTGTCGCGGTTTATTTTTGTTATGGTTTGTCTTTGGGTGTTTGTGTCGCTTATATTATTTTATTTTGGATAGCCTTTTGGCCATTTTGTGAGAAAGTACATGTCCTTTTGGCTTTCCATTATTGATGTTTCCATTAGGGCCCCCGCCCATAGGGGCTTGAAGAAATATATGGGCTGCATGATGCTACCACACAGAGCTGAATCCGGCCCGCACACTAGTACTGGTAAACATCTTAGAGGATCTAAGCCTGTCCAGGAACCGTGGTGCGAGGCGGACTGTCCATGCTAATAAACCCTATTGGTTTCATTGGACGACAGGGCTTGAGATGTCATTTCATCTCAATGTCGGGTAAAAGTCCCACAAAATTGGAAGCAACGTCTCCAAAATGACCTTTACAGTGTTGACAGGGACGTTAAACTTCAAATCAAACAAAAAAAAACTAAACAATTCACAGAAATTAAGTTCCACTGACTAATTTGTCAGGGCTTTGTTTACATTCAGAGCCCAGTCATTTAAAGCTGACAAAGCGACAGTCAGTTTAACACTGCAACTTGTATCATTTGCTATTTTAGCTGCAAAAGCTACTTTCATTTTTAGCTCGCCTGTATGAAGTACATGGAGAGCTATTGTTGTCACCCCGGATGGCGTGCGCGTGTGCGTTTGCGTTCCCGTCACACTGCGTTAAAGTTTTTCAAATGCTTATATCTCAACAGTCACTCATCACAGACCACTCATATTTGGAACTTAAGTACCTGGGAGGGTCCTCTGATGTTCAAAGAGAACAGACCCCTGGGTTCATGCCCCGGGTTGGGGCTAGGGGTCAAAATCTAGAACACCTTTGTAATTCTGTGTTAAAGTTTTTGAAATGCTTATATCTCAACAGTCACTCATCACAAAGCATTCATATTTACAACTTGGATACCTGGGAGTGTCTTCTGAGATTCCAAGACAACACACCCCTAGGTTCATGCCTGGGAGTGGGGATGGGGTGGGGCTAGGGGTCAAAATCCAGGACACCTTTGTAATTTGTTGTATACCTTTCCATTATACTTACAAGTTATAGACACAATTGGTTATACATCAGCAGCCAATCAAGTGACATTGGTTCAAGTGTGAAAGGGTGAAGGTCATGGTGACCTACATTTCATGGTCCAGTGATTTTGCCTTATATCTTGAAGTCTATTTGTTGGAGAAATGTCATACCTGGGATATTAGTTCCATGTGACTCCACGATTGACCTCAGAATATATCTAGGTCACTGTGACCTATATTTCATGGTTCAGCGATTTTGCCTATTATCTCGAATACTATTTGATGGAGAAATGTCATACTTGGATTATTAGTTCCATGTGACCCAATAATTGACCACAAAATATATCTAGGTCATGGTGACCTACATTTCATGGTCCAGTGATTTTGTCTATTATCTTGAATACTATTTGATGGAGAAATGTTATACCTGGGTTATTAGTTGCATGTGACCCCATTATTGACCTCAAAATATATCTAGGTCACCGTGACCTATATTTCATGGTTCAGCGATTTTGCCTATTATCTCGAATACTATTTGATGGAGAAATGTCATACCTGGATTATTAGTTCCATGTGACCCAATAATTGACCGCAAAATATATCTAGGTCATGGTGACCTACATTTCACGGTCCAGTGATTTTGTCTATTTTCTTGAATACTATTTGATGGAGAAATCTTATACCTGGGTTATTAGTTGCATGTGACCCCATTATTGACCTCAAAATATATCTAGGTCAGTATGACCTATATTTCATGGTTCAGTGATTTTGCCTATTATCTTGAATACTATTTGATAGAGAAACGTCATACCTGGATTATTAGTTCCATGTGACCCGATAATTGACCGCAAAATATATCTAGGTCATGGTGACCTACATTTCACGGTCCAGTGATTTTGTCTATTTTCTTGAATACTATTTGATGGAGAAATCTTATACCTGGGTTATTAGTTGCATGTGACCCCATTATTGACCTCAAAATATATCTAGGTCAGTATGACCTATATTTCATGGTTCAGTGATTTTGCCTATTATCTTGAATACTATTTGATAGAGAAACGTCATACCTGGATTATTAGTTCCATGTGACCCGATAATTGACCGCAAAATATATCTAGGTCAGTGTGACCTATATTTCATGGTTCAGTGATTCTACCTATTATCTTGAACACTATTTGATGGAGAAATGTCATACCTGGATTATTTATTCCATGTGACCCCATGATTGAGCTTGGATTATATCTAGGTCAGTGTATCCTATATTTCATGGTTCAGTGATTTTTCCTATTATCTTGAATACTATTTGATGGAGAAATGTCTCACCTGGATTATTAGTTCCATGTGACCCGATGTTTGACATAGAAATATATCTAGGTCCTTGTGACCTATTTTCATGGTTCAATGATTTTGCCTTATAATTCAGACACAATTTGATTCTGAAATGTAATATCTGGAATATATCTTCCATGTGACCTGATTATTGAGTTCAAATATATCAAGGTGAGTGTGACCTATATTTCATGGTTTATAGATTTTACCTTATATCTTGAAGTCGCAAAACAGGCGAGCTATGCTGTCATGCGACAGCTCTTGTTAGCTCACCTGTCACAATTTCAAATAAGTATATCTCTAATACCCCATGGTCAATCTTGATCAAATTTCATGGGAAGCATCATCAGGTAGGGGGAAAGGCTGCATAAGGTTTTTGGGCTGATCATGGCAACATATAGCTCCCATAGACTATCAATGGGAAAAAATTAAGATATTTTCTTCTCTGAAACCACAGGGCCCAGAGCTTAGATATTAAGCATGTATTAACTGCCAGTGGTCACCTACATAATTCCTGCCAATCATGCCCCTGGGGTCCAAATTGGCCACACCCCGGGGCTCCTTCGCTCCCATAGACTCATAATGGAACAAAAAGCTTCAAAAATCTTCTACTCAGAAACCACAGGGCCCAGAGCTTAGATATTTAGCATGTAGCAACAGCAAGTGGTCACTTATATAATTCCTGCCAATCATGCCCCTGGGGTCAAAACGGGCCACGCCCCGGGGCCCTTTAGCTCCTATAGACTCATAATGGAAAAAAGCTTCAAAAATCTTCTTCTCTGAAACCACAGGGCCCAGAGCTGAGATATTTGGCATGTAGCTACGGCAAGTGGTCACCTACATAATTCCTGCCAATCATGCCCCTGGGGTCCAAAAGGGCCACGCCCCGGGGCCCCTTAGCTCCTATAGACTCATAATGGAATAAAAAAGCTTCAAAAATCTTCTTCTCTGAAACCACAGGGCCCAGAGCTTAGATATTTAGCATGTAGCAATGGCAAATGGTCACCTACATAATTCCTGCCAATCATGCCCGTGGGTTCCAAATGGGCCAAGCCCCGGGGCCCCTTAGCTCCCATAGACTCTTAATGGAAAAAAGATTAAAAAATCTTCTCTGAAACCACAGGGCCCAGAGCTTAGGTATTTTGCATGTAGCAACGGCAAGTGGTCACCTACATAATTCCTGCCAATCATGCCCCTGGGGTCCAAATTGGCCAAGCCCCGGGGCCCCTTCGCTCCCATAGACTCATAATGGAAAAAAAGTTTTAAAAAATCTTCTTCTCAGAAACCACAGGGCCCCGGGGTGATCACTTTTTGTCCGTCGTCCGTCGTGCGTGCGTGTGTCCGGGCAGATGATAGGACACTAGTTGGGTAGGCCTTCCTTGGGTACTTGCTGTCCAAGAAAAGTAGCCATTAGCCTGTTGGGTATTTTGTCGCTTGTTGGGTAATTTTGAATGGGAAAATTAACATGGAGGTACCCAACAAATGTCCTCTCGTAAACACGTTCGCATCCGTCCGTGCGTGTGTCCGTAAACAATTTCAAATATGTATATCTCTAATACCCCATGGTCAATCTTGATCAAATTTCATCAGAAGCAATATCAGGTTGGGGGAAAGGCTGCATAAGGTTTTTGGGCTGATTAGATTGAAATTCTGGTTGCCATGGCAACATATAGCTCCCATAGACTTACAATGGGAAAAAATTAAAATATCTTCTTCTCTGAAACCACTGGGCCCAGGGCTTAGATATTTAGCTTGTAACAATGTCAAGTGGTCACCTACATAAATCCTGCGAATCATGCCCCTGGGGTCCAAATTGGCCACACCCTGGGGCCCCCTAACTCCTATAGACTCATAATGGAAAAAAAAACTTAAAAAAACTTCTTCTCTGAAACCACAGGGCCCAGAGCTTAGATATTTAGCATGTAGCAACGGCAAGTGGTCACCTACATAATTCCTGCTAATCATGCCCCTGGGTTCCAAATGGGCCACGCCCCGGGGCCCCTTCGCTCCCATAGACTCACAATGGAAAAAAAGTTTCAAAAATCTTCTTCTCTGAAACCACTGGGCCCAGAGCTTAGGTATTTTGCATGTAGCAAAGGCAAGTGGTCACCTACATAATTCCTGCCAATCATGCCCCTGTGGTCCAAATTGGCCACACCCTTGGGGCCCTTAGCTCCCATAGACTCATATTGGAAAAAAACCTTCCAAAAATCTTCTTTTCTGAAACCACAGGGCCCAGAGCTTAGATATTTAGCATGTAGCAACTTCAAGTGGTCACCTACATAATTCCTGCCGATCATGCCCCTGGGTTCCAAATGGGCCAAGCCCCGGGGCCCCTTCGCTCCCATAGACTCATAATGGAAAAAAAGTTTTAAAAAATCTTCTTCTCAGAAACCACAGGGCCCAGAGCTTAGGTTTTGCATGTAGCAACGGCAAGTGGTCACCTACATAATTCCTGCCAATCATGCCCCTAGGGTCCAAAATGGCCACCTCCCAGTGGCCCTTAGCTCCCATAGACTCATAATGGAAAAAAATGCTTCAAAAATCTTCTTCTCTGAAACCACAGGGCCAAGAGCTTAGATATTTAGCATGTAGCAACGGCAAGTGGTCACCTACATAATTCTTGCCAATCATGCCCCTGGGTTTCAAACGAGCAACGCCCCGGGGCCCCTTAGCCCCTATAGACTCATAATGGGAAAAAGCTTCAAAAAGCTTCTTCTCTGAGACCACAGGGCCCAGAGCTTAGATATTTAGCATGTAGCAACGGCAAGTGGTCACCTACATAAATCCTGCCCCTGGGGTCCAAATGGGCCACGCCCCAGGGCCCCTTAGCTCCCATAGACTCATAATGGAAAAAAAGCTTCAAAAATCTTCTTTTCTGAAACCACAGGGCCCAGAGCTTAGATATTTAGCATGTAGCAACGGCAATTGGTCACCTACATAATCCTACCAATCATGCCCCTGGGTTCCAAATGGGCCACTCCCCAGGGCCCCTTTGCTCCCATAGACTCATAATGGAAAAAAAGCTTCAAAAATCTTCTTCTCTGAAACCACAGGGCCCAGAGCTTAGATATTTATTACGTAGCAATGGCAAATGGTCACCTACATAATTCCTGCCAATCATGCCCCTTGGGTCCAAACGGGCCACGCCCAGGGGCCCCTTAGCTCCTTTAGACTCATAATGGAAAAAAAACTTAAAAAATCTTCTTCTCTGATACCACAGGGCCCAGAGCTTAGATATTTAGCATGTAGCAACGGCAAGTGGTCACCTACATAAATCCTGCCAATCATGGCCCTGGGGTCCAAATGGGCAACGCTCCGGGGCCCCTTAGCTCCCATAGCCTCATAATGGAAAAAAGCTTCAAAAATCTTCTTGTCTGAAACCACAGGGCCCAGAGCTTACATATTTAGCATGTAGCAATGGCAAGTGGTCACCTACATAATTCATGCCAATCATGCCCCTGGGGTCCAAATGGGCCACACCCCGGGGCCCCTTAGCTCCCATAGACTCATAATGGAAAAAAAGTTTCAAAAATCTTCTTCTCTGAAACCACAGGGCCCAGAGCTTAGATATTTAGCATGTAGCAACAGCAAGTGGTCACCTACATAATTCCTGCCAATCATGCCCCTTGGTTTCAAATTGGCCACACCATGGGGCCCCTTTGCTCCCATAGACTCATAATGGAAAAAGCTTAAAAAATCTTCTTCTCTGAAACCACAGGGCCAAGAGCTTAGATATTTAGCATGTAGCGACGGCAAGTGGTCAACTACATAATTCCTGCCAATCATTCCCCTGGGGTCCAAACAGGTGAGCGATATAGGGCCATTGGGCCCTTTTGTTATAGTAAAATACCAAAGTATTAGATACTGTACTTGCCGGAACATTTAACGTTTCCATCCTAATGAGTTAGCTAAGCTAACGACTCTGGAATAAATAGGCCCAGAACAATTCTAGAATGACTGGGGTCACTTGTTAAATGCAAAGCTGTGCAAAGAATCTGGGTACTCTGGTTTTGACCAAACTTTGATTAAAGATCGGAATCGGCTCAAAATAAGTGAAATAATCTTAAAAAGGGCGTAAAACCAAACACCAAATAAATAACAACTGGGCCCAGATGTTTATGATCAGTAGTTCCTTCCAGCCTCAACACCTGTGTCTTTCCCAACCCAGACAGACATGAACAGACACGGGCTGGACAGCATAGCATCTTGGTAAAATGACCTACAAATGGATGTTTGTTTGAATTGAGGTTTTACCTCTGTGTCAAAACTAAGTCATTTTGGAGACGTTGCTTCCAATTTTGTTGGACACAACGTTGAGATGAAATGACATATCAAGCCCTACCACCCAAACAAACCAATAGGGTTTATATGCAGGGATGGTCTGACTTGCACCACTTTGCCTGGGCAGGCTTAGATCTTTTAAGTGGTTGATTAGTATTCGTGTATGGTTGGTTTCAACTCTGCTTGGAATTTACATAATTTTTAGGATTTTTATGGTAAGTCCAAGCTCAGGACCACTTTTTGTCCGACTTTCATTCAGAGACAGCTGGCCTACCAATGCTGTCAGTGCTTTGATTTTTAAAATAAAAAATATTTTATGAATTAAAAATCACTCTTTTTTTTCAAATTTTCGGCCCTTGGCCTTCTTCAGGAATCTATTAATTCGTCGAACAAATAAGTGACATCCATCTTGTGATGCTGACAGGAAGAAAGTAATGATGATCTGCCGTAGCCAGAGATAAGACGGATGTCACTTAGTTGTTCGATGAATTAATAGATTCTTGAAGAAGGCCAAGGGCCAAAAATTTAAAAAAGAGTGATTTCTAATTCATAGACTATTTGTTATTTTCCCTGCGGAAATATAATTTAGAAGAAAAAATAAAAAATATTTTCTGTGGTCATTTTCTACCTTCCATTGAATCAAGAAGGGCAGGTGTCTCTTAACTTATTAAAAGATGTGATTTGTACTTGAAGAAGCAAAAAAAAGAGCATGTCATTTTTACATTGATACAGTAAAATGTCAGTGGCTCAAACACAGCTTGTTTACCATTACGATAACATATCCGTGTGATATAGTGCATTCTTTCATGTCTCCAAAATGTTTTTTTTTTTCTGATGAAAATTTTGATAATTTTCTTATTTGTTCTCCAAATATAGGTTGCGGGTCCTCATTAAAACCACCTCCTTGAGGCAGTTCTAACGAATACCCACAACTTATGTCTTGGAGCTGAGTGAGTGTTTGAGTTTTACGTCCCACCAACAGCTAAGGTCATATGGAGAGGGGACCTCGGTTTAAAGACTCATCCGAAAGTCTGGAGAAGCCCGGATCGATCCTGCGACACCTGGTTTACAAAGCGAGTAGCGTAACCACTGCACCACGGAGGCTTCTGTCTTGAAGCTGAAATGAGGGAAATAATGAATACCCCTGTAAACCCCACTTTCTCTATATAAAGTGGGGTTTAGAGGGGTGCTCATTTTACAGGCTCGTTAACGTGATCGATGCTGGTTTTGAATTTGTTATTGATTCCTTAGGAAAAATTTCCCATTACTGCCAAAATTAATATATTCTGGATAAGTTAGGGAGAATTTTCTCAATTTACATTAAAAATGTATATCATGTACTCATAAGAACCGGCTCAATGAGGTGATTCTAATGAGCACACAGTGCTTACCTATACTTAAAAAGAAAAATAAAAAGATATCCCTTTTATGACCCCTTGCCTGGCAGTATGATTCATCCTCAGTCTTAACCCTTTTTGTACCAAATGGAATCTTCCTCCTTATATATTGCTTGAGCCCATTTCAAAATTTAGGGTTGTCAGGTTGCATTTTCATCAAAATTTATTTGGCAAAAGATTGAACTTTTAGCAAACAGTGGAGGCCTTTGATCAGACGCCTCTGATCTGGGCCTGCACTGTTTGCCAGGGTACCCATTTTGGGGTCTCCGGTACAAAATTGGGCTAAACCACCCCTCTCTCAAACAAATTTTCATGGTCCCAAAGGTGTTCGAGCCATTGAAGGCCATTATTATATTTAACTAAGTATTATTACATTTTTAGGTCACAACTCAGATCTTCTTCCCTATGCAGACTTGTTTCTTACAAACCACATTTCTGGCAAACTTTTGCTTAACCTCACTGTGGATAACCTGAAGAACCTGGGAATTAGATCTTTAGGCCATGCTCTTGATTTATTTGTAAGTATACATACAAAATATGTAGTACATGTAGTTTTTCATGAGTGCTTTGTCTGAAAGTTGGTGGTGTCCATGAACTGGACTCATTCGTTCAAAACTAACATACCATAACAATTCGGCTATAAGGCAATTCGGTAGTAAGACGGGATCCCTTTTTCAGTGGTTCTAATGTGGTATTTTTCTTATACTCATTTATAAGATGGGTCAGATTTCTTACCCTTTCTACTGGGCCCCTCTGCTACCTCTTGATAACTAACGTCGTGATATGACTGAAAAATTGTTGAAAGCGATGTTAAACCCGAATTCACACACACACCTCTTGATAACTGCTAAAACGTGCGAAGTGCGAAATCAGTCCGTAATGTCGTAAGAACTGAAGCGTGACATTGATTATTAAGGAGCAAATTCTTTCCTTTAAGAGTTGACCCCTATTGACGTGGGATACAGAATTACTTTTGCAGGAGTTGCCTCCCCTGAAGGTGTTCCCATTCCCCTTAACTGGTGGCAGCCCAGAAGACAGGTTTTCTCATGACAAGGATTACTGAGGGTTCTTTTCAAATGTTTCTTCCTACCGTAATGATCCTAAGTATTTGGAGGCCGGCCTCGGCAGCTCAGTCGGATGCGTGTCTGACTGGTGATCAGGAGGATGCGGGTTCGATACCTGCCGGGGTCGGCAACATTCTTTCGTGGAGATTGATGATGAAATCTTTTCTGCGATCATTCTCTCCCTTCTGTTGATTCAAGAAGGGCAGTTGTCAGTTTCTGGCGAAAGAATGTGCACTGTACTGGTCGACCGCTTACTTATAAGCCTGCCCAGGAAAAGTGTGGATAAGTAAACTGACCGGCTCAGAAGTGATCTAAATAGTGTTGATTGGGCCGTTAAACAAACAAACAAAGTATTGGGACAGACAAGCTTAAGCAAACAGTTGAGACCCAGATCAGACTGCTCCTGAAGGAGCAGTCTAATCAGGGCCTCCACTGTTTGCTATTCTTTCTGCACTTCTTGGACCCCTTGCTGGATTGTGAAACAAATTTGTTAAAATTTTAGGAGAATTACAGCAAGTCTTCTAAGTGACCAAATTTTTAGGATTTTTACGGTACTTTCCAGAAAAAATAAGGTTTGACATTAGATGTGAATTGTCTGCCTAGCATGTAATGTCAGGCCTACCTCTAAGAACTGAAATTCTCATCTTCTCAAAGAAAAAATTCTGTGGTACTTTAAGGGTTTACTACCTATAGAAAAAGACAACAACAGAAAATATTCTCATCAGACTAATCGATACATAGGCTAGTCAGAATTGTCACTGGGTTAAACCTGTCATTTTAGTAAAATTGATTTTGCTGGATAGCAAACTGATGATGAATAAGACAACCATTTCTAAAATATGCCCCTAAAATAATCATTTGTTTGTGATAAGCTTAATTGCTGCAGAGATCCAACATGTTTTATATTTTCAGACGGAAATTGAGTTAATAAAGGCCCATAACTACAGACTGCTAAACTTTCCACCATTACATAAGGTAAGAACAGGTTCCAAGGGTTATAAAACCCAACTGACGAGCATGAAATTTGTCCTGCTCATAAATACTTTAATAGCAACAAATTTGACCATTCTCTTGCTCCAGACAGCAGCAAAACAAGTTTGTATTAACCAAAAATAACCAAGCTTCTGTTAATTCTTGCACCCCTAGTTGGTGTATTGTATTAGTTCTCTCTAAGAATCAATGTCATGTGGGAAATTAAAAAGGATGTTATTAAAAACTCAAAGCATTACAATAAGACCTCTGTTTGACACTGGGCATTCTATCGTATCTTCAAAACAGTTGTTTTCCTGATGAAAATTGCCAGCCTCATAGCTCAGTCTGATGTGCATGTCATTGGTCAGGAGATTGCAGGGTGGTTACCTGCTGGAACAGCAGCATTCTTTCTGGTAGATTGATTATGAAATCTTTTCTACTGACATTCTCTCCCTTATGCTGATTCAAGAAGGGCAGTTGTCTGTTTCTGGCCAAAGCTGGTTAACCAATTATGTATAAGCCTATCCAGGAAAAGTCTGGTTAGGTAAATTAACTCACTCGATATAACCTAAAAAGTGTTTACTTTACCATTAAACTTCAACCATACAAACTAACTGATGAAAATTTGTGATATTTTTTCTTATTTAAACTCCAAACATAGGTTGGGTTGTTTTGTCAGAACTGCCTCAATGAGGCTGTTTTGCCTCAGTGAGGCAGTTCTGACGAGTACCCACAGCTTAGTATTGGAGCAGAAATTAGGAAAGTGATGTACATCATCATCATCATCATCAACGGATTTTTGATTAACGTGCAGGTACAAGGGCAACGTCCACATAAGTGGGCCCCCTTCCAGGTAGCTGGCTTGCTGCACGCATGGCAGATCTTACACCAGATCTCCAGGCTGGTCTATCATGAGGATCAACAGCATAGAGCTTCCATTCTCTGCAATCTCTTTCTGTTAGCTGCTTCCAGGTCATCTTGGGCCTTCCTAGCCCCCGCTTTCCACCTACCTGTATGTCACAGGCAGACTTGACTGCACCGTTGGAGCGTTCCACATGTCCATACCAGCGAAGCCTTCTCTCTTTCAGGATGAGGTCCAGGTCCTCAATGCCAAGACGCTCAAGTAACTCACTGGACCTGATGGTGACAGTGTCCTGTGGCTTGACATTGCAGATCTGTCTGATCATTGCCCTGTCATTTCACTGTAGACGTTGGAGGTTTGGCTTTGTCAATGGCCAGGTCTCACTGGCATGGAGCATTGCGCTCCGCACACAAGAGCTATACACATGGCCACGTGTCTTGAAAGAGAGGTGGCTGGAAGAGAGAACTGGTAGCAACACCCTTGTTAAACCCTAGTTTTCTCGGTAAAAAGTGGGGTTAAAAGGGGTGTTCATTATATGGACTTGTTAACCCATTGCATGGGGGGAAACCCATAAAGGGGTATCTTGGCAAACAGTGCAGGCCCAGATCAGATGCCGCAGAATGCAGCGTCTGACCAGGGCCTGCACTATTTACTAACAGAATTTTCTGTCAAAAATAGAATAAAAACGAAAAAATAAGCCAACCACACCTTATATGACAAATGGACTTGTCCAGCAAATAGCAGTGGAAGAGTCCAGTAGTATACACTGGGTTAATGTGATGAAATGGTAGACGTTGGTTGGGTGAAGTGAAGGTGTTGTGAATCTCTGAGAATCAGGGCATCAGCTGATAGTTTTATGTGCTTGGATAACATAAAAAATGCAGGAGTGTGGACAGAACCAAAGTACAACAAGGAAAAATCTATGTAAAACATCTTTCCCCAAGATAGGGCTACTCTTAAATGAAAGAATTTGCTCCCCAAGGGAGCAAATTCTTTCCTTTTAGAGCAGCCCATATATACTATGTAATTAAGAACACTATTATTTGGGTGCTTTCTCTTTATTGCAAATATTTTACATTACGCACATGCGTAATATGCAAAATGGGCGTTAGGCCTGTGAAATGTGCAACAGTACAGTCAATCTTCTTTATACTGACATTTGATATAATGACAAAACTTATTGGCAATTTCAATGGAATGAACCCTTCCCTCAAGAAGAGACGCAATAATGAAGATATTCAGGAATATTGCATTCTTGCACACACAAAGAAACAAATGTTATGGAAAAGTGTTAGAATCACCTCAACGAGGTGAGACGATTCTGACACATATCCATAACTTTGCTTCTTGGAGTACTAAGAGAAAAAGACCCATTAATATGTATTTTTCAACTCCTTATTGTGATACACCTCAACCTTGTTATAACACGGAACTCTGGGTCCAACCAACGGACTGTGTTAGTTAACCGAATCGTGTGTTAAACGCCGACCGTATTTGTCACAGATTGACACTATGGTGATCAATAGTTTTCAAACAAGATGATGTCCGGTCCGGTTAATAACCGTTTTTCCCGACAAAAATGTGTTTAGAACTAATCAATGACAGTAAATACCATGGACCATCTAGTCAAACGAATCTCTTTAATTGAAACCAGCCGTTTCTAACCACAAAATCGTCCGATCTGACAGCGAGTATGACGCTATTTTGATAGCTGGTTCCTGGCTATTGTCCGGTTCCGAACTATTGGCTATTGTCCGGGACAGTACCGAACTACAGTACTGGTAATAGATTTCAATGGTAAAATTACCGAATTAGGGTTTGGAACCGGACAATGGTCAACGCCTACGAGAAATTTGAATTACTTCCCTTGGAATGTCTCACCCACTTGAAACGATTTTTAATGGCGCACATGGCCTTTGAATGATTTTTACCTCGAAAATCGATCATGAGTATGTTTTGTCATTTGCTTTTAAGCTGGAATAAATCTGACTTTCTTTTACATGCAGCTCTAGAAAATCAGTTTTATTGCAATTCACGGATCAGATCGTCTGCATCGATGTTTAAAATTTCTGCTGAGCAGTGATCCTTAACAGAGTGTGATAATTTTTTTTCCGGTTGCGTAACAGAATTCTTTAATCTCTTTATCTCGCTAAGCCAACACTTTTGATTGTGCCAATGGCAGCACATGTTTATCATTCGTGTCAAGCTAAACAGGTTTATATACTGTATATTCAACTCTGCTAATATCGATGACATGTTTGGAGACCTGCAGTAAATATCAAAAAGTACCGTTATAGACCGTGTTAACTACCATATTACCGCAGTCAAAAGTGGGAGGAAAATAAAATTGTTGTGCTTAAAACCTGATAGAGCCCTTGGAAAATATTTATAAATGTTGGTTGGGGAAAATATGGGGTCCAAACCAAAGCCGTGTTATATCCGAATTCGTGCTGTAACGAATCGTGCTATAACGAGGTCCGGGTGTAGTTTATAGTGGCAAATTCTTTATAGAGACAAAATGTTAGGGAACAAATCCTGTCATTTTAACTAGGGCTGTCCGCCCCGCCAAATGGGGCTTGGAGAAATAGATTGGGCTGCACGATGCTTCCAGGCAGAACTGATACCAACTGCACATGAGTACTGGTAATCCGCTTAGAACGGCTAAGCCTGCCCAGGAAAATTGCATTGAGTCGGCCCGGCCCGTCCATGCTTATAAACCCTATTGGTTTCATTGGGCGGCAGGGATTGAGATGTCATTTCATCATAATGTCCGGTAAAAGTCCCACAAAATTGGAAGCAATGTCTCCAAAATGACCTAAATAGTGTTGAGGGGCCCTTAAACCTCAAATCAAACAAACAAATTAACGAGGGTTGTCCATCTCTTGAAACTCACGATCTTTGTACAGTGTCGCATTTCAATGGCTGTCCATGCTTATAAACAATATTGGTTTCATTGGGCAGCAGGGATTGAGATGTCATTTCATCTCAATGTCGGGTAAAATTCCCGCAAAATTGGAAGCAACGTCTCCAAAATGACCTAAATAGTGTTGATGGGGACGTTTAACCTCAAATCAAACAAACAAATTAACGAGGGTCGTCTGGTCTTTGGAAACTCACGATCGTTGTACAGTGTCACATTTCAATGGCTGACATTTAGGGGATAACTGTACTGAAAATTGTCATTTGGGGAGGTAAATCGGAGGTTTTACGGTCGGAAATTTCGTTTTACGGCGACGCGTCAGCGGAGCCGTAAAACGTAATTTGCGACCGTAAAACCGACGATTTACCTCCCCAAATGACAATTTTCAATACAGTTATCCCCATTCTAATGCACTTTTTCGGTTGTTAAGCTAAAATTTGTACTATTTTGCACAAGGCGGCAAGCGCAGTGAGCTGCGTAAAACCAAATGCCAGCCAATGAAAAGCGACGTTACGTGGTGACGTCGGATTTCCGACAGTATATCGTGGAATATACTGTCGCAAATTTTTGACGTTATCCAATCAGACGTCGCGTTACATACGTAAGTGCAATAGAATTGTTTTTATGCAACTGAGAATGGTAACTCTTTTTGGTAGAAACTCCCATAAACCATAAAGAAAGGAATATTAAGTGCAATTGATTGGGGATAACTGCATTGCAGTTTAGCCATTAGATTTTATAGTGTCATAATGGATTTGTATATAGTGTTGACAGAATACTTGAGTCCTTTACTTCTTGGAGATGCATGAACAAACAAGGCAAAGCTCAGTGCTAACAAGAAGGGATATCTGATCTCTTAACCCTTGACCTGCTGAATATTTAAATATGCCACACCCACTATCGTTTATCAACCAATCAGATTACTTGATGCAAATTATTGCGACAAATTCATAAACTGAATGATAAACAATGAAGATCCTGACCAGATGGCTTCTCTGATTTGGATCTTCATTGTTTGAAAGATAAGATATATCCGGGTTCAGCAGGACAAGGGTTATTGGTTGCAAATTGGTACTTTTGTATGTCCCAAAAAGTCCACACTTTGTATATACCTCACCACTTTTTCGTAAAAAAGTCTGTGTAGCTTATATCTCATTCAGCGCTTTCATAAAACTTCCTGTTTATGTTTTTATGTAAATACATTTTCCCATTCTTTTCTGTCATTTTAGAATACCCAGGGCGCAGAAGCAGACAAGGAGCCGGCAACTAAAACAGTAACTATAACTCTTATATTCGGACATCATCTCCTTCTAGGACATTCTCCAGAGGTATGTTGTGTCATTAAGTTATACACCACAACCTCGTTATAGCACTGTTCATAATAACACGGTTATGGATATAACACAGTTATGGATATAACACGGTTTCAAGATGGAGCCAAAAAATGTATAGATTAGACAGAAAAATGACCATAAATGGTCATTTTTCTAATTTGTTTGGATATAACACAGTTGTTTAACTAACAGTTTCTGCTTTGGACCCGATTAATAGTGTTATAAAGAGGTTGGGGTGTATATACATTATATTTTATGTAGTGCATGCATTATGATTCAGGGGAGGTAATGATTCAGGGAAGAGAACTCTTTCAAAAAATGTTTTGTTTAAAGAAGCCTCTGTGGTGTAGTGGATAAACTCCTTGCCTCATCAACCAAGGGCCGTGGGTTTGATCCCGGGCTTCTCCAGACCTTCAGATGAGTCTTTAACCCATTCTATGTTAGTGGACTCTTCCATTGCTATATGTTGGACAAGTCCATTTGTCATATAAGTGGTATCAGGCCTATTTTTTCATTTTTACTATATTTTTGACAGAAAATTCTGGAAGCAAATAGTACAAGCCCTGATCAGATGCCACATTCTGCGGTGTCTGATCTGGGACTGCACTGTTTGCCAACTGGCAAGGTACCTCTTTAGGGGTTTCCTGCATACAATGGGTTTATTTGAGGTCCTGTCTGAACAGCAACTTTGCTGCACTGTATGGATAGCCAGTGACTCAAAGTTTAGTCAGGCAGATAGGGACTGGTTGATGAGGGTGGTAGGTAGGAGTGTAACGATGCATCGGACTATCGATGCATTGCGATAGGCACTGGTCCAATGGAACTGCATCGATGGTAAAGTTAAACATCGATTACTATCGCCGATAGTGTTTTGAACTATCAATAGTTTCTATAGTTTTCTATATCTCAAGCTTTTTTTTCCAGATAATTCCCGAAGTTGTTTTCATTTTTGTACCCGGTAAAACGTCAAACTGTATATTTTCCTAATTATAATCCAATAATCTACGGTATCAGTGGGGGTCAACAGCTGCTTGTCGCGAGATAAAGGGGATAAAATTTCAGCCGAATCGTGATTTGGCGGTAGCCTACAGGTACACAGTGTTTATGCATCATATTTGTTATGCAATATCCACTTTACACCCAATGTCAGCATGCTGAAAATTCCTTCATTGAACGGGTTAATTTTCAGCTTTCTGAAACACATTTCAATAGCAAACACTTTGATGTTAATTCCTCTCGAAATAATTGACACGGATGACCACGCATATTTTGATTACGCTAATCTGCAAGCTGTCTGTAAGCCAGTGATAAGAAAAGCGATGATTAATTAATGCGTGTTTACACAACGGTATTTCTTATCAAAGGGTGGCGCCCACATAAGCACGTGAAGCATGGGAAGTCTGCACATGTCACTACCGCCTCGAAAGGTGCAATAAAAAAAATGTTCTGGTTGATGTTTTAGAGGATTTTTATTTTGTCAATAGCAGACATCAAATGAAATGAAATGCGTGTCGTCTTGCAAAGAATGTTAATAATTTGAGCCTCCAGACATGTTTATAAAGCTGGGGAATTAATTTTAAATCTTGGACACAGTGTATTAAAAAAATATGCACATAGAAATACCGCACTAGAAAACAATTACAACTCCAACCTCATTATAACACAGAACTCTGGCCGGTCCAACAAACGGACCATATTTATGGAACAGTATTTAGGTAAAAACTCAATTATGCAACATTGAGATTGCAATATGCAATTTTGATATTCTGTTATGCTATATTCAGTTACAATTGTGCAAAATATTCCGCTTCTGCTTCTTCTAGTTCTCATTATTCTCGTTAAGTGGCGCTGTGATCGTTTTTCCGTAAACGTCCGCCTGTATTCGGAAGATACCAAAAAGAATCTGCAAGCGTATTGGTGACACGGAGGAGTGAAAGAAACGAGAGAACTATATTTTTGGCATAAAACGGACGATTTGGGGACATTACACCCTTCCCGATAAAATCATTTACACATAATTTTTATTTTATATGTCAGACCAGGAATCAGCTTTGCTGTGTTTGTTTTGTGTCCAAGTTTTATCTAAATATATCGCAAATGTGTTCAGGCCATTGCACCTCTAAAATATAAATTTGTTGTAAATACTTATAATAATTATGTATGGCACAGAAAGGCTCCTGTCCAATGTCGTGTAGACCTTGGTGAGACTGCTCCTTTATGATCACCTGAAGCAAACATAGTTACAACTCTCTTTTGTGAAAATGCTTTCAGATGAGAAACGACTTACGTTCCCTCTAACATTTATTTCTGATTTAGGGCATATCCAACGGAATTCTAAAACTAGGCATTTTGGTTCTGTTGTTTGATTTGATGTTTAACGTCACCTTCAACACAGTATAGATCATTTTGGAGACGTTGCTTCCACTTTTGTGGGACTTTTATCCGACACTGAGATGAAATGACATCTCCAAGCCCTGTCGCCCAATGAAACCAATAGGGTTTGTAAGCACCGCTTTGGCTCGGTAGACTTAGATCCTCTAAGCGGTCTACCAGTACTGGTGTGCGGGTCGGTTTCAGTTCATGCAGCCCATCTATTTCTTCAAGCCCCGATGGCCGGGGGTCTGATTCCCAGTTTGTTTTGTCACATGTTTATATAGATGTTCGTAACTGTTTGTGTTAAATGCATTCATTAATTTATAAGAAAATAGAAAACTATCTGACTTTTTATACTAGATTTTTGGCTTCAAGTGACAAAACGCAAAGGGTTCCACTTTTGAGCTCACCGTCACGTAGTGACGAGGTGAGCTTTTGGGATCACTTTTCG
Organism: Lucinisca nassula; assembly: GCA_963580285.1. NCBI lineage: Eukaryota > Metazoa > Mollusca > Bivalvia > Lucinida > Lucinidae > Lucinisca > Lucinisca nassula. The sequence goes on from OY757025.1 coordinate 62,012,712, forward strand.
TCCGTCGTCCGTCGTGCGTCCGTGCGTGCGTCCGTGCGTCCGTAAACAATTTCTTCAAATGACATCTCCTCCTAAACCACTGATCGGATTTTGACCAAACTTCACAGGAATGATCCTTATGTGGTCCCCTTTCAAAGTTGTTCAAATGGTTCCGGTCCGTTGCACATCTAGGTCATAGGAGCCAAAAATAGATTTTTTTTTCACCAAAAACTTAAAAAATCTTCTTCTCTGAAACCACAAGGCCCAGGTCTTTGATATTTGGTATGAAGCTTCATCTAGTGGACCCCTACCAAGATTGTTCAAATTATAGTGCTGGGACCAAAAATGCCCCCGCTCCGGGGCCCTTTGGTTTTACATGGGCTTATATAGGGAAAATCTTTAAAAACCTTCTTCTCTGAAACCGTAAGGCCCAGGTCTTTGATATTTGGTATGAAGCTTCATCTAGTGGACCCCTACCAAGATTGTCCAAATTATAGTGCTGGGGCCAAAAATGCCCCCGCTCTGGGGCCCTTTGGTTTTACATGGGCTTATATAGGGAAAATCTGTAAAAATCTTCTTCTCTGAAACCGCAAAGCCCAGTTCTTTGATATTTGGTATGAAGCTTCATCTAGTGGACCCCTACCAAGATTGTTCAAATTATAGTGCTGGGGCCAAAAATGCCCCCGCTCCAGGGCCCTTTGGTTTTACATGGGCTTGTATAGGGAAGAGCTTTAAAAATCTTCTTCTCTGAAACCGTAAGGCCCAGGTCTTTGATATTTGGTATGAAGCTTCATCTAGGGGACCCTTACCAAGATTGTTCAAATTATAGTGCTGGGGCCAAAAATGCCCCCGCCCCGGGGCCCTTTGGTTTTACATGGGCTTAAATAGGAAAAATCTTTAAAAATCTTCTTCTCTGAAACCGCAAGGCCTAGGTCTTTGATATTTGGTATGAAGCTTCACCTAGTGGACCCCTACCAAGATTGTTCATATTATAGCCCTGGGGCCAAAAATGCCCCTGCTCGGGGGCCCTTTGGTTTTACATGGGCTTATATATGGAAAATCTTGAAAAATCTTCTTCTCTGAAACCGCAAGGCCCAGGTCTTTGATATTTTGTATGAGGCTTCATCTTGTGGACCCCTACGAAGATTGTTCAAATTATAGTGCTGGGGCCAAAAATGCCCCCGCCCCGGGGCCCTTTGATTTTTCATAGGCTTATATAGGGAAAATCTTTAAAAATTTTCTTCTCTGAAACCGTAAGGGCCATGTTTTTGATATTTGGTATGAAGCTTCATTTAGTGGACCCCTACCAAGATTGTTCAAATTATATTGCTGGGGCCAAAAATGCCCCCGCCCCGGGCCCTTTTGGTTTTACATGGGCATATATAGGGAAAATCTTGAAAAATCTTCTTCTCTGAAACCGCAAGGCCCAGGTCTTTGATATTTGGTATGAAGCTATACCTAGTGGACCCCTACCAAGATTGTTCAAATTATAGTTCTGGGGCCAAAAATGCACACGCCCGAGACCCTTTGGTTTTACATAGGCTTATATAGGGAAATCTTAAAAAATCTTCTTCTCTGAAACAACATGTCCCAGGTCTTTGATATTTGGTATGAAGCTTCACCTAGTGGACCCCTATCAAGATTGTTCAAATTATAGCCCACGGGCCAAAAATGCTCCCGCTCCAGGGCCATTTGGTTTTACATAGACTTATATGGGGAAAATCTTGAAAAATTTTTGTCTCTGAATTCACAAGGCCTAGGTCTTTGATATTTGGTATGAAGCTTCATCTAGTGGACCTCTACCAAAATTGTTCAGTTATAGCCCTGAGACCAAAAATGCCCCAGCCTTGGGGCCCTTTGGTTTTACATAGACTTATATAGGGAAAATCTTTAAAAATCTTCTTCTCTGAAACCACAAGGCCTAGGTCTTTGACATTTGGTATGAAGCTTAATCTTGTGGACCTCTACCAAGATTGTTCAAATTATAGCCCTGGGGCCAAAAATGCCCCCGCTCCAGGGCCCTTTGGTATAACATAGACTTAAATATAGGGAAAATCTTGAAAAAGCTTTTTCTCTGAAACCAGATAGCCCTGGTCTTTGATATTTGGTATGAAGCTTCATCTAGTGGACCTCTACCAAGATTGTTCAAATTATAGCCCTGAGACCAAAAACGCCCCTGTCTCGGGGCCCTTTGGTTTTACATAGACTTATATAGGGAAAATCTTTAAAGATCTTCTTCTGTGAAACCACAAGGCCTAGGTCTTTGATATTTGGTGTGAAATTTCATCTAGTGGACCTCTATCAAGATTATTCAATTTATAGTCCTGGGGCCAAAAATGCCCCCGCCCCAAGACCCTTTGGTTTTGCATAGACTTATATAGGTAAATCTTTAAAAATCTTCTTCTCTGAAACCACAAGGCCAATGTCTTTGATATTCGGTATGGAGCTTCATCTAGTGGACCTCTACCAAGATTGTACAAATTATAGCCCCTGCCCTGGGGCCCTTTGGTTTTACATAGACTTATATATAGAGATAATCTTTGGAAATCTTCTTCTCTGAAACAGCAAGACCTAGGTCTTTGATATTTGGTGTGAAGCTTCATCTAGTGGACCTCTATCAAGATTGTTTAAATTATAGCTCTGAGGCCAAAAATGTCCCCGCCCCGGGGCCATTTGGTTTTACATAGGCTATGTAGGGAATATCTTTAAAAAATGGTCTCTGAAACCCCAAGGCCCAGGTCTTTGATATTTGGTGTGTAGCTTCATCTAGTGGACCTTTGCCAAGATTGTTCAAATTATAGGCTTTGTTGATATTTGGTATGAAGCTTCACCTTTTTAGACCTCCCTCAACATTATGCACATTGTAGCCCTGGGGTCAATAATGGCCCTCCCAGAGGCCCACTTGTAACTCTATCATATGGGTCAGGTGAGCGATCCAGGGCCATCATGGCCCTCTTGTTTGAGAAAAACACAACGCGCAGCAAATTCTTTCATACCGGAGTGCAGGTGGAAAACCCGCACCTGCTACAATGTAACATATCAAGCGCTGGAAGCCTCTGTGGTGTAGTGGTTATGCTACTCGCCTCATTAACCAGGGATCGCAGGATCGACCCCGGCTTCTCCAGAATTTCGGATGAGTCTTTAAACCCAGGTCCCATCTCCGTATGACCTTAGCTGTTGTCGAGACGTAAAACTAAACACGCACTCACATACCAAGCGCATCCCACCATAAAATAACATCTTTATAATTCTTACCCCCCCCCCCCCCCCCAACACACACACACTTGATCCACACTTTTATAGGGTAAAACTGGGATTGACAGGAGTAAACATTATTTTTCTCATTTCTACTCCAAAATATAGATTGTGGGTACTCGTTAAAACCGCATCGAAGAGGCGCTTCTAACGTGTACCCAAAATGTATATTTTAAGCAACAGTCAGAAAAATATCATCACGACTTTTCATCTTTCAATTTTTGTTGTTGTATTTTTCGGCGGTAAAATGTACATATCTAATGCATCAAAAACATTTTTTTTTTTTTTTCTAGATTCTGTAAACTTTAATAATAAGTAAATAAATAAATAAATAAATAATGTCGTTAAGTTCCGCCAGGTAAACCTGGGTACGCTGTACGCGGTCTAACTGTAATAAAACAAGAAGAAAAAATCAAAGTACTGAAAGTACTGAGGAAAGTTGATTTATGAGGAATAATTACAATGCCAGTCGTAGATCAAGCAGTTATCTAGACATTTTGTGAGGGTTAAAAATTTGACGAAGAAAATGAAAAATGATTCATCGATTGTTTTGAGTTTAACGACAGGTCAACCCTTGTGGATCATTTTGTCTTCTCTAAAAGAAAGTGTGTGTGTGTGGGGGGGGGGGGGGATAGAAGATATAGCAGATGAGATGATTTGTTTGATTTGAGGTTTAACGTCCCCGTCAACACTGTAAATGTCATTTTGGAGACATTGCTTCCAATTTTGTGGGACTTTTACCCGACATTGAGATGAAATGACTTCCCAAGCCCTGTCGCCCAATGAAACCAATACGGTTTATTAGCATAGATGGTCCGCCTCGCACCGCGGTTCCTGGACAGGCTTAGATCCTCTAAGCGGTTTACCAGTACTAGTGTGCGGGCCGGATTCAGCTCTGCGTGGAAGCATCATGCAGCCCATATATTTCTTCAAGCCCCTATGGGCGGGGGAAGATGAGATGAAAGTGAGGGAGAGTGAATGGAAGTGTAGAAACTGAAGAAATATCAACACTCACCATCTACCGTTACCTGATGCAAGGACATCAGGCTTTGCCCAAATGTAAGTCAGTATCAGCTGGACTCCCCAGTTATACAAGATACACATCACCTGTGCCTCACCCAACTACTCACACGAAGAAAAAAAGGTAGAAAGAAAGAAAGATAAACGTGTCTGCTAATTTCTTCATGGTTTCTAAATTAGCTCAGTACATTCTGTGTGTGTGTGTGTGCGTGCGTGCGTGCGTGCATGTGTGTGTGTGTGTGTGATTTCGGGTTTAACGTCGCTTTCAACAATTTTTCAGTCATATCACGACGGTGTCTGGTTGCGACAGGGAGCTCAATGCTCACTTTTATAGTGCTGCCTCACTGAAGTATCATGTCCCAGACACATTACATGATACCACACCCAGTCACATTATCCTGATACTAGGTCGACCTGTCCTAGCTCTACCCCGTAAATCTGAGTGCCAAGCGAGGAGCAGCTAGTACCATTTTTAACAACTTTGGTATGTCGCGGCCCGGGATCGAACCCATGACCTCCCTTTCCCCGGAGCGGATACTCTGCCAACTGAGCTATCGGGGCCGGTTATTCTGTGCTTGTCCCATCTGCTAATAATATTACAGACAAGTTCTCCTAGCGGGCACATTACGTCTTAGCAACGTCGCATCAACGTTGCGTTGATACGACGATGCACATACGTTGTGCAGCCGCTTTGAGCTATGTTCCTTCGGGCGTCGGGACATAAAAAGAAGAATAACTTGAACGAAAACAAAAAGACAATTTTTAACCATTTCATTTAGACATTAAAACCCTGATCAGACGCCGCGTTTAGCGAACTTCGACTATCCAAGGCGAATTAAAATACGTTTATTCCAAATAAATACATTAACCCATAAATGCCAATTGTTTCAATACTGGGACATTCGGAACCAGTTAAGACAGATTAGAGGCCACAGAATATATCGTCTGATCGGTGTCTTCACTATTTGCTAAAAGTACGGAACTTGATGTAAAATTCACAGCTTACAACACATGTTTTGTAGTTAGAGCTCTCGAAAGCAGGTGAATAACTGTTTTTGATGTCGGTCAGTTATGGGTTGTTAAGTCGGTCACTGATAATCGCAGAGAAGCGAGCTAACCCTTTTAACCCTGTACACCTATGCCGAGGTAAAAATACATTGTATCTATGCAAACCTTGTAGGTCCTGATAAGACGGCACGTAGCTAGCAGGTCTCGCCAGAATGTACATGTACACTGTTTAATTGCCATCATGTGAGTGAACTAATAAGAAATCCCTTTCTATAAGAATATTTATAGCCCCGCTTTGAAAAAGTGGGGCTATATTGGATTTGCCATGTCCTTCTGTCATTCCGTAATTCCGTGATTCCGTTAATTTGTGTTGGCTCCATAACTTTGTATCTGCTTAACATATTTTCATGAAACTTCACACAAATGTTAAACACCATTAAACAATGTGCAGAGCGAAGGAATTATAACTGTGGATTGCCTACTTTTGGAGTTATTGCCCTTTGAACATTTTCCGTAATTCCGTGATTCCGTTAATTTGTGTTGGCTCCATAACTTTGTATCTGCTTAACATATTTTCATGAAACTTCACACAAATGTTAAACACCATAAGACATTGTGCAGAGCGAAGGAATTATAACTGTGGATTGCCTACTTTTGGAGTTATTGCCCTTTGAACATTGAAAAATGGCAATTTTAATTGTGTCCGCTTCATAACTCGAAAACCGTTTGAGATATTTTTAGGAAACTTCACACAAATGTTAAGCACTATGAGACGATGTGCAGAGCGCAGGAACCATAACTCTGCATTGCTTATTTTTGGAGTTATTGCCCTTTGCACATTGAAAAATGGCAATTTTAACAGTGTCCGCTTCATAACTCGAAAACCGTTTGAGATAATTTCTTGAAACTTCACACAAATGTTAAGCACTATGAGACAATGTGCAGAGCGCAAGAACCATAACTCTGGTTTTCGTATTTTCTGTGTGTCTGTCTGTGTGTCTGTCTGTGTCTGTTAACAATTTTCGTGTCCGCTCCATAACTTTAAAACCCATTCACATATTTTCATGAAACTTCACACAAACATTAAACACCATGAGATGGTGTGCAGAGTGCAGGAACCATAACTCTGGATTGCCTAATTTTTGAGTTATTTCCCTTTGAATATTGAAAAATATCAATTTTAGCCGTCTTTGCTCGATAACTCAAAACCGTTTGAGATAATTTTATGAAACTTCACACAAATGTAAAGCACCATATTACGTGTGCAGAGCGCAGGAACCCAAACTCTGGATTGTCTACTTTTTCAGTTATAGGCTTTTGAATATTAAAAAATGGCAATTTTAACTATGTCCGCTCCATAACCGTTTCTGATATTTTCATGAAACTTCAAATAAATGAAAAGCACCTTGAGATGATGTGCAGAGTGCAGGAACCATAACTCTGGTTTGCCTACTTTAGGAGTTATTGCCCTTTGAACATTTAAAAAGGCAATTTTGACTGTGTCGGCTCCATAACTCACAAACCATTTGAGATATTTTCATGACACTTCACACAAGTGTAAAGCACCATGAGACAATGTGCAGAGCGCAGGAACCCTGACTCTGATTTGCCTACTTTAGGAGTTATTACCCTTTGAACATTGAAAAATGGAAGATGAAATTTAGTATAAACATGGACATTCTGGTAATGTATCATGCTCATTGAAATGAGGGACAAGGGCTCACAACTCTTAGAGTTTTTCCAGATAATGTAAAATTTTCAACAGTTATTTCTTGTTCATAACTGTTTTCTCTGCAGCTTAAATAACTTTCTTCTCTGACAGCGTTGAAGCGGGGCTATAGTCAGATCCTCTGACAGCTCTAGTTAAAGCTAGAAGAGTCCTGTTCAGAAACTCAGGGATGAAAGAGTAAAACATAAATATCATCGGAAAGCGCATAGGAAAATAGTCCTAGAGTATTGTTTTCTGTTCAGAGTATTTCTTTTTGTGCCAATTTATATTCAATCCGTATAAAGTCTTGAAAAATGAAATATTTCGAAAGACGTTCCATGTCTGCAAAAATAGTTTTCAAGAGTTCCTTTGGACTATTTTATGCAGCGAACGAACAGCGGAAGTGGAGTAACGCGGTCCAGTACCGGAAGTAGAAATGTAATGACAAAGAAACTTGATTTTATAAATCAACTTTCAAAAAACTTTGGTGTAGACCTAATACATGGAAATACATGTAAGTACAAAATGGTTTGGATTCAGCCACTCCATTTGCCAAATCGTTACATGTAGAACTTGAAGAAATATGTAGTAGGCTGGTTAAGACAGTCGCGACACTAGCTCAGCAAGGTTTTGCTGGCTGAAGACAGACGGACAGACGGACGGACGAACTGACAGACGACCAGCTAATATTTTCGCGTTGTGATTCTGTTGGATGAAAGCTATCCTGCCCCAGTCTAACTTATGAAGACAGACAGACGGACATATGAATAGGACAGCTGTCATTGTGACCACAGGTGCGTTTCTATGGTTGCGGGTCGGGGCTGAGAATGAGTAAGTACTGTTCATGTTAATGGATGAAGTATTTACATCAGAATTACAATGGGAATTGGGGAACTAGTTGTTGTTTTCCAAATTCCCCGTGTGGTCAGCTGGTGAGGTCCCAGGGAACGAATCCCCGTTGCCGGTGAACAGAGAGACAAACTGGTTTTGAAGGTAAACGGGCGTCATAAGCACATAGGGGTTACCCCACCGCTCGGCGATACGCTGTGCGGACATATACATACTTCTATAATATCCAAACATTTGAGTTTTGAGTGAGGTTGCAATTAGTAAATAATATCTTTATAAGTAACACCTCAGAAGGATCAGATTAATGAAAATTGTATGAATTAATCAATTTTAACAATAATTGCTCATTTTAAATCCACGGATTTGGCACAGACTAATCCCTCATGGTAATTTATTTTAGTAAATGTTCAACGATAGAGTATTTTCCCCTTCGTCAAACAAGTATTAACTTTTAAATAAAAATCCTGTTTCTCATAAATAAGGAACCGCGCTGTAAAATTTATTTTAAAGATGCACACGTACACATTATTGTAAATATCCGAATTATTGAATAGCTGGATAAAATTTATCGCTGCTGGCTTGAATTTGGCCCCTGGAAAAGCGAATGCGATCTTCTCAAACGGACGCTTGTCATCGGAAAAAATACGGCAAATCCACGGACATTACCGAACGTTACCGGCACCTCAATGACTGGTACCCCGTCTAACCACAGCAGAATCGAAACTGAATAATGCAAAATAGGACGTCCAAATGCCATATTTAAATACAAAGGTCTCAAATTAGAATGTGCATGTTGCATATTCGAATAAAGTAGTAAGATATGGAAAGGTTGATAATGCAAAGTGCGGTTTCAACAATTCATATTGTAATTGCACATTGCATAATTGAGTTTTTACCTTAATACTGTTCCATACATATTAGTTAATCGAATTGTGTTATAAACGTCAACTGTGTTTGTCACAGACCAGTCTATTCTACTATCATACTGTAAACGCAAGCCTCCGGCGCTATCGAAAAATCTATATAATGTTCCGCATGACAAGGTGTGAAAATAAGGTCAAGTTATTTATCTAATTTGGGTTTATCCCTTAATCATAAAATATAATCCACAATCAATGTGAGAAGGATTTAATCTCTCCTAAGAGGATTAGCTATATGATATATCTAAAGGTATATGTATGTGTAATAAAAATGGACTATTCTACTGTCTCGTGAATGGTTATGTTTTGGCGCCAAATAGCAGACCGTTGGCGGGAAAAGTCGAACGCTTTAGTTTGTCTACACACATCTGTATGCTGTTGTTGGTGATTGACACGGAGCTTCCAGGGATAAGTCGGTGTTGTTTCCGGGGTTAAGTTGGGAGCAGGGCGCAGTTTTCTATCCACCTCTATTTACAACCATTTATCTATCGAGAAAATATTTTTTTCTGGTTCCAAACATCGTTTTTTCATGAAAGAAATATGCCCCAATAAAATAAAACAATGACATCAAACACCTGTGGGTTTGATGGGGTCGGATGACGTCATTTACCGGTCGCTAGCAGAAAAACGGTAGTGGTGGTTTGTGGACCGTGGATTTTATGGTGATTTGGATGGCGGAAAATATTGATGTTTGCCTTGAACTTGCTTGTAGGGCGGTTCTGGAAGTTCGGGTTCGTTTTGGATGGATGTGTCGTCTTGTGGCTAGATCATTAAATTATAAATTAAGCTGCAATCTTTATTCTCTTTTCTGGCTAAGCAGCCAATTTTGATCTTTTGGGTATATCGGCTGCAGCTCGTGTTAATCATGCGTGTCAAGCTAAATGAGTTTATATAATTGTATCTTTAATTACTTATTGGATAAGCTATTATGACATGTCTGCAATTAACTTGAGAAAGGACCGTTATTGACCGTGACAACTGTAGTATTTTCTACCATATTACCGCACTTAAAGTCGTACAGAAATAAAAGTTATTGTACTTAAAACTTGATAGAAACCTTAGATTATATTTATAAATGTTTGTTGGGGAAAATTTGGCTCCAAATATATTTTATTTTGATTAAGAAACTGATGGTACATTCTCACTAAATGTAACCTATTCCTGTGCACATCCTGTCCCCGTGGGGATACAGATGTTTCAGGAATAAATGATGTTATTCTCCAACTGTGTCAGGAGAACAATCTGACCTGTGTTGATGTGAATGTCAACTTCTATGACAAGAAGAAAAAAAATGAACTGAGATACCACTTTTACAAACCAAGAGACTCTATTCACCTTTCTCGGTCAGGAATAAAACGGTTGTTAGGAACAATTAATGATCACATCCCTGTGGTTGAAAACTTTGAAAAATGTGTGTTCGGTCCATATCAATCTCACACGTCAGTACCAAATTACAATGATGAAAAGCTGCCAAATACTAGACAACCAAAGCAAGGAAATCAATTCAAATCAAGGGAGAGACCACTTGATACACAACCAGGAAATAGTGCCTACCAGAGTAGTCCCAGATCAGACCGCAACCGGAAGGGACACTACTATGGCCATTGTGAAGACTCTGCAGGGAAATATACACATTCAGGAAATGCTGCCTATCTGGGCGGTGCAAGTTCTGACCTAAGTTGGCATGGTCAGTACTATCGTCAGCATGATGAACCTACAGTGAAAAGGCCATCCGAGCGCTGTATGAAATGTGGCATGACAAACCATGTCACCAGAGACTGTTTTCACCAGAGACAAGTACAGTGTCACAAATGTAAATGTTATGGACACAAAGACTACATGGGACTGTGTTGGAACATATAGGACAGTGGCAAATATGCCAGATATATAAATAAAACTCCAAATATTTCACTTGACAATAATTTTGAAATACTGCAGCATACAGTTATTTGTGAAAATTGTAACTTTGTCCAGTGTATATGTCAATCAAACTATAGTCATGAAATGCATAAACTTGACCCAGCCAATACAAATGATCCTAAAAATGGAGATAATATATCTGCACTATCACAAGCAAACCAAAACAACTCAACAAATCTGTTTCAAACCCAACAACCAACAAATGATCAGTTGTCAAATAATAATGTCAGTGTCTCAGAATGCATCAATGAACCGTCCACTGAGGACAATTTTGACAATTATGCTACGAATATTAATGACCTTCAAACTGAAGATAGCAGAACCAGTATAAATGATAACTCTTCATCTTTTAAACCTGGTACTGCTAAAAAAAACCTTCAGTTTGCATCACTAAATGTCTGTGGACTGATACGCAAAGTACTTTTTCCAGAATTTTTAGATTTGGTCAATAAATATGATCTATTCTGTGTTTGCGAAACTAAACTTGATAAGTATGATGTTATCAATTTACCTGGATATGATTACGTCTCCCAATGCAGAAAGCAAAAGTATATCCGAAAAAGCGGAGGTATAGGCGTTTTTGTCAAACAACCACTGTCACCTTATATATCTTTTGTTGAATCTGACTCTGACTATGTCTTATGGCTGCGTATTAGCAAAATGGCCTTTAACACTGATGAAGATATTTATGTAGGAGCTATTTATATTCCCCCTTGTGACTCAAGATTTTACAAATCTGATGAAACAGAACAATTTTATGTTGAAATTACTAATATGTGTGTTTTAAACAAATTCATTTTATTAATGGGAGACTTTAATGCCAGGACTCATAATAAACAAGATTTTATTGATGAAGATGAATTCTTCAGGCACCAGTTTGGGTTTGATGAAGATTTGATTGGCCACTTTCAGAATTCCAGAATACTTGATCAGTGTAATTTACCAAAAAATCGTACATCCAAAGATAAAATTATAAATAATGAAGGGAATATGCTCATTGATCTATGCAGATCAAATAATTTATTCATACTTAACGGTAGATGTGGCTCTGATAAAAATGTTGGTGCTATGACTTTTCGCAATCGGTCTGTTATTGATTACTCAATTATTTCACATCAAGCACTAAGATTTGTCAAAACGTTCAGTATAACAGAGCTCGACTCCTTATTTTCTGATGGTCACTCCTTGATAAAAACTACACTTTCCTTCTCACAAAAAATAGCTCAAACCACAACTTTGAGAAACCAGGTTAGGAGAGCAAATCCAAAGCTTCCTGAAGATAAAAAGGTGTTATTTGTTCAAAATTTGGACCACTCAAAAATCTACGAATTACATAAAACCATAATTGATTCCAACAACAATTTAAACTCAGTTAACATAGACAAGATCAACAATATATGTCATCACTTTTCAGAAATATTCAAAAAGTCAGCCCAGTTATGCATTAATGATAATTCAAGATTAAAACATAAAACGGGTAAAAAGGCCTGGTTTGGGATCCAGTGTGAAAAGGCCCGAAAACAATATCATTGTGCTAAATCAAAACATTCCAAACACTCTTCAACTTCAACAAAACTTAACCTAAAAATAGCAAGTAAAACATATAAGAAAAAGATGAATTATTTCATTAATAAACATATTAAAACAACACAAACTAAATTAAGAAGTCTAAAAAATAAAAACCCCAAGGAATATTGGAAAGTGATAAATAGTATTGATAATAAAAAAACTGATAGCAACATTGAGCTCAATACTCTTTATACCTTTTTCAAAGACCTTAACAAGCAGCCTGATATTGATAATAATTATTGTGATAATAGTATAGATATTTCTATTGATGATAACGATGAGATTTTAAACTCACCAATAACTGACAGTGAAATTTTAAAATGTATTAAGTCTCTAAAAAATAATAAAGCATGTGCAAATGATGAAATAATCAATGAATATATTAAGAGCACATCTCATACAATGCTTCCATTATACACCTCATTTTTTAATTTGTTACTTGACACTGGCCATATGCCTGAAGACTGGCTTGAAGGTATCATCATACCAATTTACAAAAAGAAAGGGGATCCTCTACAACCAGAAAATTATCGCCCTATAACAATCCTTAGCTGCTTTGGAAAGCTTTTCACTGCAGTATTAAATCAAAGACTAAACAATTTTTTAAATGAGCATCACATATTGGAAGAAAACCAGGCAGGTTTCCGAGCAGGCTACTCAACCTATGACCACATATTTGCTCTTCATGCAATCATTGAAATTTTGAAAGCTAAAAAATTAAAACTGTTTTGTTCATTCGTAGACTTTGGTAAGGCATTTGACTCTGTCTGGAGAGTAGGGCTTTGGTCAAAAGTATTGAAGAATAATGTTAATGGCAAGTTTTTTCGCATTATTTTTAATATGTACAAGGGAATTAAATCTTGTATATCTTTCAGTGGGAATCAGTCTAGTTTCTTCCCTTGTCTACGTGGGGTGCGACAAGGGGAAAATTTGTCGCCTGTATTATTTGCTTTATTTTTAAATGACTTAGAAAGTTTCATGCATTCTAATAACTGTTCTGATGTCAACTTGAAATTTGATTCAGATAATGTATACATTTACCTTCGACTTTTTGTATGCTGACGACACTGTCATTTTTGGTGTAGATGAAACCAGTTTTCAGAAGAATTTAGACACGTTTTATGAATATGCTGAATTGTGGCAACTTGATATAAATTATGACAAGACTAAAATTTTGATATTTGGTACCCGCAGTGATGACCGCTTCCATTTCAAAATCGGCACCAACACAATATCAGTATGTAAAGAATTCAAATATCTAGGGGTATTTTTTACGAAGAGTAGAAGCTTTTGTAAAGCCAAAAAACACAATTATGATCAAGCCAAAAAAGCCATGCATCTTTTATATAAAAGAATACGAAACCTTAATCTCCCTATTGACCTACAATTGCAGCTTTTTGAACATACTATCTTACCAATTGCACTCTATGGATGTGAGATCTGGGCATATGAAAACACTGACATTATTGAAAAACTCCAAAATGAATTCCTTAGGTATATCACAAATACCAGGAAGTCTACCCCAGCTTATATGCTACATGCAGAACTTGGTGATAAGGCTGTTGATATTAAAATGAAAACCAGAATGATTGGCTTTTGGCTGAACATAGTAAATAGTAAGGAAACTAAATTATCAAAATTGTTATACAAGTTTCTTCTTGGCGAATATAATGGCGGCATTTATCAGCATAAATGGATCCATTGTATAAAAGAAATCCTAATAAGTGTAGGACATGTTGACCTGTTACATAAAGATGTCATTGAAAACCCTAAATTGATCAAAATGCAAATTTCTAAAACTCTTTCTGATCTATATATCCAAGAGTGGCATACAAAAGTATCATCATCCTCTAAAGGAAAAAATTATAATCTTTTCAAACATGATGTCAATTTTGAGAATTATTTAACCAAATTGACTAAAAAACACTACTCTACATTGCTTAAATTCAGATTAAGTAACCATACGCTCCCAGTTGAGACTGGCCGCTGGGAAAACATTCCTTTGGAGGAAAGAAAGTGTGCCCTTTGAGAGAAAAACGATATTGGTGACGAATTTCACTTTCTTCTTATATGCAATTATTTCAAATCTGACCGAAAAAAGTATTTACCCTCATATTTTTACAAACGTCCCAATATAATTAAATTCAAGGAGTTATTATCTACTGCAGATAGATTATCAAATTATCCTGTTTTATAGAAATCATTATGAAGAAATTTTCAAATGCTAATTAAGTTGTCTGTATTTTAACACTACATGTTCTTAACATTATGTTTTTTTTTTTTTTTGTTTTTTTTTTGTTTTTTTTTCTACCTTTCATCACATTAACAAGTCTATGTGATATGTGACCAAGTCTCTGACAACCCTACCTCATGTCCCATGTAGGAAGGAGGTGTGTTTTCGGGGATACACATTTTTCCTGTTCCTGCTATGGCTGCCTTATAGAACTGCCCAAATCTGACAGGCTTGGTGAGATCCACTGTCTGTTTTTAATGGCCTTAAAAATCTTTTTTTGCATAGGCATGGTAATGTGATGTATTTGCTTCCTTTTTTGTTGTTGCATTTGCTTGTTTATATATGTCCTTTTATTACATGTCACCTGTTTGTATAATATGCTCTTACGCCACCTGTGTGTGGCCTGAGTTTATCTTCAATAAAGTTATGTTCTGTTCTGTTCTGTTCTCACTGTGAATTGATACATGTATTGGGCAACTTCTATTGAAATGAGTCTCCAAGATGATTTACACTTGAAAGAAAAGAGATGGGGGGGGGGGGGGGGGGGTGCAGGCAGAAAAGAGGAGTATGCAGCAGTTGTCCCTCTGTGTAAATTGTCTTGTATTTCTTTTATGCAGATTATACATACAGAAAAACAGTTGACGGTTTGAATAGTTTTTATTTTCTTCTAAAACAAGAAATATCTTTCAGGCAATAGTGTCGCAATAGTATTGCAATAGTAGTCAGCAATAGTAATAGTATTGCAATGGTTCTTCCTGCAGTGTCAATAGTATTGCAATAGTCATTTTCTGACTGTCGTTACATCCCTAGGGGTAGGGTGGGGTTGAAGAAGTGTATCTTTCTGCGTCAGGCTGATGAACTTATGTTAGCTTTCAGTTGAAAACTCCTGCTGCCCTTGTAGTAGGAAGAGGATGAATTTTCTTTCTACTTTCATTCTGTTTTACCTTTTTCTCTCCTATCCCATCAGATCATTTGATTGATTGATAGTCAGAAATGGGTGTGGCTATTCAGCAGGACAAGGGTAGTACTCAGTCCTTTGTTGGTGTGTGAAGATAGTTTGTCTGAAACTGTTCATCAAAGGAAAATAAATGGCAAGCGTAAATATTTCTAGGTAAACCTGGCTTAAACTGTATTTTTGACAGTTCTTCAGAAGAGTTTTTATGCCCCTGAGAATCTTTGATTCGGGGGGCATATAGTATTTGCCCTGTCTGTCTGTTTGTTTTTGTTTGTTTGTCTGTCTGTCCATCACAAAAACTTTAACCTTGATCATAACTTCAAAAGTATTTGACCTAGCCCCATGAAACTTCACACACTTTTCACCATCAAAAGGGCTACATTCTGACCAAGGGCCATAACTCTGTTGTCATTTTTGGCTGAATTATCTCCCCTTGAAATTTTGCAAAAACTCAGAAATTGGCTCCCACGGGGGGCATTGGTCACCTATAGTGACAGCTCTTGTTCTGTCATATTTTGGCTGTTCTCACAGCAGCTGGTTTCAAGGAAATGTGTGGCAGCCATAAAAAGTCTCTCTGCCTTACATCATGGTATAGATTATATTTTCTTGCCCTTTATCACCATTCATTCCATTGTGGAATTTATGAATTTTTGAGGGTCACTGATGAGGCTTTATTAGCAGAAACTCACTAATCTGGCCCTGAAAACATGTACACTCCACAGTTTTCAGCGCCTTGGTGTGGCCCTCGCATCCAAAGGATAAACTTTTTATAGGAGATATTCTCTCTTTTAAGGAGAATGGATACATTTTCAGGGGCGGCAACTCCTGCAGAAGTATTTTTGTCTTCCATGTCAATATGGGTCAATTCTTTCCTTTAAAGAGTTGACCCCTTTTTCCGTGGGATAGAGCTTAAAGAAAAGCGAAGAGGAAGTTCCAAAAGTTGTCTCCCTTTCAAAAATGGTGGAAAAATCTCACAGATGTTCCCATTCCCCTTCTTCAGCAAATGTTCATAAATTACCACATTGAAAAGTGTTTATAAGCTCACCTGTATGAAAGCATAGGAAGAGTTACAGTTGACTCAAACATGTGTAGGACGGCCCCCACCCATCGGGGCTTGAAGAAATATATGGGCTGCACAATGCTTCCACGCAGAGCTAAGTCCGACCCGCACAGGAGTACTGGTAAACTGCTTAGAGGATCTAAGCCTGCCCAGGCAAAGCGGTTCAAGTCGGACCGTCCATGCTTATAAACCCTATTGGTTTCATTGGGCGACATGGCTTGAGATGTCATTTCATCTCAATGTCGGGTAAAAGTCCCACAAAATTGGAAGCAACGTCTCCAAAATGACCTTTACAGTTAAGTAGAAGTAAAACAAAGATCAGGAATCAATACAATTAACTTAATCCACCCATCAAAGACACCAAAGGGGAAGAAACACAAACATGAAGCGACCAGACCATAATGGAAACCTAAACAAAGGAAGGCCATAAGGACAGTTACTTTCCCACAAAATGGCCAAATGGCCATCCAAAATAAAAAGACACAAGTGATAAACACAGTAAGTAACAAACAAAAACATAAATAAACCGCCACAGAAGAACCACCTTGGAACGGTCAGAACCTCAAATCAAACAAAACAAACATGTGTAGGACCATGAAAATGTGCTTGAGATAGGAAAAGTAGAAGTAAAACAAAGATCAGGAATTGATACAATTAACTTACTCCATCCATAAAAGACACCAAAGGGAAAGAAATACAAACATAAAGCGACCAGACCATAATGGAAACCTAAACAAAGGAAGGCCATATGGACAGTTACTTTCCCACAAAATGGCCATATGGCCATCCAAAATTAAAAGACACAAGTGATACACACAGTAAGTAACAAACAACAACATAAATAAATCGCCACGGAAGAGCCGCCTTGGAACGGTCAGTGGAAGATTTCCACTGGGGGGCTTAAATCGATTTTACGTGGCCACAATCCTCGCCCTTACTTCCGTCGCGATTTAGACAAATAATTTGTTCAGTCCGCATGAAGGCCTCCTAACTCATCAGTGCAACATCTCCGTGAACACAGAAATCAAAGAACCACAGAGGTGAGACAACGGTGAGGACTCGACAGCAAGAAACCACTGAAATGCTGGAGCAAAAGAAAACCAACAGTTAGACTCCGATGAGCCCGACCAGAGACAGAGCATCAAGCACCAACCAACATTATCTCTTTAATTTTCAATAAGCCTTTACGTTGGAGCCGTCATAGAATCTGAGGCCTGACCCACCGGCGTGCAATTAAAGAGGGAAGCAAAGTTGCCAACCGTGATTGGGTTAACTACCATGCATGCAGTCTGTCGTATAATATCCATGTTGTACCCAATCTTTTTATATCGAAGAATGATTTTACGAAATTGGGTGCTGAAGTCATTACGGTTATATATTTATATATATTTTTCTGAATTTATATACTAAGTCACCATAAAATTCGGGTTCCGATAGACCTTGTTGCAGAAGAGATTTAAGTCCAATATTGAATTTTGAAATTAAATCAGAATGGCGTCTATAAAATTTTGAAAAGGCTTTGCGTAGTTTATGGTACCGATAACCCTGATTAAGGAGTTTAGCCGTTAATAATTTATTACAAGTGTTGAAGTCAGTTACATGACTACACACTCTAGCAAATCGAATTAATTGCGAAATATAAACGCCATAGGATGGCGCACGAGGAACATCACCATCCAAAAAAGGAAAATTTACAATCTCAAAATCAAAGTCATCGCGTTTATCATAAATTTTGCACGAAACAAATCCATCTACAATAGATAGATGTAAATCCAAAAACGGGGCCTCGGTATCAGAAGAATTTGCTTTATTTAACTGAAGTTCTAGGGGGTAAATCTGACTGATCAAACCATCAAAATAGGTATTATCAATATTTAATAAATCATCTAAATATCTACAAGTAGAGCTAAAAGCTTCAATAATTTCAGATTGGTTATCAATGGAAAGCGACAAAATGAAGTCTCTTTCATAACAATACAAGAACAGATCAGCCACAAGAGGTGCGCAATTAGTACCCATCGGAATACCCACAATTTGTCTAAATAACTTAGTACCGAATCTAATATAAATATTGTCAAGTAGAAAGGTGAGGGCATCACACACTTTCTGACATGACCAAAGTGTATAATTCTTATGCTCTTTAGAAGTGAAAAATGCATTTCTGACATTACATGCAAGATAGAGAGAATCTTCTCTGTGAAAAGCCCATTCAATTAAATCATTAAGCTTTTCTTTTATAAGATTATGAGGAAGTGTAGTGTAAAGAGTGGAAAAATCGTAGGTAGACAGACTAGAAGCACGAAACTGTCTAGATTTCAATTTATTTAAAACCTCATTCGAATTTTTTATAGACCAAAACAGATTTCTTCCTGATCTTTCAAAGACTTTATCACAATATTTAATTACATGCGTTTTAATAGCAGTAAGACAGGAAGTTAATAATTTAGAAAGTTCAGTGGTAGTGCAAGAACTAGAATTTGCAATAAACCGTGCTTTGTAAGGTTTTTTATGAAGTTTTGGTAACCAGTATAGCGTAGGAAGCTTGTCTTGTCTTGTTAGGAGTTTAGTTTCAGCCACTGAGGGCTGTTATAGCACTAGGTCAAAGGTTGACATAGGGATATCTTGTCAATCATCTAAAAGTAAACATACGTTGTGTGTGCTCATAAGAATCACCTCTTGATTCCATTTCTTCTTGATTATCTTTAACCCTTAAGATGATGAAAAAACTACATCTGAAAATGTCGTCTGCTCATGTCGTCTGCTGAATTTTTTTTGCAAACTGCTGAATTTTTTTTGCAAACTTTTTAAAAATATTTTTTTGCATACAGGCATACAGTGGGGACACTGATCAGCCTACTCCTACAGGAGCAGTCTGATCTGGGTCCACACTGTTTGCAAAAATGACTTTTAAAGTTACCAGCAGACGGCACATTTCGTGATTGACATGTTATGGGTTATTTGTTTCATATCTGGAGTTATGTGAAGAATTCTCTGGGGACTCAAGAAAAAGTTTGAAAAACAGCCCTGGTTTTCGTTTCTTTGCACTGGAGTTTAACTGCCCAGTCAACACTATTTACCGTATTCGCCCTAATTACTGCACATGCTCCTATAAGTGCACACAAAAGCTATTTTTGAAAAGGAAATGCATAAGTGCACACTTTACAGTAATCTCCCCTTGAAGATCTCATAGTAAATCTATAAAAACTTACCATTATTTCTTCCAACAGTGAAAGCAATGCTTAAGTATCTTTTTCTGTCCCATTAAATATCAGTATGCATCATCTTGGAAGCTGTTGTTTTCGTATCAAGTGTGCGCTAATTAGGTAGATTTTTCACCATGATTTTATGACACGATTTTGAAAAAACTAAGCGCACGGTGCAGTAATTAGGGCGAATATGGTAGGTCATTTTTGAGCCTGTCAGTTTACCTTACTTTTCCTGGGCATGCTTATACGTAAGCGGTTAACCAGTACAGTGCACATTCTTTCGCCAGAAACTGACAATGCCCTTCTTGAATCAGCGAAAGAGAGAGAATGACCAGAGAAAAGATTTCATGATCGATCTCCATGAAAGAATGTTGCCGACCCCGGCAGGTATCGAACCTACGTCCTCCTGATCACCAGTCAGATGCGCATCCCACTGAGCTACGGAGGCTGGCTAAACAGCCCTGGTAAATGAGTCCTAGGTTATTTCTCTGTATATGTACATGGTTGGCATCCTGTAATCAATTGGGTGTGATACATATTGATCTTGATTGTTCCTAGTAAAACAAACAGAAGTAGTCTCTCAAAGTAGATATGGAAAACTCTTGACAGTCATATGACTGTTTATTTTAAGTGATTAGCTCCCTTAGATTTTAGATTCATATTTTAATCAATCCACAAAATACATTAAGACACTAATAAGGTAAAATTGAGACTAATTCTGCTTTTAAAAGCATATTTAATGTTACAGTTATTATTTTGCCCCCCCCCCCCCCCCCCCCCCCCCCCCCTCTCCGGAATCAAAGATTCGAGGGGCATATAGTTTTTGGTCGGTCTGTCTGTCCATCTGTTTGTCTGTTTGTTTGTCTGTCCGCAAAAACCTTAACATTGGGCATAACTTTTGAATGGTAACTGATAAGGCTTTCATATTTCACATGTGCATTCCTTGTCACAAGACCTTTCTAAGGGTACCATTATTAGCTTGCCTGTACGAAGTACATGGAGAGCTATTGTTGTCACCTCGGTTGTGCATGTTTGCGTTTGCATGTGCGTTCCCGTCACACTGTGTTAAAGTTTTTCAAATGTTTATATCTCAACAGTCACTCATCACAGAGCACTCATACTTGGAACTTAAGTACCTGGGAGGGTCTTCTGACGTTCGAAGACAACAGACCTCTGGGTTCATGCCCGGGGGTTAGGCTAGGGGTCAAAATCTAGAACACTGCTGTAAAACTGTGTTAAGTTTTTGAAATGCTTATATCTCTTTAATCTCAACAGACATTCATCACAAAGCATTCATATTTTACAACTTGGATACCTGGGAGTGTCTTCTGGGATTCCAAGACAACACACCCCGGGTTCATGCCTGGGACGGGGGATGAGGTGGGGCTAGGGGTCAAAATCTAGGACACCTTTTTAATTTGTTACATACGTTTCCATTTTGCTAACAGGTTATAGACACAATTGGTTATATATCAGCCAACCATGTGACATGGGTTCAAGTGTAAAAGGGTGAAGGCCATGGTGACTTACATTTCACGGTCCAGTGATTTTGCCTTATATCTTGAAGACTATTTGTTGGAGAAATGTCATACCTGGGATATTAGTGCCATATGACACCATGATTGACCTCAAAATATATCTAGGTCACTGATACCTATATTTCATCGTTCAGTGATTTTGCCTATTAGCTTGAATACTATTTGAAGGAGAAATGTCATACCTGGATTATTGGTTCGATGTGACCCGATAATTGACCACCAAATATATCTAGGTCAGTGTGACCTATATTTCATGGTTCAGTGATTTTGACTTTTATCTTGAATACTATTTGATGGAGAAATTTCAAACCTGAATTATTAGTTCCATGTGACTCGATAATTGACCACCAAATATATCTAGGTCAGTGTGACCTATATATCATGGTTCAGTGATTTTGTCTATTATCTTGAATACTATTTGATGGAGAAACGTCATACCTGGATTATTAGTTCCATTTGACCCCATGATTGACCTCAGAATATATCTAGGTCAGTGTGACCTATATTTCATGGTTCATTGATTTTGCCTATTATCTTCAATACTATTTGTTGAAGAAACATCATACCTTGATCATTAGTTCCATGTGACCCGCTGATTGACCTCAAAATATATCTAGGTCAGTGTGACCTATATTTCATGGTTCAGTGATTTTGCCTATTATCTTGATTACTATTTAATGGAGAAATGTCATACCTGGATTATTAGTTCCATGTGACCCGATGGTTTACCTCAAAGTATATCTAGGTCAGTGTGACCTATATTTCATGGTTCGGTGATTTTGCCTAAAATCTTGAATACTATTATGATAATCAGACATGTTAAGTCTCCCAAAAATTGCGGGAGACTCCCGAAAAAATAGCTTTTCTCACGCCTCCCGAAATTCAGGACAAAACTCCCGGAAAAATGAAAATACCGTTTTGGGGCAAATTTTTGAAAAGCTGCGCTTGTATTTTTGTGTGTGAATCCGAGTTAATCTGTCAGTAAATCTGATAATAATTCATGCACTGTCCACTACTATTGGGGATTAAAACACAGTTCAACACCTGCAGATGGGCATTAACAAATGAAAACAGTCGTTCCTTGAAGTGTTTGCAAAAATGAAAGTAAATCATAACGGTTAATTTCCTTCAACCAATGGATCGTATTAGTTAACCGAATCGTGTTATAAACGCCGACCGTATTTGTCACTGTTCCGTCTATTCTACTATTACACTGTAAACACAAGCCTCCGGTGCTCTCAATAAGCCTATAATCTTCCGCGTGACAAGGTGTGAAAATAAGATTAGGTATGTCTGTAATTTGCATTTATCCCCCAATCATAAAATTTAATCCACACTCAATGTGAAAATGATGTAATCGCTCATAAGACGTTTAGCTACATCTAACGGTAGATGTATGCATACTAAATGGACTATTCAACTGTCTTGTGCATGGTTATGTTTTGGCGCCAAAAGAGCAGACGCGTGGCGGGAAAAGTCGAACGCTTTAATGTGTGTAAACACATCTGTATGTTGTTGTTGGTGATTGACACGGAGCTTCCGGGGATTGTGCAAGGCGCCGTTCTCTATCCACAACCGTTTAGCTATCGAGAAAATATTTTTTTACCGGTTGCAAACATTTTTTATGAAAGAAATACGCCCCATTAAAATGAAATAAAACAATGACATTAAAGATGTGCGGGGTTGCTGGGGTCAGGTGAAGTCATTTACCGATCGCGTGCAAAAACGGTAGCGGCGGTTTGTGGACGATGGATATCATGGCGATTTTGGTGGTGGAGATCTTTGATGTTGGCCTTGAACTTGCTTATTAAGCGGGTGTGAAAGTTTGGATGGAGGGGTTCTTGTCTTGTGGCTGGCTCATTAAATTATAAACTAATCTGCGTTCTTTATTCTCTTTATCTCGCTAAGCTGACAATTTGGATATGAGTATATCTGCTGCAACTTAATCATGGGTGTCCAGTTTATATAACTATCAGTATCATTAATTGCTAATTGGACAAGCTGTTATTACATTAACTTGAACTTGAAAAAATACTGTTATTGACCGTGACAACTACAGTATTATCTACCGTATTTCCGCACTTAAAAGTCGGAGGGGAATAAAGTTGTTGTGCTTGAAACTTGATAGAAACCTTGGATTATATTCATAAATAATAGTTGGGGAAAATTTGGGGTCCAAAGCAAAACCATGCTATATCCGAATTCATGCTGTAACGAATCGTGCTATTACGAGGTCCGGGTTTATCTGTATCTATCTTGGCATAAATGATAAGATATGATCTTGTGCTGTAGCATTATACACCTGGGGTGGGGGTGGGTGGGGCACTGGTACTTGAAGGCATCTCCCCAAGGAAATGGCTAGGTGTTAGCTTGAAGGCATCTCCCCAAGGAAACGATTTTAAAACTATTTATTAGTTATTTATCCATGAACAGGAGTGTAAAGAATAAGCAAAAAAAATGTTCAAAAAGCTCACAGAATGCACCATTTTCTAGCTTATCCTGTGAGCTTGCCACCAAGGCTTCACGCGTTTGGTGCTCGCCAATCCTCCTCCAGCGCACTGTCTCCCTCATTTTTATTTTCAAAACTTAACATGTCTGGATAATGAAATGTTATACCTGGGATATTACTTCAATGCAGCCAGATGATTTACCTCAAAATATATGTAGGTCAGTGTGATCTATATTTCATTGTTCAGTGATTTTGACTTATATCTTGAATACTATTGGATGGAGAA
This sequence comes from Lucinisca nassula, assembly GCA_963580285.1. Taxonomy (NCBI): domain Eukaryota; kingdom Metazoa; phylum Mollusca; class Bivalvia; order Lucinida; family Lucinidae; genus Lucinisca; species Lucinisca nassula. The sequence continues at coordinate 62,036,667 of OY757025.1, forward strand.
ACTTCATATCTGAATAATCAATTCCATGTGACCAGATGATTCACATAGAAATATATCTAGGTCAGTGTAACCTATTTTCATGGTTCAATGATTTTGCCTTATAATTCAGACACTATTTGATTCGGAAATGTAAAGTCTGGAATATATGTTCCATGTGATCTGATGATTGACCTCAAAATATATGTAGGTGAGTGTGACCTATATTTCATGGTTCAATAGTTTTACATTATATCTTGAAGGCGCGAAACAGGCGAGCTATGCTGTCATTTGACAGCTCTTGTTTTTTATTTTGTGACCTTGACGTTTAACCTACTTTTCAAAAACTTTAACATTGGCCATAACTTTCGATTTGTAAGTAATAGGGCTTTCATATTTCACATGTTCATTCTATGTCACAATACCTTTCCTACAATTCCATAATTTTTTACCTTGTGACCTTGACTTTGAAGTTTAACATACTTTTTTAAAACCCTAACATTGGCCATAACTTTTGATTGGAGTGATAGGGCATTCATATTTAATTATAGCCCCGCTTTGAAAAAGTGGGGCTATATTGGATTTGCCATGTCCTTCTGTCATTCCGTGATTCCGTTAATTTGTGTTGGCTCCATAACTTTGTATCTGCTTAACATATTTTCATGAAACTTCACACAAATGTTAAACACCATAAGACAATGTGCAGAGCGAAGGAATTATAACTGTGGATTGCCTACTTTTGGAGTTATTGCCCTTTGAACATTTTCCGTAATTCCGTAATTCCGTGATTCCGTTAATTTGTGTTGGCTCCATAACTTTGTATCTGCTTAACATATTTTCATGAAACTTCACACAAATGTTAAACACCATAAGACAATGTGCAGAGCGAAGGAATTATAACTGTGGATTGCCTACTTTTGGAGTTATTGCCCTTTGAACATTGAAAAATGGCAATTTTAATTGTGTCCGCTTCATAACTCGAAAACCGTTTGAGATATTTTTAGGAAACTTCACACAAATGTTAAGCACTATGAGACGATGTGCAGAGCGCAGGAACCATAACTCTGCATTGCTTATTTTTGGAGTTATTGCCCTTTGAACATTGAAAAATGGCAATTTTAACAGTGTCCGCTTCATAACTCGAAAACCGTTTGAGATAATTTCATGAAACTTCACACAAATGTTAAGCACTATGAGACAATGTGCAGAGCGCAAGAACCATAACTCTGGTTTTCGTATTTTCTGTGTGTCTGTCTGTGTCTGTTAACAATTTTCGTGTCCGCTCCATAACTTTAAAACCCATTCACATATTTTCATGAAACTTCACACAAACATTAAACACCATGAGATGGTGTGCAGAGTGCAGGAACCATAACTCTGGATTGCCTAATTTTTGAGTTATTTCCCTTTGAATATTGAAAAATATCAATTTTAGCCGTCTTTGCTCGATAACTCAAAAACCGTTTGAGATAATTTTATGAAACTTCACACAAATGTAAAGCACCATATTACGTGTGCAGAGCGCAGGAACCCAAACTCTGGATTGTCTACTTTTTCAGTTATAGGCTTTTGAATATTAAAAAATGGCAATTTTAACTATGTCCGCTCCATAACCGTTTCTGATATTTTCATGAAACTTCAAATAAATGAAAAGCACCTTGAGATGATGTGCAGAGTGCAGGAACCATAACTCTGGTTTGCCTACTTTAGGAGTTATTGCCCTTTGAACATTTAAAAAGGCAATTTTGACTGTGTCGGCTCCATAACTCACAAACCATTTGAGATATTTTCATGACACTTCACACAAGTGTAAAGCACCATGAGACAATGTGCAGAGCGCAGGAACCCTGACTCTGATTTGCCTACTTTAGGAGTTATTACCCTTTGAACATTGAAAAATGGAAGATGAAATTTAGTATAAACATGGACATTCTGGTAATGTATCATGCTCATTGAAATGAGGGACAAGGGCTCACAACTCTTAGAGTTTTTCCAGATAATGTAAAATTTTCAACAGTTATTTCTTGTTCATAACTGTTTTCTCTGCAGCTTAAATAACTTTCTTCTCTGACAGCGCTGAAGCGGGGCTATAGTCAGATCCTCTGACAGCTCTAGTTTCTTTCTGTTTTCTACACTCAGCATCCAGTAGGAAGAGGCCACCTTGGGGAAATTCAAAAGTGGTCTTAAAGACCACTTTTGGACAGTCCCAAAGAAGGTATTAATACAGGAAGTTTACTGTATTTGATTAGGTAGAGTTCAGTGATTAATAGTTTCTTACCCAAGAAAACCTGTTAACCATGTACTAGATTGATATAGAGAAAGTGTAGGGCCCAATAAGATGCATTAAATTGCACCTTTGCCAGCTATCACAAGTAGTTTATACACATGTAATTTTCAAGTGATGCATGCTTTTTGGTCACCTTCAAAACAATCTTTCAGGGAATATCATCGGAGTGTCAAACTTTTGTGAATTTTTTGTCGGGCCTTATCTCAGTCCAAACTACAGTGAAATTCCGCTATTGAGACCACCTAAATTAAGACAAATTATGCTTTCAAAAGCGTATTTAGAAGGTTTCAGGTATATTGTCTTTTATGTTTTCTACACTCAGTATGCTCAAGTGGGAGACCACCTTTGGGACTGTTCAAAAGTGGTCTTTTAAAGACCACTTTTGAACAGTCCCAAAGGTGGTCTTAATATAGGAACTTTACTGTATTTGGAAAGGTTACAAGCAGTCCCAGTCTAGCAGAGAAAGTGTTATTCTGAAAAAAAAAAAATTGGGGGATCTTGTATCTCTCCTCTCTCTTACATTGTTTACACCATTTATCTTCATTAAGTGCATCTTGCTGTAAAAAAGATTCCAGATAAGATTGGTGGAATTTGTTTTTCATAATTATTCAACAAACTCTCAAGTACCATAACAACCTAAAATTAGGACCAATTTTGTTTCTCCCCTCAGTTTCAGGTACAGTAAAATTCCTATATTAAGACCACCTTTGGGACTGTTCAAAAGTGGTCTTTAAGACCACTTTTGAACAGTCCCAATGGTGATCCCTGACCAGGGGACACTGTGTGCAGAAAACACGAAAAAATTACTGCACCCTTCTAAATAAGCTTTTTAAAGCATAATATTAATCTTAATTTTAGGTGGTCTTAATAGCAGGATTTTACTGTACAGATTGTTTGTTTGATTTGAGGTTTAACATCCCCGTCAACACTATAAGGTCATTTTGGAGACATTGCTTTCAATTTTGTGGGATTTTACCCGACATTGAGATGAAATGACATCTCAAGCCCTGTTGCCCAATGAAACCAATAGGGTTTATAAGCATGAATGGGCCGACTCGCACCGCATTACCTGGGCAGGCTTAGATCCTCTAAGCAGTTTTCCAGTATTCGTGTGCGGTCGGTTTCAGCTCTGCGTGGAAGCATCATGCAGTCCATCTATTTCTTCAAGACCCGATTGGTGGGGGCCGTTTACCGTTAACCTCGATAATTCAAAATCCAGAAAATTCAGACAGATTTTGTTTGAACTAATGAGACTTTCAATTATCTGGAATGCATTACGATAACACATCCGTATGACATAGTGCAGTCTTTCAGCTCTCCAAAATGGTATGTTTTCTGGTGAAAAATTTGTGATATTATTCTTATTTATAATCAAAACATAGGTGGTAAACTTGTAAGTGCTCCGCCTCATTGCAATTCTAACGAGTACCCATCAGGAAAATATAGTGAAATAATGGCATCCAACATGGTGTCAGAAATGACAAATTTAAGGTAAAAATGATAACATCTTTCTTATTTGTGCTTTCAACATAGATTTTAGGTGCTTGTTAGAACTGCCTCAATGAGGCGGTTCTGACGAGTACCCACAATCTATGTTTTTGAGCAAAAATTAGGCAGATGACGTATACCCTCATAAACCCCAACTTTCTCAATATAAAGTGGGGTTTAGAGGGGTCTTCATCACAGACTTGTTATCGTGATGCCAGAGTCTTGGAGCAGTAATGAGGAAAAGAGAATAGCCCTGTAAACCCCAGTTTTTAATGCCCCCGCCATTCGAAGAATGGTGGAAAGGGCATATAGCTTTGCCCCGGTCCGTCTGTGCGTCCGAAACTTAAACGCGGTTGATAACTTCCTTATTTCTTGATGATTTTTAAAATTACTCGGCAGAAGTGTTAACCATAATGAGAGGACATGTCACATGCAAAACCCAGGTTCGTACCCCCAAGGTCAAGGTCATACTTAGAGGTCAAAGGTCAAAATAAGGGTCCAAAACTTAAACGCAGTCAATCACTTTCTTATTTCTGGATGGATTATGAAATTGCTTTGTAGAAATGTTAACCATCATGAGATGATGTGTCACGTGCAAAACCCAGGTCCGTACCTCCAAGGTCAAGGTAATACTTAGAGGTCAAATGCCAAAAAAAGGGTCCGAAACTTAAACGCAGTCAGTAACTTACTTATTTCTGGATAGATTTTGAAATTACTTTGAAAAAATGTTAACCATCATGAGACGATGTTTTACGTAACCATCATGAGACGATGTTTTACGTGCAAACCCAGATCCATACCTCCAAGGTCAAGGTCATACTTAGAGGTCAAAGGTCCAAAAAATGGTCCGAAACTTAAACACAGTCAATAATTTTCTTATCTCTGGATGGATTTTGAAATTACTTCATAGAAATGTTGGCCATGATGAGACAATCTGCCTCACCCAAAACCAAATGTGAAAAAAGGGTCCAAAACTTAAACACGGTCAATAACTTTCTATGGATGAGTACAAACATAGACATATTTTAAGGCGGGGGCATCCGTGTCCTATGGACGCATTTCTAGTCTCTATATAAAGTGGGTTTTATGGGGATGTTCATTACACAGACTTAATCTGATGGAAAATATACACTTGCGGGGGACAGTTGTTCAAAACTAACAATGTTGTTAGGTAACGAATCATTAGAACTTTGATCATTTAATATGAATTTTTTTACTGAAAAAAATGTGCAAAAGCTGCTCACATGTTTTCAGCAAAAATAACAAAATTTTAGGTAATAAACTTGCTAGAATAAGTAACAATTTGGCCACTAACGAGCTCATTAAGCTAACGAAGCTTTGAACATTAGGCCCATGGAGTGTAACTTTGATGGCTTGAACACTGATGGCTCCTTTTCCGAAGGTGTTACAAACTCGTTCTTGAGACCCAGGACCCTAAAAAAAATTTCCCATAACATCCAGGTCACCCCCAGTCCAACACTGGTCTTAGCAACAGTGCCCCTGACAACAGTGGATTTTTGTTGCATGATAATTGCTACAGTTTGGGCAAGTTCAAATCTGAATAGACATCTGAAAATAAAATCAAGTAAATGTCTCAACTCTTATCATACTGTTCACGACAACCCCTATCTTTGGAAACAGTGTAGAACCAGATCAGATGGCTTCTGAAGAAGCCATCTGATCAGGATCTACACTGTTTGACATTCAGTTTATGAATTTATAGGAATAGATAACATCAAGTAATCTGATTGGTTCTAAGTCAGAAATGGGAGTGGCTAATCTGAATATTCAGCAAGAGAAGGGTTTAAAAACTAATTTTGGCTTTCCAGATAGTAGATTTTTCAGTATTTTGAGATTTTCATGATAAATACGGTAAAATGTCTTGATAAGTAGCAATTTCCTCTTTGATTATGTAATAAGGCCTACAGAATACTGGCATATGAAATTGCCAAGTTTACTTTAATATGCCGTCATATTTAACTGTCAACTGTATGTGGCCTTGACCTCATTTTAACTCTTACCATGCTGTTCACGACAACCCCTATCTTTGTTTGACATTCAATTTATGAATTTGTAGAAATAAATTACATCAAGTAATCTGATTGGTTCAAAGTCAGAAATGGGCGTGGCTAATCTGAATATTCAGCAAGAGAAGGGTTAAAAGAAAGAAAGAAATATAGAAAGAAAAAAGTCCAAAATGGATTTCAATAAATCGAAGTAATATAAGCATAAGCTGGGCCAAGTAGCTCATCATAAGAATGTGCTCTTGGCTGGGCCCAGTTCTTCAAAACTAATGATGACATTAGTTGACATAGATGCACTAATATTTTTGCTGAAAATAGGTCCAGCAAAAATGTCACAGGAATGTTGCCTAGATGACTTCCTACCAAAATAGCTAAAATACAGAGCAAAAAATAGAAAAAATCTTGAAACAACACCCCCAGCCTGTACCCTTGGGCCAATTTCATTCAAACTTCATAGGAATGTTGCGTAGGTGATCCTCTACCAAAATGGCTTAAATGGTTTTGTTCCATTGAGCAAAATGGCCACCAGAGCTAAAAATTGAAAAACATCATAAATTTGCTTCAAATGCAAACTTCTCCTAAACCCTTGAGCGAATTTGTTCTTAATTGTTCTATATAATCTATACATTTTTGAGATCCATCTTGAAACTGTGTTTTATCCAAAATAATGTTGTAACAAACAGTGTTATAATGAGGTTGTGGTGTATTATACCTCTAGTTTGTATGTGTTATATTTCAAGACTCTTGCTAGTCTGTGTAGATGCCCCACGCCCATCAGGGCTTGAAGAAATATATGTGTTGCATGATGCTTCCACGCAGAGCTGAAACTGACCCGCACACGAGAACTGGTAAACCGCTTAGAGGATCTTATAGCCTGCCCAGGCAAAGCGGTGCGAGAAGGTCCGTCCATGCTTATAATAAACCCTATTGGTTTCATTGGGTGACAGGGTTTGAGATGTCATTTCATCACAATGTCGGGTAAAAGTCCCACAAAATTGGAAGCAACGTCTCCAAAATGATCTATACAGTGTTGACGGGGACGTTATGCCTCAAACAAACAAAATAGTCTGTGTAGCTGAGCAGGCTGGTTTGTGTCTTACTTGGTCAAAAAGCCCCCGGGAACTGGTTTTCTCCAGACAGAGCTCTTTTCATTTCAGAATCATGGTTGAATCTAAGCACAATACTTTCCCTTTCAGAACAAGAAATGGCTGATGTTTAGCTGTTGATAGCTGCATATTGAGCATATATATGATTTACTGCAGCAATTAAAGTTTGGCAGAATTTGCACTGAAATACCAATTTACAAGTTTGCAAGAGTTTTACTGGTTAAAAAACCTCAAAAATCATGTGATTATGTTATCCAAACTTTGGATATACCTGTTGAGTCTTAATATGAGCTGCTGTGCCCTAAGAAAACATGTTTAACAACAAAGGTGCAGATCAGCTTGCACATTCACACCTTTTTGCGCCCTGTTTGGACAGTATGGTATTTACCTTTTGTTTCTATATATAAAATGTCAAGAGTGGTACTTGTCTATATGTAGCTGTGCCTTCATCACATTATTTATTTTGTTTGTTTGATTTGACTCTTGAGGTTTAACGTCCCCTTCAACACTGTATAGGTCATTTTGGATACGTTGCTTCCAATTTTGTTGGACTTTTACCCCACATTGAGATGAAATGACATCTCAAGCCCTGCCATCCACTGAAACCAATAGGGTTTATAAGCATGGACGATCTGACTTGTGCCACCTTGCATGAGGTCCTAAGGCTTAGACCCTCTAAGTGGTTTACCAGTACTCATGTGCGGTCGGTATCAGCTCTGCATGGCAGCATCATGCAGCCTACCCAAGTAAAAATATGAGCGGGAATCCCGCCGGGATCCTGCCGGGATCCCATGTGGGATTCCGGCGGGATAAAATTGCGGGATTCCCGGTCAGGATTTCCGGGATCCCGATGAAATCCCGCCGGGATCCCGATAAATCCCACTGGGATCCCGATTAATCCCGCCGGGATCCCGATGAAATCCCGATAAATCCCGCTGGGATCCCGATGAAATCCCGCCGGGATCCCGATAAATCCCACTGGGATCCCGATTAATCCCGCCGGGATCCCGATGAAATCCCGCCGGGATCACGATGGGATCCCGATGAAATCCCGCCGGGATCCCGGTGAAATCCCACCGGAATCCCGATGAAATCCCACTGGAATTCCGGTGAAACCAGCGGGATCCCAGTGGGATTTATCGGGATCCCGGCGGGATTTCATCGGGATTCCGGATGAAATCCCGCAGTGATCCCGATGAAATCCTGTGGGATCGGAACAGGATTAAAATAAGGGATTCAGGGTTGGGATCCCACTTGTGTTCCAGAATGACCCCACTCTGAATCCAGAATCACATCTCAGAGAAGCCCAAAACAAAACCCAACAGGTAAGTCCTTCCAGTATATTTAGACGTGCAGGTTTTTCTGTGCTTTTCCCAGTTCCAATTCTTGGAAAACTAAAATGTCCAGTGGGGCTCATATACGCCCAGCCAGTGCAAATGCCTCTACTGGAAAGGGTTAATGCAAAATTTGATGTAAAAGTTGATTAACGGAAGGACAAACAGCAGATCGAATGGACAAATGCAAAGACAATACTGATGTATACCCACTAACACACTTCATATGCTGCGGGTATACTTGATATATACTGTTCCAATATACAGATGATGTATATATTATGTAAACTATATATATAGGCCTCCGTAGAGATTAACATTTCCACCTTTGTCTTCCATGACCATAAGTTCTCCCATAAGACTATGATGATGTGATGGTGTTTCAGCACCAAGGCATCCTATAGCCTTTGCTTCACCTGGTAAGTTATGTTTGAAGCAGGTGTGGGTCTCGTTTTCATTTTTCTTTTCTTCTCTTTCAATCTTCCTTTTTTTCTTCCTCTCTGTGAGATGTCTCAATATAATTGAAATATTGTTGAATGAATGATTCAATCTGGTCATGTGTATACTAGGAACAAATGTTATGAACTTGGTTAACAGAGTGTGATCATAATATAGCAGCTCAAAAGAATTGTGAACTGTCGTGGTTCAGTAAGAGAAATCACAATGACAAGATAAACATGATAACTTTCCAAATTGAATTATTTATTTATATTTTTTTTTGTTTGAATGTGGAAATCTGGAATGGAAAATACAAATCCTAAAATATCATTAGGTTAATTAGATGATAACTGTATTCAAAATTGTCATTTGGAGAGGAAAATTTTATCAGCAGTTTTACCGTTGGAATTTTTTATTTTTACAGTGACTCAAGCACTAATCAAATTTGGTTGTTGTTAAAAATATATACTGTTTTGCATAAAATAGAAATGAATGTACTGGAAGTGCACTGCTGTAACCATGAGCTGCGTAAAAACTAAATGTTTGCCAATAAATAGCTATGTTACATGATGACTTGGGTTTCTGACAATACTTCACAATGACAAAGAATTAAGAGACCTTAAGGACATGCTGTAATTCTCCAAACGTTTTAACAAATCTGTTTCACAATCAAGCAAGAAATGCAGATGGAATGGCAAACATTGGGAACCTTGATCAGACTGTCACTGGTTAGGTTCTACACATTGAGCTTAGGGCTATCTGTCCCAATACTTAGGGTCAATATGGTATGTAATAGAATATACTGTTGAAAAATCTTAACTCATCCAATCAGACATAAAATTACATTGGCAAGTGCATTAGAATAAAAATTCTAATGTGCCTACGTAGGTCAGGCGAGGTCTGTTTGGATACCATCAAAATAATTGTGAAGTTTATTCTGCTACATAGTGTTTGTTTGCTTGATTTGAGGTTTAATGTCTTTGTCAACACTGTAATGGTCATTTTGGAGACGTTGCTTCCAATTCTGTGGGACTTTCACCCGACATTGAGATGAAATGACATCTCAAGCCCTGCCACCCAATGAAACAAATAGGGTTTATACGCATGGATGGGCCGACTCGCATCGCTTTACCTGGGCAGGCTTAGATCCTCTAAGCAGTTTACCAGTACTCATGTGTGGGTCGGTTTCAGCTCTGCGTGGAAGCATCATGCAGCCCATCCATTTCTTCAAGCCCCGATGGGCGGGGGCCAGCGATAAAGTGTCCGAGGCCCAATGTCATGGCGAAACATTGCTGTACATTGACAGCTTATGCCTGCAGCACTTGAAGTTTGTTAATTAAAAAAAAAAACTAGATGGTGTTTGTACAACACTATCTCCCCAACCATATGCTTGGCCCTAAATGACAAAATTTCAAAAGGGCAATATCTGAGCAAGAGTTAACAGACAGCAACATAGCTCCCCTATAGGGGAATAAGTTGAACAAGTAATGCATGAGTGCATACGTGCATGTTTGTGTGTGCATGTATATATGCAAACATGCAGGAGTGTGTGTGTGTTTGCAAACAAGAATGCTTGCAAACACACATGCATGAGCAAAATGCTTAGTCTGTATCCCTGGTCTGCATGAATGCATGCATGCATACATGAGTGGGTGTGTTTGCATGCATGCATGTTTGATGCACATACCGGTAAGCATGCATGTATCCACGTGTGCATAAATGCATGTCTACATGTGTGAGTGTGTGTGCTTGCTTTTGTGCATGCACGCTGTGTGCATGCATGCAAACATGTATGTATGTATGTATGTATGTATGTACATGACAAATGTAATATCCCCACCCCCTAACATCTTAAAGCCCATTTAACCGGTTGCTGTAAAACAAAGTTTCCAACAGTAAAAACGGAAATTTACCCCCATAAATGATAATTTGGAATTAAGGTATCCCCTGTTTGAACAAGTCTGTGAAATGGACAGCCACTTAAACCCCTTTTGAAAGAGAAAACTGTGGTTTACAGGGGTATACATTATTTTCGTTATTTCTGCTCCAAGAAATAGGTTGTGGGTAATCCTAAACACCACCTCAATGAGGCAGTTCTAACGAGCACCCAAAACCTATGTTTGGAGTATAAATAAGAAAAGGATCACAAATTTTATCAGAAAAATGTCTGTTTTTGATATAAGAAAAAATGCACTATGCCTCACGGTTGTGTTATCGTAATGATTTACTTTTTTGATTTGTATTTTCCATTCCTAATTCCACGAATCTTATCGTTCAGTTTGTACACTATTCTTTCAACCCAGAATTTCTATCTCTCGTCGTCTGTGTTATTCCTCATTTAGCGACTGAAGATTTGGCCTGAAAAATGATAGACACCATGGATAAGTACATATATATTGCAGTTATAACAAGTCTTAAAATTTTCCATGTTTAGAATCATTCACATGCTTATCAGCAGTCACAATCACCCATGAATATGGACCAGTCCATACAAGGTGGTAGTGCATGTTGAAAAGTTTTTTCACAATCTAGCATCCAGATGGAAAGAAAGGCTGATAATGTTTACTACCAAAGCTGTGAAGATTTTCACAAGGACAGGCCTCCTAGTGGCCCACTTTGAAAATATAGGTTTTTATATAGGTTCTTCTTACTCAAAATATAGGTTATTTACAGATATTTCAATAAAAATACAGGTTAAAAAAAGAGCCTTCCAAACTTACATAAAGATTTAAAACTGAAGAAAATATTTGATGAATTTTTGTGCCACAATTACTCAGAAAAAGTTGATCTGAATTTTACAAAGTCCGAATGACCGAAGCAAGCGAGGAAAAAAATTACAATTTCTTGACAGTTTTCATCACTTTTTATGGGACTAAAAAGTAAAAAATAGTAGTGCATTTTAAAGAAAAGTTAGGGTTGAGTCGCAAGAAGGTTCCAAAAGTGAAAAATATAAGTTTTTTTCATGAAAATACAGGCTTTTTACAGGTTTTATGAACAAAATAAAGGTTTTATAGGTTTGGCACAAAATTATAGGTTATTATAGGTTTTGCTAGGAGGCCTGCAAGGACTTTGCTTGAGAATATGATGACTCTTTTGCAATGCTAAAGTATATAAATGCCTGCTACAAACATGTGATAACACTATTTTCCGTGCCAGCATTACTTAAACTGCAACTTTCAGTGGGCTGAATACAACAATTACCTATGCTGCAGGACAGGCCAATGCCAGCTATCCTTGGTCAACCCTTTACCACTCAGGGATTTTGTGAATTTCGCTGATTTTCAGTGTTGCACCTGACAGCAACTTCAACTAGCCATTGTTTCATAATGGATGGTCTGTTTTACACCAAACTCGGTATGAATGTTCAATAGGCAGTAGCCTTTCAAATGCAACCTTTCATGACTTGATCGTTGTCATGGTAATGAGGGGGCATCTCAAAGTTGGCAAAAGTGTGATTTCACATGAATTTTTGACCAAATCTCAATCTTCTTACAGCTGTCAAGGCAACAATTAAGGGGTTTGGCACTGACCATTTTCACTGTTTGCAGCAGCATGTTTTATCAGCACCAATTTTGAGACATTTTTGACCCCAGACACCCTCAGATATAAATTTTAGCAGCCGGTTGGGCCATACACCCAAAATTTTTCGTGATGTAAATGAAAAGCAACTTTGCATGATAACAGAATGTTTTGGACAGAATCTGCTGTATGCCCCGTCCATCGGAGCTTGAAGAAACAGATGGGCTGCATGATGCCTCTATGCAGAGCTGAAACCGACCGCACAGGAGTACTGGTAAACCGCTTAGAGTATCTAAGCCTGCTAGAGTATCTAAGCCTGCCAAGGCAAAGGGGTGAGAGTCGGACAGTCCATGCTTATAAACCCTATTGGTTTCATTAGGCAGCAGGTTTGTTTGTGGCGATTTATTTATGTTGTTGTTTGTTACTTACTGTGTGTATCACTGGTGTCTTTTGGTTTTGGATGGCCACATGGCCATTTTGTGGGAAAGTAACTGTCCTTATGGCCTTCCTTTGTTTAGGTTTCCATTATGGTCTGGTCACTTAATGTTTGTATTTCTTTCCCTTTGGTGTCTTTTATGGGTGGAGTAAGTTAATTGTATCAATTCCTGATCTTTGTTTTACTTCTACTTTGTTTGTTTGATTCGCGGTTAAACGTCCCCATCACCACTGAATAGATGTTATGTTCTGTTTTGTTTGTTTGATTTGAGGTTTAGCATCCCCGTCAACACTATAAAGGTCATTTTGGAGATGGTGCTTCCAATTTGTGGGACTTACCCGACACTGAGATGAAATGACATCTCAAGCCCTGTCGTCCAATGAAACCAAAAGGGTTTATAAGCATGGACGGTCCGACTCGCACCGCTTTGCCTGGGCAGGTAATGTTGGTTGGTGCCTGATGCTCTGTCTCTGGTTGGGCCCATCGGAGTCTAACTGTTGGTTTTCTTTTGCTCCAGCATTTCAGTGGTTTCTTGCTGTCGAGTCCTCACCATTGTCTCACCTCTGTGGTTCTTTGATTTTTGTGTTCACGGAGATGTTGCACTGATGAGTTAGGAGGCCTTCATGCGGACTGAACAAATTATTTGTCTAAATCGCGACGGAAGTAAGGGCGAGGATTGTGGCCACGTAAAATCGATTTAAGCCCCCCAGTGGAAATCTTCCACTGACCGTTCCAAGGCGGAACTTCTGTGGCGATTTATTTATGTTGTTGTTTGTTACTTAGTGTGTGTATCACTTGTGTCTTTTAATTTTGGATGGCCATATGGCCATTTTGTGGGAAAGTAACTGTCCTTATGGCCTTCTTTTGTTTAGGTTTCCATTATGGTCTGGTCGCTTAATGTTTGTATTTCTTTCCCTTTGGTGTCTTTTATGGGTGGAGTAAGTTAATTGTATCAATTCCTGATCTTTGTTTTACTTCTACTTTTTAGATCCTCTAAGCAGTTTACCAGTACTGGCTGGGGTCGGTTTCAGCTCTGAAAGCATCATGCAGCCCATCTATTTCTTCAAGCCCGATGGGCGGGGGCAAATTAGGCAGCAGGGCTTGAGATGTCATTTCATCTCAATGTCGTGTAAAAGTCCCACAAAATTGGAAGCAACTTCTTCAAAATGACCTTTACAGTGTTGACGGGGACGCTAAACCTCAAATCAAACAAACAAAAACAAAACAGAATGTGCTGTCACTACTTATCGAGGCTATTCAATCAATCGGCGTGTTACATATGCAATTTTTATGTATTAGAAAACATATCATATTTGATTGCTTTTAGACATGATAAGTGTCTGTAATAATGAAACAAAACCAGTGCTTCAGCTGAAGTGCACGACCCGCCGGATGCTTTTAGCTTTATGAGTATTACCAAATATGGGTATGGCGGCCATTTTGGTCATGTGACCTGGACATAAAAGGGTTCCCCCCATAAATGCGCCTTATCGTAAGGAGCAAAATATATCTTATACTTTAGTACTGTATTCTGAATCGTTTGCAGGATAAAATGCATTCTCACTTTTCCAATACAAAAGCATATGTGTCAAAGTTTGACCTAGGCACAAAGAAGGTCAAGGTCAACCCAGGGTCACCATTTGAGCAATTTATGATGGGCCTACGTCCCAGATGCTATTTATCAAGTTTCGTGGAAATCTGCCCAGTGGTTCTGGAGAAGACTATTTTTGAAGGGTTTTTACCATATATGGCTGGGCGGCCATTTTGGTCATGTGACCTGGACCCCATGAGCAAATTTTGGTTTCCCCCATCCCATAGAGGCCAGTGATTTATCTACCTTTTGGCCTGGCTGAGTCAAACTGACTTACTCACTCCAAAACACTGAGTCAAATTTCAAAATAGTGAGTCAAATTTATCGGGACAGAGACAAGTATGAAAATAGGTGTCTACCATAATAAAGTAAGCAATGGGGGTTTTAGATGTAGAACAAATGTATAAAATATCACTTTTTCTTTTGCAAGAGGTTTTATCTGATGACAAAAATCTGCTACAAAAGAAACAGTATGATGAGATAAGACGGGACCCCCTTTTCAGCTTTTCTAAGGCGGGATTTTGCTTATACTCTTTTATAAGAGGGGTCAAATTTTTGCCATATCTGTCGGGGCCTATCTGCTACCGCCAGATGCCAGTTAGATGTGAGAAATCGGCCTTTTTTCGTTAGAAAACCCCTCTACTTACCCCTAACATGGCTTGTTTGGCCGCCCAAAATAGCGGCAAACGTCGGGCCGATACGTCGTATCGCTGTCGGCCCGGTACATGATTTGCTGGCTTAGGCTATACAGACTCCTATTTAATAGACGACAGGGGCTGACAAATCCATTTCCCGGCCGTCCGGGACAAGACAGAAATCACGACGGGCAGGTGCACTTTGACCTTTTGACGCTCGGTCGGGACAAGTGCAAAAAAAAAAAAAAAAAAAAAATCGTCTACAACTGCCCGTTTTTTGGGGCCTTAAATACGGTAAAACTAGACCAGTAAGTAAATCGCTGTCAATTCAGAGACAAACCATCTGTGTATTTAATACGGTTCAAGTATGACACTATTGTTAATCCCTGTCGTAAAATTGCCACCCTGCGGTGCGTGTCGATAAGGTGTGAAAATATGGTCAAGTTATGTCTCTAATTTGCGTTTATCCTCCGGTCATAAAATTTAATCCACAATCAATGTGAAAATGATTTAATTGCTCCTCAGACTATTAGCTACATCTAACGGTAAATGTTTGCATTATAAAATCGGACTATTCTACGGTCTCATGAATGGTTATGTTTTGGCGCCAAATAGCAGACGTTGGCGGGAAAAGTCGAACGCTGTTGTTGGTTATTGACACGGAGCTTCTGGGGATAATTCGGGAGCTGTGCAAAGCATTGATTTTCTATCCACCTCTATTCACAACCGCTTAGCTATCGGGAAAATATTATTTACCGGTTCGAAACATTTTTTTATGAAAGAGATACATGCAATGACATTAAACACGTGTGGGGTAATGGCGTCGGATTACGTCATTTACCGATCGCGTGCAGAAAAATCGTAGGGTTGGTTTGTGGGCGGCGATTTATATCAATTCAAAAATCACCGATCGGCTTTTTCCGTATGTCTGGTCTTCGTCGGACATTGCCGGAAAAAAGCCTGCAGTCCATGACCTCGGCTATAAGACGGGGTCATTTTTTTGGGCTCATTTTGGAGGGAAAAATCCTCGTCTTATAGCCGAATTTTTACGGTACTAAAGAAAGCACCGGCGCGAAAAAAACGTTGCGTCAGGCATACGCATGTCGGGATTTTTTTTGCGTCACGCCGGGAAAATTTGCGTAATCTACGCATGACGCAGAGGTAGATAAATCACTGGAGGCTCCATATGAAATTTGACTTCAAGCGACCCAACGGTTTCCGAGGATAAGCAGTTCAAAATTTTTCACATTTTTCGCCTCGGCGAGGCTATACTAAATGGAATGTAATATTTCGCAAGTTCATTGGTTAGATCTCATTACTTGAGTACTGTATTCTGAATCCTTTGCAGGATAAAATGCATTCTCACTTTTCCAATACAAAGGCATATGTGTCAAAGTTTGACCTAGGCACAAAGAAGGTCAAGGTCAACCCAGGGTCACCATTTTACAAATTTATGATGGGCCTACGTCCCAGATGCTATTTATCAAGTTTCGTGGAAATCTGCCCAGCGGTTCTGGAGAAGACTATTTTTGAAGGGTTTTTACCATATATGGCTTGGCGGCCATTTTGGTCATGTGACCTAGACCCCATGAGCAAATTTTGGTTTCCCCCATCCCATAGAGGCTCCATATGAAATTTGACTTCAATCGGCCCAACGGTTTCCGAGGAGAAGCAGTTCGAAAATTTTCACCTCGGCGTGGCTATACTAAATGGAATGTGATATTTTGCAAGTTCATTGATTAGATCTCATTGATATCTATCAGTATGCCAAAAATTGTTTAAATATTCCAAGCAGTTAAGTCACTATCACCAATTTTCACAAACGGGTTACGGACGGACAGACAGACATACCATATATGGTTTGGCGGCTATATTGGTCATGTGACCTGGACCCCATGAGCAAATTTTGGTTTCTCCCTTCCCATAGAGGCTCCATATGAAATTTGACTTCAATCGGCCCAACGGTTTCCGAGGAGAAGCAGTTCGAAAATTTTCACATTTTTTGCCTCGGCAAGGCTATACTAAATGGAATGTAATATTTTGCAAGTTCATTGGTTAGATCTCATTGATATCTACCACTATGCCAAAAATTGTTTAAATATTCCAAGCGGTTAAGTCACTATCACCAATTTTCACAGGGTCGTGCAATCTGCTTGCCACAACACTTCTATAGCAGCTCATCCCTATGAATTGTATGATGCTCACAGGTTGTATTTCATTATTTAAGAAACTTAACCATGTAGTGACTTCATACCTACCTCTTGCAGTATCCAACTATGTTGTGGAACGCCTTCATTATCTTTTTCTCGCTTGACGTTTCTCAGGTATTTCTCTTTATTTTTATGGCACAGGCTGAAAGAATTAATATTTTTAAAGTACATGTATATAATCAGTCCTTTAGCTTACTACAGCATGCTCTGGTGATGTTTTGAAGCTGTCAGAACCTTATCATGTTAATCACATGACTTGTTTATCTAACTCCCATTTTTACATGCAGCAAGCAATATTTTATGGTTCATTAAAGTGGCTGTTTCACCCTTGGATTTTTCTCTATGATACATATGAATAATATTTAAAAAAAGACAGAAAATGAAAATACCTGAATTTGTTGCTGTGAATAGAAGATTTTTTTGGTTTTTACGGCCTTTCAGGATTATTTCACGTATATCCAGCCGAGTGTTAATCAGAGGTTGGCGAAAACATGAGTACCCAGTGAAAACCACATGGCCTTGGCATCTCACATATGACATGGGCCAGGCTTGAACCATAGCTTGATTAATTAACATGATTAAGAGTCAGCGCTCTTATCCACTAGGCCACAGTGGCCCGTTAAATGAAAGATCCCGATATCTCAGTGGTAGAGTGTCAGCGTCGGGATCGGGAGGTCGCAGTTCGATCCCCGGCCAAAGTACTAGGCGCTCTTTTGGCTATGATTGCATTATCAAGGGTAGCCCTAGGAAGACAAATAAAAGAAGGTAAGTATTTTTTTACTGTTTTGGAGATATGAAAGCATTCACTATGCCACACTGAAATGTTGTCGTAAAGTTAATGATTATGTCACCAAGCCATATTTTAAACACATAAAGTTGGGTCACAGGCAGCTGACATTTTTTTTTCAGGTTAATTAAATATGTATTAATTTCTTTATTTATTCTAATAAACACCTAGCCAAGCCCCACTTCAGATAAGGAAAAGTGTGTTCATAGGCATCTTATTGGAGTTTATTGCCTATCAACAATATTTCAGTCATATAAGGACTGTCAGTTAACCTAACCAGACTGTACCTGGACAGGCCTTAACCTTCTATACGGTTAACCAGTTTTTGTTTGTTTGATTTGAGGTTTAACGTCCCCATCAGCACTATATAGGTCATTCTGGAGACGTTGCTTCCAATTTTTGGGGGGACTTTTACCCGACATTGAGATGAAATGATATCTCAAACCCTGTCGCCCAATGAAACTTATAGGGATTATAAGCATGGACGGTCCGACTCGCACCGCTTTCCTGGGCAGGCTTAGATCCTCTAAGCAGTCTACCAGTACTCGTGTGCGGTCGGTTCCAGCTCTGCGTGGAAGCATCATGCAGTCCATCTTAGAATTTCTTCAAGCCCTGATGTGCGGGGGTCGTCTGTTAAATAGTTAACAAGTACTTAGTGACATATTTTACCCAGTAATTTACAACTGCCTTTCACACAAGAGTATGTATTAAAGTCTCCCTCAAGGACTTCAACATACAAACAGAGTCGTATGAACAAATTGCACAGGACAGAGCAAAGTAGCGAGGCCTCATCAAAAGAGTTGCTAGTGAATATGAGGCAAAAAGAATCAGCGAAGCTGAGCAGAAACAGGCACAGCGCAAAGCCAGAGCTAAGGCATCACCAATAGAGCTGTCTTCCTCTAACCACTGTTGCTCTATCTGGCAATATCTGCAACAGACAGTTCAGCGCTAGAATTGGTCTCACCGGCCACCTCAGAACACACAAACAGCAACTTTTCACAAAATTAATGTGATTAAGACTGGCCATTGTCAGAAATGACAGACCAACTATTATTATTAAAGTACCCCCTCCCCACGCAGGAAAAATAAAACACACACAAAACAATAATAACATTAAAAAATAGAAATCCATTTTCCAAATACAGCAGCGACAAGAAAAAAAAATAACATGTTATACAGAGGCTTTGCTAAACATGAGTGTTGATTTCATATCTCCAGAACAGTCATTTTTCAGATGAAAATTAGTGATTTTTTCTTCCCCACCCTTGGCTGGTATTGTATAGTTAAGACAAATGTGGTGTTAAAGGAGTCTTGGGTGGGGAAGAAATGGGCTAGTCCGTTTCTTCCCCACCCCATGTGATTGTTGTAGAGTTAAAATTGAAAAGATAAATGATCAGGGACTGATTCAATCAGATCCCACTATCACTAGGGAAAGAAGTCGAAACATGGAGTGACGACAGTAAACAAAAGGGACAACAGGTAAACCGAGTCAGCAGCTCTTTCCTAAACAGGTGGTGACTCAGAATATCCAAACCTAACCAAAAGGAGCAATATACATAATGGGTAAAATAATCAGAATCACCAACTGGGCCGGCCCGTTTCTTCACCAACCAAGGTGTCAGTGTTATACTGTTAAGTCCAGTGTAGTGTTAAAGGAATCTAGGGTGGGGAAGAAATGGGCCGGCCCATTTCTTCCCCACCCCTGGCGAGTGTTATACAGTTAAGTCCAGTAATAATAATAATAATAATAATAATAATAATAATAATAATAATAATAATTATTATTATTATAACTTTATTTCAAGAGGATAACATATTTGGCACGAGTGCCAGTCTAACATGTGGTCCTCATTGCAGCATTATTGATAATATTTTTCGCACCTAATGATACAAACTGAAATATAATATACTAACACATGTACATTAAAAGTTAAAAGAACCTTGACTATCAAGGCTGGGGCGGGGGCGCGTGGCGGAAACCAATGTCCAGACAGTACGCCCCTACTCCATGTAGTTTGATAGTCCCTAAAATCGCAGACGTAGTCTAGAATATACGCTATCTTTGTTTAGCAAAAGAAAGAATAGACCAAAAAAGTAATGGATATTTTAACTTTTAAATGTTATGTTAGCACTTTACGAGTACTCCACAAGTCGCAGGCTTGTTCATTCAAGTCGCCTTAAGCAAAAAGCCCCGAGGCGTGGGAGTAGGGACACACGTACCGATGCATCGAAAAATATCAAAAGAGTGGACGTAAATGAATGAGGCAGTACCCTATAATTTGTGCCAGTCAAGGTGTTTAAGTGTGTGTGTGGGGGGGGGGGGGTGGGGGGGGGGGCAAATCAGCACATCCTCGCACATCCCCGAACGAACAGAAGGTTAAACATCGCACAGCTTTGGACCCTGGATTACAGAAGAACCTCGGAGGCCGCGGGCCAGCCATGGTCGATGTAGTCTTGCGTCCAAACACAGTCCCAGCCATCCAATATGGAGTCTATGGTAGGGAAGTACTTGGCTGGTCTGTTTCTTCCCCACCCTTAGTGAGTGTTGTACAGTTAATTCCATTAAGGTGTTAAAGGAGTCTAGGGTGTGGATGAACTGGGCCGGCACATTTCTTCCCAACCCCTGGTGAGAGTTATACAGTTAAGTCCAGTATGGTGTTAAATGAGTCTATGGTGGGGAAGGACTGGGCTGGCCTGTTTCTTCCCCACCCTTGGTGGGCGTTGAACAGTTAAGTCCGTTTTGGCCCCCGCCCATCAGGGCATGGAGAAATATATGGGCTGCACGATGCTTCTACGCAGAGCTAAATCTGACCCGCACAAAAATACTGGTAAACCGCTTAGAGGATCTAAGCCTGCCAAGGCAAAGCGGTGCGAGTCGGACCGTCCATACTTTTAAACCCTATTGGTTTCATTGGGCGACAGGGCTTGAGATGTCATTTCATCTCAATGTCGGGTAAAAGTCCCACAAAATTGGAAGCAACGTCTCCAAAATGACCTTTACAGGTGACAGGGACGTTAAACCTCAAATCAAACAAAACAGTTAAGTCCGGTATAGTATTAAAGGAGACTGGTGGGGAAGAAATGGGCCGGCCTGTTTCACCCCCGCCCTTGGTGCGTGTTGTATATTTAAGTCCGGTATAGTGTTAAAGGAGTCTATGGTGGGGAAGAACTGGGCTGGCCTGTTTCAAACCCGCCCTTGGTGCATGTTGTATAGTTATTAAGTCCGGTATGGTGTTGGTGGGGAAGAAATTGGCCGAGTCAATTCTTCCCCGTCCTCTTGTTCCTAACCTATGTATCTATTTTTGTTTGCCCCAATGAGCAATTTCACATCAATCAATTGTAAACACAAAATAATGACAAAAAGAACTTTCCGAAATTTAAAAGCCTGTCAGAATTGGGAGTACTTTGTCTTACCTGCCCCAGGTTGTTAATGCATTGAGTGATTTATTTAACTCTTCTATTCTGACCAAGTTGTTGCTTTCATATTAGAAGAATAAATTTGTTTGCTTGATTTGTGGTTTAACCTCCCTGTTAACACTGTATATGTCATTTTGGAGACGTTGCTTCCAATTGTGTGGGACGTTTACCCGACACTGAGATGAAATGACATCTCAAGCCCTGTCGCCCAATGAAACCAATTGGGTTCATAAGCATGGACGGTCCGACTCGCACCGCTTTGCCTGGGCAGGCTTAGATCCTCTAAACGGTTTACCAGTACTCATGTGCGGTCAGTTTTAGCTCTGTGTAGAAGCATCGTGCAGCCCATCTATTTCTTCAAGCCCCGATTGGCGGGGGCTGCTTAGAAGAATAAAAAAGAATTATTAGTTAAAGGAAATATCTGGGTTGGGGAAGAACTGGGCCATCCACAGTGAAGAAATGGGCCGGCCCAATTCTTTCCCACCCCCCACTTTCCAAATTCTATTTATATTTGAACAAAAAAGAGTTGTTGCTTATTGTATCTGTTTAGTTAATGCCAATTTATATCACACGAAAAGTAAAGCCTGAAAATTTATCATAGAGACTTAAATTAGGATGCATATATGATTTGATATCCATGTATTGTATAGCAATGAATGACAAATTTTGCCATCCCAGAAGACTCCTAAATTTATTCAGAATGTTTTGTTGTTTTTTTCTCCCAATTTTTTCAAATTGAGAAGCATAAAAACTCGGTGACAATGGTTCTAAAACTGACTCCACTGGGAAGATCTGGGCTGGGGGAAGAAACTGGCCGTTACACCGATTTCAAAATTATGAAGAAGAAAAAAGATGTAAAGTGCTAAACATTTAATTTTTACAAAGGACCATAACTCTTACTATATTGTAACTAGAGTAACATAACTGGCCACAAAATTGTGTATTCTAGCTGTGACCATATAGTTGATAAGCTTAACGGTATCGCCCCTATCCATCGGGGCTTCTAGAAATATAGTGGGCTGCATGGTGCTTCCACGCAGAGCTTTATAAACTGACCACACATTAGTACTGGTAAACCACTACGAAGGACTAAGCCTTCCCATGCGAAGTGTTGTGAGGCAGACCATCCAATGGGCGGAAGGACTTGGGATGACTTTTCATCTCAGTGTCCGGTAAAGGTCTCACAAAATTTGAAGCAAAACAAAATTTAACGGTATGGAAGTTATTAAGCAAAAGTTTAAGTTTCATCTGAAAAATAACATTTATACACCTATGAAATATTACGTGTTACAATGTATCGTAACGTTATCATTCCATTTATGAAATGATATTTTTAATGGAAGACGAGAAAAAAAAAAAAAAAAAAAAAAAGATTTTAGTATCAGTGGTTTCATCCTAACATAAATTCCAGGTTTCTTATAAGGTGGCTATTCAATGAGTATTTGTTCGATTTGAGGTTTAACATCCCTGTCAACACTATTTAGGTCATTTTGGAGACGTTGCCTCCAAGTTTCTGCCGCCCAATGAAACCAATAGCGTTTATATGCATGGACTGTCCGACTCGCATCACTTTGCCATGGCAGCTGAGACCTTCTAAATCGGCCCCGCCCCACGGGGCTTGAAGAAATAGATGGGCTGCATGATGCTTCCACGCAGAGCTGAAACCGACCACACGCGAGTACTGGTATCTAAGTCTTCCCAGGCAACGCGGTGCGAGTCGGTCCGTCCAAGCTTATAAACAGTATTGGTTTCATTGGGCGACAAGGCTTGAGATGTCATTTCATCTCAATGTCGGGTAAAAGTACCACAAAATTGAAAGCAACAATTTCAAAATGACCTATACAATGTTGATCAGGAAGTTAAACCTCAAATCAAACAAACAGAGGCCTTCTAAATGGTTTGTGGTCTGTTTCAGCTCTGCGCAGACCCAAACTATTTCTCGAAGCCCAGATGGGCAGGGGCTAATCTGTATTATTGTAATGTGGGTAAAACATATTTTGTGAACTGATAAGCACTTAGCCATTGACTTCAATCAGTCTACTAGGTAGATTTTATTGTGAAGTCTCAAGTCTGAAGGTACTTATTATCTCTCTGAGTCTGAGTCATATCAAGTGAAAAGTTGTCTCATTGAGAATCTCTGAAAACAGGAAAGCTTGCCCATAGTATGCAGTAAATGGCTATAATGCATAGGTAAACAAAACTTTATATGTGTTGCTTAGATTGACTGTAAACATTTAAGAGCAGATGAGCAGGCTGATCTGAGAATCTGCTCATAAGGCACATTTTGCAGCACTGAACTATATTTATTGCAGTAGTGAAATAGACTCAGTCTCTTTAACAGAGCTGAGACCCTGCAAATATTAAATAAATATTGTCAGCCGGCTTGGGTGAATGAGATATATCAACCACCTGTGTGCCATTACCAGTTACTGGTATCAACAAAGTAGTAAGCAGATCGACTGTAATGCTGCAATGATAAAGTAAGTACAAGAGACAATTCAGAGAAATCATGAGAAATCTATGAGGAGAGAAATCATGAGAAATCTATGTGGGAAAAATTCGAAGAATGATAGAAACAAATATTTTGAGTTTTTATAAAATCATAGAAAAAAAAAGACAGGTTTGTTTAACATGTCCACGAATGTACATATGTACATTATTCTTATTTTTTATAAGAAACAGTGCAGAGTGTTAAAAAAGTTTTTTTATTATGTCCCCGGTAGCGATAGCGGGGACATATTGTTTTTGCCCTGTCTGTTTGTTTGTTGGTTTGTACATGGACAACTTTAACGTTGGTCATAACTTTTGAACCATTTGAGGTAGAACATTCATATTTGGCATGAAGGTTCCTTGTGACATGAGCTTCACATTTATGCAAAAAAACTGACCTGTGCCCTTGACCTTTGAACTACTTAAAAAGAAAAAAACAAAAACATTTGCCATAACTTTTGAACCGCTTGAGATACAGCCTTCATATTTGGCATGTATTTGTCATGTGACAGAAGCTTTACATTTGTGCAAAAATTTTGACCTGTGACCTTGACCTTTGACTTACTTAAAATAAAAAATAACATTTTGGTCATAACTTTTGAACCTTTTGAGATAGAGCCTTCATATTTTGCATGGCGATTTCTTGTGACAAGAACTTCAAAAGACATGAAGCTGAACTGAAATGGATTAAATTTTTACAGACCCCTTTTCCACTGGGATTTAATGACAACATTTATCATGAGGGTAATATTTCCAGAATGCCGGACTTTGATATTTTCTCACTCCTGGAATGTCGAAAACGCAGAACTAGATCTCACGGCACCAGGAAAAATGGTAACTTTAAACGTAAAACATGTGCGTTTAAACGAAACAATACTAGACTGAAGTGACTGTCAATTATATTATTAAATCATGGACGCCACTCTATGCTTTCATTTTTAAGTTCATTGCCCGTTTCTGTTTTACGTCTTCTGGACACCGAGGCGAATAAATTCTACGATAGTTCTCATCAGTTATATGATGCGGCTCTCTTAACTAGAGGCTATACTCAGCATACTCTCCGTCCTTACATTGATTCTGAAATTAATCATAAACGCCATTTCTTCAAAATATCCTTCATTAATAAGGGTATGGATTTTATAGATTTGCCCAGTATCTTCCGTGAGAGATCGGTGCTTTCTTCCATTCCTGCTTATTTTCAAAATACTGAAACACCTATAATTTGTTATAAATATAACAAACCTGTTAGATCTATCATTTTTAATTTCAATAAACTTGTTTCAGATCTTGATATTGATACTAATACTCCTGATTCATGTGATTGTAAAAACTCAAAGTATTGCTATCCTGCTGCTGGTCATGTAATTACTGGCAATTTGAAAATTATTCCTGATTCTAGGATAAGGAATATAATTTCTAAAGGACCGAAATATCGGTTTCCTTCTAAAATTGATTTCAGTAAATGTAGAGATGAAATCGCTGCTTCCTTGAATGAATTCGGTAATCGATGGTGTAAGCGAGAGTATGTTGGGCATAAAGCCCTTAAGGACTGGAAACTTAGCATTTTAAAACTAGTAAATAAACGCATTTCTTTCTATTCTCAAAATACTAACTTATTACCTCCTAAGCCCAAGACGTCTTTACGTCATCTTAAACTAGGTATTCAAGAATTTCATAAGAAGTTTGTTTTGGCCCCTGCAGACAAGGCCGCTAACAACGTCGTCGTTGTGTGACGGCTCCACTATGTTAACACGCTGAAGCAGGAGCTTGGTGGTACTATGGCCTATGAACTTCAGCCTTTAGCTGAAGAGAGAGCTATAGTAGATAAACATGTTTGTCTTTCAGCCACCAAGTTTGCTGTATGTGTTAACGAAGGCCAAGACAAGCTTCCTACGCTATACTGGTTACCAAAACTTCATAAAAAACCTTACAAAGCACGGTTTATTGCAAATTCTAGCTCTTGCACTACCACTGAACTTTCTAAATTATTAACTTCCTGTCTTACTGCTATTAAAACGCATGTAATTAAATATTGTGATAAAGTCTTTGAAAGATCAGGAAGAAATCTGTTTTGGTCTATAAAAAATTCGAATGAGGTTTTAAATAAATTGAAATCTAGACATTTTCGTGCTTCTAGTCTGTCTACCTACGATTTTTCCACTCTTTACACTACACTTCCTCATAATCTTATAAAAGAAAAGCTTAATGATTTAATTGAATGGACTTTTCACAGAGAAGATTCTCTCTATCTTGCATGTAATGTCAGAAATGCATTTTTCACTTCTAAAGAGCATAAGAATTATACACTTTGGTCATGTCAGAAAGTGTGTGATGCCCTCACCTTTCTACTTGACAATATTTATAATAGATTCGGTACTAAGTTATTTAGACAAATTGTGGGTATTCCGATGGGTACTAATTGCGCACCTCTTGTGGCTGATCTGTTCTTGTATTGTTATGAAAGAGACTTCATTTTGTCGCTTTCCATTGATAACCAATCTGAAATTATTGAAGCTTTTAGCTCTACTTCTAGATATTTAGATGATTTATTAAATATTGATAATACCTATTTTGATGGTTTGATCAGTCAGATTTACCCCCTAGAACTTCAGTTAAATAAAGCAAATTCTTCTGATACCGAGGCCCCGTTTTTGGATTTACATCTGTCTATTGTAGATGGATTTGTTTCGTGCAAAATTTATGATAAACGCGATGACTTTGATTTTGAGATTGTAAATTTTCCTTTTTTGGATGGTGATGTTCCTCGTGCGCCATCCTATGGCGTTTATATTTCGCAATTAATTCGATTTGCTAGAGTGTGTAGTCATGTAACTGACTTCAACACTCGTAATAAATTATTAACGGCTAAACTCCTTAATCAGGGTTATCGGTACCATAAACTACGCAAAGCCTTTTCAAAATTTTATAGACGCCATTCTGATTTAATTTCAAAATTCAATATTGGACTTAAATCTCTTCTGCAACAAGGTCTATCGGAACCCGAATTTTATGGTGACTTAGCATATAAATTCAGAAAAATATATAACCGCAATGACTTCAGCACCCAATTTCGTAAAATCATTCTTCGATATAAAAAGATTGGGTACAACATGGATATTATACGACAGACTGCATGCATGGTAGTTAACCCAATCACGGTTGGCAACTTTGCTTCCCTCTTTAATTGCACGCCGGTGGGTCAGGCCTCAGATTCTATGACGGCTCCAACGTAAAGGCTTATTGAAAATTAGAGAGATAATGTCGGTTGGTGCCTGATGCTCTGTCTCTGGTCGGGCTCATCGGAGTCTAACTGTTGGTTTTCTTTTGCTCCGGCATTTCAGTGGTTTCTTGCTGTCGAGTCCTCACCGTTGTCTCACCTCTGTGGTTCTTTGATTTTTGTGTTCACGGAGATGTTGCACTGATGAGTTAGGAGGCCTTCATGCGGACTGAACAAATTATTTGTCTAAATCGCGACGGAAGTAAGGGCGAGGATTGTGGCCACGTAAAATCGATTTAAGCCCCCCAGTGGAAATCTTCCACTGACCGTTCCAAGGCGGCTCTTCTGTGGCGATTTATTTATGTTGTTGTTTGTTACTTACTGTGTGTATCACTTGTGTCTTTTGGTTTTGGATGGCCATATGGCCATTTTGTGGGAAAGTAACTGTCCTTATGGCCTTCCTTTGTTTAGGTTTCCATTATGGTCTGGTCGCTTATTGTTTGTATTTCTTTCCCTTTGGTGTCTTTTATGGGTGGAGTAAGTTAATTGTATCAATTCCTGATCTTTGTTTTACTTCTACTTTACATGAATCACACAAAAAATTTTGACATGTGACCTTGACCTTTGACCTACATAAAAGAAAAAAGTTAACATTGTTCATAACTTTTGAACCGTTAGAGATACAGCCTTCATATTTGGGTCATTCCACGGTACTGGTGAGTAAAATTGTGACACGAGGGTCATTTTTTAAACGCAGGTAATATGGATTGAAACTACTTTTACAAGTTGACTTCATGTCTAAGCTTTCTTATTTTTAGATGGAGAAGATAGTATTTTGAAGTACAGAAAAAAAAAATCTCACCTTTTCCATTGTGGGCAGAAAATGACGCTCGTCACGTGGTGTCCAATTGTGCACAAATTGGTGCAATTTTATCTGATTTTATTCACTAAATTGTTTGTTTTTCATTAGTATTCACGTGTGAGAGTCTTTTCAATTTGAAAGAATGCTTATTTTTTCAAAACTTTTATTGTTTGAAGTAAAAACAGTCATGGGACATTTTGTCTTTCAAATCCTACTAATTATGTTCAATTCCTAACGTTACTTGTATAAAAAAGATCATCGGCATTGATTTAAATATTGCATAAAGCTATAGTTTAAATAACTATAGAAATATGATTATGATTAACATGAAAATCGCAAAATTTTTAAGACGTTTTTTATAGAACAAGATGCTCGTTTCAGAGGACACCAAAATACTCTCGTCACATGGTGTCCCTACAGAAAGCATAATTTAATTGGAAAAATGAAACAAATCTCATTTTAAAATACAATTAAGTATCGATTTTGTATTATATACTTTCATATTTTAACTTTCAATGGTAATTTTGAGTTATTTGGCATCATCATTTCACTAAAGGCGGACACCATCAGCATTCCCATTCACGTACTGCAGTACGTAATTCACGTAGAGAATCTGCCCTGAGCGTACAGAGTAGTTTGGAACTACGTGTGCAAAACGTACATAGAATTTGTTGCACGTATAAATTGCATCATTCTTACGTAGATTTTGCTATTTCTAACAACCTTATGAATATTAATAAAGCATCGGAACTCAGGCTGTTTAGATCAATTTCTATCCGAGAGGGATAAGATTATTGTTCATTGGTTATTGCTTATGGCGGTTTGCGTATTAATTTATCCAATCACTGACGAGCATATGTATTATTACCGAGAGGGATATAAATTATTGTTCATTACCTAAGGCAAAACACGTGGTGCATAAACAATGGCGCAAGCGAGTATCCTGAACTTTTCCGGAGGGGCGCAAAAGCGCAAATCATCTGCGGATGAAAGCGGAGGCCCCTCTGTCACCAAACATTCTGGCGACGACGATGAAAGTCGGTCATTGTGGCGTTTTACAACTATTACGCTGTTCATCCAACCGTTCATGTTGTACGAGAGTATTATGCAGCTATTATCGATCGGGGATTTTCCATTATTTTGTGTATCGGCACTACACACATTGTCAATATTATACACAGTCTTTCCAGTACTGTACAGCTCATTTAATTACTACGAAATACTTGTACCCTTAAAAAGTGACTTGTACCCCCAAATGCAAAGCCTAAAGGGTACATGTACCCCTAAATAAAAATGTGAGTGGGAATGCTGCACCATGTGACGATCACATTGCACTGCAAACCCGACTGGAAAGCCATAGTCTTGGATACTATCAATCATAGAGGCTGTTTTATTGCTATTTATGACTGTTAACCAACGGAAAGTTCATAGCATGCTCTCCAAAATAAATGTGCACCACACAATGCGAGTTTTCTAGTAAATTTTGTGTACATCTCTCAGTATGTGCCTTTAACCCATTAACTACCCTCTGTTGTATGCTATTGTGCTTGTAACATATCAGCATGGTAGGCGGATGATGTGGATTTAGTGGTAGGCGGATGATGTGGATTTAGTGTAAGCATGCATATTTTTTTTTTTTTGCTTTTAGTAGCTAGTAACTTTATATGTTTGCTTATAACCTCATCCTTGCACTTTTCGTATTGGATTGGGAAGTTTTCAGCAGTGTTTTAATATTATATCATATAATTCACAGGCGTATTAATTGATGTGAAATTATGTGATTAATAACACTGTTACTAATTCTGAAAACATTCCCCCAGTCAAATAAGTGACTGGTTAGCCAGGAAACCACAGTGCAAGTGGACCTGGGGGCTCACCATAGCAATTATCTTCATTTTGAATATTTTTTCTATAGCAACTTCTTATCCTTAACACTCTTATAACGATGTTTCATGAGGGAAAGCTGTCAGTCACTTGCAGCTAGGAAACAAAAAAATAATCTAAAAAACTGGAAGTTTTACAGTTACAAATTTATATTACAAAAACTGCAATAAAAGGTGAAATTGCTAGTTTGCAGCAATTTTTCCTTTTATTGCAATGTTTTTAAAAGTCGTCTGCAACAGCCGGAACTCTATGACACTTGTGGGAGGTATATAGAATACCAGGTTCGTGTCTTTTGATATCAAGTATATCAGGCAAGGCTTTGAGAACGCATGTAGAATCGCGAGGTTTGCCTGATAAACTTGATATCAAATGACACGAACCTGGTATTCTATTTATCAGTTATACGCATTGTACACTCTTTAAATATGCAATTAATAAGCAGATATCGATTGTCATTAAAGCGCAACGTCCAGTTGATGACGTCATGTTGACGACGTCACGTTGACAACGTCACGTTGACCTGATAAACCTCACATGTCCTGAGATAGCCTATCTTTATCAGGTCAATGCACTACAACGTAATTAATGTGTATTTTTGAGTAAATATGGTTTATAGGGAGTGTCGACTAATTTGCTGTGTCAGTTTTGTTTTTTCAAAGCTTATCATGAAGCTTTAATCAGCTTTTGATAGGGGTATTTATTTATATGCATATCTGGTATTGCAGCAGTTTTAGTTGTGCTTTTGATCAGTTAGCAACTCAGAGCAGACTGTGACTGTTATCATAAAATTAATTCTAATTTTAAACTTTAACTTAATTTGGTACATGTACTTTTGTTATACCAGTGTTGTGAATCTTAATATTCAATTACTGGATTTATAATCATATCTAGCAATGGCTTCAAGATCCAGAAGAAGTCATAGGAATCAGCCTTATGACATGAACAATCCAGCTAACTGGACAGCTGTACGATTAAGGGCTGAACTTTCTCAGTTAGGAGTCAGACTGACTTCATCGTCCATTCCAAAAACTGCTCTAAAGCAAATGTATGAGCAGCTTATTGTTGTGCAGTCAGGACAGGATCAAAGTTTATCACAAGAAAATGATCTTGGATTAAATCAAGACACTAATGCCATTGAGTCAGGAAGTGAACAAACAAGTGTCAATCTAACTGATCATACTTTACAACCAGTTGCCCAGGGGTCAACAGCTGGGTCAACTTCCACGGGCATAACTACAGGGCCAAGCAATAATGATGCTGTTTCAATGATGCATAGTACATTAACTATGGTCTCATCTATGCAAAACACAATTGTAAGTTTACAAGGAACAATAAACTCACTAGTGCAAAAACAGCAGGATTTGGAGAAACCGTCAAACAAACTTGTAGAATTCTATAAGGATAAGATGGAGCAATCTACCAGTACTGCAGCCAACAGAAATCAGCAGAATGGTGTGGCTGCAGATGAACTGCCGCATATTGACGTGGTTACCGATTCAGTAAAGAAAAACATTACATCTGGTAAATACGTCAACTTAGCTTGTTTGTTGATACCCGACTATGAGGCACCAAGTACAGCAAATGAGAGTTTGAAAGAGCTTGAATTTTTAAAAAAGAGCAGGAGAGATCACCGTTTGGATAGGCCTCTTAGTATAACTCAGTTTTATCAGGCTTTTGGAATTTACAAGCGTGTCATGTGTGCTGTTTTTCCTTTGAGGCGTTCTGAGCTTGACCTTTATGAGGCAGATTTGGGTAACATTTATACACATTATGGAGATATTTTTTATCAGTATCATGTGCAGTTTTCCAAGAGGGCAGCTGCCTATTTAGACAAGGGTATAAAGGTTGATTGGTCTAAGCGAGACAAAGACCTTTTTCAACTTCTTATTGGTGGAGCAAAATCTAAGATTTGTGAGCACTGTTTGCAAGTTGATCACGAAAGCCATTTCTGTCCTTCCCAAATTGATCAGCTAATTTTTTCCAGTGCCAAGAAATCAACTGTTAGTTCTAGGGTCTCATCAAATCAAGACCAAGCTAAGGATACTCGGGGTAGATTTAGGACTTTTCACAATGGAAAGGAAATCTGTAACAATTTTAACTCTCAGAATGGTTGTAACAGGCTTAGATGTTTTTTCTCTCATGTATGTAAGAAGTGCAAAGACTCAGGTCATGGGTCTAGTTCATGTAAGCCTCATCCCAGGGCCCCCACTTCAGAACAAATAAATAATGGCAACCTTAAAACTAAATCCAAACCAAACTGACTAGAATTATTTAACGCTAGAACCCCAACCACGCCTATTAACTTTGTCAGGCTGGAATGGGAATTAAGACATCACCCAGACCCTGATTTTGTTAACTATCTATGTTCAGGATTTCGAGACGGCTTTGATACATTGGTTCCTGAAGTTTCTTTGCCTAATAAAGAATGTAAAAATTTGTTGTCTGCCATGAAACATCCTGAGGTAGTGGAACAACTTATTGATTCCGAGTGCCAGAAAGGGTTTTTGTATGGACCATTTGATGATGCCCCTTTTGAATTTTACAGAGTAAGTCCTATTGGCATAGCTGTGGGGAAATACTCTGGAAAGAAACGACTCATAGTCGATTTATCATCTCCTCATGATGACTCATCTAATGTGAGCATAAATGAGTTAATTGACAAAGATGCCTGTAGCTTAACATATGTGAAGTTAGATGATGCTATTCAAGCTATTCGAAAAGCAGGAAAGGGTGCCCTTTTATGTAAGGTTGATATTTCTGATGCATACAAAAATTTGCCTATCAAGGCTTCTCAATGGCCTTACTTTTGTGTGAAGTGGAAAGGAAAGTATTATGTTTTTGTCAGGCTGGTTTTTGGTTGTAGATCATCAGCCCGAATTTTCGATACCCTTTCTCAGGCCATTTGTTGGATAGCTGTAAACAGTTATAGTATTCCAACTATTTTGCATCTTCTGGATGATTTTCTTACTGTGGATGCTCCTAACAGTGCCAGTGGGGGAAAGGACTATGGCTGTTTTATCTCTGATTTTCAACCGTTTAAACGTTCCCTTGGCTAAACATAAATGTTGTGGCCCCACTGTCTGTCTTGAGTATCTTGGAGTTATTTTAGATAGCTGGAATATGGAAGCACGCTTACCATTAGACAAAGTTCAAAGGATTGTTGCATTTATTGAGTCTTTGTTGGCAAAATCAACTTGTACTAAACGAGAGCTCTTACAGTTGCTGGGTCATTTCAATTTTGCTTCTAGGGTGATCTTGCCGGGGAGATCATTTGTATCTTACCTTATACATTTGTCCACGACAGTAAAGGAACTTTGGTACTATGTGTACTTAGATCAACATTGTCGTGAAGACCTCCATATGTGGCTCACATTTCTGAAACAGTGGAATGGTGTCTCCTTATTTTATGAAGCAGAGTTTACTGCTGCCCCTGATATGATGTTGCATACGGACGCTTCTTTAATTGGCTTTGGTGCTGTTTTTGGAAATCAATGGTTTTCATCAGTGTGGCCTGAACAACTTCCTTTGGTCTCAAATGGTGATCTCTCCATGGCTTTTCGCGAGTTGTATCCCATAGTTGCTGCTGCCATCCTTTGGGGCAAATGTTGGACTGGAAAACGTATCCTGTTTATGTGTGACAATCAAGCTGTAGTCAGCATTTTACAGAGAGGACGATCTAAGTGTCTACCTATCATGAGACTGATGCGCACCCTGACATGGACAGCCGTTATAAATAATTTTTACTTTTCTTCACGTTACTTGTCAACAAAAACGAATTTAGCAGCCG
The DNA here is from genome assembly GCA_963580285.1 of Lucinisca nassula. Lineage (NCBI taxonomy): Eukaryota > Metazoa > Mollusca > Bivalvia > Lucinida > Lucinidae > Lucinisca > Lucinisca nassula. The sequence goes on from OY757025.1 coordinate 62,070,155, forward strand.
ATAGTTTATCTCGTTTATTGTTACAGAAATTTCATGTGCTGGAGCCACATGCGGACAGCACACCTCAACCATGTCCACCACCGGAGCAGATATTGTGGAGTTGAGCGAACTCAATAAGACAGTGTCAATATTGTTGGATAATGCAGTTTCTGACAAAACAGCAGTGGCTTATCATACTGGTCTTAGAACATTTTCATCATTTCTTTTACTGAATAATCTGGCACCTGTTGTTAACCCGTTGCCTGAGTTTACTGAAGACACGTTACTTATGTTTATCGCCCACTGTTATAAGACTTTGAAATTGAGATATTCTACTATCAAACTTTATTTGTGTGGTATTCGTTTTGCTTACCTGAAAGCAGGGATTCGATGCCCTCTAATATCTGAGGATTACACACGTACACGTGTAACAATGCTTCTAAATGCTGTTAAACGGCTCCAAGGACAGTCAAGATTTACCAGACATCCTATAACAGCTACTGTTTTACACAAACTGTGCACTGTGTTAGATGATGGATACTTGACACCATATACGGATATTTTACTCAAAGCAGCATGTGTTATGGCCTTTTTTGGCTTTTTACGTTGTGGAGAATTTACAGTTAATCAAGTGTTTGATCCATCTATTCATTTGTGTCTTGGGGATTTATCATTCCATTCTAATCGAGCAGAGGTGCTCCTGAAGGTTTCCAAAACTGATCCTTTTCGACAGGGCATAGTTATCAAACTCTTTAAGCATGATGATGCATCCAGTTTATGCCCCTACAGAGTGCTCCAAAGTTATCTGTTCCAACGTTCACAACTTTTTGCACAGCGTAGTGATTCTCAGCAGCCTTTATTTTTGTTAGACATTGGTGAGCCATTGAGCAGAACATATTTTCTGTCTCATGTGAGATGCATTCTTTCCAGACTTGGGATACCAACAGATCATTATTCTGGTCATTCCTTTAGAATTGGAGCTGCAAGTTCTGCTTGCTCAGCTCGTCTAGAGGATCACCTTATCCAGACTCTAGGGAGGTGGTCTTCTGACTGTTATAGAACTTACATTCGTACACCAGACAGTGTGATAAAAAATGGTCAGACAGCTCTGATCAATGAGTTGTCTACCTCCTAAACAGAATTCAATTGGCACAATATAGTTGGCTCATGACGGGTAGGTCATGTTCTCCCTCTCTCACTCCCTCGGGCTGAGATTTGGCTTCCATTTTTCTCCAAAGTGGGAGTTTGATCTTGGTCCTTGAGAGGTAGTTTATCAAAAAAAAAAAAAAAAAAACCTGTTGGTCATCAGTTAGTTGTATGTGCCAATGTGTCTATAGGAACACAGGACTGGTTTCGTTCAATTTTACCACATTTTTCTGTGGGATGGATACACCTAATGCTTTTCCATCTTCATTATCTTAGGCAAATTATTATTTTTATACGTTCCGACCTGTATTAAGCAGGCACCTTGGGGGATAACCAAACTGTGCTTGCTTAAGATGGGTGCTTGCTTAATACAGGGGAAATTTTAACGCATTTGCATTTTTTGAAGAACCAAATGCTTGTCTTGCTTAAGACAGATTGCTTGCCTAATAGAGGTGGCCTCTAAGACAAGGTTTATGTAACTGGCCCTGTTGATCTGAATAGGGAAGAAGGAGTTTGCTTTTGTTTAGCGGATTCTTTAGCAGGCTAGTGTATATATGGAGCTGGCTCTTTGTGGAGCAAATTCTTTCAGCGAGCTGAGTTCGACCTTTATTGAGACAGACAAAATAATTAAGATGTTTTATATAAATATTATAAAAGTGTATCCATTCTCCTAATTTGCATAATCATGTTTTCTTTAATTCAGTTTTCCTATTGTGTCAGGGAAGTCCATCCATGGAAACATGAGGACTTGGTTTTATTTGTCTCCCTGATGCTCTTGGAGTTTTTCATCATGTGTATAATTTAGGTCATTATGATGGCACATCTCAGTCGGATGCGCGTCTGACTGGTTATCAGGAGGACGCGGGTTCAATACCTGCCAGGGTCGACAACATTCTTTCGCGGAGATTGATCATGATTTTTTTTTTTTTTTTTTTGTACAAGTCTTTCTCTCCTTTCCCCTGATTCAAGAAGGGCAGTTGTCTGTTTCTGGCGAAGGAATGTGCACGTACTGGTATATGCCTGCCCAGGAAAAGTGTGGATAGGTAAACTGCTTGGTTTAAAAAATGACCTGAAATAGTGTTGGACTCCAATACACACACAAACAAATACGATTGCACATACATGCTTTAATGCTTGAAGAAATTTATGGGCTGCGTGATGCTCCATGCAGAACTGAATCTGGCCCGCACACTAGTACTGGTAAACTGCTTAGAGGATCTAAGCCTGTCCAGGAACTGCGGTGCGAGGCGGACCGTCCATGCTAATAAACCCTATTGGTTTCATTGGGCGTCAGGGCTTGAGATGTCATTTCATCTCAATGTTGGGTAAAAGTCCCACAAAATTGGAACCAACGTCTCCAAAATGACCTTTAGAGTGTGGGGACATTAAACCTCAAATCAACCAACCAACAGGCTTTAGTATTCCCGAAAATGGTTACTTTTTGATGAAAGTTGTGATGTTGATCTAATTTTTAATCCAAACACTGGTTGTGGGTGCACATTTGGAACCACCTCAGCAAGGCGGTTCTTCCAAGTACTCACATTTTGTGTTTTTCGGGGGAATATGAAATTAAGGTATACCCCTGTTAACCCCAGTTTAACATTATAGAGGTGGGGTTATGAGGGGCTCAAGAACAACAGTACCTATGGTATTTTTGTAGAGTTTACTGTATGATATCATCATACTTGAACTAATTGTCAGGTACTCCCCTATACTGCATCTGCTTTGTTTCTTCTGTCACAGTTTACTGATAGCCTTATTTCACAGTTCATTTAGAGAGAAATTGTTCTGATATCAGACAAATTTACTGCATCAGAGCAGTTAATTAAGGTAGCTGTTTACACATCTTGCCAGCTGTCTTTTTATGCAGAATTGCAAAGTACAGTTGACTCTTGTTATCTCAAACACTATTATCTCAAACCCATGCTTACATCAACTCTTTATCACCATTAACTTATCTCAAACCTACTTTTTCTAGTCCCTTGAGTTTGAGATAGTGAGGGTCGCCTGTATATATCTTCACAGTAATGAGTTTTTTTTTTTTTTTTTTTTTTTTTCAGATGTTAATGATGGATCATACTACACCTCTTTCTTCTTGGGGGGATCAATTCAGCTGTGAACTTCTACCTTTTCACATCTGACTTATCTTTTGGGGAATTCGGATAATTTCTTCAGGAAATTAACCTTTTTTCCCCCCAATAACCAATCGGTTTTGCAGATGGCTATTTTATGTTTTACATTCACCTTCCACTCATCATGCTGCAAGGAACATCATTTTAACAAATCAACTTCCTTGTGGGCAGGTTCTCCGCAGATAATGTTCTTGGCTTCTCTTCCACCACTGCTGTGGGTGATTGTCAACTTTATCTTCACAAGGAGAGTCACGGGTCGGCCCGCAGGTCGTCTCTCATATTCCCTGCACTCGCAAGGACAGGTGGTTTATGGCTAGCTTAGCACTGCATCTTGACTCTCTGCTACGAGGCGCTGCTCCTCCCTCTGTTAGCCATCCTACGTTCCAACACTTTTTGAGTGGAAGGCCAGTTCCAACTAGCTCAGACCACTCTGCACAACAGAGCGTCTCTAACTCTTTTGGTCTAGCTAGCTTGGATTCATTCAACAGCTGGGTTGATTCTTTGTAGCCAAATTTTAGAAGAAGTAGTGTAGAAATAATAAAATATATATAGATATCAGGCGTGTCCTTTCTTATTTGTTTTAGACACTCCATATAAATGTGTATTTTTGAGTAAATATGGTTTATAGGGAGTGTCGACTAATTTGCTGTGTCTGTTTTGTTTTTTCAAAGCTTATCATGAAGCTTTAATCAGCTTTTGATAGGGGTATTTATTTATATGCATATCTGGTATTGCAGCAGTTTTAGTTGTGCTTTTGATCAGTTAGCAACTCAGAGCAGACTGTCCACCACCAACCCCTCCACTTCTCCATCACTGACATCTGATTTGTAGAATTAACCCAGTTTATTTAAAAAAAAAAAAAAAAAAAATGATTTTGTACATTTCAGTTCATTCTTTCTAGGGAATTCGGATAATTTCTTCAGGAAATTAACCTTTTTTCCCCCCAATAACCAATCGGTTTTGCAGATGGCTACCGTATTTTATGTTTTACATTCACCTTCCACTCATCATGCTGCAAGGAACATCATTTTAACAAATCAACTTCCTTGTGGGCAGGTTCTCCGCAGATAATGTTCTTGGCTTCTCTTCCACCACTGCTGTGGGTGATTGTCAACTTTATCTTCACAAGGAGAGTCACGGGTCGGCCCGCAGGTCGTCTCTCATATTCCCTGCACTCGCAAGGACAGGTGGTTTATGGCTAGCTTAGCACTGCATCTTGACTCTCTGCTACGAGGCGCTGCTCCTCCCTCTGTTAGCCATCCTACGTTCCAACACTTTTTGAGTGGAAGGCCAGTTCCAACTAGCTCAGACCACTCTGCACAACAGAGCGTCTCTAACTCTTTTGGTCTAGCTAGCTTGGATTCATTCAACAGCTGGGTTGATTCTTTGTAGCCAAATTTTAGAAGAAGTAGTGTAGAAATAATAAAATATATATAGATATCAGGCGTGTCCTTTCTTATTTGTTTTAGACACTCCATATAAATATGGGAGGTAACTGATAAATAGTGAATACCAGGTTCGTGTCTTTTGATATCAAGTTTATCAGGTAAGGCTTCGAAAACGCTTGTAGAATCGCGAGGCTTGCCGAGCGATTCTACATGCGTTCTCAAAGCCGAGCCTGATAAACTTGATATCAAATGACACGAACCTGGTATTCTATTTATCAGTTATATGCATTGTACACTCTTTAAATATGCAATTAATAAGCAGATATCGATTGTCATTAAAGCGCAACGTCCAGTTGATTACGTCATGTTGACGACGTCACGTTGACAACGTCACGTTGACCTGATAAACCTCACATGTCCTGAGATAGCCTATCTTTATCAGGTCAATGCACTACAACGTAATCAATATGGGAGGTAACTGATAAATAGAGAATACCAGGTTCGTGTCTTTTGATATCAATTTTATCAGGCAAGGCTTCGAAAACGCTTGTGGAATCGCGAGGCTTGCCGAGCGATTCTACATGCGTTCTCAAAGCCGAGCCTGATAAACTTGATATCAAATGACACGAATCTGGTATTCTATTTATCAGTTACACGCATTGTTCACTCTTTAAATATGCAATCAATAAACAGGTATTGATTGTTATCAAAGAGCAACGTCATTAAAGCGCAACGTCAAGTTGATGACGTCACGTTGACGACGTCGCTTTGACCTGATAAACCTGACAGGTCCTGAGATAGCATATCTTTATCAGGTAAATGCGTTACAATACATGTATTTAATATGTGAGGTAACTTATAAAATGTGTTAAACATGCAGTGAACTAAAGTCACCACTGATAAGAATCCAGGTAGAACCATCGAAAGACTGACCTCCGTTATATGACCATAGTTATCTATAAGGCTTAAAACGGAGTGTGGTAATTTTGTCATTATTGGTCGCTTAATGTTTGTATTTCTTTCCCTTTGGTGTCTTTTATGGGTGGAGTAAGTTAATTGTATCAATTCCTGATCTTTGTTTTACTTCTACTTTACTACTGACCGTCCCAAGGCGGTCATTCCGTTGCAGTTTCTCATACTGAATTCTTGGTTCTGTTTTGCAGGGCTTCCATTTACTCCCAAGTTCAGGAAGTCCTAGACTTCCTACCCTTGAAATCTGGAAGTCCCACTGGAAAATTCAGGAAGTCCCAATTTTGAAGCAAGGTGTTTGCGGATCGTAAAATTGTTTTGATGAAGAAATATATATTATTTAATCTATGAATCTCTTGTTTGCATTTTTAATCACCTGTATATTCTTTTAGAGGGCTAGTAAAGTGTGGATAGGTAAACTGACCGGCTCAAAAATGACTTGAATAGTGTTGACTGGGCTGTTATGTTAAACTAAAAACTATCAAGCAAAGCTCTGTGAGGAAGTTAAAAATACTTACTGTGATATACATGCGGTCAGTACACTGCAGAGGAGTGCATACTAAAAAAAAATATTTTTGCTTGGCATGTATAAATTTTACAACTTTCCAAGTAAAACTCCCTTCCCACCACCCCCCAAAATAAATAAATAAAAAGTAAAGAAAACAATCGCATTACCCATCCCCATATATGCCTAGTGGTCCATTTTCCGTGTAGACCCAGATCAGACGCCACAAAACATAGCGTCTGATCTGTCTACACTGTTTGTAGAACTTAACACAAATAAAACAAACCTGACGCCCATTGTCATATATGGATTAAAAAGAAAAAAAGAAAAATTCTTTTGCAAAAGATTTTTGCCATTGTACTCTATTAAAACACTCGGAACTGCTTCAGACAAACAGGCAGAAACACGTGCAACTTTGATCATTTGGGGCAGACTTAGAGGAGTCAGCGGTATTTTTTTTTTTTTTTTTTTTTTTTTGCTTTTGGCTAACAGACAGATCAGACTGCAGCGCGGACCCTGACAATCCGGCCTGGTCACATTCGCCGATTTTACGTATTTTCCAGGCGCCAAAATCAAACAGCGATCGCGACAACATTTTGCGATTTTATAAATTATTTTCGTCATTTCACCTAGTGAACACCTGCCATTTACTCAAGAAAAAAATGCGTATCTATCTTTGAAAATATTGTCACACTTTGCATCTCTAATGAAACACCTAAATTACGACCCGCTTTAATTTAAACAGTAACAAGTTTACACGATTAAAAAACACTTATCGGCAATGAGATAATTAGTTTATCCTCAACTACTAATGTGTTTAATTATATGCAAACACCCGAGCAATCACCTCGACACGTTTTTTACACGCCGATGACGATCAAAGGTGTGCCGACGCACGTGATTCTGACTGTCAATATAATACCGCACAAGCAGAAAATGGGACGTACTTAGTTCTCAATAAACACAGAAAACTGTTTCATATAAGGAGGCGGAGCAAACTTTTTACAAACCGCTAAAAGTGGGCGGGTTTATACGTCTCGGTAAAGATTTTTGGCCGTACAGAGAAATTTTCGGGAATCCGCGGGACGCCTTTGATGTTTAAGTTGGGCCCTGGTTTTGTAACGAGAAAGCATTTGTAGTGTCCACGGTAATGCTTAAAATGCGCTTTGTTGTCATTTTGTAACGATCGTTATTCATCGGCGCTTACAACGTGATTCTAGCGACATTCTTTCTCGATTCTTTCAAAAAAAAAAAAAAAAAGGTTGAACACCTGAAAAGCATATAATGAGCAGTAGGCTATTGTAAGATGATCTTATTTTATAATATGACCATCGGAATTACCAATCGTTACAAGTGACAGATGGACACCGTATTTTGGTGTCTGTTTGTAACGAGCAAACAGCTTTTCGTGTCCTTCTGTGACGACTGCCCAGGCCACGTCCAGCAATAGTTCAAGGGGCGCACAATGTTATAAAAAAATAAGCTGTTGTAAAAAAACAGACATTTAAATCAGTCTGATACCAATAAAGTCGAGAAGAAATAAACGGAAGCCATATTAATCATAAAATCTATACGATCGTCAATATTCAAATAGGACACCGGATTTTTGGCTTCTTAATGTAACGAGCGTCTTCAGCATTGTGTCTCATAGGACATTAAAGTATTCATATTTTGTGGGTGATAAAATAATCGTCGATAAAAATGCATTATATAACCAAAGAAAACAACGCATATTATCATATCTTCATCTGATCGCAGATAAAGTGTGTTTACAACTCCAATTTGGCAAAAACCGGCATTCGATCGTAACAACCGGTGACATACATACGATCGTCACCTTCCCTGATAACTGTGGACACCACGACCTTTACTGTTTGTGACTATTCTCCTTTTGCAACCCACAGAGCGCGTTTTGTGTAAACACAAAATAGGTCACATGGCTCTATTTGGCGGCAAATTCCGACCCATAAACAAATTTATCACTTGGGTAGATCGATAATAACGATCGTCACAAATTGGACACCACGAAGGGTACACGGATATTTTTCCATAAATAGGATAATCAAACTAGCCTCAGGCTGACTCAGTTTCGTGCAAACAGTAGGCTAATTGTCAAAGAGGAAATACATCCGTGTGATATTTGTGTAATGAACGATGGTGCGTTAATATAAATCAATATTTCATGAACAACTATGGGACACGATAGTAACGAGCACAATGTATATTTTACAAAGTCAATTTTTCAGTGTCTGTGAGGTGTTTACTGAATATTTTGACATAAAAACCTTTCTTAATGTATTAACTCTTCATTACATGGACGATTTTCTCAGCTATGGCATATACCATTACAGTGGGCAATCAAATGAGGGCACCATTGCAATGTCACAAATTCAAAGCAAAAAATCGGGTTATTTTGGTTAAATTAATTCATTTTTTTCTTTTCTCATTTATGACAATCTACATATTTTATCTTTTTTTATCTCTCCAATGTGTCTTTATGACATCAGAAAACCTTCTCAGTATGTTCTTAATGTATACGGTTAAAAAATAATGATTTTACTGGGGTACCCCTAAAATTCACCAGTACCGTGGAATGACCCATTTGGCATGTATGTTCCTTGTGACAAAAGCTTTACATTCATGCAAAAAAATTTGACCTGTGACCTTGACCTACTTAAAACAAAAAATAACATTTTGGTCATAACTTTTGAACAGTTTGAGATATATAGCATTCATATTTTGCATGTAGGTTCCTTGTGACAAGAGCTTTTCATTCACACAAAGTATTTTGACCTGCGACCTTGATCTCTGACCTACATAAAAGAAAAAGTTAACAGTGGCCATAACATTTGAACCGTTTTAGATACAGCCTTCATATTCGGGGTGTAGGTTCCTTGTGACAAGAGCTTTACATTCATGCAAAATATTTTGACCTTGACCTTTGACCCACTTAAAAGTAAATATAAAATTGTTCATAACTTTTGAACCATTTAAGATAGTCTTCATATTTGGCATGTAGGTTCCTTGTGACAAGAGCTTTACATTCATGCAATTTTTGTTTGACCTGTAACCTTGACCTATGACCTACTTTTAAAGTTTAAAGAAAAAACATATTATTGTTCATAACTTTTAAACCATTTAAGACAGAGCCTTCATATTTGGCATGCGAGTTCCTTGTGTCAAGGGCTTCCCACCTGTGACATTGAACTGTGACCAACTTTGAAAACAAAAAATACCATGCCCGGGGACATGTTCGTGTTTCACAAACACATCTTGTTATTTGAAATACTGGCCTACCTTTTGACTTGACATGACCCATATTTGAACTTGACCCAGACAATGTCCAAGTGATCATTCTGAACATGTTTGATGATGAATGTACCAAAACTGTGGCCGCTAGTGTTTGTTTGCTTGTTTGTTTGATCTGAGGTTTAACTTCCCCATCAACACTGTATAGTCATTTTGGAGACATTTCTGGGACTTTTACCCGACACTGAGATGAAATGACATCTCAAGCCCTGTGGCCCAATGAAACTAATAGGGTTTATAAGAATGGCTGGTCCTCTTCGCACTGCTTAGCCTGGGCAGACTTTCAATTAGGGTCTGGTTTCTTTCCCTTTGGTGTCTCTGATGGGTTAATTGTGTTGATTCCTGATCATTGCCTTCGTTTCTATTTAGATCCTCTAACACAAGTGGTTTACCCGATCTCCTGTAAGGTTGGCTTCATCTTTGCATGGAAGCATTGTGCAGCCCATCTATTTCTTCAAGCCCTGATGGGCAGAGTCCCATTGCCTATCGTGTTGACAAGGTTTTTCTGTATGACGTACTGACCTACCTTTTGACCCGAGATGACCCATATTCAAATTTGACCTAGATATTGTCGAGATGATCATTCTGAGCAAGGTTGTTTGATGATGATTGGACCAAAACTGGCTGCTAGTGTGTTAACAGGGTTTTTCTATGATTTGACCTACTACCTACTTTTTAACCTGACATGACCTACATTCGAACTTGACCTTGATATTGTCATGATTATCATTCTGAGCAATTTTGATGATGATTGGACCAAAGCTTGCCTCTAGATTGTTAACAAGGTTTTTCTATGATTTGACATACTGACCTACCTTTTGACCTGACATGACCCATATGATATTCGAACTTGACCTAGATATTGTTGAGAGGATCATCCTAAGCAAATTTGATAATGATTGTAGCAAAACTATGTTTCTATGATTTGACCTACTGACCTACTTTTTGACCCATTATGACTCATACTTGACTGAAGATAATTCTGAGCAAGTTTTGATGATGACTGGACCAAACTTGCAGCATCTAGGGCAGTGTTCAATCTAGAATGTGGGGTTTGGGGGCCTCTTGGCACACCGGCATTGAAAAAGACGGCCATTTCAAGGGTCCTTAAATTATACTGTATAAAGTTGCCAGCTTTATCTTTAGGTGTTGGTTGCAATATAAAAATGAATTAAATGCATCTTTATTTGGAATGAATGCCATGAAATTTATTTCAGGAAGAGAAGAACTCTATAATAAATAGCTTTTTCAATCTGGTATTTAGCTTAAGCCACTACAGCGCACACGAATCTGGTGCACAGCGAGTAAGCAAAACATCGATTTGGGTTTAAAAAATAAGAATTGTTACTGGTTAAACAGATAAAACAAAAAATTTTTTCTGAATTATTTTGATTTGGCAACATGCGGTTTGTGATTAACTCAATAATACGCACCAGACTGTCGAAAAATCACGAGAAAATCGCAAAAAATAAACTCTAGAAGAAACAGTCACTAAATTCTACAGTTGCACCCGACGAGCCCATTGAATGATTTCTAGTGCGTCCTTCATGTAAAAAGCGGGTGCAGCCTAGATTGAACATTGTGCAGTAGGGTGTAAAGTTCTTTTTTTCTAGGAGTTGACCTACTGACCTACTTTTTGTTTTGACCCAACATGACCCATATTCGATCTTGACCTAGGTAATGTCGAGCTGATCATTCTGAGCAAGTTTCATGATGATTGGACAAAAATTGTGGCCTCTAGATTGTCAGTAAGGTTTTTCTGTTTGGCCTTTTGACCTACTTTTTGACCAGACATGACCAGTATCAAATTTGACCTAGATTTCATAGAGGCAAACATCCTGAGTAATTTTGTTAAGTTTGGATCAAAACTGAAAACTGTAACCTCTCGGGTGCTAACAAACTAATTGTTGACGACGTATGATGGAGGACGACACGGTGATATTCATGAGCATTTGGCTCAGGTGAGTTAAAAAAAAGATCTTTCAATTCTTAAGATAAATAAGTTCTTGTTTTCGTCTTTGTCTTCATTTTTCTCATGTTTGTCTTTATTTTTCTCGTTAAATTTTTTTGGGATGGTCTTTAAGTTCGGTTTGCATGGCCAGGTACATGTATGATGTGATAATGAACATGTCATTTTTGTGAAGTCAAAATTTCGAGATGGTGATAAGCTTCGCTCTGTTGACTGACTGGCTTGAAAAATTGATTGTTATCACTAACCAAGTTAAGTTTTTGGCTTCAAACCACTGATAATACCGATTCAAACTGTTGATGGTGGATTGTTTGTTTGTATTGGAGTTTAACGGCCCAGTCAACAATATTTTAGGTCATTTTGGAGCCGGTCAGTTTACCTATCCACACTTTTCCTGGGCAGGCTTATATGTAAGCTTGTTTTACTTCTACTTTATATGTAAGCTATTAGCCAGTACAGTGCACATTCTTTTGCCAGAAATTGACAACTGCCCTTCTTGAATCCGTGGAAGGGAGAGAATGACCGAATAAAAGATTTCATGATCAATCACCACAAAATAATTTTGCAGACCCCGGCAGATATTGAACCCGCGTCCTCCTGATCATCAGTTAGACATGCATCTGACTGAGTTGCAGACCCCAGCAGAACCCGCGTCCTCCTGATCATCAGTTAGACGTGCATCCGACTGAGCAACCAAGGCTGACTGATGGTCGACTGACGATGCCCATTTCCTTTCGTGCAAACATGTTAAGATGTTCAATCTGAATGTGCCTGCCCTTAACAAATGCATGTAAGTACCAGATTTCATTGGTGAATGAACTGCAGGATGATGCACATGTCCATAACAGTCCATTACACTATTTAGTTGTCACAGTTTAACCTTGTTGTGAATCCTATTGGTTCCATTCGGCAACAAGGTTCATCTCAATGTCGGATAAAAGTCCCATAAAATTGAAACCAATGCCTCCAAAATGACCTAAAGAGTGTTGACAGGGACATAAAACCTCAATTCAACAGAAGCATCCCTAATGTAGTGGTTATGCTACTCATCTTGTAAACCAGGGATCGCAGTATCAATCCCAGGCCTCCCCAGTCTTTCGGATGAGTCTTTAAAGGTGCATTAATGCGAACAATTATGAAGACAGGTAAATGAGTTTGAGAGGGATTCCCAAACTAGGTTTCGAACACTAGTTAGATCTATTTTTAGTTTGTGACAAAAATAGAATCCCCACATATGACGCTATGCGACGTTCACTTTTGGCCTTGTTTTCTTAGGCCATGCCTGAATCGGAAAAAAATATGACGCGGAATACCATGCCATAAGTAACGACACTCAGAGACCATACTGTCGCTATGTATGTGTAAAGTGACAGATTTATTTTTAGAACAGAAATTCCGAACACATGTTCAGAGCGAAGGGTAAACACGAATGAAAACGACCATTTTCACAAAGTTCTGAAGCTGTATTTGGCTCCAAAAGTGTACACATGACAAAGGAGTATGCATTGAAGATAAAAACCAGAAAAAAAAAATTTGAGACCCGGTAGCTCAATAATGCACCTTTAAACCAAGGTTCCGTCTCCGTATGACCTTAGCTGTTGGTGAGACATAAAACTCAAACACTCGCCAAAATTCAAACTAAATATATCTAGTCTATCAATAATCAGAGGTGGGGGCAAAAACCGGAGAACGCAGAGAAAACCACATGATGTACAGTTCAATGCAGAACTTGGCATCTCATATGTAACCCGAGCCAGATTCAAACCATCAGTGAGAGACCTAATGATTAAGAGTCAGCTCTCTTATCCACTAGGTCAGAGTCCCCAAATGCCATACACCATTAAGTGATTGACTATGTTTACCGTATATTTCTTCAAGTTTTCCTGGTCCTGTAAAACTGGTTAGTGTCCTGCCAGTGGTCTCCTCTTTGGTGAAGAGCTCCTTGAATAGACATTCGACAGCTTTCAGAGATGTCGCACCCCCTTCTACAAATGAGCGTAGCTGGTCCTAAAAATATATGGGCTCAATACAGAGGCTGAAAATATCATACAACAGTAGACATAACTAGAAATAAAAAAGTATAACAAGAGGGCCAAGATGGCAATGCAGTCACTAATTAGTGGTCATTGGATCTGTGAGGACATATATAGCCATATTAAAAACAAATATTGCAATATGTATCAGAGAGATCATGAAGTAACTGTATCTTTTTATCGTTGCAACCCTAGTAATAAATGATTACATGTGATCCAAATTGTTGATGACTGAATGAGACAAAGACAGTGGTCGATCTTGTGTGTTAGTTGTGCAGGAGTCTTACATGCAACAGAGGTCATTTGCAATAAATCGGACAAATCCCAAGTCAATTAAAATTGAATGTTTCCGGACTGATCAGGATTGGCTATTTTTCAAAACAGAAAGTAATAAAAGCACCGCAGACACTGCATAATACCCCGCCACTGCTAAGCAATGTAACTTATTTGAAAATATATCAAGGCTAAATAACTAGAAAGGGGATATGTGTGTGTGTGTGTGTGAATTTGGGTTTAACGTCGCTTTCAACAATTTTTCAGTCATATCACGACGGTGTCTGGTTGCGACAGGGAGCTCAATGCTCACGTTTATAGTGCTGCCTCACTGAAGTATCATGTCCCAGACACATTACATGATACCACACCCAGTCACATTATCCTGACACTGGATCGACCAGTCCTAGCTCTACCCCGTAAATCTGAGTGCCAAACGAAGAGCAGCTAGTACCATTTTTAACGACTTTGGTATGTCGCGGCCCGGGATCGAACCCGAGACCTCCCGTTCCCCGGAGCGGACACTCTACCAACTGAGCTATCGGGGCCGGTAGAAAGGGGATAGCAGAGATATGATCCGCAAGTGTAATGTCTTAATGTGAGTGGATGAAGTTGTTAGAAGATGTAGGAAGCATATATGTAAAAATCCATTTTTCAGACATTTGATGGGAAGGCAACTCAATAAGTTGACATATATTAGAAAATTATGGAGGCAAGTATTTACCTTAAATGGCTGTGGAACATGTATCTTTATGTGGTACATGTAAGAATTTCATGTTTTTCGATGTACTGCCTGTCTGACTATATTCTTTCGTGAAGACTGATCATGAAGTGTATGACAGTGTAGATCCTGATCAGATGGCTTGTTCAGAAGCCTGATCTGGATCTTCATTGTTTTGCAAAGGTGGCGGTTGTCATGAACAGCAGGATAAGCCTGAGTTTATCTCCAGTAAAGTTATGTTATGTCTTTGGGATTGTTCAAAAGTGGTCTTAAAGACCATTTTTAACAGTCCCAAAGGTGGTCTCTGACCACATGACATGGAATGCAGAAAACACATAGAAAGAATGACTACAAGCTACTAAATAAGCTTTTTAAAGCAGAATTGCTCTTAGTTTTACTATATTCCATATAGTAAGGGAACTAGAGGCCAAAAAACATTTTTCAGATATTTCAAAGGCAGATAACTCAATCGCTGGGAAAGCCAGAGTCATGTTCCTTTGCCACAGTATATGAAGGATTCCACACTAAGGGGTGTAATTGATAGTCATCTGAAAAAAAGCATTTTTTAATGTGTTAAATAGAAGTTCAAAGTCCTGACCTTTTGGTGGCTGTTTTGTTAGATAATGTAGAGATAACAGAGACAAAATTGTGAAATTTGATCCAAATCTTTTAATTTTATAGGAATAAACATGTTAAAAAACGGTTAATTTTTTGACAAAAAAGTGGGACATTTTTTACCAGGCAAATACAATTGATCCTGATTTTGTCTTAGAGCATCTTAATTTTTCTTGTTTGATTCCATGTTGTAAAAATAAGATCAAATCATTCAAATGAGAATCTATAAGCATTAAAAGCCTTTTTTGTGCATTTCTATCCCATAAAAAATAATTTTTAAAACAAAGTAACATTCGTGATTTTTTCCGTCAAAAAGTATGCTCGTTCCACTGAGTACCTATACTGTATATATTGAGGATTTTTTATAAAACACTATGCACATAAACTTAAATACTCTATTTGCTAAAAAATGTATATCGGGAAAGGTCTTTAAAGCGTGCCGTTTGGGAAACGATGGCCGAAAAAAAATGTGAACAACGATTCCGTCAAATAGTCACGCCCGTAACTTGATGCCCTGATTCCAACGTTTCATAGCTTTTTACCAAGTTCGTGTCATTTTTATGACCAGTCCGCTACTGGTTGTTGTCAACATCATCAGTTTTGAGGCGCGCATCTAAAATGGAGGACCTGAACAGGAGGTTTGTATTTCCGTCAACGAGAATTGGTAAAATCACGATAGTTATCGAATGTAATGAGCGTTATTAGATCACAGGAGTTTTCTGAAATGCCTGGGACTATTCTAAAAACGCTGCCATTTATTTGGAGAGACAGGAGGCACGACCAGCAAGGCGAAGTTGGAATTCCAAAGGCGATTATACGCTACCAATTTTTTTCAAATTTACCATGTGGACCAGCAACGGTTGAGACATTTGACATGCACGATCGTAAAACTGTTGATATATATATAGCCTACCTCCCCAAATGACAAATTTGAAGACAGTTATCCCCTAAACTACAGAACAAAGACAGACAGTGAACTTTGCTACATTACACAAGTAACTACTACATGTTAAAAATATGCTACAAGCTTTAACTTACTAGCAAGCGGTGAACAAGTTAAAATACAAGCCGGTAGTGTACAAATTAAAACATACAGATTTGTATTGACATGCATATTTGAAGGTAAATAGACAGTTTAGTGGGTACAGATTCCACAGGAGACATTCAGTGGGAAAAGATCAGTTTTAACAAAAAGAAAACAAGGAACCAAATTCAGATAATATTTGCAGGTCAAAAGTCATGCCTGTTTCATCACACGTGTTACAATGTCAAAGGTCACGACTGTTATATTTTGTTATCGTTTTATATAAAAAAAATGTTATTTTCAAATATTAGAGTTGATTTTACATCCATGGAAACTAATTAAATTAGTTTGTTTTCAAACAGTTTGTATTTTTCTTTTAAGTACTTACCATTAACAACTTTGAAACATAAAAATTGATGCTTCCAATATTTTGGATGTCAACGTACCGTACTTGAAGGTAAATGCATGGTCACACCTTATATTTAACATTTATGTGAAAAGATAACCTAGATCAAGGTTCTGAAGCAGTTTCATGGTGAAACTTACAGAAATAATCTTCAAATCAGTCTTATTTTGTTTGACATGTCACGCCTGTTACTTTTGTATGCAATGTCTTTTCCTCCAAATTTACATAAAACTTCATCTTCAGTTATCTTTTTAATGACATTGCTGCAAAATATGAACATTAATCAACAAGGTATGGTATATCTTTCCACTAAAAACTTATTTTTAATTTGGAGGTGCTTTGTCCAATATTTTTACCCCTTAGTGTGGAATCCTTCATATAACAATTCATCTACTACATATCTATGAAGTTTCAGCAAGATTAAGATATTGTAAATGATAAACGAACTACAGTCTAAAATGCATTTTTTAAATACGTCAAGGGCAGATAACTCAAGAACTGGAACAGCCAGAGTAGCAGTCCTTGGCCACAATATGAACCGTTTAATCCTCTATATATCTGTGAAGTTTCATCCAGATATTCTATATAGAAAGGGAATTAGAGGCCAAAAACCATTTTTCAGATACTGAAAAGGGCAATAAATCTGCTAAAAATTAACGGATTTTGCCCATTAACAATCCCAAACCACTCATCCCCGATACCAATATGTATGCGAAATTTGAACAAAATCCATGAAAAGGTACTCAAGTTATCGATCGGAAACCAAGTGCGGACGGACGGACAGACACATGGCGGGGTATAAAAATTCGCAAGTTTAGAAACAAGATGTGTTAGTGAAACAGGAATATGTCCCTGGACATGGTCACTTTTTCTTCGAATATGGACTCACAGGTCAAGATCAAGGTCACAGGTCAAGATTTTTTGTTTGAGTTAAGACAATGTCACAAGGAAGTTGAAGGAACCTACATGCTCAATATAAAGATTCGAACTCAAACAGTTCTCAATGAAAGGTTCAAAAGTTATGACCTGCTGTTTTTTCTTTTAAGTAGGCAAAAGGCAATTTTTTTGAATGGACGTGAAGCCCTAATCCACGTTTTTCTTTAAAGTAAGATGGGTCAAGGTCAATTTTTTTTGCGTGTTTGGAAAGCACAATCATGTCAAATATGAAGGCGCTATCTCAAATGGTTAAAAAGTTATGACCAACGGTAAAAGGTTGTCCACATACATGACATACAAACAAACAGACAGGGTTAAAACAACATATCCCAGCCGATTGCTAATAACCGTGCAAACAGGACAGTTCACCGATAGGGAGTTAGTCAAATAAACGAAATTATCTGCGACATCCCCGATGCTACATACCAATTTTCAAGGTCATCGGCCATTTGGTCCCCGAGAAGAAGACGTTTAAATGTTTTTTACATATCGGGCCATGGCGGCCATATTGGTCTTGTGACCCAGTCCTTACAAACATACTTCTGTTCCCCCTTCCCATAGAGGCTCCACATGTAATTTGGTTCCAATCGACCCAGCAGTTTAAGTTGAGAAGATAATAATACTCAATTTTGGTAGAGTCACACAAGGAACATTTCTGGGAAATTATTTAGAAATCAGGCCAGTGGGCTAGGAGGAGATGTTGTTCAAAGGTTTTTCTATTTTTAGCTCTGACGGCCATTTTGTTCAATGGAGCGGAATCATTTTACCAATTTTGGTAGAGGGTCACCCAAGGAACATTTCTGTGAAATTATTTTGAAATCCATTCACCAGTTTAGGAGGAGATGTCATGTAAGTAAATTGTTGGCGCCGGACGCCGGGTGATCACAATAGCTCACTTTGAGCACTTTGTTCTCAGGCGAGCTTAAAATCCTTTTTTAAAATGCCTGTTCATATTAACAGTGTTGTGCCTAGGCTCGATTGCTTGGGGGACACCAATGGCCCTTATGACATTTTCCAAAGGGTCATTTTATATTTTAAAGGGGCTTCAGTAAATAAAATATAAGCAACGTTGTTGATTTCTGAGGGTCATCTGGGCCCCATGCTTAATGTTGAAAGGGCCATCACTGACTTTAGGTAGGCAAATGGCCCCATGGCCCCCTCTCGGCGCAACACTGTATTAATAATAATTTACATATTTACACACGCTGAAAGTGCCCTTTTTCCTGACCAGCACCATGCCCTTTTTAAGAGCTGGGGGAAACAAGTTAGTGTAGCTGCATGAAAACATCCCAAAATTTTCAAGTGGGAGACGGCGTGAGACAGGTCGATAGACCGGTGGACAAAACGACAAATGGATATTTAATATTTACTGAATGCCACCGAACAGAAGTGTGGGAGGGTCGACAGACTGGGCACTAAACAATGCCTTTTGACCTCATTGGTGGTGGGGATGATGGTGGTGGTGGAGGGTCAGCTGCATTGATACTTGACCACAAATCAATATTAAATGTTTATTGAATGCCACTGATTGTTTCCAAATAGGTTAACGCCATTCGATAGCCCCCACACATTGGAGCTTGAAGAAATAGATGGTCTCAATGATGCTTTCCACACAGAGCTGAAACTGAACCGCATACGAGTAAACTGGTAAACAGCTTATAGATGTAAGCCTGCCCAGGCAAAGCAGTGCGAGTCGGACCGTCAATGCTTATAAACCGCTAATAGTTTCATTAAGCGTCATTTCATCTCCATGTCGGGTACAATTCCCACAAAATTGTGAGCAATGCCTCCAATTTAAATGAGCTTTAGTGTCGACGGTGGCGTTAAACATCAAATCAAACAAACAAAACCTTGTGATCCGCAACTGGGTTCTGTGATCCGCAACTGGGGTCTAACAATGTCAGCCGAATAAAATTAGAAAGTATGTTTGTAAGGCTGACACGATTAATCTTATAATCTCTTATAATCGATTAATCAATCGATAAATTCCACAAAAATGATTATCATTTCTGATTTGCTTTTAATTGATTACTTGATAGGTACAATTTACTACCCAAAGCCATGCCTAAAATAGCTGGATGTGTGGCAAACAGTGCAGACCCTGATGAGACGCTGCATTATGCAGCGTCTCATCTGGGTCTACACTGTTTGCTCAGACATGTCTGTTGAAATATACATATGGTAAAGTGCAACATATGGTAAGAGTCATGCTCAGACAGAAAGTCAGACAGGTAAAATCATGACAAAAACCTTAGCGATTACTAATCGATTGTCGATCGCAATGACAGGACTGATAATTAGGGCTGGCTATTCGGAGCTGAAATGATAATCGATTATCATTCCTATCATTGCGATCGATAACCGATTAGTAATCACTGAATATTTGGTCATAATTTTATATGTCTGGCTTTCTGTATGAGCATGACTCCTACCATATGCTATACTTTGCCAGACGTATTTGAACAGACAGACCTGAGCAAACAGTGTAGACCCAGATGAGATGCCGAAGAATGCGGCGTCTCATCTGGGTCTGCACTGTCTGTTTCTTATACAGCTATTTTAAGCACAGCTTTGGGTAGTAAATTGAACTTATCAAATAATCTATTGCAAGCAAATCAGTAATGATAATCATTTTTGTAGAATTTATCGACTGAATAAGCGATTATCAGATTAATCCTCAACCTTACTGATAATCGATTATCTTTTCAGCTCTGATTAGCCAGCCCTATATGTTTAAGTGCATTTTGTAGAGGGCTAATTTTTCTTGACAAAATTCCGCCGAAGGCTATGTTGCGCCTTTGGGGGACTTACATTAGGGTGAAACTAAGGGTGGTCGCAAATGTTGACGGCTTGACAGTGGGACTCCTAAAAAGCAGAGCAGGCACGAAAGGCGGACAACGTGGCATGCTAAAAGCAGGCACGACAAAAATTGTACCAAATGTTCTGAGAAGCAAGCAACCATATTGGCTACAACACTCAACGACGCGTGACTGATCCAGAACTGGGTACCTGACTGTAACACAAGCAACTTCTTAAGAAAAGAATTTGCTGCTGGGGAGCATGGAAAGAATTAATTCTTACCTTCAAGAGTACTTTGTAGACTTAAATTGACTTTTGTTTTTCTTTCTACTGCGTCGGTCACATTTGACAATTACCGCAGGTGTACATTACATACTCCAGGTTTACAGGATGAAAGCCTACACATGACACAATAATCATGTAATTACGGCAGGGACTTTACCCTGCACAGGGGGCCTCCAGTTAACATTCCGATCTGAAGGACGGTGCACTTTATGACATTCATCTCTGCAAATGATGCCAATGGAGCGTGTTCGGACACCGGAATTTTATCGCCGCTGTCGGGGATCGAACCCGGGACCTCTAGCATCAGAGGCAAGTGCATTAACCACTGAGCTATCATTGTTGGAAAACAATTAAAGCCAAACAAATGACTTCCAAAAGAAACGAATTTTCCATCATCCAGCTGAAAAAAAAAAAATAAAATAAAAAAACACGAAAATTGATGTCGCGAGTGTAATGGCCGTACGTTACACTAACCATTTATAATCAAAATTACAAATGTACTACCTATTCTTAAATTTGCTATGTATAGTTGATATCTAGCTTAAAATAGTTGGTCTTATCCGAGAAACGGCCAAAATTTGATTGAATTTGGTTGAATTATGCAGACGCCGTCTTCTGTAGTTTTTCGAAAGGAAGTGACGTATTTAGCGGGGAAAGTATAAAGGCCGGAAAATATAAACGCCGGGAGTAACGGTCGGGAGAAAAGTCGGGAGTAAATTTTGACAATCGAATAAAGGTATTAAATATGCATCTATCTTGCTGAAATTTGGAACAAAAGTAGAATATATACACATTTACAAAACGCATATAAGACCACAAATTGTTATCAAATATTTATCACGATTCATACTGAAAGATACAACCGTGTCACAAACTTTTGGGATCGGGAGTAACTTTTGTCAAGCACTTTGTAAATTATTAGGGGTCGAACCCAGGCTGTAGTGCTCAATGGGAAATATTCATCAAAAGTACCCGTCTGAATCTGAATTTTTGCTGGTGACACGTCTAATGACATACTTTCTTTCTTTCTTACTTCTTTTTTACTGATACTAGTACTGCGATCAATCATATCAGATCACTACTCGCATGTGTATATAACGTACTCCTGGTTTGCTGGATGAAAGTCTACACAGTAATCATGCAATAACCAGTAGGGATCTTTTACTTGCACTCCAGTCACTAATGGTTCGGGGGGAGAATGATTCTTTATAAATGTCAGTTCTTGCAGAAAGGATCTGAAACGCCAATGAATTGTGATTTCTACAGTGCCTAGCTGGGGGGACAGGTAATCTGTTGGAATGCTGGCAGCACCCTTTAGACCTAATGTTAAACCTAAGATGCATTTTGAAGAAGATTCTGAATTTGAAAATTGTTCTAAATTTCATTAAGATAGGTGGTGCATGTTTAATACCTTTATCAATACATTCTCCCGACCGTTACTCCCGGCTTTTATACGTCCCCATTTTAGCGGGGTTTATAGATGTGAAGGACCATTCGGGTAGTTAAAAACTACATAGGTTTTGGGGTAAAAAGAGGGAGCTTAAAGAAAAAAAATGCAAGAACATATTTTACATATAGTCTATAGAAATACCGAAAACTCAGCGAAAAACACCAAAATGCGCGGTAGCAAATAGTGCTCCATTAAAGCCAACACCGGACCTAAACACTTGCACTTGTAAGTCTCTCACAAACAAAGAAGAGAGACTAATTGTTTTTGCTCCGATTCTTCTTCTTTCTCCACTCCGCTGTGGTCCCAGATACAACTACCATATCCCAAGATTGGGCGAACAAGACCTTTATATGCTGCCTCTTTTACATCCTGGGGACACTAATGAATATTTCGCCTCCGGAAACCAAGCGTTCTATTTGTCTTAGTAGACATGTTGCTAATATGTGTATTCCATCTCAAATTGTGTGCGAGTGTCACACCAAGGTATTAAATGGAATCCACGTTCTCGAGGACCGTTCCCTTTAAGGTGTAAGAAGCCTCATTTTTTTCTTCTTCCTAGTTACCTGCATAATATTGCATTTAATGGGCTGAAATCCCATGCCCCATTTTCGTGCCCAACATCCAAATTTATCTATATCATTCTTAAAGTTTCAGTGAGTCCTCTGTATCTCTAATTTCCCGATAGATAACACAGGCATCTGCGAACAGTCTTATATCTGAGTCAATGTCAGTGGAAATATCATTGATGTACAGGGAGAATAACAGTGGACTACGAACGGTCCCTTGTTGGACTCCAGACAAAACTGGCGCCCACTCTGAATATGCGCGCTGTTTTCTGTAGCAAAGAAAGGAATCTATCTATTTGAGAGTATTTCCCCCTATTCCATAGCCAAATAACTTAGATTTAAGTAGTTCATGTGGAAATGCGCTAACATAGAAACTTGATACAAGTATCAACTTTTAAAAATAGAAAAAAAATATTTTAAACGTCTACTTCTCCCATACCCCTGGGCCTATTGTACTGAAACTTCATATGAATGTTGCTTAGTTGACTCTTTCACAATATAGCTCAAACTATTCCGCTCCGATGAACAAGATGGCCGTTAGAACTAAAATAGAAAACGTCAACAATTTGCTTAAAATGCTAACTTCTCCTAAACCCCAGGGCCATTTTCTCTACAACTTCACAGGAATATTGCCAAAATATAGATGACTCTCTATCAAAATAGCTAAAATCGTTCGCTCGAATGAGCAAGATGGCCACCAGAGCTAAAAATAAAAAAAAAATCTTTAAACTTCTACTCATCCCATAACCCTGTGCTAATTTCATTCAAGCTTCATTGGAATATTGCTTAGGTTACCCACTAACAAAAAGATAAAATCGTTCTGCTGCTGCACACAATAAACAGAGTTCCACCGAAAGCTGTGTCGCGCCTGTGGGGGCTCAAAGTCACAGAGCCATAAAATTTAGGTCATTGTCAAAGTGGATGCTTGTATTAAAGTAATCCTGAAAGGGCACTCCGAGTCGCGAAGCGACGAGACGGGGGAGGGTGTGGGAGGGGGTGTCCCTCTCCCACCAGGGGGGTTTGGGGGTCCTCCCCCCAGAAAATTTTGAAAATTTAGTCCTTAAAGGTGGCCTCTGGAGTGTTTTGAGTGGAAATTATTGCCAAAAATGAGACTGTTTCGACCCCTCCATGGGTCTCATCAGGCAGGTGGCAGTACTGTATTTGGCCGTAAAACCCAAACCAAAAAAAAAAAAAAAAAAAATAATAATAATAATAATAATAAAAAGTATGATAGTAAATGATTCACTATTAAAACATGTTTTTTCATATTCTCATTACATACATCCAAGTCAGCACATGACGCCTAAGCAACGTCGTATCATCGTGGATGCAACGTCATGACGTTGATACGACGTTATAAACATGCTGTGTGTCCGCTGGCCATTGAGCACACGTGAAGGCAACGTTGTCTCAAACTCGATGCATGGCGTTGCATCAACGTTAATACGATCTTGCTTTAACATCATATTCTGATTTACGACCAGCTCGAAATAAGCGAAATAATTTTGCAACGGTCATAAAAAATGATTCTGCAAAGGAAACTTACGTAAAGAAATCAGTGAGTTTCCTCTTATTCGCATTACCAATCTTAGTAAGAGAACGCTGCACACGATCTCGAGTAGGCATGTTGCAAATTTGTGTCTCAGACAGAAAGTATACGTGTTAGCAGACTTAAATCTGTGGAGCGCTTTGGTGCAGTGGTAGCGCATCTGATTTGTGATCAAGAGGTTGCAGGTTCGAGCCTCACGCTGACCAAAGTGTTGTGCCCTTGAGCAAGGCACTTCATCCACATTGCTTAAAAAGTACTGGTTACCACCCAGGAAATCCTGCTCATAATGCTCAGATGTGAGCGAGTAGCAGTAATAGGAGAAAAAAAAAAAAGAAAAAAAAAAATCTGATAGATAAATGTTGAAATTTTTGACCTTGCTTAAATATACTTCGAGCAAACAAATGAATAATTTCTCTATGTAACAGTGGCACATGTGATACAAGCTGAACACAAAGAGATTAAAGAAACCGGCACATTTACACAGTCCCGTTAACTGCCGTGCCTTATGCATTTCATGCTGATCTGACCCACTTGAGAAGTGTGAGCCAACAATTTCTGCATGCCCACTACGGTAAAACGAGCCCCGCCAAGTGAAAATGTTTTTTAGGTATTTGAGAACAAATCCCTGCAGTGCATTTGGAATCTTGCGTCTGGGAACAGCAAAAACTCACACCAGACTGTGCGGTTGAAATCTGTGCTGGCCGTATATGCTGGAAGCGCCATTTTAGTCGACGCCCAGATCAGACTGCACAACCGCAGATGAAGCGCGAATCATCAGGCTGCGCAGATGCGACTGAGTGTTGGTCGTGTATCTTAGATTGGTTCTAATGGCCAACGCTCGGATCAGCCTGCACCACCGCCGATGAGGCCCGAACCGTACGAACAGCCGACGCTCGAATACCGCCCCCGCCCACCGGGGCTTGAAGAAATAGATGAGCTGCATGCTGCTTCCACGATGGGCTTAATGAAACTAACATATAACGTTGACGCGCAAATACAACAAAATCGAACAAATCGACGCTCAGATCAGACGGGTGCCGTCAGTGTGTACGCTGTTCATGCTGGATGCGCTATTTTAAATTGATGCGAACAGCCGGCGCTCAGATCGCTGTGCATTCCCTTCGACGCACAGATCAGACAGCGCTTGTGCATTTGCGGTGCAAACTGCCGAGAATAAGATCAGATGGTGCGGGTGCAGTCAGTGTCTACGCTGGTCATGCTGGATGCGCTATTTTAAATTGATGCGAACAGCCGGCGCTTAGATCGGTGTGCATTCCCTTCGACGCACAGATCAGACTGCGCTTATGTATTTGCGGCGCAAACTGCCGAGAATAAGATCAGTTAGTGCGGGTGCCGTCAGTGTCTACGCTGGTCATGCTGGATGCGCTATTTTAAATTGATGCGAACAGCCGGCGCTCAGATCGCTGTGCATTCCCTTATTTTCTGTGCGAACAACCGAAGATTAGACTGCGCACATGCGGTATGAGTCGTATGAAGCGCATTTTTTGGATTGGTGCGAACAGCCGATGCTCAGATCAGTCTGCCGCAGATCGGCTCCAACAGCAATGGCTCAGATTAGACTGCGCCGATGCGAGTTGATTCTGTGCTGGTCGTATATGCCGGAAGAAGCATTTTTGATAGACACAGCTCTTAGCTGCATGTGATGCAGTAAAAATCCGATAAATCTGGTGTGTGCCACGGTGGGGATTCCCCCAATAATTTAAGTAGATTGATAACACGTGAAAAAGCCACGCTCCGGAAACGAGAAAAATGAAATAAAAGATACGGTTGATTTTAGGGCAGGGCGTTAGGAAAAGGGGCAGGGCGCCGCATTTTGAGGGCAGGGCGCGGCGCCCCGGAAAAACGGTCTAGCTGGAGCACTGTATAGTTTGATTTATAGATATCTATAATAAAATTATAAATATCTAATTAAAATTATAGATCTCTCAAAATTGTATTGAATAGTAAAACTGCACCCCATAGGTATATGCTATATTAGATATCTAAACTGCCATTAAAGATATCTAAATTACATATCTAATCAAATATCTTATAGGTATTCTAGATAACAAGATAATCTTTTAAAAGAAAGCTTTTTTGACTATTACTTGTCAGGGATCCCGGTCCGGGATCCCGGACCGGTATCGGGATCCCGGTCCGGGATAATATTTTTGGGATCCCGGACTCTACCAAAATTCCCGGTTTGCCACAAGCGGGATCCCGGACTGAAGTCTTGATCCCGGATTATCCCGGCCGGGATTCACAATCCCGCCGGGATCCCGGAAAAATCCCGCCGGGATCCCGCTCACATTTTCACTTGGGTAATCTATTTCTTCAAGCCCCGATGGGCGGGAGCGCCTTCTTCACATTTTCACAACCGTATAGTTTATGTAGCAAAAAGTGGGGTTTACACTGATTTACATTATTTTCCAGATTTTCACTCAGTAACAGATTATGAGTACTCATTAGAACTGCCTCATTGAGGCAGTTCTAATGAGTACTTACAATCTGTGTTTTTTGACCAAAAATTAAAAAAAAAAAAAATCATCTGAAAAATACTGTTTCTGGAGATATGAAAAATGCATTTTATAAGTTATCGTAATGTTGCCTGGTCACAAACAGGTATTCTCGCGATCATGTTCATATGAGGAATTAATCAAGATCTTTTACTTTCGAGGTGTGGTGCAAAAAATTCTATTTTTTTTGATACGCAGTCCTTAATAAATGATTCTGATGATTGCATAGAATGGTATAGAACACTTTGTGGGTTGAAAATAGGTAGAAAATAGATTGGAAGAAACCAAAATAATCATAAAAAGTGTGAAATTTAAAGGTCAATAATATGGTAAAACAGGTGTCTGGGAATGTGTGGCGGCGGTAAAAAGTCTCCCTGCACTACATCATAGTGTTGTTTATATTTTCTTGTCCTTTGGGATCATTGAGTCCTTTGTGGAATTTTAAAATAGCTGAGGGTCACTGATGAGGCCTAATTGGCCGAAACTAGCTAGTCTGGCCCAGAAAACATGACTTTGTACACTCCATATTTTCCAGTTCTGTGGTGTATTTCTTGCTTCCAAAGGATAACCCTTTCTAGAACATATTTGCCATAGAATTTTTGTAAATTTTACAAATGAGGACAATTCTGAACAATTCTCAAAATATACAACCAAAAAGAGTAGTCTGATCAGAATCTACACTGTGTGCCATTCTGTTTGCACCTTTTAGACTCCTTGCTGGATTGTAAAACAAATTTGTTATTTGTGTGTTTGATTTGAGGTTTAACATCCCCTTCAACTCAGTATAGGTCAGTTTGGAGATGTTGCTTCTAATTTTGTGGGACTTTTACCCAACATTGAGATGAAATGACATCTCAAGCCCTGTCGCCCAATAAAAACAATAGGGTTCATAAATATGGACCATCCAACTCCCACTGCTTTGCCAGGGCAGCCTTAAATCCTCTATGGGGTTCACCGGTACTTGTGTGCACCAGGTTTCAGCTCTTGGTGGAAGCATCATGCAGCCCATCTTTTTCTTCAAGCCCCAATGGACAGGGGCCGGTTTCAAAGTTGTATTAAAATTTTAGGAGAATTACAAGAAGTCCTCAAGGTGTCCGAATTTTTAGGATTTTTACGGTGTTTTCCTCTGCTATCAACCCACTAGTTGGTTCTACTGAAGCTTTACCACAAACAGGAAATGGTATGAATAGCAATATTGTGAAAATCATTGATGATGATGTAAAAGATATTTGGACATTGCAAAACATCTCAGCTGACAGATGGTTTTTGGACTATGAAGACTGTTTACTCCTAATTAGTGTTTACCGTAGTTACACTATAAGTTTGGGCTTGAGAAATAGATGGGCTGCACGATGCTTCCACGCAGAGCTGAAACCAACTGCACACGAGTACTGGTAAACCGCTTGGAGGATCTAAGCCTGCCCAGGCAAAGCAGTGCGAGTCCGACCGTCCATGCTTATAAACCCTTCTGTTTTCATTGGGCAACAGGGCTTGAGATGTCATTTCATCTCAGTGTCGGGTAAAAGTCCCACAAAATTGGAAGCAATGTCTCCGAAATGACCTATACAGTGTTGAGGGGGCATTAAACCTCAAATCAAACAAACGCTATAAGTTTATTTTCATCACTCTGCCCTTAACACATTTTGTACTGGAAACCCCAAAATGGGTAGTTGGCAAAGCGGATAGTTGGCAAACAGTGCAGGCCCAGATCAGACGCCACATTCCACTGCAAAACGTTCAACCAGTTTCCAAATAGATTTTGAAGAAAACACAACCTAAATTTTGAAATGGACTCCTGCTATATATAAGGAGGAAGATTCCATTTGGAACAAAAAGGGTTAAGGAGCAAAGCTCTTCTTTAGAAGGTTAGGATTTTTTTCACCAGGTACTTTGTTTGCCCACCTCTGATTGAGTTTGAGTTGATATGGCAACCTAGTTGCTTAATTGTGACAGCCTAGCAGAATGCCCTAGATGCATTTTCCTGACAGGGAGTACTGATGTGATTCTGAAGGGAAATAAGTAGTACAACCTTAGGTCAAAAATAAACATTTACTGGCTACTTAAAAAAAAAAAAATTGCCCCCCACCAAGGAGCTTGTGACACATGATGAGCTCTTGTCCCCACTCATTGGTGCTGGGCTGCATCATACTTCTGTGCAGAGCTGAAACCGACCGACCTTCAATACTAGTAAACTGCTTAGAAAGGAAAAGTGATGAGAGTTGGACCATCCCTTAAACCCTAGCTGTTTCTTCATATGGTAGGTCCCTCAAAGTCTCGAAAATGACCTAACTAGTGTTGACAGGAACATTAAACCTCAAATCAAACAAACAAACTTAAAAAAAAATGTTTCAAATTGTTTCTTGCCTGATTCAAGTTGTAGAAAGTGCCAGGGACCAAGATGTACAGTTGTAATTTGGTACTCTGGGAGTTATACTCAGAAATCAACTTGGTGCCAAAATGTTTGAAGGGTCCAAAACCTTCAAACAGTTTATGTGTAGATACATTAATTTTGGTAAGGTCATATTGCAGGATACCTTTGATTCAACCTTTGAAAATGGTGGATCTCAGTAGAAGTTATATTAACCCTTGTCCTGCTGATCAGCCCGGATATGTCTTATTTTTCAAACAATGAAGATCCAGATCAGATGGCTTCTGAAGAAGCCATCTGATCAGGATCTTCATTATTTGTCATTCAGTTTATGAATTTGTTGCAATAATTTGCAACAAGAAATCTGATTGGTTGATAATCAGTGGTGGGTGTTGCATGTTTAAATATCCAGCAGGTCAAGGGTTAACCCTTAGATCCAGATCAGATGGCTTCTGAAGAAGCCAGCTGATCTGGATCTACACTGTTCGGCATTCAGTTTATGAATTTGTAGCAATAAATTACATCAAGTAATTTGATTGGTTGATAGACAGAAATGGGTATGGCTTTAATGAATATTTATAAGATAAGGGTTAAATATTGGTGATTACAGTTATTTGTTAATGTGTCCCAACGTTTAGAGTAATTATGGGGCAGTTAATTAGTATTTATTTGCTAATTAGTGATGGTATTTCTTGGTAGTTGTTTCAGGAGAGAGCACAAGAATGATAATCATTTTTATGGCAGGTGTCAGCTTCTAGACCTATACAACTAGATAAAAGATGAGGTGTCTGTCTTTTGATCTGTACACCTGTACAAAAGTTGAGGTGTTTGCTGATCTACTCACAGGACAAAAGTTAGTTTTTCAGCGCACAAAAGTCAAGATGGCAACATTGAGATCAAAACACATGGACAAAAATTAAAGTGTCCATTACTAGGTCTGCAAATCTGGTGGGTGGATTTGTTTTTGTTTGATTTGAGGTTTAACGTCCCCGTCAACACTGTAAAGGTCATTTTGGAGACGTTGCTTCCAATTTTGTGGGACTTTTACCCGACATTGGGATGAAATGACATCCCAAGCCCTGGTGCCCAATGAAACCAATAGGGTTTATTAGCACAGACGGTCCGCCTTGCACTGCGGTTCCTGGACAGGCTTAGATCCTCTAAGTGGTTTACCAGTACTAGTGTGTGGGCCAGATTCAGCTCTGCGTGGAAGCATCATATATTTCTTCACGCCCCTATGGGCAGCTGGTGGGTGGATGGGGTAGGGGTTCTGATGTCAGCTTCTTGATCTACTCATCTGCCCAGAAATCACAGGGAGAAAGATCTGGACTGTATGCAGCCTGTGGTCAAGTTTTAATGTTCAACTCCTCCAAATATTGGATCACCATGACTGATCTGTGTCGAGGGGTGTTATCATGAAGAATATGAAGACCACACACCCCTGCATGTGGGCACATTGCAACATAGAAATCCACCACAGCAGAAAGTCAGTCAGTCAGACATTGTTTGTAAGATAACCGGGCACTAGAAGCACATAGTGGCTACCCCCAGTTCGCCGACTGGGATTAGTTATTGGTACTGCTCAAGTGTGAATATGGTTCAAGTCTGCTAAAAAAAAACTAGGTCACCAGATCAAATTGCTTTAAAACCTTGTACGACCCCATCCATTGGAGCAAGAAGAAATAGACGGACTGCATGATTTTTTAACCCAGAGCTGAATCCAACCACACACGATACTGGTAAACCGCTTAGAGTAGCTAAGCCTGCCAAAGCAAAGCGGTGCGAGTCAGACTGTCCATGCTTATAAACCCCGGGGACAGGGCTTGAGTTGTCATTTCATCTCAACGTCGGGTAAAAGTCCCACAAAATTGGAAGCTAAGTCTCCAAAATGACCTATACAGTGTTGACGGGGACGTTAAACCTCAAATCAAACAAATTTAAAACCTTGTTCACTCGCTTCAATCTTCATGAAAGTGTTTGTCTTGATGATACCTTGAATATGTCAGATTAAAAACTAGGTCACTAGGTCAAATCACTTTATAAGTTTTAATTTTTATGCATGACACAAATTCCATGAATTTTTGCTTTCACACTTTGGATTTTTTTTGGCGAAGGAATTTCTGATCCTCTGTCATTGTCCCCCAATGTTAGTCGAAGGGGACTATAGTAATGGGTTCATCCATCCGTCTGTCCATCCTTCCATCTGTCCAACTTTCCATCTGTCTGTCATGCCGTCTGTCTGTCCCTTCGACAATCTTGTCTCACAAACTGCTACAGTTTTCAAGGGATTTTGATGAAACTTTTCAGTTATTGTTCCCATGACCTGAAGATGATCATATTTTATTGAGGTCATGCTCGACTGATTTTTTACCGGAGCTATGGCCCTTTGTCGCTTTTAGCCATTTTATCAACACATTCTGCGGCATCTGATCTGGGACTGCACTGCCAAGGTACCCCCTTAGGGGTTTCCCGCCTGCAATGGATTAAAGGCTTTTGTCAAAGACATATAGAATACTCATTTATGTCCTTAGTTAACCCTTTTTGTACCGGAAACCCCTAAAGGGGTAATTGGCAAACAGTGCAGGCCCAGATCAGACGCCGCAGAACACGGCATCTGATCAGGGCCTACACTGTTTGCAAAAAGTTCAGCCATTTTTCAAATAAATTTTGAAGAAAACACAACCTGACACGGTGACACCTCTTAATTTTGACGTGAACTCCTGCTGTATATAAGAAGGGATATTCCATTTGGTACAAAAAGGGTTAAATGAAGCAGTTTTCAGGACTGTTTTCCCAGTCTACGCCAACCCACTGTATGCGGGGAAACCCTAAAGGGGTACCTTGACAAACAGTGTCGGCCCAGATCAGATGCCATAGAACACAGCGTCTGATCAGGGCCTGCACTATTTGCTAACATAATTTTCTGTCAAAAAATACAATAAAAACGAAAAAATAGGCCTGACACCCCTTTATATGACAAATGGACTTGTCCAACATATAGCAATGGAAGAGCCCACTAGTATACAATGGGCTAACCAGCGGAGCAGTCAATGCTTTGATTCTGCTGCTTCACATTGTAGTTTTTTACCTCACCAGAGCCAAAGGCTCACAAGGTGAATTTATAGTATACCAATGGTCCGTTCACACTTTCAAACATCTTCTCAGAAACCACTGGGAGTCAAAGGGAGTCGTACTATATATATTGCATCTATGCCTCACAGGAACTGAAGTTTATATATTTGGTCACGGTCACATGATCAAGATGGGCCACATGATGCCCATCTGAGGTAAAAACCTTTTGAAAAACTTTTTCTCCAGAACCATAAGTGAGATGACCTTGAAACTTGGCAGACAGCAACAGGGACTCGAGCCCTACAAAAGTTAGATAAATGATGACCCTAAGTTGACCTTGACCTATTTTACAACAAGGTCAAATTTGGTCCCTAAGGCATTTGATTGGGAAAAGGGTAAACTAGTGCTAATGTATGCAATACATAGTTTATGAAATAAAAATAGGACTTGTATGAAACTCTATGAATGTCAAAGGTCAAGGTCATTCAATAACTTGGCTCAAGGTCACAAGGATTAAATGACCATCAGGATTTCAAACATCTTCTCAGAAACCACAAGGCTAGTTGAAGTCATATTTTATATAGACCATCTTTGCATCATGGGTAGTTTGTCCTGGTCACATGACCAAGATGGATGCCATGCCCAAATAAGATAAAACCCTTTAAAAATTTTCTTCTTCAGAACTGTATGTCAGATGACCTTGAAACTTGGCAGAGAGCAAAAGGTACTCGAGCCTTACAAAAGTTATGTAAATGATGACCCTTGGTTGACCTTGACCTATTTTATGGCAAGGTCAAATTTGGTCCCTAAGGTGTTTGAATGGGAAAAAGGTAAAATAGTCAATACAATTTTAGTTTATGAGAAGAAAATAGGTCTTAAATGTACCTATATTAATGTCAAAGGTCAAGTTATCAAGTGACCTTGGCTGAAGGTCACAAGGATTGAATCATCATCAGAATTTCAACCATCTCCTCAGAAACCACCAAGCCAATTGAAGTCATATTTTATGTAGAGCACCTTTGCCTCACAAGAACTAAAATTTATATAATCGGTCCAAGATGGCGACCATGCCCATATAAGCTATTAAAATCCTTTAAAAATCTTCTCCTCCAGAGCCATAAGTCAGATGACCTTGAAACTTAGCAGACAGCAAAAGGAGCTTGAGCCCTACACAAGGTAAATAAATGATGATCCTGGATTGACCTTGACCTATTTTATGGCAAGGTCAAATTATTTGTTCCCTTAGGCTTATGTATGGGAAAAAGCTGAGATGGTGCATTTATCCAAAACAATTTTAGTGCATGAATTGAAAATAGGTCTCATATACTACGCATTGCAGAAAGATTTAGCAAATCGATCGATCCTAGCGCAAACTGGATATGTGAAATTGTGCCGTGAGCCATGTGTGAATGAGGGTATTTTTGGACGGAAATTTACAACAGTCTTTATAGTCTGTTTCATAAACGCTACGAGAGCGATCAATAGGAATGCTCAGCAGTTTACGGTCGGTTTCAGATCATGCAGCTCAATCTATTTCTCCAAGTCCCGATGGGCGGGGCCTAAGTATATGAAGTTTAAATCTGAAAATGATTATGGCGATGAATGTGTCAATTTATGTTTTATCAGCTATCTCCAGCTCTAATCCTAACAGCTATGGCCAGAAACCACAAAAGCTCCCTGTTGATATACACGAGCACCAAAAGCTCTGACAAGATCGGCATTATGCGCAGGCTATAATTTGACATGGACCTTTCAAGCAACAACAACTTTATGAATGGATTGTTTGTCAATCGTCCCAAAGTTACTAAGCATTAAAACCGCTTTAGTGCTGAAGTCCATGTGACTATCACTGATTTGCATGACACCCATATAACTTACTTATAGAAAATAATAGCGTTAATTTTATCGCAGTAGGTTATCTATAGAATCTGGTCTGGAAGCATGGGTCGGGCTTGACAAATGTAGACTCAACTCAGACGTCGCAGAACGCGACGTCTTATCAGGGTCACGACTCTTTGCTCACAGTACAGGAATTAAGGATCAGACGACGCAAAAACGCAACGTCTGATCAGGGTCTACATGTTTTGCTTAAAAAACTTGAATTTAAGGGTTAAACAAGCTATTTTAAGTACAGGACTATTTTCCCAGCCTACACTCAGAGACAATCGACCCACCAGTATTCAATGCTTTGATTTTTCATCAGCATGTTGACAAAGTACCATTCAGAAAAGTTTTGAGATTACTTTTGCCAAACACTGTTGCCACACCATCCGGCTGAAAGAGCCAAACCGAAGTTGAAAATCTTAGCAAGTGTTCTAATCTCTCTCTCTCTCTCTCTCTCTCTCTCTCTCTCTCTCTCTCTCTCTCTGTCTCTCTCTCTCTGTCTCTCTCTCTCTCTCTCTCTCTCTCTCTCTCTCTCTCTCTCTCTCAGTTGATGACCTTGCCACATAGTCTTCTGTGAGTGAGTGTTTGAGTTTAACATCTCACCAACAGCGCTAAGGTCATACAGAGTGGGACCTCGGTTTTAAAGACTCATCCGAAAGTCTGACGTAGCCCGGGATCGATCCTGCGACCCCTTGTTTACAAGTAGAGTAGCACAACCACTGCACCACGGAGGCTTCTGTCTTGTTATTAAGAAGACAGTATGTATGACGGTTAGCAGGAGTAGTCTCAGGTGCTATCTTTTGTTCGACAAATTACTGTCATGGCATTGAGCGTAGACGAAAATCAGATTCTCCGTCACTGACACCGAGATTTTGACGATCTGGATTGATTAAACCATAAGCAGTCCTAAGTCCATTGCTTGGTCAAAGCAAGTTGAAAGCTTCAGGTACCTTAACTAGACGTATGGTGAGCTAGTTCACACCCACATTCTGACCATTTCATGGAAGACGAAGACTAGGAGGCTCTCTTGAATTCCTACATTCTGCTATTTATGGCAATTTGCTGCCTTGGTTAAATTGTATAGTAGTTACACAGTTTCACTGACAATTTCGAGATCATAATATGATAATCTTTATGACCTACGTTTCATCTTGCAACAACATATCAATCATGATTATGCGTTAATAGGTCCTTCAGTAAAACATGGTGGAACACTTGAAATTTTATCAGTTATTTTCTTACGTTTAGTTCTAATTAACATATGGCGGGAACTACCCTCTAATCAGAATACTGGTCCGTTGTTATCAAATCACAGGACTAGTTTACATATAGCGGGTGTTTCAATCTATCCGCCGTACCAATGAGCCCATATAAAAGTGTCTTTTGGGCCTCTACACGGACACAAACGCGGAATATTTCTTTAAGCTAGACATCCTCTAACTGTGATGGCATCTAAAATGGTCAAAGAAGATCTCGTTGACATTAAGGTCCACACGGAGTTCAGTGGGGGCACCCGTTGCTCCTTAATTGAAGGAGATATTCGTGGCTTCCTATCAGCAATAAAATAAAACAAAAACCTTATCGGGCATCCAACCAGATCTCCTATTTAAGTGAAAGCCCTGTGAGAAGCAAAGTGGGGCCGAAGTGTCTACGTATATGGGACCGACGTGTCCAGGGGCCGACCCTCCAGGGTTTCAATTTTATGTGGGGCCGAGTTGGTTTTGCGGGCCGAGGTGTCTAGGGGCCGAAGTGCCTAGGGGCCGAGGTGGTTTTAGGGCCGAAGTGTCCTGTTACCAATTGACGCGCCAACGGGGAATTTATACAGCATGACATATACTGAATGTTGCAACTTTTTGCAAGAGGAAATACCTCGTTAAAGTAAGTTTCAGGTTCTGAGAGATTCTTTCCTGGATTTGGAAAACGAATACATAGAACTTACAGAACGTAACTCACAAATTTGTGAGACTAGCAGCTAAATCTTGTGGGAGCACTGATTCATTGAGAATTAATATCAAAGTAACGGAGGATATACTTCGCCAGCTCCTGCCAAGGTAGGTCTTTCTTTAATACTTAAAACCAAGTACAAGAGATGCGAATAGAATACTCTCTCAGGATTATATGTGGGGGGTTAACCAGCGCAGTGCACTTTTTTCGCCCAAAACTGACAACTGCTCTTCTTGAATCAGCGGAATGGAGAGAATGACCGTAGAAAAGATTCCATGATCAATCTCCACGACACCGGCAGGTATTGAACCCGTGTCGTCCTGGTCGCCAGTCAAACGCGCATCCGACTGAGCTACTGAAGCCGGTCGTTAAGCTTTGGCTACTCGATCATGAGTGTAACTTTACCGAATTCAGTGCGACAGATGTGCATTCATATGTGTTGCTAGACCCAAAAAATTATGACAGCAAAATAGATGGGAAGCCTAAATGAGACCGAGTGAGCTAAAATATCTATATGGACCAAATTCCGCTAAAATGCATGCCACATTTTTAACCATTTGCTCTTAGATATTGTTGTTCTGCTTTTACGGACCTTTTAAAATCATTTTTCACATATCGGGGCGATCCTTAATCAGAATCGGGCGAAAACGGGAGTACTCGGAAAACAAATCACCTGACCTTCCGTTGCAGAACTTGGCGTTTCACATGTGATCCGAGTAGGGCTCGAATCACAGAGGTTAGAGAGCCAAAGATTAAGAGTCACTGCCCTTACCCATCAAGCCAAGAAAGGCCCAGTTAATCACTTTGGGCATAGTGTCACTGTTTATATCTGATATCCAGCACAATCTGAAGATGTTAACTCTGTTTACCGCAGTCATAATAACATACTGAAGATTGTCTTTAACTACAGCTCGAAGTTCACTTGTGTGAAGAAGTTATATGATGTACTGAAAACACAATTCAACAGGATTTAATGTGGGCGCGAAAACAGGCGTGAACACGTATTCAGTATCTGCTTGCTCCAACATTACAACCATAATCTGTCCGGCTCGGAAAAGTTCCACAAAATTGTAAGCCACGTCTCCGAAATGACCTACACAGTGTTGAAGGGGATGTTAAACCTAAAAAACAAACAAAACAAACGGTGTATAGCACGGTTATCTATTCTAACCAGGTCCTCTGGATTTAAACACATATTTCCATTATTGTCGAATGAATGCACGGCCTCGTGAAAAAAATCCAAAACTATATCTGTATTGCTTGCCCCACCCACAATATTGGGGGGGGGTGGGGGTGGCACCGGGCTTAATGAAGTAGATGGGCTGCATGATGCTTCCACGCAAAGCTGAAACCGACCGCATACGAGTACTGGAACAGCTTAGACGATCTAAGTCTGTCCAGGCAAAATGATGCGAGTTGGACCGTCCATGCTTGTACACCCTCTTTGTTTCATTGGGCGGCAGGTCTTGAGATGTCATTCCATGTCGGGTAAAAGTCGCACAAAATTGGAAGCAACGTCTCAGAATGACCTACATAGTGTTGACGGGGACGATTAACTTCAAATCAAACAATATTTGCGCACTCCAATAATCAAATTGAGTTTTCTGCCCGAGGAGAAATTCAACAGCAATTCCCCTCTTTCGAGAATGTCCATAATAATGGGTGACAACAAGCGACAGTCCACCCCGCCCATCGGGGCTTGGAGAAAAAAAGGAGCTGCATGATGCTGCCACACAGGGCTGAAACTGGCCACACATGAATACTGGTAAACCGCTTAGAAGAACTAAGCCTGCCCAGGCCAGACCCTCAAATGCATGTAAAGTAGAAGTAAAACAAAGATCAGGAATCGATACAATTAACTTACTCCACCCATCAAAGACACCATAGGGAAAGAAACACAAACATGAATCGACCAGACCATAATGGAAACCTAAACAAAGGAAGGCCATAAGGACAGTTACTTTCCCACAAAATGGCCATATGGCCATCCAAAATAAAAAGACACAAGTGATACACACAGTAAGTAACACACAACAACATAAATAAACCGCCCACAGAAGAACCGCCTTGGAACGGTCAGTGGAAAGATTTCCACGGGGGGGCTTTGGTTTCATTGGGCGACAGGGCTTCAGTTGTCATTTCATCTCAGTGTCGGGTAAATGTTTCACATAATTGGAAGCAACGTCCCCAAAATGACATAGATAGTGTTGACGGGGACGTTAAACCTCAACTCAGTCAGTCAATCAGCCGGAGTTGAAATC
This sequence comes from Lucinisca nassula, assembly GCA_963580285.1. NCBI lineage: Eukaryota > Metazoa > Mollusca > Bivalvia > Lucinida > Lucinidae > Lucinisca > Lucinisca nassula. The sequence continues at coordinate 62,108,254 of OY757025.1, forward strand.
CAATTTCATCAAAATAAGGGCTGATGTTATGGAGAACGTCAATGAAAACTTGCATGAAACGAAACAGACTTTAGATAATCATCGGTGACGCTCTTGCACAAAAATACTTCTGATTGGTTATTATGCTTGAACAGTATGACGCAGTTATAAACAACCTGTGATTACTCGGACCCAATATATTGACAGTTGTAAGGCTGTTTTGCTAAATCTTTTTATGCCCCCGCATCGTATGATGCCGGGGGCATATAGTTTTTCGGTTTTCCGTACGTGCGTCCGTGGGTACGTGCGTACGTGCGTACGGTTTCCGAATGTACGAAAGTGTGTACGTACGTAATCCTGTTAGACTCAGGTTAAGGTTTTTGTACAAGGTAGAACTTGAGCTCATATTTTCCAAACCATACAATAGATTTGGTTTATATTTAGTAAGATGATAGATATAGGTCCAAAGTTTTATTCAGCAATACCCCCACCCATACCCTAGACCTCAAGGTCAAGGTCGTGGACTTTGAAATTTTTAACGTTTAAGACCCAGGTTAAGGTATTTTACCAGGTAGAACTTGAGCTCATATTTTCCAAACCGTGTAATGAATTTGGTTCATATTCGGTATGATGATAGATATAGGACTGAAGTTTTATTCAGCAATACCCCCACCCATACCCATGACCTCAAGGTCAAGGTCATGGACTTGAAATTTTTAATGTTTAAGACCCAGGTTAAGGTATTTGTACCAGGTAGAACTTGAGCTCATATTTTCCTAACCATACAATGGATTTGGTTTATATTTACTATGATGATACATATAGGTCCAATGGCTTATTCAGCAATACCCCCACCCATACCCATGACCTCAAGGTCAAGGTCATAGAATTAGAAAATTTTTAATGTTTAAGACTTTGGTTAAGGTATTTGTACCACCAATTTCAATAAACTTCACACAAATGTTCCTTATAAAAATATCTCGTGCAGGTTCGACTTTTAAGGTCATGGCCTCAAGGTCAAGGTCACAGAGGTTATTTTTAGAAAAACTTTGTCATTGCTCTAGCGCCTACATTTCTTCACTGATTTCAACATAGGTTCACACAAATGTTCCTTATGACAATATCTTGAGCGAGTTCGACTTTCAAGGTCATCACCTCAAGGTCAAGGTCACAGTGGCTATTTTTAGAAAAACTTTGTCTTTGCCCTAGCGCCTACATTTCTTCACCAATTTCAATATAACTTCATACAAATGTTCCTTATGACTATATCTCAAGCTATTTTGACTTTCAAGTTCAAGGTCACTGTGGCTATTTTTAGAAAATTTTTGTTTTCGCTCTAGCGCTTACATTTCTTGACTAATTTCAACATAACTTCACACAAATGTTCCTTATGACAATATCTCTAGCGAGTTCCACTTTCAAGGTCAAGGTCACTGTGGCTATTTTTAGAAAAACTTTGTCACCCCTCTAGCGCTTACATTTCTTCACCGATTTCAAAATAACTTCACACAAATGTTCCTTATGACAATATCTCGAGTGATTTCGACTTTAACGTCAAGGTCACTATTGGTGGAACGCCGAAACTCGCACAGATTGGTATTTGCACCACTTAAAGATTAATGTGCTAAGCGGGGGCATCTGTGTACTTTGGACACATTTCTAGTTGCAATCAATAATAAATGTCAGTGGTCAAGGTCATATTTGATTTTGGTCTAAGGTCACTAGGAGTGAATGTGTCAACATTAAAAAGGACTTCATCTTTGGTTTCATTGGGCGACAGGGCTTCAGTTGTCATTTCATCTCAGTGTCGTGTAAATGTTTCACATAATTGGAAGCAACGTCCCCAAAATGACATAGATAGTGTTGACGGGGACGTTAAACCTCAACTCAGTCAGTCAATCAGCCGGAGTTGAAATCCAATTTCATCAAAATAAGGGCTGATGTTATGGAGAACGTCAATGAAAACTTGCATGAAACGAAACAGACTTTAGATAATCATCGGTGACGCTCTTGCACAAAAATACTTCTGATTGGTTATTATGCTTGAACAGTATGACGCAGTTATAAACAACCTGTGATTACGCGGACCCAATATATTGACAGTTGTAAGGCTGTTTTGCTAAATCTTTTTGCAATCAATAATAAATGTCAGTGGTCAAGGTCATATTTGATTTTGGTCTAAGGTCACTAGGAGTGAATGTGTCAACATTAAAAAGGACTTCATCTGATAATGCTTGGCCAATTTCTATTAAATTTGATGTGCAGCTTTCCGAGAAGTGGGGAACTAAAGTTTTGTTTAAATGGTCCAGTCATTGAAGAAATATATGGGCTGCATGATGCTTCCACGCAGAGCTGAATCTGTCCCGCACACTGGTAATATCCTGTAGTGCCACTGGGCCAATTGTATCAGTGACACAGGTGAGTGATCATTGCCCTTGTACTACTTGTTTTTGTGTTTTTTTATACCCGCTTTTTTGAAGATAAATCAGGTATATTGTTTTCGTACCAGAGTTGAGTGTGCGTCAGTCCGTCTGTCTGTCCGTTTGTCACGTTTCTTGTAAATGGATCTCCTCTGCAACCACTGAAGTTACACTTTTGAAACTTTGCAAGTGGATAGTACATGGTATGTAGATGGCAGTGTGCTACTTTTTTGTGACCTTGACCCCAACATGGCCCCAGGGTCGTAGGTCAAAAAGTAGGACTTTATCATATCTTCTAAACTGTTGGGATTGCACTTCCGAAACTTGATTAGTGGATAGCCCTTGGAAGTTAGAACATATTGGAATACTTTTCGTGAGACCTTGACCCCAACATGGCCCCAGGGTCAATGGTCAAAAAGTAGGACTTTATCATATCTTCTAAACTGTTGGGATTGCACTTCCAAAACTTGATTAGTGGATAGCCCTTGGAATGTAGAACATATTGGATTACTTTTTGTGTGACCTTGACCCCAACATGGCCCCAAGGTCAAAGGTCAGAATAGAAAAAGCGGGTATTTGCCATTGTATACCATCGACTGCGCGATCTATTTTTTTTTTTTCCTTTCAGCATCATTTGGTACCCCTCCATACTCATCTAATTGATAACATGTTCATTATGCCAGAAATCTTATTATTGATGACAGCAGGGATCTTTTAAGAGAATTTAAGATGTAGCCTATATCCTTGATAAAACCTAATGTTTTACAAAGAAGCCTTTTATCCCTGATAAATGCTAATGTTTTGCAAACAATCTGAAAATAGAAAATTCATGACTGTACTACTCTGTTGCATGTCTGAGATAATACGTAAAAAAAAATAACAGTGACGTTTATGTAGGGTTCGTACAGAAGTGACTTCAGCAGTATGCTAACAAAGCTTTGACTGTTGGGGCATAAAATTAACTCCATAAAAGAGTTAACAAATCCATGTAATCATCACGAAAACACACCTAAATAATTTTGACCCTTTTACTTTTATACAGTAAAACTTGGGTTTACAGGGTATACATTATTATTATTATTATTTCTGCTCAAAATCATAGATTGTGGGTACTTGTTAAAGCTACATCACTGAGTACTGAGGTACCCAAAATCTATGTTTCAAGCAGATACATGAAAAATATCAGAATTTTTATCTGAAAATGCTCATTTTTAGCTCACCTGAGCACAAAGTGCTCAAGGTGAGCTATTGTGATCGGTCTTTGTCTGTCCGCCGTCGTCAGTGTGTGCGTGCATGTGTGGGTCCGTCTGTCAACTTTTGCTTTAAACAACTTCTTCTCAAAAACTGCTGGACAGGTTTTGAAATAATTTCACAGGAAGGTTCCTTGGGTGACCCTCTACCAAAATTACACAAATCGTTCTGCTTGGGTGAACAAGATGGCCCCCAGAGCTAAAAATAGAAAAACCTTTAAACAACTTTTTCTCCTTAACAAGTGAATGGATTTCGAAATAATTTCACAGGAATGTTCCTTGGGTGACCCACTACCAAAAATGCTCAAACCATTATGCTCAGATGAATAAGATGGCCACCAGAGCTAAAAATAGAAAAACCTTTAAATGACTTCTTCTTAACTAGTGCATGGATTTTGAAATAATTTCTCAAAAACTGCTGGACAGGTTTTGAAATAATTTCACAGGAAGGTTCCTTGGGTGACCCTCTACCAAAATTGCTCAAACCATTCCGCTCGGATGAACAAGATGGCCGCCAGAGCTAAAAATAGAAAACCTTCAAATGACTTCTTCTCCTTAACCAGTGAATGGATTTTAAAATAATTTCACAGGAATGTTTCTAAGGTGACCTTGCTCATACCAAAATTGCTTAAAGCATTTTGCTCGGATGAACAAGATGGCCGCCAGAGCTAAAAATAGAAAACCTTTAAATCACCTCTTCTCCTTAACCAGTCGATGGATTTCACAATAATTTTACAGGAATGTTCCTGGGATGGCCCTGAACCAAAATTGCTCAAAATGTCCCGCTAAGATGAATAAGATGGCCACCAGAGCTAAAAATAGAAAAATCTTTAAAAGACTTCTCTTCCTTAACTAGTGCATGGATTTTGAAATAATTTCACAGGAAGGTTCCTTGGGTGACCCTCTACCAAAATTGCTCAAACCATTCCGCTTGGATGAACAAGATGGCCACCAGAGCCAAAAATAGAAAAAACCTTTAAACAACTTCTTCTCCTTAACCAGTGAATGGATTTCGAAATAATTTCACAGGAATGTTCCTTGAGTGACCCACTACCAAAAATGCTCAAACCATTATGCTCAGATGAATAAGATGGCCACCAGAGCTAAAAATAGAAAAACCTTTAAATGACTTCTCCTTAACTAGTGCATGGATTTTGAAATAATTTCTCAAAAACTGCTGGACAGGTTTTGAAATAATTTCACAGGAAGGTTCCTTGGGTGACCCTCTACCAAAATTGCTCAAACCATTCCGGTGGATGAACAAGATGGCCGCCAGAGCTAAAAATAGAAAACCTTCAAATGACTTCTTCTCCTTAACCAGTGAATGGATTTTAAAATAATTTCACAGGAATGTTTCTAAGGTGACCTAGCTCATACCAGAATTGCTTAAAGCATTTTGCTCGGATGAACAAGATGGCCGCCAGAGCTAAAAATAGAAAACCTTTAAATCACCTCTTCTCCTTAACCAGTCGATGGATTTCACAATAATTTTACAGGAATGTTCCTGGGATGACCCTGAACCAAAATTTCTCAAAATGTCCTGCTAAGATGAATAAGATGGCCACCAGAGCTAAAAATAGAAAAATCTTTAAAAGACTTCTCTTCCTTAACTAGTGCATGGATTTTGAAATAATTTCACAGGAAGGTTCCTTGGGTGACCCTCTACCAAAATTGCTCAAACCATTCCGCCTGGATGAACAAGATGGCCACCAGAGCCAAAAATAGAAAAAACCTTTAAACGACTTCTTCTCCTTAACCAGTGAATGGATTTTAAAATAATTTCACAGGAATGTTTCTACATTGACCTAGCTCATACCAAAATTGCTCAAAGCGTTATGCTTGGATGAACAAGATGGTCGCCAGAGCTAAAAATAGAAAAACCTTTAAATCACCTCTTCTCCTTAACCAGTGGATGGATTTCACAATAATTTTAATACAGGAATGTTCCTGGGATGACCCTGAACCAAAATTGCTCAAAATGTACCGCTCAAATGAACAAGATGGCCACCAGAGCTAAAAAAAGAAAATTCTTTAAAAGACTTCTCTTCCTTAATATTGAATGGATTTTGAAATAACTGCACAAGAATGTTCCTTGGGTGGCCCTCTACAAAAATTGATCAAACTGCTCTGCTCTGATGAACAAGATGGCGACCATGGCTAAAAATAGAAAAAACTTGAAACGACTTATGCTCCTTAACCGGTGGATGGATTTCAATATAATTTCACAGGAATGTTCCTTGAGTGACCCTCTACCAACCGCTTGGATGAACAAGATGGCCACCGGAGATAAAAATAGAAAAACCTTTAAAAGACTTCTCCGCCTTCACCAGTGGATGGATTTCCTAATAATTTCGCAGGAATGTTCCTTGGGTGACCCTCTAACAAAATTGCTCAAACCATTTCGCTCTGATGAACAAGATGGCCACCAGTGCTAAAAATAAAAAAAACACCTTCAAATGACATCTGCTCCTTAACCAGTGGATGGATTTTGAAATAATTTCACAGGAATGTTTCTAAGGTGACCTAGCTCATACCAAAATTGCTCAAAGCGTTCTGCTTGGATGACCAAGATGGCCTCCAGAGCTAAAAAAAGAAAAAAAAACCTTTAAATGACTTCTCCTTAACTTGAGGATGGATTTCAAAATAATTCCACAGGAATGTTTCTTGGGTGACCCTCTATTAAAATTGTTCAAACAATTTCTGCTGGGATGAAAAAGGTGGTCGCTAGAGCTAATAATAGAGAAAATTTTAAATAACTTCTCCTGCTTAACCAGTTAATGGATTTTGAATTAATTTCAGTACGATAACACACCTGTGTGACATAGTGCATTTTTCAGATCTCCAAAATGGCCTTTTTTCTGATGAAAATCTGTGATATTTTTCTTATCTGTGAGTGCTCAAAACACAGGTTGTGGGTGCTCGTTAGAACTTCCTCATTGAGGCGGTTCTAATGAGTACCCACAACCCATGTCTTGGAGTAGAAATAAGAAAAATAATGTATACCCCCATTATATATTAAACCCCAGTTTTCTCTATATGAAGTGGGGTTTAGGGGGTCTTTATTTCACAGACTTGTTCACATGATGTCATAGGAATGTTCCTTGGATGACCCTCTTCCAGAATTACTCAACCCATTGTGCTTGGATGAACAAGATGGCTAACTCCTTGGGTCAACCAAAATTGCTCAAACCCTCTACTCCACCATATATTACCTACAATTTCATTTGTACATGTTGATCAGGTGAGCGATCTAGGGCCATCATGGCCCTCTTGTTTTGTGTAAAAGTTTCAATATACAGGTATATGTAAACAAATTTGTTAAAAATTCAAGAGAATTACTGCAAGTCCTCGAGGTGTCCAAATCGTTTTGAATTTTTATGGTAATTATCAGACAGCATTAATTTTGGGGTTCTAATTATTAAAATACTTATTTCTTAACACTAAAAATGCTAAGAAAAACTGTCTGCTTATGTTGTCTGCTGAATTTTTTTGCAAACTTTTTAAAAATATTTTTGCACACAGGCAAACAGTGTTGGCCCAGATCAGACTGCTCCTACAGTTTGTTTGCAGAAAAAATTACTTCTAAGGTAACTGGCAGACAGCAAAGCAGACGACAATTGTCATGATTGGCATTTTATGGGTTAACCCTTAAAATGCCAAGAAAAACTGCTTCTGAAAATGTCATCTGGTTATGTCTTCTGATGCATCATCTTGCAAACATTTTAGCATATTTTTGCATACAGGCTAACAGTGTGGACCCTGATCAGACTGATTAGGAGCAGTCTGATCTGTTCCGCACTGTTTGCAACAATGACTTCTAAAGAAACCAGCTTTCTGGCTAAAGAATGTGCACTGTACTGGTTAACCACTTACGTATAAGCCTGCCCAGGAAAAGTGTGGATAGGTAAAACCTGCTCAAAAATGACCTAAAATATCATTGACTGCGATGTTAAACTCAAAGAAAGAAACAAGCAGACAACAAAGCCGGCCACAGTTGTTGTGATTGGCATCTTATGCGTTAACCCTTAACCTGCTGTTCATGACAAGCCCTACTTTTGCAAACAGTGTAGATCCTGATCAGATGGCTTCTGAAGAAGCCATCTGATCAGGATCTTCACTGTTTGTCATGCAGTTTGTGAATTGAACCACAGTTAAACCTGTTGTAGTGGCCACCTCTATTAAGCAAGCAACCTGTCTTATGATTCCCAAAAACGAAAAATGCATTAAAATTCACCTGTATAAAGCAAGCACCCATCTTAAGCAAGCATATTTTTGTTATCCCTTAGGTGCTTGGGTTGGACTATTAATACATCAAATCAAGTAATTTAATTGATTGGTTGATTTTTAGAAATGGGTGTGGCTAAATTAATTTATTCTGTTGAATAGGTTTTAATCAGAACTTTCTGAAAGCAGAGGAATCAACTTCCGAAATGCAGGGATGAAAGGGTAAGGTACAATAAATAATCATTAGTCACTACCTAGATTGGCAGTTGTGAGTATTGTGAGTATATGGACCATGCAAAATTCAGAATCCCTATTTCTGAAAGCAGAAGAGTCAACTTTGGAAATGCAGGGGTGAAAGGGTGAGGATGGTTTTTGAAAGTTGATACTTGGTATCAAGTTTCTATGTCATCGCATTTCTACTTCCGGTACTGGACCGCGTTACTACACTTCCGCTGTTCGTTCGCTGCATAAAATAGTCCAAATTAAGCACTTGCCTCATTTCCTTTTCCAGCGCATTGATTTCTTAACATTTGCGCTGACGGCGGACTTGATTCCACAGGTGTTCCTTCCCTTTCACCCCTCAGTTGCCGAACTGGAGTTTTCCAGCTTTGATACTCGGTGTATCCTTTTATATCAAGGCAGACTTGATGCCACAGGTGTTCCTTCCCTTTCACCCCTCGGTTTCTGGACTGGACATTAGCCCATATATAACTAGCGTCACTTTTTCTGGCATGTAAGTATTGTAGGCCCAGATCAGACGCAGCACAACTTGGCGTCTGATCCGAGTCTGCATTGATTGCTAAACCTACCTTTAAAAAAACAAATCTGACAATCCTGTTCCGAACTTATTTGTTGGAAGATTCCATTGTCATATATTGGTTAAGCAAATTCAGAAGCCACTGATCAGACACCTCATTCTGTGATCTCGAATCAGAAACCTTCAGTGTTATAAAAGGAAGCTGTGCATTTTTGGGTGCATAAATTATGCACTCGTTTTATAGACACTTGGGAAGACGAATCTAAGTCGAATCGTCTCCACTGTTTAAAATGTAGAAATAAAAGGGCCCTGCTGTAACGCCTCCGAAAGCAATGTACACTTCATTTTTGGAGACCCATGACTCGCCGAAAGAAAGCAATAGGGTTTAAAGTTCACTCCCGTCCAGTGCTCCAGATAAACAGCGTATTTGCGTAAAAACTCAATTAAACAAAGTGCTGAGAGAACTAGTGGATCGATCGTCTCTGAATGTAAGTTTGGAGAATAGTCATGAACTGAGAATCAGACTGTTCATTTAAGCAGGTACATTAGATCTGATCGGACTCTGCATTATGTGGCGTCTGATTATGAAGGTTCTGTTTGCCAATGGCCAAATGCACGAGCACAGTCCTACCGCCCCCGCCAATCAGGGCTTGAAGAAATAGACGGACTGCAAGATACTTCCACGCCGAGCTGAAATCGACCGCACATGAGTACTGGTAAAACGCTTAGAGGATCTAAGCCTGCCCAGGCAAAGTGGTGCGAATCCATGACACAGGCCTATTTGGTTTCATTGCGCGACAGGCTTGATAATTATGTCATTTCATTTTAGTGTTGGGTAAAAGTCTCACAAAATTGGAAGCAACGTCTCTAAATGACCTAGTCAGCGTTGACGGGGATGTTAAACCTCAAAACAAGTAAACAAACATACAAACAAATAAACAAGCACAGTCCAGAATTTTCTTCTGACGTTCCGCTCTGACATCTTAGGGGTGCTATCAATCACCAATAACTGGATTTTGTTCAGGGTCGGCGCCAGTCAGATGGTCAGTGATTGTCACGAGGACAATAATAAGCAACAGGAATTGTTTTCTTAGTCGAACCTGGTTAAACTCCTTTTTCAACCTTGTCAAAAAGATACTTAGAGAACTGTTTAATCTACCACTACCATTTTATCATGGTGAATATACCTCATAAATCAACTTTCCTCAGTACTTTCAGTACTTTGATTCTGTGAAGAATGCTGATAGTTTATAAGAAGCCAGCATGCTGCCAATGGTGATGTTATCACAGTAATAACAATGAACATCAGGGCTCCAGCCAGAGACAGTTATATTTCTTCCTGTTCTTCAAGACCATACAAACTAATTCTTGGGTTGTACAATTTTTGTTTTGTTTGATTTGAGGTTTAACATCCCCGTCAGCACTGTAAAGGTCATTTTGGAGACGTTGCTTCCAATTTTGTGGGACTTTTATCCAATATTGAGATGAAATGACATCTCAAGCTCTTTCACCCAATGAAACCAAATGGGTTAATAAGCATGGACGGTCTGACTCGCACCGCTTTGCCTTGGCAGGCATATATTCTCTAAGCGATTTACCAGTACTCGTGTGCAGTCGGATTTCAGCTCTGCGTGGAAGCAACATGCAGCCCATCTATTTCTTCAAGGGGGCCATTTGGTTGTACAATAAATAATCATTAGTCACTACCTTCTGCTGATTCCAGATGGGCAGTTATGAGTATATGGACCATGCCCAGAAAAAGTGTGGTGAGGTACACCGACGGTTTCAATATAACCAAAATGGGTTGTTAAGTACCGGAAACCCCAAAACAGGTACCCGGGCAAACAGTGCAGGCCCAGATCATTCTGCGGCGTCTGATCAGGGCCTCCACTGTTTGCTAAAAGTTCAGTCATTTTCCAAAGGCGAACATTTTCGTCTGAAAAAAAAAATGCTAGTTCTGGAGATATGAAAAAACGCCAGTTTAGCTTTGGGATGTTATCGTAATGAACAAACTTTATAACACTATTGTTGGGGTCTAAACTCCAAAAGCAGGAATTGTGTTAGTTAAACGGCCAGGTAATGCCAAACAACTCAACCTGGCACTCCTTAATTTTGAATTTGCTGAATATATTACGACGGGAGATTTCATTCAGTTGAGCCATTTTGTACTGGAAACCCCAAAACGGCTACCCTGGCAAATAGTGCAGGCCCAGATCAGATGCAACAGAACGTGGCATCTGATCAGGACCTACACTATTTGCAAAAAGTTCAGCTATTTCTGAATAAATTTTAAAGGAACACAACCTGTCACCCATAAATTTCGAAATGGACTCCTGCCATATATAAGGAGGAAGATTCCATTTGGTACAAAAAAGGTTAAAAATAGGTTAAAGGATAGATTTCCTCTTGTTAGAAACATACCATTTTTACCATATGTATTCAGACAGACAGGCAGGGCTAGAAAATTGTTAAAAATTTCACTCTTCTCACGGCAAAGGACATGACTAGATTTTTGTTAATTACATTGGCACTAGACAAAACTTTTACTCATCCTCCAAAGATTTTACTCGTCATGGCGAGCGATAAAATACGCATAACTTATAAATCAGTCTCTGACATCTGTGTCAGTGAGTCAACTCTTTGGCTGAGTGGTTAGAGCATTGGACTTTCACTCAAGTGGCCCATGTTCCAATTCCATAGTAGGCAGGGATTTTTCAGCTATGCTAAAACTCTTATGTGGTAAGGCAATGAAACATTTTGAGTGGCTTGGCCTTAGTTTACTTCCTAGTAATGATAAAGCCTCTGAGATTGTGATCTCCAGAGAGTTGTATAGCTTTGGGAATTATAAAGTTGGGAGCCAGGAGTCTACTCAGTAATGTTATCTGCCATCATGACTCTTCACAATTAATTTTCTCCAAGATAGTTGTATTTTATCCCTGAGACATGCAATGGCAAAACTTCCAAAAATACCATGTACAAACATTAAAGATCCAGAGAATTAACCAACAGCAGAAAATGTTTCCAGTTAATAAAATCTCAGTGTTACTGCACATTGCAATATAACCTGTCATAGTGGCCGCCTCTGTTAAACAAGCACCTGTTTTAAGCCAGCTTGCATTCAGTTCCTGAAATGTTACCACATGTTAAGCAAGCATCTGTCAACAGCAAGCACATTTTGAATATTCTGAAGGTACTTGCTTTATACAGGTATAGTAGTCACTGATAAGATTGGCAGGGTGGAGCTGTTTAGGTGTTGTTAATATATGTCAAATTCGCTGAGTCCTCAAGAAGATTTTTGCAATCGGACCAAACAGCCAAAAAAAAAAACACAGCTTTGTGTTACAGTTGAATTTACATAATCGGGTGACTTGGTTTACCTTTTTGTTGATAGAATATTCCAAAGGCATATGCAAGCGACATCTCCGCCCTGTCAATCTTATCTGAGACTACTATTCTAAGGACTGTATATTCCACCAGCTCAGAAAACTCCGCGAACCAAGGTTGCTAAAATAACTAAATGGCATTTTAACCCTTATCTTGCTGTTCACGACAACCCCTATCTTTTCAAACAGTGTAGATCCAGATCAGATGGCTTCTGAAAAAGCCATCTGATCAGGATCTTCACTGTTTGGCATTCAGTTTATGAAATTTGTAGGAATAAATTACATCAAGTAATTTGATTGGTTGATAGACAGAAATGGGTGTGGCTTAAATGAACATTCAGCAAGATAAGGGTTAAGTGACAGACTCAGTCTCTTGCTCAGTGAAGTCTGTGGCCTAGTTTATTACTAAGAAGGACAAAGCATGCGGAGGAAATGGGTGGTTAGTTAACTGATTGGCTCAGTATGGTCTTAATGACATTGACTGGGCCTTTAGACTCCAAAACAGAGAAATAAAATACAATCCCCTGACAGGTAGTCTTGGATTTTGCTCTCTTCCTTGCAATAAATAGCAGATAATAATCAAGGGACTGAATTTGAGCATGAAATTGTCCTGCTGATAAATATTGAAATTCCAGCATTTTTGGGGATTTTTAACCCTTATCTTGCTGAATATTCATTTAAGCCACACCCATTTCTGTATCAACAAATCAAATTACTTGATGTAATTTATTGATACAAATTCATAAACTGAATGCCAAACAGTGTAAATCCTGATCAGATGACTTCTTCAGAAGCCATCTGATTAAACAGTGTAGATCCTGATCAGATGGCTTCTTCAGAAGCCATCTGATCTGGATCTACACTGTTTGCAAAGATAGGGGTTGTCGTGAACAGCAAGATAAGGGTTAATATTTATTAGCGACCACTTATAATTCTGTTGACTTGAACAGAAAAAATACCTTATTTATTGCTATTTTATTATCAGTGAGTAATTTAAATTTCATGCTCTGTGGAGTTGAGCATATTTATGTAAGATATGAATGTATGGAAGTTGTTAGTAATTTTACAGTTCACAGTATATGGCAATAGTCAGTATATGGCTGTCAGTAGAAGGTATTTGACAATATATGGCTGTCAGTATATGGCAATTTTCTGTATATGGCTGTCAGTATATGACAGCTGTCAGTATAATGGCAGTTGTCAGTGCATGGAAGTTGTCAGCATATCGCCGTCAGTATATGGCTGTTTTCAATATATGGCTGTCAGTATATGGCAGTGGTCAGTGTATGGAAGTTGTCAGTACACTGCAACCTCGTTATAGCGCTGATCGTTTAAGCGCGGAAATCAGTATAACGCGGGTGTTCCATGGCTCCCGTTTTTTTCCATAATTTAAGGCAAAAAAACACTTTTTGCCCCATGAATTATGGTAAAAACTATTGTGTATTGGTTTCAAACCTGTGAAAAAAAAGCGGTAATAATTTCAGTCAATCAAGTGGATTAACAGTCCACTGCACTAAATCTACCTGTTTAGCGTCTGCAAGTGACAATTACAAAGGGATTAATTGAGACAAACTGGTACAAATACCTTGATTACCTAGTTTTCACACCTTACCACACAGTTAATTGCCGTCTTATCAATAAGCCATAGGCGAGTATGCACAGTTTAATAGTATTGACAACTTGAGTAAATAAGCGAGAATACAGGCATTGTCTTGGCTGATGGTATTTCGACTGCCGAGTTCGGCGGAAAAATGGGAAAAAAATGACCATTTTCAAAACTGGCGGACAAAAGCAAAAAAATGGAGCGGCAGACCAACAGCGTTATAATGATTTCCCCCCAACAAACGGCCCCATGGTTTTACCACATGCAGATGCACAGATGAAAACAGCGTCTGCATTGCTCTGTTTTGGCGCGAAAAATGATAAAAAAAATTTGCCCAGCGGTCACCTTACCTGTGTTTTTTGTGACCTGTCATTGCTTAACCTTGAAAGTAAGTCAGTGCACTAAACGTCACGGCCAAATCTCCAATACACAATAGTGCAGATAAAAAAAACAATAATACACATTAGCAGTGTCATTCATATGGACCGTTACACACTTACGGTGAATAGGGGATTATGATTCATATGTCTGACAAGGACAATAAATGGGATTAAAAAGATAAACAACCAGTAATATTAGAACACTTTTTATTGATCTTTCTTTTTTCAAAAACTAATACACTGAAATTAACATTTTGAAATTTCATACTGTTGGTGGGTGGGGTACACATTGCTCGACGACGATATGACGTTTGTCGGTGCCCCCAAATTTATAACGCGGTGATCACCACTAACGCGGTTGGGGTTCTTGGACCCCACCAACCGCGTTATAACGAGGTTGCAGTGTATATGGGTGTCAGTATATGGCTGTTTTCAGTATGTGGCTATCAGTATATGGCTCGTGCGCTCTTGTCACTATATGGCTCTTGCACTCTTGTTGGTATATGGCTCTTGTCAGTATATGGCTCATGTCAGTATATGGCTCATGTCAGTATATGGCTCTTGTTAGTATATGGCTCTTGTTAGTAGATAGCTGTCGCTAGTATATGGCTGTCAGTATATGGTAGTTGTCAGGATGTGGCTGTAGGTATATGGCAGTTGTCATTTTTGGCTGTCAGTATATGGTTGTCAGTATGTGGCAGTCATCAGTATATGGCATTTGTGAGTATACTACTGGAGAAAGAATGCACACTGTAATGGTTTCTTAGCCTGCCCAGAAAACTTACATTCTCAACATGACCTAAATAGTGTTGACTGGACTGTTAAACTAAAGTACAAACATGACAAAAATATGGCACTTTTTGCCTATACATACAGCCCATCTTTTCCGACTTAATTTTTAGTCAGCTATAAGACAACATGTGAGACGAGGAAAGACTGATCAGCCAGTGCATATGTGCAGACTGATCTGAGTCTTTGCTGTTCACATGAGCCTTCTTCAGATGCTTGCACACAGACATGCTTTTAGCAGGCTCCTAGCTGACTGCTCTAAGTACTGCTGTCATACATGTCTTTTTGTAAAATTTGCTGTGTTGGCCCATGGCTGTTGATTGATAATGATGTGGACATAGAGGAACCAGAACTTCAGTTGATCTTACAATTTAAGTATGTCTTGGCTCTTCTTTTGTTGTCTGTGGAGCTCAGTGTGGAGCCACTATGAAGTGGCATAGTGTAAAGCCTGGTCTGCAATAAAATGGAATTCCTTCTTTTTAATGGGCGATCACTTCAACAATTAACCCTTGTCCTGCTGAATATTTTTATATGCCACACCCACTACCGATTATCAACCAACCGGATTGCTTGATGCAAATTATTGCAACAAATTCATAATCTGAATGGCAAACAATGTAGATCCTGATCAGATGGCTTCGTCTGAAGCCATCTGATCTGGATCTACATTGTTTCAAAGATAAGGCATATCCGGGATTAGCAGGACAAGTGTTAAGCTGGCTTCCACCCATCCTGGCTTGGAGAAATAGATTGGACTACATGGTGCATCCAAACAGACCTGAAACTGATCACAGGAGTACTGGTAAACCACTTAGAAGATCTAAGCCTGCCCTAGCAAAGTGATGTGAGTCAGACCGGCCAATGCACTTAAGCCTTTTGCTTTTATTGGGTGGCATGGCTTGAGATGTTATTGGACGGCATGTTATTTCATCTCAATGTAACGGGTGACAGTCCCACATGATTGGAAGCAATGTCTCCAAAATGACCTATATAGTGTAGACGGGGATGTCAAACCTCAATTCAAACAAACAAATCACTTTAACTCTTATCTTGCTGTTCACGACAACCCCTATCTTTGGAAACAGTGTAGATCCAGATCAGATGGCTTCTGAAGAAGCCATCTGATCAGGATCTACACTGTTTGGCATTTAGTTTATGAATTTGTAGCAATAAATTACATCAAGTAATTTGATTGGTTGATAGACAGAAATGGCTGTGGCTTAATATTCAGCAAGATAAGTGTGTGTGTGTGTGAATTCGGGTTTAACGGCGCTTTCAACAATTTTTCAGTCATATCACGACGGTGTCTGGTTGCGACAGGGAGCTCAGTGCTCACGTTTATAGTGCTGCCTCACTGAAGTATCATGTCCCAGACACATTACATGATACCACACCCAGTCACATTATCCTGACACTGGATCGACCAGTCCTAGCTCTACCCCGTAAATCTGAGTGCCAAGCGAGGAGCAGCTAGTACCATTTTTAACGACTTTGGTATGTCGCGGCCCGGGATCGAACCCGAGACCTCCCGTTCCCCAGAGCGGACACTCTACCAACTGAGCTAT
Source organism: Lucinisca nassula (assembly GCA_963580285.1). Lineage (NCBI taxonomy): Eukaryota > Metazoa > Mollusca > Bivalvia > Lucinida > Lucinidae > Lucinisca > Lucinisca nassula. The sequence goes on from OY757025.1 coordinate 62,124,604, forward strand.
CGGGGCCGGTCAGCAAGATAAGGGTTAACAAATCCATGTAATGAGCACCCTTGAAAATCACATTTTATACAGAGGAAATCAGGTTGATGATAGGTTTTAGTGTTTGTACTTGTTGTAATGTATAATAGTTACCCCTCATAAAAGGGGGTTGGGAGTGGGGGGGGGGGGGGGGGGGGGGGGGGGCTACTCTAAAGGTAAGAATTTGTTCTTAAGCGGCATATTCTTTTCTTTAAGAGTATACCCCTGTTTTGAAAGGAGAGACAAAAATGCTTATGAATGAATTGTGTATCTGCTTCCTTAAATTGCAGTTAAATGCATATACAATAATATTCCTATATTAAGACCACCTTTGGGACTGTTCAAAGTGGTATTAAGACCACCTTTTGGACTGTTCAGAAGTGGTATTAAGACCACCTTCCAGGGAATATTAGGAGACACTTGGGGTAGAAAACAGAAGGATAACTGAAGCCTTCTCAAGTCTTTTAAAAGCAGAATTAGTCTCTAATAGCGGAATTTTACTGTTTATAAAAAAAGCACATAAGCTGCCATTTTTCATTTCATACATTGTAACAGTTGTGCTGAATACCAAATTGTCTGTGTAAAAAGCTTATGTTTTCCATCAAAAATTAAGATTCCAATTGAATGTGGAGTTGTTTTAAGGAAATTTCAATATTGATTTATATTAAAATGTTTTGACATAAACCATATGACTGCATTCACAGAAACAAACATTTTTTGATAATATCTTTAATTTTAAGAACTTTTGAGAGCTGTAGACTCTAGGGATGTTTTATGGCTTCTGTGGAAGATAAATGAAATTGTTTTTGATGAACTATCATAGCATATGGATGCAGAAACTCTTGTGAAAATTTTACCAGTTCGGTTTGATGTATCTGTAAGGACATTATATAGTTATTTAACCCTTTTTGGACCGGAAACCCCTAAATGGGTAGTTGGCAAACAGTGCAGGCCCAGATCAGATGCCGCAGAACGCGGCATCTGATCAGGGCATACTAATAACTGTTTGCAAAAAGAACAAGAATTCCGCCGAAGGCTATGTCGCGCCTGTGGGGGCGCAAAGTCAGTGAACCATGACATCTAGGCCAAGGTCAAACATAGATGCTTGCATAAAAGTTGCCATTCTTAAATGCAAGATTGTACTAAGTAAAATGTAGGTCAAGATCAAATATGGATGCTTGCATTTAAGTTTCCATCTCCAGATACAAGTTTGTACCAAGTATCAGTAATGAAGCTCTTATAAACCTTGAGAAATTAACTTGAACATTTTGGTGAACGCTAGGGTGGTCGCAATAATTTACAAAGTCAGTGAACCATGAAATTTAGGTCAAGGTCAAATATGGATGCTTGCATTTAAGTTGCAATCCACAGATTCAAGTTTGTACCAGATATCATTAATGGAGCTCTTATAGTTCTTGAGAAATAAACTTGACCATCAGGATGAACGCAAGGGTGGTCGCAATATTTTACAAAGTCAGTGAACCATAAAATGTAGGTCAAGGTCAAATAGGGATGCATGCCTTTAAGTTTCCAGCTCCAGATACAAGTTTGTACCAAGTATCATTAATGAAGCTCTTATAGTTCTTGAGAAATAAACTTGAACCTAAGGGTGAATGCTAGGGTGGTCGCAATATTTTACAAAGTCAGTGAACCATAAAATGTTGGTCAAGGTCAAATATTGATGCTTGCATTTAAGTTGCCAGCCCCAGATAAAAGTGTGTACCAAGTATCATTAATGAAGCTCTTATAGTTCTTGAGAAATAAACTTGAACCTTAGGGTGAATGCTAGGGTGGTCGCAAATGTTGACGCCTTGACAAACGGACGAACGAACTGACGGAAAACCGGGCGCCTAAATCGCGCCATGCTAATAGCAGGCTCAACAGAATCCATCCTCCAAACAAATTTTTTGAGGAAAACCCCACCTTTGAAATGGACTCCTGCTATATATAAGGTTTGGTTACAGGTAAAACTAACATGATAGGCATTAGTTAACCCATTTTTGTCGCGCCTGCTATTAGCATGGCGCAATATAGGCGCCCGGTTTTCTGTCCGTTCGTTTGTGCGTTCGTCCGTCCATTTGTCAAGGCGTCAACATTTGCAACCACCCTAGTGTTCACCCTAATGGTCAAGTTTAAATATTTCTCTAAGAACTATAAGAGCTTCATTAATGATATTTGGTACAAACTTGTATCAAGGGATGGCAACTTAATGCAAGCATCCCTATTTGACCTTGACCAACATTTTATGGTTCACTGACTTTGTAAAATATTGCGACCACCCTGGCTTTCACCCTAATGGTCAAGTTTATTTCTCAAGAACTAGGAGAGCTTCATTAATGATACTTGGTACAAACTTGTATCTCGGGATGGCAACTTAAATGCAAGCATCCATATTTGACCTTGACCTAAATTTCATGATTCACTGACTTTGTAAAATATTGTGACCACCCTAGCGTTCACCCTAATGGTCAAGTTTATTTCTCAAGAACTATAAGAGCTTCATTAATGATACTTGGTACAAACTTGTATCTCGGGATGGCAACTTAAATGCAAGCATCCATATTTGACCTTGGCCTACATTTCATGGTTCATTGACTTTGTAAAATATTGTTACCACCTAGCGTTCACCCAAATGGTCAAGTTAATTTCTCAAAACTATCGGAGCTTCATTAATAATACTTGGTACAAACAGTGTATTAATGATACTTAGTACAAACTTGTATCTGGAGATGGAAACTTAAATGCAAGCATCCATATTTGACCTTGACCTACATTTTATGGTTCACTGACTTTGTAAAATATTGCAACCACCCTAGCGTTCATCCTAATGGTTATGTTTATTTGTCAAGAATTATTACAGCTGAATTAATGATACTTAGTACAAGCTTGAAATTAAGAATGGCAACTTATATGCAAGCATCTATGTTTGACCTTGGCCTAGATGTCATGGTTCGGTGACTTTTGCCCCCACAGGCGCGACATAGCTTTCGGCGGAATTCTTGTTATATGCCTGTTTGAAACACAGTCATATTGTGTTTTGCAACTCCGGGTCCGTTCATCCATCTGTCTGTAAACGTTTTCATTTCTGGATAACTCGATAGTCTACATTCAATCAAGCTGCAACTGGAGTTACTGTTACATATTTATTGCGCATAGAATTTGGAGGTTACATTGCACCAAGTATTAACATGGTTATATGCTCCTTTCAGAATTTCTGCAAATATTTTGTTTTTGGCTAGCTACATGACGATGTGGAGCAGGGCATATTGTTTCAAGACATGCACAGTTCACCAAATATTATCAGAGTTATGCCCCTTTGAAAATTTCTACAGACTTTCCATTTCTCCACTTTATTTTTACCACTGATCAAGCTGAAACTCCATTTATAGTTAGACTATGATGTGGAGCAGAGCATATTGTTTTGAGGTTACAGTCACCAAATTTGAACAGAGTTATGCACCTTTTAAAATGTCTGTATATGTCTCTGGCTAAACACTCCTGTAGTTTACATTAGATCAAGCTGAAACTTTGCAAATAGTCACATCATAATACTACAGCATTTTAAGGTTAGAGTCCACCAAAATCTTTTAAGCGAGTTATTGTTATGCATCTTGAAAAATTTATGTGTTCGTTTCTTTTCGGGCTAAATCCTCCTATGTATACAGTTAACATATGATCAAGATTAAACTTAATTTACACTATCTTGATGTGGAGCAGCAAATATTATTTTGAGGTTACAGGCCACCAAACTTTAGCAGTGCAAAGCACTTTTTAGCTCACCTGTCACATAGTGACAAGGTGAGCTTTTAGGATCCTTTTTTGTCTGTCGAGCGTGCGTCTGTGTGTAAACAATTTCTTTAATCTTCATCTTCTAAACCACAGAGAGGATTTTGGTCAAACTTCACAGGAATGATCCTTAGATGGTCCCCTTTAAAAGTTGTTCAAATGGTTCCAGTCTGTTGCACATCTAGGTCACAGGAGCCAAAAATAGATTTGTTTTCACTGAAAACTTAAAAAAATCTTCTCCTCTGAAACCACAAGACCCAGATCTTTGATATTTGGTATGTAGCTTCATCTAATAGACCTCTACCAAGATTGTTCAAATTATAGCCCTGGGGCCAAAAATGCCCCCGTGCCAAAGCCCACCAGTTTTACATAGACTTAGACGAGGAAAACCTGTAAAAATCTTCTTGTCTGAAACCAGAAGGCCCAGGTGGTGGGTATGTGGTATGAATTTGTATCTAGTAGACCTCTACCAAGATTGTACAAATTATAGCCCTGGGGCCAAAAAGGCCCCTGCGTTGGGGCCCACCAGTTTTATATTGACTTAAAATTATTTAGGGAAAATCTTTAAAAATCTTCTTGTCTGAAACCGCTTGGTCCAGGCCTTTGATATTTGGTTTAAAGCTTCATCTAGTGGACCTCTACCAAGATTGTTCAAATTATCGCCCTGAGGCCAAAAATGTCCCCATCCCGGGTCCACTGCTTTTACATGGACTTATATAGGGAACATCTTTAAAAATCTTCTTGTCTGAAACCGCTTGGTCCTGGTCTTTGATATTTGGTATGAAGCTTCATCTAGTGGACCTCTAACAAGGTTGTTCATATTTATATAATAGCCCTGGGGCCAAGAATGACCCCGGGTCCCAGGGACAACTGGTTATACAAAGAAAACTTTTAAAAATCTTCTCGTCTTTTATTATTTGATATGTAGCTTTATTTAGTGGACCTGTACCAAGATTGTGCAAATTATAGCCTTGGGGCCAAAAATGGCCTTGCAGCGGGGCCCACCAGTTTAACATTGACTTATATGGAGAAAATCTTTAAAAAAATCTTTGTCTTAAACCAGAAGGCCCAGGTGTTTGATATTTGGTATAAAGCTTCATCTGGATGACCTCTACTATGATTGTTCATATTGTAGCTCTGGGGCCAAAACTCTCCTTGCCTGGGGCCCACTGGTTTTACATAGCCTTGCATAGGGAAACCCTTTAAAACTCTTCTCATTTGAAACCACAAGGCCTAGGTCTTTGATGCTTGGTATGAAGCTTCATCTATTGGACCTCTACCAAGATTGTTCAAATTATAACCCTGTTATCAAAAATGGCCCCGCCCCAGCACTCACTGGTTTTACTTTGACTAATAAGGGAATACCTTAAAAATCCTCTTGTCTTAAACCAGAAGGCCCAGGTATTTGATTTTTGATATGAAGCTTCATCTGGTGGACCTCTACTGTGAATGTTTAAATTATAGCCCTGGGGCCAAAGGGCCCACGGTTTTACATAGACTTATATATGGAAAACCATAAAAAACTTCTTCTCTGAAACCATAGGGCCCAGGTCTTTGATTTTTAAGCATATCAGACTTTTAGGATGTTAGGCTCAAAGTCAAGGTTCTTGGGGCTATTTTTAGAAAAGCTTTGTCTTCTCTGTAGCCCCTACATTAATGTAGGATATGATATCTGAGCAAGTTAGACTTTCAGGGTCCCAGGTACAGTGGCATGTTTAGCTCACCTGCCACATAGTTTTTGTGATCACATTTTGTCCGTCGTCTGTGCGTGCTTGCATAGGTCTGTGCGTGAACAACTTTGAATAAGCCCATTTGAAAAACGGTCGTATTATGTTATGCTCCCGGGCGTCCAATCCGTCTGTCTGTCTGTCCATCCGTCTGTAAACTTTTTGTTTCCGGATAACTCCTCCTACAGTTTACATCTGATCAAGCTGAAACTTCATACATAGTTAGACCAAGATGTGGGGCAGCGCATATTTTTTTGAGGTTATGGTCCACCAAATAATAATAGAGTTATTCCCCTTTAAAATTTTTTGTAAACTTTTCTTTTCCGGATAACTCCTACAGTTTATATCCGATCAAGCTGAAACTTCATACATAGTTGGACCATGATGTGGGGCAGTGCATATTTTTTCGAGGTTAAGGTCCACCAAATAATAATAGAGTTATGCACCTTTGAATTATTTTTGTAAACTTTTCGTTTCCGGATAACTCCTCCTACTGTTTACATCCGATCAAGCTGAAACTTCATACATAGTTAGACCATGATGTGGGGCAGCGCATTTTGTTTTGAGGTTAAGGTCCATCAAACAATAATAGGTTATGCCCCTTTGAAAAATTCTGTAAACATTTTGTTTCCGAATAACTCCTCCAACATTTTAGATCAGATGATGTTGAAACTTTACCTACAGTAAGACCATCATATGGAACACTGCATATTATTTTGAGATTACAGTTTGCCAAATATTACCACAGTTGTACCCCATTCACAGATGTTTCTAAACATTCCATTTCTGGATAACTCCTCTTACATTTTACATCTGATGAAGCTGAAACTTTACTTATAGTAAGACAATGATGTGGAACAGTGCATATCATTTTGAGGTTACAGTCTGCCAAATATTACCAGAGTTATTCTCCTTCCACATATTTTTCTAAACATACTTGTTGCTTAGGTGGTTCCTTACTTGGTAGTTCCTAAATAAAATAGCTGAAATCGTTCCACTCAGTTGAACCAGATGGTGTCAGAGCTAAAAAAGTAGAAAAATCTTGTCAACTCCTCCAATATCCCCCTTTGCAAATTTCAATCAAATTTCATGAGAATGCTGCATAGATTACCAAAATAGCTAAAATGTTTTTTCTCAGCCAGCTCTATAAATAGAAAAGCCTTTAAACAGCAACTCCTCCTACACCTTTGGGCCAATTTCATTCAAACTCAATATGAATGTTGCTTAGGTGACCCTCTATCAAAATGGCTAAAACGGTTCTGCTCTGATGAGCAAAATGGCTGCCAGAACTAAAAAAAAGAAAAATAGAAAAACATCAACGATTTGCTTTAAATGCCAACTCCTAACACCTTGGGTCAACTTGATTCAGACTTCACAGGAATGTTGCCTAGGTGGCTCCCTACCAAAATAGCTAAATTGTTACTCTCAGTTGAACAGATTATAATTGGCTACCAGAGCTAAAATAGGAACACCTTTTAATGATGTCTTCTACACCTTTGGTTCAATTTCACTCGAACTTCACATGTTTAGGTCCTCTACCAAAATAGCTAAAATGGTTCTGCTCTAATGAACAAGATGGCCACTGGAGCTTAAAATAGAAACAACCTTTAAGTGACAACTTCTTCTATGCCTTTGGTCCCATTTTGTTCAAACTACACAGGATCTTTCCTTCAAGGTCACCTTCTATCCAACTAGTTTTTTCTGTTCAGATGAACAATATGAACACCAGAGCTAAGAAAAGAAAAAAAAAACATTTAAATTACAACTCCTCCTTCACATATGATCCAGTTTAATTAAAACTTTACAGGAATGTTGCTTGGGCAACCCTCTTCCAAATTAACTAAAATGGTTCCACTCCAATGAACAAGAAGGCTGTTAGAGATACATATAGAAAAACATTTAAATGTTAATTTCTCCTACACCTTTGGTTCAATTTCAGATTGTTGCTTAGGTGACCTACTACGAAAATAGCTAAGACATTTTGCTCTAATGAACAAGTGGCTGACAGAGCTAAAAAAATAAAAAAAAAATATAGATGCTAATTTCTCCTACACCTTTGGCTTTAAGTGACAACTTCTTCTATGCCTTTGGTCCCATTTTGTTCAAACTTCATAGGATCTTTCATTCAAACTTCACAGGAATGTTGCTTGGGTGACCCTCTACCATCTACCATATTTGCTGACATGATTTTGCTTGGTTGAGTAAGATGGCTGCTAGAGCTAAAAATAGAAAAAAAATGGAATAACAACTCCTGTACCTTTGGTCCAATTTCATTCAGTTTTCACAGGAATGTTGCTTAGATGACCCACTACCAAATTAGCTTTATACAGTGCTGCTCCATTGAGCAAGATGGCCACCAGAGCTAAAAACCTTTAAATGACAACTCATCCTGACTTTGATCCAATTTCATTCAAACTTTACAGGAATGTTGCTTAGGTGACCCACTACAGAAATAGCTAAACAGTTCTGCTTGGATGGGCAAGATGGCTGCTAGAGCTTAAAATAGAAATATCTTTAAATGACATTAATCCAGAGTGAGTCATATACCTTTGGTTCAATTTCATTCAAACATCACAGGAACTTGCTTAGGTGACCTTCAAATGAAATGGTTTTATTCCATTGAAGAAAATGGCTGACAGACTTAAATAATCTCTTATAAACTCTTAAGCCAATTCCATTTAAACTTATTGCAAAAATATTGGCTAGGTGACCGTCTAAATGCAACAGTTACACTACATGTAATAAGATGGCTGTCAGTTATCCACATGACTTTCAGAAGGTATGCAACATCTTGATCTCAGGTGAGTGATTCAGGGCCATCTTGTTCTGATGCACCACCTCTTGGGAGATGGCTAATCAGATGGATGGTTGCTAAATGAGGACTCGGCCATTGACTCACCGTCTCGCTAAGTACTGGTTAACACCTTAGTGGGTCTAAGCCTATCCAGGAGCAGTGAAGGTAATTGACACACCCAACAGATGGGGCTGTAAGACCACAACACATAACACAGAATATACATCTTACCCTTTAACCCATTGTATACTGGGGGACTCTTCCATTGCTATATGTTGGACAAGTCCATTTGACATATAAGGTGTGTCAAGCCTATTTTTTGTTTTTATTCTATTTTTGATGGAAAATTCTGTTAGCAAACAGTGCAGGCCCTGATCAGACGCCGCATTCTGTGGCGTCTGATCTGGGCCTGCACTGGTTGCCAAGGTACCCTGCATACAATGGATTAAGTGAGAAAGCTATGATTAGGGAAAAAAACTTTTTTTTCATGAGCAGAGCTCTTATGAACAGTGACTGATAAAGATGCCACTTAATATTCAAGATATTACATTGATACCCTGCCAATAACATTTATACATTTTATGATGTAAGTTGTTAACGTAATTACCTCATGCTTATACTATATGGCTCCAAGAAAACTGTTTGTTATCTTTTTTAATCAAAGTTACACCAGGTTAAATGATTTCCAGAAAGAAAGCCCAGTTTCGCTGTGGTGTGTAAAAGCCTATCTTACCGGTTTGCCTGCAAAAATAATGGAAGGTTGCTGCCAACCAAAAACAAGACAGAATTGCCCTTGCCTATACTGGAAAAAAACTTTCTTCTGTCCCAAAGTAATTTGTTGTCCTTTTCCTAGGGTTTGGGATTGTCTCCCCACCTCCATTCCATCTAGGGAAAACCAGAGAAACATTAATAGAAACAGGGGTCTTCTCCAAAAGGAAAGAATTTGGCCCTTTCCATTTGATTTAGAGGTAACCCCTTTTACAAAAGGTCCAAATTACAAGAAAGTTCACAGTTGTCTCCCTTGCTAAAATTGGCAGAAAATATTGCTGGAAAATTTGGATGAAGTACCTTGTCTGCACATTAAAATTATACCGTCTTCAAAATCCTGGAGCTCACCAGAGCCGAAGGCTCTGGGGGAGCTTATAGGATAGGCAGTTGTCCGTCGTCGTCGTCGTTGTCGTCGTCGTCGTCTGGCGTTAACATTTTCAAACGACATCTCCTCTGAAGCCACTGGGCCGATTGAGTCCAAATTTCATCTGTAGCATCCTTGGGCTGGGGGATTGAAAGTTTGTGTTTTTTATGAAAATTGGCCCATTAGTTTGGTTGCTATAGCAACTTAGAGCTCCCATAGACTTGTAATGGGGAAAATTGAAAAATGGCATTAACTGCCAAGCCTTTGCAGATATTGGAACAAAACTTTCATAGAAATGTTCCTTAAGCAATCTAGTATCTACCATATGATTTTAGGCCTACTGCTCAATTTTAATGGTTGCCATGGAAACCAAAATGCAAAAAATAGAAAAAAAAATTACTTAAAAAATCATCTCCTCAGAAACCGTATGCTCTATGAGGCTGGAAGTTTATGGAAATATTCACCATATTTGCCTTTACAGGTTTTGTGTTTTTTATGAAATTCGGCTCTTTAGTTTGGTTGCTATGGCAACTTAGATTTTCCATAGACTTATAATGGGGAAAATTGAAAAATGGCATTAACTACAAAGTCTTTGCAGATATTTTGACAAAACTTTCATAGAAATGTTCCTTTAGGAAACTTCTCTCAGCCATATGCTTTTATGTCAACCTGGGGGTCCAGTAGGTTGTGCCGGGGCCATGCCCCGCCCCCAGTACTTCATAATATGACCTATATCTCAGAAACCTTACAGATCCCCAACCCTAAACCATATATATTCTTGTTCCTATTGATAAGACGCATTCAGTGACACCAACCTGGAGGTCCTCCAGGATGTGCCGAGGCCATGCCCCACCCCCTCCACTTCATAAAAGGCCCAATATCTCGGAAACCATTCAGATCCCCACCCCTGAACCCTATATACTCTTGTTCCTTATGATAAGACGCATTCAGTGACATCAAACTGGGGGTCCCCCGGGATGCGCCGGGGCCATGTCCCGCCCCTCCATTTCATAAAAGGCCCAATATCTCGGAAACCTTACAGATCCGCACCCCTAAACCATATATATTCTTGCTCCTTATGATAAGACGCATTCATTGACCCCAAATTGGGGGTCTTCCGGGGTGCGCCGGAGCCATGCCCCACCCATTCACTTCACAAAAGGCCATATATCTCAGAAACTGTTCAGATCCCCACCCCTAAACCATATATGTTCTTGTTCATTATGATGAGACACATTCAGTGACACCAACCTGGGGGTCCCCAGGGATGTGCTGGGGCCATGCCCCACCCCCTCCATTTCATAATATCACAATATCTCGGAAACCTTACAGATCCCCACCCCTAAACCATATATATTCTTGTTCCTTATGATAAGACACTTTTATTGACACCAACCTGGGGGTCTCCCTGGGCCTTGCCCCACCCCTGCACTTCACAAAAGGCCTTATATCTCAGAAACTGTTCAGAGCCCCACCCCTAAACCATATATATTCATCTTCCTTATGATAAGGCACATTCATTGACACCAGCTTGTGAGTCCCCGGGGCATGCCCGGGCCTTGCTCCACCGCTTGACTTCATTAAAAGCCACATATCTCAGAAATAGTTCAGATCCCCACCCCTAAACCATATATATTCTTGTTCCTTATGATAAGACTCATTCAGTCACACCAACTTGGGGGTCTCTTTGTGCTGAGGCAATGTGCCCCGCCCTTCCACTTCATAAAAGGCCATATATTTCAGAAACCATTCAAATACCCACCCCATATTCATATACTTTCTTGTTCCTTATTATTAGCACACCTACTGTAGGGGTGTCCGCAGGGGCCAGTCCTCTCCTTTATCACTTCATGAAAGGATATCTTGGAAACCGTTCAGATTCCCACCCCTAAACCATATATATACTTGGTCCTTATGATGAGACACATTTAGGGACAACAATCTTGGGCTTTCCTGGGAACGACAGGGCATGCTCCAACCCCTCCACTTTTATCTCCAGCCATGCAGATCCCCACTGCTAAACCATATATATTCTTGTTCTTTGTGATAAGACACATTTAGTGATACCAACCAGGGCTCCATTGGGTCCATGCCCCACCCCCTCTACTTCATAAAAGGCCTAATGTTTCATATACTGAGTCCACATTGATGCTCATTTGGATATGGGGGTTCATTTGGCAGATTAAAATGATATCATGTTAAAATACATGGCTGCAATTTGGCAGTGCCCACCTGAGCTCTGGTGAGCATAGTGGCCCATGGGCCTCTTGTTTAGGTCACCTGAGCAAGGTGAGCTATTGTGATTGTTTTTTGTCTGTCATCAGTTCCTCCATCAACAATTTCTTCAAATGACATCTCATCAGTGCCAATTTTTGAATAATTTCTCAGGAAAATTCCTTAGGTGACCCTCTACCGAATTGCTAAAATGCTTCTGCTCCACAGAACCAGAGCTAAAAATAGAAAAACCCTTAAACAAAATGTCGCCCCCATCCGGATGGTGGGGCTTGGAGAAAAAGATTGGCTTGCATGATGCTTCCACACAGAGCTGAAAATTACCACATATGAGTACTGGTAAACTGCTTAGAAGGACTAAGGCTGCCCAGGCAAAGTGGTGTGAGTCCAACCTTCCAATGCATATACCGTATTCGCCCTGATTACCGCACAATCATGCTCCTGTAAGCACACACCAAAGCTATTTTTGAAAAGGAAATACATAAGCGCACACTTTACAGTAACCTCCCCCTGGAAACTCTCACAGTAAATCTACAAAAAAACTTAACGTTATTACTTCAACAGGGAAGGCAATGCTTTGGTATCCTTTTCTGTCCCATTAAATATCAGTATGCATCATCTCGGAAGGTATTGTTTTCGCATCGAGTGCGCTAATTAGGGAGATTTTCCACCGTGATTTTTGACACAATTTTGAAAAAACTAAGCGCACTGTGCGGTAATTAGGGCGAATACGGTAAGCCTTTTGGTTTTATTGGGTGGCAGGGTGTGAGATGTCATTTCTTCTCAATGGTGGGTAAAAGTCCCACAAAAGCAATGTCTCCAAAATGACCTAAATATTGTTGACGGGGACATTAAACCTCAATTCAAACAAACAAAACCCTTTAAATGACATCTCCTTTTAGGCTAATGGTCCAATTTCCAAATAATTTCGTGCAAGTTCAGCTTTCAAGTTGCTGCGCTCAATGTCAAGTTAACTGTGGCTATTTGTAGAAAAAAAAATTGTGAATGCTCTAGCCCCTGATTTATAAATGATTTCACATGAAAGATTTTGGGCACCATCTGTCAAAATTTCTCAAATTGTTCCACTCTGCTGAACAAGCTGGTCACAAGAACTTGAAATAGAAAAAGGTTCAAAAGATTTCTTCCTAAAAAAGGAAACATTTACTTCATTTCATAGGAATGTTCGATGGGTGACCCTCAGACAAAATTGTTCAAAATCCTTTTGCTCCACAGTCTATTCCTGAACAGCTAGACTGATTTTGAAATAATTTCACAGAAATGTTCCTTGGGTCACGTACTGTCAACCAATATTCAGGGGTGTAAAATTCCACTCGCCCACTCACATTTGCAAGTAAGTTTTAAGGCAGGGCAAGTAAGATTTTCGAAACTGGCCTTACTTTTTCTTCATTTTAGCACCTAAATGAAAAGTTTAAACGATAAGGGCGAGTAAGTTTCAGGGAATTTTTACACCTCTGAAATTGCTCAAACCTTCCAGACTCCACCTTAATTAATATATCACCTACCATTTCATTTGTACAGTATCGATCAGGTGAGCGACCCAGGGCCATGATGGCCCTCTTGTTGTTGTTGTTATTTTTTTAATGAAAAAATCAGACATGAATTGTTAAGCCTTTTTTCGTTTCTGTGAAAAAAAAATTAGAAAAGCTAATTTTAGACTGTTGTCAGCTCTAGAACGTCCTGTTATAGTTGAAGTGCTAATTATCATTGATAATCCTCCTAATCTGGAGTTATGTTGACATCTGCATACTGACTGAAACTATTTTTTTCTGGTATCTTTTTTTTTTGCTTTATCTTGTAATATAACCCTTCTCTTGCTAGCCACACCTATTTCTGACTTTGAACCAATCAGATTACTTGATTTAATTTATTCCTACAAATTCATAAATTGAATGTCAAACAGTGTAGATCCTGATCAGATGGCACAAGCCATCTGATCTGGATCTACACTGTTTGCAAAGAAAAGTGTTGTCATGAACAGCAGGATAAGAGATAAGATTTGGCTAATAACGCACAATCACTGCATGTTGGCATCAAAAGAGATACATCAGAAATTTTTGTTCAAATGAGTTCCGACAGTCAACAATGAACGAGAAATAACTGACTACAGGTTTTCCAAGAGAGCTTTATTGTAGATGTAATCTTATAACCAACTCTGTCAGGAAGCTGTCAGGCTAATTTACAACATTCCTGCCAAATACAAGGACAAAGGTTTATTCCAAGCCTGCAGGACAACATGTCTTAGTTTATTAAGACATCGTTTGTTTTCATGTTGAGTCGAGTGTCTGTCAGTCCAAGGGTCTGTATGTATGTGTGTGTGTGCGTGCATGTGTATGTATGTCATGTTTCTTTGGAAACCGGTTAAGGTTCACTTTTCAAACTTTGCCTGTCGATAGTACATGGGATGTAGATGGCATTGGGCTACTTTTGGTGTGACCTTGGCCTTAACATGACCCCAAGGTCAAAGGTCAGAAAGTATGACTTTGCCATACCGTTAGTGTTGTTCAAAGAAAAAGCGGGTATTTGGGATGGTATACTATCGACTGCGCAATCTAGTTTTCATTATTTTCCAGTGGATATAAGGCTTGACATTTCATGTGAATTCACATGTAATGTCAAACGTAATTTTTCTTCAAAAATAAAAAAAAAAGTACTGCAACCCTGCCCATCAGGGCTTGAAGAATGATGCTTCCACACAGAGCTGAAACCGACTGCACACGATAACTTGGGTAATTAAACTGCTTAGAGGATCTGAGCTTGCCCAGGCAAAGCGGTGCAATTCAGACCATCCATGCATATAAACCCTTTTGGTTTCATTGGGCGGCAGGGCTTGATCTCAATGTCCTGTAAAAGTCGCACAAAATCGGAAGCTGTGTCTCCAAAATGACCTATGCAGTGTTGATGGGGACGTTAACCTCAAATAAATAAAAAAAAAAACACATAAAAAAAAAAATACTTCGAAAAAATTGCTTCTGCTAACTGTGCTTAATGTTTGAAGGGTTAAATTGACCAAGACACGCAAACAAGTGTCATTGGACATGCCTGCTTCCCAAAGATTTGTATTGGAGTTTAATGGCCCAGTCAATACTGTTTAGGTCATGTTGAACTGGTCAGTTTATATAACCACACTTTTCTTTGGCAGGCTTGTACAATAATGGCCAAGAAGCCTCCGTGGTGTAGTGGTTATGCTACTCGCCTTGTAAACCAGAGGTCACAGGATCATTTCCGGGCTTCACCAGACTTTCAGATGAGTCTTTAAACCTGAGGTCCCATCTCCGTAGGACCTTAGCTGTTGGTGAGATGTAAAACTCAAACACTCACTCACTCACATAGATGGCCAACCAGTACAGTGCACATTTTTTTAGCCAGAAACTGACAATTACTCAACTTAATAATGCTTAGTGATAGATGAAATACATGAATCAATGTACAGTCAAACAACCATGGCTCGAACCACTTTGGGACCATGAAAATTTATTCGAGACAGCGGTAGTTCGAGCCACTGAAGGTTACTGTCAGGAGGCATAACAAGATACTTTTGAACATCTTTTCGATGCTCTGTAATGAAAATGTATGCTGTGTGTACTCATTAGAATCGCCTCACCGAGGCGATTCTAATGAGTACACACAGCATACTTTTGCAGGATAAAAGACTAAAATCTTCTTAATTATAATAATAATAATAATAATAATAATAATAAAAATAATAGTAATCGTCTTTATTTTGAGAGGGTAACACATTTAGCAACAACAAGCTAATCTTCCATGAGGCCCTCTAATATGCACAATATTTACATGTAGAGATACAATTTACAAAGAAGCCACACACACATATATATGCACACATACACACACCACATAAATAAATACAAATAAATATCAGCTTCAAGGAAATTAGAGGGTTCCCTTGATCCACTTAATGCAGTTTCTATGGAAACTGTCAAGTGAACCTAAAATTTTGAGGCTGTCTGGTAAATTGTTCCACACCACTGGACCAGAATAAAGTAAGCTCTGCTTAAACATTTCTTTTTGTGGCCTTGGTATTAAATAATTTATGGTACCTGTGGATCTTAGAGACTGAAGAGTGTTATTGGAGGGTCTTAAATGAAACATTTGATAGATATATTGGGGTGTCAATGCATTTGAGGCTTTGTACATTATTTTTGCTTTTCTGAGAAAAATGCGTTCATAAATATTTAATATTTTTAGCTCACCAGAGCCGAAGGCTCCGGGGGAGCTTTTAGGATAGGCAGTTGTCCGTCGTCGTCGTCTGCGTCTGTGTCTGCATCTGCGTCTGCGTCGTCAACACTTTCAAACGACATCTCCTCTGAAACCACTGGGCCGATTGAGTCCAAATTTCATCTGTAGCATCCTTGGGTTGGGGGATTGAAAGTTTGTGTTTTTTATGAAATTCGGCTCATTGGTTTGGTTGCTATGGCAACTTAGAGTTTCCATAGACTTATAATGGGGAAAAATGAAAAATGGCATTTATTGCCAAGCCACTGCAGATATTTTGACAAAACTTTCATAGAAATATTCCTTAGGCAATCTACTATCTGCCATATGATTTTAGGCCTACTGCTCATTTGTATTGGTTGCCATGGAAACCAAAATGAAAAAATAGAAAAAAAAATACTTAAAAAATCATCTCCTCAGAAACCGTATGCTCTATGAGGCTGAAAGTTTATGGAAATATTCACCATATTTGCCTTTACAGGTTTTGTGTTTTTTATGAAATTCGGCTCTTTAGTTTGGTTGCTATGGCAACTTAGATTTTCCATAGACTTATAATGGGGAAAATTGAAAAATGGCATTAACTACAAAGCCTTTGCAGATATTTTGACAAAACTTTCATAGAAATGTTCCTTTAGTAAACTTCTCTCAGCCATATGCTGTTATGTCAACCTGGGGGTCCAGTAGGTTGTGCCGGGGCCATGCCCCGCCCCCAGTACTTCATAAAATGACTTATATCTCAGAAACCTTACAGATCCCCACCCCTAAACCATATATATTCTTGTTCCTATTAATAAGACGCATTCAGTGACACCAACCTGGAGGTCCTCGGGGATGTGCCGAGGCCATGCCCCACCCCCTCCACTTCATAAAAGGCCCAATATCTCGGAAACAATTCAGATCCCCACCCCTGAACCCTATATACTCTTGTTCCTTATGATAAGACGCATTCAGTGACATCAAACTGGGGGTCCCCCGGGATGCGCCGGGGCCATGTCCCGCCCCTCCAGGCCCAATATCTCGGAAACCTTACAGATCCGCACCCCTAAACCATATATATTCTTGCTCCTTATGATAAGACGCATTCATTGACCCCAAATTGGGGGTCTTCCGGGGTGCGCCGGAGCCATGCCCCACCCCTTCACTTCACAAAAGGCCATATATCTCAGAAACTGTTCAGATCCCCACCCCTAAACCATATATGTTCTTGTTCATTATGATGAGACAAATTCAGTGACACCAACCTGGGGGTCCCCAGGGATGTGCTGGGGCCATGCCCCACCCCCTCCATTTCATAATATCACAATATCTCGGAAACCTTACAGATCCCCACCCCTAAACCATATATATTCTTGTTCCTTATGATAAGACACTTTCATTGACACCAACCTGGGTGTCTCCCTGGGCCTTGCCCCACCCCTGCACTTCACAAAAGGCCTTATATCTCAGAAACTGTTCAGAGCCCCACCCCTAAACCATATATATTCATCTTCCTTATGATAAGGCACATTCATTGACACCAGCTTGTGAGTCCCCGGGGCATGCCCGGGCCTTGCTCCACCGCTTGACTTCATTAAAAGCCACATATCTCAGAAATAGTTCAGATCCCCACCCCTAAACCATATATATTCTTGTTCCATATGATAACTCATTCAGTCACACCAACTTGGGGGTCTCTTTGTGCTGAGGCAATGTGCCCCGCCCTTCCATTTCATAAAAGGCCATATATTTCAGAAACCATTCAAATCCCCACCCCATATTCATATATGTTCTTGTTCCTTATTATTAGCACACCTACTGTAGGGGTGTCCGCAGGGGCCATTCCTCTCCTTTATCACTTCATGAAAGGATATCTTGGAAACCGTTCAGATTCCCACCCCTAAACCATATATATACTTGGTCCTTATGATGAGACACATTTAGGGACAACAATCTTGGGCTTTCCTGGGAACGACAGGGCATGCTCCAACCCCTCCACTTTTATCTCCAGCCATGCAGATCCCCACTGCTAAACCATATATATTCTTGTTCTTTGTGATAAGACACATTTAGTGATACCAACCAGGGCTCCATTGGGTCCATGCCCCACCCCCTCTACTTCATAAAAGGCCTAATGTTTCATATACTGAGTCCACATTGATGCTCATTTGGATATGGGGGTTCATTTGGCAGATTAAAATGATACCATGTTAAAATACATGGCTGCAATTTGGCAGTGCCCACCTGAGCTCTGGTGAGCATAGTGGCCCATGGGCCTCTTGTTAATTCTTCCATTATATTAGGTATATTATCAATTTGATAATTCAGAATTATTTTGCATGCTCTTTTCTGTAATCTAAATATTCTGATAAGATTCTGTTGAGATGTACCTCCCCAAATGGAGCTGCAATAGTCTATATGAGGCTGAATGTATGATTTATAAAACTGAATTCTGTTTTCAGTAGAAAGATTCGTTTTTATTTTAGATAGGAGCCAAAGATTAGAACTGATTTTCTTTGCAATTGCATCAATATGGTTTGTCCATGTCAGATTGTTATCAACATATATACCAAGGATTTTATCACTATTTATCATACTTAAATTGTTATCGTTGTATTTCAATGTGAGAATATTTTTATCTAAATGGGCACGCCTTTGATGAGTGGTAATTAGCATAACTTTTGTTTTAGCAGTATTTATTAACATTCCATTCAGCCCACACATTTCTGAAGTTCTTTTCAATGCCTCTTGCAATTTTTGTTCAATACAGAGTTGAGATTTGTCTATGTGATAAAGTGTGGTATCGTCTGCATATAAATCAGTAAAAACATTTTTAGTATAAAGTGGTAAATCATTAATGAACATCAAAAATAACAGAGGGCCTAAGATAGATCCTTGAGGAACTCCAGATGTAATATTTTTAGCTTCTGAAAGAGTATTATTGATAAAAACTTTTTGTTTCCTGTCCAGCAGATAGGAAGAAAACCATTTAGTTGTAACATTTGAAATTTTATAACATTTAAGTTTTTTAATCAATAGTGTATGGTCTACAAGATCAAAAGCCTTCTTAAAATCAATCATTACCATTCCAATTAGCTGATCATTATTTATTGCCTCCAGCCATTTATTGGTCATTTGTAACAGAGCAGTCTCACAGGAATGATTTGGTCTGAAGCCAGATTGGGTTGAATGAAGCAAGTTGTTTGAAGTCAAATATAGCATTAAGGAGTCATGCACATGTTTTTCTAGTAGTTTTGAAGCAACTGATAAAACTGATATTGGCCTTATTTGGGTCATCCTTAGCGCCATTTTTATGCAATGGGGTGACTTTACCCTCCTTCCATTTTTCAGGAAAAGTGGAAATTAATATACTTAGATTGCAAATATAAGTCAGGCTTTCTGATATATATGGTGCAGCTAATTATAGCCCTGCTTTGAAAAAGTGGGGGCTATATTGGATTTGGCTTGTTCGGAATTCCGTCTGTAATTTGTCCGGAATTCTGTCTGTCTGTCTGTCTGTCTGTAATATTTGATAGTGGGTACCTTGTTACCGCAACTCCTCTTACAGTTCTAGGTCAATCCTTTTGAAACTTTACAGGTGTTTTCATATAGGTCTGAAGATGTGCATATTCTTTTTTCATTATCCTTAAATAATTTTTTTCACTTATTTCACCTTTTTTAACTTAGACTATTTTTGAGATCTACTAATGTTAAAATGTATAGCGAGTAGCTACCTTGTTACCGCAACTCCTCTTACAGTTCTAGGTCAATCCTTTTGAAACTTTACAGGTGTTTTCATATAGGTCTGAAGATATGCATATTCTTTTTATAGCCCCGCTTTGAAAAAGTGGGGGCTATATTGGATTTGGCTTGTCCGGAATTCCGTCTATCTGTCTGTCTGTCTGTCTGTCTGTCTGTCTGTCTGTCTGTAATCTGGTCCGGAATTCCGTCTGTCTGTAATATTTGATAGTGGGTACCTTGTTACCGCAACTCCTCTTACAGTTTTAGGTCAATCCTTTTGAAACTTTACAGGTGTTTTCATATAGGTCTGAAGATGTGCATATTCTTTTTTCATTATCCTTAAATAATTTTTTTCACTTATTTCACCTTTTTTAACTTAGACAATTTTTGAGATCTACTAATGTTAAAATTATAGGGAGTAGCTACCTTGTTACCGCAACTCCTCTTACAGTTCTAGGTCAATCCTTTTGAAACTTTACAGGTGTTTTCATATAGGTCTGAAGATGTGCATATTCTTTTTTCATTATCCTAAAATAATTTTTTTCACTTATTTCACCTTTTTTAACTTAGACAATTTTTGAGATCTACTAATGTTAAAATGTATAGGGAGTAGCTACCTTGTTACCCCAACTCCTCTTACAGTTCTAGGTCAATCCTTTTGAAACTTTACAGGTGTTTTCATATAGGTCTGAAGATGTGCATATTCTTTTTTCATTATCCTTAAATAATTTTTTTCACTTATTTCACCTTTTTTAACTTAGACAATTTTTGAGATCTACTAATGTTAAAATGTATAGGGAGTAGCTACCTTGTTACCGCAACTCCTCTTACAGTTCTAGGTCAATCCTTTTGAAACTTTACAGGTGTTTTAATATAGGTCTGAAGATGTGCATATTCTTTTTTCATTATCCTTAAATAATTTTTTTCACTTATTTCACCTTTTTTAACTTAGACAATTTTTGAGATCTACTAATGTTAAAATGTATAGGGAGTAGCTACCTTGTTACCGCAACTCCTCTTACAGTTCTAAGTCAATCCTTTTGAAACTTTATAGGTGTTTTCATATAGGTCTGAAGATGTGCATATTCTTTTTTCATTATCCTTAAATAATGTTTTTCAATTATTTCACCTTTTTTAACTTAGACAATTTTTGAGATCTACTAATGTTAAAATGTATAGGGAGTAGCTACCTTGTTACCGCAACCCCTCTTACAGTTCTAGGTTAATCCTTTTGAAACTTAACAGGTGTTTTCATATAGGTCTGAAGATGTGCATATGCTTTTTTAATTATCCAAAACTTATTTTTTAACTTAGACAAGGCGTAGGTACCTTGTTAGGGATTTAACCCTCTCACAAGTCTTTACCTTTAATTCATGAGTCTTTCTCCTCTGACAGGGCTATAGCGGAGCTATAGTCAGATCCTCTGACAGTTCTAGTTTCATTATCCTTAAATAATTTTTTTCACTTATTTCACTTTTTTAACTTAGACAATTTTTGAGATCTACTAATGTTAAAATGTATAGGGAGTAGCTACCTTGTTACCGCAACTCCTCTTACAGTTCTAGGTCAATCCTTTTGAAACTTTACAGGTGTTTTCATATAGGTCTGAAGATGTGCATATTCTTTTTTCATTATCCTTAAATAATTTTTTTCACTCATTTCACCTTTTTTAACTTAGACTATTTTTGAGATCTACTGATGTTAAAATGTATAGGGAGTAGCTACCTTGTTACCGCAACTCCTCTTACAGTTCTAGGTCAATCCTTTTGAAACTTTACAGGTGTTTTCATATAGGTCTGAAGATGAGCATATTCTTTTTTCATCATCCTTAAATAATTTTTTTCACTTATTTCACCTTTTTTGTCTTAGACAATTTTTGAGTTCTACTAATGTTAAAATGTATAGGGAGTAGCTACCTTGTGACCACAGCTCCTCTTACAGTTGTAGGTCAATCCTTTTGAAACTTTACAGGTGTTTTCATATAGGTCTGAAGATGTGCATATTCTTTTTTCATTATCCTTAAATATTTTTTTTTACTTATTTCACCTTTTTTAACTTAGACAATTTTTGAGATCTACTAATGATAAAATGTATAGGGAGTTGCTACCTTGTGATCGCAACTCCTCTTACAGTTCTAGTCAATCCTTTTGAAATTTAACAGGTGTTTTCATACAGGTCTGAAGATGTGCATGTGCTTTTTTCATTATCCAAAACCTATTTTTTAACTTAGACTGTTTTTCAGATCTAATAATGCGAAAAGTCTATAAGGCGTAGGTACCTTGTTAGGGATTTAACCCTCTCACAAGTCTTTACCTTTAATTCATGAGTCTTTCTCCTCTGACAGGGCTATAGCGGGGCTATAGTCAGATCCTCTGACAGTTCTAGTTTTAATAGTCTTGGGCCTATATTATCAGTCCCAGTAGCCTTGGTTACATCGATGTTTTTCAGATATTTTTCAACTTTTTCTAGTGTAATACAGGGAATTGAAAAACTGACATTATCAGATAGTTTTTCATCACAGAAAGTTTTCAACTTATCAAAATTAGATCCCACTGGTGTTTCTTTTATCTTAGACGCTATAGAAATAAAGAATTCATTGAATTCAGATGCAATGTCGGAATCGCTTTCAAATACGTTATCATTAACATTCAGGCTCCTTATACTGCTACCACTATTCCGTTTACTGGCCCCCAGTTCTTTAAATAATTTCCAGACACTAGCAGGATTATTAGCATTGTTGTGGATAATATCTGTATACTGCTGCTTTTTTGAATGTTTAATCATTTTACTAACTTTATTTCGCCATTGTTTATATTGGTCCTGATTATTTAATGATTTGAATCTATCTAGTTTTTATAGCATCAATAATATCTCCCCCACTATTGCTTGTGAAGAGGATTTCCCTAGGGGCTCAAGAGCGAGTTCGACTCAGCCATGGTAAATGAGCCATCGATGTTCGAGCCATCGAAGTTCTACTGTAGTATGAAGAATAACTATGAATGTGGGAAATAACTGGAAATGACTAGAAAGTCCTAAGCACAAGCATTCCTCCAGTTGCCAGCATTTCACTCTGTGACACACGCAGGGCGGAATCTGACCACACATGATTACTGGTAACCCGCTTAGAAGGACTAAGCCTGCCCAGGCAAAGCGGTGTGAGTCGGATCATCCAATGCATATAAGCCTTCCAGTTTCATTGGGCGGCAGGGCTTGAGATGTCATTTAATCTCATTGTCGGGTAAAAGTCCCACAAAATTGGAAGCAATGTCTCCAAAATGACCTAAATAGTGTTGGTGGGGACGTTAAACCCCTATTAAAACAAACAAATAATCCATATCCTGCTGAATATTTTTATTAACCACATCCATTTCTGACTATCAGCCAATCAGATTACATGATAAAAAGTTTTTGTACAAATTCACAAACTAAAAGGCAAAAAGTGTAGATCCTGATCAGATGGCTTCTTCAGAAGCCATCTGATCTCGATCTGCACTGTTTGAAAAGGGAGGGGTTGTGGTGAACAGCAGGATAAGGGTTAAAATTTATTTAAAAAAAAGCTGAACTTTTTGCAAATAGTGTAGGCCCTGATCAGATGCCGCAAACTGGGCCTGCACTATTTTCCAGGGTACCCATTTTGGGGCTTCCGGTACAAAATAAGTTAAAACTGAGGTGCTTCACAAAAAGCCCTTTTCTTGCAAGACATCTCTTCTAGACATAACAAAAACTTGCATCAAGAGCTTTTAGCATAAAGATAATGATGACATGAAATTATGTACATTTTATATAGTTTTCATTACAAAAGGTAATTTATATTTCATCCTGGCATCTGATTGATTTATGAGCTTCTTTACATCACCCTTTTCTGTCTTGTAATTTACTGCATTCTTATTGCCTGTACTTCCAAAGTTATTATTTTATTATTTTCATTGTTTCATAGTTAAGAGACAGGTTGTCTGTTTGTTAAGGTACTATTGGACTCTCAGAAGAGATATATATTCTGCCAGTCTTTGAAGGGAGATAACTCAAGTGGCTTCCATTTGTTTTTACAGTATATTAACCCATATCCTGATGAATAAATTAATTTAATCACACCCATTGCTGACTTTTCCATTCAAATGACTTGAAATAATGTATTCATTCAGTTCATGAACTTCATGACAAACAGTGTAGATCCTGATCAGATGGCTTCCTTCAGAAGCCATCTGATCTGGATCTACACTATTTGCAAAAGTAGGGGTTGTGGTGTTCAACAGGATATGGGTTAACCCATTTCATACTAAATAGAATCTCTCCCATATATATATAGCCCCCACCCATCGGGGCTTGAAGAAATAGATGGGCTGCATGATGTTTCTACACAGAGCTAAAACCGACCCTCACACGAGTACTGGTAAACCGCTTAGAAGATCTAAGCCTGCCCAGGCAATGCGGTGTTAGTCCGCCCGTCCATGCTTATAAACCCTATTGGTTTCATTGGGTGGCAGGGCTTGAGATGTCATTTCATCTCAATGTCAGGTAAAAGTCCCACAAAATTGGAAGCAACGTCTCCAAAATGACCTTTACAGTGTTGACGGGGACGTTAAACTTCAAACCAAACAAACAAAAAATCCCTTATATATACAGCAAGGAGTCCCTTGAATATTTAGGGCTGTAAAGTTCAGGTACTTTTAAAAAAAAAAAAATACTGGAGTTTCTGCAAACAGTGAAGGCCCTGATCAGATGTGACATTGTGCGGCATCTGATATGGACCTGCACTGTTTCCAGCCCCCAGTTTAAATGGGTTAAGATAACACACCCAAGTCTTCCTGTGTGCTACAATGGGGTCTTTCTTATCTGTAGACCTAGCATTTTACAGATGATCGAAATATTTGAATATTTTCCTTATTTTTGCTCCAAACAGATATTGTTGGTGCTTTTTAGATCCCTCCAGCAATCTGTGTTTTAAGTTCAACTTAGGAAATTAAGGTATACCCCTGCATTATGCAGTGTCTGATCCAGGTCTGCACTGTTTGCTTACAGGATTTGCACTAAATTTAATCATTGTTTTCCCCCATAGTTGGGAGGTGGGGCGCTATCATACCCAGGGGATTAGAGACAGCCCCGACAAAAGGCTTAAATGCAGTAGCCACACACTCATTCTGCAGTATCTGATCTGGGCCTCCACTGTTTACAAAAAAGTTCAAAACCCTAAACTGGGACACTAGGAAATAATGATGGCCCAGATTAGATGCCACAAGCCTCATTCTGAAGCATCTGATCAGAGTGTGCACTGTTCACAAAAAGTTTGAAACCCTAATCTGGGACACTCAGGAAACAGTAGAGGCCCAGATCAGATGCCATATGGCACATTCTGCAGTGTCTGATCAGATCCTGTGCTGTTTGCAAAATGTTTGACACCCTAAACTGGGACACTATCAAGCAGTGAAGGCCCAGATCAATGTCACATGCCTCATTCTGCAGCATCTGATCAGAGCCTGCACTGTTTGCAGAAGAGATAGTAGAGGATATGAATGAAAGGGATAGGGAAGAAATTGGAAACTGAAAGAAAGTGAAGAAACAGAAGAAATAACATTCCTGCACACCTGAGATATGGAAATCCATAGTTTTAGCTTGGGATAGAAATTCTGTTCTAACCCTGGTGTTCTTACCCAAAATTGAATATTCTCGTGTGTTTGATAAATGCACTGGTTGAATACGACCTCATATGCACCGTCGTTAAGGTTGACGTCACAGCATGTTACGTGACGTCACTATTCCTGTAGTGTCATCATAAAAAAGAAAAATCTGTCCCTTGGGATCACTGTCCGGCATCACTCGGCAAGCCTTGTGATGCTGGACAGTGACCCTAGGGACAGATTTTTCCATCCACCCCTCACACCCATATAAGATTCTTATAACATTCCCCCTATGCCCTTACCTGTTGCATGGACAGCAGGCCTTGCTGAACTGTGTGATATAAGATACAGGACACCTCAAAGTTACACTTTATATTTCTAGGAATACAAATGGAAGATGTATATGGAGATTGATGATGGATCTGATGATGATGATGATGATAATAATGATGGTCTTATCACCTGTATCAAAGATGTTGTCTTCACCTGTGAGAAGTACGGATCATTTAAACTCACACATGTAAGATTTACTTTAAATATTCAACCCTGAAGATGCCAGTCACATTAATTGTCATCTGCTTTGTTGCCTGCTGCTCTAGGAGCAGTCTGATCAGGGTCCATACTCTTTGCCTGTATGCAAAAATATTTTTTTAAAAAGTTTGCAAGAAGATGCATCAGCCGATATAAACTGACAACATTTAGATGCAGTTTTCCTTGGCTTCTTAAGGGTTTACCTTCTAAACATCAACCAAGCCATAGCAGATGGCACTCTAAATAACTTAAAAAAATTGATTTTCAGATGAAAATGGGCTTGACATTTCATATTTATTTACATGAGCAGATAAAAATGGAGCACTGACAGCACTTGTAGGTGGATTGTCTCTGATTGTAGGCTGCAATAATGGTCCTGAATGGTTACTTATACTGTTTGGATTAATCCATAAATTTTGCCCCTCCCCCCCCCCCCCCCCCCAAACCTTCCACTCCTGTCAATGGGGGGCTTGAAGAACTAGATTAGGCTGCCAGGTGCTTCCATGCAGAGCTGAAACTGACCACACACAAGTACTGGTAACCGCTTAGAAGAACTAAGCCTGCCCAGGCTAAGAAGTGTGAGTCGGACCGTCCAGTGGCGGCAGGGCTTCAGATGCCATTTCATCGCAGTGTAGGGTAAAAGTCCCACAAAATTGGAAGCAACTTCTCCAAAATGACCCAAATAGTGTTGACAGGGATGTTAAACATCATTTCAAACAAACAAATCCATAAATTTCTGTGTTTGAAGCAAGCAGTGCAGAAACTGATCAGACGTTGCATTATCAGGTGTCCGATCTACTGGTCTATACTGTTTGCCAATGTCCCAGTATGATGAGGCCAGTCCAGGTTTTACAGCTAACTCTCTGACATCAGTGTGTGTGTGAATTCGGGTTTAACGTCACTTTCAACAATTTTTCAGTCATATCACGACGGTGTCTGGTTGCGACAGGGAGCTCAATGCTCACGTTTATAGTGCTGCCTCACTGAAGTATCATGTCCCAGACACATTACATGATATCACACCCAGTCACATTATCCTGACACTGGATCGAACAGTCCTAGCTCTACCCCGTAAATCTGAGTGCCAAGCGAGGAGCAGCTAGTACCATTTTTAACGACTTTGGTATGTCGCGGCCCGGGATCGAACCCAAGACCTCCCGTTCCCCTCTGACATCAGAATGGCAAGAGTAGGGCAGATATAAATAGTTCGTTTTCTGAATTTAGTCATGTAGTACATCGTCAGTGATAGTCATGTGGACCAATCACTTGGAATCTTCTTGCAGTTGATGAGTAACGAATAGACCCAAAAATTTTATGTTTCTCCGAAAAGTGGCTTAATTTACTCTTAAAGAAATTCATCCAGAAATACATGTGTACTTCCATTTATGATCAGCCCCTATGATATGGAAGAAAAGTTAACCCTTATCCTGCTGAATAAATTAACTTAGCCACAGCCGTTGACATTTCAACCAATCAAATTACTTCATGTAATTCATTCATAAATCCTGATCAAATGGCTTCTTCAGAACAGTCTAGATCCTGATCAGATGGCTTCTTCTTCAGAAGCTATCTGATCTGGATCTACACTGTTTGCATAGGTAGGGGTTGTCGTGAACAGCAAGATAAGGGATAAGTATTTTCTTTTGAATAATACTGTAATTATTTGTAATTAACATGCGTAATATGCCTGCAAAATTTCACATATACCTGCTTTAATTAAAACAATTAAAGCTTTTGTCATTTCTTTAACTACCGGTAAACACATTTCCCCACAATATGGAGCCTATACCCTAACATGGCAGGGACAAAATAGGAGTCCCCACTGTTCCCCGTGGGGGTTGTTGCTGCAAGGCAGGGCTGCCACCATCAGTGAAAATTGAAAATTTTTCAAGGTCATTAAAAATGCAGGGAATTTTGAAAAAAATGTCAGTGAAATTTAAAATTTCAAAAAAGTCAGGGAATGTTGTAATTTAAGGACAGTCAACCAGTTCTATTAATGTGACATTTCACTGTCGAAACCTTAACCCTTGTCCTGCTGAGCCTGGATATGCCTGATCTTTGAAACAATGTAGATCCAGATCAGATGACTTCTGAAGAAGCCATCTGATCAGGATCTTCATTGTTTGCCATCCAGTTTATGAATTTGTTGCAGTAATTTGCATCAAGTAATGTGATTGACTGATAATCAGTAGTGGGTGTGACATATTTAGATATTCAGCAGGATAAGGGTTAACTTGCTCCTGAAGTGAAAAGAATTAGTCATATGTTTTTGCTTAGTCATTGGGTTGTTTTATGTTCAGGTCAGTAAAATTATTCTTTTGAACCGTCAAGAAACTCTAGAGAGTGCTACAAATGCTGGATTGTGAAGGTCTCGGCAGCTCTGTCCGATGCGCATCTGACTGGTGATCAGGAGGATGCAGGTTCGATACTTGCCGGGATCGGAAACATTCTTACATGGAGATTGATCATGAAATCTTTCCTATGGTCATTCTCTCACTTCTACTTATTCAAGAAGGGCAGTTGTCAGTTTCTGGCGAAAGAATGTGCACTGTACTGGTTAACCGTTTACGTATAAGCCTGCCCAGGAAAAGTGTGGATAGGTAAAACTGACCGGCTCAAAAATGACGTAAATAGTTGTAACAGGTGTTACATAGTGTTAACTGGGCCGTTAACTCCAATACAAACAAACATGTGATGGTCATCAGATTTGGTCGATGAAAATGGGAATTAAGTCATGTATTTTGATATCACATCAGTGCAACACAGTAAATTCTTTTTTTACCTCTAGAATGGAAAATTTCTGATATTAATATTACATTCATACTTCGATAACTCGAACACCTTCAGGACCATGAAATTTTGTTCAAGACATGGGTAGTTCAATTTATTGAGGATTACTCATACAGTTAGGCCATGAGGCATAATAGAGATGACCTCAGGATCTATTTTTTTTTTTTAAATAAATGTTGTGTGTACTCATTAGAATCGCCTCAATGAGGCGATTCTAATGAGTACTCAAAACATACCATTTTCATGATAAAATCAAACAAACATCCATAAATTAACCTAAACACATCAGTATCTGAAGCTATGGGAAGAATTCTCCAGGGACACCACATACAATTCGAATTAACAATGGTAAACAAATTATCTGTGTTTGAGTTATCAAAGTTTGACTGTATTTATACTGAAAACATAGCTTGTGGGTGCTCATTAGAACCACTTCATTGAGGTGTATCCACAATCTATGTCTCGACGCAGACATAAGTAAAATAATATAAATTTGGGTTATGCCAGTTTTCTCTATGGGGTTTACTGGGGTGTTCATTACATGGACTTGGAAGCATGATGTTTTTATTTCAGCCGCCTTATATCATGGGGAAATGGAGTACGTGCAGTGGGACTGATTCCGATTTGAAGGTAGAATGTGTTGTCACTTTTGAGGTAAGTTTTTTTTCTGTTAAATTCAATTAAATACTGTTATAACTAATTCCAGAAAAATCTTACAAACTTATCTGATCCAGTAATTTTGTAACTAAACTACCTGTATTGGATACTACATCATGGGAGTGAACTCTTTTTGTAAAATATCTTTATAGCCCCGCTTTGAAAAAGTGTGGCTATATTGGATTTGCCATGTCCTTCTGTCATTCCGTAATTCCGTGATTCCGTTAATTTGTGTTGGCTCCATAACTTTGTATCTGCTTAACATATTTTCATGAAACTTCACACAAATGTTAAACACCATAAGACAATGTGCAGAGCGAAGGAATTATAACTGTGGATTGCCTACTTTTGGAGTTATTGCCCTTTGAACATTTTCCGTAATTCCGTAATTCCGTGATTCCGTTAATTTGTGTTGGCTCCATAACTTTGTATCTGCTTAACATATTTTCATGAAACTTCACACAAATGTTAAACACCATAAGACAATGTGCAGAGCGAAGGAATTATAACTGTGGATTGCCTACTTTTGGAGTTATTGCCCTTTGAACATTGAAAAATGGCAATTTTAATTGTGTCCGCTTCATAACTCGAAAACCGTTTGAGATATTTTTAGGAAACTTCACACAAATGTTAAGCACTATGAGACGATGTGCAGAGCGCAGGAACCATAACTCTGCATTGCTTATTTTTGGAGTTATTGCCCTTTGAACATTTAAAAATGGCAATTTTAACAGTGTCCGCTTCATAACTCGAAAACCGTTTGAGATAATTTCATGAAACTTCACACAAATGTTAAGCACTATGAGACAATGTGCAGAGCGCAAGAACCATAACTCTGGTTTTCGTATTTTCTGTGTGTCTGTCTGTGTCTGTTAACAATTTTCGTGTCCGCTCCATAACTTTAAAACCCATTCACATATTTTCATGAAACTTCACACAAACATTAAACACCATGAGATGGTGTGCAGAGTGCAGGAACCATAACTCTGGATTGCCTAATTTTTTAGTTATTTCCCTTTGAATATTGAAAAATATCAATTTTAGCCGTCTTTGCTCGATAACTCAAAAACCGTTTGAGATAATTTTATGAAACTTCACACAAATGTAAAGCACCATATTACGTGTGCAGAGCGCAGGAACCCAAACTCTGGATTGTCTACTTTTTCAGTTATAGGCTTTTGAATATTAAAAAATGGCAATTTTAACTATGTCCGCTCCATAACCGTTTCTGATATTTTCATGAAACTTCAAATAAATGAAAAGCACCTTGAGATGATGTGCAGAGTGCAGGAACCATAACTCTGGTTTGCCTACTTTAGGAGTTATTGCCCTTTGAACATTTAAAAAGGCAATTTTGACTGTGTCGGCTCCATAACTCACAAACCATTTGAGATATTTTCATGACACTTCACACAAGTGTAAAGCACCATGAGACAATGTGCAGAGCGCAGGAACCCTGACTCTGATTTGGCTACTTTAGGAGTTATTACCCTTTGAACATTGAAAAATGGAAGATGAAATTTAGTATAAACATGGACATTCTGGTAATGTATCATGCTCATTGAAATGAGGGACAAGGGCTCACAACTCTTAGAGTTTTTCCAGATAATGTAAAATTTTCAACAGTTATTTCTTGTTCATAACTGTTTTCTCTGCAGCTTAAATAACTTTCTTCTCTGACAGCGCTGAAGCGGGGCTATAGTCAGATCCTCTGACAGCTCTAGTTGTCTCTCTTTAACCCTTCTCTTGCTGAATATTCAGTTTAGCCACACCCATTTCTGACTTTGAACCAATCAGATTACCTGATATAATTTATTCCTACAAATTCATAAATTGAATGTCAAACAGTGTATATCTAGATCAGATGGCTTCTGAAAAACAGTGTAGATCCTGATCAGATGGCTTCTTCAGAAGCCATCTGATCTGGATCTACACTGTTTGCAAAGGAAAGGGGAGTGGTGAACAGCAGGATAAGAGTTAATATCTACAGAGATCTACTCTTAAAGGGAATGTATACACCTGGCAGATTTTTCTGCCATTTTTCAAAGGGAGATAATTATACCCCCCGCATACGAAGTATGTCAGGGGGTATATAGTTTTCGTCTTTCCCTTCGTTCGTTAGTTTGTTTGTTTGTTCGTTGGTTTGTTCGTTCGTTCATTCGTACTTCCATCTGTCCCACCTTTAGTCAATCTTTATGTCAAAGTTTTGCGTTAAACCTTTTTAATTGCTCATATCTCTGTAACAACATGTTGGATTGTCTTCATATTTATGACAGGATATCTTTATAGCATTAATTTTTATTTGGAATATCTAAGCTCCTGGGTCAAGCCCCTGTGTGGGCTGTCTGTCCATCCATCCGTCCGTTCATGGACGTTTAAGTTAAAGTTTTGCGTTAAACCTTTTTGTTTGCTCATATCTCTGTAACCACATTAGATTTTCTTCATATTTGGTAAAGGATATCTCTATAGCATTACCTTTCATATGGAATATCTAAGCCCCTGGGTCAAGCCACTGGGTGGGTTGTCCGTCTGTTTGTCAACTTTTACGTCAAAGTTTTGTGTTAAACCTTTTTGATTACTCATATCTCTGTAAACAAATGTTGGATTCTGTTCATATTTGGTACAGGATATCTCTGTAGCATTGCCTTTTATTTGGAATATCTAAGCTTCTGGGTCAAGCCCCTGGGTGGGCTGTCGGTCTGTCCGTCCATTCATCAATATTCAGGTCAAAGTTTTGTGTTACATCTTATTGATTTCTCATATCTCTGTAACCACGTTAAATTCTCTTAATATTTGGTAAAGGATATCTCTATAGCATTACCTTTCATATGGAATATCTGAGCCCCAGGGTCAAGCCCCTGTGTGGCTGTCTGTTTTTAGCTCACCTGAGCCAAAGGCTCAGTTTGAGCTATTGTGATTAGTCACTGTCTGTTGTTGTTGTATGTCCATCCGTCCATTCATAATTTCTTTAAACAACATCTTCTCCTAAACCACTAAACAGATTTTGACAAAATTTGGCAGAAAGAATCCTGAGGTGGTCCTCTCTCAAAATTGTTCAAAGAAATCAATTCCATGCAGAACTCTGGTTACCATGGCAACAATAAGGCACAGGTCTTTGATATCTTCTAGTGGACCTCTACCAAGGTTGTTCAAATTATAGCCCTGGGGCCAAAAATTGCGCCAGGGCAGGGTCCACTGGGTTTACATAGACATATATAGAGAAAACCTTTAAAAATCTTGTCTGAAACCAAAAGGCTGTGAAGCTTCGTCTAGTGGACCTCTACCAAGATTGTTCAAATCATAGGTCTTTGGCCAAATATGGCCTCGGGGGCGGGCCCATTGGATATATGTATATTATATATTGACTTATATAGGGAAAACCTTTAAAGATCTTCTTGTCTGAAACCAGATGTCTCAGATGTTTGATATTTGGTATGAAGCTTCTTCTAGTGGACCCGTACTAAGACTATTCAAATTATAGCCCTGAGGCCAAAAATGGCCACACCCCGGGGCCCACTGTTTTTACATAGATATATATAAGGAAAACCTTTAAAATCTTATTGTCTGAAACCAGAACGCCCAGGTCTTTGATATTTGGTATGAGTCTTCATCTAGTGGGCCTCTACCATGATTGTTCAAATTATAGATCGGTGGGCCAAAAAGCACCCCACCCCGGGGCTTTCTGGTTTTACATAGACTTATATAGGGAAAATGTTTAAAAATCTTCTTGTCTGAAACTGGAAGGCCCAGGACATTGCTATTAAGCTTCATTTAGTAGACTTCTACCAAGATTGTTCAAATTATAGACCTGGGACCATTATGTAAATCTCTTAGCTCAGGTGAGCACATAGTACCATTATGGTCCTCTTGTCTAAACATTGCTTATGCTTATGATCATTTGGTGACAGGTGAGTACCTGGTACAGGGCCATCATGGCCCGCTTGTTCAACTTTTGTGTCAAAGTTTTGTGTTAAACCTTTTCGATTGCTCATGTCTCTGTAACCACATGTTGGATTCTCTTCATATCTGGTACAGGATATCTCTATAGCATTACCTTTCATTTGGAATAGCCAAGCTCCCGGGTCAAGCCCCTGGGTGGGCTGTCTGTTTGTCTGTCCATTCATCAACGTTTAAATCAAAGTTTTGCTTTAAACCTTTTTGATTGCTCATATCTCTGTAACCGCATGTTAAATTCTCTTCATATTTGGTAAAGGATATCTCTATAGCTTTACCATTCATATTGGTGGGCTGGCTGTCTGTTCGTCAAATTTTACGTCAATGTTTTGCATTAAACCTTTTTAGCTCACCTGTCACATAGTGACAAGGTGAGCTTTTGGGATCACTTTTTGTCCGTCGTGCCTCCATGCGTGCGTGCATGCGTGCATCCGTAAACTTTTTCTTCAAACGACATCTCCTCCTAAACCACTGATCTGATTTTGACCAAACTTCACAGGAATGATCCTTAGGTGGTCCCCTTTCAAAGTTGTTCAAATGGTTCCGGTCCGTTGCACATA
This sequence comes from Lucinisca nassula, assembly GCA_963580285.1. Lineage (NCBI taxonomy): Eukaryota > Metazoa > Mollusca > Bivalvia > Lucinida > Lucinidae > Lucinisca > Lucinisca nassula. Next base: position 62,158,371 of record OY757025.1, read on the forward strand.
TAGGTCACAGGAGCCAAAAATAGATTTTTTTCATCGAAAACTTAAAAAATCTTCTTCTCTGAAACCGCAAGGCCCAGGACATTGATATTTGGTATGAAGCTTCATCTAGTGGACCCCTAACAAGATTGTTCAAATTATTGTGCTGGGGCCGAAAATGCCCCCCCCACCGGGGCTCTTTGGTTTTACATGGGCTTATAAAGGGAAAATCTTTAAAAATCTTCTTCTCTGGAACCGCAAGGCCCAGGTCTTTGATATTTGGTATGAAGCTTCATAAAGTGGACCCCTACCAAGATTGTTCAAATTATAGTGCTGGAGCTAAAAATGCCCCCGCACCGGGACCCTTTAGTTTCACATAGGCTTATATAGGGAAAATCTTTAAAAATCTTCTCTGAAACCGCAAGGCCCAGGACATTGATATTTGGTATGAAGCTTCATCTGGTGGTCCCCTACCAACATTGTTCAAATTATTGTGCTGGGGCCAAAATGCCCCCGCACCTGGGCCCTTTGGTTTTACATGGGCTAATAAGGGAAAATCTTTAAAAATCTTCTTCTCTGAAACCGCAAGGCCCAGGTTTTTGATATTTGGTATGAAGCTTCATCTAGTGGACCCCTACCAAGATTGTTCAAGTTATGGTGCTGGAGCTAAAAATGCCCCCGCACCGGGGCCCTTGGGTTTTACATGGGCTTATATAGGGAAAATCTTTAAAAATCTTCTTCTCTGAAACCACAAGGCCCAGGTCTTTGATATTTGGTATGAAGCTTCATCTAGTGGACCCCTACCAAGATTGTTCAAATTATAGTGCTGGGGCTAAAAATGCCCCCGCCTGGGGGCCCTTTTGTTTTACATGGGCTTATATAGGGAAAATCTTTAAAAAGCTTCTTCTCTAAAACTACAAGGCCCAGGTCTTTGCTATTTGGTATGAAACTTCATCTGGTGGACCCCTACCAAGATTGTTCAAATTAAAGTGCTGGGGCCAAAAATGCCCCTGCCCCAGGGCCCTTTGGTTTTACATAGTCTTATATAGGGAAAATCTTTAAAAATCTTCTTTTCTGAAACTGCAAGGCCCAGGTCAATGATATTTGATATGAAGCTTCATCTTGTGGACCTCTACCAAGATTGTTCAAATTATAGCCCTGGGGCCAAAAATGCCCCCGCCATGTGGCCCTTTGGTTTTACATAGACTTATATAGGGAAAATCTTTAAAAATCTTCTTCTCTGAAACTACAAAGCTTAGGTCTTTGATATTTGTTATGAAGCTTCAGCTAGTGGACCTCTACCAAGATTGTTCAAATTATAACCCTGGGGTCAAAAATGCTTCCGCTCCGGGGCCCTTTGGTTTTACATAGACTTATTTAGGGAAAATCTTGTTTTACATAGACTTCTTTACGCAGGGTAAACCTTTAAGATCTTCTTCTCTGAAACCACAAAGCCCAGGTCTTTCATATTCGATATGATGCTTCATCGTGTGGACCTCTACCAAGATTGTTCAAATTATAGCCCTGGGGCCAAAATTGACAGCGCCCGGGCCCACTTATTATACATTGGATCAGGTGAGCGAACCAGGGCCCTCTGCTGATATCTCTGTAACCATGTAAGATTCTCTTCGTATTTTGTACATGATATCTAGCATTAACTTTTATATGGAATATGGCCTGTATATGCAAAGAAAATGCTTTTGTCATTGCCATTTTCAGCCGAGGCGATGGCACTAGCTGGGGGTATATGGTAGCATTGCACTAAATACTGGGAGGTGCCGGGTTTTATCACTTTGGGACTGAGCTTATAGTTGCGTTCTAAATACCAGACTTGGTTCCATTGGATATATATCCCATGTTTTGTTTCAGTGTGTGAAAATGATAGGTATAAGGGACTAAAATGATGCATGTTTCATAAATATATCTGCAAGCTCAAAGAAATTTTTGCTGATTTTATATGGTCACCCCTCCTTTAAAATTATTACTTTGTATTTACTCCGTTCTAGTAGGTAAACAAACATGGTTGACTGTAACTTGAAAAGGAGCAGGTCAGCATGTGGATTTTTTCTCATTAACTTGTTGGGCTAGGATGGCTCTATAAACAAGTAAGGTTTGAAAAGTTTTGTATGTGTAATTTTTGTGGGAGCAGGTAAAAGGTTACTATTGTCGCCTATGGAAAACATTTAGTGGAAAGCTCCCATATGTGCCCCACTGGGAACTTTGTCCAGTTTCCACCATTTTTCAAAGGGAGACAACTTTTTGGACTTCCTGTTCACTTTTCTATAGGCTCAGTCCCACCGAAAAAGGGGTCTACTCATAAAGGAAAGAATTTGCTCCTCAAGAGCAAATCCTTTTCTTTAAGAGTTTTGACCTCTATTGACATGGGAGACAAAAGCACTTTTGCAGGAGTTGCCTCCCCTGAAGATGTATCCATTCCCCTTAAATTTATTTGTCAGTAATAATCAGATGAACAATAGCAGGAAAGCCGCTGGAGTATTAGTATATTTGAGTAGTTTGATAACAATCAACCTGAAAAACAAGGGAAAAGTCAAACTGAAGGGGGAATGAGTGCACACCTTCATGGGAGGCAACTCTTGCAAAAGTATTTTTGTCTCCCTTGTCAATTGGGGTCAACTCTTAAAGGAAAGAATTTGCTCCTGAGGAGCAAATTCTTTCCTTTAAGAGTTGACCCCTTTTTCAGTGTAACAGGGCTTGTAAAAAAGGGAACAGGAAGTCCCAAACTTTGTCTCCCTTTGAAATATGGCGGACAAATCTGCCAGGTGTCCCTATTCCCCTTATGTGGCTTGAACACCTTTGTTGCCTGGCTGTTGTTAAAATGCTTTTGTTAGATGGCCAAGTGGTCTTGACCCAGTTCAGACTGCTCCTGTTCTGGGTTTACCCTGCTTGCTGAGGCTCACCTGTCTCAGTTCTTTGAGATACACAGGTAGAGGTCACAAGTTTGATCCCTGCTAGGTCCAGTAACCTTCTTCCGTTGATCATAGTCATTCTCTTCCTTATGCCAATTGTTAGTTTCTGGAAAGGAATGTACCATATTTATCCTTCTTGTTCAAATACCACAACTCTTTACCATACTTGTGGGGTGGTTGGGGCTGAGGCAAAGGCATCATGTATCTTTTGTCACCAGGGCATCCAGCTGATATTTGCTTACAGTTGGGCAAGGCCTGCTGTCCTCGTAGCAGGTTAGGTAGAGGGGAATGTTTTTATTTCTTCTGTTCTGTCACTTTCTTTCATTTTCCTCTTTTTGCCCTCCTCTTTCATCTTTCCTGCTATCTCTTTGTCTGTCTTCTCCCTTTCTCAGGGAGGCGACACATAATGGCCCCACAAGGGGTTGAACAAGTACTACCAGCTGCTGTGTGTAAAACTAGCTGGATAAGTGGCAAACAGTGTAGACCCTGATTAGATGCCACATTCTGCAGTGTCTCATCTGGGTTTACACTGTTTGCTCAGGCCTGTTTGTCCCAATATGTATTGCAAATATGTACCATACTGGTTAACCCAATATGTATTATATAGAGGATCTTACATGAGTGTTCATGTATTATTGAATTTATTAAACGAGTTGAGGGAAAGGGATAAAATGTGAGGCTTTGCCGAGCATTTTATCCCTTTTCCTCAACGAGTTTATTAAATTCAATAATACATGAGCACGAATGCAATATTCTATTTATCATCTGACATTTAAAACGCATTTTATTCACGATTGTTTACAAAAATGTCAATATTCCGCCGTTAGTAAACGTGACGTCCTTAAGGACATCGTACATGAAACGTTACGGGACGTATCTAGCTAATTTGCATATTTAATCCACTAGTGGATTATCGAAAATATTACATGGCGTTATTACACTCTCAGACGCGCCGTCATATGATATACCCTGTTAATGCACATTAGCTCCAAAGTAGATGCACATTATCCATTTACATGAACCTCATTAATTCAATAGAAATTTTTGTATCGCTGCAACTTAATCCACCTGATGACCTAGTAGCAGATTCGCGCTAAATTTTCCTTCGCTCAAAATTCTCTGTCTTAACAGCTGCAGCATATCAGAAGCGGAATAAAATCATAATTAGAACGGACTTAATACACTTACGTGTGTAAAGTAGCTTTTTTCTTCAATTTTGATAATCCGACATTAAACAATTGAACATGAATGAAATTAAAGACATGAAAAAAAGTCTCTGAGGCCGCTGAATTCTTTGGAACATTTCACAACTCAAATCAGGACTTTTCCGTAGTCCCTGAAATATTTTTTTTCAATATAATGATAACAAATACACATTGTTTCTTGGTGCCATTTTGATGATACTTTTCATTTTTCCTGCAAAATTTCATTTGTCGGAATGAAATAAAATTTGAACGAAAATTTGCTCATGTGGACAGTTTGTATATCACTTTACCTAGAAACGCTGCAAACTAAATTGATGCTGCTGCGCAGTCATGTAAACAGGCTGTAATTATGACCAGAAAAAGTGTGGTAAAGTAAACTGACAGGGTTTGACTTAAAAAATCTAAACTGGACCATTAAACTCCAAAATAATTAATCAAATTGACTGGTTTAGATGTTTTGGAATTTATGTGATCAAAAGTTATATTTCTTTTCAGAAAAAGGTGAAGAAACCAAGATCCACCAAATATACCCATCACCTTGTTACTACGGGAACAACTTCGGGTCAGAAAGTTGTGACCTTGACCTTGGATTCCCCACAGGAACCCCCTGACAGTGGGAGTGTGACACCAAAAGCCTCTCCAAGCAAAACAGTTGCTCAGTCCAAAAGCTCTCCACAATTACAAGGGGTCTGGGGTGAACGGTTTATTCCGGTAGCAACTCCTGAAAAGAAAGGTACTGCTCTTTCTGCTTTTAGTATTGCCTGTATGAAAGCATGTCCCCTTTCCAAATGGGAGGGGGGACATACTGTTTTTGTTGTGGATCCTGTCAGCGTATTCGTAGGTGTATGCATCGGCATGGCACTTTCTTGTGTGCAAGATATCTCATGAACTACTGGGTGGAATTTAATCAAAAAGAAGGCTAGTTGAAAAAATAAAAGATAGAGCATAGGAGCTGTTTGACCTCAACCAACTTAGCTGATGTATTTAAGAATATATCAAATGCTACTTTTTTCTGTTATTAAACTTTTTATGCTTGAGATGTAGCGCTGAGTAAGCATCATACAATTGAGAACAAAAAAAAAAAAAAAAAAAAAAAAAGACAAAATGTTCCTTCCAGATTGAGATCAAACAAAGAGGAAAGAGAAAGTAACAGTCATATAGGACAGGTTTGGTTTGGGTTTTACGGCCCTTTCAAGATTATTTCACTCATATCGAGCCGATCGTTAATCAGAGGTGGGCGAAAACCGGAGTACCCGGAGAAAAACCACCTGACCTTCCGTTGCAGAACTTGGCGTCTCACACGTGACCCGAGCGAGGCTCGAACCTACGGCGGTGAGAGACCTAATGACTAAGAGTCAGCGCTCTTATCCACTAGGCCACGGAGGCCCGTTACATATAGGACAGGACTATTGTTTCTATCATTTAGATAATAATATTGAAAGTGGTTATAGTTTTTTTTTTTTTTTTTTGTTGTTGTTTATATATATGTCTTTTACTAGGGTGGTTTCAGGATTCTTTCAAGGAGCATATATTTATTACAGTCATTATTGGAAATCATAGTTAAATACTTGTTTAAATGGCCTCCATTCTTGTAAGAATTTTTGCAGCTCATTGTTTTGTAATGCCATTTCTCTGTGACTGAGAAACAATGACGTAACATTAATTCTGAACTCGAGGAAATTTAAATGACTTTTCGAAGACCTTTTCATACTTATGTAATATTTTGCAATAAGCATTAAAAACTGAATTGTATTTGTAGTGTTTGGTGGGAAATTGCTTAAAATAAAAGTTGCTTCTTCTAGTAATAAAGCTATGGAATTTTCCTGAAACTTATTTTTCATGTCTGTTATAAACAGCTGTGTTTTAGGGCATTTCCAGAACAAATGGTCAATAGTCTCATCATTGTTTCCACAGAATGAACATTTTGGACTATTTATCAAGTTCATTTGGAAGAGAAGTTTATTTGTGGTAAATATCTTGTGGTTAATAGAAGTTTGGAACCATCTGAGTTTGGTACATTTAGTTATTTTGAAAGGTGCTTGAAATATATTTTGCCATGACTTTTCTTCAATATTATACTTTTGATTCCATTTAATTTTCCCTGTCGGTTCATCTTTGTTCTGATTTAAGATAATATAAATATTTTGGGAACCTTTTTTTTGTTTCAGTATCGTAAAGATTAAATTTGGAAATATTGGACCAATAATATTGTTTTTATTATCATTACTTTTATTTTGCATAAACCTTTTAAGGCATTCAAGCACTCCCTGATATTGAAGAAAATTTGTATTAATTGTTGTGCTTTGTATAAAAGCATTAAACGTCAAGAAATTGCCTTGATTATCCATAAGGTCCCTGATATAACAAACACCTTTATCAAACCATGATTTAAAAAAAAAGCTCCTACCTCCAATAGTCAAGTTCTTGTTCCAAAATATAGGTGTTTGAAACAAACTATTTTTATCCCAGTCCACTTCTAACTGCAACTGAAAAGCTAACACTGCTTTAAAGACATCTTTCCAAAAGTTGTTTTTTAGCTTTGTCAGGACTATCTTTGTATATTCAGAACCACAACAGATAATTTTATCCATTTCCACCACTTGTTTTATGAGAAGTTGCCATTGACTATGGTTTTGAAACATTCTACGAATCCATGTTATTTTTAGGGCCTGCGCAAAAGCTGTTATGTTTATCATTTTCAAACCCCCTTCAAAATACTGTTTTACTACCACTGACTGTTTGATTTTAGACCTCCCGTTCCATATGAATTCAAAGAACATACTGTTAATTTTATCTAAAGTATCAGTATCAGGATTGGGAAGTGACATTAAGAGATGAGTTATTTTGGGCAACATCAGTGATTTTACAACAGTAATTTTTCCAAGAGGGGTGAGAAACCTTCTATTCCATAATTTTAAAGAATTTTTCATTTGTTTTATTCTGTCACCATAATTATCATCAATGATTCTGTCAAGGTCAACATTAAAGGTTATCCCCAATAATTTGAAATGAGTTCTACCCCATGACAGTTTCCATCTTGTTTTTATTGAATCCTGACTATATTTTTTTGCTCCTATCCATACCACTTGAGTTTTATCAAAGTTAGTTTTTAATCCTGATATTCTTGCAAATTTTTCAAGTTCTTGTAATGTCTGTTCTAAGGAAACTTTAGAGCCATCAAGAAATGCTGATGTGTCATCTGCATACTGTGAAATTTTAAATTCTACATTATCTATTTTAATACCCTTTATATTTTTATTATTTCTTATCCTAATAGACAAAATTTCTGCACATAAAATGAACAGATATGGGGAGATTGGATCCCCTTGTCGACAACCCCGACCCAGTTTAAAAAAATCTGATAGGCATCCACACTGTGTAACTGCAGAGCATGAGCCTTTGTATAATACATTTATCCATCGTCTAACTGATGCGCCAAAATTGAACATTTTTAGAACTTTATCAATAAAAGACCATGATAATGAGTCGAATGCTTTTTCGAAGTCAATAAGAAGTATTAAACCAGGAATATTGTGTTCTTCTGTATATTGTAAAATATCATACATGAGCCGAGTATTTTCCCCTATAAACCTGTCTTCAATAAATCCAGTTTGATCAGTACTTATCAATTTATTCAAGACCTGTTTAATTCTATTGGCTATAGAGCCTGATGCAATTTTATATACAGTATTTAATAGTGTTATTGGTCTCCAGTTTTTGAGGTTTTTCCTGCATTTATTTTCTTTCGGAATGCATACTATAAGGCCTTGTTGTTGTGAAATAGAAAGTTCTCCTTGCTCAAATCCATAGTTGATTGCTCTAACAACAAAAGTACCTAACTGCTTCCAAAATGTTTTATAAAATTCAACTGAAAAACCACTGGTACCAGGACTCTTATTATTTTTCATGTTTTTTAATGTTTGACTTGCTTCTTTTAGTGTCAGTATGCCTTCCATTTCTACAGCTTCTTCAAAATTTAAGTTTGGTATTTGCATGTTTTGCATATAGTCGTTAAGCTCATTATCATTTAAACTGGTTGCTTTACTGGAGAACAAATTTTCATAATAGTTTTTTGTCTCATTTAGTATTTCTTTTTGATCTGTAATTGTCTGTCCATTTTCCTTTTCTATTATGGTAATTACTTTGCTTGTATAATTATGAGCTTCTAAATTACAGAAATATTGTGAAGGTTTTTCACCATTTTCAATAATGTTTGCCCTTGAATTTACAAGATATCCTTGCATTTTTTCCTCCCTTAAGTCACACAGTTCTTGTTTTAGTTTTTCTAGTTCTGAAATAGTTTCTTCTTCAAGGTTATTTTCTAAGTTTTGAATGTTTTTAATTAATTCCTTTTCTTGTTTATCTTTTGACTTCTTTTTATATGTAGCATACGAGATTGATTTTCCTCTTATTTCCATCATTAGTGTTTCCAAGAATAACTGATCATCTATAACAAACTGCAATTCATTGTCTGGAATTTTATCTATATTATCTAAATCATAAACTGGTAAACAATACTGTCTTTTGACATCTAATATTTTTGAATTAATTGTCTTCAGGTACTCTATGTCTGTCAAAAGTGAATTATTATGCTTCCATAATGGTCTACCATGTTCAAAATTATCCAAAGCTAATGCTAATGTAACTATTGAATGGTCTGATTTATAGCCAGCTTCAATGTTTGATGATTTTACTGAGTTAATTATACTTTCTGTTACTAAAAATAAATCAAGCCTAGATTGTTTTAAAGGGTTTTTACGTCTCCATGAATATCGTTTCCAACAGGGGTGAAGTTCTCGAAATGTGTCAAAGAGGTTTTTTTCACTTATCATCTCTAAGATATATTTTCTGGCCTTTGGATTATTAATGTGTTTGTAGTTATAACAATCGATTGTTGTGTTAAGTGAAATATTAAAATCTCCACATACAATATATGATTCATTCCCCATATCTGTAATAGTTTCAAATAAATTTATATAAAAGTTAGGGTCATCTTTGTTTGGTCCATAAATGTTTATTAATGATAATCTTTTGTTATATACTGTCATATCCAAAATTAAAAAGTTACCATTTGTGTCTTGATTCTGGTCATGTATTTTATAATCTAAGTTTTTAGCAAAAAAAATTGCCACTCCTCTCGCATTTGCCTGTGGAGCAGGGCTGAAATAGCAGTTTCCTTCCCATCTATTCCTAATATTTTTTTCTTGATTGGCTGTGAAATGGGTATCTTGCAGACAGTAGATATCAAATTCTTTATTTGTCAAGTAATGAAGAACATCCTTTTGTTTTTTTATTCCACCCAATCCTTGGGTATTAAATGAAAGTATTTTTAGCTCAGCCATAAACCAAAAAAAAATTTGTACAAAATTTATCATAGAAACTAATGACTGTCCTACATGACTGTTGATAGCAAACAAGATAGAGAAATAACAAGAAAACAAACCAATATACAAACATGTGTAAACACATTTAAAGTAACAATGGTCTTGGATTTACACTTAAATTTGATAAACCATAAACACACCAGTTATCCCGAGACAGCCTACATGATAATAAAGGCAGCCAATGTCACCAAAAGTAATATAAGTTAATTGGGAAATAATAATAATAATAATCATGACACCATTCTGAGAACAAAACATCACTAATACAATTAATCACTTTCAGCTGCTGGGAAAAAAAAAAAAAAAAAAAAAAAAATGCCTGTAAATATGTCCCAAAGGCAAATGGTGTGGACCCTGATCAGACTGCTCTTGCAGGAGTGTCCAGGCCCACACTGCATGCAACAATGCTATTAAAAGTAATTGACAGATGACAGAGCCTACAAAAGATTATTGTGATTGGTCTTTTTTGGGTAAAGCTGCCATTATTACCATTGCATAAGCCGTCTCAGGACAACCGTTGTGTTTGAGACTATTACATTAAATTCTACAATATTCCAGACATACTTGAAAAAAATGGCTCACTATTCCTAACCGGTCACGAATATTTTCAGGAAATCTTATTTTCTACAATCATAGCATTTTTTTTTTTGGGGGGGGTTCTACTGCCCTTTCAAGATTATTTCACTCATATCGAGCCGATCGTTAATCAGAGGTGGGCGAAAACCGGAGTACCTGGAGAAAAACCACCTGACCTTCCGTTGCAGAACTTGGCGTCTCACACGTGGCCCGAGCAAGGCTCGAACCTACGGCGGTGAGAGACCTAATGACTAAGAGTCAGCGCTCTTATCCACTAGGCCACGGAGGCCCGTACAATCATAGCATTAAAGAGTCTATACTTTCACTCCTTCATTTACTTTATTATACATGCCAAAGCAGCACAACAGCCCATAAGTGATCATTTCAGTTACGGAAAAAAAAAAAAAAAAGTGTTTACTACCCACATGGGGTTCCTGCAATGCAAGTCCCTCCCAAAACGACCAAGGCGGATCTCTGTAGTTATAAATAAATGTGACCCATTTACTTATCCAAACTCAGAAATGTAAGTAGCAAAATTCATCTAATTCACATGCCTAGTTGACCACATTAAGAATGACCCCATGCACTGACCTACTGTTATATCACCACACCACTTCATCCCAACAGGCACATGACGCAAAATGCGACACCGGATCCACGCATGCAAGGCCACGACATTTACTGCACGTTCCCATCAGGCCCCATACAACATTACATAAAATTAAATACTGGCGGCCATTTTGTTTACATCGGAGCAGGATCGTTTGAGCCAATTTGGCAGAAGGTCTTCTAAGCAACATTCTTATGAAGTTTGTGCAATGCCATGACATCTGACGTCCAAAATGACGTGGGCCCGATGACGCACCAGCGACATGCACTCTCCAGGATAGCTGGGTCTGAATAGGGACCTGAAAGATCACCTCCAAGCCACTGTACTGCTCTCAAGCTAAGTGTTCTATTTCTCCATTCCATTTTATAGTTTTTAACTGCATTATTTTAACAAACTGTTATTTATAGCCCCGCTTTGAAAAAGTGGGGCTATATTGGATTTGCCATGTCCTTCTGTCATTCCGTGATTCCGTTAATTTGTGTTGGCTCCATAACTTTGTATCTGCTTAACATATTTTCATGAAACTTCACACAAATGTTAAACACCATAAGACAATGTGCAGAGCGAAGGAATTATAACTGTGGATTGCCTACTTTTGGAGTTATTGCCCTTTGAACATTTTCCGTAATTCCGTGATTCCGTTAATTTGTGTTGGCTCCATAACTTTGTATCTGCTTAACATATTTTCATGAAACTTCACACAAATGTTAAACACCATAAGACAATGTGCAGAGCGAAGGAATTATAACTGTGGATTGCCTACTTTTGGAGTTATTGCCCTTTGAACATTGAAAAATGGCAATTTTAATTGTGTCCGCTTCATAACTCGAAAACCGTTTGAGATATTTTTAGGAAACTTCACACAAATGTTAAGCACTATGAGATGATGTGCAGAGCACAGGAACCATAACTCTGCATTGCTTATTTTTGGAGTTATTGCCCTTTGAACATTGAAAAATGGCAATTTTAACAGTGTCCGCTTCATAACTCGAAAACCGTTTGAGATAATTTCATGAAACTTCACACAAATGTTAAGCACTATGAGACAATGTGCAGAGCGCAAGAACCATAACTCTGGTTTTCGTATTTTCTGTGTGTCTGTCTGTGTGTCTGTCTGTGTCTGTTAACAATTTTCGTGTCCGCTCCATAACTTTAAAACCCATTCACATATTTTCATGAAACTTCACACAAACATTAAACACCATGAGATGGTGTGCAGAGTGCAGGAACCATAACTCTGGATTGCCTAATTTTTGAGTTATTTCCCTTTGAATATTGAAAAATATCAATTTTAGCCGTCTTTGCTCGATAACTCAAAAAACGTTTGAGATAATTTTATGAAACTTCACACAAATGTAAAGCACCATATTACGTGTGCAGAGCGCAGGAACCCAAACTCTGGATTGTCTACTTTTTCAGTTATAGGCTTTTGAATATTAAAAAATGGCAATTTTAACTATGTCCGCTCCATAACCGTTTCTGATATTTTCATGAAACTTCAAATAAATGAAAAGCACCTTGAGATGATGTGCAGAGTGCAGGAACCATAACTCTGGTTTGCCTACTTTAGGAGTTATTGCCCTTTGAACATTTAAAAAGGCAATTTTGACTGTGTCGGCTCCATAACTCACAAACCATTTGAGATATTTTCATGACACTTCACACAAGCGTAAAGCACCATGAGACAATGTGCAGAGCGCAGGAACCCTGACTCTGATTTGCCTACTTTAGGAGTTATTACCCTTTGAACATTGAAAAATGGAAGATGAAATTTAGTATAAACATGGACATTCTGGTAATGTATCATGCTCATTGAAATGAGGGACAAGGGCTCACAACTCTTAGAGTTTTTCCAGATAATGTAAAATTTTCAACAGTTATTTCTTGTTCATAACTGTTTTCTCTGCAGCTTAAATAACTTTCTTCTCTGACAGCGCTGAAGCGGGGCTATAGTCAGATCCTCTGACAGCTCTAGTTATCCATAAAAATACAAGTCAAATATGAGACCATCCCGAAAACATGCCTTTTCAGATATATCGAAAAATTCTCACAAAAATGAAGATTTTAAAATACAGTTATGTAACATTAAGATTTAGGCCTAAAAAACACCGGATGCGGGAAACTCGTTAGAACCGCCTCAGCGAGGCGGCACTACCGTGCTCCCACAATCCCCCTCCCAAACAGAAATAAGAGAAAAAGTGAAAACTCCTGTAAACCCCAGTTCCACTATATAACAAATGTGGTTCAAGGGGATCATAAAGGTATAGGCGTGCCTTCGTGATGATCTATTATTGGTTTCAATATACTTACTATACAAGCATTACACATGCCATATTTATATTAAACTGCTTTATCTCTTCTTCTGGACATACATGTATACATTTAAAGTAGTTTCATATTTTAGTTTGTATGGAAAACTTGTTTAACCCCCATCCTGCAGAATAATTTTACTAGCCACATCCCATAACAATAACACCTCAGTGTGATACAGTGCACTCTTTCATACCCCAAAAGAAGATAATTTTTCTGATTAAAATATTTTGACATTTTCCCCTTCATACCCCAAACACAGGTCCCGGGTGCCCGTCAGAACCGCCTCATTGAGGTGGCCCTAACGAGCAACCACAACCCATGCCCCAAAGCAGAAACAAGAAAAAACAATGTTAACACTCCAGAAGCCCCAGTTCTTTCTTCTATATAAAGTGGGGTTCAGTGGGGTGTCCACTGCACAGACCTGTTCATCATTAGCAAAGGCTAGGTGGTTATGAAGACATGAACAGGATAGGGATTAAAACAATCTTTCTTCATTAAGCAACTGAAACTTCTATTTGTTTAAAAAAAAAAAAAAAAAAAAGTTTTTCCATCGTTTACTGTTTCTTAACCAAGCAACGAATTAGACCCTGGTCAGTCTTAACTGTTTGCTATGTCCAATCTGGGTTTACATTATTTACTTATACTCATATACATCAGCATTTAAAACATGACATCAAATAAACAACTGTTTGACAAGCTCTTTCCTTTCGAAAAACGAAAGCAAGGAAAGAGCAAGTATAAGCAACAGCCTATTTCCCACTGTATTGACTATTTTTAAGCTTAAACATATCCCATTTGGAAACCTTAAGATGCTCATTTTCTAGGGCAGTTTATCTCTTTCTAGATCAAGCAAATCCATGTAAACATGATCAGCCTCTCCACTAACTGGCTGGTCACTAATAGCCTGTTTAGTACCAGAAACCCCAAAATAGGCACCCTGGCAAACAGTGCAGACCCAGATCAGACACCGCAGAATGCAGCGTCTGACCAGGCCCCACACTGTTTGCAATACCTTCAGCCACCCTCCAAAACAAACTCCAAAGAGAACACAACTTGATACACCCAAACTCCGAAATGTACTCCTGCTTATTATAGGGAGGAAGATTCCATTTGGTACAAAAAGGGTTAACCCATGTTCAGGTGTGGTCAACCATCTATGTCTCAGGTAGAGATACCTGTCATCAGAAAGCCTTGAAAGATTAGACGGCTCACATGAGTCCACAAGGATTGTTTGTTTTGGAGTATAAAGGCGGCCCAGTCAACCTCATTTAGGTAATATAAAACACTTTAGTTTACGTGTCCACACATTTCCTGGGCAGATATACTTAAACAGTTAGCCGATACAATGCATATTCCCTCGCAAGAAATTGACAACTGTCCTTCCTGAATCAGTGGAAGGGAGAGGGTTACCCTAGAAAAGATTTCATGTATTTCCACGAAAGAATGTTGCCAACCTTGGCAGGTATCTTATCTGGGACCTGCTGATCACCAGTCAGACTTACAGCCGACTGAGCCACCAAGTCCAGCAAGCAACAAGGTTCAAAAACTGCTGTATTTTGATCACTAATGATCTTCTGCTCTTAAATTTAAGGAGTCCATTAGGATCTTAAGCAAATTTCTGGCTGTTTCATTTCCTACATGTAAATAATATCAAATATAGATATAAAGTGTATACATATTTTTTTTCTAAAAACCCAGAAACCAAGTTTGTATTGTTATGTAACACAGCCCTTTTTTTATAAGAAGACACCTTTACTAGTTTTGGTATTATCAATGTCAGAATTCTGCTCATTCGAATAAGTTGCAAACCCCACTACCGATGAGGCATTTCCAACGAGCACCCACAGCCCACACTCAGAGCAGAAACCAGAAACGTAAGCTCTATCCCTGTAAACTCCGATTTCACTACATAAAAAGGGGTTCAACGAGTCATCATTAGGCAAGCCTT